>CP106730.1:59994392-64794392 GCA_025506655.1 Gossypium rotundifolium | reverse complement strand
TCATGAATCCTTACCACTTGACTTACCAACTTCGATTGCTATAGAAGTAAGGCTTAGATCGATTGCTTCCAAAATCCCAAGGAGCCTATCTTCCAAAATCGATTGAAGAAAACCAAAGAGAATCTACCCTTGATAATATTCAGCCAAATAACCCCAAAAGAGAGAAAGAAGATTCGGCTATGGTGGAGAAAAAAGAAAAGAAAATGAAAGTGAAAAATGAAATAGGAGAAGGATGATTCGAAAATGAAAGAAAGAAGAAAATAGAAAAAGAAAATAAAATGGAAATGGATGTTTCTAACTTTGAGCAAATGCAAAAGAAATGGAATTTAGGAAGGAGGAAAATTTGGCCAAGAGGAAGTGAAATGGAAATGTGGTTTTGAGCAATTGCCAAAAGAATGAAAAGAAAGAGATGGGAGAAAAAAGGTTCGGCCAAGCACCTAGTTTGCCTAAACGAAAAGTACACAAAAATGCAAAATATGGTTTCGGTTTCAAAAGGAAAAAATGAGAGAAAGAAAATAGTATTTGGTTCAAACACAAATGAGAGCTAAATCAAAAGCAAAATTTCACAAAATGCCTAAGGTACATTCGCCAAAGAGGGAGTTTTTGAGCGGAAGAGAAAATGCCAAATTATGCACAAAATGCTTAAGTTGGCCAACTATTCCCCCCCAAACTTCCTATCAACATTCGGCCACCCCCTAGCCACACATGCCGTCCACATTCATGCACTAATGGCCTTGGAATAGTTTCCAAAACAACTTCCTTAAGCCAAGCCTTATGTCCCCCCATCCTTCCATAAACCTTAAGATTCCTTTCCCAAAGTTCAAGCTTGCCTAAACTATCATTCAACTTGCCAAAAATTTTAAAGTCCAACTTACCAAATGCATATCTTGGCCGACACTTATAGCAAAGGTGCATAAAAATAAAGTCTTTCAAATGCTATCCATGCTACTCGAACCACTTCCCTCAAGCAACCATCCATGCACCTTAGCCACCTTAGCCACTAACTCCTCATATGCTAGAATTTAATACTTATATCATCTTAAGTGTCAAGTTCACCTTATCCACTTCACTAAATTTTTAATACTCACAATTATTCTAGCTTCATTAATAAAAACAAGCCTACACCATACTATGCTAAACACAAAATTCATACCCAAGCCAACACAAATAATAAAATAATATTCTAATTTTTTAGGATGTTACACAAAACGTTTAGGTTTTGTTTTAAAATAAATTTACTTAATCTTTTAATAGATAAAAGTTTGTAAGCTTAATAAATAAAAGCAAAGTAAAGTAGTTATACTATGGCCTTATTACATCAAATAATTCCCCCAAAAAATAAATTCAAAGTACTTAATGAAATAAAAATTCCAAATTAAATAAATTCCTTGCTGTGCATGGCCACCTTTAAGCTCCTGCCGACCCGGTCCATTATTGATCGTTACCTGAAAAATAATCCCACAAGGGGTGAGTCAAACAGACTCAATGTGTAACGAACACTAAAATTTAATAATTTAGGCATACATTGTCATACATGTTCACGTACATAATCATATAATAGATATAAAATAATGATGCAACCCGAACCCAAACCTATATGCCATCCGCTACACATCACCGTGCATCATCTCAGACTCCGTGGGGACTACTAAGTCAACCCTCCATCCGTTACACACCATCGGGCGATCATCGCGATCGACGTGCTCATCGCCCTTATAAAATTCGTGGCATAGCCACGGATACATACTTTGTGTCATGAGACACCATATTCAGATATCGTGGTCTTAGGTCACCACATTCAAAAATCGAGGTCTTAGGTCACCACATTCAGATATCGTGGTCTTAGGTCACCACATTCACTCCCCCTTTACATATCACCCATATGCCCCATGTCATACAAATATGCATTAACTATATCATATTCCTTATTCACATTCTTATAATTTCATGTATATGCCATAGCAAAACTTATCAAACTTATAGTAGGAGTAGGAAAACGTGCACAGTACTTAGTACCATTACATGGTACCTTAACCATAATCTTACACTTTTATATTAGCACATATAATAAATTAAAGCCGTCAATCTATCGAGATTTAGTGTGGGGTACACACGATATACTTATCGAATTCTTGAAATCCCAAAACTCGTTCTATTCCTTTAGATCTTTAATTCCTATATTCGCCAACCCTAACATGTTAGTAAAAAGCCATTCACTATAAATCCCAATCCTAGTAGGATTGTTGTAATCAAATTCTTACCTTGGTGCCGATTGGATTAAAAATTAAATCTCGAAACTTTGTGATGCTTCTTTATTGCAATCTATTATACCCTTAATCATTGAACTAGTTAGTTTGACTTTTTAAACAAATAAGAATTAGATCTAAATACCACAATAGGGCCTTGGCGAATGTCGATTCACTACCTTTATGAATCTAAATTCCGAAAACCTCACTTACTACAGCCTTCCTCCTAAAACCGAAGTCACCTAATTTTTACCTACATTCAGTAATCCTCCACTTATTCAACAAACCAAAATTCTCAATTATCTTGGCCCATATGGTATTCGGCCAAAAAGAAAAGAATAGAAAAGGGCCATTCGGCCACCTACCATTAGTTACTCACCTTCGACTTTTCCAAAATCGGCACTTCTGGCTTATTATAAAACAGGATTCAGCTTCTAGGGCTAAAGAAGAGAAATTGATAGGCATAGACAATTGATTCGGGTTAGATCTTGATGAGAAGAGAGGAAGAAATTGTGAGGAAAAGAAATCCTGAAACTTACCAAATCACTAAAGAACATGCGGCCTATGGTGCACCTTCGGGAAACTAAAACACCCTTGTAGATTTGGCTTTGAGGCTTAGAGAGATTCAGCTATAGGCTTGAAACTTATCTTGACTTTTGATTGGTTTTGCAAAGGAAAAGAAGTGATGATGGGAAGCACAGGTATTTCGGTTTATGAGGAAAGAAAAGGAAGATATAGAACTTAGAGAAATTCGGCAAGACTAGGGATTTTATTTTCGCTTTGTGGAGAATTGAAAAGAAAAAAAAAAGAATAATGGCGAGAGAGAATTGACAGAGATTTAAAAAGAGAAGAAAGAATGTTGAATGGCCTTAGTTTTCCTCCTTTTGTCGAAATTACTAAGCCTAGAGAGTCCCTTTCTTGGCCATCACTCTCATATCTTTATTTTCCTAGCTTAGCCGAAATTCTAAAAGAATTTGACTTCAACTTAAACTCCTACCTTAGTCTCCCTATGCCGTCCATCTCCTTACCTTAGGAGTGCCAAATTTTAACCCATTATTTTGGGTTTCATGTGGCCATCTAGGCCCAAGTTATCCTAGCATATGGTGTCATTTCCAGAGCCCTAAGTGGCATCTCCGGGCCATTTTTCCAAGCCCGATTTTGTCACATTTCCATGGTTCCTTACATTCCTTACATTTCCTTACATTTCCAAGCTTCCTCTTAAGACTTAATATTTTCTAAAGCATTTCCTTACATTTCCTTACATTTCCTTACATTTCCAAGCTTCCTCTTAAGACTTAATATTTTCTAAAGCATTTCCTTACATTTCCTTACATTTCCAAGCTTCCTCTTAAGACTTAATATTTTTAAAGCATTTCCTTACATTTCCTTACATTTCCTTACATTTCCAAGCTTCCTCTTAAGACTTAATATTTTCTAAAGCATTTCCTTACATTTCCTTACATTTCCAAGCTTCCTCTTAAGACTTAATATTTTCTAAAGCATTTCCTTACATTTCAAGGTTCTAAAATGCACACAACATATTCACAACACATAAGGCATACTATTTCATGTAATTTTAGCCACAATTGCATAAGCCCTATTCCTGATATTACGCTTCTACCCTTAAAATAATTTCAGTACTAAATTACTTACTAACTAAAAATCGTACATCCTAACTCACCACACTACACTACTGTTGCGCACTCTAATCTTAAAACTAACACATTTCCTACAAAAATTCACATCCAAGGTTTCATACACTTCACTAGCATTACAAGAACGAACTAACTCTATAACAAACAAGGCAATGAAGGGTATTCCAAAAGTAAGGACTTACCCGTTGTCACGTCATTCATTTAGTCACACACATGAACTTGCGTTCATTACAGAGAAATGTTGTCGTTGTTTGTTGTTTTCCACTACACATGGGTATTTTCGTAATTTTATCCTATAGGGGTATTTTTGTAATTTTACAAGCCAGGGTCATTTCGATAATTTTTCACAAAATATGGTTCCTGGTGACCTTCAAAACAAAGGCATTTTTAAAGATTTCTAATTTGAGGGCACTTCGTTGATTTTTCTTTACTGAGGGTATTTTGGTCATTTTGTAAGTCAGGGGTAATTTCGTAATTTTTTTTCAAATCAGAGTGTCTTTAATATTTTGTAAAATTTTTGGATATTTTTGGAAAACCAGAAATTTTTATTGAAATCGGAGGTAGTATGGTAATTTTGGAAAATCAAGGGCATTTTAGTAGTTTTTACCACTAAGGGTATTTAGGAAATTTGTAAATTAAAAATTCTTAGAAAGTTTTTCCAAGATAATAATTTTCATATTTTCAAAAGGGTAGTTTGTTGACTTTTAAAACTAGGGTTTTCATAAAAATGTGGCTAGTCCCTTTCGGGTTTTAATTATTAGGTTTAGCCCGTGTATAAGTCCTCTTGGTTAGGGTGAACCGAGAAATTGCACTGTAGGATTCGAGTGGAGAGGAGGTGAGTCACGTGGACTACTTAAATACCAAGCTCCCACCGAAACCAATCCTAGACATGCGCACCATGGTTGCCACACCCTAACTCGTCGACTTAACCACAGGTTTGTTTCAATTAGGCATTTAAGTCTTATGTAATTGTTGGGGTAACTAGCTCTAGGGTTCAAGTACCAAATCTCTATTCTACGTTCCATTTTTACCCTTCTACAAATCATAATATAAATCACACAAGAGATTGGAGTACTTACCTTGTGGACTTGAATCGAGACTTAGTGGGCCATGCCGAAAATCTGCTTAATTCACAAAATTCTTTTGGGCTTAACTTTGAAAACATTTTGGGCCTTAAACCCAAGGCCCGAGTTTAAAACTGGCTCGATACTAAATCGAAACACCCCAAACCCGCCCACGAGCCTTGACCGAATCTGGCATGTTCCCGGTGTAAACCGTTTCAAATTCTTTTGTTACTTAGGAAAAACTTGTGTGTTTGAAAGAAAGATTGTTTTGGGTTGGGCTTGAGTTGAAAACAAGTTTATTTCATTACTAAAATCCTTTACTTTAGGTGACAAAACGTTTAGGCTTTGTTTTAAAATAAATTTACTTAATCTTTTAATAGATAAAAGTTTGTAAGCTTAATAAATAAAAGCAAAGTAAAGTAGTTATACTATGGCCTTATTACATCAAATAATTCCCCAAAAAATAAATTTAAAGTACTTAATGAAATAAAATTCCAAATTAAATAAATTCCTTCTTTGTGCATGGCCACCTTTAAGCTCCTGCCACCGGTCCATTATTAATCGTTACGAAAAATAATCCCACAAGGGTGAGTCAAAGCAGACTCAATGTGTAACCAACACTAAAATTTAATAATTTAGGCATACATTATCATACATGTTCACGTACATAATCATATAGCAGATATAAAATAATGATGCAACCCAAACCCAAACCTATATGCCATCCGCTACACATCACCCGTACCATCCTGCACTCCATGGGGACTACTAAGTCAACCCTCCATCTGCTACACACCATCGAAGGCAGTCGCTGCAGTCGACGTGCTCATCGCCCTTATAAAATTCGTGGCATAGCCACCAGATACATACTTTGTGTCATGAGACACCATATTCAGATATCGTGGTCTTAGGTCACCACATTCAGATATCGTGGTCTTAGGTCACCTTAGGTCACCACATTCAGATATCGTGGTCTTAGGTCACCACATTCAGATATCGTGGTCTTAGGTCACCACATTCACTCCCCCTTTACATATCACCCATATGCCCCATGTCATACAAATATGCATTAACTATATCATATTCCTTATTCACATTCTTATAATTTCATGTATATGCCATAGCAAAACTTATCATACTCATAGTAGGAGTAGGAAAACGTACCTGAGTACTTAGTACCATTACATGGTACCTTAACTATAATCTTACACTTTTATATTAGCACATATAATAAATTAAAGCCGTAAATCTATCGAGATTTAGTGTGGGGTACACACCTGATATACTTATCGAATTTACTGAAATCCCGAAAACTCGTTCTATTCCTTTAGATCTTTAATTCCTATATTCGGCCAACCCTAACTTGTTAGTAAAAATCCATTCGGCTATAAATCCCAATCCTAGTAGGATTGTTGTAATCAAATTCTTACCTTGGTCCCAATTGGATTAAAAATTAAATCCCGAAACTTTGTGATGCTTCTTTATTACAATTGGCTATACCCTTAATCATTGAACTAGTTAGTTTCGGCTTTTTAAACAAATAAGAATTAGATCTAAATACCACAATAGGGCCTTGGCCGAATGTCAGATTCACTTGCCTTTATGAATCTAAATTCTAAACCTCACTTACTTACGCCTTCCTCCTAAAAACTGAAGTCACCTAATTTTTACCTACATTCGGCAATCCTCCACTTATTCAAGAAACTGAAATTCTCAATTATCTTAGCCCATATGGTATTTGGCCAAAAAGAAAAGAATAGAAAAGGGCCATTCGGCCACCTACCATTAATTACTCACCTTCGGCTTTTCCAAAATCGGCACTTCTGGCTTATTATAAAGCAGGATTCGGCCTCTAGGGCTAAATAAGAGAAATTGATAGGCATAGACAATTGATTCGGATTAGATCTTGATGAGAAGAGAGGAAGAAATCGTGAGGAAAAGAAATCCCAAAACTTACCGAATCACTAAAGAACATGCGTCCTATGGTGCACCTTTGGGAAACTAAAACACCCTTGTAGATTTGGCTTTGAGGCTTAGAGAGATTCAGCTATAGGCTTGAAACTTATCTTCGGCTTTTGATTGGTTTTGAAAAGGAAAAAGGATTGATGATGGGAAGCAGAGGGTATTTCGGTTTTATAAGGAAAGAAAAGGAAGATATAGAACTTAGAGAAATTCGGTAAGACTAGGGGATTTTGTTTTCGGCTTTGTAGAGGATTGAAAAGAAAAAAGAAGAATAATGGCAAAGAGAATTCGGCAGAGATTTAAAAAAGAGAAGAAAGAATGTTGAATGGCCTTAGTTTTCATCCTTTTACCGAAATTATTAAGCCTAGAGAGTCCCCTTTCTTGGCCATCACTCTCATATCTTTATTTTCCTAGCTTAGCCGAAATTCTAAAAGAATTTGACTTCAACTTAAACTCCTACCTTAGTCTCCCTATGCTGTCCATCTCCTTACCTTAGGAGTGCCGAATTTTAACCCATTATTTTGGGCTTCATGTGGCCATACTAGGCCCAAGTTATCCTAGCATATGGCGTCATTTCCAGAGCCCTAAGTGGCGTCTCCGAGCCATTTTTCCAAGCCCGATTTTGTCACATTTCCATGGTTCCTTACATTTCCTTACATTTCCTAGCTTCCTCTTAAGACTTAATATTTTATAAAGCATTTCCTTACATTTCCTTACATTTCCAAGCTTCCTCTTAAGACTTAATATTTTCTAAAGCAGTTCCTTACATTTCCTTACATTTCCTTACATTTCCAAGCTTCCTCTTAATACTTAATATTTTCTAAAGCATTTCCTTACATTTCCTTACATTTCCTTACATTTACAAGCTTCCTCTTAAGACTTAATATTTTCTAAAGCATTTCCTTACATTTCCTTACATTTCCTTACATTTCCAAGCTTCCTCTTAAGACTTAATATTTTCTAAAGCATTTCCTTACATTTCCTTACATTTCCTTACATTTCCAAGCTTCCTCTTAAGACTTAATACTTTCTAAAGCATTTCCTTACATTTCCAAGGTTCTAAAATGCACACAACATATTCACAACACATAAGGCATACTATTTCATGTAATTTTAGCTATAGTACATAAGCCCTATTCCGGGATATTACATTACGAGTCATCGAAATAGCAGAAAATGTGTAAAAACACTTATTTTTTTTAAGTTCTAATCGTACAACCTAAAAACTGAAAACATAATATAAAATCTTAAAATGCCTAGAAAACATGCTCTTTAAGTGCAAAATTGACTCGAATTAACTACGACATCTAACAACAGTTCAGTGACAAAGGACCCCGGTTGTATTTCTATGATTCGGGATCAATGTAATTGTTGCATGTTTATGATGTTTTGTATGATATAACATTTAAGTGAGTTATCAATGGTTATTTGAACTGAATTATTTTTATTGAAATTGAAATTTCGAGATAGGGACTAAATTGAATAGAATGGAAAATAGTATGATTAAATTGATATGTGTTAGTTGGTATGAATTTGTGTTGAAATATACTATATGATATGATGAAATGATGAATTCGTGATGAGATTAAACTATGATAAGTGGTTATGACATTTACTGATTCAATAATACGTTTTTAAGAACTTGAGTATCGTCAAATTAGTTAGCATACCCTAGGTAGAAAATCATAATTTTCGAGCCATCCGAGATGGTAGAATGTGTATATAGTGAGAAATATTATTGTGGAGCTATTTGGGATGGTAGAATGTTTAGATATTGAATGTCATTATTGTTGGGACATCCAGGATGGTAGGATATGTAAATTGTGAGAACCATCGTTTTGGGCCATCCAGGATGGTAAAATGTTAGCATAGTGAAAGTCAACATTGTTGGGCCATTCGGGATGGTAGAATATTGAATTAGAGTAACCCATTATTTTCGGGCCATCTAGGATGATAATTTATTTAATAGTGCAAACCATCATTGTTGAGCCACCGAGATGGTATAATGAGCTTTGATGGAAAAAGTCATCGTTACCGGGCAACCTGGGATGACAAGAGTAGTATAAGAAGTTATGGAATGTTGATGAATTAATAAATTGTACTTATATGTGTGTTAAGGCAGGTAAGGAGTATAAACTACTATATGAATCAGTTGAAAATGAGCCCTGGGCGCCAAGTGAATATGAATGAGTCTACCGACTCCTGAAAGCAACTGAATGGTAGGTTAAATGATATATTGATGTTAAAGGAAAATGGACTTGAATATAGTGAAACTGGGAATGGTTTCTAGATAGGTATTTTTTAAGTGACTTGAATTGATTAACTATTTTTATGGCATGCTCAAATATGAATATGTTAATAGAATTATTTGACATCATATAACATGTTTGAATAATCATTGATATCATATATCTTGTGACAAATTACTATTGCATATGTTATTTTATCTTAAGTCTTGCAATTACCACAGAGCATTTTTGCTCAGCAGTATGGTTTGTTTTCTCCATGCACAGTTATAGTAGATTCCCATAAGTGCGAACTGTAGATCCAACATCCATAAGGCGATCCTCCACTCAGTAAAGTTTGTATAATTTTGTTTTGTTTTAAGTATGGCATGTACCTAGGTTCAGTCAATTTTTTGCATAGTATATGATAGTTATGAATTTTTGGAGTTAGAATTGGTATTTTCAAAGTGACTATATGTTTGATTTGTGCAACTTAGGTTGTCACAATATTGGCTAATGTAAAAATGTGAGAAAACTACTATTGCAAATGGTAATGTATGTATATATGCATGTATTCTTATGATAGGTAATTTAATGGTTAGTTTAGTGAAATAGCTTAGGTATTTGGATGAAAGTGATGAAATGAATGGAATCTATATATGTTTGAAAGGTTCTATGATTTGAAATTGAACACATTGGAGATATGAGTTTGGCTTAAAAATGTGCTATATTTTGTAAATTGATTGGTTTCTAATTGCATGTTGATGTCCATTTAGTAACATGCACAAATAGCATGTCATGTCGTGACATCAAGCAATTGTCATCGTGAAGAGATCAAGCCACCATGCCAGGACGCGACGTCGAGCATGGGTCGTTGCAAAGAGGCCAAGTCAGTATGTTGCGTCGCGATGAGGAACTGCCGACATCGCGACGTCAACTTGGAATTTCGTAAACATTATAGTTTAGTCTTAATATTCCCTTTGGTTGGCATTAGAGCTTTTGTAAGCTTGTATAAGACCCGAAAATGAATACTTATCATCTTATATACTTATTTTACTTATATTTTAATACTTAAAGTCGTGAATTGGATTGTGATTTGTTTGTAGTTTCCCCAAAAATGAATGTGACACATTATGGTTCAGACGCAATGATTGGGTCGGGTATAGGGTGTTACAATAATCATATATACTAATTGAACATAAATAAAATATTGGTATATATTTTTCGAAATCATATAACCTGTGGATGCAATAATTGGTATTTTTAAACTACTATTGCTTGAGTTATCGAGGGTATATTGAGTCTCTTTTCCATCATGATCAACATTTTTTTGAGTAATAGAATTCGCCAAAGATTTGTCTCAATATAATGAAAATTTTGTACCTAAAAATAAAATGGCACTAATAAGAAAACAATATGGTCCATCAAATATACCATCGATATTAATAGATAATTAGCACTACCACCATCCATAAAAAGAAATCAAATAATAAATAAAATTAAATGTCACAACTCTTTATCAAACAATTGAGATTGAATATGAAAGCAAATAATGAAATACTAAAAGCAATTGAGATTTAATAGAAATAACACCACCAAAACTAACAAATAATTATAATCAATACAACAAATAGCTTTAGTCACCACCATGGCCTACTATTCCTTTCACCCATTAAAAAAAAGTAGTTCCATAGTCGCCACAGGCTTACCATAGGTCAACAATATCCCATACATATATTAAAAATCACATCAGATTAATATCCTAAGCCTAAACATTCCAAACAGCAGACTTACACTAAAACCCTTACTACAAAAACAAAATCAGTTTTCAACAACAGAAAACAAATAAACACAACATACAAAACAAAAAGATGAAACCTACACTAAACCATAATTGAAAAAATACATCTAACTACGATGATAAGATCAAAATAAATCTATCAACAAAAAAAAAGGTAAAACAATAAACAACAAAGCATTGTAACTATGTACCTTTTATAGTCACTAAAATGTCAAAGTGATAAACCGTAAAAGTAACATATTTTAATCTCACATTTAGCATACTTTTGGATGGTTTATTCCTTGATTTATGTAAAATGTGCTCTTAATCCTTTCTTTTCATGTTTTATACTCAGGAAAGCACCGGAGATTGAAAAGAACAAGAAACGGGCATAAAACGGACCAAATGGGCCATATCATGAAATCAGCACGACCTGGACTTAAGCCTACACGGTCGTGCCTCTTAATAGAAGTTCAAACACGGCCTAACCATGATTCACACGGCCGTACCTCCATCAACAGACCCGAATACGGTTTGAAGTCGATTCATACGGGCGTGTGCCATGGGCGTGTCCCTGCCGCGACCAAGAGGAATTTCACTCAGATTTGGATACTTGAAGGCAAAGAATCACATTCCAAAGCCTATTCAAACACCCGAGTAGGAATTATACTTGAATTAGGATACTTAGGGGCCAATTAAAGCATTCCAAGATTCTAAATAAACACCCTAAGCATACCCTTCAAGGGAGTTCGGAGGAAGCCTCCTTCCAAGGCTTTTGTCGGTGGTCAGTTAGGCAGTTAGCTAGGCTAAGAAGTTGAGCCAAAAGGCCAGATTCGTGAGAATTACTCGAAGATATCCAATTGATCCATCTCAAGAAGCTAGAATTCTACTCAAGACGGCGGATTTCTCTTTCAAATCCTTCAGGGAGTTTTAGGGATTTCTTATGTTTTGTTTTATCTTTTCTCTTGAGATATTTTATTTTATCATTATGAATTAAACCCTTCAGGTACCAAGGGATGAAACCTAGATGAATCTTGTTCTTGTTTTCGAACTATATGATAAATACTTAGTTTGTTCTTAATTATGTGTGCTTAATTTTGTGTTAATATTTTCGTGATATTGATTCAAGTTGAATGTGCTTAGGTGGTAGAGCAAAAGTCCTTACTTGAGAGTAGATCTAGCATAATTAAGCGGAGTTGATCACGTGCCTAGAGATAGGGTGACGAGATTTTGCCGGATTAGGGTGAAACCTAATATGAGAGTCCATAGATCGAGTTAATGCGATTCTAGGGGTTTAATTAGAAAGAGATTTCAATTAATCAACCTGGGGTTAGATGTTATTCGCCTCGAGAGAGGGTTTAATATAAATTAGGGAGTCTTACAGATCAAGCTAAGTGAATAAATCATCTAGTTCAGTGTTAGATAACAAGTGAAGTCTAGGTGGATTCCTTCTAGGGTATCATCGTAATCAACTGAGTTTTTCTAAAAGTTATTTCTTCAATTTGTTCTTTTTGTCTTTGCGTCTTAGTTTAGTAATTAGTTTTTAGTTTAATAAATCAATCACTTTATATTTAGGCTAAATAATAGAAAGAAAGTGAGTATTAGTACTTTTAATTCCCTTGGGTTCGACAATTCGGTCTTGCCTAAACTATACTACTGTTTGATAGGTGCACTTGCCTTAAGTCGTTGTTAGAGTTAGTTTCCAGGTTCGATCATTCTCTATTATAAATTTTAAAACTCAACAATTCAGACGATCAAGTTTTTGGCACCGTTGCCGGGGAACTAAAATATTAAGAGAGTTCTATTTTTATTACTTTAGCCATGTTTTTATTTTTTTATTTTATTATGTACTTTTATTTATATTTATATTTTTATTTTTACTTCCTTTACTATTTTCTCCTTTTTCTCAATGCCATTTAGATTTAGCTTAGGATACAATAAAATCAAGCCGGCTACTTCGAGGATTCAAATTAAATCAGGTTCAAGACACTTCCCCACGTTCACCTCCAATCCTATCCGGTTTCTTTTCATTGACTTCATCCAAAATTTAGGAAGTTTCACTTCTCTTCCTATCTTATGATTTTATGATTATTTTGATATTATCTATCTTCCTACATTGAGGGCAATGTACATCTTAAGTGTGGGAGGGGGGTTAACTATAGTATTATTTGAAAATCCCTGAATTTTAACTTGTTCTTTAAGTATTTTTCTCATATTACTAATTAGGGTGAAATTTCTGATGATTTATGATTTTTATTAATATGTTTTGGATTAAGTCATTGATAGTTGTGCATTTATGATTAAATTTGAAGAATACTAGAGAATCAAGCATGATAAGTCTATTTTTCAAAGAATGAAAAATTTTCTAAGTTGTTGAACTGAATTTGAATATTACTTTGAAGTTTGAAATTTACAGGGATTGATGTCAAATACCTATAATTTTTGTGAGATTTGAGCCTTATAGAGCATATATTCTTTTTCATGCTCGCTTTAATTGATTATGAGTGTGTCAACATTGAATTGTTGTCTAGAACTTGCCTCGATTATACGTGTCAAGACCACATTATTGATTTGATATACTGAGATGATAAAGGTAATAGGTTTTAACTCATTCACTCCACTAAAAAGCCTACCTTCACAATTAACCCCTAGTAAACCTCTTTGATCCTAACAACCCTTTGTATTGATTTACCCACTAATATTAACCCAAAACCCCACTCGTATTTGTTATCACCATTCCTTTGACTACCCTTCTATGGAGAATTGATTTGATCAGTTGCCTAATTACTTTATTTCAGTTGATAAAGTTTTTTCTTATATTATGTATTTATTGATTTGTTCTTATAAAAAAAAGAACTATATTCATTATTAGTTCTATGTTCTAAGATTTTGTATGTTTAATTTCAACATCTTGAAGAAGAAGCTCATATTATTAGTATTTTAAATTTTCATGCGATATAATTATTCAAATTATTAGTTCAATTCTTTTTTCTAAAGTTGGGAAATTTGTCAATTCAATATCGATTATAAACCTTCTAATTCAGCCTTTATCCACACCTTTAACCCAAGCTCCGTTACAACTTTGTTAAAGACCTTTTGATTTGTGTATCATCTAATATTACAGTGGTGGAGATTTGATTTTCAGGCAAGCCTATAGGATTAACTTTTCAGGTTCGACTTATGAGAGCTTTTTTCTTGAACCTTAAACACTTCGAGTGATTTGACTGAATCTTTTGTGAGGATGTCAATCCTTGTCGGTTTTGAATTAAAGGTAATCATTTAGATAATGGGAGACACCTATGTTTTCATGCAACAAATATGTGACTTAGAATTGTTTGAATCTTTAGGACTCTTTGAGTTAAATTATACATGTATGAATTATCTACGAATTATGATGAGGCATGATTGATAGGAATTATGAATTATGGAAAGTTCATTTTAATTATAAGTCAAGAATTTTGCTTGAGGACAAGCAAAAGCTTAAGTGTGGGGGTATTTGATAAACTATAAAAGTAATATATTTTAATCCCACATTTAGCATACTTTTGGTTGATTTATTCCTTGATTTATGTAAAAAGGTTGTCTTAATCTTTTCTTTTCATGTTTTATACTTAGTAAAGCACCGGAGGATGAAAAGAACGAGAAACGGGCCTAAAACGGACCAAATGGGCCATATCATGAAATCGACACAGCTTGGACTTAAGCCCACACGATCGTGCATCTTAAGAAAAGTTCGAACATGGCCTAACCACGATTCACATGGCCGTGCCTCCATCAACAGACCCGAACACGGTCTAAAGTTGATTCATACGGGCGTGTGCCATGGGCGTGTCCCTACCGCGGCCAAGAGGAATTTCACTCAGATTTGGATACTTGAAGGCAAAGAAACACATTCCAAAGCCTATTCAAACACCCGAGTAGGAATTATACTTGAATTAGGATACTTAGGGGCATTTAAAGCATTCCAAGAGCCTATATAAACACCCTAAGCATAACCTTCAATGGAGTTTTGCGGAAGCCTTCTGCCAGGGCTTTTGTCGGCGGTTAGTTAGGCAGTCAGCTAGGCCAAGAAACAAAGCCAGAAGGCCAGATTTGTGGGAATCACTCGAAGATAGCCAGTTGATCCATCTCAAGAAGCCGAAATTCTACTCAAGACGACGAATCTCTCCTTCAATTCCTTCAGGGAGTTTTAGGGATTTCTTATGTTTTGTTTTATCTTTTATCTTGAGATGTTTTATTTTATCATTATGAACTAAACCCTTCAGATACCTGAAGGGGATGAAACCTAGATGAATCTTGTTATTGTTTTCTGAACTATATGATAAATGCTTAGTTTGTTCTTAATTATGTGTGCTTAATTCTTGTGTTAATATTTCTGGGATATTGATTCAAGTGGAATGTGCTTAGGTGGTGGAGCAAAAGTCCCTGCTTAAGAGTAGATCTAGCATAATTAAGCAGAGTTGATCACGTGCCTAGGGATAGGGTGACGAGATTTTGCAGAATTAGGGTGAAACCTAATATAGGAGTCCATAAATCGAGTTAATACGATTCTAGGGGTTTTAATTAGAAAGAGATTTTAATTAATCAACCTAGGGTTAGATGTTATTTGCCTCAAGTGAGGGTTTAATATAAATTAAGGAGTCTTACGGATCAAGCTAAGTTAATAAATCGTCCGGTTCAGTGTTAGATAATAAGTGATGTCTAGGAGGATTCCTTCTAGGGTATCGTCAGTAATCAACTGAGTTTTTCTAAAAGTTATTTCTTCAATTTATTCTTTTTGTCTTTGAGTCTTAGTTTAGTAATTAGCTTTTATTTTAATCAATCAATCACATCATATTTAGGCTAAATAATAGAAAAAAGTGAGTATTAGTACTTTTAATTCCCTTGGGTTCGACAATTCGGTCTTGCCTAAACTATACTACTGATCGATAGGTGCACTTGCCTTAAGTCGTTGTCAGAGTTAGTTTTCAGGTTCGATCATTCTCTATTATAAATTTTAAAACTCCGCAATTCAGACGATCACAAAGCTTATAAAAATATAAAGCAAATCAGCATGGACAAACACATATTTTAACCATAAGCTAATATGGAGAAATAGAGAAAGTACAATTTTTTATTTATGTATGTAACACCCCCTACCTGTATCCGTTGCCAAATAGGGTATGAGGCATTACCGGAGTTTACTGAACATTTTCAAATAATTCTGAGTCATTTATTATTCATATTCTGAAAATAATTATAACGTCCCTCTATTGGTCCCTCGAAGCCCAAAACATACATTAGGAACCAACCGAGATTAAATCGGGATCATAGGGAATCTTTTGTAAAAATCTTAAAATTTTCCTACATTGGTTAGCGTACTTTAATATTGACAAACTTATTTTCTCGACATGTCTCACTTGAATTTATTACTTGTCCTAATATACATAATTTTTCTTGTATCAATGTATCAAAGATAGTCTCATATTTACATGTCATGATACATATCATTCTCTAGTCTCATATTTACATATCACGATACATATCATTCTCCTACTGTTTCTTCATACATATAAATGATTCAACTCATTATGACAATATTTCATGTACCATCATTTTCATTACTGTTAGTGTATATTTATTCCAGTAGCAGTTCATAATCTTGAATATGCATAATTATCAGGCAAGTTTCACATACATTTATTTTCCATGTCATATTTCAATATATCAAATAATTATCATTTCTATGTATTTCAAGTTTAATTTCATGATTTCAAGTAATTGTCATTTTCTATATTTATCCAGTTGAATTTCTCAGAATTTCGATGGATTTCTAGTAGTACACTTATAGTGTACAATCCTGGGTCTGTCAATTCGTACACATATGGGTATACTGAAACACCCCAAACCCGGCCCACAAGCCCTAACCAGATCTGGCATGCTTCTAGAAAAAAATCATTCGAATCTTATTTGGGCTTCGCCAAAAACTTGTGTGTTTTTGAAAACAGTTGATTTGGGTTGGGTTCAAAATTAAAACCCGTGTTGATTAGGTGTCAAAACAATTAATATTTATATTTAAGAAAAATTAACTTTAATTTGAAATCGGTATATGTCGTATCATACTAAGTAGTTTAAATGCATGCATAGACAATTTAATACTTATGACCTTATTACATCAAATAAAACCCAAATACTTCAAAACTTAAATAAATAAAAAATAAACTAATAAAATAAAGCAGTCTACAGGTTATACATGGCCACCATCGAGCTCCTGCCACCAGTCCATCTACTGAGTGTCACCTGAAAAATAATCCCACAAAGGGGTGAGTCAAACAGACTCAATGTGTACAACCAATACAAGTCTCAATTAAATTCAGGCATATCAAATCATACATAATAGACACATATAAAACATGATGCAAACCCGAACCCAAGCCTAGATAACCATCTGCTACACATCACCCGTACCAACCATCACACCGTGGGGACTACTAAGTCGACCCTCCATCCGCTACACATTATCGAAGGTAGTCGCTGCAGTCGACGTGCTCATCGCCCTTATGAAATTTGTGGCATAGCCATCAGATAATTATTTTGTGACATAAGTCACCGCATTCAGATTACGCGACATAAGTCACCACATTCAAATTACGTGACATAAGTCACCACATTCAGATATTGGGGTATGAAACCACCAATTCACTTCCCCTTTACATATCACCCATATGCCCCATGTCAAACAAATCATGCAATATCATGCCTTATTTCACATTCTTATCACTATTGACATATGTGCCATCATAGATCATATCATACTCATAGTAGGAGTGGGTAAACGCATCAGTACTTTGTATCATTGCAAGATACTCTTAGCCACATCTTAACATATTCTTAGTAACATATTTATCAAAACATAGCCGTAATTTAATTAAGGCTTAGTGTGTAATTTAATTAAGGCTTAATGTGGGGTACACACCTAGTTTACTTAGCAGTTTTACTAAAATCCCGAAGAATCCCGATTTAATCCTCTAGATCTCAAGTTCCTACATTCGGTCAACACTCGAAATTTAATAAAACCCATTCGCCATAAAACCAAATCCAAAGGATTAACGAAATCAACTTCTTATCTTGTCACGATTTGGTTACTAACCAAATCCGAAATTTTGTGATATTCCTCCTAGCAATCGGCTAGCACTCAATCACTGAACAGGTTAGCTTTCGGCTTTTGAAAAACATACGAAATAGATCTATAACATTAACTATAGCCTTGGCCGATTATTATGTCCACTTACCTTGTGGATTTAAATCCGTAAACCTGCTCTTGCTCCTTGAGTAATCGAAATCCCTACCTACCAATTGTTAGAATCGGCTATACACAATGAATCCATGGAGATGGCCTTTGGCCGAAACTACATATCACTTACCTTGATGTTCAACACTCGAGAGATCTCCCTTAATGCTCCTTAGCGTCGGCTACCTTCAACAGAGACACATAATATGGCTTAAAGAACATTCGGCCAACCTTAGCCAAGGCTTAACCATTGTTTTTGGCACCTTTAAAGAATAAGAACCCAAACCGATTACTAGGATAGAAATTACTTACCACCACATTGCTTGAAAAGACTAAAAGAGAAAAATGTTTTGGTTTTTGATGATCACCAGAAAGATTCGGCTATGGTTTCAAATGATGATGAGATATTCGGCTAACACCAAAATAAAAGAAGGAACTTGGAAAAGAGATATAGGTTCGGCCAAGAACAAATAGAGGAAAAATAAAATAAGAGTTTGAAGAATTTTGGCAAAGATGACAAGGAAGAATCCGGCTTCCAATGAAAAGAAAGAAAAGGGAAAATCCACTCAAAGTTTCGGTAGCAAGATACTAACTAAAATTCGGCACTTATGCCTCCCTTTCATGATCGATTTTTACCAATCAAAGAGTCCCTTGGCCGGCCACTATTATCCTTCCTTATCACATCCCATTTTCTTCTCCTACTTTATCTTTTATCTACTCCTTTAAAATAATTGATCAAAAAAATAATTATCACATAGAGTTTAAGCACATCTAAAGCTCCTCCCTCAATCTCACAATGCTGTCCATTACTGCTCTTTTTGCCGAAAAATATAAGTCCCAAAATGTTGCTTGTGCCGCTCGAACTCAAGACCTCCTTGTACTGCATGTGGCGCCATTTACCAAAGTCTTAAGTGGCATCTCCTTGCCACCTTACTAAATTGGTTCTTGTGTCCTATTTCTGCTACACACCTTCTTAAGGCTATATTGCCTAGCTTCCTCTTTTAGATTTAAAATCTAATAATTTCTAAGGCATTTATCTATTCTCTAAAGTTCTCAAAATTTCATAAAACACGTTATAACACACAAAGGCATGCTATTTCATATAATTAAGCAAAAATGCATAAGCCATAATCCAGTATATTACATTTCTAACCCCTTAAAATAATTTCATCCTCGAAATTACCTGGCTGAAATAAGTGAGGGTATTGTTGTCGCATTGCCTCTTCTGGTTCCCACGAAGCTTCTTCCGATCCATGATTACGCCACAACACTTTGACCAGGGGGACCGACTTCCTCCGAAGCACCTTCACATCTCATTCCAGAATCTGAATTGGCTCTTCCTCATAAGACAGATCTGGTCTCAGGTCCACCTCTTCAATCGAAACTACATGAGATGGATCCGATCGGTATCGATGTAGCATGGAAACATGAAACATGTCGTGCATCTGCTTCAATTCCGGAGGTAACTTCAACTGGTATGCCACTGGTCCAATTCGCTTCAATACCCGATAAGGTCCTATGAACCTTGGACTTAACTTCCCTTTGCGACCAAATCTCATTACCTTCTTCCAAGGCGACACTTTAAGAAACACTTGATCTCCCACGTCAAATTTTATTTCTTTCCGTTTGAGATCCGCGTATAACTTTTATCTATCAGATGCTTCCTTCAATCGAGCTCGAATTACACTAACCTTCTCTTTAGATTCCGCCACTAACTCTGGACCCAAAACTTGACGTTTCCCTAACTCCGTCCAGCACGTAGGAGTGCGAGACTTTCGTCCATACAGCGCTTAATACGGTGCCATCCGAATACTAGCTTGATAGCTGTTGTTGTATGCAAATTCTGCTAGAGGCACATACTCTTCCCAACTTCCTCTGAAGTCTATCACACAGCCCCTTAGCATATCCTCAGACACTTGATTACGATTCGATGGATGGCCGTCGATCGTGGATGAAAAGCCGTAGTGAAATCCAATCTGGTCCCTAAAGCCTGATGTAGAGCTTTCCAAAATTGAGACGTGAACCTCGGATCCCTATCCGAGATAATCGACACCGACACTCCGTGCAATCTTACAATCTCCGCTACATACAACCTTGCTAACTTTTGCAGGAAGTAGTCAACCCGCACTGGAATAAAATGCGCGGACTTTGTCAGTCGATCCACTATCACCCATACCGATTCCTTCTTAGTAGGCGTAAGGGGAAGCCCACTAACGAAGTCCATGGTAATTGTCTCCCACTTCCACTGCGGAATTTGTATTGGCTAAAGCAATCCTGATGGAACTTGATGTTCAGCCTTAACTTGCTGACACGTCAAACACTTGCCAACATATTCGGCAACTTCCCGCTTAAGACCAGGCCACCAAAACTGTCCCCTTAGATCTCTGTACAATTTACTACCTCCGGGATGCATAGCATAAGGGCTACTATGCGATTCCGAAAAAATTCTTTACCTAAGCTCCTCGTCCTTCGGCATACAGACCTTACCCTTAAAACACAATACTCCATCACCGTTAACACCATAATCCTTCAACTCCCCACTTTGCACTTGTCGTAACTTAGCACTTAGATCCTCATCCATTAACTGACTTTCCTTCACCTCATTCAACCATGACAGCTTAACCTGCAACTCTGCTAGCAAACTTCCATCATCATAGAGGCTCAAATGTGCAAACATTGCCCTTAGATCTGACACTACCTTTCGACTTAGGGCATCTGCTACAACATTCGCCTTGCCCGGGTGGTACTCTATGGAGCAATCATAATCCTTCAATAATTCCACCCACCTTCGCTGTCTCAGGTTCAACTCCTTTTGAGTCAACAGATACTTAAGGCTTTTGTGGTCTGTGTAGATTGCTGACTTTTCTCCATAAAGATAGTGCCTCCATACCTTAAGAGCAAAGACCACTGCCGCCAATTCTAAGTCATGCGTCGGGTAGTTAACCTCATGCATCCTTAACTGTCGAGACGCATAAGCGACTACTTTCCCATCTTGCATAAGGACACCTCCCAATCCTGTATGGGAAGCATCACAATACACTACAAAATCCTTCCCTGCCTTAGGCTGAATCAAAACTGGAGCTTCGGTCAAGAGTCCCTTAAGCTTCTCAAAGCTCTCCTGTTGCTTATTGGTCCATACGAAAGGTACCTCCTTCCTTAATAGCCTTGTCAAAGGTGCAGCTATCGATGAGAACCCTTCCACGAACCTTCTATAATAGCCTACCAATCCTAAGAAACTCTAAACATCCGTCACAGACTTAGGGGTTTCCAATCCAAAACTGCCTCAATCTTACGAGGATCCACCCTTATTCCTTTAGCAGATACCACATGTCCTAAGAACGTAACTTCCTTCAGCCAAAATTTACATTTGATGAATTTGGCGTAGAGCTTCTTTTCCCTTAACACTTGCAACACAACTCGGAGGTGCTCGTCATGTTCTTCCTCAGACTTCGAATACACCAATATATCGTCTATGAACACAAAAACAAACCGATCCAGATAGGGTTGGAAAACCCGATTCATCATGTCCATAAACGCGGCTAGGGCATTTGTCAATCCGAACGGCATTACCAAGAACTCATAATGCCCGTACCTTGTGCAGAAAGTCATCTTATGGATATTAGCCTCCTTTACCTTAAGCTGATGATATCCAGACCTTAAATCTATCTTTGAGAATACCACGACCCCCTTAAGCTGATCGAACAAGTCGTCTGTCCTTGGCAACGGATACTTGTTCTTGATGGTCAGCTTATTCAACTGACGATAATCTATGCACATGCGCATAGTTTCGTTCTTCTTCTTCACAAACAAGACCAGTGCTCCCCATAGAGACACACTGGGTCGAATAAACCCACGGTCTAGTAATTCTTGGATCTGAGCCTTGAGCTCAACCAACTCCTTTGGTGCCTTCTGTACGGGGCAATTGACACAGGAGCTATACCCGGCAGCAAGTCAATTCCAAATTTCACTTCCCTATCCGGGGGTATTCCAGGTAACTCTTCCAAAAAAAATCCACAAACTCCCTTACGATTCTAACTCCACTAACTCCCCCTTCTTTCGTATCCAACGCACTAATGAAGGCCAAAAATGCCTTGCACCCTTTTCGTACCATCTTATCAGCCTTCAAAGCAGAAACTACGTTAGACAAGTAGTTCCTTCTTTCTCCTATCATAACTATCACCTCATCCTCTAGGGTCCTTAACTCCATTCGCTTGGCTGCACAATCCAATACAGCTCGATGCTCCACTAGCCAGTCCATAACAAGTATAAGATCAAATTCCCCAAAGGGTAATTCCATTAAGTCGGCAAGAAATACCGCTCCCTGAAGCTCCAAAGGCACACTCCGAAATATCTTGTTCACTACTACGGTTTGACCTAGTGGGCTTACTACAATCATCTCCCTACTAGATAGTTCAGAGGCTATTCCTAGAGTTTCAACTACTCTATATGCAACATAGGAATGGGTCGAGCCCACATCAATCAAAGCAACATAAGGTTTGCCAGATATAAGGAACGTACCGATTATGACATCCGGTGCGTCTCTGTCCTCCCTCCGATGTACCGCATAAACTAGACCCGGCTGTCTGGCCTCCGTGTTACCAACACCTCAGCCCGGTGTTCCCCGTCCTCTACCAGTACCATTTTTTCTACCATTCAAACCACGGCCCCGCTGAGGCTGCTGTCCACCTCTTCCAGCTTGATTAGGACCTTGACTTACTGGTCGTCCCCCTTCGGTTCTCACAGGACAATCCTTAATCATGTGGTCCTTAGACCCACACTTGAAGCATCCTCCCGTCTTCTTCCAACACTCTCCTAAATGCTTCTTCCTACATTGGGCACAAGTACGACATCGCCTCCAAGAAGCGACACGACCTCGCGCGCCCATCAACTCTAGGCCTCTTTTGCTCATTCCTAGAAGACCCTGAAGATCCAAAGCCTCTCTTCTGCCTATTCAGATCGGTGTTCTGTCTTACAGAATCCTTGATACCCTCGGCTACCTTAGCCTTCTCCACCAACACAGCAAACTCTTACTCTTACTGTGGAGCTATCAACAGTCTCAAATCATCCGTCAGCCCGTCCTCAAACCAGACACACCGCTCATGCTCAGTTGACACTATGCCTCGAGCATAACGGCTCAGCCTTAGGAATTCAGCTTCATACTCCGCCATGGATTTGTTCCCTTAAACCAGCCCCAGAAATGCCTTCCTCTGTGCATCGATGTAATGAGTACCAACATACTTCTTCTGGTATGCCGCCTTAGCATAATCCCAAGTGAGTTCCTCAACTGTAACACCATCCCGAACTGTGAGCCACCATTGATATAACTCGTCACGGAGAAGCGACACCAACCCTTTCAGTTTTTCCTCGACAGTTAAATTGAGCTCATCCATAATCCGCTCAGTCGCTTCCAACCAATACTCAGTGGTACTGGGTGCCACACCAGATACTCCACGGAACACCTCAGCTCCGTTGGCTCGGAGTCACTCAAGTACCGACTTTCGAGCTCTCATGCCTCCACCTGCTCCAGCCACCCTTTTCAAAACCCGCAGCATCGCCTGTGACACTACGTCATCCCCCGTCTGATCCTGATATTCCACATCAGTGGCTAGTGGTGGTGGTGGTGGTGGCATTTCATTTTTGGACCCTTGTCCAGACCTAACGAGCTCCGACACAGTCATTCGGCCTCTACCACGGCCACGCACGTTGCGACCACGTCCCCTAGAATTCATACTTTCGATTTGTGTTTATCTGATTAAAGAATTTTATGTATTAGTTTTGTTCCACTAATTTACCACGAACAGTCTTATGTTCAATAGTTCTTAAAGAGTAGTTCTTTCGATTCCATACACATACATTCTCAATTCAATCATTCACTCACACTTATGAACTTGCGTTCATTACAGAAAAATGTTGTAGTTGTCATTGTTTGTTGTTTTCCACTACCTATGGGTATTTTCGTAATTTTATCCTATAGGGGTATTTTGGTAATTTTCCAAATTAGGGTATTTGAAAATTTTGCAAAATAGAGATTGTTGATATTTTACAAAATAAAAATACTTGCTGGGAAAATTTCAAGGGTAAAATGGTAATTTTATATGCTAAGGGTATTTTTTGTAATTTTACAAGCCAGGGTCATTTCGGTAATTTTTCGCAAAATATGGTTCCTGGTGACTTTTCAAAACAAGGGTATTTTTAAAGATTTCTAATTTGAGGGTACTTCAAGAATTTTCCTTCTTGAGGTATTTTGGTCATTTGTACAGGTTAGGGGTAATTCGGTCAATTTACAAATCGAGGTATCTTAATATTTTGCAAAAATAGGGTTTTTGAATATTTTTATAAGGTAAGAAAAATCTTAATAAAAACTGGCATTTTAGTAATTTTTCCAACCAGGGGTATTTAGGTCATTTTAGTAAATCGAGAATATTTTGGAATTTTTTTTTCAAAATAGTTTTCCTACACATCAAAGGGGTCATTTGGTGATTTTAAGACTAGGGTTTTTATAAAAATATGGCTAGTCCCTTTCGAGTTTTAGTTATTAGGTTTAGCCTTTGGCTGAGTCCTCTTGGTTAGGGTGAACCATCACTACGCACTAGGTAGGATTCGAGGGGGAGGAGGTGAGTCACTAGAACTGCTTAAATACCAAGCTCCCACCGAAACCAATCCTAGACATGCGCACGATGGTTGCCACACCCTAACTCGGCGACTTAGACACAGGTTTGTTTAATTGTGCATTAAAGTTTTATGTAGCTCTCATCTTGGGGGTAAACTAGCTCTAGGGTTTAATAATTCCTAGTCCACTAATCTACGTCCCTATATATTCTGACATACCATTCACAGAAGAATTAGGAGTACCTACCTGGCGGACTTCGGGCCGGAGACTCAAGTGCCATGCTCAAAAACCCGTTCAAACCCAATTTCAAAGGAAAGAAACATTTTGGGCCCAAAAAGCCCTCAAGGCCGAGTTTTGAACCCGACTCGATGCCAAATGAAACACCCCAAACTCAAATTTCATAAGCCCCGACCGGATCCGCATGCTTCTAGAGAAAACCATTCGAATCTTATTTGGGCTTCGCCAAAAACTTGTGTGTTTTTGAAAACAGTTGATTTGGGTTGGGTTCAAAATTAAAACCCGTGTTGATTAGGTGTCAAAACAATTAATATTTATATTTAAGAAAAATTAATTTTAATTTCAAATCGATAAATGTCGTATCATACTAAGTAGTTTAAATGCATGCATAGACAATTTAATACTTATGGCCTTATTACATCAAATAAAACTCGAAATACTTCAAAACTTAAATAAATAAAAAAATAAACTAATAAAAATAAAACAGTCTCTGAGTTATGCATGGCCACCACTGAGCTCCTACCGACCCGGTCCATCTACTGAGTGTCACTTGAAAAATAATCCCACAAAGGGGTGAGTCAAACAGACTCAATGTGTACAACCAATACAAGTCTCAATTAAATTCAGGCATATCAAATCATACATAATAGACACATATAAACCATGATGCAAACCCGAACCCAAGCCTAGATAACCACCCGCTACACATCACCCGTACCAACCATCACACCGTGGGGACTACTAAGTCGACCCTCCATCCGCTACATACCATCGAAGGTAGTCGCTACAGTCGACGTGCTCATCGCCCTTATGAAATTCGTGGCATAGCCACTAGATAATTATTTTGTGACATAAGTCACCACATTCAGATTACGTGACATAAGTCACCACATTCAAATTACGTGACATAAGTCACCATATTCAGATATTGGGGTATAAAACCACCAATTCACTTCCCCTTTACATATCACCCATATGCCCCATGTTAAACAAATCATGCAATATCATGCCTTATTTCACATTCTTAACACTATTGACATATGTGCCATCATAGATCATATCATACTCATAGTTGCAGTGGGTAAACGTACCTGAGTACTTTCTATCATTGCAAGATACTCTTAGCCACATCTTAACATATTCTTAGTAACATATTTATCAAAACATAGCCGTAATTTAATTAAGGCTTACTGTGGGGCACACACCTGGTTTACTTAGCGGTTTTACTGAAATCCCAAAGAATCCCGATCTAATCCTCTAGATCTCAAGTTCCTACATTCGGCCAACACTCAAAATTTAATAAAACCCATTCGGCCATAAAACCAAATCCTGAAGGATTAACGAAATCAACTTCTTATCTTGCCGCCGATTTGGTTACTAACCAAATCCCAAAATTTTGTGATATTCCCTCCTAGCAATCGGCTAGCACTCAATCACTGAACAGGTTAGCTTTCGGCTTTTGAAAAGCATACGAAACAGATCTATAACATTAACTATAGCCTTGGCCGATTATTATGTCCACTTACCTTGTGGATTTAAATCCCGAAAACTGTCTCTTGCTCCTTGAGTAATTGAAATCCCTGCCTACCAATTGTTAGAATTGGCTATACACAATGAATCCATGGAGATGGCCTTTGGCCGAAACTACATATCACTTACCTTGATGGTCAACACTCGAGAGATCTCCCTTAATGCTCCTTAGCGTCGGCTACCTTCAACAAAGACACATAATATGGCTTAAAGAACATTCGGCCAACCTTAGCCAAGGCTTAACCATTGTTTTCGGCACCTTTAAAGAATAAGAACCCAAACTGATTACTAGGATAGAAATTACTTACCACCACGTTGCTTGAAAAGACTAAAAGAGAAAAAGGTTTCGACTTTTGATGATCACCAAAAAGATTCGACTATGGTTTCAAATGATGATGAGATATTCGGCTAACACCAAAATAAAAGAAGGAACTTGGAAAAGAGATATAGGTTCGGCCAAGAACAAATAGAGGAAAAAGAAAAGAAGAGTTTGAAGAATTTTGGCAAAGATGATAAGGAAGAATTCGGCTTCCAATGAAAAGAAAGAAAAGGAAAAATCCACTCAAAGTTTCGGCAGCAAGATACTAACTAAAATTTGGCACTTATGCCTCCCTTTCATGACCGATTTTTACCAACCAAAGAGTCCCTTGCCCGGCCACTATTATCCTTCCTTATCACATCCCATTTTCTTCTCCTACTTTATCTTTTATCTACTCCTTTAAAATAATTGATTAAAAAAATAATTATCACAAAGAGTTTAAGCACATCTAAAGCTCCTCCCTCAGTCTCCCAATGCCGTCAATTACTGCTCTTTTTACCGGAAAATATAAGTCCCAAAATGTTTCTTGTGCCGCTCAAACTCAAGACCTCCTTGTACTGCATGTGGCGCCATTTACCGAAGTCTTAAGTGGCATCTCCTTTCCACCTTACTAAATTGATTCTTGTGTCCTATTTCTCCTACACACCTTCTTAAGGCCATATTGCCTAGCTTCCTCTTTTAAATTTAAAATCTAATAATTTCTAAGGCATTTATCTATTCTCTAAAGTTCTCAAAATTTCATAAAACACGTTATAACACACAAAAGGCATGCTATTTCATATAATTAAGCAAAAATGCATAAGCCATAATCCAGGATATTACATATACCCATTTTCTAGAGAGCACACTCCCGCGAATCTCATCCTTACAGCGGGATTACCATCCAGGGCTAAATCCCCTGTAAGAGAGCACACTCCCACGAACCTCATTTCTTACAGTGAGATACCAGTCCAGGCTAAATCCCTTGTAACATATGCTCAAAGAGTATTGTCGGGATTACCAGTCCAGGCTAAATCCCCTGCAACGACAATTACTCTAATGAGCTTGGGTTTGAATTACTAGTCTAAGCTAAGTTCAGACCCTAATTCGGATTACCCGTCCAGGCTAAATCCATTTTCCACATATTCTTGGGAGGGCTAAATCCATTTTCCACATATTCTTCGGGGGGCTTATATCAGGATCACCCGTCCGGGCTAGATCCTTTTTACCATCAAATCCTTTTCAGTGATCCATCGAATTCCATTCGATCCAGTCGGGATTTATTTCTCTTTTTATCAAGTATTATCAACATTTCATCTATTATCATACATTAAACATTCAAATCACATTCATGTCACATAAATATACAATCCAAGCATTTAAGAATTCAATTCAAGTTGCACGAACTTACCTCGTTGCTTGTTCATGTTTATAGTTTCACTAATCCGATGTCTTTTCTTTTCCACGTTCAAGTCTCGTATTTGAGTTATCCGGATCTTTATAAATACATTTGATCATCATTTTCATTCATTTCATATTCTGATACATTCAATTAATACTCTAGGCAAAATTACCATGTTTTCCCCTAACCTTTTAATTAATGACGATTTCATCATTGGGTTCAGAAAAATAAAATTCTTGTAATTTAATCATTGTTTCAAGCCTAATTTTTCTCATATATATTGATAACAGCCCATGAATTCTATGAAATATTAGAATTTTCCATAATTTTAACACTTTTCATTTTAATCCCTAAAACATGTTTCCACCCGATCTTGATCTAAATTATTAATTTCATTCAATTTTATAATTTAAATAATAAAATAATCCATTTCATGCAATTTGGTCATTTATGACATCTTTACAAAATTACCCATAAAGTTTTACTTTTATTTAATTTAGTCCCTGAGCTAGAACATGCAAATTAGCCATGCTAGCTGAATATTCATATATATTTTCCTCCTCCTCCTTTCCATTCAACATCCTTAATTTATATAACATGCTTATAAGTAACATTATCTATGATTTCACTATTTACTCATAAATTTATTCAAAGTTGTCCATTTGTGTCATAGTCACTAAATTATTTATCTCTTGACCTACAAAATTCCAATTTAAGTTCTGCTTGATGTTTTAGAAATTGGACTCACATATCCTCTTACCATAAAATTTTCAGAATTTTTGGTTTAGCAAATAATTACAATTTATTCTTTAAAGTCACCCCTATTTCGCTATCTGACAATTCTGACCCCTCTTCACTAGAAATTAATTATCTCATCGTACAGAATTTGGATAATGTTACTATTTGTTTCTTTTGAAAATATTATAATTAAGTATTTTAATTATATAAATTATAACCCATAATTATTTTTTTCTAATTTTTAAAGATTTTCCAAAGTCAAAATAGGGGAACACGAAATCATTCTGACCTTGTCTCACAAAACCTATTATATCTCATGATTTACAATTCCATTTCTTACACCATTTATTTTATAAGAATCTATACCCAATAATATTTATTTCCATATTTTATTCATCCTTTAATTCATTTTCTAAAATTTTTGTGATTTTTCAAAGTTAGACTCTGCTGTCATTGTCTAAAAGCTGCTTTTAGTGCAAAATGGTAATTACCAAGTTTATAACACCTTTATTTCCTTTCTCTACAATATTTCCCATCACTTTCTCTTATTTTCCTTCAATAACAAATCAAGAACATAAAACCTTATACAAGAAAACTCTACATTAACATCATTTCCATGCTTTTTCCACAATATCAAACTTAAAAATATATTGAAATCTTGACGTTCTTACCTTGTCTTATTGATTTCAATCTTAAATTTGATTTTCTCTCTCCTATAGCTTCTATTTCTTGAATCAAACTTGATATTCTTGCTCCCCATCGTCTCCTTATCATCTTTCTCTCTTGATGGCTATGGAAATTCTTTTGAATTCTAAGTGAAAATGGTGGATTTTTGGTGAAAGGACCAATTTGTAAATAAAGCAAAACTTTCTTTCTTTCTCTCTTCTTCTCACATTGGTGCATGGGAAAGAAGATGATAATTCTTCATCTTTCCTTCCTTATATACTAAATAAATAATAAAAAATACAAATAAAATATCTCATTAAAATATTAATAATATAATATTTATCTAATTAAATAATTATAAAATATCATCAATATCATCAATATCATCATTACTTTCTAGATTTCTCTCTTCTAATTGACCATTTTGCCCTTTGTTATCTTTTAAAATTCCATCCTTAAATCATTATATAATTTAGTAAAATTATAATTTAGTCCTCATAATTCATTACCTATTCAATTTGGTCCTAATTCATCCATTTTCCTTAGTTTCTAGATCATTCCACCCTTAAAATATTTTCACTATTTGTAACATCCTAAAATTCGGGGTCCTACATTATTGCATTATTTCATGCATTTGGCTAGCTATGCTTGTTGGTTGGGTGTGTTTTGGGGTCTTGGGAAGGCTTGGGGTTGAGCTGGGGTTTTGGTGAAATTTTGGTTTTAGGGCACAATGTGAGGGTGAGCTAGAGGAGGCAGGTCTTAAGTATAAAAATTGGTGTTGAGTTAACAAAGGAAGCAGAGTGGCTCAGTGGAGATGGCGTCACAGGAGAAGCAAGGGGAGAAAGGTTTGAATCCCCTCTGCTGCACTGTAGAACTTTATTTTTGTGCTCAAGGTGGTGAAGTGTTGGCATTCAGCTGGGACTATATCGGGTGAAGATTTGAATTGGTCAACAAATTTCAAATGAATGTTGGGGAGTAGATGGTGGAGTAAGCTATGGAGAAAATCAAGGGATTATGGTGGATTGGGGTTATTGGCCGAATATGGGAGTTGTTGGGAGGTGAGTTTTGACTAGAAGTGTCTTTGGGAGGCAAATTAGGCATTTGGTAAGAGGGAATGAAATACTGAAATCTTTGAAGAGAGTGTGCTGAAATTCCCTTATGTTCTCGGCTTTCTTCTTTTGACATTTTAGGCTTTCTTCTTGAGGCATTTTGGGTTCTTTGTGTTGCACGTTTTCTTGCTATTCTCCTTTGAACATTTTTTATTTTCTGCCTTTCTTCCACTTGTTTTCTTTTGTGTTTCCATTCTCCTTGCTGAAATCACTAGTTGTCATTCCCTCTTTGTTCATGTCTCTCTTTTGTACAATATTGACGAACCCCTTCTACTCCTTCGCTCTCTATTTTTCTCTATTAAATAGCCATCATAGATCTTGGTGGCCGATTGCTTGGGGCCAAACCTTTTCTTTGAATATCTACACATCCATTTTTATCTTTTCTCTCTTATCTCTTTCTCTTGAAATCTCCATAACTGAACTCTGTCGAATATTAAGAAGCAAAGTAGTTAGTCTCCTGTCTGCCGAAGTTTTTTTCCATTCGGTATTGCCTAGTTGCAAGGTAATGTTTTTCTTCTGAATTTCTTTACCATCAGTTCTTATTCTTTTCCTTTCTATCTTTTTCGCTCTAAAAGTCAAAAGTCTCATTCTATCTCTTCTTCCTAAGGCCAAATCTGTTGAAGTGCAAGCACACCATTTTAGCCTCTTCTTAGTTTTAGAATCTTGTAAGGAGGGAGGTAAGATAGTTATGGCCGAATAAGGAGAGGCCATCCTTCACGCTTCATTTCGGCTGAAAGGCTATTTCTTCCTTATTTTGGAGCACCATTTCTAACTTGTGAGTTATTTAGGGATTCTTCGGGAATCGCAAGCCGAATCTATTGGTACGAATCCTCAGTAGTCAAGGTAAGGAGTTCCTCTTTCGTTCTTTATGGCTAGTTTCTATTCATTTTACTTTCCAATAACCAAAACCCCTTTTGTTAGACAATCGCTGATTTCACTGTAGTACTGTACTGATCAAAGATTCTCTTCATGGATGCGAGTATTAGCCAATTTAAGGAGGGGAGTGGAATTGTAGTCTCTGCTCCCAAGTTGAAATGACGTGCGATGTCAGCAGTTCTAGAGAGCCGACATCCGTTTGGGATAGGCAGATAGTGGTTATTCCCGCTAGTGAGAATAGCAACGATCAGGAGTGTCTAGTTCTTCGCGTAATCAGGTGTGTAATTCTCACACCATCATTGGTTTGATTAATAATAAGTATGTGTAGTGTTTAAAAGCCAAAACATTGGTAACGATTGTTGAGTTACCCTTGGGGGTAAAATCGGAGATACCAGCTTAGTTACCTGTGATTGTGTCATGTAAATACCTCATCATGTATATATGTATGCTCTGATTATTTGATTTACATTGACTTATGTTGCATTCATTATCTTATGATTATATGTTTGCATGGGATTGGGATATGATATTGATGAAAATGGGCAATGTATATCGGTGACTCTGTCACATTATTTCGATGGCTCGATGCCACATATATTGGTGACTCTGTCACATTATTGCAGTGGCTAGGCTACATACATCAGTGACTCTGTCACATTATATTGGCTTTGAGGAGCATGACTGTCAGCATGAATGCTAATGAGGAGTGTAGTGGATGGAGGGTTGATTGTAGAAATCTCCACAGGTGTGTTGAGGTTGGACATATGGAGTGGTGTGTGGCGGATGGAATACTAGGTTGGGTTGGGTTGCATTGCATTCACTATCTAATATGCCATGTTTTTAGGGCTACGGCCCAATTCGATACGTATGGGCTTCGGCCAATTTGCTTCTATGGGCTTAGACCCATATTTCGTTCGTAAGGGGAATTGCACACTAAGTTCTCATAACTCACCCCTCTGCTTAATGTTGCAGGTATCCCTAGCTTGGTGGATTTGGAGCCGAGGTGGTCTCTGTGGTGGCCATACGTATTTCTTTCGTAAACTCTATTTTCTTTAATTAAACTTATTTTTAATTTGGTAACATTTTATATAAGAAGGCCTTCAAGATTTTAATTTGGTTTTTGGATTTAATGCGGTTATTATATATTATAAAATGTTAAGTACGAAGTTTTTTCTAAAAACATAAACAATCATTTTCCAAAATATTAACAAGCGAATAACAAGCAAATAAATAACTAGATTCAGGATTTTCTTAGAACTTCAAAAACTATTTTCAAAATGTCACATTTTTAGAATCCACTAATTTCGATTTTTTGTAACACAAAAATAGTTTTCGATTGCTAATATTATTAATTGCATAATGCAAGAAAACCATTAAATCAATTCTATTTTGTTTTTTTTTTCAATGAACCAAAACTCAAAATTTTTAGACAATATCAAAGCTCCTAAACAACCATTCCATGTGACGTGCTAGATCCGGTCGTAATGTCTAGGTCGGGTTCGGGGTGTTCAACTATGGTATCAGAGCCTGGTTGCAAAACTCGACTGTGAAATGGGTTCAAAAACATTTTCCAAAATTAGTTTGAAAGGTGGTTTAGAAAAATAAATGTTTTTCTGAAAGTATGGCACCTAAGTCTCTGGCACCAAATCCGTACTGTAAGTCTTCTTATTCTGTTTGATTTTATGGAAGTATTTTTATCATGTTGTGATTTCTAGTTATAAGAGATAAAATTTTAGAGTTTAAGACCTTTAGAAATACTATTTACGAAAACTACTTTTAAATCTTTATTCATAAGATATCCATTAATAAACAGTGGAATAATTTGCTAATTCATAAAATTTCTAATCAGATTAAATCGATTCAGTAAACATGAGCGCTAGAGGACGTGGGCGTGGTAGACACGGCCGAGGTAGAGGCCAAGGTACTAGGGTTGGATCTGAGGAATCTGGGCATATGCCTGAAATGGAAGCACCTGCAACACCGATAATTGAGGTAGGGTCCTATGATCGAGTTGAAGGGGACGATGCTTTATCCTAAGCTATGCTGCGAGTGTTCGAACGGGTTGCTGGGGCAAACACTGGATCAGTAGCCAGAAAATCTATCCCTGAGCGACTCCGGAAAAATGGGGCTAAGATATTTAGGGGTATTTCTAGTGTGGCCCCTAACGTAGTTGAATACTAGCTGGAAGCGGTTGAATGAATCATGGACGATCTAGACTGTATAGCAGAAGAAAAGTTAAGGAGTAGTGTCTCTCCTACGTGATAAGGCGTACCAGTGGTGTCTCACAGTGATGGAAGGTACTTCAGCAGATCGTATCACCTGGGACTTCTTTAAGACAGTGTTCCAGGGAAAATATGTTGGGGCAAGCTATGTGGATGCCCAGAGAAAAGCATTTTTGAATTTGGTTCAATGGGGTAAATCTGTGGCTGAATATGAGGCAGAGCTTCTACGCTTGAGCCGTTATGCCTGGGGTATCGTCGCAACCGATTATGAATGTTGTGTTTGGTTTGAGGACGGTCTACGAGACGAGTTACAGGTACTGATAGCTCCGCATGGGAAAGATATTTTTCCATTCTAGTTGAGAAGGCAAAAATAGTAAAAGAGGTGAAAGCGGTCTAGAGGTAGAATCAAGATAAGGATAGGGGTAAGAATAAGAGGAGTTTTGGGTCGTCTGGATCTGTGGGGGTTTCTAAAATAGGCCTAAGTTTGAGGGGTCGGGTCAAGGTGCGACACCGGTTGCTGTTGGTCAGTCTCGACCGTATGCTCTATATGGGAAATTACATTCGGAGGAGTGTTGGGTAAGAAATAAAGGATGTTTCAAGTGTAGATCTATGGACCATCTGATAATGGACTATCCACAAGAGTTGGCTAGGGCGCAGTCGGTAAGTCAGGGTTATCACAGTCGAGAAGAGTTGGGCAGCAGCCACTGAGAGATCGTGGTTCGTTCAGAGGAGGAAACAGAGTTAGTCGAGGGCGTGGAGCACTAGGCAGAGGTGCTAGTAATACAGATGCAAGATAGCCTAGATTGGTTTATATGGCTAGGCAGCGAGAGGATGGCGATGCACCGGACGTCATAACTGGTAAGTTTCTTGTGTTTGATACACCCTTTACAGCTTTGATAGATGTTGGGTCTACACACTCATATGTTGCCTGTACCGTATCTTGGACTTTGAGCATTAAATCTGAGCTTGCTGCTAGAGAAATATCTGTGATTAGCCCTTTAGGAAAATCATGTAGTGGTTAAGGGAGTTTGTAGTGTTGGTGGATAGAGCCTGTAAAGCCAAAGAAATGGCTAAGGAGAAGAGAAGAGCTGAGTATGAGTCTCATGATTCAAGGAAGAGACAACTGAACAAGTCTCACCAATCCTCATCTAAGAAATCGAGGGATTCCACTACTCGATCAGTCACTTCAGCGGGGTTTTCAACCCAAAGCAAAGTCAAATAATTTTTGGGGTCGAAATGGCAAACCACATCAGTTCCTAGTGTCGGCAATGTCCGACCAAGTAGACTAGAATGCCCTCAGGCCATTTTGGTGAGTGTATAGCTAATAAGAAAGCTTGCTTTAGATTTGAATCCTTAGACCACTTTATTAGAAATTGTCTCGAGGTGGACGAGAAAGAAAAGCCTCAGAATGTAAGATCGGGAAGTACCACTAGGGGAAGACCATTGAGAAACCCGGGGATTGAGATGGGAAGTAAGAATCCTTCTAAAAAGTAAGCTACTAGAGTCGAGGGTAGAGCACCGGCAGGACATATGCTATTCGTGCTTATGAAGAGGCATCTTCCCCCGAAGTGATCATGGGTATCTTTTCTCTCCATAAAACTCATGTTATAGCTTTAATTGACCCTAGATCTACCCACTCATACATATGCATGAAATTAGTCTCTAGCATGAGCATGCCTATAGAGTCTACTGAATTCATCATAAGAGTGCCTAATCCCCTAGGCAAGTGTGTGTTGGTTGATAGAGTTTGCAGAGGGTGCCATTTGATGATTAAAGGTCATTGCTTCCCGGTAGACCTAATGTTATTATTGTTTGACAAGTTTGATGTCATCCTCGGGATGGATTGGTTAGTTACCCATGGAGTAATTGTGAATTGTGGTAAGAAGCATATTAAGTTGAGAGATGAAAATGGTAATTTTATTTGTGTCGAATCAGATAAGCTGGATAGGTCACCAATAGTGATATCCACCATGTCAGCTCAGAGGTACCTAAGAAAGAGGTATGAGGCTTATCTTGCCCTTGTGTTGAACACTAAAGAGACTAAGTTGAAAATTGAGTCAGTACCCATAGTATGCGAGTACCCAGATGTTTTTCAGGAAGAGTTGCCAAGGCTATCTCCGAATAGAGAGATTGAATTTGGGATTGAATTGGCTCCGGGTACTGCCCCTATTTCTATTACTCCATATAGAATGGCCCAAACTGAGCTGAAAGAGTTGAAAGCACAGTTTTAAGAATTAACGGATAAGGGTTACGCGAGGCCAAGTTTTTCTCCGTGGTGCTCCTATTTTGTTCGTGAAGAAGAAAGATGGTTCCATGAGACTATGCATAGATTATTGACAACTCAATAAGGTAACTGTGAAGAACAAGTACCGTTGCTGAAAATCGATGATCTCTTCGATCAATTAAAGGGAGACACAATATTTTCCAAGGTAGATTTGAGATCAGGGTACTATCAGTTGAGAATCAAAGACTTCGATGTGCCAAAACCGTATTTAGGACTAGGTATGGCCATTATGAATTTTCAGTCATGCCTTTTGGCCTAACGAATGCCCCCGCGATCTTCATGGATTTGATGAATCGTATTTTTTGACCGTACTTGATAGATTTGTAGTGGTCTTCATCGACGACATACTGATCTACTCTCAAGATGGGAATGATCGTGCGGAGCATTTGAGGATGGTTCTACAAGTTTTTAAAGAAAAACAATTGTATGCCAAATTCAGAAGAGTGAATTTTAGCTCAATGAAGTAGGATATTTGGGGCACATTGTCTTGAGAGAAGGGATTAGAGTCAACCCGAGTAAGATTTCGGCAATTGTTGAATAGAAACCGCCGAGAAGCGCAACTGAAGTAAGGAGTTTTCTAGGCCTAGTATGCTATTATAGGAGTTTTGTCAAGGGGTTTTTTATGATTGCTACCCCGATGATGAGACTTTTACAAAAGATGTGAAGTTCCTCCGAACAAAAAAATGTCAGCAAAGTTTTGAGAAACTGAAGGCACTGTTGACTGAGGCTCGGTTCTAGTGCAACCTGAGCCAAGAAGAGAATTTGTGGCTTACAGTGACGTGTCCTTGAACGGATTGGGTTGTGTACTTATGCAAGAGGGTAAAGTGATTGCATATGCCTCTAGGCAGTTGGAGCCGCACAAGAAGAACTACCCGACTCATGATTTAGAGTTGGTAGCAATTGTGTTTGCACTGAAGATTTGGAGACATCATTTATATGGTGAAAGGTGTCATATTTTCACTGACCATAAAAGCCTAAAATATTTGATGACTCAAAAAGAATTGAATTTGAGGCAACAGAGGTGGATAGAGTTGATTAAGGATTATGAGTTGGTAATTGACTACCATCCGAGAAAGGCAAATGTAGTCACTGATGCTTTGAGCAGAAAGTCATTATTCGCACTAAAAGACATGAGTACTCAGAATGACCTTGTTAGATGATGGGTCTGTTTTGGCCTAGTTGAGGGCTAAACCATTGTTCCTTCAAGAGATTTGTGAAGCTCAAGGAGCTGATAACAATTTGCAAGCCAAGAGAGTTTTATGTGAGTCGAACGTTGGGTCAGACTTTCGAGTAAATCCTAATGGATGTCTAACATTTTGAGATAAGATCTGTATACCCAAGAATGATGAGCTTATTCAAAATATCTTACATGAAGCGCATAACGGATGTTTGAATGTACACCCAGGTAGTACAAAGATGTACAATGATTTGAAGAAATGGTATTGGTGGTTGGGTATGAAGAAAGATACTTTCGATTTTGTATCGAAATGTTTGATTTGTCAGCAAGTGAAGGTTGAGCATCAAGTACCTTTGGCTTTACTTCAGCCCATTATGATTCTTAAGTGGAAGTGGGACCGCATTATTATGGATTTTATTTTCGGTTTATCGCTGACTCCCAAGAGGAAAGATGTAGTATGGGTAGTGGTTGATAGATTCACTAAGACAACCCACTTTATACCAGTGCGAGTCACTATTCACTCGATAAATTGGCATACTTGTACATGTCTGAGATAGTAAGACTTCATGGTGTATTGTTGTCAATCATTTTAGATATAGATCTGAGATTCACGTCATGATTTTGGAAAAAGCTGCAATAGGCATTGGACACAAAATTGAGTTTCAGTACAGCCTTCCATCCGCAAACTGAGGGGCAGTCAGAGAGGGTAATTCAGATACTAGAAGACATGCTTCGATGTTGTGTTTTGGAATTTCATGGTAATTGGGGAAAACTTGCCATTGGTGGAATTCGCCTACAACAATAGCTTTCAATCAAGTTTAAAGATGGCGCCTTATGAGGCATTGTATGGGCGTAAGTGTCGAATGCCCTTGTATTGGTTAGAACTCAAAGAGAAACGGATACATGGGGTTGACTTGGTTAAGGAAACTGAAGAGAAGGTAAAAGTGATACGTGACTGTTTGAAAGACGCCTCAAATAGACAAAAGTCCTATTCGGATTTAAAAAGGAAAGAGATAGAATACAAAGTCAGTGATAAAGTGTTCTTGAAAGTATCACCTTGGAGAAAAGTCCTCAGATTTGGCCGGAAGGGCAAATTGAGTCCGCACTATATCGGACCTTATGAAATTACCGAAAGGATAGGACTAGTAGCTTATCGGTTAGTTTTGCCATTAGAGCTAGAAAATATTCATGACGTCTTTCACGTATCCATGTTATGTTGATACCGTTCGGACCCTTCACATATCATAGACCTGACAGAGGTAGAGATAAAACCATATTTGACGTATGGTGAAGAACCAGTTAGAATTTTGGCTGCTAAATTCAAGTAGTTGAGAAACAAAAGCATAGCCCTAGTGAAATTCCTATGACAAAGGCACGGTATAGAAGAGGCTACATGGGAGCTCGAAGAATAGATGAGAAAATAATACCCCAACCTTTTCACCGGTAAGATTTTCGGGGACAAAAATTTTTAAGGGGGAGAATTGTAATAGCCCAAATTAGGGGCTAGTCGAATAGTGATCTCAGGATCACTAATCTGAGATTAGAGAAATTTATTTTTTATGTTATATTATTAGTTAGAACATGATATCATATGTACATGAGAATTTTGGTACTTTAATTTTAACGATTTCGTGTTTAATCGCAAAAAAGAACTAAATCTCATAAAATGCAAAAATTCCATTCTATAAGCTAAAGGTGTCAAATAGTCATAGATTGTTAATTTGAGGTCTTTAAAAGTCAATTTAACCTTTTTAAAGTTTTGGCCGGCCATAGGCTTCAAAGGGGACAAGAATTGACCAAATTGGTCAAAGTTGGTAGTGTTTGGTGGACTAAATTGTTAGTTTAATATTAGAATAAAGAAAAGATTATATCCATCTTCTTGCTCATTCTTCTCCACCAATAATAGAAAGAAAATATGGGTTTTTGAATGCTTAAAATTTCAGCAAGCTCTCATCCATTCAAGTAAGTGTTCTAGTGACCTTTTCTTGAAAAATAGTTGTACTTTTGAGACCCCCAAAGCTTAAGCTTTCAAATGAGAAGACTATTGTGAAATATTGTGAAAAGTTTAGAGTTCTACCATGAGAATTATCTTAGTTATTTTCTGAATTTTTGTATGGAAGAAATTGTGTCTTAGTTGGTAGATGAACAACTTTTGTGAAAAGTGTTGTCTTGGAAACACCTAATTGGACCTTGATGAAAAGGTTATAAAGTTGTGATTAATATGTGAAATGTTGATTTTTGATGATATCTTTAAGAGCATTAAACATTCACCTAAGCTTGTTAAGCATAGAAATGTGATTAGAATTTATTTCTGAGCCTAGGGGCAAAATGGTCACTTTGACAAAGTCTAGGGACAAAATAGTATTTTGCCTAAATGTGATTTTTAAAATGCTTTATTAATGTAGTGATTAAAATGAGCTAATTTGCTATTATAGAGCAAGAGCATTCAAGAATCTACCTCGATCGGGGAAAGAATAAAGTCTTGGATTGAACAGAATAACTAGCTCATTTTGAAAACGAGGTCAGTTTGTATGTGATTTAAGCAACATTTATATTAGCATGTTGAGAAAATGCTTGGCATTATATTAATGCATGATGCACTATTAAATTGGGTAGTTAATGTGAATGAGATGTTAAAGTCCTAATGGGCCATATTGATTATAGAATTGCTACCATTAAGATATGAAGTAGGTAAGGTCTGTATAAGACCATGTCTGGGACATGGCCTCGGCATTGAGTTGAGACCCCGTATAAGACCATATCTAGGATATGGCTTTAGTAATGAACATGAAAATCATATAAGACCATGTTTGGGATATGGCATCGATACATGGTAGGAAATTTCATATAAGACCATATCCAGGATATGGCATTGACACTTAGAGGTTATCCTATATAAGACCATATCCTGGATATGGCGTTGGTTTCCAGAGGTAACTCCATGTAAGACCACCTCGAGGATGTGGCATTGGCTTTATACTTACATTAATGGTGATAAATACATGTCTTTAACTATCCTTTGTGAATAGTGGGATAAGTAGATAAATCAAGAAGTAAAAATGTGAATGATATTTAAGTCATGTGAATGAGTGAACACAGGTACACGTGAATGCGTCACAAAGAATTGGTTTGATATGTGGCACGGCATGTTCTAGATAAGGGCAATTGTAAGTAAGTATTGTCAAGAAGCCTTGACTAGCATATTGTTAGCTAAAACCGTGGATAGAATATTTCATGAGCTTAATATTACTATTTATTTACATGAAACTTACTAAGCTTTATGCTTACATTTTTTTCATTGCCCTTCTTTCTTGTAGTTCGAGGATCGGGGACGTAGGAATTCAGAAATCACATTATCAACAGTACTTTGGTACAACAATTTTAGACTTATTTTGAGTATGGCATATATAGGACTTGAGTATTTTGTTAAGTTGTAATTGTTAGTCAAAGAGTTGGCTATATCAGTTAGTAAAAGTCCTTTTTGTGAATGGCCCTATGAGTTAGGCAAATACTTAGCAATCTCTTTTAATTAATGAAGGTGAAATTCATGAAGCGTATGTTCCTTTTATTATCTTGTATGTTGGAATGAGTTATTAGACTTATTTGGGATAGAAGTTGGATTGTTCTTAATGGGAGTATGTATATGTGATTGGTAGTGTGTAAAGGGCTTGGTATATAGCCTGCTATTTGTTCACATAAGTAGACACATGGGCATGGGCCTAGACCGTGTGCCTTTAGAAGTGTAAGGGGTTGTTTTCCGCGGACTTGATGGAATTATCGTTTGGTGAGTTTGATTTGATTTTAGGTATGGACTGGTCAGTTAAGCATTGAGAAAACTTGGATTGTGCTACTAAGAGCTTGATATTGAAGACTTTAGAGGATGAGGAGGTGCTGGTGATAGGTGAGAGAAAAATACTTGTCCAATGTGGTGTCTGCGCTAAAGGCTGAAAAGATGGTGCGAAAAGGGTGTGAGGTGCTCTTAGCTTTCATCAGTGCTTGGAGGCCAAAGAATTTTTATAAGGGACGTTAGAACGGTGAAAGAGTTCTTGAACATCTTTCCAGAAGAGCTTCAAGGTTACCTCCGGATCATGAGGTGGAGTTCGACTTTGATCTACTTCTGGGAACAGCTCCGGTGTCCATCGCCCCATATAGTATGGCGCCAAAAGAGCTAGTAGAACTTAAAGCTCAGATTCAGGAGCTGTTGGACCATGGTTTTATCCGACCAAGTGTGTCTCCGTGGGGAGCGTTGATATTGTTCGTTAAGAAGAAGGATGGGTCGATGCGAATGTACATTGACTATCGCCAATTGAACAAGTTGACTATCAAGAACAAATACCCATTGCCAAGGATTAACAACCTATTCGATCAGATGCGAGAAGCTTCAAGATTCTTGAGATCTGGGTATCATCGTTAAAGGTCAAGGAGGCAGATAATCACAAGACTGCTTTTTAAACGCGGTATGGGCATTACGAGTTTCTAGTGATACCATTCGGTTTAACAAATGCACCAGTCGCTTTTATAGACATGATGAACTAGGTCTTCCAACCTTATTTAGACCGGTTCATGGTGGTATTCATAGATGACATCCTAGTGTACTCAAGAATGGAAGAGGAGCATGATTCGCATCTTCGGGTTGTTCTGCAGATATTGAGAGAGAAGCAATTGTATGCCAAATTCATCATGTGTGAATTTTGGCTGAAGGAAGTTACCTTTTGGGAGATGTTGTTTCTGCCGAGGGGATTAGGGTTGATCCCTGAAAGATCGAAGCTGTTCTAGACTGGAAGCTGTCGAAGTCTGTAGTAGAAATTTGAAGTTTCCTTGGGTTAGTTGGATACTACAAAAGGTTCATTGAGGGATTCTCGTTGATTGCTACACCATTAACCAAGTTGTTATGGAAAGGGTACCGTTTGTTTGGGCTGATAAGCAGCAAGAAAGCTTTGAGAAGCTAAAGAGGATTTTGACTAAGGCATCAGTGTTGATTCAACCTGAGGCTAGGAAGGAGTTTGTCGTTTATTGTGATGCATCACACACAGGGTTAGTATGTGTTCTAATGCAAGAAGGGAACGTAGTAGCGTATGCGTCTCGACAATTAAGACCACATGAGGTAAATTATCCCACTCATGATTTGGAGTTAGCTGCTGTGGTGTTAGCTCTAAAGATATGGAGGCACTATCTGTATGGAGAAAAGTCAATCATCTACACCGACCATAAGAGTCTAAAATATCTTCTTACCCAGAAAGAGTTGAATTTAAGACAACGAAGGTGGATTGAATTGCTGAAAGACTATGATTGTGCAATCGAATATCACCCGGGTAAAGCTAACGTGGTGGCAAATCCATTGAGTCGTAAAGTGATAACGAATTTGAGGGCAATGTTTGCTCATCTTAGTCTATATGAAGATGTAGCCTGTTAGCTGAACTTTAGATAAAGCCAACATGGGTAGATCAAATTAAGGAGAAGTAATTGTTGGATAAATTGTTGAGTTCTCAACTTTAGCAAGTGAAAGGTGGTGAGACAAAAGATTTTGGTCTAAACAATGAAGGGGTATTGTGTTTTCGTGGAAAGGTTTGTATGCCGAAGGACTCACAGTTGAGGCAGATGATTCTGCAGGAGGCGCATATTATCCCACACGCTATGCATCCCGGTGGAAGTAAGATGTATCGAGACTTACATGAATAGTATTGGTGGCATGGTCTCAAACGAGAAGTTACCGACTTTGTGGGTAAGTGTTTGACATGTCAGCAAGTGAAGGCGAACACTAGTTGCCTTCGGGGTTGCTACAACCGGTGAAGATTCCACTTTGAATTGGGAAAGGATAACTATGAACTTTGTTAGTGGGCTGCCCCTAACGCCTACTAAGAAAGATTCAGTGTGGGTGATCGTCGATCGGTTAACAAAAAGATTCAGTGTGGGTGATCGTCGATCGGTTAACGAAGTTCGCCCACTTTATACCGGTTCGTATGGATTACTCGCTTTAGAAGTTAGCCAGGTTTATGTGGAAAAAATCGTGAGATTGCATGAGGTACCCGTATCTATCATATCAAATAGGGATCCTAGGTTTACATCACGGTTCTGGAAGGCGTTGCACAAAGCTTTGGGTACGAGGCTAGATTTTAGCACAGCATTTCACCCGTAGACTGATGGTCAGTCAGAAAGGGTAATTTAAATTCTAGAAGACATTTTAAGGGGCTGTGTAATCAACTTCAGAGGGAGTTGGGAGGATTTCCTACCATTGGCAGATTTTGTGTAAAACAACTATTAGTCCAGCATTCAGATGGCACCCTATGAGGTGTTGTATGGTCGTAGGTGTCGTACCCCTACCTGCTGGATAGAGTTGGGTGAGCGACAGCTGTTGGGTCTGGAATTGATCTCAGAGACTGAGGAAAAGGTTAAGCTAATTCGGGCTCGGTTGAAGGAAGCTTCCAATAGGCAAAAATCGTATGCAGATCTGAGACGTAGAGAAATGGAATTCTCTATGGGTGATCGGGTTTTTCTAAAGTTTCACCTTGGGAGAAGGTTCTAAGGTTTAGACGGAATGGCAAGTTAAGCCCCAAATTCATCGAGCCTTATCGAGTGTTGAAACGTGTGGGACCAGTGGCTTATCAGCTTGAGTTACCCCCGGAGTTGAGCCAGATCCATAATGTATTCCATGTTTTGATGTTAAGGCGCTATCGTTCGGACCCATCTCACGTAGTATCAGTGGAAGAAATTGAAGTAAGACCTGATCTGTCTTTTGAAAAGGAGCCAGATAGATTTTGGATCGGGATGTTAAGGTGTTGAGAATGAAGTTAGTTCCTTTGGTCAAAGTGTTGTGGCGCAATCATGGTTCAGAGGAAGCTACGTGGGAGCCAGAAGATGTGATGCGACAATAATATCCTCAACTCTTTTGATTAGGTACATTTCGAGGCTGAAATTTCTTTAAGGGGGTAGAACTGTAACATCCTAAAATTTGGGGTCATGTATTATTGCATTATTTCATGCATTTGGCTAGTTATGTTGATGTTTTGGGGTCTTGGGAAGGCTCGGGGTCGAGCCGGGGTTTTGGTGAAATTTTGGTTTTAGGTCACTATGTGAGGGTGAGCTAGAGGAGGCATGTCTTAAGTATAAAAATTGGTGTTGAGTTAACAAAAGAAGCAGAGTGGCTTGGTAGAGATGGCGTCACAGGGGAAGTAAGGGGAGAAAGGTTCGAATCCCCTCTACTGCACTGTGGAACTTTATTTTTGTGCTAAAGGTGGTGAAGTGTTGGCATTCGACTGGGATTCTATCGGGTGAAGATTTGAATTAGTTAACAAATTTCAAATGAATGTTGGGGAGTCGATGGTGGAGTAAGGTATGGAGAAAATCAAGGGATTATGGTAGAGTGGGGTTATTGGTGAATATGGGAGTTGTTGGGAGGTGAGTTTCGGCTAGGAGTATCTTTGGAAGGCAAATTTTACATTTGGTAGGAGGGGAGTGAAGGACCGAAATCTTTGAAGATAGTGTGCCAAAATTCCCTTATGTTCCTTGCTTTCTTCTTTTGACATTTTAGGCTTTCTTCTTGAGGCATTTCGAGTTCTTTGTGTTGCAAGTTTTCTTGCTATTCTCTTTTGAACATTTTTTCTTTTCTACATTTCTTCCACTTGTTTCTTTTGTTTCTCCATTCTCCTTGCCGAAATCACTAGTTGCCATTCCCTCTTTGTTCATCTCTCTCTTGTGCACTATATTGTCGAACCCCCTTGTACTCCATTGCTCTCCATTTTTCTCTATTAAATAGCCACCATAGATCCTGGTGGCCGATTGTTTGGGGCGAACCTTTTCTTTGAATCTTTGCACATCCATTTCCATCTTTTCCCTCTTATCTCTTCCTATTGCAATCTCCATAACCGAACTCTGTCGAATATTAAGAAGCAAAATAGTTAGTCTCCTGTCTGCCGAAGTTCTTTTGCATTTGGTATTGGCTAGTTGCAAGGTAATGTTTTTCTTCTTAATTTCTTTTCCATCGGTTCTTATTCTTTTCCTTTCTATCTGCTTCGCTCTAAAAGCAAAGTCTCACTCTGTCAATTCTTCCTAAGGCCGAATCTATTGAAGTGCAAGCACACCCTTTTAGCCTCTTTTTAGTTTGGAATCTTGTAAGGAGGGAGGCAAGATAGTTATGGCCGAATAAGGGGGAGGCCTCCTTCATGGTTCATTTCGGTCAAAGGTCGTTTCTTCCTTATTTTGGAGCACTATTTCTAACTTGTGAGTTATTTAAGGATTCTTCGAGAATCGCAAGCCGAATCCATTGGTACAAATCCTCAGTAGTCAAGGTAAGGAGTTCCTCTTTCGTTCTTTACGGCCAGTTTCTATTCATTTTACTCTACCATAACCAAAACCCCTTTTGTTAGACAATCATTAATTTCACTGTAGTACTGTACTGATCAAAGATTCTCTTCATGGATGCGAGTGCTAGACAATCTAAGGAGGGGAGTGAACTCGTAGTCTTTGCTCATAAGTTCAAATGACGTGCGGTGTCGGCAGTTCGAGACTTTTCGCGGGTTGTGGTAAAGAGCCGACATCCATTTAGGATAGGCAAATAGTGGTTATTCCAGCTAGTGAGAATAACAACGATTAGGAGTGTCTAGTTCTTCGCGTAATCAGGTGTGTAATTCTCACACCATCATTGGTTTGATTAATAATAAGTATGTGTATTGTTTAAAAGCCGAAACATTGGTAACGATTTTTGAGTTACCCTTGGAGGGTAAAATCGAAATACCAGGTTAGTTACCTTTGATTGTGTCATGTAAATATCTTATCATGAATACATGTATGCTCTGATTATTCGATTTACATTGGCTTATGTTGCATTCATTATCTTATGATTATATGTTTGCATGGGATTGGGATATGATACTGATGAAAAGGGGTAGTGTATATCGGTGACTCTGTCACATTATTTCAATGGCTTGGTGCCACATATATCGGTGACTCTGTCACATTATTGCAGTGGCTAGGCCACATACATCAGTGACTCTGTCACATTATATCGGCTTTGAACATCATGACTGTCAGCATGACTGCCAATGAGGAGTGTAGTGGATGGAGAGTTGACTGTAGAAGTCCCCACAAGTGTGTTGAGGTTGGACATATAGAGCGGTGTGTAGCGGATGGAATACTAGGTTGGGTTGGGTTGTATTGCATTCACTATCGATATGCCATGTTGTTAGGGCTACGACCCAATTCGATCACGTATGGGCTTGACCAATTTGCTACATGGGCTTAGGCCCGATTTAGCTTAAATGGGGAATTACACACTGAATTTTCGTAACTCACCCCTCTACTTTATGTTGCAGGTAATCCCTAGCTTTGTGGATTTGGAGCCGGGGTGGACTCTGTGGTGGCCATGCGTATTTCTTTCGTAAACTCCGTTTTCTTTACTTAAACTTATTTTTAATTTGGGATTATTTTATGCCTTTGGGATTTTAATTTGGTTTTTGGATTTAATGAGGTTATTATATATTATGAAATGTTAAGTACAGAGTTTTTTCTAAAAATATAAACAATCATTTTCCAAAATATTAACAAGCGGATAATAAGCAAATAAATAATTAAATTCTTGATTTTCTTAGAACTTCAAAAACTATTTACAAAATGTCACGTTTTTGGAATCCACTAATTTTGGTTTTTCATAACACAAAAACAGTTTTCGATTGCTAATATTATTAATTGCAACATGCAAGAAAACCATTAAATCAATTCTATTTTGTTTTTTTTTTTTCAATGGGACCAAAACCCGAAATTTTTAGACAATATCAAAGCTCCTAAACAACCATTCCATGTGACATGCCAGATCCAGTCGTAACGTCTAGGCTGGGTTTGGGGGTGTTACACTATTGGTCCTTCAACTTTTTCATATTTACACTTTAACCCTCAAGTTTTGAATTTACTTTTAGACAACAAAACTTTTCTCACTTTTACCATTTAGTCCTTTCTTGAATTAATATATCATAATATACTTCTCAATGTTGTCATAACTCCAAAATTTCCTTTTGTCGCTTTATTTCCTTATTTTACTATATCAAAGATAATATCTTAGTGTAAAATTTTCAAGGTATTACAATGTAAGCACAATAAATTCCTAGAATAAATGTTTTGAATCATAAATAATACTAAAATAAATGTTGATTACGAGAATGATGAACTTCTCTATGAAAAAGAAAATCTAATCGAGAATAAATTTTTCTTAAACCGTTAAAAGAAACCACAATATATAACACAATTTCAATAAAATTCTTCAATTAAGTTGTTAAAGTTTTATTTTAATTTAATTTATATGAAATAGGTTGGCGTTTATTTTGCCTCTATTTTCATCCAAAAATTATCTCCATTACTTTCTTTTAATTTAATGTAATTATAAAATATGATTAAAGTAATAAAAATATATAATGGGGACTTGAATTGTGTAACACCCACATACGTCCAAACGTACAATACGAATAGGAGATCCTATAGTACTTTTCAATCTTAACAAAAAAATTTTTATAAAGGCAATCATTTCATAAAGTATTAATGCATATTAAAACAAATTAGAAAATTTTAGAAAGATTTAATTTGATTACAAACCAAATCTGGTTATTAATCACTAATATAGGCACATCTTACTCATAAAACAATTGTTCAAAGCCCATCGGCTTAAGACGAAGTTATTCAAGTTGAGGGAAATTGGAGTTTTATCGAAAATTAAATTTTCAAAAAAATTAAATAAAATTATAAAAATAATATAAAAAATATTTTGAATACTTTAAAATAAACTTAAAACCATTTTAAAACAATTTTTGGGTCATCAAAAGTGCCTAGGGTCAAGTACAAGCCTTAGATGGCTCAAAACGGCCAAAACAGTATAGTTATTGGTACCTAGGGTCTGGTATCGGTATCTAGGTTCCTATACTATTTATTTTGGCATTCTACTAAGTTGGGTGTGATACCCTTGACAGGGGTACTGAACCTTGAGCCTTAAAGTTGAAATTCAGTCCAAAAACACTTAAAATCATGCATAAATATGTCCAGATATTTCAAACCATAAAAATCCAATTTCAAAATATATTTTAGCTTATAATTGACCAATGCCGAACGTGCGAACGCCTAGACTAGAAATATTGCAGCAAAAAGATAAATAATAAAACAATGGTGTTCGCAAGTATACATGTCAAATTGTAATATAGTTTGTTTACAATGAAACACTTGGAAAATATTCTGAGGATCGTACCCAATGGATTGTAGAATGAAGAAATTCACTATTAAATTAATTATAGAAAATAAGCACTAATCTAGTCGAGTTATGAATTAGTAGTGTAATTCAAAACAATAATAATTAACTAGTTAAATTAAACTAAAAAAAGAAAATTAATTCACTAAAACTACCTAAGTCAAACTATCAACTTCTCCTATTCCTAGTGTCGATGATGCAAGTTTTTAGCCTATGATCGATTAAGTCCCGAATTATCAATTCAATTTCTAATTACCCTCAACTAAGTTATTTACCAGCCTTAGCTATGAATACCCTTTCACTCTCATCTTCACTAAGGATTACCACCTAAGTCACCCTTTCAATCTCTTCCTAAGAATATGGATATCCTTTCACTCTCACCACTTGGCATAAGTTATACTCAATAGAATACCCTCTCGGTCTCAGATGTCTAGACATTCTACTAGGAGTGTCACTCCGTAATATACTAAGTACTCTTTAATAAACACTCAATTTTGGATAAATAGTAATTCAATCAATTAGTTAGTTCCATAATCGAATCATGCAAGATTTAAAATAAGCACGAGAATTTATCCCAATGTTTATACAAACGTTAGTTGATCAAGTTAATGAAATATAAATAACAGAATAAAATAATAAAAGAAAAAAGAATGCTCATAAATATATAATGGAAGCACAGTTCTGGAACAATTTCCACTCTCAATTGTCTTCACATTGAAATAGAAAGATTCAGACTCATAAGAAAAACTAAAATAAAAATAAAGAGAATTGAAAATTAAAAAGTATGAAAATATTATTTGACGGCTCCCTAGGGCGAATCCCTAGGTCGACTCCCCTTTAATGAGGATATAATTAGGTTTATATAGGCTACAATTGAGGTTTTAAGTGCCTAAAATGTCCTTGAACTAATTAGGTTTTTAAAGAGACAAATATGCCATCGCGACTTCCAAAATGTAATTGTGCGTATCCGTGTTTTTTCATGACATCATGACATCAAGGATCCCCACATCGTGACTTCGGCCTTATTTCAACCCTAGATGCTTCGATGTTCAATGTTGAGAGACTAGCGTTGTCTTTTGTGTTCTTTGGCATGAGATGGCACCATACACACTCAAATAGCCTATTATTGTTCCTGAGGCCTAAGTTGACAAATGAATCGTCAAAACACTAAAAATTGGATAAAAACGCTTATTTTGCAACAAAATGAATCTTCTAATAAAATTGAAAATGCAATAAATAAACATAAAATGGTTCGATCTTTAATCCTTTTGTTTCCTTTGTCAATACATGTGATCTTATTCTATACCGACATTGGTTTGAGTCTATTGATCAGCCACTAAAAAAATAAGTGTCTACCATAAGTTTGTACCGACCAGAAATGAATTTCATGTCACCTCCCAAAACTTCTGTAACTGCCCGTTTTCAATGAAATCAAAACAGTGGTTTCGGGACCACAAATTCGAGTCAGAAAGAAAATTTATTTTAAAATTATTGCATGGTTTGCATCATGATAGAAAGATGCATGAAAATTTTGATAAGAAAATTTTACCGATTTCATGTTTAATTATAGAAAGGACCAAATTGCATAAAATGCAAAAGTTGAGTTCTAGTAGCTATAAGTATCAAATAGCTATGGAATTCAAAACTTGAGGTCCTTATATGGTAATTAGACCATTAAGAGAAGTTAGTAGATATTTTTGATGATTCATCCATGGAAATTTAGAAAAAGAAAATGACTAAATTGGAAATAGAAATATAAATAAAGATGATAATAACTTAATATCATTTTATTTCATCATCTTCCCCAAATATTTTCTATAGAAACCCTATGAAAGAGAAAGTAAATCAGGCAAACCTAATTGGGTAAGTAATCTTGTCTCTTTTTTAGTAATTTTTATATTTTTAAGATCAGAATAACCTAATCTAGCTATTTTGGGGACCAATTTGCAAAGTTATCAAAGTATCAAAATTTTGCCATGGATGAATATATGTGTTGTAAATTTTATATGTAAAAATTAGTTACGCTTGGAATAAGAATTAAATTACACGAATTTCATTTTTCGAGCCTGGGGGTGAAATCGTCATTTATGGAAAGTGTAGGGGCAAAATGGTAACTTTGCCTAGGATGTGAATTGAAATAAATTGAGTATGAAGTAGATTAAATTGATGTTAAATTCATTTATATAGATCTGAAAAGACCTAGTACTGAGTTGGATCAAGGAAAATAAAAAGTGTCGGATTATTAGATTCTTGAAATGAACAAGTATCGAGGTAAGTTCGTGTAACTAAAATGTATGTTTATATATTTAAATTGAATGTTATGATTGTGAAGTGTATGAATGCCATGTATAAACATAAATCACATATGCAATAATGTCTGACAAGTGTCAAGTCCCGATTGAATAAATGGAATTCGATGGATACATGATTTCTCGTATTGGTTATTGTCCTGCATATGTTGCAAACACACCATAGCTCTTACGAGCATCCTATTATTATTCGTCTCGAGCTGCATATTATATAGTTCTATGAGCATCCTGATCGGTAGTAATTCTGCATGTGTTGTGGACTACTGCAACTCTTTGTGAGCGTCATGTTTATGATCGGTTGTGATCCTGTATATGTTACGGACACAAACGCAGCTCTTTGTGAGCGTCTTGTTTATGATCGGTTGTGATCCTGCATATGTTACGGACACAAATGCAACTCTTTGTGACCGTCTTGATATAGCTCGCTTGAACTTCCTGATATATGGCTATCCAGAGCTTCTGTTATATGGCTCTCTATGAGCTTCCTGATAGGCTCTTCGTGAGCTTCCCAATTAAAAGTTCTTTGTGAACATTCTGTTTATAGCTCTTATGAGCTTCCTGATTTAGCCTAGATGAGCTTCCTATTACATGGCTCACATCAACATCCCGTTATATGGCTTGAGAGAGGTTTTCCCAGTTATGTGCTCTGATAAGCACCTCTGTATATGAATTGACGGATTATTGATAAGTACACCTTGTGTGTACTACCCAAGTATCCATCGATATTTCAATAATTCAATGAAAAAATCTCCTGATATGGGAAAATATGAGAATTAAATAAATTATACCTTGTGTAACAGCCCATTTTTTAGTGAAATTGGAACAGTGTTTTCGGGACCACAAATTCGAGCCGAAAATAAAATTTATTTTTATTTTATTATATGGTCTATAATATAATAGAAATGTCATGTGAAAATTTTGAAAAGAAAATTTTATCGATTTAGTGCTTAATTACGAGAAGGACTAAATCGCATAAAATGCAAAAGTTGAATTCTAGTAGCTATAAGGATTAAATAGCTATGGAATTCAAAACTAAAGGTCATTATATGGTAATTAGACCATTAAAGAAAGTATGTAGATATTTTGGTATGACTCATCCATGGAAAATCAAAAAAGGCTAAGGACTAAATTGGAAAGACGAAAAGTTATTAAATGACAATTTAATTAAATGAAAAAGAAAACATTTTCATATCATCTTCCCCAAATATTTCCATGGAAACCCTAGGAGAGAGGATGAAAACATTTCAAGCTCAATAAGGTATGAAATCAAGTCCCGTTTTTAATGAATTTTATATTTTTAGAATCAGGATAGTCTAAACTATCTATTTGAGGGATTAATTTGAAAAGTTATCAAAGTATTAAAAATGGGTCATGGATGTTGAAACACCCCAAACCCGGCCCACGAGCCTTGACCGATCTGGTATGGTCCTTGAGTAAATCAGTTCAATTCTTGTTTGCTACTTTGGTAAAATTTGTGTGTTTTTGAAGAACACTTGATTTGGTGTTGGGTTCAAACTGAAAACGGTGTTGTTTATGTGTCAAAACATTTAAATATTTGTTTACATTTTTAAGAAAAATTATTTACTCTCAATTTAATAATAACTTTATCATAATAAACCAATTTTAAATGCCTACTTAAAACAGTTAAGAATAATGGCTATAATTACATCAAAGCAAAACCCCAAAATAAATCAAATACTTAAAAAAAATAATGAAAATAGAATAACTCGAGCTAAGTATGGCCACCATCGAGCTCCTGCCACCCATCCATTCTTGAGTGTCACCAAAAGATATCCCACAATGGGGTGAGTCAATGACTCAATGTGTAACCATCACACATACTCTCAATCAATTTAGGCATGCCAAATCATACATATAAAACATATATAGTCAATGATGCAAACCCAACCCAAACCTAGATAACCATCCGCTACACATCACCCATAGCAACCATCACACCGTGGGGACTACTAAGTCGACCCTCCATCCGCTACACATCATCGAAGGCGTCGCTGCACGATCGGCACATCGCCTTATAAATTGTGGCATAGCCACGGATAATTGTGACAAAGTCACAAGATAATAATATGTGACATAAGTTACCACATTGATTATGTGACATGAGTCACCGGATATCGTGGTATAAGCCACGGATCACTTCCCTTTTCATAATCACCCATATGCCCCATGTCATACAAATCATGCAAGTAACATGCTATATGTCTTATCCGCATTCATATCAATATTCACATATGTGCCATATTCCAAATGTTCACAACATTGGTTAACATAATGTTAAGGTTACGTGCACAGTACTCTGTACCATTATATGGTACCTTTAGCCACTTTTTCCGATTTTCATTAACATATCTGAGAATATTAGTACCATAAATCTATTGAGAATAGTGTAAGGCTACACACCTAGTTTACTTAACGAGTTCACTGAAATCCCAAAAATCCCGATCTAATACTCTAGATCCTTAGTTCCTACATTCGGCCAACACTTAGCATTTAGCAAGAAGCCATTCGGCTAAATAATCAAATCTCGAAGGATTATCACAACTTAAATCCTCACATTGCTGTCGATTTGATTATTAATCAAATCCTAAAACTTCGTAGTGTTCCCCCTGGCAATCGGCTAACACTAGATCACCTAATTGGTTAGTTTTGGCTTTTGAACAATTAAGAAACATATCCGAATCACTAATCATGACCTTGGCTGAATATCATATTTACTTACCTTGTGAATCTTAAATCTCGAAAAGTGCTACTTGGTTGTGGTATCTGTCGAAATCACTATGGGCATATGTTAGATCCAATTCTAACATTTATTCACAATAAAATGGCCTTCGGCCTAAGATCTTATTTGCTTACCTTAGATTAGACATCCCGAAATGGTCACTTGCTCCTGAAGTTATCGAAATCCCTTGATGATTCGAATCCCGAAAGAATCCTTAATGCTTCCTTCCCTCGGCTACACATAAAAGAACACATTACTATGGCCTTAAAGAACATTCGGCCAACCTTATACCAAGGTTTAAACACTTGATTCCGGCACACCCATGAAGAAAGGAACCCATAACCGATTGCTAGGAGAGAAATACTTACCACTATGCTACTTACTAATAATGACCAACTTCCCGAAAGATCTCCTGCGTTAGGCTGTACCCCCTACAACCGGCCTTAACACATTTTAAAGAATCAAAGGGCCATTCGGCCAGGACATAAATCCCAAACGAAGAGGAGTTGCCGTAGCCTTACCTTAATAATAGGTCCCTTTAGCTTTAACAAAGAATCGGCCCACACTAAGATTGAGATTCGACTTCAAGATTGAGATTCGACTTCAAGGTAGAGATGGTGTTTCAGCACTTTAATGGTGAAGAGACAAAGAGTAAAGAATGAGGCTATAAGGTTTGGCTACGGCCCTCAAATAAAGGTGAAATATCTGGCTATCAAAAGAACAAGTATGGAGTCAAAGTTGTAAGAAAGAAAAGAAGAATGGAAGAGACTTAGGAGAATTCGATAATGGCCTAAAATGCACAAAGTGCTCAAATGGTCACTTCAATATTCGATTTCTGCTTTCAAGAAAAGAGAGAAAAAGAGAGGAATTTCCTTGACTAACAATTTTGGCAAGCAGCACTAAAGATGAAAGAAAATAATTTTGGCACTTATCCCCTCTACATGACCGAATTTTGCCAACCAAAGAGTCCCTTGACCAGCCACTTCTCACCCCCTCTCCAATCCCAAAATTTTCTCCTATTTTCCCTCTCTGCCTCTCATTCAAAAAGTTTGAATGAGTCCAACCTTCATCCATTCATCCCAAATAATTTTAAAAGAAAAACCGGGCTTATCCTCATCTTTTTGAAGTCCAATTGCTGCCCAACTCCTCTCCTCCTTGACGCAAAAATAAAAGCTCTCGTGTGCTCCCTCTACAACTCGAACCTCCTCCCTCCCAAGCTCCCTTTGATGCAAACTCCACAAAGACCCTAGGTGGTGTCCCTTGCCACTTTACCAAGGCTTAACTTGTGTCTAAATTCCTCACAATTTCTCTTAAGGCCTTATTTGCCTAGCTCCCCCTTTAAGGCTTAAAATACAATATTTCTAAGGCATTCATATACACTCTAAAGTTCTCAAATTTCATAAAACATATTCACCACACACATAGGCATGCTACTTCATACAATTAAGCAACAATGCACAAGCCCTAATTCCCAGATATTACAGTTCTACCCCCTTTAAAATAATTTCGACCTCGAAATTACCTGGCTAGAATAGGTGAGGGTATTGCCATCGCATTGCTTCTTCTGGCTCCCAAGAAGCTTCTTCCAATCCATGATTACGCCATAACACTTTGACCAAAGGAACTGGCTTCCTCTGATGCACCTTCACATCTCGTTCCAGAATCTGGATCGGCTCTTCCTCATAGGACAGATCTGGCCTTAGCTCCACCTCTTCAACCGGTACTACATGAGATGGACCCGATCGGTAGAGACGTAGCATCGAAACATGGAACACGTCATGCATCTGCTTCAACTCTGGTGGCAACTCTAACTGGCATGCCACTGGTCCAACTGGCTTTAATACCCGATAAGGTCCTATAAACATTGGGCTTAACTTCCCTTTGCGACCAAATCTCATTACCTTTTTCCAAGGCGAAACTTTGAGAAACACTTGATCTCTCACAGCAAATTCTATGTCCTTCCTTTTGAGATCTGCATACGACTTTTGCCTGTCAGATGCCTCCTTTAACCGTGCCTGAATTACCTTAACCTTTTCCTCGGATTCTGCCTCAATATCTGGACCCAACACTTGATGCTCCCCTAATTCCGTCCAACATGTAGGAGTGCGACACTTCCGTCCATACAACGCTTCATACGGTGCCATCCAAATACTGGCCTGATAGCTGTTGTTATAAGCAAATTCTGCTAAAGGCAAATATTTTTCCCAACTTCCTCTGAAGTCTATCACACAGCCCCTCAACATATCCTCTAACACTTGAATCACTCGCTCAGACTGACCGTCTGACTGTGGATGAAATGCCGTACTGAAGTCTAATCTGGTGCCCAAAGCTTGATGTAACGCCTTCCAAAATCGAGACGTAAATCTTGGGTCCTTATCTAAAATAATCGATACCGGTACTCCATGCAACCTCACTATTTCTGCCACATACAACTTTGCTAACCTCTATAAAGAATAATCAACCCGCACTAGAATGAAGTGCGCAGATTTCGTCAATCGATTCACTATCACCCATACCGAGTCCTTCTTAGTAGGCGTAAGGGGAAGCCCACTAACAAAGTCCATGGTGATTCTCTCCCACCCTGCAGAATCTTTATCGTTTGAAGCAATCCTGATGGGACTTAGTGTTCTGCCTTAACTTGCTGACACGTTAAGCACTTCCCTACAAATTCGATAACTTCCCGCTTAAGACCAGGCCACCAAAACTATTCCCTTAGATCTCTATACAACTTACTACCTCCAGGATGCATAGCATAAGGACTACTATGCGATTCCTGAAGAATTCTCCTCCTTAACTCCTCGTTCTTCGGCATACAGACCTTACCCTTGAAACACAATACTCCCTCGTCATTAATGCCATAATCTTCCAACTCCCCATTCTGCACTTGTCGTAGCTTAGCCCTTAAATCATCATCAACCAACTGTCCCTCTTTCACCCCATTCAGCCATGACGGCTTGACCTGCAACTCTACCAGCAAACTTCCATCATCATAGAGGCTTAAATGTGTGAACATTGCCCTTAACTCCGTCACTATTTTTTGACTTAGGGCATCAGCCACCACATTCGCCTTGCCCGGGTGATACTCTATAGAGCAATCATAGTCCTTCAATAACTCCACCCACCTTCGATGTCTCAGGTTCAGCTCTTTCTGAGTCAGTAAATACTTTAGGCTCTTGTGGTCCGTGTAGATCATTGACTTTTCTCTATATAAGTAGTGCCTCCAAACTTTAAGAGCAAAGACCACTGCTGCCAATTCCAAATCATGCGTCGGGTAGTTAACCTCATATGGCCTTAATTGTCGAGATGCATAAGCAACTACCTTCCCATCTTGCATAAGGACACCTCCCAATCCTGTATGGGAAGCATCACAATATACCACAAAATCCTTCCATGCCTCAGGCTGAATTCAAACTAGAGCTTCAGTCAAGACTCTCTTAAGCTTCTCAAAGCTCTCCTGTTACTTATCAGTCCATACGAAAGGTCCCTCCTTCCTTAGTAACTTTGTCAAAGGTGCTGCGATCGATGAGAACCCTTCTACGAACCTTCTGTAATAGTGTGCCAGTCCCAAGAAGCTCCGAACTTCTGCCATGAACTTAGGTGGTTTCCAATCCAACACTGCCTCAATCTTCCGAAGATCCACCCTTATCCCTTCTGCAGACACCACATGTCCTAAGAACGTAACTTCCTTCAGCCAAAATTCGCACTTGCTGAACTTGGCATATAGCTTTTCCTCCCTTAACACTTACAACACAACTCGGAGGTGCTCATCATGTTCTTCCTCAGACTTCGAATACACCAAAATATCGTCTATGAACACAACAATGAATCGGTCCAGATAGGGTTAGAAAACCCGGTTCATCATGTCTATGAACGCGGTTGGGGCGTTTGTCAATCTGAACAGCATTACCAAGAATTCATAATGCCCGTACCTTGTCCGAAAAGCTGTCTTTTGGATATCAGCCTCCTTCACCTTAAGCTGATGATATCCAGACCTTAGATCTATCTTTGAGAATACTGCGGCCCCCTTAAGCTGATCAAACAAGTCATCTATTCTTGGCAAAGGGTACTTGTTCTTGATGGTCAGTTTATTCAACTGACGATAATCTATGCACATGCGCATAGTTTCGTCCTTCTTCTTCACAAACAGACCGGTGCTCCCCATAGAGACACACTTGGTCCAGATAAACCCACAGTCTAACGACTCTTGGACTCCGAGCCTTGAGCTCAACCAACTCTTTTGGTGCCATTCATGCGAGGCAATAGACACAAGAGTGCATGCAGTGACAAGTCAATTCCAAACTCCACTTCCCTATCCGGAGGTATTCTAGGTAACTCCTCCGAAAAAACATCCATAAATTCTCTTACTGTTCTAACCCCACTAACTCCCCCTTCCTTTACATCCAACGCACTAACAAAGATCAAAAATGCCTCGCACCCTTTCCGAACCATCTTATTAGCCTTTAAAGCAGAAACTACGTTAGACAAGTAGTTTCTTCTTTCCCCTATCATAACTACCGCCTTATCCTCTAGTGTCCTTAACTCCATTCGCTTAGCTGTGCAATCCAATACAGCCCGATGTTCCACTAGCCAGTCCATGCCAAGGATGAGATCAAATTCTCCGAAGGGTAGTTCCATTAAGTCGGCAGGAAATACCACTCCCTGAAGCTTTAGAGGTACACTCCAAAATATCTTATTCACCACTACAGATTGACCTAAAGGGCTTATTACAGTCATCTCTCTATTAGACAGTTCAGAGGCTATGCCTAGTGTTTCAACTACTTTACATGAAATATAAGAGTGGGTAGAGCCAACATCAATTAGAGCAAAATAAGGCTTGTCAGCCATAAGGAACGTACCGGTTCTGACGTCCGGTGCGTCTCCATCCTCCCTCCCACGAATTGCATATGCCAAACCCGGCTGTCTTGCCTCTGTATTACCAGCACCTCTGCCCGGTGTTCCTCGTCCTCTATCAGAACCATTACCTCTGCCAGTCGAACCACGACCTTGCAGTGACTGCTGTCTTCCTCTTCCAGCCTGATTAGGGCCCTGACTTACTGGCCGACCCCCTTCTATTCTCATAAGACAGTCCTTATTCATGTGGTTCTTAGACCCACACTTAAAGCATCCCCCTGCCTTCTTCCAACACTCTCCTAGATGCATCTTTCCACGTTGAGCATATGTACGGTACTGTCCTCCTGTAGCAGCCTGCTGACCTCGTGGCCCATCACTTCTAGGCCTCTTTTGCACATTCCCTGATGACCCTGATGATCCAAAACCTCTCTTTTGCCTATTCTGGTCCGTATTCTACCTCACCGAGTCCTTAATCCCTTAGGCTACCTTAGCCTTCTCCACCAATACGGTAAATTCTTGCTCCTACTGTGGAGCTATCAATAACCTTAGGTCATCCCTCAGTCTGTCCTCAAACCGAACAAATCGTTCATGCTACGTTGACACAATTCCTCGAGCATATTGGCTCAACCTTAAAAATTTTGCCTCTTATTCCGCTACGAACTTATTTCCCTAAACCAACCTCAAAAATGCCTTCCTCTGCGCATCTACATAACTAGTTCCAATGTACTTCTTCTCATATGCCGCCCTAAAGTATTCCCAAGTAAGATCGTCTGCGGCAGCACCATCCCGAACCGTGAGCCACCATTGATATGACTCATCACGGAGTAGCGACACTACCCCTTTTAGTTTCTCCACGACAGTCAGGTCCAAGTCATCCATAATCCATTCCGTCACCTCTAACCAATACTCAGCCGTATTGGGTGCCACACCAGATATTCCACGGAAAAATTCAGCTCCATTAGCTCGAAGTCTGTAACAGTCCGAATTTGACCCTAATCGGAATGGTGGTTTTGGGACCACGAGTCCGAGTCAGAAATATTTTTAAATATTATGTTCTGTGCTTATTATAAGTGAATTAATGTCTGTGAAAGTTTCGTAGAAAAATTCAATCGTTTGTGTGTTCAATTTAACAAAAAGGACTAAATCGCGTAAAGCGTAGAAGTTGCATGCTATAGTGAAAAGTACCTATTTGATGATGGCTTTTTAAAGTGGAGCATTTAAGTTAGTGGGTGGCATTTTTCATAACTAACCTTAAGATATATGTTAAGAAATTATATGTTAAAGGTTAAATAGGTAATTAGTTAAATAATTTATTGTATGTTAAAATAATATAAAACAAGCCATGATCTTTTTTTCACTTTTGATAGCGAAAGTTGAAGGAAGAAATAAGCTTTGGAGTTCTTTAAATTTCGGCATTTCTAAGCTAAAAATTAAGGTTAGTTTGATTTGATTTTGTTAATTTTACGTTTTGTGATCGTTACTTGAATACTTCAATACCCATGCTTGAATTTTGATTTTGATCAATATTTTGAAATGTACCATTGATGATTTCATGAGTTTTATGATGTTATTTGATGGATTATGAAAGATATATGTTAAATTGATATGTTTTGTTTTTGGATTTTTGGTGATTTTGAGAGATTAGGTCTTAATTGTGAAAATAAAATTTTAGAGGACTTAAATGTGAAATAAACAAAATATATGGATTTGTATGAGTACTATAGATATTCGCCCTTAAGGTATTTATACAAATTGTGTGTATTTTGTGTTTTAAGTAAATAGGACTAAATTGTAAAAATATGAAATAATAGGGGCAAAATGGTAAATTACCCATTTATGTATTTTGGGACTAAATTGAGATGAAATGTACTTGAATGAGCTTATTTTAAATATGTTTAGATCAAGAATAAAGAAAAAATGAATTTGGATCGGGGAAGGCGAAGGTTATCAAATAAGCTAGGTCTTCGTCGTCCATCGATATTTGAGTAAGTCCTTAAGCAAATTTATGTTGAGAAATTATTTATGAAAGTAGTGTATGATAAAAATTGGTATTGAAGGCAAGAAAATAGAGGTAGGTAGAATGTAGGGTATGAAATCTTAGTAAATTTATTTGTTGAATGTGATGTGAATAATTATGTTCGGTTTAACATGAAATTGTAAAATAAAGTATCTGAGATGGATGTGATTTTAGCATTAAGTAATGTGTATGAAAATGTTGATTGGTGTTATTATCGGGCTTTGATGCCTAGCAAGCCTCGTGCCGGTGTTATTATCGGGCTTTGATGCCTAGCAGGCCTCGTACCGGTGTTACATATCAGGCTTTAAATGCCTAGCAGGCTTCGTGTCGGTGATTTATTTTGGGCTTTAATGCCTAGCAGGCTTCGTGCCGGTGATTTATTTCGGGCTTTAATGCCTAGCAGGCCTAGTGCCGGTGAATTATTTCGGGCTTATTGCCTAGCAGGCCTAGTGTCGGTGAATTATTTCAGGCTTAATGCCTAGCGGAGCCTTGTCTTGGGTGGAATGATTTTCAGACCTTGGAGTGCAATGAGCTTAATGTCGATGTGTGCTTCGGCCTTGATGCCTAGCAGTAATAATACAGTGACATTTATTAAAAAAAGCCATGGATTATTTACAAGGTGGATTATAACTACAACAATAAGGTAAAGGTTAAGAAAGCCTAAGTTGTACTTAAAATGTAAGTAAATAGGTATATATATATATATGTAAATACCCTTCGGATCAAGTAAATTGAGGTATGGTCAAGCTTTTGTTGAAATGTTAAAGGGCACTTTCATTCATATTGAAATATGAATATGATATGTGTATTGAAGTATGAGTTTGATTATGAAATTGAGATTCGGTATATGTATAATTGGTATTAGTGAATATGAGCATATGTGGTATAAATATGTTATATTAATTGTTTCAAATTATACAAATACTTAAAGTATTTTAGTGTTAAGATTCCATGCTTATAATAGATGGTTAGCTAATTTGCTAAGTGAGATTCATGACTTACGGCTTTGATAGCATTTATGTGATAAATATGCAAATAGTGTTGAGATTCCATGCTTATAATAGATGGTTAGCTAATTTGTTAAGTGAGATTCATGACTTACGGCTTTGATAGCATTTATGTGATAAATATGCAAATAGTGTTGAGATTCCATGCTTATAATAGATGGTTAGCTAATTTGCTAAGAGAGATTCATGACTTGCGGCTTAGGTAGCATTTATGTGATAAACTATTGTATTTAAAATCCTACTCGAATGGATATTGGGTGGTATGTATAGTATTGTTTGAATGTTTAGTTAAGTCACGAATTTACCTTGGACTTACTAAGCTAGTAAGCTTACCTTGTGTGTATCTCTTGTCTATTTTATAGATTTCGTTCAAGCTACGGGCTCAAAGGATCGTCAGAAGAATCATCCACACTATCAACTCCTTTCTTTTTGGTATTTATATATGTGGTTTTTGGATCAAAAAGGCATGTATAGGTTAGACTAAGTTGTTAAATCCATGAACTCGGGACTTGTTTATAAGCATAAATTAGCCTTGAAAAAGGCTTATTTCTTTGACTAATATTAGTTATTGTGCTCTTTGATATGTTAGTTGGAAATATGCATGAATAGTTAAATGCTTGACATGCTCGGTGCTCGGCAATTTATTCTTGGCTTGCTATCTGCTAATTTAGGTTGTTGTATGATGCATAGAGAGTATGTTTGTGATTAAATGAATTCATGTTCTTTACGTCCAATATGTTTACAAATGAATATGAAGTTTAGTCATAGGTATTACAGTCATATGAACATAGCTTTTATTTTGTGTTATAATGAGGATATATATATATATATGATTTTCTTTTTAAATGACTAGATTGTATATGGGTATGTCATTGTGATGCAAAATTAGTAAGGATTGTCTTACTTTATATTTGGCCATGGCCTAGATATTTGTAATAGATACAATTTGGTTTTGTAGCGGTGACACCACAGCCACTATAAATGTCTTATTCATATGAAATTAGTCAAGGGGTATAAGGATGATATATTTGTTATGTTTATAATTGGTATCCAAGTATGTTGATGGAGTTTTAATACCACTTGTGGTAAAACGTGCAATAACATTTGAAATTGGTAAATGTGGAATCTTTGGTTTATATATATATATATATGTATAGGAAATTTGGTATGATTAAATTTGGTTAGAAATAATGAATGTGACCGAATAGGTAGTTATTTATTAGTTCAACATGTGAATTTTAAACTATTCTATTTAGTTATTGAATTATGCGTATTTGTATTTGTTAATTATGTATAAATGTTTAAAATGATTATAGACTATATGATAACTTGGTAATGGAATGAAAGGATATATGTATCGTATAAACATAAAGATTCATTTATATGCATGCAAATGACTTCATGTGAACTTTGAGTTGAGTGATTATTTGTTTTAATCTAAATTTTGGTATGAATTATTAGTTGGACATTGAAAAGTTGAGTTAAAATTTGGGGATTTAATAAATATATGAATTGCTATAAATGCCTATGATGGTGCGAGTCTAATTGGTAATGCATCATAATTCTATTAGGTGACGGATATGAGTTATGGGTGTTACATTTATTAGTATCGAGCTTACGGTTTAGTCGATTCTAGGACTACCGTAGCGCTTGTGAGTCTAGCTATACATGCCTAAATTGTATATATTTGATAGTGTGGTGACTTGACATTTCAAACTATGTTTTATATTGTAAATGGATTTTGATCCGATAGAGCGTAGCGGATGATGTAGAGAGTGTAGCACCGATCGCATTACGTAAATCGGTGTAGATAGACTCTCGATCATTTGAGTAGCCATGAGGGGAGGCTAAGTAAGCCTTCTACTAGATGATGAGCGAATGATTTACTCCATATATCGGACTAACCGATGGCAACAACCTTTTCCCGAATAATTTAACTCCGATACCTATGGTACCTCGATAGTGAATTGATTAGATTAGCGGACATCCTGTAGTTAAAAATCGGAAACAAAGGGCCGAAGAATTTAAAACTAATGATGATGATAATAATGCGGAGCAGCTTAAGTTGTGGTTTGACAATACTATTTGTGTGTTCAACGAGCTATCTTATATTCCGGATCAATGTTTAAAGTGTACCATATCTTTATTAGAAGACAATAATAATAACATATTTGAAGCCAGAGTGCGAGTCAGAGTGTATGCTATTCGAGTTCTAGAGGATGCCTCATCACCTGATGTCATAACTGGTACATTTACTCTTTATGATACTTCTGTGATTGTTTTGATAAACATTGGTTCTACATATCCGTATGTATGCATGAAATTAGTATTCAGCAATACTTTGGTCTTGAATCTTACGAGTTTACTATAAAAGTATTGAACCCCTAGATAAAAGTGTCATGGTTGATAAAGTATGCAGAATTGTCCATTAATGTTTCGATATATCTGTTTCCCATTGATTTGATGCTTTTACCATTTAATGAGTTCAATATTATTTTGGGAAGGATTGGTTGTTATACATGATATCTTGTTGTGAGCGCAAAGAAAGACTATAAATTTGAGATGTACGAAAGATAAGAAAGTACGAATTGAGTCTAATGGTTTGAGTAGATTGACTACTGTAATATCTGTTTTGAAAGCTCAAAATTATATATACATATATATATATAAGGGGGGTTATGAAGCATATTTTGCCTACGTGATTGATTTGAAAGTATTTGGGAAGAAAATTTACTCAATGCCTATTGTTTGTGAGTTTTTTGATATATTTCCTGAGGAGTTACCGGGTTTGCCTTTGATTGTGAAGTTAAATCTATTATTGAGTTGTTATGGAAACTATGGATGATCCCTTTATTTATTCACTTGATGAAAAGGAGCATACTGAACATTGAGAATTTTCTTGCAAACTATGAGAAAAGAACAAATATATATATATATGATATTAGGAGAATGTGAATTACGATTGTCTGAAGTTAGTTTTACGGGACATATTGTGTCGACTTTTGGAATCGATTAGATCGATGATAGTTACTCAGATTGATGAGGCGCTTTGGAAAGATGTCATGTTTGGATGATCGAAAAAGTGTTAGAAAAATTTCGATCGGTTGAAAGCCCTTTTGATTGAAGCTCGATGTTAGTCTAGCTTTGAATCGGGTAAAGAATTTGTTGTATTTAGTGATGCTTCTTTGTGGATTGTGTTTTGATGCAAGAAGGCAAAGTCGTAGCCTACGATTCGAGACAATTGAAGTCGCATGAAAGAAATTATCTGACATGTGAGTTGGAACTAGAAGCTATTATGTTAGCGATGAAGATTTGGCGTTATTACTTGTTCGGGGAGAAATGTCATGTTTATTCAGATCATAAAGTTTAAAATAATTGATGACACAAAAAGATTTGAACCTGCATCAGAGAAGATGGCTTGAGATATTAAAAAAATTTATGAGCTATTGTTAGATTATCATTCGGGCAAAACAAATGTTGTGACTAATGGTCTGAATAGAAAGTCATCGTTGCATTACAAGCTTTGAATACTCAGTTGGACTTGTCTTATGATAGTTCTGTAAGGAATTGAGAGCAAAACCGATGTTTTTACAACATATATATATAAAGCTCAGAAATTTGATAATAAATTGTTAGTGAATCGAGCTCAATGTGAAGTGAATTCCGAGTCTGAATTTCAAAAGTTTTGATGATTGTCTAAGATACCAGGATCACGATTGTATTTTGAGAAATTTAGAGTTAATTCCATCGATTGAATGAAGCACATAATAGTCGTTTAACTGTTCATCTAGGAAGTACTAAAATGTATCATAATTTGTAGCAACACTACGGGTGGTTTGGTATGAAACGAGACATTTTGATTTGATTTTAAAATGTTTAGTCATCAACAAATGAAAGCCGAACATCAAGTTTCATCGGATTATTACGACCAATTTTGATTTTGAGTGGAAAATGGGATAAAGTAACAATGGACTTTGTCACCGATTGGCCACGACTCAGAAAGAAAGATGTGATATGGGTCAAAATTTATCGATTAACTAAATCTACCCATTTCATTTCGGTTAGGTCTAAAATTCTCATTAGAGAGATTGACCGAGATTTGTATTAATAAGATTGTGAGATTGCACGGGGTACCACTATCTATTGTGTCAGATAAAGGTACAAGATTCCCATCACAATTCTAGAGAAATTTGCAAGAAGCTTTGGGCACGAAATTGCATTTCAGTACAGCCTTTCAATTGCAAACAGATGATCAATCTAAACAAACTATTCAGATTCTTAAAGATATACTAAGGTGCTGCGTATTAGAGTTTTATGGCTCATGGGAACAGTATCTACCATTGATTAAAAATTTGCGTATAATAGTGGTTTTCAGATGAATATCAAAATGGCACCGCATGAAGATTTGTACGGACATAAAAAAAATCGTATACCTCTGTATTAGATTGAACTCAGTGAGAATAAGTTACACGGGGTTGGTTTGATAAAGGATACAGAACAGGAAATGAAATTGATCCGAGATTGTTTGAAAGCAGTATTTGATCGTCAAAAGTCCTTTATAGACTTGGAACAAAAAGATATAGAATTTGAGATCGACGACAAAGTATTTGAGTTTCAATATTTACGTAAATATCGGCCGATCATCACGTGGGATTGCCCCATCTGAAACAGAGATCCGATCTAATATGACATATGAAGAGAGCTAATCCATATCTTAGTCGTGAGATATAGGAGTTGAGAAATAAGAAATGGCAGCCTGAAGATTCAATGAGGCAACAATATCCGACTTTGTTTAACGGTAAGATTTTCGGGGACGAAAATCCCTAAGGGGGGAGAGTTGTAATAGTCTGAATTTGACCCTAATCGGAACGGTGGTTTCGGGACCACGAGCCTGAGTAAGAAATATTTTTAAATATTATATTCTATGCTTATTATAAGTGAATTAATGTCTGTGAAAGTTTCGTAGAAAAATTCAATCGTTTGTGTGTTCAATTTAATAAAAAGGACTAAATCGCGTAAAGCGTAAAAGTTGCATGCTATAGTGAAAAGTACCTATTTGATGATGGCTTTTTAAAGTGGAGCATTAAAAGGGCAATTAGCCCATTTTTAAGTTAGTGGGTGGCATTTGTCATAACTAGCCTTAAGATATATGTTAAGAAATTATATGTTAAAGGTTAAATAGGTAATTAGTTAAATAATTTATTATATGTTAAAATAATATAAAACAAGCCATGATCTTTTTTCACTTTTGATAGTCGAATTTTGAAGGAAGAAATAAGCTTTGGAGTTCTTTAAATTTCGGCATTTCTAAGCAAAAATCAAGGTTAGTTTGATTTGGTTTTTGTTAATTTTACGTTTTGTGATCGTTGCTTGAATACTTCAATACCCATGCTTGAATTTTTGATTTTGATCAATATTTTGAAATGTACCATTGATGATTTCATGAGTTTTATGATGTTATTTGATGGATTATGAAAGATATATGTTAAATTGATATGTTTTGTTTTTGGATTTTGGTGATTTTGAGAGATTAGGGTTTAATTGTGAAAATAAAATTTTAGAGGGACTTAAATGTGAAATAAACAAAATATATGGATTTGTATGAGTACTATAGATATTCGCCCTTAAGGTATTTATACAAATTGTGTGTATTTTGTGTTTTAAGCAAATAGGACTAAATTGCAAAATGTGAAATAATAGGGGCAAAATGGTAAATTACCCATTTATGTATTTTGGGACTAAATTGAGATGAAATGTACTTGAATGAGCTTATTTTAAATATGTTTAGATCAAGAATAAAGAAAAAAACGAATTTGGATCGGGGAAAGGCGAAGGTTATCAAATAGCAGGTCTTAAATGCGTCCATCGATATTTGAGGTAAGTCCTTAAGCAAATTTATGTTGAGAAATTATTTATGAAAGTAGTGTATGATAAAATTGGTATTGAAGGCAAGAAAATAGAGGTAGGCCGAATGTGGGGTATGAAATCTTAGTAAATTTATTTGTTGAATGTGATGTGAATAATTATGTTCGGTTTAACATGAAATTGTAAAATAAAGTATACGAGATGGATGTGATTTTAGCATGAAGTAATGTGTATGAAAATGTTGATTGGTGTTATTATCGGGCTTTGATGCCTAGCGTGCATCGTCTTGGGTGTTATTATTGGGCTTTGATGCCTAGCGAGCCTCGTCTTGGTGTTACATATCGAGCTTTAAATGCCTAGCGAGCTTCGTCTTGATGATTTATTTGAACTTTAATGCCTAGCGGAGTTTCGTCTTTGATTTATTTGGGCTTTAATCCCTAGCGGGCCTAGTGCCGATGAATTATTTAGGCTTATTGCCTAGCGAGCCTAGTCTTGGTGAATTATTTCGAGCTTAATGCCTAGCGAGCCTTGTCTTGGTGGAATGATTTTCGGACCTTGGGTATAGCGAGCTTAATGTCGATTGTGTACTTGGGCCTTGATGCCTAGCAGCGTAATCTGCATGACATTTATAAATAAAAAAAGCCATGGATTATTTACAAGGTGGGTTATAACTACAACAATATGGTAAAGGTTAGGGTAAGCCTAAGTTGTACTTAAAATGTAAGTAAATAGGTGTATATATATATATATATATAAATATATATAAATACCCTTTCGAATCAAGTAAATTGAGGTATGGTTTGAAGCTTTTGTTGAAATGTTAAAGGGCACTTTCATTCATATTGAAATATGAATATGATATGTGTATTGAAGTATTAGTTTGATTGTGAAATTGAGATTCGGTATATGTATAATTGGTATAAGTGAATAATAGAGTATATGTGGTATAAATATGTTATATTAATAGTTTCGAATTATACAAATACTTAAAGTATTTTAGTGTTGAGATTCTATGCTTATAATAGATGGTTAGCTAATTTGCTAAGTGAGATTCATGACTTACGACTTTGATAGCATTTATGTGATAAATATGCAAATAGTGTTGAGATTCCATGCTTATAATAGATGGTTAGCTAATTTGCTAAGAGAGATTCATGACTTACGGCTTTGATAGCATTTATGTGATAAATATGCAAATAGTGTTGAGATTCCATGCTTATAATAGATGGTTAGCTAATTTGCTAAGAGAGATTCATGACTTGCGGCTTAGGTAGCATTTATGTGATAAATTATTGTATTTAAAATCCTACTTGAATGGATTTGGGTGGTATGTATAGTATTGTTTGAATGTTTAGTTAAGTACCGAATTTACCTTGGACTTACTAAGCTAGTAAGCTTACCTTGTGTGTATCTCTTGTCTATTTTATAGATTTCGTTCAAGCTACGGGCTCAAAGGATCGTCAGAAGAATCATCCACACTATCAACTCCTTTCTTTTTGGTATTTATATATGTGGTTTTTGGATCAAAAAGGCATGTATAGGTTAGACTAAGTTGTTAAATCCATGAACTCGGGACTTGTTTATAAGCATAACTTAGCCTTGCGAAAAAGGCTTATTTCTTTGACTAATATTAGTTATTGTGCTCTTTGATATGTTAGTTGGAAATATGCATGAATAGTTAAATGCTTGACATGCTCGGTGCTCAGTAATTTATTCTTGGCTTGCTATCTGCTAATTTAGGTTGTTGTATGATGCATAGAGAGTATGTTTGCGATTAAATGAATTCATGTTCTTTCGTCCAATATGTTTACAAATGAATATGAAGTTTAGTCATAGGTATTACAGATCATATGAACATAGCTTTTATTTTGTGTTATAATGAGGATATATATATGATTTTCTTTTTAAATGACTAGATTGTATATGGGTATGTCATTGTGATGCAAAATTAGTAAGGATTTTCTTACTTTATATTTGGCCATGGCCTAGATATTTGTAATAGATACAATTTGGTTTTGTAAGCAGTGACACCACAGGCCACTATAAATGTCTTATTCATATGAAATTAGTCAAGGGGTATAAGGATGATATATTTGTTATGTTTATAATTGGTATCCAAGTATGTTGATGGAGTTTTAATACCACTGTGGTAAAACGTGCAATAACATTTGAAATTGGTAAATGTGGAATCTTTGGTTTATATATATATATATATATATATATATATGTATAGGAAATTTGGTATGATTAAATTTGGTTAGAAATAATGAATGTGACCGAATAGGTAGTTATTTATTAGTTCAACGTGTGAATTTTAAACTATTCTATTTAGTTATTCGAATTATGCGTATTTGTATTTGTTAATTATGTATAAATGTTTAAAATGATTATAGACTATATGATAATTTGGTAATGGAATGAAAGGATATATGTATCGTATAAACATCTGAGATTCATTTATATGCATGCAAATGACTTCATGTGAACTTTGAGTTGAGTGATTATTTGTTTTAATCTAAATTTTTGGTATGAATTATTAGTTGGATATTGAAAAGTTGAGTTAAAAATTTGGGGATTTAATAAATGTATGAATTGCTATAAATGCCTATGATGGTCTGAGCCTAGTTCGGTAATGCATCATAACTCTATTCCGGTGACGGATATGAGTTATGGGTGTTACAAAGTCACTCAGGTACCGACTTCCGAGCTCTCATGCCTCCACCTAGTCCAGCCATCCTTTCCAGAACTCACAGCATCGCCTGTGATACTGCATCTTCCCCCGTCTGATCCTGATATTCCACATCAGCGGCTGGCAGTGGTGGCATTTCATTTTCAGACCCTTGTCCTGACCTAACGGGCTCCAACACGGTCATTCGACCTCTACCATGGCCACACACATTACGACCACGTCCCCTAGAGTTCATACTTCCAAATCGCATTTATCTGATTAAAGAATTTTATGGATTAGCTTTTGTTTCACTGATTTATCATGAACAGTCTTATGTTCAATAACTCTAAGGAGTAGTTCTTTCGAATTCATACACATACAGTCTCAATTTCATTCCTTCAATCACATTCATGAACTTGCGTTCATTACAAAAAAATGTTGTAGTTGTCATTGTTTGTTGTTTTCCACTACCTAAGGGTATTTTCATAATTTTATCCTATAGGGGTATTTTGAGAAATTTCTCAAATTAGGGTATTTTGAAAATCTCACAAAGTAGAAATTTTGGCATCTTTACAAAATTGAAATACTTGGTAAGTAAATTCAGGGGTAATACGGTAATTTTATAAACTGGGGGTATTTTTGTAATTTTTCAAACCAGGGGCATTTCGATAATTTTTCGCAAAAATATGGTTCCTGGTGATTTTCCAAAACAAGGGTATTTTAGGAAAAAAAATTTTAATTCGAGGGTATTTTAGTAACTTTCCATTCTGAGGGTATTTTGGTCATTTGTACATGTTAGGGGTAATTTGGTCAATTTGCAAATCAGGGGCATTTTGGTCATTTTTAAATCAAGGGCACTTGGAATTTTAAAATCATGGCTTGAATTTTGAGTTTCTCAAAACAAGGTGACCAGTCCGCTTGGGTTTTAATTATTGGGTTTAGCACATGGTTGAGTCCTCTTGGTTAGGGTGAACCGTCACTACGCACTAGGTAGGATTCGAGCGATGAGGAGATGAGTCACTAGGACTTCTTAAATACCAAGCTCTGCCTGAATCCAATCTTAGACATGCACACAACGGTTGCCACACCTTAAACTCAGCGACTCAATCATAGGTTTGTTTGGTTAGACTTTAAATTTTATGTATCTTGGTGTTGGAGTAGGCTAACCCTAGGGTTTAATTCCTAATTTACTAATCTACGTCCCTATAATTTCCCACATACAAATCAAAAAAGGGTTAGGAGTACTTACCTGGTGGACTTCGGGCCGGAGACTCAGGTGCCATGCCAGAAAACCTGCTCATTTCTTAGATAAAATCCCATTTTAAAAGAAAAAAAATGTTTTGGGCCCTAAAAGCCCTCAAGGCTGAGTTTTGAACCGGGCTCTGATACCTAACTAAAACACCCCAAACTCGGCCCACGAGCCTTGACCGGATCTGGTATGTTCCTTGAGTAAATCTGTTCAATTCTTGTTTGCTACTTTGGTAAAATTTGTGTGTTTTTGAAGAACACTTGATTTGGTGATGGGTTCAAACTGAAAACGGTGTTGTTTATGTGTCAAAACATTTAAATATTTGTTTACATTTTTAAGAAAAATTATTTAGTCTCAATTTAATAATAACCTTATCATAATAAACCAATTTTAAACGCTTACTTAAAATAGTTAATAATAATGGCCATAATTACATCAAAGCAAAACCCCAAAATAAATCTAAAATACTTAAATAAAAAAAAAACAATGAAAATAGAATACCTCTGAGCTGTGTATGGCCACCACTGAGCTCCTCTTGACCCGGTCCATTCTTGAGTGTCACCAAAAGATATCTCACAGGGGTGAGTCAATGACTCAATGTGTAACCATCACACATACTCAATCAATTTAGGCATGTCAAATCATACATATAAAACATATATAGTCAATGATGCAAACCCGAACCCAAACCTAGATAACCATCCGCTACACATCACTGTACCAACCATCACACCGTGGGGACTACTAAGTCGACCCTCCATCCGCTACACATCATCGAAGGCGATCATTGCAGAGAATCGGCACATCGCCTTATAAATTGTGGCATAGCCACGGATAATTGTGACAAAGTCACCAGATAATAATATGTGACATAAGTCACCACGTTGATTATGTGACATGAGTCACGAGATATTGTGGTATAAACCACCGGATCACTTCCCTTTCATAATCACCTATATGCCCCATGTCATACAAATCATGCAAGTAACATGCTATATGTCTTATCCGCATTCATATCAATATTCACACATGTGCCATATTCCAAATGTTCACAACATTGGTTAACATAATGTTAAGGTTACGTACCTGAGTACTCTGTACCATAATATGGTACCTTTAGCCACTTTTTCCAGATTTTCATTAACATATACAGAATATTAGTACCATAAATCTATTGAGAATAGTGTAGGGCTACACACCTGCTTTACTTAATGAGTTCACTGAAATCCTGAAAATCCTGATCTAATACTCTAGATCCTTAGTTCCTACATTCGGCCAACACTTATCATTTAGCAAGAAGCCATTCGGCTAAATAATCAAATCCCGAAGGATTATCACAACTTAAATCCTCACATTGCTGCCGATTTGATTACTAATCAAATCCAAAAACTTCGTAGTGTTCCCCCTGGAAATCGGCTAACACTAGATCACCTAACTTGTTAGTTTTGGCTTTTCAACAATTAAGAAACATATCCGAATCACTAATCATGACCTTGGCCGAATATCATATTTATTTACCTTGTGAATCTTAAATCCTGAAAAGTGCTACTTGGTTGTGGAAATCACTATGGGCATATGTTAGATCCAATTCTAACATTTATTCACAATAAATGGCCTTCGGCCTAAGATCTTATTTGCTTACCTTAGATTAGAAATCCTGAAACGGTCACTTGCTCCTGAAGTTGTCGAAATCCCTTGATGATTCGAATCTCAAAAGAATCCTTAATGTTTCCTTCCCTCGGCACACACAAAAGAACACATTACTATGGCCTTAAAGAACATTCGGCCAACCTAAGACCAAGGTTTAAACACTTGATTCTGGCACACCCATGAAGAAAGGAACCCATAACCGATTGCTAGGAGAGAAATACTTACCACTATGCTGCTTACCAATAATGACCAACTTCCCGAATGATCTTCTACGTTAGGCTGTACCTCCCCCTACAATCGGCAATAACACATTTTAAAGAATCAAAGGGCCATTCGACCATGACATAAATCGCAAACGAAGAGGAGTTGCCGCAACCTTACCTTAATAATAGGTTCTTTCGGCTTTAACAAAGAATCGGCCCACAATAAGATTGAGATTCGGCTTCAAGGTAGAGATGGTGTTTCGGCACTTTAATGGTGAAGAGACAAAGAGTAAAGAATGAGGCTATAAGGTTTGGCTATGGCCCTCAAATAAAGGTGAAATATCCGGCTATCAAAAGAACAAGTATAGAGTCAAAGTTGTAAGAAAGAAAAGAAGAATGGAAGAGACTTAGGAGAATTTAGCAATGGCCTAAAATGCACAAAGTGCTCAAATGGTTACTTCAATATTCGGTTTCTGCTTCCAAGAAAAGAGAGAAAAAGAGAGGAATTTCATTGACTAACAATTTCAGCAAGCAGTACTAAAGATGAAAGAAAATAATTTTGGCACTTATCCCCTCTACATGACCGAATTTTGCCAACCAAAGAGTCCCTTGACCGGCCACTTCTCATCCCCCTCTCCAATCCCAAAATTTTCTCCTATTTTCCCTCTCGGCCTCTCATTCAAAAAGTTTGAATGAGTCCAACCTTCATCCATTCATCCCAGCCAAATTTTAAAAGAAAAACCAGGTTTATCCTCATCTTTTTAAAGTCCAATTGCCGCCCAACTCCTCTCCTCCTTGATGCAAAAATAAAAGCTCCCGTGTGCTCGCTCTGCAACTCGAACCTCCTCCCTCCTGAAGCTCCCTTTGACGCAAATGCCACAGCACCCTAGGTGGCATCCCTTGCCACTTTACCAAGGCTTAACTTGTGTCTAAATTCCCTCATAATTTTTCTTAAGGCCTTATTTGCCTAGCTCCCCCTTTAAGGCTTAAAATACAATATTTCTAAGGCATTCATCTACACTCTAAAGTTCTCAAATTTCATAAAACATATTCACCACACACATAGGCATGCTACTTCATACAATTAAGCAATAATGCACAAGCCCTAATTCCTGGATATTACAGATGTATATGCCAAAAATTATAAATTTATGGTAGAAAATAAAAGATTATTGATAGATAAAAAACTTTTATAAAGTGATTTTTGATGGAAACATGATTTAGGGACTAAAATGTAAACTTGTGAAATTGAAGGAAAAAGTCTAAAATTTTATGAATACATGTGCTGTAAATTTTGTAAGAGGCTTTGGTTAGGCTTAGAATAGGGAGTAATTTGCACAAATTTCATTTTTCGAGCCTAGGGACGAAAATGAAATTTCTGAAAAAGTTAAGGGCAAAATGGTAATTTTGCCTAGGATGAAAATTGAGTCCACTTGAATGTGAAATATGGCAAATTAATGTTAAATTTACTTGTATAGATCTGGATAGACCAAATTTAGAGCTAGAACGAGGAAAGAGGTAAATGTCATATTTGTAGATTTTACGTACACGAACATTGTCGAGGTAAGTTCGTGAAACTAAATTGTTTTTACTTACATGCTTGCATTGATTGTGTTTATGTGAATTGTATAAAGGTCATAAATATGTGAAATGATTACATATTCGATCAAGCCCGATAATTAACAATGTCTAATTTAAATGATAATGCCCAATAGATGATAAAGGTCAAACGATGAAAATGTTACTCATATGCTTGAAATGGATGTGAAATGTGTTTATTTGAATTATATGAATGTTGTGGATGTATGAAATAATCACATGCCTAATAATTTTAGAAAAATGTTTAAATCCCGTTTGAATAAATGAAAATTGATGGATAAATGTAATTGTCGAAATGAATGAGGTCCTGCATTTGTTGCAGAATGGATTAGGCTCGAACGAGAAATCCTAATGACTTCATTACAGAAAGGATTTAGCCCGGACGGGTAATCCTGATTTGAGTCCTCTCAAGTATATATTATGAATTAAATTTAGCCCGGACGGGTAATCCAGATCAAGCTCCTTAGAGCATATGTTATAAAAAGGATTTAGCTTGGACTGGTAATCCTGTTATATACATGTGTGGCTCGAGAGTGTACTCTGTGAGATAGTACCTTATGGGTACCATTGAATATGAATTGATGGATCCTGATTTGTAAACCTCGAGTGTACTACTTGAGTAACCATCGATATTTCAGATAAATTCAACGGGTAGAAATCTTGATATGAGAAGATATTTATAAGAAATGAGTTATTATACGTATCCATCTGAAATACAAGAAAATGATGTTACATGACAAATGATATATGAAAACATGAGATGATGTTATTTGTACATGGACTTTATTTGATGAATATATGTGCATTCTTGATTAAAGACTTGTAAACCTTGAGTGTACTAATCGTGACCTTGATATTCCGAGTGAAATGAGTAAAGTTCTGATATGAAATGATCTGAACTCAAAGTGAACTATTATGAAATTATACTTGTACTAATGTGATGAATTATACATGTTTAATGAATATATGTGGTAGAAAGCATACGTGCATAGAAACTTGATTGTTGTAAGCCCATATATGTTTTGATGTTATTATGGAATACATGACTAACAAGGATAATGAGGATATGTGTAGGGCTTGAGGTCAAATTGATTGAATATGCCTTACATAGTTACCTCAAAATAGAATGAATGGTAAGTTAAGTACCATGTTATATGAACTTACTAAGCATAAAATGCTTACCCATTTTATTTTCCCCTGTTTTAAAGTATATCAGAGGCTCGTTGAATTGGAAGCTTGGCAGAGATCACTCACACTATCCATCAGCCTATATCGGTACAGTATGGTAAATCAATTATAGTTGTAATGAAATGTATAGGTTATATTGGTCATATTGCCATGTAATGGTTTGATTTGATTTATTTGTAATGTTATACTACGGTAGCTATGCATGTATTAAGTAGTTGATCAAATCATGCCTATCATATGGACTAAACCAAGACAAGATAATAAACATGCATGCATATAATGGTATGCCATGTTGAATGATAGAATTTGCTTGATCTTAATGCTTAAAATGGTTAGTACTTGGATGTGTGATTCAAGTGCAGGTCATGGGTGTGATTTTGGGTGAGAAATAAAGATAGAAATGGCTTTATTTTGTCCACAAGGGTAGACACACGAGCGTGTGACTAGACCGTGTGTGACACACGGGCATGTGTTTAGACCGTGTGTGACACACAGCATGGTACATGGGCGTGTAGTTAGGTCGTGTGTCCCTTCACCTTAAATTCAAAAAAAAATAGAATGCTCAAAATTGAGCACACGAACAGAGACACGGGCATATGTCTTGGTCGTGTGAAACTTGCACCTAATTCGAAAGGAATTAATTAATCACATGGCCTAGCACACGGCCGTGTGGCATGGTCATGTGGCGCAAGTCAGAGAGCAACCTAAATCAAACATGGCCTGAGGCATGGGTGTATCCCTTGGACCACACAGGCATGTGAGACCTGCACCTTAGAAAATTTTTGAAATGTCAAGAAAAATTCTTAGAGTTTTTGATTAAGTCCCAACTCGATTCTAATGCTCGTATTGGACCTCGAGGGTCTATTTAAGGGACGTTACGAGTGATCTCGACTAATGAATAGTGATTGACATGACATATCTGTAAATGTTCTAAAAGTTGTCGTAATGCCCTATAACTCTATTCCAGTGATGGATACAGGTTAGGGGTGTTACATTTAGTGGTATCAGAGCTACAGTTTAGTCGGTTCTCGGACTGAACATATCATATGTGGAGTCTAAAAATACATGCCATTATACAACCTGTGATAGTGTGATATCTCCCGACCCTGATGAAAATTATTTTGCAAATAGACAGAGATGCTTTCCAACCGAGCTAATTCTGATGACTCGAAAGAGATACTCAAGTATCTAAGTAAAATGTTATCTATGATTAAATGAGACTTGTAAAGGTATGAAACAAATGTTTTATAGTGAACGTGTTAATGGTACACGTTAAGTGATATGTGTGTATTTATGAAAGTTAAATTTTGAGGCTTACGATCTCCACCCCCTAACTAGTATAGTGTTATACAATGAAATTCACAAGATATATATGGGTTAAGCTCATGAATGTGGAACTAAAGAGTTCAAAGACTGAATGACTAATGATGTAGTCCGAATGAGAATATGTTAGTAAGTAAAGATGGTATTAAAAGAGATATCAGATTTTTCTTAAGATTATTCTGAATATGTGATGTCATTATTAAGGAAGAAGTTATTCATGAATAATTAACTTATCCAGATATGATAATTACAGAACGGATTAGCCGAAAATTCTTCTGAATTGACTCTTTCAGTGAACTGAATGATGTAAGATTATTGATGACTTCATTAGTCAATGGAATAATGATAAAATTGCAAAGATATTTTAATACAGCTGTTATAATTGAGTATATTACAACAACATCTCCTGGGTACTCTATATGTTCTGTTATTCTCAAAGGCATATGAAATTGTGCATGTGCAGATGCAGTATTTATCATATTGAAAGGCTAGTAAATTATGATAGATGGAATTACTATAAGTCTGGTTGATTCATGAGCGGTATTTCTCTACCTTACTTGGGCTTTCTAATTCATCATGATTGTTATAAGATTGGATGATAAGGATCATATGATATCATCTTCTATTTCTACTGATTGAAGCCCTGAATTTTGAATATGCAAATTTATATTATCTTTGTCACATTTGTTTCTACTGAGTATGTGTAATATTGCCTTCTGAATTTTCTCCGAGATGTCATCAATCTCTTTATTATTCAAGCATGGTTTATTTGTGAAAGATATTCATTGGTCAGTTGTAATTATACTTAATACTGTTATGAATTCTGACTTGATCATAGGAACTTGGTAATATGGGACACATATTATAAAAACTATATTATTGCATTGGTTATTATTGGGGCCACTTTCGGTCCTCCCACATCTAATATGAGGTACACTATTGATATTGAAGTGTTGCTTTATCTATACGGTTGAAATGTCAGTCATAATATATCACTATGGTTTTGAATCTGTCTGATGGTTGTGGCTTTGGAAAAATTCAAAGCTTCAATGTTAATAATTGAAATAACAGAAAGATGTAAAATTTGAATGGATTGATAAATGTTAGTAAAGCTTTGACCAGTTGGAAGCCTTGATGACCGGAGCCTCAGTTCTGGTTCAGTATGAATCGAGTAACAAATTTATTATTACAGTGATACATCATTGAATGGATTAAACTGTGTTTTGATTAAGAAATGTAAATAAATGGTCTATACTTCCAGCTAGATAAAACTACGGGAAAAGAATTACCCGAAATATGATCTTGAGTTGACAATTATTGTGTTTGCACTGAGAATTTGGTAACAGTATCTGTATGTTGAAAATATCATATAAGTACTGATCATAAAAAATTGCAGTATCTGATGTTACTAAAAGATTTGACTTTGAGATTGCGTATATGGATTGAATTGTTGAAAGACCCTGATTTGGGTAATTGATTATCATTCAGGAAAAGTAAATATAGTTGCTGATATGTTGAGTAGAAAATTCTTTGTTTGCTTTATGAGAAATAAATAATTGATTGCTATTGTCTGATGAAAGAATAATTTTAACTAAGTATAGAGCTTAACCGATGTTTCTACAATAGAACGATTGAAACTCAGAAAAGTGATAATGAGTTGTAAGTTAAATGAATACATTGTGAAATAATTTCTGATTCATAATTTCAGAATAGATTTGATAAATGTCTATTATTCAGAGACAGAGTCTGTGTACTGAAGGATTTGAAGGTTATACGGAAAATTATACAAGAATGATCACAGTGGTACTATGCCGGTTTATCCAAAAAATGATAAAAAGCATAATGATTTGAAAAATATGTATCAGTAGCTCGAAAGTGAAATGTGTTATTTCTGAAATTGTATTTAAATGTTGGATGTACGAGTAAGATAAGGATGAAACTTTAAAGATGGTTATAGCCAGCGAAGATACAAAAATGGAAATGGGACAAAGTTACTCTGGAATTTTATATCGGAATTATTCTTGTCTATAAAAAAGAAAGATACGATTTGAGTAATTGTCGATTGTTCGACGAAGCCTTCACATTTTATCCTAGTATGTAACACCCCTCACCGTATTCAACGCCTGAATAGGGTTATGGAGCATTTTCAGGACTTACAACACACATAAACAAACTTTTCTCATACATTTAATCAATATATACAATAATACGAGCCTACAACGCCTTGCACATGCATTGGAAGTGGTTTGGGACTAAATCGATAACTCCAAAAATTTTTCAACACTTATAAAATTTTCTATAAAACACGGGACACACGTCGTGTGACCAGGCCGCCTGTCTCATACGGCCACCAGACACGCCCATGTCACAGGCCATGTGAACATTCGAAATGGGATCACATGGTTGTGTCCTAGACCGTGCCCTACCCCGTGTCCAAACTAGTGAGGTTACTAACTTGGGTCACACGGCCAACCACACACCCGTGTGCCAGGCCTTGTGCTAGGCCATGTCAAACTTGCAGGGTATACTGACTTATGCAACATGGCCAAGCCAAATGCCTGTGTGCTAGGCAGTGTGCAAATTAGGGGTATACTAACTTGTGCAACATGCCCGATCACACGCCCATGTGTGAGACCGTGTGGAGCATACTGACTTCATTTCAATTTCAACACTAGAGGACACACGACCATATAACATAACCATGTGTCACACACAGTTGAGACACACGCCCATGTCTCTGCCCGTTTGGACAAAAAATAGGTTATTTACCAAGCCATTTTGCCACCCATTTTGCACACACCTAAACAAACTCAAATCGGTACCAATTCAAGATACAAATTTGCCACCAAATACCATCAACCAAAGTTCAAATCATACCAATCCTTTACCATCAATATCAATTACAAGTATACCAAAATTTGCCATATAATTTTGTACCTAATTCACCTATACCATTCAATTACTAAACCATTCCAAACATGCAATATCCATTCAACCTCAATTATTCATTATAGGTCAATTACCTAACTCAAAATAATACCACTTGCACATTTATAAACAACATCAAATTCAACATCACAAGCCAACTCAAATGGCCTAAATACATGTTCATCAAACATACCAAAATGACTCAAGCCTATGCATGCCATATACCATATATACACGCTTCAAATGTACCAAAATAAATGTCTGATAGTGCGATGAAGTCTCTGACGATGCCCGGTTCCGAGCTAGCTTCAATATACTATAAAACATAGAAAAAAGTAAATAAAGTAAGCAATAAAGCTTAGTAAGCCCCTATAATTCAGAATTAAACTTACTATTTATACATAATCAAGACAGTAAATAAGGTATACTCAATTCAACTACAAATGCCTAAACACAAGCATTCATCAACAAGTTAGTCACATAAGTGCATGTAATCATCCATTATCTCAATTTAATAATCAATACATTGTATCATATCATATTCATATATCACGTACATCATTTGTAACACTTCAATCTCAATAATATAAATGATAATTTATTCGATTAACAGTAACTCATCTATATAAACAATACTTCAACCATATAAACAGTGATTTATCTGTATAAACACATAGCTTTTTCACATAACCAATAACAGAATTTATGCCCGTTAAACCTATTAGAATATCGAGGGATACTCGGGTGATATACATTATGTGTAAAAATTAGTAATCCTTCAATTCATTATCATTTTCGCTCTTTCGAGCTATGATCAGTAAGCTCCTCATGAGCTGATGAACAGTAAGCTCTATTGAGTTGAAACGATAAGCTTTGACGAGCTGAAAATAGTAAGCTCTTACGGGCTAATATATCGGTAAGCTCATACGAGCTGTGGTGAGTCCCCAACACATGCAGGATCTCGACCAAAACGGTAACCCTAGTGACATGTCACTCATACCCTACGACTTTCTACGGTTCAAATGGGACTCGGTAGTCAATAATTCTCATCAATTAGGCATTCGGACTCAATAATACCATTTACTCAATCATACTTTCATTTCAAATCATTTACAAGTATTTAAATATTCAATTCTAATTATACGAACTTACCTCAAGTTGCTCGGATGGAAATTATCAACTATTCATCCACTTTTACTTTTCCCCGATCTAATCCTGATCTCAGCTTATCATGATCTATATATTATCAAATTTAGCACATTCAGCATTCGATCTATTCAATTTAGCCTATAATTTACAATTTGGAAAATTTACACATTTCCCCTATTGTTTCACATTTTTACAATTTAGTCCTTATCACATAAAATTACAAATTCATGTAATTTAGTACAAACCCATGCTTAGCCGAATTTAATACATGTTACTAGAAGCCCATATTTTCAATTTATTTACACTTTTAGCCACCAAATTTCACATTTTCTCAATTTAATCCCTTTTTGACATTTTTGTCAAAAATCAATTTACAAAAGTTATTAATCTAACATTAAACCTTCCAAATCTATCATAAACCATCAAATCACTCAAGCTTTCAACAATGGAAACATGATAAATCTTTAAAAATTTCGAAATGTAGTGTACAGGCTAGCTAAAATACGAAGCAACGATCTCGAAAACATATAAATCATTAAAAATGAGACAAAAATCGTACCTTAATGAGAAAAATAGCATAGCCCAAATAAGAACCCTAAAACTGTGGCTTTTCTTCTTGCAAAATTCGACTAAGGAAGATGATAGCCAACAATAAAAGATTTTTGTTTTATTTATTTTATGTTATTAACCAATTTACCAAATTAACCATATTATTAAACCATTAAAACACCTTAATAAATGTCCATATATGTCCACTCATGTGTCAGATGGTCAAATTACAACATAAGGGTCTCCATTTTAATGATCCATAGCTAATAGACAAATTTAACTAATAGAACATGCATTTTAAACTTTACGCGATTTAGTCCTTTTTCTCAAATTGACTAATTAAACGATAAAATTTCTTAATGAAATTTTCACACAATCATATATGCATACTTTAGACATTAAAATAATAATAAAATAAATATTTTGACCTCAAATTTGTGGTCCCAAAACCACTATTTCAATTTGACTAAAAATGGGTTGTTATAACTCTCTCTTCTTAGGGATTTTCGTCCCTGAAAATCTTACTAGTAAATAGGTTAGGATACTATTTTCGTATTGCTTCCTTGAGTTTCCATGTAGCTTCCTTGATCCCGTGTTTATACGAAAGAAACTCACTAGGGCTATACATTTATTTCTTAGTTCTTTGATTTCACGAGCTAAAATCCTGATCGGTTCTTCGCTATACGTCAAATTAGTCTGTATCTCAACATCTACCGGAGAAATCACATGTGATAGATTGGATCTGTATCAATGTAGCATAGAAACATGAAAGACATTATGAATCTTTTCAATTTCTGAAGGTAAAGCTAGTTGATACACTACTAGCCCTATTCTTTCGACGATTTCATACGATCTAATAAATCACGGACTCAGCTTTCCTTTACGGACAAATCGAAGAACCTTTTTCCATGGTGACACCTTTAGAAACACTCGGTCCCTGACTTGAAACTCAATTTCTTTACATTTCAAATCCGCGTGTGATTTCTATCGATCTGAAGTTGCTTTTAAACCGTTGCAAATTGTTTTCACTTTTTTCTTTAGTTTCTCTAATCAATTCAACCCCATGAATCTTTTTCTCACTTAATTCAATCCAGTATAACAGAGCTCGACATTTGTGACCATATAAAGCTTCGTACAATGTCATCTTTATACTCGTCTAAAAACTGTTGTTATACGCGAACTCAATCAACGGTAAGTATTTTTCCCAATTGCCCTCAAACTCTAAAATACAACATCTTAACATGTCTTTGAGAATCTTAATAACTCTCTCGGTCTGACAGTCAGTCTGAGGATGAAAAGCAGTATTGAAATTCAACTGTGTTCCCAGAGCTTCTTGCATTTTTTCCCAGAATCGTGATGTAAATCTTGGATCTCTATCAGAAATAATAGATAGTGGCACCCCGTGCAATTGAACAATCTCAGAAATGTACAATTGATCTAGCCTATCAAGTGAGTAATCTATATGTACCAGTATGAAATGAGAAAATTTCGTTAGTTGATCAACGACTACCCAGATAGCATCATTCTTTTTCGAAGTTAGGGGCAATCCCGGCACAAAATCCATTGTAACTCTATCCCATTTCCACTCGGGAATCATCTCAGTTGCAGTAAACCCGATGGTACTTGATGTTCAGTTTTGACTTGCTGAAAAATCAAACATTTAGAAACAAACTTTGAGATATCTCGTTTCATGCCTTGCCACCAATAAAACTATTTCAAATCGTTGTACACTTTAGTACTCCTCAGATAAACAGATAAGCAGCTATGGTGCACTTCATGAAAAATCTTCTGAATAAGTTCTGAATTTCTCAGTATGCAAATTCTATTCCAAAACCTTAAACAATCATTGGCTCCAATCTAAAACTCTAAATTAGGGATAGTCTCACATTAAATTAATTTAACTTGTAATTCACAGCCATTTTTCTGAGCTTCACAGATTTGTTGAAGAAATATCGGTTTAGCTTTTAATTTAGCTAAAATAGACCCATCATCACAAATAATCAAATGGGTATTCATTGCTCGTAATGCAAACAAAGATTTTCGGGTTAGGGCATCAGCAACAACATTAGCTTTTCCCAGGTGATAATCAATCACAAATTCATAATGTTTCAATAACTCGAGCCATCTTCGTTGTCATAGATTCAAATCTTTTTGTGACATTAGATATTTTAAGCTTTTGTGATACGTATAAATGTTGCATTTTCACCGTATAAGTAGTGTCGCCAAATTTTCAATGCGAATACAATTACAGCCAACTCTAAGTCGTGTGTTGAATAGTTCTTTTCATGTGGTTTCAATTGTCGGGAAGCATAAGCTATAACTTTTTCTTCTTGCATTAGAACACATCCTATACTGTTTAATGACGAGTCACTATAAATCACAAACTCTTTCCCCAATTCAGGTTGAACCAAAACTGGTGCTTCAGTTAACAGTACCTTCAACTGTTCAAAACTCTACTGACATTTTTCTAACTATTCGAACTTCACATCTTTCTAAAGCAGTCGTGCCATCGGTGTCGCAATCATTGAAAATCCTTTCACTAACCTTTGGTAATAGCCTGCTAAGACCAGAAAACTATGGACTTCAAACACATTTTTCAAAGGTTTCCAGTCAAAAATGGCAAAAATCTTACTCGGGTCAACTCTAATACCTTCAGCTGAAACAATATGCCATAGAAATCCAACCCCTCAAAGCCAAAACTCACATTTTCTAAACTTTGCAAATAATTGATTATCACGTAGAGTTTGTAACACAATTCTCAAGTGCTCGATATGTTCAGATTCATCTTGCGAATAGATCAGAATGTCGTCAATGAATACAAAAATGAATCTATCTAAATACGGTCTGAATATCCAGTTCATCAAGTCCATAAAAACTGCAGGAGCATTAGTTCATCTGAAAGGCATAACAAGGAATTCATAATGTCTGTACGTCGTTCTGAATGCGGTTTTCGGCACATCTGAATCTTTAACTCACAATTGATAATAACCAGATCTCAAATCAATCTTTGAAAACACTGTTGCACCTTTCAACTAATCAAGTAAATCATCAATTCTCGGTAGAGGATATTTATTCTGATTGTCACTTTATTGAGTTGTCGATAGTCTATACACATTCTCATAGAACCGTCCTTTTTCTTTACAAACAACACTGGTGCACCCAGGCGAGAAACTCGATCTTGCGAATCTTTTATAAGTTAATTCTTGTAACTGAGCTTTCAAATTTTTAACTTTGTCGAGCCATTCTGTACGGAGCTATCGATATTGGTGAAGTTCTTGGTACTAATTCAATACCAAATTCAACCACTCTGATCAGTGGCAAACCCAATAATTCTTTTGGAAATATATCTAAAACTCGCAAACAATAGGTACAGATTAAATCTTTGATTTAGACACCTTTGTATCCAGTACGTATGCAAGATATGCATCATACCCCTTTTTCATACATTTCTAAGCTAACATAGATGATATCACAATAGGTAATTCACTCGAATCGTTAGACTCAATCCAAAGAATTTCATCATTCTAACTTTTCAATTCGATAATCTTTAATCTACAATTTACAACTGCATCATGCATAATCAGCCAGTCCATACCCAAAATCACATCAAACTTAATGAACGGTAGAAGCATCAAGTCAGTAGAAAATAGTAACCCGAGTCATCAAATAACAATTCTTACAAATTTTATCAACTAAAATAGACTTGCCTAAGGGGTTTGGTACTTTAATTACAAACTCTATAAACTTGACATGTAAACTCTTTTTAAACACTAAATTCATACAAATATATGAATGGGTTGATCCAGGATATATCAACGTAATTATATCAGTATCAAAAAGAGAAAAAGTACCGATAATAACGTCTAGTGATGATGCCTCCTCCTGACACGGATAGCATAAGCTCGGGCAGGTACTCGTGCCTTAGATCTCACAGTAAAATCTCTCGTAGCACCTAGGCTACCACTCGTATTTCTAGTATTTCAGGGTGGTCTCCTTCTAGTAGCCGTATTACTTACTTTTGTCGATTGATCTCTTTCAGATATAGACTTTTCTGGATAGTCCCGAGATAATGGTCAAGAGATCCACATATAAAACAAGCTCCACTAATTATTCTACATTCACCGTAATTTCGATTATTGCAATGCTTACATTCGTGTCCAACATTTCTAACACTACCCATACCGGTAGCAGATGCCGTCTGAGGTTTAGAGCAGAAATGTATCGCATCTCTATCTTTGATCAAAATCTCAACAGAAGCAGTAGAACGAGGATGATATTCTCTATATTTTTTTGATACTGACTAATGTGATTTGCCCGCAAATCTCTTTTTAAAGTCTATAGCTTCAAAATCGATGTGGTATCCGAGATTTAGGGGTTATGCGTTTATTGCATAATTCAAGTGAGCTAGTAGGTTTTGAGTGTGTTTTGGGGGTTTTGAGAACTTCAGGAGAAGGGGAAATGCAGTGGAAAATATTTGGATTTTAAGCTTAGGAAAGGGAGCTAGGTGAAGGAGGTCTTAGGAGAAATTGTGGGGAGTTCATGACACAAAGGAACCATGTGGTAAAGTGGCTTGGGGATGTTACCTAAGGAGCAGGGAAGCTTGCGTCAAAGGGTTTCAGGAGGGAGGAGGTTCGAGTCAGGATGGCAGCATAAAGTGTGGTTTTATTTTGCAAATTGGCGTCAAGAGAGGGAAGAGAGTTGGACGGCATGTGGACTTCCAAAAGGATGAGATAAGGCTGGGTTTATTTTTTTTTAAATTCGGCTATAAGGTAAGGATAAATGTAGACTTATTCAATTTATTTTGAATGAGTTGTATGGAGAGAAAATAGGAAAGAATTAAGGGATATGATAGGAGAAGATATAGTGGCCGGCCAAGGGACTCTTTGGTTGGACAAATTCGGTCATGTAGGGGGTGATAAGTGCCAAATTTTGGTTAGTAAGGGAGCCCATCTTGTTGTCAAAATTGAGAGTGAAGAGAATTCTCTCTTTTTCCTTCTTTTTCATTTGAAGCCAAATCCCCATTGTTCACCATTGCCGAAATTTTCCTAATCTTCTCTTCCTATTCTTTTTCCTTCCTTCAACCTTATTTCTACCTCTTTTCTTAAATGGCCGAATGCCCCTTTGTCATTTAGAAGCTTAGCCGAGATTGGTAACCTTCTCCTCTCATCTCTTGAGATCATCAAAGCCGAAACCTTCTTCTTTGGAGAGCCATAGCCGTACCTTATAAGCCTTCTTTTCTTTTCTTCTTCATCACCATTTTTGAGCCATAGCCGAATGTGCAATTACCATTTGAAAGGCTTAGTCGAATCTTGTTGTGAGTTTTAAAAGCTGAAACCTTTTCTCTTTTAATATTTTCAAGCAACGTGGTGGTAAGTAATTTCTATCCTAGTAATCGGTTTGGGTTCTTATTCTTTTAGTGTGCCGAAATCAATGGTTAAGCCTTGGTTAGGGATGGCCGAATGTGTATAGTGCCATAACCTTGTGTTATTTTGTGTGTAGCCAACGTTAAGGGGCAGTAAGGAGACTTTCGTGTTTTGAAGTGTTCAAGGTAAGAAATTATAATATTCGGCCGAGGGCCATTCTCATGGATTATTGCTTAAAGCTGATTTTAATAGTTGATTAGTAAGGAATTTCGACAACTTCATAGACCAGTGGTGATTCGAGATTTAGTTAAGCAAGGTAGGTGGTTTGTAGTATTCAGCCATAGGCCATTTTATGAGTTTAAGTGATGACTGATTTTTGACTTTGGTTCTTAGGAGCAAATCGACAGGAATAAGGAGAGTTTCGGGAGTGAGTAGGCTGTGCCAAAAAGGTGTGTAGTTTTCGCACTATTCTCCTATTATTTATGTATGTTGTTATATATATATGTTTATGATGTGGATGGAAGCCAAAAATATGGCTGAGATGGCGGCTACCCATGGTGGGTAATCGATTGATCAGGTCAGTGTTTTATGACATTAATTTACCTATGGTATATGTATGAAATTGCGGTAACATGTGATGTATGATCAATCCAATGATATTTTGTCATGATACATATATATATATATATATATATATATATGCATGGGGCTTGGGATATGATCACAGAAGGATAGGATGTACATATTTATGTACGTGGTCTAATGTTAGCCTTGTGCTACATTGGCGCTTGATGTTGGCTATGTGCTTCATCAAGGTGGGTGTTGGCTATGTGCCACATCGTATGGCGGATGATAGTGTGTGCATCACCGTGGATGAGGATGACCTTCATTCACCTCGTGGATACAGATATGTGGGGTCACTTAGGTGATCGGTGGCTAAGTCACGGCTTTGAGCAGCATGACTGCCAAAAAGGTGTGTAGCGGTTGGAGGGCGATTTAGTAATCCCACGGTATGTCTGGCGGTATGGGGGTGTGTAGCGGATGGAATCTAGGTTGGGTTGGGATGCATTTTGCATGACTGATTATGTGGATCAATGTGGATATGGGCCAAGCCCAATATGTGGAATTATGTGGATGAATTGCCTCATCATCTGATATGTGATTGACATGTGGTTGTGGGCTAAGCCCATATGTGGAGGCATGTGAAATAATTACACACTGAGTCTGTTTGACTCACCCAAAATTTTCACCAACATCGCAGGTGATTCGTGATGCTTGGACCAGGTTGGAGCGGATACGAGGTGGCCATGCAGAAGATGTTTTAATTATTTTATGCAGTTTATTATTAAGTACTTTGATGAATTATTTATTGTAATAAGGGCCTCCTAAAGTATTTAAGGTTTATTATTATGTTTTAGTTGGATGGAAAATTAAATTCTATTTGGAAATGATTTTATTTTTAGCAACTTATATCTTTAATATATATATTAAAGTTTTAATTAGGATAATTTGTAACATCAAAGTTTTATTTATAACTTTAATTAAACAATGTTCTAGAAATGAGCACAACCTTTAATGTTTTATATTCAAGTCAAAATCCTTCAAACGTTTTCGCGGTGGCATCCTAAATTTGGTCGTGGTGTATGGGCCGGGCTTAGGGTGCTACAGTTTTGGTATCAGAGCCAGGTTCAAGGCTCGATTTTGAGGGTTTTGGGCCCAAAAATGATTTCAAGGATGGGCTTTTCAAAAACATGGACTTTTACGAAATTTTTCAGGTTATTCTAGCATGGCACCTATATCTCCAGCCCGAAGTCCACCAGGTAAGTACCCCTAACTGCTAAAGTGATTTGTATATGTGAATTTTATGGGTATTATGGGCTCATAGATTAGAAGATTAGGGCTATTGAACCCTAGGGCTAGTGCACTCAAACACAAGGTGCATAAGACTTAAGGACAACCCAACAAACCTGTGATTAAGTCGCAGAGTTAGGTTGTGGCAACAGTTGTGCGCATGTCTAGGAGTGGATTCGATGAGAGCTTGGTATTTAAGCAGTCCTGGTGACTCACCTCCTCTTTACTCGAATCCTACTAGGTGCGTAGTAACCGTCCACCCTAACCAAGAGGACTTATTCATCGGCTAAACTCGATAATTGAAACCCGAAAGGGACTAGCCAAACTATTTTATAAAACCCTTAGTTTTAAAATCATCCAAATTACCCTTTTGATTTGTAACCACTAAGTTTGATTTTGAAAAATAGTTTTTGAAACATTCCCGATCTACAAAATTACCCAAATACCACAGGTTTGTAAATTACTAAAATGCCTTTAGTTTATAAAATTATCATACTACCCTCAACTTTTGCTGAAATATTGTTACTTTATAAAGTACAAAAAATCCTTATTTTGTGAAATATCAGGATACCCTGATTTGGGAAACTTACCAAATTACCCCTGACTTACAAAATTATCGAAACGACCCTGATTTTTAAAATTTCTGCAATACCCTTAATTTGAGAAAATTTTTAAAATAACCTCGAGTTTTGAAAATTCTGGAATGCCTTTGATTTGTACAGATTATTTTTGAATTGACCCAATTTATTACAAAAATACCCCTGTAAAATAAATGACGAAAATACCCTTAGGGTGGAAATGGACAGAAATGCCCATAAAAGTGTAGTGGATGTTGTGGATGGATGTGAATGTGACTCTCTGAATTAGAATAGTGAACTTGAGCTGAAAACTTTGGTTGATTGAAAGAACTACTTCTAAATACTTCTTTTCATAAAATTGTTCGCGGATAAACAGTGGAACCGAAAGGTACTAATGCATAAAATTTCTTAATCAGATTAAAGCGCGATTGTAGATATGAGCTCTAGGGGACGTGGTCGTAATGTGCGAGGATGCGATGAGGCGAGAATGATCAGTGTCGAAACCCGTTAGATCGGGTCAATGGTGCGAGAATGAGGTACCACCACCACCCCCACCACCATTTGTTGGTGTTGGCGAGAAGATCGAGACGGGGGATGATCTTTATATCACAGCGATTTCTCGAGTTCTTGAGATGGTGGCTAGAATAGGTAGAGGTGTGGGAGCTCAGAAATCTGTACCCGAGCGACTCCGAGCCAATGGAGCTAAGGTGTTCCGTGGTGTATCGGGTGTGGCACCCAGTACAGCTGAGTATTGGTTGGAGGCAACAGAGTGAATTATGGATGAGCTGGATCTGAATACGGAAGAAAAACTGAAAGGAATGGTGTCGCTACTCCGCGATGAGGCATATCAATGGTGGCTCACAGTTCGAGATGGGGCCACAGCTGAGGATCTCACTTGGAAGTATGTTAAGGCAGCGTATCAGAAGAAGTATGTTGGAACCAGTTATATTGATGCTTGCAGAGAAAGGCTTTTCAGAATGGTTCAAGGAACAAGTTAGATTCTTGAGTCGAGGTGAATTCTAAGGTTAAGCCGATATGCTCGAGGAGTAGTGGCTATGGAGCACGAGTGATGTGTCCGATTTAAGGACGGACTAAGGGATGACCTGAGGTTGTTGATAGCTCCACATCAGGAGCGGGAGTTTACCGTATTAGTAGAAAAGGCTAAGGTAGCTGAGGGGATTAAGAACTCTATGAGACAGAACAGAGATAAGGATAGGAACCGAGATAAGAGGAGTTTTAGACCGTCAGAATTGTCTGAGAGCCTTCAGAAAAGATCGAGGGTTGAGAATTCTACTCGTGTTTCTAAGCCAGCTACAGGAAATTCAGATCGTCCGTGTGCTCGGTGTGGAAGATATCATGTTGGCAAGTACTGGGGACGAGATTGGGAGTGTTTTAGATGTAAGTCTAAGTCTCATTTGATTAAAGACTGTCCTCAGGATCTGAATAGGGCTCAGACAGTAGGCCAAGGTTATGTGTAGCAGCGGAGGTGGTCGTGACGACAAGGGTCGTGGTCCAAATCATGGAGGGAATGGTTCTGGCCGAGGTCGTGGAACACCAAACAGAGGTTCTGAAGGTGCAGACACGAGGCAACCAAGGTTGGTTTCTGTGACGAGCGTCGCGAGGAGGAAGATGTGCGGATGTGACAGCGAGTGCGTCCCTTATTTCTGGAATAGGGTTAGCTCTTTCTTATATTGCTAGTGAAGTGTCTGGAATCTTAGATGTGAATTGTGAGACTGTATTTAGTTCTCTAAGGTGATCAGTGGTAGCAGACAAACTTCTTAGGTAAGTGCTTTTAGAAGTTTAAGAAACAGTAGTACCTTTGCTTAGTTTAGCCAAGTAATTTCGAGGACGAAATTATTTTTAAGGAGGGTAGAACTGTAGCATATGGGATTTGGGGGTTATGCGTTTATTGCATAATTCAAGTAAGCTAGTAGGTTTTGAGTGTGTTTTTGAGGGATTTGAGAACTTCAGGAGAAGGGGAAATGCAATGGAAAATATTTGGATTTCAAGCTTAGGAAAAGGAGCTAGGTGAAGGAGGTTTTCAGAGAAATTGTGGAGAGTTCATGACACAAAGGAACTATGTGGTAAAGTGGCTTGGGGACATTACCTAAGGAGCAGGGAAGCTTGCGTCAAAGGGTTTCAGGAGGGAGGATGTTCGAGTCAGGATGGCAGCATAAAGTGTGGTTTTATTTTGCAAATTGGCATCAAGAGAGGGAGGAGTGTTGGACGGCATGTGGACTTCCAAAAGGATGAGATAAGGCTGGGTTTATTTTTTTTCTAAATTCGGCTACAAGGTAAGGATAAATGTAGACTTATTCAATTTATTTTGAATGAGTTGTATGGAGAGAAAATAGGAAAGAATTAAGGGATATGATAGGAGAAGATATAGTGGCTGGCCAAGGGACTCTTTGGTTGGACAAATTCGATCATGTAGGGGGTGATAAGTGCCAAATTTTGGTTAGTAAGGGAGCCCATCTTGTTGCCGAAATTGAGAGTGAAGAGAATTCTATCTTTTTCCTTCTTTTTCATTTGAAGCTGAATCCCCATTGTTCACCATTGCCGAAATTTTCCTAATCTTCTCTTCCCATTCTTTTTCCTTCCTTCAACCTTATTTCTACCTCTTTTCTTAAATGTCCGAATGCCCCTTTGTCATTTAGAAGCTTAGCCGAGATTGGTAACCTTCTCCTCTCATCTCTTGAGATCATCAAAGCCGAAACCTTCTTCTTTGGAGAGCTATGGCCGAACCTTATAAGCCCTTCTTTTCTTTTCTTCTTCATCACCATTTTTGAGCCATAACCGAATGTGCAATTACCATTTGAAAGGCTTAGCCGAATCTTGTTATGAGTTTTAGAAGCTGAAACATTTTCTCTTTTAATCTTTTCATGCATCGTGGTGGTAAGTAATTTCTATCCTAGTAATCGGTTTGGGTTCTTATTCTTTCAGTGTGCCGAAATCAATGGTTAAGCCTTGGTTAGGGATGGCCGAATGTGTATAGTGCCATAACCTCGTGTTCTTTGATGTGTAGCCAACGTTAAGGGGCAGTAAGGAGACTTTCGGGATTTGAAGTGTTCAGGGTAAGCAACTATAATATTCGGTCGAGGGCCATTCTCATGGATTATTGCTTAAAGCTGATTTTAACAGTTGATTAGCAAGGAATTTCGACAACTTCATAGACCAGTGGTGATTTGGGATTTGGTTAAGCAAGGTAGGTGGTTTGTAGTATTCGGCCATAGGCCATTTTATGAGTTTAAGTGATGACTGATTTCTGACTTTGGTTCTTAGGAGCAAATCGACAGGAATAAGAAGAGTTTCGGGAGTGAGTAAGCTGTGCCAAAAAGGTGTGTAGTTTTCGTACTGTTCTCCTATTATTTATGTATGTTGTTATATATATATGTTTATGATGTGGATGGAAGCCGAACATATGGCTGAGATGGCGGCTACCCATGGTGGGTTATCGATTGATCAGGTCAGTGTTTTATGACATTAATTTACCTATGGTATATGTATGAAATTGCGGTAGCATGTGATGTGTGATCAATCCAATGATATTTTGTCATGATACATACATATATATATATATATATATATGCATGGGGCTTGGGATATGATCACAGAAGGATAGGGTGTACATATTTATGTACGTGGTCTGATGTTAGCCTTGTGCTACATTGGCGCTTGATGTTGGCTATGTGCTTCATCAAGGTGGGGTGTTGTCTATGTGCCACATCGTGGGCGGATGATAGCTATGTGCATCACCGTGGATAGAGGATGACCTTGAGTCACCTCGTGGATACAGATATGTGGGGTCACTTAGGTGATCGGTGGCTAAGCCACGGCTTTGAGCAGCATGACTGCCAAAGAGGTGTGTAGCGGTTGGAGGGCGATTTAGTAATCCCCTGGTATGTGCGGCAGGTACGGGGTGTGTAGCGGATGGACTCTAGGTTGGGTTGGGATGCATTTTGCATGACTGATTATGTGGATCAATGTGGATATGGGCCAAGCCCAATATGTGGAATTATGTGGATGAATTGCCTCATCATCTGATATGTATTATCTGATATGTGATTGACATGTGGTTGTGAGCTAAGCCCATGTGTGGAGGCATGTGAAATAATTACACACTGAGTCTGTTTGACTCACCCAAATTTTTCACCAACATCGAAGGTGATTCGTGATACTTGGACCGGGTTGGAGCGGATACGAGGTGGCCATGCAGAAGATGTTTTAATTATTTTATGCAGTTTATTATTAAGTACTTTGATTAATAATTTATTGTAATAAGGGCCTCCTAAAGTATTTAAGGTTTATTATTATGTTTTAGTTGGATGGAAAATTAAATTCTATTTGGAAATGATTTTATTTTAGCAACTTATATCTTTAATACATATATTAAAGTTTTAATTAGGATAATTTGTAACATCAAATTTTATTTATAATTTTAAGTAAATAATGTTTTAGAAATGAGCACAACCTTTAATGTTTTATCTTCAAGTCAAAATCCCTTCAAACGTTATCCGCAGTGGCATTCTAAATTCGATCGTGGTGTATGGGCCAGGCTTGGGGTGTTACAATCAACTTTTCTTTTCTCTTTGATAAGCTCTTCAACATTGCAAGCTCTATCAACTAGAACGACAAACTCTTTCAGCTCAAGAATCCCAACTAACAGTTTGATTTCTTCATTTAATCCATCTTTGAACCTTTTACACATTATAGCCTTGAAAGAAACAAATTCACGAGCATATTTGTTGAGTCATACATACTCTCTTTCATATTCTGTTACCGACATACGACCCTATTTCAGTTCAAAAAATTCATTTCATTTCTGATCAATGAACCGTTGGCTGATGTTTTTCTTTCTGAATTCAACTTGAAATAATTCCCAAGTAACTCTTTCTCGCGGAACTACTGATATCAAGGTATTCCACCACTGATACAGTGTCTCTCAATAGTGATACAACACATTTTAAACATTCTTTAGGTGTGCAAAAAGTTCATCAAATACTAGAATAGTGTTCTCAAGAAAAAACTCGGCTCTCATAGGGTCATAACTAATAGTGGCTCTAAATTTCTTAGCACCATGCTTACGAATGTTATCGACTAACAGCTTGTTCAATTGTATTGGATCAATAACTTGAGGAACTATAGGGATTGGTTAAGGAATTGGTGAGGGTGGAGGTTGTTGAGTAGCCGGGTTCATACGAATGTATTGAGTGAACCACTCATTCATCATTTTAAAGAAGGCTTTTTTTTGCCTCACCTCCATGACTACTTGACACGGGCCTAGATTCAGAAGGCGCTATCCCTTGAGGAAGAGCTGGTGCATTACTTTCAACATCATCTGCTACATCTCGTTTGGGATCCATTACTATACGAAAACATAGTTTGTAATGTCAGGATTCATCACACTATCACAATTTATATATATGGCATGTATAGCTAGACTCTCACACACTCTATGTTAGTACTAGAATCGACTAAACCGTAGCTCTGATGTAACACCCCAATTTTGGGGCTAGTCAGAATAGTGGTTTCAGAACCACTAATTCAAAGTTGGAGAAATTATTTTTAATATTACTTTATGTGTTATAGCATGATTATATGAGTGCATGAAAATTTTGGTGGTTGCATGTTTAATTGTGAAAAATGACTAAATTGAATAAAATGAGAAAGTTTTATTGTAGTAGCTAGAGGTGTCAATTAGCTATGAAACATTAAATTAGAGGTCTTTATTGAATAAATAGACCAAAATATTTTTAGTTGCTAGACATGGAGACAAACTCATGAAATGTCAAAGGATAAGGTGGGGTTTTGGTGATCAAATTGACTAAAAATAAAATAAAGAAAGAAAGCATAGTGTCCATCTTCCTCACCATCAAAATTTTCAGCAAGAGTTAGGGTTTTTTGAAGCTCAAACTTTGATCCAAGCTATCCTCTTGCAAGTAAGTGATTATGATGGTTATTTTTGATGATTTTTGTGTTTTGAAACCCCTAAAGCTTAATCTAGCTAATGAGGAGACTATTTTGCAAAATGGTTGAAAGCCTAGGATTTTACCATGAGAGCATTAGTGTTGTTTGTTGAAATTTTATGGAATAAAATGCAACTAGGTTGTTAAATAAACATCTTTTGTGAAGAGATTTTTCATGAAAACACCTAAAAAGGGCCTTTTTGTAAAGGTTGTAAAATGGTAGTAAATGCATGAAATGATTGGGATTGTGAGTTGTTATAAGAGTAATAGATGTTCAACTAGGCTTGTTAAATGAGGAAATTTGATGAAAAATGATTTATGAGCCTAGGGGCAAAATCATAATTTTGCCAAAGTCTAAGGGCAAAACGATAATTTTTGCTAAAGTAGAAATTTTAAAGTGTCTTGATTTATGTAGTGATTAAATGAGTAAATCTTATTATTATAGATCAAGAAAAACATGGAATCAACCTTGGCCGAGGAAAAGGCAAGGTTACAGACTAAATTGCAAATTGACATATTTTGTATCGAGGTAAGTTTATATGTAAATGATACATCCTCTGTACCTATGTTTTTACATATTAATGCATTTTGTGAAATGCAAATGAATATTATGGATATCTATTAAATTGATAGAATGTGAGGAAAATCCTCGAATAGGAAAATAATACCACCGTAATTATCATTGTTGGTGGGCTGTGTGCGATAACACCGAATTATCATTGCTTGGGGGTTTTGTGCGATACCAACTTGGCATTAATATGGGTGTGCAGTGTTCGATACCACCTTGTTATTGATTACTGGTGGGCCGTGTGTGAGACCACCGTATCTTATATTATTCCGAAGTGTTCATCGAGAAACTTGCCAAAGTGAAATTACATGTGGCTTTGTGGTGATAAGTGTAGGGTATAAGTGCATGTAAATGTGAACAATGTTTTATGATATGTGTTTGGGATGTGATAAGGTTTGAAATGAGTAAGTATGGTTATGAGGATCTGAATTATTTTTATTTAGTATGTAATGTTCTCGATTGATAAGTATGTGGTATGATGTTTATTATTTGCATATAGACTTACTAAGCTTAAAGGTTACTCCCTTCTCTTTTCCCCTTGTTTTATAGTGTCGAAGAGCTAGTTCGGGATACGGAGATAGTCGGAGGATCACCCACACTATCCATACATTTTGGTATAATTAGATTTAGCATTTTGAGTATGGCATGTATAGGGACTTAGACTTAGTTGAATGTCATATTGTTTTGGCCAAATGTGTTGGCTCATTTGAGGATGAATTCTTTTGTATAAGGCCATAGTTGATGGCTCTTTCTTAGTAATCTATGAAATGGTGATGTTATTCATGAATGTGCAAGTTGCATGGCTGTTTAATTAGGGTATTTATGTATGAATGAGTTGGTTGCTTGATGTGTTTTATGTGGTATAAGTTGGGGTGGCAGAAAGTGTTTGACAAATAGCCTTGTTCTTGTCCACAAGATTAGGCACACAGGCATGTGTCTCGACCGTGTGTGACACACGGCCTGCCCTATGGGCATGTAGTTAGGCCGTGTGTCCCCCTGCATGCTAAGTTTGCAGGTCAGAATGCTCAGTAGTAACCACACGGGCTGAGACACTACCATGTGGAAGACACGACCATAGGACATGGGTGTATGCCCAGGTCATGTGAAGTCTGCACCTGAATTTAGGAATTTAATTTGCCACACAGTATAAGGACACGAGTGTGTTCCTTGGCCGTGTGACCTTAATAGAACGATGACGTCAGAAATACAATGTCAATGTTTTTACACACGGGCTAAGACACAGGCATGCCATGGCCGTGTGAGGGACACGGGCCATGGACACGGGCGTGTGTCCGTCCGTATGAAAACCCTTGTAGGTTCAAAATGAGAAATAAATCTACACGGATGTAGAGCACGGGCATGTAAAGTTCCACACGGGCATGTCCCTTCTTCCATACAGGCGTGTGGACTGTTTGGTGAGAATTTTTCTAAGATTTTCTAGAGATATTTTAAAGAGTTTGATTTGATCCTAAATTGTTCCTAAAGTGTGTTTTAGGCCTCGTAAGCTTGTTTAATCGGCGATAAGAAAAGTTTTAAATTTGATTGGAAAGTCATGTCTCGGTATTGCATGATTGCTTGTGTATGAGTCTAGGAACGCTTCGTATCCTATTATGGCATCGAATACGGATAAGGGGGTTACATTTAGTGGTATCGAGCTATTGTAACATCTTAAAAATAGGGGTCTGGCATTTTTGGGTTATTTCTTGTGTTGTGCTTGATAAGCTTGTTATTTGGGTGTGTTTGGGGGTCCTGAGGAGGCTCGGGTTTGAGCCCAAGTCCTGGCAAAATTTTGGTTTTGGGTACTTAAGGGAAGAGAGCTATCGAAGGCGGGACTTAAGTATAATTTGTTGTGTTTTGATACCACAAGAGAGCTTGTGGTAAAGAGGTGTTGGCGTCACTTGTGGAGCAATGGGAGTGGGGTTTAAATCCCACATGCTGTAAAATGTGGCTTTTATTTTGTAGCCAAGGTGAAGTTGGCATGGGACTCTTCTAGGAAGGATTTGAATTGGTCAACTGGGTTTGAATGTGTGATGGAGAGGGCTTGGTAGAGCAAATCAGGGAGTGAATCAAGGATTTGGGGTAATGGGGTAGTGCTTGGCTGAATGTGAGTTGTGGAGAGGAGAAATTTGGCTAGAGGGTGTTGTTGGGGTGAAAGTTTAGCATTTTTGAAAAAAGGGAGCATAAACCGAAGCCTTTGGATGTTTTGTGCCGAAATTATCTAAGAGCATTTTAGTTTTCTTTTGCATTTTTGGTATTTGCTATTCTCTTTGGCGAAACTCCTTTTCTTTACTTGCCTTTTTGACTCCTCTTTTTCTCTTCAAGCACATTTCTCATTCATTTGTGATTGTCAAAAGCACCAATAGCCGTACTCTCATCTCTTCTTCTTTATTTCTCTACTTCTATCCATTAATCGAACCTCCACTCTTCTTTAGTGTGCAGCGGTTCTTCTATTCTTTTAGCCGAACATTTGTAGTCTCTTTTGTCAATCGAAACCAACTTGGCTATTTAGCTATTGTGAGCAAGGTAATATCTTTTCTTTTATTTTCTTTCTATCGGTTCTTTCTTCTCCCTTCACTCTAAAGCCAAATCTATTCTTCTTGCAAGGCCGAACCTCTTCTTCTCTTGCGACTCATCTCTAATCTGAGGTCGAATATGTTGGAGTGCAAGAAAAACCCTTATCGCTTGGATAATCTTAGTTTTCAAAGGTTGGTTGGTAAGGTGAAGTTTGTAATTACTTTTTATTATGACGTTATGTTATGTTATGTGGGTGCCCTTTTGAGAGTTAGCTTCGGTCTCCTCCTTTATTGGGAGAGGGTCAAATGTTGCTTTGGTTCTAATGTTTTGGGTGTATACTACCCTCTTTTAGGATCTTGTGGTGGTGGTTAGATGGCAAGGCAGAATATCAAAACTTGGTAGGAGGAGATCACATCTGTGGTAAGTTCACATCTGTGGTAAGTGATTCTAGTTAAGTTGTGCGTTGGGTTTATAAGATCTTTTAAGAAAATATGGCTAACCTTCGATTATGGTTATTCTAGGGTCAAGCGAGGAGTAGTACTTTCTGCAGGCTAGATCAGGTGTGTAATCTCACACACTTTCGATTGTTTACATATGTTACTTCGCGAATCAGCCAAAAGCCGAAAAGCCAGAAACCAGCATCTGTGACCACTCGAGCGTGCGAACGCTTGTAGTGGTAAATTAAGGCATGAGAAAAAGATGGTAAGTCACGGAGAGTGTCATGAACACTCTTGCAAAACTGAGGCTGTAATGGGTCTAACCGAGCCAGTCGGGCTTAACGGGCCCAATGGGCTTTTCGACCCACATGGGCAAAATTATTGAAAAACGGTCCAAGGGTAAGGGTGGTTGCGAAAGATGGAAAACTAATACCGAAAATGTATGAATTGGGCCACATGAGCGTGTGGGCATAAAATGGATTTTTGCGCAATAGTTTCGTAGAGTCCCAAAAAGGGTCTCGTGTCGCTCGAGGCGATATAAGGCCTTCAAAAAGGGCATTAATGTAAAATTACCAGAATACCCTTGATGGGTAAATTATCGAAATACCCCGGAAGGTAGATGACCGTTATACCCCTGATGGTGGGTTAAGAGATATGTATGATATATGTATATGATTATCTATGATTTGGCATACTGCATACACAGATTATTATGTCATGATATGTTACATGGGATTGGGGTATTGATGATCAGAGAAGTGTAACTCGGTGGCTCTACCACATATTCTGGTGACTCCGTCACATTCTGTCTGGTGCCTATGCCATGTAAATTTTGTTAATTTGGTGGCACTGCCACAAATTCGGTGATGAGCAGCGTGACTGCCATCGAGGTGTGTAGCGGATGTAGGGTTGATTGTAGAAATCCCCACAGGAGTGTTGGGCCAGTACGGGTGGTGTGTAACAGACAAATATTAGGTTAGGTTGGGTTGCATTGCATACATTATCTGCTTTACCATGATAATAGGGCTCAAGCCTAGTTTGTTTCTATATGAGCTAAGGCCCAATCTACTTTTGTGTGCTTAGGCCCAGTATTGTCTGAATGGGGAATTACACACTAAGTTCTCGTAACTCACCCCTCTACTTTAATTTTACGGGTAATCCCTAGCATTGAGGATTGTGAGCTGAGGTGGACTTTGTGGTGGCCATATGTCGTGACCTTAGTAAATTTCGTTTTACTTTCTTTAAATTTATTTTGATTTGGGTTTAAAGTTTTGTAATAAGGCCTTTGGGATTTTATTTTGGTTTAAACTTTTATTTTGGTTACTATTTATTATTATATGCTTTAATATGGGGGTTTTCCTAAAATATTAAGAACTATTTTCAAAAATACCACGTCTTCGTAATTTAATGAAACTTGTTTTCTTTAATAAACCAATATTTCAATAAAGGTAATAGCACGTTTTTACGATATCACCTTAAAAGCAAATATGATTTCAATAACAACAAAGTTGGAGTTTTTCAAGAAAGAGACGCAACATTTTCAAAGAGAATGCGATTTTAAACAACTTATCCATGTGACATGCTAAATTCAATCGTAATGTCTAGGCCGAGTTTGGGGTATTACATTTTGTGGTATCAAAGCCAGGTTGCAAAACTCGACTGTGGCATGGGTTTGAAAACGTTTTCAAATGAAATGGGTTTGAAATATGGTTTAGAAAGTATATGTCTTTTCAGGAGTATGACACCCGAGTCTCTGGCACCGAATCCGTAAGTCTTCTGATTTCATTTGATAATATGCTGAAATTAATTTAGAATGAAACTATTATAGATTAGTGTTTGCTAAGACTGTAGAGATCGAGACTTTAAGGAATTCAATTTACGAAAATAACTCTTATACTTGCTCTCCATAAAACATTTGTTAATAAACATTGGAATAATATACTAATTCATAAAATTTATAATCAATTTGATTCAGTAACATGAGTACAAGATGTGGACGTGGTAGACGTGGATGTGGTGGGGAAGTGTTGATGATGGGTCCAAAGCATTAGGGCATATGCCTGATACGGAAGCACCTACATCACCGGTGACTGAGACAGGGTCCTATGACCAAACTAGAGGGGACGATGCTTTGTTCCATGCCATGCTGTGGGTTTTGGAATGGGTTGCTAAAGCAAGCACTAGATCGGTTGCCCAGAAATCTATTCCTAAGCAACTTTAGGCAAACAGGGCTAAAAGTTTTTAAGGGCATTTCTGGTGTGGCCCCAAATGTAGCTGAATACTTGTTGGAGGCAGTCAGCAGATTATGGATGACCTAGACTACACAATAGAGGAAAAATTGAGAGGGGCAGTGTCTCTCTTACAAGATGAGCCATATCAGTGGTGGCTCACAGCGAGGGAATGTACTCAAGCGGATTGTATCACTTGGGACTTCTTTAAGACAACATTTCGGGGAAGATATGTCAGGGTGAGTTATGTGGATGCCCAGAGGAAGGTATTTCTGAATTTGGTTCAAGGGAATAAATCTGTGGTAGAATATGAGGCGGAGTTCTTAGGTTTGAGCCGATATGCACGGGGTATAGTGGGAACTGACTACGAGCGTTGTGTGAGGTTCGAGGATGGTGTGCAGGATAAGCTGCGAGTACTGATATCTCCGTAGCGGGAAAGAGATATTGCTGTATTGATGAAGAAAGCCAAGATTGCTGAGGAGGTGAAACGCACTGAACGTCAAAATCGTGACAAGGACAAGGGCAAGAATAAGAGAGGTTTTAGGATGTCAGGTTCCTTTGGGGGTTTCCAAAAGAGGCCTAGGTTAGATGGGCTATCTCGAGTTGGGATGCCAGTTGCTGTAGGTTAGTTACGACCTTGTGTACAATGTGGGAAAACACATCCGGGGGAATGTTGGAAAAAAACTGGTTGATGTTTCAAGTGTGGTCTAGGGATCATCTGATTAAGGATTGTCCACGGGAGCCTATTAGGGTGCAGACTGTAGGTCAGGGATCTGTACAGCCAGGGAGAGGTGGTCAGCAGCCACCGAGAGGTCGTGGTCCAGCTAAAGGGGGAAATCGGTTTGGACAAGATCGTGGAGCACCAGGTAGAAGTGCTGGACATATAGATGCGAGGCAGCCGGGGTTAGTTTATGTAGCTCATCGGCGAGACAATGGCGACGTATCGAACATCATAACAGGTACGTTTCTTATTTTTGATGTGCCCTTTACTGCTTTAATTGATATCGGTCTATCCATTCATATGTTGCCTGTACTATATCTGGGACTTTGGGAATAAAATCTGAGATTTTTGCTAGAGAAATGTCCGTGATTAGCCCTTTAGGACAAACTATGGTAGTGAACAAGTTGTTTAGGAATATGCCTTTAGAAGTACAAGGGGTTGTTTTTTCGGCAGATTTGATGGAATGGCCATTCGACGAGTTTGATCTGATCTTAGGCATGGACTGGTTAGTTAAGCATCGTGCAAGTTTGGCATGCACTGCTAAGCGTATGGTTTTAAAGACTTCAGAGGATGGAGAGGTGATTGTGATAGGAGAAAGAAGAGATTACCTGTTCCATGTGATTATGACATTAAAAGATGAGAAGATGGTACAGAAAGGGTGCAAGGCATTTCTAACTCTCATCAGTACATCAGATGTGAAGGAATTGTCTGTAGGGGATGTCAAAACTGTGAAGGAGTTCCCGAACGTATTTCTTGAAGAGCTTCGAGGATTGCCTCCGAATCACGAGGTTGAATTTGGCATAGAGTTGTTACCAGGAATGGCTCCGATTTCCATAGCCCCTTATAGGATGGCACCGAAGGAGCTGGCAGAACTAAAAGCTTAGATCCAAGAGCTATTGGATTGTGGATTTATCCGACCAAGTGTATCTCCGTAGGGAGTATCGATATTATTCGTGAAGAAAAAGGATGGGTTGATACGTATGTGCATTGACTATCGTCAGTTGAACAAGTTGACTATTAAGAATAAATACCCGCTACCAAGTATTGACGATTTGTTCGATCAGCTGCGAGGAGCTTTAGTTTTCTCAAAGATCGATTTAAGGTCGGGATATCATCAGTTGAAGGTCAATGAGGCAGATATTCACAAGATAGCTTTCTAAACTCATTACAGCCATTACGAGTTTTTAATTATGCCATTGAATTAACGAACGCACTAGTCATTTTTATAAATATGATGAACCGGGTCTTTCAACCCTATCTAGATCGGTTTGTGGTGATGACATTTTGGTGTACTCAAGAATGGAAGAAGAGCATGATTCTCATCTACGGGTTGTACTGTAGATTTTAAAAGGAAACAACTGTGTGCCAAATTTAGTAAGTGTGAATTTTGCTAAAGGAAGTGACCTTTTTAGGGCATGTAGTGTCTGCCAAGGGGATTAGAGTTGATCCTCGGAAGGTTAAAGCGGTATTGAATTGGAAGCCACCAAAGTTAGTATCAGCAATTCGAAGTTTTTTGGGTTTAGCTAGGTACTACAGAAGGTTTGTTGAGGGGTTTTCGTTGATTGCTACACCCTTAACTAAGTTACTGTGTAAGGGAGTACCGTTTGATTGAGCTAATAAATAGCAGGAAAGCTTTGAAAAGTTGAAGAAGATTCTGATGGAAACACCAGTGTTGATACAGCCTGAGGCTGCGAAGGAATTTGTTATCTACTGTGATGAGTCGCACACAGGTTTGGGTTGTGTACTAATGCAAGAAGGGAAGGTGGTAGCTTATGCATCTCATCAGTCAAGGTTGCATGAGGTAAACTATCCCACTCATGACTTGGAGTTAGCCGTTGTAGTGTTCGCATTAAAAATATGGAGACACTACATGTATGGGGAAAGGTCAATTATCTACACCGACCACCAAAGTCTGATATATCTCCTTACATAAAAGGAACTGAACTTAAGACAATGGAGGTGGATACAGTTGCTAAAGGATTATGACTGCTCAATCGAGTATCATCCAGGTAAAGCCAATGTGGTAGTAGATGCCTTAAGTCAGAAGGTGGTTTTTGAGTTGAGAGCTATGTTTGCTCATCTTAGCCTTTATGAGGATGGTAGTTTGTTGGCAGAACTTCAGGTGAAACCGTCTTGGGTTAATCAGATTATGGAGAAGAAATTATTGGATGAATCGTTGGGTTCTCAACTTCAGCAAGTCAAAAGTGGTGAGACGGTGGATTTTGGGCTGAACAGTGAGGGAGTATTATGTTTTCGTAGAAGAATTTGTATGCCGGAAGGCTCTGAGTTGAGATAGATGATTCTGCGAGAGGTGCATAGTAGCCCATACACTATGCATCCTGGTGGAAATAAGATGTACTGAGACCTATGTGAACTGTATTGGTGGCCGGGTCTAAAATGAAAAGTTATCGACTTTGTGAGTATGTGTTTGACATACCAGCAAGTGAAGGCGGAAACATTAGTTGCATTTGAGTTTGCTGCAACCGGTGAAGATTCTACTTTGGATGTGGAAGAGGATAACAATGGATTTTGTTAGTGGGTTACCCCTAACACCTACTAAGAAAGATTCGGTGTGGGTAATCATTGACCAATTGACTAAGTCTGCACACTTCATACCAGTTCACATGGACTACTCGCTTCAGAAGTTGGCAAAGATGTATGTGGCAGAAATCGTGAGGCTACATAGGGTAATAGTATCTATCATATCAGACAGGGACCCTATATTTACATCTCGATTCTGGAAGACATTGCATGAAGCTTTGAGTACCATGTTGGACTTCAGTACAGCATTTCATTCGCAGACTGATGGTCAGTCAGAGAGGGTAATTCATGTTCTAGAAGACAGTTAAGGGGCTGTGTGATTGACTTCAGAGGTAGTTGGGAAGATTATCTACCGTTAGTGGAATTTGCATACAATAACATCTATTAGTCTAGCATTCAGATGGCACCCTACGAGGCGTTGTATGTTCGTAGGTGTCGTAACCCTACCTGTTGGAAAGAATTAGGTGAGCGACAGTTGTTGGGTCCAGAATTGATCTAAAAAATGGAGGAAAAGGTTAAGCTAATTCAAGACTGGTTAAAAGAAGCTTCTGATAGACAGAAATTGTATGTGGATCTGAAGCGTAGGGAAATAGAATTTTCAGTGGGGGGTCATGTCTTCTTGAAAGTCTCACCTTGGAAGAAGTTCTTAAGATTTGGATTGAAGGGCAAGTTGAGCACAAGATGCATCGGGCCCTATCGAGTGTTGAAATGTTTGGGACCAATTGCTTATCATTTTGAGTTACCCCCGGAGTTGAATCAGATACATAATGTATTCCATGTTTCGATGCTGAGGCGCTACCATTCAAATACATCTTACATAGTACCGGTGGAAGAATTTGAGGATAGACCTGATCTATCTTTTGAAGAAGAACCAGAGCAGATTTTAGATTGGGATGTTAAAGGACTGAGAAGGAAATCGATTCCATTGGTCAAAGTGTGGCGGCGTAATCACTATTCAGAGGAAGCCACGTGGGAGCTGGAAGAGGCAATGCGACAACAATACCCTCACCTCTTTTAATCATGTAAATTTTGAGGTAAAAATTTCTTTAAGGGGGTAGAACTGTAACATCCTAAAAATAGGGGTCTGGCATTTTTGGGTTCTTGCTTGTGTTGTCCTTGATGAGCTTGTTATTTGGGTGTGTTTGGGGGTCCTTGGGAGGCTCGAATTTGAGCCCAAGTCCTGGAAAAATTTTGGTTCTGGGTACTTAAGGCAGGAGAGTATCGAAGGCGGGACTTAAGTATTATTGGTTGTGTTTTGATAACACAAGGGAGCTTGTGGTAGAGTGGTGTTGGCGTCACTTGTGGAGCAAGGGGAGTGGGGTTCGAATCCCACATGCTGCAAAATATGGCTTTTATTTTGTGGCCAAGGTGAGAAGAGGTAGAGTTGGCGTGGGACTCTTCTAGGAAGGATTTGAATTGGTCAAATGAATTTGAATGTGTGATGGAGAGGGCTTGGTTGAGCAAATCAGGGAGTGAATCAAGAGATTTGGAGGAGTAGGGTAGTGCTTGGCCGAATGTGGGTTGTGGAGAGGAGAAATTCGGCTAGAGGTGTTGTTGGGGTGAAAATTCAACATTTTTGGAAAAAATGGAGCATAAATCGAAACCTTTGGATGTTTTGTGCTGAAATTCTCTAGGAGCATTTTAGTTTTCTTTTGCATTTTCGGCATTTGCTATTCTCATTGCCGAAACTCCTTTTCTTACTTGCCTTTTTGACTCCTTCTCTTTTCTCTTCAAGCACATTTCTTATTCATTTGTGGTTGCCAAAAACACCAATAGCTGTACTCTCATCTCTTCTTTTTTATTTCTCTACTTCTCTCCATTAACCGAACCTCCACTCTTCCTCAGTGTGAAGCGATTCTTCTCTTCATTTAGCCGAACATTTGCAGTCTCTTTTGTTAGTCGAAACCACCTTGGCTATTCGGCATTGTTGTGAGCAAGGTAATATCCTTTCTTTTATTTTTTTCTATCGATTCTTTCTTCACCCTTCACTCTAAATTCGAATCCATTCTTCTTGCAAGGCTGAACCTCTTATTCTTTTGTGACTCATCTCTGATCTGAGGTCGAATCTGTTGAAGTGGAAGCAAACCCCTTATCGCTTGGATAATCTTAGTTTTCGAAGGTTGGTTGGTAAGGTGAAGTTTGTAATTAGTTTTTATTGTGACGTTATGTTATGTTATGTGGGTGACCTTTTTGAGAATTAGCTTCGGCCTCCTCCTTTATTGGGGGAGGGCCGAATGTTGCTTTGGTGCTAACATTTTGGGTGTGTACTACCCTCTTTTAGGAGCGTGTGGTGGTTGTCAAAAGGCAGGGCAGAATATCGAGACTTTGTAGGAGGGGATCACATTTGTGGTAAGTGATTCTAGTTAAGTTGTGCGTTGGATTTATGACATCTTTTAAGAAAATATGGCTAACCTTCAATTACGATTATTCTAGGGTCAAGCGAGGAGTAGTACTTACGGCAGGCTAGATCAGGTGTGTAATCTCACACACTTTCGATTGTTTGCATATGTTACTTCGCGAATCGTCCAAAAGCCAAAAAGTCAAAACCAACATCTGTGACCACTTGAGTGTGCAAACGCTCGTAGTGGTAAATTGAGGCACGAGAAAAGATCATAAGTCACGGAGAGTGTCACCAACACTCTTGCGAAATTGAGGTTGTAGTGGGCCTAACCGAGCCAATCGGGCTTAATATGCCCAATGGGCTTTTCAACCCAAATGGGCCAAATTATGGAAAAACGGTCCAAGGGTAAGGGTGGTTGCGAAAGATGGAAAACTGAGATCGAAAACATATGAATAGGGCCAAACGAGCGTGTGGGCCTAAAATGAATTTTGGCGCAATAGTTTCGTAGAGACCCAGAAAGGGTCCCGTGTCGCTTGAGACGATAGAAGGCCTTCGAAAAAGGCATTAATGTAAAATTACCAGAATACCCTTGATGGGTAAATAACCAAAATACCCCTGAGGGTAGATGACCGTTATACCCCTTATGGTGGGTTAAGAGATATGTATGATATATGTATATGATTGACTATGATTTGACATACTGCATACACGGATTATTATGTCATGATATGTTGCATGGGATTGGGATATTGATGATCGGGGAAGTGTAACCCAGTGACTCTGCCACATATTTTGGTGACTCCGTCACATTCTGTCTAGTGGCTATGCCACGTATATTTCATTAATCTGGTGCCACTACAACAAATTCGGCGATGAGCAGTGTGACTGCCATCGAGGTGCGTAGCGGATGGAGGGTTGATTGTAGAAATCCCCACAGGTGTGTTGGGCCAGTACGGGTGGTGTGTAGCGGATGGGTTATTAGGCTGGGCTGGGTTGCATTGCATACATTATCTACTTTACCATGTTAATAGGGCTCAGGCCCAGTTTGTTTCTGTATAGGCTAAGGCCCAACATGCTTCTGTGGGCTTAGGCCCATTATTGTCTGAATGGGGAATTACATACTGAGTACTGGTAACTCACCCCTCTGCTTTAATTTTGCAGGTAATCCCCAGCATTGAGGATTTGGAACCGAGGTGGACTCTGTGGTGGCCATACGTCGTGACCTTAGTAAATTTTATTTTACTTTGCTTTAAATTTTATTTTGATTTGGGTTTAAAGTTTTGTAATAGGGCCTTTGGGATTTTATTTTGGTTTAAACTTTTAGTTTAGTTACTATTTATTATTATATGCTTTAATATGGGGGTTTTCCTAAAACATTAATAACTGTTTTCAAAAATACCACGTCTTCATAATTCAATGAAACTTGTTTTCTTTAATGAACCAAGATTTCAATAAAGGTAATAGCAACGTTTTTACGATATCATCTTAAAAGAAAATATGAATTTCAATAACAACAAAGTTTGAGTTTTTCAAGAAAGAAACGCAACATTTTCAAAGAGAACGTGTTTTTAAACAACTTATCCATGTGACATGCTAAATCTGGTCGTAACATCTAGGTCGGGTTTAGGGTGTTACAACTATGGTTTAGTGGATTCTTAGGCTACCGTAGCGTGTGTGAGAGTCTAGCTATACATGCCATAAATATATATTGATAGTGTGGTGACTCCTAACAATTTTAAACTGTGTTTTCATATAGTAAATGGATCCCGACCGAGCTGCTGCTGATGATGCTGCTAGTAATGCGTCGGCTCCCATGCAAGGGACCGTGCTAGTAGAAAGTTGTAACGCCCCAAAAATATAGGGTCTTTAATTTTGCATGATCTAACACATTGCTTGTTTTCTTTAATGGCTAAGTGATTTAGGTGTGTTTGGGAGTGTTTGGGAAGCCTGGGTTCAAGTCTTGGCTTTTGCAAAATTTTTAAAATTTTCTCTTAAAAGAATCTGGACACTGACACATAGGTCTTATTAATTATTGTGCTTGTTTTAAGTTACAAAAAGCCTATTTGTGTAGTGGTTGTGGCATTACTAGTGTGGCAAAGGGGTCTGAGGTTCGAGTATTGGCTAACATGTGTCAGATATTTATTTTGTAGCTTGGCTTGGCTACTGGTTGTGTTGCAGTAAAATTTTAATAGATAAGAGGTTGGAGTGATATATGGAGTGATATGTTAAGGATATCAGGGAGGATTTTTGTGGAGAGAAAGGAGGAGTTTGAGTTGTAGAAGGATGTGCCGATTGGTATGTTGGTGTAAGGGAAATTCGGCTATGAGACTTTCTCCTCTCATTTTGGTTCAATTTTTGGTTAGTCTTGTTTAGGTCAGTTGCTCTAAATTCTTAAGTGCCAAAAATAGTTTTTTGTTCTCCGTTTTGGTTGTTGAAGTTTTGCCAAATCGACCGTTTGGGGAAAATTGGTTAGAATTGTCGAACTAACTTTTCAATATTTTCAAAATCGTCCTTCTTCTTCCAATTGTTTCTACTTATCTGTTTCTCAAAACAGAATAGTGCTTCTCTCCTTCCTCTCTAATTCTTCTCTTTTCGGATTCTCATCTAAGCCGAATCTTCTCTCCACCTTTCTTTATTTTTTTCTACTTTCCATTCCTTCACAATCCTATCCGAACACATCTTAGGCCTTTCAATCTATTGTGCTTGGCCAAAGACACCTATTCTTTTCTAGCTGATTCTATCATCACTATTTCTTTAGGTATTAAGCCGAATACTGTGTCTCTTAACTATTCTCTAGCAATCGGTTGGATTCTTTTGTACAACTCTTTTTGCTGTTGTCGACTAGATAAGTTCTTTCAAACTTTTGCCAAGTAGGTTATTTTGTTAATACTATTTTCCTAAAGTCTCTCTTGTTCGATTTCTTTTCCTTTCTTACTCTTAGGAGTGACTGAATCTTCCATCTCAGAAGTGGGTGTTCTTTTTGTGCCTTGGAATTGGGGCATACTCTGGGTGACCGATTATGGGTTCTCTTTACTTCTGATCTACGTTGCAGTAAGTGCAATACAATTATGTTTATCCTTGGTCGATCAATTAATAGATATGATTGTTAAAGATTCAGTTGTATTTCATGATACCTCTAAAATAGGGTCGTAGACTATCTCTTGTAAAGGAGTAGGTGTAAGAGTTATAGTAGATCTACCAAGGGTTGGTGTGCTCGTGGATCAAAGCACGTTCCACAATCAGGTGTGTAATAGTATACCATAATTGGTAATCGGCTAAAAAGCCAAAAGAGTGTCTGTACACGCACACTGAATAGACTGTAGATCGACAAAAGTCGAAAAGCCAGAAAATACGGCATTTGAGGCCACCTAGGCATGCGATCACTCGTGTTGTAAGTTGAACTCACAAAATATGGGTGTCTGACTGTATAGGCCGCCACGAGCGTTCTCGTGCCCTTGGACCGATATGGGCCTCGTTTGGTTGAAATGGGTCGTGTGGGCCCAATGGGCTCATGGGTCCCACATGGATAAAATCCATGATAAGTGACAAATACTGGACTGGGCTATATAGTTCTTATAGCCATGATGAAATTGGGCTAAATGGGCCACACGAGCGTGTGGGCCCATTTACACCGTTGTGACAATTTAGGTTTTTTGTGTCGCTCGAGGCAACTGTGGACCTTCGTAGAGGTCGCTATCTGCAAAGTTAGTAAAGTGACCAAAATATACCTAAAGGGTAAAATTTCTATTTTACCCCTAATAGATAAAAATAACCATTTTACCCCTAGAGGTAGGTTTACTGATGAGTGTATGTTATTTGTAAGACTATACTAAATAGAAAACTTTGCATACACGAGCTATTTATGACATGAAATACTGCATGGGGTTGGGATTCTGATATGGAGGAAGCAATGTACTGGTGGCTCTGCCGCATTCACAGTTGTTAGTGGCATTCCCATATATCTTTATTCTTGGCGACTTTCTTTGCGTTATTGTCTTGGCGACTATCTTTGCATATTAGTGTCTTTGGTGGGTGGGTCGATATTATCCCCACATGGTGTGTTGGTTGGTACAAGTGGTGTGTTTGCTGGATTGGGGTAGGTTGCATATTTGCACCGTACTAATACTATATTGGGCCTAGGCCACATCTTATTCTTGTAATAGGCTAAGGCCCACCTTTACGATTCTTGAATAGGGCTCACCCATTTATTCTTGCATATATTATTCTTGGTGGTGATAGGGGTTACACACCGAGTTTTGTAAACTCACCCTTTCTTTTAATTATCGGGTAATCCCACCTTATAGATTTGGAGCCACGAGGGACTCAGAGGTGGCCACACGATCGCTGATGTTCTGCTTTAGACTTATTTATTTAAATTTCATATTGGGCTATTGATTATGTAATAAGGCCATTGGTGGATTTAATTTTAATTTGGCTTTGATTTCTTGATTTAAACTGCCAAACGAATACAAATGAGTTTTCAAAATAACAACTGTTTTCAAGAAAAAAATATATTTTAAACTTCAAGGGTTTTTTTAGAAGCTACCGCGATTTTATTCACTTAAGAAAACAACGGTAACAAATATGGAAATCATTTTGATAAGTTGTTTTGAAATTGTAATAACTTACTTGCCAAATTTTCTCAAGCAATAAAAACTAAATGGGTTTTAAATTAAATCAGATTTTGTTATCAACAAGTCCAAATTTCAAAAATCACTTTGACGTGACACGTCAGATTCGATTATAATGTCTAGGCTAGGTTTGGGATGTTACATTTAGTGGTATCAGAGCTAGGTTGCAAAACTCGACTGTGGAATGGGTTTTCAAAAGTTTTTCTAAAGTGAATTTTAAAGATTGGAAGCGTTTTGGAAGATTCACAAGTGTGGCACACCGAGTCTCAGTGCCAAATCATAGTAATCCTCTAATACCTTTTAATATTATAGACTAGGCGTTATCTTTGAGAAACTACTATGGATAGTAGGACTATATTGTGAAACTCTAGATAGAGGAAACTGAGACCGTAAAAGACTAAAAACTTTAGTGAAGCCTCGATCTACGAAAATAAACCCCTAATGACTGTCTTTCATAACACATTTGTTAATAATTACTGAAATTATAATCTGATGCATAAGATTTTTTAAACAGATAAAGCGTATATCTAAATGAGCACAAGAGGTACTCACGGAAGGGGTACACGGGGCAACGGTAGAGGCCAAGGAAGTGTTTGGGCTGGGTCTTTAGCATCAGGCCACATGCCTACTAGGGAGGCACCAGCTTCACCTGTGATCGAGATGGGGTCTTACGATCGAGCGACTAGGGATGATGCCCTATCCCAAGCTATGCTCTGCATTTTAGAGAGGGTTGCTGGATCTAGTACTGGTGTAGTGGGCCGAGGGTCAATTTCAGAGTGACTCTGGTCTAATGGAGTGAGAATTTTTAGGGGTATTTCTGGAGTAGCCCCAAATGTGGCAGAATACTGGCTGGATGCCACTGAAAGACTAAAGGATGATCTCGACTGTACTACAGAACAAAAGTTAAAAGGAGTAGTGTCCTTATTGTGAGACGAGGTCGACCAATGGTGGCTCACCGTGAGAGAGGGTACGTAGGCTGACCGGTTGACATGGGATTTCTTTAAGGCAGCCTTTTAAGGGAAGTATGTAGGCACAAGTTATGTGGACGTCTGAAGAAGGGAACTTTTTAGCCTGGCCCAAGGGAATAAGACAGTGGCAGAATATGAGGTAGAGTTCTTACGATTGAGTCAATATGCTCGTGGGATAGTAGCAATTGAGTATGAACGCTGTGTGCGTTTTAAGGGTGGACTTCAAGATGAGTTACAAGTATTGATAGCTCCACAGAGGGAGCGAGACTTTGCTGCCCTTGTAGAAAATGAAAAATTTACTGAGGATGTGAAGCGCTCTGAGCGCCAAAACCACGAGAAAGATAGAGGCAGAAATAGGAGGGATTTTGGGCCCTCAGGTTCTTTTGGAAGGCCTATAAAGAATGTCAGTTTTGATGGGCCATTCTAGCTGGAGCTCTTGTTGCTGTTGCTAGACCATAGCCTTGCGCTGATTGTGAGAGATCTCACCAGGGTGAATACTGGAAGAGGATTGGGGCGTGCTTCAGATGCGTGTTCATGGATCACAGGTTAAGAATTGTCCTCAAAGGCCTGTTCAGATGCAAGCTGCAGGACAGGGTCATGTTCTACCAGTGAGAGGTAGTCTGTAACACCGAGAGTTTGTGGGCAGGCTTGAGGTGGAAATGGCATGGGAAGAGGTCGTGGAGTGCCAGGCAGAGGTGTTGGTAACATTGAGGCGAGGCGACCAACCTTTGATCTATCTTTGCCGTCGTCAGAGAGGATGGTGGCACTCTAGATGTTATAACTGGAATTCATAATGCACCTTACACTGCTCTGATTGATATAGGTTCTACGCATTCATACATCGCATGTACTGTGTCTGGCACCTTAGGGATCATGTGTGAGAGTATTGTTAATGAAATGACTGTGTTAAGTCCATTGGGACAGTCAATAAGACTAGACAAGTTGTTCAAAGATGTGCCCTTAGAGGTTCAAGGAGTTATATTTCAAACGGATTTGATGGAGCTACCGTTTGGTGAATTTGACCTAATCTTGGGAATGGATTGGCTGGTAAAACACCGTGCAAGTTTGGATTGTGCTGCTAAGGGTATGGTGTTAAAGACTACGGATGATGATGAGGTGGCTGTGATTAGGGAGCGAAGGGACTTTCTGTCTTATGTGATATCTGCATTAAGGTCTGAAAAACTAGTTCGCAAGAGTTGTAAGGCATTTCTAGCCTATATTGGCGTATCTGATTCTGAGGGTCCTTCTGTTGGAGACATCAGAACAGTTAAGGATTTTTCTGATGTATTTTCTTATGAGCTCCCTAGGTTGCCTCCGAACTACGAAGTTGAATTTGGTATTGAGCTCCTGTCTGGAATAGCTCCAATGTCCATCACTCCTTATAGGATGGCACCAAAGGAGTTGATGGAGTTAAAGGCTCAAATTAAAGAGCTGCTAGATCAAGGATTCATTTGACCTAGTGTGTCTCTATGGGGAGCACCAGTGTTGTTTGTGAAGAAGAAGGACGGGTCCATGCGCATGTGCATCGATTATTGATAGTTGAATAAACTGATTATCAAGAATAAGTATCCCTTACCGAGGACTGATGATCTATATGATCAGCTACGAGGAGCTTCAGTTTTCTCCAAGATAGATCTCCATTCTGGGTACCATCAGCTGAGGGTTAAAGAGGCTTGATAAACCGTAAAATAAACATATTTTAATCCCACGTTTAGCATACTTTTGGATAATTTTTTCCCTTTAATTATGGAAATAGGTGCTCCTAATCCTTTGTTTTCATGTTTTATACTCACGAGACCACCGGAGGATGAAACCAATGAGAAACGGGCCAAAAATGGAGAAAATGGGCCAAAGCACGAATTCCACATGGCCTGCGCCCAAGACAACATGGCCGTTCCTCTTAAGAAGAGTTGACCACGACCTGGACCCTAAAATGCACGGCCGTGCCTCATCAACAGGTTTGACCATGGCCTGGCCTCGAATCATATGGGCGTGTACCATGGGCGTGTCCCTGCCGCAGAAAAATAGAATTCTATTCGGATTAGGGTACTTAGAGGCAAAGAAAGCCATTTGAAAAGCCTATATAAAGACCCTAGAGGCCACTTAAAGAGTGAGTTGGACGAGGGGTTCGAGAGAAGCCTTCTACTAGGGCTTTTCAGGCATTTGGCTAGGCCAATGAGTCGAGCCAGAGAAGCTGAATACAGGGATTTACTCAAAGGAAGCCAATTAGTCCATCCCAAGAAGCCGGAATCATACTCAAGACAGAGGAACTCTCCTCCAATTCCTTCAGGGGGTTTTAGGGTTTCCTTACGTTTTGTTTTATATTATCTTCTGAGTTGTTTTCTTTTACTATTATAAACTAAACCCCCAGGTACCTGAGAGGGATGAAATCTAAGACGATTATTGTTATTGTTATCTGAGTTGTATGATAAAAACTTGATTTGTTCTTAACTATGTGTTCTTAATTCTTGTTTTGGTATTTCCAGGATATTGATTCAAGCATTTATGCTCTTAGGAAGAGGAGGAATAGACCCTGTTTAAGAGTAGATCTAGTATAGTTAAGCGGAGTTGATTGCAACCCTAGAGATAGGATGACAAAAATCTGCCGGATTAGGGTCAAACCTAATATGGGAGTCCATAGATCGAGTTGATGCAATTCTAGGGGTTTTAATTAGAAAGAGATTCCAGTTAATCAACCTAGAGTTAGACGTTAGTAGCCTCGAGAGAGGTATTAATATAACTTAGGGAATCCTACAGATCAAGTCAAGTGAATAAGTCGTCTGGTTTAGAGTTAGATAACAAGTGAAGTCTAGGTGGATTCTTCCTCGGGTATTGTCTAAATTAATCGGCTTTCCTCTCAAGTATTTCCTTAATTTCTTTTCTTTGTCTTCACATATTTAGCTTAGTAGTTAGTTGATTTTAGATTAGATAAACAAATCCCTTAATTCTTAGGCTAGATAATAGAAAGAAAGTTAGTATTAGCACTTTTGGTTCCTTTGGGTTCGACAATCTGGTCTTGCCACTAACTATACTACTATTTGATAGGTGTGCTTGCCTCCATCATTGTCATAGTTAGTTTCCAGGTTCGATCATTCTTTTTATAAATTTTTAAGACTCTGACATAACGATCAAGTTTTTGGCGCCATTGTTGGGGAACTAAAATATTAAGAAAGCTCAATTTTTATTACTTTAGCCATATTATATTTTATTTTTCTGCAATTAAATTTTCTTTTTACTATTCTAATTTTCTTTTTCTTTTACCTTTTCCTGGTAGGTACCTCTAATTTATGACTAGAAGGAACCCGACGGGACCTTTGATTTACGACAGTGATATTGAAGGAACGTTACGCAGAAATCATAGAGAAGTAAGGCAAGGCATAAATTATATACAAGAAGAGCAAGAGGACGAAACTAATACCACCGAAGGGATGGCTGAGAATAATCCATTACCTCAAGAGGTGGCTGATCATCATGCTCCTCAAACTATGTATGATTATGCTAAACCTAATTTAACAGGAGCTGAATCGAGTATTTTAGGCCTGCTATAGCTGCTAATAATTTTGAATTGAAACCTACCACTATAAAAATGATTCAACAGTTTCTTCAGTTTGATGGTTTACAGGACGAAGACCCAAATACTCATTTAGTAATTTTTTTCAAATTCTGTGATACCTTCAAAATAAATGGTGTTTCTGATAATGCCATTCATCTTCGGTTATTCCCCTTTTCTTTGAGAAAAAAGCTAAACAATGGTTACATTCTCTTCCACGAGGATCAATCACTACATGGGACCAAATGACCGAGAATTTTTTACTGAATTATTTTCCACCGGCCAAAATAGCCAAATTAAGGAATGATATCTCTTCTTGTGTGCAGATGGATTCAGAAACATTATACGATGCATGGGAGAGATACAAAGATTTGTTGAGAAGGTGCCCACACCATGGTTTACCCTTGTGGTTCTGAGTCCAAACTTTTTACAGCGGTGTGAACCCTCAACCCGATAATTAATTGACTCAAAGATGGGCGGAACCATAAATAAAAAAACTCCTGAAGCGGCTTATTGATTCATAGAGGAGATGTCACTGAACAACTATCAGTGGCAAGTTACAAGGACAAAGCCAACTAAAACAGTCAGAGTTTTCAACCTCGACACAGTCAGCATGCTATCAAATCACGTAGAGATGATGAATAACAAGGTTGATGTTTTCTGTGGTTCTTTACAGGTATATCCAGTTATGCAATGTGACTCAAATCTAGGAGGTGTGGCAAATCCTGAGTACCCACCCTACAATCATGGCATGGAAAGTGAACAGATAAACTATATGGGTAACAATTTCAGATCTCAAAATAACCCTTATAGTAATTCTTATAATCGAGGTTGGAGGAACAACCCCAATTTCTCGTGGGGTGGCCAAAGAAATCAGAGACAACAACCACCCCCTCCAAACTTCCAACAATAGTCCTACCCACAGGAAAAGAAGCTGAACCTTGAAGAGATGCTGACAAAATTCATAGCAGTATCTAAAACTCGTTTTCAAAACACCGAGACAACACTTAAAAATCAACAAGTATTGATTAAATAAATCGAGAACCGTTAGGGCAACTCGTAAAAGTGATCTCGAGCGACCACTAGGTAGCTTGCCAAGTAACACTGAGACTAATCCAAAGGAGCAAATTCAAGCCATAATAGCTCATGACGGTGAAGGATCATTAGAATCGAACTGAGCCAAGGCAAGAACCTATGGTAAGTGAAGGTACCACAGTTGAGGTAAGCCAGGAAAAACCAAAGCGGTAATTAAAGAATACAAACCTCGTATACCTTACCCCAATGCAATGAAGGAAGGCGACACGGAAGAACGATTGATAAGTTCTTTAAACTCTTAAAGAAACTACATACTAACTTACCATTTCTTGAAGCTCTTTCATAGATGCCAGATTCAAGGAAATTTTTAAAAGAGATTTTAACGAACAAGTGAAAGTTAGACGAGGAGTCGCATGTGAAATTAAACGTAGATGCTCAGCAATGTTACAGAACAGACTACCACAGAAATTAAAAGATCCAGGAAGTTTTACAATTCCATGTTTAATTGGTAGTCTATCTATTATAATGCTTTAGCTGATTTAGGGGCAAGCATCAATGTTATGCCATCTAAAATGTTTAAATAGCTAGGTCTAGGGAGACCCAAGCAAACTAGGATGAGTATTCAACTAGCTAATAAGACTATTCGAATTCCTAAGGGTATAATTGAAGATGTACTAGTTAAAGTTGACAAATTCATATTCCCCGTAGATTTCGTTGTTTTAGATATGGATGAAGACAATAGTATTCCCCTAATATTAGGAAGACCTTTTCTAGCAATTGCCAGATCTAAAATTGATGTTAGCATAGGTGAACTCATACTTCGTTTAGGTGACGAATCAATCAGTCACCAATCTCTCAACTCAGCTAGAACATTGGGCGAGAAAGGTGAGGACATAAATTCTATCGATAATTATTCGATTAAACTTTCTTTTCAGGAAACACCGAGGAACTACACGATAGAACCAGATCCTATAGCTCATATCAACAAGGAAATATCTTATGAGGAATGACGGCTTTAGATTGATTAGCTAGATGAGTGGGAGACACATTTCAATGAGAAATCAAATCCACACGAAGTGAAACTGAAGGAACCCCCAGAAGAACTTAAAGGAACATCAAATCACTTCAAAATAGGAGATCAGGTACTATTAGATAGAACAGACCTGCGAATCACCACATCAAACATGAAGACAAACAAAGAGATCCCTTTTACGGTACTTAATGCTTTCCCTTACGGAACAGTCGAGGTAAGTAATTCTACATTAGGTACTTTTAAAGTAAACTTTACTCGACTCAAATTACATAATGACAGCATGAAAAAGGATTTTTCACTCCTTAAACCACCGTGAAGGTACGAATGAGAGGTAAGTCTAGCTTAATACTTTAAACGAGAGCTTCTCGAGAGGCAACCTGAGTAATAACCCTATTTATTTTTATTTCTTTTTCTTCTAGTACCTAATTACAAACTAACCAAGTTAATAAAGGCGAGATTCCACACCACACGGCCTTACACAAGATCATGGCGAGTAGTGTGGATACTACTGAATGTTAGCTACGGCATGGCGAGAGATAATCTGAGATAGGACAAGAAAATATCTTGAATCACGGACTCAACTAACACCACGGTAGTGTAACACGATCGTGGTTGACACTTTGTTGAACCAACACGGCATGGCAATCAAATGCAAGGCATGGGAGAAGTGATTGAACCACCACATGGGCGTCGATATGGCCATGGGACACAACACGCCCATGGGACACAAGCGAGGATGTACGAGAACTAAAATTTCTATTTAAAACACCCATCTCCCTTCTCACCCATTCCCATTCACTCTTCACTCCCTCCATCTTCACTTTCCTCCTTCTTCATTCTTGAAAGTCTTAATCTACTATTCAACAATGTCGAAGAAATGAAAAGATCCTAGCACATCTCCCTGTGCGAGAGTAATCAACATAAGTTCATGATGGCCGCTTCATCCACTTGACAAGCTAAGGGTCTTTGAGGCCATTTAGCTTTTATTTTTCTTTTCTCTTCTCTTTTATTTTCCTTCTATTTGACTTTCTTATGCTTAATTTTGGTTTGTTTCATTTTAGTTTATTGGTTTTAGGTTCTAAAGGCTGCTAGGGAATCACACACCACGACCTTAAAAATCACACCTACCTTGCGAACCATCTACCAATAAGGACCTTTCGGTCTAATAATCGGTTCTTTTAGTCTTAATTCCTTTTCTACACTATTTTTCTATTTTTCTTTTCTTTAAATATATAATTAGTATATTTTGAATTATTTTTACTATTTTTTGGCTAATTCTTCATGAGTTACCCAATTTCTTCATCTAACGCAGAGATTGTCAACGACCACCACACCATGACCACTGCCAACTCGAGGATCTCATCCAAAATTTAGGAAGTTTCACTTCTCTCCTTCACTTTTGATTTTATTATTATATGATTTTTATCTATCTTTGTACATTGAGGGAAATGTACATCTTAAGTGTGGGGGTGAAAATTACTTAGAAAAAGTGCCTAACTTTTTGCGTTATTCACAAATCCCTGAATGATATTATGTCTTAAAGTAATTTTCTCATATCACTAATTAGAGCGAAATTCTGTTGATTCATGATTTTTATTGATATTTTTTAGATTAAGTCATTGATAATTGTGCATTGATAATTTAAACTTTAAGATACTAGAGAATCAAGCATGATGAGTCTATTTTCAAAACAATTAAAAAAATTTTATTAGGTTGTCTACCTGAATCTAATTGTTGCCTTGAAGTTTGAAATTTACAAAGTTGATATAAAAAACCCAGAATTTTTTGTGAGATTTTGAGCCTTTTAGAGCATACATTCTTTTTGTGCTCACTTCTTTTGATTATGAGAGTGTCAACACTGATTTGTTATTCTAGAACTTGCTTCGATTATACATTTCAAGATCACACTATTAATTTGATATACAAAGATAATTAAGGCACTTAGGATTTAACCCACTTACTCCACTAAAAGCCTACCCTCACAATTAACCCCTAGTGAACCCCTTTGATCCTAACAACCCTTTTATCGACTCAACCCTCTAATATTAACCTGAAACCCATCTTGTATTTGTTATTACCATTCCTTTTGACTACCCTTTTATCGAGCCTTTTTTTGATCAGTTGCCTAATTATATTATTTCAGTTGTTAAAGTTTTATCTTATATTGATTTGTTCTTAAAAAAATAGAACTATATTCATTATTAGTTCTATAATTAAATGAGCCTACGTTTAATTTCAACATCTTGAAGAATAAGCTCGTATTATTAGTATTACAAGTTTTCAATTGATGTAATTATTCAGTTTATTAGTTCATTTTTCTAGTTAGGTAATTTTTCAATTCAATCTCGATTCTAACCCTTTTAATTCAGCCTTTATCCACATTGTTAACCTAAACCTGTTATAACCCTTTTTAAAGACCTTTTGATTTGTGTATCATCTCATTTTACAGTGGTGAAGATTTGATTTTTGTAATATCCGGGATTTAGGGGTTTTTCACTTGAATGAATGTGATTGCATGCTTGAGTGTGTTTTGAATGTGTTTTGGGGCTTCAGAAACCTTGGGTTGTAGGTAGAAGCCTTAGAAAAATAATTGATTTTAAGCCTAAAAGGGAAATAAGGGAGCTAGGCCTTAAGGAGTTTATTGTGTGGCTTAGGACACAAGAATTAAGTTGGTAAGGTGGCCAAGAGGTGCCACTTAGGGCCTTGTAAGGTGGCGCCACGGGGAGTATAAAGGGCCTAGGTTTGGGCAAAGGGAAGCATTTTGGAGCTTTTATTTTTCAAAGAAGGAGATCACGGTGATGGATGGCACAAGGACACTTCATGGATGAAGTGTAGATTGGTTCAAAAGCTTAAAGATTCGACTAAGTAGGAGTGAAAAGGGGATTAGTGGAGAGAAGAAGAGTTGGCCGTGATGGGACTTTAGGGAGGGGTTTATTCGGTCATGTGTGGGGAGTAGTGCTGAAATTTTGAATTTCTTTTTACTCATCTCCTCCTTTCTCTTTTATTCTGCTAAGGCAGAAACTCCTCTATCATCCTTTTCCACCATTGCTGAAATTCTTAAGGTCCCAAACATCTCTTTTTCTTTCTTTTCCATTCCATATTTACTTTTTATAACCGATTTCATCTTACACCTTATTGAACCGATTTTTTTTCATTATTTTCTCAAATCCAATCAACCTTCTGTTGTGGCTGAATCTCTCTGTGTTCCAAGCAAATGCGTTCAAACGATTTTGGTAACGGTTAACAATTATTTGAGTTCTTTTCCTTTTCCTTTGTTTAGCCGAAAGACAAAGACTCTAATTCCGATTTTTCTTTTGGCCAAACCATGAAGGAGATCTTTCGGCATTCTTATAGCCGACAGTTGGAAGGTGATCTTTTTGGGATTTAAGATCCAAGGTAAGCAAGGCATACCATTCGGCCAAGGGCCACTATTATTTGTTCTAAGGATATGTCGATTCTAACTATGGTGTCTTAGGGGGTTTGACGGATCTTGAGGATTTGGATAGCGATCTAGGTAAGGGTTTTAGTGTTTTGGATCATTTCTTATTCATTCAAAAGCTGAAAGCTAACCGTTTGAGTGTACTAGTGTTTGGCCGATTGCAAGGAGGGAATATTAAGTAGTTTGAGTTTGGTTGGTAACCAAATCGCAATAAAATAAATATTATCTTTATGCGATGTATCCTTCGGGATTTCTAGTTGAGCCGAATAGGCTTTTGGTTACTAATAAGTGTGGGCCGATTGTAGGAAGGGGGAAAGCAAACGTTTTGGGATTTCGCTTAGATCTACGAATAGTCATGTGTGTAACCCACCCTAAATTCCCGATTAATAATAATATTGTTATGTACATGATAATAAGGCCATGAATGAATGTGGCTAAAGGTACCATTCAATGGTACAGTGTGTTCAGGTACGTTACCCCTTACTACTCGTTAATAATGTTGAATAACATTGATGTGAAAATATGTGGAATTTCGTTATGATTTTGGGGTAAGGTGAATTGCATGATAATTGTATATTTTGAATGTTGCATGGGCATATGGGTGATTATGTTAAAGCGGAAGTGATCTGGTGGTTTCTACCACATTATCTAGTGACCTATGTCACATATTATGAATCTGGTGACTATGTCACATTATCGATGGCTATGCCACAATTATAAGGCGATGAGCAATTATTAATGATTGTCTTCGATGGTGTGTAGCGAGATGGAATTCGATTTAGTAATCCCAGTTGTGATCGGTAGGTACGGGTGATGTGTAGAGGTTGGATCTAGGTGGTTTGGGTTGCATCATGGTTTACAATTATTTTATGTGATTTAATATGCCTTGATTGTTTTGGGAGTCTGTGATGGTTGTTACAACCGAGTCTGTGGACTCACCCTTCGTGAGCTAACATTTTGCGAGATGGCACTCGATAAATGGACGGTCGACGAGGAACTTAGAGGTGGCCATGCCTTTGCTTAATTTTAATTTTTTTATCAAGTTTATTTTGATTTATTTTGGGTTATGTTTTGATGTAATAAGACCATTATCCTTAAGCTGTGTTTAGTTATGCGTTCTAAGTTTTCTATTGTGATGAAAACAATATCGAACAAAATGGTTAAACACTTTTCGTAAAACAACATCACTTGTTTTGACTCTCAAATATCTATGATTTCCAAGTTAATAACAATGAGCTCTAAAATTCGGTATTTCTTAAACTTGTAATTTCTAAAAATATGAAGATAACGTTTTAATACAAAAATAAATTACAACTCGATTTTCAACTTGAGAAAAATCCAAATCTACTTTCTTCAAACCACTAAGTTTTTCAAGAAGACATAACTAGGTTTAACTATGTTTTACTCAAGGAGCATGCCAGATCCGGTCAGGGCTTGTGGGTCGGGTTTAGGGTGTTTCAGTTTGGTATCAGAGCCCGGTTCAAAACTCGACCTTGAGGGCTTTTTGGGCCCAAAACATTTTTCTTATTTTTAACTTGAGTTTAATAAAGGTTGGCGGGGTTTTACGGCATGGCTTTGAGTCTCGGCCAAGTCCACCAGGTAAGTACCCCTAACTATTGTGTGATTTGTATGTGGGTATTATGGGGACGTAGATTAGTAGATTAGGAGCTAATGAACCCTAGGATTAGCTTACTCCAACACAGAATTTCATAAAATTTAAAGTCTAATCCAACAAACACAGTGAGTGAGTTCTTAGAGTTAAGGTGTGGCAACCATTGTGCATGTTTAGGATTGGATTTAGGGGATCTTGGTATTTAAGCAAATCCTAGTGACTCACCTTCTATCCACTCGAATCCTACTTGGTTAAGTAGTGACGATTCACCCTAACCAAGAGGACTTACATACAAAGCTAAATTCGATAATTAAAACTGAAAGGGACTAGCTACAGTTTACAAAACCTTAGTTTTAAAATCACCGAATTACCCTTTGATTAAGTAAAAACTATTTTAGATTTTTAAAAAATTTTTGAAATACCTGGTTTGTAAAAATAAAATTTACTAAAATACCCTCGGTTTATAAAATTGCCATACTACCTCAAATTTTATCAAAATATTCCTATTTTATAAAAATACCAAAAACCCTATTTTGTAAAATTTCAAGATACCCAAGATTTCCAAAATTCTTTGAAATACCCCAAAATTTCCAAAATTACCAAAGTACCCGGGATTACAAAATTACGAGAACACCCTATTTCACAAAATCACCAGGACCTATTTTGAAAAATTAGAAAATACCCATGGGATAAAATTACAAAAATACCCGCAGGTAGTGGAAAACAATAACAAAGACAACTACAACACTTTTTTGTAATGAGCGAGTTCATGAATGTTGATGATTGAATGAATGAACTTGAGGCTATAGTGTGTGTATGAACTCGAAAGAACTACTTTTTAGAACTATTAATCATAAAGGCATTACGCGATAAATCGGTGGAAAGAAATAATGATTCATAAAATTCTTAACGGATAAGCGTAACTCGGAAGAATGAGTTCTAGAGGGCGTGGTCGTAATGTCGTGGGCATGGTAGAAGCGAGAATGGCCGTATCGAACCCGTTAGATCCGGTCAAGGGTGCGAGAATAAGATGCCACCAAAGCACCACTCATCGGTATGGAATATCGAGGATCGACGGGGATGATGCGATGCTCATGACGATCTTGCGTGTTCTTGAAAGGGTGTCCTGGGCGGTGGAGGTATGGGAGCTCGAAATCATGCACCGAATGACTCGAGCTAATAGAGTTGAGGTGTTTGAGGTATATCTGTGTGTGGCGTAATCTGGTGAGTATTAGTTGGAGGGACGAGCAAATTATGGATGATTTGGACTGTTGCCCGAAAAACCGAAAGGGTGGTGTCGCTCCTTGCGATGAGTCATACCGATGATGGATCACGGTTCGGGATAGTCTTTGCGATGAGCGATCTTACTTGGGAGTATTTTAAGGCAGGATATCAAAAGAAGTATATTGGGACTAGCTATATTAATGCGCAGAGGAAGGCATTTTTTAGGCTAGTTTAGGGGAATAAGACCGAATCTTAAGGTTGAGCCAGTATGCTCGAGGTATTGTGGCTACGGAGCATGAACGGTGTGTCCGGTTTGAGGACAGACTGAGGGATGACCTGAGATTGTTGATAGCTCCACAGCAGGAGCGGGAGTTTACCGTGTTGGTGGAGAAGGCTAAGGTAGCCAAAGTGGTTAAGGAATCTGTGAGACAGAATTCGGATAGAAATAAGCAAAAGAGAGGTTTTGGAATATCGAGGTCATCAGGAATGTTGGAAGAGACCTAGGCCCGATGGGTCAAGGTCAGCAGGTTATTCTGGGAGGACTGTACCGTACTTGTGCTCAGTGTGGAAAGATGCACCTAGGAGAGTGTTGGAAGAAGACAGGAGGATGTTTTAAGTGTGGATCCAAGGATCACATGATTAGGACTATCCTATGAAAACAGACGGGAGTCGACCAATAAGTCAGGGATTTAATCAGGCTGGAAGAGGTGGGCAGCGACCACCGTGAGTCGTGGTTCGATTAGCGAGGTAATGGTTCTAGAAGAGGTCGGAACATCGGCCGAGGTGTTGGTAACACGGCGCGGCGGCCAGTGTGGTGTGTCTGCGGTTCGTCGGAGGAGGATGGTGGCCTTGCCGAGACGTCATAATGGTATGTTCCTTATAGTGACAAGCCTTACTTTGCTTTAATTGATGTTGGCTCGACCCACTCATATGTTGCATGTAGAGTAGTGAAACACTAGGTGTAGTATCTGAAGCTATCATTAGGGAGATGACTGTAGTAAGCCATTTAGGTCAAGCGGTTGTGGTGAATAGGATATTTTAGAGTGTACCTCTAGAGATTAGGGAGTGGTATTTCACCTTAACTTGTGGAACTACCCTTGAAGAATTTGATCTTATTCTAGGCATGGATTGGCTAGTGGAACATCGTGCTAAATTGGATTGTGACTAAGCGAATGGAGTTGAGGACTACGGAGAATGAGGAGATAGTTATGGTAGGAGAAAGAAGAAATTATTTGGCTAACGTAGTCTCTGTATTAAAGGATGATAAGATGGTGGGAAAAGGGTGCAAGGCATTTCTGGCCTTCGTTAGTATTTTGGATGCCAAAGAAGAGGGAGTTAGTAGAGTTAGAATAGTAAGGAATTTGCGGATGTCTTTCCGGAGAAAGGCATGCAGGTTACCCCAGGATAGGGAGGTGGGGTTGAAATTGATTCTTCTTTGGGTATAGCTCTGTGTCAATTGCTCGTCTCAAATGGCACCAAAGAAGTTGGTAGAGCTTAAAGCCCGGATCCAAGAGTTACTCGATCGTGGGTTTATTCGACCTAGTGTGTCTCCATGGAGAGTACCGGTTCTATTTGTGAAGAAGAAGGACGGGACTATGTGCATGTGCATAGATTATCGGCATTTGAATAAGCTGACCATAAAGAACAAGTATCCATTGCCTAGGATATACGACATTCGATCGACAAGGGGCATGCGATATTTTGAACATAGATCTATAGTGCGGATATCATCGACAAGGTAAAGGAAGCGGATATCCATAAGACAACTTTTCGGTCAAAATACGGGCATTATGAATTCTTGGTAATGCCGTTCGGATTAATGAATGCCCTAGCGCGTTCATGGATATGATGAACGGATTTTCCAACCCTACTTGGATCGGTTTGTCGTTGTGTTTATAGGCGACATCCTAGTGTATTCAAGTCCGAGGAAGAACATGATGAGCATCTCGGGTGGTGTTGCAAGTGTTAAGGAAAAGAAGCTTTATGCCAAGTTGAAGAAGTGTGAATTTTGGTGAAGAAATTCGTTCTTAGGGCATGTGGTTATGTGGAAGGAATAAGGTGGATCCTCGGAAGATTGAGGCGTTAGTAGATTGGAAACCACCTAAGTCTATGGTGAGGTTAAGTAGTTTCTTAGGGTTAGCGAGGCTACTCGGAGATTTGTTGAATGGTTCTTGTCAATAGCGATTACCTCGGCGAAGTTGTTAAGGAAGGAGGTACCTTTTGTATCGTGGCGGCGGAGAGCTTTGAGAAGCTTAAGAGAGTATTGTGAGGCTCGATTTTGATTCAGTAGGAGCGGTGGAAAGACTTCGTGGTGTATTGTGATGCTTCCCATGAGATTGGGATGTGTCCTTATGCAAGACGGAAAGTGGTCGCTTATGCGTCTCGTGATTGAGGCCACATGAGGTTAACTATCCAACGCATGATCTGGAGTTGGCGGCAGTGGTATTCGCTCTAAAAGTGTGAAGGCACTACTTGTAATGGGAAAGGTCGATAATCTACACGAACCACAAGAGTTTGAAGTATCTGCTAACTCAGAAGGAGCTAAATTTGAGACAGCGAATGTGGGTAGAGTTGTTGAAAGACTATGATTGCTCAATAGAGTATCACCCGGGCAAGGTGAATGTGGTGGCAGATGCCCTAAGTCGAAAAGTGGTGTCAGATCTAAGGGCGATGTTTGCACATTTTAGTCTTTATGATGATGGAAGTTTGTTAGCGAGTTGCAAGTGAAACCGGCGTGGCTAAGTCGGTGAAGGAGAAACAATTGGTAGATGGTGAACTCGGTGCTAAGTTGCTACAAGTCTGAAAGCAGGGAGTTGGAGGACTATGGTGTAAACGGTGATGGAGTCTTTGTGTTTTTGGGGCAAAGTGCATGCGCCAAAGGATGAGGAATTAAGGCGAAAATTCTTTAGGAATTGCATAGTAGCCCTTATGCTATGCATCTGGAGAGGAAGTAAGTTATCTGAGGATCTGAGGATCGATTTGGTGGCTGGTCTTAAGCGGGAATTCTACGAGTGTAGGGAAGTGCTTAATGTGTCGACAAGTCAAAATTTGAACACTAAATCTGTCGAGGATTACTTCAACCGATAAAGATTTACGCAATGGAAGTGATAGAAATTACCATGGACTTCGTTAGTGGGCTTCCTATTATGCCTAGTAAGAAGGACTCGGTATGGGTGATAGTAGATCGGTTGTGAAGTCGGCACATTTCATACCGGTCTTGAGTTGACTATTCCTTACGAGATTGGCAAAGTTGTATGTAGCGTAAATCGTAAAAGTTGCATGGAGTCTTGGTGTCGATTATCTCAGATAGGATCCGATGTTTACGTCTCAATTTTGGAAAGTATTACATCAAGCATTGGGCACCAGGTTGGACTTCAGTGCGGTATTTCATCCGTAGTCGGACGGCCAATCTGAACGGGTAATTCAAGTGCTAGAGGGTATGTTGAGGGGTTGCGTGATGGATTTCAGAGGAAGTTGGGAGGAGTTCTTGCCTTTAGTGGAATTTGAGTACAATAACAGCTATCAGGCAAGTATTCGGATGGCACCGTACAAAGCACTGTATGGAAGGAGGTGTCGCACTCCTACGTGTTGGATAGAATTGGGGGAACGTCAAGTTTTAGGCCCAGAGATTGTGGCAGAATTGGAAGAAAAGGTTAAGGTAATTCGGGCAGGGTTGAAGGAGGCATCTGATAGGCAAAAGTCAATGCAAATCTTAAGCGGAAGGAGATAGAGTTTGCTGTGGGGGATCAGGTGTTTCTTAAAGTTTCACCGTGGAAGAAGGTGATGAGATTTGGCATGAGGAAAAGTTAAGTCCTAGGTTTATAGGACCTTATCGGGTTTTAAGCGGGTTGGACGATAACATATCGATTAGAGTTGCCTTGAGTTGAAGCGGATGCGATGTGTTTCACATTTTGATGTTACGTCGTTCTGATCGGATCCATCTCTTGTAATACTGGGTTGAGGAGGTAGAGCCGAGACGGACACTGTCTTATGAAGAGGAGCCAATTGATTTTGGAACGGAATGTGAAGGTGCTACAAAGAAAATCAGTTCCTCTAGTCAAAGTGTTATGGCGTAACCATGGATCGGAGGAAGCTTCGTGGGAGCGGAGAAAGCATTACGGCAAATACCCTCATTATTTTAGCGAGGTAATTTGAGGTCGAAATTATTTTAAGGAGTAGAGCTGTAATATCCGAGTTTAGGAGTTATGCATTTTCACTTGAATGAATGTGATTGCATGCTTGAGTGTGTTTTGAATGTGTTTTGTGGCTTTAGGAACCTTGGGTTGTAGGTAGAAGCCTTAGAAAAATAATTGATTTTAAGCCTAAAAAGGGGAACTAAGGGAGCTAGTCCTTAAGGAGTTTATTGTGTGGCTTAGGACACAAGAATTAAGTTGGTAAGGTGGCCAAGAGGCACCACTTAGGGCCTTATAAGGTGGCGCCACGAGGAGTGTAAAGGCGTGGTTCGAAGCGACAAGGGAAGCATTTTGGAGCTTTTATTTTTCAGCAAAGAGATCACGATGATGAGCGGAACAAGGACACTTCGTGTATAAAGTGTAGATTGGGTCAAAAGTTTAAAGATTCGGCTAAGTAGGAGTGAAAAGGGGGATTGAGTGGAGAGAAGAAGAGTTGGCCGGCAGTAGGACTTTGGGGAGGGGTTTATTCGGTCATGTGTGGGGGAGTAGTACCGAAATTTTTGAATTTCTTTTTACTCATCTCCCTCCTTTCTCTTTTATTCTGCTAAGGCCGAAACTCATCTATCATCCTTTTCCACCATTGTCGAAATTCTTAAGGTCCCAAACATCTATTTTTCTTTCTTCTCCATTCCATATTTACTTTCCATAATCGATTTCATCTTACTCCTTGTTGAACTGATTTTTTTTTTATTTTCTCAAAGCCAATCAACATTCTGTTGTGGCCGAATCTCTCTGTGTTCCAAGCAAATGTGTTCAAATGATTTCGGTAAGGGTTAACAAATAGTTGTGTTCTTTTCCTTTTCCTTTGTTTAGCCGAAAGTCAAAGACTCTAATTCCTATTTTTCTTTTGGCCAAACCATGAAGGAGATCTTTCAAGATTCTTATAGCCGACAGTTGGAAGGTGATCTTTTCGGGATTTAAGATCCAAGGTAAGCAAGCATACCATTCAGCCAAAGGCCACTTTTATTTGTTCTAATGATATGCCGATTCTAACTATGGTGTCTTAGGGGGGTTTCGACAGATCTTCGGCATTTGGATAAGCGATCTAGGTAAGGGTTTTAGTGTTTCGGATCTATTTCTTATTCATTCAAAAACTGAAAGATAACTGTTTGAGTGTACTAGTGTTTGGCCGATTGCAAGGAGGGAACATCAAGTAGTTTTGGGATTTGGTTGGTAACCAAATCGGCAATAAAATAAAGTATTATCTTCATGCGATGTATCCTTGGGATTTCTAGTTGGTAGAATAGGCTTTTGGTTACTAACAAGTGTGGGCGATTGTAGGAAGGGGGAAAGCAAGCGTTTTGGGATTTAGCTTAGATCTCGAATAGTCATGTGTAACCCACCTAAATTCGATTAATAATAATATTGTTATGTACATGATAATAAGGCCATGAATGAATATGGCTAAAGGTACCATTCAATGGTACGGTGTGTTCGAGTATGTTACCCTTTCTACTCGTTAATAATGTTGAATAACATTGATGTAAAAATATGTGAAATTTCGTTATGATTTTGGGGTAAGGTAAATTGCATGATAATTGTATGTTTTGAATGTTGCATGGGCATATGGGTGATTATGTTAAAGGGAAGTGATCTAGTGGTTTCTACCACATTATCACAGTGACCTATGTCACATATTATGAATCTGGTGACTCATCACATTATCGAGTGGCTATGCCACAATTATAAGGGCGATGAGCAATTGACTGCAATGACCGCCTTCGATGGTGTGTAGCAAATGGAGGTCGATTTAATAATCCCACGGTGTGATCGGTGAAATGCGGGTGATGTGTAGAGGTTGGATCTAGGTGGTTTGGGTTGCATCATGGTTTACAATTATTTTATGTGATTTAATATGCCTTGATTTTTTGGGAGTCTGTGATGGTTTTACACAGAGTCATGTGGACTCACCCTTCGTGAGCTAACATTTTGCGAGATGCCACTCGATAAATGGGCGAATTCGAGGGAACTTAGAGGTGGCCATGCCTTTGCTTAGTTTTTCGATTTTTCTTATCAAGTTTATTTTAATTTATTTTGGGTTATGTCTTAATGTAATAAGGCCATTATCACTTAACTATTTATTTATCGTTCTAAGTTTTCTATTATGATGCGAACAATATCGAACAAAATGGTTAAACACTTTTAAGTAAAATAACATTACTTGTTTTAACTCTTAAATATCTATGATTTCCAAGTTAATAACAATGAGCTCTAAAATTCGGTATTTCTTAAACTTGTAATTTCTAAAATATGAAGATAACGTTTAATACAAAATAAATTACAACTCGATTTTCAACTTGAGAAAAATCCAAATCTACTTTCTTCAAACCACCAAGTTTTTCAAGATGACATAACTAGGTTTAACTATGTTTTACTCAAGGAGCATGCCAGATCCGGTCAGGGCTTGTGGGCCGGGTTTGGGGTGTTTCAATTTTCATGCAAGCCTATGGGATTAACTTTTCATGTTTGACTAATGAGTGCTTTATTTTTTAACCTTAAACAACTCGAGTGATTTGAGTGAATCTTTAGTGAGGATGTCAACTTTTGTTGATTTTGAATTAAAGGTAATTATTCGAATAAGGGGAAAACACCTACACTTTCATACTAAAAACTCATGACTTTGATTTTTTGAATCTTTAGGACTCTTTGAGTTGAATTATCCATGTATAAATTATCTATGAACTATGATGAGGCATTATTAATGAATATTATGAGTAGAGGAAGTTCTTTTAATTAAGAGTTGAAAATTTTGCTTGAGGACAAACAAAATCTTAAGTGTGGGGGTATTTTATAAACCGTGAAATGAACATATTTTAATCCCATATTTAGCATGCTTTTGGATAATTTCCTCCCTTTAATTATGGAAATAGGTGCTCCTAATCCTTTGTTTTCATGTTTTATACTCAGGCGAGCACCCAATAATGAAAAGAATAAGAAAAGGGCCAAAAATGGAGAAAATGGGCCAAATCATGAATTCCAAATGACCTGGGCCCAAGACCACACGGCCGTGCCTCTTAAGAAGAGTCGACCATGGCCTGGACCCCGAAATGCACGGTCGCGCCTCATCAACAGGTTCGACCACTGCTTGGCCTCGAATCACACATGCGTGTGCCATGGGCGTGTCCCTGCCACAGGAAAATAGAATTCTATTCGAATTAGGGTACTTAAAGGCAAAGAAAGCCATTCCAAAAGCCTATATAAAGACCCTAGAGGCAACTTAAAGAGGAAGTTGGATGAGGGGTTCGAGAGAAGCCTTCTGTCAGGGCTTTTTGGGTGTTCATCTAGGCCAAGGAGCTGAACCAAAGAAGCTGAATACAGGGATTTACTCGAAGAAAGCCAGTTGGTTCATCCCAAGAAGCCGGAATCATACTCAAGACGGAGAAACTCTCCTTCAATTCCTTCAAGGGGTTTTAGGGTTTCCTTATGTTTTGTTTTATATTATCTTCTGAGTTGTTTTCTTTTACTATTATGAACTAAACCCTCAGATACCTGAGAGGGATGAAACCTAAGACGAATCCTGTTATTGTTATCTGGGTTGTATGACAAATACTTGATTTGTTTTTAACTATGTGTTCTTAATTCTTATTTTGGTATTTTCGAGATATTGATTCAAGCATTTATGCTCTTAGGCAAAGGAGGAATAGACTGTGTTTAAGAGTAGGTCTAGCATAGTTAAGCGAAGTTGATCGTAACCCTAGAGATAGGATGACGAAAATCTGCCAGATTAGGGTCAAACCTAATATAGGAGTCCATAGATTGAGTTAATGCAATTCTAGAGGTTTTAATTAGAAAGAGATTTCAGTTAATCAACCTAGAGTTAGACGTTAGTAGCCTTGAGAGAGGTATAAATATAACTTAGGGAATCTTACGGGTCAAGTCAAGTGAATAAATCATCTGGCTCAAAGTTAGGTAACAAGTGAAGTCTAGGCGGATTCTTCCTCGGGTATTATATAAATCAATCGGTTTTCCTCTCAAGTCTTTCCTTAATTTTTTTCTTTGTCTTCGCTTCTTTTGCTTAGTAGTTAATTAATTTTAGATTAGATAAACAAATCCCTTAATTCTTAGGCTAGATAATAGAAAGAAAGTTAGTATTAGTATTTTTGGTTCCTTTGGGTTCGACAATCCGGTCTTGCCACTAAGCTATGCTACTATTTGATAGGTGCACTTGCCTCCGTTGTTGTCATAGTTAGTTTCCAGGTTCAATCATTCTTTTTTATAAATTTTTAAGACTCTGACATAACGATCAAGGCTGATGTGTATAATACTACGTTTAGGACTCGTTATGGTTATTACGAGTCCCGAGTGATGCCATTTGGGCTGACGAATACACCAGCTGCTTTCATGGATCTGATGAACCGAGTGTTCCAGCCTTACCTGGATCGGTTCGTGGTGGTATTTATAGACGATATCTCGGTGTATTCTAGAATCGAGGATGAACATGACGCACATCTCCAGATTGTTCTACAGATTTTAAGGGAGAAATAACTGTACGCTAAGTTTAGTAAGTGTGAATTCTGGCTGTGAGAAGTGACATTTCTGGGTCACGTGGTATATGCCGAGGGGATTAATGTTGATCCTCAAAAAATTGAAGCCGTACTAGATTGGAAATCACCAAAGACCGTGCTGAGATTCGAAGCTTCCTGGGTCTGACAGGGTATTACAGACATTTTGTTGCGGGGTTTTCCTTGATTGTTGCACCTATGACTAAGTTTCGGTGTAAAGGTGTACCATTTAATTGGACTGATAAGCAGCAAGAGAGTTTTGAGAAACTGAAGAAAGTTCTGACTGAGGCCCCTATTTTAATATAGCTAGAGTCTGGGAAGGAATTTACGGTCTACAATGATGCATCACACATTGGATTGGGTTGTGTGCTGATGCAAGAGGGCAAGGTGGTTGCATATGCGTCTCTCCAGCTTAAGCCTCACGAGGCGAATTACCCAACTCATGACTTGGAGTTAGCCGTAGTGGTTTTTACACTAAAAATTTGGAGGAACCACTTATATGGTGAGAAGTGTATTATTTACACAGATCACAAGACCCTCAAATACCTCCTTACTCAGAAGGAGCTGAAACTTAGGCAGCGAAGATGGATAAAGCTACTTAAGGATTATGGCTGCTCGATTGAGTATCTAAAACACCCCAAACCCAGCCCACAAGCCCTGACTGGATCTGGCATGCTCCTTGAGTAAAACGTAGTTAAATCTCGTTATGTCATCTTAAAATATTGGGTGGTTTTGAAGAAAATAGATTTGTGTTATTCTCAAGTTAAAAACCGTGTTGTAATTTAATTTTGTATTAAAATGTTATCTTCATATTTCAGAAATTACAAGTTTATAGAAATGCAGAATTTTAGAGCTTATCATTAAGTTGAAAATCGTAGGTGTTTATGTGTCAAAACATTTGAAGTTGTTTTACGAAAAATTGTTTAACCACTTGTCTAACGTTGATCGTACTAGAATAAAAATTAAAACGCATAAATAAAACAGATGAATAATAATGGCCTTATTACAACAAAAGCGAAACCCGAATAAAACCGAAAACATAATAAGAAAACGTGAAAATCTTGAAATGAGCATGGCCACCACTAAGTCCTCGAGCCGGTCCATTTCTTTGAGTATCACACGCAAAATGTTAGCCCACGAAGGGTGAGTCAATAGACTCAGTGTGTAACAACCAACACAGACTCCCAAATGATCAAGGCATTTTAAATCACGCAAAACAAATATAGACAATGATGCAACCCAAACCCACCTAGATATCCAACCTCTACACGTCACCCGTACCTGCCAATCACACCGTGGGGATTACTAAATCGATCCTCCATCCGCTACACACCATAGAAGGTAGTCGCTGCAGTCAACTGCACATCACCCTTATAATCGTGGCATAGCCACGAAATAATGTGACGAGTTATCAGATTCATAATAGGTGACATAAGTCATCGGATAATGTGGTAAAAACCACCTAACACTTCCCCTTTATCATTATCACCCATATGCTCATGCATCATACAAAACATACAAATATCATGCAATTTACCTCACCCCATGTCCATAACGAAATTTCACATTTTCTCATATCCATGTTTACAAGCATTATTAACAAGTATTAAGGGGTAACATACCTGAATACACTTCACCATTGAATGGTACCCTTAGCCATATTCATTCATTGCCTTATTAACATATACATAACAATATTACTACTAATCGGGAATTGAGGGCGGGTTACACACCTGGTTACTAACGCGATTACCGAATCCTGAAAATCTCGATCTAACGCATTAGATCCCCTTTCCTACATTCGGCCAACACTAAGATCATTAGCAAAGAGGCCATTCGGCCATACAAACAAATCCCGAAAGGTTAACGCACAACCATAATCCTTATATAGATCGGCCACCGAATCCCGAAGATCTATCGAATCAGGTTGTACTCCTCCCTAAAAACCATAGTTAGGATCGACAACCCTCAATAGGTAATATGGCCTTTGGCCGAATATTACAACTCCCTTACATTGCTTGTTCAAATCCCGAAAATGTCACTTGCCCTTGGAAGTTGTCGAAATCCCTACATAACTTATGTCGGTTTAAACAATCGTAAAATCTACAAGAATGGCCCTTGGTCGAATGATATGCCTGCTTACCTTGGATATCCAAAATCCGAAAGATCTCCTTAAACCGTCACTAAAAGAATCTCGAAAGATCTCCTTCATGGTTCACCAAAAGAAAATAAGAGGATTAGACTCTAGATTTGACTAACCAAAAGTAAAAGAAAAAGAAACCGAATGGCAGTTAACCCTTACCACAATGTTGAGATCGATTGCACCCTTGCTTGGAAACACAGAGATATTCGGCTTTTAGCAAAGGAGATGAGAAGTGTGAAGCTTAAAGAGATTTGGCTATGGTGAAATTGAGAGAGAGGGGTTTCGGCCTAAGCAAATTAAAAGAGAAGAAAAGGGAAAAAGGGGTCACACGATTCGACTATGGCTTTCAATGATGATGGAATATTCGGCCACTAGAAAAAGAAAAGATATAGGATTGAGGTTGAGAGAAAAAAAGGAAGAGTAGGAGGTGATTAGGAGATTTCGACACACACCTCCCCTACTATAACCCCAAAATCGATTATGCATCTCCCAGAGTCCCACATTCGGCCACCTCTTCCTCTCTCATCCAAATCCCTCCTTTTCTTCATACTTAGTCTAATCTTTGAGCTGTTGACCCAATCTACACTTCGTCCATTTAAAGTCCTTGTGTCGTCCATCACTGCACCTCCTTGCCGAAAAATAAAAGCTCCAAAATGCTTCCATTGCTGCTCGAACCTGGGTCCCTTCACACTCCCTGTGGCGTCACCTCCTAAGGCCCTAAGTGGCGCCTCTTTGCCACTTTACTAGGGCTTTACTTGTGTCATAACCCTCACACACCTCTACTTAAGGCCTAGCTCCCTTAGTTCCCTTTTTAGGCTTAAAAATCAAATATTTTTCTAAGGCTTCTACCTCCATCCAAAGGTTCCCGAAGCCCCCAAAACACATTCAAAACACACACAAGCATGCTACCACATACATTTAAGTGAAAATGCATAATCCCTAAATCCCGAATATTACAGTTCTACCCCCTTAAAATAATTTTGACCTCAAAATTACAGCTAAAATAAGTGAGGTATTCTTGTGCATTGCTTCCTCCGGCTCCCACAAGCTTTTTACGATCCATGGTTACGCCATAACACTTTGACTAGAGGCCGATTTCCTCCGAAGCACCTTCACAACCCGTTCTAGAATCTAAATCGGTTCTTCCTCATAGGACAAATCTGGTCTTAGCTCTACCTCCTCAACCGGTATTACATAAGATGGATCCAATCGGTAATGCCGTAGCATCGAAACGTGGAACACATCGTGCATCTGCTTCAACTCCGAAGGCAACTCTAACTGATATGCCACTGGTCCAACCCGCTTCAAAACCCGATAAGGTCCTATAAACCTGGGACTTAACTTTCCCTTACGACCAAATCTCATCACCTTCTTCCATGGCGAAACTTTTAAAAACACTTGATCTCCTTCTGCAAATTCTATCTCCTTCCGCTTAAGATCTGCATATGACTTCTGACTATCAGATGCCTCCTTCAACCGCACTCGAATTACCTTAACCTTTTCTTTCGCTTCTGCCACCATCTCCGGACCTAAAACATGACGTTCCCCAATTACATCCAACACGTAGGAGTGCGACACCTCTTTCCATCTGATAACCGTATGGTGCCATCCGAATACTTGCTTGATAGTCATTATTATAATGTAAATTCCGCTAAAGGCAAGAACTCCTCCCAACATCCTCTGAAATCTATCCGCAACCCTCAACATATCCTCTAGCACTTGAATTACCCGCTCGATTGGCCATCCATTGCGGATGGAATGCCGTATTGAAGTCAACCAGGTGCCCAATGCTTGATGTAGTGCTTTCCAAAATTGAGACGTAAACCTCGGATCTCTATCCGAGATAATCGACACTGCACTCAAATGCGACCTCACATTTTGCTACATACAATTTTGCCAATCTCTGAAGGGAATAGTCCACCTGCACTGGTATGAAATATGCAGACTTCGTCAATCGATCTGCTATCACCCATACCGAGTCCTTCTTAGTAGGCGTAAGGGGAAGCCCACTAACGAAGTCCATGGTAATTCTCCGCCACTTCCATTGCGAAATCCTTATCGGTGAAGCAATCTGATGGTACTTGGTGTTCACCTTGACTTGTCGACACGTTAAGCACTTCCTACAAATTACGTAACTTTCCGCTTAAGACCGTGCCACCAAATCGATCCCAGAATCCTCAGATAACTTACTTCCTCCGGATGCAAAGCATAAGGGCTACTATGCGATTCTCAAGAATTTTTGCCTTAATTCCTCATCCTTCGGCATACAGACCTTGCCCCGAGAACATAGCACTCCATCATCATTTACACCATGGTCTTCCAACCCCCCCATTTTGTACTTGTAGCGAATTAGAGAGTTCACCTTCTACCAATTGTTTCACCTTTACCTGACTTAGCCATGTTGGCTTCACTTGCAACTCCGCTAGCAAACTTCCATCCTCATAAAGGCTAAGATGTGCAAACATTGCCCTTAGACCCGACACCACTTTCTGACTTAAGGCATCTGCCACAACATTTGCCTCGCTCGGGTGATACTCTATTAAACAGTCGTAGTATTTCAACAACTCCACCCACCTTTGCTGTCTCAAATTTAGCTCCTTCTGAGTCAGCAGATACTTCAGACTCTTGTGATCCGTGTAAATCACTGACTTTTATCCATATAAATAGTGCCTCCACACTTTTAGAGCAAACACTACTGCAGCCAACTCTAGATCATGCGTCGGATAGCTAACCCCATGTGGCCTCAACTACCGAGACGCATAAGTGACCACTTTCCCGTATTGCATAAGGACACATCCCAATCCTGTATGGGAAGCATCATAATACACCACAAAGTCTTTCCACCTTAAATTTGAATCAAAATTGGAGCCTCTGTCAATACTCTTTTAAGCTTCTCAAAACTCTCCTGCTGCTTATCCGCCCATGCGAAAGGTACCTTCTTTCTTAACAACTTCGTTAGAGTCTTTGCTATTGATGAGAACCCTTCAACAAATCTCACGGAGTAGCTCGCTAACCCCAAGAAACTATGAACCTCGACCCACAGACTTAGGTGGTTTCCAACCTATCTTGCTTCAATCTTCCAAGGGTCCACCCTTATTCCTTCCATGTACACCACATGCCCTAAGAACGTAACTTCCTTTAGCCAAAATTAGCACTTGCTTTGAACTTGGCATACGACTTCTTTTCCTTAACACTTGCAACACGACCCAAAGATGCTCATCATGTTCTTCCTCGGACTTGGAATACACTAGGATGTCGTCTATAAACACAATGACGAACCGATCCGGTAGGGTTGGAAAACCGGTTCATCATATCCATGAGCATATCGAGGCGTTTGTCAATCCGAATGGCATTATTAAAAACTCATAATGCCCATATCTTATTCGAAAAGCTATCTTATGGATATCTACTTCCTTCACCCTAAGCTGATGATATCTCGACCGTAGATCTATCTTTGAAAATACCGCGGCCCTCTTAAGCTGATCGAACAAGTCATCTATCCTCGGCAATGGGTACTTGTTCTTGATGGTCGACTTATTCAACCGCTGTCGATAATCTATGCACATACGCATAGTCCATCCCTTCTTCTTCATGAATAGGACCTGTGCTCCCCATGGAGACACACTAGGTCGAATAAACCCACGATCGAGTAACTCTTGGATCCGGGCTTTAAGCTCTACCAACTCTTTTGGTGCCATTGATGCGAACAATTGACACAGTCTTGTGCGCAATAAATCAATTACGAACTCTACCTCCACATGCTAGGGGTAACCTAAGGCGACTCCTTTGAAAAGACATCCACGAATTCCCTTCGTTTCTCCTCCACTAACTCCTTCTTTTGCATCCAAAGCACTCACGAAGGCCAAAAATGCCTTACACCCTTTCCGAACCATCTTATCAGCCTTTAATGTGGAGACTATGTTAGCCAAATAATTTTTCTTTCTCCCATCATAATTATCTCAACATCCTCCGGAGTCCTCAACTCCATTCGCTTAGTCACGCAATCCAATTTAGCCCGATGTTCCGCTAGCCAATCCATACCTAGAATGAGATCAAATTCCCAAAAGGTAGTTCCATCAAATTCAGTGAAATACCACCCCGAATCTCTAGAGGCACACTCAAATATCCTATTCACCACTACCGCTTGACCTAACGGCTCACTACGATCATCTCCCTAACAGACAGATTCGGATGCTACACCTAATGCTTGACTACTCTACATGCAACATATGAGTGGGTCTAGCCAACATCAATTAAAGGAAAGTAAGGCTTGTCAGCTATAAGGAACGTACCGATTATGACGTCTGGTGCGTCACCATCATCCCTCCGACGAACTGCATACACCAGACCCCACTGTCTTGCCTCTGTGTTACCAACACCTCTGCCCGGTGTTCCCTGACCCCTTCCAAAACTATTACCTCTGCCAACCGGACCACGACCCCGCAGTGGCTACTGTCCTCCTCTTCCAGCCTGATTAAGACCCTGACTTACTAGTCGGTTCCCGTCTATTTTTATAGGACAGTCCCTAATCATGTGATCCTTGGATCCATACTTAAAATATCCCCCTGTCTTCTTCCAACACTCTCCCAGGTGCATCTTTCCACACTGAGCACAAGTATAGTACTGTCCTCGCGTAACAACCTGCTGACCTCGCGGCCCATCAACTCTAGGTCTCTTTTAAACATTCTCGGATGACCCTGATGATCTAAAACCTCTCTTTTGTCTATTCCTATCCGAATTCTGTATCATAGATTCCTTAACCCCTTCGGCTACCTTAGCCTTCTCTACCAACACGACAAACTCCCGCTCCTGCTGTGGAGCAATCAGTAATCTCAGGTCATCCCTCAATCTGTCCTCGAACCTGACACATCGTTCATGCTCTGTGGCCACGATACCTCGAGCATACTGGCTCAACCATAAGAATTTTGCCTCGTACTTTGTTACGGACTTATTCCCCTGAACCAGCCTTAGAAACGCCTTCCTCTGTGCATCAATATAGCTAGTCCCAATATACTTCTTCTGATACACTGCCTTAAAATACTCCCAAGTGAGATCATCCGCTGCAGCACCATCCCGAACCATGAGCCACCACTGGTATGACTCATCGCGGAGAAGCGACACCACCCCTTTTAGTTTCTCTTCAGCATCGGTCCAAGTCATCCATAATTAGCTCTGTCGCCTCAATCAATACTCGGTAGTATTAGGCGCCACACGAGATACACCTCGAATACCTCCGCTCCATTGGCTCGGAGTCACTGCGAATCTGATTTTCGAGCTCCCATACCTCCACCGCTCGGCCACCCTCTCGAGAACTCGCGACATCGCTGCGATCATGCATCATCCCGTCGATCACGATATTCAACACCAGCAACTGGTGGTGGTGGCATCTCATTCTCGAACCCTTGACCAGACTTAACGGGTTTCGATATGGTCATTTTGCCTCTACCACACCCTTGCACATTACGACCACGTCCCCTAGAACTCATGCCTACGATCGCGATCTAATCTGCTTTAAAAAGTTTTATGCATCAGTTTTTGTTCCACTGATTACCTACGAACAAGTTTTATGTAAAGAAGTTTAATGGTAGTTCTTTCGATCGTTTCAGGGTTTTCGTTTCAAATCTTCTACCCTAATTTAGAGAATCACATTCATTTAATAGTATCTACTACACACACTCACCACTCGAACATTTTCGTTCGTTCCAACCTATGGGTATTTTTGTAATTTATCTTATAGGGGTATTTTGGTAATTTTCCAAATCAGGGTATCTTGATATTTTACAAAATAGGGGTTTTTGGTATTTTTACAAAATAGGAATATTTTGATAAAAGTTGAGGTAGTATGGCAATTTTATAAAGCGAGGGTATTTTAGTGATTTTACAAACCGAAATTATTTGAAATTTTTTTTCAAAATCTACAATAGTTTTACAAGTCAAAGGGTAATCGGTGATTTTAAAACTAAGGTTTTTATAAAAGCAGTGTAGGTAGTCCCTTTCGGTTTTAATTATTGAATTTAGCTTTGTGAATAAGTCCTCTTGGTTAGGGTGAACCGTCACTCGCACCAAGTAGGATTGAGCGAATAGGAGGTGAGTCACTAGGATTTGCTTAAATACCAAGCTCCCCCAATCCAATCCTGAGACATCGCTGTGGTTGCCACACCCTTAACTCCTCGGTGACTCACTTACGAGTTTGTTTGATTAGGCTTTAAATTTTTATGTAATTACGAGTTGGAGTAAGCTAATCCTAGGGTTCAATAGCTCTAATCTACTAATCTACGATCCGTGTACTGACATACAAATCACCACAGTGGTTAGGGGTACTTACAGTGGACTTGGGCCGAGACTCAGGTGCCATGCCAAAAAACCTGCTCATCCTTTAGTAAAACTCAATTTAAAAAAAATGTTTTGGGCCCAAAAGCCCTCAAGGCCGAGTTTTAAACCGGGCTATGATACCAAATTGAAACACCCCAAACCTGGCCCACAAGCCCTGACCGGATCTAGCATGCTCCTTGGGTAAAATGTAGTTAAATCTCGTTATGTCATCTTGAAATACTAGTGGTTTTAAAGAAAATAGATTTGGGTTATTCTCAAGTTAAAAATCTTGTTGTAATTTTAATTTTGTATTAAAACGTTATCTTCATATTTCAGAAATTACAAGTTTATAGAAATGCTGAATTTTAGAGCTTATGATTAAGTTAAAAATCGTAGGTGTTTATGTGTCAAAACATTTGAAGTTGTTTTATGAAAAATTGTTTAACCACTTGTCTAACGTTGATCGTGCGAATAAAAATTAAAACGCATAAATAAAAGCAGTTAAATAATAATGGCCTTATTACAACAAAAACAAAACCCGAATAAACCCAAAAACATAATAAGAAAACATGAAAATCTTTGAAATGAGCATGGCCACCACTAAGTCCCCGCCGACCGGTCCATTTCTTGAGTATCCTACAAAATGTTAGCCCAATAAGGGTGAGTCAATGACTCGGTGTGTAACAACCAACACAGACTCCCAAGCGATCAAGGCATGTTAAATCACATAAAACAAATATAGACAATGATGCAACCAAAACCCACCTAGATATCCAACCTCTACACATCACCGTACACCTTAATCACAAGTAGGATTACTAAATCGACCCTCCATCCGCTACACACCATTGAAAGTAGTTATTACGATCAAGCGCACATCGCCCTTATAATCGTGGCATAGCCACAAAATAATGTGATGAGTCACAGTTCATAATAGGTGACATAAGTCACGGATAATGTAGTAAAACCACCTAACACTTCCCTTTATCATTATCACCCATATGCTCATGCATCATACAAAACATACAAATATCATGCAATTTACCTCACCCCATGTCCATAACAAAATTTCACATTTTCTTATATCCATGTTTATAAGCATTATTAACGAGTATTAAGGGGTAACATACTTGAATACACTGCGCCATTGAATGGTACCCTTAGTCATATTCGTTCATTGCCTTATTAACATATACATAACAATATTACTACTAATCGGGAAGTGAGGGTGGGTTACACTCCTGGTTACTAACGCGATTATCGAATCCCAAAAATCTCGATCTAACGCACTAGATCCCCTTTCCTACATTTGGCCAACACTAAGATCATTAGCAAAGAGGCCATTCAGCCATATAAACAAATCCCGAAAGGTTAACGCACAATCATAATCCTTACCTAGATCGGCCATCGAATCCCGAAGATCTACCGAATCAGGTTTTACTCTTCCCTAAAAACCATAGTTAGGATCGACAACCCTCAATAGGTAATATGGCATTTGGCCGAATATTACAACTCCCTTACCTTGCTTGTTCAAATCCCGGAAACGTCACTTGCCCTTGGAAGTTGTCGAAATCCCTACATAACTTATGTCCGTTTCGGCTTAATGCGTAAAATCTACAAGAATGGCCCTTGGCCGAATGATATGCCTTACTTACTTTGGATATCCAAAATCCTGAAAGATCTCCCTTCAACCGTCGGCTACAAGAATCTTGAAAGATCTCCTTCATGGTTCGGCCAAAAGAAAATAAGAGGGATTAGACTCCTAGATTTTGGCTAACGAGAAGAAAAAGAAAAAAAAACCGAATGGCAGTTAACCCTTACCACAATGTTGAGATCGATTGTACCCTTGCTTGGAAACACAGAGATATTCGGCTTTTATCAAAGGAGATGAGAAGTGTGAAGCTTAAAGAGATTCGACTATGGTGAAATTGAGAGAGAGGGGTTTCGGCCTAAGCAAATTAAAAGAGAAGAAAAGAGAAAGAGGGGTCACGCGATTCGACTATGGCTTTCAATGATGATGGAATATTCGGCCACAAGAAAAAAAAGGTATAGGATTGAGGTTGAGAGAAAGAAAGGAATAGTAGGAGGTGAATAGGAGATTTTGGCACACACCCCCTACTACAACCCCAAAATCGATTATGCATCTCCCAAAGTCCCGTATTCGGCCACCTCTTCCTCTCTCATCTAAATCCCCCCTTTTCTTCCTACTTAGCCGAATCTTTGAGCTGTTGACCTAATCTACACTTCATCCATTCAGAGTCCTTGTCCCGTCCATCACTGCACCTCCTTACCAAAAAATAAAAGCTTCAAAACGCTTCCCTTGCTACTCGAACTTGGGTCCCTTCACACTCCCTATGGCGTCACCTTCCAAGGCCCTAAGTCGTGCCTCTTTGCCACTTTACCAGGGCTTTACTTGTGTCATAACCCTCACACACCTCTACTTAAGGCCTAGCTCCCTTAGTTTCATTTTTAGGCTTTAAAATCAAATATTTTTCTAAGGCTTCTACCTCCATCCCAAGGTTTCTGAAGCCCCCAAAACACATTCAAAACACACACAAGCATGCTACCACATACATTTAAGTGAAAATGCATAACCCCTAAATCCTGGATATTACAGTATCACCCTAATAAGGCTAACATGGTAGTTGACGCACTGAGTCGTAAGGCTATATTTGATTTGAGAGCAAGGTTTGCTCGTCTCAGCTTGTTGGCTAAGCTTCAAGTGAGGCTGACATAGAATGAGCAAATTAAGGGGAAACAGTTGTTGGAAGAGTCACTAGTTCCTCATTTCCGACAGGTAGAGAATGGGGAAACTTTAGATTTTGGGCTAAATAGTAAGGGAGTACTATGTTTCTGTGGGAGAGTCTGTGTACTGAGGGATTCTTATCTGAGGCAGTCTATACTGTGAGAGGCGCATAGTAGTCTATATACTATGTATCCTGGTAGAAACAAGTGGTATTGAGATCTTTGTGAGCTTTACTAGTGGCCAGTATTGAAGTGTGAAGTTATTGAGTTTGTGGGTAAGTGTCTGACATGCCAGCAAGTTAAAGCTAAACATCAGCTGCCTTCTGAGTTACTGTAGCCAGTTAAGATTCCACTTTGGAAATGGGAAAGGGTAAACATGGATTTTGTGAGTGGGCTACCCTTGACGCCTACTAAGAAGGGTTTGATATGGGTTATTGTAGACTAATTAACTAAATCTACGCACTTTATACCGGTCCGCATTAATTATTCACTGCAAAAGTTGGCTAAGTTGTATGTAGCTGAGATTGTGAGACTATACTGGGTACTGATTCTATCATATCTGATAGAGATCCTAGACTCACATCTCAGTTCTAGAAGAAGTTACGTGAGGCTTTGGGTACAAGGTTGGATTTTAGTACTGCGTTCCATCCTCAAACAGATGGTCAGTCAGAGAGGGTGATTTAGATACTAGAGGACAAGTTAAGAAGTTGTGTAATTGATTTTCGAGGCAACTGGGAAGACTACTTGCCACTAGCAGAATTCACGTATAACAATAGTTATTAGTCCAGTATTTAGATGGCATCGTACGAGGCATTGTATGGTCGTAGGGGTCGTACTTCCACATGTTGGACTGCGCTGGGTGAGCGGCAAGTTCTAGGGCCAGAGTTAGTTTTTGATACCGAGGAAAAGGTAAAGTTGATTCGAGATTGGTTAAAGGAAGCGTCAGATCAGCAGAAGTCATATGCAGACTTGAAGCATAAGGAGACTGAGTACTCTGTGGGGGATTATGTTTTCCTTAAGGTCTCACCGTGGAAGAAAATTTTGAGATTTGGACAGAAGGGCAAGCTGAGCCCTACATTTGTTGGGCCTTACCGAATCCTGAAGCATATGGGGACAGTTTCCTATCAGCTTGAGTTGCCTCCAGAATTAGGCAGGATTCATGATGTGTTCCACATCTCCATCTTTGGCGTTCTTGCTTTCGATCCTACACATGTAATGTGATATATAAATAAAAGTAACATATTTTAATCCTACATTTAGCATACTTTTGGATGATTTATTCCCTGAATTGTGTAAAAAGATGCTCTTAATCCTTTCTTTTCATTTTTTATACTAAGGAAAGCACCTAGGGATGAAAAGAATGAGAAAGAGGCCTAAAGCAGACCAAATTGGGCCAAAAAAGCAATCGACACGACCTGGGAGTTTTAGGGATTTCTTATGTTTTGTTTTATCTTTTCTTCTGAGATGTTTTCTTTTATTGTTATGAACTAAGCCCTTCAGATGCCTGAAGGGGATGAAACCTAAGACGGATCTTGTTATTATTTTCTGAACTATATGATCAATACTTGATTTGTTCTTAATTATGTGAGCTTAATTCTTGTGTTAATATTTTCGGGATATTGATTTAAGTTGGATGTGTTTAGGTGGTGGAGAAAAATTCCCTGCCTAAGAGTGGATCTAGCATAATTAAGCGGAGTTGATCGCGCGCCTAGAGATAGGGTGACGAGATTTTGCCGGATTAGGGTGAAACCTAATATAGGAGTCCATAGATCGAGTTAATACGATTCTAGGGGTTTTAATTAGAAAGAGATTTCAATTAATCAACCTAGGGTTAGATGTTATTCGCCTCGAGAGAGGGTTTAATATAAATTAGGGAATCCTACGGATCCAGTCAAATGAATAAATCGTCTAGTTCAGTGGTAGATAACAAGTGAAGTCTAGGTGGATTCTTCCTAAGGGTATCGTCTTAGTCAACTCAGTTTTCCTAAAGTTATTTCTTCAATTCATTCTTTTTGTCTTTGAATCTTAGCTTAGTAATCAGTTAGTTTTAGATTAAACAACCAATCACTTAATATTTAGGCTAAATAATAGAAAGAAGGTTAGTATTAGTACTTTTAGTTCTTTTGGGTTCGACAATCAGGTCTTGGCTAAGCTATACTACTGTTCGATAGGTGCACTTACCTTAAGTCATTGTCAGAGTTAGTTTTCAGGTTCGATCATTCTCTTTATAAATTTTAAAGCTCGACAAAACAACGATCAAGTTTTTGGCGCCGTTGTCGGGGAACTAAAATATTAAGAAAACTTAATTTTTATTACTTTAGCCATTATTTTTATTTTCCACAATTTATTTTTATTTTAGTTTTAACCTTACTAATTTTCTTTTTTTCTTTTCCAACATAGGTACCTCTAGTTTATGACTAGAAGGAGCCCGAAAGGACCACTAGTATACGATAGTGATATTGAAGCTACTGCTCGCAAGAATCGCAGAGAAATTAGGCAAGCCCTAAATTATAGAGAAGAAGAACAACATGGCGGATCCAATCCTACTGAAGGGATGGACGAGAATAACCCACCACCAAAAGATGTGGCAGAAAACAATGCTCCATGTACTATGTATGATTATACTAAACCTCATTTAACAGGAGCAGAATCGAGTATTGTTAGGCCTGCTATAGCTGCTAATAATTTTGAATTAAAGCCTAACACTATACAAATGAGTCAACAATTTGTTCAATTTGATGGTTTGCAGGATGAAGATCCAAATACTCATATAGTTAATTTTTTTAGAGTTCTGTGATACCTTCAAAATAAATGGCGTTTCTAATGATGCCATTTGTCTACGGTTATTTCCCTTTCTTTAAGGAATAAAGCCAAACAGTGGTTAAACTCGTTACCGTGAGGGTCATCACCACATGGGATCAAATGACCGAAAATTTTTCATTAAAATATTTCCCACCAGCCAAAACAGCCAAATTACGGAATGATATCTCTTCTTTTATGCAGATGAATTTAGAGACATTATACGATGCATGGGAGAGATATAAGGATCTCTTGAGAAGGTGCCCGCACCATGGTTTACCCTTATGGCTCCAAGTCCAAACTTTCTATAATGATGTAAACCCCTCAACGAGGCAACTAATTGATTTAGCCGCTAGTGGAACCTTGAACAACAGAACTCCTAAAGCAACCTACGAGTTTGTTGAAGAGATGTCACTAAATAACTATCAGTGGCAGGTTACAAGGGCAAAACCAACAAAATTTTCCGGAGTTTTCAACCTCGACGTAGTAACCATGCTATCAACATAGGTAGAGATGATGAATAAAAAGTTTGATAGTTTGTGTTCTTCGCAGGTACATCTAGTAATGCAGTGTGATGCAAGTGGAACTGTGGTGAATCCTGCGTACCCACCTTACCAACCGGACATAGAAAGCGAACAAATGAACAATATAGGTAATAATTTTAGATCTATTAATAACCCTTATAGTAATACTTATAATCCAAGTTGGAGGAACCACTGAAATTTTTCATGGGGAGGTCAAGGAAATCAAAGACAACAACCTCCTCAAAATTTCCAAAATTAACCATATCCACAAGAAAAGAAGCCGAACATTAAAGAGATGCTGACAAAATTCATGGCAGCCATAGAAAACCATTTCCAAGATACTAAGACAACACTTAAAAACCAACAAACATTGATTAAAGGGATCAAGAACCAAGTTAGGGAACTTACTAAGTTAGTTGGGGAAATTACTAAGTCAGTTGGACAATTTGCAAAGTTAATTTCCGAACGACCGTAAGGGTCGTCTACCAAGCAACAATGAGATTAACCCAAAGGAGCAAACCCAAGCCATAACAGCTCAGGAAAATGTAGGGTTCGATGAACCCAATTCAATACAAGAAAGTAAGGTAGAAGAAGGTAAAGTTGAGGTAACACAAGAAAAGCCAAAACCGATAATCAAAGAGTACCAACCTCGCATACCTTATCCCAAAGTGTTGAAGAGAGACGATATAGAGGAACAGTTCGGTAAGTTTCTTAAACTCTTAAAGAAATTACATATTAACTTACTGCTTCTTGAAGCTCTTTCACAGATGCCAGATTCGAGGAAATTCTTGAAACAACTCTTGACGAACAAGTGTAAGTTAGACGAGGAGCCATATGTGGAATTAAATGCAATGTGCTCAACAATTCTACAAAATAGGCTACCACAGAAGCTAAAAGATCCAGGGAGTTTTACAATTCCATGTTTAATTTGTAGACTAACAGTTGATAATGCTTTGGCTGATTTAGGGGAAAGTATAAATATCATGCCTTATAAAATGTTTAAGCAACTAGGTCTAAGGAAACCCAAACAAACTAGGATGAGTATTCAATTAGCTGATAAAACTGTTAGAATTCCTAGGGGTATTATAAAAGATGTTCTCGTAAAAATTGATAAATTCGTTTTCCCAGTAGATTTTGTTGTCTTAGACATGGATGAGGATAATTTGATTCTATTAATCTTAGGAAGACCCTTTTTTAGTAACTGCCAGGACTAAAATTGATGTTGGACAGATGAACTCATTCTTCGTGTAGGTGATGAATTGATCAGTCTCCAAGCTTTCGACTTGACCAAGACATCAAATGAAGAAGGTGAGAAAGTAAATTCAGTTGATGACCAATTTGTTCACCTTTCACCACAGGATCCACCACAAAGTCCCAGACCTAAGTCGGATCATAGACCTCGTGCAAATAATGAAGAACTATACAAGGAACGAAGCCTTAAGGTTAATGAATTAGAAGCATGGAAGACACACTATAAAGAGGAACCAGATCCGCACGATGCAAAACCAAAGGAACCCCCAGAAAAGATCATAGGAATGTCGAACCACTTCAAAATAAGAGATCAGGTACTGTTAAAGAAGTAAGATCCACGAATTACCATGTCAAACCTAAATATAAATGAAGAAATCCCTCTTGAGGTAAGTAATATCTTCCCATACGGAACAGTCGAGGTAAGTAATCTCATATTCGGTACTTTTAAGGTAAACGCTTCTCGACTTAAACTTTATCATAAAAATAGAATTTACAGCATGATGAAAGATATTCAAACTTTTAAACCACCCTGATTTTTGCAAATACGAGGAAAGTTTAGCTTAAGATTTTAAATGAGCGCTTCTCAGGAGGTAACCCGAGCACTAACCCTATTTATTTACACATTTGTTTTCACTTTAGTTTCTTTTCTTCTCTTCGTCTTAAACACCTAGTTTTAAACTAACCAAAAATGCAGATTTTCAGACCACACAGCCTTGTACACGGTCATGGCCGTAGCTGTGTAGAAGTACAAAATCTCTGTACTGACAATGGTAAAAGAGGAATAAGTCAAAAATAATTAAATCTTCGAGTCACGGACTCCAACCACCACCACAATGGCATCAGCAAAATGCCACAGCCGTGCGATACGACCGTGGATGACACTGACTTATCACCAACGGGCGTGGCAACCTGTAAAACGGGCGCGGGTGAACCAACTCGCCTAGACACATAGACGTGCGAGACGGCCGTGTGAAGCAACACACCCACTATATACCGGTGTGGGGAAGTACCAGACTTGAAACTATATTTAAAGCCACCCTACTTCCCTTCCCTCTCACCGACTCCCCATCTTCTTCCTTCCTTCTTTTTCTCAAATTTCTCTCTTCTCCATAAAAAGTCTCTAAACTCTTAAGCCTACACATATCAATGTCAAAGAAGCGGAAAAAGACAAGCATAATCTCCCATAGGGAGATCGATCTACATAAGTTCATGCCGGCCGCATCATCCACTCTACAAGCCAAGGGTCTTTGAGACCATTTAACTTTTATTCTACTTTTCTCTTTTGCTTCAATTTCCTTCTCTTTGACTCTCTTATGCTTAATTTAGTTTCTTGGTTTTAGGTTGTTCAGGCTGCTAGGGAATCACACCAGCTCAACACAGCCTTAGGAATCACACCCACCTCGCGAACCATCCATCAATAAGGACTTCTCAGTCCATTCATCTTTTATGTCAATTTTATCTTACTTTCTGCTTTCTTTCCTTTTAGTTTTCTTGTCCTTAAATACATAATTAGTTTATTTTAAATGTGTCTTAATAATTCTTGGCTAATCCGTCATGAGTTTCCCAATTTTTTCATCTAGCACAGTGATTGTTGGCATCCACCACAACACCACCACCTCCTCCTCCAAATCGGGCCATGAATAGTGATCCCAGAAAAAATTCAGGAAGTGTCACTTCTCCCCTTCTCTTTTGATTTCAGTATCACACGATTATTTATCTATCTTTGTACATTAAAGGCAATATGCATCTTAAGTGTGGGGGGAGAAAAATACCTAACTTTTTGCATTATTCTCAAATCCCTGAATGATGTCTTGACTTTAAGTATTTTTCTCATATTATTAATTAGGATGAAATTTCTGATGGTTTATGATTCTTATTGATATGTCTTAGATTAAGTCATATTTAATTGTGCATTGATGATTTAAACTTTAAGATACTAGAGAATCAAGCATGATAAGTCTATTTTTCAAGAATAAAAAAAAATTTTCTAGGTTACCTACCTGAATTTGAATATTACCTTGAAGTTTGAAATTTACAGGGATTGATATCAAATGCCTATAATTTTTTTGAGATTTTGAGCCTTATAGAGCATATATTCTTTTCCGTGCTCACTTTATTGATTATGAGTGTGTCAACATTGATTTGTTATTCTAGAACTTGCCTCAATTATACATGTCAATACCACATTTTTTATTTGATAGACTGAGATGATAAAGGCACCTAGGTTTTAACCCACTCGCTCCACTAAAAGCCTACCTTCATAATTAACCCCTAGTGAACCTCTTTAATCCTAACAACCCTTTTTATTGATTTACCCACTAATATTAACCCAAAACCCCGCTCGTATTTGTTATCACCATTCCTTTTGACTACCCTTCTATCGAGACTTGATTTGATAAGTTGCTCAATTATATTATTTCAATTATAAAAGTTCTTTCTTATGTAATCTATGCTAGTGTTAATTAATTAAAAAAATCAAAGTATATTCATTATTAGCTCGGTAATTAAGAGAGCTTATATGTTTAATTTCAATATCTTGAAGAAGAAGCTCGTATTATTAGTATTTTCATGTGATATAATTATTCATATTATTAGTTCAATTCTTTTTCTAAAGTTAGGTAATTATCAAGGTCAATCTCGATTCTAACCCTCTAATTTAGCCTTTTTCCACACCTTTAACCCAAGCCACGTTACAACCCTTACAAGACCTTTTGATTTGTGTATCATCTCATATTACAGTGGTGGAGATTTGATTTTTAGGCAAGCCTATGGGATTAACTTTTCAGGTCGACTTATGAGTGCTTTTTCCTAAACCTTAAACACTTCGAGTGCTTGGAGTGAATCTTTAGTGAGGATGTCAATCCTTGTCGGCTTTGAATCGAGGTAATTATTTAGATAAAGGGAGACACCTATGTTTTCATGCTACAAATATATGACTTAGAATTGTTTGAATCTTTTGGAGTCTTTGAGTTAAATTATCCATGTATAAATTATCTATGAATTTTGATGAGACATTGTTAATGAGAATTATGAATTGTGGAAAGTTTGTTTTAATTGTAAGTTGAGAATTTTGCTTGAGGACAAGCAAAATCTTAAGTGTGGGGGTATTTGATAAACTGTAAAAGTAACATATTTTAATTCCACATTTAGCATACTTTTGGGTTATTTATTTCCTGAATTGTGTAAAAAGGTGCTATTAATCTTTTCTTTTCATGTTTTATACTCAGGAAAGCACTTAGGGATGAAAAGAACGAGAAATGGGCCTAAAGCAGACCAAATTGGGCCAGAGAATAAATCGACACGGCTTGGGCCCAATACCACACAACCGTGCCTCCCTAATTTACTCTAATATAGCCTGGACCCCAAAACACACAGGCGTGTCTCTTCAGCAGACTCGACCATGGCCCAAAATTGATTCGCACATGTGTGTGCCATGGCCATGTCCCTGCCGCGGCCAAGAGGAGTTTTACTCAGATTTGGATACTCGAAGGCAAAGAAACACATTCCAAAGCCTATTCAAACACCCTAGTAGGAATTCCACTCAGATTAGGATACTTAGGGGCCAAATAAAGCATTCCAAGAGCCGATATAAACACCCTAAGCATAATCTTTGAGGGCGGTTAGCTAGGCCAAGGAGCTGAGCTAGAAAGATTAGATTTGTGGGGATCACTTGAAGATAGCCAGTTGATCCATCTCAAGAAGCCGAAATTCTACTCAAGACGGCGGATTTCTCCTTCAATTCTTTCAGGGAGTTTTAGGCATTTCTTATGTTTTGTTTTATCTTTTCTTCTGAGATGTTTTCTTTTATTTTTATGAACTAAGCCTTTTAGATACCTGAAGGGGATGAAACCTAAGACGGTTCTAATTTTTGTTTTCTGAATTATATGATAAATACTTGATCTGTTCTTAATTATGTGAGCTTAATTCTTGTGTTAATATTTCCAGGATATTGATTAAAGTTGGATGTGCTTAGGTGGTGGAGTAAAAGTCCTTGCCTAAGAGTAGATCTAGCATAATTAAGCGGAGTTGATCGTGTGCCTAGAGATAGGGTGATGAGATTTTACCGGATTTGGGTGAAACCTAATATGGGAGTCCATAGATCGAGTAATGCGATTCTAGGGGTTTAATTAGAAAGAGATTTCAATTGATCAACCTAGGGTAGACGTTATTCACCTCGAGAGAGGGTTTATTATAAATTAGGGAATCCTACGAATCAAGTCAAGTGAATAAATCGTCTGGTTCAATGTTAGATAACAAGTGAAGTCTCGGTGGATTCTTCCTAAGGGTTTCGTCTTTGACAACTGAGTTTTCCTAAAGTTATTTCTTCAATTCATTCTTTTTGTCTTTGAATCTTAGCTTAGTAATCAGTTAGTTTTAGATTAAACAACCAATCACTTAATATGTAGGCTAAATAATAGAAAGAAGGTTAGTATTAGTACTTTTAGTTCCTTTGGGTTCAAAAATTTTGTCTTGCCTAAGCTATACTACTATTCAATAGGTGCACTTGCCTTACGTCGTTGTCAGAGTTAGGTTCCAGGTTTGGTCATTCTCTTTATAAATTTTAAAACTCGACAAAACAATGATCATAGTGCCTGTTGAAGAGATCGAGATTAGGCTAGATCTAACCTTCGGGGAAGAACCAGTACAGATATTGGAACGTGAGGTTAAGGTACAAAGGAAGAAATCTATTCCACTGGTTAAAGTGCTTTGGTGTAATCACAGTTCAAAAGAAGCCACGTGGGAAACTGAGGAGGCGATGCGTCGGCAATACCCTCATCTATTCTGATCAGGATAATTTTGAGGTCAAAATTTCTTTTAAGGGTAGAATTTTAACACCCCAAAAGTATAGGGTCTTTAATTTTGCATGATCTGACACAAATTGCTTGTTTTCTTTAGTGGCTAAGTGATTTAGGTGTGTATGTGAGTGTTTGAGAAGCTTGGCTTCAAGTCTTGGCTTTTGCAGAATTTTTTAAAATTTTCTCTTAAAAGAATTTGGACACTGGCACATAGGTCTTATTAATTATTGTGCTTGTTTTAAGTCACAAAAAGCCTATTAGTGCAGTGGTTGTGGCGTTATAAGTGTGGCAAAGGGGTTTGAGGTTTGAGTGTTGGCGTAACATGTGTGGCATATTTATTTTGCAGCTTGGTTTAGCTAGTGGTTGTGTTACAGTAAATTTCTGATTGATAAGAGGTTGAAGTGATATGTGGATGATATTAGGGAGGATTTTTGTGGAGAGCAAGGAGGAGTTTGAGTTGTAGAAGGATTTGCTGATTGGTATGTTGGTGTAAGGGAAATTCGGCTATGAGACTTTCTCCTCTCATTTTGGTTCAATTTTTGGTTTGTCTTGTTTAGGTCAGTTGCTCTAAATTTTTAAGTGTTGAAAATAGTTTTTCGTTCTCTATTTTGGTTGTTGAAGTTTTACCAAATTGGCTGTTTGGGGAAAACTGGTTAGCATTACCGAACTCACTTTTCAATATTTTCTGAATCGTCCTTCTTCTTCCAACCAAATAGTGCTTCTTTCCTTCTTTTCTAATTCTTCTCCTTTCGGTCTCTCTTGAGCTGAATCTTCTCTCCACCTTTCTTCATTTTCTTCTCTACTTCCCATTCCTTCACAATCCTAGCGAAACACATCTTAGGCCTTTCAATATATTGTGCTTGGCCAAAGACACCTATTCTTTTCTATCCGATTCTATCATCACTCTTTCTTTTGGTATTAAGCCGAATAATGTGTCTCTTAACTAACTCTGGCAATCGGTTGGAGTCCTTTGCACAACTCTTTTTTCTGTCATCGATTCGGTAAGTTCTTTCAAACTTTTGTCAAGTAGGTTATTTTGTTAATACTGTTTTCCTAAAGTCCCTCTTATTCGATTGCTTTTACCTTCTCACTCTTGAGGGTGATCGAATCTTCCATTTCAAGGGTGGGTGTTCTTTTTTGTGCCTTGGAATTAGGGCATACTCTAGGTGACCGATTATGGGTTCTATTTACTTTTGATCTACATTGCAGTAACTGTAATACAGTGATTTTTATCCTTGGTGGATCAGTTAATGGATACGATTGTTAAAGATTCAATTGTATTTTAGGATACCTCTAAAGGGGGGTCGTACACTATCTCTTATAAAAGAGTAGGTGTAAGAGTTGCAGTAGATCTACCAAGGGTTGGTGTGCTCGTGGATTAAAGCACGTTCTGCAATCAGGTGTGTAACAGTATACCATAATTGATAATCAGTTAAAAAGCTGAAAGAGTGTGTGTACACACACACTAAATAGATTGTAGATCAGTAAAAGCCAAAACGCCAAAAAATATGGTGTTTGATGCCACCTGGGCATGCGATCGCTCGTGTGGTAAGCTGAGCTAAAGAAATATAGGTGTCTAACTGTAGAGGCCGCCACGAGCGTTCTCATGCCCTTGGGCCGATATGGGCCTCGTTTGGCTAAAATGGGTCGTGTGGGCCCAATGGGCTCGTGAGCCCCACACGAATAAAATCCACGATAAGTGGAAAATATTGGACTGGGCTATATAGTTCGCATAGCCATGACTAAAATTAGGCTAAATGGGCCACACGAGCATGTGGGCCCACTTGGGCTAAATAATGGGCTTGGGCCTATTTACACCGTTGTGACCATTTAGGTTATCTGTGTTGCTCGAGGCGACTGTGGACCTTCAGAGTGGTCGTTATCTGCACTGAGACCACAAAGTTAGTAAAGTGACCAAAATACCCCTAAAGGGTAAAATTACTATTTTACCTATAATAGATAGAATTGACCATTTTACCCTTAGAGGTAGGTTTGTTGATAAGTGTATGTTATTTGTAAGACTGTACTGAATAGAACACTTTGCATACACGAGCTATTTATGACATGAAATATTGCATGGGGTTGGGATTCTGATTGGAGGAAGCATTGTACTGGTGGCTCTGCCACATTCACTGTTACTAGTGGCATTGCCATATATATTGTTACTGACAGCTCTATTGCATTATTATTACTGGTAGCTATGCTGTGATATTGGTGTGCTAGCTGGTTGGGTCGATTTTATCCCCACATGGTGTGTTGGTTGTATTAGGGTGGGTTGCATATTTGCATCGTACTGATACTATATTGGGCTTAGGCCATACTGTTACTGTAATAGGCTAAGGCCCACACTATATTATTACTGAATAGGGCTCAGGCCCAAACTGTTACTGCATATATTATTACTAATTGACTGATAGGGGATTACACACTGAGTTTTCTTAAACTCACCGTTTCTTTTAATTGTCTAGGTAATCCCCAGCCTCAGACGATTTGGAGCCACGAGGGACTCGGAGGTGGCCACACGATCGTTGATGTTTTACTTTAGACTTATTTATTTAAATTTCATAGTGGCCTATTGATTATGTAATAAGGCCATTGGTGGATTTAATTTTTAATTGGCCTTTGATTTCTTGTTTTAAACTGCCAAACGGATACAAATGAGTTTTCAAAATAACAACTGTTTTCAAGAAAAACACGCATTTTAAACTTCAAGGTTTTTTTTTTAATTTTGAGAAGCTTCCGCAGTTTCATTCAGTTAAGAAAACAACGGTAACAAATATGGAAATCATTTTGATAAGTTGTTTTCAGATTGTAATAACTTAATCTGTCGAATTTTCTCAAGCAATAAAAACTAAATGGGTTTTAACTTAAATACAGATTTTGTTATCAACAAGTCTAAATTTTGAAAATCACTTCGATGTGACACGTCAAATTCGGTCGTAACATCTAGGCCAAGTTTGGGGTGTTGCAAAAGTAGACTTGAGACATTGGGTCAAGGAGAACAGGCTCGGGAAGCCTTTCTCCATATGATGAGTAATTGGTATACTGAGTTTGTACGAGAAAATCCTAATGCTCAACCTTTTCCACCCCCTCCTATACCTCAGTTCGTCCCCGTAGCTCCTTAATGTATAGATTTGGTAAGAATCACTAAACCCCCGGTTGATAAGATTCGAAAGCAAGGGGTCGAGGAATTTAGAGCCAACATCGATGATGACCCCGAGAATGCAGAGTTTTGTCTTGAGAATTCTATGCGGGTGTTTGATGAACTTTCTTGTACGCCCGATGAAAGCTTAAAATGTGTTGTGTCATTACTGAGGGACTCGACATATCGCTGGTGGAAAAGACTGACATCTGTAGTTCCAAGGGAGAGAGTGACATAGAACTTCTTCTTAGAAGAGTTCTAGAAGAAATACATAAGTCAGTAGTTCATTGATAAGAAACAGAAAGAGTTCCTCAAATTGAAGCAAGGCAAAATGTCTGTCGCAGAATATGAGCGTGAATTTGTTCGACTCAGTAAGTATGCTCAAGAGTGTATGTCTACTAAAGCTATTATGCGTAAAAGATTTGAATATGGGCTGAACAAGGATATCAGATTGTTAGTCGGGATTTTAGAGTTGAAAGAATTCGTGGTATTGGTCGATAGAGCTTGCAAGGCTAAGGAGTTGAAGAAGGAAAAGAGAAAAGCTATGATTAAGGCCCGAGATGCAAGGAAGAGACCAATGAGTAAGTCATTCCAAACCCAATCAAAGTCGTCTAAGGAAACGATCCCTCGGACGATTGCTTCAATTGGGTATTCACACCGAGATTGTGGTAACACATACCCGGGCTCTAGTGTTCAAGCCACCTTGATGGCAAGCGTGGGTAATGCGAAGTCAAATAAACCCAAGTGTCCAAATTGTGGTAGACAACATGCTGGGGAGTGTTGGGGAAATAATCAAGCTTGCTACAGATGCGGTTCACTAGACCACTTCATTCGAAACAGTCCTGATAAGGATGAGAAAGACTGAAAACAAGAAGTGAGAGCGAGTAATGTACCTTTAAGGGGTAGACCACAGAAGAACCCGGGGAGTGGGACTAATGGTAAAGGTGCGCCTAGATATTCTACTGTGCGATCAGAGGGTAGATCGCCTGGAAGGACATATTCTATTCGCACAAATGAAGAAGCATCATCTCCAGACGTGATTACGGTACTTTTTCTCTTCATGATATTTTTGTTATTGCTTTGATTGACTTGGGTTCTACTCATTCATATGTTTGTATGAAAATGGTTTCTAGTATGAATATGATTGTTGAGTCTATAGAATTTGTGATAAAAGTGTCAAACCCATTAGGTAAGCATGTGCTAGTTAACAGTGTGTAGAAATTGTCCCTTGACAATTAGAGGTCGTTATTTTCTAGCTAATCTCATATTGTTGTCATTTGATGAATTTGACCTAATTCTTGGCATGGATTGGTTGACTGTTCATAATATTTTAGTAAATTGTGGTAGTAAGTTTATTGAACTGAGATGTGTAAATAGATATTATTCGGGTTGAATCAGGTAAATTAGATAGTTTACCTATACTGATTTATTCTACGATAGCTGAGAAATACATGAGAAAAGGGTATGAGTCCTATCTTGCATATGTGTTGAATACCCAAGAGTTGGAAGTAAAGATTGAATCAATGCCAATGGTATGCGAGTATCCGAACGTGTTTTTGGAAGATTTACCTGGATTGCCTCCAATTAGAGAAGTTAAGATTGGTATTGAGTTGGTTCCAGGTACAGAACTTATTTCAGTTGTCCCTTATAGGATGGCACTGTTAGGGTTAAAAGAGTTGAAGGCTCATCTACAAGAGTTAACGGTAAGGGTTTTACAAGACTGAGTTATTCACCGTGAGGTGCTTCGGTACTTTTTGTGAAGAAGAAAGATGGGTCAATAAGACTATGTATAGACTACAGACAGCTCAACAAGGTGACAGTGAATAATAAGTATCCTTTTCCAAGGATCGACGATTTGTTCGACCAATTGAAGGGAGGCGCGGAGTTTTCTAGGATAGACCTAAGGTCTGACTATTACCAATTGAGAGTTAAGGAGCAAGATGTGCAAAAAATTGCATTTCAGTTAAGGTATGGCCATTACGAGTTCCTCGTTATGCCCTTTGGCTTAACAAATGCTTCTGCCGTGTTTAGGAATTTAATGGATCGTATTTTCTGACCATACTTGGATAAGTTTGTCTTAGTTTTTATCGATGACATACTAATTTATTCTCGGGGTGAGAATAAGCACACGGAGCAGTTGAGAACTATTTTGCAGACTCTAAGAGATAAGCAGTTGTATGCTAAGTTTAGCAAGAGTGGGTTTTGGTTCCGAGAGGTCAAATTCTTAGGACACAACATGTCGGGTGATGGAATTAGAGTCGATCCTATAAGATCTCAACTATTGTTGAGTGGAAACCACTGAGGAATATGTCAAAGATTAGAAGCTTTTTGGGCTTAGCGAGTTACTACATACGGTTCGTTAAAGGGTTCTCCATGATTACTTCACCGATGACGAGATTGCTACATAAAGATGTCAAGTTTGAATGGACCTAGAGGTGCCAACAGAGTTTTGAGAAATTGAAAGTATTCTTGATTGAAGCACAGGTTTTGGTACAACCTTAGTCGGGAAAGGATTTTGTGATCTATAGTGATGCGTTATTGAATGGTCTTGGTTGTGTGTTGATGCAAGAGGGTAAAGTAGTAGCTTATGCCTTGAGACAGCTAAAACCGCGTGAAAAGAATTATCTGACACACGATTTAGAGTTGGTTGCCATCATTTTTTCTTTGAATATTTGGCGTCATTATCTATATGGTGAAAAATGTCAAATCTTTACTGATCACAAGAGTTTGAAATACTTGATGAACCAAAAGGATTTGAGCTTGTGACAATGACAGTGGCTCAAATTATTGAAGGATTATGATCTAGTAATTGATTACCATTCGGGGAAAGCGAATGTGGTTGCGGATACCTTGAGCAGAAAATTCTTGTATGCTTTGAGAGCTATGAGTTCGAGCTTAGCATTGTCTGATGATGGTTCTATATTGGCCGACTTGAGAGCTAGACCGTTATTTCTTTAGTAGGTTTGTGAAGCTTAAAGGAATGATAGTGAAATGCAAGCTAAGAGAGCTCAGTGTGAATCGAGAAATAACTTTGATTTTCGGGTTGGTCTAGATGATTGTTTGATGCTTCGTGATAGAGTTTGTGTACCAAAAGATGATTAGTTGATTCATAAAATTTTACATGAGGCACACAATGGTTGTTTGTTGGTACATTCGGGCAGCACAAAAATGTATAATGAATTGAAGGAGTTGTATTGGTGGCTGAGTATGAAAAGAGACATTTTTTTAGTTCGTGACAAAGTGTTTGATCTGTCAACAAGTGAAAGCTAAGCATTAGGTACCTTCGGGTTTACCTCAGCCAGTGATGATTCCCAAGTGGAAATAGGACCGAATCGCGATGGATTTTGTAATGGGGTTACCTACGACTCCCAAAAAGAAAGATGCTGTATGGGTTAACGTTGATAGATTAACGAAATCTGCTCACTTTATACCGGTACGTGTTGATTACTCACTTGACAAGTTGGTTGAGCTGTATATTACTAAAATTGTGAGATTACATGGGGTGCCTATGTCCATTATTTCGGATAGAGATCTGAGGTTCACATCAAGGTTTTGGAAAAAGTTGCAAGAAGCGTTGGGGACGAAACTGAATTTTAGTACTGCGTTCCATCCGCAAACTGATAGTCAATTCGAAAGAGTGATTCAAGTTCTCGAAGACATGCTCCGATGTTGTGTTTTAGAGTTTGAAGGTAGTTGGGAAAAATATCTACCTTTGGTCGAATTTGCCTACAACAACTTTTATTAGTCGAGTATACACATGGCACCGTATGAAGCATTATATGGTCGCAAGTGTTAGACTCCATTGTATTGGACCGAGCTTAGTAAGAAACAAATTCATAGGGTTGATTTGGTTAAAGAAACCGAATAGAAAGTGAAAGTTATCTGTGATAGTCTGAAAGCTGCTTCAGACTAACAAAAGTCATTCGCAGATTTAAAAAGGAAAGAAATTGAGTTCCATGTGGGCGATAAAGTATTCCTGAAAGTATCCCCATGGAAGAAAATATTGAGATTTGGTCGAAAGGGTAAATTGAGTCTGTGATTCATAGGGTCGTATGAAGTTGTTAAAAGGATTGGACCAGTAGCTTATTGGTTAGCTTTGCCGGTGGAGTTAGAGAAAATACACAATGTGTTTCATGTATCGATGTTGCGATGATATCATTTCGATCCTTAGCATGTGATTTGTAACATCCTAGATTAGGGGTTATGCGTTTGTGCATAATTCATGAGTAGTAGGTTTTGGCAGTGTTTGGAAGTGAATTAAGGGTTTTTAAAATCCTAGGATGGAAGAGAAAGCTTTAGAAAATTATTGGTTTTTAAGTTAAAAACAAGAAGTGATGTGGAAAAGTGGCAAGGGATGCCACCTAAGGTGCAAGGGTTATGGCATCAAGTGAAGTACTTTGAGGAAGAGGTTCAATCCCATTGTGTGCATTTTGCTTAATTTTACTGAAATAGCATGTTTATTGTGATATGGATGTGTGGTGTGCATTTTAGAACCTTGGAAATGTAAGGAAATGTATGGAAATGTATGGAAATGTAAGCAAATGTATGGAAATATAAGGAAATGTATGGAAATGTATGGAAATATATGGAAATGTATGGAAATGTATGGAAATGTATGGAAATGTATGGAAATGTATGGAAATGTATGGAAATGTATGGAAATGTAAGGAAATGTATGGAAATGTAAGGAAATGTAAGGAAATGTAAGGAAATGTAGGGAAATGTAAGGAAATGTAAGGAAATGTAGGGAAATGTCCTGAAAATGTAAGGAAATGCCTTAGAAATGATAAGTTAAAAAGAGGAAAGTGAACTTTTATGGAAACTAGGAAATGATTTAGAAATGATTCAAAAGAGGAAAGTGAACATTTCTGGAAACTTGGAAACGTAAGGAAATGTCAAGTTTAAAGGGCCAAACGAAAATTTTTGGAAACTTAGAAATGACTTAGAAATGTCAAGTTTTAAAGTTTAAAAGAGGAAATTAAGGCAAGGTGGCCTTAAGAGAAAAAGTATGTGAAATTTGACACACAAACAGGCTTGGAAAAGTGGCCTGAAGATATCACTTGAGGCCCAGGTAGGTGACGCCACATACAAGGGTATTGGGCCTAGGTTCGAGTCACTTGGGAAGCAAATAAAGGAGTTTTATTTTTTCTACAAGAAGCAGGGAAGTGGACGGCACAAAGGAACCCCAAGGGAAGAGTTTAATTCTCCTTAAAACTCGACTAAATAGGTGGATAAATGATGATTTATTTTAGATTATTTTCAAAGAGATAATTGAGGGATTATTCTTTAATTTTTAATTAAAGAGATAAAGCTATCAAAATAGAAGAGTGATGGCCAAGTAAGGGATTCTAAGTTAGTAATTTCAGCTATAAAAGGAAAAGAGGGCCATTCATTCTTTCTTCTAACTCTCTCTTTACCGAATTCTCTCTAGCAAATATCTCTTTTCTTAATTGTTTTGCCAAGCTAAAATACACCTTGTGTAGCCGAAACTTCATTACCAAATTGCTCAAACTCTTTTCTCTTCTTCTTTCATAATCTTCCAAAAGCTGAAAGTTTGCTAAAATCAAGGCCATAGCCGAATAGTTTTGAGACTTCAAACAAGGGGTTGTCGACTTCTGTATTAAGGGTAAGAACTAGTTATCATTCGATTTTTCATCCTTTTTCTTTTAAGATTCGTCGAAATCTAGGACTAACCCCATTAATATCTTGTTGCCGAAACTTTGAAGAGATCTTTTCGGGATTTGTTTAAGACAACTACAAGAAGGAGAAGTTCTTTTCCCGAAGGTACACCATAGGCCGCGTGTTCCCTAGTTATTCGGTGAATTTCGGGATTTAAAATCCACAAGGTAAGACATGCGAATATTCGGCCAAGGCTTATTTTTGGTGTTTTAGATCTAGTTCATATTTATTCAAAAGCCGAAACTAATTTGTTAAAGTGATTTAAAGCTTTGCCAAATACAAGAAAGAGTATAGTGAAGATTTTGGGATTTGGCACCAAGGTAAGTTTTAGTGTACTAATCCTACTAGGATTTGGATTTATGGTCAATGCCTTACTAAGTATTATATGATTGATTAAATGTAGAGATTTAAGATCTAAGGCATTAGATCAAGCTTTTCGGATTTGGATTGGAAACCTTGCGAATCGGTGTGTACCCTACCCTAAGTTTTAATATGTTCATGGCTATGTTTTAAATTAAATGTGTTATTAAGAATGTGAAAAGCATGGCTAAGGTACCGTGTGTACCCCACACTATATCATAATATGTTTTATGGCTACGTTTAATTAATATATGTGATATTAAGAATATGAAAGTGGCTAAGGTACCATGTTATGGTACAAAGTACTCAGGTACGTTTCCTACTCCTACTAGGATTATGAAATATGTTAATTGTAACATGAGAATAAGAATAAGAATGTGAACTCTAGCATATTTATGCATATTACTATTATATGGGGCATATGGGTTTATTTTTGGGGAAGTGAATGTGGTGACCTAAGACCACAAACACGGTGACCTAAGACCGTGATATCTTAATGTGGTGACCTAAGACCACAGTAATCTGAATATAGTGACCTAAGACCATAGAAATCTGAACGTGGTGACCAAAGACCATGAATGCGGTGACCTAAGACTACGATACGGAGTGTAGCGGAAGGAGGTTGACTTAGTAGTCCCCACTGTGCAGCGAGGATGGTGCGGTGGTGTGTAGCGAATGGCATATAGGTTTGGGTTGGGTTGCATCATATTGTTTAAATGCTTTATGAACATGTATGACATTGTATGCCTAAAATATTAAATTTTAGTGTTGGTTACACATTGAGTCTCATTAACTCACCCGTTGTGGGATTACTTTTTCGGTGACGACCAAGATGGACCGGCCTGAGATGATTAGTGGAGGCCATGTGAAGTTTAGATTTCTTTTATTTGGACTATTTTACTTTAAGTATTTTGAATTTAAATTTACGGAATTATTTGATGTAATAAGGCCTTAGTAGGAATATTTTATTCTGCTTTTATTTGTTAAGCTTACAAACCTCATTTTATTAAAAGATTAAGTAATCATTTATTTCATTTAAAAAAACAAAGCCCAAATGTTTTGTCACATAAAGTAAAGGATTTTAACAATGAATTAAACTTATTTTCAACTCAAGCCCAACCCAAAACGATCTTTCTTCCAAATCACACAAGTTTTTCCTAAGTAACAAAAGAATTTGAAACGGTTTACACCGGGGAACATACCAAATCCGGTCAAGGCTCGTGGGCCAGGTTTGGGGTGTTTCAATTTGATATCAGAGCCCAGTTTTAAACTCTCGGCCTTGGGTTTAAGGCCCAAAGCGTTTTCAAAGCTAAGCCCAAAAAGAATTTTTGTGAATTAAGTAGGATTTTCTGGCATGGCCCACTAAGTCTCCGACCCGCAGTCTACCAGGTAAGTACCACTAACCATCTGTGTGATTATGTGATTTATAGAAGGGTAGAAAAAGAATGGAACGTAGAATAGAATGATAGGTACTTGAACCCTAGGACTAGTCTACCCCAACTACTACATAAGACTTAAATGCCTAACTAAACAAACCTATGGCTAAGTCAATCGAGTTAGGGTGTGGCAGCCATGGTACGCATGTCTAGGATTGGTTTCAATGGGAGCTTGGTATTTAAGCAGTCCGCGTGACTCACCTCCTCTCCACTCAAATCCTACCTTGTGCGTAGCCTCGGTTCACCCTAATCAAGAGGACTTATTCACGGGCTAAACCCCTAACTAAAACCCGAAAGGGACTAGCCGTATTTTTATGGAAACCCTAGCTTTAAAATCCCTATATTACCCTTTTAGGAGTAGCAAAAGATTTTTGCGAAAATTCTTCCAAAATATTTCCTACTTGCAAAATTACTAAAATGCCCCTAGTGGTAAAATTACAAAAATGCCCTTGGATTATGAAAATTTTAAATACCCACAATTCTTATCCAAATTTCATTACTTTATAAAATATTCAAAAACCCTAATTTGAAAAATGACAAAATACCCTGATTTTAGAAAAGATTACGAAATTACCCCTACCCTGCAAATTACCCAAAATACCCCTGAGTTACAAAATTACCAGAACGACCCCCGATCTTCAAAATTTTTGCAACAACACTAATTTGGAAAATAAATTCTCAAAAACAACACTCAAGTTTTGTAAATTCCAAAAAATCCTTGATTTATTAAGATTTATAAATTTACCCTGGTTTATTACTAAAATACCCCTGTAATTTCAAAATTTCTGAAATACCCCCGAGATTTCAAAAAATTACCAAAATACCCTTATTGACAACATCACCAAGGAACCTTGTTTCGATAAATTGTGAAAAAAATACCCCTATAGGACAAATTACGAAAATACCCCTAGGTAGTGGAAAAACAACAACAATAAAAACTACAACATTTCTCTGAATGAACGAAAGTTCATAATTGATTGATGGATGTATGAATGTAAAGACTATGTGCATTATGAATACGAAAGAACCACTTCTAAAAATTCTTTCCATAAAACTTCTTCGCGGATAATCAGTGAAACAAAATTTTTTTAATATATAAAACTTCTTAATCAGATTAAATCGCGACGTTAGAAATGAGTTCTAAGGGACGTGAACTTAGAGATTGTGCCTGGAAAGTATGATGGTTCTATTAAGATCAGAGTGCGAAGCGTAAGCATAGTGCGGTGAGAAGGATTGTAAGTCTGTTAGTAAGTAATTTCGAGGACGAAATTATTTTTAAGGAGGGTAGAACTGTAACATCCTAGATTAGGGGTTATGCGTTTGTGCATAATTCATGAGTAGTAGGTTTTGGCAGTGTTTGGAAGTGAATTAAGGGTTTTTAAAATCCTAGGATGGAAGAGAAAGCTTTGGACAATTATTGGTTTTTAAGTTAAAAACAAGAAGTGATGTGGAAAAGTGGCAAGGGACGCCACCTAAGGTGCAAGGGTTATGGCATCAAGTGAAGTACTTTGAGGGAAGAGGTTCGAATCCCATTGTGTGCATTTTTGCTTAATTTTATGAAATAGCATGTTTACTGTGATATGGATGTGTGGTGTGCATTTTTAGAACCTTGGAAATGTAAGGAAATTTATGGAAATGAATGGAAATGTAAGGAAATGTATGGAAATGTAAGGAAATGTATGGAAATGTAAGAAAATATAAGGAAATGTATGGAAATGTATGGAAATGTAAGGAAATGTATGGAAATGTAAGGAAATGTATGGAAATATAAGGAAATGTATGGAAATGTATGGAAATGTAAGGAAATGTAGGGAAATGTCCTGGAAATGTAAGGAAATGCTTTAGAAATGATAAGTTAAAAAGAGGAAAGTGAACATTTATGGAAACTAGGAAAATGATTTAGAAATGATTCAAAAGAGGAAAGTGAACATTTCTAGAAACTTAGAAACATAAGGAAATGTCAAGTTTAAAGAGCCAAACGAAATTTTTTTGGAAACTTAGAAATGACTTAGAAATGTCGAGTTTTAAAGTTTAAAAGAGGAAATTAAGGCAAGGTGGCCTTAAGAGAAAAAGTATGTGAAATTTTACACACAAACAGGCTTGGAAAAGTGGCCTGAAGATATCACTTGAGGCCCAGGTATGTGACGCCACATACAAGGGTACTGGGCCTAGGTTCGAGTCACTTGGGGAGCAAATAAAGGAGTTTTATTTTTGCTACAAAAAGCAGGGAAGTGGACGGCACTAAGGAACCCCAAGGGAAGAGTTTAATTCTCCTTAAAACTCGACTAAATAGGTGGATAAATGATGATTTATTTTAGATTATTGTCAAAGAGATAATTGAGGGATTATTCTTTAATTTTTAATTAAAGAGATAAAGCTATCAAAATAGAAGAGTGATGGCCAAGTAAGGGATTCTAAGTTAGTAATTTCGGCTATAAAAGGAAAAGATGGCCATTCATTCTTTCTTCTAACTCTCTCTTTGCCGAATTCTCTCTAGCAAATATCTCCTTTCTTCATCGTTTTGCCAAGCCAAAAATACACCTTGTGTAGCCAAAAATTCATTACCAAATTGCTCAAACTCTTTTCTCTTCTTCTTTCATAATCTTCCAAAAGCTGAAAGTTTGCTAAAATCAAGGCCATAGCCGAATAGTTTTGAGACTTCAAACAAGGGGTTGTCGACTTCTGTATTAAGGGTAAGAACTAGTTATCATTCGATTTTTCATCCTTTTTCTTTTAAGATTCGTCGAAATCTAGGACTAACCCCATTAATATCTTGTTGTCAAAACTTTGAAGAGATCTTTTCGGGATTTGTTTAAGACAACTACAAGAAGGAGAAGTTCTTTTCCCGAAGGTACACCATAGGCCGCGTGTTCCCTAGTTATTCGGTGAATTTTGGGATTTAAAATCCACAAGGTAAGACATGCGAATATTCAGCCAAGGCCTATTTTTGGTGTTTTAGATCTAGTTCATATTTATTCAAAAGCCGAAACTAATTTGTTAAAGTGATTTAAAGCTTTGCCAAATACAAGAAAGAGTATAGTGAAGATTTTGGGATTTGGCACCAAGGTAAGTTTTAGTGTACTAATCCTACTAGGATTTGGATTTATGGCCGAATGCCTTACTAAGTATTATATGATTGATTAAATGTAGAGATTTAAGATCTAAGGCATTAGATCAAGCTATTCGGGATTTGGATTGGAAACCTTAAGCGAATCAGGTGTGTACCCTACCCTAAGTTTTAATATGTTCATGGCTATGTTTTAAATTAAATGTGTTATTAAGAATGTGAAAAGCATGGCTAAGGTACCGTGTGTACCCCACACTATATCATAATATGTTTTATGGCTACGTTTAATTAATATATGTGATATTAAGAATATGAAAGTGGCTAAGGTACCATGTTATGGTACAAAGTACTCAGGTACGTTTCCTACTCCTACTAGGATTATGAAATATGTTAATTGTAACATGAGAATAAGAATAAGAATGTGAACTCTGGCATATTTATGCATATTACTATTATATGGGGCATATGGGTTTATTTTTGGGGAAGTGAATGTGGTGACCTAAGACCACAAACACGGTGACCTAAGGTAGTGATATCTGAATGTGGTGACCTAAGACCACAAGAATCAATATGGTGACCTAAGACCACGAAATCTGAACGTGGTGACCTAAGACCACGAATGCGGTGACCTAAGACCGCGATATGGAGTGTAGCGAAGGAGGGTTGACTTAGTAGTCCCACTGTGTGCGGGATGATGGCACGGTGGTGTGTAGCGGATGGCATATAGGTTTGGGTTCGGTTGCATCATATTGTTTAAATGCTTTATGAACATGTATGACATTGTATGCCTAAAATATTAAATTTTAGTGTTGGTTACACATTGAGTCATTAACTCACCCGTTGTGGGATTACTTTTTCGTGACGACGGTGATGGACCGGGCCGGCAGATGATTAGTGGAGGCCATGTGAAGTTTAGATTTCTTTTATTTGGACTATTTTACTTTAAGTATTTTGAATTTAAATTTCTGGAATTATTTGATGTAATAAGGCCTTAGTAGGAATATTTTATTCTGTTTTTATTTGTTAAGCTTACAAACCTCATTTTATTAAAAGATTAAGTAATCATTTATTTCATTAAAAAAAAACAAAGCCCAAATGTTTTGTCACCTAAAGTAAAGGATTTTTAACAATGAATTAAACTTATTTTCAACTCAAGCCCAACCCAAAACGATCTTTCTTCCAAATCACACAAGTTTTTCCTAAGTAACAAAAGAATTTGAAACGGTTTACACCGGGGAACATACCAAATCCGGTCAAGGCTCGTGGGCCAGGTTTGGGGTGTTTCAATTTGATATCAGAGCCTAGTTTTAAACTCTCGGCCTTGGGTTTAAGGCCCAAAGCATTTTCAAAGCTAAGCCCAAAAAGAATTTTTGTGAATTAAGCAGGATTTTCTGGCAAGGCCCACTAAGTCTCCGACCCGCAGTCTACCAGGTAAGTACCACTAACCATCTGTGTGATTATGTGATTTATAGAAGGGTAGAAAAAGAATGGAACGTAGAATAGAATGATAGGTACTTGAACCCTAGGACTAGTCTACCCCAACTACTACATAAGACTTAAATTCCTAACTAAACAAACCTATGGCTAAGTCAATCGAGTTAGGGTGTGGCAGCCATGGTACGCATGTCTAGGATTGGTTTCAGTGGGAGCTTGGTATTTAAGCAGTCCGCGTGACTCACCTCCTCTCCACTCAAATCCTACCTTGTGCGTAGCCTCGGTTCACCCTAATCAAGAGGACTTATTCACTGCTAAACCCCAACTAAAACCCGAAAGGGACTAGCAGTATTTTATGGAAACCCTAGCTTTAAAATCCCTATATTACCCTTTTAGGAGTAGCAAAAGATTTTTAAAAATTCTTCCAAAATATTTCCTACTTGCAAAATTACTAAAATGCCCCAGTGGTAAAATTACAAAATGCCCTTGGATTATGAAAATTTTAAATACCCACAATTCTTATCCAAATTTCATTACTTTATAAAATATTCAAAAACCCTATTTTGAAAAATGACAAAATACCCTGATTTAAGAAAAGATTACGAAATTACCCCTACCCTGTAAATTACCCAAAATACCCCTGAGTTATAAAATTACCAGAACGACCCCTGATCTTCAAAATTTTTGCAACAACACTAATTTGGAAAATAAATTCTCAAAAACAACCCTCAAGTTTTGTAAATTCCAAAATATCCTTGATTTATTAAGATTTATAAATTTACCCTGGTTTATTACTAAAATACCCCTATAATTTCAAAATTTCTAAAATACCCCCGGGATTTCAAAAAATTACCAAAATACCCTTATTGACAACATCACCAAGGAACCTTGTTTCGATAAATTGCAAAAAAAATACCCTTATAGGATAAATTACGAAAATACCCCTAGGTAGTGGAAAAACAACAACAATAAAAACTACAACATTTCTCTGAATGAACGAAAGTTCATAATTGATTGATGGATGTATGAATGTAAAGACTGTGTGCATGTATGAATACGAAAGAACCACTTCTAAAATTTCTTTCCATAAAACTTCTTCGCGGATAATCAGTGAAACAAAATTTTTTAATATCTAAAACTTCTTAATCGATTAAATCACGACGTTAGAAATGAGTTCTAAGGACGTGAACTTAGAGATTGTGCCTAGAAAGTATGATGGTTCTATTAAGATCGAGTCTTGCAGCGTAAGCATAGTCTTGGTGAGAAGGATTGTAAGTCTGTTAGTAAGTAATTTCGAGGACGAAATTATTTTTAAGGAGGGTAGAAGCGTAACATCCTAGATTAAAGGTTATGCGTTTGTGCATAATTCATGAGTAGTAGGTTTTGGCGGTGTTTGGAAGTGAATTAAGGGTTTTAAAATCCTAGGATGGAAGAGAAAGCTTTGGACAATTATTGGTTTTAAGTTAAAAACAAGAAGTGATGTGGAAAAGTGGCAAGGGCGCCACCTAAGGTGCAAGGGTTATGGCATCAAGTGAAGTACTTTGAGGAAGAGGTTCGAATCCCATTGTGTACATTTTGCTTAATTTTATGAAATAGCATGTTTATTGTGATATGGATGTGTGGTGTGCATTTTAGAACCTTGGAAATGTAAGGAAATTTATGGAAATGTATGGAAATGTAAGGAAATGTATGGAAATGTAAGGAAATGTATGGAAATGTAAGAAAATATAAGGAAATGTATGGAAATGTAAGTATGGAAATGGAAATGTATGGAAATGTAAGGAAATGTATGGAATATAAGGAAATGTATGGAAATGTATGGAAATGTAAGGAAATGTAGGGAAATGTCCTGGAAATGTAAGGAAATGCTTTAGAAATGATAAGTTAAAAAGAGGAAAGTGAACATTTCTAGAAACTTAGAAACATAAGGAAATGTCAAGTTTAAAGAGCCAAACGAAATTTTTTGGAAACTTAGAAATGACTTAGAAATGTCGAGTTTTAAAGTTTAAAAGAGGAAATTAAGGCAATGTGGCCTTAAGAGAAAAAGTATGTGAAATTTTACACACAAACAGGCTTGGAAAAGTGGCCTGAAGATATCACTTGAGGCCCAGGTATGTGACGCCACATACAAGGGTATTGGGCCTAGGTTCAAGTCACTTGGGGAGCAAATAAAGGAGTTTTATTTTTGCTACAAAAAGTGATTTTAGTGGATCACTAAGGAACCCCAAGGAAGAGTTTAATTCTCCTTAAAACTCGACTAACTAGGTGGATAAATGATGATTTATTTTAGATTATTTTCAAAGAGATAATTGAGGATTATTCTTTAATTTTTAATTAAAGAGATAAAGCTATCAAAATAGAAGAGTGATGGCCAAGTAAGGGATTCTAAGTTAGTAATTTCGGCTATAAAAGGAAAAGATGGCCATTCATTCTTTCTTCTAACTCTCTCTTGCTTAAATTCTCTCTAGCAAATATCTCCTTTCTTCATCGTTTTGCCAAGCCAAAAATACACCTTGTGTAGCCAAAATTCATTACCAAATTGCTCAAACTCTTTTCTCTTCTTCTTTCATAATCTTCCAAAAGCTAAAAGTTTGCTAAAATCAAGGCCATAGCCGAATAGTTTTGAGACTTCAAACAAGGGGTTGTCGACTTACAGTATTAAGGGTAAGAACTAGTTATCATTCGATTTTTCATCCTTTTCTTTTAAGATTCGTCAAATCTAGGACTAACCCCATTAATATCTTGTTGTCAAAACTTTGAAGAGATCTTTTCGGATTTGTTTAAGGCAACTACAAGAAGGAGAAGTTCTTTTCCGAAGGTACACCATAGGTCAGCGTGTTCCATAGTTATTCGGTGAATTTTGGGATTTAAAATCCACAAGGTAAGACATGCGAATATTCGCCAAGGCCTATTTTTGGTGTTTTAGATCTAGTTCATATTTATTCAAAAGTCAAACTAATTTGTTAAAGTGATTTAAAGCTTTGCCAAATACAAGAAAGAGTATAGTGAAGATTTGGGATTTGGCACCAAGGTAAGTTTTAGTGTACTAATCCTACTAGGATTTGGATTTATGGCGAATGCCTTACTAAGTATTATATGATTGATTAAATGTAGAGATTTAAGATCTAAGGCATTAGATCAAGCTTTTGGGATTTGGATTGGAAACCTTAAGCGAATCGGTGTGTACCCTACCCTAAGTTTTAATATGTTCATGGCTATGTTTTAAATTAAATGTGTTATTAAGAATGTGAAAAGCATGGCTAAGGTACCGTGTGTACCCACACTATATCATAATATGTTTTATGGCTACGTTTAATTAATATATGTGATATTAAGAATATGAAAGTGGCTAAGGTACCATGTTATGGTACAAAGTACTCAGCACGCTTCCTACTCCTACTAGGATTATGAAATATGTTAATTGTAACATGAGAATAAGAATAAGAATGTGAACTCGCATATTTATGCATATTACTATTATATGGGGCATATGGGTTTATTTTTGGGGAAGTGAATGTGGTGACCTAAGACCACAAACACGGTGACCTAAGACCGTGATATCTGAATGTGGTGACCTAAGACCACGATGAATCAATATGGTGACCTAAGACCACGAAATCTGAACGTGGTGACCTAAGACCACGAATGCGGTGACCTAAGACCGCGATATGGAGTGTAGCAGAAGGAGGGTTGACTTAGTAGTCCCCACGGTGTGCAGGATGGTATGGGTGGTGTGTAGCGGATGGCATATAGGTTTGGGTTCGGGTTGCATCATATTGTTTAAATGCTTTATGAACATGTATGACATTGTATGCCTAAAATATTAAATTTTAGTGTTGGTTACACATTGAGTCTGTTAACTCACCCCGTTGTGGGATTACTTTTTCGGTGACGACGGTGATGGACCGGCCTAAGATGATTAGTGGAGGCCATGTGAAGTTTAGATTTCTTTTATTTGGACTATTTTACTTTAAGTATTTTGAATTTAAATTTCTGGAATTATTTGATGTAATAAGGCCTTAGTAGGAATATTTTATTCTGTTTTTATTTGTTAAGCTTACAAACCTCATTTTATTAAAAGACTAAGTAATCATTTATTTCATTAAAAAAAACAAAGCCCAAATGTTTTGTCACCTAAAGTAAAGGATTTTTAACAATGAATTAAACTTATTTTCAACTCAAGCCCAACCCAAAACGATCTTTCTTCCAAATCACACAAGTTTTTCCTAAGTAACAAAAGAATTTGAAACGGTTTACACCGGGGAACATACCAAATCCGGTCAAGGCTCGTGGGCCAGGTTTGGGGTGTTTCAATTTGATATCAGAGCCCAGTTTTAAACTCTCGGCCTTGGGTTTAAGGCCCAAAGCGTTTTCAAAGCTAAGCCTAAAAAGAATTTTTGTGAATTAAGCAGGATTTTCTGGCAAGGCCCACTAAGTCTCAGACCAGATCTACTGTAAGTACCACTAACCATCGTGTGATTATGTGATTTATAGAAGGGTAGAAAAGAATGGAACGTAGAATAGAATGATAGGTACTTGAACCCTAGGACTAGTCTACCCCAACTACTACATAAGACTTAAATGCCTAACTAAACAAACCTATGGCTAAGTCAATCGAGTTAGGGTGTGGCAGCCATGGTACGCATGTCTAGGATTGGTTTCAGTGGGAGCTTGGTATTTAAGCAGTCCGCGTGACTCACCTCCTCTCCACTCAAATCCTACCTTGTGCGTAGCCTCGGTTCACCCTAATTAAGAGGACTTATTCACGGGCTAAACCCCTAACTAAAACCCGAAAGGGACTAGCCGTATTTTTATGGAAACCCTAGCTTTAAAATCCCTATATTACCCTTTTAGGAGTAGCAAAAGATTTTTGCAAAAATTCTTCCAAAATATTTCCTACTTGCAAAATTACTAAAATGCCCTAGTGGTAAAATTACAAAAATGCCCTTGGATTATGAAAATTTTAAATACCCACAATTCTTATCCAAATTTCATTACTTTATAAAATATTCAAAACCCTAATTTGAAAAATGACAAAATACCTCGATTTAAGAAAAGATTACGAAATTACCCCTACCTCAAATTACCCAAAATACCCTCGAGTTATAAAATTACGAAATGACCCCGATCTTCAAAATTTTTGCAACAACACTAATTTGGAAAATAAATTCTCAAAAACAACCCTCAAGTTTTGTAAATTCCAAAATATCCTCGATTTATTAAGATTTATAAATTTACCCTGGTTTATTACTAAAATACCCCTGTAATTTCAAAATTTCTAAAATACCCCCGGGATTTCAAAAAATTACCAAAATACCCTTATTGACAACATCACCAAGGAACCTTGTTTCGATAAATTGCAAAAAAAATACCCCTATAGGACAAATTACGAAAATACCCATAGGTAGTGGAAAAACAACAACAATAAAAACTACAACATTTCTCTGAATGAACGAAAGTTCATAATTGATTGATGGATGTATGAATGTAAAGACTGTGTGCATGTATGAATACGAAAGAACCACTTCTAAAATTTCTTTCCATAAAACTTCTTCGCGGATAATCAGTGAAACAAAATTTTTTTAATATCTAAAACTTCTTAATCAGATTAAATCGCGACGTTAGAAATGAGTTCTAAGGGACGTGAACTTAGAGATTGTGCCTAGAAAGTATGATGGTTCTATTAAGATCAGAGTGCGCAGCGTAAGCATAGTGCGGTGAGAAGGATTGTAAGTCTGTTAGTAAGTAATTTCGAGGACGAAATTATTTTTAAGGAGGGTAGAACTGTAACATCCTAGATTAAAGGTTATGCGTTTGTGCATAATTCATGAGTAGTAGGTTTTGGCGGTGTTTGGAAGTGAATTAAGGGTTTTTAAAATCCTAGGATGGAAGAGAAAGCTTTGGACAATTATTGGTTTTTAAGTTAAAAACAAGAAGTGATGTGGAAAAGTGGCAAGGGACGCCACCTAAGGTGCAAGGGTTATGGCATCAAGTGAAGTACTTTGAGGAAGAGGTTCAATCCCATTGTGTACATTTTGCTTAATTTTATGAAATAGCATGTTTATTGTGATATGGATGTGTGGTGTGCATTTTAGAACCTTGGAAATGTAAGGAAATTTATGGAAATGTATGGAAATGTAAGGAAATGTATGGAAATGTAAGAAATGTATGGAAATGTAAGAAAATATAAGGAAATGTATGGAAATGTATGGAAATGTAAGGAAATGTATGGAAATGTAAGGAAATGTATGGAATATAAGGAAATGTATGGAAATGTATGGAAATGTAAGGAAATGTAGGGAAATGTCCTGGAAATGTAAGGAAATGCTTTAGAAATGATAAGTTAAAAAGAGGAAAGTGAACATTTATGGAAACTAGGAAAATGATTTAGAAATGATTCAAAAGAGGAAAGTGAACATTTCTAGAAACTTAGAAACATAAGGAAATGTCAAGTTTAAATAGCCAAACGAAATTTTTTGGAAACTTAGAAATGACTTGAAATGTCGAGTTTTAAAGTTTAAAAGAGGAAATTAAGGCAAGGTGGCCTTAAGAGAAAAAGTATGTGAAATTTTACACACAAACAGGCTTGGAAAAGTGGCCTGAAGATATCACTTGAGGCCCAGGTATGTGACGCCACATACAAGGGTATTGGGCCTAGGTTCGAGTCACTTGGGGAGCAAATAAAGGAGTTTTATTTTTGCTACAAAAAGCAGGGAAGTGGACGGCACTAAGGAACCCCAAGGGAAGAGTTTAATTCTCCTTAAAACTCGACTAAATAGGTGGATAAATGATGATTTATTTTAGATTATTTTCAAAGAGATAATTGAGGGATTATTCTTTAAGTTTTAATTAAAGAGATAAAGCTATCAAAATAGAAGAGTGATGGCCAAGTAAGGGATTCTAAGTTAGTAATTTCGGCTATAAAAGGAAAAGATGGCCATTCATTCTTTCTTCAAACTCTCTCTTTGTCAATTCTCTCTAGCAAATATCTCCTTTCTTCATCGTTTTGCCAAGCCAAAATACACCTTGTGTAGCCAAAATTCATTACCAAATTGCTCAAACTCTTTTCTCTTCTTCTTTCATAATCTTCCAAAAGCTGAAAGTTTGCTAAAATCAAGGCCATAGCCGAATAGTTTTGAGACTTCAAACAAGGGGTTGTCGACTTAGATTAAGGGTAAGAACTAGTTATCATTCGATTTTCATCCTTTTCTTTAAAGATTCGTCAAATCTAGGACTAACCCCATTAATATCTTGTTGCCAAAACTTTGAAGAGATCTTTTCGGATTTGTTTAAGACAACTACAAGAAGGAGAAGTTCTTTTCCGAAGGTACACCATAGGTCAGCGTGTTCTCTAGTTATTCGGTGAATTTTGGGATTTAAAATCCACAAGGTAAGACATGCGAATATTCGCCAAGGCCTATTTTTGGTGTTTAGATCTAGTTCATATTTATTCAAAAGCCGAAACTAATTTGTTAAAGTGATTTAAAGCTTTGCCAAATACAAGAAAGAGTATAGTGAAGATTTTGGGATTTGGCACCAAGGTAAGTTTTAGTGTACTAATCCTACTAGGATTTGGATTTATGGCCGAATGCCTTACTAAGTATTATATGATTGATTAAATGTAGAGATTTAAGATCTAAGGCATTAGATCAAGCTTTTCAGGATTTGGATTGGAATCCTTAAGCGAATCAAGTGTGTACCCTACCCTAAGTTTTAATATGTTCATGGCTATGTTTTAAATTAAATGTGTTATTAAGAATGTGAAAAGCATGGCTAAGGTACCGTATGTACCCACACTATATCATAATATGTTTTATGGCTACGTTTAATTAATATATGTGATATTAAGAATATGAAAGTGGCTAAGGTACCATGTTATGGTACAAAGTACTCAGCACGCTTCCTACTCCTACTAGGATTATGAAATATGTTAATTGTAACATGAGAATAAGAATAAGAATGTGAACTCTGGCATATTTATGCATATTACTATTATATGGGGCATATGGGTTTATTTTTGGGGAAGTGAATGTGGTGACCTAAGACCACAAACACGGTGACCTAAGATCGTGATATCTGAATGTGGTGACCTAAGACCACAGTAATATGAATATGGTGACCTAAGACCACAGAAATCTGAACATGGTGACCTAAGACCACGAATGCGGTGACCTAAGACTACGATATGGAGTGTAGCGGAAGGAGGGTTGACTTAGTAGTCCCCACGGTGTGCAGGATGGTACGGGTGGTGTGTAGCGGATGGCATATAGGTTTGGGTTCGGGTTGCATCATATTGTTTAAATGCTTTATGAACATGTATGACATTGTATGCCTAAAATATTAAATTTTAGTGTTGGTTACACATTGAGTCTGTTAACTCACCCCGTTTTTCAGGTGACGGCCAGTGATGGACCGGGCTGGCAGATGATTAGTGGAGGCCATGTGAAGTTTAGATTTCTTTTATTTGGACTATTTTACTTTAAGTATTTTGAATTTAAATTTCTGGAATTATTTGATGTAATAAGGCCTTAGTAGGAATATTTTATTCTGTTTTTATTTGTTAAGCTTACAAACCTCATTTTATTAAAAGATTAAGTAATCATTTATTTCATTTAAAAAAAAAAACAAAGCCCAAATGTTTTGTCACCTAAAGTAAAGGATTTTTAACAATGAATTAAACTTATTTTCAACTCAAGCCCAACCCAAAACGATCTTTCTTCCAAATCACACAAGTTTTTCCTAAGTAACAAAAGAATTTGAAACGGTTTACACTGGGGAACATACCAGATCCGGTCAAGGCTCGTGGATCAGGTTTAGGGTGTTTCATGATTCTTCCGATCAAAATTGAAATACGACCGGATATGACTTATGAAGAGGAACCAATTAAGATTTTGGCTCGAGAGGTTAAACAGTTGAGGAACAAAAGCATAGCCTTAGTGAAAGTGTTGTGGCGGAAGCATGGTGTAGAAGAGGTTATGTGGGAACCGGAAGAAGCCATGAGAGAACAATACCCAAACTTCTTTATCGATAAGATTTTTGGGACAAAAACCCCTAAAGGGGGAGAGTTATAACAACCCGATTTTGGTGCTAGTCGGATAGTTGTTTCGAAACAAATAATTTGAAGTCAGAAAAATTATTTTTAATATTACTTTATGTGTTATAGCATGATTATATGAATGCATGAAAATTTTGGTGTATTAATTTTGGTGATTGCATGTTTAATTGCAAAAAAGGACAAGTGAAATAGTTTTATTCTAATAGCTAGAGGTGTCAATTAGCTATGAAACATTAAATTAGAGGTTTTTATTGAGTAAATAGACCACAAATTTGTTAGTGGCTGGACATGGAGACAAAATCATGAAATGCCAAAGGATTAAATGGGGTTTTGGTGACCAAATTGACTAAAAATAAAATAAAGAAAGAAAGCATAGTGTCCATCTTCCTCACCACCAAAATTTTCAGCAATAATTAGGGGTTTTTGAAGCTCAAACTTTCAGCCAAGCTATCCTCTTGCAAGTAAGTGATTATGATGGTTATTTTTGATGATTTTTGTGTTTTTGAAATCCCTAAAGCTTAATCTATCTAATGAGGGGACTATTTTGCAAAATGGTTGAAAGCTTGGGGTTTTACCATAAGAGCATTAGTGTTGTTTCCTGAAATTTTATGGAATAAAATGAAACTTGATTGTTAAATAAACATTTTTTGTGAAGAGATTTTTCATGAAAACACCTAAAAAGTGCCTTTTTGTAAAGGTTGTAAAATGGGTAGTAAATGCATGAAATGATTGGTATTGTGAGTTTTTATAAGAGTAATAAATGTTCAGCTAGGCTTATTAAATGAGGAAATTTGATGAAAAATGATTTACGAGCCTAGGGACAAAATCATAATTTTGCCAAAGTCTAAGGGCAAAATGGTAATTTTTGATAAAGTAGAAATTTTAAAGTGTCTTGATTTATGTAGTGATTAATTGAGTAAATTTTATTATTATAGATCAAGAAGAACGTTGAATCAACCTTGACTGAGGAAAAGGCAAGGTTACGGACTAAATTACAAATTGACATATTTTGTATCGAGGTAAGTTTATATGTAAATGATATATCCTTAGTACCTATGTTTTCACATTTTAATGCATTGTTTGAAATGAAATGAATATTATGGATATCTATTAAATTGATAGAATGTGAGGAAAATCATTGGATGAACATTCGGAATAGGAAAATAATACCATCGTAATTATCATTGTTGGTGGGCTTTGTGCAATACCACTGTAATTGTCCTTGTTGGTGGGTTGTGTGCGATACCACAGTAATTATAATTGTTGGTGGGCTATGTGCGATACTACCATAATTATCATTGTTGGTGGGCTGTGTGCGATACCACCTTGTTATTAATATGGGTGGGCTGTGTACGATACCACCTTGTTATTAATTACTGGTGGGCTGTGTGCGAAACCACCGAGTATCTTGTATTATTCTGAAGTGTTCATCGAGAAACTTGTCTAAGTGAAATTACATGTGGCTTTGTGGTGATAAGTGCAGGGTATACGTGCATGTCAATGTGAGCAATGTTTTATGATATGTGTTTAGGATGCGGTAAGGTTTGAAATGAGTAAGTATGGTTATGAGGATTTGAATTGTTTTTATTTAGTATGTAATGTTCTCGATTGATAAGTATGTGGTATGATGTTTATTGTTTGCATATAGACTTACTAAGCTTAAAGCTTACTCCCTTCTCTTTTCCCCTTGTTTTATAGTCTCGAAGAGCCAACTCGGGATACAGGAGATAGTCGGAGGATCACCCACACTATCCACACATTTTGGTATAGTTAGATTTAGCATTTTGAGTATGGCATGTATAGGGACTTAGACCTAGTTGAATGTCATATTGTTTTAGCCAAATATGTTGGCTAATTTGAGGATGAATTCTTTTGTATAAGGCATAGTTGATGGCTCTTTCTTTTTAATCTATGAAATGATGATGTTATTCATGAAAGTGCAAGTTGCATGGCTGTTTAATTGGGGTATTTATGTATGAATGAGTCGGTTGCTTGATGTGCTTTATGTGGTATAAGTTAGGGCGGTAGAAAGTGCTTGACAAATAGCCTTGTTCCTGTCTACATGGGTAGGCAAATTGGCTTGTTTCTACGCCATGTGCGACACACGGTCTGCCCCATGGGCATGTAGTTAGGCCGTGTGTCCCCCTGCATGCTGAGTTTGCAAGTCAGAATGCTATGTAGTAACCACATGGGCCGAGACACGGCCGTGTGTCTCAACTGTGTGGAAGACACGACATAGGACATTGGCGTGTGCCCAGGCCCTGTGAAGTATGCACTTGAATTTAGGAATTTAATTTGCCACACGGTCTAAGAACACGAGCGTGTGCCTTAGCCGTGTGACCTTAATAAAATAATGGGAACAGAAATAGAATGTCAAGTTTTTGCTCAGGGGCGTGTCAAGGCCATGTGAGGGACACGGGCGTGTGCCGTGTGAAAACCCCTGTAGGTTCAAAATGAGAAATAAATCTACACAGGTGTGGAACACGGGCATGTGAAGTTCCACACGGGCGTGCCCCTTCCTCCACATAGGCGTGTGGACTGTTTGATGAGATTTTTTCTAAGTTTTTCTTGAGATCTTTTGAAGAGTTCAATTTCATCCTGAATAGTTCCTAAAGTGTGTTTTAGTCCTTGTAGGCTTGTTTAAGGGGTGATAAGAAAAGTTTTAAATCTGACTGGAAAGTCATGTCTCAGTATTGCATGATTGCTTATATATAAGTCTGGTAAAGCCTCGTATCCTATTCCGGCATCAAATACGGATAAGGGGTGTTACATCTAATACAAATAAATGTAACACCCCTCACCCGTATTCAATGCCTGAATAGGGTTACAGAGCACTACTGAACTTACAATACATATAAACAAACTTTTCTCATACATTTAATCAATACATACAATTATCAATCAATCTCAATCAATATGTCTCTAATACGAGCCTACGAGGCCTGCATTGGAAATGGTTCGAGACTAAACCGATAAATTAGGAAATCTTTCGACACTAATAAATTTTTTATCTAAAATAGGAGACACACGCCCTTGTGACACGCTCGTGTCACAGGCCGTGTGAACATTTGAAATGGGATCACACGGCCGTGTCCCAGCCCGTGTCCTACCCCTTGTCCAAACTAGTGAGGTTAATGACTTGGGTCACACGGCCAACCACATGCCCGTGTGTCTAGCCCGTGTGCCCTTCAAAGTCACCATACACACTCGTGTGCCAGGCCGTGTGCTAGGCCGTGTCAAACATGTAGGGTATACTGACTTGTGCAACATGGCCAAGTCACACGCCTATGTGCAAATTATGGGGTCAATTGACTTGTGCCACACGACCGATCACACACCCGTGTGTGAGACCGTGTGGAGCATACTAACCTCGTTTCAATTTCAACACCAGGGGACACATGGTCGTGTAACATAACTATGTGTCACACACGGCTGAGACATACGCTCGTGTCTCTGCCCGTGTGGAAAAAATAGGCTATTTACCAAGCCATTTTGCCACCCATTTTGTACATACATAAACAAACTCAAATAGTACCAATTCAAGATACAAATATGCCACCAAATACCATCAACCAAAGTTCAAATCATACCAATTCTTTACCATCAATATAAATCAAAAGTATACCACAATTTTCCATATAATTTCATACCTAATTCACCTATACCATTCAATTACTAAACCATTCCAAACATGCAATATCCATTCAACCTTAATCATTCATTATAGGTCAATCACCTAACTCAAAATAATACCATTTGCTCATTTATAAACAACATCAAATTCACTATCACAAGCCAACTCAAATGGCCTAAATACATGTTCATCAAACATACCAAAATGACTCAAGCCTATACATGCCATATACCATATATACACACTTCAAAAGTACCAAAATAGATGTCCGATAGTGCGATAAAGTCACTGACGATCGCCGGTTCTGAGCTAGCTTCAATATACTATGAAACATAGAAGAAAATAAACAAAGTAAGATGTAAAGCTTAGTAAGCCCGTATAATTTAGAATTAAACTTACCATTTATACATAATCAAGACAATAAATAAGGTATACTCAATTCAATTACCATATGCCTAAACACAAGCATTCATCAACAAGTTAGTCACATAAGTACGTGTAATCATCTATTATCTCAATTTAATACTCAATACATTGTATCATACCAAATTCATATATCACGTACATCATTTGTAACATTTCACTCTCAATCATATAAACGACAATTCATTCGATAACAGTAACTCATACGTATAAACAATACCTCATCCACATAAATAATGATTCATCTGTATAAACAAATATCTTTTTCACATAACCAATAATAGAATTTATGCCTGTTGAACCTATTAGAACATCGAGGGATACTAGGGTGATATACATTATGTGTAAAAATCAGTAATCCGTCAATTCATTATCATTTCCGCTCTTTTGAGCTATGATCAGCAAGCTCCTCCTGAGTCGATGAATAGTAAGCTCTATTGAGCTGAAACAATAAGCTCTGACGAGTTGAAAAAGGTAAGTTCTTACGGGATGATATATCGGTAAGCTCATACGAGCTGTGGTGAGTCCGCAACACATGTAGGATCTCAACCAAAATGGTAACCCTAGTGACATGTCACTCGTATCCTACGACTTTCTACGGTTCAAACGGGACTCAGTATTCAATAATTCTCATCAATTAGGCATTCGAACTCAGTAATACCATTTACTCAATTACACTTTCATTTCAAATAATTTACAAGTATTTAAAGATTCAATTCTAATTATATGAACTTACGTCGAGTTGCAAGGATGGAAATTATCAACTATTCGTCCACTTTTCCTTTTCCTCGATCTAATCTCGATCTTAGCTTATCTTGATCTATATATTATCAAATTTAGTACATTCAACATTCAATCTATTCAATTTAGCCTATAATTTACAATTTGGCAAATTTACGCATTTGCTCCTAATGTTACATATTTTTACAATTTAGTCCTTATCACATAAAATTGCAAATTCATGCAATTTAGTACAAACCCATGCTTATCTGAATTTAATACATGTTACTAGAAGCCCATATTTTAAATTTATTTACACTTTTAACCACCACATTTCACATTTTCTCAATTTAATCCCTTTTTGACATTTTTGTTAAAAATCACTTTACAAAAGTTATTAATTTAACATTAAACCTTCCAAATCTCTCATAAATCATCAAATTACTCAAGCTTTCAACAATGGCAACATGATAAATTTTTAGCAATTTTGAAATCTAGGGTACAAGCTAGCTAGAACACGAAGCAACGATCTCAAAAACATAGAAATCATAAAAAAAGTGACTAAAACCGTACCTTAATGAGAAAAATAGCATAGCCAAAACAAGAACCCTAAAACTTTGGCTTTTCTTCTTGCAACATTCGGCTAAGGAAGATGATAGCCAACAATAAAAGATTTTTGTTTTATTTATTTTATGTTATTAATAAATATACCAAATTAACCTTATTATTAAACCATCAAAACACCTTAATAAATGTCCATATATGTCCACTCATGTGTTAAATGGACAAATTACAACATAAGGATCTCCATTTTAATGATCCATAGCTAATAGACACATTTAACTAATAGAACATGCATTTTAAACTTTACACGATTTAGTCCTTTTTCTCAAATTGACTAATTAAACGATAAAATTTCTTAACGAAATTTTCACACAATCATATATTCATACTGTAGACATTAAAATAATAATAAAATAAATATTTTGACCTCATATTTGTGGTCTTGAAACCACTGTTCTGATTTGACTAAAAACGGGCTGTTACATGGTATGAATGGATTTCTCACTTGATAGATTGCTTGAATAACTTTTTTTTGAAATTTCCAGATTTCATGATATGCTAGTTTCTATTGTTTCTGATAGAAATCTACAGTTTGTATTCAGATTCTGAAACAAGTTATAAGAAACTCTAGGTATACAGTTACATTTTAGTACCGTATTTCATTTTCAGACGGATGATCAATCTGAACAAATGATTCAGATTTTGGAAGGTATGCTTTGATATTGTGAACTTGAATTCAAAAGTAATTGAAAAGGAAATATTTTTTGTTGGTTGAATTTGCTTGTTATAACAGTTAACAGTAAAGTATAAAATTATATTGTACGAGGCTTTATATGGCCACAAACGTAAAACTCTAGTGTTTTGGACGGAGTTCAGTGAGAAAAGATTCATGTAGTAGGTTTAATTATTTGAAACTGAAGAAAGGTGAAAGTGACCTGAGACAATTTAAAAGTAGTATTTGATCGTCAGAAATCTAATGTGGACCTAAAATGAAAAGAAATAGAGTTTCTGATAGTGACAAGGTATTTCTGAAAATTTACCATGAAAGAAAGTTATTCAGATTGGCTGTTCAGGAAAAATTGACTCTGCGGCTTACTGAGTCATATGAGAATATTGAAAGGAATCAGACCTGTTGCGTATTGATTGGCATTATTGTCAGAGCTTGATAGAATTTATAATGTTTTCCTATAATTATGTTATGAGGTAACGATCTGATCCATCACATGTCATTTCTCCGATAGATATTGAAATTTAGCCTGGCATGATTTACAGTGAAAGATTGATTGAAATTTTGGCATGTGAAGTTAAAGAAATGAAAAGTATAAAGGTAGTTTTAGTGAAAGTTCTTTGACAATGATACGATATAGAGAAAGCTACTTTGGAATCGGAAGAAACTATGAGAAAGTAATGTCTGAATCTTATTATTGATAAGATTTTCGAGGATGAAAGCCCTTAAGGGGGAGAGTTGTAATAGCCCATTTTTTGGTGAAATCGGAACAATGGTTTCAGGAGCACAAATCCAAGCTAAAAATAAAACTTATTTTTATTTTATTATATGGTCCATAATATAATCAAAATTTCATGTAAAAATTTTGAAAAGAAAATTTTATCGATTTAGTGCTTAATTACGAGAAGGACTAAATCGCATAAAATGCAAAAGTTGAATTTTAGTATCTATAAGGATTAAATAGCTATGGAATTCAAAAATAAAGGTCTTTATATGGTAATTAGACCATTAAAGAAGGTATGTATATATTTTGGCATGACTCATCCATGGAAAAATTAAAAAAGGCTAAGGACTAAATTTGAAAGATGAAAAGTTATTAAATGACAATTTAATTAAATCGAAAAGAAAAAATTTTCATATCATCTTCCAAAAATATTTCCATGGAAACCCTAGGAGAGAGGATGAAAACTTTTCAAGCTCAATAAGGTATGAAATCAAGTCTCGTTTTTAATGATTTTTATATTTTTAGAATCAGGATAGTCTAAACTATCTATTTGGGGGATTAATTTGAAAATTTATCAAAGTATGAAAAATGGGCCATGGATATGTATGATGGAAATTAGAAATTTATGGTAGAAAATGAAAGATTATTGATAGATAAACAACTTTTACAAAGTGATTTTTGATGAAAACATGATTTAGGGACTAAAATGTAAACTTGTGAAATTGAAGGAAAAATTCTAAAATTTTATGAATACAATTGCTGTAATATTTGTAATGGGTCTTTTGTTAGGCTTGGAATAGGGAGTAATTTGCACAAGTTTCATTTTTCGAGCCTAGGGTCGAAAATGGAATTTATGGAAAAGTTAGGGAAAAATGATAATTTTGCCTAGGATGAAAATTGAGTCCACTTGAATGTGAAATATGGTAAACTAATGTTAAATTTACTCGTATAGATCTGGATAGACCAAATTTGGAGCTAGAATGAGGAAAGAGAAAAATGTTGGATTTGTAGATTTTACGTACACGAACATTGTCGAGGTAAGTTCGTGTAACTAAATTATGTTTACTTACATGCTTGCATTGATTGTGTTTATGTGAATTGTATAAACGTCATAAATATGTGAAATGGTTACATATTCGATCAAGCCCGATAATTAAAAATGTCTAATTTAAATGATAATGCCCGATAGATGATAAAGGTCAAACTCTAACGCCCCAAATTTGGGCCTAAAAGGAAATAGGTCTTGATTGTCGAAACACATAAAAGTATATGTGGGCAAGAAAATGACACAAATTGCTTGTTTGCTTTGATGGTTAAGTGATTTAGAAGTGTTTGCGAGTGTCTAAGAAGTCTTGGGTTTAAGCCCTGGCTTTTGCAAAATATTGGTTTTCTCTTTAGTGAACCTTGGTGTTATCATGTAGGCTTTAAAAGAAATTGTGTTGTAATTATGACACAAAAAGAGCCTGTGGTGTAGTGGCAATGTGGCGTGTAGAGTTCTCTTGAGGTCTAAGGTTCAAATCATGGCAAAGTAAAAAGAGTATTTATTTTGCTCTCTTGCCATGTGAGAAGCAGAAGTCAACTAGAACTCTACAAAGTTGGAATTTGAATTGGTCAAGGAGAATTTTGTGGAGAGTATTATGGAGAAATTTGAATGAAGTTCAAATTGGTTGGTTGAGTGATTTGTAGAGAGATTTATGGAGGGATGTTGGGAGAGATTAAGGGAAGAAAAAGAAGAGTTTGAAGGGGAGTAGAATTGTGTTAAATGGGTAATTGGAGGCTCATGAATTCAGCTATGATTGCCTCCTCTTTTTATTTCTACCTATTTGGATTTGGTTTTGTCTGCTTGAAGGCCGATTGTCGTTCAGGTTTTTGCATTTTGGGACCCTTTTTGTTTATTCTTTGGTAACCGATTCTTTCCTTCTTCAGCCTTTACTTCTTCATTTTGGTTTTTGATTTGACATCTATTCTCTGGCAACCGAATTTTGCGAGGAGTGAAAGAGTACTCAAGAAATAATGAAGCATTTTAAAACGATCCTATCATCATTCATCTGAAGGTAACCCTGTTGCTAGTATTGTGCTCAATATAGAGTGTGTTGGTGGAATATTTTGTTATGGCCGAATATTACTTTCCTTTACCTTAGGGTTTTGTGAGTATGATCAACCTTTGGGTTTAGGCAATCGTGTCTAATAGGAGTGCACTTGTAACGCAGATATTCGGCAAGCAACGGTGATCAATCCTAACCAGAGATCTAAGTGGGCTAAGCCACATCTGTCGATCAAGGCAAGTATTAAATCATTTTGGATAGCGGTATTGAAAGGGATTATCTAAATCCTATTGATTAAGAGACTGGTGGTGTATCGTGGTTGATTAGGTTTGGAGTTCTCGTGGATCTTAACACATATTCGCAAATAGGTGTGTAAACACAATATATTTTCTGTGAATCGGCAAAAGCCAAAAAGCCAAAACTCTGGCATTTGAGGCCTTATATGAGTGCGATCGCTTGTGTGGTAAACTGAGCCCACAATCATGGGTTATAGACTGTAGAGGCCACCACGAGCGTTCTCGTGCACTTGGTCCATTATGGGCCGTGTGGGCCTAATAGGCTCATGGGCCCTATAACATTCCAAACCCAGCCTAGATGTTACGACCGAATCTAGCGTGTCACATGGAAAGGTTGTTAAAGAATCTACGCGTTCGTTAAAAATATCAAGTTTTGTGGAAAATCCAATTTGTTTTATAGTTCTCTTTGCAAAAACATTTTCGTTGCTATTTTCGATGATCTAGTTTATAATTAATCCAACTCAATGAGTTTTAGAAAAATGACATTTAAATTATTATAGACACACGATATTTTGAAAAGAGTTATCAACGTTAAGAAAATCCAGAGTTTTATCCATTATAGTTTGTGAACCGTGTATTAATATTATAGAAAAACCGTTATTAGTGTTTTAGAAAATCCCAAATTGAGCATTCAAAATTAATAGCGAATTAAAAGCTAAAGCCAAAACAAAATACCAAAGGCCTTATTACAAAACAAAACCTAAATTTAAATAAAATCTATAGTACTGCAAAATAAAATTTATTAAGCTATGATGTATGGCCACCACGAGTTCACCTCGGCTCCAAATCCGCAAAGCTAGGAATTACTTACAAGGGCAAATCAGTCATTTTACCACGTAAGGTATTTGATAATCCTACGGTTCGAGGGTAGTTCAAGAATTCTATTTATAACTAATTCTTGTATGCGATGTATCTCAAACATAATCAATCATACAATTAACACATAAACGCTAGTACTACCACGAGGGTACAACGGTTATTTTGTCGTTTAGGGGTAAAATAGTAATTTCACAAATCGGGGGTATTTTGGTAATTTCACAAATTAGGGGTATTTTGGTAATCTCACAAACCAGGGGTATTTCAATAATTTTGCAAACCAAGGGTATTTCAGTAATTTTACAAACTAGGGGTATTTTAATAATTTCACAAACTAGGGGTATTTTGGTAATTTCACAAACCACAGGTATTTCGATAATTTTGCAAACTAGGGGTATTTCGGTAATTTTACAAACCAGGGGTATTTTGGTAATTTCACAAACTAGGGGTATTTCGATAATTTTGCAAACCAGGGTTATTTCGATAATTTTACAAACCAGGGGGTATTTCGGTAATTTTACAAACTAGGGGTATTTCGATCATTTTACAAATCATGGTATTAACTACCCAATAGAAGGTCCACTGTCACCTCGAACAATTCAAGTATTCTAAATAGAGATAATGATACGAATGGGCTAAGGCCCATTCTAAATTAACCGGCCCACACACTGTGGCCCATTCATTAAACCTAGCCATATATATGAGATTCACATAGTCTAGTTCACTATCTACTACTCAATCATACAATTTACTCATATGGGCCCCCGGGCCCATTAGGCCCCTTTCGGGCCATTGTGGCCCAACAGCCCACACCCACAAGAACACTACTGATGGCCTCAACTATATCGTGTTGAAGCCCCACACGTGCGCTCACATGCTCGTGTGATTACTATCGTCGTGTCACCAGCATTTCTGTAACATCCTGATAATTAGGGGTTATTCATCTTACTTAATTGAATGAAGTTGCATGCTTAATTATTATTAAGTATATATTTTTTTTGGAAGTTATTTGAGCTTCATTAATTAAGTGAATGATTAGTAAACTTTTAATTCCTATTAATTAGAGAGAGAGCTAAGCAAGTTAGGCCTTAAGAATTAATGATAAGAAGTTTTAGCATGAATTGAGTAATTGGCAAGGTGGTTAAGATGCATGGATGTGTGCTTGAGGAGTGAAGTTCGAATCTCCTAGCTAGCATTAGGGAGGATTTTAAGTTTTTTGTTTTCTTCCCTATAAGTGTCGGCCAAGAAAGTTCTAGAGTGGATAAGCATTCATTCATTTTTGGCTATTTGACCATGTGAAAAAGGAAGCTAGGAACTTATGGCATGGAATCATAAGTTGATGATAAGATGAGGGGGACAAAAGGCATGATGTAGGGAAAGGTTTTGGGAGTGTGTTCATGGTCAATTGACCATGAACTTAGACGGCATGAAGGGCTAAAGGGAGTGGTTTATTGTTGATACCAAATCAAGAGTTGATGGGGAAGAAACAAGGAGGAAAAAGGGGATAATGTTGGCATTGATTTGGCCGAATTTTTGCTTTGCCATTAGGGGGGAAAAGTTGGCCAAAAGTCTTGCATTTTTTTTGTTTGTCCATCTTTTCTCATTTCTCCAATAGTTTCTCTCCTAGCCGAATTTGTCATTGAGTTTAGGTAAAAACTTTCTTTTTGTTTTGGCTTTCTTCTTTTTGACCAATTTTCTCCAAAAAACTCCCACTTTGGCCGAATGTACCTTAGGCACTTTGGTACACTTTTGCTTTTGATTTAGCCCTCAATTGTGTTTGAACCAAATACAATTTTCTTTCTCCCATCTTTCTTTTTGAAACCGAAACTACAAAGTTCAAAGAGCCAATTTCTTCATTTCTTCCTCCTTGGCCGAATGTGCAAAGGTTCCTAAACACATTTCTTTTCATTTGAGAAATCACCATCATCATCTTCTTCTCCTTTTTCTCTTTTCTTCCTTCTCTTTTTCCTTCTCTTTTCATTCTCTTCCTTCTTTCTTTCAAAATCGAAACCATCATATTGAAACCACCATTTCTCTTCTCTTTTGTTAAGGTAGAATCATCATATTTTTTTCTTCTTATTCAAAGCGAATCTTGAAGGACTCAAAGTAAGATTTTATCAATTATTTTCATCATTCCTTTTACTTTAGCAAACTTAAAATCATGATCTTTTATTTTCTCTCCTAGGCGATTCATTTGAAAAGATTTTTCAAAGATCTTTGTTGAAGACAACCTTTAAGTGACCATTCAAATCATCAAGGTAAGGTTATTAATTTAGATCATACCGATTTATTTAGATGGATCACTACTCTACGTTATTTTTAGGGCGATCTAACATCATCAAGATAGGTAAGAAAAGAGCCGTGCAGTGTTTGGAAGAGAGGTATTCCTTTACCATCGAACTACAAGCGAAGAAATCAGATCGGCGGTTAGAGACTTTCCACGGGTTGTGGACCCTCTGCTAACGAGGATCGAGTTATTCAAGTAGTGCATAACCGAACCACTTTACGTTGGTGGAATATCGGTGGGTTTGATCCATCTAGTGGAGAAAACCACAAATAACTTGTCATTCGTGAATCAGGGTAAGGATTTAGATCCATCGTCAATAAGTGTAATATTGTTAACAAAAGTTTATACTAACCAAGTGTGTCAATCAATTAGGTGTTGACGAGCAAGAGGTATTGTTCTCACTTGTCACTAGGTGTGTAACCTTACATTAAAAATCTCATAAGATTTACATATATTTAATTGTGACTATATGACCATGTGTATGATTGTGCTTTTGGATACCATTCGGTGGTATACGATATTCGAGTATGTTTACCCCAATATTTTGTTTATTTTGCTATATGCATCAATATGAAATAAGCATGACTATATTATGATTTGTGGGGTAAATAACATAAAAATCGATTTGATATGTATGTGCATGGGCATATGGGTATATTTGATAAAGGAGGAAGTATTCGGTGGTTTTACCACATTTCGGTGACTTCGGTCACATATGTGAATTGGTGACTTGGTCCGTATATTTGACTCGGTGACTTGGTCACAAATTTTGACTCCGGTGACTTTGATCACATATTTGACTCGGTGACTTCAGTCACGTATGTGAATCTGGTGACTTGGTCACGTATGTGAAATTTGGACTTCGGTCAGGTGACTTCGGTCAAATCTATTTTGGTGGCTTTGTCACAATAAGGCGATGTGCATGTTGACTGCAAGAATCGCTTCGATGGTGTGTAGCGGATGGAGGTTGATTTAGTAATCCCCACGGTGTCTTTGGTTGATGCGGGGTGTGTAGCGGATGGATATTTAGGTTGGGTAGGGCTTGCATTTCATTTCATGAACATAACTATGTAATATTGAATGATTATTATTTGTTTTGCTATGAAATGGGCCTTTGGGCTAAATATAAGCTAAATGGGCCTTTGGGCTAAATTTAAGCTAAATGGGCCTTTGGGCTAAATATGAGTTAAAAGGGCTGTGGCCATATGTGAAATTTTGAGATTAAAAACATTTGATAAAATGGGCTTTTTAGTGTATGTGTTATACATTGAGTTTATAACTCACCCATTTTTATGGGATAACTTTTCGATGACTCGTGGTCACGATGGATCGGGCGTGAGGATTTGAGGTGGCGGTGCTCGTATCAAGTATTGTGGAGATTTTCCAACTTAAGCTTATTAATATTTAAATTTTATTACTTAGACTTTATTTTGGGTTGCTATTTTTGTAATAAGGCCACTATAAACTACTTTTAGATTTTGTGTTTGGATTTATTTTAAATTACGCCATGAACAATTATCAATTAAAATAACTAAATGGTTTTCGATAAATAATTTAAAAGGTTTTTGTCGTATATATATATATATATATATGTTTTAAGAATATACAATTCTATTTTTCAACTAAGCCCAACTCGATCTTTAAGTTAATCCGTTTTACTTAAAATCATCAAGTTTTCTTGAACAAGCGTTATTCCGCTAAAGTTTTACTCGAGGAACATACCAAATCCGGTTAGGCTTTTTGGGCGGGTTTGGGATGTTTCAACTTAATATCGAGCCAGTTTTAAACTCTCGGCCTTGGGTTTTGAAGCCCACAACGTTTTCAAAAGTTGACCCAAATGATTTTTTGAAAGTTTTCTTAAGTTAAAAGATTTTATAAGAGCATGGCACTTTCGAGTTCTCGGCCGGATCCATCGGTATGTACTTTATCGATATATGATATGTATGATAGTTTAAACTTAAACTATACTTTAGAGACATGGACCCTAGGTGTATGTGTGCTACTATGGAAACCAATTGAATATCATTTCATAAGACTTTCTTTTAATAAGAAGTGAAAAGATTCTAATACATAAGACTTTTCGTAAAAATGATAAGATCGTAGTAGACATGAGCTCTAGAGGACGAGGTCGTCGTGGACATGGAAGAGGAAGGATGATCTTTTGAACCATTCGATCTGGTCAAGGTTCCGAGAATGAAGCTCAAATCACTTACGGCTTGTTAGGCGAACTTTCAAGAACAAAATGAAGGTGGTGACGCAGATATCACAAGTCAGGTCTTGAGTTTTAGAACGAGTAGCGAAGCTAGTTTTGGAAATGGGTCTCGAAAGTCGATGGTCGAGAGACTAAGATCGAATGGAGCTGAGGTTTTCGGAGGAGTATCTGGAGTAGCTCAAATGTAGCTGAATATTGGTTGGAGGCGATCGAGAGAATCATGGACGATATAGACTGACCGATGAAGAGAAATTGAAAGGTGCTATTTCACTTCTCCGTGATGAAGCCTACCGTGGTGGCTCACTATCAAGGAGAGTACCCTATGGATCGTCGGATTGGGGTATTTTAAGATTAAATTCGAAGGAAAATATGTTGGAGCTAGCTACATTGACTCCAGAGGAAGACATTTCGAATTTGGTCCAAGGAAACAAGTCGATAGTGAATATGAAGCGAATTTTTGCGACTTAGCCGTTATGCGGAGGGATAGTGGCTACGGAATATGAACAGTGTATCGATTTGAAGATGGACTTAGAGATGAGCTAAGAGTGATGATTGCTCCACACCGTGAAAGAGATTTTGCAATCTTAGTGGAAAGGGCAAGAATTGTCGAAGAGGCTAAGCAATTTGAGAGACATAACAGGAATGAGGCGGAGCAAGAATAAGAGAAGCTTTGGGTCCTTAGGGTCGTCCGGGAATTTTTAGAAGAAATCAAGAAATGATAGACCGCGAGGTCAACAGACTGCTTCGGGAGGACAAAATCATATTTGTGCTCAATGTGGGAAAATACACTCGGGAGAATGCTGGAGAAAGACCGTCGGATGTTTCAAGTGCGATTCGAAGGATCACATGATCAAAGATTGCCCAATGAACTCAAAAAAGAACCGTCCAGCAAGTCAGGGTGCTAATCAGGCTGACAGAGGTGGGCAATGACGCAGATAAGAGGTCGTGGCCCAAATGGAAGGGGCAATGGTTACGGTAGAGGACGCGGAACTTGAGCGAGGCGATGGTAGCTCGAGGAGAGACAACCAGTTTGGTGTATGCGGTTAAATCGCAGAGAAAACGATGGCCTTTTGATGTTATCACGATGCGTTTACGATTTACGGGTTACCCTTTATTGCTTTGATAGATATAGGGTCAACTCATCCCTATATCGCTAGTGAAGTATCTGGGACTTTGCATGTGACTTAAATCGTACCTAGGAAGATGACCGTACTTAGTCCTTTAGGCGCATGATGATTGTAGACAAACTTTTTAGGAAGTGCCTTTAGAAGTCCAAGGGATCTGATTTTGGTGATCTAATGGAGTTCCATTCGGAGAATTTGACCTTATCTTAGGCATGGACTGGCTTGTGAAGTATCGTGCAAATGTGGATTGTGCTGCTAAGCGAATGTCATTAAGAACTTTTGATGACAAAGAAGTTGTAGTGATGGGCGAGAGACGGAACTACTTATCTAATGTAGTATCCACTCTTAAGGCAGAAAAGATGGTTAGAAAGGGATGTGAAGCCTTCCTGATGTTGGTGAGTGCTTTGGAGGCTAAGGAAGCAACTGCTAATGAAGTCAGGATAGTGAAGGAATTTGTAGATGTTTTTTCGGAAGAACTTCCAGGTTTGCCTCCGGATCGTGAGGTAGAATTCGGGATAGACTTATTGCAGGAGCAGCGCCGATTCTATTGCTCCATATAGAATGGCACCAAGGAGTTGGTTGAGTTGAAGGCTCAAATTCGGGAGTTGCTTGATCGTGGATTCATTCGACCTAGTGTGTCTCCATGAGGAGCACCGATCCTATTCGTGAAGAAGAAGGACGGATCGATGAGGATGTGTATAGACTACCGGCAGTTGAATAAGCTAACCATCAAGAACAAGTATCCTTTGCCAAGGATCGACAACATTTCGATCGACAAAGGGAGCTGCGGTATTCTCAAAGATTGATCTAAGGTCGGGGTATCATCAGCTTAAAGTGAAAGAAGCGGATATCCATAAGACGGCTTTCTGAACTAGGTATGGGCATTATGAATTTCTGGTAATGCCATTCAGATTGACGAATGCCCCAGCTACGTTCATGGATATGATGAATCGAATTTTCCAGCCCTACTTGGATCGTCGTGGTATTCATAGACGACATTTTGGTGTATTCTAAGTCCGAAGTAGAACATGATGAGCATCTCCGATTGTGTTACGAGTTTTAAGGAGAAGAAAGCGTCGCCAAATTCGATGAGTGTGAATTTTGGTGAAAGAAGTTACATTTTAGGCCATGTGGTGTCTGCGGAAGAGATAAGGTGGATCCTCGGAAGATTGAGGCTGTGCTAGATTGGAAACCACCTTAGTCCGTAACTAAAGTTCACAGTTTCTTGGGTTTAGCCGGATATTACGAAAGATTCGTCGAAGGATTTTCATCGATAGTTGCACCTTTAACGAAATTGTTGAGAAAGGAAGTACCTTTCGTGTGGGTGATAAGCGAGAGAGAGTTTTGAGAAGCTCAAGAAAGTTTTGGTGAAGCTCGGTTTGATTCAACCTGAGGCAAGAAAGGATTTTGTCATGTATTGTGATGCTTCTCACACGGGATTAGGATGTGTTCTGATGCAAAGCGGAAAGGTAGTTGCGTATGCGTCTCGACAGTTGAGACCGCACGAGGTTAATTACGGCGCATGACTTGGAGTTGGCGGTGTAGTCTTTGCTCTTAAGGTTTGGAGACATTACTTATCGGGGAGAAGTCGATGTATATACGGACCACAAAAGTCTGAAATATCTCTTGACTCGGAAAGAACTAAATTTGAGGCGTGAAGGTCGATAGAGTTATTGAAAGACTACGATTGTTCCATCGAGTACCACGGGCAAAGGCGAATGTGGTGGCGACGCTCTAAGTCAAAAAGTGGTGTCGATTTGAGGGCAATGTTTGCACACCTTAGTCTTTACGATGATGGAAGCTTCTTGGTAGAACTTGAGTTAAGCGAGCATGGTTAAGTCAAGTGAAAGAGAGGCGGTTAGTAGATGAAGATCCGGTGAAAAGCTTGACAGTGCGAGTGGGAAATTGGAAGATTTTGGTATTAATTGGTGGCGGGTATTGTGCTTCAAAGATAAAGTCTGTATGCCTAGGGATCGGGAGTTGAGGCAAAAGATACTTTAGGAATCGCATGGTAGCCCCTATCTATGCATCCCGGAGGAAGTAAGTTATATCGAGACTTGCGAGATCGGTTTTGGTGGCTTGGTCTTAAGTGAGAAGTTCACGAATTTGTAGGAAAGGGCTTGGCGTGTCGACAAGTCAAAATTTGAACATCAAATACCATCGGGATTGCTTCAACCGATAAAGATTCCGCATTGGAAGTGGGAGAGAATCACCATGGACTTTGTTAGTGGGCTTCCTCTTACGCCTACTAAGAAAGACTCTGTATGGGTGATAGTGGACCGATTGATGAAATCTACACATTTTATCGATTCGGATTGATTACTCTTTGCAAAATTGGCAAAGTTATATGTATTTGAGATTGTGAGATTGCATGGAGTCTGTTGTCGATAATTTGGACGAGATCCGAGGTTTACGTCGCGATTTTGGAAAGCATTGCATCGGGCTTTGGGCACAGATTGGACTTGATCGGCATTTCATCCTCGATCGGATGGTCGGTCCGAAAGAGTAATCCAAATCTTAGAAGATATGTTAAGGGATGTGTGATAGATTTCAAGGAAGTTGGGAGGAATTCTTACAGTTGGCAAAATTTGCGTACAACAACGGTTTCCAATCCAATATCTGGATGGCACCATATGAAGCACTATATGGACGAAAGTGTCGCACTCCTACGTGTTGGGCGAGATTAGGAGAACGTCGATTTTGGGTCCGAGATAGTGGTGAATCAAGAAAAGGTTAAAATAATCCGGGCTCGGTTAAAGGAAGCATCAGACAGACAAAAAATCGTGACGCAGATCTAAAGCGGAAAGAAATAGAGTATCGCATGGGAGACCAAGTTTTCCTAAAGGTTTCACCTTGGAAAAAGGTGATGAGATTTGGGCAAAGGAAAGCTAAGTCCCGAGTTCATTGGACCTTATCGGATTTTGAAGCGGGTGGGATCATGGCATATCGATTAGATTTGCCTTGGCTCAAGCAAATGCATGATGTGTTCCATGTTTTAATGTTACGCCGTTATCGGTGGATCCATCTCATGTAGTGCCGTTGAGGAGGTGGAATTAAGATCGATTTGTCATATGAAGAGGAGCCAATTCAAATTACGGCGAGATGTAAAGGTTTTACGGAGAAAATCAGTTCCTCTCGTCAAGGTATTATGGCGTAATCATGGATCAGAAGAAGCTTTGTGGGAACCGAAGGAAGCGATGCGACAGCAATACCCTCACTTATTACAGCCAGGTAATTTCGGGGACAAAATTATTTTAAGGGGGTAGAACTGTAACATCCCGATAATTAGGGGTTACGCATCTTACTTAATTGAATGAAGTTGCATGCTTAATTATTATTAAGTATATTTTTTTTTTTGGAAGTTATTTGAGCTTCATTAATTAAGTGAATGATTAGTAAACTTTTAATTCCTATTAATTAGAGAGAGAGCTAAGCAAGTTAGGCCTTAAGAATTAATGATAAGAAGTTTTAGCATGAATTGAGTAATTGGCAAGGTGGTTAAGATGCATGGATGTGTGCTTGAGGAGTGAAGTTTGAATCTCCTAGCTAGCATTAGAGAGGATTTTAATTTTTTTGTTTTCTTCCCTATAAGTGTCGGCCAAGAAAGTTCTAGAGTGGATGAGCATTCATTCATTTTTGGCTATTTGACCATGTGGAAAAGGAAGCTAGGAACTTATGGCATGGAATCATAAGTTGATGATAAGATGAGGGGGGACAAAAGGCATGATATGGGGCAAGGTTTTGGGAGTGTGTTCATGGTCAATTTACCATGAACCTAGACGGCATGAAGGGCTAAAGGGAGTGGTTTATTGTTGATAGCAAATCAAGAGTTGATGGGGAAGAAACAAGGAGGAAAAAGGGGATAATGTTGGCATTGATTTGGCCGAATTTTTGCTTTGCCATTAGGGAAAAGTTGGCCAAAAGTCTTGCATTTTTTTGTTTGTCCATCTTTTCTCATTTCTCCAATAGTTTCTCTCCTAGCCAATTTGTCATTGAGTTTAGGTAAAACTTTCTTTTTGTTTTGGCTTTCTTCTTTTGACCAATTTTCTCAAAAACTCCCACTTTGGCGAATGTACCTTAGGCACTTTGGTACACTTTTGCTTTTGATTTAGCCCTCAATTGTGTTTGAACCAAATACAATTTTCTTTCTCCATCTTTCTTTTTGAAACCGAAACTACAAAGTTCAAAGAGCCAATTTCTTCATTTCTTCCTCCTTGGTAAATGTGCAAAGGTTCCTAAACACATTTCTTTTCATTTGAGAAATCATCATCATCATCTTATTCTCTTTTTTCTCTTTTTCTTCCTTCTCTTTTTCCTTCTCTTTTCCTTCTCTTTCTTCTTTCTTTCAAAATCGAAACCATCATATTGAAACCACCATTTCTCTTCTCTTTTTGTTAAGGCCAAATCACCATATTTTTTTTTCTTCTTATTCAAAGCAGAATCTTGAAGGACTCAAAGTAAGATTTTATCAATTATTTTCATCATTCCTTTTTACTTTAGCAAACTTAAAATCATGATCTTTTATTTTCTCTCCTAGGCCGATTCATTTGAAAAGATTTTTCAAAGATCTTTGTTGAAGACAACCTTTAAATGACCATTCGAAATCATCAAGGTAAGGTTATTAATTTAGATCAGACATATTTATTTAGATGGATCACTAATCTACGTTATTTTTAGGCGATCTAAGATCATCAAGATAGGTAAGAAAGGAGCCGTGCGGAGTGTTTGGAAGAGAGGAGGTATTCCTTTACCATCGAACTACAAACAAAGGGTATGTCGTGGTTAGAGACTTTCTCTTGGGTTGTGGACCCTCTGCTAACGAGGATCGGTTATTGAGTAGTCACGTACAACCGAACCACTTTACGTTGGTGGAATATCGTGGGTTTTGATCCATCTAGTGGAGAAAACCACAAATAACATCATTCGTGAATCGAGGGTAAGGATTTAGATCCATCGTCAATAAGTGTAATATTGTTAACAAAAGTTTATACTAACCAAGTGTGTCAATCAATTAGGTGTTGACGAGCAAGAGGGTATTGTTCTCACTGTCACTAGGTGTGTAACCTTACATTAAAAATCTCATAAGATTTACATATATTTAATTGTGACTATATGACCATGTGTATGATTGTGCTTTTGGATACCATTCGGTGGTATCGATATTTAGGTATGTTTACCCCAATATTTTGTTTATTTTGCTATATGCATCAATATGAAATAAGCATGACTATATTATGATTTGTGGGGTGAATAACATAAAAATCTGATTTGATATGTATGTGCATGGGCATATGGGTATATTTGATAAAGGAGGAAGTATTACGGTGGTTTTACCACATTTACGGTGACTTCGGTCACATATGTGAATTGGTGACTTGGTCACGTATATTTGACTCGGTGACTTGGTCACATATTTGACTCCGGTGACTTGGTCACATATTTGACTTCGGTGACTTGGTCACGTATGTGAAATTGGACTTGATCGGTGACTTGGTCACATCTGTTTTGGTGGCTTTGCCACAATAAGGGCGATGTGCATGTTGGTGCAACAAATCGCCTTCGATGGTGCGTAGCGGATGGAGGTTGATTTAGTAATCCCACGGTGTGATGGTTGATGCGGGGTGTGTAGCAGATGGATATTTAGGTTGGTAGGGCTTGCATTTCATTTCATGAACATAACCATGTAATATTGAATGATTATTATTTGTTTTGCTATGAAATGGGCCTTTGGGCTAAATATAAGCTAAATGGGCCTTTGGGCTAAATTTAAGCTAAATGGGCCTTTGGGCTAAATATGAGTTAAATGGGCCTATGGCCATATGTGAAATTTTTAGATTAAAACATTTGATAAAATGGGATTTTTAGTGTATATGTTATACATTGAGTTTATAACTCACCCATTTTTATGGGATAACTTTTCAGATGACTCGTAGTGCGATGGATCGGGGCAGCAGAGATTTCGAGGTGGCCAGTGCTCGTATCAAGTATTGTGGAGATTTTCCAACTTAAGCTTATTAATATTTAAATTTTATTACTTAGACTTTATTTTGGGTTGCTATTTTTGTAATAAGGCCACTATAAACTACTTTTAGATTTTGTGTTTGGATTTATTTTAAATTCTGCCATGAACAATTATCAATTAAAATAACTAAATGGTTTTCGATAAATAATTTAAAAAGGTTTTTGTCAGTAATATATATATATGTTTTAAGAATATACAATTCTATTTTTCAACTAAGCCCAACTCGATCTTTAAGTTAATCCGTTTTACTTAAAATCATCAAGTTTTCTTGAACAAACGTTATTCCGCTAAAGTTTTACTCGAGGAACATACCAAATCCAGTTAGGCTTTTTGGGTCGGGTTTGGGGTGTTTCAATTTCGGCATATTCTGCTCTACAGCTAGAGTAGAGAGAATACACACCTGATAGGATCTAAAGCAGCTAAACCACGCTCTGAGCACTCCTATGCCCAACGCCAACCAGGTATGCTCCTTCTCCTCCTAGGCAGCTCTATATATAGCTAGCTTCTCACCTTTCTTCTTTGTATCTTTTCGATGTGGGATCCCTCCGTCAGTAGAGTTTAAATCAAAATCAAACTCTTCCCGTCCAATCCGCAAAATAAATACTCCCTTGCTTTCCATGAGATTCGAACCCAAGCTCTCCCATCAGCCAATTCACGCCACTTGCCACTAAGCCACAAGCTCCTCTTGTGTCCAACATCATGCGCAACTAAATATAAACCTATGGCCAAATTCTAAATTCCATATAAAAAGAAAACCAAAATGCAAGAGCCAAGACTTGAACCTTGGACCTCCTTCCTCCCTTATGTCGTTACCCCCTTGCTCCTTAAGTTGCATCACTTTGCCACTACACCACACACTCCACTTGTGTCATTTTCTCCACATTTTATCCTTAAAGCCTACCTACTAACTCCCAGGGTTTTATTCACCTAAAACCAAAATTTTTCCTAAGGCCTAACTTGAACTCGGGACTTCATAGAAGCCCCCTAACCTTCCAAAATCACTCACATACTAGATCCAACTTGCATTAAAGTCGTTCTCTTATTCCCAAAATTTTTAAACGATCCTACGCCTAAGGCCTAATGGGCCCAATTCTACTAGGCCCAACTTTGGGATGTTACAAACCCCACATGGATAAAATCCAGGAAATGTGGAAAATACTGGATTGGGCTATGTAATTCACATAGTCGTGATGAAATTTGGGCTAAATGGGTCACATGAGCTTGTGGACCCACTTGGGCCGAATATTGGGCCTTGGGCCATTTACATCATTTCGACCATATAGGTTATCTGTGTCGCTCAAGACGAAAGTAGACCTTCAGAGAGGTTGTTAACTGCACTAAGATCCCAAAGTAAGTAAAATGGCCAAAATACCCCTAAAGGGTAAAATTACCATTTTACCCCCTAGTACATAGAAATGACCCTTTTAACCCTAGCGGTAGGTTGGTGATGAATGTATATTATTATAACATCCCTTACCTATATGCAAGTCGAACAGGTTTTGAGGCATTACCTAACTAATTTAGCTTAAAAATCTCGACTAGGGTTATAAAATTTCGTTCAAACCCATTTCTTGCTCATTCTCGGTCTACATGGCCCTAAATATGCCTCCAAGAGGTTTCAGGATCTAACCGGGGACTTTTACAAACTTGGAAAGCTTTTCATCAAAACAGGGGCCACATGCCAGTGTTGAACTAGGGACATGCCCGTGTGCCCCTAAGACATGCCCGTGTCTTTAACCCGTGGTCGACACTGACTAATTTCACACGGCCTTGACACAGCCATGGCCCTGGTCCGTGTGCAAACCTTACCATTCTGACTTACCCATATGGCCCATACACACGTCCGTGTGCTTCATCCGTCTGGAGATTTAAATCCCAAGTGCAAGGTGCAGACTTCACACGGCCTGGGGAAACGCCCTTGTGCTAGTCGTGCCTCCCACACGATCTAGACACATGCCTGTATGTCTACCTATGTGGACAATTAGTAGGCTATATACCAAGCCCTTGCCACCCTACGTTACACATATACAGGCTATATGCCAAGCCCTTGCCACCCTACGTTACACACATACATATTCCAATTCAAAACAAGACAACCCTTATCCCAAAGGCACATCTAAGAACTTATTCCAACATAAAAGAAAATCAAAAGGTATTTCTAGGAGCTCAAAAATCAAGATATACAAAAGGACATATACCTCATGAAATTCATCTTCATTAAGCAATAGAACTTACGAAGTATTTGCCTAACTTATAAGGCCAATTACAAAAATGACTTTTATAACTTACATAGCCAACACTTTGACTAACAATTACAACTTAACAAAATACGCAAGCCCTACACATGCCTTACTTAAAATAAGTCTAAATTGTTATACCAAAGTGATGTCGATAGTGTGATTTTCGAACTCCTAAGTCCATGATCCTCGAGTTATCTTGGCAATACTACAATGAAGAAGGGCAATGAAAGGGGTTAGCATGAAGCTTAGTAAGTTTGCATGGAAACACATAGCAATATTAAGCTCATAATATAATCCATCCATGGCATTAACTAACCATACACTAGTCAAAGGCTTTTTGACATACTTACTTATGATTGCCCTTATTTAGCACATACCGTGCAACATGTTGTAATCGTTTCATTGTGACTCATTCATGAGTACTTGTATTCACTCATTCCCATGATTTAGTACCATTCTCATTTGTACTTTAAACTAATTTACTTATCCCATTAATCACTAGGGATAGTCAAAGACGCATTTTAATTGTCATTCATGTGGATACAAAGCCAATGCCACATCCTAAAGGTGGTCTTATATGGAATCACTTCTAAATGCCAATGCCATATCCCGGATATGGTCTTATATAGAGTTTTACAACAAGTATCGATGTCATATCCCGGATACGGTCTTATACAATTCTTATATTCATTACCGAAGCTATATCTCGGATATGGTCTTATACGGGATCTCAACTCGATGCCAAGGCCATGTCCCAGACATGGTCTTATACGGGACCTCATCTATTTTAAATCTCGGCGATAGTAATTTCATATTCAATATAGTCCACTAGGACCTCAACATCTCATTCAACATTAACTACTCAATTTAGTACAGCATCATGCATCAATATGATACAAAGCATACTCAATTATGCTAACACAAATGTTGCATTAACCACATACAAACTTACCTCGATTTCAAAATGAGCTAACTCGTCGATTTAGTTCAAGACTTTGTTCTTTCCCCGATCGAGCGGAGTCTCAGTTATTCTTGCTCTATAATAGCAATTTAGCTCATTTTAATCACCACATTAATGAAAGCATTTCAACAATCATGTTTAGGTAAAATTACTATTTTGTCCCTAGACTTTGGCAAAATAACCATTTTGCCCCTAGGCTCGAAAATTAATTATAATCACATTTCTCCCTTCAACAATCCTAGGTGAGCATTTAATACTCTTATAGCTATCATCAAAATTCAACATTTCATATAATTACTACAAATTTGTAACCTTTTCATCTAGGTCCAATTTGGTGTTTTCAAGACAACACCTTTCACAAAAGTTGTTCATCTAACAACTAAGACTCAATTTCTTCCATAAAAATGCAGCAAATAACTAAGATAGTTCTCATGGAAAAACTCTAAACTTTTTTCGATATTGCACAATAGTCCCCTCATTTGAAAGCTTAAGCTTTAGGGGTCCCAAAAGTACACCTATTTTCAAGAAAAGATCACTAAAACACTTACTTGTGAAGAGATGAGTGTGCTAAAATTTTTGAAGCTTTCTACCCTCTATTTGCTGCTAATTTTTTGTGGAAGAGTGAAAGAGAAAAAAGATGATATCTTTTCTCTCCTTATTTTATTAATATTAGTCAAATTAGTCCACCTACTATCACCAACTTTGACCAACATTGACAAATTTGTCTCCTATGATAGACTATGGTAAGCCAAGCAAATATTGGGGGTCTAATTGCCTTTTAAAGACCTCCAATTGTCAATCTATGGCTATTTGGTACCATTAGCTTATAGAATGGAACATTCACACTTTATGCGATTTAGTCCTTTTTCGCGATTAAACATGAAATCGTTAAAATTAAAGCACCAAAATTTTCATACACATATACTATCATGCTCTAACTCATAATATAACATGAAAATAAATTTCTCTAATATCAGATTAGTGATTTTGAGATCTCTATCCTGACTAGCCCCTAAATCGTGCTGTTACAATTCTCCCCCTTAAGGATTTTCATCCCCGAAAATCTTACCGGTGAAAAGGTTGGGATATTGGTTTCTCATCGTTTCCTCGGGCTCTCATGTAGCCTCTTCTATTTCGTTCCTTTTCCATAGAACTATCACTAGGGCTATGCTTTTGTTCCTTAATTGCTTGACCTCTCGCGCCAAAATTCTAACTGGCTCTTCACCATAAGACAAGTCCGGTTGTAATTCTACCTCTGTCGGTACTATGACATGTGAATGGTCTAAATGGTATCGGTGTAACATGGATATGTGAAAGACATCATGAATCTTTTCCAGCTCAGGTGGCAAGGCTAACCAATAAGCTACCGGTCCTATCCTCTCAGTAACTTCATAAGGTCCGATAAAATGCGGACTCAATTTGCCCTTCCGGCCAAATCTAAGGACTTTCCTCCAAGGTGATACTTTCAAGAACACTTTCTCACTAACTTTAAATTCAATCTCTTTCCTTTTCAAATCCGAACAGGACTTTTGCCTATATGAGGTGACTTTCAAATAGTCACGTATCACTTTTACCTTCTCTTCAGTTTCCTTAACCAAGTCGACCCCGTGAATCTGTTTCTCTTTGAGTTCTGACCAATACAAGGCCGTTCGGCACTTACGCCCATACAATGCCTCATAAGGCGCCATTTTCAGACTTGACTGAAAGCAATTATTATAGGTGAATTCCACCAATGGTAAGTATTTCTCCCAATTACCGTGGAATTCCAAAACACAACATCGAAGCATGTCTTCATGTATCTTAATTACCCTTTCCGATTGCCCGTCAGTTTGAGGATGAAAGGATGTACTGAAACTCAATTTTGTGCCCATGGCCTCTTGTAACTTTTTCAAAAATCGTGATATGAATCTCAGATCTCTATCTAAAATGATCGACAATGGTACACCATGGAGTCTTACTATCTCTGACATGTATAAATTCACTAATTTATCAAGTGAATAGTTGACTTGCATTGGTATAAAATAGGCTGACTTTGTGAGTCTATCAACCACTACTCATACTGCATCGTTCTTATTTGCAGTCAACGGTAAGCCCATCACAAAGGCCATGGTAATACCATCCCATTTCCACTCAAGAATCATAATGGGTTGAAGTAAACCTGAAGGTACTTGATGTTTAGTCTTCACTTGCTAACAAAACAGGCATCTTGATACAAACTCGGAAATGTCTTTCTTCATACCAAGCCACCAATACCATTTCCTCAAATCATTGTACATCTCCGTGCTGCCTGGGTGTACATTCAAACATCTGCTATGCATTTCATGCAAGATTTTACTAATAAGCTCATCATTTCTGGGTACAAAGACCCTATCTCAAAATCTTAGACATCCATCAGGATTTACTCGAAAGTCTGACTCAACGTTCAACTCGCATATAGCTCTCTTGGCTTGCAAACTATTATCATCTTTCTGAGCTTCACAAATCTCTTAGAGAAACAACGGTTTAGCCCTCAATTCAGCTAAAATAGAACCATCATCCAACAAAGACATCTAAGTACTTATGGTTCTTAGTTCAAACAATGATTTTCTGCTCAAAGCATCATCGACTACATTTGCCTTTCCCGGATGGTAGTCAATTACCAACTCATAATCCTTAATCAACTCTAACCACCTTCGTTGCCTCAATTTCAATTCCCTTTGAGTCAGCAAGTATTTTAGGCTTTTGTGGTCGGTGAAAATTTGGCACCTTTCACCATACAAATGATGCCTCCAAATTTTCAATGCAAACACAATTACGACCAACTCTAAATCATGAGTCAGGTAATTATTCTTGTACGGCTTAAATTGCCTAGAGGCGTATGCAATCACTTTACCCTCTTGCATAAGTGCACAACCCAATCTGTTCAAGGACGCATCATGTAAACCATAAATTCTCTTCCTAGCTCGAGTTGTACCAGAACAGGAGCCTCAGTCAATAGTGTCTTCAGTTTCTCAAAACTCTGTTACACCTTTCTGGCCAATTCAACTTCACATCTTTTTGCAAAAGTCTCATCATCGAGGTCGCTATCATGGAAAACCCCTTGAAAAAATGCCTATAATAGCCGGTTAGGCCTAGGAAACTACTTACTTCAGTTACGCTCCTCGACGGTTTCCATTCAACAGTTGCTAAAATCTTACTTCGGTCGAATCTAATCCCGTCTCCTGAGACAATGGGCCCCAAAAATCCCACTTCCTTGAGCCAAAATTCACTCTTACTGAATTTGACATATAGTTATTTTTGTCTCAAAACTTGTAGAACCATACTCAAATGCTCATCATGATCGTTCTCATCCCGAGAGTAGATTAGTATGTCATCGATGAAAACCACAACAAATTTATCCACGTATGGCTGAAAAATGCAATTCATCAAATCCATGAAGATCGCAGTGGCATTCGTTAGACCAAAAGGCATGACCGAAATTCATAGTGGCCATACCTAGTCCTAAATGTGGTGTTCGGCTCATCCGAGTCCTTGACTCTCAGTTGATAGTACCCTGACCTCAAATCTATCTTGGAAAATTTCGTGGCTCCCTTCAATTGATCGAATAGATCGTCAATCCTCGGCAACGGGTACTTGTTCTTCACAGTTACCTTATTGAGTTGCTGATAATCTATACATAGTCTCATGGAACCATCTTTCTTCTTCACGAATAAAATGGGAGCACCCTACGGAAAAAAACTCGGCCTTTCGAAACCTTTATCTGTTATTTCTTGCAACTGTGCTTGTAGCTCTTTTAGCTCAATTAGAACCATGATATAAGGAGCAATAGAAATAGGGGCAGTACCCGGAGCTAACTCAATCCTAAATTCAATTTCTCTAACCAGAGGTAGCCCTGGCAACTCTTTTAGGAAGACATTCGGGTAATCGTATACTGTGGGTACCGACTCAATTCTCGAATCAGTCTCTTTAGTGTTCAACACAAAGGCAAGATGGGCCTCGTATCCCTTTCTCAAATACTTCTGAGTCGACAAGATTGACATCACTACTGGTGACCTATCTGGTTTATCTGATTCAACAAGAATAAGATTACCATTTTCATCTCTCAACTCAATATACTTCTCCCTACAATTCATAATTACACCATGAGTAACTAACCAATCCATCCCAAGGATGACATCAAACTCATCAATTGGCAATAACATAAGATCAACAGAGAAACAATGACCTTTAATCATCACGGGCAACCTTTGCAAACTCTATCAACCAACACGCACTTGCCTAGGGAATTAGACACTCTTATGATAAATTCAGTAGACTCTATAGGCATGCTCATGCTAGAGTCTAATTTTTGCATATGTATGAGTGGGTAGATCCTGGATCAACTAAAGCTATAACACGAATATTCTGGAGAGAAAAGGTACCGGTGATTACGTCGAGAAAGATGCCTCTTTACGAGCAAAAATGGCATATGTCCTCGCCGGTGCTCTACCCTCGACTCTAGCAGCCTCTCTAGATGGGTTGTTACTACCCATCTCAATTCTTGAATTTCACAATGGTCTTTCCCTAGCAGTACTTCCCGATCTTACATTCTGAGGCTTTTCTTTCTCGCCCACCTCGGGGCAGTCTCTGATAAAGTGGTCCATGACCCACATCTGAAACAAGCTTTCTCATTAGCTCGACACTCACCAGAATGGTGTCTGCCACACTGAGGGCATTCTGGTCTACTTGGTCGGAAGTTGCCCACACTAGCAACTGATGTGATCTACCCTTTCAACCCCAAAAATTGCTTTCCTTTACTTTGGGTTGAAAACTCCGCTGAAGTGACTGATCGAGTAGAGAAATCCCTCAATTTATTAGATGAGGATTGGTGAGACTTATTTAGTTTTCTCTTCCTCAAGTCACGAGACTCATTCTCTGCTCTTCTCTTCTCCTTAACCAATTTTTTGATTTTACAAGCTTTATCTACCAACACTACGAATTCCTTTAGTTCGATAACTCCAACATATAAACGGATGTCCTCATTCAGTCCGTCCTCAAACCTCTTTCACATGACTGCCTCGGTAGACACATGCCCACGATCATAGTTTCTAAGCCTTACGAACTCCCGTTCGTAATCAGTCACTGACATACGGCTTGCTTCACTTCTAAGAACTCCTTCTTCTTGTGGTCGATGAACCTCTGGCTGATGTACTTCTTTTGGTATTCCTCTTAGAAAAATTCCTAGCTAACCCTCTCCCTTGACACCAACGACACCAAGGTGTTCTACTATCGGTAGCCTCAATATCTTAGGAGGGATACCACACATTTTATTCCTCAAGGGTGCAAGATAACTTATCGAATACCCTGATGGTATTCTCGAGCCAGAATTCCACTCTCTCCAGGTCATCATCCTTATTTACCCAAAATTCCTGGGCTCCTTGCTTTTGGATCTTATCCACCGGAGGCCTTTCTCTTCTCACCACCTCACCACTTGAGGAGCTACTGGAGTGAGTTGACAAATTGGTGGGGGTGGAGGGGGTTGAGAGTTAGGATTTGCTCGCGTATACTCAGTTTACCAGTTGTTCATCATGTGGAGAAAGGCTTCTCGAGCCTCTTCTCCCTAACCCAAGGTCTCGGGTCTACTATTAGCTGGTGCAGTCCTTTGAGCGGGAGCCGACGCTTTACTCCCAGTATCATCGGCTGCAGTTCGGTCTGGACAGAATCCATATACTACATAACACACAATTTTATATGTCAGGAACCATCACACTATCATTACTCAAACACTCTTCCATATAGCATGTATAGCTAGACTCGTACTTACGCTACGTTAGTCTTAGAATCGACTAAACCGTAGCTCTAATACCAATAAATGTAACACCCCTTATCCGTATGCAAGCCGACACAGGGTTTGAGGCATTACCTAACTAATCTTGCTTAAACATCTCAACTAGGGTTATAAAATTTTGTTCAAACCCATTTCTTGCTCATTCTCGGTCTAAATGGCCCTAAACATGCCTTTGAGAGGTTTCGAGATCTAATCGAAGACTTTTACTTGGAAAGCTTTTCATCAAAACAGGTGCCACACGCCTGTGTTAAATTAGGGACACGCCCGTGTGCCCCTAAGACCTGCCCGTGTCTTTTACCCGTGGTCGACACTAACTAATTTCACACAGTCTGGACACGTCTGTGGCCCTAGCCCAGTGCCAAACCTTATCATTCTGACTTATCCACACGGTCCAAACACACGTCCGTGTGATTCAGCCATGTGCCAATTTAAATCCCAAATACAAGGTGCAGACTTCCCACGGCCTGTACTTATGCCCATGTGCTAGGCGTGCCTCCCACACGGTCTAGACACACGCCCATATGTCTACCCATGTGGATAATTAACAGGCTATATACCAAGCCCTTTCCACCCTACGTTACACACATACATATTCCAATTCAAAACAATACAACCCTTATTCCAAAGGCACATTTAAGAACTCATTCCAACATAAAAGAAAATTAAAAGTGATGTCGATAGTGTGATTTTCGAACTCCTACATCCACGATCCTCGAGTTATCTTGGCAATACTACAAGGAAGAAGGGCAATGAAAGGGGTAAGCATGAAGCTTAATAAGTTTGCATGGAAATATATAGAAATAATAAGCTCATACTATAATCTATCATGGCATTAACTAACCATACACTAGTCAAAGGCTTTTTGAAATACTTACTTACGATTTCCCTTATTTAGCACATACAGTGCCACATGTTGTAATCTTTTCATTGTGACTCATTCACGAGTACTTGTAATCACTCATTCCCATGACTTTAGTACCATTCTCATTTGTACTTCTAAAGTCATTTACTTAACCCATTAATCACTAGGGATAGTCAAAGACGTATTTTAATCGTCATTCATGTGGGTACGAAGCCCATGCCACATCCTAGAGGTGGTCTTATATGGAAACACTTAGAAATGCTAAAGCCATATCCCGGATATGGTCTTATATAGAGTTTCACATCAAGTATCGATGCCATATCTCGGATACAATCTTATACGATTCTTATATTCATTCCGAAGCCATATCGCATATATGGTCTTATACGGGATCTCAACTTCGATCTTGAGGCCATGTCTCGGACATGGTTTTATACGGGACCTTATCTATTTCATATATCGACGACAGCAATTTCATATTCAATATAGTCCACTAGGACCTCAACATCTCATTCAACATTAACTACTCAATTTAGTACAGCATCATGCATCAATATGATACAAAGCATTCTCAATTATGCTAACACAAATGTTGCATTAATTTTTACAAACTTATCTCGATTTCAAAATGAGCTAACTCGTCGCTTTAGTCCAAGACTTTGTTCTTTCCTCAATCGAAGCGGATTCTCGGTTCTTCTTGCTCTATAATAGAATTTTAGCTGATTTTAATTACCACATTAATGAAAGCATTTCAACAATCATGTTTAGGCAAAATTACTATTTTGCCCCTAGACTTTGGCAAAATGACCATTTTTCCCCTAGGCTCAGAATTAATTCTAATCATATTTCTACCTTCAACAAGCCTAGGTGAACATTTAATACTCTTATAGCTATCATCAAAACTCTACATTTCACATAATTACTACAGATTTGTAACCTTTTTATATAGGTCCAATTAGATGTTTTCAAGACAACACCTTTCACAAAAGTTGTTCATCTAACAACTAAGACTCAATTTCTTCCATAAAAATACAGCAAATAACTAAGATAGCTCTCATGGAAAAACTCTAAACTTTTTACCATATTGCATAATAGTCCCCTAATTTGAAAGCTTAAGCTTTAGGGGTCCCAAAAGTACAACTATTTTCAAGAAAAGATCACTAAAACACATACTTGTGAAGAGATGAGTGTGTTGAAATTTTTGAAGCTTTCTACCCTCTATTTGCTGCTAATTTTTGATGGAAGAGAAAAAATATGATATCTTTTCTCTCCTTATTTTATTAATACTAGTCAAATTAGTCCACCTACTATCACACAACTTTTACCAACATTGATAAATTTGTCTCCTATGCTAGTCTATGGCCGGCCAAGAAAATATTTGGGGTCTAATTGCCTTTTAAAGAACTCCAATTGTCAAGCTATGGCTATTTGGTACCTTTAGCTTATAGAATGGAACTTTTTCACTTTAAGCGATTTTATCCTTTTTCGCTATTAAACATGAAATCGTTAAAATTAAAGCAACAAAATTTTCATGCACATATACTATCATACTCTGACTCATAATATAACATGAAAATAAATTTCTCTAATCTCGAATTAGTGATTCTGAGATCACTATTCGACTAGCGCCTAAATTGAAATATTACGCTTATTGTCTGTTGTCTTGAGTAGGACATATTGCATACACTAAATATTTATGACATGGCATACTGCTTGGGGTTGGGATTCTGATATGGAGGAAATCACATCGGTGGCTCGCCACATATCTTTATTCTTGGCGACTTTTCAATTATTATTACTTGCGACTATCTTTGTGATATTGGTGTGCTCGCTGGGTGGATCGATTTTATCCCCACATGGTGTGTTGGTTGGTACGGGTGGTGTGTTGGTTGGTACAAGTGGTGCATTGCATATTTACACCATATTGATACTGTATTGGGCTTAGGCCCACGTATTCTTGAATGGGCCGATGCCCACACTTTGTCTTTAATGTCTCGAATAGGGCTCAGCCTGCATCACATCTTGCATGATAGGGGGTACACACTGAGTTCTCGTAACTCACCCTTTTCTTTTAACTATGCAGGTAATCCCCAGCCTTAGGTGATTTGGAGCTTTGAGGGACTCGGAGGTGGCCACGTGTTTGCTAATATTTTATTTTAGACCTAGTTATTTAAATTTTTATATTGGGTTGATATTTATGTAATAAGGCATCTGGTGATTTTAATTTCTTTTTATTGGGTTTAGTTTCTTATTTTGAAACTGCCAAACTAATACAAACAAGTTTTCAACAATAATAACTATTTTAAAAGACAAACACACATTTTTAAACTTTAAAATGACATTCATTAGAGTAGCTTCTATGGGTTTTTAACCAACTAAGAAACCAACAGTAACAAACATGGCAATCTCTTAAAAATGATTTTCTCTCAACAAGCCTGATTTCGAAAAACACTTTGATGTGACACGTCAGATTCGGTCGTAATGTTTAGGCCGGGTTTGGGGTGTTACACAAATGATGAAAATGTTACTTATATGCTTGAATGGATGTGGAATGTGTTTATTTGAATTATATGAATGTTGTGGAGGTATGAAATAATCACATGCCCGATAATGTTAAAAAAATGTTTAAATCCAGTTTGAATAAATGAAAATTGATGGATAAATGTAATTGCCAAAATGAATGAGGTCCTGTATTTTTTGCAGAATGTATTAGGCTCGAATGAGCAATCCTAATGACTTTATTACAGAAAGGATTTAGCCCAGACGGGTAATCCTGATGTGAGTCCTCTTTAGTATATATTATGATTTGGATTTAGCACGAACAGGTAATCCAGATCAAGCTCCTTAGAACACATGTCATAAAAAGGATTTAGCCTGGACTGGTAATCCTGTTGTATACATGTATGGCTCGAGAGTGTACTCTATGAGATAGTTCCTTATGGGTACCATTGAATATGAATTGACAGATCCTGATTTGTACACATCGAGTGTACTACCTGAGTAACCATCGATATTTCAGATAAATTCAATGAGTAGAAATCTTGATATGAGAAGATATGTATAAGAAATAAGTTACTATACGTATCCATCTGAAATACAAGAAAATGATGTTACATGACAAATGATATATGAAAACATGAGATGATGTTATTTGTACATGGACTTTATTTGATGAATATATGTGCATTCTTGATTATAGACTTGTACACCTTGAGTGTACTAATCGTGACCTTGATATTCTGAGTGAAATGAGTAAAGTTATAATGTGAAATGATCTAAACTCAAAGTGAACTATTATGAAATTATACTTGTAATAATGAGATAAATTATACACGTTTAATGAATATATGTGGTAGAAAGCATATGTGCATGGAAACTTAATTGTTGTGAGCCTGTAACACCTCGAATTTGGGCCTAGAAGGAATGGGCCTTGAGTGTGGGAACAACTAGGAGACTGCACATAAATATTTATGTGTGCAAGAAAGTGACACAATTGACTGTCTGCTTCAATGGTTAAGTGATTTAGTAGTGTTTGGGAGTGTCTGAAAAGTCTTGGGTTCAAATCTAGGCTTTAGCAAAAAAAAATTTTTTCTTTTAAGTGAACCTTGGCATTGGCTGCAAGGCCTTATGAATATTTATGGTTAAAATATGACAAAGGAAGCATATGGTCTAGTGGCAAGGTGGCGTTAGGAGTATACATGTGGTTTGAGGTTCAAGTCAGGGCGTCTACAGAATTTTTGGTTGTTCCTTGAATAAACCTGGGTTTTGGCGTGAAGGCTTTATAAAATATTGAGGATAAGTTATGTCAGAAAGAGCCTATTGGCTTGATGGTAAGTGGCGTGATAAAGCTTCAAAGGGGGATGGTGTTCGAGTCACACTTGGAACGAATAAATATTTATTTTGCTAACATGGGACGGCCAGTGTTGGAAGTAGATTCGAATTCCGTTGAGTGAAAGTTTGAACTGGCCTTGGAGTTGTTATGGAGGATGTCAAGGAGTGAATCAAGGAGGGATTTGAAGGAATTTCAAATTGGATGGAAAAAGGGGAGTTTGAGGGTAAGTGGGTTTGTGCCGAATTGGCTAAGGTGAACTCATAGTTTCGACTTTGCGGAGTTTGTGTTTTCATTTCAGTTGTTGAGAGCATCTGGAGGTCTTTCGGGATTTTTTTGTGTTTCCTCTCTAAATCTGAGCTAGCATTTTTTTTGGGGAGTGTTTTACTATTTTGATTTTGGCACTTCCTCTTCACTGCTTAGCTGAATACATCTCTTCCCTCCTTCACCATTATTTCATTCGGTATTCTCTCTATAACTCCCTCTATCGAATTTTTTAGTTTTCACCCCTATCGGTTTTGAACTGACTTTATTTGCTCTTGTGAAGTGGCCGAATACCTCTATATCTTCGCATCACTTTCTTTTCCTTCTTCTCTCTTTTCTCTTCCTAGGTCGAATACATTTCTTTTGCCCTCTTATTGCACCTTGATTTTTTGGAGCTAATTTTACTACTCCTTTCTCAACTCTATTGCGCTGTTGTGAGTTCACACGATTCTCTTCTAGTACTCTTGTTTATTTCTTGTTGTTTCTTCATGGTTTAAGCTAAGTATTTCGGTCTTTTGTGATTGATTCTTTGTCCCTTCTTTTATGAATATGTTCTTTGGGTTTCAAAACTTGCAAGAAGTGAAAGAGTTTATGAGTGTACGGTAAGCGTAGATTATATGTTGCTCCAAATAGAGGTTTCCGATAATATGTTGCATAAAGAGATATCAATGGTGGCGAGTAGTAGCCATACTGAGGGAGGATCAGGAATGGTGCCAACTAAGAATAGGCACGTAGCCCCTGTCCCTAAATTTAAGCAGCGTAAAGTGTCAGTTGTTTGGCATTTTTTGCCAGGGTGTGGCAGGGTGGCTGTACCAATCTCTGAATCAAGTAGGCAAACTACAGCCGACTAATCTTGTCAAGGGAGAGGTAATCTGTTAGACAAGTATTTTCGGTAGAGACTGCTTTTGATAAGTTGATTGGGATTCGATTAACCCGATTGACAAGTGATTAATGGATTGCCTTGATTGAATGTAGGTTCGAGTTCTTGTGGGTCATTCACACATTTCGCAACCAGGTGTGTATCCACACTGTCTTAACCGTAAATCAGAAAAAGCCGAAAAGCCAGAAAATATGGCACTTGATGACACACGGGCGTGCAATCGCACGTATGGTAATTCGAGCCTACGAAACATGGGCGTTTGATTGTAGAGGCCACCGTGAGCGATCTCATGGGCTTAGGCCGTTTTGGGCCATGTTGGGCCTAAACAGGCCGTGGGACCCAATGGGCTCGTGAGCCCTACACTGGAAAATCTCAAGGACATGTGGAAATTATTGGACTCGGCTATGTCGTTCACATGGCTAAGGTCATTTCTGGGCTTCTAGGCCACATGGATCGCATAATGGGCCTTGGGCCCATCCACACTATTGACTGTTAAGGTAAGAATGACCGTAATGATCCTGTAGGGTAAAATGAACGTAATACCCCCGTAGGGTAAAATAACTGTAATACCCCCGTAGGGAAAATGATCGTAATGCCCCTGTAGGATAAAATGACCGTAATGCCCCTGTAGGGTAAAATGATCGTAATACCCCCGTAGGATAAAATGACCGTAATGCCCCTGTAGGGTAAAATGACCGTAATGCCCCTGTAGGGTAAAATGACCATAATGCCCCTATAGGGTAAAATGGCCGTAATGCCCTGTAGGGTAAAATGATCGTAATACCCTTGCAGGGTAAAATGACCATAATACCTCCAAAGGATAAAATGACTATTTTGCCCCTCGAAGGTAAATGACTGATTTGTTTGTGATTTGTATGACTAATTTGTCGGTGATTTGTATGACTGATTTGTCTATGATTTGTATGACTGATTTGTTTGTGATTTGTATGACTGAATTCTAAGCATGGCATTCTGCATACACGACATACTGCATGGGGTGGGGATATTGTATTGGAGGAAGTGATTGATATGTGAGGGTCGCACGGGTCGCGTGAGATGAATGTGGACCCATCGATGGCTTTAAGCTGATTATATGATTGGAAGCTTTGCAGCAATATTGCTTAGTGTTGCAACTGGTGCTACATAAGGAGTGTAGGGATAGGTGGGTCGATTTGATCCCTATAGGAGTGTAGGGTTGGACAGAAGACAGAGTGCAGGGTTGGTTTGGGTATTTATACATTACATTTACTGATTTTGATATTGAGATAGGCTTAGGCCCAGATATATGTGATATATGACTTTTGATATGGGCTTAGGCCCAGATATATGTGATATATGACTTTTGATATAGGCTTAGGCCCAACCGAGGTTGATGGGGGCTAAGGCCCAATTACCACCGTTACTGTAATGGGCTATGGCTCAAACTGTACTGTTACTGAATAGGACTCAAGCCCAGACTATTACCGCATATGTTACTGACTGAATGATAGGGGATTACACACTGAGTTTTCATAAACTCACCCTTTCTTTTAACAGTACAGGTAATCCCCAGCCTTAGACGGTTCGGAGCTGCGAGAGACTCGGATATGGCCACACCACTACTCCTGTTTTTATTTACTTGGCTTTTATTTACTATTAGTTTTCGTCTGGGTTATTATATTTGTAATAAGGCCTCTTCAATGGTGTAACTAATAGGTCTGAGATTTTAATCATTATAATTTATACTTGTTAGAAGTAGAACGTGGTTTTCCCAAAATGATAATTGTTTTCAAAACACTATGTTTCCACAACACAATTTTTTAAGCTTCCACAACAAATAAGGTTTTAAAGGTAATAACGTTTTAAAAGGGAGTAAATTTTTAATAAACCATGATTGAAAATGAACAAACGCAAGCTAAGGTTTTGTACAAGTTTTAAATTTCAAGAAGGGTTTTAATGAAAACATAGTTTTCGAAAAACACTTCAATGGGACACGCCAGATTCGGCCATAACGTCTAGGCCAGGTTTGGGGTGTTACAAAGCCCATATATGTTTTGATGTTATTATGGAATACATGACTAATAAGGGAAATGAGGATATGTGTAGGGCTTAAGGTAAAATTGATTAAATATGCCTTACATAGTTACCTCAAAATAGAATGAATGGTAAGTTACGTACCATGTTATATAAACTTACTAAGCATAAAATGCTTACCTCGTTTTATTTTCCCTGTTTTAGAGTAAATCAGAAGCTCATTGGATTGGAAGCTCGGTGGAGATCACTCACACTATCCATCAGCCTATGTCAGTACAGTATGGTAAATCAATTATGGTTGTAATGGCATGTATAGGTTATATTGGTCATATTGCCATGTTAATGTAAATGATGCTTGTAATCTAGACATTGGAATGGCTAGTAATGGTTTGATTTGATCTATTTGTAATGTTATACTATGGTAGCTATACATGTATTAAGTAGTTGATCAAATTATGCCTATCATATGGACTGAACCAAGATAAGATAATAAACATGTATGCATATAATGGTATACCATGTTGAATGATAGAATTTGCTTGATCTGAATGCTTGAAATGCTTAGTATTTGGATGTGTGATTCAAGTGCAAGTCATGGGTGCGATTTTGGGTGAGAAATGAAGCTAGAAATGGCTTTATTTTGTCCACACGGACAGACACACAAGCGTGTGTCTAGACCGTGTGTGACACACAGCCTGGTACATGGGCGTGTAGTTAGGTCGTGTGTCCCCTACACCCTAAATTCGAGAAAATAGAATGCTCAAAATTAAGCACATGGGCAGGGCACAGTCTTGAAAGCAGCTGTGTCTTGTCCGTGTGAAACCTACACCTAATTCAAATGAATTAATTAATCGCATAGCCTAGCACATGGGCGTGTGGTTCAAGTTAGAGAGCAACCTAAATCGAACACTACCTGAGGCATGGGGGTGTCCCTTGGACCATATAGGCGTGTGAGCCCTGCACCTTGGAAAATTCTTGACATGTCACGAAAAATTGTTAGAGTTTTTAATTAATCTCGACTTTATTCTTATACTCGTATTATGCCTCGAGGGTCTATTTAAGGGACATTACGAATGATCTCGGTTAATGAATAGTGATTAATATGACATGTCTATAAATGTTCTGAAAGTTCCAGTAATCCCCCGTAACTCTGTTTCGACGACGTATACGGGTTAGAGGTGTTACACCTTGAATATTCCTAAAATACCTAAAAATGGTTGCCTGATGAGCTCATCTCTATTTTTCTTGATATTCATGTAAAATTCCATGACTAACTTGTTTGATGAGAGCATGTGTCTACCTAGGTAATTGGCCACAATGTTTTGGATGCATATTTGTATGCTTACTTTAAATTAATATAATTGGTAAGTTAAATTTTTGTTATACGAACTTACTAAGCATAATATGCTTACTCTATTTTACTTCCTCTGTTTTATAGTGCTCAAAAGCTAGTGAAATTGGAACTTGGTCAGAGACACATCACACTATCCCTCAGACTTCTCGGTATATAAAACAAGAAAACTTTTGGTATTAGTATAATGGCATGTATAAGCTAAGTGTTTTGGTTGTAACTAGCGATTTCAAATGGCTAGTGTTAATCATATTTTGATGTAGATATACAAGGCCTTTTCATGCTTGATGTGTGTATTGACATGGTTGAATGATGGAAGATACATAAATATATTAATGGTTGCATGAATGGGTATAGTAAACTCATAAGTTTATATGGTCAATTAGGTAAGATCAAATATTTGGTTAAATGGGATGCTATGACATGTATTGAACTTGAAATTGGCTTGATTTGAATGTTCTATTGTGACTTGTAATGGTACAAAAATTTGTTGGATATGTTGATTTCAGGTTGGGTGAGAAATAAGGCTTATAAATGGCCTTATTTTGTTCACAAGCGAGAGACACTGCATGTGTCTCAAATAGTGTGACACACTGCCATGTGCAGCACTGCATGTGGTTTGGCCATGTGTCCCTGCATCTTAAAAATAGAGAGAGAAAATGCTTAAAATTGGTCACACAGGTAGAGACACGGGCGTGTGTCTCAGACGTGCATGGGCGTGTCTCTTGGCCATGTGAATCCTACACCTAATTTTTGAAAATTAAATTATCCACACGGCGTGGCAAACAGGCGTGTGGCTGGCCGTGTGACCCAAATTAGAGAGTTACACGAGTAAGGACACGGGATAGGACAAGACCGTCTGGCCCTAATTCGAATGCCCACACAGCCTTAGACACAGGCATGTCACTTGGCCGTGTGTGTAACACCTCTAACTCGTATTCGTCGCCGAAATAGGGTTTCAAAACATTTACAAAACATTCAAATAATTTATCAATTAAATCAATAAAATTACTATTTATCTGCCGGGGTCATTCATAATGTCCTTTAAATGGACCCTCGAGGCCCAATACGAGCATTAGAATCAAGTCGGGACTAAATTGGAAACTCAGGGAATTTTTCGTGAAATTCCAAAGTTTTCCAAGGTACAGAGCTCACACGCCCGTGTGGTCTAAGGGACATACCTGTGTGACCCTGGGACACGCCCGTGCTCCAGGCCGTGTTCAAAACTAGGTAGTTTTCTGACTTGTGCCACACGACCATGCCACAAGCCCGTGTGCTAGGTCGTGTGGTTAATGAATTCAACTCAAATTAGGTGTAGGTTTCATACGGCCAAGACACACGCCCGTGTTCAAGGCCGTGTTACCCATATGGCTGAGAGACACGCCAATTTCTCTGCCCGTATGCTCAATTCTGAGCATTCTATTTTCTCAAATTTAAGGTGCAAGGGACACACGACCTAACCACATGCTCGTGTTACCAAGCCGTGTGGCACACACGGTCTAGACACACGCCCGTGTGTCTATCCTTGTTAACAAAATAAATCCATTTCTAGCTGTATTTCTCACCTAAAATTTCACCCATGACCTGCAGTAGAATCACACATACAAATACCAACCATTTCAAGCATTCAAGATGAGCAAACTCTATCATTCAACATGATATATCATCATAAGCATTCATGTTTACAATCTTACTCTTTAATAAGCATACTTGTTTCCCCTTTCTTAATCAAACAATATAGAGTACCTATGTTATCACCATAACATGAGCTTAAATACATATATGCATGTACTAAAACATAATCATCACTAGCCATTCCAATGGCTAGATTACAAGCATCGTTTAAATTTACATGCCAATATGGCCAACATACCATATACATGCCATTACAACCATAATTGATTTACCATATTGTACCGTCATGGGTCGATGGATAGTGTGAGTGATCTCTATCGAGCTTCCAATCGAACGAGCTTCCGATTACTCTAAAACAGGGGAAAAATAAAATGAGGTAAGCATAAAATGCTTAGTAAGTTCGTATAACATGGTACTTAACTTACCATACATCCTATTTGAGGTAACTAAGTAAAGCATATTCAACCGCTTGATCTCAATGTAACACCCCAAACCCGGTCTGTAACGCCCCAAACCCGGACAAGACACCACGTCCGAATCTGGTATGTTACGGGGGAAACATGTTTGTGAGAGGTTAAAATTTCACTAAAAGACGAGTGAAACACGATGTATTTTGAAGACAATTTGAGTAGACTTGTTTGAAATCGGATGGAGTATGTGAAACCCGAGATTTTTTTGAAATCTTAACGGTATCGTGGCTAAATGAGTTTAAACCATTTAAACCTTAATAGTTTCTTAGTGTTACTTAAAACCTTATTAGACTTAGGAGTAATACAAGTTTGATTTGAAAATCACTGAATTTGCTTACTATAAAGACGTAGTGTGATACCCGATGGTATGGTTTTAAAACATATTGCGTTATCAATTTGAAATCATTATCTTTCCAAGTTTTAGTAAAATTCATACCAACTTGTTTTGTTAAGGCATATTAAAATCTAATTAAAACATAAACACCACCAAAACATAAATTAAAGGCCTTTACAAATCCAATATAAAACCCAAATAAAGTAAATAAGCTAAAGTACCCAAATTCAATAGTCCTTTATTAAAGCATGGCATGTGCACCCCGAGTCCATCCGGCCCATGTCCGCATCTACGAGTCACTGAAATGTCAAAGGAGAGGGTGAGTCGAGTGACTCGATGTGTAAACCCCGCTCCCAAAAACAACATGCTAACACACATCATACAAAGCAACATAATTAATGCAACCCGATCCTAACCATCCATATCGCTTTTCTACCCGTGTGGTACCAAACCACCGGTGGTGCCAAACCACCGGTGACATATAGTCACAATGTGTTACCAAAACACCGGTGTCCCAAAGACACAATATCCGTCAATGTGGTACCAAACCACTTTGGTGTCCCAAAGACACAATTGTGCTACCAAAGCACCGGTGACCGAAGTCACAGATCCGATGATGGGGCCAACCCATCGTGTGATACCAAATCACTAGCGACGATCCCATATCTCATGTGGGGCCAACCCACTGTGGTTAAACCACGAGGACAAGTCGCAATGAGGTGCCAAACCTCTCGTGACCCAAAGTCACAAGGTGTGCTACCAAAGCACCGGTGCTCGTCGGCACAAAATATCACCGCTCCCTCCACTCAGATCACCCATCAACATGCCACACTCATGTAATCATGCATATCATATAATCATGCATATCATGCTATTATGTCTAACCTCATATCCCATGTCATATATAGCCACGACCATGGTATCACATAAATCATCAAGAAACTCATAATAATATCTTGACTTACCCGAGTCCGTAATCATACCCATTAGGGTATCATATCAATCATCAACTGTTTCATTAATCATCACACGTGTTATTAATCATATTACTAAATGAAGTGTGTTAGTTTACAAACCTGGTAAATACGAGTCTAGAATCCAACGAAAATGATCTAAGTCCTTCGATTACTAGATCCTTTTAAGATGATTTGGTTTCCTACCAAACCAATCACCCAATGATTCTCCTTAGCAATCGGCTACACCATAAAAGATGAACAGTTAATCTCTTGCTACCTTTTGCCTTAATCGAACCTAAAAAAAGATTGAAATAATAACAATACCATGTACTTACCCCTACTTACCAATCGATTAACAAAAGAATAACGATTCCTTAGCTTTCACACTCCAAAGACCCTATAACAAAGAGAGATTAGAATCCTTCCAAAGATGACCCTTTAGGCCCTTAATCAACCCATCTTGACAAAGTATAAGGAGAGAAAGGAGATGACCATTCGGCCAAGGACTTACCAATTCCAACCGATGGAAGGAAGGCCTCCAAACACCACTGATACACGGCCAAGACAACCACTAGAAGAGGGGATAGATTCGGCCAACACCTTGATCAAAAGAAGGAAAGAATTCGGCCAACCAAAACACTAAGAGAAGGGAGGTATTCCGCTTAGAACTCAGAAGTACAACAGAGGAAAATGGTTTAAGAAATGAGAAGGAATTGGCCAGCAAATGAGAAAGGTTCGGCTTGAGTGCTTAACACCCTTACTTTCGACTTTGTACAATTAAAGAAAGAGGAAGAAAATGTGAGAAGAAGGGATATAGGTTTCGGCTTACACAATTGAAAAAGAAAAAGTGATGAATGAGCACATTCGGCTATCAAGGAGTTTGAAGAAAAAATAAAACAAATTCGGCAACTAGGCTTTGACTTCACGAAGGAAAGATGGAGGAATTTACTTGGAAAGTTTCGCTTGCTTTAGAGAGAAGAAGAATTTGGTTTACCAAAAGAAGAAATGGGAAAAGGAAATGTTTTTTTGACAAAAAGAGGGGACTTTAGCTTACCAAAAAATGATCGAGAAAATGCACCAAAATGCAAAGGCATATTCTGCCTTCCCTCTCCCACACTAAGCCGCCACTTCCCCTCCAACTCCCCTAAATTTCGCCACAATCCCCAAAGCTCCCATTCACTCATTTGAAATGAGTGGACCAAGTCCTCCTCCCACTTTGCTCTCCACCATCCAAGTCACCACTTGACCAAGTCCAAGGTAGAGTTTAAATCATCCACAACTCCTCCTCCTATGCCGCCCAAAATAAGTGACAAAAGGGACTCTGCTTGCTTGAACTCTGACCTCCCTCACATGTGGATGACGCCACACCAAGCTCCTCCCTTGCCACTCGCCACTCTTCACTTGTGCAATAAAATACCAAAGAAAACCCTTATACCCTAGCTCCAACAAACTCCCCGACTAGACACCCAAAACCAAAATTTTCCCATTCACTTAAGCACACTCCTAGGCTACAATTAAGCCCTATAACACCAAATAGCAACACAAAGACACTAAACACATGCAATAACATGCAACAACAAAATAGCCCCTAACCCGGATATTACGCTTCTACCCCTTAAAAATAATTTCGACCTCGAAATTACCTGATCAAAAGAGTTGCGGGTATTGCTGTCTCATCATATCCTCGGGTTCCCACGTAGCTTCTTCTACGCCATGATTCCGCCAAAGAACCTTAACCAGAGGCACAGACTTCCTGCGTAGAACCTTCACATCCCGATCTAAAATCTGTACAGGCTCTTCCTCTATGGACATATCCGGATTTACCTCGATCTCCTCATCGTTACCACATGTGATGGATCGAACGATATCGCCAAGCATCGAAATGTGGAACACGCCATGAATCGACTTAGCTCACCGGCAACTCGAAATGATATGCAATGGTCCCACTCGCCTTAGTACCTTATACATTAATAAACCTCGGACTAAGCTTGCCTTTCTTCCCGAACCTTAACACTTTCTTCCACGGTGAGACCTTCAGAAAACTCGATCTCCCACAAAGAAATTCAATATCTCTCGCTTAAGATCAAGATAGGACTTCTGCGGTCGAAGCTTCCTTCAATCGTGCTCAATCAACTTAACCTTGTCTTCGCCTCAAGAACCAACTCGCCCTAACAACCGACGCTCACTTAACTCGTCCAACAAGTCGGTGAACGACACTTTCTACCATACAACGCCTCATAAGGTGCCATCTTAATGCTCGCTGGTAGTCGTTGTTGTAAGCGAATTCGCTAACGGTAGATACTCCTCCCACCTACCCTCAAGTCCAAAACACACCTCGAAGCATATCCTCCAAAATCAGATAACCCTTTTGATTGCCCGTCATCATGGATGAAATGTCAGGTCTTTGAAATCTAGCGTACCCAAAGGCTCGATGCAATGCCTTCCGTAACCTTGACGTGAATCTGGGTCCCTATCCGAGATGATCGACACGGTACCCCATGCGCCTCACTATCTCCGATACATACAGCTTTGCCAACCTCTGTAGTGAGTAATCCACCTCACCGAATAAAGTGAGCCGATTTAGTCACCGATCCACAATTACCTGGATCAATCCTTCTTGCTCGGTAAGCGGTAATCCACTAACGAAATCCATAGTTATTCTTTCCCACTTCCATCGTGGAATTTTCACCGGTCAAGCAACCCAGACGACAGAATCGATGCTCACCTTGACTTGTCGACATGTCGCACTTCCCTACAAACTCTGTCACCTCCTTTTTCGCATCTTACCACCGTAATCGCTCTTCTCGAGATCCCTATACATTTTGCTACCTCCAGATGCATAGCGTAGGGCTGCTATGAGCATCTCAAGAATCTTTTGCCTCAATTCAAATCTCTCGATACAAGCCCTCCCCGAAACACAGTAACCCCATCATTGGACAAGTCAGAACCCTTCAAACCCTCATTCGCACGTGTGTCCTCTCATGCGCTCAAAACCTCATCCAACAACCGCTTTCTCTCGATCCGCTCAACCCAAGTAGGCTTAACCTGCAGTTCTGCCAGAATACTCCCGTCATCGTACAAACTCAAGTGGGCAAACAATGCTCTTAGATCCGAAACAACCTTACGGCTCAACGCGTCTGCCACGACGTTAGCCTTGCCCGGATGATACTCAATTGAGCAATCGTAGTCTTTCAGCAGCTCAATCCATCGGCGCTGTCTCAGATTCAAGTCTTTCTGAGTCAGAAGGTACTTCAGACTCTTATGGTCCGTATAGACTACCGATCTCTCTCGCATAAGTAATGCCTCCATATCTTTAGGGCAAATACTACGTACCGCAAGCTCCAAATCGTCGTGGGATAATTAACCTCATGTGGCCTCACCGCCGGGATCGTAAGCCACAACCTTCCTTCCTCATCAAGACACAACCCAAGCTCAGATGTGATGCATCGCAAGACACCGTGAATTCCTTACCGACCTCGGGTTGAATCGTAACCGAGCTTCACCAAAATCTTTTAACTTATCGAAGCTCTCCTGCCGCTTCACCCAATTAAATGGAACTCCTTTCTCAACAATTTGGTCATTGGTGCCGCAATTAACGAGAAACCTCTACAAATCTTCTAGTAGTATCCTCGCCAACCCCGTAAAACTCCGACTTCCGCTCTCGACTTAGGCGGCTTCCAATCCAAAACCGCTTCTATCTTACGGGTCCACTCTAATCCCTCACCGACACTACATGACCCAAAATGTCACCTCCACGAGCCGTAACTCGATTCTTGAACTTCGTGAGAGAAAAGCTTTCTCCCTTAGAATCTGCAATACCACCCGTAAATGAGCATCATGTTCCTCCTCGGTCCTTGAATATACCAAGATGTCGCCGATAAAACCACCACGAACCGATCTAGATATCTTGGAACACCACATTCATCGATCCATGAAAGTGCCGGTGCGTTAGTCAACCCGAACGGCATAACCAAGAACTCAAAGTGCCCATACCGAGTAATGGAATGCCGCCTTACGATATCCGCTCTTTTACCTTCAATGGTGATATCCGCACCTTAGGTCAATCTTGAGAAAACAGACGCCTCTTCAAATGATCAAACAAGTCATCTATCCGAGGCAAGGATACTTGTTTTTGATCGTCACTTATTCACTTAGCGGTAGTCTATGCACATCCGCATAGTACCGCTCTTTCTTCTTTACAAAGAGTACCGCGCTCCCCAAGGCGTAAATACTTGGCCCGATAAAACCTCGGTCCAATAACTCCGGATTTGAGCCTTAAGCTCCACTAATTCTTTAGGTGCCATCCTCATGCGAGCAATGGATACCGGCGCGCTTCGCATGTGATCAATCCCGAACTCTACCTCCCGATCCGTGGCAAACCCTAAGCTCCTCGTGAAACACATCCACAAATTCCCGACCGTCCGAAACAGTCTCCACAGAAGATTCCTTAGCCTCCAAGGCATACACATGCACCATATATGCTTCAACCCTTTCGACCATTTTCTCGGCTTTGAGAGCAGATACCACATTGGATGATAGTTTCTCCTATTACCGATCGAACTACTTCATCACCTCACCGTGTTCGAGAACCATGCGCTTAGTCACAATTCAACTTCGCCGATACTTACCCAACCATCCATTCCGAGAATTAGATCGAACTCCCGAATGGCGCTTCCATCGATCGCCTCAAATACTACCCCTTGGAGTTCTAGAGGTACGCCTCTATACGCTTTGTCTACCACTACAGAGTGACCTAGAGGGCTTATTACGGTCATCCGCCTAGAAGATATCTCGTAGTCTAAATCCATTGTCTCTACTATACTATCGGCAACATAAGAGTCGTAGACCCCACATCAATTAAAGCAAGATAAGGAGAACCAAAATCAAAAGCGCATCGGTGATGACGTCCGATTATCGCCTCCTCCTCTCGGCGCCTCAAAGATACACTAGCTCCGTGCTCGGCCTCGAACTACACGCACCTCGCCCGGTGCTCCACGGCCCCACAATCTGTACCTCCTCCGCCATTACCTCGGCCCTCTGCGGTGGTCCATTATTTCAGATTGATTACTACCGATTCTCGGGTGAATTCTAGCCAACTTGCGCGGACAATCCCTCACACTATGGTCCAACGAGCCACACTCAAAACAACCTCTCGCCATCACCCAAAGAAATTCCCGGTGAGCCTTTCCACAACGGTTACATCACTGGGCGGTCCTCGCTAGCAAAGAACAAACCTACCCGATCGATTCGCCCACTCGGTCTAGCCCTCTTCTGCGATTACTGATGACCCGAAGACCCAAAACTCCTTTATGACGGTTCCTATCCATACCGCCTCACGACTCTTTAATGCCCTCGGCAACCTTCGCTTTTCAACCGAATCAAGAATTCACGCTCCTGCTGGGCGCAATTATCGACCTCGGTTTCGTCTCGCAGCCATCCTCAAACGAACGCACCTTTCCTCTTCAAGAGCCACCATACCCCATATACCGACTCACCTCGTAAACTTCGGCCTCATACTCCGATACTGATTTGCTCCCTCGACTAACTTCAAATGCTTTCCACGCTCATTTATGTAGTTAGCTCGACGCATTTTTCGATAAGCGGCCAAAATAGTCCCATGTCAGTCTTCATTGCGGTATGCATGCTGCATCGTGAGCCACCACTGGTATGACTCATCCGAGAAGTGATACGATCCCTTTAATTTCTCCTCACCGTTAGGTCTAGATTGTCCATAATCCGCTCTCGCTTCCACCAATACTCAAGAAGGCTTTGAGCAACACCAGAGACACCTCGGAAGAATTCACCTATTTGCCCAAGTCGCCAGCACGATTTCCTAGCTCCTACGCCTCCACCGCCTCCAACTACCTCTCTAAAACCCGCAGATCGCTCAGTGACATCTTGCATCATCGCCGGCCTGTTCTCGAACTCACCACCTCCACTGGTGGCGATCCAGATCTCATTCTCTGAACCACGCCTGAACCTACGGCTCGTAAATGATCATCCCACTGCGACCACGCCCACGACCACGCCCACCTCTGTACTCATGACTAAATCTCGTCTCAATTAAAGAATCTTATGTATCACCATTATTCCACTTTGTGTTTAAAGCAAAGTTTTATGAAATTTTAAAGAAGCTTTGTTTTCATGAGTCCACAGAGTCCTATTAGTCTCGCCTCTAAAGTAGTCTTACTAACCATCCAATCATGTCAATCACAACAAATAGTACGGGTACTTACCGGCGGCGAATCGGTGCTTGTGACTCGGTGCCATGCCCTTCAACCCATACTTTAAAAATGTAATACTTGAAAATTATAGTTTTAAAACATTTTAGGCCTCGGCCCACAAATGAAACTTTTGAACTTGGCTCGATACCACAAATGTAACGCCCCAAACCCGAACAAGACACCACGTCCGAATCTGGTATGTTACGGGGGAAACATGTTTGTGAGAGGTTAAAATTTCGCTAAAAGACGAGTGAAACACAGTGTATTTTGAAGACAATTTGAGTAGACTTGTTTGAAATCAGATGGAGTATGTGAAACCCGGAGATTTTTTTGAAATCTTAACTGATCTGTGGCTAAATGAGTTTAAACCATTTAAACCTTAATAGTTTCTTAGTGTTACTTAAAACCTTATTAGACTTAGGAGTAATACAAGTTTGATTTGAAAATCACCGAATTTGCTTACTATAAAGACGTAGTGTGATACCCGATGGTATGGTTTTAAAACATATTATGCTATCAATTTGAAATCATTATCTTTCCAAGTTTTAGTAAAATTCATACCAACTTGTTTTGTTAAGGCATATTAAAATCTAATTAAAACATAAACACCACCAAAACATAAATTAAAGGCCTTTTACAAATCCAATATAAAACCCAAATAAAGTAAATAAGCTAAAGTACCCAAATTCAATAGTCCTTTATTAAAGCATGGCATGTGCACCCAGTCCATCCCGGCCCATGTCCGCATCTCACGAGTCACCCGAAATGTCAAAGGAGAGGGTGAGTCGAGTGACTCAAAGTGTAAACCCCGCTCCCAAAACAACATGCTAACACACATCATACAAAGCAACATAATTAATGCAACCCGATCCTAACCATCCATATCGCTTTTCTACCCCGTGGTACCAAACCACCGGTGGTGCTAAACCACCGGTGACATATAGTCACAATGTGTTACCAAAACACCGTGTCCCAAAGACACAATATCCGCCAATGTGGTACCAAACCACCGGTGTCCCAAAGACACAATTGTGCTACTAAAGCACCGTGACCAAGTCACAGATCCGATGATGGGGCCAACCCATCGTGTGATACCAAATCACTAGCGACGATCCCATATCTCATGTGGGGCCAACCCACAGTGGTTAAACCACGTGGACAAGTCGCAATGAGGTGCCAAACCTCCGTGACCCAAAGTCACAAGGTGTGCTACCAAAGCACCGGTGCTCGTCAGCACAAAATATCACTGCTCCCTCCACTCGTATCACCCATCAACATGCCACACTCATGTAATCATGCATATCATATAATCATGCATATCATGCTATTATGTCTAACCTCATATCCCATGTCATATATAGCCACAAACCATGGTATCACATAAATCATCAAGAAACTCATAATAATAATAATCGACTTACCCGAGTCCGTAATCATACCCATTAGGGTATCATATCAATCATCACCGTTTCATTAATCATCACACGTGTTATTAATCATATTACTAAATGTAGTGTGTTAGTTTACACACCGTAAATACGAGTCTAGAATCCAACGAAAATGATCTAAGTCCTTCGATTACTAGATCCTTTTAAGATGATTTGGTTTCCTACCAAATCCGAATCACCCAATGATTCTCCTTAGCAATCGGCTACACCATAAAAGATGAACAGTTAATCTCTTGCTACCTTTTGCCTTAATCGAACCTAAAAAAAGATTGAAATAATAATAATACCATGTACTTACCCCTACTTACCAATCGATTAACAAAAGAATAACGATTCCTTAGCTTTCACACTCCAAAGACCCTATAACAAAGAGAGATTAGAATCCTTCCAGCATGACCCTTTCGGCCCTTAATCAACCCACCTTGACAAAGTATAAGGAGAGAAAGGAGATGACCATTCGGCCAAGGACTTACCAATTCCAACCGATGGAAGGAAGGCCTCCAAACAACACTGATACACGGCCAAGACAACCACTAGAAGAGGGATAGATTCGCCAACACCTTGATCAAAAGAAGGAAAGAATTCGCCAACCAAAACACTAAGAGAAGGGAGGTATTCCGCTTAGAACTCGTAAGTACAACAGAGGAAAATGGTTTAAGAAATGAGAAGGAATCGCCAAAGAAATGAGAAAGGTTCGCTTGAGTGCTTAACACCCTTACTTTCGCTTTGTACAATTAAAGAAAGAGGAAGAAAATGTGAGAAGAAGGGATATAGGTTTCGGCCACACAATTGAAAAAGAAAAAGTGATGAATGAGCACATTCGCTATCAAGGAGTTTGAAGAAAAATAAAACAAATTCGCAACTAGGCTTTGACTTCACGAAGGAAAGATGGAGGAATTTACTTGGAAAGTTTCGCTTGCTTTAGAGAGAAGAAGAATTTTGGTTTACCAAAAGAAGAAATGGGAAAAGGAAATGTTTTTTGACAAAAGAGGGACTTTAGCTTACCAAAAATGACCGAGAAAATGCACCAAAATGCAAAGGCATATTCTACCTTCCCTCTCCCACACTAAGCCGTCTTCCCCCTCCAACTCCCCTAAATTTCGCCACAATCCCCAAAGCTCCCATTCACTCATTTGAAATGAGTGGACCAAGTCCTCCTCCCCACTTTGCTCTCTACCATCCAAGTCACCACTTGACCAAGTCCAAGGTAGAGTTTAAATCATCCACAACTCCTCCCTCCTATGCCGCCCAAAATAAGTGACAAAAGGGACTCATTGCTTGAACTCGGACCTCCCTCACATGTGGATGACGCCACACCAAGCTCCTCCCTTGCCACTCTGCCACTCTTCACTTGTGCAATAAAATACCAAAGAAAACCCTTATACCCTAGCTCCAACAGCTCCCGACTAGACACCCAAAACCAAAATTTTCCCATTCACTTAAGCACACCCTAGGCTACAATTAAGCCCTATAACACCGAAATAGCAACACAAAGACACTAAACACATGCAATAACATGCAACAACAAAATAGCCCCCTAACCCGGGATATTACACGGTCCAGATGCTATGGTCGGATCTAGCATGTCACATCAAAAGGAAGTTGAAAAGCTAAGCGTTCGTTAAAAATGTTGCATCTCTTTTTGAAACTTTGAGTTTCATTGTTTGTTTTCAAAACACGATTTTCTTGATGTCTGTTTTTGTAAAGTTGCCATTATTTAAAAAAAAACTATTTTTGTTGTGAAAATCAAACTTGAATAGTTGCGAAAACGTGATATTTTGAAAACAGTTTTTAATATTTTAAGAAAACCTAGTATTTAAACATTTAGCAATTTAATAATAGCTAAAATGAAAGTTTAAAAGGAAAAATAAATCCAATGGCCTTATTACAAAATATTAACCCAAAATAAATAATCTTAAAATAAAATAAAATTGAATTTACTAAGTTTCGTGAGAAATAACTCCGATGTATGGCCACCACCGAGTCCTCCGTAGCTCTAAATCCTCTAACGCTGGGGATTACCTGATAGGGGTCTGAAGCTATTCCGCATTCCGAATGCTCCTATGCCCAAACGCCATCCAAGGTATGCTTCCTCTCCTCGTAGATTACTCTATTTAAAGCCGCCTCTCACCTTCCCTCATGCTAGCTTTCCGATGTTGGATCCTTCTTCAATGAGTTTAAATCCAACACAAACTCGGCGTCCCAACTTAGCAAAATAAATATCCCCTTTTTGCTCGCAATGGATTCAACTCAGTTCCTTGTAACATAATCCACGCCGCTAGCCACTTTACCAACTAGCTCCTTGTTGTCTTAAAACATGCGCAACTAAATATAAGTCTATAGCCAAAGTCTAAGTTCCTTTAAAAAAACAAATCAAAATGAAATGCAAGTGCCAAGACTTAAACCTTGGACCCCTTGTTTCCTTGTGTGGCGTCACCACCTTGTCTCCCATGTGGCGCGACTTTGCCACTACACCACAAGCTATTTTTGTGTCATTTTTTTTCATATTTTATTCTTAAAGCCTGCCTACTAACTCCCAGGGTTTTATTCACTTATAACAAAAATTTACCTAAAGCCCAGATTTGATCCCGGGACTTCATAGAAGCCCTCTAACCTTTCAAAATCACTCACCTAATAGGTCCAACTTGCATTAGAGCCGTTCTTTTGTTCTCAAAATTTTTAAATGCTGCTACGCCCAAGGCCCAATGGGGCCAATTCTACTAGGCCCAAATTCGGGGCGTTACACTCAAGCCCTACACAAATCCTCATTGCCCTTGTTAGTCATATATTCCATAGTAATATCAAGACATGTACGGGCTCAACAATAATCAAGTTTCCAAGCACATATGTTTTCCACAACATGTATTCATTCAACAAACATGATTCATCTCATTATTTCGAGTATAATTTCATAATAGTTCATCTCAAATTCAGATCATTTCACATCAGAACTTTACACGTATTACTCGGAATATCGAGTCACGATTAGTACAGTCTAGGTGTAGAAGTCCATAATCAAGAATGAACATTCTCATCATATAGTTTCCATGTACAAATATCATCATCTCATATTTCATATATAATCATTTTCTTTCCTTTCATGTAATATTCTTTCATGTCATATCCCCATATCATATGTATCATTTCGTGTCAATTTCTTTTCAATTCATCTTTGTTCTTGTAAAAACTTTAACCATTGAATTTATTCGAAATATCGATGGATACACAGGTAGTACACCCAAGGTGTACAAATCAGAATCCGTCAATTCATGTCCAATACTACCCTTAAGGTACAATTTCTAGAGAGTACACTCTCGAGTTACACATGTATACAACAGGATTACCAGTCCAAGCTAAATCATTTTCATGTCATATGCTCTAGAGAGCTTGATCTGGATTACCCGTCTGGGCTAAATCCTATCAGAATTGAGGTTCAAGGAATTACTCATCCGAGCTAAATCCTATCTGTAACAAATGCAGGACCTCTTTTGTTTCGGGAAATCACATATCCATCGATTTTCCATTTATTCAACTGGGATTTAAACACTTTTCATACCTTATTGGCATTTTATTATTTCATACCTCCGTAACATTTATGTAATTCGAGTAAAACACGTTCTACATTCATGTCAAGCATACAAGTAACATTTTATTCATTTACCATTTTATCGGGCATTTTCATTTATCGGGTTATATCGAGTAGATGATCATTTCACATATTTATAACATTGATAAAATTCACAAACACAACATTTAAATCAAGCATAAAAATATATACAATTTAGTTACACGAACTTACCTTGATAAATGTTCTTGTACATAAATCCACTAATTCGACATTTTCCTCATTCTAACTCTGAATTTGGTCTATTTGGATCTATACGAGTAAATTTAATGTTAATTTATCACATTTTACATTCATGTGGACTAAATTTTCATCCTATGCAACATTACTATTTTGCCTCTAACTTTTCCATAATTTTCATTTTCATCCCTAGGCTCGGAAAATGAAACTTGTGCAAATTACTCCCAATTCCAAGCCTAACCAAAGCCCCATTACAAATTTTACAGCAAATGTATTCATAAAATTTTAGAATTTTTCATCAAATTTTACAACTTTTCATGTTAGTCCCTAGATCATATTTTCATCAAAAATCACTTTGTAAAAGTTGTTTATCTATCAATAATCTTTCATTTTATACCATAAGTTTCTAATTTCCAGCATATAAATCCATGAGCCATTTCAATACTTTGATAACTTTTCAAATTAATCCCCCAAATAGAGAGATTAAGTTATCCTGATTCCAAAAATATCAAAATTACTAAAAACGGGACAAGGAAACTTACCCAATTTGGCCATGAAAGTCTCCTCTCTCTCTCCTAGGATTTCAATGTTTATTTTAGGGAAGAAGATGATATAAAATAAGATGATATCTTTTATCATCTTTTTAATTAATAAGTATTTTGCTATTTCCAATTTAGTCATTGACCCTTTTTCTATATTTCCATGGATGAGTCACCAAGAAAAATCTACATACTTTTCTTAATGGTCTAATTACCATATAAGGACCTCTAATTTTGAATTCCATAGTTATTTGATCCTTATAGCTACTAGAATTCAACTTTTGCATTTTATACGATTTAGTCCTTCTCGTAATTAAGCACATAATCGGTAAAATTTTCTTTTCAAAATTTTCACACGACATTTCTAGTATAATATGGATCATATAATAAAATAAAAATAATTTTTCTTTTTCAGCTCGAATTTGTGGTCCCGAGACCACTGTTTCGATTTCACCGAAATTGGGTTGTTACAGTGTGAGCCACACAGCCTGATCACATGGGCATGTGTCCCCTGCATATAAGGAAAATTTTGAAATTTCGTAAAAAATTCTCTGAGTTTTCAATTTAGTGCTGACTTTTTTCCAATGTATAAATTGGACATCGATGGTCCATTTAAGGGACGACATGATTCAATTATGATTTGTTTCGGATATGAATAATAAATTACATGAATTAATTGTATTTTTCTGTAAACTCTGGTAATACTCTATAACCTTGTTCCGGCAACGGATATGGATTAGGGGTGTTACAACTTCAAGTATTGATTTCTTTCCACAACATTCATAAGGTTCTTGTTTAAACTCTTCCTACTAATTTTGGACATCACCACGCAACAACTCTTGTAGACGTTCCTAACACACTAAATGGTCAACCAAATCTATGACACCCACACTCGACTATATCATCAGATTTGAATGTGTGATATCACATTATGTTGGCAAAGCAACTCAAACTATTTCAATCAGATAACAAAATAATAAAACATAGAGCCATGGAATAATTCAAAACATTTTCAATTACGAATACAATCAAGCATTATAGATGTCAAATAACTTATTAAACACATCTTCGAGTTACTTGAGGTCAAATATGAAGTCAAGACTCGAATCCAAACTCAATTCACAAAACTCAATAGTGTGTCTTAAGACAAGCATCCCTTGTTCCACTATTTCTCTTCGATGTATAGTTGTCTCGAGACATAGGGTTTTTTTATCCTGAGACAAGAAATAGGGAAACACTATTTTAACTACAAAGTACCCTTGTCTCGATACAAAGGCCACATTATCTCGAGCGTAAAGCTAGATTGTCTTGAAAGACTTAAGCTAACAAAATACTCCAAATGTAAAATTTTGTTCTTGTGGTCTCAAGACATATTCTAGTTGTCTTGAGACATTAACATCATTGGGACGCCTAAAATGAACACTTTTAAACATGCAATTTACTACCCATTTTCACCCTAAACTTATACTAACTTATTTTCAAACTTATATGCATCAAATTAACATACTCAACATGATTATACACCTCCAAAACTTGACAATCAAGACATCACAACCTAACAAAGCTAATTACACTAACTAACATTTAAATGTAAATATTTAACTTACCATATCAAGCATTAAAGTTTGCCTTATGAAGCCTTATAGAACCATTTATCAAAACTTACTAAAAACCATCCAAATTGACTTTTAGAACATAACACCCAACCTAGGCACAAAGGATAAAGTATATGCATACTAAGTGAGCATAAACGTGGTTTGAGCTAAGTTTTTTAGTCTTGGATGCCTTCGACCTTATCTACTGACTTGTACGAGACCTAGCACATAAAAGCAAACAGAATCGTACGCTGAGTATTGCATACTAAGTAGTGCTAACATAATTTGAAATTGATATATATATATATATTGATATAACTAAACCAAATGAAGTACATAACTAAAGGTCATCATATCACATATAAACAAGCTTTACTTAATTTCTCAAACATAAGTTCTTATATTATTTCAGTTTTAAGAAACTTTCAAAACATTTGATTTACATTACCAGTTATCAGAAATAACAACTCACCCTCAAGTCTCATTTCACATAATACAAATCTATCTTAATTCCCATGCTTATAACATAATCAATTTCCTTCTATAGTTCATGTCCATATTATTATTATGGCCCTTATTAACTGACTAGGAATCGAGGATGGATACACGGATTAAACCACCATCACACCAATATAAAATGCACCAAATTCTCATTGGTACATTTGAAGTAATATGCACCAAGTGCTCATTGGAACGTTCGAAGTAATACCAACCTAGCGCTCACCAGTATAAACTAATGTATCCCTGTATAATAAATCCTATGGCATGCCAACTATACTCGTAACTTTATCTGATATCATTATTAGGGAACAGTTTAATATTAAATGTTTATCCAAACATATTATAATACAATGACATAACATTACCATATTTTGATATCATCATCTCAAGCACAGTTATATATATTTCAACAAATCACAACCAAAATCGAATAGTCAAACTCGTATGACCTGACTCCACAATTGATAATGATTTTATTCGATCAAAACTAACTATTTAAGAAAAAAATCAAACTCAAATTATGAGAGCACAAACCGGAATCAATTACTCATATATGGCTTTATCTTTTTCTTGAACCCGAGACGTCTCGACATTGTCTTTAGCTATGTAGGATAAAATTCAATTAGCAAAATTCATTAGTTTCTTATATTAACATAGACACGCCACAATTTAAATAAGAAATGTACTATAATGCTCGTACCTCAAAGTCTTTATCTCATACAGTTAGGTCCCTAATGAAACAAAATTAATTATAACTTAAACTTGATCTAATTAAAACTAACACTTCCCATTACTTATCTAACATGTTCTTACCATAATTAACTTGACATTTATAATTTTCCCCAATTCCAAGCTTCAATTTTCTTAAAACTTAACAATGGTAATTTGTTCAAAGCTTAGTAATAGAAAAAACTAACACTTGGGTTATCTAACCCAAGATTGGATGATTAAGAATTTATAAAAATTCAACAAAGGAATATCATTTTTAGCTTACAATTTATGAATTGAAATTGGAGAAGAACCTAACCTAATCTCTTTCTTTTATTCCTCCTGGACAACAACTTGTAGAAAGAAAAGATGATAGATGATGGCTTTTACTTAATTCTCTCACCCACTTTCATGTTATATACATATGTGTGTAGTTAATTAATATATCAACTGTAAATAACCTTTCTAATGAAATCAATGGTTAGGATTTATTATAGAAAAAGTTAGTGAAAATTAACGGCTAAGATCATACTTAGCCACCCACCATTAAAAATAATGGTTTTATCTCATTAAGACCCTTGGATAAATTACAACTTTAAGACTTAGGCCTTACCTTAATTACTTTAGATTTATAAAATTAATTATTGTACTATAATTACTAACCAATCAAATTTAATTCCACTTTATAATTCGACCCTATAGTTCCATATTCAATACGTAATTATTCGATTCAATTTTTTTGACCCATTAGATTTAATTAAAAGATCGACCTCAAATCGGGTTTTATAACACTGGAAAAAATTGGGTCATTACAAAATATCAAGTACATTTGATGTCTTCATAGACTTTATAACAAATCTTATTCGCTTAACTTCTTGTATTTAGCTTAGCTTGTCGTAAAATCACCATGATATGCATCATACACTTATTGTACACATTTATCAAAATAAATAATATAATTTGTACCTTATAATACCACTTTAAATCCATATGCATGAAATCAATTCTTGTTTTATCCTTGCAACGTCATAGCACGAATTAATTTCATCTCAAAGTTATAACTTCTTGGTAGACTTAAACTTACATCCTTATTTCTAAAATAGCTTTTCACCCAAGCATTAGATTTACCTAGAAGAGCCATTATCCATGTAACAGTCCGGTTAGTACCTTAGTCAGAACAGTGGTTTTGAGACCACAAATTTGAGTCTAAATAATATTTTATTATTATTTTTGTGCCATTGATATGTGTTTTTGCATTTTTGAAAGTTTCATAAGTTAATTTGTCCATCTGTGTGCTTAATTTGACAAAAGGACTAAAACGCATAAAGTTTAAAAGTGGCCTTCTAAATTATTAAGTGCCTAATGGAGATGGCTTTTAAATGGAAAGGCTTTATGAAGCAATTATGCAAATATTTAGATAGTGGATGGATAAAGGTCTTAAATGCCCTTAATGTTTTCATGTATATATGTTAAGTATAAGGCCAATTTAGTAACTAAATTAGTAATATGATGATAATGAAATAATAGGCTAAAATTATAAGCCATTTTATCCATCTTCTTCCTGAAAATCAAAAGAAAATAAGGGTTTAGAAAGTTTTCACATATTCGGCACTTGCAAGCTTAATTAAGGTATGTTTAGACTTTGGTTTTTGATGATTTTTATGTTTTTGAGATTGTTGCTTAGTCTACTATCAAGCCCATGTTTTAATTTTGAGAAATTATGGTGCTTATGAAATGAGACTTTGATGAACTTAAATGATTTGTGATGATTTATGGTGCTAAATGAATGATATGTGTCTAATGAACATGTTTTGCTCTTGAATTTTTGATGAATTTAGCTAATTAGGGCTAAGTTGAGAAAATGATAAGATGAGGGACTAAATTATGAATTTGATGGAAAATATGGGCTTGTATAAGACACATAAGCATTCGGCTAAGTATGTGTATATGGTGATTTTGTATATTTGATTTTTGAAAAAAATAGACTAAATTGATAAAATGTTTGAATGTAAGGGTTAAGTTGCAAATAGTCCTAAATGTATGATTTTGGATTGAATTGAATGTGTTTCTAAATAAAAGAGTTAAATTTGAATATGTATAGATCAAGAGCCGAAGAAAACGGACTTAGATCGTGGGAAAGCAAATGTAGTTGAATAAACGAGTTCAAACGAATATCCAAATCAAAGGCAAGTCATTATGAAAATAAATGCAATTGTATTGAATTATGTATGTTCATGTGACTATTGATAACGATGAATGTTTACGAGATTATGTGTACATGAATTCCGAGATACGATCAACATAGTGACAATGTCCGATAAGTCCCGTACGACCTAGGAATAGATAGGATTAGCTATGTCATGATGTAGGTGTCTGTTCTGTTTTATCATGTAAGACCACGTCTGGGACGTTGGCATTGATTCGAGATTTCGTGTAAGACCACGTTTGGGACGTTGGCATCGATATGAGATGTATGTGTAAGACCCTATCTGGGACAGTGGCATCGATATTTGAGTACATGTAAGACCTCGTCTAGGATGTTGGCATTGTATGACTATTCTGATTATTCCAAGTATCCTATTAGATTCTGAACAGTTCAACAGGCAAATCAGAGATACGAATGACTATGTGATCTGTAAATATGTTTCAAGTACGTTTAATATGTACACTAAGTGTGTATAAAAGGTAGGTATCTATATGAATTTACTATGATGAAATGTGTTATTGAATATGAGAATATGAATGTGATACAAGAATGGAAATATGCTTGAATGAGCTGAGTATATATGTGATATGTGAATATAAGTTGTGGCAAGCTTTGTGTAAGCAAATATGCCAAAGATCATGTGATGAATTGTCTATGAGAATTATAAGTACCAATGTATTAATTTAGTTATATGCATTGTATGTTATGTTTATTTGTATATGGCTTACTAAGCTTTCGAAAGCTTACTCTGTGGGTATTTGCTCTATTTTATAGATCGTCAAAGCTACTGAAGGCTCGGGACCGTCGAGGATCGTCATCACACTACCTAAGCTCAATTTGGTACTTTTGGAATATGTATATAGCTGGGTATGACATGTATAGGCTAGCCATCTTAGTTATGTTTGAAATATGTATAATAGCCATGAGATGTGGCTAGATAGGTATTGGTAATATGCTTGAGCAAATATGAAAATGATGTATGTTTTGGCATGGCTAGATAGCTTATGAAATGTTTAAAGATTTGGTAAGCATATGAATGCAACATGAGTATGTTTGATTGAACAAAGTAGTGGATATATGAATGAAAAAGGTGGATGAACTATGCTTAATTGAATATGTGTTTAGTTGTACAAATTGGCATGGTTGGAGTTGCAATTGTAGGTGAAGAATTGATGATTCTTTGATATGTTAGGTTGCAAAATTATGCATGAAATGATTTGGTAATTTGATTGTAGAGATTGACCCTTGTAAGGGTGGCATTATGGCATTGACAATGGCCTGTTTTGCCTACACGGTAGTGGCACACGGGCGTGCCTGGTTACCGTGGGATTAAGTCAGTAGCCAGCCTAAGAGTGCACGGCCTTGGCACACGAACGTGCCTGATAGCTGTGTGATTTAGTCAGTATATGGCCTAAGAGCACATGACCATGGTACACGGGCGTGCCTAGTGGCTGTGTGGAAAAGTCAGTATACATGCCCTGATTTGGCACGGCCAAGACACATGGGTGTGTTTGGTGTTCGTGGGAGACACACGGTCTGCCCACACGGGCTTGTGTCCTGCATAACTTAGAAAAGTTTTAAATTTTTGAGATGTTCTGTAAGTGTTCGACTTAGTCCCCGGCCTACCGTTTCGTAACCCCGGCCCCCGGTTAATCCCCTTAGACATCTGTTATGCCTCCGACTACAAATTTGAATATGTGGAACAAGCCTATATTCGATGAAGTATAGAGATGAAGTGTTCAGGGCTACCAGTGATAACGATGCCATGAAAGCTGAGTTCTGGTTAGAAAACACTATCCAGGTATTCGATGAGATGTCTCTGACTCCGGAAGAAAGTATTAAATGTGTTGTTTCGTTGCTAATAGATACGGCCTATCAGTGGTGGAAAACTTTAATTTTTGTTGTTCTGAATGAACCAGTTACATGGGACTTATTTCGGATTGAGTTTCGAAAGAAATACATCAGTGAAAGATCCATCTATCAGAAATGGAAAGAATTTTTGGAATTGAAACAGGGTCGTATGTCAGTTGCTGAATACAAACGAAAGTTCGTAAGGTTAAGTAAGTATGGCCGAGGATGTGTATCATCTAAAGCAATAATGTGCAAGAGATTTGAAGACGACCTTAATGAAGATATCCATTTGTTAGCCAGGATTTTAGAGATAAAAGAGTTTGTTGTACTCATTGATCGAGCGTGCAAAGCTGAGTCTGGAGCTCGAGATGTGAGAAAGAGATTTTCGAGCAAATCATTTCAATCTGTCTCAAAGAAATCCAGAGATGAACAAAGTTGATCAAGAGATAATGTGGGACATTCGAATAAAAATTGAGCTAGATCACAAATGAGCTCCAAATCTCCAGCAACTTCAGTAGCAAGTGTTGGAAATGTTCGATCCGAGAAATATGAATGTAAGCATTATGGAAAAAGGCATCTGGGAAGTTGTAGATTAAATAACATATTTTGCTTCAGGTATGGATCACTTGATCATTTTATTCGTGATTGCCCTGAGTCTGTTGAGCCAGAGACTGTTCAGAATTCGAGATCTAAAAATGCACCTATGAGAGGTAGACCTTCCCAAAATGTAAGAAATGTCAGTGGTAGTCAGAGAACTGTGAGAGATTCGAAGCAAGAGCGCCTGCCAGAGCGTATGTTATGTGAGCTCTAGAGGAAGCTTCATCTCCAGATGTTATAACGGGTACATTTATACCTTATGATACTTTTGTGATTGCATTGATAGACCCTGGTTCTACTCATTCGTATATACGCATGAATTTAGTATCTAGTAAGACTTTGCTTGTAGAGTCTACAAAGTTTGTTATAAAAGTATCGAACCCCTTAGGTAAAAGTGTTTTGGTTGACAAAGTATGCAAGAACTACCCGTTAATGTTTCGATATATTTGTTTCCCTGTTGATTTGATGCTTTTTCCATTTCATAAGCTTGATATCATTCTAGGTATGGATTGATTAACATTACATGATGCTACTGTGAATTGTAAAAGAAAGACTATTGATTTGAGAAGTCTGAATGACGAAATGGTTCGGGTTGAGTCTAATGATTTGAATGGATTACCTGTTGTAATATTTGTATTGAAAGCTCAGAATTATGTGAAAAAGGGTTATAAAGCTTATTTTGCTTATGTGATCGATTCGAAAGTGTCCAAAAGGAAGTTGAATCAAGGCGCTTATTTGTGAGTTTTCTGATGTATTCCCTGATGAATTACTGGGATTTCCTCCAATGCTTAAAGTTGAATTCGGTATTGAATTATTTCCTGGTACGACACCTATTTCAATTGCTCTGTATAGAATGGCACCAATAGAGTTGAAAGAGTTAAAGTCACAGCAACAAGAATTGACTGACAGAGGATTCGCTAGACCAAGTTTCTCACCTTGGGGTGCTCCCGTTTTACTTGTGAAAAAAGAAAGATGGCACGATGAAATGTGCATTGATTATCGGTAGTTGAACAAAGTAACTATAAAGAACAAATATCCGTTGCCCAGGATTGACGATTTGTTTGATCAGTTAAAAAGAGCTACCGTATTTTCTAAGATTGATCTGAGATCGGGATACTACCAATTGAGAGTGAAAGATTCAGACGTTTTGAAAACTGCTTTCAGAACGACGTACATGCATTATGAGTTTTTAGTTATGCCTTTCGGACTAACGAATGCTCCTTCTATTTTTATGGACTTGATGAATATAATTTTCAGATCGTATCTAGATCAATTTGTTGTCGTATTCACTGATGACATTTTGATTTACTCACGGGATGAAATTGAGCATGCCGAGCATCTGAGGATTGTGTTGTAATCTCTAAGAGAAAATAAATTATATGTGAAATTTAGTAAATGTGAATTCTGGTTGCATGAAGTCAGTTTTCTGGGACGTGTAGTATCAGCTTCTAGAATACGAGTTGATCCGACCAAGATTTCTGCTATTCTGGATTGGAAACCTTCGAAGAATGTGTCTGAAGTCTATAGCTTTTTAGGACTTGCTGGTTATTATCGTCGATTTATAAAAGGCTTTTCGATGATTGCAACCCCGTTAATAAGATTGCTTCAGAAAAATGTGAGTTTTGAATGGTCCGATAAATGTCAGAAAAGTTTTGATCAGTTGAAAGTTTTATTGACCGAAGCTCCGATTTTAGTATAGCCAAAATCAGGTAAAGAATTTGTGATATACATTGATGCTTCATTAAATGGTTTGGAATGTGTTTTGATGCAAGAAGGCAAATTCATAGCTTATGTTTCAATACAATTGAAGCCGCACGAAAAGAACTTTTCGACACATGATCTAGAGCTTGCTGCGATTGTATTCACATTAAAAATTTGGTGTCATTACCTGTTAGGTGAGAAATGCCATGTATTTTTGGATCATAAAAGTTTGAAGTATCTAATGACCCAGAAAGATTTGAATCTGCGATAGAGAAGATGGTTAGAGCTGTTGAAAGACTATGAGCTTGTGATATTTTATCATCTGGGTAAAGCTAATGTTGTTGCTGATGCACTGAGTCGAAAATCATTGTTTGCTTTGTGTGCTATGAATGCTCAATTAGAATTGTCTGACAATAGTTTGGTGATAGCTGAATTGAAAGCAAAGACTTTATTTTTACAACGGATTTGTGAAGCTCAAAAAGGTGATAATAAAATAATAGTGAAACAAGCTCAGTGTGATTCGAATTCTGATTCTTAATTTAGAGTTTTTGATGATTGCTTAAGATTTTGAGATCATATTTGTGTTTCAAGAAATCCAAAGTTGATTAAGTTGATTTTGAATTAAGCTCATAATAGTTGACTATCTGTTCGTCTGAGAAGCACAAAGATGTACCATGATTTAAAACAACACTATTGGTGGTCTGGTATGAATGGAGACATTTCTGATTTTGTTTTGAAATGTTTAGTCTGTAAGCAAATTAAAGCTGAATATCAGGTTTCGTCAGGTTTGTTACAACCGGTTCTGATTCTCGAGTGGAAATGGGATAGAGTAACGATGGACTTTGTTTTGGGATTGCCTTTGACTCCTAAAAAGAAAGATGCAATTTGGGTTATGGTTGATAGATTAACGAAATCTACCTATTTTATTCCGATACGATCTAATTACTCACTTGATAGATTAGCTGAGCTTTATATTTCTGAGATTGTGAGATTGCACAGGGTGCCACTATCCATTGTGTCAGATAGAGATCCAAGGTTCACATCACGGTTTTGGAAGAAATTACAAGATGCTTTAGGTACTAAACTATATTTCAGTATAGTTTTTCATCCACAAACGGATGGTCTGTCTGAACGGATCATTAAGATTCTCGAGGATATGTTGAGATGCTGCATTCTAGAGTTTAACGGTATGTGGGAACAATACTTACCTTTTATCGAATTTGCCTATAATAATAGTTTTTAGTCGAGCATCAAAATGGCACCTTATGAAGCTTTGTACAGACGTAAATGTCTAACACCTCTGTATTGGACCGAGCTCAGTGAAAATAAGATACATGGGGTCGATTTGATAAAAGATTCGTAATGTAAAGTGAAAGTCATCTGAGATAGTCTGAAAGTAGCATCTGATCCTCAGAAGTCTTATGCAGAATTGAAACGAAAAGAGATTGAATCTAAAATCGGTGATAAAGTGTTTCTGAAGGTGTTTCCGTAGAAGAAAGTGCTTCGATTCAGACGTAAAGGCAAATTGAGTCAGAGGTTCATCAGACCATATGAGGTTATAGAGCGTGTTGGACCAGTTGTATATAGATTGTTGTCGCCCTCAGAGCTTGAAAAGATACACAATGTATTCCATGTTTTAATGCTCTGAAGATACCTTTCTGATCCGTCACATGTTATTGCTACGTTTGAAATTGAAATCTGATCTGATGTGACATATGAGGAATAACCAATCCGTATCTTAGCTCGTGATTTGAAAGAGTTAAGAAATAAGAAAATACCATTAGTTAAAGTGTTGTGGAATCAACACGAAATAGAAGAGGTGATGTGGGAGCCTGAAGATTCAATGAGACAGCAATATCTGAATCTGTTTAGTGGTAAGATTTTCGGGGACGAAAATCTTTAAGGGGGAGAATTGTAACAGTTCGATTTGTACCCTAGTCAGAACAGTGGTTTTGGGACCACAAATTCAAGTCTAAATAATATTTTATTATTATTTTTTGTACCTTTAATATGTGTTTTTGCATTTGTGAAGTTTCGTAAGTTAATTTTTTCGTCTGTGTGCTTAATTTGAAAAAAGGACTAAAACGCATAAAGTTTAAAAATGGCCTTCTAAATTATTAAGTGCCTAATGGAGATGGCTTTTAAATGGAAAGGCTTTATGAGGCAATTATGCAAATATTTAGATAGTTGATGGATAAAGGTTTTAAATGCCCTTAATGTTTTCATGTATACATGTTAAGTATAAGGCCAATTTAGTAACTAATTTAGTAATATGATAATAATAGAACAATAGGCTAAAATTATAAGCCATTTTATCCATCTTCTTGCTGAAAATCAAAAGAAAATAAGGGTTTAGAAAGTTTTCACATATTCGGCACTTGCAAGCTTGAATTAAGGTATGTTTAGACTTTGGTTTTTGATTATTTTTATGTTTTTAAGATTGTTGCTTAGTCTACTATCAAGCCCATGTTTTAATTTTGAGAAATTATGGTGTTTGTGAAATGAGACTTTGATGAACTTAAATGATTTATGATGATTCATGGTGTTAAATGAATGATATGTGTCTAATGAACATGTTTTATTCTTTAATTTTTGATGGATTTAGCTAATAACGGCTAAATTGGGAAAATGATAAGATGAGGGACTAAATTGTAAATTTGATGAAAATATGGACTTGTGTGAGACACATGAGCATTCGGCTAAGTATGTGTATATGGTGATTTTGTATATTTGATGTTTTGAGAAAAATAGACTAAATTGATAAAATGTGCAAATGTGAGGGTTAAGTTGCAAATAGTCCTAAATGTATGATTTTGGATTAAATTGAATGTGTTGTTAAATAAAAGAGTTGAATTTGAATATGTATAGATCAAGAGTCGAAGAAAACGGACTTAGATCGTGAGAAAGCGAAGGTAGTTGAATAAATGAGTCCGAACGAATATCTGAATTTGAGGTCAGTCATTATGCACATAAATGTATTTGTATTGAATTATGTATGTTCATGTGACTATTGATAACGATGAATGTTTACGAGATAATTTGTACATGAATTTCGAGATAAGATCGACATAGTGACAATGTCCGAGAATTCCCGTACGAACCTAGAAATAGATAGGATTAGCTATGTCATGACATAGGTGTGTGTTCTGTTTTATCATGTAAGACCATGTCTGGGACGTTGGCATTGATTTGAGATTTTGTGTAAGACCACGTTTGGGACGTTGGCATTGATATGATATGTATGTGTAAGATGCTGTCTGGGACAGTGGTATCGATATTTGAGTACATGTAAGACCTCGTCTGGGATATTGGCATTGTATGACTATTCTGATTATTCTGAGTATCCTATTAGATTCTGAACGGTTCAACGGGCAAATCAGAGATGCGAATGACTATGTGATCTGTAAATCTGTTTCAGGTACATTTGATATGTACACTAAGTGTGTATAAAAAGGTAGGTATCTATATGAATTTACTATGATGAAATGTGTTATTGAATATGAGAATGTGAATGTGATACAAGAATGGAAATATGCTTGAAAGAACTAAGTACATATATGATATGTGAATAGAAGTTGTGGCAAGCTTTGTGTAAGCAAATGTGCCAAAGATCATGTGATGAATTGTCTATGAGAATTATAAGTACCAATGTATTAATTCGGTTATATGCATTGTATGTTATGTTTATTTGTATATGGCTTACTAAGCTTTCGAAAGCTTACTCTATGTATATTTGCTCTGTTTTATTGATCGTCAAAGCTACTGAAGGCTCGGGACCGTCGAGGATCGTCATCACACTACTTAAGCTCAATTTGGTACTTTTAGAACATGTATATAGCTAGGTATGGCATGTATAGGCTAGTCATCTTGGTTATGTTTGAAATGTGTATAATAGCCATAAGATGTGGCTAGATAGGTATTGGTAATATGCTTGAGCAAATATGAAAATGATGTATGTTTTGGCATGGCTCGATAGCTTATGAAATGTTTAAAGATTTCATAAGCATATGAATGCAACATGAGTATGTTTGATTGAACAAAGGATTTGATATATGAATGAAAAAGATAGATGAATTATGCTTAATTGTATATGTGTTTAGTTGTACAAATTGGCATGGTTGGAGTTGCAATTGTAGGTGAAGAATTGATGATTCTTTGATATGTTTAGGTTGCAAAATTATGCATGAAATGATTTGGTAATTTGATTGTAGAGATTGACCCTTGCAACGGTGGCATTATGGCATTGACAATGGCCTGTTTTGCCTACACGGTCGTGGCACACGGGCGTGCCTGGTGACCGTGGGATTAAGTCAGTAGCTAGCCTAAGAGTGCACGGCCTTGGCACACGGACGTGCCTATAGCTGTGTGATTTAGTCAGTATATGGCCTAAGAGCACATAGCCATGGTACACGGACGTGCCTAGTGGTCGTGTGGAAAATTCAGTACACATGCCCCGATTTGGCACAGCCAAGACACATAGGTGTGTTTGGTGTTCGTGGGAGACACACGGCCTGCCCAGACTGGCGTGTGTCCTGCATAACTTAGAAAAGTTTTAAATTTTTGAGATGTTCCATAAGTGTTTGGCCTTGTCCCGGGCCTACTGTTTCACAACCCTCACCCCCGATTAATCCCCCTCAGACATCTATTGTGTCTCCGACTACAAATTTGAATATGTGGAACAAGCCTCCATTCAAAAAATCATAAGTATGGAGTCAAGAGTTCGGGCTACCAAAGGATGACGATGCCAAGAAAGCTGAGTTCTGGTTAGAAAACACTATCCAGGTATTCGATGAGATGTCTCTGACTTCGGAAGAAAGTATTAAATGTGTTGTTTCGTTGCTAAGAGATACGGCCTATCAATGGTGGAAAACTCTAATTTCTGTTGTTTCGAATAAACCAGTTACATGGGACTTATTTTAGATTGAGTTCCGAAGAAATACATCAGTGAAAGATTCATCCATTAGAAACGGAAAGAATTTTTGGAATTGAAATAGGGTCGTATGTCAATTACTGAATACGAACGAGAGTTTGTGAGGTTAAGTAAGTATGCCCGAGGATGTGTATCATCTAAAGCAATAATGTGCAAGAGATTTGAAGACGACCTTAATGAAGATATCCGTTTGTTAGCCAGGATTTTAGAGATAAAAGAGTTTGTTGTACTCATTGACCGATCGTGCAAAGCTGAGGCACTCGGGAAAGTCAAAAGAAAAGCTGAGTCTAAAGCTCGAGATGTGAGAAATAGATTTTTGAGCAAATCATTTCAGTCTGTCTCAAAGAAATCCAGATATGAACAAAGCCGACCAAGAGATAATGTGGGACATTCGAATAAAAATCAAGCTAGATCACAAATGAGCTCTAAAACTCCAGCAACTTCAGTAGCAAGTGTTGGAAATGTTCAATCCGAGAAATCTAAATGCAAGCATTGTGGAAAAGGGGATCTGGGAAGTTGTAGATTAAATGATAGATTTTGCTTCAGATGTGGATCACTTGATCATTTTATTCGTGATTGCCTTGAGTCTATTGAGCCAGAGACTATTCAGAATCCGAGATCTGAAAATGCACCTATGAGAGGTAGACCTTCCCAAAATGTAAGAAATGTCAGTGGTAGTCAGAGAACTACGAGAGATACTATTGCGAGATCCAAAGCTAGAGCGCCTGCCAGAGCGTATGCTATTTGAGCTCTGGAGGAAGCTTCATCTCCAGATGTTATAATGGGTACATTTATATTTTATAATACATTTGTGATTGCATTGATAGACCCAGGTTCTACTCATTCGTATATATGCATGAACTTAGTATCCAGTAAGACTTTGCTTGTAGAGTCTACTAAGTTTGTTATAAAAGTATCGAACCCCTTAGGTAAAAGTGTTTTGGTTGACAAAGTATGCAAGAACTACCCGTTAATGTTTCGAGATATCTGTTTCCCTGTTGATTTGATGCTTTTTCCATTTGATAAGTTTGATATCATTCTAGGTATGGATTGATTGACATTACATGATGCTACTGTGAATTGTAAAAGAAAGACTATTGATTTGTGAAGTCCGAATGACGAAATGGTTTGGGTTGAGTCTAATGATTTGAATGGATTACCTGCTGTAATATTTGTATTGAAAGCTCAGAATTATATGAAAAAGGGTTATGAAGCTTATTTTGCTTATGTGATCAATTCAAAAGTGTCTGAAAAGGAAGTTGAATCAGTGCCAATTGTTTGTGAGTTTTCTGATGTACTCCCTAATGAATTACCAGGATTGCCTCTAATGCTTGAAGTTGAATTTGGTATTGAATTGTTGCCTGGTACGACACCTATTTCAATAGCTCCGTATAGAATGGCACCAACAGAGTTGAAAGAGTTAAAGTCACAGCAACAAGAATTGACTGACAGAGGATTCGCTAGACCAAGTTTCTCACCTTGGGGTGCTCCCATTTTGTTTGTGAAAAAGAAAGATGGCACGATGAGAATGTGCATTGATTATCGTTAGTTGAACAAAGTAACTATAAAGAACAAATATTCGTTGCCTAGGATTGATGATTTCTTTAACCAGTTAAAAAGAGCTACCGTATTTTCTAAGATTGATCTGAGATCGGGATACTACCAATTGAGAGTGAAAGATTTAGACGTTCCGAAAACTACTTTCAGAATGAGGTACAAGCATTATGAGTTTTTAGTTATGCCTTTCGGACTAACGAATGCTCCTTCTATTTTTATGGACTTGATGAATAGAATTTTCAGACCGTATCTAGGACAATTTGTTGTCGTATTCATTGATGACATTTTGATTTATTCACGGGATGAAATTGAGCATGCCGAGCATCTGAGGATTGGGTTGCAAACTCTAAGAGAAAAGAAATTATATGTGAAATTCAGTAAATGTGAATTCTGGTTGCATAAAGTTAGTTTTCTAGGACATGTAGTATCGACCGGAATATGAGTCGATCCGAGCAAGATTTTTACTATTCTGGATTGGAAACCTCTGAAGAATGTGTCTGAAGTCCATAGCTTTTAGGACTAGTTGGTTATTATCGTTGATTTATAAAAAGCTTTTCGATGATGACAACCCCGTTAACAAGATTGCTTCAGAAAAATGTGAGTTTTGAATGGTCCGATAAATGTCAGAAAAGTTTTGATCAGTTGAAAGTTTTATTACCCGAAGCTCCGATTTTAGTATAGCCAAAATCAGGTAAAGAATTTGTGATGTACAGTGATGCTTCATTAAATGGTTTGGAATGTGTTTTGATACAAGAAGGCAAAGTCATAGCTTATGCTTCAAGACAATTGAAGCCGCACGAAAAGAACTTTTCGACACATGATCTAGAGCTTGCTGCGATTGTATTCACATTAAAGATTTGGCGTTATTACCTGTTAAGTGAGAAATGCCATGTATTTTTGGATCATAAAAGTTTGAAGTATCTGATGACCCAGAAAGATTTGAATCTGCGATAGAGAAGATGGTTAGAGCTATTGAAAGACTATGAGCTTGTGATAGATTATCATCAGGGTAAAGCTAATGTTGTTGCCGATGCACTGAGTCAAAAATCATTGTTTTCTTTGTGTGCTATGAATGCTCAATTAGAATTGCCTGATGATAGTTCAGTGATAGCTGAATTGAAAGCAAAGCCGTTGTTTTTACAATAGATTTGTGAAGCTCAGAAAGTTGATAATGAAATAATAGCGAAACAAGCTCAGTGTGATTCGAATTCTGATTCTTAATTTAGAGTTGTTGATGATTTCTTAAGATTTCGAGATCGTATTTGTGTTTCAAGAAATCCAAAGTTGATTAAGTTAATTTTGAATTAAGCTCATAATAATCGACTATCTATTCATCCGGGAAGCACAAAGATGTACCATGATTTAAAACAACACTATTGGTGGACTGGTATGAAGTGAGACATTTCTGAGTTTGTTTCGAAATGTTTAGTCTGTCAACAAATTAAAGCTAAACATTAGGTTTCGTCAGGTTTGTTACAACCGGTTCTGATTCCCAAGTGGAAGTGGGATAGAGTAACGATGGACTTTGTTTCGGGATTGCATCTGCCTCCTAAAAAGAAAGATGCAATTTGGGTTATGGTTGATAGATTAACGAAATCCACCCATTTTATTCTCGATACGATCTGATTACTCACTTGATAGATTAGCTAAGAATTATATTTCTAAGATTGTGAGATTGCACAGGGTGCCACTATCCATTGTGTCGAGATAGAGATCCGAGGTTCACATCACGGTTTTGGAAGAAATTACAAGATGCTTTAGATACTAAACTGTATTTTAGTATAGCTTTTCATCCACAAACGGATGGTCAGTCTAGGACGTTGGCATCGTTATGAGATTTACGTGTAAGACCCTGTCTGGGACAGTGGCATCGATATTTGAGTACATGTAAGACCTTGTTTGGGACATTGGCTTTGTATGACTATTCTGATTATTCTGAGTATCCTATTAGATTTGAACGGTTCAACAGGAAAATCAGAGATACGTATGACTATGTGATCTATAAATCTATTTCAGGTACATTTGATATGTACACTAAGTGTGTATAAAAGGTAGGTATCTATATGAATTTACTATGATGAAATGTGTTATTGAATATGAGAATATGAATGTGATACACGAATTGAAATATGCTTGAATGAGCTGAGTACATATGTGATATGTGAATAGAAGTTGTGGCAAGCTTTGTGTAAGCAAATGTGCCAAAGATCATGTGATGAATTTTCTATGAGAAGTATAAGTACCAATGTATTAATTCGGTTATATGCATTGTATGTTATGTTTATTTGTATATGGCTTACTAAGCTTTTGAAAGCTTACTCTGTGTGTATTTGCTTTGTTTTATAGATCGTCAAAGCTACTAAAGGCTCGGGACCATCGAGGATTGTCATCACACTACCTAAGCTCGTTTTGGTACTTTTGGAATATGTATATAGCTAGATATGGCATGTATAGGCTAGCCATCTTGGTTATGTTTGAAATGTGTATAATAGCCATGAGATGTGGCTAGATAGCTATTGGTAATATGCTTAAGCAAATATGAAAATGATGTATGTTTTGGCATGGCTAGATAGCTTATGAAATGTTTAAAGATTTGGTAAGCATATGAATGCAACATGAGTATGTTTGATTGAACAAAGGAGTGGATATATGAATGAAAAAGATGGATGAATTATGCTTAATTGCATATGTGTTTAGTTGTACAAATTGGCATGGTTGGAGTTGCAATTGTAGGTGAAGAATTGATGATTCTTTGATATGTTTAGGTTGCAAAATTTTGCATGAAATGATTTGGTAATTTGATTGTAGAGATTGACCCTTGTAATGGTGGCATTATGGCATTAACAATGGCCTATTTCTCCTACACGGTCGTGGCACACGGGCGTGCCTAGTGACGAGGGATTAAGTCAGTAGCCAACCTAAGAGTGCACGGCCTTGGCACATAGACGTGCCTGATAGCCATGCAATTTTGTCAGTATATGGCCTAAGAGCACATGGCTATGGTACAAGGGCGTGCCTAATGGCCGTGTGGAATATTTAGTATACATGCCCTGATTGGCACGGCCAAGACACATGGGTGTGTTTGGTGTCCGTGGGAGACACAGGGCCTGCCTACACGGGCGTGTGTCCTGCATAACTTAGAAAAGTTTTAAATTTTTGAGATTTTTCGTAAGTGTTCAGCCTAGTCCCGGGCTTATTTTAAAGCATGATTAGGGTCTCGATGACCTATTTAAGGGATACTTTTATTGTAATTGATGAATGTTTGAATTTAATGTCTGTAAATGTTTCTGATCTATCTGGTAACACCTTTAACCCTAATTCGATGATAGATACGTGTTAGGGGTGTTACAATCCATATTCCTCAAATACCTAAACATCCTTAGTCCACATTCCAAAGATGATCATCAAACTCTCTCATTACAACAATGCCATGTCAATGTCACTAATTCTTCATTGCAAACAGACATATCGACAACTTACATTATCCTTAATATCATACGTAAGTTACCTTGTTCAATAGGTCTCTTACATCAAAAAAATCTCAATTATCAAATCTAATCTAATGGTTCCATGGCAATATTACCTCATTTCAATGTAGAGGCATTCAATTATCATCTTGAGAGTTTGTTTGGTGTCATACTCATTTTATTTTCCTTTTATACACACAATTTATGTCAAATTAAGTCTATAATAGTTACCAAAAATCCATTCAATATTGTCTAATATCTTCATAATCTCAATTTGTATACTTGTAGCAGCATGTTTTTTAGTGGTGTAAAAATGGTGATTTTATAACCCCATTTTCAGTGTTCAAGTTCATAAATATTATTATTGAATATTTAAGGGGTTAGTAAAAAGGTTAATTAAAGTTTGATCCCCTAATTTTTTCAAATGGATAGTTAATTAAGGTACAAGGACTAAATTGTAAAACATGTAAAATTTTATCGTTATGTATTTTAAATTAACCGAAGGACCAATTGAGTAATTAAACCCTCTATATTGGGAAAAGTGGTGGTGGAGGCTCATTGTAAGCCATTAAATTTGTTAAACATGCTTAGCATTAATATATTTAAGTATAATTAGATTAAATTATGATTAAGTAATTTAATTATAAGTATATAAGCCAAACTTAATAGTCATAATTGTAACACCCCAAACCCAGCCTAGAAGTTAGACTCGAATTTGGCATGTCACATTGAAGTGTTTTTCGAAAACTATGTTTTCATTGAAAACCCTTCTTCAGTGTAAAACTTCCAACCGTTTAAAAACCCCGATTTTCATTGCTTATTAACAAAACAAGATTTGCTCAAAGTCATTCCCTTGCAAAGATTTTATTATTTTAAAAACCTTGTTTATTGCCAAAGTCTGACTTAAACATTTGCAGAAACGTGATATTTTGAAAATAGTAGTTATTGCTTTAAAATTCGTGTTTAAAAGACTAGCAGTTTGTAATTAAAAGAAATACCAATTAAAAGTTAAAAGAAAATCCCAATGGCCTTATTACAAAAATTATTAACCCAATAATTTAAAATAAAGTAAAAATAGAGTCACTAAGTTTAGCTTTAAAGCATGCCGGTCGTGTAGCCACCTCCGAGTCCCTCGCAGCTCCAAATCCGCCATGTATGGGGATTACCTGCATAGTTAAGGACAAAGGGTGAGCTACGAGAACTAAGTTTGTAATCCCCTATTATGGTCACAGATTGGGCTTGAGCCCTAAGCCCTATTCGGTAACAATCTGGGCCTAAGCCCTATTCGGTAACAATCTAGGCCTAAGTCCTATTCGTCAACAATTTGGCCTAAACCCCAAAATCATATCAATGTAATGGACATGTAACCCAACCCAATCCAACAAAACTCTCCACCCGTACCAACCAATCTCTCCATGTAGGGACCATGTTGACCCACCCAGCCAAACTCTCCAATGATGCGACTTAGTCACTAATACATGATATACGTGGCTGAGCCACTAGAATCAGAATATGTGGCAATGCCACTATAACGGTATTTCCTCCAAATTATAAAAACCCAACCCAATGCAATATGTTATGTATGCAGTGTATCACGATCATATACAATTATATAAAATTCACATAAACATCATTTAATCTACCACTAAGGGTATAACGGTCATTTTGTCGTTTAAGGGTAAAACGATAATTTCACCCCTCGGGGTATTTCAGTAATTTTACCTATCGAGGGTATTTCGGTAATTTACCCATTAAGAGTATTTCGACAATTTACCCATCGAGGGTATTTTGGTAATTTACCTATCAAGGGTATTTAGGTAATTTACCCATCGAGGGTATTTCGATAATTTACCCATCGAGGGTATTTCAATAATTTACCCATCGAGGGTATTTCGATAATTTACCCATTGAGGGTATTTCGATAATTTAGCAAACTGGGGTATTTCGACTTTTAGCTGATTCACAGAACATTGCATCAACAGAATAATAAAGGTGTGGGATTACACACCTTATCACGTAGAGTACTAAATAATCACAAGTGCCTTCACCTATACAAAACATAACACCCATTTAACTCAGTTAGCAAAAGAATTGGGAGATCTCTATTCCAAACATCTAACCATGAGATTTACTAACACTTACCTTCACTAGAACAATGAACTGCGATTTGCCTAGTTAAACCAAAGTTTGATGCTGCCGCCCTTCCGCATCCAGGCAAAAGTCTCGAATCGCTGACACCCTACTCCGCTTAAACTTGGGAGTGGAGGCTATGTGCACAGTCTCGGCTGGCACCTTTGCCACCCCTATGGCTAGAATCCCCTTTACTCATCAAGAACAAGATCTTACAAAACCGGAGTCAACACGAATGCTTAAATCACAGCCACAAAGTAACCAATCACCATAATAGGAAAAAAATGAGATAACAATGCGATTGGGCCTAGGGCCCATTCTCGGCCTAAATGGGCACACACGCGTGTGTCCCACTTAGCCTAAATCTAGCCACAGATATGGGATTCACATTGATCGAGTCAAATAGTCGAGTTTAATATTTATAAAAAGAATGATCGAACCTGTAGACTAACTATGACAACGATAGAGGCAAGTGCACCTATCGAACAGTAGTATAATTTAGGCAAGAATATCTTATCGAACCCAAGGGAACCTAAAAGTACTACTACTCACTTTCTTTCTATTATTTAGCCTAAAATATGGAGTGATTGGTTTATTAAAACTAATGAAATACTTTAAACTAAATGCAAAGACAAAAGAATGAATTGGAGAAAGACTTTAGGAAAACTCAGTTGATGAAGATGATACCCTCAAGAAGAATCCACCTATGACTTCACTTATTATTTAACCTTAAAACATATGATTTCTTATCTTAGCTTGATCCTTAAGACTCCTTAACCTATGTTAAACCCTCTCTCGAGGCGAATAACGTCTAACCTTAGGTTAATTAGTGGAACTGTCATTCTCTTATAATAACCCCCTAAGGAAGTAGTAAATCGATCAATGGATTCCCATATTAGGTTTCACCCTAATTTGGCAAAATCTCGTAACCCTATCTCTAGGTGCCCGATCAACTTTGCTCAATTATGCTAGATCTACTCTTATGTAGGGTCTATTCCTCTTCCACCTAAGCACATCAGATTAAATTAAGCAACATAATTAAGAACAACTAAGTACTTATCATATAATTTAGAAATCAATTAACAAATTCCATCATAAGTTTCATCCCCTTCAGGTATCTGAAAGGTTTAGTTCATAATTAAATAAGAAAACATCTCAAGAGAAAAGATAAAACAAAACATAGGAAATCCCTAAAACCCCCAGAAGGAATTGAAGGAGAGATACTCCGTCCTAAATAAAGCTCTGGCTTCTTGAGATGGAACAACTGGCTATCTTCAAGTGATTCCCTAAAAGATGAAAGTTTCGGCAAAAGCCTCTGCCAAAAGTCATCCCCCTTGAATGCCTACCATGGGTTGTTTATATAGGCTTTTGAGATGCTTTACTTGGCTCATAAGTACCTCTTTTAAGTAAAATTACTATTAGGGTGTTTAAGTGGGCATGTTTCTTTGGCTTCAAGCATCCAATTCTGGGTGAAATTGCTCATTCTCGCGGTAGGGTACGACCATGGCACACACCCGTGTAAATCGTGGTTGGGCCGTGTCTCGATTCTATCATTTTGGGCACGACCGTGTAAGTCGAGATTCAAGCCGTGCTTCAGGTCTGTCGATTGGGACACGGCCATGTAGATCACCAGGCACGTTCGGTGTGGTAATGAGATGATGGACGACCGTACAACTCGTGAGTTGGGCCGTGCTCTAGGTAATCGGTGAGGCACAGTCGTGTAAGCTTTGGGCCAGATGTGTCAAATTCTTGGGTTGGCCCAATCTAGTCCGTTTTAAGCCTGTTTTGCATTCTTTTTATCCTTAGGTGCTTTCCTGAGTATAGGACATGAAAAGAAAGGATTACAAGCACCTTTTATATAAATCAATGGCTAAATCATCAAAAAGCATCCTAAATGTGGGATTAAAATATGTTACTTTTACGGTTTATCAAATACCCCCACACTTAAGCTTTTGCTTGTCCTCAAGCAAAATTCTCAACTTACAATTAAAACGAACTTTCCATAATCCATAATTCCTATCGACAATGTCTCATCATAATTCATAGATAATTTATACATGGATAATTCGACTCAAAGAACCCTAAAGATTCAATCAAGATAAGTCATGCCTTTGTAGTAGTATGAAAACATAGGTGTCTCCTCTTATCTAAGTAATTACCTTTAATTCAAAACCGATAAGGATTGACATCCTCACAAAAAAATTCACTCAAATCACTCAAAGTGTTTAAGGTTTAAGAATAACCACTCTAAAGTCTAACCTAAAAAGTTAATCCCATAGGCTTGCTTGAAAATCAAATCTCAACCACTATATATGAGATGATACACAGATCAAAAGATCTTTATTAGGGTTGTAACGGGGCTAAGGTTAAGGTTGTGGATATAGGCTGAATTAGAGGGTTTGAATCAAGACTGACTTAACAAATTTCCTAACTAGAAACAATGAACTAAATATGAATATTTATATCGAATGAAAACTAATAATACCACTATTGACAATTACTCTATAATAAAAAGTCTTTTCATCACTTAAAATTTGATAATACTTTAATACGGTCTTTTTCTTCAACAATTGGAGATTAAATGCTTAAGCTCTTTTATATATTACTAATATTGAATAAACTTGGATTTTTTTTAAGAACAAACTAAAATAAACATAATAGAAGGAACCTTGATAATTGAAATAACCTAATTCAGCAATTGATCAAATCAATTCTCGATAGAAGGGTAGTCAAAAGAATGTTGATAACAAATACAAAGGGTTTTGGGTTAATATCAAACGGGTAATTCAATAAAAAGGGTTGTTAGGATCAAATGGGTTCACTAGGGGTTAATTATATGGGTAGGCTTTTTAGTGGTGTGAATGGGTTAAAACCTTGGTGCATTTATCATCTCAGTATATTAAATCAAAAGTGTGGTCTTGACATGTATAAACGAGGCAAGGTCTAGAATAACAGTTCAAAGTTAACATACTCATAATCAATAAAGTGAGCACGAAAAAGAATATATGCTCCATAAGGCTCAAAATCTCAAAAAAATTATGGGTGTTTTGGACATCAATCCCTATAAATTTTGAACTTCAAGGTGATACTCAAATTCAGTTCAACGACCTATTAATTTTTAATTTTTAGAAAGTAGACTTATCATGCTCGATTCTCTAGTATCCTTCAAATATAATCATCAATGCACAATTAACTATGACTTACTCTAAAACATATCAATAAAAATAATAAATCATTAGAAATTTCACCCTAATTAATAATATGAGAAAAATACTTAAGATCAAGACTAAATTCAGAGTTTTGAGAATTATGCAAAAAGTTAGGCACTATTACCCCCACGCTTAAGATGTACATTGCCCTCAATGTACAAAGATAGATAAATAAGTAATGATAAAAGTTTGCAATGAAGAAAAGTAGCAAATTATGATAATAAAGGAAAATAAAAATAACACTAAAAATAAGACAATAATATGTAGATAATTAAAGGGACTCAAAGGTCCTCCTCATCGTCTGGATTTGGTGGTGGGGCTGGTGATGAGATATGGAGGTGTTGGCATATTTGTTGGAGGGTGGCCTCTACCCCATCAAAACATCGAGTGTTGTCAACAAAATATTGCTCGAACTGGTCGAGGCGTGCAGAGATATCTGCCCATGATGTTGCTGCATGGGATGGCTGCTGTCTCGGAGATGGTGGGACATCGTCAGTAATGTTATCGGGCTCCCCCTTATCTGTGGATGTCGCTAATCAGTATTGAGGGGGGTCGGTCCCTCGATGATGTTTAATCATACCCATGTGTAGCATCATCTAGATGCCTTGAGGTACCATGTTACCCATCAGTGTGAGTGAGGTGATCTGATCGTCGGTGTTCAGGAGGTTGAAGTGTCGAGCCAGCCTAGTGATGTATGGCCCCATTGATAGAATCCCCTTTATGTGTGGCTCTATTTGGTGCTGGATAGCACAGGCGATGAAATATGCCAAATCGAAAATGTCTCCCTCTGACATGCACGATAAGTAGTAGACATTGTGCTTGTTTACCACGCCGGTGCTTTCGCGTCAACCTGTGATAGTGTGGGCTAGGATGGCATGGATATATCTCAGGGGTGGACCCAGGGCTGTTGCCTTCGATCGACTGGGGTTGTAAGCATTCATGGTGGGTGCTAGGCTGCGCCAACAGTTTAGGGGGTTGCGAGGGAGTTCTCGGTTTAACTCAGAGAGGTTATTTTCCTCTCTAAATTCGTCTGTATAAAGTCCGAGAGATATACCGAATTGGGGAATGCTTAATTGACGTAACATACCCCCTAACCAGAATCGCACTGTTCTGGCTCGTCAAATTGTGCCATCACTATTTGCAATGTAAAAGTTGTGCAAAATTCTAATGTTAGCTCCAGGTATGTGGGCTCAATGATTGAGAAGAACTGCTCCCATGGTTCGGTTGAAATAACGGCCCGGATGTTAGTTGCTAGTCCTATTTGTTCAATGGCGTTCTAGTCAATGCACCTTTCGGTGCCTAAGGGCTGTTCTCGGAATGCCTTGTAACGCTTTTCTTGGGTAGCTTAAGGGAATCGGAGGGTGTCAGAGTTTGGTGGAGGCAGTTCAGATGATGATCCGGGCCCATTTCTTTTCTTGCTCGGAACGGATCGTTTAGTATGTGATGACGACATAATACTTGAAAAACACTTCCTTTATATAACCAAGAATGTTCCTAACAATAATAAAAAATCAATAGCCAATATAAATGTTTCTTCAAGAACAAATTCTAAAATTAGCAAACCACAATCTCATTATTCATTAGAATAATTCCTAACTAAAATCATGGCTAACACTAAATTAAAAAAATAAAGTTATACAAAGAACTCATGGGAACCAAACATGTTGCATAAAAATCATGATTTAAAGGCTAACTATGAATTGCACTAGAGCATCAATTCTTCAATGAGGAAAGCCAATAAAATCTAACATGTATTAATAGTAAAGTAGAAAATGCATTAAATAATGGAAATCAACAAGAAAAATAGAATAAAGCAACCAACCAAGAAAAATAAAACAATCAAGAAGAACATTAAAGCAAATGTACTGAATAAAAAAATCATGTTTTAACATAGACTAGACAAGAATTAAAATAAACTAAACAATATGAATCAGACTTTTAAGTCAAAAATCAAACAAAACTTTAAATAAAGAGGAAATATGTGAAAATGTGAAGAAAAAGGAACTAAGAGCGGTGGTGGGTGAGGTACAAGGGTGAAGGGCACGGCGGTGGTGCTAGTTTCTTCAGTGTGGGCATAGCCTAGTAAGGGCGTGGGGTTTTTGAGCATGGTGGTGCTGCAGGCGTGTGGTTTGTTTTGAGAAGAACGGTCGAAAGGAGGTGGGTTGAAGGGAGAGGGATGATTTGGTGGCCGGATTGGAGAAGGGGGGAGGCTGGAATCTGATTTTAGGGTTTGGATTTGGGGAAGAGGATGGTAAGATTAATATATAGGGACTGAGGCATGATTATTCTCCACGCCCATGTCATTTTTAAATTTGCCTGTGTCATTCTCCACGCCCGTTGTTGATTCACATGGTTGGGTCAAACGGGCGTGTGTAGCCCGTGCTCGATAAGTCAATATGTTCGTACGGTCATGGGGCACGCCGTGTTCTAACCGCGCTCAATAAGTCAGTAACTTCACAATGTCATGGGCACGGCCATGCAAATCTCGTGCTAGACAAGTCAGTAGTCTCACACGATAGAATGGCACGAGTGTGTCTAGTATCGCAGCCCGTGCTATTGAAAAGAGTTTTTCCCCTGTTTATGCATGGATCCAACCATGGCCGTGGTGTGTCCTTGTCTTGTACACGGTTGTGGGCACGTCCGTGTTTAAGGCAGTGTTAATAATCCTGCATTTCTATTAGATTGTTTTAGAAAAATTTTAAAAAGATAAAGTTAATATTAGTGAGTTAGCACTTAGGTTGCCTCCCGAGAAGCGCTTGTTTACAGTCTTAAGTTAGACTTTCTCTATTTGCGATTCTAAAAGAGGGTTTGTGGAGCAGAAGCTCCTCTCTCATATCTCCAGATTCTGCATCATTATAAATTTTAAGTCGGTGACCATTTACCTTGAATGTGCCTTTTGTGGGATGAGTTACATCAACGGTGCCGTTTGGAAAGATTTTTTTGATCATGAATAGGCCTGACCATCTTGACTTCAGTTTTCCCTAGAATAGTTTAAGCCTTGAATTGTATAGTAGGACCAGGTCTCCTACTTAGAATTATTTTGATCGCTTGAGATGAGCATCGTGGCGTCGCTTTGTTGCTTCCTTGTACAGTTTTGAGTTTTCATAGGCTTTTGTTCTCCATTCATCCACTCATTCATCTGCATCATTCTTCTTTTTCCTGCAATTGTGAGGTCAGTATTCAAAAATTTTGTTGCCCAAAAAGCTTTGTGTTCTAGCTCAAATGGTAGATGATAGCTTTTTCCGTATACAAGTTTGTATGGGGATGTTCCTAGAGGTGTTTTGAATGTTGTTCTGTAGGCCCATAAAGCATCATCTATTTTAACTGCTCAATCTTTTCTATTTGATTCAACCATTTTTTCTAGAATGCGCTTAAGCTCTCGGTTTTCTACCTCAACTTGCCCGCTAGTTTGAGGATGATATGGGGTGGCTATTCTATGGCATACTCCATATTTCTTTAGAACTTTTCCAAATTGTGTATTACAGAAGTGAGTACCCCTATCACTAATGATGGCTCTCGGTGTCCCAAATCGAGAAAATAGTTTCTTGAGAAATTTAACTACTACCCTAGCATCATTAGTAGGTAAGGCTTCCGCTTCTACCCATTTTGACATGTAATCGACTGCCACTAGGATGTATTTTTTTCCTAATGAACTAGGGAATGGTCCCATAAAATCAATACCCCATACATCAAATATCTCACACGACAACATATATGTTTGAGGTATTTCATCACATTTAGAAATATTACCTGTTCTCTGGCATTTGTCACATGAGGTAACATACCTGTTGGCATCTTTAAATAGAGTAGGCTAGTAAAAACCTGATTCAAGTATTTTGTGTGCTGTTTTAATACCACTGTAGTGTCCTCCTGATGGTCCTGAATGACAATGTTCCAGGATTTTGCTAGCCTCTGTCTTTGTGACGCATCCTCGAATTACTTGATCTGCACATATGTGGAAAAGAAATGGATCTTCCCAAAATAATTTTTCACATCAGTAAGGAATCGCTTCTTTTGATGATGTGTGAATTTTGTTGGTAAGATGTTAGCCACTAAATAATTCGTAATATTTATGAACAAGGGTACTTCAGAATGTGTTATATAAAAGAGTTGTTCTTTGGGAAACGAATCATTTATTTCATGTTCATCAAGCTTTTTGGTGTGTGGATTTTCGAGTCTTGAAAGGTGATCTACCGTAAGATTTTTGGCTCCCTTTTTATCCTGTATTTCCTCCTGTATTTCCAAGTCAAATTCCTGTAAGAGTAAAATCAATCGTATGAGTCTAGGTTTTGCATCAGGTTTGGTTAAAAGATAACGAAGAGCTGAATGGTCAGTGTAAATGACAACTTTCGATAATATTAGATATTGTCTAAATTTTTCAAAAGCAAAAACTACAGCTAGCAGTTCTTTCTCTGTCGTGGTGTAATTTTCTTACGTGGGTGTTAATGTTCTAATAGCATAGTAAATTGGTTGAAAATGCTTATCTCTTCGTTGTCCCAAAACTACGCCTACTGCAAAGTCACTTGCATCACACATTAGTTCAAAGGGTAAATTTGAATCAGGTGCGATTATAATTGGTACATTTATTAATTTATCTTTAAGGACATTGAATGCATCTAAACATTCCTGATTGAAATTAAAAGGACCATCTTTTTCTAGTAATTTTGTCAAAGGCTTAACTATTCTAGAAAAGTCTTTAATGAATCTTCTATAAAAACCTGCATGTCCTAAAAAACTTCTAATAGCCTTCACTGACATAGGAGTAGGTAATTTTTCTATGGTTTCAACTTTTGCTTTATCTACCTCAATCCCTTTTCTAGAAATCTTATGTCCTAAAACAATCCCTTCTCTAACCATAAAGTGTCATTTTTCCCAATTCAAAACAAGGTTTGTTTATTCACATCTAATTAGAAATCGTTTTAAATTTTTAAGGCAAAGCTGGAAAGAATTATCGAATACCGAGAAATCATCCATAAATACCTCCATGATGTCCTCTACGAGTTCGTCAAAAATTACCAACATGCAACGCTAAAAAGTGGTAGGAGCATTACATAATCCAAAAGGCATTCTACGATAAGCAAACGTACCGTATAGGCATGTAAATGTCGTCTTCTCTTGGTCTTCAGGAGCTATGGGGATTTGGAAATAGCCGGAGAGTCCGTCTAAGAAGCAGTAGTTCATATGCCCGGATAGTCTTTCTAACATTTGATCAATGAAGGGTAGAGGAAAGTGATCTTTTCGGTGGCATCATTCACTTTCTATAGTCTATCTGGACTCTCCAACTCAGAATCGTTCTTGTGGGAATTAACTCATTCTTTTTATTGGGCACTACCGTCATTCCTCCTTTCTTTGGAACTACCTACACAGGACTTACCCAAGTGTTGTCAGAAATAGGACAAACTATTCCTTCATCTAGAAGTTTAATTACCTCGGCTTTGACTGCTTCTTTCATGTTAGGGTTTAATCATCTCTGAGGTTGCACACACGGTTTATATTCTTCTTCCATTAAAATTTTGTGGGTGCAAAATGCGGTGTTTATTCCCTTGATGTCAGAAATTTTCCAAGCTATGGCTTTCTTTTGTTCTCTTAGTACCTTTATCAGCTCCTCCTTTTCCTTGGGTTGTAATTCTGGAGAGATGATTGCTGGTAACGTAGAATTGTCCCCAAGGAATGCGTATTGTAAATGTTTTGGTAACTATTTTAATTCCAATTTGGGCGGCTCTTCGATAGAGGGTTTCTATTTTAATACGTCATATTCTTCAATGCTTTCTTCTGTCATCTGTCTGAAAGATTATGTATTCAAACTGATCTCATTACCTTTATCTTCTTCCCCCTCTCTTTGAGGCGGACACAGTTCCATCGTGTATCCTGCAGCATTTTCTGTAATGAAATTTTGATAATATGATCAGTAGTGTCAACAAAATAATAGGAATCATCGTGCTCTTTAGAATATTGCATGGCATCATAAATTTGGAAAATAATTTCTTCATCACCTATCCTTAATGCTAGTTTGCCATCACCTACATCAATAATATCTCTCGCAGTGGCTAAAAAAGGACACCCTAAGATTAAAGAAACATTGATGTCCTTATACATGTCTAACACATTGAAATCAACATGGAAAATAAATTTATCAATTTTTACCAGGACATCTTTAGTAATTCCTCTAGGATATTTAATAGATCTATTAGCTAATTGAATACTTATCCTAGTGGGTTTTGGTTCCCCAAGATCTAGCCATTTAAACAATCAGTAAGGCATTAAGTTGATAGTAGCGCCTAGGTCTGCTAATGCTTTCGTGATGTTTAAACTACCAATTAAGCAAGGAATAGTGGAACTCCCTGGATCTTTTAACTTCCGTGGTAGTTTATTTTGTAGAAGGGCTGAACACTCTTCATTAAGCTCTACCTTTGATACTTCCTCAAGCTTCCTTTTGTTTGTGAGAAGTTCCTTTAAGAATTTTGCATACTTTGGCATCTGGGAAATAGCTTCAACGAAAGGTAAGTTAATATGTATTTGTTTAAAGAGTTCAAGGAACTTACCGTATTGAGCATCCAGTTTTTCTTTCTTCAATTTTTCTAGATATGGAATTTGTGTTCTATTTTCTTTAGGCAATGTATTGTAGTTCTCAACTTCTACACTTTTTTCTTGGTAACCTCATGTCGTGTCTTTCTTTGTGGTTCAACTAGCTCTTTGCCACTCCTTAGTGTGACTACCCTTACTTGCTCTGTTTCTTCAAAAAATTTACGTCTGTATTTCACATACTATTTCAGTAAGTATTCCAACTGACGTAATAAGTTCTCCCACCTGAGTCTTGATTCCCTTCAGTGGGATTTGTTGTTCATCAAGTGTTGCTTCCGTCATTTGGAGACGAGAATCTATAGTTGCCATGAATTTTTTCAGCATCTCTTCAAGGTTTGATGTCTTTTCCTGTGGATAGGGCTGATTTTGGTAAATTGGAGGAGGTTGCTGCCTTTGATTTCCTTGATTTCCTTGCCTTCTCTACGAAAAATTTGGGCGGTTCCTCCAACCTCCATTATAAGTGTTACTATAAGGATTATTATTAGATCTGAAATTGTTACCTATATAGTTTGTCTGCTCATTGTCTGCGCCCGGTTGGTAGGGTGGGTACTCAGAATTCGCCACATTCCCATGCTTCGCATTGCATGACTGGGTGTACCTGTGAAGAACATAAGTTATCAGGCTTTTTATTCATTAATTCTGCCTGCATTGATAGCATTGTCACTGCGTCTATGTTAAAAACTCTGGCTGATTTTGTCGGTTTAGCCCTTGTAATTTGCCATTGATAGGTGTTCAACGACATCTCCTCAATAAAATCGTAAGTCGCTTCAGGAGTTTTGTTATTCAAAGTTCCACCGGCTGATGAATCAATCATTTGCCTAGTTGAAGAATTCACACCATTGTAAAAAGTTTGGACTTGAAGCCACAAAGGTAATCCATGGTGTGGACATCTCCTTAGGAGATCCTTATATCTTTCCCATGCATCATATAATGTTTTTGTGTCATTCTACACAAAAGAAGATATGCCATTCCTAAATTTGGCCGTTTTGGCCAGTGGAAAATATTTTAAAAGAAATTTTTCGGTCATTTGATCCCATTTGGTGATTGACCCTCGTGGTAACGAGTTCAACCAATGCTTTGCTTTATTCCTTAATGAAAAAGGAAATAACCGAAGACGTATGGCATCGTCAGAAATGCCATTAATTTTGAAGGTATCACAGAATTCTAAAAAATTAGATATATGAGTATTTGGATCTTCATCCTGCAAACCATCAAATTGAACAAACTATTGAATCATTTGTATTGTGTTAGGCTTTAATTCAAAATTATTAGCAGCTATAGCAGGTCTGACAACACTAGATTCTGCTCCTGTCAAATTAGGTTTAACATAATCATACATAGGGCGAGGAGCATTCTATTCTTGCACATTTGGTGGATTGTTTTTGTCCATCCCTTCAGTAGGATTGGATCTTTCTTGTTGTTCTTCTCCTTGGTATTCTAGAGCTCGTCTAATTTCTCAACGATTTCTTCGAGTGGCAGCTTCAATGTCACTTTCGTATGCTAAATGTCCTCTCGGATTTCTTCTAGTCATAAACTAGAGGTACCTGCTAGGAGAAAAAAATTTAGTATAAATAAAAAAATTTAATTGAAACAAAAATAAAAATAAATTGTGAAATAATAAAATTATGGATAAAGTAATAGAAATAGAGCTTTCTTAAAATTTTAGTGTTCCTCGGCAACGCGCCAAAAACTTGATCATGTCAAATAGTCGAGTTTTAATATTTATAAAAAGAATGATCGAACCTGTAGAATAACTATGACAACGATAGAGGCAAGTGCACCTATCGAACAGTAGTATAGTTTAGGCAAGAATATCTTATCGAACCTATGGGAACCTAAAAGTACTATACTCACTTTCTTTCTATTATTTAGCCTAAAATATGGAGTGATTGGTTTATTAAAACTAATGAAATACATTAAACTAAATGCAAAGACAAAAGAACGAATTGGGGAAAGACTTTAGGAAAACTCAGTTGATGAAGACGATACCCTCAGGAAGAATCCACCTTTGACTTCACTTATATTTAACCCTAAAACATATGATTTCTTTACTTAGCTTGATCCGTGAGACTCCCTAACCTATATTAAACCCTCTCTCGAGGCGAATAACGTCTAACCTTAGGTTAATTAGTGGAGCTCTGGTTCACTTATAATAACCCCCTAAGAAAGCAGTAAATCGATCAATGGATTCCCATATTAGGTTTCACCCTAATCTGGCAAAATCTCGTAACCCTATCTCTAGGCACCCGATCAACTCCGCTCAATTATGCTAGATCTACTCTTAGGTAGGGTCTATTCCTCCTCCACCTAAGCACATCAGATTAAATTAAGCAACATAATTAAGAACAAACTAAGTACTTATCATATAATTTAGAACTCAATTAACAAATTCCATCATAGGTTTCATCCCCTTCAGGTATCTGAAGGGTTTAGTTCGTAACTAAATAAGAAAACATCTCAAGAGAAAAGATAAAACAAAACATAGGAAATCCCTAAAACCCCTGATGAAATTGAATGAGAGATCCTCCGTCTTGAATATAGCTCTCACTTCTTGAGATGGATCAACTGGCTATCTTCAAGTGATTCCCTAAAAGATGAAAGCTTCGGCAAAAGCCTCTACCTTTATATAGGCTTTTGAGATGCTTTACTTGGCTCCTAAGTACCTCTTTTAAGTAAAATTACTATTAGGTGTTTAAGTGGACTTAGGAGTATGTTTCTTTGGCTTCAAGCATCCAATTTCGGGTGAAATTGCTTATTCCCGCGGCAGGGGCACGGCCATGGCACACGCCCGTGTAAATCATGGTTGGGCCGTGTCTTGATTTTGTCGTTTTGGGCATGGCCGTGTAAGTCGAGATTCAGGCCGTGCTCCAGGTCTGTCGATTGGGACACGGCCATGTAGATCACCAGGCACGTCCGTGTGTGGTAATGAGATGATGCACGGCCGTGCAACTCGTGAGTTAGGCCGTGCTCTAGGTAATCGACGAGGCACGGTCGTGTGGGCTTTGGGCCAGGCCATGTCAAATTCTTGGGTTGGCCCAATCTAGTCCGTTTTAAGCCCGTTTTGTGTTCTTTTTATCCTTAGGTGCTTTCCTGAGTATAGGACATGAAAAGAAAGGATTACAAGCACCTTTTATATAAATCAAGGGCTAAATCATCAAAAAGCATCCTAAATGTGAGATTAAAATATGTTACTTTTATAGTTTATCACACATAGTCCAGTCCAATATTTACTACACAATCATGCAAACTTATCCAATTGGGCCCACGAGCCCATTGGACCCACATGGCCCCTTTCGGCTCATCGTGGCCCAAACAACATAAACCCACAAGAACACTCATGATAGCCACAACTATCGCATTGAAGCCCTCACACATGCGTTCGCACGCTCGTGTGGCTACCATCGCTGTGTGACCGGCATTTTGGCATTTGCCGCTCTACTGACTAGAGTAGTCTGAAATACACACCGATAGGAATCAAGCTAATCCGCTCCAACACTCCTATGCCCAAACGCCAACCAAGGTATGCTTACTCTCCTCATAGATGGCTCTATTTAAAGCCAGCTTCTCACCTTCCTTCATGCTAGCTTTCTGATGTGGGATCCCTTCTTTAGCAGCATTTAATTCCATCACAACCACCTGTCGCCCCAACTTAGCAAAATAAATATCCCTCTTTGCTTACAATCAGATTCGAACCCTTGCCCTCTCCTATGCTCTAGACGCTACATGCCACCACAACACAAGCTCCTTTTGTGTTTTACAACATGCGCAACTAAATATAAACCTATGGGCCAAAGTCTAAATTCATTTAAAAAAACTCAAAATGAATTGTAAGCGCCAAGACTTGAACTTTGGACCCCTTGCTTCCTATATGGCGTCACTTCCTTGTCTCCCATGTGGTGTCATTTTCCACTAGACCACAACTCCTTTTATGTCTTATTTTTCCCCAATTTATTCTTAAAGCCTACTTACTTACTCCCAGGGTTTTATTCACCTAAAACCAAAAATTTTCCTAAAGCCTAGGTTTGATCCTGGACTTCATGGAAGCCCTCCAACCTTTCAAAATCACTCACCTAATAGATCCAACTTGCATTAGTTCTGTTCTCTTGTTCTCAAAAAATTTAAACGTTCCTACGTCCAAGGCCCAATAGGCCTAATTCTACTAGGCCCAAATTCGGGGCATTACAAATCTACCCCTCTTAAAGAAATTTCGTCCTAAATTTCCAACTATAGGAACAGCCACACATCCTAACCTAGCACACTATGCTATCGCTGCACACTCTAATTCTAATATCCCTATCATATTTTAACTAGAATTTGGAACTCCCTACACATACTCAAAACACCTAACCATAAAAGCAGACAGATATCTCATACGCAACCAATTTCTATGTCCAAACATCACATCCAAACCAAACACACACAGAATACATACCAAAAATATAGTCCAATACCTAAAGAAATCACCGTATTTCTAACTAATTGTATTTAAATTTCTAAATAGACAAAAGGATTCAGAAAACTTACGGATTCGGCGACGGAGACTCGATGTACCAAATCAAACTCACTGTATTTAAATTTCCAAATAGACAAAAGTATTCAGAAAACTTACGGCTTTTAATTATTGGGTTTTATAATGGTTGTAATAAGGCCTTTGGAACTATTTAAACTTTCATTTGGGTTTTCTTTAAACACTACAAATTTAATCAATGCGGGGTTTTCAAAACAATAAATAATTAATTTTTAAATTTTACGCCTTCATAATTATTGAGACCAAACTTTTGTAACTGACACGGTTTTTAATAAACAAGATGATACGTGCATTATTTTAAAGGGTGTGAATCGAGAAAACTTCTTTTGGTGAATAAGTAACGAAAAATAAAATCTTGAACGTTTGATTTGGTATTTGACAATGTGTTTCTCAAACACCCACGAGATTTTAAACATCACCTGTTGTGGCATGCTAGATCCGATCGTAACATTTAGACCGGGTTTAGGGTGTTACAAATAATGAAATAATAAAGTGGTTGTAGTATCCTCTCACCAATATCGGTAACCAAACGTATTTCAGCAGTAGTAAGTTAAGAATATTCAACCCTAACCGCAGAGAACAAAGAGATTGAGAGGGAGAGGGTATGAGTATTCGGCCTAGCAGAGAAAGGGAGAATGAAATAAGAAGAAAAGGAAGTAAAAGATGAGAGGACTACAAATTCGACAAATAGAAAAATATGGAGAAGAAAGAAAGAAAACGAGAAAACAATAGAATGAAAAGTAAGGGAGAAGAAGTGAACTCGGCAGAGGTGAACTGCAAAGGAAAAGACCTGAATGGTCAAAAATGTGCCAAAATGGAAAAATAACACCCAAAAAATACCAGAAAAATTTGGTACCTCAACACCCTCGCAAAGCCAAAAATGCACCAAATGACAACCCTTAGCCTAAATTCCCTTACTCATCCTTTCCTAAATTCTGCTAAGACTCCTACACACCCAACTCCTTCAACCTCTCCACCTCCCATTCTCCCACCTCCCATTGACCAAGTCTCCAACCTCCTCTGCAGAGTTTGATTCAAACTCTACCTCTCCTACCACCAAGTCATAAAATAAAATTCCCCTATTTGCATGCCATGGAATTCGAACACCAATTCCCTTGCCACCATAGTGACGCCACAACCATCAAGCCACAAGCTCTTTTTGTGACATAAAATCATACATATTTAACCATAAGTCCTACTGCTAATAGCTAATTTCACTGAAGGGCAAAAACTTAAAATTTTCCAAGGGCCTAGACTCAAACCCAGGCTTCTCCCACACCCCATACACACCCAAATACATAGCCATTGAAGCACACATGGAATTTAAGCCAAAACAAGCAAAGTTAAAAACCCTACATCTTTGGGGCGTTACAACTCTACCCCTTAAAGAAATTTTGGCCTTGAAATTTACCTAGTCAGAAACAGTGAGGATATTATTGTCGCATCGCCTCCTCAGGCTCCTACGTGGCTTCCTCTGAACCGTGTTTACGCCAAAGTACCTTAACCAACAGAATAGACTTCCTCCTTAACACCTTAACGTCACGATCTAATATCTGCTACTGGTTCTTCCTCAATCATCGACCAGGTCTAACCTCGATCTCCTCTACTGGCACTACATGCGAGGGATCAGAGCGGTATCGCCTCAACATGGAGACGTGGAACACATCATGTATCCGGTTTAACACAAGAGGTAGCTCATGTAACAGCACGATTTAGGGGCTAGTCAAAATAGTGATCTCAGAACCACTAATTCGAGCTTGAAGAAAAATATTTTGATATTATTTTATGTGTTATTAAATGTTTATAAAGAGGCATGAGAATTTTGGTGGTTTAATTTTAGCGATTGAGGGCTTAATTGCGAAAAAGGAATAAATCGCATAAAGTGATAAAGTTCTCTTTTATTTGATAGAAGTACCAAATAGCTATAGAATGTGAATTGGAGGTCTTTAAAGTGCAATTTGGCCTTGTTATGTGAGTTGGCCGATCAAAGAAGTCAAGGGAACAAGGGCATTAAATGTTGGTTATGTTAGGTGATTAAAAAAAGGAATAACATAAGATGAAATAAGAAAAGTTATCATCTTTTTTATTTCTTCTCCTCTTCCATCAAAAATGGGCAGCAAGAATGGGGTTTTTGAAGCTCAAAATTTTAGCAAGCATTCCTCCTCACAAGTAAGTGATCTTGATGACTTTTCCTAATAAAATTGTACTTTTGGAGTCCCCAAAGCTTAAACTAGCTAATGGGGACTAATTTGTCACATGGTTGAGAGTCTAGGGACTTGCCATGAGAGAGTTTATGCTGGTTGCTAAATTTTTATGGGATAAAATGAATGATAGGATGATGATAAACAACTTTTGTGAAAGGTGTTGTTATGAAAACACCTAATTTGGGCTAAAATGCAAAAGTTGTAAATTGTTCATTAAGCATGAAATATTTGGAATTGGAGATAGTTTTAAGAGGATTAAATGTTCATCTAGGCTTGTTTAATAAGACAATGTGATGAAAATTTATTTACGAGCCTAGGGGCAAAATCATAATTTTGCCAAAGTGTAGGGGCAAAATAGTCATTTTTACCTAAAGTGTGTATTACGGTATTTTATGATTTATAAGTGAATAAATCCATATATTTCATTGTTCTAGGTCAAAGAAATCGAGTTTTGGACCTAGAAATGATAAAAAGAGAGATGTGGGCAAATAGTCCTTTTCGACTCTTTCGACATCGAGGTAAGTTCATGTACGAATGTTGCAATTACGTATGAGTTAGTTTAATATTCCCATGTTGAATGGAATGTATGTTCACTATATGAATGTATGAAATATTTTTGATAAGATGTCAATGGAATTGAATTTAGAGAAATGGTAAAAGTATATAGTATGAGATGATAATGGTTAAAGTCTCGAGTAAGACCATATTGGAATATGGCATCGGTGTAAGAATTCGTATAGGACCATGTCAAGGACATGGCATAGACATGTTAACGTAAGTAAAACCCTATTGGGGTATGATGTCAATGTGACAATATGTATGAGACTCAAGATGATGAATGTATGTGGTTGTACAACTAGAGGCACAGGTATATGTTAGAACTAAATCGTGATGAACTCAATATATGATGAACGCTTCATGGGATATGTATAATTAATGCACCTTAGTTGCATGAGATAGATTTATTGACGTGGTGTGTGAATGTTAGCGATATGGAAGAATGTTAAGTAAGAATAGAAGTGTGTCTAAATGTCCTCGGATGAACATTTAAGATAGAGATATACTTGTTGTTTATTATCCACGAATGATAAATGATGGTGAACTATGTGCAATATCACCTCATTGTTGGTAATGATGGGTATGTGTGCGATACCATCAGTTGTACTAATATTGTTGAACTAAGTACAAAATCACCATAGTTATAAATGATCGGTGGGCTGTGTGCGTTACCACCTGATTAACTGATAATCGATGGGCTATGTGTGATACCATCGCTTATAAATGATTGGTGTGCTGAGTGTGAAGACACCATAAGTATAACTAAATGGTGGGCTGTGTGCGATACCACCCTATTAGAGATGTAATGGTGGGCTAAGTGCGTAACCACCGATAGATTAGTAATATCAGTGGCTTATTAAAAATGGTTGATGTGTTGTTTTAGGTGATTAAATGGTAATCATTGCAGGAATAAATGCTATTCAGTAGGAGCAGTTGGCTTGTGATATGGTAAGAGTGTGGTAAAAGATTGAATGAGTAAGTTTCAACAATGGTTGAGTAAGTAACTAAGGGTTTATGAGAGAAACTCTTTATGATACTTTATGGTTATGTTTATCCAATGAATATAAAAAATTATATGTTATACCTATGAACTTACTAAGCATTATTGCTTACTTCATCTCATTTCCCATCTCTTCTAGGTAATTTATCTACTAGCTCGAGTTGGAGGCCGTTGGAGACGTATTCACACTATAGAGCAGACACTTGGTATGAGGTATCAAGTCCTTATGAGTCATGGCATGTATAGGGCTAGAATGTAAGGTTGACTAAGTTGATGTTAGTGTGTCAAGTTGTATTGGTCTAAGAGGGTTCATAGTTTAAAAGTGTATGGCCATTGATGATGGCTTAAGTTGTGGTAATTGTATGGGAAGAAAACTTTATTTTCATGAATCAATTGTATAAATTCATGTGTTTTAGTTGATGATTTGAAACTTCATTGAACTAGTATATTAATGTATGAAATGTAAGATAGAAAAAGGCTTGGTATATCGCCTCTAAGTGCTCGCACGGATGGACACACGGACGTGTGTCTAGGCCGTGTGTACCCTGCACCTTTGTATTTTAAGTCAAAGTAAGCCACGAGTGAATTCCACAGCCGTGTACATGAGCTGTGTAAGACCCACGATTTGGGCATGGGCATGTGCCCATGCCATGTGAATCAAGTCAGTAACTCCCCACGGTTCAAAGACACCGGCGTGTCAAAGCCGTGTGGACCAAGTCAGTAGCTCCCCACTGGCATTGGACACGGGGGTGCCTTAGTGGTATACAGGCGTGCCCCTGGACTAACACAGACGTGTGCCTTGGCCATGGAGAATTAGGCAGAATGCTCGAGGTTTAAGCACAGTTTGGGGACATGGGCATGTGTGTGTCTACACATGAGCGTGTTTTATCATACACGGGCGTGTGAACCCAAAATAAAAGAGAAAAATTTAAGAATAGAAAAAGCTCCGATATAGTCTCGAGAGCGCTCGAGAATATGAGTGAGACTTTGTAAGTCAAAAACATAGTTTTAGAGGTGGTTTAAGTGATTAGTTACGATGAGCCTAAGTGGCGATCATGAGGTTTTAGTACGGTAACGGCTCGAGCCTGGTTCTGGCGTAGAACTCGGGCAAGGGGTGTTGCATTTAGTAGTATCAGAGCTGTAGTTTAGTCAATTCTAGGACTAACCTAGCGTGAGTAAGAGTCTAGCTATACATGCCATTATGGACCGTGATAGTGTGATATCTCCCGGCTTTAGTGGAATTGTTTTGTTAAGACAGAGATGATTCCCAACCGAGCTAATTACATTAAGTTTGTATGATTTTCAAGCTTCATGAATATTTTCACTGAATTGATTGTGATGTGGTTATATGCATATTATTTCTATGAAAACATTTAATTGTTATATTAAACGAAGGAGTTACTAAGGTCAAGCATGGGAAAGTCCGACTTAAATTGAAATACCAAGTATACTCGATCTGCCACATGAAATGAGAATGCCGGTGTAAGACCATGTTTGGAACATGGCATCGGCATTGATGAGCATGCCAATGTAAGACCATATCTAGGATATGGCATTGGCATTCGAGATACATGTGTATTGAGATTGATAACCTTGGTCATTCATAGTAATTCGATTAGGCGATCGAGTAAAGTCATTATCAAGTTATGCTAGTTAAAGTGACTAAGAGTATTGTTCATGTTATGAATAATGATATTGAGATGATGATTATCATAGAAAAATATATTGATCCATATGATCGAGTAATATGGGTGTCTTGTTTACCTTACAAGCATGAGACTACTAAGTACCAAGAGGTATGAATAGAAGTTTATGATCTGTGTGATAATGCATGAAACGAGAGTTATAAAGTGATAAGCTTATTTACATTGGTTTAGTGTGCATAAGGTGTTATATACCCAAACTAGTGGGTTAGGTGTATATGGTAAATAAATTTACGCAGAGGATGGGGTATATGTGTATACAATTGTTTGAATGATGCATGATCAATATGTCCACATAGCTGAATCTCATGTGTGACTGCTAAATTAGATGATGTATAATGTTTTATTTGTGACTCGATATGAAGCCACACGTATTATGGTGTGCAAGTTAAACTAGGAAATTTGACTAAGTAGAGTGCAGGAAGTGAGTACGGTTGTTTAATGATAAAGTGATCAATAAGACCATGGTTGGACCATGGCGGTACATGTGATCCCATGTAAGACCATGTTTGGGGCATGGCATTGGTGATGAATAGTAATTTTGTGTAAGACCATATCTGGGATATGGCATCGGCGTCAAATAGTGATTCCGTGTAAGACCATATCTGGGATATGGCGTCGGCGTCAAATAGTGATTCTGTGTAAGACCACGTCTGAGACCTAATATTGGTATGAGATTTCGTGTAAGACCATAGCGAGGCTATGGCATCGTGATGACTTGTAAAGAAATTGCTGGGCTATGATGTTGTGATACGAGTAAGATAATAGATGGATTATGGCAATCAGATAAACAACGTACTCAAACTCGTAAGACATTCTTTAATTGATAAGTGATAGTAAAAGAAAGCAGAATCAAATATTGAGTACTCAAGTAGATATTAATGTGGAACTTGAGTAAGTTGTATGTGGTTAATGCAGTATTTATATCAGCATTTGAGAATGCTTTATATCACATTGATGTATGATACTCTACTAGATAGAGTAATTGTCATTGAACATGAGGTTGAAGTCTTGGAGGGACTAAAATGAAAAGGTTGTCATTGAGATGTGAAATAGATAAGGTCCCGGGTAAGACCATGTTCGAGGCATGGCCCCGGTACCAAGTTATGATTTCGTATAAGACCATATCTAGAATATGGCTTTAGAAATGGATATGAGAATCATATAAGACCATTTCAAAATATGGCATCGATACTTGACGCAAAAGTCCATATAAGCCCTTATCCGAGATAGGGCATTGGCATTTAAAGGTGACTCCATATAGGATCAACTCGGGGGTGTGGCGTTGGTTTCGTATCTACTTGAATGTCGATGAATTTGCGTCTTTGATTATCTCTAGTGATCAATGGGACGGATAGACGAGTCTAGAAGTATAAATGAGATTTGTACTAAGGTCATGTGAATGAGTGAATGCAGACATTCGTGAGTGAATCACGAAGAATCTAGTACGAGGTGTGGCACGATATGTGCTAAATAAATGGAAAGTATGAGTAAGTTGACTTGAGGCCTGTAGTTTGTGCATAGTTAGTTGATGCTATGAAAGGAATTAAAAAAAAATCTCCTTGAATATTTTCTTATAGATATTAGTTGCCTTTCAGGGCTGACATAGTTTTTCTTTTCATAACTTGTGATTGTGTGAGAATGGTAGCTGATAGTGAGAATCAGACAGAACAGTTGTTGTTTTAGTTAATTGAAATTGACATTTCTTTATATCCTTGTAACCATGTACGGGTACTTTGAGGAGGAAGTCCGTGATGATTCTACTATAAGAAGTGAAATCACGAGTTTCACGTTGTATGATGAAATTTCAAGTAAGCTAAATAGAGTCAATAGATTCGATCAAGATGTCCCTAATGTTGTGAGGTACGGCCCTAGTAAAAGTTTTAAATTGGCACAGCAAAAGAAACTCAAATGAGAGTGTGCTAGAAATGTTCTCTGTGTGGAGAAAGGAGTAGATTAATGTGTTGACATATGATTCAAGTTCTACGTAGATACACGCATGAATCAATAAAGAGAATAATTTCTGTGTGATCGTGAGTAAGGACAACGATACCAAGATATGCTCATGGAAAGGATCATACTGTGATGGTCAAGTACTGAATTTAGTCTGAATTGAGAAAAATAGTTGGCAAATTGGTGATCCCGAGATGATCACTTTTGTATCTGTATGAGAACTGGATGTGTGGTAATGATCTATGGGAAAATTGATGAGTATTTCCAAAAAAAATTTATGAGTGAGAGCATCTTATATTGATAAGATAGTGAAAATGACTTGAGCTTTTACCATAGTGGGTATAGTTGCTATTATACTTCTCGGATAGTAGACATAGTATTGGTGTGAGTGAAAGATCCATGTTAAGCAAACGAGTTGGTTACTTGGTGAATCTCAGTCAGTAATATCTTAGTTTCAACAAGGTTAATGACTAGACCGAGTTTACTCTTCAGAACAAAGGGGTTCAGAAGAGATATAGTAAATGGTATTTTAAAGAAGCTCCGAATGAGTTTATATATGATGATGGATCCAAAACTTATACAGAGTTTTGGTATGAGATTTAGTGGTAGGATATCTACTAAGCAAGAATAGGGAAATGCAGTTATGTGCATAAATGTTTTGACAGTAAAGTACATTTCATGATATGATTGAGTTCATGGTCAGAAGTAGTGGACCACTAAAAGCTGAGTATTCAAAGGGTACAAGTCAATACAATTACAGTTGGCGAATGCTTTAATGAAAAAGTGAGATAAAATCTTATAGATTTCAAATTTATTTTGACAAGATTTTCCAAAGAGAGGGATGTCATTTGAGTTGTGGTGAATTGACCAGTAAAGATCTGAATGATCGTCTGAACACGTATGAAGTTTCAAATTGGTAAATTTCTGGATATAGTATATGCCCTAAAGGAAAAGTAACCTAGGTCTCAAGTTACGTTTCGACCTTAGGTGTCACAGCTTAAAAGTTATTGGCAAGAGAAACTTGAGGATAAGTGGATTTGTGATTTGAAAGAGTAGTATGGAAATGTTTTAATAATGTTGATAGTAAATCCTCTTGATAAGATTTTTGGGGACGAAAATCTCTAAGGGGGAGAGTTGTAACAACCCGATTTAGGGGCTAGTCAAAACAGTGATCTCAGAACCACTAATTTGAGGTTGAAGAAAATATTTTGATATTATTTTATGTGTTATTAAATGTTTATAAAGAGGCATGAGAATTTTGGTGGTTTAATTTTAGCGATTGTGGGCTTAATTGCAAAAAAGGACTAAATCGCATAAAGTGAAAAAGTTCTATTTTATTTGCTAGAAGTACCAAATAGCTATAGAATGTGAATTGGAGTTCTTTAAAGTGAAATTTGGCCTTGTTAAGTGAGTTGGCCGGTCAAAGAAGTCAAGGGAACAAGGGCATTAAATGTTGGTTATGTTAGATGATTAAAAAAAGGAATAAAATAAGATGAAATAAGAAAAGTTATCATCTTTTTTTATTTCTTCTCCTCATCCACCGAAAATGGGTAGCAAGAATGGGGTTTTTGAAGCCCAAAGTTTCAGCAAGCATTCCTCCTCACAAGTAAGTGATCTTGATGACTTTTCTTGATAAAAATTGTACTTTTGGAGTTCCCAAAGCTTAAACTAGCTAATGGGGGGACTAATTTGTAACATGGTTCAGAGTTTAGGGACCTGCCATGAGAGAGTTTATGCTAGCTGCTGAATTTTTATGGGAGAAAATGAATGATAGGATGATGATAAACAACTTTTGTAAAAGGTGTTGCTATGAAAACACCTAATTTGGGCTAAAATGCAAAAGTTGTAAATTGTTCATTAAGCATGAAATAGTTGGAATTGGAGATAGTTGTAAGAGGGTTAAATGTTCATTTAGGCTTATTTAATAAGGCAATGTGATGAAAATTTATTTACGAGCCTAGGGGCAAAATCATAATTTTGCCAAAGTGTAGGGGCAAAATAGTCATTTTTGCCTAAAGTGTGTATTATGGTATTTATGATTTATAAGTGATTAAATCAGTATATTTCATTTTCTAGGTCAAAGAAATCAAGTTTTAGAGCTAAAACGGATAAAAAGAGAGATGTGGGCAAATAGTCCTTTTCGGCTCTTTCGACATCGAGGTAAGTTCATGTAAGAATGATGCAATTACGAATGAGTTAGTTTAATATTCCCATGTTGAATGGAATGTATGTTCACTATATGAATGTATGAAATATTTGATAAGATGTCAATGGAATTAAATTTAGGGAAATGGTAAAAGTATATAGTATGAGATGATAATAGTTAAAGTCTCGAGTAAGACCATATTAGAATATGGCATCGGTGTAAGAATTCGTATAGGACCATGTCAAGGACATGGCATAGACATGTTATGTAAGTAAAACCCTATTGGGGTATGATGTCAATGTGACAATATGTATGAGACTCAAGAATGATGAATGTATGTGGTTGTACCACTAGAAGCACAGGTATGTGATAGAACTGAATCATGATGAACTCAGTATATGATGAACCCTTCATGGGATATGTATAATTAATGCACCTTAGTTGCATGAGATAGATTTATTGTTGTAGTGTGTGAATGTTAGCGAGTATGGAAGAATGTTAAGTAAGAATAGAAGTGTGTGTAAATGTCTTCGGATGAACATTTAAGATAGAGATATACTTGTGGTTTGTTTTCCACGAATGATAAATGATGGTGAACTATGTGCGATATCACCTCATTGTTGGTAATGATGGCCTGTGTGCAATACCATCAATTGTATTAATATTGGTGAGCTAAGTGCGAAATCACCATAGTTATAAATGATCGGTGGGCTGTGTGTGTTACCACCTGATTAACTGATAATCGATGGGATATATGCGATACCATCGCTTATAAATGATTGGTGTGCTGAGTGCGAAAACACCATTAGTATATCTAAATGGTGGGCTGTGTGCGATACCTCCCTATTAGAGATGTAATGGTGGTCTAAGTGCGTAACCACCGAGAGATTAGTAATATCAATGGCTTATTGAAAATGGTTGATGTGTTGTTTTAGGTGATTAAATGGTAATCATTGCAGGAATGAATTCTATTCAGCAGGAGCAGTTGGCTTGTGATATGGTAAGAGTGTAAAAGATTGAATGAGTAAGTATCAACAATGGTTGAGTAAGTAACTAAGGGTTTATGAGAGAAACTCTTTTGATACTTTATGGTTATGTTTATCCAATGAATATAAGAAATTATCAGTTATACATATGAACTTACTAAGCATTATTGCTTACTTCATCTCCTTTCCCATCTCTTATAGGTAACTTATCTACTAGCTCGAGTTGGAGGCCATTGGAGATGTATTCACATATCGAGCAGACACTTGGTATGAGGTATCAAGCCCTCATGAGTCATGACATGTATAGGGCTAGAATGTAAGGTTGACTAAGTTGATGTTATTATGTCAAATTGTGTTGGTCTAAGAGGGTTCATAGTTTAAAGGTGTATGGCTATTGATGATGGCTTAAGTTGTGGTAATTGTATGGGAAGAAAACTTTATTTTCATGAATCAATTGTATAAATTCATGTGTTTTAGTTGATGATTTGAAACTTCATTGAACTAGTATATTAATGTATGAAATGTAAGATAAAAAAGGCTTGGTATATAGCCTCTAATTGCTATCACGGATGGACACATGGATGTGTGTCTAGGCCGTGTGCACCCTGCACCATTGTATTTTAAGTCAAAGTAGGCCACGGGTGAATCCCATGGCCATGTACATGAGCTGTGTAAGACCCACGATTTGGGCACGGGCGTGTGCCCAGGCCGTGTGAATCAAGTCAGTAACTCCCTACGGTTCGAAGACACAGGCGTGTCAAGGCCATGTAGACCAAGTCAGTAGCTCCCCACGGGCATTGGACATAGGGGTGCCTTAGAGGTTTACGGGCGTACCCCTGGACTAACACAGACGTGTGCCTTGGCCGTGGAGCATTAGGCAGAATGCTCGAGGTTTAAGCATGATTTGGGGACATGGGCGTGTATGTGTTTACACATGGGCGTGTTTTATCATGCACGGGCTTGTGAATCCAAAATAAAATAGAAAATTTTAAGAATAGAAAAAGCTCTAATATAGTCTCGAGAGCCTTCAAGAATATGAGTGAGACTTCGTAAGTCGAAAACATAGTTGTAAAGGTGGCTTAAGTGAGTAGTTACAATGAGCCTAAGTGGCGATCATGAGGTTTTAGTACGGTAACACCTCGGGCCTGGTTCCGCGTAGAACTCGGGCAAGGGGTGTTACAGCTCAAGTTGATAGGCGACCATTCCCACGCGCTTCAATATCCGGTAAGGTCCGATGAATCAATGGCCCAATTTGCCTGTCTGTCTAAATCTCATAATCTTCTTCCAGGGTGAGACTTTCAAAAAGATGTAATCCCCCACAGAGTACTTATCTCCTTACGCTTTAAATCGGCATACGACATCAGCCTATCAGATGCTTCCTTTAACCAATCTCGGATCAACTTTTCTTTTTCTTCGGTTTTAGAAACTAACTCAGGCCCCAAAAATCACCGCTCACCAAGTTCTTTCCAACAGGTAGGGGTGCCATACCTACGACCGTATAACGCTTCATACAGTGCCATCTAAATGGCTTGGTAGCTGTTGTTATATGCGAACTCTGCTAATGGTAAGTAGTCTTCCCAATTGCCTCGGAAATCAATTACACAGCTTCTTAACAAGTCTTCTAGTATCTGAATCACCCTCTCTGACTGACCATCTGTCTGAGGGTGGAATGTAGTACTAAAATCTAATCTTGTACCCAAGGCCTCGTGTAACTTTTTCTAGAATCGAGATGTGTATCTAGGATCTCTATTACATATGATAGAAACTGGTACACCATGTAGTCTTACAATCTCGGCCACATACAACTTAGCCAACTTCTGCAATGAATAATTAGTGCGAACCAGTATAAAACGGGCAAATTTAGTCAGTTGGTCTACAATAACCCATACTGAATCCTTCTTAGTAGGCGTCAAGGGTAGCCCACTAACAAAGTCCATGGTTACCCTCTCCCACTTCCAGAGTGGAATCTTAACTGGTTGTAGTAATCCAAAAGGCGGTTGATGCTCAGCCTTAACTTGTTGGCATGTCAGACACTTACACACAAAATTCGTAACCTCCGCATGAGCCCTGGCCATCAATAAATTCACGCAGATCTCTGTACAACTTCTTTCCACCAGGATGCATGGCATAATGACCGCTATGTGCCTCTCGTAGGATAGACTGCCTCAGATCAGAATCTTTCGGTATACAAACTCTCCCACGGAAACATAGTATTCCCTCACTATTCAAACCAAAATCCGTAGTCTCCCTTCTCAACCAATCGAAAATGAAGAACTAACGATTCATCCAACAATTGCTTCTCCTTAATCTGATCAGTCCAGGTCGATCTCACTTGGAGTTCAACCAACAAACCACCGTCATCGAACAGGCTGAGACAAGTAAACATTGCTCTCAAATCAGATACAACCCTACGGCTCAGTGCATCGGCTACTACATTAGCTTTACCAGGGTGGTACTCAATTGAGAAATCATAATCCTTAAGCAACTCTATCCATCTTCGTTCCCTAAGGTTTTGCTTATTCTGAGTAAGGAGGTACTTGAGGCTTTTATGGTCTGTGTAAATAATAGACCTCTCACCGTATAAGTAATGCCTCCAAATCTTCAGTGTGAATACCACCACAGCTAACTCCAAGTCGTGAGTGGGGTAATTCGCCTCGTGAGGCTTAAGTTGACAAGACGTGTATTCAACCACCTTACCCTCTTCTATCAACACACAACCTAATCCAGTGTGCTGCACATCACTGAATACAGTAAATTCCTTCCAGACTCTGGCTGTATTAACACAGGAGCTTCAGTTAGAACTTTTTTCAGTTTCTCAAAACTCTCTTGATGCTTTTTAGTCCAATTAAATGGTACCCCTTTATGCAGTAACTTAGTCAGAGGTGCAGCAATCAGTGAAAACCCCTCCACAAATCATCTGTAATACCCCGCCAGACCCAAGAAACTTTGAATCTCAAATACAGTCCTTGGTAGTTTTCAACTCAATACGGCTTTAATTTTTCGAGGATCAACTCTGATCCCCTCGGCATACCATGTGACCCCGAAATGTCACTTCTCGCAACTAGAACTCACACTTGCTGAGCTTAGCGTATAACTACTTTTCCCTCATAATTTGCAAGACAATTTAAAAATTTGCATCATAATCCTCCTCAGTTTTGGAATACACTAGGATATCGTCTATAAACACTATTACGAACTGATCCAAATATGGCTGGAATGCTCGGTTCATCATATCCATTAAAGTGGCTGGTGCATTCGTCAACCCAAATGGCATTACTAGAAACTCATAATGATCATAACGAGTCCTGAACGTAGTCTTATACACATCCACCTTCTTAACCCTTAGTTGATGGTATCCAGATCGAACATCTATCTTGGAGAAAATCGCAGTTCCCCGCAACTGGTCAAACAGATCATCTATCCTTGGTAAAGGGTACTTGTTCTTAATCATCAATTTGTTCAATTGGCGATAATCAATGCACATGCGCATGGATCCATCTTTGTTCTTCACGAATAACACTGGTGCTCCCCATAGAGACACACTCGATCGAATGAACCCTCGATCCAGTAGCTCTTGAATTTGAGCATTTAACTCCACCAGCTCTTTCGGTGCCATCCTATAAGAGGCGATGGACACAAGAGCTGTTCCAGGTAGGAGCTCAATACTTAATTCAACCTCACGATTCGGAGGCAACCCGGAAGCTCTTTAGGAAATACATTTAAAACTCTTTAACAGTTTTGACATCTCCCACAGAAGGACCCTTAGAATCAGAACGCTAACATAAGCTAGGAATGCCTCACAACCCTTGCGAACCAGCTTCTCGACCCTTAACACAGAAATTACATCAGACAAATAATCTCTTCACTCCCTTATCATGTCACCTCCTCATCCTCTGTAGTTTTCAACAACATACGCTTAGCAGCGTAAGCCAAACTAGCTTGGTGTTTCACAAGCCAATCCATGCCCAATATAAGATCAAATTCACCAAATAGCAGTTCCATCAAATCTGTCAGAAAAATAACCCCTTGGACTTTTAGGGGCACGTTTAAGAACAACTTATTCACCCTAACCGACTGTCCCAGTGGATTTAACACAATCATCTTACTATCAATAATTTCAAACTGAGAACCCAGCATCCTAGAGATAGTTCATTCATCATACGAGTGTGTAGACCCAATATCAATTAAAGTGGTGTATGGTACATTATAAATAAAGAACGTACCAATTATGACGTCTGGAGCATCGCCATCCTCTCGGTGTCGAGCAGCATAGACTAAAGTTGGATGTCTTGCCTCAGTATTACCAGCACCTCTACCCGATGCTCCACGACCTCTTCCCAAACCATTTCTTCCTTTGGGCTGATCACGGCCTCTCGGTGGCTGCTGCCCACCTCTCCCCGGCTGAATATAGCCTTGACCTGCGGCTTGCATCTGAATAGGCCTCTTTGTGTAGTTCTTAACTTGGTGTTCCATTAACCCACATCTAAAACATGCCCCGATTCGTTTCTAGCACTCACCCTGGTGAACTCTCTTACAATCTGCGCAAGGCTGTTGTCTAGCAGCAGCAATAGGAGCCCAACTCAGACTAGCCCATCAAATCTAGGCTACTTTCAGGCCCACCAAACGAACTTGAGGGCCCAAAATCCCTTTTGTTTCTGCCCTTATCTTTTTCACAGTTCTGGCACTCTGAATGCTTTACATACGCGGCAATTTTTACCTTTCCCACTAGGGAAGCAAAGTCTTGTTCCTTCTGCAGAGCTATCAGCACCCGCAACTCATCTCAAAGGCCATCCTCAAAATGCACACAGCGTTCATACTCAGTTGTGACTATACCACGAGCATACTGACTTAGCCACAAAACTCTGCCTCAAACTCCGCCACAAACCTATTCCCCTAGCTCAGGCTCAAAAATTTCTTCCTCCGAGCATCACATAACTCACCCCAACATATTTTCCTTGAAAGGCCGCCTTAAAGAAGTCCCATGTCAAGCGGTCGACCTGCTGTGCCTTCTCTCACAGTGAGCCACCATTGGTATGCCTCGTCCCGAATAAGGACACTGCTCTCTTTAATTTCTATTACACAGTACAGTCGAGGTCATCCATTATCCGCTCGATAGACTCTAACCAATATTTTGCCACATTCAGGGCTACACCACACCAGAAACACCCCTAAAGATTTCTGCTCCGTTAGACCGGAGTCACTCAAATTTGACCTTTGGCCCACTGACCTAGTACTTGCTCCAGCAACCCTTTTAAGAACACACAGCATTGCTTGGGATAGAGCATCATCCCCAACCGCTCGGTCATGAGACCCGGTCTCAGTTACTGGTGAGGAGGGTGCCTCCCTAGCAGGCATGTGACCCAATGCTGAGACCCCGCCCTCGCACCTCGGCCTCTACTGTGGCCTCGTGTACCCATTCCATAACCTCTTGTGCTCATATCGATATAGCGTATTTATCCATTTTAAAATTCTTACGAATCAGTTCATAATTCCAGTAATCATTAACGAATGTTTTATGACAATCAGTATTTAAAGTTTTTATTTTACAGATCGTGATATTCCACTACAGTTTCCAGTTTTTTATAGTCTCAGTTTACCCTAACAAAAGAGTTTGAGCATAGTACTAGTATCTATGGTAGTTTCTCAGTATAACCTTTAAATCTATAACAGTAAAAAGTGTCAAAGAACATACAGGTTTGGCGCCGGAGACTCGGTGTGCCACACTTTTAGTAACAACCTTTCGATTTTCTTTATAAAACCAAAATTCATGCAATTTTAGGAAAATTTTTAAATCCCGTTCCACAGCCAAGTTTTGTAACTTGGCTCTGATACCACTAAATGTAACACCCCAAACCCAACCTAGACATTACGACCAAATCTGATGTGTCATATCGAAGTGTTGATTTGATAACCAGTCATGTTGAAGAAAAGTCGTGACTAAAGTCTTAAATCCTTTTTAAAACTAATTGTTATTGAAAACGTTGGGGTTGTAAAACCAAAACTTCTTAATCGCTTATTGGTCATATCCTTTATTACAAGTTTATTAAACAGGATTGAAATCGTGGAAGCTTTTCCAATTGAGAACTTTAGAATTTGAAAGTGCGTGATTTTCTTTAAAATCAGTTATTATTTTGAAAACCCGTGTTTCCTAATCTAACAGGTTAATGTAAAAAGTTAAAACCAAATAAAAGATAAAAATCTCAAATGGCCTTATTACATAAATATTTTCCCAAAGTAAATAGCTTAAAGGAAACTATGTATAAATCGAAAAACTTGCGAACATGTGGCCACCGCCGAGTCCCTCACAACTCCAAATCCTATAAGGTTGGGGATTACCTGTACAGTTAAAAGAAAAGGGTGAGTTACAAGAACTCAATGTGTAATCCCCCATCATGTAGTAACAGTCTAGGCCAGAGCCCTATTCAGTAACAATACAGTCTAGGCTTTAGCCCTATACAATAATAGAATGGGTCTAAGCCCAATGTAAATAACAGTGCAGATTAGTGATGCAACCCAACCCAATCCAGCCAACACACTACCCATACCAACCAACACACTATTTGGGAACTATGTTTACCCACCCAGCCACCACACCAATATCACAGCATAGCTGCTAATAGTAACGCAGCAAAGCTACTAATAACAGTAAATGTGGCCAAGCCACTAAAATTAGAATACATGGCAAATCCACTAAAACGGTAAAAATGTGACAGAGCCACCAGTACAGTACTTCCTCCAAATCTGAATCCACCCCGATGCAGAATGTCGTGTCATAGAAATGCGTGTATGTAGTATGTCATAATCATAATCAATCATATAATTATCATACATCACTTAAACTACCACTAGGGGTATAATTGTCATTTCGTTTGTTAGGGGTAAAACGGTACCCCTCAGAGGTATTCTATAATTTTACCCTTCGAGGGTATTTTAATAATTTTACCCTTTGAGGGTATTTCGATAATTTTACCCTTCGAGGGTATTTCAATAATTTCACCCTTCGAGGGTATTTTGATAATTTTACAACCTTTCTAAAGGCCTACTGTCGTCTTGAACGACTCGGATAACTTATATGGCCAAAACAGTGTAAATGGGTCCAAATGCCACTATTTAGCCCAAATGGGGCCCATATGCTTGTGTGGTCCATTAGGCCCAATTTCAGTCATAGATATACAAATTTCACAACTCAATTTATTATGTCACTATCGTGAATTTTGCCCATGTGGGGCCCGTGAGCCCATTAGGCCCACATGGCCCATGTCAGCCCAATATGACCTATTATGACCTATGCCCATGAGAACGCTCATGGTGACTTCTGCAGTCTAGCGCCCATGCTCATGGGCTCGATTTACCACACATGCGATAGCACGCTTGTGTGTCATCATACGCCCTAATTTTGACTTTTCTGTATTTAGCCGATTTATAGTCTTAGTAATGTAACATCACGTATCTTCGACTTTTCAGCCAACCATCGAATATTGCATAAAGTTACACACCTGATTGCAACCGTGAAAACAGTGAATAATCCCGAGCATACAGCCTATAACCAACACAACACACGGTTAAGGCATATTCTTAAATTATGACCTTTATTTATTTAAACCACAACCACTCACCCTGCTTGAACTAACAGATACTAGCGCCTTCCCGCTGATCAAGGCTATTTCCCCCTCCTAACTGATTTGGCATCACAAAAGTTGTTAGAAAACAACCAACATTTGGCCCCCAAGAGAAAAATAAGAAGAGAAAGCCGAAGCTTGTTAATAGAGTCAAGGAGATCTTACTAATAACGAAATAATAAAGTGGTTGTAGTATCCTCTTACCAATATCGATAACCAAATGTATTTTAGCAGTAGTCAATTAAGAAGATTCAACCATAACCGGGAAAATAAAGAGATTGAGAGGGAGAGGGTATGAGTATTCGACTAGAAGAGAAGGGGAGAAAGAAGAAAAAGAAGTAAAAGAGGAGAGGACTACAAATTTGGCAAATAGAAAAATGTTGAGAAGAAAGAAAGAAAAAGAGAAAACAACAGAATGAAAAGGAAGGGAGAGGAAGTGAATTCGGTAGAGGTGAACGGCAAAGGAAAAGACCTGAATGGTCAAAAATGTCCAAAATGGAAAAATAACACCCAAAAAATATCAGTGAAAATTCAGTACCTCAACACCCTTACAAAGCCAAAAATGCACCAAATGACAACCCTTAGTCGAAATTCCCTTACTCATCCTTTCCCAAATTAGGCTAAGACTCCTACACACCCCAACTCCTTCAACCTCTCCACCGATTCCTCTTTAAATTACTCCCAGCCTCTCATTCAAATTTGTTGACCAAGTTTCCAACCTCCTCTGCAGAGTTTGATTCAAACTCTACCTCTCTTGCCACCAAGCCCCTTATTTGCATGCCATGGGATTCGAATCCCAATTCCCTTGCCACCTTAGTGATGCCACAACCATCAAGCCACAAGCTCTTTTTGTGACATAAAATCACATATATTTAACCATAAGTCATACTACTAAAAACAAATTTCACTAAAGGGCAAAAACTAAAAATTTTCCAAGGGCCTAGACTCGAACCCAGGCTTCTCCCACACCCCCATACACACCCAAATACATAGCCATTGAAGCACTCATGGAATTTAAGCCAAAACAAGAAAATTACAAGCTCTACATTTTTGTGGCGTTACAGAATCCCATACCTTGAAGCATCTGTAAAGATTAGGATTCCAAGTTAAATATCATTGTAATTTAATTACCTCGTGTTGTAGTGTATTTACTCATTGTATTTACTTATGTATTTTATTTTGAAATTTTGTAGTTAAGTAAGTTGTCATTATCTATAAATCGTATAAGTAAATTAAGCTTGTGTATATATTTGTATGGTAATACCCAAGATCAGGATCTGGTTGATCAGACCGAGTTGAAGGTATTACAAGTTTTGGTATTAGAGCCCGATTTAGTCGATTCTTGGATCATGAAAATGAAGAAGCCTTGTATGCATAATACGCCAAGCCTAGCTTATTTTCCCAAATATGTCGAAATTATTTTGTAATGTGATTGATGTATTAATTTTAGTTAATGAAGAGAAATAATGATGAAGTAAAGAGATAAAACTAAGGTAAAAAGATTGGTTTGTCAAATAGAAAGAGAAGATGATATATGATATAGTAAATAACAAAATAGGAGTTAAAATACAAAAGAAATTTCAATCTCTACCCTCATTAGTCTGATTAGTAGGCATATGTGGAACCCCTTCAGTAAGAGTGGATTATCAAGATCCTGATCCCCTACTACTGAATCATCTTCATTGTCTTCAACATCGGGTGTATTGGGAATGAATAAATTTCTTGAATGTTTCCATTCCTTTTGGAAAGATTCTCATTCTTCACATTTTGGATGGTAGATGTTAAAATTGAGAGACTACAAAGAAATGTTACCAAGACAGCTAAAATCTATGTGACTAAGATTGAAAGGACCTGTGGCCACTTGGGTAACTAGAAATAGGTTTGATTTCCACTCTAGTAGAGTATCATTGATATTTTTGTGGTATCCTCTTGATCTTTCTTGAAATTTTCATCATGAAAGCGGCGTAGGTTTTCCAATTCTGCTCTATGACTTTCTTCCGGAGCTTTAAGTTTCTCTTTTAAATAGAATTTTCACAGTTCAATTGATTCACCTCCTCTTTTAGCTGTTCATTTTGTTTTGAATATATCTACGCTTACCCTATAGAGTCTTAACTTGAACATACAATCTTTCAATCAGATTGCAAAAATCTTGTATTTTTAGTTAAGTGCAGCCAAATAATCTTTGCCAGTAATTACAGTCTTCTCTAAAATAGTCATCTTATTTTTGTAATGATCACTAGCATCCTGCAAGGCCTCGCTCTAAAGGTCGTGCTCGATAGACATGATATTTAAGATTTGAGCCATAAGCGATATAGGATCCTCATAGGAATCGAACTCAAGCTTAGAGGATAAAGCTTCTCTTAACTTTAGTGGTAGCAACCTTAGTTATTCTTCACGCACATCTCAATCTCCATGCATGGTGGAGTCTCATGAGCGATGGTTTGGATAGTCTGGTCACGACCCTCCCTTTGGTAGTAGTTATTCGATGTTGGAAATAAAAAGTTAAAAGTAGAAAGAAGAAAGAAGAAATGAGTTACCTTTGAGAAAATCGAAATGGAAGATGAAGAATGCAGTAACATCTAGAAGAGGAAGGATAGGGTTTTGATCAATTTTGTAAAAGTAACTAATGACGTATTTGAGTACATGTTTTATAGAAACAAACTTACGCGAGAAGTTTATTTCGAGGGAATTGTTCAGTTTCTCCAATGTAAAATTTACATCTGTCAAAAAGAGGTAAGTGTAACGTTTAGAAATTTATGGGGTGATGGTTGAAATTCAAAACTACTCAACTCTTAGTATGCATTTGGTGTAGATGGCTAGTTATTAGTAGATTTTGTATTTTGTTGGAGTAGAAAATTTTAAAGACAAAATTTTGTTAAGAGGAGGAGAGTTGTAACACCCAATTTTGGCAAATCCTAGATACGGGCGAGTAGAATGAGATAAATTTGTGAGACATAGTCTTATCCGCTTGGTTGATAATCCCGACGCATAGGTCGGACGCATAGTTGATGTCATAGTATTTTGTAAGGATTATTATCTGAATGTGTTGAGTTGTAAATAAAAATGGATTGATAAGAGTATTGAGGAATTTTGGGTAAATTGGGTTATCCCCAAAGGTATTTTACTCCCATTTCATTAAGTTATTATGCTAGTTATGTTCTAACGAGGTAGTTAGGAAAGGACAAAGGGATGAACCAAAATTTTTAAATATATTGGATTTCCATTTAAAACTATAAACTATTTATAAAGGCAGTCTTGAAAGTTTGAGGCACGTGCCAAGTTCTAATAAGGGCTTAGGTTATTTATAAAGATATTCAAGTTAGAAAAAAAAAGGAAAGTTTTCTTTTTCCTTGCTCAAGAAGTATTGCTACCTAAATCTTAAAGAACTTACAATATTTCTTTCTCTTTCAAGCTACAGTTGTAGATCTGGATCTTCACCACTAATTACTCCATGTCATGGTAAGATTTATAACTCAGCCTGTTATGTTGTGAAAAATTAAATTAAAAATAAATTTTAAAAACTTTAAAATTTTTAAATTTAAAATAAATCTAATTTTTTAAATAAATTTTCAAAATTAAAAAAATATTTAAAAAAAATTTTCTAATTTTTAAAAAAACCCAAATATTTTAAAATAAAAATTTCTTTTTAAAATTTTAAATATAAAAAAAAATTTCAAAAATATTTTAAAAAACCCACCCAAACATAAAACAAATATATTAATTTTCCCCCTTTTAAAAATAACAAAAATAAAAATTAAAAAAAAATTAAAAATTTTAAAAAAACCCAAATTTTTGAAAAAAAAAAATTTTGGGCCCAAAAATAAAACCAAAAACCTTAAAAATTTTAAAAATTTGGGGGTTTGTTTCTTTTTAAAGGAAATTCATTTAAAAAAAAAAATTAAAGGAATTTGGGTTACCCTTTTTTTTGAAAACCCCTTTTAAAATTCCCAAAATAATTTTCCCCAATTTTTTAAATTTCCCCCAAACCCGTTTTCAAAATTTTGGTTAACCCCCTTTCGAGATTAACCCTTTAAAAGGGGGGCCCAAAAATTTTTAAAAAGGGGAAAATAAAAATTAAATTGGAATATTGGAAAAAATTAATTTGAAAAATTTTAATTTTTTTAAAAACCCTTAAGAAATTTTTAAATTTTAAAAATTTTATAAAAATTTCAAATTTGCCCTTTTTTTTAAAAATATTCACCCACCCAAATTAAAAAAAAAAAACCAAAAATAAAACCCTGTTTTAAAACCCAAAAAAAAAAAATTTTTTTAAAAGAAAAAAATTTTCAAACCCAAAAGGCCCAATCCAAATTTATTACCTAAAGGAAAATTGAGGAAGCGCCAAATTCACTTATTTTTGGGCCGTTAAAATTTTTTGAGCCCTTAAGGAATTAAAAATTAAATTAAGGAAAATTTTTTCCCCCAAATAATTTTGTCCCCCCTTAAATCCCCAAAATCAAAACCCCCCCAATTAAAATTTAATTTTCCCCTTTTATAAAGGGACCCACAACTAAATTTAAATTATTAAACCCCAAAAAAAATTTTAAATTTTTAAAAACTAAATTTTTTTTTTCCCAACAATAATTTTTGGGAACCCTTTTTTCCCCTTTTTCCCACTTTTAAAATTTATAATGAATCTCAAAAAACCCAAAAACCCAAAATTCAATTTCCCAAAAAAACCTTCCCTTTTTCAAAAAAAAATTTTAAACCCAAATTTTAAAGGAAATACCCTTTTTAAATTAGTTAGGTTTCCCAAATCCACCCCTTTATTTTTGATTTCCCAATTTTCTTTGGTTTCCCCCTTTTTCCCCAATTTTCCCAAAATAAATTTTTTTAAAAGGTTTTTTCTTTTTTAAATTCCCTTTTCAAATTTTAAAATAAATTTTTTACCTTTAAACCGCTTTCTTTTTAAAATTAAATTTCCTTAAACCCGAAACTTTAAACATTTTTTCCTTTTTAAACCCTCAAAAAATTTAAAAGAACAATTTAAAAATTTTTAAACCCAAAAATTAAATCTTTTTAACCCAAATTTTTTTTTAAAATTCCTTCCCAAAAAAAACCCCGGTTTCCTCCCTTATCTTCCCGTCCAAATAAAAACCCTTTCCATTTAAAAATAAAATTTTAAAAAAAACCCTTTTTCCCATTTTAAGTCCTTTTATAAAAAAATTCCCCTTTTTAGAAAAAAAAACCCCCTTCCCAAAGAAAATTTTTTAAAAGAGATAAAAAAATTCAAAAAAAACTTAAAAGAAAATTCCCCAACCCAAAAAAAAAACCCTAAAATAAGATTTTTAAAAAAAAAATTAAAAAAAAAAAAAAAATAAAAAAAAATTTTTGTAAAAAAATTTTTTAAAAAAAGGAAATTTAAAAAAAGGAAAAAATTTCCCCAAAAAAGAGAATTTTTTGGAAAATTTAAAAAAATTAAAAGAAAAAAGAAAAAGGTTTCAAAAAAAAAAGGTAAAGAATTTTTGGAAAAAAAAAGGGGGAAAAAAAATTGAAAAAAAAGAGAAAAAGTCGAACCTTGAAGATATGCTATCAAAGTTTATTTCAGTGATCGAGACTCATTTCAAAATATCAAAACAGTGTTGAAAAATCAGCAATCATCAATTCAAGGGCTTAAGAATCAAATTGGACAGGTGGCTAAACTAATTTCTAAAGGCAACCTGGTAGTTTACCTAGTAACACCGAACCTAATCCAAAAGAGCATGTGAAGGTAATTACACTAAGGAGTGGGAAGGTATTGGTTGAAGCTAAAAAGAAGATGCCATAAGAAACTGATACACCCATTAATATTAACCTAAAACCAAATTTTTACTTCCCTTACTTTATTGATTTCCTTTTGTCGAGATTTGATTTGATCAGTTGCCTATTTATTTTCTTTATTTCAATTGTTAAATTCATCTTTTATCATGTGTTTAAAAAATAAGAAGAAGTTGGAAATTCATTCATTATTAGTTCTATGTTATTTGAGCTTAAAGCGGTTAAAATTCACATCTTTAGAAGAAGCTCGTGTTATTATGATAAGTTTTCAATTGATGTAATTATTCAGTATTATTCTATTGTTATAGTTAGGTAATTTGACAATTCAATCTCGATTTTAACCTTTTAATTCAGCCTTTATCCACACTTTTAACCCAAGCCCCATTACAACCCTTTTAAAAGACCTTTTGATTTGTGTATCATCTTATTTTATAGTGGTGGAGATTTGATTTCCATGCAAGCCTATGGTAATAACTCTTCATGTTTGACTTTTGAGTGCTTTATCTTGAACCTTAAACACTTTGAGTTATTTGAATGAATCCTTTGTGAGGATGTTAAATCTTGTCAATTTTGGATCAAAGGCAATTATTTCGATAAGGGGAAACACCTATGTTTTTCGTGCTATAAAGATTTATGACTTAGATTGTTTGAATCTTTAGGACTCTTTTAGTTGAATTATCATTATCTATAAATTATGATGAGACACTATTGATGAGAATTATGATTTGTGGAAGTTTAATTTTAATTGCGAGTTGAGGATTCTGCTTGAGGACAAGCAAAGGCTTAAGTGTGGGGATATTTGATAAACCATAATTTACACATATTTTAACCCTATGCTTGGCTTGTTTTGGATGAATTTTCATTAGATTTGATGAATTTGATGTTCCTAATCCCTTAATTTCATGTTTTACATTCAAGAGAGCTTAGGGAGTCGAAAAGAATAAGAAACGAGCCAAAATGGGACAAAATGGGCCTATCTAGGAAATCAACACGGCCTGGACCAATAAACACGTTCGTGTGTTACGAACAGGATCAAACACGACCTGGATCAACGTACACGGGCAGACCACACGGCGTGTGTGGCGAGCAAAATTGAGCATGGCCTAAGGAATCGAGCATGGGCGTGCCACACGGGCATGTCCCTGCTGTATCAGAGTTTAATTCTATTCGAATAGACCACTTGTGGGCCAAGAGAGGTGTCCCAAAGCCTATATAAACACCCAAGAGGGCAACCTAAAAGGGAGGCGAATAGAAGGCAAAAAATACTTGAAGACAACCGTCGGGAGTAGCTCGAAGAAGGATCTCCATCAAGACTAAAGATCTCCCATCAAGTTCTTTAGAAGTTTTTGGGTTTTCTTATGTTTTGTTGTTTTCTTTATTTTAAGATGTTTCCCCCCATTAGTATGAACTAAATCCTTTAGATACCTAAAGGGATGAAACCTAAGACAGATTTTATTATTATTTGATTTAGAATATAAATACTTGTTCTTATTCTTAATTGTGAGTTCTTATTCTTGTTTTGATAATTCAGATTATTATTTCAATGGTATACTAGGACAACATTAATTTCAATCTCAACTAAAGCTTTATCATCTCCTCATCTTAGCCTCCCCAAATGCCAAAGCATCCATTCTCCTGGCAACAGCTTACTGGTTTCCCTAGTTTTCCAACTTAATACTCACAAAGTCTACTATATGTAGAACCTTACATGGTTATTCCTTCTTCAAGTAATCGAAGAACATGAAGAATGAAAGAAAATGAAACAAATTCGGGAAGGAAATCATCCCCGAGAAGCCTTTACCAACTATTTATCATTATTCCCACTTTATTACCAACTTCATCAGAATCGTGCATTCATAATCATTATGTCTCCCACAATAAAACCAGCTATCCTTTTTAACCAAACCAAAATTGGATCTCAACCATGTCCAATTCAGTTTCTAACTTTCCTGTTTCTTCTAATAGTAGTCACCAACTTGTGGTCTCTTTCAATTTAGTCCTCTAATTATTTTAAGTTTCTAGATTAATTGAAAATCGAGTCTTACAAAATCAAACCACATATAATATGACAAGTATTCAGTAAGCTAATTCATAACACAATAGGTAATAATTTCAAGTTCATACTCATTCAATGGATATTATATTTATATACATATAAATGGCCTTACTCAAATCAATATCTCTTGCACCATTCATTCAATAGCTCATGTAACGCCCTAAATTTTGGGCCTAGAAGAAATCGGCCTTGGGCTTGGTTAGCGTTTAGAAGTCGACACATGAGTATTTGCTATGTAAGAGGTGACACAATTAAATGTCTGCTCAAGTGGTTAAGGGTCTTGAGAGGAGTTGGAGAAGTCTTAGGTTCAAACCTGGGCTTTAGCAAAATTTTTGGTTTTAAGTGAATAAAACCCTGGGTACTTGAAAGTAAGCCTTATAATTAATTGAGTTTAAAATGTGTTACAAAAGGAGCTTGTGGCTTGATGGTTGTGGTGTCATTAAGGTGGCAAGGAAGCTGGGGTTCGAATCACTCTTTGTACAAAGGAGTATTTATTTTACTCCTTGGTTGTGGGAGTGGTGGAGTTTGAATCAAACACTGCTTAAGAAATTGGAGTTTAAATTATTCAAAGAGGATTTCAAGGAGGGATAAGGGGAGAGATATTTGGAGAAAGTTGAGGAATTTGATATGGGAGAGAGTTGTGCCATTTTTGGGAGCCCTAACTTTGAGAATTCGGCTAGGAGAGTGTTTTTTCAAAATTGGAACATTTGGAGGTTTTGAATTTGCTAAAAATTTTCCTTCTTTTCATATCGGTATCTTTTCTGCTTTCGAGATTTTTTATTTTGAGTTTTTGGCACATTATGGTTCTTTTGGTCGATCCTGCCTTCTACCGTGTGGGCGCTTTTGATTCTTCTAACTTTGCTATTCTTTTCTGCCCCTCCATCTTTCTTTATTTTCTTCTCCTTAACTTTGACTAAGCCGAATACTCACTCTTTTCTTCACTTTTCATTTATTGTTTTCCTCTTCTCCCTTTTCGATTGATTGACCAAATCTCAGTGCTCTCCCCCTCTTTTCAGTTTTGATTCTCTCCTCCTGTTTTGAGTTAGCTGAATACTTCCATTTTATTCTTTTTATTTTGTGTTCGGCTAGTGAGTGTACTCTGATGAATCGGTAAGTACTCATGGCTTATTCTTATTTCACTCTACAGTTGCGTTTTTCCTTTTAATATCTTCCCTTGATACTAATTCTTGATAAAGGTACAATCTTTCTAGTTGCTCTCTGTTTCCTAAGTACCTTTGACCCTAGGGTGATAGATAGATTTCATCTATCAACTATTCTTAGTTCTACTTGGTGGTAAGATGCCGTTCGTTTGGTTTTAGATATTTTGTCCATAATGATAGTTAAAGATATTGGGATTCAATGCAAGTTGTGCTAAGGACTTTGTGACCACTGTGTTAATGAGGAATTAAACCGTATTTGCTTAATCAAGGTTGTTGTTCATGGGGATTTACGCTCTTCGCTTAAACAAGTGTGTATTTGTATACGGTATTTGATGATCGGCTGAAAAGCTGAAATTATGTGTTGTTTACACTGCTATGATTGTAGATCGAAAAATACCAAAAAGGAAAAAATATGGCGTATGATACCACACGAGCGTGCGATCGTGCATGTGCTGAACCGAGCCCACGAACACGGCGTTAGTCTGTAGAGGCCACCATGAGCACTCTCATGGTATTGGGCTGTTCTAGGCCTCGATGGGTCGAAAAGGGTGTGTGGGCCCATATGGATAAAATGTATGTGATGTGGTAAGTGTTGTTTGGACTATGACGTTTGCATAACTATGGCTATTTTTGGGCAAAATTGGCCACACGAGTGTGTGGGCCCACTTAGGCCGAGTAATGGACTTTAGGCCTATTTACACCATTGTGACTATATAGGTTACTTAAGTCCCTCGAGGCGACGGTGCACCTTCTGTTAGGTAGCTGAGACCTCGATTTCAAAAATTACCAAAATACCCCCAGTTTATAAAATTACCAAAATACCCTTATTGGGAAAAATGACAATTTTGCCCTTGTGGGTAAATGACTGACTTAGACTATGAATTTGATTGTGATTGTATGACTATGTTTTAACTGACTTGACTATGGGCGTGTGACTGATGTGCTTTTAATATATGTTTAAATGACTGTTACTGAGCATGGCCATTTTGCATACACGTGTAATGATTGAGCATGACATACACGACATATTGCATGGGGTTGGAACATTGATACGGAGGAAGTTTTGATAAGGGCGTGCGGGTCGCATGAGACGACTGTGGATAGACGGATAGCTTAAAGTCACGTAATCTAATTATGGCTCTGTGCCAACCTAAATATGGCTCTGTGCCAACATAAATATGGCTCTGTGCCATCTTAAATATGGCTTTGTGCCAATAGTATTTACCCGTGGCTGTGTGCCGATTATATTACTGTCACTGATGGCTATGTACCAAACTTATTACAATTACCGATAGCTTTGTGCCATCCTGATTATGGCTTTGTGCCATCCTGATTATGGTTTATAACCATTCTATTTATGGCTTTTAGCCGTTCTGCTAACTGGTAGCGTTGCTATGATATTTATGGCTTTTAGCCATTCTGTATACGGTGCCGAGGTGTTCTATTGACTTAGTGCCGCAATCGATGTTAAGCTTGGTGTGTTGGCTGGGTGGGTCGATTGTATCCCCACGTAAGTGTAGGGGTGGTATAGGTGTTGTGTTGGCTAGATCGGGGTGGGATGCATCCTCCTACTGTTGCATATCTATTTATGAGGTTTGTCACTGTACTGAGCTTAGGCCCACTTGTTCTGTTATTGGTTTGGGCTAGGTCCAATTGATTCTATTATGGGCTGTGACCCAAATGTTATTATAGTGGGCTTTGGCCCACGTATACTCTGAATAGGACTGTGCTGATTACTATTAAAGGGCTTTGGCCCAGACTGTTTCGGTTTCACTTTCTATATATTGACTGTTACTCTAGTAGGGGGATTACACACTGAGTTTTCGTAAATTCACCCCTTTTTTTTAATTGTGCAGGTAATCCTCAGTGTTAGGAGGATCGGTGCTGCTAGGGACTCGGAGGTGACTACACGACTGCGGTTGATATGCTTTGGACTTTATATACGTTTTAAATTCCATTTTGGGTTTTAATTTCTATAATAAGGCCTCTCTAGATTTAATTCTTAATTTGGGATTTTGTTACATTTTATATATGTTAGACGTAGATGAGTTTTCAACCCAATTACTATTTTTAAAAACATACGTTTTAAACTTTTTTACCTTAAATTAGCTTCTGTAACTAAAAGAGATTTGTAACGAAGTTAATAACATTTTTAAAAGTGATTAACTTTTCAATGAACCACGTTTTGAAATTGAATGAACACAAACTAATACTTTAGATTTTAAATATTAAGGAGGGTTTTTCAATGAAAACATGGTTTTTGACAAACACTTCAATGAGACATGCCAGATTCAGGCCTAACTTCTGGTCCGGGTTTACGGTGTTACATTTAATGGTATCAGAGCCAAGTTACAAAACTCAGTCGTGGATTAGGTTTTTAAAAAAATCAAATTTTTGAAAGAATGGTTCCAAAGGATTTGAAAAGATTTGGAGTGTTCAAAATGTTTTCAAATGTTTTCCTGAAATTGTGGTTTACCAAGTCTCCGACACCGAATCTGTAAGTTCTTTAGATATTAGACTATGCATAAAGTTAGATTTTATATTTATTGTGTGCATATTCTGGAATCAGATTTTTAAGTTTGTAACAAGTTTTGACATGGATTCCAGGGGTAAGCAAGGTTTGCCAACTTCGGGTGCTGATAACCCTGAGCTTGGGACAGAGGCACTGACCCGTTAATAAGGGAGATGATTGAAGAGATGTTTAAGGCGAGAGTTAAGGAGATGAGAGAAACGTTTTAGTCAAGGTGCTTGGACTGTATGAAGAAGAGAGGTCACAGTTCGCTGGGGACGGAGTCTCCTTCCGTGAAACGTGATAAGACGCGTCCAAACTTTTTGACTTGCGAGCACTGCAAAAGGTGCCATCGGGGTGAATGCTGGAGGAAGTCTAGAACGTGTCTCAGATACGGGTCTAAGAAGCATCGAGTTCAGGATTGCACATTTCCATTTAAGTCAGGTGTGTTTTGTGTGGATCTGATGTTTGGATATAGGAATTTTATGCATGTGTGATAAATATTCGTTTGTTTCTGGTGTTAGATGTTTGGGTGTGTGTCAGAGGTTTCAAGATTAGGTTAAAAGTATATAAGTGTTCTTAGGATTAGAGTGCACAGCGGTAGCATAGTAGGGTAGTTGTTACATGACTACCCTGTTTGTTGGAAATTTTGGGGACGAAATTTTTTTATGGGGTAGAGTTGTAACGCCTAAATTTTAGACCTAGAACAAATGGGCCTTGGGCTTGGGGAGCATTTGAAAGTCATCACATGAGTATTTGCTGTGCAAAATGTGACACAATTAAATGTCTGCTCAAGTGGTTATGGGTCCTGAGAGGAGTTGGAGAAGTCCTGGGTTCAAACCTGGGCTTCAGCAAAATTTTTTGTTTTAAGTGAATAAAACCCTGGGTACTTGAAAGTATGCCTTATAATTAATTGAGTTTAAAATGTGTTACAAAAAGAGCTTGTGTCTTGATGGTTGTGGCGTCACTAACATGGCAAGGGAGCTGGGGTTCAAATCACACTTTGCACAAAGGAGTATTTATTTTACTCCTTGGCTATGAGAGTTGTGGAGTTTGAATCAAACACTACTGAAGAAATTGGAGTTTGAATTAGTCAAAGAAGATTTCAAGGAGGGACAAGGGGAGAGATATTTGGAGAAAGTTGAGGAATTTGATAAAGGAGAGAGTTGTGCCATTTTGGGGAGCCATATCTTTGAGAATTTGGCTAGGAGAGTGTTTTTTTGGCAATTGGAAATTTGGAGGTTTTGAATTTGTTGAAAACTTTTCCTTCTTTTCATATCGGTATCTTTTCTGCTTTTGGGATTTTTTATTTTGAGTTCTTTGGCGCATTATGGTTCTTTTTGTCGATCCTGCCTTGTCGTCTGGTGCGCTTGATTCTTCTAACTTTGCTATTCTTTTCTTCCCCTCCATCTTTCTTTGTTTTCTTCTCCTTACCTTTGCCTAAGCCAAATACTCACTCTTTTTTTCACCTTTCATTTATTATTTTTCCTCTTCTTCCTTTTCGATTGATTGACCGAATTTCAGTGCTCTTCCCCTCTTTTTAGTTTCGATTCTCTCCTCTTATTTTGAGTTAGTCAAATACTTCCCTTTATTAGTCAAATACTTCCCCTTTATTCTCTTTATCTTATGTTCGGCTAGTGAGAGTCCTCTTGTGAATCGGTAAGTACTCATGGCTTATTCTTATTTCTCTCTACAGTTGCGTTTTTCCTTCTAATATCTTCATGTGTTACTGATTCCTGATAAAGGTACAATATTTTAGGTTGGTCTCTGTTTCCTACCTTTGACCCCAGGGTGGTAGACCGATTTCATCTATCAACTATTCTTAGTTCTATTTGGTGGTAAGATGTCGTTCGTTTAGTTTTAGTTATTTTGTTCATAGTGATAGTTAAAGATATTGGGATTCAATGTAGGTTGTGCTAAGGACTTGGTGACCACTGGGTTAAGGATGGATTAAACCGTATTTGCTAAATCAAGGTTGTTGTTCGTGGGGATTTACGCTATTTGCTTAAACAGTGTGTATTTTTATGCGGTATTCGATGATAGGCTAAAAAGTCGAAAGTATGTGTTGTTTACACTACTATGACTGTAGATCGGCAAAATGCTGAAAAGCCAGAAATATAGCGTATGATACCACACGAGCATGCGATCGTGCGTGTGGTGAATCGAGCCCACGAACATGGGCGTTAGTCTGTAGAGGCCACCACGAGCGCTCTCATGGTCTTGGGTTGTTTTGGGTCTCGATAGGTCGAAAGGGACTGTGTGGGCCCACATGGATAAAATGTATGTGATGTGGTAATTGTTGTTTGAACTATGACGTTTGCATAACTATGGATGTTTCGGGCTAAATGGGCCACTTGAGTGTGTGGGCCCACTTGGGCCAAGTAATGGGCCTTAGACCCATTTACATCGTTGTGACTATATAGGTTACTTAAGTCACTTGAGAAAACTGTGGACCTTCTGTTGGGTCGTTGAGACCCTAATTTGTAAAATTATTGAAATTCCCCGCTTTGCAAAATTATTGAAATACCCTTATAGGGTAAAATGATTATTTTGCCATTATGGGTAAATGACTAACTTAGACTATGAATTTGACTAATTTGACTGTGATCGTATGACTGTGTTTTAACTGACTTGACTATGGGCATGTGACTAATATGCTTTTAATATATGTTTAAATGATAGTTACTGAGCATGGCCATTTTGCATACATGTGTAATGATTAACCATGACATACACGACAAATTGCATGGGATTGGGACATTGATACGGAGGAAGTTCTAATAGGGTCTCACGGGTCGCATGAGACGACTGTGGACCAACGGACGGCTTAAAGCGGCGTAATCTGATTATGGCTCTGTGCCAAACTAAATATGGCTCTTGCCATCTTGACTGTGGCTTTGTGCCTCTCGTATTTACCCGTGGCTGTGTGTCGATTATATTACCGTCGCTGATGGCTATGTGCCAAACTTATTACAGTTACCGATAGCTTTGTACCATCCTGATTATGGCTCTGTGCCATCCTGATTATGGTTTATAACCATTCTGTTTATGGCTTTTAGTCATTGATTAATTGGCGGCGTTCTTTGCGATATTTATGGCTTTTAGCCGTTCTGTCTACGGCGTTTAGCTATTCTGTTGACTTAGTGCTACAACCGATGCTAAGCTTGGTGTGTTGGTTGGGTGGGTCGATTTTATCCCTACGTAAGTATAGGGGTGGTACATGTGTTGTGTTGGCTGGATCTGGGTGGGATGCATCCTCCTACTGTTGCATATCTATTTATGAGATCTGTCACTATACTAGGCTTAGGCCCACATGTTCTGTTATTGGTTTGGGCTAGGCCCAATTGATTCTGTTATGGGCTACGACCCAAATGATATTGTAGTGGGCTTTAGCCCACGTATGCTCTAAACTGGACTGTACTGTTACTGTTAAAGGGCATTGGCCCGGACTGTTTCGATTTCGATTTTTGTTTCTATATACTGACTGTTACTCTAGTAGGGGGATTACACACTGAGTTTTTGTAAACTCACGCCTTTTTTTAAATTGTGCAAGTAATCCCCAGCGTTAGGAGGACCGGTGATACTAAGGACTCGGAGGTGACCACACAACTGCGGCTGATATGCTTTGGACTTTATATATGTTTTAAATTTCATTTTGGGTTTCAATTTCTGTAATAAGGCCTCTCTAGATTTAATTCTTAATTTGGGATTTTGTTACGTTTTATATCTGTTAGATGTAGACGATTTTTCAACCCAATTACTATTTTTAAAAACATACGTTTTAAACTTCTTTACCTTAAATTAGCTTCCGCAACTAAAAGAGATTTTTAACGAAGTTAATAACATTTTTAAAAGTGATAAACTTTTCAATGAACCATGTTTTGAAATTGAACGAACACAAACTGAGACTTTAGTTTTTAAATATTAAAGAGGGTTTTCAATGAAAACATGGTTTTCAAAAAACACTTCAATGTGACACGCCAGATTTGGGCCTAACTTCTAGGCCGGGTTTGGGGTGTTACAGCTCACCATTTGATAGTCAAGCTTATTTCATTCTATTGCAATTTCCTGTTTCATATAAATTGTTTTGCTCTATGAACCCTAGTAAAAGGGCATAGATACATAGGTATTTTCACCACACTAGTTGCTTGTAGGATATAAATATAGACATGTTAGGTTACCCGTAAGCGCTAAACCTTTATAACGAGATCAAGTTACTTGTCTGAGCTAAACCTATATCACATATATTTGAGAATCCGCAACAAATGTTTGACCTTGGTAACATTTTTAACCAATCTTATACAAGCACGCACAAGACCCTATTGGCATGCCAATTGTATCCTAACATTTACTAAGTTCACACGAGTATCTTTAACACATATAAACATATAACTATCTATTTATACCAAAATTTCTCCTCAATTTCACATTTTATTCACTTTAGTCTTAATGTACAAAACTAACGATTAAACATTACAATTTAGTTTTTTTTTCATAATATAAGTTTAAAATCTATCAATTAATACCATTTGCTTCAAGAAATCAACAATGGAAACTTTCAAAAACTTTAACAATTTTACAAATTGATAAATGGGCTAGTTAAATCAAGCTCCCATAAACTCAAAACATAAAAATTACAAGAAAGGGACTTAATTGAGCTTACCAATCAAAGGACCGAATATTTGAAGTTTCAAAAGGGTTTTCTTTCTTTCAAAATTGGAAAGAGGAAGAAGATGAGATTGTGGCTTTATATTTTCCCAGTAACTTAATATATATAGACTAATTAGGATTTAATTAAGCTAGGTTAATTAACAAAATTATGGTTTAATTAACATTAAACTAATCTTAATTAACATTAGTTGATTTCATCAATATCATTCACTAACTAATATTTAAAAATGTTTTAAATACCATTTTGTACCTTTGGCTATTTGCAATTTATGTCCCTAAGTCTTGACCAATTAAAAACCTATAGTGATTGGACTTTTACAATTTAGTCCTTGCACCTAAATTAACTATGGACGCAACAAAGTTATCATACCAAAATTTTATACCAAATTTGAAAGTATACATATTTAATATTTACAAACCCGGTTTATGGAAATGGGATTCCGATTGTCAACTTAGAAGTGGCCAAAAATGGCCTACCTAAAAGAATGGGGATTTCTCGATCTTCCTCGAAGTTGAGGACTACAAAGTCAACGAGAAAGATTACCTTGACCAATACATCCTTGAGTCCACCTTTTGTTATATCGAGGATCTATCGGCTAATTGTAGTGTTATTGATATGTTTTTTAGATCCCCAAGTCTGAGTGTCCGATAGATCGATAGGGACATTAAATTTATGCTAGCCCCTAAGTCACAAAGGGCTTTACTAAAATATTGATCCCTTATCTCTATTGGGATTGTAAAGATACTTGGATCTTTTAAATTCAGGAATATCTTCTCTGTAATTAGCATGCTACATGAGGCATCAATGTCAATTTCCTAGTCCTTTTTCATTTTCCTATGCCTTTTGTCGCGAATGAATGTGTAATGCGAATGTGCAAGTATACATGTCGAATCAAGTAATAAAGTGATGAGTGAGTATCGTCTCCACATGGATTAGAATTGATTAAAAAAATGTTTATGCTATTACTATGAATTTGACTAATTAAACCATGCAAAAGAAATAAATGACAAATTGATGAAGAGAATTAATGAATGGATTAATAAAATCAATTATGAATGAAAAAAAAAATACTAGGGCAATTGAAATGTTTTGGAAATTCTAAAAAAACAAGTGGGGAGGATTTATACTGTTGAATGATAAAGGTTGGAATTACTCAAGTTTTATTTTTATATCATAATAATGCCATGGCAAAATCTTGACCATTCTACTGCTCAATAAAAATAATGACATTAATTGCACAATCCAAGCTTTTTTATGAAATGTTCTAAAAATATCCTAAAAATGCAAACATATTTACTTAATTACAAACAATTAATTCAATCTAGAAGCCTGAAATATAACTCTTTTTAAGAGTTATCACACCCCAAACCTGAATTATTACTTCTCCTCAAGCAAAATATGTATGAGTATGCAGAATGCATGAATTTTCCATAACACACATTTACCATATATTGCTAAACCATTTTTCGTATATTCTATACCTCCATTAACAGTCTTCTATTAGAACAAAAAAAAAATTTATTCAAGTTTTGTAGGTTTGTTTAGCAAACGAAGTGTAGAAAATGTTACCTAAAAATAAAAATTCCTAAATATTCATGCAATTCTGACCATAGAAAATACCTCCTAATGCACTTAGGTTATCTTTCTTCTAAACTCAGTTTCTCTATTCTCATTTATTCTATTATTTCAAAACTTTAATTACAAATATTTTTTTCTAGGGAATTATCTTGTCACATAGTTTCTTTACTTGACATCTCAATGGAGCATACACTAGATTGCTTGGTATTACATAATGCCACAATTTGAATGTAACTCACTCATGAAGCTAAGGCTTTTAACTAAAAAGATGGATAGAGCAAACAACTACCTTTTTAGCTAATCAACCTATTACTATAGTGGAGTGTCCCTCAACTATTTTTTTTTTTACTCACACTTATTTGAACTTGTTTTTCTAATTAATAATAAGATGGAGCAAGTAAAGTATTATTGATCTACTCAACATTTTCAAACATTGGAGTGATTCTTATCATTTTTCCATGATATTCATTATTAATCATCGTTGGTTTACTGAATTTAAGTCTAAAATTCCTAAATGTATTAAAAGAAACCTACTATAGACTAATTACAATTATAAATAAGGTATTCTAATTTTAGGAATCAATTTTCACACAACTATCCTAAAATAAACATACCTATTCACCCATCACAATTTTCTAATTTTATCGAAGAATTATTATCCTCATCTAATATCATAGATAACAATATACTTGGCATAGTCTAGTTGTTACTTGGCATTTGTATGTAATGGAAAAATGAATGACAAAATGCATGAATATTAAAACATATATCTACTGCAAACTATATTTACTGCAAACTATATTTACAACAGAACACACCCCAAAACCTAAAGGATGCATTGTCCTCAATGCATGAACAATGAAACATTTCAAAATCCAAAAACAACAACTTACAAATATAAAAATGCAATGACAACCAAATATGAATGCATGAAACATATATTATAAAATGAAAATGATGCAAATGAAAATAAAAACAAAAGCTTAGAAGGAATTTGGGTTATTCTAATTGGGTTGGGTTGATTTTCTGGCAGCGTGTTTGTAGCGCTACTTCCTTTCTACTTCACCAGCATCATCTTGAACAGATTTCCCAGCAACTTGCTTGTAGTGATTCCTTTTTAGCTGGATAATTGGCACCTCTTCTTCATCATCAGTATCTGATTTCTTTAGATCATCAATTTGTTGATGAATCACACGTTCTTACTCGGTCTGTAACACCCCAAACCCAGTCTATGCATTAAGACTGGATTTGGTTTGGTACTTGAATCGAGCTATCTTAACAATTACAGTGAGTCGAAATCTACAAAATTATTTTTAATTACAAGGTTTAATAAAAATTAAAAGAGTATTTTAAATTTGATGTATATTAGAAAATATTAGTTGAAAACATCATTAATATTGTATTATCAAAATCCTTAAGTAAATTTTATAAGAGTTCAAAATACTAAAAATATTTATAAAGGAATTTCATATATTTGAAAACCCAAATTATTTTAATAAAAACATCATATAATCATCACCCATATAAAATGTCCAAAATATAGTTTAAACCAACCACACATAAAATCCATGAAATATTAATAGAGGCCCTTGTTACATCAACCCAAAATAGTAAAATACTTATTAAAAAGTTCAAGTTTAATAAACCCATATTTTGCAAGATGGCCTCCACGAAGTCATCCTTGGCCCAAGTCCACGTCAATTTCCATTACCTAAGATGAAAATTTGAGGGAGTGAGTTACTTAGAACTCAAAGGTATAACTCACTTACTTTATCCATCGGGCCGATTATCAAATTATGGATTTGGGCTTGAGCCCATTAGTAGAATTAACAACATAAATAATGATATGCATGCAAAATGAATTTTCCTCCCAAACCTAATTTCCATCCGCTACACACCCCGCACCAACCATCACACCTGGGGATCAAGTCAACCCACCCCGCCATCACACCAATCGTAGGCATTAAGCCTTTTATATTTGTGGCGAGCCACTGAACTAGATTGTGACGAAGTCACCAACTAGAGGCATTGAGCCAATTATTATTTGTGATGAACCACTGAACTAGAGGCAAATAGCTATTTAATAATTTTGTGGTAGAGCCATAGAACTAGAGGCAATAGCTATAATTTTGTGGCGAGCCACCGAACTAGATTTTGGCAATGTGCCTTTCTTCTCTTCATCATTTTCCCAACCCATGCAATATGTATGCAAAGTAGTCTATGATCATACAATGATTTTATTAAAAGGCCCATTAACAAGAGTCAATATTTCCAATTTTATTAAGGCCCAAAATTACAAAACAACATTTGGCCCATTTAGCAATTTAACATCTTAGGCCCAAATTTACGATCTAGCAAGAGTACGGCCCATTTATCGATCTAGCGAGGATTTTAGCCCGCTTAACAATTTAATGTAGCTTACGCCCATTTACGATCTAGCGTAGATTTTGGCCCAATTATCGATCTAACGTAGATTTCGCCCAATTATCGATCTAGCGTAGATTTCGCCCAATTATTATTTATCGTGATTTCGCCCATTTTACTAACAAGCGATTTTTTTACCCATCTACTAATTATCAAACTTATCGGCCCATTTTACGAAGACATGAAAATTTATATTTTACGATCTAACTCATCGAGGGCTTTTTCGTAATTTTCACCATATTAACCGCTTTCATGTAATTTCACCAAATACCAATTATTACGTTTTATACCGATCTAGTCGTTTTTACGATTTTACTCAATACCATGAATGACGTCTAAACCCGAGAAAACTGTGAAGTTACACACCTCGATATCGTGAGTACTAACCCTTCCCGTTCTTCAACACCTAAACATAATACAATCTTATTAGGACACTACCATGTATAAAAATATGTTATTGATATTCGATCCAAATCCTTACCCTCTTGATTTTGAATCACTTCAATTTTTGGTTTCTCCTCGTTTATCGATCCGTTGTTCGCTGAGAATCCACTAACGTACAAAGGCTCGGAAGTTCGTACTACTTGAATAATTGATTTCCTTGGTAGATGGTCCAGTAACCGGTGGAAAATCTCGGACTCAAAGCGCCTTCGTTTATACTTAGGGAAATAGTAGATCCGCCCTTCTTACGAAGACTAAACACCGCCCTTTTCTTCCCTATTTTGAATGTCTTCAATATCAAAAGATCGTTAATTCCTAATAATAATATATCGAAAAATACTAAAAATCTTAAAGGCGAGAATTCCTTACCACAAGGATTCTTGCTTCTCAAAAAGAGAGTCAACCAAAAACGTTCCCTCAACACCTTAAATCGATTCCAACGCTCCAAGATACACACGAACACTCGAGTTCCGATCTTCCGTTATCGCACTAAAGTATAAAAAAAGAAACACTAATAAAATGAACGATTATTTCGATCCAAGAAATCCTTCTTACCTCCATCCATATTCGGGCAAAACCACTATTAACTAACATGAACTAAAAAAACTCTTACCTATTCTCCACAGTTGAAAAGAGATGATTGAGAAAGACGCTTATGAATAGAGAGAGATTCGGCTATGAAAACTAAAGAGAAAAGAAGAATGGTTCGGCAAGGCACACTAACATTCGGCCATGAGAGATTTTTATGAAGATAGTATGATTGAAAAGAAAATTAAAAGATGAGTGAAAGGGATGATGATGAGGATTCGGTTTTCAAAAGAAGAAAAGAAAGTAAGAGATGTGTTTAGGCAAGGTACATTCAGCAATAGAGGAAGGAAGAAAAGAATGACCTTTGATGTTGGTAATTTCGCAAAATGAAAAGGCACACAAAAGAATACTAATGTGATAGCAAAATGACCAAATGGTCAAAAGAATTTTGGCATACCAAAAGCTCAAATTCGCCAAAGAGAAGGTTGAGAAAGAAAAAAAAACAAAGCTTGCACAAAATGCTAGGAATGACCAAAACAAAATCCCTACCCTAGCCAAGCTACCAAAGATATTCGCCAACCTCCCCCAATATATTGTTGTCCAAATTCATTGGTCAAATGACCATGAATTTGTTTCCAAAACATTTTCCTTGATACTTGCCTCATGTCCCCATATCTTTCCAAAGTTCTTTGATTCCGTACCATAAGTTAAAAATTACCTTTTTCCTTTAGTCTTACTTACCAAAAATAAAACAATACAACTCATCTATCCTTATCCCCTTGCCGACACATGCATAGATTAAAGCAAAAAATAAAATTTTCCTATATGCTAACCAAGGGATTCGAACCACTCCCCTCATGCCACAACTCATGCGCCAACACCATCTTACCATTACTCATCTTATGCTACACTTTGACACTTATTTTTACTTAAGTATCAATGTCACTTAATCCACTTCATTAATTTCTCAAAATTAAAAATTTATTCCTTTCCCGAATAATTCTAAACTCTTCTTCAGAACTATAATAACTATGAAAAGAAGTAAGAAAATTTTCCTTCATAATCTAAGCACCAAAAACATGCAATAAAATCAATACTCAAATTTTTAGGTGTTACAACTTTACCTCCTTAAAGAAAATTTAAGCCTCGAAATTTACGATTAAAAGAGGTGAGGATATTGTTGCTTAATAGTTTCCTCGGCTCCCACGTAGCTTCCTCTGCTCCATGATTACGCCATAAAACTTTGACCAGCAGCACGGTTTTCTTTCTTAGCACTTTAACATCTCGGTCTAAGATTTCCACCGTTCTTCTTTAAAAGACAAATATGCATTTAATTCCACTTCCTCAACCTATTATGTGAGATGGATCCGATCTATAGCGCCTCAAGATGGAAACATGAAAAACATTATGAATTTAACCCAACTCCGAGGTAACTCAATCGATAAGCCACTTTGGACCAACACGCTTCAAAGACACGATATGGTCCAATGTACTTAGGACTTAGCTTGCCCTTTTTCCAAACTCGAAAATCTTTTTCCAAGGTGAGACCTTCAAGAAAACTTGATCCCCACAAGATACTCGATGTCCTTACGCCAGTGCCGTGATATGACTTCGCTATCTCGAGGCTTCCTCAACCGTGCTCGAATAACTTTTACTTTATCCTCTATTTTCGATATCATCTCAGACCCAACAACTGCCGTTCGCCTAACTCGGTCCAACAAATAGAGAACGACACCTTCGACCATACAATGCTTCGTAAGGTGCCATCTGAATGCTAGATCGATAATCTTGTTGTTATCGTAATTTCGCCATGGTAGATAATCCTCCCAACTACCCACAAGTCGATTACACATCCTCTTAACATATCTTCCAATATCTCAATTACTCTCTCCGATCGACCATCGACCGAGGATGAAAAGCCGTCTTGAAATTCAACTTTGTCCCCAAGGCTTCATGCGAGCTTTCAAAATCGTGATGTAAATCGGGATCCCCATGCGATATAATAGATACGGGTACCCCATGTAACCTCACAATTTTAGATACGTCTGCTTCGCCAACTTCGCATGAATAGTCCGTCTGAACGGAAGAAAATGAGCGATCTTCGTCAAGCGATCAACAATTACCCAAATAGAATTTTTCTTAGTAGGTGTTAAAGGTAACCCACTAGCAAAATCCATAGTTATCCGCTCCCATTTCCAAAGAGGAATCCTTACCAGTTGTAACAATCCAGACGGTAATTTATGTTCGCTTTCACTTGCCGACAAGTCAAACATTTTCCCATAAACTCAAATCTCACGCTCAACCACAGCCACCAATCATTCACGGAGATCTCGATACATCTTATTTCCTCCGGGTGCATAGCATAAGGGCTACTATCGCCTCCGAAGAATCATTTGCCTCGATCCGAGTCCATAGGCATACAAACTCTTCCTCGAAAGCACAACACACCTTCCGTGTTTATTCCAAAATCCTCGATTTCTCGCTTTTAACTTGTCAAGTAAAGGTCCCAACTTTTCATCTGATGTCTATTTTTCCTTGATTTGTTCCAGCCACAGCGGCTTCACCTGAAGTTCTGCTAACAAACTCCCATCCTCATACAAACTCAAATGAGCAAACATTGCTCTCAAATCAGATACTGCCTTACGACTTAACGCGTTAGCTACCACGTTAGCCTTTCCAGGAAGATATTCGATTGAGAAATCATAATCCTTTAATAATTCTACCCATCTTCTTTGTCTCAAATTCAACTCCTTTTGGGTAAGAAGGTATTTAAGACTCTTGTGATCCGTGTAGATGATAGATTTCTCACCGTAGAGATAGTGCCTCTAAATCTTTAAAGCAAAGACCACTGCAGCTAACTCTAAATCATGAGGAGGGTAGCTTACTTCGTGCGGTCTCAATTGACGAGAAGCATAGGCCACCACCTTTCCATTTTGCATCAACACACAACCTAGACCCGTGTGAGACGCATCACAATAAACAGTGAATTCTTTTCCAGCCTCCGACTGAATCAAAACTGCAGCTTCCGTCAGGATCTTCTTCAATTTCTCGAAACTCTCTTGTTATTTTTCAGTCCAATTGTACGGAACTCCCTTTCGCAACAGCTTAGTTAGGGGTGCAGCAATCAACAAAAACCCCTCTACAAAACGTCTATAGTAACCAGCCAAACCCAAGAAACTCTGAATTTCAGCTACCGACGTTGGTGGTTTCTAATCTAGAATAGCCTCAATTTTCCGAGGATCCACCCTTATTCCTTCAGCTGATACCACATGACCTAAGAAAGTCACTTCCTTTAGCCAAAATTCGCATTTACTGAATTTGGCGTAAAGTTGCTTATCACGAAGTAACTGCAATAGTATACGCAAATGCTTGTCATGTTCCTCATCATTTCTTGAATAAACCAATATGTCATCTATGAATACTACCACAAACCGGTCTAAATATGGTTGAAAGACTCGGTTCATCATGTCCATAAATGCGGCTGGTGCATTGGTTAATCCAAACGGCATCACTACAAACTCATAATGTCCGTAACGAGTCTGAAATGCGGTCTTATAAATGTCTGCATCTTTCACCTTGAGCTGGTGATAACCCGATCTCAAATCAATTTTGGAGAAAACTGAAGCTCCTTTTAATTGATCAAACAGGTCGTCAATTCTCGGCAGAGGATATCGATTCTTAATCGTCAATTTATTCAATTGTCTATAATCAATGCACATACGCATTGATCCATCCTTCTTCTTGACAAACAAAACTGGTGCTCCCCACGGAGACACACTTGGTCGAATAAATCCCCGATCCAGTAATTCTTGAATTTGAGCTTTAAGCTCTGCCAACTCCTTCGGTGCCATCCTATAAAGAGCAATGGACACTGGAGCGGTTCCAGGCAAATGCCAAATTCTACTTCCCGATCTGGAGGTAAACCAGGAAGTTCTTCGGGAAATACATCAAAAAATTCCTTCACTGTTCTCACATCATTCACAGATAACTCTTTGGCATCCAAAGCACAGATAAAGGCTAGGAATGCTCCATATCCTTTTCGAACCAACTTCTCTGCCTTCAACGCGGATACCACATTTGCCAAGTAGTTCCTTTATTCGCCAATCATGATGACTTCCTTATCATCTGAGGTTCTTATTGACATCCATTTTTCAACACAATCCAATTGCGCCTGATGTTTGACCAACCAATCCATGCCTGGGATGAGATCGAACTCGTCGAAAGGCAATTCCATCAAATTCGCCAAGAATACCTCCTCTTGAATTTTAAGGGCACGCCTCTAAACATTTTATTAACAATTCGACTCTCCTAAAGGACTAATTCTCGTCATCCCACTATCGATAATTTGATTCTAGATTCGAGTTTCTAGATATGGCGCTAGCAACATATGAGTGGGTAGAACCAATATCTATTAAGGCAATAACAGTACATCAAAGATGAAGAACGTACCGCTTATCACATCGGTGCATTGCCGCCTCTCATGGCCTAACCGCATAGACCACCCAGTGTCTTGCATCCGCGTTCCTCTAGGACCATTGCCTCGACCGGTGCACCTTGACCACGACCAGCCCCATTACCACCATGACCTAGTCCACGACCTCTCGGTGGTTTGCTAAGTACCTCTGGCTTACCGTGCATCATTATTACAAACTTCTTGAGTCATATCCATACGCCGAGGACAATTTCTATCTTCGATGATCCATTGAACGCATTTGTAACAAGCGCTGCTTTTCCTCCAACACTCTCCAAAGTGTCTTTTTCCACATTCAAAGATCTCGACTTGATTATTTGTTACCGGTGTTCTACCTTGAACCGGTTCATCATTCCGAGGTCTCTTCGGAATCTCTTTGAAGAATCGATCATCATGTCTCTCTCTTGTTTCTAAATCTTTCTCGGTTCGACGCTCGAGTTCTTAGCACCCTCGGCTATCTTGGCCTTCTCCACAAGCGTGGAAAAAGTTCTAACTCGTTGTGGAGCAATCGAACCCTCACTCATCATTAAGCCCATCCTCGAAATGCACACAACGTTCATGATCCGTTGATATAATTGTCCGAGCATAGCGGCTCAAATGTAAAACTCGACTTCATATGTCGCTCTGCTTTACTCCTTGTACAAGATTCAAATTCCTTCCTTGAGTCTACATAACTCGCTCCAACGTATTTTCCTTGGAAGGCGGCTTTAAAGAATTCCCAAGTAATCGAGCAGTACTTCAAGCCTTCTCGAACGATGAGCCACCAACGACGCCTCGCCTCTTAACAAGGACACAGCTCCTTTCGCTTTTTGCTCAACAAAGGCATTCCATATCATCCATAACTGCTCCACCACTTGAGCCAATATTCAGCTACATTCGGCTACATCGAAACTCCTCTAAAACTTCGCATTATTTGATCGAGTCGTTCAAATTGACCCACGAGTTGTTGGCCCAATTCTAGTTCCCATGACCCTTTCTAGGACTCGCACATTGCTCGTGTCAAAGCATTATCTTCTTTCATGTGATCGCGTGATCCCGTCTCACTCTCAAATAACGCAGTGCATCCATTTACGCATATGATTTGGTGCTTGATCGTAGCACCTCGGCCTCTACCACGGCCACGCTCTACGCGTCCACGACCACGTCCTCTAGTGCTCATGATGGCTTATTTGTTTTTATCTGATTACAAATTTTATGAATCGAAAAATTGTTTGATGTTTATTAACGATGTTTTATGAGATTTGAGAGATAAAGTTGTTTTTCGCAACATATCCTATAGTCTCAATCTCTACGATTTTTCATATCTAAAACTAGAAGTTCTAGAGTGTTCCTATGATCATCATAGTAATCATTAAGTAATAAATACTTACTTGACTTGTTGCGGATGCTTGTGGTGCCATATTGATCTTTAAACATAATCGAAATATTTTCCTACTAAATTATCTCTTGAACCCAACCACAGCCGAGTTTTTGAAACTGGCTTTGATACCATTAAATGTAACACCCCAAACTCGATCTATGCATTAAGACTGGATTTGGTTTGTTACTTGAATCGAGCTATCTTAACAATTACAGTGAGTCGAAATCTACAAAATTATTTTTAATTACAAGGTTTAATAAAAATCAAAAGAGTATTTTAAATTTGATGTATATTAGAAAATATTAGTTGAAAACATCATTAATATTGTATTATCAAAATCCTTAAGTAAATTTTATAAGAGTTCAAAATACTAAAAATATTTATAAAGGAATTTCATATATTTGAAAACCCAAATTATTTTAATAAAAACATCATATAATCATCACCCATATAAAAATGTCCAAAATATAGTTTAAACCAACCATACATAAAAATCCATGAAATATTAACAGAGGCCCTTATTACATCAACCGAAAATAGTAAAATACTTATTAAAAGTCCAAGTTTAATAAACCCATGTTTTGCAGTATGGCCTCCACGAAGTCATCCTCGGCCTAAGTCCACGTCAATTTCCATTACCTAAGATGAAAATTTGAGGGAGTGAGTTACTTAGAACTCAGTGTATAGCTCACTTACTTTATCCACTGGGCCAGATTATCAAATTATGGATTTGGGCTTGAGCCCATTAGTAGAATTAACAACATAAATAATGATATGCATGCAAAATGAATTTTCCCTTCCAAACCTAATTTCCATCCGCTACACACCCCCGTACCAACCATCACACTTGTTGGGATCAAGTCAACCCACCACGCCATCACACCAATCATAGGCATTAAGCCTTTTATATTTGTGGCAGAGCCACCGAACTAGATTGTGACAAAGTCACCGAACTAGAGGCATTGACCCAGTTATTATTTGTGGCAGAACCACCGAACTAGAGGAAAATAGCCATTTAATAATTTTGTGGCAGAGCCACCGAACTAGAGGCAAATAGCCATAATTTTGTGGCAAAGCCACCGAACTAGATTTTGGCAACAGGCCTTTCTTCTCTTCATCATTTTCCCAACCCATGCAATATGTATGCAAAGTAGTCTATGATCATACAATGATTTTATTAAAAGGCCCATTAACAAAAGTCAATATTTCCAATTTTATTAAGGCCCAAAATTACAAAACAACATTTGGCCCATTTAGCAATTTAACATCTTAGGCCCAAATTTACGATCTAGCAAGAGTTCGGCCCATTTATCGATCTAGTAAGGATTCCACCGCTTAACAATTTAATGAGCTTACGGCCCATTTACGATCTAGCGAGATTTCGCCCAATTATCGATCTAACGTAGATTTACCCAATTATCGATCTAGCGTAGATTTCGCCCAATTATTATTTATCAGGGATTTCGGCCCATTTTACTAACAAGTAGTATTTTTCGGCCCATCTACTAATTATCAAACTTATCGGCCCATTTTACGAAGACATGAAAATTTATATTTTACGATCTAACTCATTAAGGGCTTTTTCGTAATTTTCACCATATTAACCGTTTTCATGTAATTTCGCCAAATGCCAATTATTACGTTTTATACCGATCTAGTCATTTTTACGATTTTAATCAATCCACGAATGACGTCTAAACCCGAGAAAAGTGTGAAGTTACACACCTCGATATCGTGAGTACTAACCCTTCCCGTTCTTCAACACCTAAACATAATACAATATTATTAGGACACTACCATGTATAAAAATATGTTATTGATATTCGATCCAAATCCTTACCCTCTTGATTTTGAATCACTTCAATTTTTGGTTTCTCCTCGTTTATCGATTCGTTGTTCGCTGAGAATCCACTAACGTACAAAGGCTCGGAAGTTCGTACTACTTTGAATAATTGATTTCCTTGAGATGGTCCGCAACCGGTGGAAAATCTCGGACTCATCAAACCGCCTTCGTTTATACTTAGGGAAATAGTGGATCCACCCTTCTTACGAAGACTAAACACCGCCTTTTCTTCCCTATTTTGAATGTCTTCAATATCAAAAGATCGTTAATTCCTAATAATAATATATCAAAAATACTAAAGATCTTAAAGGCGAGATTTCCTTACCACAAGGATTCTTGCTTCTCAAAAGAGAGTCGACCAAAACGTTCCTCAACACCTTAAATCGATTCCAACGCTCCAAGATACACACGAACACTCGAGTTCGATCTTCCGTTATCACACTAAAGTATAATAAAGAGAAACGTTAATAAAATGAACGATTATTTCGATCCAAGAAATCCTTCTTACCTCCATCCATATTCGCCAAAACCACTATTAACTAACATGAACTAAAAGAACTCTTACCTATTCTCCACGGTTGAAAAGAGATGATTGAGAAAGATGCTTATGAATAGAGAGAGATTCGGCTATGAAAACTAAAAAGAAGAGAAGAATGGTTCGGCAAGGCACACTACCATTCAGCCATGAGAGATTTTTATGAAGATGGTATGATTGAAAAGAAAAATAAAAGATGAGTGAAAGGGATGATGATGAGGATTCGATTTTCAAAAGAAGAAAAGAAAAGTAAGAGATGTGTTTAGGGCAAGGTACATTCGACAATGGAGGAAGGAAGAAAAGAATGACCTTTGATGTTGGTAATTTCGCAAAATGAAAAGGCACATGAAGAATACTAATGTGATAGCAAAATGACCAAATGGTCAAAAGAATTTTGGCATACCAAAAGCTCAAATTCGCCAAAGAGAAGGTTGAGAGAAAGAAAAAAAAACAAAGCTTGCACAAAATGCTAGGAATGACCAAAACAAAATCCCTACCCTAGCCAAGCTACTAGCATATTCGCCAACCTCCCCCCATCCATATTGTTGTAGAAATTCATTGGTCAAATGACCATGAATTTGTTTCCAAAACATTTTCCTTGATACTTGCCTCATGTCCCCATATCTTTCCAAAGTTCTTTGATTCAGTACCATAAGTTAAAATTACCTTTTTCCTTTAGTCTTACTTACCAAAAATAAAACAATACAACTCATCTATCCTTATCCCTTGCCGACACATGCATAGATTAAAGCAAAAATAAAATTTTCCTATATGCTAACCAAGGGATTCAACCACTCCCTCATGCCACAACTCATGCGCCAACATCACCTTACCATTACTCATCTTATGCTACACTTTGACACTTATTTTTACTTAAGTATCAATGTCACTTAATCCACTTCATTAATTTCTCAAAATTAAAATTTATTCCTTTCCTAATAATTCTAAACTCTTCTTCGTAACTATAATAACTATGAAAAGAAGTAAGAAAATTTTCCTTCATAATCTAAGCACCAAAAATATGCAATAAAATCAATACTCAAATTTTTAGGGTGTTACACGGTCATAGGTGCAGTGGATTTCGGTGTAGTGGCTGAAACACCCCAAACTCGGCCCACAAGCCCTGACCGGATCTGGCGTGCTCCTTGAGTAAAACGTAGTTAAGTCTCGTGACATTTTTTTTTTGAAAATCGTGGTGGTTTTGAAGAAAATGGATTTGGGTTGTTCTCGAGTTAAAAATTCAGTTGCAACTTAATTTTGTACTAAATCGTTAACTTCTTACTTCAAAAGTTACAAGTTAAAGAAATACTGAATTTTAGAGTTTAATATTATTGTTAACTTGAAAAACTATAGGTGTTTGAGTTTCAAAACGATTGATGTTATTCGTAACATAATAGAAATTTAAAATGCAAAGAAAATAAAACAGTTAAGTAATAATGGCCTTATTACATCAAACATAACCCAAAATAATTCAAAATAGACTTAAATAGAAAAACCAAAAATTGAGCTGTGCATGGCCACCACTAAGTTCCTGCCGACTCACCCATCTAATGAAAGTGCCATCCGCAAAAAGTTAGCTTACGAAGGGTGAGTCAATGACTCAAGTGTGTAACTACCATCACAGATTCCCAAATCATACAAGGCATAATAAATCACATAAAATAATTGTAAACCATGATGCAACCCAAACCACCTAGATCAAACCTCTACACATCACCCGTACCTATCGATCACACCGTGGGGATTACTAAATCGACCTTCCATCCGCTGCACACCATCGAAGGCAGTCGCTACATTCAACTGCACATCACCCTTATAATGTGGCATAGCCACCAGATAATGTGATGAGTCACCAGATTCATATTATGTGACATAGTCACCTGATAATATGACAGAGTCACCAGATATTGTGGTAGGAACCACCAGATCACTTCCCCTTTCTCATAATCACCCATATGCCCATGCAACATACAAAACATGCTATTTTTCATGCCATTTACCTTACCCCAAAATCATAATGGGATTCCACATATTTTCACATCAATGTTATTAAACATTATTTACAAGTGTTAAGAGGTAACGTACCTGAATGCACTCATACCATTGAATGGTACCCTTAGCTATATTTTCATATTTTCATTAGCACATATCTAATATTATCAACCTAGGGGGAATTAGTGTAGGGCTACACACCTGATTACTCGTAGATCTAATCGAAATCCCGAAAATCCCGATCTAATGCACTAGATCCCTTTTTCCTACATTCGGCCAACACTAAGCATATTAGCAAAGAGCCATTCGGCTAAACAGTCAAATCCCAAAGGTTTAACAAGACCAAAACCCTTACCTTGCTGTCGATTTGGTTACCAACCAAATCCCAAAACTTCGTGATGATCCCCTTTGCAATCGGCTAGGCACTAGTACACTCAAACGGTTAGTTTTTGGCTTTTGAACGAATAAGGAATAGATCTGAAACACTAGAACCCTTACCTAGATTGCTTAGCCAAATCCCGAAGATCTGTCAGAAATCCCCTAAGACACCATAGTTAGAATCGGCACCCTTAATAAGTAATATGGCCTTGGCCTAATATTAATATCCCTTACCTTGATTGTCTAAATCTCGAAAATATCACTTGCCATTGGAGATGTCGAAATCCCTACATGGTTAATGTTAGATTCGATTCTAACATTTGATGACCAAAGTAAATGGCCTTCGGCCTAAGATCACACTTCACTTACCTTGGATATTCAAATCCCGAATGATCTCTCCTTATAGACGGCTACAAACGAATCCCGAAAAGATCACCCTCCCACTTTCGGCGATAGGAAAATAAGAGGGTTTAGTATCCTTAATTTCGACACTATACAAAACAGTCAATGAGAGAAGGGAAATAGGAAGTTCATTGACCAGAAGATTCGGCTACTAGAGGCAGAGAGGGAAAAATCGACAGACCTTAAACAAGTGTTTCGGGTTAGATCTTAATGAAGAAAGAAAGAAAGAAAATAAAATAAAAGTGAATTCATAGAATGAAATCTGAAACTCACCCAATTATTAAGAAGTATGTGGCTTATGGTGCACCTTCGGAAATGTAAACCTTTCTTGTATATTCATTATGGAGGAGGATATGAGTGAGAAGAATTGACTTCGGAGGATATTGGAGAGGAGAAGAAGGCTAGGAATTTCTGCTAGAAGAGGAAGAAGAGAAAAGAATTTTGGCTTGAGAGAAAAGATGAGAAAGTGGAAAAAAATGAAAAGATGATAATTCCTTCCAAAATTCGGCTATACACGGGCACACACTCGAGTTGGTGTTTCGACCAACTCTTCTTCTCTCACCCAATCCCCTTTTCACTCTAACTTAGCCAATCCTTAAGCTTATAACTCAATCTACACTTCATCTATGAAGTGTCCTTGTGTAGTCCAACACCGCCTCTCCTTGCTGCAAAATAAAACTCCAAAATGCTTCCTTGTCGCTCAACCTAGGCCCTTCTCACTCCCTATGGCGTCACCTCCCAAGGCCCTAAGTGGCGCCTCTTGCCACTTTATCAATGGGTTCTTTGTGTTCTAAACCACACAATAAAGTTCTTAAGACCTAGCTCCCTTAGTTCCCCTTTTTAGACTTAAAAATCCAATAACTTCTAAGGCTCCTACCTACAGCCCTTAGTTCCCCAGATATTATAGTGGCAGTTGTAGCAGGTGTAGAAGGTTGAGTCATATCAGCTTCATCCTTATCAGATTCAACATGCATGGATTCAATTTTCTCCTCCTCCTCTCTCTTTTTCTATGTTCTTCCCTACAGTGGCTTCTTCTCCATCTTCATCATCATGTTCTGGCTCTAACAACAATTCTTTAGGAAAAACAGAGAGTGTAGGCATAGGTCAGGTAAAGTTCTTTTGAAGAGATTTCTTAATGGCTTTGTCCCGTCGTCTAACATATCCAAAAAATAGAGCCATTTCTTCTTGAGCTTGGCCAAGATCAATGACTATCCTCAATTGTTTTTTTTTTCTATCATCCAAAATTATTATTGTAACATCTTAAGAGCATCAATCACTTTCTGCTCAAAGTCACTGCGAGATGTTGATGGGCAGCATCAGCAGTCATAAGTGGAGAAGTTGTGGATGTAGAGCCAGGATGCTTTGGCATATCATCCCCTAAAAATCCCAGGGCAATTTTCTTGGTTAAGGCTCATTTATTGGGGTTTTTGTCTTCATTTGCCTAAGTAGGAACCTTTACTCTTTGACACAATGTCGTAATAAGCGATGAAAAGTTTTATGTACTGGCGGGTCTTTTGTGCTAGCAAAGGACTTCTCTAAAATAATTTTTCCAACATTTATCTTTCTTCCAATCATAATCAAGTGTAGCAACAACATGCATTCATTGGCAATAGTAGAGTTGTACGTAGAAGGGCTAAGACGAGATTTTAGGAAATGATACCATACCCTACATTGAAGCTTCAAAGTTACATGGTCGATAATGTAGCAATCATTTCAGAAACCTGCCCATGTCATTCTTTCTACACATAAATCTATCAAAACTTCGTTCAATCATTCAATCTCCACTATCTTGACAAATTGAGACTATTCATCAGGGCCTTCAGGTAACCTATATTGCGTATTGATTGAGTCTTCATCAAATAACATCGAGACACCGCGCATAGATGAAACATTTTTAGGAGAGGTTAAATGTGCATAAAATTTTTGACTACCTTAGTGAGGACGCCATCAAGGTCGAGACAAAGATTTCCCACATGTGTTTCTCCACAATGATGAGATGACTTTAAATAGCCCATAAAGGGGAATCTTAGAAAAGGAAACCTTTTCCATCCAAAAGGTTGTTTTGATATGTTCTTGTTATATTTCTTTTCTTCCGTACTTTTGTTAAAGAATGTCCGTGGATGCATAGTGGTGGAAGAATATGGTGCTTGGCAAGCCATTTGAAAGAAAATAATAACTATAAAATGAAAAAGTGAGACCTTTAAGCGAGAAGTGTGATGAAGATGAAATGGAAAGTAAATTAGAAAAGAAGTGAATCGACTAGGGTAAAATTGAGAGAAAATATAGTAGTGATGCAGGATAAGATTAACTTTGAAATTGTGCCCTAACACGTAAAAAAGAAAAAGTGAACGGAAAAGAAAAATAATTGAAAAATTATTAAACTAAAATTAACTTATATATTAAATAGGCTGATTTTTACAAACTCAATGAATGTGCTTGCAACAAAAGAAAATAAAAGTTAAGTAAACTTATTGAATAAACTAAACAAAGAAATTACAAACAAAGTAAATGAATAAAACAATGCAGGGAGAAATATTAAGCAATTCAAGAAATGAAGGAATTTTTATCTTGAATTATAGGAGCTCAAAATAATGCTTTAATCGTTGGCCATTGACTTTGAAAGTAGAACCAGATTTGTCGTCTTTGACTTCTACAACTCCATGAGGATAGACATTTACTATCTCGAATGGGCCAGCCAATAAGATTTTAATTTTCCAGAAACAATTTAAGCACGGAATTAAATTGTTGTCCAGTGCAAATTGCCGTGGCAAAATCTTGTTGCCATATCATCCTTTGGTCTTTTCTTTGTACAACTTGGCATTCTCATAATCTTGTGCTCAATTCTTCCAACTCATTCAACTCCAATAGGTGGTTAGTACCAGCAACACTCCAATCCATATTCAATTTTTAATTTCCGATCATCTTATGTTCAAGTTCAACAGAAAATGACAGGGTTTCCATAAACAAGCTTGAAATGTGACATCCACAATGGTGCCTCGAATGCAGTTCAATATACCCACGAAGCTTCATCCAATCTGGATGACCAAACTTTGTGGGTGGGCTTTACTACCTTATCCAAAATTTGTTTAATCTCTCTATTAAACACTTTCACTTGTCCATTTGTCTGGGGATAGTATGTCGTGTTAATTTTATGTTCAATTCCGCACTGCTTAGAGTATTAGCAACTAATGTGCGATCAAAGTGTGAACCTTCATCACTATCGAGCACGAGGGTACTAAACTTGGTAAAAATATTCTTATGTAGAAATTTCAAAGACTGATTTGGCATCATTCATTGGTAGAACAACGACCTTCAACCCACTTGGAGACATAATCAACAGTAACAAGTATGTATACATTACCCCAAGAAGGTGGAAAATGACCCATAAAATCAATTCCCCATACATCAAATAGTTCCACTTCTAAAATAATTTGCAAGGGAATTTCATACATCCTTGATAGATTTCCAGTTCTTCAACAGCAATCGTAAGCTTGAAAAACTCATGAGCATCTTTAAACATGTTTGGCCAATAAAAATCGGATTGGAGAAATTTTGTAGCAATTCTTACGCCCCCCAAGTGTCCTCCATATGGTGCTGAATGACAATGATATAAAATACTTTTAATCTCGTCATCTAGAACACACCTCCGAATTATCTGGTCTGCACAATGTTTGAATAAAAATGGCTCATCCCAATAATACTACTTGGCATCATGGATAAATTTCCTTCATCTTTGATTGGTGAGCTCAAGTGGCAGTAATCCACTAACATAAAAATTTACAATATTGGCATACCACAATAATGCCTTGGCAACTAACAGTTGCTTATCTAGGAAATCATCTTGAATGCGCTGAATATTAACATCTTCTTTCCTGCTTCAATTCGAGACAACTGATCAGCCACTTGATTTTCTCAGTGCCTTTCCTATCTCTATTCGAGATTAAATTCCTATAGTAGTAGTAACCATCAAATTAACTGGTTTACGCCTTTCTTGGTCACCAAATACTTAATAGCCAAGTGGTTTGTATAAATCGTAACTTTGGTGCCCACTAAATAAGCTTTGAATTTGTCGAAGGCCCATAGCTAATAGCTCCTTTACAATGGTGTTATAATTTAGCTGTGAATCTGACAATGTACGGCTTGCATAGTAGATAGTATGAAATACCTTTTCGTTTCTTTGCCCAGGTACTCCCCCTACGACAAAATCACTAGCATCACACATAAGTTCGAAAGATAAATTCCAATCTGGTTCTATGACTATTGGTGCTATGACTAGTCATTTTTTCAATTCTTCAAATGCTTGTAAGCACATCTCATCAAAATTGAAAGATCTGTTATGTTCTAACAATATACATAAAGGTTCGGATATTTTCGAAAAATCTTTGATAAATCGTCGATAGAATCCTCAATGGCCAAGAAAACTACGAATAACTTTAACTCTGAAAAGTGGTGGAAATTTCTCAATAACCTCAATTTTTTCTTTGTCGATTTATAAGTCCCTTCATCGTGAATTTTATGTCCCTAAAAAAATGCCTTCATAGACCATGAATTGGCATTTCTCCCAATTGAGAACAAGGTTAGTTTCTTTATATCGACAAATAACTAACTCAAAATTTTTAAATGACTTCAAAAGTATTGTCAAACACCGAAAGTCATCCATAAAACTTCTAAAATTTATCCACCATGTCCGAAAATATTGCCATCATGCAATGTCGAAATGTTTTAGGTCATTGCATAACCTAAACAACATTCTTCATAATGCAAAATTTCTATAAGGACATGTGAATGTAGTCTTCATTGATCAGTAGGAGCTATGTCTATCTAGTTGTACCCAGAATAACCATCTAAAAAACAATAGAAGGCTTTCCCTACTAATCTATCTAACATTTGGTCAATAAATGGTAAAGGAATATGGTCCTTCCTTGTTGCTTTGTTGAGTTTCGATAGTCCATACAAGCCATTCATCCAAAGGATAGTACGAGTAAGAATGAGTTCATTGTTATCATTGCTTACCACAGTGACACCCTCTTTTTAGGTACACATTGAACAGGCTCACCCAAGAACTATCGAAATTGGGTATATAATTTTAGCACCCAACAATTTGATAATCTCATTTTGACAACTTCCTTCATAATGCTAATTAGTCTTTTACATTGCTCGATAGATTTACCATGGTAATCCTCTAGTAATATTTTGTGCATGCATATTGCTAGGCTAATTCCTTTGATATCCGCAATCGTCCACCCTAATGTCTTCTTAGATTTCTTTAAAACTTTTAACAATTGAGCCTCTTGATCTAATGTCAATGCTACGTAGATAACTCATCGCAATGTGTCATTATCTGCCAAGTAAGGATACATCAGATGTACTAGAAAAGGCTTCAATTTCAATGTAGGAGGATCTTCTATAGATGGTCAAAGAGGTTTAAAAGAACGATCCAATAAATTTAATGATTTGAAACTTCTCCTTGATCCATTCTCAATTTGCTTAGCTTCAATTAACTCAAATGAGTTTGCATCATCATTAGAAATACTGTGATAAAATTCTGCAAATTCTTCATGAACTATTGTGTTAACAATCTCAACAGCGTGACATTCTTCATCTATATATGCACACTTCATAGCATCAAAAACATTAAAGGTTATCTGCTGATCATTAATTCACATTTATGTAAATCAATTAATGTTCTACTAGTTGGTAGAAAAGGTCTCCCAAGTAATATTGGTACCTCTTTATCAGCCTCACATTCCAGAATAATAAAATCTATTGGAAAAATAATTTTTTCATCTCTTACCAACACATCTTCGATTTTACCTTCTAGATGTGCATACGAACGATCAAATAATTGCAATGTGATAGTTGTAGGTCTCACTTCTCTATTCCCAGCTTCCTAAAAATAGACATAGGCTTTAGATTTATACTTGTACCTAAATCGCATAATGTTTTGCCTACATAATGATTTCCAATAGAGCAAGGTATAGTAAGACTCCCTAGATCCTTCAGTTTTGGTGGCAATTTGTTTCTCAGCATTGTTGTACACCCTTCAGTGAGAGCGATAGTTTCAAACTCCTCTAACCTTCTCTTCTTTGATAAGATATCTTTCATGAATTTTCATAGTTAGGCATTTGTTCCAATGTTTCCACCAACGTATGTTGTTATGTAATTGCTTCAAGACATACAAGAATTTCTTGAATTGAAACTCTTGCTTAGATTTTTGAAATGTTGAGGAAAATGTATGTGGCCCTCCTTCCATTTGTTAAGGTTACTTTTTATGGCATTTTTATTTGCAATACAAGATGAATCTATTTCAACATTTTTCCTGTCGCCATTTCTTTTGCGACTTGCTCAACTAATGGTTCTAAACTCTGTTTTGTGAAATCCAAACTACCTTCTTCAATAACAAGGTGATTAAAAACTCCCGGTAGTTGCATACCATTTCTGAGTGTAATGGATTTGCACTGTTCCTTCCCTTGAGATCGTGAATTTTTGGTATTACATGATGTGCTCCTTGCGATCTTAAGCTTAATGCTTTGGCAATTTACCCCACTTGATTTCTAAAACTCTTAAAGATGAAGCTTGATTTTGAGTGATAACATCATTCTTGGCCATGCATTCTTTCAATAGAGCTTCCATCGATGAAGAACTCCAAACTAAATTTTGCGAGCATTTTGCCATGGCATGGGCTGATTGTATCGTGGTGCACTCAAACATTCTACTTAGCATTGCTAGAATTTCTCACCCTTGATTACTCCAACTAAAATTGGGATGTTGCTTCCACCCTAGATTATATGTATCGAAATATGGGTTTTTTGTGATTAAAATTTCCCATATAAAAATCGAGGTTTGGGTTTAATGGGCATTCATCAAAGACATGATCTTCTCAAAGAATAAACACATGCTAACTCACCGCTTTCATTCCCTTGCGCAATTGGTCTTTTAGTATTTTAATCATATTCAAGTAAAGATGATACATAAGTCATTAAGGAAGTAATCGCATCAAGTTCTATTGCTCCAAAGAACTCTTCTCGCCATTCCTTCTCTTGTAGTAGGGTATTGATAATCGTTGTTTGCAATCCTCTCTAGAATTTCATATGCATCATTATATGATTTATCGAGAAAAGTCTCATTAGTAGATAAGTCAACCACCATCCTTGTATGCTCATTCAATCCATTGTAAAACATTTCCATTTGCGTCCAATGTTAAAAACCATGCATTTGGCATTTTTTAATTATCTCCTTGAATCACTCTCATTCTTCATGTAATGTTTCATCCTCAGACTACCGAAAGGACGTAATATCATTCCTCAATTTGGCATTCATGTTTGGAGGATTATATCTTAACAGAAACCTCTAACAAAGTTCATTCCAACCCACTTTCGGGTATAGGAAAATAAGAGGGTTTAGTATCCTTAATTTCACACTATACAAAAACAGTCAATGAGAGAAGGAAATAGGAAGTTCATTGACCGTAAGATTCGCTACTAGAGGCGAGAGGGAAAATCGATGGACCTTAAACAAGTGTTTCGGGTTAGATCTTAATGAAGAAAGAAAGAAAGAAAATAAAATAAAAGTGAATTCGCATAGAATGAAATCCTGAAACTCACCCAATTATTAAGAAGTATGTGGCTTATGGTGCACCTTCGGGAAACAGAAACCTTTCTTGTATATTCTGTTATGGAGGAGGGATATGAGTGAGAAGAATTCGGCTTTCAGGAGGATATTGGAGAGGAGAAGAAGGCTAGGGAATTTCGGCTAGAAGAGGAAGAAGAGAAAAAGAATTTTGGCTTGAGAGAAAAGATGAGAAAGTGGAAAAAAAATGAAAAAGATGATAATTCCCTTCCAAAATTCAGCTATACACAGCACACACTCGAGTTGGTGTTTGACCAACTCTTCTTCTCTCACCCCAATCCCCCTTTTCACTCTAACTTAGCCGAATCCTTAAGCTTATAACTCAATCTACACTTCATCTATGAAGTGTCCTTGTGTAGTCCAACACTGCCTCTCCTTGCTGCAAAATAAAACTCCAAAATGCTTCCCTTGTCGCTCGAACCTAGGCCCTTCTCACTCCCTATGGTGTCACCTCCCAAGGCCCTAAGTGGCACCTCTTTGCCACTTTATCAATCTGGGTTCTTTGTGTTCTAAACCACACAATAAAGTTCTTAAGACCTAGCTCCCTTAGTTCCCTTTTTAGACTTAAAATCCAATAACTTCTAAGGCTCCTACCTACATTAAGGTTCTTGAAGTTCCCAAACACATATTATAGTGGCGCATAACCCCTAAATCGCGAGATATTACGATGGCGGTTAGGCAGTGTAGAAGGTTGAGTCATATCAGCTTCATCCTTATTAGATTCAACATGCATAGATTCAATTTTCTCCTCCTCTCCCTCTTTTTCTATGTTCTTCCCTACAGTGGCTTCTTCTCCATCTTCATCATCATCTTCTGGCTCCAACAACAATTCTTTAGGAAAAACAGAGAGTGTAGGCATAGGTTAGGTAAAGTTCTTTTGAAGAGATTTCTTAATGGCTTTGTCCCGTCTTCTAACATATCCCAAAAATAGGGCCATTTCTTCTTGAGCTTGGCCAAGATCAATGACTATCCTCAATTGTTTTTTTCTATCATCCAAAATTGTTATTACAACATCTCAAGAGCATCAATCACTTTCTGCTCAAAGTCACTGCGAGATGTTGATGGGCAGCATCAGCAATCATAAGTGGAGAAGTTGTGGATGTAGAGCCAGGATGCTTTGGCATATCATCCCCTAAAAATATCAGGGCAATTTTCTTGGTTAAGGCTCATTTATTGGGGTTTTTTTCTTCATTTGCCTAAGTAGGAACCTTTACTCTTTGACACAATGTCGTAATGAGCGATGAAAAGTTTTATGTACTGGCGGGTCTTTTGTGCGCAACAGTGGACTTCTCTAAAAATAATTTTTCCAACATTTATCTTTCTTCCAATCATAATCAAGTGTAGCAACAACATGCATTCATTGGCAATAGTAGAGTTGTACGTAGAAAGGCTAAGACGAGATTTTAGGAAATGATACCATACCCTACATTGAAGCTTCAAAGTTACATGGTCGATAATGTAGCAATCATTTCGAGAAACTATCCATGTCGTTCTTTCTACACATAAATCTATCAAAACTTGGTTCAATCATTCAATCTCCACTATCTTGACAAATTGAGACTATTCATCAGGGCCTTCAGGTAACCTATATTGCGTATTGATTGAGTCTTCATCAAATAACATCGAGACACCGCGCACATAGATGAAACATTTTTAGGAGAGGTTAAATGTGCATAAAATTTTTGACTACCTTAGTGAGGACGTCATCAAGGTCGAGACAAAAGATTTCCCACATGTGTTTCTCCACAACAGATGAGATGACTTCAGAATAGCCCATAAAGGGGAATCTTAGAAAAGGAAACCTTTTTCCATCCAAAAAGGTTGTTTTGATATGTTCTTGTTATATTTCTTTTCTTCCGCACTTTTGTTAAAGAATGTCCGTGGATGCATAGTGGTGGAAGAATATGGTGCTTGGCAAGCCATTTGAAAGAAAATAATAACTATAAAATGAAAAAGGTGAGACCTTTAAGCAGAGAAGTGTGATGAAGATGAAATGGAAAGTAAGTTAGAAAAGAAGTGAATCAACTAGGGTAAAATTGAGAGAAAATATAGTAGTGATGCAGGGATAAGATTAACCTGAAATTGTGCCCTAACACAGAAAAAAGAAAAAGTGAACGGGAAAAAGAAAAATAATTGAAAAAATTATTAAACTAAAATTAACTTATATATTAAATAGGCTGATTTCTACAAACCTGGGCCGTAATGTGCTTGCAACAAAAGAAAATAAAAGTTAAGTAAACTTATTGAATAAACTAAACAAAGAAATTACAAACAAAGTAAATGAATAAAACAATGCAGGGGAGAAATATTAAGCAATTCAAGAAATGAAGGAATTTTTATCTTGAATTATAGGAGCTCCAAAATAATGCTTTAATCGTTGGCCATTGACTTTGAAAGTAGAACCAGTATTGTCGTCTTTGACTTCTACAACTCCATGAGGATAGACATTTACTATCTCGAATGGGCCAGGCCAATAAGATTTTAATTTTCCAGGAAACAATTTAAGCCTGGAATTAAATTGTTGTCCAGGTGCAAATTGCCATGGCAAAATCTTGTTGCCATATCATCCTTTGGTCTTTTCTTTGTACAACTTGGCATTCTCATAATCTTGTGCTCTGAATTCTTCCAACTCATTCAACTCCAATAGGTGGTTAGTACCAGCAACACTCCAATCCATATTCAATTTTTTAATTTCCCGATCTATCTTATGTTCAAGTTCAATAGAAAATGACAGGGTTTCCCATAAACAAGCTTGAAATGTGACATCCACAATGGTGCCTCGAATGCAGTTCAATATACCCACGAAGCTTCATCCAATCTGGATGACCAAACTTTGCTGGGTGGGCTTTACTACCTTATCCAAAATTTGTTTAATCTCTCTATTAAACACTTTCACTTGTCCATTTGTCTGGGGATAGTATGTCGTGTTAATTTTATGTTCAATTCCGTACCTGTTTAGAGTATTAGCAACTAATGTGCAGTCAAAGTGTGAACCTTCATCACTATCAGAGCACGAGGGTACTAAACTTGGTAAAAATATTCTTATGTAGAAATTTCAGTACCGATTTGGCATCATTCATTGGTAGAACAACAGCCTCAACCCACTTGGAGACATAATCAACAGTAACAAGTATGTATACATTACCCCAAGAAGGTGGAAAATGACCCATAAAATCAATTCCCCATACATCAAATAGTTCCACTTCTAAAATAATTTGCAAGGGAATTTCATACATCCTTGATAGATTTCTAGTTCTTTAACAGCAATCGTAAGCTTGAAAAATTCATGAGCATCTTTAAACATGTTTGGCCAATAAAAACCGGATTGGAGAAATTTTGTAGCAATTCTTATGCCCCCCAAGTGTCCTCCATATGGTGCTGAATGACAATGATATAAAATACTTTTAATCTCGTCATCTAGAACACACCTCCAAATTATCTGGTCTGTACAATGTTTGAATAAAAATGGCTCATCCCAATAATACTACTTGGGATCATGGACAAATTTCCTTCATCTTTGATTGGTGAGCTCAGGTGGCAGTAATCCACTAACATAAAAATTTACAATATTGGCATACCACAGTAATGCCTTGGCAACTAACAGTTGCTTATCTAGGAAATCATCTTGAATGCGCTGAATATTAACATCTTCTTTCCTGCTTCAATTCGAGACAACTGATCAGCCACTTGATTTTCTATGCCTTTCCTATCTCTATTCGAGATTAAATTCCTATAGTAGTAGTAACCATCAAATTAATCTGGGTTTGGCGTCTTTCTTGGTCACCAAATACTTAATAGCCAAGTGGTTTGTATAAACTGCAACTTTGGTGCCCACTAAATAAGCTTTGAATTTGTCGAAGGCCCATAGCTAATAGCTCCTTTACAATGGTGTTATAATTTAGTTGTGAATCTGACAATGTACGGCTTGCATAGTAGATAGTATGAAATACCTTTTCCTTTCTTTGCCCAGGTACTCCCCCTACGACAAAATCACTAGCATCACACATAAGTTCGAAAGATAAATTCCAATCTGGTTCTATGACTATTGGTGCTATGACTAGTCATTTTTTCAATTCTTCAAATGCTTGTAAGCACATCTCATCAAAATTGAAAGATCTGTTATGTTCTAACAATATACATAAAGGTTCGGATATTTTCGAAAAATCTTTGATAAATCGTCGATAGAATCCTCAATGGCCAAGAAAACTACGAATAACTTTAACTCTGAAAAGTGGTGGAAATTTCTCAATAACCTCAATTTTTTCTTTGTCGACGATAAGTCCCTTACTGTGAATTTTATGTCCCTAAAAAAAATGCCTTCATAGACCATGAATTGGCATTTCTCCCAATTGAGAACAAGGTTAGTTTCTTTATATCGACAAATAACTAACTCAAAATTTTTTAAATAGACTTCAAAAGTATTGTCAAACACAGAAAGTCATCCATAAAAACTTCTAAAAATTTATCCACCATGTCTGAAAATATTGCCATCATGCAATGCTGAAATGTTTTAGGGTCATTGCATAACCTAAACAACATTCTTCATAATGCAAAATTTCTATAAGGACATGTGAATGTAGTCTTCTGTTGATCAGTAGGAGCTATGTCTGTCTAGTTGTACCCGGAATAACCATCTAAAAAACAATAGAAGGCTTTCCCAACTAATCTATCTAACATTTGGTCAATAAATGGTAAAGGAATATGGTCCTTCCTTGTTGCTTTGTTGAGTTTCTGATAGTCCATACAAACCTTTCATCCAGTGATAGTACGAGTAAGAATGAGTTCATTGTTATCATTGCTTACCACAGTGACACCCTCTTTTTTAGGTACACATTGAACAGGGCTCACCCAAGAACTATCAGAAATTGGGTATATAATTTCAGCACCCAACAATTTGATAATCTCATTTTTGACAACTTCCTTCATAATGCGAATTAGTCTTTTCTGTTGCTCGATAGATTTACCATGGTAATCCTCTAGTAATATTTTGTGCATGCATATTGCTAGGCTAATTCCTTTGATATCCGCAATCGTCCACCCTAATGTCTTCTTAGATTTCTTTAAAACTTTTAACAATTGAGCCTCTTGATCTAATGTCAATGCTACAGAGATAACTACTGGCAATGTGTCATCATCTCCCAAGTAAGGATACTTCAGATGTACTAGAAAAGGCTTCAATTCCAATGTAGAAGGATCTTCTATGGATGGCCAAAGAGGTTTAAAAGAACGATCCAATAAATTTAATGATTTGAAACTTCTCCTTGATTCATTCTCAATTTGCTTAGCTTCAATTAACTCAAATGAGTCTGCATCATCATTAGAAATATTGTGATAAAATTCTGCAAATTCGTTATGAACTATTGTGTCAACAATCTCAACAGTGTGACATTCTTCATCTATATATGCACACTTCATAGCATCAAAAACATTAAAGGTTATCTGCTGATCATTAATTCACATTTATGTAAATCAATTAATGTTCTACTAGTTGGTAGAAAAGGTCTCCCAAGTAATATTGGTACCTCTTTATCGACCTCACATTCCGAATAATAAAATCTATTGGAAAAATAATTTTTCATCTCTTACCAACACATCTTGATTTTACCTTCTAGATGTGCATCTGAACGATCAAATAATTGCAATGTGATAGTTGTAGGTCTCACTTTCTATTCCCGACTTCCTAAAAATAGACATAGGCTTTAGATTTATACTTGTACCTAAATCGCATAATGTTTTGCCTACATAATGATTTCCAATAGAGCAAGGTATAGTAAGACTCCCTAGATCCTTCAATTTTGGTGGCAATTTGTTTCTCAGCATTGTTGTACACCCTTCAGTGAGAGCGACAGTTTCAAACTCCTCTAACCTTCTCTTCTTTGATAAGATATCTTTCATGAATTTTCATAGTTAGGCATTTGTTCCAATGTTTCCACCAACGGTATGTTGTTATGTAATTGCTTCAAGACATACAAGAATTTCTTGAATTGAAACTCTTGCTTAGATTTTTAGAAATGTTGAGGAAAATGTGGCGGTGGCCCTCCTTCCATTTGTTAAGGTTACTTTTTTATGGCATTTTATTTGCAATACAAGATGAATCTATTTCAACATTTTTCTGGCTGCTCATTTCTTTTGCAGCTTGCTCAACTAATGGTTCTAAACTCTGTTTTGTGAAATCCAAACTACCTTCTTCAATAACAGTGTGATTAAAAACTCCCGATAGTTGCATACCATTTCTGAGTGTAATGGATTTGCACTGTTCCTTCCCTTGAGATCGTGAATTTTTGGTATTACACAGCGGTGCTCCTTGCGATCTTAAGCTTAATGCTTTGGCAATTTACCCCACTTGATTTCTAAAACTCTTAAAGATGAAGCTTGATTTTGAGTGATAACATCATTCTTGGCCATGCATTCTTTCAATAGAGCTTCCATCGATGAAGAACTCCAAACTAAATTTTGCCGAGCATTTTGCCATGGCATGGGCTGATTGTATCAGGTGGTGCACTTGCAACATTCTACTTAGCATTGCTAGAATTTCTCACCCCTTGATTACTCCAACTAAAATTGGGATGTTGCTTCCACCCTAGATTATATGTATCGAAATATGGGTTTTTTTTGTGATTAAAATTTCCCATATAAAAAACTGAGGCTGGGTTTAATGGGCATTCATCAAAGACATGATCTTCTCGGTAATAAACACATGCTAACTCATCTGCTTTCATTCCTGCACTGCAGCTGGTCTTTTTAGTATTTTAATCATATTCGTTAAAGATGATACATAAGCTGTTAAGGAAGTAATCGCATCAAGTTCTATTGCTCCAGCAACTCTTCTGCCAGTCCCTTCTCTTGTAGTAGGGTATTGATAATCGTTGTTTGCAATCCTCTCTAGAATTTCATATGCATCATTATATGATTTATCGAGAAAAGTCTCATTAGTAGATAAGTCAACCACCATCCTTGTATGCTCATTCAATCCATTGTAAAACATTTCCATTTGCGTCCAATGTTAAAAACCATGCATTTGGCATTTTTTAATTATCTCCTTGAATCACTCTCATTCTTCATGTAATGTTTCATCCTCAGATTGCCGAAAGGACGTAATATCATTCCTCAATTTGGCATTCATGTTTGGAGGATTATATCTTAATAGAAACCTCTAACAAAGTTCATTCCAAGTTGCCATTGTACTTGACGGGAATGCATTTAACCATACTCTGGCATGATCTTGCAATGAATAAGGGAATAAATTCAGTCTTAGGGAATCTTCAAGAACACCCTGCTACCTAAATGAATCACAGACATCCAAACGAAGTCTTAAGTGCAACTATGGATCTTTAGTAGGCAATCCACTAAACTGCCCTAATGTTTGTAACATTTGAAACTTCATCGATTTTGACTCGAAATGTTGAGCTTGAATATGCAGTCTGACAATTCATGGATTCAGACCATCCAAGATCGGCACAACATGTTCTCTGATGGGTCTATCTCAGTCATCTATTATTCAAGGAATATCGGCATCCCTTCCATTCTGATGTAATGGCTCATCTCTAACCTGATCATTTCTAATTCTTTCCATTTCTCGCAATTCCTTTCTCATTCTTCTCAAGGTTCTCTCAATTTCTAGATCAAAAGAATATTCTTCAAGTGCAGAGATAATAACTCAACAAATTTTGACCAATATTGACGATCCCCGACAACAGCACCAAAAACTAGGCATGTGTGAATGTGTAATGCGAATATGCAAGTATACACATCGAATCAAGTAATAAATGATGAATGAGTATTGCCTCTAAAGGGATTGTAATTGATTAAAAAAATTGGTTATGCTATTACTATGAATTTGACTAATTAAATTGTGCAAAAGAAACATATGCAAAATTAATGAAGAGAATTAATGAATGGGTTAATAAAATCAATTATGAATGAAAAAATGATAGGGCAATTGAAATTTTGTGGCAATTTTAAAAAATTAAGTGGGGAGGATTTGTACTGTTGAATGATAAAGGTTGGAATTATTCAGGTTTTATTTTTATACCATAATAATGACATGGCAAAATCTTAACCATTCTTGTAACACCCCAAACTCGGCCTAGACGTTATGACCGAATCCAGCATGTCACATGGCTGGGTTGTTTAAAAGCTGTGTTCTCGTTAAAACTTCGTATATTTTTATTTTAAGACTTTGGCATTGTTGTGTGTGAAAATCAGTTTCGCTTTTATGGTGTTCTTGTAAAAACATTGTTTGTTATAACTATTGAAACCTCTGTTTATAATAGAAATCCAGTTCAGTTATTTGCAAGATGCGATATTTTGAAAACGGTCATCGTCGTTTTAAGAAAACCACGTATCAATAAATTTAGCAGATATTAAAGAAAACTTAAAGAAATTAAACCAACGACCTTATTACAAAAATATTAACCCCAAAATAAAAATAAGACTAAAGTAAAGCAAAATGAAAATTTACTAAGTTCACGATAATAAATCCTGATGTATGGCCACCACAGAGTCTTCCACAGCTCCAAATCCACTAACGCTAGGGATTACCTACAAGTTTAAAACGGAGGGGTGAGTTACGAGAACTCAGTGTGTAACCCCGATTTTAGTCACAATCACGGTCTCAGTCTGGGCCTAAGCCCCATAGAGTATCAATTTGGGCCCATAACCCCAAATCATGGTAATGCAAATAGAAAATGCAACCCAACATAATAGTCCATCCGCTACACTCCACCCGTACTAGCCCTACACTCCATGTGGGGACCAAGTCAACCCACCCAACCCTACACTCCAAGAATGCAATGAGCTACCGGTATAAACGCGAAGAAAGTCGCGATGATCGATATATGTGGTGAGCCAATTGAAATTAGTATATTGTGGCATAGCCACCAGCACAGCACTTCCTCCACCATTACAACCCATCCCAATGCAACATGTCATGTCATAATAATTCAGTGTATGCAAAATGTATCATTATGGTAGTCAATCAAGTTATACACAATCATGCCAAATCTGCCCCTAAGGGTATAACAGTAAATTTACCCAACGAGGGTATCTCAGTTGTAACACCCCAAACCAGGTCTATGCATTAAGACGAGATTTGGTTTGTCACACATAACGAACATCCATTTAATTATCTAATGATTTAGGTAAAAGCAGTTCTACAAAATCTTTTGAAAATGAAGTTTAGTAAAACCAATAATTTGATTTAAAATTGATGAATAAAGTAGTACTAGTTTGAAGTCTTATTATTTAATATTTAATTGTTAAAAACTTTAAAATAATTTTAAAGAGTTTAAAATAATTTGAAAACAAGAATATTTAAAGAATCTCATATGTTTAAAAATAAAATATTTAAGGAAACATTATTAAAATAGTATTAGTCCAAATTAAGTGTCTAAAGCATAATTAAATCCATCCACACAAAAAATCCATAAAATAATATTAATAGAGGCCTTATTACATTATACCCAAAATAGTAATTAAATAAATATACTTAATTAAAGTTCATAGTTTATAAAATCCTTGTTCAAGTATGGCCTCCACGAAGTCATCCCATTAAAGCCTCCATCAATTGCCATTTCACGAGAAGGATAATAAAGCGAGTGAGTTACTTAGAACTCGATTATAACCCACTTACCATATCCATTTGGCCAAATCATCATGACATTATAATGGGCTTGAGCCCATTTACTGATTTAACAATATAATAATAATGCATGTAGAATGAAATTCCCAACCAATCCTAAATTTTCCATCCGCTACACACCACCCGTACCAACCAACACACCTGTGTGGATCAAGTCAACCCACCCCGCCAACACACCAATCGCAGGCATAAAGCCATTTAAATAATATTGTGGTGCACCACCGAACTAGATTGTGGCAAAGCCACCCAAACTAGATTTTTGGCAACAGGCCTTCCTTCTCTTCATCAATTTTCCCAACCCATGCAATCATGTTTATATATAAAACATAGCAATACATTCACATGATTAATTTAACAAAAGGCCCATAATACAAGTGGGTCCATATTTCAAATTTTCATTTTGGCCCATAAGGCAAAATAGCATTTTAGCCCATTTAACGATCTAGCAAACCTTGGCCTATATATCGATCTAGCAGTTTTTGGCCCATATATCGATCTAGCAGTTTTTGGCCCATATATTGATCTAGCAGTTGTTGGCCCATATATCACATGAGGCATAAAATTTTGCTATTTATCAAATAACCCATTGAGGGCATTTTCGTAATTTCCATGACTTTAACAGTTTTCATGCATTTACACAAAAGTGTTAATTATGTCGTATTTCTCCGATTTTTCCATCTTTACGATTTTATCCCAATACTTACGGTATAGTATCTAACCTGAGAGATAAGTGTAAAGTTACACACCTGGTTACAGTGAGAACTAGACTTTCCCGCTCGTCGATACCTAAACACGCATCACGATAATTTAGAACACTAATAATTTAGAACACGCATCACTATTCTTATAAATAACGATCTAGACTTTACCCTTGGAATTTCGAACAACTTCTATATGCGATTTTTCCCCGATTGTTGGTTCGTTTCCCGATGAATATCCACGAACAAACAAAGGTTCAGGAGCACGAACGACTTCAAATAATAGATTCTCCTCAGATAAGGGTCCACAACCCGGTGAAAAATCTCGGATTCCTGAAACAGCCCTTCGCTTAAATTTCAGGGGAATAGCGGAACCATCCCTCTTCCGAACACTATTCACAACCTTTTTCGTCCCTATCTTGATTGTCTCCATTAACAAAAGATCGTTAGTCCAACTAAAAAGTATATCAGAAAATGTGACTAACGGTTTTAAGGGTGAAATCGGCTTACCACAAAATATCCTTGTTCCACAAGATAAAAATGAGCGATAACGTCCCCTAAAATGAAATCGATTAGTAGTCCGTCTATAACAATATGTCGAGTAGTATATAGCTCCTTTGTAACATCCTGAAAATGGGCCTATGCATTTTTGATTTAATTATACGAAATGGCATGTCTTATGTGTTATGAATGTATGGTGAACATTTTTGGAAACTTGGAAATGTAAGGAAATGTTTTAGAAATGTTAAGTTTAAAAGAGGAAACTAAAACAAGGTGGCCTTAAGAAAATTAATAGAAGAAATTTGACACAAGAACGGGCTTGGAGTAGTGGCTAGGAGGCACCATTTAAGGCCCAGGTAAGTGACGCCACAAGCTATGCAAATGGGCCTAGGTTCGAGCAACGTGGAAAGCAAATAAAGGATTTTATTTTGCTACAAGGAGCAAAGGAGGTGGACGGCACTGAGGAACTTAAGTGAGGAGTTTTATTCTCTTTAAAATTCGGCTAAAGGGTGGGCCCAAGTGTGGATTAAATTCCTTTTATTTTAAGTGGATAAAAGAAAAGATAATTGTGGATGGAGAGAAAAAAACTAGAAAATTGATAGAGTTGACCGATTGGGGGGCTCCCTTAGGTGATAATTTCGGCCAAAGGAGGGAATTTAGGCCATTATTCATTCTTCATTCTTTTCTAAGTCTCTGTCGAATTCTCTCTTTCTCTGCAAGTCATCATCCTCTCTTCCTTGTTGATTCTTCAAAAGTCGAACCTTCAACATCAACCTACTCTCCTTCTTTTGCAAATTCAATCAAAGCCGAACCCTCAAGGTAACCATTAGCTGATTTCTTCATAGTTACAAAAGCCAAAATTTGCTGATCACACTTAGTCTATAGTGAATCTTTGTGGGTTCAAACAAGGAGCAATCGATCAGATTAAGGGTAAGAGCTAGTTATCATTCGTGTTTCATTCTTTAGTTATAGACTTGTCGAAATCTAGGAACTAACCCAATGGTATTTCCATCTTGGCGAATCTTGGAAGATGGCTTGAGGATTTAGTGGTTGTCGACTACGGGAAGAGATCTTTCGGACTCTCAAAGATCCGAGGTGAGTCAATCGGTCTAAGGTTATTTCTAATATTTAAGTGATTGCGAATCGGATCTAATATAAAAGTCTATAGGATTTCGACGAGGTATACAAAGGATCTTTCGGATTTTGTCTATTGTCCATCACTGTGAGAAAGAGACTACTTTTCGAGATTTAAAGATTTAAGGTAAGACATGTGGATATTCTGCCAAGGCCTATTTTTGGTGTTTTAGATCTAGTTCATATTTATTCAAAAAAGTCGAAACTAACAAGTTAATAGATCTAAGGATCAGCCGATTACAAGGAAGGGAGTCTACAACATTCCAGTATTTGAGAATTTTAAGGTAAGTCCATATGTACATTCGGCCAAGGCCTTAATTGTTGATTAAGATCTATTTTTCGTTTAAAAAGGCCGAAACTAATTTGTTAAAGTGATTCAAAGCTTGGCCGAATACAAGAAGAGTATAGTGAAGATTTCGGGATTTGGCACCAAGATATTTAAGATCAAAGGCATTAGATCAAGCTTTTCGGGATTTGGATTGGAAACCTTAAGCGAATCAGGTGTGTACCCCACACTATCTTTTAATAATATTTATGGTAATATTAAATATATGCATGAATGTGAATACGGCTAAGTACCATGTTAAGGTACACAGTGTTAAGGTACGTTTTTCCTACTCCTACTATGAGTATGATAAGACTTATTATGCCATGAATGTGAATATGATAAGAATGTGAATTACGGCATGATGATGCATAATGTGTATGTTTTATGGGGGCATATGGGATATTATGAAAAGGGGAAGTGAATGTGGTGACCTAAGACCACGGTATCTAAATGTGGTGACCTAAGACCACGATATCTGAATATGGTGTCTCATGAAACAAAGTATGTATCTGGTGGCTATGCCACGAATTTTATAAGGCGATGAGCACATCGACGCAATGACGCCTTCGATGGTGTGTAGCGGATGGAGGGTTGACTTAGTAGCCCCTACGGTGTGCGGGTGTGATGGCACGGTGATGTGTAGCGGATGGCATATAGGTTTGGGTTCGGGTTGCATCACTTTTTTTTCTATCAGTTATATGAACATGTATGATAATGTATGCCTGAATTATTAAATTTTAGTGTTGGTTATACATTGAGTCTATTTGACTCACCCCATTGGGGAACTTTTTCTTCCAGGTGACGATCAGTGATGGACCGGGCCGGCAGATGCTTAGGGATGGCCATGCTCAGCAAGAAGTTCATTTTTATTTGGGCTATTTTATTTTAAGTATTTTGAATTTAAATTTTGGTAATTATTTTGCTTTGTAATAATGCCATAGTTGAAGTACTTTATTTTACTCTTAATTATTATGTATGAATTGTTATCACGTAAAGCTTAAGTAAATTTATTTAAAAACAACCTTTAACCGCTTTGTCACCTAATAGATTTAAAAAATAGACTTTTTTAATTTAAGCCCAACCAAACCAATTTTTCTTACAAAACACACAAGTTTTTCCTAAGTAACAAGAGAATTTTGAATCGATTTACATCGAGGAACATACCAGATCCGACCAAAGCTCGTGGGCCGGGTTGGGGTGTTTTAGCTTTGTATCGAGCCCGCTTTAAACTCTTGGCCTTGGGTTTAAGGCCCAAAATGTTTTCAAAGTTCATTGAAAAAGAATTTTTGTGAATTAAGCGAGGATTTTCTAGCATGGCCCACTAAGTCTCCAGGCAAATCCACCGTAAGTACTCCGATCTCTTGTGTGATTTATATTATGATTTGTAGAAGGGTAGAAATGGAATGTAGAATAGAGATTTAGTACTTGAACCGTAGGGCTAGTTACCCCAACAATTACATAAGACTCAAATGCCTAATTGAACAAACTTGTGGTTAAGTCGCCGAGTTAGGGTGTGGCAACCATGGTGCGCATGTCTAGGATTGGTTTCGGTGAGAGCTTGGTATTTAAGCAGTCCACGTGACTCACCTCCTTCCCACACGAATCCTACCTTGTGCGTAGCCTCGGTTCACCCTAACCAAGAGGACTTATACACCTGCTAAACCCAACTAAAACCCGAAAGGGACTAGTCAGATTTTTATGAAAACCCTAGTTTTATAATCACCAAATTACCCCTTGAATAGTAGCAAAACTTATTTTGGAAAATTTTCAAAATATTTTCGATTTATAAAAATTACAAAAATACCCCTAGTGGTAAAATTACAAAATGCCCTTGGTTCATGAAAATTTTCAAAATACCTACAATTCTTATCAAAATTTCACTACTTTTCTTAAAGGAACCCTAAATTTACAAAATATCAAAATACCTTAATTATGGAAAAAAAATTATTTACGAAATTACCCCTAACCTGCAAATTACCGAAATACCCCTAACTTACAAAATTACCAGAACGACCCCCGATCTTCAAAAATTTTTGCAACAACATTGATTTGGAAAACAAATTCTCAAAAACAATCCTCAAGTTTTGTAAATTCCAAAGTACCCTTGATTTATCAAGATTTACAAATTTACCCGGGTTAATTACCAAAATACCCTCGAATTTTAAAATTTCCAAAATACCCCCGGGAATGCAAAATTTCTAGAATACCCTTATTGACAAAAACACCAAGGAACCTTATTTTGACAAATTATGAAAATACCCTTGTAGGATAAATTACGAGAATACTCCTGGGATAAGAACGGACAGAAATGTCTGAAGAGTGAATGTGTATATGAGATACTATGGAATGGATGTGCTTTTTTGTGAATTAGGATAGAAGACTTGAAACTTTGAATGATCGAAAAAAACCCCTATTAAACTTCCTGCCATAAAACTTCTTGTGAATAATCAGTGGAATAAGGGCTAATTCATAAAATTTCTTAAACCAAACTAAAGCGCGATCGTAGAAATGAGCTCTAGGGGATGTGGTCGCAATGTACGAGGACGCGGTCGAGGTAGAATGATCGTGTTGGAACCCGTTAAATTGGGACAAGGATCTGAGAATGAGGTACCACCGCCACCACCACCACCACCATTTGTTGGTGTTGGAGTGAAGATCAGACGGAGAAGATGTTGTATCGCAGTCAGGTCTGCGAGTTCTTGAAATGGTGGTAGTCTTTGGAGGAATATGGGAGCTCAAAAATTTGTACCCGAGCGACTCCGAGCCAATAGAGCTGAAGTTTTCCGTGGAGTATCGGGTGTGGCACCCAAGATGTTGAATCTCGGTTGGAGGCGACCAGTGCATTATGGATGAGCTCGATCGACTCACGAGGAGAAGTTCAAAGGAATGGTGGCCTTTGCTACGCGATAAAGCGATCAATGGTGGTTAACGATTCGGGATGGTGCCACAGCTTGAGGATCCGACACAGGAATATGTTAAGCGGCATATCGGAAGAAGTATGTCGGCACACGTTATATTGATGAGCGAGGAAGGAATTTTGGGGTTGGTTCAAGGAACAAGTCGAGCTTGCAGATGAAGTGAATTTACGAGGTTAAGTCGGTATGCTCGAGGAGTGGTGGCAACAGAGCATGAGCGGTGTGTCCAGTTTGAGGATAGACTACGAGATGATCTGAGGTTGGTTGTCGCTCCACATCAAGAGCGGGAGTTTCTGCTTTAGTAGAGAAAGCTAAGATAGCGGAAGGAATTAAGGACTCTGTGAGGCAGAACACGGACCAGAATAAGCAGAAGAGAGGATTTGGGTCATCTGGAACTTCTGAGAGTGCTCAGAAAAGGCCTAGAGCTGATGGGCCACGAGGTCAGCAAACTGGTACTAGAGGGCAATATCGTACTTGTGAGCAGTGTGGGAAAAAACACTTAGGCAAATGCTGGAAGAAGACAGGTGGGTGTTTCAGATGTGGGTCAAAGGACCATATGATCAAGGACTGTCCGATGAGACCAGATGGGAATCAACCAAGAGCTCGTAATGTTAATCAGCCGTAGAGGTGGACAAACACTCAAGGGTGAGGTCGTGGTCCGAATAATTGAGGAAATGGTGTTGGTAGAGGACGTGAAACACCGGTCGAGGTATCGCTACCATCGAGACAAAGCGGTAGGGTTTGGTTTACGCAAGATCTGTTGGAAGGAGGATGAGACGACCGGACGTCATAACTGGTACATTCCTCATTCATGGCAAGCCCTATTTTGCTCTTATTGATGTGGGCTCGACCCATTCTTATGTTGCATGTAGTGTAGTGGAAACACTAGGCCTAGACTCTGAACTTTCTGATAGGGAGATGACTGTAGTAAGCCCATTAGGCCAAGCTGTAGTGGTGGATAAGATCTTTCAGAGTGTATCCCCTAGAAATTTAGGGAGTGAGCTTTTGGGCTGACTTAATGGAGTTACCCTTCGAGAATTTGACCTCATACTTGGTATGGATTGGTTAGTAGAGCACCTTGGTAGTGTTGGATTGTGGCTAAACGAATGGAACTAAGGACCACGAAAGATGAAGTGGGAGTAATGATAGGAGAAAGAAAAAACTACTTGTCTAATGTAGTTTCGGTATTGAAGGCGGAGAAAATGGTTCAGAAAGGATGCAAGGCATTTTTGGCCTTTGTTAGTGCTATGGATGCGAAGGAAGGGGGAATTCGTGGAGTTAGAATGGTAAGAGACTTCGTGGATGTTTTTTCGGAGGAGTTACCTGGAATACCCTCAGATAGGGAGGTGGAATTTGGAATAGACTTGCTACCGGGAATAGCTCCTGTGTCAATCGCTCCATACCGAATGGCGCCAAAAGAGTTAGTTGAGCTCAAGGCTCAAATTCAGGAATTACTTGACCGTGGGTTTATCCAGCCCAGTGTGTCTCCGAGGGGAGCACCGGTCTTGTTTATGAAGAAGAAGGATGGAACTATGCGAATGTGCATAGATTATCGTCAGTTGAATAAGCTGACCATCAAGAATAAGTATCCTTTGCCAAGGTTTAATGACTTGTTCGATCAGCTTAAGGGGGCGACAGTGTTCTCAAAGATCGACTTAAGGTCAGGATATCATCAGTTGAAGGTAAAGGAGGCGGATATCCATAAGACAGCCTTTAGGACAAGATACGGCCATTTTGAGTTTATAGTAATGTCATTTGGGTTGACCAATGCCCCAGCCGCGTTCATGGATATGATGAACCAGGTTTTTCAACCCTATTTGGATCGGTTCATCATTATGTTCATCGACGACATCCTAGTGTACTCCAAGTCGGAAGAGGAGCATAATGAGTATCTCCGGATTGTGTTGCAAGTGTTAAGGGAGAAAAAGCTCTATGCCAAATTCAGCAAGTGTGAATTTTGGCTTAAGGAGGTGGCATTCTTAGGACATGTGGTATCTGCTGAAGGAATAAGGGTAGATCCTAGAAAGATTGAAGCGGTGTTGGATTGGAAACCACCTAGGTCAGTGGCTGAGATTCGCAGTTTCTTGGGATTGGCAGGCTACTACAGAAGGTTTGTAGAAGGATTCTCATCGATAGCCGCACCTTTAACAAAGTTGTTAAGGAAGGAAGTACCCTTTGTATGGATGGATAAGCAGCAGGAGAGCTTTGAAAAGCTCAAAAGGGTTTTGACTGAAGCTCTAGTGTTGGTTCACCGTGAGGCGTGAAAGGATTTTGAGGTGTCTTGTGGCGCTTATGCAGGATTAGGATGTGTTACGATATAGGATGGTAAAGTAGTCACTTATCGTCTCGACAGTTAAGGCCACATGAGGTTAACTACCCAACCCATGACTTAGAGTTGGAGGCAGTGGTCTTTGCTTTGAAGGTGTGGAGGCACTATCTTTATGGAGAAAAGTCGATAATCTACACAGACCAAAAGAGCTTTAAGTATCTGTTGACTCAGAAGGAGTTAAACTTAAGACAGCGAAGGTGGGTGGAATTACTGAAGGATTATGACTGTTCGATAGAGTATCACCCGGGCAAGGCGAATGTGGTAGCAGATGTGCTAAGTCGGAAGGTGGTGTCGGATCTAAGGGCATTATTCGCACACTTGAGTTTGTATGATGATGGAAGTCTACTGGCAGAATTGCAAGTCAAACCAACATGGTTGAATGAGGTAAAGGAAAGTCAGTTGGCTGATGAGGACCTAAGTGCTAAGCTACAGCAAGTACAGAATGGAGAGTTGAAAGATTATGGCATTAATGGCGAAGGAGTGTTGTGTTTTAAGAGGAAGGTCTGTATGCCTGAGAATAAGGAACTTAGACAAAGGATTCTTCAGGAATCGCATAGTAGCCCTTATGCTATGCATCCTGGGGGCACTAAGTTGTATAGAGCCTTCAGAGAACAGTTTTGGTGGCCTAGTCTGAAAAAAGAAGTTACAGAATTTGTCGGCAAGTGTCTAACGTGTCAGCAAGTTAAGGCTAAACACCAGGTTCTGTCAAGATTGCTTCAGCCAATCATGATTTCGCAGTGGAAGTGGGAGAGAATTACCATGGACTTCGTTAGTGGGCTTCCTCTTACGCCTACTAAGAAGGACTCGGTATGGGTAATAGTGGACCGTTTGACCAAGTCCGCGCACTTTATCCTGGTAAGGGTTGATTATTCTCTTCAGAAATTGGCTAAATTATATGTGGCGAAAATTGTGAGGCTACATGGAGTGCCGGTGTCTATCATTTTGGATAGAGACCCAAGATTTACGTCTCGATTTTGGAGGGCACTTCATCAAGCTTTAGGCACTAAGTTGGATTTCACTACGGCTTTTCATCCACAATCAGAGGGTAGTCTGAACGGGTAATCCAGGTGTTAGAAGATATGTTTAGGGGTTGTGTGATGGATTTCAGAGGAAGTTGGGAAGAATATTTGCCTCTAGTGGAATTTGCGTACAACAACAGCTATAAAGCTAGCATTTGGATGGCACCGTATGAAGCGTTGTATGGTCGGAGGTGTCGAACTCCTACGTGTTGGACTAAATTAGGGGAACGTTGAGTTTTGGGACCAGAATTAGTAGCAGAGTCTGAAGAGAAGGTTGAGATAATTCGTGCACGGTTGAAGGAAGCATCTGATAGGCAGAAGTCGTACGCAGATCTTAAACGGAAGGAAATCGAATTTGATGTGGGAGACCAGGTATTCCTTAAGGTTTCGCCTTGGAAGAAGATGATGAAGTTCGATGCAGCGGAAGTTAAGTCCAAGGTTTATAGGACCCTATCGAGAGTTGAAGCGAGTTGGACCGGTGGCATACCACTAGAGTTGCCACGAGTTGCAAAGAGATGCACGACGTATTCCATGTATCCATGCTACGTCGCTACCGATCGGATCCATCTCATGTGGTACCGATTGAAGAAGTGGAGCTACTGACGGACTTATCCTACGAGGAAGAGCCGATTCAGATCTTGGAATGAGACGTGAAAATATTACGGAGGAAGTCAGTTTCCCTACTCAAAGTGTTATGGCGCAATCATGGATCGGAGGAAGCTTCGTGGGAGCTAGAAGAGGCAATGCGATAGCAATACCCTCATTTATTTTAGCCAGGCAATTTCGAGGACGAAATTATTTTAAGGGGGTAGAACTATAACATCCTGAAAATGGGCCTATGCATTTTTGATTTAATTATACGAAATGGTATGTCTTATGTGTTATGAATGTATGGTGAACATTTTTGGAAACTTAGAAATGTAAGGAAATGTTTTAGAAATGTTAAGTTTAAAAGAGGAAACTAAAACAAGGTGGCCTTAAGAAAATTAATAGAAGAAATTTGACACAAGAACGGGCTTGGAGTAGTGGCTAGGAGTTACCACTTAAGGCCTAGGTAAGTGACGCCACAAGCTATGCAAATTGGCCTAGGTTCGAGCAACGTGGGAAGCAAATAAAGGATTTTATTTTTCTACAAGGAGCAAAGGAGGTGGACGACCGAGGAACTTAAGTGAGGAGTTTTATTCTCTTTAAAATTCTTACTAAAGGGTGTGCTCAAGTGTGGATTAAATTCCTTTTATTTTAAGTGGATAAAAGAAGAGAAAATTGTGGATGGAGAGAAAAAAAACTAGAAAACTGATAGAGTTGGCCGATTGGGGGGCTCCCTTAGGTGATAATTCCGGCCAAAGGAGGGAATTTAGGCCATTATTCATTCTTCATTCTTTTCTAAGTCTCTGCCGAATTCTCTCTTTCTCTGCAAGTCATCATCCTCTCTTCCTTGTTGATTCTCCAAAAGTCGAACCTTCAACATCAACCTACTCTCCTTCTTTTACAAATTCAATCAAAGCCGAACCCTCAAGGTAACCATTAGCTGATTTCTTCATAGTTACAAAAGTCAAAATTTGCTGATCACACGTAGCCTATAGCCGAATCTCTGTGGGTTCAAACAAGGAGCAGTTGACTTCTGTATTAAGGGTAAGAGCTAGTTATCATTCGGGTTTCATTCTTTAATTATAGACTTGTCGAAATCTAGGAACTAACCCAATGGTATTTCCATCTTGGTCAAATCTTGGAAGGTGGCTTCAGGATTTAGTGGTTGTCGACTACAGGAAGAGATCTTTCGGGACTCTCAAAGATCTAAGGTGAGTCAATCGATCTAAGGTTATATCTCATGTTTAAGTAATTGTGAATCGGATCTAATATAAAAGTCTATAGGGATTTCGACAGAGGTATACAAAGGATCTTTCGGGATTTTGTCTATTGTCGACTACCAGGGAGAAGAGACTACTTTTCGGGATTTAAAGATTTAAGGTAAGACATGTGGATATTCGGCCAAGGCCTATTTTTGGTGTTTTAGATCTAGTTCATATTTATTCAAAAAAGTCGAAACAAACAAGTTAATAGATCTAAGGATCACCCGATTACAAGGAAGGGAGTCTACAACATTCCGGGATTTAAGAATTTCAAGGTAAGTCCATATGTACATTCGACCAAGGCCTTAATTGTTGATTAAGATCTATTTTTCGTTTAAAAAGGCCGAAACTAATTTGTTAAAGTGATTCAAAGCTTGGCCGAATACAAGAAGAGTATAGTGAAGATTTCGGGATTTGGCACTAAGAGATTTAAGATCAAGGCATTAGATCAAGCTTTTCGGGATTTGGATTGGAAACCTTAAGTGAATCAGGTGTGTACCCCACACTATCTTTTAATAATATTTATGGCAATATTAAATATATGCATGAATGTGAATACGGCTAAGTACAATGTTAAGGTACACAGTGTTAAGGTACGTTTTTCCTACTCCTACTATGAGTATGATAAGACTTATTATGCCATGAATGTGAATATGATAAGAATGTGAATTATAGCATGATGATGCATAATGTGTATGTTATAGGGGGGATATGGGATATTATGAAAAGGGGAAGTGAATGTGGTGACCTAAGACCACGGTATCTGAATGTGGTGACCTAAGACCACGATATCTGAATATGGTGTCTCATGACACAAAGTATGTATCCGTGGCTATGCCACGAATTTTATAAGGGCGATAAGCACGTCGACTACAATGACGCCTTCGATGGTGTGTAGCGGATGGAGGTTAACTTAGTAGTCCCCACTGTGTGCGTGATGGTACGGGTGATGTGTAGCGGATGGCATATAGGTTTGGGTTGGGTTGCATCACTTTTTTTTCTATCAGTTATATGAACATGTATGATAATGTATGCCTGAATTATTAAATTTTAGTGTTGGTTATACATTGAGTCTGTTTGACTCACCCCATTGGGGAACTTTTTCTTCCAGGTGACGATCAGTGATGGACCGGGCAGATGCTTAGGATGGCCATGCTCACAAGAAGTTCATTTTATTTGGGCTATTTTATTTTAAGTATTTTGAATTTAAATTTTGGGAATTATTTTCTTTGTAATAATGCCATAGTTGAAGTACTTTATTTTACTCTTAATTATTATGTATGAATTGTTATCACGTAAAGCTTAAGCAAATTTATTTAAAAACAACCTTTAACCGTTTTGTCACCTAAGTAATAGATTTTTAAAAAAATAGACTTGTTTTCAATTTAAGCCCAACCCAAACCAATTTTTCTTACAAAACACACAAGTTTTTCCTAAGTATCAAGAGATTTTTGGACGGTTTACATCGAGGAACATACCAGATCCAACCAAAGCTCGTGGGTCGGGTTTGAGATGTTTCATCCTTGATAAGAACCCTTACCTTGAAAAATATGATCCGAACTTAACAACCTCAAGATGACTTTGACGAGATGGTGATTCGACCCTCCACTATCACACTATAAAAATGAAAGATTATCTAAGGGAAAAGAATGTTATTATCGGTCATAAGACCGTCCCAAACTTATATATATTCGGCTAAGAAAAGAAGGGAAAAGAAAAGATTCGAAAAGAGTTCTTACCGATTGCTTAAACGAAGGTTGAAGGAATAATCAACAAAACAATATAGAAGAGAAGATTCGGCTTTGAAGGAAAATTGAAGGAAATGATATTAGTACCATTCGGCCAGGGGGAGAAAAGAATGGAGAAGGTGTTTGAATGATAAATAAAATGGAGAGGAAAAGAGAATGGGAAGTAGGTGTTTACGATTTGGTTTTCAAAGAGAAGAAAAGAGAAAGAGAAAAGTGATGAGTTTAGGAACAAATTGCATTCGGCAATAGGGGAGAAGGAAAAATAAATGGCTTTTTGCGTTGATAATTTCGGCACTAGGAGAGAATACAAGATGAAGCACTTGAGAGGTTTTGCAAAATAAATGACCCAAATGGTAAAAAAAATGACCAAAAGAAACAAAACAAATGTTGCTTCCTCCTAACACAAACACATTCGGCCAAGAGAGGGAAAGATGAAAGGAGAAATGTCTAGCAAAACAAAAGTGACCAAATGATACCCAAAAGCTACCAATCAAACTAAACATATCACCAAAATTTGCCACCTAAAATTGGCTCCCCTTTAGTCCACAATGTTAGTCAAATTCATGGACAAAATGTCCATTCAAAAGTTTCAAGACATCATCCTTGTATCATGCCTTGTGATCCTCCACTTTCCAAAAGATTAAAAATTCTATCCCTAAAATCAAGTTGATTCTATCCCTAAATTCATGCTTGCCATAACCTTTAGCCTCTTTATCATAAAAGAATTTGTCCATCTTATCCATGAATGAAGCTTGGCCGACACTTGCTAGGAAAGAGCAAAAATAAATGCTCACAATTTGCATGCTAGGAGATTCGAACCTCTCCCCTCAATACCATACATGTAGCACATATATACTTAACCAATAACTCAACTTATGCTATCTTTTACCACTTCAATTAACTTAAACTTCATAGTCACCTGATTCCTCTACAGTAAAGTACTATTTACTAAAATTTATTCTTACTCCGAATAAACCCGAGCCTTCTCAAGACTATATTAAACACACAAATAAAATCATTCACAAGCTAAACACCAAAAACATGCAACATATCGATACTCACATTTTTAGATTGTTACAATTCTACCCCCTTAAAGAAAATTTCGTCCTCGAAATTTTACCTGATTAAAAGAGGTGAGGATATTGTTGCCGAATTACATCCTCAGGCTCCCACGTAGCTTCCTCCGCTCTGTGATTACGCCATAAAACCTTGACCAACGGCACGGTCTTCTTTCTTAGCACCTTAACATCAGGGTCTAAGATTTCCATTGGTTCCTCCTCAAAAGATAAGTCTGATCTCAACTCCACTTCTTCTACCGGTTCTATGTGAGACGAATCTGATCTATAGCCATTCAGCATAGAAACATGGAAAACATTATGAATCTGACTCAACTCCGAAGGTAATTCAAGCTGATAGGCCACTGGACCAACACGCTTCATCACACGATATAGTCCAATGAACCTAGGGCTCAACTTGCCCTTCCTTCCAAATCTAAAAATCTTCTTCCAAGGTGGGACTTTCAGAAAGACTGGATCTCCCACCGCAAACTCAATATCCTTACGCTTCAGATCCACATACAATATTTTTCGATCCGAAGCTTCTTTTAACCGCGCTCGAATCACCTTTACCTTTTCTTCCGTCTCAGATATCAACTCGGGACCCAACAAGCGCCGTTCCCCAATTCACCCAACAAGTAGAGTACGACACCTCGACCGTATAAAGCTTCATAAGGTGCCATTTGGATCTTTGGATTGGTAAATGTTATTATCGTGAACTCTACCAGCGGTGGGAAATCCTCCCAACTACCTCTGAAGTCAATTATACAACCACGTAACATGTCTTCCAAAATCTGAATTACTCTTTCTGACTGACCATCTAACTGAGGATGAAAAGCCGTACTAAAGTTTAACTTTGTTCCCAAAGCCTCATGTAAAGCTTTCCAAAATCGTGATGTAAACACGGGATCCTGTCCGATATGATGAACCTTTGGTACCCCATGCAACCTCACGATCTCGGATACATCTGACTTAGCCAACCACAGAATGAGTAGTCCATATGAATTGGAAGAAAATGGCGGTCTTAGTCAAGCGATCAACTACTACCCAAGCAAATTTTTCTTAGTAGGTGTTAAAGGTAACTCACTAACAAAATCCATTGATATCCACCCCATTTCCATAGGGAATCTTTACCGTTGTAATAAGCTGACGGCGATTGATGCTCCGCTTTCACTTGTTGACAAGTCAAACATTTACCTACAAACTTAAAATCTCACACATCAACCCTGGCCACCAATATCGTTCACGGAGATCTCGATACATCTTATTTCCTTCGGGTGCATAGCATAAAGGCTACTATGTGCCTCTCGCGAATCATTTGTCTCAAATCGAGTCCTTGGGCATACAAATTCTTCCACGAAAACAAAGACTCCATCATTATTCATACCAAAATCCCTATTTCACCACTTTCATCTTGTGAATTAAGGATCCCAACTTTTCATCGATATCTACTTTTCCCTAATCGATCTAACCACGGAGGCTTCACGAAGTTCCACTAACGCACTACCATCCTCATACAAACTCGAGATGAGCAAACATTGCTCTTAAATTAGATACCACCTTACGACTTAATAAATGCGCTACCACGTTAGCCTTTCGAGGATGATACTCGATTAAGAAATCATAATCCTTTAACAACTCCACCCACCTTCTTTGTCTCAAGTTTAACTCCTTTTGGGTAAGAAGATACTTAAGACTCTTATGATCCATATAGATGATGGACTTCTCACCGTAGAGGTAGTGCCTCCAAATCTTGAAAGCAAACACTACCGCAGCCAACTCCAAGTCATGAGTAGGGTAGTTTACTTCGTGTGGTCTCAACTGACGAGAAGCATAGGCCACCACTTTTCCATTTTACATCAGTAAACATCCTAAACCCGCGTGTGACACATCACAGCAGACGATAAATTCTTTTCCGACCTCGGGTTGAATCGATCTTTAGTGCTTAGTCAAAATCTTCTTCAATTTCTCGAAACTTTCTTGTTGTTTATTAGTCCATACATACGGTACTCCCTTTCGCAATAGCTTAGTTAGAGGTGCAGCAATCAACGAAAACCCCTCAACAAATCGTCTATAATATCCAGCCAATCCTAAGAAACTCCGAATCTCAACTACTAACTTTGGTGGTTTCCAATCCAATACAGCCTCAATCTTCGGAGGATCCACCCTTATTCCTTCAGCTGACACCACATGACCCAAGAAAGTTACTTCCCTTAACCAAAATTCACATTTACTGAATTTGGCATAGAGTTTCTTATCATGAAGTAACTATAATATTATACGCAAATGTGAGTCATGCTCCTCTTCATTTCTCGAATATACCAAAATGTCATCTATGAACACTACCACAAACCGGTCTAAATAAGGTTGAAAGACCCAATTCATCATGTCCATAAATGCAGCTGATGCATTGGTCAACCCAAAGGCATCACCAAGAACTCATAATGTCCATAACGAGTTCGAAATGCCGTCTTATGAATATCTACCTCTTTCACTTTGAGTTGATGATAACCCAATCTCAAATCAATTTTGGAGAAAACTGATGCTCCTTTCAATTGATCGAACAGGTCATCAATTCCCGGTAAGGGATACCTATTCTTGATCGTCAATTTATTCAACTGCCTATAATCAATGCACATACGCATCGACCCATCCTTCTTCTTAACGAACAAAATCGGTGCTCCCCACGGAGACACACTCGGTAGAAAAAAATCCTCAATCCAACAACTCTTGAATTTGAGCTTTAAGCTCTGCCAACTCCATCGATGCCATCCTATAAGGTGCAATGAACCTTTGGAGCCGTTTTGGCAAAAGCTCAATACCAAATTCTACTTCCCGATCTGGAGGTATACCAGGAAGTTCTTCGGGAAAGACATCTGAAAATTCCTTCACCGTTCTCACATCTTCCACTGATAACTCCTTGGCATCCAAAGCACAAATAAAAGCTAGGAATGCTCCATACCCTTTCTGCACCAACTTTTCTGCCTTTAACGCAAATACCACATTTGCCAAGTAATTCCTTCGTTCGCCTATCATTACTACTTCCTTATCATCCGAAGTCCTTATTGACATCCGCTTTACAGCACAATCCAAATGCGCCCGGTGCTTCACCAACCAATCCATGCCCAGAATGAGATAGAATTTGCCAAAAGGGAGTTCCATCAAATCCTCCAAAAATATTTCTCTTTGGATTTCTAAGGGCACGTCTCTAAACAGTTTATTCACAAATACCGACTGTCCTAAAGGACTAATTACCGTTATCTCACTATCAATAATCTCAGATTCTATATTCGAGGTTTCGGATATGGCACTAGCAACATCACAGTGGGTAGAGCCAATATCTATCAAAGCGATAATAGCACATCAAAGATGAAGAATGTACAGTTATCACATCGGTTGTATTGCCATCCTCACGGCGTCTAACCGCATAAACCAACCACAGGCATCTTACCTCCACATTACCTCTGAAACCATTGCCTCGACCCGGTGCACCTTGTCTGCATCCAACCCCATTACTACCACGACCTGGTCCACGGCCTCTCGGTGGCTGCTGGCGCCTCTAAATGCCGAGCATCAAGGTTCTGAGCTTTACGAGTCGTATCCATCCATCGAGGCGCTTCTTATATTGATGATCCTTGGAACCACATTTATAACAAGCACCGATTTTCCTCCAGCACTCTTGGGGTGTCATTTTCCACATTCGACACAGTCTCGACTCTGGTTAGTAGCCACAGGTGCTCTACCTTGAGCTGGCTCATCATTTTGAGCCCTCTTCTGAAACCTTTTTGAAGAACCCAAATACTTTATATCTCTCTTGCCTCTGACTCTTTCCCGATCCTGACGTTCTGAGCTCTTAGCCTCTTCGGCTATCTTGGCTTTCTCCACAAGCGTGGCAAAAATTCTTACTTGTTGTGGGGCTATCAGTACCCGCAACTCATCATTCAGCCCATCCTCGAAGTGTACACAGTGCTCATGATCCGTTGGTACTATAGTTCGAGCATAACGACTCAAGCGTAAAAATTCTGCCTCATAAGCTGCCACCGTCTTATTTTCTTGAACTAGATTCAAGAATTCCTTCCTCTGAGCATCCATATAACTTGTCCCTACATATTTCCCTTGAAAGGCAGCTTTGAAGAATTCCCAAGTAACGAATGCATCTTCGGTGCCTTCTTGAACAGTAAGCCACCATTAATATGCCTCGTCCCTTAACAAGGACACCGCTCCTCTTAGTTTCTTCTCTACAGTGCACTCTAGATCATCCATAATTCGCTCTATAGCCTCAAGCCAATATTCAGCAACATTCGGAGCTACACCTGAAACACCTCTAAAAACTTCAGCACCACTTGATTTCAATCGCTCCGATATCGACCCACGAGCTATTGGCCCAGCTCTAGTTCCAACAACCCTTTCAAGGACTCACAACATTGCTCGTGTCAAAGCATTATCTTCTCTTCTATGGTCCTGTGATTCATTTTTTGACGTAGGTGATGCCGGTGCATCCATTTTCGGGATATGTCCCGATTCCTCAGACACAGCTCTAGCATCTCGGCCTCTACCACGGCCAAGTCTACCACATCTGCGTCCTCTGACACTCATACTGACTAATTCTTTTTAGTCTGATTATGAATTTTATGAATTAGAAAACTATTTCAGTTTTATTAACGATATTTTATGAGATTCATGAGATAAAGTTGTTTTTTTCGCAAACACATCCTATAATCTCGATCTCTACAATTTTTAACACTTAAAACTAGAAGTTCTAGAGTGTTTCTATGATCATATCATCATAATAATCATTCGAGAATGAGTACTTACTTGACTTGGTGCCGGATGCTTGTGGTGCCATACAACCTTTAAAACATAATTAAAATAATTTCAAACGAAAGTTATTTGTTGAACCCTACCATAGCCGAGTTTTGAAACTGGCTCTAACACCATTAAATGTAACACCCCAAACTAGGTCTATGCATTAAGATGAGATTTGGTTTATCACACATAACGAACATCCATTTAATTATCTAATGATTTAGGTATAACATTTCTACAAAACCTTTTGAAAATGAAGTTTAGTAAAACCAATAATTTGATTTAAAATTGATGAATAAAGTAGTACTAGTTTGAAGTCTTATTATTTAATATCTAATTGTTAAAGACTTTAAAATAATTTTAAAGAGTTCAAAATAATTTGAAAATAAGAATATTTAAAGAATCTCATATGTTTAAAAACACAATATTTAAGGAAACATTATTAAAATAGTATTAGTCCAAATTAAGTGTCTAAAGCATAATTAAATCCATCCACACATAAAAATCCATAAAATAATATTAATAGAGGCCTTATTACATCATACCCAAAATAGTAATTAAATAAATATACTTAATTGAAGTTCATAGTTTATAACATCCTTGTTCAAGTATGGCCTCCACGAAGCCATCCCATTAAGCCTCCATCAATTGCCATTACCTGAGAAGGATAATAAAGCAGAGTGAGTTACTTAGAACTCAGTGTATAACCCACTTACCATATCCACTTGGCCAAATCATCAAGACATTATAATGGGCCTGAGCCCATTTACGGATTTAACAATATAATAAAAATAATAATAATGCATGTAGAATGAAATTCTCAACCAATCCTAAATTTTCCATTCGCTACACACCACCCATACCAACCAACACACATGTGGGGATCAAGTCAACCCACCCCGCCAACACACCAATCGCAGGTATAAAGCCATTTAAATAATATTGTGGTTCACCACCGATCTAGATTGTGGCAAAGCCACCCGAACTAGATTTTTGGCAACAGGCCATTCCTCTCTTCGTCAATTTGCTCAACCCATGCAATCATGTTTATATATAAAACATAACAATACATTCACATGATTAATTTAACAAAAGGCCAATAATACAAGTGGGTCCATATTTCAAATTTTCATTTTGGCCCATAAGGCAAAATAGCATTTTAGCCCATTTAACGATCTAGCAAACCTTGGCCCATATATCGATCTAGCAGTTTTTGGCCCATATATCGATCTAGCAGTTTTTGGCCCATATATTGATCTAGCAGTTGTTGGCCCATATATCACATGAGGCATAAAATTTTACTATTTATCAAATAACCCATTGAGGGCATTTTCATAATTTCCATGACTTTAACCGTTTTCATGCATTTACACAAAAGTGTTAATTATTTTGTATTTCTCTGATTTTGCCATCTTTACGATTTTATCCCAATACTTATGGTATAGTATCTAACCCGAGAGATAAGTGTGAAGTTACACACCTGGTTACAATGAGAACTAGACTTTCCCGCTCGTCGATACCTAAACAAGCATCACGATAATTTAGAACACTAATACTATTTATAAATCTATTCTTATAAATAACGATCTAGACTTTACCCTTGGAATTTTGAACAACTTCTATATGCAGTTTTTCTCCGATTATTGGTTCGTTTCCAGATGAATATCCACAAACAAACAAAGGTTTAGGAGTACGAACGACTTTAAATAATAGATTCTCCTCGGATAAGGGTCCACAACCCGATGGAAAATCTTGGATTCCCGAAACAGCCCTGCGCTTAAATTTCGGGGGAATAGCAGAACCACCCCTCTTCTGAACATTATTCACAACCTTTTTCGTCCCTATCTTGATTGTCTCCATTGACAAAAGATCGTTAGTCCAACTAAAAAGTATATCGAAAAATGTGACTAATAGTTTTAAGGGTGAAATCGGCTTACCACAAAATATCCTTGTTCCACAAGATAAAAATCGAGCGATAACATCCCCTTAAACGAAATCGATTAGTAGTTCATCTATAACAATATGTCGAGTAGTATATAGCTCCTTGATAATAACCCTTACCTTGAAAAATATGATCCGAACTTAACAACCTCAAGATGACTTTGATGAGATGGTGATTCGACCCTCCACTATCACACTATAAAAATGAAAGATTGTCTAAAGGAAAAGAACGTTATTATCGGTCACAAGACCCTCCCAAACTTATATATATTTGGCTAAGAAAAGAAGGGAAAAGAAAAGATTCGAAAAGAGTTCTTACTGATTTCTTAAACTAAGGTTGATGGAATAATTAACAAAACAATATAGATGAAGATAAGATTCAACTTTGAAGGAAAATTGAAGGAAATGGTATTAGTACCATTCAGCCATGGGGAGAAAAGAATGGAGAAGGTGTTTGAATGATAAATAAAATGGAGAGGAAAAGAGAATGGGAAGTAGGTGTTTATGATTCAATTTTCAAAGAGAAGAAAAGAGAAAGAGAAAAGTGATGAGTTTAGGAACAAAATGCATTCGGCAATGGGGGGAAGGAAAAAGAAATGGCTTTTTCTGTTGATAATTTCGGCACTAGGAGAGAATACAAGATGAAGCACTTGAGAGGTTTTGCAAAATAAATGACCCAAATGGTCAAAAAAATGACCAAAAGAAATAAAACAAAAGTTGCTTCCTCCTAACACAAACACATTCGGCCAAGAGAGGGAAAGACAAAAGGAGAAATGTCTAGCAAAACAAAAGTGACCAAATGATACCCAAAAGCTACCAATCAAACTAAACCTATCACCAAAATTTGCCACCCAAAATTCGGCTCCCCTTTTAGTCCACAATACTCCATTCAAAAGTTTCCAAGACATCATCCTTGTATCATGCCTTGTGATCATCCACTTTCAAAAAGGTTAAAAATTCTATCCCTAAAATCAAGTTGATTCTATCCCTAAATTCATGCTTGCCATAACCTTTAGCTTCCTTATCATAAAATAATTTGTCCATCTTATCCATGAATGAAGCTTGGCCGACACTTGCTAGGAAAGAGCAAAAATAAATGCTCACAATTTGCATGCTAGGAGATTCGAACCTCTCCCTTCAATACCATACATGTAGCGCATATCCACTTAACTAATAACTCAACTTATGCTATCTCAAGACTTAAACTTCATAGTCACCTGATTCCTCTACAATAAAGTACTCTTTACTAAAATTTATTCTTACTCCGGAATAAACTGAGCCTTCTCAAGACTATATTAAACACCAAATAAAATCATTCACAAGCTAAACACCAAAAACATGCAACATATCGATACTCACATTTTTAGGATGTTACATCAGTAATTTACCTACCAAGGGTATTTTAGTAATTTTACCAATTAATGGCCTTTTCGAAGGCCTACTATTGCCTCGAGCGTCATGAAACCATTTCTAGGTCTCTACGGAGCTACTGGGCCTAAAATCCATTTTAGGCCCAAAAAGGCCCACACTCGTGTGGCCCATTTCACAATGTTATAGTATCAGATTTCAAAATTTCGTAACCATACTTACTCCTTTCCAATTTTCCATCAATTTTGCCCATGTGGGCCAAATAGCCCATTGGGCCTATTTTGTCCGTTTTGGCCCAGGTAGGCCCATTTTAGCCTTAGCTTCACGAGAGTGCTGTGACGCTCTCCATATCTTACCATCATTACTGAAACTCTGATTTACCACTACGAGCGCTTGCACGCTCGACTGGGTACAGATGCCGGATTTCTAGCTTTTCAGCTTTTCACTGATTTGCAAAACATAATATGCAATCATTTAGAGGGGCGTGAGATTACACACCCATTTGCGATTAGCGGTACTCGGCATTCTTTCCAAACACCTGAGATCAACGATGACTAATGGTTAGTTTAAAACCTTAATACAACTCCTTCCAAGTATTGAGATTGATTAACAGTCTACAACGCTTACCAGCAATCCTAGAAAACCACTGCATGGTATAGATGATCAGTTGGCCCTATGATTAAACGCGTCGAGACCCTAGCAATGTTTGGCACCAAAAAAGTTAGCAACCCCCCTAAGCAAGACCACAACCGAACTCAAACATCCATTCAGCTGGAGTAAGAAATCAATCGAATAATACAACCCTAACACCCACATTCGGGCACAACCTTACTAACCAACCCACTTCCAAATACCAAAGGCTAGAAGATAGATGAAAATGTCTGCTAACACTCTAAATGATTTGGCCTTGGACAAAAGAAACAGGGTGAATATTTTAGCTTTTAGCAAAGGAACAAGAAGTGAAAAGAAACAAGAATCTAACAGAAGAGTAATACTAACCTTAAATCAAAGATGATCCAAATGGGAAGAAGAGATTCGGCCTTAGCAACGGTATAAAATAACTCAGGGTTCAGCTATGGAGGATATATCAAAATGAAAACTACAAAAATTACACAAGTCAAAATGGTAGATGTTGGAAAAGGTTCGATCAAAGGAAGGAAAGGGCTAGAAGAGAATTCGGCTACAAGTGTTTGGCAACCACAATTGAAAGAAAAGTGTTTGAAATAGAAAAGAGAAGAAGTTACTTGAGAGGTTGAGGTTTCTGCCAAGAAAGAGTTGAAGTCAAAGACTCAAAATGCACTAGCCAAAAAGAAAAACAATGCCAAAAGTCCCTAGAGAGTTTCGGCACACATACAAAAAAGATTCTAGTTTCTCTCTTTGCTCCCTACCCAAAGCTGAATTTGCCCACCAAAAACAACTCCTAGCCAAAATTCACCTCCCACAAGCTCCCATATTTGGCCAACCACCCCCACACTCTCAAATCCCTTGATTCACTCCTCAAAGTGCTCCACAATTCACTCTCCATCACCAATTCAAACATTTTGACCAAGTCCTCTCTCTCTCATGAAGAGTTTGGTCTCCACTCAGCTACCTCCCTTTCCCGAGTACAAAAATAATACTCCCTACATGCTACTAGTGGGATTCGAACCTCACCTCCCTTGCCTCACAAGTGACGCCAACACCACTCCATCACAAGCTCCCTTCTGTTGGCACAATACCAACAATTAAACTTAAATCCTGACTCCACTAGCTCACCCCACTAAAGTGCCCAAAAACCAAACTTTCACCAAGACTTGGCTCGACCCCGGCCTCTCCAAGACCCCCAATAACACCCAAATAACAAGCTTATCAAGCACAACACAAGTAATAATGCAATAATGCTAGAGCCTTATTTTTAGGATGTTATAGTTCTACCCCCTTAAAGAAATTTCGGCCTCAAAATTTACCTGATTAAAAGAGGTGAGGGTATTGATGTTGCATTGCCTCCTCTAGCTCCCACGTGGCTTCCTCTGAACCATGATTACGCCACAACACTTTGACCAACAGAACGGACCTCCTCCTCAACACATTAACATCCCGATTTAGAATCTACGGGTTCTTTTTCAAATGACAGATCAGGTCTAACCTCAATTTCTTCAATCGGTATTATATGATAAGGATCTAGCGATAGCATCTCAGTATCGAAACATGGAATACATCATGTATCTGATTCAATTTCGGGGGCAACTAAAGCTAATAAGTGATCGATCCCACACGTTTTATTATCCAATAAGGCCCATGAATCTGGGGCTCAACTTTCCCTTCCGCCTGAATCTCAAAATTTTGTTCCAGGGTGAGACCTTCAAGAAGACATAATCCCCCACTAAAAATTCTATCTCCTTACGTTTTAGATCCATATACGACTTCTATCTATCAGAATCTTCTTTTAACCGACCTCGAATCAACTTAACCTTTTCCTCAGTTTCTAAAATCAATTACGGACCCAACAACCGTCGTTCACCTAATTATGTCCAACAAGTAGGGGTACAACACCTACGACCATATAACGCCTCGTAGGGTGCCATCTGAATGCTGGATTGATAGTTGTTATTATACGCAAACTCTACTAACGGTAAATAATATTCCCAACTACCCCTGAAGTCAATCACACAGCCCCTTAAGATGTCTTCCAGAATCTGAATTGCCCTCTCCGACTGGCCATCAGTCTACGGATGAAATGCTATACTAAAGTCCAATCTTGTACCCAACGCTTCATGTAACGCCTTCTAGAATCGAGATGGGAATCTTGGATCCCTGTCCGAGATGATAGACATTGGCACCCCATGTAGCCTCACAATCTCTGCCACATACAGCCTTGGCCAACGTCTGTAGCGAGTAATCAATGCAAACCGGTATGAAGTGAGTGGACTTAGTCAACCAGTCAATGATTACCCATACTAAATCCTTCTTAGTAGGCGTCAGGGGTAGCCCACTAACAAAATCCATCATTATCCTCTCTCACTTCCAAAGTGGAATCTTCATCGGTTGCAACAATCTCAAAGGCAACTGATGTTCCGCTTCACTTGCTAACATGCCATACACTTGCTCACAAAGTTGGTAACTTTTCGTTTTAGTCCAGGCCACCAATATAGTTCACGTAGGTCCCGATACATCTTATTTCCACCGGGATGCATAGCATATCGGCTACTATGTGCCTCCCATAGAATCAACTGTCTCAACTCAGAGACCTTTGGCACACAAACTCTTCCAGAAGCATAATACCCCTTCGCTATTTAGCCCAAAATCCACTGTCTCCCCATTGTCTAATTGCTGAAGCCGAGCACCCAACGATTCATCCAACAATTACTTCTCCTTAACCTGACTAACCTAAGACGGTTTCACTTGAAGTTCTGCCATCAAACTACCATCCTCATAAAGGCTGAGGTGAGCGAACATTGCTCTCAAATTTGATACAACTTTACGACTTAATGCATCTACCACCACATTAGCCTTACCCGGGTGATATTTAATTGAGCAGTCGTAGTCCTTTAGCAACTTTATCCACCTCTGTTGCCTGAGATTTAACTCTTTTTGGGTAAGAAGATACTTTTGGCTCTTATGATTGGTGTAGATAATCGACTTTTCTCTGTACAGGTAGTGTCTCTATATCTTTAGAGCGAACACTATTGCAGCTAGCTCCAAGTCATAAGTGGGGTAGTTCACCTCATGTGGACTTAGTTGACAAGATGCATACACCACCACCTTCCTTTCTTGCATTAGCACACAACCCAAACCTGTGTGCGATGCATTACAATAAACAACAAATTCTTTCCCAGCCTCAGGTTGTATCAACACTGGTGCTTCAGTCAAAATCTTCTTCAACTTTTCAAAACTTTCCTACTATTTATCGCGGATCCTTGATGAGAGACTAACTCTACAACGATTTAAGGTAAGTGTACCTATCAAACAGTAGTATAGCTTAGGCAAGACCAATTATCGAAACCAAAGGAACTAAAAGTATTAATACTAACTTTCTTTTTATTATTTAGCCTAGAATATGGTGTGATTGGTTGATTTAATCTAATTTAACAACTACTAAACTAAAGACTCAAAGACAAAAGAGAATGAATTTGGAAATAACTTGATGAAAACTTCGGTTGATCATGACGATACCCTCAGGAAGAATCCGCCTAGACTTCACTTGTTATCTAACACTAAACCATACGATTTATTCACTTAATTTGATCCGTGAGACTCCCTAACATAAATTAAACCCTCTCTTAAGGCGAATAACGTCTAACCCTAGGTTAATTAGTAGAACTCTCATATAACCCCCTAGGATAGCAGTAAATCAATCTATGGATTCCCATATTAGGTTTCACCCTAATCCAGCAAAATCTCGTCACCCTATCTTTAGGCGTGCGATCAACTCTGCTTAATTATGCTAGATCTACTCTTAGGCAGGGTCTATTCCTCCTCCACCTAAGCACATCAGAATTTGAATTAAGCAAGAACAAACTAAGTATTTATCATATAATTTAGAAAATAATAACAAGATTCATCTAGGTTTCATTCCCTTCAGGTATTTGAAGGGTTTAGTTCATAACTTTAAAATAAAACATCTCAAGAGAAAAGATAAAACAAAATATAAGAAATCCCTAAAACCCCTGAAGGAATTGAAGGAGAGATCCACCGCCTTAAGTAGAATTCGGGCTTCTTGAGATGGATCAACTGCCTATCTTCGAGTAATTCCCTAAATTGACTGCTCTGGCTTTGGCTCTTTGGCCTAGCTCACCGCCCCCTTTCAAGATACACTTAGGGTGTTTATATAGGCTCTTGGAATGCTTTACTTGGCCTCTAAGTGTTCCAATTCAAGTATACTTCCTACTCGATATTTGAATAAGCTTTGGAAAGTGTTTCTTTGGCTCTAAGTATCCAAATCTAAGTGAAATTACTCTCTCCATAATAGGGAGCACGGCCATGGTACTGCGCCTGTAAATCGTTTTGGTAGTGTCTCGATTACATCGATTAGGGCAAGCTGTGTAAATCGTGGCATGGCCGTGTCTTAGCTAATTATCGAGGCACGACCATGTGGCTTGAAGTCCATGCCGTGTTAATTTCCTCTTTGGCCCAAATTGGCCCGTTTTAAGCCCGTTTCTCATTCTTTTCGTCCTCAGGTGCCTTCTTGAGTATAAACATGAAAAGAAAAGATTAAAATATCCATTTTACATAAATCAAGGGCTAAATCATCCAAAAGCATACTAAATGTGGGCCTAGAATATGTTACTTTTATGGTTTATCAACTGTACTCCCTTTCGTAGTAACTTAGTTAGGGTGCAGCAATCAACGAAAACCCCTCAACAAACCTTTTGTAGTACCCAGCCAAACCTAGAAAACTTCGAATCTCTAACACTGACTTGGTGGCTTCCAGTCCAATACAGCTTCAATTTTACGAGGATCAACCCTAATCCCCTCGACAGACACCACATGCCCTAAAAATGTCACCTCTTTCAGCCAAAACTCGCACTTACTAAATTTGGCATAAAGTTACTTCTCTCTTAATATCTACAGAATAACTCGAAGATGCAAATCATGCTCCTCCTCAGTCCTTAAGTACACCAAGATGTCATCTATGAATACCATCACGAATCGGTCTAGATATGGTTGAAAAACTCGATTCATCATATCCATAAAAATGGCTGGTGCATTTGTTAATCCAAACGGCATCACTAAAAACTCATTATGCCCATAACGAGTTCGGAAAGCAGTCTTATGAATATCTGTCTCCTTGACCCTTAGTTGATGGTACCCTGATGTTAAATCAAATTTTGAGAAAACCACAACTCCTCGCAGTTGATCGAATAGATCGTCAATCCTTAGTAGCGGGTATTTGTTCTTAATAGTTAACTTGTTCAATTGACGATAGTTAATGCACATATGCATTGACCCATCCTTCCTCTTTACGAACAATACCGGTGCTTCCCACGAAGATACACTTGGTCGGATAAATCCACGATCCAACAACTCTTGGATCTGAGCTTTAAGTTCTACCAGCTCCTTCGATGCCATCATATAAGGGGCGATGGACACCGGAGCCATTCCCGATAACAACTCAATGCCAAATTTGACCTCGCGATTAGGAGGCAATCACGAAGCTTTTTGAGAAAAATGTCTGAGAACTCCTTCATAGTTCTGACATCCCTAACAGACAATTCTTTAGCATCTGATGTACTAAAAAAGCAAGAAACACCTCACACCCTTTACGCACCAACTTTTCATCCTTTAATGCCAAAATCCCTTGAGATAGATAATCCCTTCTTTCTCCTATCACCATCACCTCCTCATCTTTTGGAGTCCTTAATACCATATGCTTAGCAGCACAATCCAAGTTCGCACGGTGTTTAACAAGCTAATCCATGCCCAGAATAAGATCAAACTCACTGAACGGCAGTCCATCAAATCTGTCGGAAATACCACTCCTTGAACTTCTAGAGGCACATTCCTAAACAACTTGTTTACTACCACAGATTATCCTAAAGGGCTAATCATAGACATTTCTCTAGAAGCAATCTTAGATTTTATTCCAAGAGTCCCAGACACAGTACAGGCAACATATGAATAGGTAGATCTAACATCTATCAAAGATGTAAATGGCACATTAAATATAAGAAATGTACCGGTTATGATGTCTGGTGCATCGCCATCCTCTCGATGTCGACGCATAAACCAACCCTGGCTGCCTTGCATCTACATTACTAGTACCTTTACTCGGTGCTTACGACCTCGTCCAAACCCATTTCCCCCTCTGGCTGGGCCACTCCCTCTCAGTGGCAGCTAACGACCTCTCTCTGGCTGAACATAACCATGTCTCGTAGTTGACATCGACTTCGGTTCAACGTACAGTCCTTGATTCTATGGTCTCTTCGCCCATACCTGAAGCAAGCCCTAACTTTCTTCCAACATTCACCCTGATCAAATAATGCACACTGCACAAGGCTACAATCTGCCAGTAGCAAACGGAGCTCTAGTTCAGACCGACTCATTAAATCTAGGCCTCTTTTAAAATCTATCAGAAGAACTGGAAGGCCTAAAATCCCTCTTATTCCTACCCTTATCCTTGTCACGATTCTGACGCTTAGTGCATTTCACCTCCTCAGCAATCTTGGCCTTTTCCACTAATATAAAATATCTTTCCCGCTATAGAGCTATCAGTACCTTCAACTCATCTCGCAGCCCATCTTCAAACCGTACACAGCGCTCATAATTGGTTGAGACTATTCCTCGAGCATACCAGCTCAGACATAAGAACTCCACCTCATACTCCGCACAAATTTATTCCCCTGAACCAGATTTAAGAATTTTTTTCTGGGCATCCACATAACTTGCCCCGACATTCTTTCCCTGAAAAGCTGCTTTAAAGATATCCCAAATAATACAATCCGCTTGAGTACCTTCCCTCACAGTGAGCCACCACTGGTATGACTCATCTCTCAGCAGAGACACCACCCTTTTAATTTCTGTTCAATAGTGCTATCCAGATCATCCATAATCTGCTCAACTGCCTCCAACGACTATTCAACTACATTTGGGGCCACATCAAAAATGCACCTAAAAACTTCGGCCCCATATGACCGGAGTCGCTCAAAATAGACCCATGAGCTGCCGACCCAGTACTTGCTCCAGCAACCCATTCCAAAACTCGCAACATAGCTTGGGACAAAGCATCGCCCCTCCAGTTCGATCATGAAACCCTATTTCGATCACCGGTGATGCACCTGCTTTCATTTCATGCATATGCCATGATGCTGAGGATCCAGCCCTAATATCTCGGCCTCTACCACGGCCGCGTGTACTCATCCACGTCCCTTTACACTCATGTTGCTGAATCAAATTAATCTGATTAAAAATTTTATGAATCAAAATGTAATTCAGTGTTTATTAACAAATCTTTCATAGAAAGTAGATATATTGTTTTCACAGATCGAGTTTCCTAATGTCTCAGTCTCTATAGTCTTAGCTCTTATAGCTAGCAGTCTCAGTATACTATCACTAACTCTAATAGTTTCTTACTAAAGTCATTGTATCATATAATCAAACATATAGTAAGAGGACTTACGGATTTGGTGCCGGGGACTCGGGTGCCATACTATCAGTAAAGATACATTTTTCCAAACCAAATTTCAAACAAATTTGAAAAAAATTTGGACCCATTCCACAGCCGTGTTTTAAAACTTGGCTCCGATACCATAAAATGTAACACCCCAAACTCGGCCTAGACGTTACGACCGGATCCAGCATGTCACATGGCTGGGTTGTTTAAAAGTGTGTTCTCGTTAAAACTTCGTATATTTTTATTTTAAGACTTTGGCTTTGTTGTGTGTGAAAATCAGTTTTGCTTTTATGGTGTTGTTGTAAAAACGTTGTTTGTTATAACTATTGAAACCTCGTTTATAATAGAAATCCGGTTCAATTATTTGCAAGATGCGATATTGTGAAAATGGTTATCGTCATTTTAAGAAAACCACGTATCAATAAATTTAGCAGTTATTAAAGAAAACTTAAAGAAATTAAACCAACGGTCTTATTACAAAAATATTAACCCCAAAATAAAAATAAGACTAAAGTAAAGCAAAACGAAAGTTTACTGAGTTCGCGATAATAAATCCTGATGTATGGCCACCACAGAGTCCTCCACAGTTCCAAATCTACTAACATTGAGGATTACCTGCAAGGTTAAAACGGAGGGGTAAGTTACGAGAACTCAGTGTGTAACCCCGATTTCAGTCACAGTCATGGTCTCAATCTGGGCCTAAGCCCCATACAGTATCAATTTGGGCCCACGGCACCAAAATCATGGTAATGTAAATAGAAAATGCAACCTAACCTAATAGTTCATCCGCTACACTCCACCCATACCAACCCTACACTCCATGTGGTGACCAAGTCAACCCACCCAACCCTACATTCTAAGAATGCAGTCGAGTTACCGATAAACACAAAGAAAGTCGCGATGTCGATATGTGGCTAAGCCACTAAAATCAGTATATTGTGGCCTAGCCACCAGTACAGCACTTCCTCCATCATTACAATCCATCCCAATGCAACATGTCATGGCATAGTAATTTAGTGTATGCAAAATGTATCGTCATGGCAGTTAATCAAGTTATACACAATCATGCCAAATCTGCTCCTAAGGGTATAACAGTAATTTTACCCAACGAGGGTATCTCAATAATTTACCCACCGAGGGTATTTCAATAATTTTACCAACTAATGGCCTTTTCGAAGGCCTACTGTTGCCTCGAGCGTCACGAGACCCTTTCTGGGTCTCTACGGAGCACTAGGCCTAAAATTCATTTTAGGCCCAAACGGGCCCACACGCTCGTGTGGCCTATTTTGCAATGTTACAGTCTAAGATTTCTAGATTTCGTAACCGCACTTACTCATTTACAATTTTCCATCAATTTTGCCCATGTGGGTCGAATAGCCCATTGGGACTGTTTGGCCCGTTTCGGCCCGGATAGGCCCATTTCAGCCTCAGCTTCGCAAGAGTGCTCGTGACACTCTCCACGTCTTACCATCATTGCTCAAACTCTGATTTACCACTACGAGCGCTCGTACGCTCGACTGGGTATAGATGTCAGTTTTTGGCTTTTCGACTTTTGGCCGATTTGTAAAACATAATATGTAATCATTTTAGCCTTAGCTTCACGAGAGTGCTGTGACACTCTCCATATCTTACGATCATTACTGAAACTCCGATTTACCACTCTGACTTCATTGAGTCTGGCGATTTCTAGCTTTTCACTTTTCAAAAAACATAATATGCAATCATTTAGAGGGGCGTGAGATTACACACCTGTTTACGATTAGCGGTACTCGACATTCTTTCCAAACACCTGAGATCAACGATGACTAACGGTTAGTCTAAAACCTTAATACAACTCCTTCCAAGTAATGGGATTGATTAACAGTCCACAACGCTTACTAGTAATCCCAGAAAACCACTGCAAGGGATAGATGTTCAGTTGGCTCTCTAATTAAGCGCGTCGAGACCCTAGCAGTGTTTGGCACCAAAATAAATGTTAGCAACCCCTAAGCAAGACCACAACCTAACTGAAATAGTCATTCAGCTAGAGTAAGAAATCAACCGAATAATACAACCCCAACACCCACATTCGGCCACAACCTTACTAACCAACCCACTTCCAAAAACCAAATGCTAGAAGATAGATGAAAGTTTCTACTAACACTCTGACAGATTCGGCCTTATACAAAAGAAACAAGGTGAAGATTTAGGCTTTTAGCAAAGGAACAAGAAGTGAAAAGAAACAAGAATCTAACAGAAGAGTAATACTAACCTTAAATCAAATATGATCCAAATACGAAGAAGAGATTCAGACTTAGCAACAATATAAAATAACTCAGGGTTCAGCTATGGAGGATATATCAAAAATGAAAACTACACAAATGACACAAGTTGAAATGGTAGATGTAGGAAAATTTTCAGCCAAATGAAGGAAAAGGTTAGAAGAGAATTCGGCTACAAGTTTTTGGCAACCACAATTGAAAGAAAAGTGTTTGAAACAGAAAAGAGAAGAAGCCACTTGAGAGGTTGAGGTTTCGGCCAAGAAAGAGTTGAAGTCAAAGACTTAAAATGCACTAGCCAAAAAGAAAAATAATGCCAAAAGCCCTTAGAGAGTTTCGGCACACACAAAAAAAAGATTTCGGTTTCTCTCTTTGCTCCCTACCCAAAGCCGAATTTTCCTACCAAAAAAACCCCTAGCTGAACTTCACCTCCCACAAGCTCCCACATTAGGCCAACCACCCCCACACTCTCAAATCCCTTGATTCTCTCTTCAAAGTGCTCCACAATTCACTCTTCATCACTAATTCAAACATTTTGACAAAGTCCTCTCCCTCTTTTGCAAAGTTTGGTTTCCACTCAGCTACCTTCCTTTCCTAAGCACAAAAATAATACTCCCTACATACTACTAGTGGGATTCAAACCCCACCTCCCTTGCCTCACAAGTGACGCTAACACCACTCCACCACAAGCTCCCTTCTGTTAGCACAATACCAACAATTAAACATAAGTCCTGACTCCACTAGCTCACCCCACTAATGTGCCCAAAACCAAACTTTCACCAGGACTTGGGCTCGACACGAGCCTCTCCAAGACCCCCAATCACGCCTAAATAACAAGCTTATCAAGCACAACACAAGTAATAATGCAATAATGCCAAACCCTTATTTTTAGGATGTTACAATTCTACTGCTCATGGGTTCACTACTACAGTTTGTTTCTTTCGAGAGCCAAACTTTAAGCTATCATTATGAGTTTTTTATGTTTACAGAACTCAAGAATGATATCTAGACTATTTTTCCTTTCTTTGTACAGATCACAACTTCTATGTTTAGAGTGTTGTTAATATTCTTTTGAATACTTGCCTGTATCAACCGATAATAATCCAATTTATTTAACCTTTTCAAATTAACATACCATACAATCATCTATGTCTAGAGCTTGCATGCATGCGTTTAAAATAATCACAAATTGGATAAAACAATAATCTACTCAAAATCTGACCATATGCATTAAAGATTGTAAAAAGTCACCCAAATAATTGCAATCCAATGAGACTTAACTCATGGACTAGACATTAAAATATAAAATAAAACCATTCAACATCATCATTCAAGTTTATGAATCAAAAAAAGTTCAAATCAAAAATAAAGGCAGAACTGTAGGAAGCTATCACTACTCCAGCTTTCACTTTAATACTGAAATTTTCCATAAGAATTCAATAAAGAGAAAAACAACTCTCCAATTCCTCTCTCTCCAAAATCCTCGTACCTTCTTTTCTTTTCTCTTTCCCCCTTTATAAGGTAGTCCCTCCCTCTCGACACACACCTTTTGCTTCCTCTTTTTCAAGGTGGTTTATCTAGTACAAGTATAGCTGACTAAGAGTGATGTGGATTAAGTGTTGCATCATCTTCCTAGAATTTCCATGGCATTCTTGTTGGCAATCTAACCAATATTTTCCATGGAAATAATTAACTTCCTTCACTTTCTTTCTCCTTTCTCTCTTTTCTTCTTCATCCTACACCTGCTACCAACAATAACGAACACCTTTCTTCTCCAGTAACAAATAATTATATTTATAGCACAATCTAAGCTTCGTTATGCAATGTTTTAAAAATATCCTAAAATACAAATATATTTACTTAATTAAAAACAAATAATTCAATCTAGAAGCCTAAAATATAACTCTTTTCAAGAGTTATCACCTTTTCCTAATTTCCTTCAAATATTTGGCAATTTTCATAATTTTATCTATGATTTATAATAGAAAAAATTTACATTGAGAGGTTTAAATAAATTAAAAAATTATAAATTCTACCTCGTCCCTCTTTTGCTTGTCCTCTAATCTCATCAAGAATGGTAACTTCTTTATGCTCGGGTTCGACATCTCCAGATCAGATATTGGTTATGCTACCTCCTCAATCAACTTTTGGTGTTTGGCTTCTTCCTCCTTTGTGGGTTCATTGACGTCTTTTGGAATTTAATACTTTGCCTGATTGCAAAGTGATCGCCTTTGAGTGCTCCTTTCCATCTCACCAAGGGTTGTTCTCCATTTTGCTAGGGATTCTTTAACTATTTTGTTTTTGAAACATTGTCATCAATTGTCTCATTTGGTCATATAGGCTATCCATTTGGGATTCAAGTAGTCCATATGTAGTTTGGAGTTATCAAATTTCTATCTCCATGGTTAGCATCTCTTCCTCTAATTGATCAATTTTTTACCACATGTAGCATGGTCATTACTCATGGTACATTGTTATAGCGATGGAGGTTGATAGGGAGGGCTTTGTCGAGTTTGTGCTTGAATTGTTCCTCCTTGATTACCTTTCCATTTAAAGTTTGAATGATCCCTCGAACCTGGAATGTAGGTCTTTCAGTAGGGATATCGACCCCTATTACCTATATATCTCATCTCCTTAGTTGGTTTTCTAAATGTGACTCCGCTCTCGCCGACTTGACAGTGTCTCCAAACGGTTAAACATTTCTAAAATCTATTCAAATCGATTCTCTTCATTTTCTTTGTTTACCACTTCTGCAATTAGAGGCTTCAATTGGTACATAAAGCTCTCTTTAGCCCACATGTATGAATTCATAGCCATATCTTCAATGATTTTATAAGCCCGTTCGTATGTATAGAACATAAGAGATCCGTCGGATGCTCCATCTAGGTTAGATTTGACATGTCCGTTGACACTATTGTAAATTATTTGTATCTAGAGCCATGCTTACAGTTCATGATGTGGGCACTTACTTAGTCAAACACTCTCACACCTCGTATAGATATTCACCTTCAAATTGTTTAAAGTTTCTAATCTCCCACCAGAGTTGAATGGTTTGATTAATCAAGAAAAATTTATGAAGAAATTTTTCTACTAGATCATTCCATGTTGTAATGGAACTAGGTTCTAATGATTCTAACCAATCAATTGCATTGTCGCATAATGAAAATGGGAATAATCATAGATGTATAGCATCATTAGATACCCTATTATACTTGAAGGTATCGCATAGTTACAGGAACAATTTTAGGTGCTTATTCGAGTCTTCAACTAGGTTCCCTTGGAAATGCAGTGTGTTTTGAATCATCTAGATGGTGACCATCTTTATATTAAAATTATTGGCGTTAATCACTAACCGTTCTATGCTTCCTTGCACTACTATCTAGAGTAGGTAAGGCGTACTCATGCAACACCCACTGAGCCATTGGGACTTCTTCCCGATTATTTCTTTGTTATTCACGTGGCTCTTCAAACAACAAATTTTCCTAAGGTAAATTTGTCACCGTAGGTGGATCATTATCCACTATATGGTGATTGCACCTGAATATTTGTTTCGAATCTAGGTAAGGTTCAATTGGAGTGCTGAAGATTTGGGTCATAAATAACCTAATAAGGCATTACAACTAAAGATAAAAAATAAATAATCAAAATATAGGTCCAAATGTTATCAAAATTTAGATCGTATATATAGGTCCAAATGTTCTTACTTATCTTATTAATTATAAAATTTTTATTTTCAAAATTTATTGCCAAAACCTCATCGGCAACGGTGCCAACAACTGACCGCCTATAAATGAGTTATCGTTTATAGAATAAATATAACACCAAAAATATAAGAATTAAAACAATGGTTTCTGCAAGTGCACAAGTCAAATTTTAATAAGTTTTTACAATAAAATAGTTGGAAGTATTCCGAGGACCATACCTAAGGGAGGATAGAATAAATAGTGAAAATACTTTTACAATGACAAGTAATTATTTCCTATATTACGATTAATCATAAAATAAATTAAGAGGAATAAAAATAAATAAATACATCAATAACGAGAAATAAACAAATGAACTAAATCGATACACCAATCAAGAAGATTAACTCACTTCTAGGGTTTGTAACTAACTTTGGGTTAGGGTTTTAAAGTAGATTAGTAATCGATTAACTAATTATTACCTTCCAACCTCTAATTAACTAATCATTAGTTGATACACACTTATCTCCCAACCTTACTTTCTCAACCTGGATAAATTACGATTTACTCGGTTCTACTTATCTTTCGACCTCTTCTAGCCTATGATAACTTATTAGGGTTGTCAAGCCTAACAGTTTAAGAACACATAATTTATACCAACTAATCCTTCTTGAGAAACCTCAAATCCTCCATTAATCACATCCACATCCACTCGTTAATCTCTCCTAAGGGATTTAGCCACTCGTGTTATTCATAATCTCAACTTTGATTGAATAAACCATGTGAAAAACTGTAACATCTCACCCAGAAAAGCCTTATTGATTGAATATTGTTTATAGAAGAAAGGCATATAGAGTAAGTTTAGAGTAGGTAGGCATTACAGTCAACTAAGTATAAGGATTCTTTGAGTGCGCCTTCAGGTGAAGTCTGCATTTGGTGAGCATGGTGGTTTAGTGGACTCTTCTGAAGAGTATACGCCACCCCAACTATTAGATGAAACATTAAGCCTTAGTGATAAGATCTTATTCTAAAACAACTGTATGCATTACTATTTTATTTTCTTGGTTGAACAACCTAGTTAGATGAATGAGAATTTGGTTACTATAAGACTAAGTTTTGTAACATGTCAGACCCACATTTATGATGAGGGAGAAGTCCTTAGTCATAAGGAATTAGGGGTTGGAGGGAAATCAAATATTTCCACTAAGTTTTTCCATCCATGTAAATCTATATAAAGCAAACTTTGACTTATTTAACAAGTTTTATGCTTTCTTTGGCAACCATATCTTAATTTCAAGCTTTCTTCGCAATTTTTCTCTCAAAAAGCACTAGGCTTAAGATTTGCTTAAAACATAGGTTCATTGTACTCAGCCAACTCCACCATCATTAGGTACCTGGTAAATGTCAATGAAACTCAATTTTTTTCATGGCTATTTACAAGGCCCTAGGGTTTTATGCTTTAGGGTCAGTTTGGGGTATAAAGGAGGAAACTTCTAGATTTTGGGATTCCTGTGAATGTTCATATTTAACTTGTTTAGTTTTTCTGGTAAAATGATCTGATAAGTTAACTCTTCATATTATAGCTCAAGAAACTCTTGAAAATCTGCATGATAAAGGCAAGAGCCCTATTGTCTGATCTTGCTACAATTTTTCGTAAGTTCCTTCTTACTTCCATGTGTGTGTATTATGTTTTGCATTTTTCAATTGAGGTAAGCACCCTTAACCCATGAGATAATGTGTTTTTACATGAGTAATAAAGGTTGGTGGTTATGAGTTTGAGTTAGTTGTCTGTGTAAATGGAGTAAAGGTCTTTCTTTGTGCTTAAGTCATCACCCATTATTTCTAAAATGAACAATGTGAACTGAGTTATGAAAATGAAATAATGGTGATGTCTTTAATGAAATGAGCATTGAACTATCATATCGCGATACATGTAAAGGGATCATGTAGCCTCTGGTAGGGCATGTGTTAATACATATCAAATTGACAAATCATGATGAAACGAATGAAATGAATGCTAAGGCTTGAACATGGAATTGGGTGTGGCTAGCATGAAGGAGGACGTTTGCATGGTTGCATGGGCATAGTGTATGCACCAAAGGAATAGTGTTTGTTGTAAAGTCCGTTTGGAATGATCTTCACCAACGAGCGAATTGTATGATTTGTTAAGTTGGAAAGGTTTATTGGTATTGTACATATAACTATTGATATGTTTACTCTAGAACTCACTAATTTCTTCAAACTTATTTAGTTATATTTCCTTCTCAAGATCACTGACAAAGTAAAGGCTTCCTCGAAGACTACTGTAACACCCCTATCCCGTATCCGTCGCCAAATTAGGGTTAAGGGGATTACCTGACAGATTGAAAACTTTAACAGACAATTTGTAAATTAAACCATCATATAACAATCATAAAGTCCCCTCTGTACGTCATCAAGACCTAAAACATGCTTTGTAAAAGGTCGGGACTAAACCGGAACACATACAGAAATTTTCAGAAATTTATAACTTTTCTAAGTTTCAAGGGTTACACGCCCGTGTGGGTAGGCCATGTGCCTCCCACGGCTATTAGACACACCCGTGTGTCCTCCCTTGGTCGAACCTGACTTAACTCTATGGCTACCAAGCACGCCCATGTACCCTGGCCATGGTCGATCCTGACTTGCTCCACGGTTACTAATCATCCCCGTGTGCTAAGGCCATATACTCCTAGGCCATATATTGACTTCTTCACACGACTACTAGGCACACCCGTGTACCTTGGTCATGTGCTCTTAAAATAGCTACTGACTTAGCCCCACGGTCACTAGGCATGCCCGTGTGCCACTACCGTGTGACAAAATAGGCCATTTGCAAGGCCAAAATGCCACCTACCTAGGGTCATACTTACAAGCAATTTACCAACGCATCTCATGCACATTTGACAACCAAGAATATATCAAAATAACCATTCAATATTACATTCAAAACTGTTTCCATTCATACCAATTTACAAGACTAAAAATCATATAAACACAAGCTTAATCCATCTGAATACTTTCCTTAAACTTAACCACTTCATACACTATCAAACTATACCAAAACATACATCACATATCATATTCATTAAAGCATATAGCCAACATACAACTAGCCAGATCACATGGCTACATCTTAATCTCATCCAAGTAACTAGCCTATACATGCCATTCTTAGTTATCCACATTTCCAAAATGTACCAAAACAAGCTGAGTAGTGTGAAAATAATCATCGATGGTCCCAGCCTTCAGTAGCTTTGATGATCTATAAAATAGAGAAAACACACAAAGAGTAAGCTTTCCAAAAGCTTAGTAAGTCATATACAAATAAAGTTAACATGAAAGGCATATAGGCATATAGGAACATTGGCATAGTTAACATTCATAGCAAATTTATCACATGTATGCTTTGGTCCATGTACTTGGCCACATTTTGCCACATTCATCAATTCAAAAATCTTATATACACATAGCTTTTTCATGCATACTTTCACATATCATATTATTGTTCCAATATACATAATCATCATAGTAAGATCATATAGATACTCACCTTGTATACACACTTAGTGTACAAATCAACATACCTGAAATGGATTTACAATTCACTTAGCCATTCGTATCACAAACTTGCCCGTTGAACCGTTAAGAACCTAATAGGATACTTAGAAAGCTCGAAATAGTCGTACAATGCCAATATCCCAGACGAGGTCCTACATGTACTCAGATATCGATGCCACTGTCCCAGACAGGGTCTTACACGAATCAATACGATGCCAATGTCCCAGACATGGTCTTACACGTAAATCTCGTATCGTTGCCAACGTCCCAGATTTGGCCTTACACAAAATTTCAAATCAATGCCGATGTCCCAGACGTGGTCTTACATGATATCACAGAACTGACACCTATGTCATGACACAGCTAATCCTATCTATTCCTAAGTTCGTATGGGACTTCTCAGACATTATCACTATATCGATCTTATCTCGGGATTCATATACATAGCATCTCGTAAGCATTCACTATTACCAATAGTTATATGAATATGCATAATTCAATACAAATACATTTATTTGCATAATGACTTACCTCGAATTCGATTTACTTAAACGGAAACGGCTACTCGGTTACTTTCACTTTCCCGCTATCTAAGTTTGATTTATTCGGCTTTTGATATAAACATATTCAAATTTAACCCTTTTATTCACTAGTTCATCCAATTCAATGCAAATACACATATTTTGGGAAATTTACAAATTAGCCCTTACAATTGCACATTTTATCAATTTAGTCTATTTTTTTCAAAACATCAAATTTACAAAATCATCATTTAACAATGCTTAGTCGAATGCTTATGAACATCATACAAGCCCATATTTTCATAAAATTTGTGATTTAGTCCATCAAGTTACTATTTTCTCAATTTAGCCCTAATTAGCTAAATTCATCAAAAATTCAAGAACAAAGTATGTTCATCTATCACAAATCTTTCAATTAACAATTAAGCTCATCAAAAGCTCACCATTTCATAAATGGAACTTCTCATAAACATCACCAATACACAAAATTGAGACATGTGATTGATAGTAGACTAAGCAACAATCTCAAAAACATAAAAATCATAAAAATTTAAAGCCAAAACATACCTTATTTAAAGCTTGAAATAGCCGAAACCCTCAAAGCTTTTGTTCTTTCTTTTTCTTTTGTGTTTTCGGTGGAAGAAATGGATGAATTAATGTCCATTTTCATGCTTTATTTTATCATAACATAATTTAATACATAAATGACATATTTAACCTTTAATCAAACGTATGAAACATATTGATACAAGGTCTTTTATGACCTTTGTCGTCCACTTACTAAAATAATGACTAAATTGCCACACAAATCCCTCACATTTATAAAACATAACAAATAGGCATCTTTTCATAAAACATGCAAATTTACATTTCAATGCAATTCAATCCTTTTCATCAAATTAAACACACAGACAGACAAATTAACTTACGAAACTTTAGCACATGCTTAATCATTTACCAAATGCATAGAAAATAATATTAAAATATTATTCATACTCGAATTTGTGGTCTCAAAACCCTTTATTAGGACTATGGTATAACCAGACTGTTACATAGGGATTTTTGTCCCCGAAAATCTTACTGATTAAGCAGTCGATATTCTTGTCTCATTGAATCCTCAGGCTCCCATGTAGTCTCTTCTATTCCGTGTCGATTCCATAATACTTTCACTAACGATATTTTCTTGTTTCTCAACTCTTTTACTTCATGAGCTAAGATACGAATCGGTTCCTCTTCATATGTCATATCAGATTGAATTTCAATTTTAGATGGGGCAATCACATGTGATGGGTCATATCGATATCTACGAAGCATTGAAACATGAAATACATTATGGATCTTTTCTAGCTCAGGGGGCAACCTTAATATATAAGCAACAGGCCCAACACATTCAATAATTTCATGCGGCCCAATGAACCTCGGACTCAATTTGCCTTTATGTCCGAAATAAAGTATTTTCTTCCACGGAGACACTTTCAGAAATACTTTGTCACCGATTTCAAATTCTATGTCTTTTCGTTTCAAGTCTGCATAAGACTTCTGACGATCAGATGCTGCTTTCAAATAATCTCGGATCAGTTTCACTTTCTATTCTGAATCTTTTATCAAATCAACCCCATGTAACTTATTTTGACTGAGCTCAGTTCAATACAGAGGAGTACGACATTTAAGACCGTACAAAGCTTCATATGGTGCCATTTTGATGCTTGACTAAAAGCAATTATTGTATGCAAATTCAATCAATGGCAGCCATGAAACATTAAACTCAAGAATACAACATCTTAACATATCCTCAAGAATCTAATGATCGCTCAGATTGACCATCTATTTGCGGATGATAAGCTGTACTGAAATGTAATTTCGTGCCTAAAGCTTCTTGTAATTTCTTCCAGAATCTTGATGTAAACCTCGGATCTCTATCAGACACAATGGATAGTAGCACCCCATGCAATCTTACAATCTCATAAATATAAAGCTCAGCTAATCTATCAAGTGAATAATCATATCTTACCGAAATAAAATGGGTAGATTTTGTTAATCGATCAACTATGACCCATATCGTACCTTTCTTTCTCGAAGTAAGGGGCAAACCAAAACAAAGTCCATTGTCACTCTACCCTATTTCCATTCAGGAATTAGAATCGATTGTAGCAACCCAGACGAAACTTGATGTTCAGCTTTCAGTTGTTGACAGACTAAACATTTCGAAATAAAGTCAGAAATGTCTTTTTCATACTAGACCACCAATAGTATCGTTTCAAATCATGGTACAATTTAGTACTTCCGGATGAACAGATAGACGACTTTTATGTACTTCACCCAAAATCAGCTGAATCAACTCCAATTTCTCGAAACACAGATACGATCTCGAAATCTCACACAATCATCAACAACTTGAAATTTAGATTTAGAATTCGAATCACACTGAGCTTGTTTCACTAATAACTCATTATCAAATTTCTGAGCATCACAAATTTACTATAAGAACAACGATTTCACTTTTAATTCAACTATCATAGAACTATCATGTAACATCCCGAGTTATCGGGCTTGTGCATTTTATGTGTTATATGCTTAAGATATTAATTTGAGAATTTGAGGTGCAAAAGGGGTTCAGGTTTGGGCTGAGGCCTTAATTAAATATTTTGTTAGACACTCAAGGGCTTAAAATAAAGTTTTGGTAGGTTAATTAACATTATGGGCTTGTGGCCAGTGGCAAAATGGTGCCACTAAGAGGAAAGGGAGTTGGCGTTAATGGAAAAAGAGGAGGCCCAAGTTTTGGCCACTTGGAGCCCATGTTTCTGGGCCAAATTTGGCACCTAAAGAGGAAGATAGGAGGGGACGGCACAAGGTTAAAATTTAAGAGTTTTAGTGTTTAAAATATATGTGATATAACCTGATAAAGGAGGGAGAAAGTGGTGTGATGTAGGTCTCTTTTGGATGGGTGTTTGATAGGGATAAGGGATAGAATGAGGATCTATCAGGAAGGCAAGTGTTGGCCGAAAATCAAACTCTGTAAAGGGGGGAATCAGTTTAGTATAGGCTGAGTATGTGCCAAAATTTACTGTCAAAGTTCTCATCTTTTTTTCTCTTTTCTCTGCCAAAATTCCTACTCTATTCTCCCTCTCTTTTTTTTCTTCAGCTGGCCGAATCCTCTGATAGATTTATTTCTCATCTCTTTCAGACACTTTAGCCGAATCTTCAAGCCTCTCCTTTCTTTCTTTTCACTTTCCTCTTAAGTCAAAACACACCACTCAGAACTTCTAGAAGCCGAAACCGCATCAGTTCATCTTTTTCTGGATTTTCATAAAAGCCAAAATCGTGAGATCTCATCTCCTGTGTTTGCTGAAATCACTCTGGGGTGTCTGCTTGTGCCGAAATCTGAAGGAAATTTTAGGTAAGTATTGATTCGAGAGATCCCAAATCTTTTTTGGCTTTTCAAAGTCTCTAGCAGAATGGCTATTTAGAAACTAATCTCTTGTTTCTCTCTTATTTGCGGCGTTCCGGGATTTGAAGAGGAGTCAATCACTTAGATCTCTAAGTCGGGGTTCAGTAACACACAAATCGTGTTACTTTCGAGATTTCAAGGTAAGGAGATCTATTAGTTTTAACGTGTCGGGTATTTTTTAACCCTTGGCCGAATGTAGGGGAGGCAAAATCTTTGTTTTTTTCTGATTTTTCTTGAAACCAACTGTGGATAGTAGATTCGGATAGCAAGGATATCGACTAAGAGTATAGTACTACGCGATATCAGGTGTGTAACTTTTCACACCATCTAGATTGTTTGTTAATACATGTATATAAATCTGCTATATTGTGTTAAAAGCCGAAATCCCAGCATAATGGTTAAAACCCGAGGAGGGTAAAGGCGAATCACCAGGTTAGTGATCTCTGTCATTCTAAAGTGAATGGTTACATTGATTTGATGTGATAAACATGTATGCGGTTTTGCACGTGATTGCGGGGAAGTTAGGTGATTAATGAAAGAGGCTTAGTGATCATTGTAGTGGCTTATGCCATGATCATTGTAGTGGCTTTTTACCATGATCGATGGTGTGTAGCGGTGTGGGTTGATTGTAGAAATCCCCAATGGTGTGAATGGCGGTAAGGGTGGTGTGTAGCGGATAGAAACCTAGGATTGGGTTGGGCTTTGCATATTTTCAGATATATTACGCTATGTTATCTGTTCTGTGGGCTAAGGCCCAATCTAATGGTACGTGAGGGTTGCACACTGAGTCTCACGACTCACCCTATTATTTAACATTTTCAAATAGCACCTAGTACAACGGACCGGCCGGAGAGAGGGCAAGGTAGCCATCAAGTGACTCTATGTTACTGAAGAAGACTTCATTTAGTTTATTTATTTTAATATTTTTAATTAATGGGTTTTATATTTTGTTGTAATAAGGCCATGGGCCACTAGCTTTATATTTTGTCTCGGTTTTATTTTGGGCTTTCATCGCTAATGGACATGTAAAATTTTACGTTTAAATTAAACTAAGACAGGTACTAAACTTTGGGTTTTTTTTTAAAAAAAAAGGCATCTTATAAAATTATATCTTTTATAAATTATCAAATCATTAAGTCTTCCCGGAATATATGTTTAAACTACACAAATGTTTTCCAAAAATGTGACATATTTTTACTAATTCTTCTTGGTGGCATGCCAGATCTGGTCATGGTGTTTGGGTCGGGTTTGGGGTGTTACATATCATCAGACAAATCTAACTGAGCATTCAAAGTTCATAATGAAACAATGATTTTCTACTCGATGCATCAGCAACGACGTTTGCTTTACCTAGATGATAATCTATCACAATCTCATAATCTTTTAATAGCTCTAACCATCTTCTTTGATGCAGGTTCAAATCTTTCTAAGTCATCAAGTATTTCAGACTTTTATGATCTGAAAACACGTGACATTTTTCACCATATAGATAATGTCGCCAGATCTTTAGTACAAATACAATCGCAGCTAACTCAAGGTCGTGCGTCGGATAGTTCTTTTCATGAGGCTTCAATTGTCTCGAGGCATAAGCTACAACTTTGCCTTCCTGGATCAAAACACATCCCAGACCATTTAACGAAGAATCACTGTATATAACAAATTCTTTACCCAATTCTGGCTATACTAACACTGGAGCTTCTATTAACAGAGTTTTCAACTGATCAAAACTTTTATGACATTTATCCGACCATTCAAATCTAACATCTTTCTAAAGTAGTCTAATCAACGGAGTAGCTATCATTGAAAATCCTTTTACAAATCGATGATACTAACCAGTTAAACCCAAAAGCTACGAACTTCAGACACGTTCCTCGGAGGTTTCCAATCCATAATAGTAGAAATCTTGCTCGGATCAACTCGAATTCTAAAACTACACAATATGTCCCAAAAAACTAACCTCGTGTAACCAAAATTCACATTTTCTGAATTTCACATACAATTGCTTTTCTCTCAGTGTTTGCAACACGAATTTCAAATGTTCATGTAACATCTCGATTTAGGGCCTAGTCAGAATAGTGGTATGAGACCACAAATACGAGGTATATGTATGAGTTTTTAAGGTTTATGCCATGTTTGCATGTTAGTGTGAAAGTTTTATGAAGTAATTTTATTAAATTGCGGTTGAATTTTCCAAAAGGACTAAATTGTAAAAGTTGCAAAATGTGAGATTCTAGAAGCTATTTGTGTGAAATAGTTTTGAATTATCAATTACAGGTCCTTAAATAGTAATTTCCCAAATTCTAATTTTTGGACAAAATTGGGCATGAATGGGTTAAAATTTGTAAGTTTGACAAAAAGGGCATTTTGGTCATTTGTTAATTAAACGATTAAAATGGGAAAAGATGATAGAATTTCATCCGTCTTCTTCTCCAAGCTGTCAAAAATTGAGAGAAGCCATTGTTAGGCCTCTTCAACTTTTCAAGCTAGCTAGTAAGTGTATTTTAGCTCTATTTTTGATATTTTTCGTATTTTTTAAGTCCTAGTAGCATGAGTAAGCTATTTTTAGCTATATATTGAGCTAAGATGGATATTCAAAAATATACCCATGTATGACATGCATGTATTTTGATGTTTTATGGAAGAATATGAAAGCTTGATGTAGTAGAAACATTTTTTGCTAAGTGAATTCCATAAAAAAATACACGTAGGGACTAGTTTGTGAAAGTCTTAAGATTGGTCATACATGTGTGATTTAGTGAGAATTGATGATTTCTTTAGTTGAGTAAATGGTCCGGCTATGAATGAAAGGATAGAAAGTCGAGTGAAAATCACTTTACGAACCTTGGACCAAAAGTGTAAATATGATAAAGTTTTGGGGCAAAATGTTAATTTTGCTAAAGTATGAGATAAGGGCCAATTTAGTCAATTTGTGTATTGAATAAGTTGATTTATTCATTATAGATCAAGAAAAACAAAGCTCGAATCGAGACCGAGGCAAGAGTAAGGTGGTGGACTAAATTGCACATCTCTATACTTTTGAGTGCCGAGGTAAGTTTATACGTAAATAATGCATTCATACTTACAATTTGTTGATGCTAGTTAGTGTATAACATGACTGAGAATGATTGAGAACTGATGTGGTTCAAGTGGAATGGATGTAGTAGATATTGTGAATGGATGAATGAATTGTAAAATAGACAAGTGAATGTGTAGTGATAATACTTGATGGTAGGCTAAGTGCGATACCACCCTAATACTTAACGACAATGAGCTGGGCTATGTGCGATGCTAATGTTAAGTATATTATCTAGTGGCTACGTGTGGAACCACTATGATTACTTTGTTGTTAGGCTAAGTGCGATACTACCCTATAATTTGATTGTGGTGGGCTAAGTGCGATACTACCCTATAATTTGATTGTGGTGGTCTAAGTGCGAAACCACCGAGAATTTAGCAGTGTGGTTTAGTAGTGTGGATGTATTATTGAGTAAATTAGCTGTATGGATGTATTATTGAGAAATAACGGTATGATGTATTACGAGTAAATGTGATGTTGAATGCAGGGGTGCATGTCAATAATTATGAGTATGCAACTCATGATGTGTTGCAAATGAGGTAAGGGATAGAAAGAATAAGCATAGTTGTGATGTGAATTTATTTGATAGTACAATGCTAATTGTTGTTTAGCTTATTCTAGAATGCTTAAATTTTTATGTGTAAACTTACTAAGCTCAAAGCTTACTCCCTTTCTTTTCCCTTATCTTATAAAGAAAAAGGGTTGATTCAAAATACGTGGATCAAATGGAAGATCGTCCACACTATCAACACACTCCGGTACATTAGACTCAATGTTTTGTATATGGCATGTATAGGGGCTAGACAAGTTAGTGAATTTTGTTGTAATGGCTAAGATGTGTTGGCCTTTAGATGGATAATCTATTTTGTGTAATGCCATGGTTATTGGCTATCTTATTATATGAAAAGATGTAGATAACCAAGTGAGATTATGTTTTAATATGAATTGTTTGTGGATGAGTTGAATGAGTATATGTTGTATGAACTTAAGGGGTGAGAAGAGCTTAGCACATAGCTTTGTTCTTGTTCATGTGGATAGACACATGGGCATGTGTCTAGGCTATGTGTGACACACGGCCAGATCACGGGCGTGTGCCTTGGCCGTGTCTCTTTGGAAGTTTCAAGTAGTATAGGCCACGGGCTAGCCACATGGGCGTGGGTCTAGACTCTAGGCCGTGTAAGGTAGTCAGTGTTCACCACGGGTAGTAACCACGGGCGTGTGCCCTAGCCGTAGGGCATTGGCAGCATACTTGGGTTTTCATGGATGGGTTGAGGGTATAGGCGTAGGTGACCTCCACGGGCGTGTCTCACCTTACACGGGCGTGTAGTCCCTGTTTAGGTGGAGAAATTTTAAAATCATAGAATTTTCCAATAAGGCCTCGAGAGCCTTTGTGAGTTTGAGTGAGGCCTCATAAGTAGAGAATGAGGTTGTTGAGGTGACTTAAGAGAGTGGTCACGATAAGCCTAATTGGTGACCATGTGGTTTTAATATAGTAATGCCTTGGGCCCGATTTTGGCAAGAATTACGGGTAAGGGGTGTTACAGTTCAGCATGCTCATTTTCATCATGTGAATAAATCAATATGTCATCTATGAATACCACAACAAATCGATCTAAATGCAGTCGAAAATTACATTCATCGATCCATAAAAGCAATGATAGCATTGGTTAGTCCAAATGGCATAAATAAAAACTCATAATGCCCGTACCTCGTTCGAAAAGTAGTTTTTGGTATATCTAAAACCTTTACTCTCAACTGGTAGTATTCGATCTCAGATCAATATTGGAAAATACAGTAGCCCCTTTTAACTGATCAAATAAGTCATTGATTCTGGGCAACGGATATTTATTCTTTATTGCCACCTTATTCAACTGACGATAATCGATGCACATTCTCATCGTGCCATCTTTCTTTTTCACAAACAAAACAGGAGAACCCTAAGGCTAAAAACTCGGTCTAGCGAACCCTCTATCAGTCAATTCTTGCAACTATGACTTTAACTCTTTTAACTCTGTTGGTGCCATCCTATACGGAGCTATCAAAATAGGTGTCGTACCAAGCAATAGATCAATACCAAACTCAACTTCACGAATCGGAGGCAAACCCGATAACTCTTCAGGGAACACATCAAAATACTCACAGACAATAGGCACTGATTCAACTTTCTTTTCAGACACTTTCGAATCAATCACATAAGCAAAATATGCCTCATATCCCTTTTTCACATATCTCTGAACTTTCAATCCGATATCACTATAGGCAATCCATTTAGATCATTAGACACAATCCGTAGAATTTCATTATTCGGACATCTCAAATCAATAGTCTTTCTTTTACAATTTACAAAAGCATCATGCAATGTCAACCAGTCTATACCCAAAATGATATCAAACTCATCAAATGGCAAAAGCATCAGATCAGCAGAGAAACAGATATCTTGAAATGTAACGACCCGAATTTGGGCTTAGTAGAATTGGGTCCAATGGGCCTTGGGCGTAGTAGTGGTTAAAATTTTTGAGAATAAGAAAACGGCTTTAATGCAAGTTGGATCTAGTAGGTGAGTGATTTTGGAAGGTTAGGGGGCTTCTATGAAGTCCCGAGTTCAAGTTAGGCCTTAGGAAAAATTTTGGTTTTAGATGAATAAAACCCTGGGAGTTAGTAGGTAGGCTTTAAGAATAAAATGTGGAGAAAATGACACAAGTGGAGTGTGTGGTGTAGTGGCAAAGTGATGCCACATAAGAGGCAAGGGGGTAACACCAAAAAAGAAGAAAGGAGATCCAAGGTTCAAGGCGTGGCACTTGCATTTCTTTTTGGTATTTTTTCAAAATGGATTTAGACCTTGGCCATAGATTTATATTTAGTTGCGCATGGTTTTAGACACAAGAGGAGCTTGTGGCTTAGTGGCAAGTGGCGTGAATTGGCTATAGGAAAGCTTGGGTTCGAATCTCATGACAAGCAAGGGAGCATTTATTTTGTGGATTGGACGGAAAGAGTTTGAGTTGGATTTAAACTCTACTGATGGAGGGATCCCACATCGGAAAGATACAAAGAAGGAAGGTGAGAAGCTAGCTATATATATAGAGCATTCCATGAGGAGAGGAAACATACCTTGGTGGGCGTTGGGCATAGGGTGCTCGGGCACAGTTTAGCGACGATTCCTATCGTTTATCTTGCCCTACTCTAGACTTAGATTCCTATCGGTGTGTATCTTGCCCTACTCTGCCTTTGTAGTATGAATGTGTATTTATGAATGCGGCAAATCTTTGAAATTAATAAAGGAAATCGATCGGTCAACAAAGTGGCAATGGTAGCCATGAGCTAAGGGAAGGACTGGTGTTCGAGTCAGGTTTTTATTTTTTCTTTTGGCGTCTGGGGAGAGGAGTTGGACAGCATGTGGACTTCTAAAAGCTTGTTTTTATGTGGGGACTTTATTTATTTCAAATGACAGATAGTTGAGGCCATCAATAATCTCCTTTCTTCTCTTGAGATCATAAAGTCTTAGAACCACCATCGCTGATCTCAAAAGTCAATCTCTAAAGGAGGGGTCGACTTTTCTTTTGTAGCCTCTTCAGCGACATAGTGGTAAGTGATCTCCCTTAAAGCAATCGATTTTATTCTTTCTTCATGGGTGTGCCAAATCAATGGTTGGTCTTGATTTTTAGAGCATGGCCGAATGTATATGGTGTCATAATAATGTGTCTTTTGTGTGTAGTCGACTACAAGGAGGAGAGCTTCGGGTATCAAGATCTAATGTAAGGCAAGTATTCAGCCAAGGGCCATTTATTATGATGTTAGAAAGTAATCTAACATAAGTTCTTAGGCATTTCGACAGATACTACAATCCAAAGTCACTTTTAGGATTTTGGCCTATTGTCGATTTCTAGGAGGAAAATCTTCTGGATTTTAAGAACCCAAGGTAAGCTATAAGTGAAATTCGGCCTTAGGCCATTCTATTATGTTTTAGTGTTAGAATTAAATCTAACATATGTGTATAGGGCTATCGACATCTCCATAGTCAAGTGATACTTTTCGGGATTTGAAAATCACAAGGTAAGTGCATAAGTACAATCGGCCAAGGCCATACTTGATGTTTCAAGTCTATTCCTTATTTGTTTAAAAAGCCGAAACTAATCCTTTGGGTGATCTAGTGTTAACCGATTTCAAGGAGAAGCACAACAAAGTTTTGGGACTTGATTAGTGGTGAAAACGGCAACAAGGTAAGGACTTTTGTCGCAAGGATCCTTCGGGATTTGGGTTTTTAGCCGAATAGGCCTTTTTGCTAATATGCCTAGTGTTGGTCGATTATAGGGACTAAAGGATCTAAGGTTTTAGATCAGGCTTTTGGGATTTAAGTGAACCGCTAAGTGTATCGGTGTGTACCCACACTATTTTTAATAAGTTTTATGGCAATGTTTAATACATATATGTGTTATTAAGAATGTGAAAAGTGTGGCTAAGGTACCATACAATGGTACAAAGTACTCGTGTACATTTCCTACTCCTATTAGGATTATAATAAATATCATTATGGCACATATGAAACTATAAGAATGTGAATTAAGAATTTGGCATGTTTTGTATGACATGGGCATATGGGATATTATGAAAAGAGGAAGTGAATGTGGTGACTCATGTCACGATATAAGAATGTGGTGACTTCGATCACATTATCTCAATGTGGTGACTTGGTCACATTATCCGAATGTGGTATCCCATGACACAAAATATTATCCGGTGGTCGTGCTACTAATTTATAAGGGCGATGAGCACGCCGATTGCATGTTGCGCTTGATGGTGTGTAGCGGATGGAGGGTTGATTTAGTAGTCCCACGGTGTGCAGGTTGGTACGGGTGATGTGTAGCAGTTGGTAACTAGGCTTGGGCTTGGGAATGCATCATTAATTGTATATTTTGATATGAATGTATATGACTTGATATGCCTGAATCTATTTGGACTTAGTGTCGTGTACACATTGAGTCTGTTTGACTCACCCCGATGTGGGAACATTTTTTTCAGGTGACGATCAGTAATGGACCGGGTCGGCAGGAGCTTAGTGGAGGCCATGTGAAGTTCAGATTTTACTTTGTTTTGGACTCTTTTTATTTTAAGTACTTTGAATTTATTTTTGGGAATTATTTGATGTAATAAGGCCATAGTTGAATTATTTTATTTTACTTCCATTTATCATGCTACAAAATATTTTTTTTAAAGACTAAATAAATTTATCATAAATTAAACTCTAAAAGTTTTGTCACCTAAAATCAAGGGATTTCAAGTGAAAAATTAACTTGTTTCCAACTCAAGCCCAACCTAAAAACAATCTTTCTTTCAAAACACATCGTTTTTCCAAAGTCACAAAAGAATTTTGAACCGGATTTCAACGAGGAGCATACCAGATCCGGTCCAAGGCTCGTGGTAGGGTTTGGGGTGTTTCACTTGGTATCGAGCCCGCTTTTAAACTCTCTACTTTGGGTTTAAGGCCCAAAACATTTTCAAATTTAAGCCCAAAAGGAATTTTTGTGAATTAAGCGGTTTTTCGGCATGGCGACTAAGTCTCCAATTCAAGTCCACTAGGTAAGTACCCTATCTCCTGTGATTTATATTATGACTTGTAGAATGGTAGAAATGGAATGGAACGAGATTAGCATGATAAGCACTTGAACCCTAGGACTAGTTACCCCAACAATTACATAAGACTTAAATGCCTAACTAAACAAACCCATAATTAAGTCACCGAGTTAGGTGTGGCAACCATGGTGCGCATGTTCAGGATTGGTTTTGGTGGGAGCTTGGTATTAAAGCATTCACGTGGACTCACCTCCTCTCCACTAATCCTACCCGTGCGTAGCTTCGGTTCACCCTAACCAAGAGGATTTATTCACTGCTAAACCCCTAACTAAAACCCGAAAGGGACTAGCCGTATTTTTATGGAAACCCTAGTTTTAAAATTACTAAATTACCCTTTTGATTTGTAAGAACTATTCTATAAAATTTTTTGAAAATATTTTTTTTAATTTACAAAATTACTAAAATACCCCTAGTGGTAAAATTACAAAAATGCCCTTGGTTTATAAAACACTCATATGACCTACAGTTCTTATCGAAATTTCATTACTTTGTTCAAAACCCTAAATGTACAAAATATTAAAATACCTTGATTTTGGAAAATAATTAAGAAAATTACCCCTAATCTGCAAATTATCGAAATACCCCCGAGTTACAAAATTATCAGAATGACCCCCGATCTTCAAAAATTTCTGCAACAACACTGATTTGGAAAACAAATTTTCAAAAACAACCCCCAAGTTTCGTAAATTCCAAAATACCCTTGATTTATTAAGATTTACAAATTTACCCGGGTTAATTACCAAAATACCCTCGAATTTCCAAATTTCCCAAAATACCCCTGGGAATGCAAAATTACCAGAATACCCTTATTGGCAAAATCACCAAGGAACCTTATTTTGACAAATTACAAAAATACCCCTGTAGGACAAATTACAAAAATATCCCTGGGATAGGAACGGACAGAAATGTTCGAAGAGTGAATGTGTATGGGAGATACTATGGAATGGATGTGCTTTTCTGTGAATTAGGATAGAAAACTTGAAACTTTGATTGATCGAAAGAACTGCTACTAGACTCTTTTCATAAAACTTCTTCGCGAATAATCAGTGAAACAATAGCTAATGCATAAAATTTTTTAATCAGATTAAAATGCGGTAGTAGAAATGAGCTCTAGGGGACGTGGTTGCAATGTACGAGGACACGGTCGAGGTAGAATGACCGTGTCAGAACCCATTAGATTGGGTCAAGGAACTGAGAATGACGTACCACCGCCGCCACCACCACCAGCTGTTGGTGTTGAGCAAAGAAGATCGACGGGAGAAGATATGATGTGATCGCAGTATGTCGCGAGTTCTTGAAATGGTGGCTGGTGCTAGAGGGAATATGGGAACTCGAAAATCTGTGCCCGAGCGACTTCGAGCCAACGGAGTTGAAGTGTTCCGTGGTGTATCTGGTGTGGCACCCAGTACGGCTGAATATTGGTTGGAAGTAACCGAACGCATTATGGATGAGCTCGATCTGACCCTTGAGGAGAAGTTGAAAGGAATGGTGGCGCTGCTACGCGATGAAGCATATCAATGGTGGCTTACAGTTTGGGATGGTGCCATTGCCGAGGATCTAACCTGGGAGTATGTTAAGACAACAGACGTAAGAAGTATATGGGAACCGATATATTGATGAGCAGAGGAAGGCATTTACGGGCGGGTTCAAGGAACAAGTCCGTAGTAAAGTATGAAGTCAATTTTGAGGTTGAGCCAGATGCTCGAGGAGTAGTGGCTACGGAGCATGAGCGGTGTGTCCGGATTGAGGACGGACTAAGGGATGACCTGAGGTTGTTAGTCGCTCCACACCAAGAGCGGGAGTTTTCTGCTTTAGTAGAGAAAGCTAAGATAGCGGAAGGAATTAAGGACTCTGTGAGGCAGAACACGGACCAGAATAAGCAGAAGAGAGGATTTGGGTCGTCTGGATCATCTGGGAATGCTTAGAAAAGGCCTAAAGTTGATGGGCCGTGAGGTCAGCAAACTGGTACTAGAGGGCAATATCGTACTTGTGAGCAGTGTAGGAACAAACACTTAGGCGAATGCTAGAAGAAGACAGGTGGATGTTTCAAATGTGGGTCAAAGGACCACATGATTAAGGACTGCCCAATGAGACCAGATGGGAATCGACCAGTAGCTAAGAATGCTAATCAGACTGGTAGAGGTGGACAGCAGCCTCAATGGGGCCGTGGTTCGAATAACAGAGGAAATGGTACTGGTAGAGGACGTGGAACACCGGCCGAGGTGCATGCATAATCGAGGCAAGGTAGTCGGGTTTGGTTTATGCGTTCACCGTAGGGAGGATGGAGACGCCTCGACGCCATAATCGATGCTTTTTGTATTTGGAAAGCCCTATTATGCTTTGATTGATGGGCTCGACCCATTCTTATGTGGCATGTAGAGTAGTTGAAACTCTAGACATAGCCTCCGAACCTTCTAGTAGGGAGATGATCGTAGTAAGCCCACTAGGGCAAATCGTAGTGGTGAATAAGGTCTTTTGAAATGTACCCTTAGAAATTCAAGGCGAGTATTTTCTCAAGCATTGATGGAACTTCCCTTGAGAGTTTGATCTCATTCTTAGAATGGATCGCTAGTGGACCATCGGGCCGTGTTGGACCTGCGACTAAGCGAATGGAGTTAAGGACCACGGAGGAAGAGGTGGTCATTATGATAGGAGAAAGAAGAAACTACTTGTCTAATGTAGTTTCGGCGCTAAAGGCTAAAAAGATGGTTCGTAAAGGGTGCAAGGCATTTTTAGCCTTCGTAAGTGCGTTAGATGGAAAGAAAAAGGTGTTAGTGGAGATAGAACGGTAAGGGATTTCGAAGATGTGTTTCCGAAAGAATTACCAGGAATACCCCCAAATAGGGAGGTGGAGTTTGGGATTGACTTGCTACCGGGAACAGCTCCTGTGTCAATTGCCCCGTACAGAATGGCACCAAAAGAGTTGGTGGAGCTCAAGGCTCAAATCCAGGAATTGCTGGATTGTGGGTTTATTTGACCCAGTGTGTCTTCATGGGAGCACTGGTCCTGTTTGTGAAGAAAAAGGACGGAACTATGCGTATGTGCATAGACTATTGTCGATTGAATAAGTCACCATCAAGAACAAGTATCCCTTGCAAGGATAGATGACTTGTTCGATCGACTAAGAAATAAAAGTTCTCAAAGATCGACTTAAGGTCGGGATATCATCGATTGAAGGTGAAGGAGGCGATATCCATAAGACGGCCTTTAGGACAAGATACGGCCACTATGAGTTTGTAGTAATACCGCTCGTTGACAAACGCCCACCGCTTTCATGGATATGATGAGCCGGGTTTTCAACCTTACTTGGATAGGTTCGTCGTGGTGTTCATCGACGATATCCTCGTATACTCCAAGACTAAGGAGGAGCATGATGATCATCTCGGATTATGCCGCAAGTATTGAGGAGAAGAGCTTATGCCAAATTCAGCCAAGTGTGAATTTTGGCTTAGGAAGTTGCTTCAGGGAATGTGGTGTCTCAACAAGGAATAAGGGTGGATCCTAGAAAGATTGAAGCGGTGTTGGATTGGAAACCACCTAGGTCTGAGCGGAGATTCGTAGTTTCTTGGGATTGGTAGGCTATTACAGAAGGTTCGTGGAAGGATTTTTGTCAATAGCCGCGCCTTTGACAAAGTTGCTGAGAAAGGAAGTACCTTTCATATGGACAGAGAAGCAACAGGAAAGCTTTGAAAAGCTTAAGAGGTATTGACTAAGCTCCAAAGTGTTGATTCAAATTTCGAGGCGAAAGGATTTTACTGTATTATGACGCCTTCTATCTGAGTTTGGGTTGTGTATTGATGCAAGACGAGAAGGTAGTCGCATATGCGTCTCGGCAATTAAGGCCTCATGAGGTTAACTACTTGACGCACAATTTGGAATTGGCAGCGGTGGTCTTTGCTCTTAAAGTATGGAGGCACTACTTATATGGAGAAAAGTCAGTGATCTACAAGGACCACAAGAGCCTGAAATATTTGCTGACTCAGAAAGAGCTGAACCTGAGACAGCGAAGGTGGGTGGAGTTACTGAAGGATTATGACTGTTCCATAGAGTATCACCTAGGCAAGGCGAATGTAGTGGCGGATGCCCTAAGTCGGAAGGTTGTGTCGAATCTGAGGGCGATGTTCACACATCTGAGTTTGTATGATGATGGACGCCTATTGGCAGAGTTGAAGTCAAGCCGACGTGGTTGAATGAAGTGAAAGAGGGACAGTTGGCTGATGAGGACCTAAGTGCTAAGCTACAACAAGTATAGAATGGAGAGTTGGAAGATTATGGCATTAATAGCAAAGGAGTGTTGTGTTTCAAGAACAAGGTTTGTATGCCTAAGGATAAGGAACTTCGGCGAAGGATTCTTCAGGAATCGCATAGTAGCCCTTATGCTATGCATCTTGGAGGCACTAAGTTGTACAGAGACTTAAGAGAACAGTTTTGGTGGCCTGGTCTGAAAAAGAATGTTACAAAATTTGTCGGCAAGTGTTTGACGTGGTCGCAAGTTAAGGTGAACACCAAGTTTTGTCGTGGTTGCTTCACCAATCAAGATTCCACAGTGGAAGTGGGAGAGAATCACCATGGACTTCGTTAGTGGGCTTCCCCTTACGCCTACTAAGAAGGACTCGATATGGGTAATAGTGGACCGTTTGACCAAGTCCGCGCATTTTATTCCGGTGAGAGTTGATTATTCTTTGCAGAAGTTGGCAAAGTTGTATGTGGAAAAAGTCGTAAGGTTGCATGGAGTGCCAATGTCGATTATCTCAGACAGGGACCCAAGGTTTACTTATCGATTCTGGAAAGTGTTACATCAGGCTTTAGACACTAAGTTGGATTTTACTACGGCTTTTCATCCACAAATGACCTGACACCGAACGGGTAATCCAAGTGTTGGAAGATATGTTGAGGGGCTGTGTGATGGATTTTGGAGGAAGTTGGGAGGAATATTTGCTCTAGCGGAATTTACCTACAACAATGACTATCAAGCCAAGATTCGAGGGCACTGCAGAAGCCTTCGTATGGTCGAAGTGTCGACTCGCACATGTTGGACGAAATTGAGAACGTTGAGTTTTGGGTCCAGAGTTAGTGGCGTAATCAAGAAAAGGTTGAGATAATTCGAGCACTGTTAAAGGAAGCATCTGATAGATAGAAGTCGTATGCAGATCTCAAACGGAAGGAAATAGAATTTGATGTAGGAGATCAAGTGTTTCTTAAGGTTTCGCCTTGGAAAAAGGTAATGAGATTTGGCCTGAAGGGAAGTGAAGTCCAAGGTTTATAGGACCTTATAAGGTTTTGAAGCGAATTGGACCAGTGGCATACCAGCTTGGAGTTGCCACCGGAATTGAAGTAGATGCACGACGTATTCCATGTGTCCATGCTACTGCTACCGATCGGATCCATCTCATGTAGTACTGGGTTGAAAAGGTGGAACTAAGGCCGATTTGTCCTATGAGGAGGAGCCGATTCAGATTCTAGAACAAGATGTGAAAGTGTTACGAAGAAAATCTGTACCTTTAGTTAAGGTGTTACGCACAATCATGGATAGGAAGAAGCTTCTTGGGAGCCGAAAAGAAGCTATAAGCTATGTAAATACCCCACCTATTCTAGCCGTGTAATTTCGAGGAGAAATTATTTTAAGGGGTAGAATCAGAATATCCTAAATTATGGCTTATGCATAATTGCTTAATTGAGTGTGGAAGCATGCCTTTGTATGTATGAATGTGTATTTATGAATGTTGTGAACTTTAGAATAATAGGAAATGCCTTAGAAAATTTTTAGATTTTAAGTCTAAAATAGGAAGCTAAGCGTGGTGGCCTTAAGAAAATTAATAAAGGAAATCGACACAATTGGGCTTAGCAAAGTGGCTACAAGGCGCCACTTAGGGCTTTAGTGTAACGCCATAAGCTAGGGAAGGATCGGTGTTCAGTCGCGTGGGAAGCAAAATTTTAAGGTTTTTATTTTTCTTTTTGGCGTCAAGAGTGGGAGAGGAGTTGGACGGCATGTGGACTTCTAAAAGGATGAGATAAGGCTTGTTTTATTTTTAAAATTTAATTAGAGGAGTTAGATAATGGAGGTTTTATTTTATTCATTTCAAATGATAAGATAAGAGATAATGAGGAGATTAATAAGGGATTTGATCAGAGTTGAGATGGTGGCGAATAGAGGCTCTTTGGGTTGGTATTTTCAATCTTGAAAGGGGCTTAAGTCTAAATTTTGTTGTTTCTCCCTAAGTCTCTCTTGTCAATTTTGTAGTCAAGAAAATCCTCTCCTTTTTCTCATCTATTTGGTTAAGTCCAAACTCCATTAGCATCCACCATTGCCGAAATTCTTCTACTCTTCTCCTAATCTTCTTTTGTTTCTTTCTTCCAACCCCAAATTCCCTTGTAGCCGAATATTTCTTGTGATTTAAAGCCTTAGCCGAATCTTATAGCTTTCTTCTTCTCCTTTCTTCTTGAGATCATAAAGTCTTAGAACCACCATCGTTGATCTCAAAAGTCAATCTCTAAAGGAGGGTCATGACTTTTCTCTTGTAGCCTCTTCAAGCTTACATAGTGGTAAGTGATCTCCCTTAAGGCAATTGGTTTTATTCTTTCTTCATGGGTGTGCCTAAATCAATGGTTGGTCTTGATTTTTGAAAGCACTACCAATGTATATGGTGTCATAATAATGTGTCTTTGTGTGTAGTCGACTACAAGGAGGAGAGCTTCGGGTATCAAGATCTAAGGTAAGGCAAGTATTCGGCCAAGGGCCATTTATTATGATGTTAGAAAGTAATCTAACATAAGTTCTTAGGTATTTCGATGATACTACAATCCAAAGTCACTTTTCGAGATTTTTGGCCTATTGTCGATTTCTAGGAGGAAGATCTTCTGGATTTTAAGAACCCAAGGTAAGCTATAAGTGAAATTCAGCCTTAGGCCATTCTATTATGTTTTAGTGTTAGAATTAAATCTAACATATGTGTATAGGGCTATCGACATCTCCATAGTCAAGGATACTTTTCGGATTTGAAAATCACAAGGTAAGTGCATAAGTACAATCGGCCAAGGCCATACTTGATGTTTCAAGTCTATTCCTTATTTGTTTAAAAAGCTGAAACTAATCCTTTGGGTGATCTAGTGTTAACCGATTTCAAGGAGAAGCACAACAAAGTTTTGGGACTTGATTAGTGGTGAAAACGGCAACAAGGTAAGGACTTTTGTCGCAAGGATCCTTCGGGATTTGGGTTTTAAATGAATAGGCCTTTTGCTAATATGCCTAGTGTTGGTCGATTATAGGGACTAAAGGATCTAAGGTTTTAGATCGGGCTTTTCGAGATTTAAGTGAACCGCTAAGTGTATCAGGTGTGTACCCCACACTATTTCTTAATAAGTTTTATGGCAATGTTTAATACATATATGTGTTATTAAGAATGTGAAAAGTGTGGCTAAGGTACCATACAATGGTACAAAGTACTCAGGTACGTTTCCCTACTCCTATTAGGATTATAATAAATATCTGTTATGGCACACATATGAAACTATAAGAATGTGAATTAAGAATTTGGCATGTTTTGTATGACATGGGCATATGGGATATTATGAAAAGAGGAAGTGAATGTGGTGACTCATGTCACGATATAAGAATGTGGTGACTTCGATCACATTATCTGAATGTGGTGACTTCGGTCACATTATCCAATGTGGTATCCCATGACACAAAATATTATCTGGTGGTCGTGCTACAATTTATAAGGGCGATGAGCACGCCGATTGCATGTCGCCTTCGATGGTGTGTAGCGGATGGAGGTTGATTTAGTAGTCCCACGGTGTGCGAGGTTGGTACGGTGATGTGTAGCGATTGGTAACTAGGCTTGGGCTTGGGAATGCATCATTAATTGTATATTTTGATATGAATGTATATGACTTGATATGCCTCAATCTATTTGGACTTAGTGTCGTGTACACATTGAGTCTGCTTGACTCACCCCGATGTGGGAACATTTTTTCGTGTGACGATCAAGAATGGACCGGCCACAGGAGCTTAGTGGAGGCCATGTGAAGTTCAGATTTTACTTTGTTTTGGACTCTTTTTATTTTAAGTACTTTGAATTTATTTTTGGGAATTATTTGATGTAATAAGGCCATAGTTGAATTATTTTATTTTACTTCCATTTATCATGCTACATAATATTTTTTTAAAGACTAAATAAATTTATCATAAATTAAACTCTAAATGTTTTGTCACCTAAAATCAAGGGATTTCAAGTGAAAAATTAACTTGTTTCCAACTCGAGCCCAACCCAAAAACAATCTTTCTTTGAAAACACATCGTTTTTCCAAAGTCACAAAAGAATTTTGAACCGAATTTCAACGAGGAACATACCAGATCCGGTCAAGGCTCGTGGGCCGGGTTTTGGGTGTTTCACCATCAGTAGCATTCTTGTGGGTTAAGCTGTTTGGCCATGATGGGCCAAGTGGGCCCAATGGGCCCGAGAGCCCATATGAGTAAATTGTATGATTGTGTAGTAGATAGTGAACTAGACTATGGGAATCTCATATCTGTGCCTAGATTTGGGCTAAATGGGCCACACGAGCGTGTGGGCCCACTTGGGTCGAGAATGGGCCTTAGGCCCATTCGTATCATTATCTTTGTTTAGAATATTTGAGTCGCTCGAGGCGATAGTGGACCTTCTATTGGGTCGTTAATACCTCTGGTTTGCAAAATTATCGAATTACCCTGGTTGCAAAATTATCGAATTACCCCTGGTTTGCAAAATTATCGAATTACCCCTGGTTTGAAAAATTATCGAATTACCCCTAATTTATGAAATTATTGAAATACCCTTGGTTTACAAAATTACTGAAATATCCCTGGTTTACAAAATTATCGAAATATCACTAGTTTACAAAATTACCGAAATACCCCTAGTTTGTGAAATTATCGAAATACCCATGGTTTGCAAAATTACCGAAATACCCATGGTTTGTAAAATTACCAAAATACCTCTGGTTTACAAAATTATCAAAATATCCCTGGTTTGCAAAATTACCAAAATACCCCTGATTTGTAAAATTATCGCTTTACCCCTAAATGACAAAATGATCGTTGTACCCTTGTGGTAGTACTAGCGTTTTATGTGTTAATTGTATGATTGATTATATTTGAGATGCACTGCATACAGGAATTATTTATGAGTAGAAATATCGAACTACCCTTGAAGGGTAGGATTACCGGAATACTCTTATAGGGTAAAATAACTAATTTGCCCTTGTAGGTAAGTGATTGGCTTGTGCTATAATATGACCAATTTGGCTGTGGTTGAATGACTGATATGCTTTTATTACATGTTTAAATGATTGTTACTGAGCATGGCCATTCTGCATACACGTGTAATGATTGAGCATGACATACACGACATATTGCATGGGGTTGGGATATTGATGATCGGCGAAGTATATATCGGTGGCTTTGCCACATTGTTTCAATGGCTTGGTCCCACACATATCGGTGACTCTGTCACATTATATCGACTTTGAGCAGCATGACTATCAGCATGACTGCCAAAGAGGAGTGTAGAGGATGGAGGGTTGATTGTAGAAATCCTCACAGGTGTACTGAGGTTGGACATATGGAGCGAGTGTAGAGGATGGAATACTAGGTTGGGCTGGGTTGCATTGCATTCACTATTTATGCCATGTTCTTAGGGCTACGGCCCAGTTTGACTCTTATGGGCTTCGACCAAATTCATTACTGTGAGAGCTAAGGCTCAATGTGCTTCTGTGGGCTTAGGCCCAGTTATCGTTCGTATAGGGGATTGCACACTGAGTTCTCGTAACTCACCCCTCTTCTTAATTTTATAGGTAATTCCTAGCTTTGCGAATTTGGAGCCAAGGTGAACTTTGTAGTGGCCATGCATTGTAGCTTAATAAATTTTGTTTTGCGGTACTATAGATTTTATTTAAATTTAGGTTTTTGTTTTGTAATAAGGCCTTTGGTATTTTGTTTTGGTTTTAGCTTTTAATTACATATCGCTTATTAATTTTGAATGCTCAATTTGGAATTTTCTAAAACATTAATAATGGTTTTTCTATAATATTAATACATGGTTTACAAACTATAATGGATAAAACTCTGGATTTTCTTAACGTTGATAACTCTTTTCAAAATATAGCATGTCTACACTAATTTAAATGTCTCTTTTTGAAACTCATTGAGTTGGATTAATTATAAACAAGATCATCAGAAATAGCAAAAAAAATGTTTTGCAAAGAGAACTATAAAACAAATTGGTTTTTTCACAAGCAACAAAACTTGATATTTTAACGAAAGCGTAGATTCTTTAACAACCTTTCCATGTGACATGCCGATCCGGTCATAATGTCTAGGCCGGGTTTAAGGTGTTACAATTATGGTATCAGAGCCTAGGTTGCAAAACTCAACTATGGAATGGGTTCAAGAACATTTTCCAAAAATTGGTTTGTAACATGGTTTAAAAATATAGGTCTTTTTGGGAAGTAAGGCACCCGAGTCTCTGGCACCAAATTCATAAGTCCTTTTACTTATTATTATATGATGAAATGATTGTATTTTGGTATTTATTCTATGTGTGTTCTGTTTGGATGTGATGTTTGAATATAGAAATTGTATGTATGTGTGATAAATATCGGTCTGCCTCTGTTAGATATTTGGTTGTGTGAAGTGGTTCCAAGATTAAGTTAGAAAGTGTATCAGTGTTTTAGAATCAGAGTGCATAGCGTGAATGTAGTGTTGTAGGTTAGGATGTGCAACTATTCCTATAGTTGCAAATTTCGAGGACAAAATTTCTTTAAGGGGGTAGATTTGTAACGACCCGAATTTGGGCCTAGTAGAATTGGGCCCAATGGGCCTTGGGCGTAGTAGTGGTTAAAATTTTTGAGAATAAGAGAAAGACTTTAATGCAAGTTGGATCTAGTAGGTGGGTGTTTTGGAAGGTTAGGAGGCTTCTATGAAGTCCCGGGTTCAAGTTAGGCCTTAGGAAAAATTTTGGTTTTCGATGAATAAAACCCTAGGAGTTAGTAGGTAGGCTTTAAGAAAAAATGTGGAGAAAATGACACAAGTGGAGTGTGTGGTGTTGTGGCAAAGTGACGCCACATAAGAGGCAAGGGGGTGATGCCACATAAGAGGCAAGGGGGTGACGCTAAAAAGGAAGGAAGGAGATCCAAGTTTCAAGGTGTGGCACTTACATTTCTTTTTGGTATTTTTTCAAAATGGATTTAGACCTTGGCCATAGATTTATATTTAGTTGCGTATGGTTTTAAACACAAGAGGAGCTTGTGGCTTAGTGGCAAGTGGCGTGAATTGGCTGATAGGACAACTTGGGTTCGAATCTCATGACAAGTAAGGGAGTATTTATTTTGTGGATTGGACGGCAAGAGTTTGAGTTGGATTTAAACTCTACTGACGGAGGGATCCCACATCGGAAAGATACAAAGAAGGAAGGTGAGAAGCTAGCTATATATAGAGAGCATTCCATGAGGAGAGGAAACATACCTTGGTGGGCATTGGGCATAGGAGTGTTGGGGGCGCGGTTTAGCAGCTTTAGATTCCTTTCAGGTGTGTATCTCACCCTACTCTAGCTATAGAGTGGCAAATGCCGAAATGCTGGTCACACGATAATGGTAGCCACACGAGCGTGCGAGTGCACGTGTGGGGGTTTCGACGCGATAGTTGAGGCCATCAGTAGCGTTCTTGTGGATTAAACTGTTTGGGCCACGATGGACCAAGTGGGCCCAATAGGCACGGGGGCCCATATGAGTAAATTGTATGATTGTGTAGTAGATAGTGAACTAGACTATGTGAATCTCATATCTGTGGCTAGATTTGGGCTAAATGGCCACACAAGCATGTGGGCCCACTTGGGCCGAGAATGGGCCTTAGGCCCATTCGTATCATTATCTTTGTTTAGAATACTTGAGTCGCTTGAGGCGACAGTGGACCTTCTATTGGTCGTTAATACCCCTGGTTTGCAAAATTACCAAATTACCTTGGTTGCAAAATTATTGAATTACCCCTGGTTTATGAAATTATCAAATTACCCTTAGTTTACAAAATTGCTGAAATACCCCTAGTTTACAAAAATATCGAAATATCCCTAGTTTACGAAATTACTAAAATATCCCTGGTTTGCAAAATTACCGAAATACCCCTATAAAATTATCAAAATACCCTTAGTTTGCAAAATTACTGAGATGCCCATGGTTTGTGAAATTATCGAAATACCTCTGGTTTATAAAATTATCAAAATATCTCTAATTTGTGAAATTATCAAAATAACCCAGTTTATGAAATTACCACTTTACCCCTAAACGACAAAATGATCGTTGTACCCTCGTGGTAGTACTAGCATTTTATGTGTTAATTGTATGATTGATTATGTTTGAGATGCACTGCATACAGGAATTAGTTATGAGTAGAAATATCGAACTACCCTTGAAGGGTTGGATTACCGAAATACTCTTACAAGGTAAAATGACTGATTTGCCCTTGTAGGTAAGTGATTGGCTTGTGCTATGATATGACCGATTTGGCTGTGGTTGAATGACTGATATGCTTTTATTACATGTTTAAATGATTATTACTGAGCATGGCCATTCTACATACACTTGCAATGATTGAGCATGACATACACGACATATTGTATGGGGTTGGGATATTGATGATTGGAGAAGTATATATCGGTGGCTCTGCCACATTGTTTCGATGGCTTGGTGCCACATATATCGGTGGCTCTGCCACATTGTTTTGATGGCTTGGTACCACACATATCGGTGACTTTGTCACATTATATCGGCTTTGAGCAGCATGACTATCAGTATGACTACCAAAGAGGAGTGTAGAGGATGGAGGGTTGATTGTAGAAATCCCCACAAGTGTGCTAAGGTTGGACATATGGAGTGAAGTGTAGAGGATGGAATACTAGGTTGGTCTAGGTTGCATTAAATTCACAATTTATGCCATGTTGATAGGGATACGGCCCAGTTCAACTCGTATCGGCTTTGACCAAATTCATTACTGTGAGAGCTAAGGCTCAATGTGCTTCTGTGGGCTTAGGCCCAGTTATCGTTCGTATAGGGGATTGCACACTGAGTTCTCGTAACTCACCCCTCTGCTTAATTTTGTAGGTAATTCCTAGCTTTGCAAATTTGAAGCCGAGGTGAACTCTATGGTGGCCATACATCGTAGCTTAATAAATTTATTTTGCGGTACTATAGATTTTATTTAAATTTGGGTTGTTGTTTTGTAATAAGGCCTTTGGTACTTTATTTTGGTTTTAGCTTTTAGTTCTGTTACTGCTTATTAATTTTGAATGCTCAATTTGGGATTTTCTAAAATATTAATAACGGTTTTTCTATAATATTAATACATAGTTTACAAACTATAATGGATAGAACTCTGGATTTTCTTAACGTTGATAACTCTTTTCAAAATATCGCATGTCTACAATAATTTAAATGTTTTTTTCTGAAACTCATTCAGTTGGATTAATTATAAACAAGATCATCGAAAATAGCAACGAAAATGTTTTGCAAAGAGAACTATAAAACAAATTGGATTTTTCACAAGCAACAAAACTTGATATTTTTAACGAACGCGTAGATTCTTTAACAACCTTTCCATGTGACATGCCAGATCCGGTTGCAAAACTCAGCTGTGGAATGGGGTTCAAAATGTTTTCAAAAGTTGGTTTGGAATATGGTTTAGAAAAAATGCATGTTTTCTGGAAGTATGGCACCTGAGTCTCCGGCACCAAATCCGTAAGTCCTCTAACTTATTATTATATGATAAAATGATTATATTTTGGTATTTATTCTATGTGTGCTCTGTTTGAATGTGATGTTTGAATATAGAAATTGTATGTATGTGTGATAAATATCGGTCTGCCTCTGTTAGATATTTGGTTGTGTGAAGAGGTTCCAAGCTTAAGTTAGAAAGTGTATCAGTGTTTTAGAATCAGAGTGTGCAGCGTGAATGTAGTGTTGTAGGTTAGGATGTGCAACTATTCCTATAGTTGGAAATTTCGAGGACGAAATTTCTTTAATGGGGTAGATTTGTAACGACCCAAATTTGGGCCTAGTTGAATTGGGCCCAATGGGCCTTAAGCGTAGGAGAGTTTAAAATTTTTGGGAATAAGAGAACGGCTTTAATGCAAGTTGGATCTAGTAGGTGAGTGATTTTGGAAGGTTAGGGGGCTTCTATGAAGTCCCAGGTTCAAGTTAGGCCTTAGGAAACATTTTAGTTTTTGTGAAAAAAAACCCTAGAGTTAGTAGTAGGCTTTAAGAATAAAATGTGGAGAAAAATAGCACAAGTGGAGTGTGTGGTGTAGTGGCAAAGTAATGCCACTTAAGGAGCAAGGGAGTGACGCCATAGGGAGGTAAGGGATCCAAGGTTTTAGTCTTAGTGCTTGCAATTCTTTTTGATTTATTTTTAAGTGAACTTAGACTTTGGCCATAAACTTATAATTAGTTGCGCATGTTTTAAGACAACAAGAAAGTGAATGGTCTAGTGGCAAGGCGTCATTAAGGGTGCAAGGGAGTCTAGGTTCGAATCTCATGACAAGAAAGAGAGTATTTATTTTGCGGATTGAATGGCAAGAGTTTGAGTTGGATTTAAACTCTGCTGACGGAGGGATCCCACATCAGAAAGATAGTAAAGAAGGAAGGTGAGAAGCTAGCTATATATGGAGCTCTCTATGAAGAGAGGAAGATACCTTGGTGGACGTTTGGGCATAGGAGTGGTCGGAGCGCGGATTAGCACCAAATTCCTAACAAGTGTGTATTTCTCTCTACTCTAGTTGTAGAGCGGCAAATGCCGAAATACCGGTGACACGGCGATAGTAGCGATACGAGCGTACGAGCACATATGTGGGGCTTCAACGCGATAGTTGAGGCCATCAGTAGTGTTCTTTTGGGTTTAGGCTGTTGGGCCACGATGGGCCCAATTGGCCCGTGGGCCCATATGAATAAATTGTATGACTGTGTAGTGAAAATTGGACTAGACATGTGAATCTCATATCTGTAGTTAGATTTGGGCTAAATAGGCCACACGAGCGTGTGGGTCCATTCGGGCCGAGAATGGGCCCTAGGCCCAATTGCACCACTTCAATAAAAAAAGGTATCCGTGTCGCTCAAGGCAACAGTAGGCTTTCAGAAAGGCCATTAAAGGTAAAATTATTGAAATATCCTTAATTAAGAAATTACTAAAATACCCTTAGTTTACAAAATTACAAAAATACCCTCAGATTAAAAAATTATTTATATACCATCAATTTGTAAAATTACCAAAATACCCTTAAGGGGTGCAATTATCGTTTTACCCCTAAATGACAAAATGACCATTGTACCCTCGTGGTAGTACTAGCGTTTTATGTGTTGATTGTATGATTGATTATGTTTGAGATACACTGCATATAGGAATTAGTTATGAGTAGAATTACCGAACTACCCCTAAATGGTAGAATTATCAGAATACCCTTACAAGGTAAAATGACTAATTTGCCCTTAGAGGTAAGAGATTGGCTTGTGCTATGATATGACTGGTTTGGCTATGGTTGTATGACTGATATACTTTTATTACATGTTTAAATGATTGTTATTGGGCATGGCCATTCTGCATACACATGTAATGATTGAGCATGACATACACGACATATTACGTGGGGTTAGGATATTGATGATCGGGGAAGTATATATCGATGGCTCTGGCACAGTCTGTATAATGGCTATATGCCAACCTAAATATGGCTCCGTGCCATCTTGATTATGGCTTTGTGCCAATCGTATTTACCCAAGGCTATGTGCCGATTATATTACCGTCATTGATGGCTATGTGCCAAGCATAATACATTTATTAATGACTCTGTGTCAATCATATTTACCAAGGGATGTGTGCCGATTATATTATTATTTCGGTGGCTCTGTCACATATATCAGTGGCTCTGCCACATTGTTTCAATGGCTTGGTGCCACATATATCGGTGACTCTGTCACATTATATCGGCTTTGAGTAGTATGACTGTCAGCATGACTGCCAAAGAGGAGTGTAGAGGATGGAAGGTTGATTGTAGAAATCCCCACAAGTGTGCTGAGGTTGGACATATGGAGCGGAGTGTAGAGGATGGAATACTAGGTTGGGCTGGGTTGCATTGCATTCACTATTTATGCCATGTTGTTAGGGCTACGGCCCAGTTTGACTCGTATGGGCTTCGGCCAATTTCATTACTGTGAGAGCTAAGGCTCAATGTGCTTTTGTGGGCTTAGGCCCAGTTATCGTTCGTATAGGGGATTACACACTAAGTTCTAGTAACTCACCCTCTGCTTAATTTTGCAGGTAATCCCCAGCGAGAGAGGATTTGGAGCCGTGGAGGACTCGATGGTGGCCATTTATAGTAGTTAATTCTCGCGAACTTTAGTAAACTTTTGTTTTTCTTTATTTTAAGATTATTTGGTTTGGGTTTAATATTTTGTAATAAGGCCTTTTAACTTTAAATTTTCTTTTAAACTTTCCTTTCCATTAGCATTTATTATTAATTATTTAATATGGGGTTTTTCCTAAAATGTTAATAAACTGTTTTTCAAAATATCATGTTTCTGCAACTATTCAAATTCGATTTTCATAACAAAAGCACATGAAACATTAACGGACAGTTCTTGCATACTTTGTCAACCAAGACACTTTTACTTAAGGGGGTCGATACTTTTATGGCAAACTCAGTAGACTCTACAGGAAAAGTCTTACTGAATACTAAATTCATGCATATATACGAATGCGTAGAACTAGGGTCTATCAATACAATTACAGAAGTATCATAAAGAGTAAATATACCCGTTATAACATCTAGAGATGAAGCTTCCTCTCGAGCTCGGATAGCATACGTCTGGCAGGCGCTCTAGCTTCAGATCTTGTAACAGTGTCTCTCGTAGTTCTCTGACTACCACTGACATTTCTTACATTCTTCGAAGATCTTCCTCTTATAGATGCATTATCAGATCTCAGATTCTAAACAATCTCTGGCTCGACAGACTCAGGGCAATTACAGATAAAATGATCAAGAGATCCACATCTGAAACAAGCTCTGTCATTTAATCTACAACTTCTCGGATGCCTTTTTCCATAATGTTTACATTCAAGTCTCTCAGTCCAAACATTACCAACACTGGCCACTGAAGTTGCTAGAGTTTTGGAACTCATTTGCGATCTAGCTTGATTTCTATTCGAATTTCCCACATTATCTCATGAATGACTTTGTCCATTTTTGAACTTCTTTGAAGTAGACTGAAATGATCTACTCTGAAATCTCTTTCTCACATCTCTAGCTTCAGACTTAGCTTTTGTTTTATCCTTTCCGAGTGCTTTAGCTTTACAAGCTCGATCAACAAGTACTACGAACTCTTTTATTTCTAAGATTCCGACTAACAAGTGAATATCTTCATTAAGACCATCTTCGAATCTTTTGCACATTATTGCTCCGGTAGATATGCATTCCCAAACATACTGACTCAATCTTACAAATTCTTGTTCATACTCCTTAACAGTCATTTGGCCCTGTTTTAGTTCCAGAAATTCCTTTCGTTTCTGATCGATGAATCTCTCACTGATGTATTTCTTCCGGAACTCGATCTGGAAGAAGTCCCACGTAACTCGCTCTTTTGGAACAACAGAAATCAGAGTTTTCCACCATTGATAAGCTGCATCTCGAGCAAAGATACAACACATTTTATGCATTCTTCTGGAGTCAAAGACATTTCATCAAATACTCGGATTGTATTTTCTAACTAGAACTTGGCCTTTTCAGCATCATCATCACTAGGAGCCCGGAACTCTTCACCCCATATTTATGGATCTTGTCAATTGGAGGCTTATTCAACAGATCCAGATACATAACCAGTGGCACAACTATAGTCTGAGGGGGAATAACTAGGGTGGGGGTTACGAAATAGTCAGGTTATTTCTTACAAATTGAGGGAACCACTCACTCATCATCTAAAATAAAGCTTGTTTAGCTTCTTCCTCTTGACCTCTAGTAGTCAGTCTCGGATCAGAAGGCACTATCCCTTGCACGGAGCAGGCGCATTACTTTTTACGTCATCAGATAGGCTCTTTTGGGATCCATTACTATACAAAAATCACATTTTATACGTTAGGATTTATCACACTATCATAATTCATATATATGGCATGTGTAGCTAGACTCTAACACACTATGTTAGTTCGAGAATCGACTAAACCGTAGCTCGATACTAACCAAATGTAACACCCCTATCCCGTATCCGTCGACAGATTAGGGTTAAGGGCATTACCTGACAAATTGGAAACTTTAACAGAGAATTCATAAATTAAACCATCATATAACAAGCATAAAGTCCCCTCTGTGGGTCATCGAGACCTAAAACATGCTTTATAAAAGGCTAGGGACTAAACCGAAATACATACAGAACTTTTTGAAAATTTAAAACTTTTCTAAGTTTCAAGGGTTACACGCCCGTGTGGGTAGGCCGTGTGCCTCCCATGACTGTTAGACACACCCGTGTGTCCTCCCCATGGTCGAACCTGACTTAACTCCACGGCCACTAAGCACGCCCATGTACCCTGGCCATGGTCGATCCTGACTTGGCTTTACGATTACCAAGCACCCCGTGTGCTAAAGCCGTATACTCCTAGGCCATATACTAACTTCTTCACATGGCTACTAGGCACGCCCGTGTACTTTGGTCGTGTGCTCTTAAACTAGCTACTGACTTAGCCCCACGGTCACTAGGCACACCCGTGTGCCACTACCATGTAACAAAATATGCCATTTGTAAGGCCAAAATGCCACCCACCTAAGGTCATACTTACAAGCAATTTACCAACACATTTCATGCATATTTGACAACCAAGAACATATCAAAATAACCATTCAATCTTATATTCAAAACTGTTTCCATTCATACCAATTTACAAGACTAAAAATCATATAAACACAAGCATAATTCATCTGAATACTTACCTTAAACTTAACCACTTCATACACTATCAAACTATACCAAAACATACATCACATATCATATTCATTAAAGCATATAGCCAACATGCAACTAGCCAAATCACATGGCTAAATTCACATCTCAATCTCATCCAAGTGACTAGCCTATACATGCCATACTTAGTTATACACATTTCCAAAATGTACCAAAACAAGTTGAGTAGTGTGATCACGATCCTCGACGATCCCCGAGCCTTCAGTAGCTTTGACGATCTATAAAATAGAGAAAACACACATAGAGTAAGCTTTCCAAAAGCTTAGTAAGTCATATACAAATAAACTTAACATGAAAGGCATATAGGCATATAGGAACATTGGCACAATTAACTTTCATAGCAAATTTATCACATGTATGCTTTGGTCCATGTACTTGGCCACATTTTGCCACATTCATCAATTCAAAAATCTTATATACACATAGCTTTTTCATGCATACTTTCACTTATCATATTATTGTTCCAATATACATAATCATCATAGTAAGATCATATAGATACTCACCTTGTATACACACTTAGTGTACAAATCAACGTACTTGAAACGGATTTACAATTCACATAGCCATTCGTATCATAGACTTGCCCGTTGAACCGTTAGGAACCTAATAGGATATTCAAAAAGCTCGAAATAATCATACAATGCCAACGTCCCAGACGAGGTCTTACATGTACTCAGATATCAATGTCCTTATCCCAGACAGGGTCTTACACGAATCAATACTATGCCAATGTCCCAGACATGGTCTTACACGTAAATCTCGTATCGATGCCAACGCCCCAGATGTGGCCTTGCACGAAATTTCAAATCAACGCAGACGTCCCAGACGTGGTCTTCCATAATATCACAGAACTGACACCTATGTCATGACATAGCAAATCCTATCTATTCCTAGGTTCGTACGGGACTTCTCAAACATTATCACTATATCGATCTTATCTTGGGATTCATATACATAGCATCTCGTAAGCATTCACTATTATCAATAGTCATATGAATATGCATAATTCAATACAAATATGGTTATTTGCGTAATGACTTACCTCAGATTTGACTTACTGAAACAGAAATGGCTACTCGATTACTTTTGCTTTTCTACGATCTAAGTCCGATTTCTTTGGCTCTTGATCTAAACATTTTCAAATCTAACCCTTTTATTCACTAGTTCATCCAATTCACTCCAAACAATATTTTGGGCAATTTACAAATTAGCCCTTACAATTGTACATTTTATCAATTTAGTCCATTTTTCTCGAAACATCAAATTGACAAAATCATCATTTAACCATGCTTAGCCAAATGTTTATGAACATCATGCAAGCCCATATTTTCCATAAAATTTGAAATTTAGTCCCTCAATTACTATTTTCTCAATTTAGTCTTAATTAGCGAAATTCATCAAAAATTCAAGAACAAAGTATGTTCATCTAGCACAAATCTTTCAATTAACAACTATGCTCATCACAAAGCTCACCATTTCATCAATGGCACTTCTCATGAACATTATCAATACACAAAATTGAGACATGGGTTTGATAGTATACTAAGCAACAATCTCAAAAACGTAAAAATCATTAAAATTTAAAGCCAAAACATACCTTAATTAAAGCTTGAAATAGCCAAAACCCTTAAAGCTTTTATTCATTCTTTTTCTTTTGTGTCTTCGGTGGAAGAAATGGATGAATTAATGTCCATTTTCATGCTTTATTTTATCATAACATAATTTAATAAATAAATGACATATTTAACCTTTAATCAAACATATGAAACATATTGATACAAGGTCATTTATGAGCTTTGTCGTCCACTTACTAAAATAATGGCTAAATTGCCACATAAATCCCTCACGTTTATAAAACATAACAAATAGGCATCTTTTAATAAAACATGCAAATTTGCATTTCAATGCAATTCAATCCTTTTCATTAAATTAAACACACAGACAGAAAAATTAACTTACGAAACTTTAGCACATGCTTAATCATTTATCAAATGCACATAAAATAATATTAAAATATTATTCAGACTCAGATTTGTGGTCCCGAAACCACTGTTCCGACTAGGGTATAAACCGGACTATTACAACTACGCCAGAGGACATCTATTCATGAGAATTCTAAGCATTTTATATTATGCATGGCATAGGGGTGGTGTCAAGATGGTGTCATTCAAGGACTGAATTTTTTTGTATTTTAAAACTACTCTTTTGAAACTGTTAGTTCAATTAAACCTCAGCAAAGTGACTATATTTCCTTGCAAAGTAAAAATTATTTATGTTGAATGATTAATGCCAGTCTAATTACTTGTGTATGTATACGATGTCATAGTCAAATATGGGTAACGCCTAACATGGTTTTAAGATCTTTCAAGGGAGCTGCCTTGTTTTTCATTTTCCTTGGAAATGTATAACCTCATTCATCTTTAATTTCTTAAAAGATTTGCAAATCACAATTGTTCGAATTGTATTCTTATAAAGACTACGCCCGTATCAGTTTAAAGAGAAAAGAATTTAAATTCAGTGGCATGCCAATCCTGGGTCCTCTTTTAGGATCAAGTTTGGGCCATTACAGAAACACAACCAATTCAGAGAAGAAAAGAGATTTGAATGATCATGGATTGAATATCAAATGGGAAACAGAGTAGAAAATCTCTCAATTTGAATAACAAAATAAAATAATTGCAAGTCCTTAAATCAAAACTAATTCAAGAAGAAAAACAACAAAGTATTTAAAAAGACAAAAAGAAAATAAACTAAAATGAATTCTAAACTACAAGGGTTTTTGAAAGCGTCTAGGACGACTTGATTACGTTCAACCTATAATGTCTTATTTATAGAGGTGTTGGTAGCCAAAATTAGATCTTTGGCATGACTTAAGTCTTCGAATAAGTCTGATTGAACAGATGAAAATAACCCCGAAATACTTGGGCAGCACGTCGGCCTTGTGTCGCACCACACCTCTTGCGTGGTGCGACACAACACTTAAGTTTTGCCTTGTTTCATTCGTTTGGTGTTTTGATGTCCTAAGAAGCTTGTGCATCACTCAACCTTTGCCTCCATGTCAATTGGGTCTTTATATGTCCATCCTACACACTCAATTGAACTAATTAGCACAACCTAAGGCCTGTGTTAGCCTATAGGGTCACAACAACTACAAAATGTGTTTAAAACAATTATTTTTATTAAATTTTAATCCTAATACATAAATATTGGAAACTTAATAGTAAATCCTAAATTTCCTAGGAAACAAGCACTTTAAGTGTGGAATTGACCCGAATTAACTACTACATTTAACAATAGGTCAGTTATCTATCGTTTAACTAATACTAAGTGGTACTATATGGTTGGATTGTAATACAAAAATACAACTTGTAAAAGATAAACATAAATGTAACACCCTATACCGGGCTTGGTCGCCAAGCCCAAATACGGATGTCACACCATCGTTTCATGTCAAATACAACAAGAAAAAACTCATTCGAAATAAATCATCCATCATTTCATTTGTGAAGGTTTTAAGCCACTCAAACTTGATAGTTATTATTGTTTCATGCAAATCTTACAATAATTAGTCTTATAAACATTTTAAAACATGCAGAAGGTCCATTTAGCAAAATTTCCAAAACATGTCTATATATATCGATACTGACACTAGGGTATCGATATTTTCTCTAAGTGGTGTCGATACCACCTGGAAAAACAATACCAAACTTGCATTCTATTTCTCGATTAAAAACCCAAATCTCAAAATTATCAGTACCTATCATGAAATACCGATACTTTAACCCCGAGTATTGATACTCGAGCAAAGGTATCGATACTAAATTTCTATTCTGACTTCCTGCATGTTTCAAGCACAGAGGTATCGATTTTTAAAACCCAATTATCGATACCTCTGCTCTGACCAAAAAATGCAGCATACATATGCAATTAATCATTCCAAATGAGTTTCTAAGCATCATGCATCAATTAGTTCAGCAAGTAATCATCCAATGACCATATCAGCAGTTCAAAATCACAAAATCACATCCGGGCAAGTAACGTCAAACCACTTTCATGTTCATGAAACCAAGCATATTAATAACATGTAAACCTTATAAACCAAATCAAAAACCAGCAAAATGTAATCAACATGACTATAACAAGTCTACCACATTGCCTTTTCCTCAAAATGTAAATAAATTAAGAACACCTACAGAATAAAACAAAATTGGCTTGGATCACCTCTTGAAAAACCACAACGGTATGCAACTAATTTGCAATAAGTAAAGAAGGGAGTGGTTGAGCTTAACAAGCTCAGTGAATGATTAGAATAACCACATTGCAAACGTGTTATCATGCATCCATAAAACAACCATATATAAGTACAATTACAAAAGTCTTACGTCTAGTGTCATAGAGTACCTATACATGCATTATCTATTAGTTTATTTACATAGTGTTTACATACCCACACAAACATATATCATGAAACAAATATTCTTTCAAGCACATATCACATTTCACATAAGTCACTTAAAACGATAAATTGGCACTTGAGGTATGAAACATAAAGTGAGCTCTATAATCACTCATCAGATACACAAATCTCCACCACACCTCATAGACTCATAGAGTTAAACATGTCCCATAAGTGAAGCATATAGCTAGCACTCTCCTTATTTCCCCTCACATGTCTCATTGAATAGAGCTTAGCTCACATTCCCTTATCCCTCCAACATGCCTCAAGGCCTCAACGCCCAAAATCACTATACATATAAGTGAGTACTCACAATCTTATGGCATGCCAACTATATCCAATGATTTCAAGATCACAAGGCCAAAATATCCAAAATCAAACACATAACACTTGCCGATTATCCCAGCACTACAACTTATATGTACATATTTAGCATAACTCTGTCACTATCATTTCACATATATATTTCACATACACATTTGCATGATTCACAACAATTATCATAACCACATATCACAAGATAAAGCATCTCATCACTATACACATTTATTATCACATAAGCTCATAAACCACAAGGTAAACATAAGTATAAGGAAGCTTACACTCAGAATTTAGAGTAGGGGTTTAGACTACTACTAAAATCCCAAAAAACTCATGATTCGTGTCTACGAGTAGTGATTCCAAACACTCGTCACTTTATCAACTTTCGTAGAAAATCGAGAGCTCGAACTAGCTATTCCTCTAACTCATAAAAGGCTCTAATGAATCTGAGGCTTCGCACATAACAACCACACAATACACATAGTCAAATGACAGCCAAGGACCCATTAAACTAATCAAAACACAAGCCTAAACTACCTTCTTATGTAACCAAACCCTTCTAGCATAACGGACTTAAAACACAAATATCTCGATCTACACTTAACCTTTTCACATGAAACAAGTTTCATTCATCCCCATATTCATCTACGACTATACCCTAACCTTTAAACCACATAAAACTATATGTTACAAGGTATCAACGTTTTTCGACAAGTTTTAGCCATAATAACAAAAATTCATTAAAACACGAGAAATCCTTAATGAAACTTTGAAGTTATTTTAGAAACCTTATAATCAAGTTGAAACAAGTTGAAAAAAACTTTTAAATCACATTTTCATCCACAATCTCAAATTCCACCATTAATGACCCAATTTTCAGCTTTTAACCAAAACGTGCTATTTCATAACTAAAAACTTAGTTTTAAAGTTTTAATAACATTAAAAACTAATGGGTAGATGAATGGTTACCTTTGATGGAAGATTAAATGAGTTTTGATGAAAATCTAAAAACCCATGATTGAAGAAGATGATGAAATCTATTGAGTTATTGAGTGTTTTTAAAGAGATGTTTAAGGCTTAGATAATAGTAGAAATCAAAGAATCATAGTTTGGGAGTCAAAATTGAGTAGGGAGAGCTAGGGAAATCAAAGGGACGGCAAGTACAATGAAGGTGGAAAAACTGACGTAAAAACAAGTTGGTGGGGGAAGAAATAGGTTTAATTTTAAAAATTGGTAAAATTGCAACATAAATGTTCATAGTTTTGACTCTATTACAAATCAGTCCTTTTTCTAAAATTAAAGGTTTCAAAAGCACATTTCCAAAAATTGATTTGACCATTTAAAAACTATAATAAAAAACATCACCGATATACCATGTCATGAATCCTTAAGCACTCTAAGGCCAAAATTTCTAAAATACCCCTAAAACTCCTAAGCCCTATTTTGTGATGTTACACTAAACATGTACTTAGTCTAATAGGAATTAACAAATCGATTTAAAGACTAATATGATGCCTATCAAGTTCAATTGGGAAGATTTTTTTCTTGAGCATCGAAGAAGATGACTCCCAAAAGATAGAGACATAGATATGACTGATTGGACTAACAATACATTGACTCCCAAAAGTAGAATAGATCCTAGATCATTTATGGATTTATCCACTTGTGGCGTTCATAGTATAACATGCCTTAATCATGATTAGATGATGGACTATGTATGCATGACTCGTATGCTTTGATGTAAGTAAAAGTATAAGTCTATGTATGCGTGACTCGTATGCTTTGATGTAAGTAAAAGTCTAAGTTCAAATGAGTATATGACTTCTGCAGTATGTAGCATCATTTACAATACAGGAATTCATAGCCTAATTAATAGGTAAATTTTATCCTTTAATCGGCATTACATGATAAATGAAAAGTAAATGTGGCTACCGATCATTTGTCTTTGTGATAAATGACTTGATTACTATTTAATAGTAATTAAATTTTCATGAAGGAGGATGCAATGGTTACCATGAAATAAAATATGATCATATTGGGAGAACGGATTTATCTCAAAGAGATTAAGGATATCCTATGAGGGTAACACACTTATGACAAGGTCATTGGACAAACACTTATTAAGTAGCTTTCGCAATGGTATGTAATTAGGGGGAACTCAATCAAGATACTGAAGTGGAATGACTTCATGACTAAATAAGTTTATAATTGATAGGCGAAAAGCTAGAACTTAATGATAAATTATTTGAGACCTAATTATATATGCCTAATCGATCCCTCTGCTAGCTCATTGAAACTAGAAATGAATTGCATATAGACCTAAATGAATAGAAATGAATGGAAATGATGAAGTTAGAGAAATTGGTCGCATTCACAAATAAATGCGTTTTCTCACTAAGTATAGAAATTACTTGAGAATTAATTTAAGATTTTTTAATTATTATTTAATTATTTATGATTGAATAACTGAAATTCTAAAATTAATTTAATTTAATTAGTCATTATGAATCATTAAATAAAGAAATTAAATATATTTCCTTATAGATTCTTTTATGGTAAAGTTGTCATGACTTTAACAAAAATACAATTAGGTTGAGAAAAATTTTAATTGGGAAATTAATTTAGTTAATTTAATTAATTACATTAATTAAATAAATAATATTTATTATGGAAAATAGAAAACAAATATTGTTTTGGATTAAATCATAAATTGTTTAGTCAAAAGTCCAAAAAGCACATATAATTAGACTCAATACATAAGAGGTCCAATTTCCCTCATATGAAAAGTGAGAGGCGATAACTCTATTAATATTTATTAGAGTGTGCCACCCACCTATCTCTTAGTTGGACTAGGGGAATATTTTCTATTGAAATAATGTTATTTATTATATAACAACTCGTTTTCAGTGAAATCGAAAAAGTGGTTTTGGGACCACAAATATGAATTTTAAATATTTATTTTATTAATTTTTTAATGTTTACAGCATGGTTTTAGCGTCATATAAAAAAAATTTAAAAATTTTATCGTTTGCATGCTTAATTCGATAAAAGGACTAAATCGTAAAAGATGCAAAATTTATGTTCTAGTAGTTAAAGGTATTAAATAGCTATATAACTAAAATTTAAGAGTACTTATATGGTAATTAGACCATTTAAGTGATAGTGGACATTTATAAGATAGGTTATATTGAAATTATTAAAGATTTAAAAGGATATTTTGGTAATTTAGTAATAAAGGTTAAAAATAAACAAAACAAATTAATCCGATTTTCATTCATCTTCTTTCTCCACCGAAAATGAATATGGAAGAACACCATTTAGGGCTTTGAAATTTTGGTCCATTCTCTAGCTCATATGTAAGTGATTTTTGTTCCGTTTTTAATTATTTTTATGTTTTCGGGATCGTTGTAACTCAATCTAGCTAGCCTAGGGACTAATTTGTCAAATTTTTAAATGGGTTAGGGTTTTACCATGAATGTGTTCATGTGATTTTTGATGTTTGAAAGAAGAAAATGCATCTTTGTTGATTGATAAACAACTTTTGTAAAGTGAATTTTGTTGAAATTGTCAAATAGGGATTTATTTGTGAAATGTATAAAATACATGGTGAAATGTGTGAATCTATGAAATGTATGAGTTATTTTGAGTATGTTTATAATTCGGCTATACATGGTTAGGGATGAAATTGCATGAATTTCAATTTATGAGCTTAAGGACTAAATTGTAAAAAAGTTAAAATGTTAGTGGTAAATTTGTAATTATGCAAAAATGTGGCTTATGGATTGAATTGAACAATTTAGATTGATTAAAACACTTATTTGAGTATAATTATTTATTTAGATCAAGATAAACCTCAACCGGATTTAAATCGAAAGAAGGCAAAAGTCGTGGATTAACTAATCGTATTCCTATGCACTAGTTGTCAAAGTAAGTTCATAGTAGTAAATTGTTTAATTGAATTACTTTATGTATTTGTACTTTATAATTTAGTACATAACTATTGTGCTTCGGTACCCTTGTTGGCACATACGTGCCCCTATTGTACTTCGGTACCCCTATTCGCACATATGTGCCCCTGTTGTACTTTAATAGCCCTGTTTGCACATACATGCCCCTATTGTACTTCGGACCCCATATTCGCATATACGTTCCCCTGTTGTACTTCGATACTCTTGATAGCATTTTTCGTGTCGTGTTTACGTTTCAGTAACATCAATCAAGTAAAATAAGAGTTTTGTTCAATTAATGTTAAGTTAATTAATTTGCTATGTGCTTACTAAGCTTTATAAGCTTATACGTTTTTTGTGTCATTTGGTAAATTACTTTTGCTGACTTGGGACAGATCAAAATTTCGGCTCACACTATCCATCATCGTTGGTAGCTTTTAAACTCTTTTGGGATTGTGGCATGTATATGTGGTTATATAAGTATACATATGTATGTGTCTAGTTAATTTTGGTATAATAATGAAATACTAAGTTATGTGTTTGAACACTTGTTTTCTAGGTTGTATATATGTATCTTTTGACTTGAAAATTTATATGGATGCAATCACTTGTAAATGGTTTAATGTTGATGAATTAAGTGTGATGCTAGCATTTATATCTTGGATAAATGGTTGAAAACAAAAAATAAAAAATAAAGATGAAAGGCTAGTTTAAAAATGCATGTTATAAATGTTTTGTAGTATGTTTGTTATAAGGTGGTTTGGTATCTTTGCTATCAATGACATATAAGCCCATTTGTGTTAGTAGTGGAATGATACAATTGGTAGCTTTTTGGTGTTTGGTAGTTAGGTAATTTAAATGGCATATGTTGATGTAAATTTAGTTTTGAAGTTAGTGAAAATTATGGAAAATTTAAGTATATTAGTGTATATCAATTGATGTTGTGATTGAGGTGCCCTTTGGGCACATTGGTTGGATGTATATATATTATATTGGGATTGCTTATTTATGCTTGGTTTTAATGCAATTTGAATGATTGATCACATGTGAAAATGTAACACCCCAAACCCGGTCAATACACCACGACCAAATCTGGTATATTACGGGGAAAAACGTATTTGAAATGTTAGATTTTCGGATAAAAGTTTGATGAAAACTCTTTGCTGTATTTTGTAATTTGCAAAAATCTTGGGCATGATTGTTTTGAAACCGATAGTGCACTTTGCTAACCCGGAAGTTTTGAAAACTTAGTGGAATCCAATTGCAAAACTAATTTATATCATTTGGAAATTCGAGTTATTCCTTTTTAGTTGCTTAAAAACATTTTTGATTCAGCTTGAATTTGAAAACATTTGAGTTGCATTCATTTTTAGTTACAGCGTGATACCCGACGGTAAAGTTTAAAACATATCGCTTTGTAAAGTTTAAAACATATCGCTTTGTAGTTTAGAAAACCTTATCGTTCCAAGTTTTGCGAATATTACCCAATAATTTGTTAAGGCATATCTCGAAATCAAATTTAAGCATAAAATAACCAAAGTAAAATTTTAAAAGGCCTTTTACAAACCCAACAAAACCAAATGGAAATAAATACAGTAAAGTACCAAGTTTTTTTTTAAACAGTGCAAGTCCCAATTATTCATGGCATGGTCACCTCGAGTCCACCCGGCTCCATGTCCGCGATCTAAGTGTCACCTGAAATGATAAAGGAGAAGGTGAGTTGCAAGACTTAGTGCATAAATCCCTCTCCCAAAGAATGCAACATACTAACACACATCATAACAAAGCAATACAATTAATGCACCCGATCCTAACCATCCATAACACCTTTTCTACCCCGTGTGGTACCAAACCACTGGTGGTGCCAAACCACTGGTGACCCAAAGTCACGATATCCATCAATGTGGTGCCAAACCACTGGTGACCCAAAGTCACAAATAATCCATATGTGGGGCCAACCCACGTGTGATACCAAATCACTGGCGACGATCTCGTATCTCGATAGTGGGGCTAACCCACGGTGGTACTAAGCCACAGGGACGAGTCGCTATGAGGTGCCAAACCTCTGGTGTCCCAAAGACACAATTGTGATACCAAATCACTGGTGACCGAAGTCACGATTAGTCAAGTCGTGGGGCCAACCCACGTGTGATGCCAAATCACTGGCGACGATCCCGTAATATCAACTGTGGGGCCAACCCACTGTGGTACTAAGCCACTGGGACAAGTCGCTATGAGGTGCCAAACCTCTGGTGACCCAAAGTCACAATAATCGATCTGTGGTACCAAACCACTGGAGGTGCCAAACCTCTGGTGTCCCAAAGACACGGATATCATATTCCCCCTCCTCTCATATCACCCATAAACATACCATACTGATGCAAATCGTGCAATCATGCAAATCATGCTAATATGTTTAATGTAGCATCTCATAACACATACATCATAGATCATGATATCATATCAAAAACAGAGCTCGTAATGAAACGGACTTACCCGAATCCGTGCACATACCCCATAGGGTATCATATCAATCAACCATACTGTTTCGACTTTAAGCAATCAAAGTTATTAAGCATATTACTAAGTAAAAGTGTGTTAGTTTACACACATTAATCACGCAAGCCTTAGTCTAAACGAATCGATCTAAGACCCTCGATTAGCTTGCTCCTATAATCGGCCAAATAAGAACATTAGGACCAAGGCCATTCGCCACCCCAAATAAACTAAAGGGTTAACACTCAAACCCTTACCTTACGAATGATTTGGTTTCCTACCAAATCCCGAACCAACTGATGGTTCCTTTGACAATCGGCCACACCCTGTTAAGAAGAACAATTAGTCCTTGAAGACTTTGGCTTAACGAGACTAAGAGAATAAACCAATGAAACCAACCCTTACCACCACTTACCAACCGATCACTCTCAAGCGGAGGCTTCGCTTGACTGCTACGAAATCCTGGAGTTCCTATAACAAAATGGTTCCAAACAAATCGATTAACACACTTCCAAACAAATGCCGAATCAACCCTTACCTTGCAAAAAAATCGACAGAGAACAGGGAGAGGAAGAAATAGGCATTCGGCCTAGCACTAACCTTCTTCTAAAAAAAAAAACCCGATTGGAGAGACCACCCCCTTGCTTGTGATTCGGCCAAAACTTAAATAAAAAGAGAAGGGGATTTGGCTGAGTTTGTTTAAGACTATCAAACAAGGTTCGGCTATAGGTGTTTAACACCACCTATGGTACGGCTTGGGTGGTAAGAGAAAAAGAAAAGAGTGAAATGGAGATGAGGTTTCAAAGAAGGATTTGAGAAGAAGAAAGATAATGGACGGGAGGAAGGTACTTTCGGTTTTGGAAGAAAAAGAAAGGAGAAGGTGTTTTGGAGTGTAAAGTTTGACTACCCAAGTTTCAAAGAAAGAAAGAAAGTATGAGAGAAAAGAGAATACTAGTTTGACTTAGTGCAAATGAAAAGAAAGAGAGAAGTAGGAAAGTATATGGTTCGCCAAAGTTAACAAAGAAATAGAAGCTTGAGAACTCAAAGAACATTAATTTGCTAGTGAAAATGAAAGAAAAATAAAGCAAGTTTCGGCAAGGTATATGTTGCTTTGGGGATTTTTGGTTCTCAAAAGAAAAACAATTAAGAAACTCCTTTGAAAAAAAATCAGCTAAGCACTTAGACTATGGCTGGCCGAAAGTCACTCCACAATTGCCAAAAGAATTTCGGCACTCCCACCTACACACCTACCAAACCGGCCACTCCCCCCATGAAGAGTCCAACATTCGGCCACCACCCACAAACACTCATGGCCACTAATTCAAACCGATTTGAATTAGTCAAACCCCCAACTCACTCCTTAATTCACTCCTTGTCCACCATTTAAATTATTTGACTTGGTCTATGGCAGAGTTTGATCTGCACACAACTTCTCCCCCTCCATGCCATCAAAATGGAAGCAAAATGTGTGGCTTCTGCAGCTCGAACTCATGACCTCCTCCCCTTGCAAGGCGTCCCACACACAAGCTCTAAGTGGCACCTCTTGCCACTCCACCAAGGCTCCTCTTGTGTTAAAATCCACCGACAAAATACCTATAACCCCTAGCTCCCCACTCCATTCACTTAAAGCTTAGAAACTAAAATTTTCTCTACCACTCGAGCTTACACTAGGCTTACAACTAAGCCCCAAAACATCAAAACAACCACATCAGCAGATCAAACACATGCAAGCAATGCAATAACAAAATAGCCCCTATTCCGGGATATTACGCTTCTACCCTTTAAAAATAATTTCGACCCGAAATTACACGATCACAAGAGTTGAGGGTATTGCTGTCTCATCATATCCTCTGGTTCCCACGTAGCTTCCTCCACGCCATGATTTCGCCATAGCACTTTTACCAAAGGAACTGACTTTCTATGCAGAACCTTCACATCCCAATCTAGAATCTGCACTGGTTCTTCCTCTAAGGTCAAATCCGGATTCACCTCGATATCTTCCACTGCTACGACATGCGATGGATCTGAACGATATCGTCTAAGCATCGAAACGTGGAATACGTCATGAATCTGACTTAGCTCTGCTGGCAACTCAAGCTGATACGCTACCGGTCCCAAACGTCTCAGTACCTTATACGGCCCAATAAACCTCAGACTTAACTTGCCTTTTCTCCCGAACCTCAACACTTTCTTTCATGGCGAGACCTTTAGAAAGACCTCATCACCCACGGAAAACTCTATATCTCTACACTTGAGATCGGTAAGACTTACATCCGTCAAGCTTCCTCCAATCGAGCTGAATCAACTTAACCTTGTCTTGAGTCTCTGTAACCAACTCTGGTCCCAATATCTGACGTTCACCCAACTCCGTCCAACATGTAGGTGAGCGACACTTCCTACCATACAATGCCTCATACGGTGCCATCTTGATACTTGCTTGGTAACTGTTGTTGTAGGCGAACTCAGCTAATGGTAGAAACTCTTCCCAACTACCTCTGAAGTCAAGGACACAACCTCGAAGCATATCCTCTAATATATGTATAACCCTTTCCGATCGCCCATCGATCGGGTGAAATGCCGTTCTGAAATCCAACCGTGTACCTAGAGCCTGATGCAACGCTTTCCAGAACCTTGACGTAAATCGGGATCCCTATCCGAGATGATCGACATCGGCACCCATGCGGCCTCACTATCTCGACACATACGACTTCGCTAACCTCTGAAGTGAGTAATCCACCTCACCGAATAAAGTGAGCTGATTTAGTCAGACGATCCACAATTACCCAAACTGAGTCCTTCTTGCTAGGCGTAAGAGGTAATCCGCTGACGAAATCCATAGTTATCCTTTCCCACTTCCACTGTGGAATCTTTCTTGGTCAAGCAACCTCGACAAAGAATCGATGCTCGATCTTGACCTACTAACATGTTAGACACTTCCCTACAACCTCTGTCACTTCTCTCTTCAGACCCGGCCACCAAAACTGCTCTTTTAGACCCCGATACATCTTACTGCCTCCAGGATGCATAGCGTAGGGGCTGCTATGTGCGTCCTGAAGAATCTTCTGCCTTAACTCGATATCCCTCGGCATACAAGATCTCCCTTGGAAATACAGCACTCCATCACTAGACAAACTGAAACCCTCCAAACTATTATTCTGCACTTGTGACCTCTGCGCATTCAGAACCTCATCCTCTAACTGCTTTTCCTTAATCTGCTCAACCCACGTAGGCTTAACCTACAATTCTGCCAGAATACTTCCGTCGTCATACAAACTCAAATGGGCAAACATCGCTCTTAAGTCCGCTACAACCTTACGGCTCAACGCGTCTGCCACCATGTTAGCCTTGCCCGGATGATACTCAATCGAACAGTCGTAATCCTTTAGCAACTTAATCCATCTGCGCTGCCTCAGATTCAAATCCTTATGAGTCAAAAGATACTTCAGACTCTTGTGATCTATGTAGACTATCGATCTCTCTCCGTACAAATAGTGCCTCCAGATTTTCAAGGCGAAGACTACTGCCGCTAACTCCAGGTCCTGCGTCGGATAATTGACTTTATGTGGCCTCAACTGCCGAGATGCGTAAGCCACAACCTTCCCTTCCTGCATCAGCACACAACCCAAACCCGTATGTGATGCATTGCAATAAACTGTGAATTCCTTTCCTTCCTCAGGCTGAATTAGAACCGAAGCTTCAGTCAAAATCTTCTTTAACTTGTCGAAACTCTCCTGCTGCTTTCAGTCCAAACGAACAGAACTCCTTTTCTTAACAATTTGGTCATTGGTGCTGCGATCAACGAAAAACCCTCTACAAATCTTCGGTAGTATCCTGCCAAGCCCAGAAAACTCCGAATCTCAGCTACTGACTTAGGCGGCTTCCAATCCAAAACTGCCTCAATCTTTCGAGGATCCACTCTAATCCCCTCAGCCGACACTACATGACTCAAGAAGATTACCTCCCTCAGCCAGAACTCGCACTTACTAAACTTAGCATAAAGCTGTTTCTCCCTCAGAATCTGTAACACAACTCGTAAATGCGCATCATGTTCCTCCTTAGTCCTTGAATACACCAAGATATCGTCAATAAAAACCACGACGAACTGGTCCAAATACTGCTGGAACACCCTATTCATCATATCCATGAATGCTGCCGGCGCGTTAGTCAACCCAAACGGCATTACCAGAAATTCATAGTGCCCATACCAAATACGAAATACCGTCTTACAGATATCCGCCTCCTTCACCTTTAACTGATGATATCCAGACCTTAAATCGATCTTCGAGAATACTGATGCACCTTTCAGCTGATCAAACAAGTCATCTATCCGTGGCAACAGATACTTGTTTTTGATCGTCAGCTTATTCAACTAGCAGTAGTCTATACACATCTGCATAGTACCGTCTTTCTTTTTGACAAAGAGTACCGGCGCTCCCCAAGGTGAAACACTTGGCCTGATAAAGCCTTGGTCCAACAACTCCTGAATCTGAGCCTTAAGCTCTACTAACTCTTTTGGCACCATCCTATACGGAGCAATAGACACTGGCGCAGTTCCGGGTAATAGATCTATCCCGAACTCCACCTCTCGATCCAGTGGCAAACCCGGAAGCTCCTCTGGAAACACATCATCAAATTCCTTAACTATTCGGACCTCCTCTACGGCAGACTCCTCAGCCTCCAAGGCATACACATGAACCACATATGCTTTACAGCCCTTCCTGACCATCTTCTCAGCTTTCAAAGCAGACATCACGTTGGACAAGTAATCCCTTCTATTACCGATCAGGACCACCTCATCACCCTTAACCGTCCTTAGAACCATGCGCTTAGCGCAAGAATCCAACCTCGCTGGTACTTAACCAACCACCCATCCCAAGGATCAAATCGAACTCTCCAAGCGGCGGTTCCATCAGATCGACCTCAAACACTACCCCTTGGAGTTCTAGGGTACATCTCTATACTGACTTATCTACAATTACGAATGACCTGAGGGCTAATTACGGTCATCCGCCTAGAAGATATCTCGAGTCTAAATCCATGGTCTTCACTATGCTACTTGCAACATATGAATCGTTGAACCCACATCGATCAAAGCGAGAAATGGAGAACCAAAGATCAAAAACGCACGGTTATGACGTCCGGTGCGTCGCCCTCCTCTCGACGCCTCACTGCATATACTAACCCTGGCTATCTTGCCTCAGAAATACCCGCACCTCTGCCCGGTGCTCCTCGGCCCCGACCAGAACCATTACCTCCTCTGTCATTACCATGACCCCTCTGTGGTGGCGGTTCATTACTCCGAAATCCGAGCACGGCCGACCCTCGGTGAATCCTCACCAACTTACGCAGACGGGTCCCTCACACGATGGTCCAACAACCACACTCAAAACATCCTCTTCCACCACCAACATCCTCCCAATGAGCTTTCCCATAATCGGTTAACCTTGTGGCGGTCCCTAATTAGCAAAGAATGAACCTACGGATCGATTTGGCCCACTGTCTAGCCCTTTTTTGAGGATTACCTGACGACCCAGAAGATCCAAAACTCCACTTTTGCCTGTTCCTATCCACATTCTGCCTCACAGACTCTTTAACCCCTTCGGCTACCTTAGCCTTTTCTACCAGGACAGCAAGCTCACGCTCCTGTTGTGGAGCAATCAACAACCTTAATTCATCTCTCAAACCATCCTCGAATCGAACACACCTCTCGTGTTCAGTAGCCACCATGCCCCTAGCATACCGACTCAGCCTCAAGAACTCTGCCTCGTACTCGACACGCACTTACTCCCGCATCAAACCTCGAAATGCCTTCCGTTGATCATTAATGTAGCTAGCTCCGATGTATTTTTCTGATATGCAGCCTTAAAATAATCCCAAGTAAGATCTTCTGCAGTGCATCGTCTCCGAATCGTGAGCCACCACCGGTATGACTCATCTCGAAGAAGCGATACTATCCCTTTAGTTTCTCTTGAAAGCCTGTGTCTAAATCGTCCATGATCCGCTCTGTCGCCTCCACCAATATTTAGCCGTCTTGAGAGCCACACCGCACACACCTCGAAATACCTCGGACCGCTTGTTCGAGTCATTCGAGCCGATTTACGAGCTCCTCGCACCTCCACCTATTCCAACTACCCTTTCCGAACTCATGACATCGCCGGGTGACACTGCGTCGTCCCGGTCTGTTCTCAAACTCACCACCTCTAGTGGTGGCGATATCAGATCTCATTCTCGACCCCTGACCAGATCCTATGGGTTCAAAAACTATCATCCTACCCCGTCCACGACCACGACCACGTCCACCTCGAGCGCTCATGACTAAAATCTCGTCTTGTCTGATTAGAAGTTTATGCATTAGTAAATATTCCACTGTTTTAAAGGCATGAGTCTTATGAATATCTCTTATTAAAGAAGTTTTGTTTCCGCGAGTCCACAGAGTCTTATTGTTTCCAGTTTCTAAAGTAGTTTACTACTGCTAGTCATTCAGTCACATCACATCAAAAATCTCAAGCATTAGTAAGGGGTACTTACCTGGGCGGATTGGTGCCGGAGTCTCGATGCCATGCCTCTCAAACCATATACTTTAAAACCAACACACTTAAACCAGTATTTAAAACATCTTGGGCCTCGAGCCCACAGCTGAGCCTTTGAACTTGGCTCTGATACCACAATTGTAACACCCCAAACTCGGTCAATACACCACGACTGAATCTGGTATATTACGGGGAAAAACATATTTGAAAGGTTAGATTTTCGGATAAAAGTTTGATGAAAACTCTTTGCTGTATTTTGTACTTTGCAAAAATCTTGGGCATGATTGTTTTGAAACCGATAGTGCACTTTGCTAACCCGGAAGTTTTGAAAACTTAGTGGAATCCAATTGCAAAACTAATTTATATCATTTAGAAATTTGAGTTATTCCTTTTTAGTTGCTTAAAAACATTTTTGATTCAGCTTGAATTTGAAAATATTTGAGTTGCATTCATTTTTAGTTACAGCGTGATACCCGACGGTAAAGTTTAAAACATATCGCTTTGTAGTTTAGAAAACCTTATCGTTCCAAGTTTTACCGAATATTACCCAATAATTTGTTAAGGCATATCTGAAATCAAATTTAAGCATAAAAATAACCAAAGTAAAATTTTTAAAAGGCCTTTTACAAACCCAACAAAACCAAATGGAAATAAATAGAGTAAAGTACCAAGTTTTTTTTTAAACAGTGCAAGTCCCAATTATTCATGGCATGGTCACCTCGAGTCCACCCGGCTCCATGTCCGCGATCTAAGTGTCACCTAAAATGATAAAGGAGAAGGTGAGTCGCAAGACTCAGTGCATAAATCCCTCTCCCAAAGAATGCAACATACTAACACACATCATAACAAAGCAATACAATTAATGCACCCGATCCTAACCATCCATAACACCTTTTCTACCCCGTGTGGTACCAAACCACCGGTGGTGCCAAACCATCGGCGACCCAAAGTCACGATATCCATCAATGTGGTGCCAAACCACTGGTGACCCAAAGTCACAAATAATCCATATGTGGGGCCAACCCACGTGTGATACCAAATCACTGGCGACGATCCCGTATCTCGATAGTGGGGCCAACCCACGGTGGTACTAAGCCACAGGGACGAGTCGCTATGAGGTGCCAAACCTCTGGTGTCCCAAAGACACAATTGTGATACCAAATCACTGGTGACCGAAGTCACGATTAGTCAAGTCGTGGGGCCAACCCACGTGTGATGCCAAATCACTGGCGACGATCCCGTAATATCAACTGTGGGGCCAACCCACTGTGGTACTAAGCCACTGGGACAAGTCGCTATAAGGTGCCAAACCTCTGGTGACCCAAAGTCACAATAACCGATCTGTGGTACCAAACCACTGGAGGTGCCAAACCTCTGGTGTCCCAAAGACACGGATATCATATTCCCCCTCCTCTCATATCACCCATAAACATACCATACTGATGCAAATCGTGCAATCATGCAAATCATGCTAATATGTTTAATGTAGCATCTCATAACACATACATCATAGATCATGATATCATATCAAAAACAGAGCTCGTAATGAAACGGATTTACCCAAATCCGTGCACATACCCCATAGGGTATCATATCAATCAACCATACTATTTCGACTTTAAGCAATCAGGTTATTAAGCATATTACTAAGTAAAAAGTGTGTTAGTTAACACACCTGTTAATACGCAAGCCTTAGTCCAAACGAACCGATCTAAGACCCTCGATTAGCTTGCTCCTATAATCGGCCAAATAAGAACATTAGGACCAAGGCCATTCGGCCACCCCAAATAAACTAAAGGGTTAACACTCAAACCCTTACCTTACGAATGATTTGGTTTCCTACCAAATCCCGAACCAACTGATGGTTCCTTTGACAATCGGCCACACCCTGTTAAGAAGAACAATTAGTCCTTGAAGACTTTGGCTTAACGAGACTAAGAGAATAAACCAATGAAACCAACCCTTACCACCACTTACCAACCGATCACTCTCAAGCGGAGGCTTGCTTGATCGCTACGAAAATCTCGAGTTCCTATAACAAAATGGTTCCAAACAAATCGATTAACACACTTCCAAACAAATGCCGAATCAACCCTTACCTTGCAAAAAATCGACAGAGAAACAGGGAGGGAAGAAATAGGCATTCTGCCTAGCACTAACCTTCTTCTAAAAAAAAAACCCGATTGGAGAGACCACCCCCTTACTTGTGATTCGGCCAAAACTTAAACAAAAAGAGAAGGGATTTAATGAGTTTGTTTAAGACTATCAAACAAGGTTCTGCTATAGGTGTTTAACACCACCTATGGTACTTGGGTGGTAAGAGAGAGAGAAAGAGTGAAATGGAGATGAGGTTTGAAGAAGGATTTGAGAAGAAGAAAGATAATGGACAGGAGGAAGGTACTTTCGGTTTTGGAAGAAAAAGAAAGCGAGAAGGTGTTTTGGAGTGTAAAGTTTCAGCTACCTAGGTTTCAAAGAAAAAAAGCAAGTATGAGAGAAAAGAGAATACTAGTTTCGGCTTAGTGCAAATGAAAAAGAAAGAGAGAAGTAGGAAAGTATATGGTTCGGCCAAAGTTAACAAAGAAATAGAAGCTTGAGAACTCAAAGAACATTCGGCTGCTAGTGAAAATGAAAGAAAAACAAAGCAAGTTTCGGCAAGGTATATGTTGCTTTGGGATTTTCGGTTTTCAAAAGAAAAACAATTAAGAAACTCCTTTGAAAAAAAATCAGCTAAGCACTTAGACTAAGGCTGGCCGAAAGTCACTCAACAATTGCCAAAAGAATTTCAGCACTCCCACCTACACACCTACCAAACCGGCCATTCCCCCCATGAAGACTCCAACATTCGGCCACCACCCACAAACATTCATGGCCACTAATTCAAACCGATTTGAATTAGTCAAACCCCCAACTCACTCCTTAATTCACTCCTTGTCCACCATTTAAATTATTTGACTTGGTCTATGGCAGAGTTTGAACTGCACACAACTTCTCCCCCTCCATGCCGTCAAAATGAAAGCAAAATGTGTGGCTTCTGCAGCTCAAACTCATGACCTCCTCCCCTTGCAAGGCGTCCCACACACAAGCTCTAAGTGGCGCCTCTTGCCACTCCATCAAGGCTCCTCTTGTGTTAAAATCCACCGACAAAATACCTATAACCCCTAGCTCCCCCAGCTCCATTCACTTAAAGCTTAGAAACTAAAATTTTCTCTACCACTCGAGCTTACACTAGGCTTACAACTAAGCCCCAAAACATCAAAACAACCACACTGTAGATCAAGCACATGCAAGTAATGCAATAACAAAATAGCCCCTATTCCAGGATATTACTGAAAAAGTGGTTGTAGGTTTATGCTTGAATGGGTGAGAAAAATGGTTTGGAAATGGCCTATTTTTTGTCTACACAGGCAGAGACTCAGGCGTGTGTCTCGGCCGTGTGTCCCATTGTAGGTTTCAAAGGGTTGCAAGTCAGGTTGTTACACGGCCTAGCACACAGCCTGTCACACGGGCATGTGGCTTGGCTCTGTGACCCAAGTCAGTGAGTTACACAGGCATGGACACGGGCTGGGACATGGTCGTGTATCCCTACTTCGAATGTGCACATGACCTAAGACACGGTGTGTCCCTTAGCAGTGTGAGTTACATGGCAGTGTGACCCCTGCAGCTTGAAAATTTTATCTTTTTTCGAAAAATTTCATATGTTCCTGATTTAGTCCCAATTTGTTTTTAATATCTTTTTAGGGCCTTGAGGTCCTATAAAAGGGATCGTATGAATGATTTTGGATGATATTGTGATTATTTATGCTATGATTTGTTGTGGTAATAAAATGTTTATTGTATGATGTTATCCTCAGGTAATACTCCATAGCCCTAATCCAGTGACGAATACGGGCTAGGGGTGTTACAATTTAAGCCTTTTTCAACCAATATTCCTCTAAGTTATAAATAGATGACATCGGTTGACCTTAAAGAGACACATCTTGAGTATCAATGTTATTGTTATTCTGCCAAAAAGTAGTGGAAATTTATTAATTAAGATTAAATTCTATTTTCTGAGAATTACGATCTTTATCAGTTTCTATAGAGAGAATTAATTTCCTACTAAAAGTAATAAAATCATTTCTTGTTATGTGTTTGGTTCGTATTCTTGAGCTCACACTCAGAACAATTTGGAGTACGAGGATAGCGAAGAAGGTCGTTTGGTTGAAAGTCAGGACCGTCTTAGATCTGTATCACGTGAAACACATGTATTTTTCGGTAAAATTTTATTGTTGTAAATAACATAAATCAGCCCGATTATGACAATTTTTAAACTTTCACTATTACTATAAACCATTTCCTTAATTGGATTTTTCCAACAGGCTTGATATAGCTTTGCAAGATAATCAGGTGTACGTCAAGTATGCGACCAATGTTCTTTCATACAACATCGATAGCACAAACTTTCAATACTTTTTTAAGTATTGATTAGACCACCTTTCTTTTTCTTTTCAATTTTATTCTTCTTTTGATGGTTAATATTACCACCATGATAACAATAATTATTACCTCCTCAATCACGTCCAAAATTACAGTCACAGTCGCAACCACAACCAAAATTTCTTTCACTTTTAGAAGTATTGTGTACTGCCACATTCACTTTTAAGGATGGAGAAAAACTAGTGGGATGACTTTCATGATTTTTTAGTAACAACTTATTATTTTGCTCGGCCATAAAAAGGCATGAGATTAATTTAGAGTATTTCTTTAAACTCTTTTCACAATATTGCTGCTACAATAGCACATTAGATGCATGAAAGGTTGAAAAAGTTTTCTATAATAAGCTTGCATCAATAATTTTCTTCTACACAACTTTAATTGAGAGCCTTTCTTGAATAATGCAGAGTTATACTCTCTGATTTGAAATCTTGCAACCTAAGGTGCATCTAATCATAACGAGCTTTAGGAGAGATTACCATTTTTATGGTCGTATCTTTCTTTCAGATTATTCACAATTTAATGGATCCTTTATGATTAAATATTCTTCTTTCAACGCTTCATGAAGATGATAACGGAAGAAAATCATAGATTTAGCTTTGTTTTGGCTAGATCCATGATTGCCTTGCACAATTGTATTTCAAAAACCTTTAGCATGTAGATGGATTTCATCATCAAGTATCCATGATAAATAGTTTTTTCTAAATATATCAAGAGCACATAATTATTACTAAAACAAAACAATAAAAGAATCTTTACAAAATAATAAATTTACTAAAAAAAGGAATAGTAATAAACCATTATATTTGAAATATATATTTAATAGGTAAATATAAGGAAAGTTTTACCAACAAAAATCTAAAAAGGTTGGTGACGAAAACATACCAAATACGAAAAACTAGTTATATATATTCCTTGGTGTACATTTTTTTGATCTCTAATGTAGCCAAGTGGTTAGAATGTGATGAAATTTTCAAAGGACATGGGTTCTAGTCTTATGCTTACTAGCTTTCACTACAGGAAAACAGACTTTTTGCGGCGTTTTTTTTTACTTTAGCTGCGCTTTTAAGCGCAAGCGCCGTAAAAAACATGCCACTAAATTTTGCGCGTTTATTTGAAAAAAATGACGCTAAAGACCAGGACTTTTAGCGGAGCTTTTATAGAAAATGCCGCTAAAAGTCCTAATCTTTAGCGGCATTTATAGAAAATGCCGCTAAAAGTCCTTGTCTTTAGCGGCGCTTCTATTGAAAACGCCGCTAAAAGTCCTGGTCTTTAGCAGTGTTTTTACAAAGCGTCGCTAAAAATCCTAGTCTTTAGCGGTGCTTCTGTAAAAAATGCCGCTAATTTGGGCAGATTTGCAACATAAATTTTTCACCAATATCCCACCCTTCTTGCATAAAATCCAACCAAAAAAAGCAAATATAGCATGAAATCCAACCAAAACAGCAAATACCGCATGAAATCCAACCAAAAACAGCAAATCTAAATGATACCAAATTATACGAAAGATATATGATATAAATTATAAATGAAGTATAATTCAAAAATTTCTTACATGAAACAACATAAGTAACTAACCCTCTTTTGGACAGCATTTACACTTCAATTAAACAAGCATTAACATTCGGTAATCATGGGAAACATGTCCTGCTTTGGGCATCTTCACCTTCCAATTAACCATGCATTCCAACAACCAAGGATAATCAAATAAAATAAAATCAGACAACACTAATTCACTTACTTTTTTAAAAAACAAAAAAGAACTCACAGTATGGTAGATAACAGATAAGTAGATGGCAGAAAATGGAGTAGCAACAGAGGGTTGCCGATGGAGATGCAACAGAGGGCTGCCAACAGCGATTCAGATGGCTACTAAAGGTGATGTCGAGGGCTGCCAACAACGATTCAGAGGGCTGCCAAATAATAACCATAATATGTTTATCACCTCATTAGAACACAAATATGCAAACTCACATGGAACCATATGTAAATATATTATAATTCGCATCCCTTATAGCACATTCATCATGAATAACATAACCAAATGTGTATAGACATCAAAGCTCACTCAAATGGCCTATTTCACATATAATCTACTGGTTTAATCATGTCTAAAACATCATGCTTACACATGAACTAAGTCATATTAAACTAAACATAAATATCTAATATTTAAGCATAACATATATACAAACTTGTCATCACAAACCAAAACCAAATGACCAAACCACAAATGAATCAAACATTAGTCCACTCATATGATAAAAACATCATTTTCGAATCTCATAAAACCAAATATACGAACAAAGTTTCACATACATTTATACACATCATAGTCGAATTACCAACCTACTATATTCATCACACAAATCCAACATTTAGCTAATTACACATCATCAACTAAACCAAACTTTACTGTCAATTTCACCAACCATTTGTAAATTTTCATATAGTTTACTTCTCATGTTAAATTATTTGGTTAACATTTTTCGTTTTGTATCTTTTGTTTTGTATTTTTATCTAAAATGTACCTTAATAATTTCAACAACCCGGTCTACTCCACTCTCAACAGCAAATAGAGGCTAGAGTCAGAAAAGTTATATCTGTTAAGCAATTTAAAGCGAATGGTTACTTGGTTACTTGGTTACTTTATAAATAAAAATAGAAAATAAATATAATATCGCATAAATCACAATAAATACATATGAATATATACATGGTTACTTGTCAAACATAAATTGCAAACGATTGTTACATAAATTGAATGGCTCATAAACCCTATTACACAACTCATATGATACAAAACAAATATATAAATATATGCAAGGTTATTTGTCATAACTTAAAACATTCTATGAAAGGATATATCACTATGTTAAAAATTTGCTAAACTTGTATATTTATATATACTGTCATTTTCCTCTCAACATATGAAAGAAATTGTTATAAAATTCATGTATATATTAAAGAAATGGATAACCATGAAATGGAAGATCAGAAATCAGCAGCATCTAAATTAGTAATTTAAAGGGAAAGTGCATATAAACAAGCAAAAAAATTCAGCAACGAAACATGTACCTAGAATAGAGGTCAATAGCTGTGGTGTATTTAGTTGCACTAAATATTAATTCAGGTGCTCGATAGTACCTAGAACAAATGTAAGATTTTAAGAGTAGCACCAAATTTTAATTCAGTTGAAGCAAATAAAAAAAATTATCAATATCAGTACCAAATATTAATTCGAAGATTAAATTGCAGCTTCAGTTGAACCAATAGCTGCAGGAGGACCAAGAAGCATAAACTGAAATACATAGAACAATAATTCACTAATAATTTAATTTATAAACAAAAAATATAAAATAAATATAATAACAGACAACATTAATATACATGCATTTCCATTTCCAGGGTAAGCCGCCCTAGTAAGGAAAGAAACATAAAAGGTTGATTACATGCATACATATACATCATATATATACATGCATACATACATCCGTGCATGCATTCAAAGGTTTTTATTAGACATACTTGCAGTAAATCTTCAAGGCGCAGGACATGGACAAACTGCAGTGAACCAATTTAGCTTCAGTTATAATACTTGCAGTAAATCTTAAAGTCCCGGGTTGGTCTTTTGGTCTTCAAATTGGCAAGAGACATAAATAGAAACAATGTAAGCCTAAATCATTATGTCCTTTGTCATTTGTTCATCATAAGTTCCAAAGTTAAAATGGCAGATAACTGAGACTTGAAGCACTCATTTACATGAAAGGCTAAAGTTTCGGTTTTACCCTAATTGATTCAGGGGATTACTCTTTAAGAGGTGATATCTAACAAATTTGGAGTTCAAAGCTGTACAACCCCTTTCTTTAAGGCTTCAAGTTGTAGAGGAAAGCAGTCAATTGGAAAATGAAAAATGGTATGGAACTCAACCCTAAACATATATGCCTAAAAGCTGAAAACGAAAACAAAAATGAAAACGAAAATGAAATTTGCCTAAAAACTAAAAACAATAACAATAACATAAACATATATGCCTAAAAGTTGAAAACAAAAACTCAAAATTCCCTATTCAAGCACTTGCAATCAAACCCAGAATTATATGCGTTAAAGGTTAAAAAATGAAAATGAAAGCAAACCTACAACTCATAAACCTACAGCTTCGGCACAGTAGGGCACCAAACCTACAAGCTTCTTCTACTTAATATCTTCATTCTCTCTTTCATCTATATGCAACCTTTGATTAATTTTGAAGTGAGAGAAAAGTCAAACAATTTCCTTTTGTAATGGCGAAGAGAAGAGTCGAAGTTGATTTCGGAAGGTGGGAAATTAGGGAAAAAATTGCAGAACAACAACTTGGGGAAATTGGGGGAAGAAAGGTTGGGAACTTGGTGAAAATAATCAGGCAAATCTGAATGGGAAAGTGAAGCCAATTTGGGGCTCCAAAAAATGAGTCGTTTAAGTTGGACTTTTTGCGGCGTTTAACATAAAACGCCACTAACAATATGGCTAAAGCTAAAAACGGTGTCGTTTACATACAGTGAAAAACATAATTGCGGCGTTTTTAGTAAAAAATGCTACTAAAAGCAAAGGTAAAAACGTCGTCGTTTCCCAGTTCACCTTATTTGCGGCGTTTTATTTAAAAGCGCCACTAAAACAAAGCCTAAAACGACATCATTTTCGCACAAACGGAACATATTTGTGGCGTTTAACTTAAAAATGCCACTAAAAGCACAAGGGTACAAACGTCATCGTTTTGCCTTAAAACATACTTGCGGCGTTTATACACCAAAACGCCACTAATACGCAGGTGAAAACGACAAAGTTTTTTCACAAACTGAAACATAATTACGGCGTTTCTCATAAAAACGCCACTAAATCTAACCCCTATTGCGGCGTTTGAACAAAAAACGCCGCTATTGCTCTGTTTTTAGCGGCATTTGAACAATAAACGCCGCTATTGCTCTGTTTTTCGCAAAGTTTGAACAAAAAAGGTCGCTATTGTTAAATTTCAAAATATGAAATAAAAAGGTTTAAAAAACTATAATGATAATTTTTATATATTAAATTTCATAATATCTCTTTTACGATTATATAATAAATTATTTAATATATAAATTAAAAAACTTAACCCCCAAACCCCAATACATAACCCCAAATCCAAACTCTAAACCCTAAACTCTAACACATAACCTCAAACCCCAAACTATATAATGATAATTTTAATATTAAAATTCATATTATCTATTTTACAATTTTATAATAAATTATTTAATATATAAATTAAGGATAAAAATTTGAACCTATTTTAAAGAAATAAACATTGTGGTAATGGATACATACCATTCGGGGTTATGGGAAGACAGTTTCACAATAAAAGGAAGGATTGGTGAATGATGGTTGGATCCAACAACTTCGGGATTATGGGATTCTAGGGATTTTGGGGATTTGAATTAGGGGAAATCGATTTGAGGGGTTTTGATTTCGGGATTTTAGGAAATTTTTAAGTGGGAAATTTTTAGGGACTTAGGAAATTTAGGGTTTGGGGAAATATTAATAGGGGTTATGGGATACTGAAATTAATTTTTAACAGCGTAGAAAATAGCGTTGTTTTGTGTATGCAATTTCTAAATCACAAATTATAAAACAATAAACTCTAAATCACGAATTATAAATCACAATCCTTAAACCCTTATCCCCTAAACCCTAAGCCACAAAACATAAACCATAAACCCTTAACCTTTAAGCCCTAAACCCCTAACACTTAACCCTTAACCACTAACCACTAACACTTAAACCTTAATACCGTTAAACACTAAGATCTTAAACCCTAAATAACAAACTTTAAAAAACTAAACCCATAGCCAAAAATAATAAACCCTAAACCATAAAATTAACATACTAAACATTAAACCCTAAATCAATTTTAACATCTTTGTAACTTAAATGAAAACTTCTAAATAGTTTAGTTAGCAATTTTAACTTTTCATAATTAAGTAACTAAAATAGAACTTTCTTATTGCTTATAAGTGAATGTATCAAAATAAAATATAATTCAAAACAAAAATAAAAAATATATGAAAATTAAATCGGATCAAAATGAAACGAGTCCCTACACAAAAATGGTTGCTCAACTTTTAGCGGCGTTTTAAAACGCCGCTATTGCTTAGTTTATTAGTGGCATTTGAATAAAAACGCCGCTATTGCTCAGTTTACTCAATTTATTAGCAGCATTTGAATAAAATGCCACTATTGCTCAGTTTATTATTGATCAGTTTATTAGCAGTGTTTGCATAAAAACACCGCTATTGCTCAGTTAACTTAAAACACCGCTATTGATCAATTTTTAGCCACTAAAAATGCCGCTAAAGACCTGTTTTGCTGTAGTGTTTTGGCTTTGTTTTCTTCTCCGATAGTAATGGATTTGATAAATTTCACAAATGGCTGAAGTAGTTTAAGCAATTTTTCTTGACACAAGAGGTTCGAAACTTTTAGGTTAAAAGGAGGATTTTATTTTTTTTTTTTTTAGAAAAAATTTAAAGAGAGACTAAAAGGAAATCATATAATTATGTCGATAACGTGTTATAAAATAAGAGTAAAGAATAAAAAAATAGGAGAGCAAACAGGGGCGAAGCCAGAACAATTTTTTAAGGGGACCGGATGAAATTTTAATTTTTTATAGTTTATATCTTTATAATTTGTAAAGGATTAAATTGAATTTTTATAATTTTAAGGGGGTCCAAAGTGTAATTTTACCTTTATTAATTTAAATTTTTTTAAAAATTTTAAAGGCTGAAATAACAATTTTACATTTTAAGGGGGCTGGGCCCATGCCAACCCCCTGGCTTCACCCCTGAGAGCAAAAGAAGTATAAAATTTTATTAATCAAATAGGGATCGATGTTTATGAATACTTCTCCAAAGTCTATATTTGTAAAGATAAAAAAAATAAATAAAATAAAGCTCTACTTCTAATAAATGTTAGAGTCTTAAAATGTATAGAATTTATTTTTATCTTGATAGATATTCACTTAATAATAAAATATTTATAATAATTGATATTAATTATTTTTAAGTTAGATTATCTATTTTACATTTTGCTCAATAATATTATTATTAGTTTTAACAATTTCTAATTTTAGAATAATATTTTAAAATTATTTCTTATATTATTTATAAAATTATAAAATAAATTAATGTTTATATATAACCAATTAGTCGAGACCTGAGGAGAAAATCTTCTTGTCGGAAATATTTTTTCCCCATCAAATCTAATAAAGTTGTTTTGATCTCTTTATCTCCTTTTATAATCAATTTTGTACATTGACATATTCCATGTGAGGTCATTTTAAATTCGATGATTTTGAATATGATAAAATAATTAAAATGTGATATAAAAATAATATTAATATAAACTAGAATCAAGGATTTAGAAAATTTGTAATATATTGATTTTAATGATCCTTTGATACTAAGAAGTGTATGTATTATAACTGACATCAACTTTGACATTTGAATCATTTTTATGATATTTGTACACTTAATTAATTTGCCCTTGTTTTGTTAATATTGCTTTTGGCCTTATTTATTCCGTACCAAAATTCTTTTTATTTAGTCATAATAAGGTCAAAAACATTTCTTTTTATGTCAAGCAAATTAGAGACATTGAAATTTCAGTTTTAATTACAATCTCTTTTTTTCTTTGAGAAACCAACCATGTTGTCAATTTCCATAAGTTTCTTAGAATCATGTGATGCGTTCTTGCATACTTGATTAGTTATTTTATTATTACTAGAAAAGTGGAAAAATTGAAATGAAAATAAAACAACATTAAAATTTCCATATCTATTTTTTATTTATATAATATAAAATAAATTTTATTTATTTATATTTTAAAATATATATTATTAAATTAAAATTAAAATTTCATATATATAATTACATCAAATCAAAATTATTTATAAAACTACATATGGAATAAAGTCCCATTTTGAAATGAGACATATAATTGAAGAAAACTAAACCAATAATAAAGTAGGCCCATTTGGGCCGCAATTATTGGCTTTGCGTAACAATGTAAAGATGAAAACTATGGCTTTGGCATTCACCGTTGTTTAATTTGTCTTCATCAATCTTTTGGATGAAATTTAACCATTGTAAATAAAACTACTATTTTGACATTCATGTAGCCTAAAGGAATATGTAACCTCAAACTAAACTATATAGAGAAAGATCAAATATTTCATTTCTTTCCTTTTAATCATAAAAGAACCCAAGTTCTTTTTATTTATTTTACATATGTAAATACAGTACTTAATCATTTTTCAATATTTATGAATTCGGATCACATAAATATAATATAACTTGAATTTGATAGAAAGTCATCAAATTTATAAAATTATAATTGTGTCACAAATTAATAAAGTTATTTGTTTAAATTAGAAGATATTCACCATATTCAAAAGGTTTATACAAAAATATAAAGTTTGAAAATGGGTTTAAGCAAAAAATTAATCTCGCTTAAAATATAAGTCAAATTTTACTTTAATGTTCAAAACTTGAACTTGGCTCGATTAATTTTAAATTTATAATATGATATTATTCTTTTATTTTATGTGTTATGTACTTTATAACATATAAAAATTAAATATATTATACTATAATAAAAATAATAAAAAGTATATTAACTGGTTTATATTAGAAATTTAATAAAAAATATATTGATAACATGTTAATTTGCATGACATTTTGTGTTTAATTCAGTTTATTTTTTAATTGGTCCCTGCTAAATTAGTGTTTTTATGTTTTAATCTTGTCAAGGATGCAATTGGGACGTTAAGAGACAAAAACAAGTAGAAAAGGACCAAATTGAAACACAATCAATGAAATAAGGCCGAATAAAAAATGTGGAGAAAGCCAAGGACTCATCAGATTTTTTGACTTTGTAAAAGCCAAAAATAAAAAAAATCTTATTTTATTTTTTATTTATTTTTTGTTTAATTTTATGTTAAATTAATTAAGGCTAAAATTAGTAAATTCCATGTATATAAATAGGGCTTTAATGTACTTAGGAAGGACACGTCTAATTCTACATTCTGATTTCAATTTGGAATTGAATAGATCTAATTTCTTTTTCTTTCAATTTTGGCGTAAGCATTCTACTGCTTGCTTCCAATTCTAGTTCTTTCAAAATTGGTCTAATTGCTTTCCTAGTACTTTTTTTTTCCATTCTTCACCACCATTATCAAATCACCTTTCAAAATCTACAAAGCATGAATAATTTCATGCTTCACTAAATTCCATCTTAGCTTAAGACCGGTGTTCTCTCCGGACGGGAATCGTGAGATACGTATTCATGCTGAAAATCATTCCAACTGGTATTCACTTTTTTCCTAAGTATTGGGATAGACAACTCATCCCTTAAAGTTAAACTAGATTTCAAGTCAAAGTGCACGTTGGTTTGGAGTCGTGTTTGCTGACAGTTGGAGAAATGAGTCGGCCGTGCTATATTCGGATCTCCGAGAATAAATCAAGGAAGAAGTGATCGGGTTTTAACGACCCACGCGGTTGAGGCCATTAATTCGAGTTGGGTTCTTCAGAGCGCAAGGCTGTTGGAATCTTGAATCGAGAACACGTGTATCTCAGTTAGATAATCAGTAAGGGTTGGTTTGCAGGTCGTACCGGGACCAGCTACAAAAGGAAGAATTGGTGGTTAGGATGTTCTTAACTGCTATAACCAGCTTATCGTTGGAGGAGAAGATTACTTTTCGAGGATCGATTCTTAATCCGGAATCTACCGAGTCTAAAGCTAAGGCTTATTATCTCTGTTTACAAAAGTCTGAATTTATTTCCCGATTTAAATCCATTTCTAATATTAATTAATTGTTTATTTACGCTGATTCGATTATTTACTTTCTAAACATTCTCAAAACCCCAAATTTATTTGTTTTTTTTTTTGCAGGTCCGTTTGGAGTTGTGGGCACGACCTTTGCCACAACTTTCGACACGAAAAACGTTCTGTTCACAAGATAAATGCAGAAGTTGATTATAACATCTAATCTCTCTGGACTCGACCCTACTACTACTCTTTACAACTATTTAGAGTTATTTTTGTAGGAATTATTTTTTGTGGTTTCGACGCCCATCATATATATAATTATAGTAAAAGAAATATGTATTATTAAATAAAAATAATAGCAACAAGCCTAATAAAATCAATTAACTATTTAAAACATACTAAATTTCAACAACTATGTATAATATTAATATTAAACTTTAATTTCACTCAAATTCAATTCGATTTAATCCATTAATATATCTAATTACAAATATGTTGAACTACAAATATATAACACAAAATCACTTTTGAAAATAAATTAACTAGTAGAATTATTATTTTATGCTAAAAGTTCTTCCCACATTAAAAAAAAAAAAAAGGTATATAGTGTAAATGATAATGATAATTGGAAAGAGTGAATAGTTTTTTCCCTGATGTGAAGTTATATGATAGTGAATAATTTTAGAATTAAAGAATACTTTTATAATATATAAAAGAAATTATAGAAAAATCTTAAATGACATAATTATTCATATTTTTATTTAATAATTTTGGGTTTTTTTATTACTTTCACCAGCTTATTTGATATCACTTGTGACACTAAATCTAGTAAAGTGTGTTATTATTCTAAATATATCAATGCAATCTTTTAGAATTTATAAATGAAATAGATTATTAATATGTTAAGTTAATAAAATAATAAGATATTACGATTTAAGAACTTTTTATGTTAGTAGGACATTCTTGTAAAACTAATGTAAGATTTGTAATATAGCAATGTAATCATGTATTCTTTCAGCTTCTTGTGATCCTACTTTCTTTTTTAATCTTTTTAGCTCACACACAGATTAGAATACAAGTACCCTTTATGTATCAAAACTTCTTATTACATTATTTTATATCTAACTATCATATATAACATATCATCTTATTGTCTTTTTTTTTTTTTTTGGTAATATGACTTTAGAGTTTCTTATATTGTGGCATTATATCAGAACTTTTATTGTATAATATGGCATCCAAACATATAACATATTATATGAATGACTTATCTTAAAACATGTTATTGTTTTGTATTCATCGTATTAGATTCTTATGTCACATGTTTTTCATGATCCTTCAATCGGTAAGGTACTTCCATCTCCTTAAGCTACATCGCATCACTTTTGCGAACAAAACTCGATAGTCTTTTTGGGTATTGTATAGGTCTTCAAGGCATCACTTGAAGATGCATGGCACGAACCCAAAACTTCCTCGTATGGAGATTCACTTGGCAACTCTAGTATCATTTGATCTACTGGTACCAAATTTGCAAAGTGGATTCTTAAATGTAAGAGATTGAAGGTACACCTTGGAATAACAAATCCTTGAGGGTCAATAGACATCCAAGAAGGACAACAATGGCTTGTCTTCATATATAGCGGGAAACGACTCAAAGAAAGGAGAGTATCTTATTGGTTGACATGTTATGACAGTGTGAGTTAATTAACAAACACAAGTTGGTATTTATAATATTGTATTTGAGTTTGAGAGAGATTGTTATACTAATAAATATAATTACAAATGTTAAAAATTACTTTACAATATTTTTATTTGATTCTTTCCAAAATTGACGGCACCATTCTATATAATATCTATACGATACTTTTATAAAAATCTATTACAAAATTTATTTTTTTCCCATGCAATGCATTAAATGAATTAATTAAAAGAATAAATATTAAAATTACATAAGAAACTTAGTTTAATGTGCAATGCTATACGTAAATTTTGATTTTGTACAATTTTATACGTAAATTTTTATTTGATTTGGTCTAATGCCTAATGCCCATCATTAATGTAACATCATTTTACATTTATATATATGTTGCATATACAAATGATTATATTTATCCAATGTAAAACTAATTTAATGTATTTTTTTAAATACGATAATTGAATCAAAATCAAAATTTCAAGAATATATGTATAATTACAGAAATCAAAATTGATGTATCAAATTATACATTCAATCAAAGTTCATCTATAATTATGAGTTTTATCTCTTAATTAAAATATATCAAATCATTTTATAATTTTGTATAGTTTATTGTAAAATATGGTAAAATTATATATAATATTTCACAAATCAAATATTTTAAAATTTATTGGAATATTTTTAATAGCTTTGTGAATTATTATGTAAAGTTATTGTTTCTAACATTTATATTATAATAGTAAAATATTTAAAGTGCAATAAATTACTTAAAAGTCTTTTTCTTATATGATTCAAATAATTTATCTATTATTTTCAACGGTCACATTAATTTAATATAAAATATGATGATGTGTCAAGTGAGAAGAATATTCACTTGTCACAGACATAACTATGGCACATAAAATATTTACTTAAATGTTTGTTGTATTAATATGGAATTCTATTTAATAATTTCTTTTTTTTTCAACAATATAACTTTTAAGCTTTTTCTGTTTTTCCCTTGTAACCACGTAACCCATTATTTATTAATTATTTTTCAATTTTTACAATTACATTATAACAGCACTTATGCACTTGAAAATTTCCACCATTAATATATAAAATAATATTTTAATTATTCGTAAAATTTTAAATCACAAATAAGACATGCATGTTAATTTATACTACTATATATAAAAGAAAGGTCTAAAGCCTTCCTTAAAAGGCATCTGTCCATTATTTTTCTTTTTTAACAATGAGAAAAATGGCTAAATTCAATTTTAACTCCTTTACTTTTTTATGATTATGTGAAAATGGTTAAATTTCAGTTTTAATCCCTATATTTCACTCAAATTTGATATAGAGCCTTCCTTAAAAGATACTTGTCCCTTCTTTTTTTTTACAATGAGGAAAAAGAGGCTAAATTTCAGTTTTAACCTCTCTACTTTTTCATGTTTATATAAAATAGTTAAATTTTAATTTTAATCCCTATATTTCACTCAAATTTAATATTTAATTTCTAATTTTTTTACATAATTTAGACACCTGTCCATTCTTTTTTTTCTTTTCTTTTAACATGCAAAAATAATGACTAAATTTCAATTTTAATCTCTACCTTTTGAAATTATATGAGAATGGTTAAATTTTATTTTTGATCCCTATATTACTTTTAAATTTAAGATTAAATCTCTATATTTTAATTTTGACATAATTTAGACACCTATCCATTCTTTTCTTTTGACACGAGAAAATAATGGCTAAATTTCGATTATAATCCATCTACTTTTCTAAGATTATATAATAATGTTGAAATTTCATTTTGATCCCTATATTTTACTCAAATTTGAGATTTAATCTCTATACTTTAATTTTGATATAATTTGGATTAAAATGTTGAGATGAATTTTAAGAATTGTTAACACCGTTAAATTTCTATATTAAATTCTAGTCCATTATAAAGTCATTTTTTTTTTGTTACATCGATACCAAGGGAGTTATGTTTCTTTTAAAATGTCACACTAGCAAATTTAACGATATTAACAAATGAACTTAAAATTTAAAATTCAAAAAGTAGAGAAATTAAATTCTAAAATAAAAGTATGGAGATTAAATTCAAAATATATGAAGAGTATAAGAACTTTAAACATATTATAATATTTAAATTTTACTTTATAATTTAATCAAAAATAAGTAATCAACCCAACGCTAAACATGAGAGACAACCATACTAATTTCTTTTTAAATACACAGGAATTAATACATATATTAAATCTAAATCCAATGACCTTACTCATTTTCGCAACCAAAAGATTTAATAATTAGTATCCTCGTTTTTCTATATTTTTATATCATAAAATAATTTAAAATGTTTTTTACTTATATAAAATTTTAATAAATTAATAATTAATATTATATAAATTGTAGCAGCGTAATTTTCAATAGTGTCGAAAAAGATGATTTTAGAATCTCATTTCGTAAACCAAATTCGTAAAATTAAATTAGAATAGTTATGGAGTTGGTATAAAATTTTATTAATGTTGGGTCCTTTAATTTTTCCTATTAATAGTTTAATTAAGGTACAGTGATTAAATTATAAAAATTTTATTGCTATATATTTTAAAAGGTTAAATATAAAATTGGTACTCTAACTTGTTCATTTCTCCCAAATTGGTATTTAAAATTTCTTTTTTTCTTAAATTGATACCCAAACTTTTTTCATCCATGAGTTTAGTATCTGAGTCTGGCGACGTCAATTTTTTGTTGACGTAGCAATACTGGCCATTCATGCTCTGCCACATGTCACCCTTTTTAGCTGCAAACTAGACCCATTTATTAATTTTTCTTTCATTTTCTCTTTTAATTATTTTTCCTTTAAAAAATAATAAAATATTTTTCTCTTTCATCCAAAACAAATCAGGATTCTATTCCTTTTTATTTTTTATTCTTGTTTCTTTTCTTCTCTATTCTATTTTCTATTCTTCTTCTTCTTCCTATTTCTCTTTTCTAACCCTAGCCGCTACCATCATCCATGGCCTTCTCCGACCGATCCGACCATCAAAACCCTTCTCTCTTCCTCGTCTTTTCAAATCTTACCTTGTATTTCCAAGAAATCTCTTTAAAGACGAAAAAAATCAAAGCTTGATGCTTGAGTTTTTGAAATCATACTCTCCCTTGTTGATGAAAGGCTAAGGAGGCTTCTAGTGAGGCTAAAAGCGAGTTGAGGAGCCAAAGGAAGTAGTAGCAGTGTCGCTGCTATGGCAACAATAGCGAATCGGTTTTCTTAGAGCCTAGTAGAAGCTCTTCAAGTCATGGAGTAAAGGGTCAGCAAATTCAAGGGAGGAATTGCCCCTGTTGTTCATTGGATCCATAGGAGTTTTAAGATTTTATGAATTCTAATAAAAATTCATTACGTTTACTTTTTTGGGGGGTTTGTTTGTTATGGAGAAAATAGGGGTTTTTGTCTCCATTTTTGATTGTCGTTGCAATGCTTTTGCTTTACTGATTTCTGCAAAAAAAAAAAAAAAGTAATGAACTCGTGCTTTGACTATTAAGATTCTACAGCTTTTTTTCTTGGTTTTGATTGAAGTGTTGTTAGTTTATTACTTTTTTTTCGTATTTTCATTCTTTTCCAATGCATAAAAATCAATGGCTTCTTCATTGTTACCCTTCTTGGATTATATATTTAATGTAAAAGATCTCTTCATATATTTTGCATTTTCTTTTGCTTATAATTTTTTTGTTTATTTTTTTAAGATTTTGGGTTCTTTGTTTGCTATTTGTTGTTTGAATGTGTTGGGTTCTTTATTGTTTGTTATTTGTTCTTTGAATGTGATAAGTTCTTTGTTTTTTTGAATAGAGTTGTTTGCATCTCCTAAATTTTTATTCTCATATTTTCTCAGTAAACAAATAAACTACCCAAAAACTGGAAAAAAAAATTGAATGCGAAAATCCAAAAAATAAAATGAACCCAGGACTCGAAATATAAAACAGAGATAAACCCAAAACTTAGTAGCTAAAAAGAAAGCAAGGTACATAAAAAAAACCCCATTTTTTATTCTCTCTCATATTTCTCATGAAACAAACAGAACGGCTACTAGGCACATCTGTGTATCATGAAAGTGTACAATTAGGCTAGTATAAGTATACAAAGCCATAGCACACGGGGTGTCTGGTGGTCATGTGGATAAGTCAGAATACATGTTTTGTTTTGACACGGCCAGAACATATGGGTGTGTCTAGTAGTCTTGAGAGGTACAAAGCCTGCTCACACGGGCGTGTGATGTTTATAACTTAGAAAAGTTTTAAATTTTTGAGAATTTTAGTATGTGTTCAGTTTAGTCTCGACCCTATTCTAAAGTATGATTAAGGTCTCGTTGACCTATAAAAGGAACACTTTGATTACGATTGATGAATGGTTGTATGAAATGTATGTAAAAGTTTTTAATCTGTTCGGTAATGCCTTTAACCCTAATCCAGCGACGGATACGAGTTAGGAGTGTTACATTTAATTGGTATTAGAGCAAACGCACACAAAGTAAGCTTTTAAAAGCTTAGTAAGCCATATACAAATAAATTTAGCATAAAATGCACATAACCATATTGATACAATGACATCAATGGTTCTCATAGCAAATTCATCACATATATTTCTTTAGCTCATTTGCATAACCATATCTTACCACATTCTTCTGCTCAAATGTCACATTTACACATAGCTCTTTCAAGCATCTCTTCTCATATCATACTATCATTTCATTGCACATATCCATTTTAGTAAGTTCATGTAGATACTTACCTTTCATACACATACATAACAAACGTACCTGATACGGATATACAGATCACATAGTTGTTCGTATCTCGGATTTGTCCGTTGAACCGTTTGAAATCTAATAAGATTCTCAGAATACTCGGAATAGCGGAACAATACCAACGTCCCAAACATGGTCTTACATGTAATTAAATGTCGATGTCACTGTCCCAGACAGGGTCTTACACGAAACATTACGATGCCAATGTCCTAGACATGGTCTTATACGTAATTCTCATATCGATGCCAACGTCCCAGACGTGGTCTTACACGTAATTCTCATATCGATGCCAATGTCCCAAACGTGGTCTTACACGAAATCTCGAATCAATGCCAATATCCTAGACGTGGTCTTACATAATATCACATAACAGACACCTATGTCATGACATAAACTACCCTATCTATTCCAAGGTTCAAACGGGATTTCTCGGACATTGACACTATGTCAATTGTATCTTGAAATTCATGTATACATCATCTCATATACATTCATCATTATCAATAGTCATAAGAACATACATAATTCAATACAAATACATTTATTTTTATATTGACTTACCTCGGATTAAGATATTCGTTCGGACTCGGTTATTCTACTACTTTCGCTTTTCCGCGATCTAAGTCCGTTTTCTTTGATTCTTGATCTATACATATTCAAATTTAACCCTTTCATTCATCAACTTATTCAACTCAATCCAAAAACATACATTTAGGGCTATTTGCAACTTAACCCTCACATTTGCACATTTTATCAATTTAGTCTATTTTTCACAAAACATCAAATATATAAAATCACTATATATCCATGCTTAGCCGAATACCCATGTATCTCATACAAGTCCAAAAATTTCATCAAATTCACAATTTAATCCCTCAAATAATCATTTTTCTCAATTGAGTCCAATATACTCAAATTCAACAAAACTCCAAAGACAAACTATGATAATCATATACATATCTTTCATATTTCACTATAAAGCATTACAAATCACATAAGTTCATCAAAGGCTTATCTCATAAACATCATCAATTCTTCAAATTACAACATGGGCTTGATAGTAAACTAAGAAATTGTAACACCCCAAACCCGGCCTAGAAGTTAGGCCCGAATCCGGAATGTCACATTAAAGGCACAATTCGAAATGGTTTTGCTAATTAAAAATTTAAGGCCCAAAAGCCCAAAATATTTTAGTCTTATTAATTAAAGATAAAAAACCCATTTTATTATTTTAAGTATTTCGGAAACCAAGTTTGAACCTAAGAGCTTACTTAGGCTTAATAATTAAATAAACAATTGATTTCAAAACCCAAAATAAATCTGAAGTCAAAGCGGAGTACAAGGCCTTATTACATCCACCGAAAATTAAGTAAATAAAAACATGTACTTTGAAACAAATAAATGAAAATTCAAGCCTCTTATAGTGTGGCTATCTCCGAGTCCTCTCCCACGTCGAGTCGTCTATTCGGGATTACCTGAAACATTAAATTAAAGGGGTGTGAGTTTCGAAACTCAGTGTGTACATCCATTGGCAAATCACTTACAAATATCCACATTGGGCCTAAGCCCTATTAAAATCGGTGGTCTTGGGCTTTAGCCCATAATGACCTCATATCACATCGTATCATTTATAAACAAATAATGCAAACCCACCCCAAAAATCCATCCGCTACACACACCATTTCCCTTCCAACCTTATGACTTCTGTGGGGAATTCTAGCTCGACCCACCCCTCCGCTACACACTAAGGGTAGCCCAGGTTATGCAGATTATCAACGTTGCAAAGAAAGTCGCTAATCAAATATTGGGCTTAAAGCCTCCTTTGGATCCATACCATACGGCCATGCGATCTTCAAATCTTCCTCCGTACCATAATTCCCACCCATATGCATCCTAAGCAGAATATCATATGAATGCATCAAACACACAAGTAGCATCCAAAAATTTATATTCGTCACATAGGGGTATTTTCGTAATTCACTACCTAGGGGTATTTTCGTAATTCTACCCTACAGGGGTATTTCGGTAACTTTGTAAATCGAGGGTATTTCAGTAATTTTGCAAATCGAGGGTATTTTGGTAATTTTACAAATCAGGGGTATTTTGGTAATTTCACAAATAGGAGGTATTTTGGTAATTTCGCAAATTAGGGGTATTTCGGTCCCTTTCGGGTTTTAGCTATGAACTTTGGCCCATCAACAAGTCCTCGCGGCTAAAGTGAACGGACACTACGCACCAGGTAGGATTCTAGAGAAGAGGAGGTGGGCCACTAGGGCCGCTTAAGTACCAAGCTCTCCTTAGATCCAATCCTAGACATGCGTATGCCCTTTGCCACACCCTAACCCAGCGACTTGTTCACAGACATGTTTAATTATATTAAGTCTTATGAAATTTAAGAGTTGTTTAAACTTGGCCTAAGTCCATAAACCCTAGCATATTTGTCTACGTCCCCTTAAAGCCCATTAAAACCAAATTACAACCTTACAGCCCATTAGGCCCAAATTTCATCGTATAGCCTATTAGGCCCAAGGCATATCCAGATCATGTATCAAGCATGGCTAGCTTAATTCATACAATCAACCAAAGCATTTTATCAAACTTAGCCTCAGGGCCCACCGGGCCCATTTAGCCACTTTCGGCTTTTTAGCTTTTCGACATTACCGACATCGTGTGTGTAGTGTTTGTACACACCTGGTAACCACATGCGCTGCAAACCCCTTAGTCACGAACCTACAATCGACATCACCTAACGATTAATCATAACTTAATATACACTTATTAGAAACCGAAACCTCACCGTAACCTTATCGTGTGCCTTACGTTCTAGTAGCCCTTCCTTTGCTACTATTGGCGATTATCCTTTAGATCTGCACCCAAACACCTATATTGTCAAAAACAAGTGACCCATATTGGTCATAAGTAACCCCTATGAGCCACAATAGATTCGGTCACTTATTAAAACTTTAACTGAATCGAGAATACTTACTGCCTTTTCACAATCCTTTTCTACCGCGCTTGCGATTGCTGAGCCTCACCCTTGTTAGTACATGGTAACGGCAAAGAGGGGTTGGATAGCCTTTCGACTTTTAATAAAACACATTAAAAATTCAACTAAGCTCTTACCGAAATCTTCCTTTGATCTTACGACCTAAGTCCGGCTTTTGAGACTAGTAAGGTGATAGAGGCAATTCGGCAACACTAGGGGGAAAAGAAATAAAAGTGATTTGGCTAAAACCGAGTGGTGAACCAAAAAGGAAATTTGAAAAGGAAGGATAAGAAGGATTTGGCTTTAACACACTTAGAAAAAACGTCTGCTCTCACAAGTGATGAAATTCAGCTGGCAGGGAAGCAAAAATTCAGCATTAACATAGGAACTTAATTCAGCACTCATATATATAGCCCCTAGCCGAACTTCCCTTCCCTCAGAGTCCAATTCGGCACCACTATATCCACCTCCCAATCCTTATCTTTTCTCCCTTATCTGCACCTTAAATTTCTCTCCTGAACACTCCCTTTCAGAGTCCCCTCCAACGCTAACTCCTTCTGTCCAGACACAAAAATAAAACTCCTTAATTTTCCCTTCCTAGTCCTCAAACCTTGGACTCATTAACTGCTTAACACGCCACCTCATAGCTCCTATATGACGCCACTTTCCACTGGACTACAAGCCCATTTGTGTCCTCTCTTCTCTTAATCTGCTTATAAGGCCTCATGCATGAGACTAGGGTTCACTAAGTAAGAAAAATAAACTTTCCCTATGGTCTCCCCTAATTCTAAGGATTTAAATAATCCTGATAATACCTTAATATTATTATTCTAAGTGCTACACATACATATTAACTCCCATGCACAGAAATTAAAAGTTTTAAGATTTTTGGGGCGTTACAACCCAATAGCCCCAAATCTACTAAGCCCAAATTCGGGATGTTACAGAAACAATCTCAAAAACATTAAAATCATCAAAATCTAAAGTCAAAACATACTTTAATTTTGCTTGTATATGGCCGAAACCTAACTTATGTTTTCTTTTCTTCTTCTTTTATATTTTCATCAAAAGATGAATGAATATGGCTGTAACACCCCACACCCGGCCCAAACACTACAACCGGATCTGGTATGTCACCAAGAAAAATTTTATCGAAACATGTCGCATTTTCGAAAAGCCCAAATATGTTTTATATAGAATATGCTTAAGTAAAGTAAAATCCAAACTTAAATACATGCCTTTTTAATTAAAATAAAAAGCTTAAACGACTTAACGTAATAGAAGCCCATAATAAAACATAATAGCCCATGGCCTTATTACAACGAGGTTTGAAGTCCATTAATTAAAAATATAAAATAAAACTTGAGTCTCTTTTGCCAAATCTACATATTCTTCTCGCATGGCCACCTATGCGTTCCTCTCCACACCGGTCCGAATCACTAGGTATCACCGAAATGTTAATTAAAGGGTGAGTCGCGAGACTCGCAGTGCAACCCTCATGCACCACTAGAGTTTGGGCCTTAAGCCCTTAAATAAAATAAATAGTGTAATAATCATAATAAAAATTAATAGCAATTAATATGCAAGGCCCAACCCGTTTGCCTAGGTTTCCATCCGCTACACACCCCCGTACCAACCGTTCACACCATTGGGGATTTCTACAATCGACCCACACCTAGGGGTGAGTATTCGATCGAGTCGAGTCGAATCGAGTCAAAAATTTCGAGTTAGTCTAGTTGATTTAATCCTATTTTCGCAACCAAATTCAATTTGAATTTTTTTGAATCGGATCGAATCGAGTCAAAAATTTCGAGTCAAGTCGAGTCGAGTTAATCTAATCCTATTATTTATACTTAACGTTGCATTTACATGAACCAATTATTTAACTAGTAAATAAAGTATAAAGTTATTTAACTACATAAACAATATAATAGTTTTGCCTTTTAACTTAATGAGTAAATATTTATCAAAACAATGTAATTTTGACTTTTATCGAATAATTTTAACTTTTAACTTTAGAAAAGGTAAACATTTATCAAAATGACGTAGTTTTGCCTTTTCTTATTCGGATTTTCGGATAACCCGAATTGTGTAATTCACATTCGAGTTAAACCGAAAAACTTAATTTTTTATTCGAGTTGATCCAAAAAACTTGATTAACTCAAATAACTTGAACTATTTAATTCAAAATTTGAAAAATTTATCGAGTTTTTCGAATCGAATCGGATTTTGCTCACCCCTACCCACACCACTACACACCATGATGGCAGTCATGCTGCTCATCCACATATGATGACCGAAGCCCTTATAACATATAATGGCCGAAGCCCGTATAGCATTTAATGGCCGAAGCCCGTATAACAGTTCACGACATTAGCCGCTACACATATAACGTATAACTTCCTCCTTTCATCAACCCAACCCATGCAATCACATACAAGCATTTTACTTATAACATTTAAACAGATTATTTACTAACCTGTGGATCCGCTTTTACCCTCCTTGGGCTTGCATCAATAAACTGAGATTTCGTCATTTATCAAAACATAAAAAAACACATGAACATACAATAATAGGCAGATCTAGATGGTGGGGAGGTATTACACACCTGATTACCGATAAAACGAGGCTTTCTATATCGACGCTATCTTTAGTCGACACAACTACTATCTGCCTAAGGTGTTGTTTAGAAGCCGGTCCACAACCAATTGGCCAATCTCGAACAGCAGATACTGCTCGTTTCTTAAACTTAAGGATTCTTTCTTTTGTTTGATCCATATTTAATTCCATCAAATCCTTATCAGAGCTACTATAACAATATTTAATCTTTAATCCTCCTTTTAGAGTTAAGATCATATATATATTGAACGAATCTAATAAAAATCTAGGGATAATCTTCTTACCTTAAAATCTCAAAATTGGAGACTTATGATTTTCGCTTTTAGATCTAGTCGACTAAGCCCCTTCAAATCCCGAATTGTCGCCCATCATAAAACCATTAACTATTAGCTTTGCTTTTGCCTTTCTAAAATAGATTATGAGAACTAATCAAAATTCGACTCTTACCTTAGCTTAGGAGATTCAATAGCACTAGGGAGAGGATTCTGTAATGCCGATGGAAGATTTAAATGCCTAAGTGTAGAAAAATTTCTCAAATAGGATGAATAAAATAAAAAGCGATGGATGCTTGACTTTTTAGAGAAATCGACACAAGGAAAAAGAAAGTGGGAAAAGTTTCGCTTTTAAAGAAATTAGAGAAAGAAATTTGGAGAAAATAAGCTAGGAATTTCGACAAAAGGGAGAGGATTTAATGTCGAAACAAGGAGCTCGCCTCTATTTATAGGAAATTCGGCAACCCTTTGCCATGTAGTAGCTGGTTTCTTTACTCCTCTCGTTGATGGATTCTTGGCCATCACTCTCTTTGTAGATAAATTCCTAACTTTTCTCCTTTATCTTAATCTACTAGCTCATCTAAAAGAGACTTAATTATCTCTAACTCCTCCTCATTTATCAAGATATTATCCACATATTTTAATCATTAAAATCCTAAATCTTAGCCTTGTTGCCATCCACTCCACCTAATCCTAATGCCCAAAATTTAGCTAACTTAAATTAAAAGAATTGGGCTCCATGAAACTTAAATTTGGGCCCTTACTCCCTTGTGTGGCGTCACCTCCTAAGATTGGGCCACAAGCCCACTTTGGTATTTTAAACATAGATACTACCTTTTAAACCCTATAATACCCAAACAGATAATTTTAATCAAGGCCTCTCGCTAAGCCTAAGCCCAATTTAGACCCCTAACACTTAAATTAACTCATTCCACATATTCACCCATTAAACGATAGGCTCAAAAATTTAGGATGTTACGCTTCTACCATCCTTAAAGAAATTTCGTCCTCGAAATTTCCAACTAACTAGTAATCATACTATTTAAGTCTCACCACTAGGCTTTCATTGCAAGACTCTAATTCTAAAGCCAAAATAAACACTTAGTATATTATGGTAGGTACGCACCATTATTCACATCTGAAGCGTCTTCGCCCCTTGTACTCATTCTTTCGATCGACGCTTATCCGATTAAGAATTTTATGAATAATTAATTCTTCCCACTTATTAACCGCGAACAATCTTATGTAAAATCATTTCGACAGAGTTCTTTCAATTCAATTCTATCTACGGGTTTAGTTCTCAAGTGGATACTTCCTAGTCCTGAGTTCACCTTCATCAACATTCAAAGACACATCAATCATAAAATAGCCTTATAAACTTACATTCGCCACCTAGGGGTATTTTTGTCGTTTCACTACCTGTGGTATTTTCGTAATTTTACCTATAGGGTATTTTCATAATTTTCCAAAATAAGGTTCCGTGATTTGACTAAATAAGGGTATTTTGGTAATTTTCCAACTCGGGGTATTTTGGTAATTTTGCAAATTTGAGGGTATTTTGATAATTTTTTACAAATCTGGGGTTATTTTAATAATTTATGAAATTTGGGGGTGTTTCAGTAATTTTACCGATTAGGGGTATTTTGGTCATTTTGCAAATTAAGGGTGTTTTGGTCATTTACAACTCAAGGGTAATTTGGTAATTTTACAATTCAAGGATATTTTGATGTTGTTGCTATTTTTGTTTTCTATGAAAAGATTCTGTTGACTTTGTAAATCGGGGTATATTTGCAAACCATAGATATCTTTTTCAAAGTAAGGATATTTTAAAAATTTTTGTGAGAAAAACAGGTGGTGATCCCTTTCGGGTTTTAATCGTAGTTTTGGCCTCAACACGCATCAGAACTAGGGTGAATAGTCACTTTGCACCGTGGGATTCTAGTGGAAAGGAGGTGAGTCACTAGATCGCTTAAGTACCAAGCTTTCCTAATCCACTCCTAGACATGCATATGCCTATTACCACACCGTCATGGCTAAAGTGAACAATCACTATGCACTGTGAGATTCTGCAAGTCTAAGCCTAGAGTCCATCAAGTTCTAACCTAAACAGTCTACGTCCCATAAGCCCATTAAGCCCACATTTATATATATCACATAATGGTTTAGAGTACTTACCTGGCGGACTTGGGCCGGAGACGCAGGTGCCATGCTGATCTAATAAACCTTTACTAATAAAAATCCATGTTTTAAAAACCCATTTTTAGAAAATCTTTTGGGCCTAAAATCCCAAAGTCGAGTTTTGAACCTGCTCGATATTAATTTGTAACACCCCACACCCTACCAAACACTACAACCGGATCCGTGTGTCACCAAGAAAATTTTATCGAAACATGTCGCATTTTCTAAAAGCCCAAATATGTTTTATATAGAATATGCTTAAGTAAAGCAAAATCCAAACTTAAATACATGCCTTTTTAATTAAAATAAAAGCTTAAACGACTTAACGTAATAGAAGCCCATAATAAAACATAATAGCCCATGGCCTTATTACAACGAGATTTAAAGTCTATTAATTAAAATATAAAATAAAACTTGAGTCTCTTTTGCCAAATCTACATATTCTTCTGCATGGCCACCTTGCTCCTTTCCAATCCGGTCCGAATCACTAGGTATCACCGAAATGTTAATTAAAGGGTGAGTTATAGACTCAGCAGTGCAACCTCATGCACCACTAGAGTTTGGGCCTTAAGCCCTTAAACAAAATAAACAAAGTAATAATCATAATAAAATTAATAGCAATTAATATGCAAGGCCCAACCTGCTTGCCTAGGTTTCCATCCGCTACACACCCTGCACTCAACCGCTCACACCATTGGGGATTTTACAATCGACCCACACCACTACACACCATGATGGCGGTATGTCGCTCATCCACATATGATGGCCAAGCCCTTATAACATATAATGGCCAAGCTCAGATAACATTTAATGGTCAAGCTCAGATAATAGCTTCACGGATTAGCCACTACACATATAACGATAACTTCCTCCTTTCATCAACCCAACCCATGAAATCACATACAAGCATTTTACTTATAACATTTAAACAGATTATTTACTAACCTGGGGATCCGCTTTTACCCTCATTGTGCTTGCATCAATAAACCGAGATTTCGGCATTTATCAAGACATAAAAAAACACATGAACATACAATAATAGGTAGATCTAGATGGTGGGGAGGTATTACACACCTGATTACCGATAAAACGAGGCTTTCTATATCGATGCTATCCTTAGTCGACACAACTGCTATCGGCCTAAGGTGTTGTTCAGAAGCCGGTCCACAACTAATTGGCCAATCTCGAACAGTAGATACTGCTCGTTTCTTAAACTTAGGGATTCTTTCTTTTGTCTGATCCGTATTTAATTCCATCAAATTCTTATTAGAGCTACTATAACAATATTTAATCGTTAATCCTCCTTTTAGAGTTAAGATCATATATATATTGAACGAATCTAATAAAAATCTAGGGATAATCTTCTTACCTTAAAATCCCGAAATTGGAGACTTATGATTTTTGGCTTTTAGATCTAGTCGACTAAGCCTCCTTCAAATCCCGAATTGCCGCCCATCATAAAACCATTAACTATTAGCTTTCGGCTTTTGCCTTTCTAAAATAGATTATGAGAACTAATCAAAATTCGACTCTTACCTTAGCTCGTGAGATTCTACTAGCACTAGGGAGAGGATTCTGAATGCCGATGGAAGATTTAAATGCCTAAGTGTAGAAAAATTTCTCAAATAGGATGAATGAAATAAAAAGTGATGGATGCTTGCTTTTTAGAGAAATCGGCACAAGGAAAAGAAAGTGGGGAAAAGTTTCGGCTTTTAAAGAGATTAGAGAAAGAAATTTGGAGAAAAGAAGCTAGGGAATTTCGGCACAAAAGAGAGAGGATTTAATGTCAGAAACAAGGAGCTAGCCCCCTCTATTTATAGGAAATTCGGCAACCCTTTGCCATGTAGTAGCTGGTTTCTTTACTCCTCTCAGTGATGGATTCTTGGCCATCACTCTCTTTGTAGATAAATTCCTAACTTTTCTCCTTTATCTTAATCTACTAGCTCATCTAAAAGAGACTTAATTATCTCTAACTCCTCCCTCCTTTATCAGCATATTATCCACATATTTTAATCATTAAAATCCCTAAATTTTAGCCTTGTTGCCATCCACTCCACCTAATCCTAATGCCCAAAATTTAGCTAACTTAAATTAAAAGAATTGGGCTCCATGAAATTTAAATTTGGGCCCCTTACTCCCTTGTGTGGCGTCACCTCCTAAGATTGGGCCACAAGCCCACTTTGGTATTTTAAACATAGATACTACCTTTTAAACCCTATAATGCCCAAACAGATAATTTTAATCAAGGCATCTGCCTAAGCCTGAGCCCAATTTGGACTCCTAACACTTAAATTAACTCATTCCACATATTCACCCATTAAACGCATAGGCCCAAAAATTTAGGATGTTACAATGGCCATTTTTCATGTTTTATCATATTATAACATACATATTAATCTATTTACCTTATTAACCTTTCAATTAATAACTTAGACAAACATACATTAAGGGCATATTTGTAACAACCCGATATAGGGCCTAGTCGGGATAGTGGTGCGAGGCCACGAACCCGAGGTGAAATTATGAGTTTTCCAGGTTTATGACATGTTTGCATGCTAGTATGAAAGTTTTGTACAACAATTTTATTAAGTTGAGGTCAATTGCTCCAAAAAGGACTAAATTACAAAAGTTGCAAAATATGAGTTTCTAGAAGCTTTTTGTATGAAATAACTTTAGAATAATAATTAGGAGCCCTCAAATAGCAATTTACCCAAAATTTAATTTTTGGACAAAAATTGGCCTTGAGATGGTGTTATAGAAATTTTTAGTGATAAGGGCATTTTGGTCATTTATGAATTAAATGATTAAAATAGGAAAAAGATGAGAAAAATCTACTCATCTTCTTCCCCTATTGCCAAAAATTTGAAGGAAGCCATAGCTAGGGTTCTCCAATTTTTCAAGCTTGCTAGTAAGTGCTCCTAAGCCCGGTTTTTGATATTCTTCTTATTTTCAAAGTTCTCGTATTATGAATTAGCTAATTTTAGCTATAAAATGAGCTAAGATGCATGTTCAAAAATCTACCCTTGAATGACATGCTTGCTAAATGATGTTTTATGGAAGTTTAAGAGAGGTTGATGTTAGATAAACATCTTTTCCTTAATGAATTTCATGAAAAATGATAGTATGGACCATTTTTTAATAGTTATAAAATTTGATCATATCTACTAGAAAGAGAGAGAATTGATGATTGTTATAGTAGAGGAAATGATTCAGCTAAGCATGAGGTTTGAGAAAGTTGCATGAAAATCATATTACGAGCCTAGAGGCAAAAGTGCAAATATTAGAAAGTATAGGGGCAAAATAGTAATTTTGCCAAAGTATGAGTTATGAGTCAATTTAGTCAATATGGTTGTTAAATGATCTATTTATGATTATAGATCAAGAAAAATGAAGCCCGGATCAAAACCGAGGCAAGAACAAAGTCGAGGACTAAATTGCACATCTACATACATTTTGTATATTGAGGTAAGTTTGTATGATTTCTAAGCTTTATGATTTTTATCATTAATTTTCTTAGTATAATGTACAATAATTGTATGAAATTATCATGTTATGTTCAAGCAAGAAATCACGATAACAAGTACGAGTAAGTCCCGATTGAAGATTAATTTCCCAGGATACTCGATCTACCGCACAAGTTATCATGTAAGTCCAAGGCAAGCTTGGCATTGATCAAGATATCATGTAAGTCCAAGGCAAGCTTGGCACTGATCAAGTAAGCAAGCAAGTTATCATGTAAGTCCAAAGCAAGCTTGGCATTGATCAAGATGTAAGTCCAAGGCAAGCTTGACATTGATCATGATATCATGCAAGTCCAAGGCAAGCTTGGCATTGATCAAGCAAGCAAACAAGTTATCATGTAAGTCCAAGGACTCAAGCTTGGCATTGAGTATGTTATCAAGAGCAAGACTTCATATAAGTTGAGATAACCCATGTAAGACCATGTCTAGGATATGGCTTTGGCATCATATTATGTGGGAAGAGATTTAGTATCCCCGGTTATTCACAAAAATTCATCTGGCAAATGAGTAAACTAAAAGAAGATAGCAAGAAAGCTAAGAAAGTAAAGTTAGTATCAAGATGAAGTTGAGTATTATTCATGTTGTGAATGAGAAAGTAGATATCATGATTTTTGTTATTATAGCTGATCAATGTGATCAAGTGATACTGGTATCATGGTTACCTTACAAGTATGATAATAGTAAGTGTCATGAGACATGTAAGAATCTATATGAGTAAGTAAGCTCTTTAGCTAAAATTCATGATACTAATGTTTATGTGAAATGGTTTATATTAAGCAATGATGATGCTATGAGTTGTTACATGCAAACTTACTAAGCTATATGCTTACGTTATGATTCTTTCTTTCTATGCAGTCCCACCAAGCTAACTCGTGGATCATTAAAGTAAGAGCTCACAACACACTATCAACTCTTATTTTGGTATAGCCAAGTTACTTTACTAAGTATGGCATGTATAAGAAACATTCATTTTGTAGACATGTTTTAAGAAGGGCCTTTGTAAAGGCTATCAAGTTTACTATTCTTTTGTATATGGCTAAGTGATTGGCCAAATTTGACTAAGCATGTATGTTTATTGAGATCAATGAAGCATGTAGTATTATTCATGAAAGATGAGTTGTTAATACATTGTTGAATTGAGTTTTAGTATGATCTTCTTTTCAGAGTGGCAAATGGCTTGGTAAATAGCCTGTAAGTGCCCACATGGTTGGACACACGGGCGTGTGTCGAGACCGTGTTAACCTTGCACCTTAGCATTATTAATCATAATAGGCCACAGGCAAATCCCACGGCCGTGTGTGTGTGCCGTGTAGGACACACGGTTTGGACATGGGAGTGTTCCCAGACCGTGTTGATTTAGTCAGTATATCAAGGATTAGCACACGGTCTAAGCGCACGGGCGTGTCATGGCCGTGTGAAATTAGTCAGAAACCTTCCACGGTTGGTAGACACGGGTGTGTCTAAGCCGTGTGGAAATAGTCAGTAGCCTTACAAGGTTTGAGGGCATGGGCGTGCTTAAGGGTATACGGGCGTGTTCCAAATTACACGGGCGTGTGAACCCTACTTCAAAAATGAGTTATTTGATTTTAATCCCGAAAGTTTTCTGACATGAGTTAAAGGCCTCGTAGGCCCTTGTTATATGTGTTGACTAAGAAAGTGAAGTTTTTAAGTTGGAGCAAAATTTTATAGGCCAAAAGTACATGTTTCAGCGAGTTCAAGTATAGTAATGTCTCGTATCTAGACCCAGTACCGGTCTTGGGTGTGGGGTGTTACATTTAGTGGTATCAGAGCTACGATTTAGTCAGTTTTAGGACTAACGTAGCACGAGCATGAGTCTAGCTATACATTCCATACGTAAGAATGTTTTTATAATGATAGTGTGACGACTCCTGATGACTTAAATTATGTTTATACATATAATAAATGGATCTTGAAGGAGTTGAGGAGGATGATGTAGAAAGTAACGCACCACTCCTACAGAAAAGAAGGTGCCGTATGAGAATGAGAATAGACCCACTACGGTGAGTCAAGAAGGAGGAGGAGAAGAGGCTAGAGAAGCCTTCCTCCATATGATGGATGCCTGGTACACGGAGTTCGTTCGAGCGAACCCGAATTCACAACCCCCTCTACCCCTGTCTGCTCCACAACCTCCTCCAGTAGCCTCTCAAGTAGTAGAGGTGGTGAGAGGAGATAAACCTCCAATTTATTGGATCAGGAAGCATGGGGCAGAATAATTCCGAGCTAGAAAAGATGATGATCCAGAAAGAGCTGAGTTCTGGTTAGAAAATACCATCAGAGTATTTAACGAACTGTCTTGCACTTTTGATGAATGCATGAAGTGTTTAGTCTCTCTTAAGAGATTCGCTACTAATGGTGGAACACCCTTGTGTCGGTGGTACCAAGGAAAAGATTTCATGGGAATTCTTCCAAGAAGAGTTTAAGAAAAAGTATATCAGCCAGAGGTTTGTAGACCAGAAGAGGAAAGAATTTCTAGAGCTGAAGCAAGGCAGGATGTCAGTAACTGATTATGAGCGAGAGTTCGTACGACTCAGCAAGTACGCTCGTGAATGTGTGTCCACTGAGACCATTATGAGTAAAAGGTTTGAAGATGGTTTAAATGAGGACATTAAGCTAGTTGTTGTTATCCTCAAATTAAAAGAATTTGTGGTGCTAGTGGAATGGGTTTGCAAAGCTGAAGAACTAGTAAAAGAGAAGAAGAAATTTGAAATGGAGTCTCGCGATTCTAGAAAGAGACAGTGGAACAAGTCGTTCCAATCGTCATCCAAGAAGTCAAGAGATTTTCCAGCTCGATCAGTTACTTCCATAGGATTTTCAAGAAAGGACAAGAGTAAGCAGTATTTGGAAAATAAAGCACAGACGACTTTAGTTGCAAGTGTTGGGAATTTTAGACTTGACAGACCAGAATGTCCACAATGTGGCAGACTCCAGTTGGAAGAATGCCGAGCACATAAAAATGCATGTTTTAGATGTGATTCTCAAGACCATTTCATAAAGGATTGTCCAGAGATGACTAAAGAAGAGAGAACTCAGAACCCGAGATCCAGGAGTATGGTCAGAGGGAGACCGCAGAGGAACTCGGGAAGAAGGGCAAGTGAAAGAGGTAACCCCGGAGAACAGGCCGCGAGACCCGAGGGTAGAGCGCCTGCAAGGACTTATGCCATTCGCACTTGCGAAGAGGCATCTTCCCCTGATGTTATTACGGGTACCTTTTCTCTTTACAATACCAAAGTTATTGCTTTAATAGACCCCGTATCCACACACTCTTACATTTGCATGAAATTAGTACCCGGTTTGGGTGTGCCTATAGATACCACAGAATTTGTGATTAAGGTGTCTAATTCTTTAGGCAAGAGTATGTTAGTTGATAAAGTTTGTAAAGATTGTCCATTAATGATTAGAGGTCATTGCTTTAAAGCAAATCTTATGTTGTTACCTTTTGATGAATTCGACCTCATTCTTCGTATGGACTGGTTGACTACTCATAATGTAATTGTAAATTGTGGGAAGAAATACATTGAGATGAGATGTGAGAATAGGAATACTCTTCATGTAGAATTAGACGAGCAAGGTAGAATGTCGGTACTAATTTCTCATATGATGGCGTAGAAATATCTAAGAAAAGGGTATGAGGCATTTTTGGCCTTTGTATTGAATGATAAAGAGACAGAGTTAAAGATTGAATCAGTGCCGATAGTATGTGAGTATGTGGATGTTTTTCCTGAGGAATTACCAGGATTACCACCAGTTAGAGAAGTTGAGTTTGGCATTGAGTTAGCTCCCAATACTGTACCAATATCCATTACTCCTTATAGAATGGCTCCAACAGAGTTGAAAGAGTTGAAGTTACAGTTGCAAGAGTTAATAGACAAAGGCTTTGCAAGATCAAGTTGTTCACCATGTGGAGCTCCGGTTTTGTTTGTGAAAAAGAAAGATGGCACCATGAGATTGTGCATTAATTACCGTCAGCTTAATAAAGTGACAGTAAAGAACAAGTACCCATTACCTAGGATCGACTATTTGTTTGATCAATTGAAAGGAGCGACTGTGTTCTCCAAAATAGACTTGAGATCAGGGTACTACCAGCTGAGAGTGAAAGATTCAGATGTATCCAAGACTGCCTTTCGAACAAGATATGGGCATTATGAATTTTTAGTCATGCCCTTTGGGCTGACCAATGCTCCTGCGGTATTCATGGACTTAATGAACCACATTTTTAGACCATACCTTGACAAGCTTGTAGTCGTTTTTATTGACGACATACTGATTTATTCTCGAGACGAGAATGAACATGCTGATCATCTGCGGATAGTTTTGAGACTCTTTGAGAAAATCAGTTGTATGCCAAATTCAAGAAAAGTGAATTTTGGCTCAAGGAAGGGATTCTGGGACATATTGTTTGAGAGATGGAGTCCGAATAGATCCAAGTAAGATCTCAGCTATAATAGACTAGAAACCACCGAAGAACATCACTGAGATTAAAAGTTTTCTGGGCCTAGCCGGCTACTATAGACGATTTGTCAAGGGGTTTTCTATGATTGCAACGCTGATGACTAAATTGTTATAGAAGAACGTGAAGTTCGAGTGGTCAGAAAGATGCCTCAAAGTTTTGAGCAGTTGAAAGCAATGCTGATAGAAGCTCCAGTTTTAGTACAAGTCGAGGCAGGGAAAGAATTCATAATTTATAGCGATGCATCCTTAAATGGATTAGGCTGTGTACTTATATAAGAAGGCAAGGTAATTGCTTATGCCTCCAGACAGTTGAAGCCTCATGAGAAAAATTATCCGACGCATGATCTTGAATTGGCTGCCATAGTCTTTGCTTTGAAGATTTGGAGACACCATTTATATGGTGAACGATGTCAGATTTTTATCGATCACAAAAGTTTGAAGTACTTGATGGCTCAGAAAGAGTTGAACTTAAGACAAAGAAGATGGTTAGAGTTAATAAAAGACTATGGTTGGTCATTAATTACCATCCTAGGAAGGCGAATGTGGTCGCTGATGCTTTAAGCAGAAAATTCCTATTTGCCGTGAGAGCATTAAATTCAAAAATATCTTTATCCGATGATGGTTCTATTTTAGCTGAGTTGAGAGCTAGATCAATGTTCCTTCAAGAGATCTTTGAAGCTCAGAAAGAAGATAGTGAGTTCCAAGTCAAGAGGGCTCAATGCGAGTTAGATGCTGAATCCGACTTTCGGATTAATTCTGATGGATACTTGATGTTCAGAGATAGAGTTTGTGTTCCAAGAAAATAGTAGCTTATTCAGAAAATTTTGCACGAGGCACATAACGGATGTTTATCTGTACATCCGGGTAGCACCAAGATGTATAATAATCTAAAGCAATAGTATTGGTGGCCGAAAATGAAGAAAGACATTTCAGAATTTGTTACCAAGTGCATGATTTGTCAGCAAGTAAAGGCTGAACACCAAGTACCTTCAGGTTTACTTCAACCTATCTTGATTCTCGAGTGGAAATGGGACCGTATCACCATGGATTTCGTAACGGTTTACCGTTGTCTCCGAGCAAGAAAGATGCTATTTGGGTAGTGGTTGATAGACTCACGAAGTCAGCCCACTTTATACCTGTACTAGTGGATTACTCCCTTGACAAGTTGGCAAACTTGTATGTTTCAGAAATAGTAAGACTTCACGAAGTTCCCTTATTGATCATATCGGATAGAGATCCGAGATTCACATCCAGATTCTAAAAGAAGTTGCAAGAAGCTTTGGGTACAAAATTGAGTTTTAACACAGCTTTTCACCCTCAGATCGATAGTCGATCGAAAAGGTTAATTCAAGTACTCGAGGACATGCTCGGATGTTGTGTTTTGGAACCCAAGGCGGTTGGGAAAAGTTTCTCCCATTGGTAGAATTCGCCATAATAATAGCTTTCAATCGAGCTTAAAGATGGTGCCTTATGAGGCCCTATATGGGCGTAAGTGCGAAACTCCCTTGTTTTGGACTGAACTCAAGGAAAACCAAATTCACGGGGTTGATTTGGTTAAAGAAGCTGAAGAGAAAGTGAAAGTAATTTGAGAATGTTTAAAAGCTGCATCAGACAGATAGAAATCCTATTCGGATTTAAAGAGAAAAGAGATCGAGTACCAAGTTGGGGATAAAGTCTTTTTGAAAGTATCACCGTGGAGAAAAGTTTTCAGATTTGGCCATAAAGGCAAGTTAAGCCCACGTTTCATTGGACCTTACGAGGTTACGGAGAGAATTGGGCCGGTAGCTTACCGTTTGGCTTTGCCATCAAAATTAGAGAAGATACATGATGTGTTTCACGTGTCAATGTTACAACGCTACAGATCAGACCCTTCGCATGTAATTACCCCTTCGAAAATAGAGATTCGTCCCGACATGACTTATGGTGAAGAACCAATCAAGATTTTGGCTCGGGAAGTAAAACAACTAAGAAATAAGAGTATTGCCTTAGTAAAGGTATTGTGGCAAAGGCACAGAATTAAAGAAGCTACATGGGAATTAGAAGAGAGTATGAGAAACCAGTATCTAAACCTTTTTGCTCGTAAGATTTTTGAGGACGAAAATCCCTAAGAGGGAGAGAATTCTAACAGCCCGATTTAGGGCCTAGTCGGGATAGTGGTACGAGGCCACGAACTCGAGGTGAAATTATGAGTTTTCCAGGTTTATGCCATGTTTGCATGCTAGTATGAAAGTTTTGTAAAGCAATTTTATTAAGTTGAGGTCAATTGGTCCAAAAAGGACTAAATTGCAAAAGTTGAAAAATATGAGTTTCTAGAAGCTTTTTGTATGAAATAACTTTAGAATAATAATTAGGAGTCCTCAAATAGCAATTTACCCAAAATTTAATTTTTGGACAAAAATTGGCCTTGAGATAGTGTTATAGAAATTTTTAGTGATAAGGGCATTTTGGTTATTTTTGAATTAAATGATTAAAATAGGAAAAATATGAGAAAAATCTACTCATCTTCTTCCCTATTGCCGAAAATTTGAATGAAGCCATAGCTAGGGTTCTTCAATTTTTCAAGCTTGCTAGTAAGTGCTCCTAAGCCCGGTTTTTGATATTCTTCGTATTTTTAAAGTTCTCGTATTATGAATTAGCTAATTTTAGCTATAAAATGAGCTAAGATGCATGTTCAAAAATCTACCCTTGAATGACATGCTTGCTAAATGATGTTTTATGGAAGTTTAATAGAGGTTGATGTTAGACAAACATCTTTTCCTTAATGAATTTCATGAAAAATGATAGTATGGACCATTTTGTAATAGTTATAAAATTTGGTCATACCTACTAGAAAGAGAGAGAATTGATGATTGTTATAGTAGAGGAAACGATTCAGCTAAGCATGAAGTTTAAGAAAGTTGCATGAAAATCATATTACGAGCATAGGGGCAAAAGTGCAAATATTAGAAACTATAGGGGCAAAATAGTAATTTTTCCAAAGTATGAGTTATGAGTCAATTTAGTCAATATGGTTGTTAAATGATCTATTTATGATTATAGATCAAGAAAAATAAAGCTCGGATCGAAACCGAGGTAAGAACAAAGTCGAGGACTAAATTGCACATCTATATACATTTTGTATATTGAAGTAAGTTTGTATGATTTCTAAGCTTTATGATTTTTATCATTAATTTTCTTAATATAATGTACAATAATTGTATGAAATGATCATGTTATGTTCAAGCAAGAAATCACGATAATAAGTACGAGTAAGTCCCGATTGAAGATGAATTTCCCAGGATACTCGATCTACCACACAAGTTATCATGTAAGTCCAAGGCAAGCTTGGCATTGATCAAGATATCATGTAAGTCCAAGTCAAACTTGGCATTGATCAAGTAAGCAAGCAAGTTATCATGTAAGTCCAAGGCAAGCTTGGCATTGATCAAGATATCATGTAAGTCCAAGGCAAGCTTGGCATTGATCAAGATATCATGTAAGTCCAAGGCAAGCTTGGCATTGATCAAGTTAGCAAGAAAGTTATCATGTAAGTCCAAGGACTCAAGCTTGGCATTGAGTATGTTATCAAGAGCAAGACTTCATATAAGTCCATGTCAAGACATGGCCTTGAAACCAAGGTGAGATAACCCATGTAAGACCATGTCTATGATATGGCTTTGGCATCATATTATGTAGGAAGAGATTTAGTATCCTCGGTTATTCATAGAAATTTATCGGGCAAATGAGTAAACTAAAAAAAGATAGAAAGAAAGCTAAGAAAGTAAAGTTAGTATCAAGATGAAGTTAGATGAAGTTGAGTATTATTCATGTTATGAATGAGAAAGTAGATATCATGATTTTTGTTACTATAGTATACTGATCAATGTGATCAAGTGATACAGGTATCATGGTTACCTTACAAGTATGATAATAGTAAGTGTCATGAGACATGTAAGAATCTATATGAGTAAGTAAGCTCTTTAGCTGAAATTCATGATCTAATGTTTATGTGAAATGGTTTATATTAAGCAATGATGATGCTATGAGTTGTTACATGCAAACTTATTAAGCTATATGCTTACGTTATAATTCTTTCTTTCTATGCAGTCCCGCCAAGCTAACTCGTGGATCATTAAAGTCGGAGCTCGCAACACACTATCAACTCTTATTTTGGTATAGCCAAGTTACTTTACTAAGTATGGCATGTATAGGAAACATTCATTTTGTAGACATATTTTAAGAAGGGCCTTTGTAAAGGCTATCAAGTTTACTATTCTTTTGTATATGGCTAAGTGATTGGCCAAATTTGACTAAGCATGTATGTTTATTGAGATCAATGAAGCATGTAGTATTATTCATGAAAGATGAGTTGTTAATGCATTATTGAATTGAGTTTAAGTATGATCTTCTTTTCAGGGTGGCAAATGGCTTGGTAAATAGCCTGTAAGTGCCCACATGGTTGGACACACGGGCGTGTGTCAAGACCGTGTTAAGCTTGCACCTTAGCATTATTAATCATAATAGGCCACGGGCAAATCCCACGGCCGTGTGTGTGCCGTGTAGGACACACGGTTTGGACATGGGAGTGTTCCCAGACCGTGTTGATTTAGTCAGTATATCAAGGATTAGCACACGGTCTAAGCCCACGGGTGTGTCATGGCCGTGTGAAATTAGTCAGTAACCTTCCACGGTTGGTAGACACAGGCGTGTCTAAGCCGTGTGGAAATAGTCAGTAGCCCTACAAGGTTTGAGGGCATGGGCGTGCTTAAGGGGACACGGGCATGTTCCAAATTACACGGGCGTGTGAACCCTGCTTCAAAAATGAGTTATTTGATTTTAATCCCGAAAGTTTTCTGACATGAGTTAAAGGCCTCGTAGGCCTTTGTTATATGTGTTGACTAAGAAAGTGAAGTTTTTAAGTTGGAACAAAATTTTATAGCCCGAAAGTACATGTTTCAACGAATTCAAGTATAGTAATGTCTCATATCCAGACCCAGACCTGGGTCTTAAGTGCGGGGTGTTACAATATTTGTCCTTTGTCTATCCACTAACTAAATAGTGGTTTAATTGCCTCTTAAGGCCTCCTCTTATAAAAGCTACAACACATAGGTGCCTTAACCAATAGCATACAAATTTTGCATTTAATGCAATTTAACCCTTTTTATCAACTTAAGCACACAGACGGATAATTTAACTTACAAAATTTTAACACATGCTTAATCACATATTAAAGGCATAGAAAATAATATTAAAATATTTCACTGACTTAGATTCGTGGTTTCGAAACCACTGTTCCGACTAGAGTCTAAACCAGACTGTTAAAATTCTCGCCTTTATGCATTTTCGTCTTCAAAAATCTTACCGTTAAATAGATTCGAATATTGCTGTTTCATTGAATCTTTAGGTTCTCACATAGCCTCTTCTATTTCATGTCGATACCACAACACTTTCACTAACGAAATTTTCTTGTTTCTCAACTCTTTCACTTTACGAGCTAGAATACGAATCGGTTCTTCTCGTATGTCATATCAGATCGAATTTCAATCTCAAACGGGGTTATCATATGTGATGGATCATATCGATATCTATAGAGCATCGAAACATGGAATACATTGTGTACCTTTTCAAGCTTAGATGGTAACAACAATTTGTACGCAACAGGTCCAACAAGCTCGATGATCTCATACGGTCTAATGAACCTCGGACTTAACTTGGCTTTACGTCCGAATTGTAGTACTTTCTTCCACGAGACACTTTCAGAAACACTTTGTCACCGATTTCAAATTCAATATCTTTTCGTTTCAAGTCTGCATAGGACTTTTGACGATCAGATGCTGATTTTAGACTATCACGGATTACTTTTACTTTCTGTTCAGTATCTTTTATCAAATCAACCCCGTGCAGTTTATTTTCACTGAGCTCGATCCAATACAGAGGTGTTCGACATTTGTGTCCATACAAAGCTTCATAAGGTGCCATTTTGATACTCGACTAAAAACTATTATTACACGCAAATTCAATCAATGGCGGGTACTGTTCCTACGTACCATTAAACTCAAGAATGCAACATCTCAACATATCCTCGAGGATCTGAATAATCCGTTCAGACTAACCATCCGTTTGCGGATGAAAAGCAGTACTGAAATGCAATTTCATACCCAAAGCTTATTGTAATTTCTTCCAGAACCGTGATGTAAACCTCGGATCTCTGTCAGACAGAATAGATAGTGGCACCCCGTGTAATCTCAAAATATCAGAAATGTAAAGCTCAGCTAACTTATCAAGTGAGTAATCAGATCTCACCGGAATAAAATGGGTGAATTTCGTCAATCGATCAACTACAACCCAAATTGCATCTTTCTTTCTAGGATTCAGAGGTAATCCCGAAACAAAATCCATTGTCACTCTATCCCATTTCCACTCGGGAATTAGAATTTGTTGTAGTAATCCAGACGTAACCTGATGTTCAGCTTTAACTTACTGACAGACTAAAAATTTCAAAACAAATCAGATATATCTTGTTTCATACCAGACCACCAATAGTGTTGTTTTAAATCATGGTACATCTTCGTACTACCGGATGAACAGATAAACGACTATTATGTGCTTTATTCAAAATCAATTGAATCAACTCTGAGTTTCTTAGAACACAAATTTGATCTCAAAATCTCAAGCAATCATTATTATCAACTCAAAATTCAGAATCAGAGTTCGGATCACACTAAGCTCGTTTCACTAATATTTCATTATCAATTTTCTGAGCATCACATATCTGCTGTAAAATAATGGCTTTGCTTTCAATTCAGCTATCACTGAACTATCATTAGGCAGATCTAATTGAGCATTCAAAGCACGTAGTGCAAACAGTGATTTCTGACTCAATGCATCAGCAACGACATTTGCTTTACTCGGATGATAATTGATTACAAGTTCATAATCTTTCAATAGCTCTAACCATCTTCTCTATCATAAATTCAAATCTTTCTAGGTCATCAGATATTTCAAACTTTTATGATCAGAAAACACATGACATTTTTCACCGAATAGATAATGTCGCCAAATCTTTAATGTAAATACAATCGTAGCTAGCTCAAGGTCGTGTGTCGAATAGTTCTTTTCACGCGGCTTCAATTGTCTCGAAGCATAAGCTATTACTTTGCCTTCTTGCATCAAAACATATCCCAAACCATTTAACGAAGCATCACTGTATATCACAAATTCTTTACCCGATTCTGGTTGTACTAAAACAGGAGCTTCAGTTAAAAGGGCTTTTAACTGATCAAAACTTTTCTGACATTTATCGGACCATTCAAACCTTACATCTTTCTGAAATAATCTAGTCAACGGATTTCTACATCGAAAAGCCTTTTACAAACCAACGATAATAACAAGCAAGTCCTAGAAAACTGCGGACTTCAGATACATTCTTCGGAGGTTTCCAATCCAGAATAGCAGAAATCTTGCTCGGATCAATTCGTATTCCTAAGGCCGATACTATATGTCAAGGATTGATGATTTGTTTGATCAGCTAAAAGGAGCCACTATGTTTTCAAAGATAGATCTGAGATCGGGTTACTACCAATTGAGGGTAAAAGACTCAGACATTCTGAAAACTGCTTTCAAAACGAGGTACGGGCATTATGAGTTTTTAGTTATGCCTTTCGGATTAACGAATGCTCCTGCTATTTTTATGGATCTGATGAACAAAATTTTCAAACCGTACCTAGATCGATTTGTGGTTATTTTCATTGATGACATTTTGATTTATTCACGAGATAAGACTGAGCATGCCGAGCATCTGAGGATTGTGTTGCAAACTCTGAGAGAAAAGTAATTGTATGTGAAATTCAGTAAATGTGAAATCTGGTTGCGTGAAGTTAGTTTTCTGGGACATATAGTATTGACCTCAGGAATACGAGTTGATCCGAGCAAGATTTCTGCTATTCTGGATTGGAAACCTTCGAAAAATGTATCTGAAGTTCACAGTTTTTTGGGATTTACTGATTTTTATCGTCGGTTTGTAAAAGGCTTTTCTATGATAGCAAATCTGTTACTAGATTATTTCAGAAAGATGAAAGGTTTGAATGGTCTGATAAATGTTAGAAAAGTTTTGATCAGTTAAAAGCCCTTTTGACTGAAGCTCCAGTTTTAGTACAACCAGAATCGGGTAAAGAATTCGTGATATACAGTGATGCTTCGTTAAATGGTCTGGGATGTGTTTTGATGCAAGAAGGCAAAGTAATAGCTTATACTTCGAGACAATTGAAGCCGCATAAAAATAACTATCTAACACACAACCTTGAGCTAGCTGCGATTGTATTTGCATTAAAGATTTGACGACATTATCTATTCGGTGAGAAATGTCATGTGTTTTTGATCATAAAAGTTTGAAATATCTGATGACCCAGAAAGATTTGAATTTATGACAGAGAAGATGGTTAGAGCTATTGAAAGATTATGTACTTGTAATTAATTATCATCCGGGTAAAGCAAATGTCGTTGATGATGCATTAAGTCAGAAATCACTGTTTGTACTACGTGCTTTGAATGCTCAATTAGATTTGTCTAATGATAGTTCAGTGATAGCTGAATTGAAAGTAAAGCCATTATTTTTACAGTAGATATGTGATGCTCAGAAAATTGATAATGAAATATTAGTGAAACGAGTTCAGTGTGATTCGAACTCTGATTTTAAATTTTGAGTTAATAATAATGATTGCTTGAGATTTCGAGATTGAATTTGTGTTCTGAGAAACTTGGAGTTGATTCAGTTGATTTTGAATGAAGCACATAATAGTCGTTTATCTATGCATCCGAGTAGTACGAAGATGTACCGTGATCTAAAACAACACTATTGGTAGTCTGGTATGAGATGAGATATATCTGATTTTGTTTTGAAATGTTTAGTCTGTCAGCAAGTAAAGCTGAACATCAGGTTCCATCTAGTTTGTGACAACTAATTTTGATTCCTGAGTGGAAATGGGATAAAGTGACAATGGATTTTGTTTTGGGATTGCCTCTGACTCTTAGAAAGAAAGATGCAATTTGGGTCGTAGTTGATCGATTGACGAAATCCACCCATTTTATTCCGGTGAGATCTGATTACTCACTTGATAAGTTAGATGAGCTTTACATTTCTGATATTGTGAGATTACATGGGGTACCACTATCTATTGTGTCTGACAGAGATCCGAGGTTTACATCACGGTTCTAGAAGAAATTACAAAAAGCTTTGGGTATGAAATTGCATTTCAAGATCGCTTTCATCAAGAACGGATGGTCGATCGAACGGATTATTCAGATTCTCGAGGATATGTTGAGATGTTGCATTCTTGAGTTCAATGGTACGTGGGAACAGTACCTGCCATTGATTGAATTTGCGTATAATAATAGTTTTTAGTCGAGTATCAAAATGGCACCTTATGAAGCTTTGTATGGAAACAAATATCGAACAACTCTGTATTGGACCGAGCTCAGTGAAAATAAGCTACACGGGGTTGATTTGATAAAAGATACTGAACAAAAAGTAAAAGTAATCCGTGATAGTCTGAAATCAGCATCTGATCGTCAAAAGTCCTATGCAGACTTGAAACGAAAAGATATTGAATTTGAAATCGGTGACAAAATGTTTCTGAAAGTGTCTCCGTGGAAGAAAGTACTCCGATTCGGACGTAAAGGCAAGTGAAGTCCGAGGTTCATTGGGCCATATGAGATCATCGAGTGTGTTGGACCTGTTGCGTACAAATTGTTGTTACCATCTGAGCTTGAAAAGATACACAATGTATTCCATGTTTCGATGCTCCGTAGAAATCGATCTGATTCGTCACATGTGATGACCCTGTCTGAGATTAAAATTCGATCTGATATGACATACGAGGAAGAATCGATCCATATTCTAGCTCGTGAAGTGAAAGAGTTGAGAAATAATAAAATTCTATTAGTGAAAGTGTTGTGGTATCGACACGGAATAGAAGAGGCTACGTAGGAACCTGAAGATTCAATGAAACAGTAATATCCAAATCTATTTAACGGTAAGATTTTTGAGGACGAAAATCCCTAAGGGTGGAGAATTGTAATAGTCGATTTAGACCCTATTCGGAATAGCGGTTTCAGAACCACGAATCCGAGTTAGTGAAATATTTTAATATTATTTTTTGTGCCTTTTATATGTGATTAAGCATGTGTTAAAATTTCGTAAGTTAATTTATCCATCTGTGTGCTTAATTTGATAAAAAAGGGTTAAATTGCATTAAATGCAAAATTTGTATGCCATTTGTTAAGGCACCTATGTGTTGTGTCTTTTAAAAGAGGAGGCCTTAAGAGGCAATTAAACCACTATTTAGTTAGTGGATGGAAAAAGGATAAATATGCCCTTAATGTATGCTTGTTTAAGTTATTAATTGAAAGGTTAATAAGGTAAACAGATTAATATGTATGTTATAATATGATAAACATTGAAAAATGGCCATATTCATTCATCTTTTGACCGAAAATATAAAAGAAGAAGAAAAGAAAACATAAGTTAGGTTTCGGCCATATCCAAGCAAAATTAAGGTATGTCTTGACTTTGGATTTTGATGATTTTTATGTTTTTGAGATTGTTGCTTAGTCTACTATCAAGCCCATGTTGTAATTTGAAGAATTGATGATGTTTATGAGATGAGCCTTTGATGAACTTATGTGATTTGTAATGCTTTATAGTGAAATATGAAAGATATGTATAGGATTATCATAGTTTGTCTTTGGAGTTTTGTTGAATTTGAGTATATTGGACTCAATTGAGAAAAATGATTATTTGAGGGATTAAATTGTGAATTTAATGAAATTTTTGGACTTGTATGAGATACATGGGAATCGGCTAAGCATGGATATATGGTGATTTTGTATATTAGATGTTTTGTGAAAAATGGACTAAATTAATAAAATATGCAAATGTGAGGGTTACGTTGCAAATAGCCCTAAATGTATGTTTTTGAATTAAATTGAATAATTTGATGAATGAAAGGGTTAATTTTGAATATGTATGAATCAAGAACCGAAGAAAACGGATTTAGATCGCGGGAAAACGAAGGTAGTAGAATAACCAAGTCTGAACGAATATCCAAATTCGAGGTAAGTCAATATACAAATAAATGTATTTGTATTGAATTATGTATGTTCGTATGACTATTGATATTGATGAATGTATATGAGATGATGTATACATGATTTTCGAGATAGAATCAACATAGTGACAATGTCCAAGAAGTCCCGTTTGAACCTAGGAATAGATAGGGTAGTCTATGTCATGACATAGGTGTCTATTATGTGATATCATGTAAGACCACGTCTGGGACGTTGGTATTGATTTGAGATTTCGTGTAAGACCACGTCTGGGACGTTGGCATTGATTTGAGATTTCGTGTAAAACCATGTCTGGAACGTTGGCATCAATATGAGAATTACGTGTAAGACCATGTCAGGGACATCGGCATCGTAATGATTCGTGAAAGACCCTGTCTAGGATAGTGGCTTCGATATCTGATTACATGTAAGACCACGTCTTGGACGTTGGTATTGTACGACTAATCTAAGCACTCTAAGTATCCTATTAGATTTCGATCTGTTCAATGGGCAAATATGAGATACAAACAACTATGTGATCTATATATCCTTATAAGGTACGTTTGTTATGTACACTAAGTGTGTATGAAAGGTAAGTATCTACATAAACTTACTAAGATGGATATGTGCAATGAAATGATAGTATAATATGAGAAGAGATGCTTAAAATAGCTATGTGTAAATATGACATTTGAGTAGAAGAATGTGGATATGGCTAAGCAAATGAGCCAAAGAAATATATGTGATGAATTTGCTATGAGAACCATTGATGCCATTGTATCAATATAGTTATGTGCATTTTATGCTAAGTTTATTTGTATATGGCTTACTAAGCTTTTGAAAGCTTACTTTGTGTGCATTTGCTCTGTTTTATAGATCGTCAAAGCTACTGAAGGCTCGGGGACCGTCGAGGATCGTCATCACACTACTCAAATTCATTTTGGCACTTTTGAAATGTGTATATTGCTAAATATGGCATGTATAGGCTAGTTATTTTGGATTATGGTTGAAATGTTATAAATAGCCATGAGATGTGGGTAGATAAATATTGATGATATGCATGAGTGATTATGTTATATGATGCTTGATTTGGTATGACTTGTTAGTTAATGAAATGGCTATGAAATGGTCAAGTTTATGGTAATGCATATGAATGCATTATGAGTTAGTATGTTTGATCAAAGGAATGGTTATATGAAAGGTAAATGTGAATGAATCATGTTTGGTTTTATATGAGAATTGATTGTGCAAATTATTATGTAAAATGGTATGATTAGAAAGGAGATTGGATGTGAATATTGGTTGTTTAGTTTGACTTATCTTTGGATATTAATTGTGCATGAAATGAATTGGTGTGTAACTAGGAAAGATGACCCTAGTGTGGGTGGCATTTTGACCTTGCAAGTGGTCTGTTTTGCCTACACGGCCGTGGCATACGAGCGTGCCTAGTAGCCGTGTGGTTAAGTCAGTAGCTAGCCTAACTTTACACGGTCATGGTTCACGGGTGTGCCTGGTAGCCGTGTGGTTAAGTCAGTAGCTAGCATAAGTGTACACGGCCATAGCATACGGGCGTGTCTGGTGGTCGTGTGGATAAGTCAGAATACATGCTCTATTTTGACATGGCCAGGACACATTGGTGTGTCTAGTAGCCGTGGGAGGTACACGAACTGCTCACACGGGCATGTGATCTCTATAACTTAGAAAAGTTTTAAATTTCTGAGAATTTTAGTATGTGTTTAGTTTAGTCCCGACCCTATTATAAAGTATGATTAAGGTTTTGTTGACCTATAAAAGGGACACTTTGATTGCGATTGATGAATGGTTGTATAAAATGTATGTAAAAGTTTTTGATTTGTTCGGTAATGCCTTTAACCCTAATTCAGTGAGGGATACGGGTTAGGGGTGTTACATTTGATTGCAAAATGTGTTTAGTAAACGTGTTTAGCAGAGAAAAGAGATTAGGAAGAAAAAGGTCACTGGGAAAAAGAAAGAAAAAAAGAAATAATTTTATTGATTTTTAATATTTTTAGATTATGACATCATCATGACATCATTTATGCCACGTGTCATAATCTTTTTCCGCCACCTGTCCTGAAGTTAACGTCGTTATGCTCAAGTACCAAACTCGACAATGGAAAAAAGTTCGAGTACCAATCTAGGACATAAAAAACCATAAGTACCAATCTGGGAGAAGTGGACAAATTAGGATATCAATTTTATATTTAACCTATTTTTAAATAGAAAAATGTTCAAAATGGTAATTAAATCATTTTTGCTTCATTAAATAGTGGAGAATGATGTAAAGTTTCATTAACTTTGTTTAATTGTGATTATGGTTTGATTAATTAAAGTTTAATTAAATTAATTTTGATTAATTAAGTTTATACAAAGCATATAAGTCAAAATTAAAGAGAGAGAAATTCATTTATTCTATTCATCTTCTTTTCCACCGAACAAAGAAAGAAAGAAAACCCTTAAGGAAACTTCAAACATTTGGCCCCTAATTTGTAAGTTCAATTAAGTTATTTTTTTGTAATTTTTATGTTGTTGAGGTCATAGGAGCTTGATTTAGCTAGCCCGTGTACCAATTTGTAAAACTGTTAAAGTTTTTGAAAGTTTCCATTGATGATTTCTTGAAGAAATTAGTGTTAAATTGATAGGTTTTAAGCTTAGATATAAAAAGGACTAGATTGTAAAGTTTAATAGTTAGTTTTGTTCAAAAGGACCAAACTAAATAAAATGTAAAATTTATGTGAAATTTTAATAATAATAGATAATAGAGCGTCTATAATGGATGTAATTGAGATCGGTTTTGAAATCGAAGCTGAAATTTGAAATATATTGTTATTCTAGTTTTAGAAAATAAATTAAATAAAATGCAAAACTTAAAGGGGGCATTCTAAAAATAGAATCAAATAGGTTCATGCATATCATGGAATGATATAAAAATGTTTGATATAGATGAATTGTCTAAAATAATTGATTAGATAAAGAATTGAATCAAACTGGGGATAATCGAGGTAAAGCCAAAATTATCAAATAGTCCATGAAGATTCAACTTGTTGTTGTTTTTGGCCTGGTAAGATCATATGGTATGAATGTGTTTAAAATTTTATGTATTTAATTTTTGTATATATGTTTGATTGTGGGTTAAATTGTGGCAAATTGTCATGAAAGGTGAGAATTGGACTAAATCGTAAAAAAATATTTATATGTGTTAAAGATTCTCGGGTGAACTTAGTAAATGTTAGGATACGATTGGTATGCCAATACGGTCTTCTGTAAACTTGTACAAATTGATTACAGATGATTACTGAGATCCAACATTTGTTGCAAACTCAAAGATTCATATGACATAGGTTTAGCCTAGATTGGTGACCTAATGTCATTTTAAAGGTTTAGCCCGAACAAGTAACCTAACATATATATTTCCAGCTTGGACAAGTAATCAGATGTGTCGATATAAAGGTTTAGCCTAAATTGGTAACCTAACATGAATATACTTAGCTCGAACAAGCAACTAGTATGGTATAGTTACTTGTGTATTTGAGTCCGTTTACTAGAGCTCATCGGGTGATACAACTTATACAAAATGAGAAATTGAGTTGTTATAAAATATCTTGTTGTTCAAATAGAAAGATTTTGAATTAAGCATGAACTATGTGTTTGAAAGAGTATGAGATTGAGATTGTGACCTAATTTATCATAAACTTGATCACTTATAGCATCATATGGTTTGATTTTGATATGATACTTAACTTGTTGATTGTACGATATGTTATGTTTAGCCAAAATATTCCAACATTATGGTAGCATATTGTATTTAATTGTATGATAAGGTAAGTTTTTGTTTAATGCCTATGAACTTATTAAGCATGGTATATGCTTACATCGTTTGTTTTCCCTTTCCCTTGTAAATCATCACCTTATGAAATGTGTCAAGTCAGACCAACTCAAAGCTCACACTATCTTATTATCGAATTAGTAAATGTTTGATAGTTTTGAATCCTAGTGTTGTGACATGTATATAAGTGTCTTGATGTATATGAGTCTTTTCAGTGGAATATGGTATTAAACTTGGTATTTATATGTGATCTAGATGTTGGTATTTGCATATGGTTTAAAAAAAATCATTATATGGCATATGTGATGCCTAGTTGAATGGATATACTTTAACTTATATATTTCAGGTATATATGACATATAAATTGACATGTTTCAATATGGTTTGGTATAGGTAAATCCTTGGTATTTGTATAATATGATTGATATGTATGCCATGGCAATGAAATTGATGCGATCTTGGTCGCATCATGGTTCAACTTCATCCGACGTCATCGAGAGTGGCCTAAACTTGAGGGGCCCAAGTGCAAGATGAAACATCTCATAGGCCTGATTGATTGTTGGGCCAATGTTTTTAAGGACTTTTAATTTAAATTAAGTTTTATTTAAATTAATAAGTTTGCATATTTTAATTTTAACTTGCACTTTGTGTGTTTTGCATTTAATAAAGTAATGTATTATGTAACTTTCATGTTAGTTTAGTATGCATCATAAATAATTACTTGCATTATGAAACTCCCATGTTAGTTTAAGTCTGCATTATTAAATTAAGTTTTGCATTAAGTAACTCATTTGTTCATTTAGTTTGCATTTCAAAACCATGCATTTAAGCATCTTAGTTTAATAAATGAGTTGCTGGACATTTATTCAACTCATCTTAGTTTAATTAATAAGTGTTTTTGTTGAATTTTATTTAATAAGTGTAGCTCCTAAATAATCTAGTTACTAGGATTATTTATTGATGCATGACATAAAGTTCATTTAATAATGCTTCTCTTAATTAAACTAGTTGCTGGAATAAATGATGCATAAGTGTTAGTTCATTTATTTAAGTTAGTTGTTACTTTGTTTTAGGTTTAATCATTGAATAAATGTGTTTAATATGTCGGTTACATGTGTTAATTGCAGGTGGTTTTTTAGCTTACAACCATTAAATTTAAAGGCTGTTACACATTCAATAAGGTGGCTTTTCAAGTGATTTTGGTTACAAAAGAGGGGCCTATTACAAAGGAGGCTTTATACATCAATAAAAAGAGTTTAAAGGAGCATTACACTTCCATTAAATCCAACTACTCCAAACGTTTTTGCTACTTCAATGGACAATTTATGCTTTAAAAACTTCATTAAGTTGTTGGAGTCTATTCAGCTAGCCAATGGAGAAACAAGAGACATTTTCAAAGCATTCAAATTCATTAAATCAGCTCATTTGGAGTCGTAAAGTTGTTGTTATTTGGCTTGGAGGAACTCTAGAGTTTTTATTTATTGATTAAGTTTTATTTCAGTCATTAAAATGCACATTAAAGCTAAATTCATATGACTCTTCAGCTAACCGCATGTAAACACTATATATACTTTGTTATTAGCTTGTAGAGGAGACTTTTTGACTTTTGAACCTTAATCAAATTTATGAACTTTGAGTTCTTGAGTGAGTTTATCTCCTCTCTATTGTTCGTACAAGTTTCTTAGACTTATCAAGCTTGCTTGTGGCGTCTATCACTTGTTCATCCATCTCCTTATACCATCGGTTCTTACTTTGTTAAGTAACGGGTCGAGGTCCATTTCCAAATTCCATCGTTCACCTTAAACCAAATAGAAACCAGGGTGACACTTTTTAGTGTTGAACCGTTTCTAAGTTTAAGTTCTATTTTCCATCACCCTCCAATTATCACATATCTATCATTTATCCATCTTCATTCTTCATTCATACCTATCAAACCGAGCCATTTTCTAAACACCATCTTCCTTTCTTCAATCCTAGCCGAACTTATCCTTCTCATTATCTAAATCTTTTCCAACACTAATTCACCTCTATTCCTAATTCCATTTCTAAAAGCAAACCTATTCAAAGCTTCCGCAAACTTAACCATATTTTCTATTATTTTCCCGAATACTCAACTTCTCCTAGTAGACGATCGGGCAACTCACATACAACTCGACTCATCCCGAGGTGGATCGTATCATTTGGTATTAGAGCTACAAAAACGAGGAGCGATGACGACCGAGAAGCCAAAATTAGGTTCATAAGTTGAAAAAATTGAAATTCAAAAAAAAAAATTGTATTCAAAGTATTCTTTGTATTATTTTCGTGCATTTGAAGTGAAAAAACAACGAAAATTCAAAAAAAATCAAGTTAAAAAAAAAAGAAGTGTGAAGTTTGCAATTTTTTGCTTCATTATCTTCTTTCTATCCCCAATCATCAAAATCCCCTTTTTACCATCAGTTGGTACTATCCGATCAACCCCAAAGCCACACTTAACCGATTTTCTTTTTAGCCTACCTGATACACACATATCAACCTTTGTAGCCACTTTGAAGCCGACCCTCAAGCAGCGATAAGTTTTCTAAAACGAAATACGAATTTGAGAGAGGGAGTCGAGTGGTAAAAGGAACGAGTATGTTCATCAAAGAAAAATCCATATACGAATGAAACACGAGTGTGAGCGACCTTTTCTTTGTGAGTCAACTTGTGAGCCTTTGTGGTGAGGTTTGTAAAATTTTCTCTTTTTCTGTTTTGATCATTTATCTTTGTCATTACTAAAATCATGAATCAAGAAGTGTTGTCAGAATCAGACTATCAATATTTGATGAACGGGATGCGAAGAATTGTGAACTCCAAATTTGACAAGTTGCATAAGCGATTGGATCGAATCGAGGAAAGAGACCAACAAGAGCGACTTTCTTCAAGTCGAAGGATGGAGTTAAGGTCGTCACAAAGACACGCGTTTGAAGATTAGTCGAGAAGAGATTTCGATCGAGACTCTTATTCATCAAGAAAGCCGAGACGGTGTGAAACAAACCACGAATTTGAAACCTTTCGAGGTTGCCATCGAGAAGGTATAAATTCTTCTTTAAACACTTCAACGCATCTATCTGCAGATAAATCCTTATGAAAAAATAAATGTGGTTAATATGCTTCCAAGTATTCACTCATGAAATATCATTCTCGAAGTGGTTCATATTATGATTCCTATTCGACGAGGGATTCAAGGTGAAGCGAAACAAATTTCGTGTTTGAAGCCTATTATGGTGATGAACGAGAAAGTCTAAGTAATTCTTCATATATGCAAAGGTGTTTATCCACGAAGATTCAGTCTCGAAGAGATGACCATATTTCACTTGTGGATACTTCATATTATTCCCAACAAGAGGATTCTCATTCTGCTTCTTTTATATTATCTCCTCCTTGTAATAAAATAAAAAAGAGTGTGAAAGAAAAGAACAAAAAGAAAAAGAAATAAAAAAGAAAAGAGAGAAACAAGGCAAGTAAGAGAGAAAATGAGCGAGTTGAGCTCGAAAAAGCCTTTGAAAAACAAAAAGAAAATGAAAAAGAAAATGAGATTGATATTGATATTGACATTGATATTGATATTGATATTGATATTGATATTGAGATTGAAAAAGAATTTGAAAAAGAAAATGAGAGTGGAGAAAAAGAGAACGTTGAAAAAGAAAGAAAAGAACTCGAATTGAAAAAAGAAACAAAAGAACAAGATGAGCGAGAAAAAGTGAGTGTTGATTCAACTAACCCATTTGAACTTTGTTCTTGTTCTGTTTCTTCTCTTTAGATTTTCGAAAGTCTGAAAGATGATTGTTGTAACATCCGGATAATTAGGGGTTATGCATTTTCTACTTAACTGAATGATGTTGCATGCTTAATTATTATTGAGTGTATTTTGGAAGTTATTTGAGCTTCATTAATTAAGTGAATGCTTAGTGAAACTTTTAATTTCTAATAATTAAGAGAGAGCTAAGCAAGTTAGGCTTTAAGAATTAATGACAAGAGGTTTCTAGCATAAGTTGAGTAATTGGCAAGGTGGTTAAGATGCATGGATGTATGCTTGAGGAGTGAGGTTCGAATCTCCTAGCTAGCATTAGGGAGGATTTTATTTTTGTTTCCTTCCCTTTAGTGTCGGCCAAGAATGTTCTAGAGTGGATGAGTATTCTCTTAATTTTGGCTATTTGACCATGTGAAAAAGGAAGCTAGGAACTTATGGTATGGAATCATAAGTTGATGATAAGATGAGGGGGGAAAAAGGCATGATATTGGGCAATGTTTTGGGAGTTTGTTCATGGTCATTTGACCATGAACCCGACGGCATGAAGGGCTAAGGGAGTGATTAATTGTCTTGGAAATTTTGGATATGATGGGAAGAAACAAGGAGGAAAAAGGGGGATGATGTTGGCTAAGGTTGACCGAAAATTTAGTGTAGCCATTAGGGTGCTAGTTGGCCAAAAATCCTAGCAAATTGTCCATCTTTTCTCCTTTCTCCAAAATCTTTCTTCCAAACCGAAATTATCTTTTGCATTAGGTGAAAACTTTGTTTTGTTTTGGCTATCATATTTGGCCAAATTGGTACTTTTTTTCTTCTTTTCCTCTCAAGATTTTCTCTCTTTTTGGTACCAAAATATTACCACTTTTGAAGGCATTTTCTTTCATCTTTTCTCACTTGACCATTACCAAAAACTTTTCTTTATTCAATTTCTTCCATAACCGAAACCCATTTACTCTCTTTGATCATTTCTCCTTTTCTTTTCCTTTTTCATCCTATTTCTCTCTTCTCTTCCCTCTTTGCCGAAACTACAAAGGTTCAAGAACCACTTTTCTTCAATTTTTACCCCTTGGCCGAATGTGCATAGGTTCCAAAACCAATCTCTTTTCTTTTGAGAATCAACATCATTCTCATCTCTTTGTCAACCAAACAATTTCTATTTCGATTTTCTTTTCTCCTTTTATTTCTTTGAAAACCAAACTATTTATGCTAAAAATCAATATCTTTTTCCTTTATCTTTCATTAAAGCGAATCATCAATCCTTCTTTTCTTCTTACAAGGTCGAATCTTGAAGAACTCAAAGTAAGGTTTTGTCAATCATTTTCATCATTTCTTTTTACTTTGGCAAATTTAGAATCATGATCTTTTATTTTCTCTCCTAGGCCAATCATTTGAAAAGATTTTTCAAAAGATCTTTGTTGAAGACAACTCTTAAGAAGTGACCATTCAAAATCATCAAGGTAAGGTTATTAATTTAGATCATACCGATTTCTTTAGATAGACTACTAATCGATCGTATTTTTAGGGGCAATTTAAGACTAACACGATAGGTAAGAAAAGAGCCGTACGGAGTGTTTGGAAGAGAGGAGGCACTCTTTTACCATCAAACTACAAACGAAGAGGCGATATCGGCGATTAGAGACTTTCCACCGGGTTGTGGACCTCCGCTAACGAGGATCGGTTATTTGAAGTAGTGCGTACAACCAAACCACTTTACGTTGGTGGAATATCGGTGGTTTTGATCCATCTAATGGAGAAAATCACAAATAACTGCTGCTCGAGAATCAAAGGTAAGGATATAGATCCTCATCAATAAGTACAATTTTATTAGCAATAGTGTATACTAACCAAGTGTGTTAATCAATTAGGTGTTGACGACGAGAGGGAATTACTCTCACCGTCACTAGGTGTGTAACTTACATTAAAAATCTCATAAGATTTACATATATTTAAATGTGACTATATGACCATGTATATGATTGTGATTTTGGATACCATTCAATGGTATACGATATTCGTGTATGTTTACCCCAATATTTTGTTTATTTCGCTATATGCATAAAAGTGAAATAAGCATGACTATATTATGATTTGTGGGGTAAATAGCATGAAAATTTGATTTGATATGTATGTGCATGGGCATATGGGTATATTTGATAAAGGAGGAAGTATTCTGGTGGTTTTACCACATTTCCGGTGACTTTGGTCACATATTTGACTCCGATGACTTCGGTCACGTATATTTGGCTCCGGTGACTTCGGTCACATATTTGAAATCCGGTGACTTCGGTCACATATGTGAATCTGGTGACTTGGTCACGATTTGAAATTTGACTTGATCGGTGACTTGGTCACATTCTGTTTGGTGGCTTTGCCACAATATTATAAGGCGATGTGCATGTTGACTGCAAGAATCGCCTTCGATGGTGTGTAGCGGATGGAGGGTCGATTTAGTAATCCCCACTTGTGTTGGTTGGTACGGTGGTGTGTAGCGGATGGATATTTAGGTGGGTCGGGCTTGCATTTCATTTCATGTACATAACCATGTAACATTGAATGATTATTATTTGATCTGCTATAATATAAGCTTTTGGGCTATATATGAGCTAAACGGGCTTTTAAGCTAAATATGAGCTAAATGGGCTTTTGGGCCAAATATGACTTAAATGGGCCTATGGCCATATGTGTAATTAATGGGCTTAAAGGCTTAATCAATTGGGCTTTTTGATGTATGTGTTATACATTGAGTTTATAACTCACCCATTTTTATGGGATAACTTTTCAGATGATTCGTAGTACGATGGATCGGGGCAGCAAGGATTTTGAGGTGGCCAATGCTCAAACAATAAAGTTTGGAAATTTTCCTACTTAAACTTATTAAGTTAATTTTTATTATTTAGACTTTAGTATGGGTTTGCCAATTTATGTAATAAGGCCACTATAAACTATCTTTAAATTTTGTGTTTGGATTTAATTTTATTTTACCATGAACAATAACTATTAAATAACTAAATGGTTTTCGATAAATAATAATTCAAAAATGTTTTTATCACTAATATATATATACATATGTTTTAAAGTAATTTTCTTAAATGAGGTTTTCTTTAATTTATTAATTCCTCCTTCAAGTAATGTTTTTAAAAGATATAAGTTTTACTTTACAATTTTGTTTTCAACCTAAAATGTTAAGTTACTCATTTCTATACAAAATCATCAAGTTTTTCTTGAACAAAACGAGAATTCGCTAAAGTTTTACTCGAGGAACATACCAAATTCGGTTAGGCTTTTGGGTAGGGTTTGGGGTGTTTCAACTTGTATCGAGCCCGCTTTTAAACTCTCGACCTTGGGTTTTGAAGCCCACAACGCTTTTCAAAATTTGGCCTAAATAAATTTTTTGAAAGTTTTCTTAAGTTAAATGGTTTTATAAGAGCATGGCACTCGAGTTCTCGGCCCGATCCATCGTATGTACTTTATCGATATGTGATATGTATGATAGTTTAAGCATAAACTACACTTTAGAGACATGGACCTTAGGTGTTTGTGTGCTACTACGGAAAAACTCTTGAATATCTCGTTTCATAAAACTTTTCTTTAATAAGAAGTGAAAAGACTCTAATACATAAGACTTTTTCAGAAAAAACAGATAATACGCGTAGTAGACATGAGTTCTAGGGACGTGGTCATCGTGGGCGTGGACGAGGAAGAATGGTCGTGTTGAACTAGTTAGATCCGGTCAAGGTTTCGAGAATGAAGCTCCGCCACCCATTTGTTGGGTGGACTTTCAAGAACAAAATGAAGGAGGTGACCCAAGATCATAAGTCGTGGTCATGAAGTTTTGGAACGAGTAGCGAAGCTAGTTCTCGAAATGGGTCTCGAAAGTCGAGAGTTGAGAGACTTAGATCAAATGGAGCCGAGGTTTTCGAGGAGTATCTGAGTAGCTCCTAATGTAGCTGAATATTGGTTGGAGGCGGTCGAGAGGATCATGGACGATATAGACTACATCGATGAAGAGAAATTGAAAGGTGCTATTTCACTTCTCCGTGATGAAGCCTACCAATGGTGGCTCACTATTAAGGAGAGTACCCCGTGGATCGTCTGGATTGGGGTATTTTAAAGTGAAATTGAAGGAAAGTATGTTGGAGCTAGCTACATCGACTCCCGTGAGGAAGACATTTCGAATTTGGTCCAAGGAAATAAGTCGATAGCTAAATATGAAGCGAATTTTGCGACTTAGCCGTTATGCCGGAGGATAGTGGCTACTAATATGAACTGTATCGATTTGAAGATGGACTTAGAGATGAGCTACGAGTGATGATTGCTCCACACCGTGAAAGAGATTTTGCAATCTTAGTGGAAAGGGCAAGAATTGCCAAGAGGCTAAACGACCGAGAGACGAACCGGACAGAGGCGAGCAAGAATAAGAGAAGCTTTGGGTCCTCGTGGTCGTCCCGAATTTTCAAGAAATCAAGAAATGATGGACCGTGAGGTCAACAGATCGCTACGGTGGACAAAATTGTACTTGTTCTCAATGTGGGAAAATGCACTCGGAGAATGTTGGAAAAGATCGACGGATGTTTCAAGTGCGGTTCAAGGATCATATGATCAAAGATTGCCCGATGAACTCAGAAAAGAACCGTCCAGCAAGTCAGGGTGCTAATTAGGCTGACAGAAGCGGACAATAGCCGATAAGAGGCCGTGGTCCAAATGGAAGGGGCAATGGTTCCAGTAGAGGTCGCAGAACTTCAGGCAGAGGCAGTGGTAGCTCTGAGGCGAGACAACCAGGTTTGGTGTATGCAGTTCGTCGCAGAGAAGACAGTGACGCACTTTGATGTTATCACTGCACGCTTTTCGATTTCGGTTGCCCTTTATTGCTTTGATAGATATAGGTCAACTCATTCCTATATCGCTAGTGAAGTATCTGGGACTTTGCATGTGACTTCAAATCGTACCTAGGAAGATGATCGTATTTAGTCCTTTAGGATGCATGAGTTGTAGACAAACTTTTAAGGAAGTGCCTTTAAGTTCAAGGACACAATTTTCTACCGATTTAATGGAGTTACCATTTGGAGAATTTGACCTAATCTTAGGCATGGACGGCTTGTGAAGTACCGCATAAATATGGATTGTGTCTTCTAAGAGAATGTCCTTAAGAACTTTTGATGACAAGGAAGTTGTAGTGTTGGGCGAGAGACTAACTACTTATCTAATGTAGTATCCGCTCTTAAGGCGGAAAAGATGGTTAGAAAGGGATGTGAAGCCTTCCGATGTTAGTGAATGCTTTGGAGGCTAAGGAGACAACCGCAAATGAAGTCGAGCAAGTGAAGGAATTTGTAGATGTTTTTCCCAAGAACTTCCGTGTTTGCCTCCGGATCGTGAGGTAGAATTCGGATTGATTTATTGCACAGAACGGCGCCGCTTTCTATTGCTCCATATAGAATGGCACCGAAGGAGTTGGTTGAGCTTAAGGCTCAAATTCGGGAGTTGCTTGATCATGGATTTATTCGACCTAGTGTGTCTCCATGGAGAGCATCGGTCCCATTCGTGAAGAAGAAGGACGGATCGATGAGGATGTGCATAGACTACGGCAGTTGAATAAGTCGACCATCAAAAACAAGTATCCTTTGCCAAGGATCGACGACTTGTTCAATCAACTTAAGGAGTCATGGTATTCTCAAAGATTGATCTAAGGTCGGTATCATTAGCTTAAAGTGAAAGAAGCGGATATCCATAAGACGGCTTTCGAACTAGATATGGGCATTATGAATTTCCGGTAATGCCATTCGGATTGACGAACGCCAAATTGCGTTCATGGATATGATGAACCAATTTTTCAGCCCTACTTGGATCAATTCGTGGGTATTCATAGACGATATGGTTAAGTCAAGTGAAAGAGAGGCAATTGGTAGATGAGGATCTGAGTGAAAAGCTTAGATAGGTGCAGAGTGGGAAAGTGGAAGATTTTGGTATTAACAGTGACGGGGTATTGTGTTTTAAAGGTAAAGTCTGTATGCCAAGGGATCAGGAGTTGAGGCAAAAGATACTTCAAGAATCTCATGGTAGCCCCTATGCTATGCATCCTGGAGGAAGTAAATTATACCGAGATTTGCGAGATCAATTTTGGTGGCCTGGACTTAAGCGAGAAGTTACAGAATTCGTGGGAAAGTGTTTAACGTGTCAGCAAGTTAAGGCTGAACATCAAGTACCTTCGGGATTGCTTCAGCCGATAAAGATTCCACAGTGGAAGTGGGAGAGAATCACCATGGACTTTGTTAGTGGGCTTCCTCTTACACCTACTAAGAAAGACTCTGTATGGGTGATAGTGGACCGATTGACGAAATCTGCACATTTTATCGCAGTTCGGATTGATTACTCTTTGCAAAAATTGGCGAAGTTATATGTGGCTGAGATTGTGAGATTGCATGGAGTGCCGTTGTCGATTATTTCGGATAAAAATTCGAGATTTACGTCGCGATTTTGGAAAGCATTGTATTAGGCTTTGGGCACTAGATTGGATTTCAGTACGGCATTTCATCCTCAGTCTGACGGTCAGTCTGAAAGAGTAATCCAAATCTTAGAAGATATGTGAAGGGATGTGTGATAGATTTCAAGGAAGTTGGGAGGAATTCTTACCGTTGGCGAATTTGCGTCAAAGACAGAGCTTTTCAATCCAATGATACTGGATGGCACCATATGAAGCACTATATGGACGGAAGTGTCGCACTCCTACGTGTTGGATGAAATTAGGGAACGCCGATTTTGGGTCCGTAGATAGTGGCTGAATCCAAGAAAAGGTAAAGGTAATCCGGCTCGATTAAAGGAAGCGTCGATAGACAAAAATCGTCACGCAGATCTTAAGCGGAAAGAAATAGAGTTTCTTGTGGGGACTAAGTTTTCTAAAGGTTTCACCTTGGAAAAAGGTGATGAGATTTGATGCAAAGGAAGCTAAGTCCTGTGTTCATTGGACCTTATCGGATTGTGAAGCGGGTGATCTGTGGCATATCGCTTAGATTTGCCTTGAAATTGAAGCAAATGCATGATGTGTTCCATGTTTCAATGTTACGCCATTACCGGCCGGATCCATCTCATGTAATGCCAGTCGAGGAGGTGGAGTTAAGATCAGACTTGTCAAATGAAGAGGAGCCAATTCAAATTCTGGATCGAGATGTAAAGGTTTTACGGAGAAAGTCAGTTCCTCTCGTCAAGGTATTATGGCGTAATCATGGATCAGAAGAAGCTTCGTGGGAACCGGAGGAAGCGATGCGACAAAGAATACCTCACTTATTCGGCCGGTAATTTCGAGGACGAAATTATTTTAAGGGGGTAGAACTGTAACATCCTGATAATTAGGGGTTATGCATTTTCTACTTAACTGAATGATGTTGCATGCTTAATTATTATTGAGTGTATTTTGGAAGTTATTTGAGCTTCATTAATTAAGTGAATGCTTAGTGAAACTTTTAATTTCTAATAATTAAGAGAGCTAAGCAAGTTAGGCTTTAAGAATTAATGACAAGAGGTTTCTAGCATAAGTTGAGTAATTGGCAAGGTGGTTAAGATGCATGGATGTATGCTTGAGGAGTGAGGTTCGAATCTCCTAGCTAGCATTAGGAGGATTTTATTTTGTTTCCTTCCCTTTAGTGTCGGCCAAGAATGTTCTAAAGTGGATGAGTATTCTCTTAATTTTGGCTATTTGACCATGTGAAAAAGGAAGCTAGGAACTTATGGTATGGAATCATAAGTTGATGATAAGATGAGGGGGAAAAGGCATGATATTGGGCAATGTTTTGGGAGTTTGTTCATGGTCATTTGACCATGAACCTAGACGGCATGAAGGGCTAAGGGAGTGATTAATTGTCTTGGAAATTTTGGATATGATGGGGAAGAAACAAGGAGGAAAAAGGGGGATGATGTTGGCTAAGGTTGACCGAAAATTTAGTGTAGCCATTAGGGTGCTAGTTGGCCAAAAATCCTAGCAAATTGTCCATCTTTTCTCCTTTCTCCAAAATCTTTCTTCCAAACCGAAATTATCTTTTGTATTAGGTGAAAACTTTGTTTTGTTTTGGCTATCATATTTGGCCAAATTGGTACTTTTTTTTCTTCTTTTCCTCTCAAGATTTTCTCTCTTTTTGGTACCAAAATATTACCACTTTTGAAGGCATTTTCTTTCATCTTTTCTCACTTGACCATTACCAAAAACTTTTCTTTATTCAATTTCTTCCATAACCGAAACCCATTTACTCTCTTTTATCATTTCTCCTTTTCTTTTTCTTTTTCATCCTATTTCTCTCTTCTCTTTCCCTCTTTGCCAAAACTACAAAGGTTCAAGAACCACTTTTCTTCAATTTTTACCCCTTGGCCGAATGTGCATAAGTTCCAAAACCAATCTCTTTTCTTTTGAGAATCAACATCATTCTCATCTCTTTTGTCAACCGAAACAATTTCTATTTCGATTTTCTTTTCTCCTTTTTATTTCTTTGAAAATCAAAACTATTTATGCTAAAAATCAATATCTTTTTCTTTTATCTTTTTGTTAAAGCCGAATCATCAATCCTTCTTTTCTTCTTATTTAAGGTCGAATCTTGAAGAACTCAAAGTAAGGTTTTGTCAATCATTTTCATCATTTCTTTTTACTTTGGCAAATTTAGAATCATGATCTTTTATTTTCTCTCCTAGGCCGAATCATTTGAAAAGATTTTTCAAAAGATCTTTGTTGAAGACAACTCTTAAGAAGTGACCATTTGAAATCATCAAGGTAAGGTTATTAATTTAGATCATATCGATTTCTTTAGATAGACTACTAATCGATCGTATTTTTAGGGGCGATTTAAGACCAACACGATAGGTAAGAAAAGAGCCGTACGGAGTGTTTGGAAGAGAGGAGGCACTCTTTTACCATCAAACTACAAACGAAGGGCAGTATCGGCAGTTAGAGACTTTCCACCGGGTTGTGGACCCTCTGCTAACGAGGATCGGTTATTTGAAGTAGTGCGTATAACCGAACCACTTTACGTTGGTGGAATATCGGTGGTTTTGATCCATCTAGTGGAGAAAACCACAAATAACTGCTGCTCGAGAATCCAAAGGTAAGGATTTAGATCCTCATCAATAAGTACAATTTTATTATCAATAGTGTATACTAACCAAGTGTGTTAATCAATTAGGTGTTGACGAGCGAGAGGTATTATTCTCACTGTCACTAGGTGTGTAACCTTACATTAAAAATCTCATAAGATTTACATATATTTAAATGTGACTATATAACCATGTATATGATTGTGATTTTGGATACCATTCAAGGGTATACGATATTCGTGTATGTTTACCCCAATATTTTGTTTATTTTGCTATATGCATAAAAGTGAAATAAGCATGACTATATTATGATTTGTAGGGTAAATAGCATGAAAATTTGATTTGATATGTATGTGTATGGGCATATGGGTATATTTGATAAAGGAGGAAGTATTCTGGTGGTTTTACCACATTTTCGGTGACTTCGGTCACATATTTGACTCGGTGACTTCGATCACGATATATTTGGCTCCGGTGACTTGGTCACATATTTGAAATCCGGTGACTTGGTCACATATGTGAATCTGGTGACTTCGGTCACGTATTTGAAATTTGGACTTGGTCGGTGACTTCATCACATCTGCTTGGTGGCTTTGCCACAATATTATAAGGCGATGTGCATGTTGATCGCAAAGAACTACCTTCGATGGTGTGTAGCGGATGGAGGGTCGATTTAGTAATCCCACGGTGTGTTGGTTGGTACGGTGGTGTGTAGCGGATGGATATTTAGGTGGTAGGGCTTGCATTTCATTTCATGTACATAACCATGTAACATTGAATGATTATTATTTGATCTCGCTATAATATGAGCTTTTGGGCTATATATGAGCTAAACGGGCTTTTAAGCTAAATATGAGCTAAATGGGCTTTTGGGCCAAATATGACTTAAATGGGCCTACGGCCATATGTGTAATTAGTGGGCTTAAAGGCTTAATCAATTGGGCTTTTTGATGTATGTGTTATACATTGAGTTTATAACTCACCCATTTTTATGGGATAACTTTTCAGATGATTCGTAGTACGATGGATCGGGGCAGCAAGGATTTCGAGGTGGCCAATGCTCAAACAATGAAGTTTGGAAATTTTCCTACTTAAACTTATTAAGTTAATTTTTATTATTTAGACTTTACTATGGGTTTGCCAATTTATGTAATAAGGCCACTATAAACTATCTTTAAATTTTGTGTTTGGATTTACTTTTATTTTACCATGAACAATAACTATTAAATAACTAAATGGTTTTCGATAAATAATAATTCAAAAATGTTTTTATCACTAATATATATATACATATGTTTTAAAGTAATTTTCTTAAATGAGGTTTTCTTTTAATTTATTAATTCCTCCTTCAAGTAATGTTTTTAAAAGATATAAGTTTTACTTTACAAATTTGTTTTCAACCTAAAATGTTAAGTTACTCGTTTCTATACAAAATCATCAAGTTTTCTTGAACAAAACGAGAATTCGCTAAAGTTTTACTAGAGGAACATACCAAATCCGGTTAGGCTTTTTGGGCCGGGTTTGGGGTGTTTCAATTGTCAACTTCAATACCTGCCCCACAAAAGACGCTTTCGTATCAGCAAAGGTAAAATTGAAAATGGAGTTGAACCACACGAACCGGAAGGTAAGCGAGGTAAGGAAATTCTAAACGAGTCACGACAATCTGATTTGAAATTCGTCAATGAAATTTCCAGAGACTTAGTTTTTAAAAGCTTTCCTATTCTCCTCCGATCAATTTTTGTTCTTTGAATGTGGTTGATATCTTTCGTTCTGTTCGACAAAACCATTTGATTTTGCAAAATGTCGAGTTTTCACGAAAGGCAAATAAATTGTTCGGATTAAGTAATTTCGTGAATCAAATTTTGCCTCTTGAAAAATCTTTGAATTTGTGCAAGTCTGTTGCGATGAGTGCAAAGAGTTGTGATTATATGATGTCGTGTATGCAAAAGTCTTTTTGGTTTAACATGTTTAATTTGACGAAACCTTTGCTACATGTCGGCATAAATAATCAAAACCAAGTTTTTAAACCGGGAATTTGTTTTGACTCTTTTTGCGGAAAATCACGCAACATCGATGATATGTGAACAATTTTTATCTTTTTGATATTTGGTTTTTGCATAGGGTAACAAAATTTGTCAATTTTGTTTTTGATGTAAAGTTGTTCCTTAAGCAATTCATGTGGTTGTACTTAAAGTTTAGGTATCATTTGGAAAAGGTTGATTCGAATGCGAAGCCTCAACTACCCTACAATCCCGAGGAGAGAAGGTTTGTTTTAATAAAGCAAGGTAAAATCGATCCTTATCTTTCTACCCAAAACGGTAAGACACTTGAAAATTATGAAGCATTTTGGTTCTCCTCGGATGGTGTTAAGCATCGTGTTAATGATTTAGCTGTTGTAAAACATTTAGATCGTGATATGCTTAAATGTTCCATTTTGCCTGTTTATGATCTATCTGTCTTGATGGTTGATAAAAAGATTCTTGTGTTTGATAATTTTTATAATTCATGTGTGTGAGTCTATAGTTGGTCGTCTAATGTAAGGTATGATTGTGCAATTTTATGAATCATGTGAGTCTTTTCAACTACCTGCTTGTGACGATTATTTTTATCATTTGAATCATTATTCAAGATCCCATCATGACTTGTGGAAACAAATTGAGACGTTTGAATGCTTTAAAACATATCCGACTTTGTTTCAAACTTTTGACAAGGCATTATCTCTTTTATATGATAACTTGATTTTGCCCATTCGCATGGGATTTACTTGTTTTGTTCTGCTTACATTTGGATTACAATTTTTTTTTTTGAAAAATTTCTTGTTAACTCATGGTTATCCTTTTCAGGTGACCCAATTACTATCCGCCCCGTTCGACCGAGGAAAGCCGAGTAAAAGGAACTATGTCCTCAAGAACCAATGGCTCGATTCGAGGACGAATCACTTTTAAGAAGGGGGTATGATGCGATCCTGGTCGCATCATGGTTCGACTTCATCCGACGTCATAGAGAGTGGCCTAAACTTGAGGGGCCCAAGTGCAAGATGAAACATCTCATAGGCCTGATTGATTGTTGGGCCAATGTTTTTAAGGACTTTAAAATTAAATTAAGTTTTATTTAAATTAATAAGTTTGCATTTTTTTAATTTTAACTTGCACTTTGTGTGTTCTGCATTTAATAAAGTAATGCATTATGTAACTTTCATGTTAGTTTAGTATGCATCATAAATAATGACTTGCATTATGAAACTCCCATGTTAGTTTAAGTCTGCATTATTAAATTAAGTTTTGCATTAAGTAACTCATTTGCTCATTTAGTTTGCATTTCAAAACCATGCATTTAAGCATCTTAGTTTAATAAATGAGTTGCTGGACATTTATTCAACTCATCGTAGTTTAATTAATAAGTGTTCTTGCTGAATTTTATTTAATAAGTGTAGCTCCTAAATAATCTAGTTACTAGGATTATTTATTGATGCATGAGATAAAATTCATTTAATAATGCTTCTCTTAATTAAACTAGTTGCTAGAATAAATGATGCATAAGTGTTAGTTCATTTATTTAAGTTAGTTGTTACTTTGTTTTAGGTTTAATCATTGAATAAATGTGTTTAATATGTCGGTTACATGTGTTAATTGCAGGTGATTGTTTAGCTTACGACCATTAAATTTAAAGGCTGTTACACATTCAATAAGGTGGCTTTTCAAGTGATTTCGGTTACGAAAGAGGGGGCTATTACAAAGGAGGCTTTATACATCAATAAAAAGAGTTTAATGGAGCATTACACTTCCTTTAAATTTTAGTAGCAACCCTTCCAACTACTCCAAATGTTTTTGCTACTTCAATGGACAATTTATGCTTTAAAAACTTCATTAAGTTGTTGGAGTCTATTCAGCAAGCCAAAGGAGAAACCAAGAGACATTTTCAAAGCATTCAAATTCATTAAATCAGCTCATTTGGAGTCATAAAGTTGCTGTTATTTGGCTTGAAGGAACTCAAGAGTTTTTATTTATTGATTAAGTTTTATTTCAGCCATTAAAATGCACATTAAAACTGAATTCATATCACTCTTCAGCTAACCACATGTAAACACTATATATACTTTGTTATTATCTTGTAGAGGGGACTTTTTGACTTTTGAACCTTAATCAAATTATGAACTTTGAGTTCTTGAGTGAGTTTATCTCCTCTCTATTTTTCGTAGAAGTTTCTTAGACTTATCAAGCTTGTTGGTGGCATCTATCACTTGTTCATCCATCTCCTTATACCATCGATTCTTACTTTGTTAAGTAACGGGTCGAGGTCCATTTCCAAATTCCATCGTTCACCTTAAACCAAATAGAAACCGGGGTGACACTTTTTAGTGTTGAATCGTTTCTAAGTTTAAGTTCTATTTTCCATCACCCTCCAATTATCACATATATATCATTTATCCATCTTCATTCATATCTATCAAACCGAGCCATTTTCCAAACACCATCTTCCTTTCTTCAATCCTAGCCGAACTTATCCTTCTCATTATCTAAATCTTTTCCAACACTTATTCACCTCCATTCCTAATTCCATTTCTAAAAGCAAACCTATTCAAAGCTTCCAAACTTAACCATATTTTCTATTATTTTCCCGAAGACTCAACTTCTCCTCGTAGACGATTGGGCAACTCACATATAACTCGACTCATCCCGAGGCGGATCGTATTAGAAATGCTAAGTTTAATAATTGGATAGGTGATAAATGTTGTTAAAAAGTTATATATGGTCATTTGAACTTGATTGATATGTTTTTGGAGTGTTTTGATTCAAATGAAGTTTCTAATAAATGTACAAGTTGTTGAGTTGTGTGGAGTATTGAAATAGGTATAAAATGACTCAATTTTTACCAAAAGCAAAGTCCACGTCCTGACGAGTAACTTTCCTAGTCACAACTTTAGTCGAAAATAAGTGATGTCATGACGTCGTGAGTGAAAAATTGTTTGGCGACGTCACGACATGGAAGTGATGACGTCACGACGTCAACCTTGAAATTTTGAAACTTCACAAATTGGTTTTATTTTGTGCTCGGGTCAACAAAAGAGCTTTTGTAAACTCAACTAAGACTCAGTTTTGATACTTTAATCATAAATGAATATGTTTGGCATTGGATTACTTATGTATGTGAATATTTTACTGTGATTTGACTGTAGTTGATTCGGCAACGAATGTAGCATCCTATAACTTGGACCTGGCGATCGGGTCAAGCGAGGGGTGCTGCATAAATTTTAAAATATTTATGTATTTTATATCTTGTCATGTCATATAATATTTATAGTGAAAACTTTTAAAAGGAGAGCTATGAGAACTAAAATAATCTTAGCAGTTAGATCAAAATAAATGATTTTAAGCCTTAGATTTTATATTTATCTTTTCTTATAAAAATAAAACCAAAACAATATCCATTCTTTCTTTTTTGTTTTTCTTTTATCGAGTAATTAAAGTATGATGGCGAAAAAATGGATAATCTTTACTTTTAGATTTTTTTTTAAATACCTAATGTCGAAATCCTTTTGAAATCGACTTTTTATTTTTTAAAATGAAATCTTTTTTATCTAGGTGTGATCGAGTCACCTTGAAATTCAATCATTTTAATAAAAGGTTAAATTTACTAAAACGATGATTTTTGTCTACAAACCCGAAAAATGGGTTCGGAGTCGGTTATGCATGAGGAAGTATTAGCACCCTCATAACGCCCAAAATTGGTACCTAGTTGATTACTTGATGTCTTAACATCGAGACTTGTGAATTAGAAGAAAATTTACAGTACGATCCCTTTTTTTTTTTGCATGATGTTATTTGATTAAAATATCGCTAATTAAATCAAATTTTATGAAAAATGCCTTCGTATTTTAAGTTAATCGAGAAGAAAATCATGTCTCGTAAGTCAAGATACGATGTTTCGAATTCCCAAAAATAAGAAATTAAATCAAATTTTATAAAGAATATCTTTGTATTTTGATTTAATCGGAAAGAAAATCATGCCCCATAAGTTAGGGCACGATGTCTCGAATTCCCGAAAATAAGAATGCTCTTTTTTAATTATTGCCCAAATCTTATATATTTTTAATCATTATTTCTTCCAAAACAAAGAAGGGAAGTTCGATTATTTTGGTTCGTGGAGAAAATTGTACCTTGTAAGTTAGGCGCACAATTTTTCGAATCCTCAAAATAAAGAATATCGCCTTAGTCTTTATTTTTTTATGCGCTTATGCCAAAAAATGGATGTATGTAGCAATTGTTTACAATGTACGATAATGGAGAAAATTATAGTAAATTAACATAAATAATAAAACAAAATGACTATAATATAATGAGTACAAATGAAAAACAATAAAAATATTCAATTAATAATATTATCTAATAATACTAATAATGAAATAATATAAAAATGCATGATAATAATAGAATTACGTTCATAAAAATTGGTTCTTTGAGCAAATTTTAACAAAATTAATATCAATTAACAACAATAATTACTAAATAATGTTAGTAATATCAATAATTAAAAGTAAGGATCAAAATAAAATAATCAAAAAATCAAACGGTAAAAAAGTAAAAATTAAATATATGGACTTAATTAAATGAATGGAGGATTAAATTAAAATTCAAACAAAACTTAAAGCACAAATTGCAAGAAAAAATAAAGGAATGGGGAATAAAGGACTAAATTAAAAATATAACAAAACTAAAAGCCTAAATTATAAAGAAACAAAACTTAAAGGATTAAATTAAAATAAGATAGAAAACTTTAGGGGGTCAAATAGAAATTATCCCCATCATATTGATACGTGTCACTCCTCAAGGGGTTCACAATGGGTTAGGGGACTAAATTGCACAATAATTTAAACAATGGGGCAAAATTAAAACAAATGAGGGGGACTAAATTAAAAAGATGAAAACAAGTGAAATGACCAAAGCTACAAATATCTCCTTCAAAAACTTGTGGATCCTAGAGGGAAAACAGGTCGATTTTTGGGTTGAGTTCAAAACAACGTTGTTTTGGGGTTTCTGAAGCCATGCCAAAACGACATCGTTTTGACATATATATATAAGTTAAAATTTTGAAAAAATCCTTTTAGTCTATTCTTTTTTTTAAAAAAAACTTCGTTCTCCTTTTTTCTCTAAAGTGGCTTCAAGCCTGGCCACGAGCTTGCGAGTCTCTGCCGTGGCCGCTAGTCATCGGCGACGGAGACTGCCACCTCCGGTGGGTGGAGATCGCCAAAAAAATTCCCCGGAACCCTTTTCTAAAATCTCCAATATAGAGTCGAAATCGCTGAAAACTTAACCAAAATCCCAAAAAAAGAGAGAGACCTTTCAGTTTCTACTCTCTTTGATGAGGCCCTCCATGGACCCTAAGGGGTCCAAGGCTTCTGAGTCGGAGGGACCTTCTACGACTTGCAAATCGTAAAGTTTCTCCCCTTTTTTATTTTTTGTTTTGAAAAGAGAATAATAATAATAATAATAATAATAATAATAATAATAATAATAATAAATAAAATCTTACCTTTTTGAACTTTGTGGTATTTTTATTTCGATTCTTCTGATTTTTTTTTTTTTGTATTTCGATTTCGTTTTTTTATTTTGATGTATTTGATCCCCCTTTTCATGTTATAAAGATCGATTTTTATAACCGAAATAATATTACAATATATGTTTTTTATTGCTTGTTGCTGCTTCTTTTCCTTTTTTGTGATTCTTGTAGGGGCAGTGGAAGTCAACGGGGTTCTTCTGCCGTTTAGGTGCAAGGGGGAAGGTTTTGGGCGCCGCGTCTCCTGACATGTTAGGAAGCGACGCGGCAGAGGGCTAGGGTAACTAGGGTTTCTGCTGAAAGATTAGGATTTTGGGCTTATAATAATTTTTTTGGCCTCTCGAGCCTTGTAAATAGACTATTATTTTTTACTGTTGTTTTATTATTGGGCCAGGCAAAATTGGACTCTTACACCTAATACTCAAATTGTTTAATCTTAATAATCCTAATCTCTTACTTTCCATTCCAATTTTTTTCTATAACAAAATCTTAAAGTAAACATTATCCAAAAATATTTCACTCTTAAACTTCAATTACACGGTGAAAAGAAAAACAAAAAAGAGACAAATTAAATATTGTTGATTTTATTTTAATACGATAAGATAAATATAGAATCTTAAATTTAGAATCGTTTATTTTAATCCAATGATTAAAATCATTTTAATGCTCATCTTAAAAATTCTCACTATAATTACTATCATAGTATTTTATGTTATATTCTTAATTATTTTTATAATATTTACGTCATATAATTACATGATATCGAATAATGTCATATATAAATATATATATATATATATATATATATATATAAAAACCCTAATAATAGTAACATCCAATAAGATAAAGAAAAGAAATACTAAAAAAAGCGAAAAAGTTAATTTTGAGCATGTGAAGTGGCAACCTCACTCATACTATCCAGACAAGCGTATTGCCCACCTTATTTCTTTTTTTGTTTCGTTAATCATAGACATGTGATTTTTTTTTTGGTATAAATAGGGGTTTTTAGTTTATATTATAGTGAGAGATTAATTTTGTTGGAGTCAAAATAATATTTAAGTAGAATTTTTCAATAATTATAATTTTAAAATTAAAAATATCATTTTTCTAAACCGTCTATTGATAATTATAAATACGCATACTAAAATGAGTGTATTCTTAAATAAATAAATATTGATTTGAGATTCAATTTAATTATCTTGCCTTGATAATATTAGTATGCCAACAATAATGTCCAAAGGTTGAGTTCAATAATAGAGTTCACCTTTTCTTTATTTTCTTATACATTTATTTTTATAATGATAAGTTGAAATAAATTTAATTTTTCACTATGAGTAAAATATAATTAATTTATACATTTCTAAAAAGTTTATAGGATTTATTAAAAAATTATTCATGTAAATTGAAATTTCAAAACTTAATATAAAATTTGTTAAAATAAAAAGCTAAATTAATCGTTCACTTAATTTAAATTCATAAACTATAAAAGGGAGATAAGAAGGCAGTAGTAGTAATAATGAAGCGTGGAGGCGTCTGGATTTCTTTTGTGGGACCCACGTTTTAACCTTTTTCTTATTTTAAACACCATCCGTACTTCCCTTAATAATAATACAAAAAATAAAAAACAAATGGAAAAAGATTCCCGCGCTCTTCTCACAGGCTAACCGACAAATTTCGCCGTTTACAAGCTTCCGTTATCTTTTTTCTTCACCCTTCTCTCCCAATCTTCTCCTTTTTTTTTTTTAATTATTTTCTCAACGTCTTTCACAGTTCCATTAAATGGCTCGGCTCGGCTCGGCTCGGCTCGGCTCAAGTGTTCCGGCTAACTACTCTCTTTGTTTATTTGCTTCAAGGAATCTATTAGATTAGATTGAGGATTACATAATCAACAACCTAACTGATGACCCCTCAAAAAACCACACAACCTAATTTATGGCTAAACTCACTAAATTTTGGTTAAAATTTCATTTTCATCATTAATGTTGTCAAATTATAATATTTTGATTACTTCTTCGTTAAGATTATAACCATCATAAGTTTAATCGAAAAATAACGTGACATGCTAGTTTAAAGGTTAATATCTAACTTAACCTATGAATTATAATTAAAATATTTAATTTTATCTTTATAATATTTTTTCATTATAATTTTGAAAATAATTATCTAAATTTTTATAATTATTGAAAATTCTTTAAAAATTCAGAAATTTTATTTATTTATTTTCTAAAACTATAAAATTTGTTTTAAAATTTATAATTATGTAATAAAAATCATAAAATCCTTAAAAAACTAATCTTAAGTTGAGTTAGGTTAAATTTCAAAAATTATAAAATATCAAAAATTCTTTTAAAAACTCTGAAATTTTGTTACATTATTTTCGAAATTATAAAAAATGTTTCAAACCTTTTAACTTTCTAAAAAAAATAACCTTTCTGCTTTCAAGTCCATTTCCGCCTCTTGAACCACCATGCCGACATCCTCTCCGGTCGAAAACAGGACCACCGTTCAAGCGTTGTGCTCTATCACTTCAACCCACAGCGGACAAATGAAATGAAAATGGTTTTTTTTTTTACAGTGACATCAACTTACATGTATATCCATGTAAAGAAAATGGAGACTGGCAAAAAATCAAACAACATCCTTGACCCTCTGAAACAACAAGTCGTCGCCATTGCTTGAGACCTTGTAATTATTATTATTTTTAATTCCGATGTTAATTTTTGAGTTACTTATTGGGAGGTGCTGATAACTTTTTTGACTATTTTTATTTATCTAATAATTTAGAGTTCCATTGATTTGTTAACCAAAATTTTCTTTATCTTGAACTTTTAATTGATTAGAATATGGTAAAATTTTTGTTTTAATTTATTTTCACTTCAGAAATTTACTATATTTTGATGCAATTTCGAACAATAAATCAATAATTCTTTTGGTTTTTTTGTTGTTTTTGTTTGATGGTAGCCTGTTTACATATTTACCTATTTAAAATGGCTGAAGTCAAATATGTCCAAAATTTAACAATTTTTATTGGTGAGATGGGCTTGAAAATGAGAATTTTTTTACAAAGTGAAAGGGCTTGGAAGGTTCTTTTTCTTAGATTTTATGAATTTTTAATTTTTTACATAATTACTCATTATAGATTTTGATCACTATTTATAGTTTTTTTTATTCTATAAATAAAAGGACAATGCGCTTCAATACTCTCAAACTTATATTTTTCTGTATTGACAATAATAGTCACACTAATTGAACTAAAACTCAGGACCAGTTTAACATTGATGAAAGTATTGTAAATAAAATACTTTTGATCTGTTCAAAAGTACTTTTGAGACAAAATTGGCTCAAAAACACTTTCGAGAAGTAAGATTGAATTAAATCTCAATCGACATACATAATTATAGTTTTAAAAGTATTTTAATAATTTAAAAAATTAAAGTAGAAAAATTTCTGAATTTTTAAACAACTTTCTGATATTTTAATATTTTTATAATTTTGAATTTTAACCTAACTCAATTTTTAATTTTTAAGACTATGATTTTATTAATTTTTCACATAATTATAATTTTAATTTTTTATAGTTTCAATAATAAATAAAATTTTTAATTTTTAAAGAATTTTTGCTAATAATTTTTTTGCTTGCATTAAAATAAAATATAATCATCAAATTATACTATTTAACATAATTAATAATTTTAATATTTATATTTGTATATAAACAACCAGTACCAAAGTTATCAGCACTGTATCGATTGTTATACCAATTTTACTAGGTACTGCTATATACAAATATTTGTTTTAGATTTATTAGTGTTTTTAATTTTTTCCTATACATATAGCCTAATTTCTAGTTTTTTAAAACAAAATATACATTAAATACATGCAAATATATCTCATCTACATATCTAAAAATGTTTATATAAAACATAAATTTTAAAATTATTAAGTTAAATAATTTAATTTTAATGATTATATTTTATTCTTAATGTAACTAGAAAATAAAACGATTAAGAGAAATATAGAAATCTTGTACTAGTTGTTCATATACGAAATTTTTATATTTTTAAACTAATTTTAATATTTTAAACCATTTTAATTTTATAATTTCAATAAAATAAAATATAATCATTAAATTAAATTATTTAACTCAATTATTAATTTTAAATTTTATGTTTGTATATAAATATATTTTACATATGTAATTGAGATCCATTGCATTTATATTAATATATATTTTAGGATAAATTACTTTACCGATTAGAGATCATTCCTATTTTAATTACTCAAAAAATATTTTTAATTTAATCATTATCGTTAATCAAATATTTCACTTCACCGCTTTCTCTATTTTTTTTTTTTTAAATGTGCATATATATTCTCCCTTACTGATTTAGTTTTTCCTGAAATGAACCGAAAAATCTCAAAATCATAAACCAATGCTCAAAGTTTTCTTAGTCCAATCACGGTGGTAGACTATCCAACCGTATTGAGAAATCAATCGTAGCACGATTCAAGTAAACTCCTCACCATTGGGATCTTACAGTACATGCTCCGAGTTTCAAGAATCAAGGAAAACCCTAAACCTATTTACCCTCTCTCTCTCTCTCTCTTGTTTTTTTTTTTTTCTTCTTTGATTTTCTAATTTTCTCCTTATTTTACAAGTTGTGCTAAAATCCAGTTGCAGGGTTTTTGGGTTCGTGAGTTGTTATGATTTGAGTTTGGGGTATTGTGGATTTGGTTTAGGTTAGGGTTTGGCAAGGATTGAAATGGTTGAAGAAGACCACTAATGGCGACACAAAGAGTTCAGCAACAACTAGGTCAAGTAAGGAAGAAGATGAGGAAAAAGATAAGAAAGAAAAAAGTGAATGAAAAAAAAGAAAAACTAAAAAGGAAGTAGAAAATATGTGAAAATGTACAGTCACATTTAAATATGGAGTGGTGAGTTTGACAATGAAATTTTTTAAAAAATAAAATGAAATACATGATTTTTTTTTTTTTTTAAATTTCACGAGTTAAAAATCTCCCTATTAACGTACTAGATAAATGTTTCCTTTTAATAAAATCCTGTGGAAGATAATTATATACTTTTTACTCTTATTTCTTTCCTTTTTTTTCTTTCTTAACAAATTTTCTTATCATTAAAGGTTTTAAATAATGGTAATTAACTAATTTAATTAAAATGATTTAACAAATTTATTTAAAATAATATATATAATTGAATTAAAATAAGTTTAAAATCTTTACATTTAATTGAATTAAAATAGAACTTAACTATAATTTAATTTAGAGTTAATTGCACCAAATATCTGCAAAATATGACCTTAGTTCTAAATTAGTCTTCAAACTTTAAAATATTCTAATTACTTATTCAAATTGTCAAAGTTATATCAATAAGATCCTTTCGCTACTAAAATTGTTAATTTAATTGTTAAATGATAGGTCGATCTTATACGACATAATTTAAAATGAAAAAATTAAAAATATTATAAAAATGAATGTTATAAAAATCTTAGTTTTGAGGTTTTCAAGTTTTTATAGAAACTATCATGTACCCTCTATTTTGTTCAATTTTACTTTATTTTTAGTTTTTAATTTTAAAATTTATGCGATAACATTTTACTTTTCTTTAAAATTTTCATTTTAAATTATGCCATATAAGATTTTATGTGTCATTCAATAGTTAAATCAACAGTTTCAATCATGGAAGGTCTTAATTGATATGGCATCTATAATTTGAGGATGTAATTAGAACATTTTAAAGCTCGGGGATCAATTTAGGATGAGGGTTATAATTTAGGGGTGTTTGGTGCAATTAACTCTTTAATTTAATAGTAACTAAAAAAATCTAAGACTTATTATACTCTAATTATTTTGTAATAAAAAATTGAGCAAGAGGAATTAAAAATTTTAATCACAACCAAGAGATGGAGATTTCAATCGAGGAATACGACAACCTTGGTGATCCATCAATTCCTAGGATTAGTGCTAAGGCTTCTAACAAAGTTCATTTGCTTTCTAAGGACCCACTTGATAAGAAGGGGATTACCATTGATGCTCAAGAGGAATATCAGGTTTCTTTTCATGATAAGCTACTAAATATCACAACAAATTCAAAAAGGAAAGAGGAAACTTGGGAAGATGACAACATCAAACTTTTGGAGGGAGGTTGAAAACTGCATTATTTATGAGATTCCTTCATTTAAGTTCTCGCAGAGGGTTAATCTTTTGATGGAACAAATCATGTCGAAGACAGTTATCCTTAAACTATTGGGTCAAAGGATTGGGTTTAATGTTGTATTGAATAAAACATTTTCCTTATGTTAACCAGCAAAGACACTCTAGTTAATGTATTTTGAGAATGATTACTACGTGGTCACATTCAAATTAATGGAAGGTTATATAAAGGTTCTAGCTAAGGGGCCTTAGGTAGCGTTTGGAAAGTATCTAATGGTACAACTATGGACAACTTCCTTCACTACCACCCAACTATATTCGGGTAATGTTATGGCATGGAATAACCCGATTTATCTGTGACCATGTACAGAAAGAGTTCCCTAAGCATGATTGGAGATATGATACGAAAAGTGATTAAAATTGACTATAATATGGCTAGTGAAGCAAGAGGTCACTTTGCTCAAATGGGTTGTTTGTATTGACTTGAATAATCCCTTGGTTTTTAACCAGATTGTAGATAAGATCCAAAATAGTAGAGTATGAATCTCTACCAAACATCTTGTTTCCATTGTGGTAGATATAGACATATGAAAGAGGTTTGTTTGTTCTCTTCACCTAATGTGAAGAATGATGACACAAAAGAAGTGTAACATCTCATAATAGGACATAAGAGTTTGAGGCTTGGGGAGCTAGGTTTGGTCAAAAGCCCGGAAAACAAGGGTCACCAGTTGATTTAGTGAACTATAATCTCTAGTGGGCTTGGCGAAGTTGCGATCACTAGTGGGCCTGACAAGTTGTGACCATTGTTTTGAGCTAAGAGTCAAAAGTAGAAGTAGTCAAAGGGTAATTATACCAAAATTAAGAAGTCAACTTACTTTCCATTTCATAACACCATTCATGCACGTAACTCTTTCCTACTTCTACAGCGACTAGGGTATCCTAAGAACATCAAAACACTTAGTGCCTATAAATTAAGCCCTTTCCATCGAAAATTCATATTCTTTTGAATGACAAAATTCTCACAAATTCCTTCATCGATTATCCTGTTTTAAATTTTCTAAGAAAAAAAGAACCTAGAACTTAGGTCTTAGAACTTAAGGTAAGACTCTGTTTCTTTTGAACTCTTAAGAAGGTTCTCAATAAAAGGAATTAAGTTTGTCAAAAGACTAGCATGTGCTAACCTAGGTATGCTTGTGTTTTTGTATGAGTTTTCAATGTGCTTTGACTGTTAGTGACTTATGTGTGTTTGTGAAATTACGAAACTAATAGAACCGTCTACAAGCAAAAACAAGGAAAAAGTGAAGCTTGTTTAGAACTTTCAGCAAATTGGTGAGTGTTCAGGGATCGCCACATGTATGTGCAAACCATAATGTGAACCAGAAGCTTAGGGTTTTATCCTAAGTTTCAAAGTAAGTCTTTTCTAAACTTTTTTTTTTGTGATTATATATGTGTTTTATGAACAGTGATATGAAAACTCTATACTAGAAGCTCAAATAGTACTTTACGAGCTCCTCATGATTTGCGAGCTCTATGTTTTAAATATATGTTTTGACACTATAATCTTTTGAAATTGTTGGATATAATGGCATGCCATAGGAATGTTAGTACTCACTTTTATGTTTTGTGATTTGGGCAAAAGGCCCTATGACAGGTTGGAAAGATAAGGGAATGTCGAGCTAAGCTCCATTCAATATGACATATTGGTGTGTTGAAGAGTGTTTAGCTTTAAGCTACACTTATGGGACATGTTAGACTCTTTGAGTCAAAGTGAGGGGTAATAAGGAGATTCGCTTATCCAACAGTAAAGTAGATGTTAATAAGATTGTGTTTTCTAAAATATTATGATTTGTTATTTTAAGCTAACTGACAGTGAGTAATTGTGAACCAGACTTCATGTAAGTATGGCGAACCCAATTCACAGTTCAATGGCTTTTTCAAAGCTTTTGTTTAACTTATGTTTTGTGCCTGCTATGTGGTTATTCTTTCTTGTAAATTCACTGAGTTCGCAAGAACTCACACACTCTTTTCTAAACTCTGTAGATAGTTGTAACAACCTGTTTTCAGTGAAATCAGAATAGTGATTTTTGAACCACAAATCCGAGTCAAAAAAAATTTATTTTAATATTATTGCATGGTTTGCATTATAATAGAATGTTATATGAAAATTTTGATAAGAAAATTTTATTGATTACATGCTTAATTATGGAAAGGACCAAATTGTATAAAATGAAAAAGTTGAGTTCTAGTAGTTATGAGTATCAAATAGCTATGAAATTCAAAACTTGAGGTCCTTAAATGGTAAATAGAACATTACAAAAAGTTAGTAGATATTTATGATGAGTCATCCATGGAAATTTAAGAAAAGAAAAGGATGAAATAGGAAAGAAAAGATGATAAGAAGATAAATAACAAAAGAAAAGAAAAATATCATTACATATCATCTTCCCCAAATATTTTCTATGGAAATCCTAGGAAAGAGAAAAACATTCAAGCAAACTTTCATGGCTTAATTGGGTAAGTATTTTTGTCCCGTTTTTAGTAATTTTTATATTTTTGAGTTCATAATGGCTTAATTTATCTATTTTGGGGATTAATTTACAAAGTTATCAAAGTAGAAAATTTTTCCATGGATGAATATGTTGAAAATTTTAAATTTATGGTAGAAAAATGAAAAGTTGTTGATAGATAAGCAACTTTAACAAAGAACATTTTGATGAAATTATGATTTAGAAACTAAATTGAAAAATTGTAAAACCCATGGAAAAATTCTGATTTTTGGTGAAATTCATGGGTTGTTATTAAGACATGTAAAAATCGGTTTGACTTGGAATAAGAATTAAATTGCATGAATTTTATTTTTCCAAGCCTAGGGACAAAATTATCATTTATGAAAAGTATAAAGGCAAAATGGTTATTTTCCTAGGAAGTGAATTGAGTATCAAATGGATTAAATAGATGTTAAATTCATTTATATAGATCTAGAATGATAAAATAAAGAGTTAGACCGAGGAAAAGAAAAGGTGACGGATTAGTAGATTATCATATACGAACAATGTCGAGGTAAGTTCGTGTAACTAAATTGTGTTTATTTTTATGTTAGAATTAAGTGTGATATGTATTTATGTGAATTATATAAATGTTATAACTTTATGAAATAATCACATGTCCCATAATATCCGGAAAATGTTAAGTTCCGTTAGAATAATGAAATTCGATGGATACATGATTTTGCATATTGAATGTGATCCTGCATATGTTGCGGACAGAATATAGCTTAGACGAGCAATCCTGCTATAAGTCCTCTTGAGCATCTTGTTATATAGTTCCTGCGAGCATCTTGATTTGTAGTGAATCTGCATGTGTTGAGCACTATCCCAGCTCTTTGCGAGTATTCTGTTATGCGATTCGATCGATTGTGATCTATCATTTATTGCGACACAAACGCAGCTCTTCGTGAGCGTCCTGATATAGGCTCTTATGAGCTTCCTGACATGGCTCGCTTAAACTCACTGTTATGCTATCTGGAGCTCCCTGTTAATAACTCTTCAGAGTTACCTATTAAGCTCAATGAGCTTTTTGTTCTAAACTCTTATGAGTTTCTGTTTAGCCCGGATAAACGTCATGTTACATGGCTCATTTGAGCATCCTGTTATACGGCTCGAGAGTGTGCTTCTTGATTATGTGCCCTAAAGGGTACCCCTGTATATGAATTGACGGGTTACTGATTTGTATACCTCAAGTATACTACTTGGGTATCCATCGATATTTCAACGATTCAACGGATAAAACTCCTGATGAAAGAAAATATGAGTTAAATATGAGTTACCTTTTAGATACCCTGAAATACTTGGAAATTTTTATATGATGAGCTCATCTCTGTTTTCTAGATATTCATGAGAATTATAAAACTAACTTGTTTGATAAGAACTTGTGCTTAGGCATTTGGCTAAAATGTTTTGGGATGCATGGTATATATATTTTTTATACGAGCACGATTGGTAAGTTAAATTCTTGTTATACGAACTTACTAAGCATTGAATGCTTACTCTATTTAATTTTCCTCTATTTTATAGTGCTTGGAAGCTCACTAGGGTTGGAATTCGGTCAGAGCATCATCACACTATCCTTCATCCCGTTTTGGTACAAATAGCAAACTTATTTTAGTATAATGGGATGTATAAGCTAAGTTAGGTAAAATGATGAAATGTTTGGTTGTAACTAGCCATTGGAATGGCTAGTGGAAAGTATATTTTGATGTAATTATATAAGGCCATATCATGTTCGATGTGTGTTGGAATGGCTAAATGGTAAATGTGTGTATATATATATATATATATATATATAGAAAATGATGAATGGATTTGAGTTAATATAATTAAATAACTTGCAAACAAACATAAATGAAATTGTGGTAAGTTAAACATTTGAATATATATGTGTTAATATATCATACATACTACTTGTATTTGGCTTGGATTATAAGTGTCAATTTGATTTGGAAATATGTTGGGGTGTTGATGTAGGTGCAAGGTAAAAAGGGTGAGAAATAAGGCTTGGAAAATTGCTTTATTTTGTCTACATAGGCAGGCACACGGGTGTGTGTCTCAACCGTGTGTGACACATGACCATGCGCATAGGCATGTAGTTTGGCCGTGTGTCCCTTGCATATTAAAAATCGAGAAACAAAATGCTTAGAATTGAGCACACGGGTAGATACACGGGCGTGTGTCTCAGTCGTGTGAGACACACAGCTCAGCATATGGGCGTGTGTCTTGGCCGTGTAACCTCTCCACCTAATTTTTGAAAGTTAAATTGTCCACATGGTCTAGCACACGAGCGTGTGGCTGACTGTGTGACCCAAGTGAGAGAGTTACACGGGCTAGAGCACGACCGTGTGCCTCACAACGAATGCCCACATGGCTTGGGACATAGGCGTGTCATTGGCCGTGTGGGACACACGGGCGTATGTCCCCAGCACCTAAGAAAAATGTTGAGATTTCACGAAAAATTTTCTATGATATCGGTTTAATCCCAACTTGATTCTAACATGTATTTTGGACCTCGAGGACCTATATATAGGACATTATGATTGATTGTGATTGATTTTCAGAAAAGAATAGTAAACGATATCAATTAACTATAATTGATCTATAAACTCTAGTAATGCTCTGTAACCCTATTACAACTATGGATACGGGCTAGAGGTGTTACAATAGTTAAGTTACATGGTATGAAACAGCGAGACGAATGATCCAGGCAAAGCATAAACATTAGAAAGGTGATATAAACAAACTTTGGATGTAAATGCAATGTAGGAATCTACTTGGACCTAGAGATATCTTTTTGTTCACTTGACAGAGGCATCACAAATAAAGCTTCTTTCCATATTTTCACATGTCACAGAAAATCAAGTACTGGGCTCACACACAAGGTAGTTATTTTTACCTCGACCATGGCCATGCTCACACATACAACACTAATTTATTACTAACATGTCGATTCACAACACATCAACCCATCTTCGATTAAAATAACTTACCTTACACAACTCACAAATTATAGAATTTTTGTAACTCAAAGGAAGTAAGAAGGAACTTACCAGAAACTTCAGGACATAATCTACTCTACTAGTCCTTTACCTCGATTGCATGAACCTTCACTAGCTTCTTGAGCTAAATAAGAAACAATCATAACATCAGACCATTTATTTATTAAAATTTGATCATGTATGCAGTAATGCAAATACTTAAATCTCCTCATCATCAACTTAAGGGCTTCCTAGAAAATTACGAATCAGCTAGTGCTTATCAATGAAGTTTTGGCAAGCATTTGGAAACCTTTCTTGTCTCTCTATCTAAGATAACTTAAAAATTTTTAAAGATGTAGAGAAGAACACAGAGAGAAAACAAAGGTGAGACATACCGACTATAGTACCCTTTTATTGCACAAACACGAAAATTAAGCTTAGTGAGAAGGTCAGACATCCCATTATCACCCTTGAAAATTGAGACTAAACTTCTCTAACAAAATTTAAAGTCTAATCTTTTACCAAATGCAACTACTACCACTAATCAGAGTGGTAAAACATTGCTTGTACACTTAAGCAACCAACTAAACAAGTCATTCAGCTACCTAAACATATCAAGTTGTCTTCTATAGTATTTTATTTTAATTCCAACTAGGTGTCAACTAAAATATTCACCAAACTAACCAGTTCACCCAGAATATCTAGGGTTGGCGGATTGTCTCATAAAAGAGTCCGCCAAACACTAGAGTTCGTCAAATAGAAAATTTCAATAAGGTGTCCCCCAAAAGGGCGTACTGTCAAATTCATGCAATACGCCATCCAAACATTTAACGAATAATTCATCCTTTTTCTACCTTGACTTACTCAATTATACGCTAACGACATATTGGTATGACCTACGTCGGGTGGGCTGTTAAACTTTCTAAAAGAGTTCTCGATAGTGAATCTACCATAGTAACCCACTTGGACAAAGAGTTTGGCATATCCGTAATTATGGGTGGTGTAAATGTCCGCCAAACCTAAAAATTCTCACGTTATGTATCGAAGTCATCTAAGACTCTTTTGGATGATATAAAACATTATATTCATCGGAATAAGTACGTTATTTGCATTAACTTAAATATATAGTGTGATTGGAATATTGGCAGCCACTAGAGTTAGTATAAGAATCCGCCAAGAGTAGTATATGTATGTATATCATTATAAGGAATGTATCCAACTTCTATCTTCAAAGAGATTGTGAAATAGGATCTGCAATTAGGTATGAATTTTGTGCTCTGCCAATAGAGCAGAATGTGCATAAAGTGTAAAGGTTGGCGTATAGTTATCCGCTAGGGATTAGAAAAGTATCTGACAAAGTCTAAAAGGAAGTCCAAAATCCTTTAGTCAAGGTATTCAACAACATCGCTTAAAGGTAATATTGGTTTAAACTTACTAAGTTTTGTTTAACTTACAAATGTCTATTTATAATGTAGGTTCTTGGAATTGAACTAGTGTGCTAGGAGGGACCGAGACAGGAATGCACCAATGTGGCAATTTAAAGAGCAATATTATGCATACAGAAGGGCACTCTTGAAAATATGGCGAATGGTACTCTACGCCATGATGAAGTTTTTTTAACAAATATTTAAGTTGTAATATCTTCTACTGCTTTTGAGAACCTATAGTATTTAATAACGTTTCCTTTAAAATCTTTTGACTTGGATAAGAAAATAAACAAATAAGAAACATACTTAGTATGGATTCTATGTAACAATCCGATTTAGACCCTAATCGGAATGGTCATTTCGAGACCACGAATTTGACTCAAAAAAATATTTAAATATTATTTTCCTTGTTTATTATCTATGAATTTGCATGTGTAAAAGTTTCGTATGAAAATTTGATTGCTTGTATGCTTAATTTAATAATACGACTTAATCGCGTAAAATAAAAATTTAGTGGTTATTTGTATAAAGGGCCAAAATGCCATTGGATTTTAAAATAGAAGTCTTTATGTTGCAATTAGCCATTAATTTGTTAAGTGGATGGTAAGAGGTTTATATCATAATGTTTTGATATAAATTTATTAAGGTTACTTTAATAAACTAATATTATAAATCATTATAATATAACATATATCATAATAAAAAAATAAAGCCATGCATTCGTTCTTTGAAATGGTGAATGTTGTAAGAAAGAAAAGAAACAAAAAGTTTAAGGGTTCAGCATTTTAGAAGCTTGATTAAGGTATGTTTATGTTTTGGTTTTTGATAATTTTTATGTTTTTAAGATCGTTGCTTCGAATACTATCCGACCCATGTTATAATTTTTTTTATTTTGATGCATATTTCGAGTTATGCCATTGATGAATATTTGTGTTTTGTGATGTTTGATGATGAAATATTTAAGATATGTTTTAGATGAACATGTTTTGTATTGGAGTTTTTGATGATTTTGAGTTATTAGGACTAAATTGCAAAAATAATAAATTGAGGGACTAAAATGTGAAATAAATGAAATGTATCAACTTGTATGAGTGTAAGGAACATTCGACCTAACATAGTGTAGTCAAATTTTGAATATTTTTTGTTTTGTGCAATAGGGACTAAGTTGTGAAAATGTGAAATATTAGGGGTAAAAAGTAAATTACCCATTTATGTGTTTTTGGACTAAATTGAATGAAAATATGTTTGGATGAGCTTAATTTAAATATGTTTAGATCAAGAACCAAGGAAATTAGATTTTGATCGGGGAAAAACAAAAATAGTTGAATAGCCAATTACATCGTTTGTCGATATCCGAGGTAAGTTTTTAAGCAATTAAACATTGTTAATTTTGAATGTAACTTAGTAATATGTTGAATTGAACTTATAGAATTATTATTAAGCTAGCCAAATGTAAATAAGCAATAAAAAAATGTGTTTGAGTTTATATTGATTGAGATATAACATTTGAAAGTTCGTATGAATTACGTGGAATATTTGAAATATTCGATATATGAAATGTGAATGAGACAGCTTTATAGTATTGTTATTCAGGCTTTGGGCTTAGCAAGCCTTGTGCTGGTGAATTAAATCGGGCTTTATGCCTAGTAGGCTTATTACTGGTGTATATAATCAGACTTTGGCTTTGTGCCGGTGAAAGATATCGGGCTTTACGCCTAGCAGGCTTTATGCCGGTGAATTATTATTATAAGTTTATGCCTAAAAGATTTATGCTGAGGTGATAATTAAATACGATAAATGAGCTCAATGATCAGGTATGTGTTAATTTATTGTTTACTTGAGATAAGGTAAATTAGTATCTTGATATTAGTTACTAATTATGTGTGATACAAATGAAGATTTCATGTGAATTTTAGTAAGTGTATTCGGCCTTGTAAATAAATAGTATGAATATTGTGGAATTTATTTTTGGATATGGGCATATATGTGTTCATGTATATTCGACCATTTAAGTGGTATATGTACATGATGTGGTATTATAGTTCTTGAGTTTATATAAATGCGTATGTGTATGTTTGATCATATAAAGACATTTTTAGTTTTGAAAATTGATTCATATTAGGTCATATTGATTAAATGAGCATTCGGCCAAGGTAAATTTTGTGAGTAAAAAAAAATTATCTCATTTGTAGATTTGACGTTAAGATTGATAATGATAATGAAATTTGGATTGGCTTAAAATGAGTTAATTATATCATTTGGATGTTTATTTGCTTATGACTTACTAAGATATTATAGCTTACTCTGTGTTTCCATGTTCATTCTGTTTTATAGATTTTGGATTCAAGTTACAAGCTCAGGGATCGTCAGCAAAGTCCATCACACTATCAACCATCTTCGGTATTTTATAATTTACATTTTGGAACTATGTCATGTATAGGTTGAATTGTGTTTTAATGTGATAAATATTGGTTTTGTATAAAAGCCATGCAAAATGGCTTATTTAAAAGTTCAAATTTGGTTTTGGTTTGATCATAACATAAGTCCACTTTAGTTATGGTGATATGTGACGTGAATGAATGATATTTGTGATGTTTATTTTGTATGTATAAGTTGGTTGGTGTTTTTGGTTATATGCTAAAATGAGATAAATAATATGGTTGTTCAATGGTTCGGCATTTAAACACATGTTCATGAGATTTATGGTTGTATATATATATATATATATATGTGTGTGTGTGTGATTTTAGTTTGGGCATATGTCAGGAGCGTATCCGAATATATGAAGTATATATAGTTGCTATGTGTTTTAGCATTGTGATATATGATATTTGTTAATTACGCTTAAGTAGATCATGTGTTAGTTAGGTAAGAATCAGAACATTTGCATGATGAGTATTCAATGTTCATTTATGGACCAATTAATGATATGAATGACATTTGATTTGGCTATCATAGTAATTTAATTAAGTTGGGTATTATATTTATATGGGAGAATTGAATTGATGAAAAGAATATGTGTACCTAACATTTGGTTTTAACATGTTTTGAATATTTATAGTATGATTTTTATGATTTTTGAGATATGATTTGTATATGCATTATTTTTTTATTAATAATGTATATGTGAATTTGATCAGCCATTTACTCTATCTTCATATATTTTAATATGACCTATGTGAATATATGTATTGTTCGGAGGCTGTGATGTGTTCAGTAATGCCTCGTAACCTTATTCCTGCGATGGATAAGGTTTAGGGGTGTTACATTTTATTGGTATCAGAGCTATGGTTTAGTCGATTCTAGGAGTAACGTAGGTGTGAGAGTCTAGCTATACATGCCATAATATTTACCACGATAGTGTGATGACTTCTGACATTTGAAAATGTATTTTCGTAGAGTAAATGGATCCCACAGAGTTGTAGCTGATGATGTCGAGAGTGTAGTGCCTACTCCCGCACATGGGACAGCACCAGTTGAATCTTGACCTATCTCGAGAAACCATGAGGGAGAGGCTAAGCATGCCTTCTATAAAATGATGAATGATTGGTTTGCTCAATATATCCGGACTAATCCGACTGTACAACAACCTCCACCCCTGAATAATCCATCTCCGATACCTATGGTACCTCTGATGATTGATCCGATGAGATTTAATAGGCCTCCTGTAGATAAAATTAGAAAACACGGGGCCGAAGAGTTTAAAGCTAATGATGATGATGATGCTGAACGAGTTGAGTTGTGGCTTGATAATACAATCCATGTGTTTGGCGAGCTATACTGTACTCCGGATGAATTTTAAAGTGTGCCTTATCTTTACTATGAGATAATGTATATCACTGGTGGAATACACTAGTATCGGTGGTCCCGAAAGAAAGAGTGACCTAAGAATTCTTTCAAATTGAGTTTCGTAAGAAATACATCAATCATAGATTTATCGACCAGAAACGCAAAGAATTTCTAGAATTGAAACAAGGTTGTATGACCGTAACTGAGTATGAACGAAAATTTGTGAGACTAAGTCGATCTGCTCGTAAATATGTTTCAACTGAAGCTATCATATATAAAAGATTTGAAGGCGGTTTGAATGAATACATTAAATTGTTGGTTGGTATACTTGAAATCAAAGAGTTTGTGGTACTTGTTGAACGAGCTTGAAAAGCCAAGAACTCACGAAAGAAAAAAGAAAAGCTGAATTTGAAGCTAGAGATTTCTGTAAAAGATCATCGGGTAAGACTTTTCACTCAGCATCGAAGAAGTTCAAAATGATTCAAGTCGATCTAAAGCTACTTCAAAATTTTCTAGAAGAGATCGAGACCGACCTCCTATGAGTTCACGAGCCACTTCGATAGCTAATTTTGACAATGTTCAACAGAATAGAGTCGAGTGCAAGCATTGTGGTAAATGGCATTCTGGAGATTGTAGATTACATGATGGGTTTTGTTTTAAATGTGGATCGAAGGATCATTTTATCAGAGATTGCCTGAAGTTGGTAAAACAAAACACTGTTTAGAATGTGAGACCAAGCAACATGTCAGCGTGAGGCAGACCACCCAAGCATTCAGGTAATGTAGGTGGTAGTCAGAGAGGAATGAAAGATACAGCGGTTCGATCTAAGACTCGTGCCCCTGCTAGAGCATATGCTATACACGCTCGTAGGGATGCTTCTTCCCCAAATGTTATTATCGATAGTATCACTCTTTATGATACTAGTGTTATGGCATTGATTGATCATGGTTTGACTCATTCTTATGTGTGTGAAACATTAGTATCAAGTAAGACTCTGCCTGTTGAGTCTGCTGAATTTGTGATTCGAGTATCAAACCCTAAGGCCGGTGTGGTTCGGTTGACAAAGTGTGTAAAAATTGCCCGTTGATGATTCAAGATTCATGTTTTCAACCGATTTGATGTTGTTACCTTTCGACGAGTTTGATATAATTTTGGGTATGGATTGGTTGACTTTGCACGATGTCGTTGTTAATTGCAAAATAAAGACCATTGATTTTAGATGTCAGAAGAATGAGATTATTCAAATTGAATCTAATGATTTGAATGGTTTACCAGCAGTGATATCTTCGATGTTAGCTCAGAAGTATGAGAGAAAAGGTTATGAAGCTTACTTTGCTTATGTTCTTGATAGTAAAGTGACTGAAAAGAAAATTGAATTTGTACCAGTTGTGTGTGAGTATTTGGACGTGTTTTCTGAAGAATTACCGGGTTTACTACCTATTTGAGAGGTAGAGTTTAGTATTGAGTTAGTACGGGACGACTCCGATTTTGATAGCTCTGTATCGGATGGCACCTATTGAATTAAAAGAGTTGAAAGCATAGTTGCAAGAGTTAACAAATATAGGTTTTGCACGACTGAGTTTCTCTCCTTGGGGTGCACTATTTTGTTTGTGAAAAAGAAAGACGGAACTATGAGAATGTGTATTGATTATCGCCAACTAAATAAGGTGACTATAAAGAATAAATATCCATTACCACGGATTGACGATCTGTTCGATGGGCTTCAGTGTTTTCGAAGATAGATTTAAGATCGGGTTATTATTAGTTTCAAGTCAGAGACTCCGATATGCCAAAAACGCTTTTCGAACGAGGTACGGACATTATGAGTCTCTAGTTATGCCGTTCAGACTTACTAATGCACCTATTGTTTTTATGGATTTGATGAATCAAATTTTCAGGCGGTATTTAGATCGGTTTGTGGTTGTGTTCATTGATGATATACTGATCTACTCCCTTAACGAAACTGAACATGACGAGCATTTGAGACTTGTGTTACAGAATTTGTGAGAAAAATAGTTGTATGCGAAGTTTAGTAAATGTGAGTTCTGGTTACACGAAGTTAGCTTTCTGGGACATGTTGTTTTAGCCTCAGTTATTCGGGTTGATCTGAGAAAAATTTCAGCAATACTTGACTAGAAACCTTCGAAACGTTTTTAAAGTCATAAGTTTTCTAGGACTTGCTGGTTACTATAGGCGGTTTGTGAAAGGTTTCTCGATGATTGCAACCTCGATGACGAAGCTGCTGCAAAAAGATGTTAAGTTTGAGTGGTCAGAAAAGTGCCAGAAAAGCTTTGATCAGTTGAAAGCCCTTTTGACCAAAGCTCTAGTGTTAGTTTAGCCAGAATCGGGTAAAAATTTGTTATATATAGTGATGCATCTTTAAATGGTTTGGGTTGTGTTTTGATGCAAGAAGGCAAAGTTATAGCTTATGCCTCGAGACAGTTAAAGCCGTATGAAAAGAACTATCCGACACACGATCTAGAATTGGTAGCTATTGTGTTTGCATTAAAAATTTGGCGCCACTATTTGTTCGGTGAAAAATGTCATGTTTATTCCGATCATAAAAGTTTGAAGTACTTGATGACACAAAAGATCTGAATTTGAGATAGCGTCGATAGTTAGAGTTGTTAAAACATTAGGAGTTAGTGATTGACTATCACTTGGGAAAGGCTAATGTTGTTGCTGATGCTTTAAGCCAGAAATCACTATTTACTTTATGTGCAATGAATGCACACATGGTTATGTCAGATGATGGTGCGATAATAGCTGAGTTCAATGTAAGACTGTTATTTATTTAGCAGATTTGTGAAGCTCAAAAAATCGATAATGATTTGATAGTGAAACGAGTTCAATGTGATACAAATGCGATTCAGAGTTTTGAGTTGATGTTGATGACTATTGGAGATTCAGAAATCGAATATGTGTTCCGAGAAATACAGAGTTGATTCAGATGATCTTGAATGAAACTCACAGTAGTCGGTTATCTGTTCACCCAGGTAGCACAAAAATATATAATGATTTGAAACAGCTTTACTAGTGGCATGGTATGAAATGAGACATTTTTTACTTTGTTTTGAAATGTTTAATTTGTCAACAAGTGAAAGCCGAACATCAGGTACCTTTCGGGTTACTTTAGCCAATCATGATACCTGAATGGAAATGGGACAGAGTTACGATTGATTTTGTATCTGGTTTACCAATGACATCGAGCAAGAAAGATTCAATCTGGGTTATTGTGGATAGATTGACTAAATCACTCATTTTGTTCCAGTTCGTACTAATTATTCACTTGATAAGCTTCCTGAGTTATATGTGTCACAGATTGTGAGATTACATGGTGTGCCTATTTCGATTGTTTTGGATAGAGATCCGAGGTTTACATCGTGGTTTTGCAAGAAACTGCAAGATGCATTAGGTATGAAATTACATTTCAGCACAGCTTTTAATCCGCAAACAGATGGTCAGTCCGAACGAATCATTCAGATACTTGAGGATATGTTGAGATGTTGCATTCTCGAGTTTGAAGGTACGTGGGAATGATACTTAGCTTTGATTGAATTTGCGTGCAATAATAGTTTTCAATCGAGTATCAAAATGGCACCTTATGAGGCTTTGTATGGTCGTAAATGTCATACACCATTTTATTGGACCGAGCTCAGTGAAAATAAGATATACGGGGTCGATTTGATCAAAGAAACCGAACAGAAAGTAAAAGTGATCCATGAAAGTTTGAAAGCAGCATCAGATCGTTAGAAATCATATGCAAACTTGAAACGTAAAGACATAGAGTTTCAGATCGGGGATAAAGTATTTTTGAATGTCTCACCGTGGAATAAAATACTGAGATTCAGCCGTAAAGGAAAATTGAGTCCGAGATTTATTGGACCGTATGAGATTATAGAGAGATTGGACCGGTTGCGTATAGACTAATGTTGCCACCTGAGTTTGAAAAGATCCATAATGTATTTCATGTTTCGATGCTTCAGCGATATAGATCCGATCCCTCGTATGTCATTAGTCCATCAGAGATTAAGATTCAGTCATATATGTCGTACGAGGAAGAACCGATTCGTATCTGGCTCATGAGATTAAAGAGTTACGAAATAAGAAAATTCCGTTGGTTAAAGTATTGTGGCATAGACATGGGGTTGAGGAAGCAACGTGGGAGCTAGAGGATACAATAAAAGAGTGTTATCCGAACCTATTCACTGGTAAGATTTTTAGGGATGAAAATCCCTAAGGAGAGAGTTGTAACAGTCCGATTTAGACCCTAATCAGAACAGTGGTTTCGAGACCACGAATTCAAGTCAGAAAAATATTTAAATATTATTTTCCGTGTTTATTATCTGTGAATTTGCATGTGTGAAAGTTTCATATGAAAATTTGATTGCTTGTATGCTTAATTTAATAATAGGACTTAATCGCATAAAATAAAAATTTAGTGGTTATTTGTATAAAGCGCCAAAATGCCATTGGCTTTTAAAATAGAAGTCTTTATGTTGCAATTGGCCATTAATTTGTTAAGTGGACGGTAAGAGGTTTATGTCATAATGTTTTGATATAAATTTATTAAGGTTACTTTAATAAACTAATATTATAAATCATTATAATATAACATATATCATAATAAAAAAATAAAGCCATGCATTCATTCTTTGAAATGGCCGAATGTTGTAAGAAAGAAAAGAAGCAAAAGGTTTAAGGGTTCGGCATTTTAGAAGCTTGATTAAGGTATGTTTATGTTTCGATTTTTGATAATTTTTACGTTTTTAAGATCGTTGCTTCGAATACTATCCGACCCATGCTATAATTTTTTTATTTTGATGCATATTTCGAGTTATGCCATTGATGAATATTTGTGTTTTATGATGTTTGATGATGAAATATTTAAGATATGTTTTAGATGAACATGTTTTGTATTGGAGTTTTTGATGATTTTGAGTTATTAGGACTAAACTGAAAAAATAAGAAATTGAGGGACTAAAATATGAAATAAATGAAATGTATCAACTTGCATGAGTGTAAGGAACATTCGGCCTAAGCATAGTGTAGTCAAATTTTGAATATTTTGTGTTTTGTGCAATAGAGACTAAATTGTAAAAATGTGAAATATTAAGGGTAAAAAAGTAAATTTCCCATTATGTGTTTTTGGACTAAATTGAATGAAAATATGTTTGAATGAGCTTAATTTGAATATGTTTAGATCAAGAACCAAGGAAATTAAATTTGGATCGGGGAAAAAAAATAGTTGAATAGCCGATTACATCGTTCGTCGATATCCGAGGTAAGTTTTTAAGCAATTAAACATTGTTAATTTTGAATGTAACTTAGTAATATGTTGAATTGAACTTATAAAATTATTATTAAGCTAGCCGAATGTAAATGAGCAATAAAAAAAATGTGTTTGAGTTTATATTGATTGAGATATAACATTTGAAAGTTCATATGAATTACGTGGAATATTTAAAATATTCGATATATGAAATGTGTATGAGACAACTTTATAGTATTGTTATTCGGGCTTTGGGCCTAGCAAGCCTTGTGCTGGTGAATTAAATCGGGCTTTATGCCTAGCAGGCTTATTACCGGTGTATATAATTAGACTTTGGCTTTGTGCCGGTGAAAGATATCGGGCTTTACGCCTAGCAGGCTTTATGCCGGTGAATTATTATTATAAGTTTATGCCTAAAAGATTTATACTGAGGTGGTAATTAAATACGTTAAATGAGCTCAATGATCAGGTATGTGTTAATTTATTGTTTACTTGAGATAAGGTAAATTAGTATCTTGATATTATTTACTAATTATGTGTGATACAAATGAAGATTTCATGTGAATTTTAGTAAGTGTATTCGGCCTTGTAAATAAATAGTATGAATATTGTGGAATTTATTTTTGGATATGGGCATATATGTGTTCATGTATATTTGACCATTTAAGTGGTATATGTACATGATGTGGTATTATAGTTCTTGAGTTTATATAAATGCGTATGTGTATGTTTGATCATATAAAGACATTTTTAGTTTTGAAAATTGATTAATATTAGGTCATATTGATTAAATGAGCATTCGGCCAAGGAAAGTTTTGTGAGTAAAAAAAAAAATGTGTTATTTATCTCATTTGTAGATTTGAGGTTAAGATTGATAATGATAATGAAATTTGGATTGGCATAAAATGAGTTAATTATATCATTGGGATGTTTATTTGCTTATGACTTACTAAGCTATTATAGCTTACTCCGTGTTTCCATGTTCATTCTGTTTTATAGATTTTGGATTCAAGTTACAAGCTCAGGGATCGTCAGGAAAGTTTATCACACTATCAACCGTCTTCGGTATTTTATAATTTACATTTTGGAACTATGGCATGTATAGGTTGAATTGTGTTTTAATGTGATAAATATTGGTTTTGTATAAAAGCCATGCGAAAATGGCTTATTTAAAAGTTCAAATTTGGTTTTGGTTTGATCATAACATAAGTCCACTTTAATTATGGTGATATGTGACGTGAATGAATGATATTTGTGATGTTTATTTTGTATGTATAAGTTGGTTGGTGTTTTTGGTTATATGTTAAATGAGATAAAGAATATGGTTGTTCAATGGTTCGACATTTAAACACATGTTCATGAGATTTATGGTTGTATATATATATATATGTTATTTTGGTTTGGGCATATGTCAAGAGCGTATCCGAATATTTGAAGTATGTATAGTTGCTATGTGTTTTAGCATTGTGATTTATGATATTTGTTAATTACGCTGAAGTTGATCATGTGTTAGTTAGGTAAGAATCAGAACATTTGCATGATGAGTACTTAATGTTCATTTATGGACCAATTAATGATATGAATGACATTTGATTTGGCTATCATAGTAATTTAATTAAGTTGGGTATTATATTTATATGGGAGAATTGAATTGATGAAAAAGAATATGTGTACCTAACATTTGGTTTTAACATGTTTTTGAATATTTATAAGTTGTTTTATATATATATATATATATATATATATTGTATGATTTTTGAGATGTGATTTGTATATGCATTATTTTTTTACTAATAATGTATGTGTGAATTTGATCAGCCATTTACTCTGTCTTCATATATTTTAATATGACCTATGTGAATATGTGTATTGTTCGGAAGCTGTGATGTGTTCAGTAATGCCTCGTAACCTTATTTCGAGGCAATGGATAAGGGTTAGGGGTGTTACATTTTATTGGTATTAGAGCTACGGTTTAGTCGGTTCGAGGACTAACGTAGGTGTGTGAGTCTAGCTAACATGCCATAATATTTACCACGATAGTGTGATGATTTTGACATTTGAAAATGTGTTTTCGTATAGTAAATGGATCCCGATAGAGCTGTAGTTGATGATGAGAGTGTAGCGCCTACTCCCACACATGGGACAGCACCAGTTGAATCTCGACCTATCTCGAGAAACCATGAGGGGGAGGCTAAGCATGCCTTCTATCAAATGATGAATGATTAGTTTGCTCAATATATCCGGACTAATCTGGCTGTACAATAACCTCCACCCCTGAATAATCCATCTCCGATACCTGTGGTACCTCCGATGATTGATCAAATGAGATTTAATAGGCCTCCTATAGATAAAATCAGAAAACACGAGGCCAAAGAGTTTAAAGCTAATGATGATGACGATGCTGAACAAGCTGAGTTGTGGCTTGATAATACTATTCGTGTGTTTGACGAGCTATATTGTACTCCGGATGAATGTTTAAAGTGTGCCATATCTTTACTACTAGATACCGCATATCACTGGTGGAATACACTAGTATCGTGGTCCCAAAGAGAGAGTGACCTAGGAATTCTTTCAGATTAAGTTCCGTAAGAATTACATTAGTCAGAGATTTATCGACCAGAAACGAAAAGAATTTCTAGAATTGAAACAGGGTCGTATGACCGTAACTGAGTATGAATGAAAATTTGTGAAACTAAGTCGATCTGCTCGTGAATGTGTTTCAACCGAAGCTATCATGTGTAAAAGATTTGAAGACGGTTTGAATGAAGACATTAAATTGTTGGTTGGTATACTTGAAATCAAAGAGTTTGTGGTACTTGTTGAACGAGCTTGCAAAGCCGAGAACTCACGAAAGAAAAAAGAAAAGCTGAATTTGAAGCTAGAGATGTCACAGACCGAAATTGACCTTAATCGAAATAGTGGTTTTGGGACCACGAATCCGAGTTTGAAATATTTTTTAATATTATATTCTGTGCTCATTATGTGTGAATTAATATGTGTGAAAGTTTCGTAGAAAAATTTTATCATTTAAGTGCTTAATTTGATTAAAAGGACTTAATCGCGTAAAATGTAAAAGTGGCATACTAAAGTGAAATGTGCTAATTTGAGCATGGCTTTATAGTATGAAGTATAGAAAGGGTAAGTAACCCATTTTATGAGTTAGTGGCGGGACAAGTTTTAGTGGTAGGCCATGGACAAGTTTGTCCTTAAGATATATTATTTGGTTATTTTAATTTTAAGGTTAGTTAAGTAATTTAGTAATAACTTAATATATGTTAAAGTAAAACAAAAGAAAATGCTATTATCATCCATTTGTTCTTGGCCAAACCTTTGCATAAGTAGAAGGGTTTTATTTCTTTAAAATTTCAGACTTTGAAGCTAAAATTTAAGGTGAGTTTTAGTCGGTTTTAGATAATTTTTACGTTTTGAGATCATTGCTTGAACTCAGAATGATCCATGTTAAAATTTTAAGAATAATCATGTATGATGTTCGGCCTTTGCTATGTTCTTGTGATTTTTGGTGTTTTATGATTTTATGTAAATGATATGTTAAAGATTAGTATATATTGAATTGGAAATTTTAGTAAATTTGGGTATTTTGGACTAATTTGTAAAAATAAAATTTTTAGGGACTTATTTGAAAAATAAATGAAATTTATGCCTTGGTATGAAGATATAGAAGATTCGGCCCTAAAGTATTATGTGCAAATTATGTGTATTTTGTGTTTTATGCAAATAGGACTAAATTGTAAAATGTGAAACTCTAGGGTAAAATGGTAAGTTGCCTATTTATGTGCTTAGGGACTAAATTGAGATGAAATGTACTTGAATGAGCTAAATTTTAATGTGTTTAGATCAAGAACAAAGAAAAACAAATTTGGATCTGGGAAAGGCGAAAGTTGTCGATCTAATTTGTTAACGTTGTCCGTCGATAGTCGAGGTAAGTCCTGTCGAAATATATCAAAGAATTATTTATGAAGATATTAAATGATAAAGTTTGATAAATTTGAGTACATATTTATGTCATAGCCGAATATATATAAGTAAATTAGATTGTTTGCATAATTTGATAATGTGATATGAATAAGTATCTCGATGTGAATCGTGGGATTGTACAATGACGTAACGATTTTATTTGTTTAATGTGAATAAGCTTAGTTGAATTGGATATGTAATATAATTATGAAATGTGTGTGGAATGATTGACCACATTGATATGTTTCTGCTATATGCCCAGCGTGCCTCGTCTTGGTGATTTGTTTCGCCTATATGCCTAGCAGTGCCTCGTGATGATGATTTGTTTGAGCTATATGCCTAGCGTGCCTCGTGTTGCGGTGATATGTTTCGCCTTTATGCCTAGCGTGCCTCGTCTTGGTGATATATATATATAATTGCTTATTGCCTAGCGTGCTTAATGCCGATGTTATGATTTCGGACCTCGAGTTCAGCAGGCTTCGTGCCGGTGTGTGAGATTCAGGTAATGTTTAGTAGGCTCTAGCTAAGGAATCAGGTTTGCCTAAGCATTTAGTAGTAAATTTATAATTCGGTTGTAAGGTATGTGTTATGCATATTTAAGTGAACTATGAATATGCATATATGTATTTATAGTAATATGTATATATATGTATAAGATAAGAAACGTTTATTTAAGATCATGAGTTGGATGTTTAAGTGTTTTACCATCATTTATGATAATATTTTGCTTAAGACTTACTAAGCTAGCAAGCTTACTGTGTGTTCTTATTTACTTCTATTTTATAGATTTTAGTTCAAGCTACGGACTCAAGGATCTTTGAAGAAGTCAACCGCACTATCAACTTACTTTTGGCATTGAATGACTTAATTTTAAACTTAAAACAAAAGGGCATGTATAGGCTAGACTAGCAAAGATAACTAATGATGTGTAATTTTGTAAATATACTTAGCCATGAGAAAATGGCTATCTATTTTGGTTAAACTTTGTTTTTGTGTTTTGATAATATAGTTTGCTCATGCCATGAATTACCATTTGTGTTTGGATGTGGTTTAGGCATTATATGAAATGGTAAATAGATATATATATATATATATATATATTTGATATATGATAGTCAACTTGATAGATTAAGGTGAATCTTATTCATATATATATATATATATATGTGATAGATTAATAAATAGAAATGTGGCTACTTTAATTTAGTAAGTTATTTGTGAAGACTTGTTATGCTTAGGTATACATTCGGTTATAAAATGGTACCATTGGGTTGACCTCATGAAAATATTATAAGTTTATTTATTTATAGATTTTAGTTCAAGCTACGGACTCGAAGGATCTTTGAAGAAGTCAACCGCATTATCGACTTACTTTTGGTATTGAATAACTTAATTTTAGATTTTAAAAAAAGGGGCATGTATAGGCTAGACTAAGCGAGATAACTAATGATGTGTAATCTTGTAAATATACTTAGCCATGAGAAAATGGCTATCTATTTTGGTTAAACTTTGTTTTTGTGTTTTGATGATATGGTTTGCTCATGCCATGAATTATCATTGTGTTCGGATGTGTTTAGGCATTATATGAAATGGTATAATAGATATATGTTATGATAGGTATATATATATTTCGATAATTGATAGTCAACTTGATAGATTAAGGTTGAATCTTATTCATGTGTATATGTGATAGATTAATAAATAGAAATGTGGCTACTTTAATTCTGTTAATTATTTGTGAAGACTTGCTTGCTTAGGTATGCATTCGGTTATAAAATGGTACCATTGGGTTGATCTCATGAAAATGTTATAAGTTTATTTATATATAGATATGTTAGGTATTCAATATCAAGAAGTTGATATGAATATGATTTTGAGTTATATACTTGTGAAGTATGTATAAGTTGTATAACTTTTGGAATGTTTAATTGCTTAACACTATAAATAGATATGATATAGTTAAAGCACTTAATGTGTTATTTAAGTATCATTTAGAAAAGTGTGTGTGCGTAAGTACAATTTTGTCAATGTCATGAATTAAGAATTTTGATATGCAATGCATGTATATGTTCGGCTAGCCTAGGAGAAAATGCATTTGAAATTTATATGTTTAAGGAATTAGCTATTTTGGCTTATTTTCGAATATGGTAAATGAGCATATCTATGTTATATATGTATTTACCTATATGTGATTACTTGATCTGGTTGAGTGTTTGGGATTTATCAGAATTATTTTGGAGTTTTGTAATGTGCATAAAAATTTATAAATATGACCTTGTATCATTTGGCCATATGAGATAATATAAGTATGTGTATTCAGTCCTATAAGTAAGTTTTAATGAGATAATATTTTTAGTAATGCCCGTAACTCTAATCCAACGACGGATACGGGTTAGGGGTGTTACAAGAGATTTTCGTAAAAGATCATCGGGTAAGACTTTTCACTCAGCATCGAAGAAGTTCAGAAATGATTCTAGTCGATCTAAAGCTACTTCAGAATTTTCTAGAAGAGATCGAGACTGACCTCCTGTGAGTTCACGAGCCACTTCGATAGCTAATGTTGAGAATGTTCAACAGAATAGAGTCGAGTGCAAGCATTGTGGTAAATGGCATTCTAGAGATTGTAGATTACATGATGGGTCTTGTTTTAAATGTGGATCGAAGGATCATTTTATCTAAGATTGCCCGATGTTGGTAGAACAAAACACTATTTAGAATGTGAGACCAAGCAACTTGTCAGTGCGAGGCAGACCACCCAAGCATTCGGGTAATGTAGGTGGTAGTCAGAGAGGAACGAAAGATACAACGATTCGATCTGAGACTCGTGCACCTGCTAGAGCATATGCTATACACGCTCGTGAGGATGCTTCTTCCCCATATGTTATTACCAATACTTTCACTCTTTATGATACTAGTGTTATTGCATTGATTGATCCTGGTTTGACTCATTCTTTTGTGTGTGAAAAATTAGTGTCCAGTAAGACTCTGCCTGTTGAGTCTACTGAGTTTGTGATTCGACTATCAAACCCTAGGGCCGGTGTGGTTTGGTTGACAAAGTGTGTAAAAATTACCTATTGATGATTTGAGATTCATGTTTTCCAGCTGATTTGATGTTGTTACCTTTCGACGAGTTTGATATAATTTTGGGAATGGATTGGTTGACTTTGCACGATGCCGTTGTTAATTGCAAAAGAAAGACCATTAATTTGAGATGTCAGACCAATGAGATTATTCAAATTGAATCTAATGGTCTGAATGGTTTACTAGCAGTGATATCTTCGATGTTAGCTCGAAAGTATGTGAGAAAAGGTTATGAAGCTTACTTTGCTTATTTTCTTGATAGTAAAGTGACTAAAAAGAAAATTGAATTTGTACCAGTTGTGTGCGAGTATTTGGACGTGTTTCCTGAAGAATTGTCGGGTTTGCCACCTATTCGAGAGGTAGAGTTTGGTATTGAGTTAGTACCGGGGACGACTCCAATTTCGATAGCTCCGTATTGGATGGCACCTACTGAATTAAAAGAGTTGAAAGCACAATTGCAAGAGTTAACAGATAGAGGTTTTGTACGACCGAGTTTCTCTCTTATTAGGGCACACCATTGCATTTGTGAAAAGAAAGATGAAACTATGAGAATGTGTATTGATTACCACCAACTAAATAAGGTGACTATAAAGAATAAATATCCATTGCCACGGATTGACGATCTGTTCGATCAGTTGAAAGGGGCTTTAGTGTTTTCGAAGATAGATTTAAGATCGGGTTATTATCAATTGCGAGTCAGAGACTCCGATGTGCCAAAAACTACTTTTCGAACGAGGTACAAACATTATGAGTTTCTAGTTATACCGTTTGGACTTACTAATGCACCTGTTGTTTTTATAGATTTGATGAATTAGATTTTCAGGCGGTATTTAGATCGGTTTGTGGTTGTGTTCATTGATGATATACTAATCTACTCCCGTAATGAAATTGAACATGCCGAGCATTTGAGACTTATGTTACAGACTTTGTGAGAAAAATAGTTGTATGCGAAGTTTAGTAAATGTGAGTTCTGGTTACATGAAGTTAGCTTTCTGGGACATGTTGTTTCAGCCTCAGTTATGAAGGTTGATCCGAGCAAAATTTCAGTAATACTTGACTGAAAACCTCCGAGAAACATTTCTGAAGTCAGAAGTTTTCTAGGACTTGCCGGTTACTATAGACGGTTTGTGAAAGGTTTCTCTATTATTGCAATCCCAATGACGAAGCTGCTGTAAAAAGATGTTAAGTTTGAGTGGTCAGAAAAGTGCCAGAAAAGCTTTGATCACTTGAAAGCCCTTTTGACCGAAGCTCTAGTGTTAGTTCAGCTAGAATCGGGTAAATAATTTGTTATATATAGTGATGCATCTTTAAATGGTTTGGGTTGTGTTTTGATGCAAGAAGGCAAAGTTATAGCTTATGCCTCGAGACAGTTAAAGCCGCATGAAAAGAACTATCCAACACACGATCTAGAATTGGCAGCTATTGTGTTTGCATTAAAAATTTGGTGCCACTATTTGTTCGGTGAAAAATGTCATGTTTATTTCTATAATAAAAGTTTGAAGTACTTGATGACTTAGAAAGATCTGAATTTGAGACAGCGTCAATGGTTAGAGTTATTAAAAGATTACGAGTTAGTGATTGACTATTACCTAGGAAAGGCTAATGTTGTTGCTGATGCTTTAAGCAAGAAATCACTATTTACTTTGCGTGCAATGAATGCGCACATGGCTATGTCAGATGATGGTGCGATAATAGCTTAGTGAAAAGCAAGACTGTTATTTATTCAGTAAATTTGTGAAGCTTAGAAAATCGATAATGATTTGATAATGAAACGAGTTGAATGAGATAAAAATACGGATTCAGAGTTTTGAGTTGATGTTGATGACTGTTTGAGATTCAGAAACCGAATATGTGTTCCGAGAAATACAGAGTTGATTTAGATGATCTTGAATGAAACTCACAGTAGTTGGTTATCTGTTCACCCAGGTAGCACAAAAATATATAATGATTTGAAACAACTTTACTAGTGGCATGGTATGAAACGAGACATTTCTGACTTTGTTTCGAAATTTTCAATTTGTCAACAAGTGAAAGCCGAACATCAGGTACCTTTTGGGTTACTTAAGCCGATCATGATACCTGAATGGAAATGGGACAGAGTTACGATGGATTTTGTATCCGGTTTACCAATGACATCGAGCAAGAAAGATGGAATCTGGGTTATTGTGGATAGATTGACTAAATCAGCTCACTTTGTTCCAGTTCGTTCTAATTATTCACTTGATAAGCTTGTTGAGTTATATGCGTCACAGATTGTGGGATTACATGGTGTGCCTATTTCTATTGGTTCGGATAGAGATCCGAGGTTTACACCGCGATTTTGGAAGAAACTGCAAGATGCATTTGGTACGAAATTGCATTTCATCACAGCTTTTAATCCGCAAACAGATGGTCAGTTTGAATGAATCATTCAGATACTTGAGGATATGTTGAGATGTTGCATTCTCGAGTTTGAAGGTACGTGGGAACGATACTTACCTTTGATTGAATTTGCGTACAATAATAGTTTTCAATCGAGTATCAAAATGGCACCTTACAAGGCTTTGTACGATCGTAAATGTCGTACACCATTGTATTGGACTGAGCTCAATGAAAATAAGATATATGGGGTCAATTTGATCAAAGAAACCGAACAAAAAGTAAAAGTGATCCGTGAAAGTTTGAAAGCAGCATCAGATCGTCAGAAATCATATGCAAACTTGAAGCGTAAAGACGTAGAGTTTTAGCTCGGGGATAAATTATTTTTGAAAGTCTCACCATGGAATAAAATACTTAGATTCGGTCGTAAAGGCAAATTGAGTCCGAGATTTATTGGACCGTACGAGATTATAGAGAAGATTGGACCGGTTGCGTATAGACTAATGTTGCCAACTGAGTTAGAAAAGATCCATAATGTATTTCATGTTTCGATGCTTTGGAGATATAGATCTGATCCCTCGTATGTCATTAGTCCATCAGAGATTAAGATTTAGTCAGATATGTCGTACAAGGAAGAACCGATTCGTATTCTGGCTCATGAGATTAAAAAGTTACAAAATAAGAAAATTCCATTGGTTAAAGTACTTTGGCATAGACATGGGGTTGAGGAAGCAACGTGGGAGCCAAAGGATACAATGAAAGAGTGTTATCCAACCTATTCACTGATAAGATTTTCAGGGACGAAAATCCCTAAGGGGGGAGAGTTGTAATAGTACGATTTAGACCCTAATCGGAACGGTGGTTTCGGGACCACGAATCTGAGTCAGAAAAATATTTAAATATTATTTTTCGTGTTTATTATCTGTGAATTTGCATGTGTGAAAGTTTCATATGAAAATTTGATTGCTTGTATGCTTAATTTAATAATAGGACATAATCGCATAAAAAAAATTTAGTGGTTATTTGTACAAAGCGCCAAAATGCCATTGGCTTTTAAAATAGAAGTCTTTATGTTGCAATTGGCCATTAATTTGTTAAGTGGACGGTAAGAGGTTTATATCATAATGTTTTGATATAAATTTATTAAGGTTACTTTAATAAACTAATATTATAAATCATTATAATATAACATATATCATAATAAAAAAATAAAGCCATGCAATCATTCTTTGAAATGGTCGAATGTTGTAAGAAAGAAAAGAAACAAAAGGTTTAAGGGTTCGGCATTTTAGAAGCTTGATTAAGGTATATTTATGTTTGATTTTGATAAATTTTACGTTTTTAAGATCGTTGCTTAGAATACTATCCGACCCATGCTATAATTTTTTATTTTGATGTATATTTTGAGTTATGCCATTGATGAATATTTGTGTTTTGTGATGTTTGATGATGAAATATTTAAGATATGTTTTAGATGAACATGTTTTATATTGGAGTTTTTAATGATTTTGAGTTATTAGGACTAAATTGCAAAAATAATAAATTGAGGGACACAAATGTGAAATAAATGAAATGTATCAACTTGTATGAGTGTAAGGAACATTCGGCCTAAGCATAGTGTAGTCAAATTTTGAATATTTTGTGTTTTGTGCAATAGGGACTAAATTGTGAAAATGTGAAATATTAGGGGTAAAAAAGTAAATTTCCCATTTATGTGTTTTTGGACTAAATTGAATGAAAATATGTTTGAATGAGCTTAATTTGTATATGTTTAGATCAAGAACCAAGGAAATTAGATTTGGATCGAGGAAAAACAAAAATAGTTGAATAGCCGATTACATCGTTCGTCGATATCCGAGGTAAGTTTTTAAGCAATTAAACATTGTTAATTTTGAATGTAACTTAGTAATATGTTGAATTGAACTTATAGAATTATTATTAAGCTAGCCGAATGTAAATGAGCAATAAAAAAATGTGTTTGAGTTTATATTGATTGAGATATAACATTTGAAAGTTCGTATGAATTACGTGGAATATTTAAAATATTCGATATATGAAATGTGTATGAGACAGCTTTATAGTATTGTTATTCGGGCTTTGGGGCTAGTAAGCCTTGTGCTAGTGAATTAAATCGGGCTTTATGCCTAGCAGGCTTATTGTCGGTGTATATAATCAGACTTAGGGTCTAGCAGGCTTTGTGCCGGTGAAAGATATCGGGCTTTACGCCTAGCGAACTTTATCTTTGGTGAATTATTATTATAAGTTTATGCCTAAAAGATTTATCTTTGAGGTGGTAATTAAATCGTTAAATGAGCTCAATGATCGGTATGTGTTAATTTATTGTTTACTTGAGATAAGGTAAATTAGTATCTTGATATTAGTTACTAATTATGTGTGATACAAATGAAGATTCAAGTGAATTTTAGTAAGTGTATTCGGCCTTGTAAATAAATAGTATGAATATTGTGGAATTTATTTTTGGATATGGGCATATATGTGTTCATGTATATTCGACCATTTAAGTGGTATATGTACATGATGTGGTATTATAGTTCTTGAGTTTATATAAATGCGTATGTGTATGTTTGATCATATAAAGACATTTTTAGTTTTGAAAATTGATTAATATTAGGTCATATTGATTAAATGAGCATTCGGCCAAGGTAAATTTTGTGAGTAAAAAAAATGTGTTATTTATCTCATTTGTAGATTTGAGGTTAAGATTGATAATGATAATGAAATTTGGATTGGCTTAAAATGAGTTAATTATATCATTGGGATGTTTATTTGCTTATGACTTACTAAGCTATTATAGCTTACTCTGTGTTTCCATGTTCATTCTGGTTTATAGATTTTGGATTCAAGTTACAAGCTCAGGGGTCGTCAGCAAAGTCTATCACACTATCAACCGTCTTCGGTATTTTATAATTTACATTTTGGAACTATGGCATGCATAGGTTGAATTGTGTTTTAATGTGATAAATCTTGGTTTTGTATAAAAGTTATAATAACCCGATTTAGACCCTAGTCGGGACAGTGGTTTGAGACCCCAAATTCGAGATCGTTAAAATATTTTAATGATATTTTCTATGTGAATGATATGTGACATAGCCTATGTGAAAATTCTGTGTGATGATTTGATCGTTTTAGTGTCGAATTAAGAGAAAGGACTTAATTGCATAGAGAGTAAATGCTGTGTGCTGATTTGTGAGTACTTATATGTTGTGACTTTGAAAAGATAGAGGTTTTATATGGCAAATTAGCCATTTCTTTAGTTAGTGGACGGTATTAGTCCATATTAACCTTTGAAAATGTGTTTTATAGGTTTATATTATAAGGTTAAAATGGGAAATTATTTATTAAAGAATTATAATATGATAAAACTAGGAAAAATGGATATTATTTCATGCATTCTTCCACCAAAATTCAAAAGAAAAGAAAGATTAAAAGCTCTCATACATTCGGCTACTATCAAGCCAAAATTAAGGTATGTTTGAGCTAGGTTTTTAATAATTTCTACGTTTTCCTAATCGTTGCTTCGTGTTCTAGCTAGCCCATGTTGTAATTTTGTGAATTGATGATGTTTTTGTGATGAGCCATTGATGAATGTGTGAGCTATGTGCTAGATGATAGTGATATATGAAGACTTGGTGTTGGATTAACATGTTTTGTTTTTGAATTTTTGATGAAATTGAGTATTTTGGGCTAAATTGTGAAAAGTGTAAATTAAGGGACTAAAAAGTGAAATAAATGAAATGTGTGGATTTGTATGGACATTAGCAAAATTCGGCTAAGCTTGTGCTAGGTGGAATTTGGTGAATTTGATGATTTTGTGAGATAGGGACTAAAGTGTTAAAATGTGAAAATGTAAGGGTTATTTTGTAAAATGCCCTAAATATGTGTGTTTGGATTAAAATGAATGATTTGGTGATTAAATGGATTGAATTTAAATGTGTATAGACCAAGAACGGAGAGGTTCAAATCGAGATCGAGGCAAAGATAAAGTGCTCGATTAATCGACCATTTCGGTATTTTGACATCCGAGGTAAGTTCGGATATAATACTAGTTGTAAACTTTATCTATGTGATATAAATTGAATGGATGTATATGTATCTATGAGATTTGAAATGCTATGTGCTGAATTGAGATAAAGGGGCACTAAGTGTGCGAAATTTGAAACGAGAAAGAGATGATTGGCACTATGTATGCAAAAAGATAGAAGCTTGACTTATCGACTTGGCACTGTGTGTGCGATATCGATATAAGTTCAGTTTAATGTATTGGCACTAAGTTGCGGTGATGATTATGTTTTAGTTATGAAATTGGCACTAAGTGTGCGAATAAACCAATGGAATAGCAAGGGTTGAACGAGAGGTAATATCGAACAATTGAGTAGCATAAATGGCAAGTAACTATGTGTTGATCAAGATACGTTTGAACATATGTGGTTGATGATAGATTTAAGAATTGAATGAATAGATAATTGGGTATGTGGGTGAGATTGATAATGTGCCTAGTTGTGCCTTTATCTATGTGATGGTACATATATATATACATATTGATGTTGTAGTATTGAGTAATATGTATTATATGACGAACTTACTAAGCTTTGGAAAGCTTACTGTGTGATTTGTTTCTCTACCTTGCAGTGTCAGTAAAGCTAGCTCGGATCTAGGATCGTCAGCTTCTCAATCACACTATCGGCATTCTATTTTGGTACTTTTGAAAAGATGTAAATAGCTGGAATATGGCATGTATAGGCTAGTTAATTGAATCAAGTTTGAGATTTGTAAGTAGCCATGAGATGTGGCTAGATATGTGATAGGTTTGGCAAGAATGAATGTGGTATATATATGATGCATCTTTTGGCATGATTTGTAGATTGATTAATTTGCTATTGAGTGGTAACTTTGTGTTGATAAATGCTAGTAGGGGTATTGAGATTGAGAATGAATTATGCATTGTGATAGAATAAGTATTGGTATTGAAATGGGGTATGATTAGAGTGGGTATTGATTGCATGTTTTAAATTGCTAAATTGGTATGCTTTTAGATGGCAATATGTGCATGAGATGTTTGGTTGATTGGCTTGTAGGTTTGACCCTAAGTGGGTGGCATGTTGGCCTTGCAAAAATGGCCTATAATGTCACACGGTTGGGGCACATGGGCGTGCCTCAGACCGTGGGTAAATTGGCAGAATATGGCTTAAATTGCACATAGCCATGGCACAGGCGTGCCTACAGGTCGTGCGAGAAATGGCAGTATATGATCTTATAGGACACGGTCTTAGCACACAGGCGTGCTTGTTAGCCGTGTTGATTTTTGTAGTATGTAACCACGGGGAGGTCACACGGGTGTGTCATGTAGCCGTGGGAGAGGCACGGCCTAGCCCCACGGGCGTGTCTTTCTTGTATTCTAGAAAAGTTTCAAATTTTCATAAAATTTTATATGTGTTTCGGTTTAGTCTCGACTCAGTTTATAAGTGTGCTTAGGGGTCTTGATGACTCGTTTAAGGGACACTATGATTGTGTATGAATATGTTTGATGATGTTTGACTTTGTGTCAACATTTAGAGGTTAAATGTTTTGATTGATCGGTAATACCTCTTAACACTATTTCGACGACGGTTTCGGGTTAGGGGTGTTACAATTTTATTGGTATCAGAGCTACGACTTAGTTGATTCTCGGACTAACGTAGCGTGTGTGAGTCTAGCTATACATGCCGTATTGTGAAATTGCGATAGTGTGATGAAATCTGACAGTTGAAATGTGTTTTAATATAGTAATGGATCCCGATCGAGCAGTTGCTGATGATGTAGAGAGTAATGCGCCTACTCCCACTCAAGGGACAGCACCGGCCACATCAAGGCCAAATGATAGTGGTGAGGAAGGTGAGGCTAAGCAAACCTTCTTCCGTATGATGAGTGAATGGTTTTTGGAATTTGTTAGAACAAATCCGACTACTCCACAACCTCCACCCCCGCAAGTACCTGTTGTACCACAAGTTGTAGATCCGATCAGATTGAATAAACCACCTGTAAACAAGATTTGCAAGTATGGGGCCGAAGAGTTTAGGGCCACAGCTGATGATGATGTTGAGCGAGGTGAGTTTTGGCTCGAGAATACCCTTTGAGTATTTGATGAGATGTCGCTGAACCCTAATGAGTGCATTAAGTGTGCAGTTCCCTTGTTGAGAGACACGGCTTACAATTGGTGGAAAACACTAATATCTGTGGTTCCGAGAGAGAGAATCACTTGGGATTTCTTTCAAGTCGAGTTTAGAAAGAAGTATATCAGCTAACGCTTCATTGATCAGAAACGTAAGGTGTTTTTAGAGTTGAAACAATGCCGGTTGTCTGTTGTTGAGTATGAATGAGAATTCATGCGATTGAGTCAATATGAAAGAGAGTGTGTTTCTACTGAAGCTACTATGTGCAAACGTTTCGTAGAGGGATTGAATGAAGACATAAAGTTGTTGGTTGGGATACTGGATATAAATGAATTTGTTGTACTTGTGGAGAGAGCATGCAAAGCTGAGGAACTCAGTAAAGAAAAGAAGAAAGCCGATTTTGAGGCTCGAGATGAAAGAAAGAGATCGATGAATAAATTTTCTCAGCCTTCTTCAAAGAGATATAGAGATGCCAGCAATCATTCAAATGCTTCGTTTGGTCATCCTAATAGAGATTGTTCGAGACAGAGTACTGGTTTACGAATTCAAGCTCCAAATGAGTCAAGTGTGGGTAGTGTTAAGAACAACAAGCCCGAATGTAAACAATGTGGGAGACGACATGTGGGAGAATGCTGGGGCAGGTATAACAATATAACATGCTATAAATGTGGATCCCGAGATTATTTTATTCGAGATTGCCCAAAGATAGTTGAAGAAGAAAATGTTCAGAACGAAAGACTGAGTAATGTGACGGCTAGAGGTAGACCACCCAGGAGCATCAGAAATGTGAATGAAAGTCAGAGAGGAACGACTGATACAGTTGTAAGGTCAAGAGCAAGAGCACCTGCCCGAGCCTATGCTATACGTGCAAAAGAGGAAGCATCATCTCCAGACGTCATCACCGATACTTTCACTTTATTTGATACTGATGTCATTGCATTGATAGATCCAAGATCGACTCATTCTTTTGTGTGTATGAATTTAGTATTGAATAAGACTCTACCTGTTGAGTCTACTGAATTTGTGATTAGAGTATTGAACCCCTTAGGCAAGTGTGTTTTGGTGGATAAGGTGTGCAAGAATTGCCCGTTGATGTTTCGTGATTTATGTTTCCTGGTCAATTTGATGTTGCTACCATTTGACAAATTTGACATAATTCTGGGAATGGACTGGCTTACTTTGCATAATGCCATTGTGAATTGTAAGAGAAAGAATGTTGAATTGAAGAGTCAGAATGGTGAGATAGTTCGAATTGAGTCTAGTGATATGAAAGGATTACCAGCTGTTGTATCTGTGATGAAAGCTATGAAATATGTGAGAAAGGGCTGTGAAGCTTATTTGGTGTACGTGATTGATACAAAAGTGTCGGAAAGGAAAGTTGAATCTGTGCCTGTGATATGTGAGTTTCCAGAAGAGTTACTGGGGTTACCTCCGATTAGATAAGTTGAATTTGGTATTGAGTTAGTGCCGAAAACTGCTCCTATTTCGATAGCTCCATACAAAATGGCACCAACAGAATTGAAAGAGTTGAAATCTCAGTTGCAAGAATTGACCAACAGAGGATTTTCACGACCTAGTTTTTCACCCTGGGGAGCTCTTGTATTATTTGTGAAAAAGAAAGATGGAACTATGAGAATGAGTATTGATTATCGACAATTGAACAAAGTAACGATAAAGAACAAATATCCGTTACCTTGGATCGATGATTTGTTTGATCAACTGAGAGGAGCTACAGTATTTTCTAAGATAGATTTGAGATCGGGCTACTATCAGTTAAGAGTTAAAGAATCTGATGTGCCAAAAACTGCATTCAGAATGAGGTATGGACATTATGAATTCTTAGTGATGCCTTTTGGACTAACAAATGCCCCTACAGTGTTTATGGATTTGATGAATCGGATATTCAGACCGTATTTGGATCGCTTCATGGTGGTGTTCATTAATGATATTTTGATTTATTCGAGTGATGAGAAGCAACATGCCAAGCATTTGAGAATCGTGCTACAAACCCTGCGTGAGAAATAGTTGTATGCAAAGTTTAGCAAGTGTGAATTTTGGTTGCTCGAGGTCGGTTTTACGGGCATATTGTATCCATTTGTTTGGGATATGAGTCGATCCGCATAAAATCTCTCGCTATTTTGGAATGGAAGCCTCAGAAATGTGTCTGAAGTCCGTAGTTTTCGGGACTAGCGGGATATTATAGACGATTTGTGAAAGGCTTCTCGATGATTGCGACTCCTTTGACAAAGTTATTACAGAAGGATGTTAGATTCGAGTTGTCAGAAAAGTGTCAACAGAGTTTTGAGCAGTTGAAAGTGTTGTTAACAAAAGCACCAGTGTTTATTCAACCCGAATCAGGCAAAGAATTCATAGTTTATAGTGATGCATCGTTGAATGGTTTGGGCTGTGTACTGATGCAAGAAGGAAAAGTCATCGCTTATGCTTCGAGATAGTTAAAACCGCATGAAAAAAATTATCCAACGCATGATCTTGAATTGGCTGCGATTGTATTCGCATTGAAGATTTGGCGTCACTATTTATTCGGTGAAAATTTCATATTTATACTGATCATAAGAGTTTAAAGTATTTGATGACTCAAAAAGATTTGAACTTGCGATAGAGAAGATGGTTAGAATTGTTGAAAGGTTATGGACTTGTGATAGATTACCACCCGTAAAGCTAATGTTGTGGCTGATGCTTTGAGTCGAAAATCGTTATATACCTTGCGAGCTATGAGTAATCAGATGGATCCATGTGATGATGATGCGGTTGTAGCTGAATTTAAAGTAAAACCGTTGTTTTTACAACAGATTTGTGATGCTCAGAAAATTGATAATGAGTTGTTAGCAAAAAGAATTCAATGCAATTTGAATGCTGAATCAGAATTCGAGTTGATAGTGATGATTGTTTGAGATTTAGAGACCGGATCTGTGTTCTGAGAAATTTAGAGTTGATTCAAATGATTTTGACCGAAGCTCATAATAGTCATTTGACAGTACATCCGGGAGTATGAAAATGTATAATGATTTGAAACAATTCTACTGGTGGCATGGTATGAAGAGAGATATTTCTGACTTTGTGTCGAAATGTTTAGTTTGTCAGCAAGTTAAGGCTAAACATCAATTTTATCCGGTTTATTGCAACCAATTATGATTCTTGAGTGGAAATGGGAGAGAATTACCATGGACTTTGTGTTGGGTTTGCCTTATCTCCGAGAAAGAAAGATGCAATCTGGGTGATAGTTGATAGATTGACGAAATCAGATCATTTCATTCGGTGAGAACCGATTATTCTTTAGATAAGTTGGCTGAATTGTGTATCGACGAGATTGTGAGATTGCACGGAGTACCGTTATCTATAGTGTCTGACAGAGATCCGAGATTTACCTCACGATTTTGGAAGAAATTACAAGATGCTTTAGGCACGAGATTGCATTTCAGTACTACTTTTCATCCGCAAATGGATGGTCAATCCGAAGCGAATCATTCAGATTCTCGAAGACATGCTGAGATGTTGTATACTTAAATTTAAAAGTACGTGGGAAAAGCATTTATCATTGATTGAGTTTGCGTATAACAACAATTTTAAATCTAGCATTAAAATGGCACCATATGAGGCTCTTTACGGTCGAAAGTGTTGAACTCCATTGTATTGGACCGAGCTGAGTGAGAACAAGATTCACGGGGTTGATCTTATAAAAGAGACTGAGTAGAAAGTGAAAGTAATTCGTGACAGTTTGAAAGCAGCCTCAGATCGTCAGAAGTCTTATGCAGATTTGAAATGAAAGGTTATTGAATTTGAGGTTGGTGATAAAGTGTTTCTGAAAGTATCTCCGTGGAAGAAAATACTTCAATTTGGCAAAAGGGCAAGTTGAGTCCGAGGTTCATTGGACCGTATGAGATCATTGAACGAGTTGGACCGGTTGCTTATAGATTGAGATTGCCATCTGAATTAGAAAAGATTCATAATGTGTTTCATGTGTCAATGCTTCGACAGTACAGATCAGATCCGTCTCATATGATTGCTCCTTCTGAGGTTGAGATTCAGCCAGATTTGTCATATAGTGAAGAACCGATCCGAATTTTGGCACGAGAGACTAAAGAGTTGAGAAACAAAAGAATTTCCTTAGTGAAGGTATTGTGGCACAAACACGAATTAAAGAGGCTACGTGGGAGCCTGAGAACGTTATGAGAGAGCAACATCCACAACTATTCACTGGTAAGATTTTCAGGGACGAAAATCCCTAAGGGGGGAGAGTTGTAACAGCCCGGTTTAAACCCTAGTCGGGACAATGGTTCGAGACCACAAATCTGAGATCGTAAAAATATTTTAATGATATTTTTTGTGTGAATGATATGTGACATAGCCTGTGTGAAAATTCAGTGTGATGATTTGATCGTTTTAGTGTCGAATTAAGATAAATGACTTAATTGTATAGAGAGTAAATGCTGTGTGCTGATTTGTGAGTACTTATATGTTGTGACTTTGAAAATATAGAGGTTTTATATGGCAAATTAGCCATTTCTTTAGTTAGTGGACGGTATTAGTCGATATTAACCTTTGAAAATCTGTTTTATAAGTTTATATTATAAGGTTAAAATGGGAAATTATTTATTAAAGAATTATAATATGATAAAACTAGGAAAAATGGATATTATTTCATGCATTCTTCCACCGAAATTCAAAAGAAAAGAAAGATTAAAAGCTCTCATACATTCGGCTACTATCAAGCCAAAATTAAGGTATGTTTGAGCTCGATTTTTAATAATTTCTACGTTTTTGTAATCGTTGCTTCATGCTCTAGCTAGCCCATGTTGTAATTTTGTGAATTGATGATGTTTTTGTGATGAGCCTTTGATGAATGTGTGAGCTATGTGCTAGATGATAGTGATATATGAAGACTTGGTGTTGGATTAACATGTTTTGTTTTTGAATTTTTGATGAAATTGAGTATTTTGGGCTAAATTATGAAAAGTGTAAATTGAGGGACTAAAATGTGAAATAAATGAAATGTGTGGATTTGTATGGACATTAGTAAAATTTGGCTAAGCTTGTGCTAGGTGGAATTTGGTGAATTTGATGATTTTGTGAGATAGGGACTAAAGTGTCAAAATGTGAAAATGTAAGGGCTATTTTGTAAAATGCCCTAAATATGTGTGTTTGGATTAAAATGAATGATTTGGTGATTAAATGGATTGAATTTAAATGTGTAGACCAAGAACGGAGAGGTTGGGATCGAGATCGAGGCAAAGACAAAGTGCTCGATTAATCGACCATTTTGGTATTTTGACATCCGAGGTAAGTTCGGATATAATACTAGTTGTAAACTTTATCTATGTGATATAAATTGAATGGATGTATATGTATCTATGAGATTTGAAATGCTATGTGCTGAATTGAGATAAAGGGGCACTGAGTGTGTGAAATTTGAAACGAGAAAGAGATGATTGGCACTGTGTGTGCGAAAAGATAGAAGCTTAAGCTTATCGACTTGGCACTGTGTGTGCGATACCGATATAAGTTCGGTTTAATGTATTGGCACTAAGTGTGCGGTGATGATTATGTTTCAGTTATGAAATTGGCACTAAGTGTGCGAATAAACCAATGGAATAGCAAGGGTTGAACGAGAGGTAATATCGATCAATTGAGTAGCATAAATGGTAAGTAACTATGTGTTGATCAAGGTCCGTTTGAACCTATGTGGTTGATGATAGATTTAAGAGTTGAATGAATAGATAATTGAGTATGTGGGTGAGATTGATAATGTGCCTAGTTGTGCCTTTATCTATGTGATGGTACATATATATACATATTGATGTTGTAGTATTGAGTAATATGTATTATATTACGAACTTACTAAGCTTTGGAAAGCTTACTGTGTGATTTGTTTCTCTGCCTTGCAGTGTCAGTAAAGCTAGCTCGGATCTGGGATCATCAACTTCTCAATCACACTATCGGCATTCTATTTTGGTACTTTTGAAAAGATGTAAATAGCTGGAATATGGCATGTATAGGCTAGTTAATTGAATCAAGTTTGAGATTTGTAAGTAGCCATGAGATGTGACTAGATATGTGATAGGTTTGGCAAGAATGAATGTGGTATATATATGATGCATCTTTTGGCATGATTTGTAGATTGATAAATTTGCTGTTGAGTGGTAACTTTGTGTTGATAAATGCTAGTAGGGGTAGTGAGATTGGGAATGAATTATGCATTGTGATAAAATAAGTATTGGTATTGAAATGGGGTATGATTAGAGTGGGTATTGATTGCATGTTTTAAATTGCTAAATTGGTATGCTTTTAGATGGCAATATGTGCATGAGATGTTTGGTTGATTGGCTTGTAGGTTTGACCCTAAGTGGGTGGCATATTGGCCTTGCAAAAATGGCCTATAATGTCACACGGTTGGGGCACACGGGCGTGCCTCAGAGCGTGGGTAAATTGGCAGAATATGACTTAAACGCACACGACCATGGCACAGGCGTGCCTACAGGTCGTGCGAGAAATGGCAGTATATGATCTTATAGGACACGATCTTAGCACACGGGCGTGCTTTTTAGCCGTGTTGATTTTGAAAGTATGTAACCACGGGGAGGTCACACGGGTGTGTCATGTAGCCGTGGGAGAGGCACGGCCTACCCCCACGGGCGTGTCTCCCCTATATTCTAGAAAATTTTCAAATTTTCATAAAATTTTATATGTGTTTCGATTTAGTCCCGACTCGATTTATAAGTGTGCTTAGGGGTCTTGATGACTCGTTTAAGGGACACTATGTTGTATATGAATGTGTTTGATGATGTTTGACTTTGTGTCGACATTTAAAGGTTAAATGTTCTGATTGATCGGTAATACCCTTTAACCCTATTCCGGCGACGGTTTCGGGTTAGGGGTGTTACAAAAGCCATGCGAAAATGGCTTATTTAAAAGTTCAAATTTGGTTTTGGTTTGATCATAGCATAAGTCCACTTTAGTTATAGTGATATGTGACGTGAATGAATGATATTTGTGATGTTTATTTTGTATGTATAAGTTGGTTGGTGTTTTTGGTTATATGTTAAAAAGAGATAAAGAATATGGTTGTTCAATGGTTCGGCATTTAAACACATGTTCATGAGATTTATGGTTGTATATATATATATATATGATTTTGGTTTGGGCATATGTCAAGAACGTATCCAAATATATGAAGTATGTATAGTTGCTATGTGTTTTAACATTGTGATATATGATATTTGTTAATTACGCTTAAGTAGATCATGTGTTAGTTATGTAAGAATCAAAACATTTGCATGATAAGTATTCAACGTTCATTTATGGACCAATTAATTATATGAATGACATTTGATTTGGCTATCATAGTAATTTAAATAAGTTGGGTATTATATTTATATGGGAGAATTGAATTGATGAAAAGAATATGTGTACCTAACATTTGGTTTTAACATGTTTTGAATATTTATAAGTTGTTATATATATTGTATGATTTTTTATATATGATTTGTATATGCATTATTTTTTTATTAATAATGTATATGTGAATTTGATCAGCCATTTACTCTGTCTTCATATATTTTAATATGACCTATGTGAATATGTGTATTGTTCGGAAGATGTGATGTGTTAAGTAATGCCTTGTAACCTTATTCCAGTGATGGATAAGGGTTAGGGGTGTTACATTCTGCTTGTTGTAAAACTTTTTGTTGTGGCATTCTATATCTGGGTTCGACAAATCGGATTGGGTATAGGGTGTTACATAATCTGAATTTCGATGATGGGAGAAGGTGTGCCTTACCAGAGAAGATGAAGAAGCACCAAATTCCTTCTAGAATAACTAACATTAATGGGGGGTTACGTGGAAGAGTGGCTATTATGAGGAGTATTTGACACCGTGCAAGTGGCCAAATGCTATTGGTCATGGCTTTTGGACCTAAAACGGTGCATTTATGGAAGAACATTGAAAAATCTATAAATTTAGGCTTTTGTATTCCTTAAAACTAGTTTTGCATTTTGAATTTCTTATTTTTCTAGTGCTTGGAATTATTTCCTAGTGGTTGCAATTAGAGATTTATTTATTCTTCATCGTTTTTGCATTTCCGATAAGTCAATCATGGCTAGACTTGGAAGAAGAGGAGGAAGAGTTGGTAGGGTTTTGTCACAAAGGGGTGAAGATAAGTCTTCCAGCGTTGATAATAGGGCGGCGATGACAATTCCCAAGGAAATTGTGATGCCTGTGAGCAATATGGGACAAAGCATTGACCACCAAAGAGCTGCAGATGAGTTAGTTGTGAGTGGTGAGTGTAGGTGTACTACCATGTAACAGGAGATGCGGAGGGTGTTGAGATGCAAGGGTCTCCTCACAAAAAATCCTAAGTATGAATTTAGTGTTCTTGAAGGAGACATCACCTTAGCCCCGTGTTTAGGCTAGACTATGACAGGGGAGGCCAGGGTTCTACCTACCCTATAGTTACTGGAGGTAGGTTCCACTTGCCACCTCATCAATTTGTTATAGATCCACCGAATTCTTACTACTTGGAACATGAACAACTAGTTGGGAGCTCATGGTGTCTAACAATTGAGTTTATCATCAAATGTGGTCAATAGCCTAATGTGACACTATTTCGGTGTATGTACATCCTTTAAGAAAAAGAAAATCGCCAATGGCTTTATTTCGTTGTTCGAAGAGAGAGAATAGAGCAATTCATCTACGTAGAGATGAGGAAATTGAAGTTAAACCATAAAAAGTAAGGGCCTGTTCTGCAGTGCTTAAAAAAAGTACTTCTGGCTCCAAAAGCAGTTTTGGAAGAAAAGCTATGTTAAACAAACTGTTTTGGCTGAAATTTTTAGCTTTTTAGAAGTATTTTTGAAAAGCACTTCTGAAAAGGAGAAGTTAAAATTTTTAGCTTTTCCTCTCCCAAAAGCACTTTTAATGCTTAATTACTTTTTCACCCCTCCAATAACATAATACTTTCCCTTTTTTTTCTTAGTGCTTAATTATAAATGTATTAAAATTATTAATTAAAAATAAAAAATATTTTTTTAAAATACTAATTACAAATATTTAATGGTTATATTTAAATATTTAAAATATAGTTTATATATTCTAATTAAATTTTATAAATAATTAATATTTATTGCTTAAAATATTTAAATTTATATTTCATATATTAAAATATTAACAACAAGTTATAATAAATTTTTTATATTTATACTAAAATATAATAATATTAACTAATTTAAATATTATTTAAATACATATTTGTTACTTAATAATAACATGTCTAAAATGAATATTTTATTTCTCAAAAGCACTTTTTGATAGCAATGCTAAACACTTAAAATTTAAACTAAACTTTTCAAAAACACTTATCAAAAATATTTTTCACGGCACTTTTCAAAAGCACTTTTTAAAAGCATTACCAAACTAACTCTAAATTAACAAATAATCCTATTTGGTGTTGTAGAATTAAGACAAGTAACCCTTCCCTTATCTGGACACATAACCTATTATAATGCTAATATAACTGTTTAGTTCCACATCTTAATTAATATCTGGTACATCATTTAATTTATAAATAAGTATAATTTTTCCCTTTATTTAGAATAAATTTTGTTAAATTGGAAACCATTTCTATTCACAAGTCATTCAAAATTTTTTAAAAGAAATTGTTTATACTTAAAATTTCCTTTAAACTTTTTTTCTATTAAAATAAAACATCTATTTTTAACAATAATGTAACACATTATTTTTTAAAATACTATAATTAAAATTTTCAATTATTTTTATTGTTTTTATTTTATTTTATTTGTAAATTCTTTAATTTTTTAAAATATTATAAAACAATTTAATATGTTTTAATTATTAAATACAGGATGAAACAAATTATCTCATATTCTCGTCTTATCATCAATGCTATTTTATTATCCAAACAAGTTTTCATTACATCCCACCATTTATGACATTAAAACTACATAGTAATAACTTTATTACTCAAAAGAAAAAGATAAGTCCAAAATGAGATTCGTTAGAAGAAGGCACTCTCCATTATTATTAACACTTAACGTTTGAATTTTGAACATAGTAATCAGTGAGGAATGAAGTGTTTGTCAAATTCTGAACTTTATAAGTTTAAATTGTAAATAAAATAAAGAAATTATTTATTTCTAAAACTTCACTTAAAATCTTATTTCAACTACTCATTTATCCATTTTAGTTGTGCAGTTATAGAAAATTTAGTTTTATAAAAGAAATTTTGTTGATTGTATTTTCTTTTTACACTTTTATATAAAAATATAATTTAAAATATCAAAACTTTTATTATTTCAATCTTATCATTTCAACTAAAACCACTATTAAATTTTAAAAATTTATTATATAATTATTTTCAACCCCTTTATAATCTAATTATAATTAATTTCTCAACTTTAAAATAAATATATATATTCGTTTAAGAGTTTAAATTTATTGTGCAAATAAATGCGTAGAGCATGAATGGAGGGAGGTGTGTGGGCCTCGGCCCTTCCCCTAGGCAGCAGCATTATAAACACCACTATTATTTCTTTATTATGATATTCGATAGGTCAAAACAGTTGAAGCTAACTTTTAGACTTTTAGTTTTCATTCCAATGACCATTGCTTTTAAATTAAGTATAATCATTGATAACTTTATCTTTATCAAAACAAATTACATTCGAAATCAGAAATTTGCTTTAAAAGCTTAGAAGTAAATGATAGTTTAGGGGATGAAGGCCTCCTTTGCCTAACCATACTTAGGTTTAATTTTTATCCACACTCCTTACTACAAAACTCAAACGTATTTGTCATAAAAGAAATTAAAGAGTACGTTTAGTTTATTGTAATAGAAATATAACTGTAATTAAATAGAATTGAAATGGAATAGAGCTGTAAACAGTAATTCAATTGTTTGATTGAATGAAATAGAATAGAGCTGTGATAATATTTTTGTGTTTGGTTGAATAGAATAAATGTTATAATAGTATGAGAAAAAAGGCTTAAATGACCAAAGTACCCTTAGCAGAATTTTTTTAGATGGATAATTATTATTATTGTTATTAAATTTTAATAAGACTATTGTTAAATATATTTTAATAAAAATAATATTAAATAATTTAATCATATTTTAACATAATTATTATTAAATAAAATTTAATAAAATAATATATAATTTAATAACATTCTTAATATAATTATTATAATATGAATTAAAAATCATAATATATAATATTATAAAAATAATATATAACCTACTTTATTATTTTTAAACTACAATTCATATTTAATGTGCTAAAATATTATTAGTGAAACAAATAATTTAATTATTCTAAAATAAAAAATAAAATATTAGAAGTAATAAATAGCTTGAGAATTATATTTCACATCCAAACATAATATCCATATATTAACAAAAAGTTACATGATTTCATTAGCTTATATGTCATAATCTATATGTTAAATTTTACAACATCAAAAAGTTACAACATTGTAATGACATTCTATCATGTCATTATACTATCAAAATATTACAAACACAAAAAGTTACCAAAATATCACCAACACAACCATAATTTTTAAAGGTCAGTAAAAAATCTTTTGACCCATTCCAATAGCACAGAAGAAGGTAAACTAAAGAAAATGAACATTTGCTATGGATGATCTGGAATTTTGCTCAACACGCGATAGCGCTCATCCTCATTTAAACCTTCTACTTTGCATAAGGTTGGATATAAATTTAGAGCACTTTTTGAATGGCCATTTCTGACTTTTGTTAAATTAGCACTTCGAAGGCAATGCTCCTATTGGTTTCAAGGCTAACGGTCCGTATGTTTTCCACCAATAAAGTGGCAACATCAATAAATGAAGTAGAAGAAATATGATCACTCGCATCAGAAATTTTTTTTCTTCTTTGAAAATGTGAAATCACCTTGGTTTCTAGGTGGTTGCGGTTGTGTAGCTGAAAGATCCATGTCATCCAAAGAAACATCAGCTTCTCATCCATGGAAATCGTTTTTCTTCATGAGTATTTGTAGTAGCTACATCTTCAACATCTATTTCTTCAATAATATCAATGACTGTTTGAGCATCTTTCCCAGTAGCTCGATCTTTTGCATAGATGGCAGTAAGTTGGTCATAGTACGGGAAACTACGATGTCTAAATTGACCAGCTTCTTTATGACTCTATAAAAAATGAGAAATTTATATTAGATATAAGTTTGGCCAAAATAAGATAATAAAGACTTGAAATAATTCTTACATTTATATATGAGTTCCGCACAACATCTTCAGCAACAACAAACTACTTATGCTCGTCCCTGTAACACCCCAAACCCCGCCAGACGTTATGGTTGAATCTGGCGATGTTACATGGAATTGATTTTAAAACAACTAACACGATGAGACTGTTTCGGATCTGCTAACTCTATTTACGCAGAATTATTATCAAAAAGTTCATTCCTGTTTAAAAACTTTCCTTAAAAGTGCTTAAAGGTGGAAGCTTACGAAAAACCATTGTAATTAAGTAAAATCGTTCGTGATTTAGAAAACATTTACTTTTGGTAAAATCCCATTTTTATCGAGTTTTGCAATTATAAGATCATAAACACTGTAAAAAAACCCAAGTTTAAGCAAAACAGTCCATAAAGTCCCAATTACAAAAAAAATACCAAGCAAATTAAAATGACACCATAAAAAAAATGTAACAGTTTTAAAAGAGTGGTCACCTTCGAATCCACTGCTACACTGATCCGCCTAACTCTGTGGGTTACCTGTACAAAAACAGATAGAAGAAAGTGTGAGTTTTCGTAAACTTAGTGTGTAACCTCACAGAATCAAGCGTGCACACATACAGTATAACATATATCAGTCAGATACAATCTTGAGAACAAGCCCATTACAAATTGGGATGCAGATTTGGGCCTTAGCCTATCTCAGATACAGATACAGGTATGCAATCAAAAATAGAAATCAGGATGCGGTCAGAAACATAAATCAAGATCCTACCCCAACATCTACACACCATCTCCGACCATCCTTACACACAATGTGGGGTTTAAAACACCCACCTAGCCCTACACACCATGATGTACCAATTGCGACACATATCAGATATATTGCAGCTGAGCTGCCAGATAGTAGGCGTAAATGCCTCTCAGAACACTTCCTCCAATATATATATGTCAACCTCAACCCCAAAATAGATACAGTAAATGCAAAACCAGACTTACAGAATAACCATGCTTACATGCTTAATTATAGATAAAGATTTATGGAACATATCAGTCGGATATGCATGATAATAACATGCTCAGAACACAATATCAGTTATACAGATCATACAAGTTAGGGTCTAATTTACCTATTACCGATTCTACAATAGGTTCACAATCGTTGGGACGACCCGTGCAACCCTAGGAAAGATTTCAGTTAAATGGGCTCACAAGCCCATGTGGCTAGCCTGTATGGGCCCATACGCCCGATGGCCCACGCGTCGAGATTGGGCTAGCTCGTGAGGATCACACGGCCTGACTCAGTTATCACATGCCCGTGTGGCCCAAACGGCCAATTCAATCCAACCATCACACGGCCGTGTCTTGCGCACTGAAACACCCCAAACCCGGCCCACAAGCCCTGACCAGATTTGGTATGCTTTTGAAGAAAAACCTTTCAAATTCTATTTGGGTTTTGCCAAAAACTTATGTGATTTTGAAAACAGTTGATTTGGGTTTGGCTTAAATTAAAAAAAAAACCGTGTTGTTTAGATGTTAATACATTCAACTCTAGTATTTATAAGAAATTTACTTTAATTAGATAATAATCGTACCATACTAAGAAGTTTGAAAGCATGCATAAACAATTTAATCCTTTGGCCTTATTACATCAAATAAAAACCCGAAATAATTCAAAACTTAAATAGAACTAATAAAATGAAAACAATTTCTGAGCTTTGCATGGCCACCGCTGAGCTCCTGCTGACCCGGTCCATCACTGATCATCACCTGAAAAATATTCCCACAACGGGGTGAGTCGAACAGACTCAATGTGTACAATCAACACTAAGTCTCAATAGATATGGCATATCAAATCATATATATTCACATAGCATTTAAATAAATGATGCAAACCCAAACCTAAGCCTATATAACCATCCGCTACACATCACCCGTACCAACCATCACACCGTGGGGACTACTAAGTCAACCCTCCATCCGCTACACACCATTGAAGGCGTTCATTTGCAATGACGTGCACATCGCCCTTATAATTTTGTGGCATAGCCACCAGATATATATATTCATGACATAAGTCACCACATTCATATATTGTGACATAAGTCACCACATTCTTATATTGGGGTATAAAACCACCAATTCACTTCCCCTTTACATATCACCCATATGCCCCATGTCATGCAAAACATGCAAAAAATATGCCTTATGCTTTATTCACATTCTTATAGTTGCACTTATGTGCCATAATAGATCGTATTATATTCCTAGTAGGAGTAGGAAAAACGTACCTGAGTACTTTGTACCATGGTATGGTAACTTAGCCACATTCACATTATTATAACATATATATTAAATCTTACCTTACATCTATTAAGAGATAGTGTGGAGTACACACCTGATTTACTTAGCAATTCACTGAAATCCCAAAAACTCGATCTATTGCTTTAGATCTTTAATTCCTATATTCGGCCAACCCTAACATGTTAGTAAAAAGCCATTCGGCTATAAAACCAAATCCTAATAGGATTATTGTAATCAAATTCTTACCTTGGTTGCCGATTTCACTATTATTCAAATCCGAAAAACTTTGTGTTATTCCTTCCTTCAATCGGCCAATGCTAGATCATTCGACTTGGTTAGTTTTTAGCTTTTAAGTAAATAAGAATTAGATCTTAAATCACTAATAGACCTTGGCCGAATGTACCTATGTGCTTACCTTGTGATTTGAAATCCCGAAAACTTGTCACTTGTCTTGAGGAGATGTCGAAATACCTATAGGCATTGGTTAGATTTAATTCTAACTTTAACTCACATAAAAGTGGCCTATGGCGAATACATACCTTACCTTAAATCTTAGAAATCCCAAAACTTTGTTGTGCTTTTCTTTGTAGTCGACAACTACTAAATCCGGAAGACCCCTTAATATTAAAATCGACAAAGACCTTTACTTCAATCCCTAGAGCTATTCGGCTATGGCACGAATCTTTGACCATTCAATTTCGGCTTTTGATGAACACTATAGGATTTCGGCTTTAACAAGGAAAACAAAGAGAGTATAGGCTTAGGAAGAATCGGCTATGGTGGGGTTTTGAGAGGAGGTATTCACTTTTGATGAAAAAGAAGAAGAAAAAGGTGAAGAATTTAGCTTTGAAGGATATTAGAGAGATTTGGCTCACAAGGATGAAAAGAGAGAATACGAGGCTTAGAAAGAATCGGCACTAGTGGGATTTGGGAGAAGTTTGGCTAGAACACGTGGTATTTCACTTTGGAAAAAATAAAAGAGAAGAGAGGAGTTTTACTTGAGAATTGGGGAGGAAAAGAGAGAATGAGGAATAGCCACCCTTTTCCTTTTCTCAAAATTAGTCTACCTAGAGACCCTTATTCAAGCAAACACTTATTCTCCTACCTTAATTGAAATTCCAAAAGAATTTGACCTCATCTTAAACTCTTCCATAGACTCCTTTTTGCCGTCCACTCATCGCTCCTTGTTGCCAAAAATAAAAGCTTCCATTTATCTTCCCATGCGACTCGAACCTTGGCCCATTTACCTATTTGGTGGCGTCATTCTTACACGCACGGCCTTTGTTGATCACATGGTCGTGTTGTCGCACACGGCCTACCACATGGCGACTACACGCCCGTGTGGCGTCGATAGTTTACAATTTTGGCTTTCGCAAAATTCTATTATTCTGCGTTTCGGGTACACATCTAGTATGTTTTCACTGTTATTGCAATCCCGAGGTTACCAAAATCTATAATCGACATTACAAATCCCGAATTTAGTAACATAAACGAAACTAAACTAGGAATATTTCACAACGAAACCTTAGAACATCAAATAGTAAACTCGGTCACTTACTAACAATGAACCGAAATCCCAAACGTTCAAATCTCTGTAGAAGCACTAATCGCCGCTTGATCTTTACCTAATCCGAAAGAACCAAAAACAACCCTCTTTCAGAAAACCAACTACGGACGATAAGATAGAGATAAAACGGGTACTTATTGAATGAGTGAATTCAATCGTTGAACAAGAAGGAGGCAAAATAGAAACCGAAAGAGAAGAGGAAGGAAACAAGGAAAATTTGGCAGAAGAGGGGAAAGACAGACGTTAGAAAGATGGAGAAATTTTTGGGAAAAATTGTAAAAAAAAACAAAATAAAAATTCCACAACCATTATCCTCAAATCCCTCTAATTACTCCCACTATCCCACTGACAACCACTACTCAGTAACCCAATTCCACCGAAACTCCCTCCGATAACTGAAACAAAAATAAATACCCACGCTTGTGCAGGGATTCGAACACCTGACCATCAGCAAACTAACACTTCACTTCACCACTAGACCAGCAGGCCTATTCTGTTAAGATTTTGCAAACAATTTAATATAAGCCCACTCCTCAAGTGCTAGGCTTAGTTTAGAAAAATATCAAAACTACCCCAAAGGTAGGGTTTGAACTTGGGACCTCACACACAAACCCAAAACACTTAACCACTAAAGCAGATACACATTTGTGTCAAACAATTACAGAAACCTAAACAAATATTTCGGGGCGTTACAACTCTACCTCCTAAAAGAAAATTCTACCTTGAAATTTACTTGATCAGAACAGATGAGGATACTACTGACGCATCGAGTCCTCAGGCTCTCACGTGGCCTCCTCAATGCTATGATTCCACCAAAGAACCTTCACTAATGGAATGGAATTCCTCATTAGAACCTTAACATCTAGATCTAGGATCTGAATCGACTCCCCCTCAAATGTCAAGTCCAGCCTAACCTCGATCTCCTCAACTGAGACGACATGGGATGGGTCAGAGCGGTACCGTTTCAGCATCGAGACGTGAAACACATCATGAATACGGTCTAGCTCAAGGGGAAGCTCCAACTGATAAGCAACTGGTCCCACTTACTTTAGAATGCGGTACAGTCCAATAAACCTAGGGCTCAACTTGCCCTTCCGAGACCGAACCTCAAAACCTTCTTCTACGAAAAAACCTTAAAAACACGAAGTCCCCCACAAAATACTCAATCTCACGCTTCTTCATGTTTGCATACGATTTTTGTCTATCAGAAGCTACTTTTAGACAATCCCGTATTAGTCGAGCCTTATCCAAAGTCTTAGAAACCAACTCAGGACCCAAAAATCAATGTTTGCCCAACTTAGTCAAACACAAAGGTGTACGACACTTACGACCATACAGAGCCTCGTAAGGTGCCATCTGAATGCTCGATTGGAAACTGTTATTGTAGGCAAACTTGGCTAGCGGCAGATAGTCCTCCCAACTCCCTCGAAAATCTATCTTACAACTCTGAAGCACATCCTCCAGTATCTAAATCACCCTCTCAGATTGACCATCATCTGAGGATGGAACGCAGTGCTGAAGTCCAACCATGAACCCAGAGCCTCGTGCAATTTCTTCCAGAACCGAGAAGTGAAACAAGGTTCTCTGTCAGAAATAATCGACACTGAAACCCCATGCAGTCTAACTATCTCAAAGATATACAACTTAGCTAGCTTCTGCAGAGAATAATCAGTTTGAACAGGAATGAAGTGGGCAGACTTGGTCAATCGATCCACGATGACCCAAACAGAATCCTTCTTAGTGGGTTTCAAGGGCAACCCATTAACGAAATCCATAGTCACTCGTTCCTATTTCCATAAGGGAATTTTAACTGGCTGCAATAAACCCGAAGGCAACTGGTGCTCAACCTTAACCTGCTGGCATGTCAGACATCGAACCATAAAGTAAATAACCTCACGCTTTAAACTCGGCCACCAGTACAGCTCACGAAGATAGCGATACATCTTATTACCGCCGGGATGCATAGCATAAGGGCTACTATGCGCCTCTCTCAGAATTGACTACCTCATATCAGAATCATTCGGCACACAAATCTGTCCTCGAAGACACAACACACTATCACTATTTAACCCAAAATCGAAAGTGGTACCACTCTCCCCCTATCGAAATCGTACACCCAGAGTCTCATCCACTAACTGTTTATCTCGAATCTGCTCAATCCAAGTCGACTTAACCTGCAACTCGGTTAACAGACTCTCATAATCAAACAGACTAAGGCGAGCAAACATCACCCTCAAATCAGACATCGCCCTACGACTTAGAGCATCAACCATCACATTGGCCTTACTAGGATGATACTCTATCGTGTAGTTTTCGTCCTTGAGAAGCTCAATCCATCGACGCTGTCTAAGGTTCAAATCCTTCTGAGTAAGGAGGTATTTAAGAATCTTGTGATCACTGTAGTTAATACACCTCTCACCATACAGATAATGCCTCAAAATTGTCAATGCAAAGACCACAGCAGCCAACTTTAGATCATGCATCGGATAGTTCCCCTCGTGTGTCTTAAGCTAACGGGACGCATAAGCCACAACCTTACCATCCTACATCAGAACACATCCTAAACCAACATGCGACGCATCACTATATACCACAAACTCCTTCCCAGATTTAGGCTATATTAGAACAGAAGCCTGAGTTAGAACAGACTTGAGCTTCACAAAGCTCTCTTGCTGTGCATTAGTCCAGACGAACGACACACCCTTACGCAAAAGCTAAGTCAACGGCGTAGCAATCAAAGAGAACCCCTCAACGAAACGCCGATAGTATCCCGCCAAACCCAGAAAGCTACGAATCTCAAATACATTCTTAGGCTATTTCCAATCCAGCACAGCCTCAATCTTTTGAGGACCAACTCAAATTCCATCTGCAGAAACCACATGCCCTAGAAAGGTCACTTCACGTAGCCAGAACTCACACTTGCTGAATTTAGCGTACAATTGTTTCTCATGTAGAATCTGAAGCACTACTCTAAGATACTCATCATGCTCATCCTTGGTCTTAGAGTATACCAAAATTTTGTCGATGAAGACCACAACGAGTTAATCTAGATAAAGCTAAAATACTCGGTTAATCAGATCCATAAATGCGACCGGTGCATTTGTCAACCCAAAAGGCATAATTAGGAACTCGTAGTGTCTATAACGAGTCCTAAATGTCGTCTTATGTACATCTACCTTCTTAACCCTCAACTGGTGATACCCTAAATTGAGATCGATCTTAGAGAACATAGAAGCCCCTCAGAACTGATCAAATAAGTCTTCGATCCTCGGAAGTGGATACTTATTCTTAATGGTCAACTTATTCAATTGCCGATAATCTATACACATCCTCATGGTCCCATCCTTTTTCTTAACGAATAGAACTAGTGCTTCCCACGTATACACATTGGAACGAATGAAACCATGGTCAAATAATTCTTGCAGCTGAGCCTTAAGCTCTGTAAGCTCATTCGGTGCCATACAGGAGCGATGGACATTGGAGTTGTACCCGAAAGAAGCTCGATCCCAAACTCAACCTCTTGGTTCGAAGGCAATCCTGGTAACTCCTCAAGAAAGACATCCAAAAAATCCTTCACTGTTCTGATATTCCCAACAGAAGAGTCCCCAGAACCAAAAACACTTACGTAAGCCAAGTACACCTCACACTCTTTTTAGACTAGTTTCTCAGCCACAAGCGTAGAGATCACGTTAGAAAAATAATCCCGACGCTCTCCGATCACAACCACCTCTTCGTCTGCCTCAGTTCTCAAAACAACCCTTTTAGTCGCACAATCCAAACTAACCCAGTGCTTGACCAACCAGTCCATATCTAGAATTATATCAAACTCTCCAAATAGAAGCTCCATCAGGTCCACTAGAAAAATAGTTCCTTGCACCACTAAGGGATCCCTATAGAGTTTACTAACCCGAACAGATTGCCCCAACGGACTCAATACAGTAGCCTCACTTGTAGTGCTCTCAATCGAGATCCCCAGATTTTCAGATATAGTACTAGCTATATGTGAGTGAATAGACCTTATGTCTATCAAAGCCAAATAAGGTATATAAAAAATAAAAAATGTACTGGTGATAACATTAGGAGCATCTCTGTCCTCTCGGCATCGAGCAGCATAAACCAAAGCAGGCTGCCACGCTTTAGTCTGACCAGGACCTCTGCCCGGTGCTCTCTACCCTCGGCCCATACCATTACCACCCCTGGCCTGACAACGACCCCTAGGTGGCTGCTAAACTACTCTCTATGACTATGCAAGAGACCTGATGCTGGAGCCTACACCTGATCAGCCCTCAGTGGGCACTCCCGAATACGGTGTTCAAGGGACCTACACCTCAAACAAGCCCCAATCCTCCTCAATTACTCGGTCGGGTGGCGTCTCCCACTATCATTGCATGGTCAGAACCAAGAGGGAACAATAGAAGCAACAAGGGCCATCTAATCGCCCATCGGATCGGCCTTTTCTTAGGCCTCTATACAAAACTAGAGGGCTCCGAATCTGTAACAGCCCAAATTTAGCCCCAATCAAAATAGTGGTTTTGGGACCACAAATTAGAATCGAATAATAATTTTATATTTTTTTAAATTCTTATTATATGTGAATTAGTATGTGTGAAATTTTCGTATTAAAATTTGATTGTTTAAGTGCTTAATTGTGAAAAAGGGGTTTAATTGCATAGAATGAAAATTTGGTGGTTGATTGAGTAGGTAATTAATTGAAGGTGACTTCCTTATTTGAGGTATTAAAATTATAATTTAACCAAAAATGTGGCTTAGTGCCGTCCATCATGATGCATGTAATAGTATTGGTGGTTTATATTATATTTTATCTGATGTTTTTATGTTATAATAAGTAAAATGATATTATAATAAAATAAAAAGAAAGAGAAAAGCATGTATGTTCTTCTTTCATGTAACATCCTGAAAATGGGCCTAGGCATTTTTGATTTAATTATACGAAATGGCATGTCTTATGTATTATGAATGTATGGTGAACATTTTTGGAAACTTGGAAATGTTAAGTTTAAAAGAGGAAAGTGAACATTTTGGAAACTTGGAAATGTTAAGTTTAAAAGAGGAAAGTGAACATTTTTGGAAACTTGGAAATGTTAAGTTTAAAAGAGGAAAGTGAACATTTTTGGAAACTTGGAAATGTAAGGAAATGTTTTAGAAATGTTAAGTTTAAAAGAGGAAACTAAGGCAAGGTGGTCTTAAGAAAATTAATAGAAGAAATTTGACACAAGAACGGGCTTGGAGAAGTGGCTAGGAGGCACCACTAAAAGCCCGATGAAGTGGCGCCACAATCAAGGGAAGGAGCCTAGGTTCGAGTCACGTGGGAAGCAAATAAAAGAGTTTTATTTTGCTGCAAGGAGCAAGGGAGTTGGACGGCACCAAGGCACTTGGGGAAGAGTTTAATTCTCTTTAAAATTTGGCTAAATAGATAGATAATGATGGACTATTATTATTATTATTTTTATTAAGAGATAAGAGATAAATATTGGATTAAGTTTTACTAAATTGAATGGGTGATAATTAAAATGATAAAGTTATCAAAATAGGAGTGATGGCCAAGTAAAGGATTTTAAGTTAGTAATTTCGGCTACTAGAGGAAAAGAGAGCCATTCATCATATCTTCTTTCAACTCTTTTCTCTGCCGAATTTCCTAGAGCATCTCTTCTTCTTCTTTTTGTTAGCCAAAGCCGAAAACTAAAGTAAGCCTAGCCAAATTCTTCATAGCTTTTGTGATCTCCATTAAAACCAAATCTATAAACTCCTCAAGATACCATCGTTAGCCGATTTCTTTATACCAATCAAAAGCCAAAATCAAGATCCTTCTAGCCTACATAGCCGAATATTGCTAAAGGTTCAAGCAAGGATTGTCTATCTCTAAAGTAAGGGTAAGATCTCATTCAGCTCCATCCTTTTTCTTTTAAGATTTGCCGAAATCTAGGACTAACCCCATTTATATCTTGTTGCCAAAACTTTGAAGAGATCTTTCGGGATTTACTAAGTGTCGACTACAAGGAAGGAGAAATTCTTTTCCCGAAGGTACACCATAGGCCGCGTGTTCCTTAATTATTCGGTGAGTTTCGGGATTTAAATTCCACAAGGTAAGTATCTATAGCATTCTGCCAAGGCCATGTTGAGTAAATAGATGTGTTTCATCAATATTTAAAAGTCAAAACTAATCTATTCAAGTAATCTAATGATTGTCGATTTCAAGAAAGAAGGATACAAAGTTTTCGACATTTGATTAGACATCAATCGGCAGCAAGGTAAGGATTTAAGTGTACTAATCCTACTGGGATTTGGTTTTATGGCCGAATGGCTCTTTACTAAGTCTTAAGAGATTGATCAAATGTAGAGATTTAAGATCTAAGGCATTAGATCAAGCTTTTCGGGATTTGGAGTGAACTTGCTAAAGCGAATCAGGTGTGTACCCCACACTATTACTTAATAAGTTTTATGGCAATGTTTAATATAAGTATGTGTATAAGAATGTAAATATGGCTAAGGTTCCATGTTATGGTACAAAGTACTCAGGTACATTTCCTACTCCTACTAGGATTATGTTAAATATTTGTTACGACACACATATGACATTATAAGAATGTGAAATAAGAATTTGGCATGTTAATGCATGATATGTATGAAATGGGGCATATGGGTTATATGAAAAGGGGAAGTGAATGTGGTGACCTAAGACCACGATATCTGAATGTGGTGACCTAAGACCACGATATCTGAATGTGGTGACCTAAGACCACGATATTTGAATGTGGTGACCTATGACCACGAATTTTATAAGGCGATGAGCACGTTAAGCTATGCGACGCCTTGATGGTGTGTAGTGGATGGAGGGTTGACTTAGTAGTCCCCATGGTGTGCGGGATGGTGCGCGGTGATGTGTAGCGGATGGCATATAGGTTTGGGTTGGGTTGCATCATTATTTTCTATCATTATATGAACATGTATGATAATGTATGCAGAATTATTAAATTTTAGTGTTGGTTACACATTGAGTCTGTTTGACTCACCCTTGTGGGATTATTTTTCAAGTAATGATCAAGAATGGACCGGTCGGCGGGAGCTTAAAGGTGGCCATGCACAAGAGAATTTATTTAATTTGGATTTTTATTTTATTAAGTAATTTGAATTTATTTTTTGGGAATTATTTGATGTAATAAGGCTATAGTAGAACTACTTTACTTTGCTTCTATTTATTAAGCTTACAAACTTTTATTTATTAAAAGATTAAGTAAATTTATTTTAAAACAAAGCCTAAATGTTTTGTCACCTAAAATAAATGATTTTAATAATGAAATAAACTTGTTTTCAACTCAAGCCCAACCCAAAACAATCTTTCTTCCAAAACACACAAGTTTTTCCTAAGTAACAAAAGAATTTGAAACAGTTTACAGGGAACATACCAGATCCGGTCAAGGCTCGTGGGCGAGTTTGGGGTGTTTCAATTTGGTATCGAGCCTAGTTTTAAACTCTCGGCCTTGGGTTTAAGGCCCAAAACATTTTCAAGGTTAAGCCCAAAAGAATTTTGTGAATTAAGCGAGATTTTACGGCATGGCCCACTAAGTCTCAGACCCAAAGTCCACCGTAAGTACTTGACTTACAAGTGATTTAATATGTGAAATGTATGGGCTTTTATGGCAACGTAGATTAGTGAACTAGGATCTGTTGAACCCTAGGACTAGTCTACTCAAAACACAAGTACATAAGACTTAAGGACCATTAGACAAACATGTGATTAAGTCCCGAGCTAGGGTGTGGTAATCTGTGTGCACATGTCTAGGAGTGGATTTAGTAAGAGCTTGGTATTTAAGCAGTCCTAGCGACTCACCTCCTCTTTACTCGAATCCTACCTGGTGCGTAGTAACCATTCACCCTAACCAAGAGGACTTAGTCATCGGCTAAACCAATGATTAAAACCCAAAAGGGACTAGCCATATTTTTTATAAAAACCTTAGTTTTTAAAATCCTTAAATTAACCCTTCGATTTGCAACAAAATCTATTTTGAAAATTTATCGAAAAAAAAAATTTCTAGTTTGCCAAAATTACTAAAATACCCCTGGCTGTAAAATTACAAAAAATGCCATTGGTTTCTAAAATTACCAAATTACCCTAGATTTTAGTAAAATTTCTCTATTTTGTAAAAGTATCCAAAAACTCTATTTTACGAAAAATTCAAGGTACTTTGATTTGGAAAAATTACTAAAATGCCCCTGTGTTGTAAATTAATAAAATACCCTTAGTTTTTAAGATTTTCAAAAATACCCTCGACTTTTGCTAAAATGTTTCTACTTTACAAAAATACCAAAAACTTTTGTTTTACAAATATCAAGATACCCTAATTTGGAGAATTTATGAAAATGCCTCTAACTTCCAAAATTATCGAAATAACCTCGATTTAAAATTTACGCAACATCACCGATTTGGAAAACAAATTTTCAAGATAACCTCGAGTTTTGTAAATTTTGAAATACTTTTGATTTATAAAGATTATTTTTGAAGTGACCCGATTTATTACCAAAATACCTTATAGGAAAAATGATGAAATTACCCTGGGGATGATCAGAATGCCTAAAGTAGTGAAATGAATGTCGTGAATGAATGTGTCTCTTCGAGATGGATGAATGTGAATGTGAATGTGAATCTCTGAATGAACTGAGACTTTGTTTGATCGAAAGAACCACTATTAAACTCCTTTTCATAAAACTTATCGGTTAAGCAAAGGAACAAAGTACTAATGCATAAAACTCTTTAATCGATTAAATTGCAACGTTAGAAATGAGTTCTCGGACGTGAACTTAAAAAAATTGTGCCTAGGAAGTATGATGGCTCTATTAAGATCGAGTCTGCGACATAAGCGTAGCGCGTGAGTTAAGATGTTCGATTATTCGATAGTAAGTAATTTCGAGGACGGAATTATTTTTAAGGGGTAGAAGCGTAACATCCACGAAAATGGGCCTATGCATTTTTATTTAATTATCTGAAATGACATGTCTTATGTATTATGAATGTATGGTGAACATTTTGGAAACTTGGAAATGTTAAGTTTAAAGAGGAAAGTGAACATTTTGGAAACTTGGAAATGTTAAGTTTAAAGAGGAAAGTGAACATTTTGGAAACTTGGAAATGTAAGTTTAAAGAAAAGTGTTTTAGAAATGTTAAGTTTAAAATGTTAAGTTTAAAACTAAGGCAAGGTGGTCTTAAGAAAATTAATAGAAGAAATTTGACACAAGAATGGGCTTGGAGAAGTGGCTAGGAGGCACCACTAAAAGCCCGATGAAGTGACGCCACAATCAAGGGGGAAGGAGCCTAGGTTCGAGTCACATGGGAAGCAAATAAAAGAGTTTTATTTTGCTGCAAGGAGCAAGGGAGTTGGACGGCACCAAGGCACTTGGGGAAGAGTTTAATTCTCTTTAAAATTCGACTAAATAGATACATAATGATGGACTATTATTATAATTATTTTTATTAAGAGATGAGAGATAAATTTTGGATTAAGTTTTACTAAATTGAATGGGTGATAATTAAAGTGATAAAGTTATCAAAATAGAAGTGATGGCCAAGTAAAGGATTTTAAGTTAGTAATTTTGGCTACTAGAGGAAAAGAGAGCCATTCATCATATCTTCTTTCAACTCTTTCTCTAGAAATTTCCTAGAGCATCTCTTCTTCTTCTTTTTGTTAACCAAAGCCGAAAACTAAAGTAAGCCTAGCGAATTCTTCATAGCTTTTATGATCTCCATTAAAACCAAATCCATAAGCTCCTCAAGATACCATCGTTAGTCGATTTCTTTATACCAATCAAAAGCCAAAATCAAGATCCTTCTAGCCTACATAGCGAATATTGCTAAAGGTTTAAGCAAGGATTGCCGATCTCTAAAGTAAGGGTAAGATCTCATTTAGTTGTATCCTTTTCTTTTAAGATTTGTCGAAATCTAGGACTAACCCCATTTATATCTTGTTGTCAAACTTTGAAGAGATCTTTCGGGATTTACTAAGTGTCGACTACAAGGAAGGAGAAATTCTTTTCGAAGGTACACCATAGGCAGCGTGTTCCCTAGTTATTCGGTGAGTTTGAGATTTAAAATCCACAAGGTAAGTATCTATAGCATTCGCCAAGGCCATGTTGAGTAAATAGATGTGTTTCATCAATATTTAAAAGCCAAAACTAATCTATTCAAGTAATCTAGTGATTTCGATTTCAAGAAAGAAGGATACAAAGTTTTCAATCGGCAAAGAAGGTAAGGATTTAAGTGTACTAATCCTCTGGATTTGGTTTTATGGCGAATGGCTCTTTACTAAGTATTAAGTGATTGATCAAATGTAGAGATTTAAGATCTAAGGCATTAGAAAGCTTTTCGAGCTTGCAAATCGGTGTGTACCCACACTATTACTTAATAAGGGCAATTTGGCTTCATTAGGGTTTAAATTAAGACATTATAAGAATATGAATTAGTCTTATGTTTTTATGTTAATTTGAACATTTTGGGTAGTTGCTATGAGTGGTGATTTAGCTACCCCATACTCAAATTTTGATTTGGTAGCGGATGTATTTTGGGTTCGGGTTGCATGTATTGCCATTGATGGAAGTTCAATGTTTATGTTGTATAATAATGAAATGTTAATAGTATGTGATAGATTAACAAATGTTATTCTTGAATCTTTTATGAATTTATGTGATTAGGATTAATTTATAAAAAAAAGAAAAATAAAAATGAGAAAAGCTTCAAATTAGGGTTTAAATTTTGAATTAGATGATGAATGTTAAAGAAATGAAATAAATAGGCTTTTATGTAATGGGAGGATAGATTAAGAAAATTCAATCTTTTATGAATTTATGTGATTAGGATTAATTTATAAAAAAAAAAAAGAAAAATTTTAGATGATGAATGTTAAAGAAATGAAATAAATAGGCTTTTAATGGGAGGATGAAAATTCAGCCTTTAAGGACTATGTCCAAATTTTGTGAATTTTTGTGTTTTGTGCAATTTGGGCTAATTTGTAAACAATGTAAACATTGGGGGTAAAAATGGAAATTTGTATAATTATGCATTGTGGATTAAATTGAATAGAAATGTATTTGAATGGGTTTAAATTGTAACTTTTTAGATCAAGAACAAAGGGGAAAGGAATTGGATAGGGGAAAGGCCAAATTAAACGAGTAGCCGGGAAGCTTAAATTGTTGACCTCCAAGGTAAGTTTATAAGCAATTGAAATTATTTGAAGGGTTATTATATTGAAATATATATATATATATATATATGTGTGTGTGTGTGTGTGTGTGTGTGTGTGTGTGTGTGTGTTCAAATGAGTAAATGAATTTGACTATTTTAAATGGCCGAATGAGACATGGAAATTTAAAGTATGTTAGCCGAATGCATTTGTTAATGTACATGTGCATATGAGTAACCAATGAGTAGTTAAATAAGTATAACAAAGCCCATTTTTGTCAAATGTCAGGTGGAATGAGTTTAACGTATGGATATATTTACATATATTCACATATTCACTTATTGAAGGAGTGGTTGATCCACGCATGAAAGTTTAATAAATTTGAGTTGGATGTATAGTTAAGGATCGAATAGAATTAATTGTATACCATGAAATAGATGATGGTTATGATTGAATATTTGATTATGTATTTATTAAGGTAAAGTCGATTGTGATGGATAGATATATAATGAAGAATTCGATTTGAATGTTGATATATGAGTATGTTATATGTGCATAAAATATTCAAGAAGATGAAATAAATTATTGGACAATGTGTGTGCGGAATAAAAACTAGTAATGGCACTATGTGTGCGATACATTACTAGGGAATGGCACTGTATGTGCGGATAAACTGGTAATGGCTCTATGTGTGCAATACATTACTAGGGAATGGCACTGTGTGTGTGGATAAAATGGTAATGGCACTGTGTGTGCGATACATTACTAGGGAATGGCACTGTGTGTGCGGATAAAATGGTAATGGCACTATGTGTGCGATACATTACTAGGGAATGGCACTGTGTGTGTACGGATAAAATGGCAACGGCACTAAGTGTGCGATACGTTGCATGAATTGCACTAAGTGTGCGATACGTTGCATGAATTGCACTAAGTGTGCGGAAATTTGGATCTATCAAAACATCATATAATGAAAGGAGATATCGAGAGGTATATTTCTAAAGTAATAGATATACAGTACATTGGTAACATAGTGTTAATGAGGTAAGTTACTCTTACTTTACGAACTTATAAGGTTGAGATGTATTAAATAACCAATGAGTTTGTTCAAAAGAATAAATGGTAAGTAGTTGTACGGGTTATATGAGATTTAGGGAATTATGTAATCTTGCATGGTATTTGGGTTCTTGTGTATATAATTATGAGCTCTTTTATGATTGATTGTTGTAAATTACACAATTTTTTATTGAATTATTGATTAAGAAAATCATTGCTTATAACTTACTAAGCTAAATTAGCTTACCGTTGATTTTCATTTGAACATTTATAGGTTTTAAAGTCTAAGCTCATACTTGGGATCCTTGTCGAAGTCAAGCACGCTATCAACTACTTTTGGTATTTTTATTAGCGATGAACTTTTGAAATTATGGCATGTATAAGCTCAAATACTCTATTACATTCTTTTTGATTGAGATGTATATAAAAGCCATGCGAAAATGGCTAAATCTCGTTTTATAGAACCTACATGAATTCGGTCATAGAAAAAGTTTACTATAAAAATATATGTCATGATGTATGATGCTTGATGTTTGTTTATATGATATGAGCAAATGATGAAATAGCTAATAATATAAAGTTTCTAGTTTTGAAAGTAAATTTTCAATAGGTGTATATTATATTTAAATTTTAGTCATGGATTGATTATAGTTTAAGCATTTATGTGACATTTGAATGATGATGATTGATTTTCAACATGACTAAATAAGTGTATCAAAATGACTAGGTATAGATGCTAAGAATGGTATTTAGGACATGCATATATCATTGTTGATATGGTAGTAAGTAAATTGATGAGGTATTATATATAATATATATTCAGTCATGGTTCATTTGGTAAGGAGTGTATATTCTTTCCTCTTGAATAGATGATGTATGCTTGGCTTTGTACCTTTAATGGTTAAATAGATTAATATGATGTATTCATGTTATGTACGAATATTTATGTGTATCTAATAATGCCGAATATGGTATGAAAATAGGGGTAAAGTGTTAGTTGAATTGGTCGTTTACTTGCGGTTTAAATCAAATGAGAAGTGTTCATGAATATTAAATGTTTGAATATTATTAATATACATACCTATTCGACCATGGCTTGGGATTGATCGTGCAAAGCGTATTATATTTATGGAAGAAATGAGATTAGATGAAATGTACATGTGTAATTTAGATAATAAGAAATGGTATGTATTTAGCAAGTGATAGTACAAATGAACGCTATGACTTGGTATTTGGTTTAACGATGCCCGTAATCCTAATCTGGCGACGGATACGGTTTAGGGGTGTCACAGAATTCCTCTTGTTCTTACCTCTCTCACGATTCCTGTTCTGGTGCTCTGCACGCTTAACATCTTCGGTGAAGTAAGGAGTGCCCTCCTTAACAGTCAACCACCACTGGTAAGCCTCATCGCAAAGCAAGGAGATTGCACCCTTTAGTTTCTGCTCGGGGGTACAGTCCAGATCATCCATAATCATCTCTGTGGCCTCTAACCAGTACTAAGCTCCATTGGACCAGAGCTATTCAGTTATCAACCCTCGGCCCCCATATCCAGGATTGAGCCCAGCAACCCTCTCCAAAATCCTCAACATGGCTTGGGACAATGTGTCATCCCCAGCCGAACGACTCTGAGACCCAGACCCAGTCTTAGTAACAAGTGACACAGGTGTCTCACTAGTGTCTGGATGCTGCATGCAGCCCAGAGATGAGGACTCAGCTCGAGTCCCCCTACGACCTCTACCTCGGCCTCGTGTACCACATCCATGGATACCTCGTGCGCTCATTGTAATTTCTAAGTTATCTACATTAATAATTTTATGCATCAGTTCAATATTTATTAACATATATTTTATGTAGAAAGTTTCAAAAGTTCAGAGTCTTTCGAATGTTTCAGTCTCTAAATGTTTCACTACAGTTTCAGAGAGTGCTTACTAATAATGTTTTCAAAGTAACTATCTACAGTATTTTAGAATAATCCATCTAAGTTTTAGAAAACTTACAGAATCAGCTCCGGAGACTCGGTGAACCACATACTTAATTGGAGTAGTTAAAAACTTTTTGAAAACCAATTCTTTAAAACCAAATTTTGGAACCCAAAATTCACAGCTGAGTTTTGCAACTTGGCTTTGCTACCACTAAATGTAACACCCCAAACCTGGCCTAGACCTTATGGCTAAATCTGGTGATGTCACATGGAATGGATTTTAAAACAACTAACACGACGAGACTGTTTAGGATCTGCTAACTCTATTTGCGTAGAATTATTGTCAAAATGTTCATTCCTGTTTAAAAACTTTCCCTAAAAGTGTTTAAAGGCGGAAGCTTACAAAAAACCATTGTAATTAAGTAAAATCGTTCGGGATTTAGAAAACATTTGCTTTTGGTAAAATCCCAGTATTTATCGAGTTTTGCAATTATAAGATCATAAACACTATAAAAAAACCCAAGTTTAAGCAAAACAGTCCATAAAGTTTTGATTACAAAAGAAATACCCAGCAAATTAAAATGAAACCATAAAAAAAAGTGTAATAGTTTTAAATGAATGGTCACCGTCGAGTCCACCGCTATATCGATCCGCCTAACTCTGTGGGTTACATGTACAAAAACAGACAGAAAAAAGGATGAGTTTTCGTAAACTCAGTGTGTAACCCCACAGAATCAAGCATGCACACATACAGTATAAAAGATATCAGTCAGATACAATCTTGAGCCCAAGCCCATTACAGATTCAGATGCAGATTTGGCCCTTACCCCATCTCAAATACGAATCCAGCATGCAATCAGAAACAGAAATCAGGATCCTACCCCAACCTCTACACACTATCTCTGACCATCCCTACACTCTATGTAGGGTTTCAAACACCCAACCAGCGCTACACACCATGTTCTACCGAATACGGCACATATCAGATATATTACAGTTGAGTTGCCAGATAGTAGGCGTAAACGCCTCTCAAAACACTTCCACCAATATATATATGTCAACCCTAACCCCAAAACAGATACAGTAAATGCAGAACCAGACTTACAGAATAACTATGTTTACATGCTTAATTACAGATAAAGATTTATGGAACAGATCAATCGGATATACATGATAATAACATGCTCAGAACACAATATCAGTCATACAGATCATATAAGTTAGGGTCTTATTACCCCTTACCAATTCTACAGTAGGCTTACAGTTCTTGGGATGACCCGTGCAACCCTAAGAAAGATTTTGGTTAAATGGGCTCACACGCCCATGTACCTAGCCCGTGTGGGCCCACACGTCTAGATTGGCCTAGCCCGTGTGGATCATACGATCTGGCCCAGTTATCACACTCTCGTGTGGCCCACACATCCAATTCAGTCCAGCCATCACGCAATAGTGTCTTGCGTACGGCCTGGCCTTCATCGATCACACGGCCGTGTTGTCACACACGGCCTACCACACGGGCGACCACACGCCCATGTGACGTCGACAGTTTGCAATTTTCACTTTCGTCGAATTCTATTATTCTGCGTTTTCGGTACACACCTGGTACGTTTTCACTGTTATTACAATCCCGATGTCACTAAAACCTATAATCGACATTACCAAAGCCCAAATTTAGTAACACAAACGAAACTAAACCGGGAATATTTCACAACGAAACCTTAGGACATCAAATAGTGAACTCGGTCACTTACCAACAATGAACCAAAATCCCAAACGTTCAAATCTCTACAGAAGCACTAATCACTGCTTGATCTTCACCTAAGCCGAAAGAACTAAAAACAACCCTCTTTCAGAAAACCAACTACGGAACGATAAGATAGAGACAAAACGGGTACTTACCGAATGAGCGAATTCAATCGTTGAACAAGAATGAGGAAAAACAGAAACCAAAAGAGAAGAGGAATGAAACAAGGAAAATTCGGTAGAAGAGGGGAAAGACAGACGTTAGAAAGATAGAGAAATTTTTGGGAAAAATTGCAAAAAACAAAATAAAAATTCCACAACCATTATCTCCAAATCCCTCTAATTACTCCCACTATCCCACTGACAACCACTACTCAGTAACCCAATTCCACCGAAACTCCCTCCGATAACCAAAAAAAAAATACCCACGCTCGTGCAGGGACTCGAACACCTAACCATAAGCAAACTAACATTCCACTTAACCACCAGACCAGCAGGCCTATTCTATTAAGATTTTACAAACAATTTAATATAAGCCCACTTCTCAAGTGTAAGGCTTAGTTCAGAAAAATATCAAAATTACCCCAAAGGTAGGGCTTGAACTTGGGACCTCACACACACACCCAGAACACTTAACCACTGAAGTAGATACACATTTGTGTTAAACAATTACAAAAACCTAAACAAATATTTTGGGGCGTTACAGTCCCAACCAAAGCCGCTATTGTTTTTTCCCCTAAGCATGTCATAAACGATTGCCCAATCCCTTTTCAATGTCCTTATCCTCGATTCAAGATTAGGTTTAGCATTTAACATAGCATTGGGTAAAACTTTTTCTAACATTTTTTTAGCTCATTTAAATAATCGACTTTGAATCTCATATCTGCATTAAAGGTTCTGACATTGTACAAGTCGATCCATATAGGCAACCAACACAACATCTTCTTCTAGAACCCATTTCCTTTTGGTTCCTCGAGAACTTTACGAAGAAACACTTGATTGTGAAAAACCTAACATAACTATCTTAAGAAAAAACACAAATTAAAATTAAGTTCAATATTATGATTCAAAAGGTCGACACTTTATAAAATTATAACACATGATAAATCAAAAGAAAATAAATTATAATTCAACAAGTCTGGTATAATACAAAAAAATAATTCAAGCACCACCAAAGTTTCATAAACTAGATACATGAAATAACATAAACAAATTAACGTTTACAATTTTTACCCTAAACCTAACTAATTTCTAGATGCTTGCCATTCATCAAATATTTGATTGGCTAGTTCCATCCTCCAAGTAGCCCATGTATCCGATGGATGAATATTTATGATATTCGGTTCATCATCATCTATCATATTACTAGGTAATCCTTCTCCCAACTCCATTTCAATAGGACCAAGACTCATATAGGTTCAAATAAAATTACAGAGCAAACAACATGCAATAATGATTCTATTGTGCACCCTCACAGGATAGAGTGATGAACTCCTAAGTATTTCCCATTTAAGTTTTAATAACCCAAAGCATTTTTAAATAACATTAAACACTAAATCATGTTTCATATTGAAAATTCTTCCAGAGTACTTGGCTGGTAACCCTGACGTCACTCATTCAAATGATATCTTTGTTCTCTAAAAGGCGCAATAAATCCTTCACAATTTGTGTATCCAGCATGAACTAGATAATAACAACTTATAAAAAAACTATTTATCATGGTTAATTTCCCCAAAAAGTATGATCTTAAAAATTAATTCAAATTCCTTCAATTTTTCACTTTATCATGAGGAACTTTTAGTCCATGTCTCCTACTAATGGCATCTCGAAGAACCCATCCATCAGCGGAGAACCTTCCCAACTAGGAAAAACATACATAAAATGCATATCAGGTGTACAAATACCTAACAAATTTGTTGCTATGTCACCTTTTCGCATTCAATATCTAGGTTTATCAATTGTTAGAACCCTAATCTTAATGTGGGTTCCATCTAAAACACCTAAGCAATTCTACATCACATGTACAAAAACTCAGGTTAGGATACTATATTTAAATCTAAATTAATTAAATTATGTACATGCTATATATGGAACTCACTCCAATACCTTGAACCATTTCCACTTTGGGTCTGTAGAATTAGCTATAATTGGCCCTTCCTTTTTAAATAACACATCTTGTAAGTGTGTGTCAGCATTTAAAACATTGTGAAATGATCTACTAAAGGTTTCTCAGGACCTATTAAAGTGATGCTTGATAACTTGATTTTTAAGGTGATGAGGAATGATATGTAAGAACATTGCCAAGTGCTCATCAATAAGCATGTTCCTTGACGACTTAAATCCTCCTTGTAACACCCCAAACCCAACCTAAATGTTATGGTCGAATCCTAGAGTGTTACATGAAAGGGTTTTGAAAATAGTGTTGTTCCGATAAAACATCCAAGTTTTATAACTATTACTGAAAATGTTATTTAATTAATTCATTTGCCCAAACATAATTACAACGGAAGTCTTTATACCGTTATATTTTGGAAATCCAGTTCGTACTTTCGGACAAAAAAACCTTTGATTTTGTAAAACCCTAATTTTAGTCGAATGTCGCTCTAAAAGTTAAAACATAACCAAAACCAAAATAAAAATTCAAACAGCCCAGAGAGTCCAATAATTACAAAACTCCTAGAAATAATCCGTAATTAAATAAACAAACCATTATTTAAAGTCAATTCACAAACTTGGGGTCACCGTGAGACTCTGTCGCATCGATCCGCCTAAGTTTGCGGATTACCTGACAAAACAAACAACATATGTGACTTTACGAAAACTCAATGTGTAACCCAGCAGAATTAAGCATGCAAACATACAAAATTTTAAGCACAGTCAGAAACAAATACAGCTTCAGATTCAGAATCAGATCCAGAAGTAGATATGCATAAATCCTACCCCCATCCTCTACACACAATCTCCGACCGTCCCATCACACCATGTGGGGTTAAAAACACCCACCCATCCATACACACCATGTTGTGTCATTAGGACACTTATCAGAATATATGCAGCCAAGCCGCTAGAATATAGGCATTTAACGCCGTACAGAATATTTCCTCCTCATATACAAATACCACTCCAAATCAGATACAGATTTATCAGGTTAAACATGCTTGACATACTTTTACATAAATAACAGATATAAATATGGCAGTACAGTCAGGCATACATTATTACCCTACTCAGACCAGTCTATCAGAATATCATAACATTCAAAATAGGTTTACAAAGGCCTTACCGACCTTACGGTAGTCCCACAGTCGATCGGAGCGACCCGTACGACCCTAGGGAAATTTTCAGAATTATAGGCCCACATGCCTGTGTAGGCCCACACACCCAAACTTGGCCTTACCCGTGTCGCCCACACGGGCTAGCCCAAAACCCACAAACCTAACTTGGCCAAGCCCGTATGGCCCATACGACCACACCCACCTCACCACACGGCCGTGTGCTATGCATGGCAATGCCTTCGTCGACCATACAGCCGTGTATCACACACGACCATCCACACGAGTGACCAAATGCCTGTGTGGCGTAGACAGTGCAATTTTTTGGCTTTTGCCAAAACCTCTTCTTTTACGTTTCAGTACACACCTGATTCGTTTTCGCCGTAAAATTACTCCTGAGACCACTAGCACCTAAAATAGAATGTTCCAACACTCTTTTAGCAGTCAAATACGAGCCTAACACAATTCACCCAATTACGCAAAATCGACTTACCGCTTAACAAAGATGACCGCCACCTCGTATCAAACCATTGAAGCGCGATTTCCTACCTCACAAACTTCTCCTAATCACAAAATCCACCAATAAACACAACCATCCAATATTGCTAAACCCAAACCAAAATTAAAGAGGACGAAAAATTGACTTACCCAATAGATTAAGAACTAGAAGCCACAGAAAGGATGTTTGACACAAGAATCATGAACTGAATCAAATGGACGAACAATGGTTTACCGAAAAGGGAAAAATGTCAAGAAAAGAATGGAAAAGAAATTTGACGTCAGAATTTGGAAATTTTTGTAGGTGAGAGAAAATAAAATAAAATAAAATATAATAAAAATAAAATAAAGTAAAATATTTCAAATTCCTTATTTTTCTTCCACAATCCCACAATACCACAACCTTTTAGACTCTCACTCCACCAAACTCTAACAGATAATAGAGCAAAAACGATACCCACGCTTGTGCAAGGATTCGAACACAGGACCTCAACACACCAGCTCCCTTACCACTTGAACCAGCAGGCTTATTCTGATATGAAATTATAGGCAATTACATATAAGCCCAGTGAACAAGGATAGGGCTTAGATCCAAAAATAAAAAAAGTTGCTAAAAGTAAGATACACATTTGTATGAAAATTTTACAGAAGCAGATATAAGAAATGTAACACCCTTTACTTGTAACCGATGCCAAAACCGGGTACGAGGCATTACCAAACTTGACATACATCGTCATACAGTATCAGGCTAAAATTTTTCATTCCAACTTAAAATTTTTTATTTGAAATCATAACGTCTCTATTATAGGTCCACGAGACCCAAAACATACATATGGAGTAGTTCGGGACTAAACCAGAAACTTACAAAACTTAGAAAATTTTTGCTCGAAACAGGGCCACAAAAACGTGTGGAAAGGAACATGCCCGTATGGGCAAGCCGTGTAGTCACACACGCCCATGTTCCTAGCCCGTGTGGATTTTATTTTTCATTTCAAACCTACAGGGGTTTTCACACGGCCTGGCACACGTCCGTGTCTATGGCCCGTGTATCTCACACAACCATGACACGCCAATGTCTTCACCCGTGTGTGAAAACCTTGACATTCTGTTTATGACGTCAGCAAACCTCTAGGGACACACGGCCTAGTCACACGCCCGTGTGTTGGCCAGTGTGATGAGTTGAATTTTTCGCAAATTAGATGCAGGGGGCATACAGCCTATCAACACGCCCTCGAGGTTGACCTTGTGTCACACACGGCCTAGACACATACCCGTATGCCTTCCCATGTGGACAATTATAAGGCTATTTACCAAGCCAATTGCCACCCTGAAAAGCAACCACAGTTATACCACTTCAATGCAAGACACATCATGACAATAAGGCACCTCTAATATCCAAAATCAAGACATCCACACCTTAATTCTACACTACATTCATCATGTATATACTATGCTCATTACTCATCCAATTGCACAAGCTTGCACTTCATGAATTTCATCTTCATTGAATAAATATAACTTAACTAGTATTGGCCAATTCCAATGACCATTTAGAAAATGAATTAAGATAGCCAATCTTTTGGCTAACCAATATGACATATAAAAAATTAACCAAGTTCCTATACATGCCATACCCAAATAATTAAAATTTACTATACCAAAAGAATAGTGTGATAGTGTGAACCGAGCTCCGATATCCTACGATCCCGAGCTAGCTTGGCGATACTACAAGGAAGAGGGAAAAGATAGGGGTAAGCATAAAGCTTCGTAAGTTTGCATGCAATAGATAACAACATAAGATCTTATGATACACTCATACTTAACTTTGAGTAATAACACAAGTTCTCAAGTACATTAACATGACTTACTCATGCTTACTCTTACCAATCACATATCACATATCGGAATTATTTCTCTTAAATATCTCATATGCACCTATATCACTTCATCACACAACTTTAGTACTTTTACCATCTTGAACATAAACTTAACTCTTTTCCATCCTTAACATAAACTTACCTCTTTACCCGTTGAACCACTTGGAATATCGAAGGATACCCTAAACTCGTCATACATATAGTAAGATGTCAATGCCATATCCCAAATATGATCTTACATGGGATCACACGTCGATGCTGATGCCATATCACAAATATGGTCTTATATGGGATCTCATATCGATGTCGACACCATATCCCAAATATGGTCTTATACGAGATTGTATATCGATGCCATGTCCCAAACATGGTCTTACACGATTTTCTTATTTGATGTCGATGCTATATCCCAGATATGGTCTTATACGGGATCTCAATTCGATGTCGAGGCCATATCCTAGATATGGTCTTATACGGGACCTTATAAATCTCATGTCTTGACAATGGTATCCTTTCATTTCCTAAAGTTCAACTGGGACTTTCACATCATAAACTTCATCATATTTTCATCCAAACATCATTGATAAATTTCATAAAAATAATATGCATCTTCATGAAATGTCAAGCATATTTAAGCATAATAACATGATGTTGAATTATTACACACAAACTTACCTCGTTAACAAAATGTGTATAGCCATTCAATTTAGTCCACCACTTTATTATTTCCTCGATTTTGGTCTAGACTTTGTGTTTCTTGATATATAATGAAAATTTCACTCTTTTAATGATCACATTGACTAAATCGAACCATGAATCATACTTTGGAAAATTATGATTTTGCCCCTATACTTTCTCATATTTACAAAACGGTTCCTAGGCTCGTATAATGAAATACACTCATTTTCTTGGTTACCCAAGCCTAGCTGAAACCATCTTAAGCTTATAGTAGCTCATTTTCCTTCAAAACTTATTTTTACTACACATTTTATCACTTTTACAATTAGGTCCTTTTTATGAGTTTTTCATGAAAATCACTTAAAAAAAATGTTTGTCATACGTCAAACTTTCATATTCCTCCATTAAACATCAAAATACATGCATGTACATGGGTAAATTTTTAAACATGAACCCTAGCTCAAAATATAGCTAGAAATAGCTAAATCGAGCTACGAGGATCTCAAAAATATGAAGAACATTAAAAACGGGGCTAGGAGGTACTTACAATCAAGCTTCAAAGTTGAAGAAACCCTAGCTATGGTGAGCTTGAAATTTTCAACAATGGGGAGGAAGATGGACATCAATTTTGACTTCTTTCCCATTTTATAACTTATTAACATAATGACCAAAATGCCCTTAAGGCCCATTTCTTGAGATTTTTCCTTCCCATACCCATTTTTGTCCATTGTAAGATATAATGGTCTAATTGCTAAATAAGAACCTCTAATAAATTTTCTATTGCTATCTCATACTTAAAACTTCTAGAATCTCATATTTTTTTCATTTTTTACAATTTAGTCCTAATGAATAAATTGATCACTAATTTATAAAATTTCTTTATGAAATTTTCACACAATCATGCAAACATGCCATAGACCTCATAAAAGTCATAAAACACATATTCTACTTTGGATTTGTGGCCTCGCAACCACTATTCTGACTAGGCCTTAAATCGAGCTATTACAAGAAAATTATGGCGTTACAACTCTATCCCCTTAAAAGAGATTTTAACCTCAAAATTTACCTAATTAGAACAGATGAGGATACTTCTAACACATCGAGTCCTCAGTTTCCCATGTGGCTTCCTCTGTGCAATGATTTTGCCATAGAACCTTTTTTAAAGGGATGGACTTCCTCCTCAGAACCTTAACGTCTCGACCTAGAATCTGAATCGGCTCCTCCGTAAAATTCAAGTCTAGTCTAACTTTGATCTCCTCAACAGAGACTATGTGAGATAGATCAGACCGATATCGCCTCAACATCTAGACATGAAACACATCGTGGCTACGATCTAACTCAAAAGGTAGCTCTAACTGATAAGCAACCAGTCCCACACGCTTCAAAATTTGATACGGCCCAATGAACCTAGGGCTTAGCTTGCCCTTACGACCGAATCTTAGAACTTTCTTCAATGGAGAAACCTTAAGAAACACGAAGTCCCCCACAGAATACTCAATATTTCTTATCCTCAGATCCGCATAAGACTTCTGCCTATCGAAGCCACCTTCAGATGATCCCAAATCAGTCTAACCTTGTCTTTAATTTTAGAAACCAACTTAGGACCCAAAACCCGACGCTCGCCCAAATCAGTCCAACATAGCGGAATATGACACTTACGACCATACAAAGCCTCATAAGGTGCCATTTAGATGCTAGCCTAGAAACTATTATTATAGGTGAACTCAATTAGCAGCAGATAATCCCTCCAACTACTTGAAATCAATGACACAACTCTGAAGCATATCCTCTAGTATCTGAATCACCTTCTCAGATTGACAATCGGACTGAGGATGGAATGTAGTACTAAATTCCAATCTCGAACCTAGAGCCTCATGAAATTTCTTCCAGAACCGAGAAGTGAAGCGAGGATCCCTATCAGAAATAATCGACACAGGAACCCTATGTAGTCTAACTATCTCGGAGATATAGAGCTTCATTAACTTTTGCAGAGAATAATTGGTCCGAACCTGAAAGTGAGCAGAGTTGGTCAATCTATCCATGATGACCTCAACAGAATCCTTCCTAGTGGGTGTAACAGTCTGATTTAGACCCTAGTCAGAATAGTGGTTTCGGACCATAAATCTGAGTCAAATAAATATTTTAATATTATTTTCTGTGCTTGCAATATGTGATTGAGTATGTGTGAAAGTTTCATGAATTAATTATGATGTTTGTGTGCTTAATTTGATAAAAGGATCTAATTGCATAAAATGCAAAATTAGCATGCCATGTATTAAAAGTCCCTATGTGCTATGTCTTTATTAATATGAAGTCCTTATGATGTTATTATTCCATTTTTAAGTTAGTGGACAATTATGTCCATAGATTAAATGATTTCATTAATATATTATTAAGGGTAAAATTAGAAATTGATTATTAATGTTAATTTAATAAAACAAAAGCATGAAAAATGGTCATTTTCTTATCATCCATTGCCGAAAATCATAAGGAAAGAAAAGAAAGAGAACAAGCTAGGTTTCGGCTATGTTCAAGCAAAATTAAGATCAAGAACCAAAGAAAATAGATTTAAATCAAGAAAGTCAAAAGTGAACGAGTAGTTGAATTCGTTCGTTTATTCCGAATACGAGGTAAGTCTATATACAAATAAATGTATTTAAGTTGATTTATTCATTTTCATACAATATAGAATTGTGATGAATGGCTTTGGATGATATATATGTGAAATTCGAGAAAGTATCGACAATGTGTCAATGTCTGAAAAGTCTCGTACGAACCTTAGGAATAGATAGGATTCATATGTCATGACATAGAGTTCTGATATGTGATATCGTGTAAGACCACATTTGGGACGTTGGCATCAATTTGAGATTTAAGTGTAAGACCATGTCTGGGACATTGGCATCATATTTTATTCATGTAAGACCGTGTCTGGGATAGTGGCATTTATATTTGATTACATGTGAGACCACATCTGGGTCGTTGGCATTGTACGAGTATTCCGAGTTATCCGAGTATCTTATTTGATTCTGAATGGTTCAACAGGCAATTCTGAGAAATGATAGACTATGTGAAATATGTAATCTATTCAGGTATGTTTGAAATGCATACTACTATTGAGTATGAGAGGTATGTATATGTGATTGTGTATAAGTAAGATATGTGCATAAATTCAATGAGACAAAATGTGATATATGTATGTTTGTGATATGAGAAAAAGAGAAACTTTGAGGTATGAATTGATGGAAAGCAATGGCTAATCAAATGAGCCAAAGAAGAATTGGGAATTTGCAATTGAGAAATATTAATGATCTTGTATTTGATATGATAATTAATGTTATATGTTAAGTTTATTTGTATATGGCTTACTGAGCTTTTGAAAGCTTACTTTTTGTGTGTTTACATTATTTTATAGATTGTTAAAGCTACGGAAGGCTCGGGGATTGTCGAGGATCATCACTACACTATCAAATCATATTTTGGTACCTTTTGAATGTGTTTATAGCTAAGTATGGCATGTATAGTCTAGTTTAATTAGATGATGTTTTAAGTTGTATATATATAAGCTATGTGAAATGGCTTGTAAATGGGATGTGAATATAGTAAATGTCAATTATGTTTTGTGATGCAAAGTTGGTATGTTTTAATGAATGATTAGTATATTGAATTGGTAAGTTTTTGGATAGATTTTACCTAGAAATGCTTGTGATTAAAATGAGGTAAATGGTTCATAAGTTGGTAAGTTTGATATGCATTGAATGGTTAGAAAAGATGGACATTATTGGTATGATTTGGTTGCATTTTGAGGGCATGAAATGTGTTTATTTGTGCTTGTAGGTTTGACCCTAAATGGGTGGCAAATTGGCTTTGCAAATGGCTTATATTTGGCCACACGGTTGAGTGCACTAGCGTGTGGGTCGACCGTGTCCTTTGAATTTGTAATTTGATTCAAGTCAGGCTTTCACACGGGCTGGACACACGGGCGTATGACTGGCCGTGTGATGCAAGTCAGTTTCGACCACGGGTGATGTCTTCGACCGTGTGGACAAGTCAGTATGTATGCCCTGTTTTGCCACAACTTGGACACACGGTGTGTCTCGGGCCGTGTGAGGCACACTTTCGCCTTACCTGACGCAGGACCTCTGTAACTTTGAAAAATGTTTGAATTTTAGAAAAATTTCGTAAGTGTTCAGTTTAGTCTCAACCCCTTTCTAATACATGTTTAAGGTCTCATAGACCTCATTAAGGGACTATATGCTTGCATTTTGATATGATATGATGATGATATACTTTATGATGTGAAATGTTCGTAAAAGATTCGATTGGTCCGGTAATGCCTTTAACCTTAGACTGGCGATGGTTATGGGTTAGGGGTGTTACATTTGATTGGTATCAGAGCTACGATTTAGTCAATTCTAGGACTAATGTAGCGTATGAGAGTCTAGCTATACATGCCATATATACGAATTATGATAGTGTGATGAATCCTTACGTATAAAATGTGTTTTCGTATAGTAAATGGATCCCGGAAGAGCTGTAGCTGATGGCGTTGAAAGTAATGTGCCTGCTCCCGCTCAAGGGACAGTGCCATCTATTTTAGACCGGCTACTAGCGGTCAGGAAGGAGAGGCTAAACAAACCTTCTTCCAAATGATGAATAAGTGGTTCACTCACTACATAAGAACAAATTTGATTGTTTCACAACCTCCGCCCCCGTCTAATCCTTCTTAGACTTCTTGTGTGCCTCCGATTATGAATCTGAATCTGATGAATAGGCCTCCGGTCAATAAAATCTGCAAATATGGGGCTAAAGAGTTCAGGGCCACTAGTGATGATGATGCTGAGAGAGTTGAGTTTTGGCTTGAGAACACAATCTGAGTGTTCGATGATATGTTATTAACTCCTGATGAATGTGTTAAATGTGCTATTTCCTTGTTACGAGATGCAGCCTATCAGTGGTGAAAGACTTTGATTTTTGTTGTTCCAAAAGAATGAGTTACATGGAATTTCTTTCAGTCTGAGTTTCGAAAGAAATATATTAGCTAGAGATTTATAGATAAAAAATGAAAAGAGTTACTAGAATTGAAATAGAGACATTTGTCTATCACTAAATATGAGCGAGAATTCGTAAAATTAAGTCAATATGCTCGAGAATGTGTTTCGACTGAAGAAATAATGTGTAAAAGGTTTGAAGATGGCCTGAATGAAGACATCCGTTTGCTAGTTGAGATTCCAAAAATAAAATAATTTATTGTACTTGTCGATCGAGCATGTAAAGTTGAAGCACTAGGGAAAGATAAAAGAAAAGCCGAGTCTGAAGTTAGAGATGTGAGAAAGAGATTTTTGAGTAAATCATTTCAGCCTGCATCAAAGAAATTCAGAGATGAGCATAATTGTTCAAAAACTAATGTGGGACATTCGAACAGAGATCGTGCTAGATTGTAGTCGAACTTCAAAGCTCCAGCTACTTTGATGGCTAGTGTGGGAAATGTCCGATCCGAGTGGCCTAAATGTAAGCATTGTGGTAAAAGACATCCGGGTAATTGTAGATTGAATGACCGAGCATGTTTCAGATGTGGATCATTAGACCATTTCATTTAAGATTGTCCCGAGTCTGTTGAACAAGAGATTGTACAGAATTCAAGGCCAGATAATGTTCTAGCTAGAGGTAGATCTTCTAGAAATACCAAAAATGTTAGTGGTAATCAAAGAGCTACGAAAGATACGGTTGCGAGATCTGAAGCTAGAGCACCTGCTAGAGCTTACGCCATTCGAGCCCATGAAGAAGCTTTGTCTCCAGATGTTATTACGGGTACATTTACTCTTTATGATACTTTTGTGATTGCATTGATAGATCCAGGGTCTACTCATTCGTATGTATGCATGAATTTAGTACTCAGTAAGACTTTGCCTATAGAGTCTACTGAATTTGTTATTAGAGTATCGAACCCCTTAGGTAAATGTGTTTTGGTTGACAAAGTATGTAAGAACTGTCTGTTGATATTTTGAGATGTTTTTTTCCGGCTGATCTGATGTTATTACCTTTTGATGAGTTTGATATAATTCTGGGTATGGATTGGTTAACATTGCATGATGCTGTTGTGAACTACAAAAGAAAGACTATTAATCTGAGACGTCAGAATGATGAAATAGTTCAAATTGAATCTACTAATTTAAACAGATTACCGGCTGTGATATCAGTGATGAAAGCTCAGAGTTATGTGAAAAAGGGTTATGAAGCTTACTTTGCTTATGTGATTGATTCGAGAGTAACTGAAAAGAAAGTTGAATCAGTGCCAGTTGTTTGTGAATTTCTTGACGTGTTTCCTAAAGAACTACCAGGATTACCTCCGATACGCGAAGTTGAATTTGGTATTGATTTAATGTTGGGAACAACTCCTATTTCGATAGCTCTGTATATAATGGCACCAATGGGATTGAAAGAGTTGAAGACACAGTTGCAAGAGTTGACCGATAGAGGATTTGCACGACCGAGTTTCTCACCTTGGGGTGCTCCCGTTCTATTTGTGAAAAAGAAAGATGGCACGATAAGAATGTGCATTGATTACCGACAATTGAACAAAGTGACTATAAAGAACAAATATCCTTTGCCCAGAATTGATGATTTATTTGATCAGCTGAAAGGAGCCACAGTGTTTTCAATGATAGATCTGAGATCGGGTATTATCAATTGCAAGTAAAACATTCAGATATTTCGAAAACTTCTTTCAGAACGAGGTATGGGCATTATGAGTTTTTAGTTTTGCCTTTTGGACTAACAAATGCTCCTACTATTTTTATGGATTTGATTAACATAATATTTAGACCGTATTTAGATCAATTTGCTATAGTATTCATTGATGACATTTTTATTTATTCACGTGATGAAATGAGCATGCTGAACATTTGAAATTTGTGCTACAAACTTTGCGAGATAAGCAATTGTATGCAAAGTTTAGTAAATGTGAATTCTGGTGTGTGAAGTTGGTTTTCTGGGACATATTGTGTCAGCATCTGGTATACAAGTTGATCTGAGCAAGATTTCAGTAATTTTAGAATGGAAGCCTCTAAAAAATGTATCTGAAGTTTACAGTTTTCTTGGACTTACTTGTTATTATTGAAGGTTCATAAAAGGATTTTTTCTGATTGCAATTCTATTGACTAGATTGCTTTAGAAAGATGTGAAATTTGAATGGTCCGATAAATGTCAGAAAAGCTTTGATCAGTTGAAAGCCCTTTTGATTGAAGCTCTAGTTTTAGTATAGCCAGAATCGGGTAAAGAGTTCGTGATTCATAGTGATGGTTCGTTGAATGGTCTGGGATGTGTTTTGATGCAGGAAGGCAAAGTTATAGCTTATGCCTCGAGACAACTGAAACCGCATGAAAAGAATTACTCGACACACGATCTTGAGTTAGCTGCGATTTTGTTTGCTTTAAAGATTTGGCGTCACTATCTCATCGGTGAAAAATGTCATATGTTTTTGGATCATAAAAGTCTGAAATATTTGATGACTCAGAAAGACTTGACTCTACGATAGAGAACATGGTTAGAACTGTTAAAAGATTATGAGCTTGTGATAGATTATCATCCAGGTAAGGAAAATGTTGTTGATGATGCATTGACTCGAAAATCACTGTTTGCATTACGTGCGATGAATGCCCATTTAGATTTGTTTGATAATGGTTCAGTTTTAGCTAAATTGAAAGTGAAACCGTTGTTTTTACAGCAAATAAGTGATGCTCAAAAAGTTGATAATGAAATGTTAGCGAAACAAGCTCAGTGTGATTTAAACTCTGATTCTGAATTTCAAGTTGATGTTGATGATTTTTTGAGGTTTTGAGATCGATTATGTGTTCTGAGAAATCCAGAGTTGATTCAATCGATATTGAAAGAAGCTCATAATAGTCGTCTATTTGTTCATTCGGGAAGTATAAAGATGTACCATGATTTAAAACAACTTTATTGGTGGCCTGGAATGAAAAGAGATATCTTTGACTTTGTGTCGAAGTGTTTAGTGTGTCAGCAAGTTAAAGCTGTACATCAAGTTCCATCTGGTTTGTTACAACTGATAAGGGTACCCGAGTGGAAATGAGATAGAGTGACGATGGATGTAACACCCCAAACCCGGCCCAAACACTACAACCGGATCTGGTATGTCACTAAGAAAAATTTTTGTAAAACCAATCGTGTTGACAGAAAGCCCAAATATAGTTTATATAAAATGTGCCTTAATAATCAAAAGCCCAAAACTGAATTACATGTCTTTGAAAGAAATTAAAATGAGAATAAATAATAAAGGCCTATAATAAAACTAAAATGTAAACTAATGGCCCATGGCCTTATTACAACGTAGTTTAAATCCATCATATAAAATACTTTTAAAAAAAAAACTAATATGGGGAACTTGTCGTCGGATCCACCTTCTTTTGCATGGCCACCTTGCTCTTCACTCCGGTCCGGTCCGTTGCACTAATTTTCACTTGAAAGGTTAGTTTAATTTGGGTGAGTCGTGAGACTCAGTGTGCAACCCTCATGCACCACTAGATTTGGGCCTCATAAAACATAACAACAATTTCATTTACATGGATAACAAGTAATATGCAAAGCCCAACCCATTTGCCTAGGTTTCCATCCGCTACATGCCCCCGTACCAACCAACACACCATTGGGGATTTCTACAATCAACCCACACCGCTACACTCTGAGATGGCAGTCATGCTGCTCATCAACATATATTGGTCAAGCTTAGTATAACAAATCACGGCATTAGCCGCTACAGTAATTCACGGTAAAAATCGTTACACATATACATATACATATAACTTCCTCCTTTCATCACCCAACCCATGCAAACATGTACAATAATTTAAAAACATGTACAACAATTTACTTGTAACATATAATCAGATTATTTACTAACCTGAGGGTCCGCTGTTTAAATCCGAGATTTTGGCTTTTAATGTAACATATAAAACTTATGAACACACACATATATATATATATATAATTAATCAGATCTAGATGGTGGGGAAGTATTACACACCTGATTCTCGTACTAATGCTTTCTCTACGTCTACGCTACTATTACTCGAAACAACTACTATTGGCCCACGATCTGACTTTGATTTTGGCCCACACCATTGGCCAATCTCGCACTACCGAAACATATCGCTTCTTGAATTTGGGCGACGGTTTTACAGATCCAACCTTCTCTGCTTGAGTGTTAGTTGAGTCCATAACAATCCCTTAATCACTAAACCAAATAAACGATGAGATCTAACTCATTAGTTAAATGTAACCCTTAAAATGAACACTTACCTAGTTAGCCGAATCCCAAATATCTTTGAGAAATTGTCACCACCAACCTTCCTACATTCGGCCATCCTCCAAATATCAAACCAACCGATACACCTAACCCAAATAGTATTCGGCCAAAGCAAAAAGAATCATGGAAGGCCATTCGGCCAAACTTACCACTACCTACCTTCGAATTTTCCACCAAATCGGCTTTAATGGGGTGATTAAACTTCAAGGGTAAAGAGTATAATCGGTAGGGCCTTGGAAATAATGATTTAGATTAGGAGTTTGATAAGAATAAAGGAATCGTAGAAAAGGAGAAATCCCGAAACTCACCGGATTACTATGGAGTATATGGCTTATAGTGCACCTTCGGGAAAACAGAGATCTCCCTTGGAGATTCGGCTATAGAGGAAGAAGATGTGCGCTAAGAGCATTCGACTTTCAGAAGGGTTTTTGAGGAGAGGAGAAACACTTAAGGAGTTTCGGCTATGATGTGTTTTCAGGAAAAAGAAAAGAAAGAAAACTTAGAGAGAATGGAGTGTAGATTTCGAGAAATAAAAGATGGAGAGAATGGTTAGCGAAATTTGGCTATCCTATACTAAACTTATTTTCCCCCTCCTGTAGTTGAGTTTCGGCCAACTCTCCCTCTTCTTCTTATAATCTTTAAATCTTATGATAACTCAATCCTTATCTTACCTTTAGGAGAGCCCTCACTAAAGCCAACTCCTCCCTCCTTGATTATCATCTTTTATCACTTAAATAAAAAGAAATAAAGCTCCTAACTAGTAGCCTACATGCCGTCCACCCCCTTCCCATTTAAGTCCCGAATTTTGACCCATCTCCTAAGGCTCAATCGGCCACACAAGGGCCCAAACTCCTCCCCTTATGACGCCACCTTATGCCCACTTAAAGCACTTCAATTCTTTGGGCCACAAGCCCAGCTTTGTCACTTAATTAACTATCTTCTTAAATTATGAGCTAACACCATTTATTAGCCTCCTAACCTAAATTTTTAAAGCCCAATATTTCACTTTAAATTACCCAGAGCACTAACTTTAACCCTAATTCAAATATTTAATCAAAAAGTCAGCCCGATCCTTAAAATCTCAATTTAACATATTAGACTATCATATAAATGCGTAGGCCCACTTTAAGGATGTTACAGTTCTACCCCTTAAAATAAATTTCTGGCCTCGAAATTTACCTGGTCGAAAAAGATGGGGATACTGTTGGCGTATAACATCCTCTGGCTCCCACGTCGCCTCTTCTGCACCGTGATTTTGCCACAAAACTTTAACCAATGGAACAGACTTCCTTCTCAACACTTTCACATCTCAATCCAGAATTTGTAATGGTTCCTCCTCAAAGGACAAGTCCGGCCTCACTTCTATCTCTTCTACCGGCACTACGTGTGATGGGTCAGATCGATAACGTCTCAGCATCGAGACATGGAACACGTCATGTATCTGCTCCAACTCTGAAGGCAACTCCAACCGATAAGCCACTGGGCCCACACGTTCTAGTACCCGATAAGGCCCAATAAATCGTGGACTTAACTTCCCTTTCGACCAAACCTCATTACCTTCTTCAACGGGGATACCTTCAAGAAGACTTGATCACCTACCGCGAATTCCACCTCCTTCCGCTTTAGATTTGCGTAAGACTTCTGTCGATCAGATGCTTCCTTTAGCCAAACCCGTATTAACTTCACTTTCTCATCGATTTTTGAAACTAATTCTGGACCTAACACCTTACGTTCACCCAACTTCATCCAACATGTTGGAGTACGACATCTCCTTCCATATAACGCTTCATAAGGCACCATCTGAATGCTAGCTTGATAACTATTATTATATGCAAATTCTGCCAAGGGCAAATACTCTTCCCAACTGCCCCTAAAGTCGATGATGCAACCCCTTAGCATATCTTCCAAGATTTGAATTACCCTCTCGGACTGACCATCAGTCTGTGGGTGAAAGGCAGTACTAAAGTCTAACCTTGTTCCCATTGCTTGATGAAGAGCCTTCCAAAATCGTGACATGAACCTAGGGTCCCTATCTGATATGATCGACACCGGCACACCATGCAATCTTACAACCTCAGCCACATACAATTTAGCCAGCTTTTGTAAAGAAAAGTCCACTCGAACCGGTATGAAGTGAGCAGACTTTGTCAGTCGGTCAACAATCACCCAAATTGAATCCTTCTTAGTGGGTGTAAGGGGTAACCCACTAACAAAATCCATCGTGATTCTCTCCCATTTCCATTGGGGAATCTTCACCGACTGCAACAATCCCAATGGCACTTGGTGTTTAGCTTTGACCTGCTGACATATCAAACATTTTCCTACGACTTCTGTTACCTCTTTCTTCAGACTTGGCCACCAAAATTGTTCTCACAAATCACGGTACATTTTGAATCCTCCAGGATGCATAGCATAAGGGCTACTATGCGATTCCCGAAGAATCCTCTGTCTTAGCTCATCATCCTTAGGCATGCAAATCTTCCCACGATAACACAGAACTCCATTCTTGTTTAGACTATAGTCCTCTATTTCACCATCCCTCACTTGCAAAAGTCGAGCACTCAGAACATCATCCACTAACTGTTTGTCCTTAACCTAGCTTACCCATGTTGGCTTTACTTGCAACTCTACCAGCACACTCCCGTCGTCGAATAGACTCAAATGAGCGAACATGGCTCTTAACTCCGATACTACCTTGCGACTTAACGCATCTGCTACCACATTCACCTTTCCAGGGTGATATTCGATCGAACAATCATAATCCTTCAGGAGCTCGATCCACCTACGTTGTCTCAAATTTAGCTCCTTCTGGGTAAGGAGGTACTTCAGACTTTTATGGTCAGTATAAATTATTGACTTCTCCCCATATAAGTAGTGCCTCTAAATCTTCAAGGCAAACACTACCGCCGCCAACTCCAAGTCATGCGTAGGGTAGTTCAACTCATGCGGTCTCAACTATCGAGACGCATACGCCACCACCTTTCCTTCTTGCATCAGCACACACCCTAAACCCGTGTCCGACGATCACAAGAGAGCAGTAAATTCCTTTCCGCCTCTCGGTAAATTAATCTTGGTGCTTCCATCAAGATTGTCTTCAACTTCTCGAAGCTCTCTTGCTGTTTGTCGGTCCATATAAACAATACTCCTTTCCTCAGTAACTTAGTTAGAGGAGCCGCTATTAGAGAAACCTTTCAACGAACCTTCGGTAATACCCTGCCAAACCTAAGAAACTCCGAACCTCCACCATAGACTTTGGTGGTTTCCAATCCAATACAGCCTCTATCTTTCGAGGGTCCACCCTGATTCCCTCGGCCGAAACCACATGTCCTAAGAAAGTCACTTCCTTCAGCCAGAACTCACACTTACTGAACTTTGCAAATAGCTGCTTCTCCCTCAGAGTTTGCAACACCACGCGAAGATGTTCATTATGCTCCTCCTCTAACTTAGAGTAAACCAGGATATCGTCGATGAACACCACAATGAACCGATCAAGATATGGCTGAAACACTCGGTTCATCATATCCATAAAGGCCGCTGGTGTGTTCGTCAACCCGAATGGCATTACCAAGAACTCATAATGCCCGTACCGAGTCTAAAATGCCGTCTTATGAATGTCCCCTTCTTTAACTTTTAATTGATGGTATCTAGACCTTAAGTCAATCTTAGAAAAGACCGATGCTCCTTTGAGCTGATCGAATAGGTCGTCGATCCTCGGTAACGGATACTTGTTTTTGATCGTCAACTTGGCACGATGCTTAGTTAACCAATCCATTCCCAAGATGAGGTCAAACTCTCCAAATGGCAATTCCATCAAGTCTACCAGGAACACTACCCATTGAGTCTCTAAAGGTACTTCCCTAAACAGCTTGTCCACTACCCTAGTTTGTCCTAGGGGACTAACCACGGTCATTTTCCTAGTGGTTATCTCATAATCTATACTTAGAGTCTTAGATACTGAGCATGCAACATAGGAGTGGGTTGATCCAATATCAATTAAAGCAAGAAAAGGGTTATCAACGATAAGAAACGTACTAATTATAACATCCGGTGCATCACCGTCCTCCCTTCGGTGAGCCACATAAACTAAACCCTACGCTTTGCATCCAGACACTGCATCGTCGGATACTCCACGACCCGATCGGATCCATTTCTTCCTCTAGCTACACCTCTACCCCTTGGTCCAAGCTGATCACCTCTCCTAGCCTGATCAGAACCTCAGCCCGTTAGCTGCCCACGATCCATCTGAGGACAGTCCCTCATCAAATGTTCTGTGGATCCACACCTAAAGCATCCACTGATTTTTACTCTGCACTCTCCATAATGGGTTCTCCCACATATAGAACATGCTTGACTCTGGCCCGATGAAGCACTAGCTGGCCCATCAGTTCTAGGCCTCTTCTGAAAATTTTCAGTTGCTCTAGAGGGTCCAAAACTTCTCTTACTCCTACCCCGATCCTTATCCTTCTCTTGTCTCTCCACCCGTTTCACCTCCTCAGCTATTTTAACTTTATCCACTAGAACAGCAAAAATTCTCTCTCGTTGTGGTGCGATCAAAACCCTTAGCTCATTTCTAAACCCATCCTCGAACCGAACGCATCGTTTATACTCCGTTGACATCATTCCCCGAGCGTAACGACTCAGGCGTAGAAACTCAGCCTCATACTCAGCCACAGACTCACTCCCCTGCACCAAATTCAAGAATGCTTTCCTTTGAGCATCCATATAACTAGCCCCAACGTATTTTCCCTAGAATGACTCCTTAAAGAAATCCCACCAATCAGTCCGCTAGTACCCTCTTTCACCGTGAGCCACCATTGGTACGCCTCGTCTCAAAGAAGAGACACGACCCCCTTCAACTTCTCCTCCACCGTGAAGTTTAGGTCATCCATTATATGTTCCACTGCCTCCAACCAATATTTAGCGAAACTCGGGGATGCGCCAGAGACTCCCCTAAATACTTGGGCCCCATTATTTCTCAGCCTCTTAGGCATAGATTTTCGGCCCTATGCCCATACCACCTTTCACCACTTTTTCCAAAACCCTCAAGATAGTCCGAGACACCAAGTCCTCTCGACACATCTAGTCCTGGAATTCCACCTCAAGAAATGGTGGAACCAGATCTCACTTCCAAACCCATGACCCGATCCTACGGGTTCGACACTATCATCCTACCTCTACAGTGTCCACGTGGCGGATGTCCTCGACCTCTTGTACTCATTCTTCTAGTTCGCTTATCCGATTTAAAAATTTTTATGAGTCATTAGTTATTTCCACTAAATATCCCCGAACAGTCTTATGAAACATAGTTTAAAAGTGATTCTTTCGAATTCAAACCTATCTACAGTTTTCAGTCTTCCTATTCTAGGAATTATGCACACACAACATTTATACAGGTAACATTCATCACCTAAGGGTATTTTTATCATTTCGCTACCTAGGGGTATTTTCATAATTTTACCTACAGGGGTATTTTCGTAAGAATTTTTTTTCAAAATATGGTTCTGGGGTATGTCGGTAATTTTACAAATATGGGGTTATTTTGGTAATTTATAAAATCTGGGGTTATTTTAGTAATTCTCCCAATCAGGGGTTCTTTAATCATTTTGTAAATCAAGGGTGTCTTGGTCATTTACAACTCAAGGGTAATTTGGTAATTTTACAAATCAAGGATATTTTGATGTTGTTGTTGTTTTTGTTTTCTATGGAAAAATTCTGTTGACTTTGTAAATCGGGGTATATTTGCAAATCATAATTAATTTTTTTTCAAAATAAGGATATTCTAATAATTTTGTGAGAAAAAGGTATCGGTCCCTTTCGGGTTTTAATTGTAGTTTTGGCTCACAACACGCATCAGAATCGGGGTGAATAGTCACTACGCACTGTAGGATTCTAGTGGAAAGGAGGTGAGTCACTAGGATCTTAAGTACCAAGCTTTCCTTGAATCCACTCCTAGACATGCTTATGCCTATTGCCACACCCTGTCATGGCTAAAGTGAACAATCACTATGCACCAGGTAAGATTCCAGCTAAGAGGAGGTGAGTCACTGGGACTGCTTAAATACCAAGCTCTTTCGGATCTATTCCTAGACATGCATATGCTTGTTACCACACTTTAGTCTTGTGACTTGTTTACAGGTTTTGTTTAATGAAGTTAAGTCTTATGGATTTTTAAGGGTTTGTTTGTCTAAACCTAGAGTACTTACCTGGCGAACTTGGCCGGAGACGTAGGTGCCATGATGAACTAATAAACCTTTGCTAATAAACATCCACGTTTGAAAAAAAACCCATTTTTAGAAAATCTTTTGGGCCCAAAATCCCAAAGCCGAGTTTTGAACCTGGCTCTGATACCAATTTGTAACACCCCAAACCCAGCGCAAACACTACAACCGGATCTGCTATGTCACTAAGAAAAATTTTTGTATAACCAATTGTGTTGACAGAAAGCCCAAATATAGTTTATATAAAATGTGCCTTAATAATCAAAAGCCCAAAACTGAATTACATGTCTTTGAAAGAAATTAAAACGAGAATAAATAATAAAGGCCCATAATAAAACTAAAATGTAAACTAATGGCCCATGGCCTTATTACAACGTAGTTTAAATCCATCATATAAAATACTTTTAAAAAACTAATATAGGAACTTGTCACGGATCCACCTTCTTTTGCATGGCCACCTTGCGCTTCACTCCTACCGGTCCGTTGCACTAATTATCACTTGAAAGGTTAGTTTAATTTGGGTGAGTCGTGAGACTCGAGTGCAACCCTCATGCACCACTAGATTTGGGCCTCATAAAACATAACAACAATTTCATTTACATGGATAACAAGTAATATGCAAAGCCCAACCCATTTGCCTAGGTTTCTATCCACTACACGCCTGCACCAACCAACACACCATTGGGGATTTCTACAATCAACCCACACCGCTACACTCTAAGATGGCGGTCATGTTTGCCATCAACATATATTGGTCAAGCTCAGATAACAAATCACGGATTAGCCACTCAAGAATTCACGGTAAAACCATTACACATATACATATACATATAACTTCCTCCTTTCATCACCCAACCCATGCAAACATGTACAATAATTTAAAACATGTACAACAATTTACTTGTAACATATAATTAGATTATTTACTAACCTGAGGGTCCGCTGTTTAAATCCTAGATTTCAGCTTTTAATGTAACATATAAAACTTATGAACACACACATATATATATATTTATAATTAATTAGATCTAGACGGTGGAGAAGTATTACACACCTGATTCTCGTACTAATGCTTTCTCTACGTCTATGCTACTATTGCTCGAAACAACTACTATTGGCCCATGATCTGACTTCGATTTCGGCCCACACCTCGTTGGCCAATCTCGCACTACCGAAACAGATCGCTTCTTGAATTTGGGCGACGATTTTACAGATCCAACCTTCTCTGCTTGACTATTAGTTGAGTCTATAACAATCTCTTAATCACTAAACCAAATAAACGATGAGATCTAACTCATTAGTTAAATGTAACCCTTAAAACGAACACTTACCTAGTTAGCCGAATCCCGAATATCTTTGAGAAATTGTCACCACCAACCTTCCTACATTCAGCCATCCTCCAAATATCAAACCAACTGATACACCTAACCCAAATAGTGTTCCGATAAAGCAAAAAGAATCATGGAAGGCCATTCGGCCAAACTTACCACTACTACCTTTTGACTTTTCCACCAAATCGGCTTTAATGGGGTAGATTCGGCTTCAAGGGGTAAAGAGTATAATCGGCAGGGCCTTGGAAATAATGATTTAGATTAGGAGTTTGATAAGAATAAAGGAATCACAGAAAAAGAGAAATCCCAAAACTCACCAGATTACTATAGAGTATCGACTACAAGGCACCTTCGATGTCTCCTTGTTTCGGCTATAGAGGAAGAAGATGTGCGCTAAAGCATTCAACTTAGGGTTTTTGAGGAGAGGAAAACACTTAAGGAGTTTCGACTATGATGTGTTTTCGTGAAAAAAAAGAAAGAAAACTTAGAGAAATGGAGTGTAGATTTCGAGAAAGAAAAGATGGAGAGATGGTTAGCGAATTTACGCTAGCCTATACTAAATTGATTTTCCCCTCTTGTAGTTGAGTTTTGGCCAACTCTCCTCTTCTTCTTATAATCTTTAAATCTTATGATAACTCAATCCTTATCTTACCTTTAGGAGAGCCCTCACTAAAGCCAACTCCTCCTCCTTGATTATCATCTTTTATCACTTAAATAAAAAAAATAAAGCTCCTAACTAGTAGCCTACATGTCGTCCACCCTTTTCCCATTTAAGTGCCAAATTTTGACCCATCTCCTAAGGCTCAATCGGCCACACAAGGGCCCAAACTCCTCCCCCTTATGATGCCACCTTATGCCCACTTAAAGCACTTCAATTCTTTGGGCCACAAGCCCAGCTTGTCACTTAATTAACTATCTTCTTAAATTATGAGCTAACACCATTTATTAGCCACCTAACCTAAATTTTTAAAGCCCAATATTTCACTTTAAATAACCCAAAGCACTAACTTTAACCCTAATTCAAATATTTAATCAAAAAGTCAGCCCGATCCTTAAAATCTCAATTTAACATATTAGACTATCATATAAATGCGTAGGCCCACTTTAAGGTTGTTACAATGGATTTTGTTTTAAGGTTGCCTTTGTCTCCGAGAAAGAAAGATGCAATTTGGGTTGTAGTTAACAGATCGACGAAATCAGCTTATTTTATTCGGTATGATCTGATTACTCACTTGATAAATTAGTTGAGCTTTATATTTCTGATATTGTGAGATTGTACGGAGTGCCACTATCTATTGTGTTTGATAGAAATCGAGGTTTACTTCATGATTCTGGAAGAAATTACAAGAGGCTTTAGTACTAAATTGCATTTTAGTACAGCATTTCACCCATGGACGGATGGTCAATCCGAGCGGGTCATTCAGATACTCAAGGATATGTTAAGATGTTGCATTCTTGAGTTTGATGGTACATGGGAGCAATATTTGCCATTGATTGAGTTTGCATACAATAATAGTTTTCAGTTGAGCAACAACATGGCATCTTATGAGGTTTTGTACAGACGCAAATGTCGAACTCCTTTGTGTTGGACTGAGCTAAGTGAAAGCAAAATACACGGGGTCGATTTGATCAAAGAAACTAAACAAAAAGTGAAAGTGATTCGTGATAGTCAGAAAGCAGCGTCAGATCGACATAAATCTTATGCAGACTTGAAACGAAAAGATATCAGGTTTGAAATCGGTGATAAAGTGTTCTTGAAAGTGTCTCCGTGAAAGAAAATACTTCGTTTAGGCAGAGAAGGCATATTGAGTCCGAGATTCATTGGACCGTATGAAATTATTGAGCATATTGGACCTGTCATGTGCAGATTGTTGCTACCACCGGAGTTAGAAAAGATTCACAATGTGTTTCACGTGTCAATGCTTAGACGATACAGATCTGACCCATCACATGTGATTTATCCGTCTGAGATTGAAATTCGATCCGATATGACTTACAAGGAAGAACCGATCCGAATTTTAGATCGTGAGCTAAAAGAATTGAGAAATAAGAAAATCTCATTAGTGAAAGTCTTATGAAATCGACACGGAGTAGAAGAGGTTACGTGAGAGCCTGAAGATACTATGAGATGACAATATTCGAATCTGTTTAACGGTAAGATTTTGGGGATGAAAATCTCTAAGGGGGAGAATTGTAACAATTTGGTTTAGACCGTAGTCAGAATAGTGGTTTTGGGACCACAAATTTGAGTTAGATAAATATTTAAATATTATTTTCTATGCTTGCAATATGTGATTGAGAATGTGGAAAGTTTCGTGAATTAATTTTGATGTTTGTCTGTTTAATTTGATAAAAGGATCTAATTGCATAAAATGAACAATTAGCATGCCATGTATTAAAAGTACCTATGTGCTATGTCTTTATGAATATGAAGTCCTTATGATGTTATTATTCCATTTTTAAGTTAGTGGAAAATTATGTCCATAGATTTAATGATTTTCATTACTACATCATTAAGGGTAAAATTGAAAATTGATTATTAATGTTAATTTAATAAAACAAAAGCATGAAAAATGGCCATTTTCTTATCATCCATTGCCGAAAATCATAAGGAAAGGAAAGAAAATGAGCAAGCTAGGTTTCGCTATGCTCAAGCAAAATTAAGATCAAGAGATCGAGGAAAGTCGAAAGTGAACGAGAAGTCGAATCCGTTCGTTTATTCCGAATACAAGGTAAGTTTATATACAAATAAATGTATTTAAGTTGATTTATTCATGTTCATGCAATATAAAATTGTGATGAATGGTTTTGGATGATATATATGTGAAATCCGAGAAAGTATCGACAATATGACAATGTCTGAAAAGTACCGTACAAACTTTAGGAATAGATAGGATTCATATGTCATGACATAGAGTTCCGATATGTGATATCGTGTAAGACCACGTCTGGGCCGTTGGCATCTATTTGAGATTTATATGTAAGACCATGTTTGGGACATTGGCATCGTATTTGATTCGTGTAAGACCCTGTCTGGGATAGTGGCATCGATATTTAATTACATGTAAGGCCACGTCTGGGATGTTGACATTGTACGAGATTTTGAGTTATCCTAGTATCCTATTTGATTTCGAATGGTTCAACGGGAAATTTTGAGAAATGATAGACCATGTGAAATATGTAATCGATTCAGGTACGTTTTAAATGCATACTACTATTGAGTATGAGAGGTATGTATATGTGATTGTATATAAGTGAGATATGTGCATAAATTCAATGAGACAAAATGTGATATATGTATGCTTGTGATATGAGCAAAAGAGATACTTTGAGGTATGAATTGTTGGAAAGTAATGGCTAATCAAATGAGCCAAAGAAGAATTGGGAATTTGCAATTGAGAAATATTAATGATCTTGTATTTGATATGATAATTAATGTTATATGTTAAGTTTATTTGTATATGGCTTACTAAGCTTTTGAAAGTTTACTTTGTGTGTGTTTGCATTGTTTTATAGATCGTTAAAGCTACAAAAGGCTCGAGGATCATCGAGGATCATCACTACACTATCAAATCATATTTTGGTACATTTTGAATGTGTTTATAACTAAGTATGGCATGTATAGTCTAGTTGAATTAAATGATGTTTTGAGTTGTATATATATAAGCTATGTGAAATGGCTTGTAAATGGGATGCGAATATGGTAAATGTCAATTATGTTTTGTGATGCAAAGTTGGTATGTTTTGATGAATGATTAGTATATTGAATTAGTAAGTTTTTGGATGGATTTTGCCTAGAAATGCTTGTGATTAGAATGAGATAAATGGTTCATAAGTTGGTAAGTTTGATATGCATTGAATGGTTAGAAAGGATGGACATTATTGGTATGATTTGGTTGCATTTTGAGGGCATGAAATGTGTTTATTTGTGCTTGTAGGTTTGACCCTAAATGGGTGGCAAATTGGCCTTGAAAATGGCCTATATTTGCCCACACGGTTGAGCACACGGGCATGTAGCTCGACCGTGTCCTTTGAATTTGTAATTTGATTCAAGTAAGGCTTTCACACGAGCTGGACACATGGGCGTGTGATTGACAGTGTGATGCAAGTCAGTTTCGACCAGGGGTGAAGCACACGTGGCGTGTCTTCGGCCGTGTGGACAAGTCAGTATGTATGCCCTATTTTGCCATGGCTTGGACACACGGGTGTGTCTGAGGCCGTGTGAGGCACACGGTCTGCCTACACGGGCATGTGACCTCTATAACTTTGAAAAATGTTTAAATTTCAAAAAATTTTGTAAGTGTTTGGTTTAGTCTCAACCCCTTTCTAATACGTGTTTAAGGTCTCGTAGACCTCATTAAGGGACTATATGCTTGTATTTTGATATGATATGATGATGATATACTTTATGATGTGACATGTTCGTAAAAGATCCAATTGGTCTAGTAATGCCTTTAACCTTAGACCGGTGATGGTTAAAGGTTAGGGGTGTTACAGTGGATGTCAAGGGCAACCCACTAACGAAGTCCATCATCACTCACTCCCATTTCCATAAGGGAATCTTAACTGGCTGTAACACACTTGAAGGCAACTAATGCTCAGCCTTAAGTAGCTTGCATGTCAAACAACGAGTAACAAAATTAGTAACTTAACATTTCAAACTCGGCCACCAATACAGCTCACAAAGATTGCGATACATCTTATTACCATCGAATGCATAGCATAATGGCTATTATACGCCTACCTCAGAATTGTCTGCCTTAAATTCGGAATCATTCAACACATAGATTTGACCTCAAAAACACAAAACACCATCATTATTCAGCCCAAAATCCAAAGTACTGCCACTCTCAATCTGACGAAACCACAAACCCAAAGACTCATCCCCTAACTACTTATTTTGAATTTGATCAATCTAAGTCTGCTAAACTCGTAACTCGACTAACAAACTCCATCATCAAACAGACTAATGTGAGCGGACATCGCCCTACGACATAGAGTATCGGCCACCACATTGGCCTTACCAAGATGATGCTCTATCATAATCGTTGAGCAATTCAATCCATCGGCGCTGCTTAAGATTTAACTTTTTCTGATTAAGTAGGTAGTTGAGGCTCTTGTGATCGGTGTAGATGATACACCTCTCACTATACAAATAGTGCCTCCAGATTTTCAATGCAAAGACTACAATAGCTAACTCAAGATCATGCATCGGATAGTTCCCTTCGTGTGTCTTAAACTGACGAGATGTATAAGCTACAACTTTTCCATCTTGCATCAATTCACATCCCAAATCGACATGCAATGCATCACTATAAACCACAAACTCATTACCCGATTCAGGCTATATCAGAACAGGAGCCTAAGTTAGAACAGACTTGAGCTTCTTGAAGCTATATTATTGTGCATCAGTCCAGAAAAATGGAACACCCTTATGCAGAAGCTTAGTCAAAAGAGCTGCAATCAAAGAGAACCCCTCGACAAACCATTGATAATAACCCACAAAACTCAAAAAACTATAGATCTCATATACGTTCTTGGGCTGTTTCCAATCGAGTACAACCTCAATCTTCCTTGGATCAACACGGATCCCCTCAAAAAAAATCACATGCCCTAGAAAGGTCACTTCACGCAACCAGAACTCAAACTTTCTCAACTTAGCGTAAAGCTATTTCTCACGAAGAAACTGAAACACTACTCTAAGATGCTCATTTTGCTTATCCTAGGTCTTAGAGTATACCAGAATATAATCGATCAAGACCATGACAAACTAATCTATATATGGTCAAACACTCGATTCATCAAATCCATGAATGCCACTGGAGCATTCGTCAGACCAAAAGGCATCACTAGGAACTCGTAATGTCCATAACGAGTCTTAAATTAAGTCTTATGAACATCCACCTCCTTAACCCTCAACTGATGATAGCCAAAACAAAGATCGATCTTTGAAAATATCGAAGCCCCTCGAAACTAATTAAATAAGTCATCGATCCTCGAAAGTGGATACTTATTCTTCATAGTCAACTTGTTCAATTGTCGATAATTGATGCACATTCTCATGGTCCCACCCTTCTTCTTAACAAATAGAACTGGTGCTCTTCATGGAGACACACTAGGATGGATGAAACCACGATCCAGAAGCTTTTACTATTGAGCCTTAAGCTCTATAAGCTCTTTAGGTGCCATACAATATGGAGCGATGGACACCGAAGCTGTACCCAGTAGAAGTTAAATTCCAAACTCAACCTCTCGATTTGGAGGTAAACCTGGTAACTCCTCAGGAAAAATATCTAGAAAGTCCCTCACTATTATGATATCCCCAACAGAAGAGCCCTGAGAAACAAAATCACTGACATAAGCCAAATACATCTCGCATCTTTTTCGAACCAATTTCTCAGCCACAAGCATGGAGATCACATTGGACAGATAATCTCGGCGCTCACCTATCACAACCACCTCATTATCATCCCTAATTATCAGAACAACCCTCTTAGTTGTGCAATTCAAACTAACTTAATGCTTAACCAACCAATCCATACCCAAGATCAAGTCAAATTCCTCAAACAGAAGCTCCATTAGATCTGCCAGAAACACCGCCCCTTACACCTCTAATGGAACATCCCTATAGAGTTTACTAACTCAAAAAGATTGCCTCCAACGGACTCAGTACAATAACCTCACTAGTAGTGCTCTCAGCAGAAATGAAACACCCCACACCCGGCCCACGAGCCTAGACCGGATCTGGTATGTTCCTCGATGTAAACCGGTTCAAAATTTTTTTGTTACTTTGAAAACTGTGTGTTTTGAGGATAGTTTGTAGTGGGTTGGGCTCGAGTTGAAAACAAGTTTATTTTTTTTACATTGAAAACCCATTTATATCGGTGACAAAATTTAAAGTTTAGTTTAAATTAAATTGACTTAATCTTTAAATAACATAAATTCAGTAATATAGTAATTAAAACAACAATAAAATCATCACCATGGCCTTATTACATAAAACAAAACCCAAAATAAAATTGTAGAGTACTTAAATAAAATAAAATGTCCAAATTCAATAAAACTTTAAGTCGAGCATGGCCACCACAAGTTCGTCGTCCCTGTCCATCACTGCTCATCACCAAACATGTTCCCACAATGGGGTGAGTCAATGCACTCAATGTGTAACCAACACTAAAATTTAATGATTTAGGCATACCATACATATCATGTTCACATAATAATAATGATGCAATCCCGAACCCACACCTAGATACCATCCGCTACACATCCCCGCATCAACTCGCACATTGAGGGACTACTAAGTCAACCTCCATCCGCTACACACCATCGAAGGCGTTCATTGCAATGACGTGCTCATCGCTCAGATAAAATTCATGGCATAGCCACCAGATTAAATAATTGTGTCATGTGACACCACATTCGATAATGTAACCGGTTACCACATTCAAATAATGTGACCAAGTCACCACATTCAGATAGTGAGACCAAGTCACCACATTCACTTCCCTTTCTCATATAACCCAATGCCCCATATTATTTATATCATGCATATCATACTTAAATTCACATTCATGTCACTTTTCACATGTTAAATATAACATATTTCGTAATCCTAGTAGGAGTAGGAAATGTACCTGAGTACTTTGTACCATAACATGGTACCTTAGCCATACTTACATTCTTATAAACATGCATATATTTATTATAGCCATGAATCTTATTAAAAGTAGTGTGGGGTACACACCTGATTCGCTTAACAATTTCACTTGAAATCCCGAAATTAGATCTACTGCCTTAGATCTTTAACTCCCTACATTTGGCCCATACTAAAGGTTTAATGAAAAACTCATTCGGTCATAAAACCAAATCCTAGTAGGATTTGTGCACTAAAACTTACGTTGTTGCCGATTGAATTAAAAATCAAATCTCGAAAACTTGTATTCTTCCCCTTTGAAATCGGCTACTCACTAGATCCCTTGAATCGCTTAGTTTTCGGTTAAAACAAATAGATCTAAGTACTTAAGATAGGCCTTGGCGAATATGTAAGTACACTTACCTTGAAATTTTAAATCCCAAAACTTTGCTTATGCTCCTTCCTTGTATTCGCCCGACTCTAGATCCCTTTAACATATTAGTTTTCACTTTTAAGATAATAAAGATAGATCCAAACACTAAAATAAGCCTTGGCGAATGCTATAGGTACTTACCTTGTGAATTTTAAATCTCAAACTCACCGAATAACTAGGGAACACGCGCCTATGGTGTACCTTCGAAAAGAACTTCTCCTTCCTTGTAGTCGACACTTAGTAAATCCCAAAGATCTCTTCAAGGTTTCGCAACAATATATTGAGGGTATTAGAATCTTAATTTCGACAGACTTAAATGAAATAGAATGGGAATCGAACCTAATCTTAACCTTACTAAAGAATTCGATGGAACTCTTGCTTGAACCCCTAGCACTATTCGGCTATGGCCTTGATATGTATCACAATTTCGGTTCTTGAGGCTTAGCGGGAAATCGGCTAAGGCTATTGGTACCTTCGGCTTTTGATTGTGTTTGTAATAGAAGAAGAAAAGAAAAGAGAAGAAGAGAATAATGGCAGAGAGAATTCGGCAGAGGAAAGAAAGAAAAGAATGGAGAAATTTGCTAGAGAATTTCCTCAGAGGCTTCCTTAAAGAGAAAAGAATGAATGAAGAATGGCCTTATTTTCCTTCTATTGCCGAAATTCCTAGGCTAGAGTCCCCTACTTGGCCACCACTCTTCCTATGTGATAAATTTTTATCTTTTAATTATCACTTTATTCAATAATAGACTTAATCCTCAATTATCTCTTATTTCCTAATAAAAATAACAATAATTATCCATCATTTATCCACCTATTTAGCCTAATTTTAAAGAGAATTAAACTCTTCACTTAGGTTCCCTTGTGCCATCCACCTCTTTTGCTTCTAGAAGCAAAAATAAAATTTCTTTATTTACTTCCCAAGTGACTCGATCCTGGCCCAAATACACAAGCTTGTGGCGTCACTTGTCGGGCTTTTAAGTGGTGCCTTCAAGCCACTTTGACAAGCCTGCTTGTGTGTCAAATTCTCTTATTAATTTTCTTAAGGCCACATTGCCTTAGTTTCCTCTTTTAAACTTAACATTTCCATACATTTTCCAGCTTTTCCAAAATGTTCACTTTCCTCTTTTAACTTAAGTTTCCAAATGTTCACTTTCCTCTTTTAGCTTAAGTATCCAAAATGTTCACTTTCCTCTTTAACTTAACATTTCCAAGTTTCCAAAATGTTCACTTTCCTCTTTTGAAACTTAACATTTCTAAATCATTTCTTACATTTCTAAGTTTCCAAAATATTCAAAATACATTCATAACACATAAGACATGTCATTTCGTACAATTAAACTGAAAATGCATAGGCCCATTTTTCAGGATGTTACAGTTCTACCCCCCTTAAAAATAATTTCGTCCTCGAAATTACTTAAATAATTGTACATCCTAACTCACCACACTACACTACTGCTGTGCACTCTGACCTTAAAACTAACACATCTACTATGCACAATTCCAAAGTTCACATCCAAGGTTTCATACCATTCACTAGCAATACAAGAACGGACTAGCTCTATAATAAACAGGGCAATAAAGGCATTCCGAAAATAAGAAACTTACCCGTTGTCATATCTGGAACATCACTCTCCTCGCGACGGCCAACCGCATAAACCAACCTTGGTTGCCTTGCATCGTAACCTTCAAGACTCTCGCTTGGTGATCCACGACCACGGTAAAACCATTTCCTCCATGGTTCGGACCACGACCTCACCGAGGTCGCCGTCCACCTCTACCAAATTTCATTAACATTCGAAATGTTGATAGACTTTCATCTGGTTTCTTAGGACAATCTTTGAGCATATGGTCCTTGGACCCACACCTAAAATATCCTCCCGTCTTTTTTCTAGCACTCCCCTAAGTGCTTCTTTCCACAATGATCACAAGGACAATACTGCCCTCCTGTACCAACTTGCTAACCCCGCGGTCCATCAGCTCTGGGCCTTTCTGCACATTTCCCAATGATCCTGACGACTCATAATCCCTCTTGGGTCTATTCCTATCAGAGTTCTGCTTAACCGAATCCTTGATTCCCTTAGCTACCTTAGCCTTTTCTACTAACGTGGAAAACTCCCGCTCCTGATATGGAGCTATCAGCAACCTTAGGTCATCCTTTAACTCGTCTTCAAACCGCACACACCGCTCATGCTCCGTAGCCACTACTCCTTGAGCATATCGGCTTAACCTCAGAAATTTAGCTTCATACGCTGCTACCGACTTGTTCTCTTGAACCAGCCCCAGAAAAGCTTTCCTCTGCTCATCAATATAACGTGTGTCGACATGCTTTTTCTGATATGCCTCCTTAGCATACTCCCAGGTCAGATCCTCAGCAGTAGCACCATCCCTCACTGCTAACCACCATTGATACGCTTCATCTCGTAGTAGTGCCACCATTTCTTTTAACTTCTCCTCCGGGGTCAGATCGAGCTCATCCATAATGCACTTGGTTGCTTCCAACCAAGATCACCAGACTCTTGCCACACACGGATACTCCACGTAACACCTCGACTCCGTTGGCTCGAGTCGCCGAGTACAAATTTACGAGCTCCGTATTTCCACTGCGTTAGCCACCATTTCTAAAACTTGCGAAGATGACCTGCGATCTAAAGATCATCCCCTGTCTGCGAGCCTCGCTACCGACACCGATAGTTGGGGGTGGTGGTGGCGGTGGTAGCTCATTGTTAGACCCTTGACCCGATCTAACGGGTTCTGACGCAGCCATTCTTTCTCTACCGTGTCCTTGACGACCGCGTCCTCTAGAATTTATATCTAATGATGCGCTTTAATCTGGTTTAAGAAAGTTTTATGAATTAGCCCATATTCCACTGATTATCCACGACGAAGTTTTATGAAAAGAATTTTAAGAGTGGTTCTTTCGTATTCATACATGCACACAGTCTTCACATTCATACATCCATCAATCAATTATGAACTTTCGCTCATTCGGAGAAATGTTGTAGTTTTCATTATTGTTATTTTTCCACTACCCAGGGGTATTTGTGTAATTTGTCCTCTGAGGTATTTTCGTAATTTGTCAAATAGGGTTCCTTGGTAATTTTTTCAAAAGTATTTCAAAATTTTAAAGTCCTGGAGCTCTTCTATGAAATTTGGAAATTTAGGGTATTTTTAATATTGAATTTCGGGGTATCTTGGTAATAAACCGGGTAAATTTGTAAAGTTTAATAATTCAGGATATTTCAAAATTTGCAAAACTTTGAGGGTTCTTTTTGAGAATTTTATTTTCCAAAACGATGAAGTTGCAAAAATTTTGGAAATTAGGGTCATTTTGGAAATTTTGGTAAGTTAGGGGCAATTTTGTAATTTTCCAAAAATTAAGGTATTTTTGATAATTTGCAATTAAGGGTTTTTGGACTTGTTATAAAATAATGATTATGTTGATTAAAACTGTGGGTATTTTAGACATTTTTATAAACTAAGGGCATTTTTGTAATTTTACCACTAGGGGTATTTTTATAATTTTATAAATCAGAAACTTTTCGGAGAATTGTGTAGAAAAGATAGTTTCCACGAATTAAAGAAAAATGATTCTAAGAGTTTTTAAAATTAGGGTTCTTATTAAAAAAAACATAGCTAGTTCCCTTTCTGGTTTTAGTTATTGGGTTTAGCCTATGACCGAGTCTTCTTGGTTAGGGTGAACCGAAGCTATGCACCAGTAGGATTCGAGTGGAGAGGAGGTGAGTCGCACTTGATTGCTTAAATACCAAGCTCCCAATCGAAACCATTCCTAGGCATGCGCATGGGGTTGCTTACACCCACTAAGTCTTCAGGTTAGGGTGAACCAAGCTATGCACCGATAGGATTCTGCGAAGAGGAGGTGAGTCACTAGGACCTTAAATACTGTGCTCTTCCGGATCCAATCCTGACATGCGACACAGTGGTTACCACACCCTAACTCGGTTGACTTAGCCATAGGTTTGTTTAGTTAGGCATTTAAGTTTTATGTAGTAGTTGGGGTAGACTAGTCCTGGGTTCAAGTACCTATCATTCTATTCTACGCCCATTCCTTTTCAACCCTTCAGAAATCATATAATCACACGATGGTTAAGGGTACTTACAGGTGGATCATGGGTCGAGACTTAGGTGCCATGCCATCAAACCCGCCTATTTTCGTAAATACTTACATAAAACTCATTTGGGCTCGATTTGAAAACTTTTGGGCTTTAGACCACGTGCCGAGAGTTTAAAAGCTGGCTCGATACCAAATTGAAACACCCACACCGGTCCACGAGCACGACTAGATTGGTATGTTCCTCGATGTAAACCGGTTCAAAATTTTTTTGTTACTTTGAAAACTATGTTTTGAGGATAGTTTGTAGTGGGTTGGGCTCGAGTTGAAAACAAGCTTATTTTTTTTATATTGAAAACCCATTTATATCAGGTGACAAAAATTTAAAGTTTAGTTTAAATTAAATTGACTTAATCTTTAAATAACATAAATTCGTAACATAGTAATTAAAACAACAATAAAATCATCACCATGGCCTTATTACATAAAACAAAACCCCAAAAAAATTATAGAGTACTTTAATAAAATAAAATGCCAAATTCAATAAAACTTTAAAATTGAGCATGGCCACCACAAGTTCTCATTGTCCCATCCATCACTTGTTCATCACTCAAACATGTTCCCAAGCGGGTGAGTCAACAGACTCAATGTGTAACCAACACTAAAATTTAACAGATTTAGGCATACCATACATATCATGTTCACATAATAATAATGATGCAATCCCAAACCCACACCTAGATACCATCCGCTACACCTCCCCGTACCAACATGCACACCATGGGGACTACTAAGTCAACCCTCCATCCGCTACACACCATCGAAGGTAGTCATTGCAATGACGTGCTCATCGCCCGTATAAAATTCGTGGCATAGCCACCAGATTAAATAATTGTGTCATGTGACACCACATTTAGATAATGTAATCGAAGTTACCATATTCAGATAATGTGACCGAAGTCACCACATACGTATAGTGAGACCAAGTCACCACATTCACTTCCCTTTCTCATATAACCCTAATGCCCCATATTATTTATATCATGCATATCATACTTAAATTCACATTCATGTCACTTTTCACATGTTAAATATAACATATTTCATAATCCTAGTAGGAGTAGGAAACATACTGAGTACTTTGTACCATAACATGGTACCTTAGCCATATTCACATTTTTATAAACATGCATATATTTATTATAGCCATGAATCTTATTAAAAGTAATGTGGGTACACACCGATTCGCTTAAAATTTCACTTGAAATCCAGAAATTGATCTCTCGCCTTAGATCTTTAACTCCCTACATTCGCCCATATTAAAAGTTTAATGAAAAACTCATTCGGTCATAAAACCAAATCCTAGTAGGATTTGTGCACTAAAACTTACCTTGTTGCCGATTGAATTAAAAATCAAACTCGAAACTTGTATTCTTCCCTTTGAAATCGGCTACTCACTAGATCCCTTGAATCGCTTAGTTTTCGATTAAAACAAATAGATCTAAGTATTTAAGATAGGGCCTTGGCGAATATGTAAGTACACTTACCTTGAAATTCTCAAATCCCAAAACTTTGCTTATGCTCCTTCCTTGTATTCTACCACTCTAGATCCTTTTAACATATTAGTTTTCGCTTTTAAGATAATAAAAGATAGATCCAAACACTAAAATAAGCCTTGGCGAATGCTATAGGTACTTACCTTGTGAATTTTAAATCCCAAAACTCACCAATAACTAGGGAACACGCTGACCTATGGTGTACCTTCTGAAAAGAACTTCTCCTTCCTTGTAGTCGACACTTTGTAAATCTCGAAAGATCTCTTCAAGGTTTCGGCAACAATATATTGAGGGTATTAGAATCTTAATTTTGATAGACTTAAATGAAATAGAATGGGAATCGAACCTAATCTTACCCTTACTGAAGAATTCGATGGAACTCTTGCTTGACCCCCTAGCACTATTCTGCTATGGCCCGATATGTATCACAATTTTGGTTCTTGAGGCTTAGTGGGAAATCGAGTTAGGGCTATTGGCACCTTCTGCTTTTGATTGTGTTTGTAATAGAAGAAGAAAAGAAAAGAGAAGAAGAGAATAATGGCGAGAGAATTGACAGAGGAAAGAAAGAAAAGAATGGAGAAATTTGCTAGAGAATTTCTGAGAGGCTTCCTTGAAGAGAAAAGAATGAATGAAGAATGGCCTTATTTTCCATCTATTGCCAAATTCCTAGGCTAGAGTCCCTACTTGGCCACCACTCTTCCTATGTGATAAATTTTATCTTTTAATTATCACTTTATTCAATAATAGACTTAATCCTCAATTATCTCTTATCTCCTAATAAAATAACAATAATTATCCATCATTTATCCACCTATTTAGCGAATTTTAAAGAGAATTAAACTCTTCACTTAGGTTCCCTTGTGCCATCCACCTCTTTTGCATCTAGAAGCAAAAATAAAATTTCTTTTATTTGCTTCCCAAGTGACTCGATCCTCGCCCAAATACACAAGCTTGTGGCGTCCACTTGTGGGCTTTTAAGTGGTGCCTTCAAGCCACTTTGACAAGCCTGTTGTGTGTCAAATTCCTCCTATTAATTTTCTTAAGGCCACCTTGCCTTAGTTTCGTCTTTTTAAACTTAACATTTCCATACATTTTCCAGGTTTCCAAAATGTTCACTTTCCTCTTTTAACTTATGTTTCCAAAATGTTCACTTTCCTCTTTTAGCTTAAGTTTCCAAAACGTTCACTTTCCTCTTTTAACTTAACATTTCCAAGTTTCCAAAATGTTCACATTCCTCTTTTTGAAACTTAACATTTCTAAATCATTTCTTACATTTCCAAGTTTCCAAAAATATTCAAAATACATTCATAACACATAAGACATGTCATTTCAGATAATTAAACCAAAAATGCATAGGCCTATTTTCAGGATGTTACAAGAAATCTCCAAAGTTTCAGATACAATACTAGCTACGTAAGAGTGTTTAGAACTTATCTATCAAAGCAATATAAGGTACATCAAATATAAGGAATGAATCGGTGATCACGCCAGGAGTATCTCTATCCTCTTGGTGTCGTGCAGCATAAACTAGTGTAAGCAGCGTCGCCTCATTTTGACCAACACCTCTTCTTGGTGCTCTTTGCCCAAGACCCATACCATTACCACCCCTAGCCTGTCCACGGCCCCTAGGTGGCTATTGAACTACCCTTTGAGGCTACGCAGAACCTGGTCCCGAAGCTTACATCTAATCAGCCCTCTGTAGACACACTCGAATATGATGCTCTAAAGATCCACATATCAAACAAGCCCCTATCCTCCTCCAACACTCGCTCGGATGGCGCCTACCATAATCACTGCACAGTTGAATCCCAGTAGGAGCAACAGAAGTCCCTACTCTAATTGGCCCGTCAGGTCTGGCCTTTTTCTTAGGCCTCTAAACAGAACTAGAGGGCTATGATTCCTTCTTGTTCTTACCCCTCTCGATCCATATTCTGACGCTCTACACGCTTAATGTCTTCTATCATCTTCGCCTTCTTGACTAGGATCACGAACTCCTATTCCCTCTATGGAGCAATCAGAACCCTCAAGCTATCCCTCAGACCGTCCTCAAAGCGGACGCACTTCTTATACTCGGACACCACCATGCCTCGAGCATAGCGGCTTAGCCTTAAAAACTCAGCCTCATATTTGGCCACAGATCTATCGCCTTGTGTGAGATTCATGAACTCATACCTACGAGCATCCACATAGCTCGCCCCCTGTATTTACTCTGGAAAGTGGTCTTGAAGAGATCCCAATAAAATTAGGCTGAGTACCCTCCTCGACTGTCAACCACCGCTGATAAGCCTCATCGCAAAGCAGAGAGATTACACCCTTCAATTTCTACTCAGGAATACAGTCTAGGTCATTCATGATCCTCTTGGTGGCGTCCAACCAATACTCGGCCACACTAGGGGCGACACCAGTGACACCCCTAAACAACTCAGACCATTAGACCAAAGTTGTTTAGTTACCGACCCACGGCCCCAACTCCAAAATGGGGTCCAGTGACCCTGTCCAAAATCCTCAGCATGGCTTGGGACAGTGCGTCTTCCCCAACTGTGCGACTTTTGGACCCAGTCTGAGTAGCAGGCGAAACAGGTGTCTTACTCGTATCTAAATCTGGCATACTACCCAGAGAGGAAAACTCAACGCGAGCCTCCCTATGGCCTCTACCATGGCCTCGGATACCATGTCCATGAGTTCCACAAGCACTCATTTTATATTTCAATTTTTATCTACATTAAAAATTTTATGCATCAGTTTCAGTATTTATTAGCAAATATTTTATGCATAAATTATTAGAAGTTCAGAATTGTTTTCGGAGGTTTCAGTCTCTAGCTAACTTAGTACATTTTCAGAGGGTCCTATCTATAGTGTTTCTAAGCAGTTCAAACTAAGTTTTAGAAATACTTACATGATCGGCGCCGAAGAGTCTGTACCACATGCTTTAGAAATACTTACAAGATCGAGCCGAAGACTCGGTGTACCACATGCTTTCTCAAATTATTCAAATTATTTAAATTACTTAAAAACCATTTCTTTTTTAAACACAATTTTGGAGCCCAAAATTCAAAGTCGAGTTTTACAACCTAGCTCTGATACTACTAAATGTAACACTCCAAACCCAGGCTATAGTTATGGCGGATCTGAGAGTGTTGCATGGAAGGGTTTTGAAAATAATGTTGTTCCGATAAAACATCCAAGTTTTATAACTATTACTGAAAATGTTATTTAATTAATTTATTTTCCCAAGCATAATTACAACGAAAGTCTTTATACCGTTATATTTTGGAAATCTAGTTCGTACTTTTGGACAAAAAAACTTTAATTTCGTAAATCCGTAATTTTAGTCGAATGTCGCTCTAAAAGTTAAAACATAACCAAAACCAAAATAAAAATTCAAACAACCCAGAGAGTCCAATAATTACAAAACTCCCAGAAATAATCCGTAATTAAAAAAACAAACCATTATTTAAAGTCAATTCACAAACTTGTGATCACCGTGAGACTCTGTCGCATCGATCTGCCTAAGTTTGTGATTACCTAACAAAACAAACAAAAGATGTGAGTTTACAAAAATTCAGTGTGTAACCCAACAGAATTAAGCATGCAAACATACAAAATTTTAAGCACAGTAAAAAAACAGATACAATTTCAGATTTAGAATCAGATCCAGAAGCAGATATGCATAAATCCTACCCCCATTCTCTACACACCATCTCCAACCATCCTATCATACCATGTGGGGTTAAGAACACCCGCCCATCCCTACACACCACGTTATGCCATTAGGACACATATCAAAATATATGTAGCCAAGCTGGCTAAAATATAGGCGTTTAATGCCGTACAGAATACTTCCTCCTCATATGCAAATTCCACCACAAATTAGATATAGATTTATCAGATTAAACATGCTCGACACGCTTTTATATAAATAACAGATATACATATGGCAGTACAATCAGACATACATTATTACCCTACTCAGACAAGTCTATCAGAATATCATAGCGTTCAAAATAGGTTTACAAAGCCCTTACCGACCCTACGGCAGGCCCATAGTCGATCGGAGCGACCCGTACGACCCTAGGAAAATTTCAGGATTATGGGCCCACATGCTCGTGTGGCCTGCCCGTGTGGGCACACACGCCCAGACTTGGCCTTACCTGTATGGCCCCACGGCCTGGCCTAAAACCCACACGCCTGTATGGCCTATACGCCCAACTTGGCCAAGCCTATGTGGCCCACACAGACACCCACGTCACCAAACAGCAGTGTGCTACGCACGGCCATGCTTTCATCAACCACACGATCTTGTCTCACACGCAGCCATCCACACGGGTGACCACACGCCCTTGTGGCGTTGACAGTGCAATTTTTAGCTTTTGTGAAAACCTTGTCTTTTACGTTTGGGTACACACCTAATTTGTATTCGCCGCAAAATCACTCCCGAGACCACCAACACCTAAAATAGAATTTTCCAACACTCTTTTAGTAGGTAATTATGAGCCTAACATAATTCACCTAATTACGCAAAATCAATTTATCAATTAACAAAGATGACCACCACCTCGTATCAAACCGTTGAAGCGCAATTTCCTACCTCACAACCTTCCCTTATCACAGAATCCACCAATTAACACCACCATCCAATATTGCTCAACCCGAACCAAAATTAAAGAGGACAAAAATTGACTTACCCACCAGATTAAGAACCAGAAGCCAAAAAGGATGTTTGACACAAAAATCACGAACTGAATCAAATGGATGAACAAGAGTTTACCGAAAAGGGAAAAATGTCAAGAAAATAATGGAAAAGAAATTTGACTTCAGAATTTGGGGATTTTGGGAGGTGAGAGAAAAGAAAATAACATAAAATAAAATAAAAGATTTCAAATTCCTTATTTTTCTCCCACAATCCCACAATACCACAACCTCCTCAGACTCCCACTCCACCGAGAGTCTAACCGATAATAGAGTAAAAACGATACCAATGCTTACGCAGGGATTCGAACACAGGACCAGCTCCCTTAACACTTGAACCAGCAAGCTCATTCTGATATGAAATTATAGGCAATTAAATATAAACCTAGTGAACTAGGATAGGGCTTAGATCAAAAAATAAAAAAAGTTGCTAAAGGTAAGACATGAACCCAAGACCCCTCACACACACCCAGAACACTTAACCACTAAAGCAGATACACATATTGTGAAAATTTTACAAAAGCAGATATAAGAAAATTAGGGCGTTACACTCCTAAAGCTTGAAACATCTCACATAGTTTAAAAAAAGTAACTCTATTCATCCTAACGTGTTCAATAGAAGTCTCATCACTAGCATGTACAAGTTTTTTCACATAATCTCGTTTTGCATAAAAATATAAAATATATAATCTAATCCTTGTTCTATAAGTATGTAGGCTATGGATGAAAGCTAATGTAACTAAGAACTAACTCAACTGTACACATTTGCAACCATACTGTCAATGCAAGACCAATTCTTTTATGCCTTTCACTTTGTACTATTAAAGGCAGACGAACCATTATTGCAAGATATTAAAGTGTTACATATCTTCAAATCATACTAAAAGGGTCACATTTCTTCAATGCTAATTTCAATAATAGTAAAAAAAAATCAAAGAATTTAATTGTCAAAGAATTTACAAAGATTTAGTGAATACAAGACACTTAACTATAGGTGGAGGAAGTAATCAAGCAAGCCAAAGAAAAAGAGAAAGCAATAACACAGTGTCAAAGAAAAATGAACAATACATATTAAGAATCTTTGCAAAGCACAAAACAAAAATTACAACAATCTTTGCAAGTAAAAAACTTGAAATTCATTTCTTTATCAATCACCTAGAAAAGAAAAAAAAAAGAAAAAATAATGTGTTTTTGTGGATTTGATTAATTGATGAATGATGTTTAAGAATTATTTTTAAACAAAATTAATATTTAATACATCCACATCCAAATTACATAATATTCAGCTTTTACGTAAATATACATATATTATATGAAATTTTTAAAAATTCGATCATTAATTTACCTTTTAAAAGCTTGTATTCATCCTCACATTGTAATTAACTAATGTTATATTTGAATTAATAATTTTGAATAGAAAAAGATATATTATTTTGTTTGAAAAGTTAAAATTAGTAAAAGAAAAAAATTATACATTTAATAATTTTTATGGGAAAAGAAAAGAAATAATTGAATTTTTTTATAAATTACATATTGAATAGTTAAATAAAAGGGCTCAACTTCCTTAACATAACATTTCACTTAAACTAAAAAAGTATTAAAATAAGGTCTTATTTTCTTTTATTTTGTATTAACTCAATTCGATTATAGGTATATAGTGTGTTAAATATAGTAAAAATTATGTATTTTAAAATATTCAATTATTATTTTTATTTAAATAAAATCTAAAACTCCATATACATTACATTCTTACCATAACGTGATTAGTTTGTAGCATTTTACATTTTTTTATTTCGCTTGTTGAGATAATTTTATATTTGAATAAAAGAAGTTCAGCTCTCCTATTAAGAGTAATGAGTTCACATGCAATTTTGGTATTTTTGTTATTAATTTTAAAATTTTAGTTTAAAAATATACTAAATTAAATACACCACTTAACAATTGTACATAAAATTTTCTTTTTGAAATAAAGTATGTTCATAGCATTGATTATAATTTTAATCAAACAATATAAGTAACATAAAACATTGTTTAAAGACCAACATTAAATATAACATAAATTAAACATATCAAAAATAAAAATAGTTTTAAAATATATTAAAAGATTAAAATAGTTTTAAATGAAACATATCAAAAATTAAATATAACCAAAATGTTCTTGTTTAAAGTAAAAAGATTAAGGCTCTGTTTGTTTGATTGTAAAAGATTTTCTGGAAAATATTTTCATCATTTTCCACCATTTGTTTGGTGGAAAATAAATTCCCCTGTAAAAACTTTTTGCAAAACACGGAAAATGAGGCCTTCTTGTGGGAAAATGTCTTACACCTTTTTTTCGGTAAGACATTTTCCGAAAAATGAAGCCTTCTTCTCCCTTTCCCTTCCCTTCCCCTTCCTCTTGGGTTGCAAATCAGTGCCATTGCTAGGTACCCTCCTTTATATCTCCCTAGTCTACCTATTTTTATCTCTTTGATCATTCTGATTTTTGTTATCTATCTTTTTTTTTTTCAATCTCTTAGCAAATTTGCCAGGTACCCTACCCCAGTCCTAAATTCCTCAAAACCTGTGAGATTTTGAAGAACGACGACAAGAGAGTTTGGTCAAGGACCAACGCTAGGTTTGGTTTAGGGCTCCAAAACCAATTATGGCTCCGATCGACTACGGGCCTATCGTAGGGTCGGTAAGGGCTTAAGTTTATGGCTATGCCATTACACCCTATGGCTCCAAAAAGCAATATTACATAATCCATTTTATGGCTCCAAAAACCAAGAATCCCCCTTATCAACTTTCTCACAACAATTGCTTGTATAAACTGAATGCCCAGCAACCATTACAAGATTCTTAAGTTTGGCATACGGATAGTAATTATTAAACCACTCTTTAAGTTTCCTATCATTTCTCAAAAACATGTACTCTTGATATTTTTGGCTTATTTTATCTTTAATAAATATTTTTGGAAGAATTCAAATAATATAAGTTGATCAAAATCATGTACTCTTGATATTTTCGGCTTATTTTAAATGTACTCCAACTAAATTTTTATTGAGTATATAGAATAGAAGTTTGTTTTCAACTAAAGAGTTTTACAGCAAAATATCCAAGAGAATAGTCTAATAAAGTGAGTTCTTTCCTTTTAGGGGGTTTATGTATCATACATACTTACTTAATACCAAAATTGTTATTGAAGGTTAATTTGAATTGTACTTTGTGAATTATGAGGCTAGATTCAAGCTCACCAAGAGCCATAGAGTAGTAAGAGTCCAACTTAAAATGAAGCCTGTGGGAGTGAAAATAACAACATAAGAGGCTCATGACTCTCATCACTAAGCCAACTAATCATAGTAAATATAAATTCTTATCACTGGTTATAAAAGAAACTCAAAATTAGATAGTAGAAGAAAGATATGATAGAAAATAGTGATCTCCATAAGCCATTCACCATAGAACATTTTGTAAATGATTAGAACTACATTATTGTCACCAAAGAGTAGGGCTTGCATAGATGGCTCGACTAGAGTACACTACTTGAAAAATAAAAGAAGAAAAGTAGTTAAATAAGCAACAACTTCAAGTTCTATCAAATTCATGTGGTTTGATTTTCTCTTCTCAGGTAGTGTTGTCTAAGTTCTTCATTAAGTCTATCAAGAGTTGAGTTGTTTAGGCGGTGATTGTCTAACTCTCTGTAGAATTAGGTGCAGAACCACTCAAATTCATTTATTGAATTCTTGATCGTAGCGAAAGATGATGCTGGGCCGTCATGAGGGAAAGGAAATGCGAGATTCGTAGATGACTAATCAAAATTTTGATTTGTACTTTTATGATTCGAGTACTATATATATGTGACAATACTATATATAGATGATGCTGGTATAGTATTTAGTTGGTTAGAGTGGTTTTGCACCTAATTCTACAGAGAGTTAGACAATCACCTCCTAACCTCCTAAACAACTCAACTCTTGATAGACTTAATGAAGAACTTAGACAACACTACCTGAGAAGAGAAAATCAAACCACATGAATTTGATAGAACTTGAAGTTGTTGCCTATTTAACTACTTTTCTTCTTTTATTTTTCAAGCAGTGTACTCTAATCGAGCCATCTATGCAAGCCCTACTATTTGGTGACAATAATGTAGTTCTAATCATTTACAAAATGTTCTGTGGTGAATGGCTTATGGAGATCACTATTTTCTATCATATCTTTCTTCTACTATCTAATTTTGAGTTTCTTTTATAACCAGTGATAAGAATTTATATTTACTATGATTAGTTGGCTTAGTGATGAGAGTCATGAGCCTCTTACGTTGTTATTTTCACTCCCATAGGCTTCATTTTAAGTTGGACTCTTCCTACTCTATGGCTCTTGGTGAGCTTGAATCTAGCCTCATAATTCACAAAGTACAATTCAAACTAACCTTCAATGACAAGTTTGGTATTCAATAAGTATGTGTGATACATAAACCCCCTAAAAGGAAAGAACTCACTTTCTTAGACTATTCTCTTGGATATTTTGCTGTAAAACTCTTTAGTTGAAAACAAACTTCTACTCTATATCCTCAATGAAAATTTGGTTGAAGTACATTTAAAATAAGCCGAAATATCAAGAGTACATGTTTTTGATCAACTTATATTATGAATTCTTCCAAAAAATTTATTAAAGATAAAATAAGCCAAAAATATCAAGAGTACATTTTTTTGAGAAATGATAGGAAACTTAATGAGTGGTTCAATAATTACTATTCGTATGCCAAACTTAAGAATCTTGTAATGGTTGTTAGGCATTCAGTTTATACAAGCAATAGTTGTGAGAAAGTTGATAAGGGGGATTCTTGGTTTTTGGAGCCATAAAATGGATTATGTAATATTGCTTTTTGGAGCCATAAAAACCAAACTATGGCTTCTGGTGGACCCACAGAACTGGATTGTAATGACTATTCCATTACACCCAACCAAACATGCCCTAAGTTTCTTTTTAAAACACAACTTTCACCAACTTCTATTCTAGCTTCACTTCTAATATCACCTAGCGCCTCATTTAACTTCAACTTGATTAGCATTTATTTTAATTAATTTTGCGAAATCTAAACAATGAATCATTTATTTTTAATTTCTTCTATTATAGATAATTAATGTAATACATTTCTTAATTATGTCTTATAATGATGAAGTTAGAAATGTTGTAGGATTTTTAACAAACCGCCAATTGAGGGATACAAAGACTTATTATTATACAACATGATATGTAAATTAAGTGGAAATTATGGGGATATAATTAGGTTTATTTTGTAAGAGTTGTGTTAGATTTTTTTTACTGAAGTAACATTTGGTGATAAAAAGACAATTACGATTAATCGTGAAAGAATAAATAATGAGCAGTGCTAGAAACAGTACTTAAGAGCAATGCCAATTGTTTCAAGTACTAGTGAAGAATAAAGATGAACATAATAATATGTTTACACAGTTTGATTTTTTATGTATGTGAGGCTCTGTCCTAAAGAGATAATCTACTATCTTAACACCTCGTACAATAAGGGATTACAAGCACTAACTCTTAACTGATTAGCAACCTCACTTTTGAACCTAAGATATATATATCACTCTCCTCTAGCTTTGTAAAAAAAGTGACTCACTTGGTTACATACAAAATACACTCTAAAAAATGAGTTCTAAATAATATAATAAGTGCTAAAATTATCCACCTCTTTTACCTACACAAACCTTTCAATAATATGTAAGAGTTTAAAGGCTTGTTAAAAAAAAGATCAATTACCATCGATCTTCCCATCAAAATAGCAAGATAATCAACATATAAAATATCTTCAATAAGTTCAGGATAAGTCTTCAAATATTTATTATTTATTACCAAGTTACTTAATCCAATCCAATCTCCTCAATACAGGAAAGTCGATTTACTTGATTCAATCCAAACTAATCTTCAAGATATGTTTCTTTAATATGTTTGGATATCATAGAAGACTTAAATATAATTGAGTAACTTCCAATGTAGGTTACCTTTTCTTTAATTGGAAAAAAATAGAGTTTTAATAATAGTTCATCTTACATAGGTAAACTTGTTCAAAGATAGAGCTATTCTAATAAAATTAAATATTTATTTAATATTTGAATGATTTAGACAAAAATATTAAGACTTGAATGTTTTGACAAAATGATAAGCCAATTTAAGAATAGTCCAAGGCATGCCTTCAATATAATACTAGTAGTCTAACCTAGTAAATCTTGTTTTTCAATTTGTAACATATTATTTTTATTTTATATATTATACAAGGCTTATATATAAGATTAGTACTTAAATTTTTTCACTTCCCCTAGATTGGTACTTAAGGTTTTTTTTTTCCAGATTGGTACTCGAATTTTTTTTCCATTAACTAAATTGGTAATCGTCGTTAGATTTTTAATGATGTGGTAGCGCTAACCAATTGCGTAACACTACATGGACTATTATTTGATAGTGACCAATCAAGGATTTTTCAAACGTTATATTCCATGCTTAAAAACATGGCAATAGAAATAATTTTCTTTTTTATTATTAAGTTTAAGAAATTTAAAATTTGAAAGGAATTTCTTGAGTTTCTCCCTTTTATTCTCAAATCCAAAACCTATCTATTCATCCTATTGTAATAATTTATTTAACATTCTCTAGTTTAGGGTTTATCTTTATATTCTACACACTCGATTTCCACACCGAGAGTCGAAGAAGCAAAAAAGGAAAAATGTCTTTATCAATCAACAAAAAATTAAGTGGTCAATTGAGAGTTGTGTACTGTCATTACAGGTTAAGGGCTCTAGTTTGCAATTCGAATACTCTATTGAACAAAGGGAGAAAATTCTTTGGGTGTGCGAAATTCAAAGAGGTAAAAGTTTGAATTTTAATTGTTGATTTGAAGGGAATTAGATTTTGTGTTTTGGTTGTATACTGTCATTGTTGGGTGTGTGAAAAATAGAGGGCTTTGGGATTTTAGTTGAAGATTTTGTACAATTTAGGATTTTAGCGACATGTTTTGGAAATGAATTTGAAATATTTTGCTTCAAGTTTGAAATATGGAAATTTGACCTTAATTATACATATATTTTTTATTTTTTTGTTGTATGTGAGTAATAAAGACCGGGGATTGTGATTTTTTTCGGTGGGTTGAATTTAACGGTGATGGCACCAATTCAATTGGACAAGAAAAAGGATGCATAATCAATGAGCATAAACTACACCACACCAAATCATCGAAGTGCCAAGCCCATAGACATCAAATGCATATACATATGCAAATACATACCTCCACCACATCAAGGTATCTAAAGAGACAATAAATACTCGATGATCCGCAAAAAATGCTAGATCCAGAATGAAAAATAGTAATCTCCGCATCATCGACAAACCCATGCAGAAACACACATATGACTCTATTGGCATGTCAACTATATCCTAGCCTTTCTACTAAGTGTACATGGGCACTAACCATTCATATATTATAGTCTAATTTCATTTCATTATAAATCCATATGACATACTATTATCAAATTCATATTATCACATATTCAACACATTATTCCATACCATTTCTATCAACAATTCATAATATAAGACATTTATAATTTTATATCGTGCTTATTTCTATTTTATTCATTTCAATCCAATTCTCGATATTCAGTATCAACAATCACAAATCAAGTCGTGAGTCATTTAAACATCTTACCTCATTAGCTAGTATGCTACACTCATGCATATATACATATATATAGTACTCGAATCATAAAAGTACAAATCAAAATTTTGATTAGTCATCTACGAATCTCACATTTCCTTTCCCGCACGACGGCCCAGCATCATCTTTTGCTACGATCGAGAATTCAATAAATGAAACAATCTCAAATTTCATTTGATCCACATTCAAAGACAAAGCCACACATATTTTTATTTTATTCAATTTAGTCTGTATACTTGGAATGTGTGTATCTTTCGATATTTAGCATCATATCAAAATCGATTTCACATTCTTTCATTAGGGACCCTATACTTTCTATTCATAGCATAATTTTATGACATGTTTTCAATTTATTCAATTTGGTCCTGTAACACCCCAAACCCTACCTAGACCCATGTCAAGTGTTTTTGAAACCATGTTTTCAACCCTTCCTAAATCTAAAACTTCTTGCCATTTAAAACTTATACAAAACGTCGGTTTATGCCAATTGTGGTTTATTAAAAGTTATTCCTTTTCAAATGTTATTACCTTTAAAACCTTATTTGTTGCTAATTAGGGGTTGTTTGAAAATTTAATTAATTTCCCATGTGTGTGCTTGAAAGAATAAATACTATGATTTTTTTTTGGCATGTTCCAGGGTCTAGAAATAACCCCGAGCTAGGCCTGACTTAGGGCTGAAATTTTTGTTAAGTGTTTAAAAGGAGGGAGCTAGGTGAGATAGGGCTTAAGGAAAATTTGGGAAGGAACATGACACAAGGTTTGAATTGGCACGATTGGCTTGGTGCGTCTAAGTGTGTTGCAAGGGAGGAGGTTCGAGTCTTGGGAGTTACAAGGGGGAGGCATTTTATTTTGGGCTTTTTGGGGCGTTAAAGAAAGAAAGGCTTTAAAGAATTTTGTGGGTGAGTTTGGGCATGAAAGTTGAGTTGGTTAAGTGGCTACCGAGCGCCACTTAAGGGCTTGGGGAGAGAGGGCGCAGTCCGGGTTCGAATTGCTGGAGTGGTGTTTTGGCATTTTATTTTTGGGGTGATCGGCCTAGGAAGGCCTTATAATTAAATGGTGAGGTTATTTGACATGAAAGTCAATTGGGAAGAGTGGTTTGGGGCGTGTTAGAGAGGTGCGGCGGTGAGGTTCTAGGTTGAATCAAGGGAGCTACATTTTGATTTTATTTTTTTCAAAAGCCGTGAATGGGAGAGTAAGTGATGGCATGAATTTGGACTCTTAAATTGATATAGAAGCTTAATTTAAAAAAGATTTACAAAATGTGATATTTAAAATTGAGTTGCCTATCTTGCCAAATTCTTCAAAAGTTCTCTTCTTCTTTTGCTTCTCCTTAATTTAACCTACCCTCTTCTAATCAAAATTTCCAACCCTTTCTAGCTTGTAATTAGTCGAATCTTCCTCCTAAGCAAGGTCTTGCCGATTTTAAAAGTGAGGTAAGGACTCTCTTTGTGTTAAATCATTATTCTGTTATGGCTAGCTTGAAACCATGAGGCTTAATCATGTGTTCTTGTATGACCAAATCTATTAGTGGACTTGGATTTATAACCCTTCTTAGAAGCCAACATTAAGGAGAATTGAGAGGTCTTACGGGATTTAAGGTAAGCATGGTAGGAAGGCTATGACATTCGGCCATAAGCCTTGTTGATATATAATTGAGCAAGCCGATTCTAACTATTGTTTTGGTAGGGATCTTGACAAATCAAGTGACGTTTTTGGGATTTGTTTGGAAATCAAATCCATTCAAGGTAAGTCCACAAAAGAGCCTTTGGTATGAATTTGGTTTGGCCAAATAGGCCTTTGGTATTGACATTGATAATTGGCTGAATATAGGGTCAAGATCTAGCGTCGTAGATCGGATCTTCGGAATCTAGGATTCGTGGTAGTAACAGGTGTGTAAAACTCACTACACACTTTATTAGTAACATGACTATATTGTTTGCCTTTTAATCTTTTTGCTAGTGATTTGCTTGTGGCATAATCATGGTTGTCGAGTAAGTCCCCTATTACTTTGTTTATAATATATGATTGAATTTGCCATCATATCTCGTTATGAATAATGTTTATTAATAAATTGTGTATGAGTTGTATTTTTTGGGTGGGGATTTACACATCGAGTCTCGGTGACTCACCCCTTCCATTACTATTTTGCACGTTAGGGCCAAATCTGCATGTCAAGTGTTTTTCTAAACCATGTTTTCATTGAAAACCCTTCTTGAAATCTAAAACTTCTTGCCATTTAAAACTTATACAAAACGTCGATACCCCACTCTTGATGCTTGTTTATTTTCAATCGTGGTGGTTTATTAAAAGTTATTCCCTTTTCAAATGTTATTACCTTTAAAACCTTATTTGTCGCGAAGCTTAATTTAAAAAAAAAGATTTATGAAAACGTGATATTTAAAATTGAGTTTGAAAATCGCAGCTGCTTGAAAATAGTTATTGTTTTGAAAACCGTGTTATACTCCTAGCAGATATAAATCACAATAAATAAAATCCCAAATTCAAAATCCAGAAATCATAGAGGCCTTATTACAACCCGAATCAAAATCAAAGTGCTTAAGTAAATGAGCAAAACAGAATAAAACATATGCGCCAGGGTGGCCATCTCTCAGTCCTCGCATTCGAAATAAATTGTGTATGAGTTGTATTTTCGGTCTAACGGGAGATTACTTGAAAGGTTAAAAATGGGGTGAGTTTATGAAAACTCAGTGTGTAATCCCCTTATTAAAGAAAGGAACAAGATACGTAAATGGAATCGATGCATTTCCTAAGCCCTTTAACAAGAATAAAATACATCGGTTTAGAGTATATATGGGCCAAAGCCCAAAACAATATCATTTGGGTCATAGCCCATAACAGAATCGATTGGGCCTAGCCCATCACATTAATAGTCTCAGTATGAATGATGCATGATGCATGCAAACCCATCAAACCCTACACTACCTGTGGGAATGCATAAATCACTTCCTACACTTACGATGTTAGCACCGTTAAAGCACTAATCGAAATCGCAAAGAAAGTCGCTAGTATATATCGCTTTAAGCCTTCAATAGCGATCTCATAATTGCCACATAGCCATCGGTAACTATAATAAGATCGGAACATAACCATTAGCTACGGTAATATAACCAGGACACACAGCCATGGGTAAGCATGATTGACACAAAGTCATCAATAATTATGATCGGCACACAGCCATGGATAAATATGATCGACACAAGGTCATAATCAAGACGGCACAGAGCCATAATTAGGTTGGCACAGAGCCATAATCAGATTAATTGGCTTAAAGCCATCGGTAGGTCCACAGTCATCTCGTGCGACCCGTGCAACCCTATCAGAATAGTACTTCCTCCATAACCAATATCCCAACCCCATGCAGCATGTCATGGATGCAAAATGTCTGGCCCACAAATTATCATATCATTCACAGTTAAGTCAATCAAATCATATTCATACAGTCACAGTTAAATCAGTCAAATCATAGCAAAAGTCAGTCATTTAACCTCGAGGGGTAAAATAGTCATTTTACCCTTCAAGGGTATTTCGGTAATCTTAACCTTCAGGGGTATTTTAGACATTTTTCCCTTCAAGGGCTTAACGATCATTTCTCACACTGGAGTCCAAGTATGTGTATGAACTCATTAATAGGTCCATAGTTGATTTGCATGACTTGTGCAACCTTTAGCAATCAAAAGGTATAGCTAGGCCCAAAGCCCAAAGTATGGCCTAAGTGGGCCCACAAGCCCGTGTGGCCCGCTAAGCTGAAAACTGCCTTTAGCCATGTGAACGACATGGTCGAGCTCATTATTTCACATAAGTTCATGAAGTTGGCCCATGTGGGGCTCGCGAGACCATTAGGCCCACACGGCCCATTTAACCTGTAACATCCTCAAAGTGGGCCTACTCATTTATATGATAGTCTAAATTGAAAAGTTGGGATTGTAAAGGTTGGGCTAAATTTTTGATCAAATATTTGGATTAGGATTAAAGTTAGTGCTCTGGATAATTTAAAGTGAAATATTGGGCTTTAAAAAAATTAGGTTAGGTGGCTAATAAATGGTGTTAGCTTATAATTTAAAAAGATGGATAATTAAGTGACAAGCTGGGCTTGTGGCCCACAGAATTAAAGTGCATTAAGTGGGCATAAGGTGGTGCCATAAGGGGGAGGAAATTGGGCTATTGTATGGACGATTGGGCCTTAAAAGATGGGTCAAATTCGGCACTTAAATGGGAAGGGGGTGGACGGCAATTAGACTACCTTTTAGGAGTTATTTCTTTTATTTTAAGTGTTAAAAAGCTGATAATTAATAAGGAGGAGTTGGTTTTAAGGTGGGCTCTCCTAAAGGTAAGATAAGGATTGAGTTATTAGGAGAGTTAATAGCTATCGATGACAACAGTTGGCTAAAATCCAACTCGGGAAGGGAGAGTTGGTAGAAATTCCAACTTTGTGTGTGGGTATGCCAAAATTTCTCTATAAATAGGGAGTAGTATTCTTCAATTTCGGTATCTTAAAACCCTATTCTTCCCTCATTCTCTTAAAAATTTCCAAGCCTTCTCTCTGCTTTCTATTTTTCTTTTCTAAGAGTCAATTCCTTTGTTCATACCTCATCTCCCATAGCCGAATCTACAAGTGAGATCTCTGCTTTCCAGAAGGTGCAATGTAAGTCGTATACTCCTTAGTAATTCAGGTAAGTTTGGGATTTTTCCTTTTCGTGATTCCCTTATTTTATCAAACTCTAATCTAAACCATTGTTCCAAGGTCCTTTCGATTATACTCTTTACTCCTAGAAGTCAAACTATCCCATTAAAGCCGATTTGGTGGAAAAATCGAGGTAAGAAGTGGTAAGTATGGTTAATGGTCTTCCATGATTCTTTCCATTTAGCCGAATGGCATATGGGTTAGAATGGTTGTGATTTTTGATTCGTTTAATATTTGGGGAATGGTCGATGTAGGAAGGTTGGTGGTGACAATTTCTAAAGGATATTCGGGATTTGGCTAACTAGGTAAGCGTTCGTTTTAAAGGTTACATTTAACTAAGGAGTTAGATCTCCTCGTTATTTGGTTTAGTGATTAAGGGATTGATATGGACTCAACTAACAGTCAAGCAGAGAAGGTTGGATCTGTAAAACTGTCACCCAAATTCAAGAAGCGATCTGTTTCGGTAGTGCAAGATTGGCCAATAGGGTGTGGGCCAAAATCAAAGTTAGATCGTGGGCCAATAGTAGTTGTTTCAAGTGATAGTAACGTAGATATAGCAAAAGCCTTAGTACGAAAATCAGGTGTGTAACACTTCCCCACCGTCTAGGTCTGATTAATAATAAATGTATATATATATGTATATGTGTTCACAAGATTTATATGTTACATTAAAAGCCGAAATCTCGGATTTAAACGACGGACCCTCAGGTTAGTAAATAATCTGACTATATGTTACAAGTAAACTGTTGTACATGTTTTAAATTATTGTGCATGTTGCATGGGGTGGGTGATGAAAGGAGGAAGTTATATGTACATGTATATGAGTAACGGTTTTACCATGAACTCATCAGAGCGGCTAATGCCGTGAATCGTTATCCTGCTTTGCCATTATATGTTATAAGGGCTTGGCCAATATATGTTGATGAGTAGCATGACTGCCATCTTGGAGAGTAGCGGTGTGGGTTGATTGTAGAAATCCCCAATGGTGTGTTGGTTGGTACGGGGGCATGTAGCGGATGGAAACCTAGGCAAATGGGTTGGGCTTTGCATATTATATGTTTCCATGTAAATGAATTTATTATTATGTTTAATGAGGCCCAAATCTAGTGGTGCATGAGGGTTACACACTGAGTCTCGCGACTCAACCGCTTTAAACTAACCTTTCAGGTGACGATTAGTGATCGGACCAGAACGGAGTGAAGCGCAAGGTGGCCATGCAAAAGAAGGTGGATCCGGCGACAAAGTTTCCCCATATTAGTTTTTTTTTTTTAAAAAGTACTTTATATGATGGATTTAAAATACATTGTAATAAGGCCATAGGCCATTTGTTTACATTTTAGATTTAAAATGGGCCTTTAGTATTTATTCTCATTTTAATTTCTTTCAAGGACATGTAATCAAGTTTTGGGCTTTTGATTATTAAGGCACAATTTATGTAATTTTCTATTTGGGCTTTTTGTTGACACGATGGTTTTCCTAAAAATTTTTCTTAGTGACATACCAGATCCGGTAGTAGTGTTTGGGCCGGGTTTGGGGTGTTAACACCCCCAGATTTTCAAAATTTCTAAAATAACCCCAAATTTGCAAAAATTACCGAAATACCCTCAGATTTGCAAAATTATCAAAATACCCCCGAGTTGGAAAATTACCAAAATACCCTTATTTTGCCAAATCACCCGGAACCTTATTTTGGAAAATTATGAAAATACCCCTATAAGTAAAATTACAAAAATACCCCTGGGTAGCGAAATGACGAAAATACCTTTAGGTAATGAATGCTACTTGTATGAACGTTGTGTGTGCATAATTCCTAATATAGGAAGACTGAAAACTGTGGATATGTTTGAATTCGAAAGAATCACTTTTAAACTATGTTTCATAAGACTGTTCGGGGATAATTAGCGGAAACAATTAATGACTCATAAAATTTTTAAATCAGATAAACGCGAACTAGAAGAATGAGTATAAGAGGTAGAGGACGTCTGCCACATCGACGCGGTAGAGGTAGGATGACCGTGTCGAAACCCGTAGGATCGGGTCATGGGTTCGAAAGTGAGATACCAGTTCCACCAGCTACTGAGGTGGAATTTCAAGACCAAACAGGAGGAGAGGACGTGGTGTCCCAGGCTGTACTGAGGGTTTTAGAAAGAGTGCCTGAGGCTGGTATGGGCAGAGGAGCCCAAAAATTTTTGCCTAAAAGGTTGAGGAGTAATGGGGCAAGTATTTAGGGAGTCTCGGCATATCCTCGAGTTTCACTTGAATATTGGTTGGAGGCGATGGAACGAGTAATGGATGACTTAGACTTCACGGTGGAGGAGAAGCTGAAGGGGGTCATGTCTCTTCTTAAAGACGAGGCCTACCAATGGTGGCTCACTGTGAAAGAGGGTACGGCCGCGGACCTGATTGACTGGGATCTCTTTAAGGAGTCATTCCAGGGAAAGTACATTGGGGCTAGTTATATGGATGCTCAAAGGAAAGTATTCCTGAATTTGGTGCAGGGAAGTAAGTCTGTGGCGGAGTATGAGGCTAAGTTTCTACACCTGAGTCGTTACGCTCGAGGAATGGTAGCAACGGAGTATGAACGCTGCGTTCGGTTTGAGGATGGGCTAAGAAATGAGCTAAGGGTTTTGATCGCGCCACAACAAGAGAGAATTTTTGCGGTTCTAGTGGATAAAGTCAAAATAGCTGAGGAAGTGAAACGGGCTGAGTGACAAGAAAGGGATAAGGATCAGGGCGAGAATAAGAAAAGTTTTGGGCCATCGAGAGCATCTAGGAATTTTCAGAAGAGGCCTAGAACTGATGGGCCAGCTCGTGCTCCATCGGGCCAGAGCCAAGCATGTTCTATATGTGGGAGAACCCATTGAGGGGAGTGCAGAGTGAAAACCAGTGGATGCTTTAGGTATGGGTTCACAGAACATTTGATAAGGGACTGTCCTCAGATGGATCGGGGACAGCCAATGGGCCGAAGTTCTGATCAGGCTAGGAGAGGTGGTCGTGAAGCACCAGGCGAAGGTGCAGGTTATGTTGAGGCAAGGCAGCCAGCTTTGGTCTATGCAGCACATCGCCAAGGGGACGGAGACACTCCAGATGCAAATAATGGTGCGTACCCTACCATAATATACTAAGTGTTCATTTTGGCTTTAGAATTAGAGTGCGCACCGAAAGTCTAGTGGTGAGACTTAAATAGTATGATTTCTAGTTAGTTGGAAATTTCGAGGATGAAATTTCTTTAAGGGGGTAGAACTGTAACATCCTCAAAATGGGCCTACTCATTTATATGATAGTCTAATATGATAAGTTGGGATTGTAAAGGTTGGGCTAACTTTTTGATTAAATATTTGGATTAGGATTAAAGTTAGTGCTCTGCATAATTTAAAGTGAAATATTGGGCTTTAAAAAAATTGGGTTAGGTGGCTAATAAATGGTGTTAGCTTATAATTTAAGAAGATGGTTAATTAAGTGACAAGCTGGGCTTGTGGCCCAAAGGATTAAAGTGCATTAAGTAGGCATAAGTTGGCACCTTAAGGGAAGAGGACTTTGGGCCCTGAGTGATCGATTGGTCCTTAGGAAATGGGTGAAATTTGGCACTTAAATGGGAAGGGGGTGGACGGTAATTAAACTACCTTTTAGAAGTTATTTCTTTTATTTTAAGTGTTAAAAAGCGATAATTAATAAGGAGGAGTTGGTTTTAAGGTGGGCTCTCCTAAAGGTAAGATAAGGATTGAGTTATCGGAGAGTTAAAAGCTATCGATGATGAGAGTTGGCCAAAATCCAACTCGGGAGGAGAGTTCACCAAATTCCAACTCTGTGTGTGGGTATGCCAAAATTTCTATAAATAGGGAGTAGTATTTTTAATTTCGATATCTTGAAACCCTATTCTTCTCTCATTCTTTGCTGAAATTTCCAAGCCTTCTCTCAGCTTCTTTTTCTTTTCTAAGAGTCAATTCCTTTGGTCATACCCTCATCTCCCATAGTCAAATCTACAAGTGAGATCTCTGCTTTCTCGAAGGTGCCTTTGTAGTCGTATACTCCTTAGTAATCCCTGTAAGTTTCGAGATTTTTCCTTTTCTGTGATTCCTTATTTTATCAAACTCTAATCTAAACCATTGTTCCAAGGTCCTTTCGATTATAATCTTTACTCCTAGAAGTCAAACTATCCCATTAAAGCCGATTTGGTGGAAAAATCAAAGGTAAGAAGTGGTAAGTATGGTGAATGGTCTTCCATGATTCTTTCCATTTAGCCTAATGGCATATAGGTTGGAATGGTTGTGATTTTCGATTCGTTTAATATTTGGGAATGGTGAATGTAGGAAGGTTAGTGGTGACAATTTCTAAAGGATATTCGGATTCGCTAACTAGGTAAGTGTTGGTTTTAAAGGTTACATTTAACTAATGAGTTAGATCTCATCGTTATTTGGTTTAGTGATTAAGGGATTGATATGGACTCAACTAACAGTCAAGCAGAGAAGGTTGGATCTGTAAAACCGTCACTCAAATTCAAGACGCGACCTGTTTTGGTAGTGCGAGATTGGCCAACTGGGTGTGGGCCAAAATCAAAGTCAGATCGTGGGCCAATAGTAGTTGTTTCAAGTGATAGTAACATAGATATAGCAAAACCCTTAGTACGCAAATCAGGTGTATAACACTTCCCCACCGTCTAGATCTGATTAATAATAAATGTATATATATATATGTATATGTGTTCACAAGATTTATATGTTACATTAAAAGCCAAAATCTCGGATTTAAACAACGGACCCTCGGTTAGTAAATAATCTGACTATATGTTACAAGTAAACTATTGTACATGTTTTAAATTATTGTGCATGTTGCATGGGGTGGGTGATGAAAGGAGGAAGTTATATGTACATGTACATGAGTAACGATTTTTAACGTGAACTACTATAGCGGCTAATGCCGTGAACTATTAAACGGGCTTCGGCCATTATATGTTATAAGGGCTTCAGCCAATATATGTTGATGAGCAGCATGACTGCCATCTTGGAGAGTAGTGGTGTGGGTTGATTGTAGAAATCCCCAATGGTGTGTTGGTTGGTACGGGGGCATGTAGCGGATGGAAACCTAGGCAAATGGGTTAGGCTTTGCATATTATATGTTTCCATGTAAATAAATTTATTATTATGTTTAATGAGGCCCAAATCTAGTGGTGCATGAGGCTTGCACACTGAGTCTCGTGACTCACCCCCTTTAAACTAACCTTTCAGGTGACGATTAGTGCATCGGACCGGGTCGGAGTGAAGCGTAAGGTGGCCATACAAAAGAAGGTGGATCCGGCGACAAAGTTTCCCCATATTAGTTTTTTTTTAAAAAAAGTACTTTATATGATGGATTTAAAATACATTGTAATAAGGCCATAGGCCATTTGTTTACATTTTAGATTTAAAATGGGCCTTTAGTATTTATTCTCATTTTAATTTCTTTCAAGGACATGTAATCAAGTTTTGGGCTTTTGATTATTAAGGCACACTTTATGTAATTTTCTATTTGGGCTTTTTGTCAACACGATTTGTTTTACTAAAAATTTTCTTAGTGACAAACCAGATCCGGTAGTAGTGTTTGGGCCGGGTTTGGGGTGTTACAAATTTCACAAAATTCTTAATCAAATAAACGCGAATCGATAGTATTAGTACAAAGGGGACAAAGATGCTCCAGAAGCGAATAATGGTGCGTATCCTACCATAGTATACTAAGTGTTTATTTTGGCTTTAGAATTAGAGTGCGCAGAGAAAGCAAAGTGGTGAGACTCAGGTAGAATGATTACTAGTTAGTTGGAAATTTCGAGGACGAAATTTCTTTAAGGGGGTAGAACTGTAACATCCTCAAAGTGGGCCTACTCATTTATATGATAGTCTAATATGATAAGTTGGGATTGTAAAGGTTAGGCTGACTTTTTGATTAAATATTTGGATTAGGATTAAAGTTAGTGCTTTGGATAATTTAAAGTGAAATATTGGGCTTTAAAAAAATTAGGTTAGGTGGCTAATAAATGGTGTTAGCTTATAATTTAAGAATATGGACAATTAAGTGACAAGCTGGGCTTGTGGCCCAAAGAATTAAAGTGCTTTAAGTGGGCATAAGGTGGCGCCATAAGGGGGGAGGAAATTGGGCCCTTGTGTGGTCAATTGGGCCTTAAAAGATGGGTCAAATTCGGCACTTAAATGGGAAGGGGGTGGACGGCAATTAGACTACCTTTTAGGAGTTATTTCTTTTATTTTAAGTGTTAAAAAGTCGATAATTAATAAGGAGGAGTTGGTTTTAAGATGGGCTCTCCTAAAGGTAAGATAAGGATTGAGTTCTCATGAGAGCTAAAAGCTATCGATGACAATGAGAGTTGGCCAAAATCCAACCTTGGAAGGAGAGTTGGTCAAATTCCAACTCGTGTGTGTGGGTATCTCAAATTTCTCTATAAATAGGGAGTAGTATTCTTCAATTTTGGTATCTTGAAATCCTATTCTTCTCTCATTCTCTCAAATTTCCAAGCCTTCTCTACAATTTCTCTTTTCTTTTCTAAGAGTCAATTCCTTTGTTCATACCCTCATCTCCCATAGCCGAATCTACAAGTGAGATCTATGTTTTCCAAAAGGTGCAATCGTAGTCGTATACTCCTTAGTAATCCAAGAAGTTTTGAGATTTTCCTTTTCGTGATTCCTTATTTTTATCAAACTCTAATCTAAACCATTGTTCCAAGGTCCTTGCGATTATACTTTTTACTCCTAGAAGTCAAACTATCCCATTAAAGCCGATTTGGTGGAAAAATCAAGGGTAAGAAGTGGTAAGTATGGCCGAATGGTCTTCCATGATTCTTTCCATTTAGCCGAATGGCATATGGGTTAGAATGGTTGTGATTTTTGATTCGTTTAATATTTGGGGAATGGTCAAATGTAGGAAGGTTGGTGGTGACAATTTCTAAAGGATATTCGGGATTCGGCTAATTAGGTAAGTGTTCGTTTTAAAGGTTACATTTAACTAATGAGTTAGATCTCATCGTTTCTTGGTTTAGTGATTAAGGGATTGATATGGACTCAACTAACAGTCAAGTAGGAAAGGTTGGATCTGTAAAACCGTCGCCCAAATTCAAGAAGTAATCTGTTTCTGTAGTGTGAGATTGGCCAACGGGGTGTGGGCCAAAATCAAAGTAAAATCGTGGGCCAATAGTAGTTGTTTCAAGTGATAGTAACGTAGATATAGCAAAAGCCTAAGTACGCAAATCAGGTGTGTAACACTTGCCCACCGTCTAGATCTGATTAATAATAAATGTATATATATATATATGTATATGTGTTCACAAGATTTATATGTTTCATTAAAAGCTGAAATCTCAGATTTAAACGACGGACCCTCGGGCTAGTAAATAATCTGACTATATGTTACAAGTAAATTGTTGTACATGTTTTAAATTATTGTGCATGTTGCATGGGGTGGGTGATGAAAGGAGGAAGTTATATGTACATGTATATGAGTAATGGTTTTACCATGAACTCATCAGAGCGGCTAATGTCGTGAATCGTTATCTGAGCTTGACCATTATATGTTATAAGGGCTTGGCCAATATATGTTGATGAGCAACATGACTACCATCTTGGAGAAGTGTGGGTTGATTGTAGAAATCCCCAATGGTGTGTTGGTTGGTGCAGGCGTGTAGCGGATGGAAACCTAGGCAAATGGGTTGGGCTTTGCATATTATATGTTTCCATGTAAATGAATTTATTATTATGTTTAATGAGGCCCAAATCTAGTGGTGCATGAGGGTTGCACACTGAGTCTCGTGACTCACCCCCTTTAAACTAACCTTTTAGGTGACGATGAGTGCATCGGACCGGGCCGGAGTGAAGTGCAAGGTGGCCACGCAGAAGAAGGTGGATCCGGCGACAAAGTTTCCCCATATTAGTTTTTTTTTTAAAAAGTACTTTATATGATGGATTTAAAATACATTTTAATAAGGCCATAGGCCATTTGTTTACATTTTAGATTCAAAATGGGCCTTTAGTATTTATTCTCATTTTAATTTCTTTCAAGGACATGTAATCAAGTTTTGGGCTTTTGATTATTAAGGCACAATTTATGTAATTTTCTATTTGGGCTTTTTGTCGACACGATGGTTTTCTAATACATGACTCAAAAGCGGCCCAAGACCATGAGATCACTCATGGTGGCCTCCGTCATTATATCGACTTCCCCACACGAGCATTCGTGCGCTCGTATGGTAATCGTTGTAGTATTTTGACCATTTTGGCATTTCAACTTTTATCGATCTACAATTAGAGTGGTGTGTGTCTACACATACTTTCGGCTTTAAGCCGATCAACAGAAATAGGGTATACGGTTACACACCCTTTTTGACTTTTAAGTCGACTATCATTTACGAAAAATAGTTACACAACTTTTTTCGAAAGCCTACGAAACACCATTTGAGCACCAACCTACAATCATCCCAAATAATTAGTCAGTCCTTCAACTGTTAACATTCTCAAGAACTAAACCACAATGTAATGATCACCACCTACCACGATTAGATGATCTGGAATTAATCCCTCCAAAATCATCGGGCAAAATCAATCCCTTGCCCCTAGCGATTAACTTAATGAATGATGAGAGACAGAAAGATTTCTGTGGCTACAAGATCACCTTACTCCATTGAGATCCCCAGAACCATCGTATATTGTACCACAAATAAAGAATAAGAATCAAAGTTAGAAAAAATAAGAGGAAAACACAAAATTTGGCTTCCCCCAATAAAAAGTTTCAATAATAGGTTGAACACATACTAAAATGACCAAATAGCAAAAGGGGGATCTTACGGGTACTTATCTATTGTCAAGATTCTCATGAGACCGAAACCACCACACCCCAGCGCACTGAAATGATCCACCAAACACCGAGTGGTAGACCAGAAATTGAAAGAGAAGAAGAGGGAATGATCGGCTCAGAGAAGACCGAAAGAAAGATTAAATAATTAGGGAAAAAGGAAACTATATTCGGCTAAAAGGGGAAGATGAAGGAGAATTAAGAGGAGATTAATTTTGGAAAAATGGGAATATGGAAATGAGAAAAGAAAATAAGAGGTTTCGACAATTGAAACCTTTCGACAAAAATAGAATAGAAGAGAAAAAGACTCGAAAGGTACAGAGAGGCAAGTGACTTACCAGAAATTGACAAAAAGTGTAAATTACATCATCAGAAAGCAAAGGTATAACTGAATTCAAGACTACCCCAAAAAAATCTCTTGAAATTCTAAGTAGCTAGACACCAAAATTCGACACTACTCTACCCACAATCAAACTGTAACACCCCTTACCCGTGTCCGATGCTAGGACAGGATACAAGGCATTACCGTGTTTAACCTTACTTGAACATGCATTTTCGGGCTATAAAATTTTGTTCCAACTTAAAAAAATTCCTTCTTAATCATAACATGCATATTATTGGCCTACGAGGCCTTAAACACACATCCGCAACGGAAACTCTTTCTCTCTTAGAAAAAAAATTTGCCTAAACAAGGGTCACACACCTGTGTAACATGGGACACACCCGTGTGGTTTGGCCATGTGATTTCACGTGCCCATGTCCCTGGCCCGTGTAGAATTTAATTTCATTTCAAACCTATAGGAGTTTTCACACAGCCGGGCACACGCCCGTGTCAATATCCTGTGTCCCTCACACGGCCAAGATGACGTCACCAATCACTTATTGGCGCATAGCCAAGGCACACGCCCGTGTGCTTGCCCATATTATGAATCAAATTCTCACAATTAAAATGCAGGGGACACACGGCCTATCAACACACCCATATGGGTTGACCGCGTGTCACACATGACACAACACACTTAAAGGCATTTTCCAAGCCTTTTTACCACCCTAAAACATAAACTCAACCATTTCATTATAAGTACCACTCAACATAACAATATCAAACTATGAAGAATTCTTCAATCATCATTTATTCCAACCTTATTTTGCTCATTAAATTATGTGAACATTCATTTCATTATACTCATCATTCTCAAAACATGAACTTGACAATATTGGCCAATTCACTATGGCCATTTACAAAATGAGTGTGAAACATTAATAGCCAATACTTTGGCCTTCAAACATGACACAAAATGATCAAGTTCCTATACATGCCATACTCAAGATGAAATAGCTTTACTATACCAAAAGAATGGTTGATAGTGTGATCTGAGCTCCGACGTTCTGTGATTCCCGAGCTAATTTGGCGAAACTATAAGGAAGAGGGAAAAGAAAGGGGTAAGCATATAGCTTAGTAAGTTTGCATGAAATTCTAAAGCAGCATAATTTTGCTCAAACTAAACTCATTTGTCTCATGAAACAATAGCAACATAAGTCTCAAAATGCTTAGGCATACTTATTCGTACTTACTCATTCTTATCCTTACCCATCTCATGTCACATTATGTTCTCTTAACTTGAACATATTCATGGTACTGTATCATTCAATCATATTACTTAGCACATATGCTAACTTGAACATAAACTCAATTCTTCATTATTCTTTTCATGAATGAAACTCAAAATAAATGGATTTGATTTTTTACATACTTAACTCTTTTAAACTTTTACATAATTACACTTTTGCCTCTATGGTCTTACATGGGATCGCCTTGATGATTTTCCGAGATATTCAACTTTCTTACATTTCAAGCCTATCTGAGATCTTCCTTTGGTGCGAATCATATTCTCAACTATAGTAACCTTTATTTTCAATTTCCACTATTTCACAATAACATACATTGCCATAATAATAAGTAGTTTCAAATATTGAACATTATGAAATTCTAATTGCATGTATGACCATTTTCCTCGACAACTGTTCTATAATAAAATTTCACTTGTTAAATACACACATTGACAATATTGTCCTTTCTTACATTTCAAGCCTATGCATTTTTCATGCAAATCACTTAGAAAAATCACTTAGAGTTTTATCATATATCAAACTTTCATATTCTTCGATAAAACATTAAAACACATGCATGTCATACATGGGTAAATTTTTGAACATTAACTCTAGCTCAAAATATAGCTAGAAATAGCTAAACCGAGCTACGAGGGTCTCAAAAATACGAAGAACATTAAAAACGGGGCTAGGATGCACTTACTATCAAGCTTGGAAGTTGAAGAAACCCTAGCTATGGCTCCTTGCAAATTCCAGCCAAGAGGGGGGAAGATGGACATGATTTTGGCTTCATTTTCCCTTTTAATTCTTTTATTTACCAAATGACTAAAATGCCCTTAATGACCCCTTTCTTGAGATTTTTTCTTCTCATGTCCATTTTTGTCCATCATCAAATTTAATGGTCTATTTGCTAAATAATGACCTCTAGTAATTTTTACGATTCTATTTCATACTCAAATCTTCTAGAATCTCATTTTTTTTCTAATCTTTGCAATTTAGTCCTAATGGACAATTTAATCACTAATTAATAAAATTTATTCATGAAATTTTCACACAATCATGAAATCACCTCATAGGCCTTATGGAAATCATAAAACTTATGTTTCTACTTTAGATTTGTGGTCTCGCACCACTATTCTGACTAGGCCCTAAGTTAGGCTGTTACAATTCTCCCCCTAGGGATTTTCGTCCCCGAAAATCTTACTAGTGAAAAGGTTTGGGTACTGGTTCCTCATGGCTTCCTTGGGCTCCCATGTAGCCTCTTATACCTCATGTCTTTGCCACAATACTTTCACAAGAGCTATACTCTTATTTCTCAACTGTTTGACTTCCCGTGATAGGATCTTAACTGGTTCTTCAACATATGTCATGTCGGGTTGAATCTCAACCTCTGTCGTGTGATCACATGCGAAGGGTCTAATCAATAGCGTGACAACATAGACACGTGAAATACATCGTGAATCTTTTCTAACTCAGGTGGAAAAGCCAATCAATAAGCTACCGGCCCTATCCTATCAGTAATCTCATATGGTCCGATAAAATGCGAACTCAATTTGCCTTTCCGGCGAAATCTAAGAACTTTTCTCCATGGTGATACATTCAAGAATACTCTATCACCGACTTGATACTCAATTTCTTTCTTTTTAGATCCGAATAGGATTTTTGTCAATCAGAAGCAGCTTTTAAGCAATCCCGAATCACCTTTACTTTTTCTTGATTTCTCTAACCAAATCAACCCCGTGAATCTAGTTTTCCTTAAGTTCTATCCAATATAAAGGCATTCAGCACTTACGCCCATATAAAGCCTCATAAGGTGCCATTTTTAAACTTGACTGAAAACTGTTATTGTAGGTGAATTCCACCAACAGTAGGTATTTCTCCCAGCTTCCTTGAAACTCAAGAATATAACACCGGATCATATCTTCAAGTACTTGTATCAATCTCTCCAACTGACTGTCGATTTGGGGGTGAAAAGCCATACTAAAATTCAACTTTGTGCCCAAGGCCTCTTACAACTTTTTCTAAAATCTAGACGTGAATCTCGGATCTCTATTCGATATAATGGATAAAGGCACTCCATAAAGCCTTACTATTTCTGAAACATACGAGTTTGCCAACTTATCAAGTGATGTGTTGTGAGTCAACCTTGGAAATGCTTTAGAAAATATTAAGTCTTAAGAGGAAATATAAAATGGGTTGATTAAGGAAATGAAAGAAATGTAAGGAAATGTAAGGAAATGTAAGGAAATGTAAGGAAATATAAGGAAATGTAAGGAAATGAAAGGAAATGTAAGGAAATGTAAGAAATGTAAGAAACTTGGAAATGTTTAGAAATGTTAAGCTTCAAAAAGAGGAAAGTTAACATTTTGGAAACTTAAGTAAAATAGGAAAGTGAACATTTTGGAAACCTAAGTAAAATAGGAAAGTCAACAACCTAAGTTACATCAGGAAAGTCCATCTTAAACTTGGTGTCAAGTTTAAAGAGCCAAACGAAAATTTTGGAAACTTAGAAATGACTTAGAAATGTCGAGTTTTAAAGTTTAAAGAGGAAATTAAGGCAAGGTGGCCTTAAGAGAAAAAGTATGTGAAATTTGACACACAAGCAGGGCTTGGAAAAGTGGCTTCAAGATGCCACTTAGGGCATCTGGAAATGGCGCCACATGCAAGTGTATTTGGGCCGAGGATCGAGTCACTTAGTAAGCAAATAAAAGAAGTTTTATTTTGCTACAAAGAGCAGAGAGGTGGACGGCATGTGGGCTCTTAAAAGAGGAGTTTAATTTCCTTTAGAATTTCATCTAATTAGGAGATAATTGTTGGATTAATTCTTTTGATAAAGTGATAATTATCATATAGGAAGAGTGGTGGCCAAGTAGGGGACTCTAGCCTAGTAATTTCGGCTATGAAAGGGAAAGAAGGCCATTCATTCATTCATTCACTCTTCCTTTGCCGAATTTCTTAAGTAGATTCTCCTCTCTCTGCCGAAATTCTTACAGTTTTATTCTTCCTTCTCTTTTCTTTCTAATCCCTCTAAAAGTCGAAAGTTGTGAGAGCATCATTTAGCCATAGTTGAATCCACGAAGGTTGAAGTGAAGGTGCAATCGATTCCTTCAAATAAGGGTAAGATCAAGTTTAGTTTCCATTCTTTTATATTTTAGACTTATCGAAATTTAGGGACTAATTTCGATTATTAATCTTGGCGAATCATGGGAGGAGAAGTTCTTTTCTCGAAGGTACACCATAAGCAGCGTGTTCACTAGTTATTCGGTGAATTTGAGGATTTAAGATCCTTAAGGTAAGTGACTATGAATATTAGGCCAAGACCCTATTTTTGTAGTAGATCTATTATTATGTGTTTTAAGTGAAAACTAACCGATTCAAGGGATCTAGTGAGTAGCCGATTTCAAGGGGAAGAATACAAGTTTACGGGATTTGATTTTTATTCAATCGGCATTAAGGTAAGTACACAAATCCTACTAGGATTTGGTTTTATGGCGAATAGGCTTTTGCTAAATATTACCATGTTGGTAGAATGTAGGCATTAAAAATCTAAGGTAGTAGATCGGATTTGGGATTTCAAGTGAAATCGTTAAGCGAATCAGTGTGTACCCTACCCTAGTTTTAATGCGTTCATGGCTATGTTTTAAATTAAATGTGTTAATATGAAAGTGTAAGAATATGGCTAAGGTACCGTGTGTACCCCACACTAATCTTAATAGATTTATGGCATTAACATGATATATGTGTTAATATGAAAGTGTAAGAATGTGGCTAAAGTACCATGTTATGGTACAAAGTACTCAGGTACATTTTCCTACTCCTACTAGGATTACGAAATATGTTATACTTAACATGTGAAAAGTGACATGAATGTGAATTTAAGTATGATATGCATGATATGAATAATATGGGGCATTCGGGTTATTTGAAAAAGGGAAGTGAATGTGATGACTTGGTCTCACTATCGAATGTGGTGACTTGGTCACATTATCGAATGTGGTGACTTGGTCACATTATCCGAATGTGGTAACCGGTTACATTATCTGAATGTGGTGTCTCATGACACAATTATCTGAGTGGCTATGCCACGAATTTTATATAGGCGATGAGCACGTCATTGCAATGACTACCTTTGATGGTGTGTAGCGGATGGAGGGTTGACTTAGTAGTCCCCAAGTGTGCGAGTTGAATGCGGGTAGAGTGTAGCGGATGGCTAACTAGGTTTGGGTTTGGGTTGCATCATTATTTTTACTTATATGAACATGTCCCATTTCCACTTAAGTCTATTTGACTCACCCATTGTGGGACTATTTTCGGTGACGGATATGGCCATTTCTGACTACTTTTATTTTATTTTAAGTATTTTGAATTTAAATTTTGGGAATTATTTGATGTAATAAGGCCTGAAGGAATATTTTATTACAATTGTTAAGCTTACGAGATTAAGTAAATCTATTTTCATACAAAGCCCAAACGTGTCACCTAAACTAAAGGATTTTAATAATGAATTAAACTTGTTTTCAACTCAAGCCTTCTTTCTTGTTGACAAATCAAGCATCTTGAAACAAACCATGGTAACTTGAAATATCTTTCTTTACTTGTTGAAAAATAAAGCATCTTGAAACAAACTTAGAAATATCTTTCTTCACACTCGGCCACCAATACATTTCTTCAAATCATTATACATCTTGGTGTTGCCTGGATGTACAGATAAACATCCGCTATGTGCCTCATACAAAACTTTACGAATGAACTCATTGTTCCTTGGTACACAAACTCTGTCTCTGAACATTAAACATCCGTCTAAATTAATCCGAAAGTCAGATTCAACACCCGAATCGCACTGAACTCTTTTGGCTTGTAAATCACTGTCATCTTTTTGAGCCTCATAGATCTATTGAAGAAACATCGGTCTAGCCCTCAACTCAGCTAAAATAGAACCATCATTTGACAAGGTCATCTGTGTATTCATAGCCTTTAATAAAAACAAAGACTTCCTACTTAAAGCGTCGGTGACTACATTTGCCTTCCTGGGTGGTAATCAATGACCAACTCGTAATCCTTTATCAGCTCTAACCATCTTCGCTGCCTTAAGTTCAACTCCTTCTGAGTCATCAAGTACTTTAGACTTTTGTGATCGGTGTATATCCGACATCTTTTACCATACAAATGGTGTCTCCAAATATTCAATGCGAAAATAATGGCAACCAACTCTAAATCATGCACCGGGTAATTCTTCTCATGTGGCTTTAACTATCTGGAGGCATATGCTATCACCTTGCCTTCTTGCATAAATATATAGCCCAATCCACTTAAGGATGCATCGCTGTAGATTACAAATTTCTTTCCCAACTCAGGTTGTACTAGAACTGGATCCGTCCATTCAAACTTTACATTTGTTTGTAACAGTTTCGTCATTGTGGTTGCTATCGTGGAAAACCCCTTGAAGAATCGCCTATAGTAACCAGCTAAGCCTAGAAAACTTCTAACCTCAAATTCATTTTTCGGTAGCTTCCAATCAATAATAGCGAAAATCTTACAGGTTAACTCGAACCCCATCTCCCGAGACAATGTGTCCCAAAAATCCAACTTCCTTGAGCTAGAATTCACTTTTGCTGAACTTGGCATACAACTGATTCTTTCATAGAATTTGCAAAATTGTCCTCAAATGCTCAGCATGCTCATGTTCATCCCAGAATATATCAGTATATCATCAATAAAAACCACAACAAACTTGTTTATGTATGACCAAAATATACGGTTCATTAAATCCATAAACACACCAAGGGAATTTGTTAAACCAAAAGGCATGACTAAAAATTCGTAATGCCCATACCTCATCCAAAATGCAGTTTTTGGCACATCTGAATCTTTTACTCTCAACTAGTAATAGCCGGACCTCAAGTCTATCTTGGAGAACACAGTGGCTCGCTTCAATTGATCAAAAAAATCATCGATCCTTGGCAACAGGTACTTGTTCTTAACTATTACCTTATTAAGTTGTCGGTAATCTATACACAATCTCATAGAGTCATCTTTCTTTTTCACAAATAGCATGGGAGCACCTCATGGAGAACAACTCGGTCTAGCAAAACCTTTGTCCGTTAACTCTTGCAATTGTGCCTTCAATTCCTTTAACTCCATCGGAGCCATTCTGTAAGGAGCAATCGATATCGGTACTGTACCGAGAGCTAATTCAATATTGAACTCAACCTCTCTAATCGGAGGTAGTCTTGAAAATTCCTCAAGAAAAACATCTGGGTACTCACATACTATCGAGACTGATTCAATTTTTAATTTGGTTTCTTTGACATTCATCATAAAAGCAAGATATACATCATACCCTTTTCTTATATACCTCTGAGCCGACATGTGGGAGATTACTACCGATGATCTGTCTTGTGCATCTGATTCAACATGAAGAGTGTCCCCATTTCGACATCTCAACTCGATATATTTCATTCCACAATTTATTGTCACATCATGAGCAATTAACCAGTCCATTCCAAGAATAATATTGAATTCATCAAATGGAAATAACATGAGGTTTGCCTTAAAATAATGACCTCTTATCATCAATAGACAGTCTTTGCATACTTTATCAACTAATACACTTTTGCCTAAAGGATTAGACACATTTATCACAAATTCTGTGGACTCTACGGGCATACTCATTCTAGATACTAATTTCATGTAGATGTATGAATAGGTAGATCTCGGATCTATTAAAGCAATAACTTTAGTATCGTGGAGACAAAAGGTACCTATAATCACATCAGGAGATGATGCCTCTTCGTGAGCACGAATGGCATAAGTCCTCGTAGGTGCCCTACCCTCAGATCTCGCAGCCTACTCTTTGTGGGTATTCTTACTACTTGCCCAGCTTCCCAAGTTTCTCTGTGGTCTTCCTCTGGCAATACCTCCCGGTCTTGTATCCTGAGGCTTCTCTTTCTCATCCCCCTCTGGAAAATCTCTAATAAAATGGTCTAGAGACCCACACCTAAAACAAGCCTTCTCATTTGCTCGACATTCACCAAAATGATGTTTGCCACACTTCGGGCACTCTGGTCTACTCAGTCGTGTGTTGCCAACAATGGCAACTGATGTAGTCTAAGCTTTAGACCCTGAGTATTGTTTACTCTTGCCTCTACTTGAAAACCCAGCTGAAGTAGCTAATCGAGTAGAGAAATCTCTCAACTTCTTGGACGAGGACTGAAATGACTTACTCCACTGTCTCTTTCTTGAACCACGAGGCTCTCTCTCAGCTTTTCTTTTCTCTTTAACTAATTCTTGACTTTACAAGCCCGATTCACTAGCACAACGAATTCCTTCAACTCAAGGACACCAATAAACAATTTGATATCTTCATTTAGTCCATCCTCAAACCTCTTACACATGATGGCTTCGGAGGATACAAATTCTCGGGTGTACTTGCTGAGCCTCACAAACCCGCGCTCGTACTCAGTTACTGTCATCTTTCCTTATTTCAGTTCAAGGAATTTCTTTCTCTTCTGGTCAATGAACCTCCGAATGATATAATTCTTTCGAAACTCTTCTTAAACAAACTCCCATGTGATACTTTCCCTTGGTACTACCAACACAAGGGTATTCCACCACTGATAAGCGGAATCTCTCAAAAGGGAAACCACACACTCATGCACTCTTCAGGTGTGCAAGATAATTCATCAAATACCCTGATGGTATTTTCAAGCCAAAATTTGGCTCTTTTCGGATCATCATCTTTACTGGCCTTGAATTCTTTGACTCCTTATTTCCAGATTCTATCAACTGGAGGCTTTTCTCTTGTTACAGCTTCTACCACTTGGCGCGCTACATGGGTAGGCTAAAGAATAGGCGGGGGTGGAGGAGGTGGAGCATTTAAATTTGCCCAAATGTACTCTGTGTACCAATTGTTCATCATACGAAAAAAGGCTTCTCGGGCCTCTTCTCCCTGACCCAAAGTCTCTGGTCTACTGTCTACTGGCTTAGTCCCTTCGTGGGAAATGACAAAAGAAAATAAGAGGTTTTGAAAATTGACACTTTTCGACAAAGGAGAATAGAATAAAAAAAGACCCGAAAGGTACAGAGAGGAACTTGAATTACTAGAAATTGACAAAAAGTGTAAATTATGTCTTCAGAAAGCAAAGGTATAATCGAAGTCAAGACTACTTAAAGAAAAACTCTGCCGATATTCTAGTAGCTAGACACCCAAATTCGGTACTACTCTACCCATAATCAAACTCATTGAAATCCTCCACAAAGTTTCCCCTTATCTCTCCACAATCCATTCCCAAGATCACTCTTCCATTCTCTCCTCAACAACCTCACCCATCAGAATTTCAATACAACTCGGCCTAACCCAATTGCAAAATAGATACCTTATTTGTGCTGGGCCACGCTCGAACCTCAGGCCTCAAGGTTCCCTTCCACGCCACCTTGCCACTTGACCACAAGGCTTTTTTGACTTAACACATGCGCAAATATTTATAAAGCCTATGTGTCAGTGTCTAGATTCATTTCAGAGCAAAAACTAAAAATTTTTTCGAAGCTAGGACTTGAACCTAGGCTTCTCAAACACTCCCATACACACCCAAATCACTTAGCCATTAAAGCAAACAAGCAATTTGTGTCATTTTCTTGCACAAATAAATATTTATGTGCAGTCTTCTAGTTGATCCCATGCTCTAGGTCCATTCTTTCTAGGCCCAAATTCGAGGCGTTACAGGTCCTTAATGTTACAATGTTTACTAAAAAGCTTATTTAGCTTTACAATTTAGTCCTTATCATGATCTAAGCTTAATATCTAACAAATTCAATCCTAACTCATCAATTTCTCAACAATGACAACTTGCTAAAAACTTACAAATTAGACAAATTGATATATGGGCTAGCTAAATCAAGCTCATATGAACATAAATCTATAAAAATTACAATAAAAAAGGCTTAGTTACCTTGAATAATCTAATGGTCGAATGTATTAAACAAAGCTTGAATTTTCTTTTTTTTTTTCCTTTAATGGCTACAGTGGAAGAAGATGAGAATAAATTTTCTCTTTCTTTCCACTTGATTTAGTTTATATATATACCTTAATTAACTTAGTTTAATTAGTTAACTTAAGTATTATTATAATTTAATTAAGATTAAACTAAGTGGAGTCCACCATCTTCAACCACTATTTACTATTGAAAATTGGTTAATTAAACATTTTGATCCTTCGAATAATTGTTATCTAGGCCCCCAACCATTTTTTAATTAAAACTCAATAGAAATTGGACGTTTATAATTTAGTCATTGAGCTTTCATTAACTACTTTTTCGACTAAATTGCTTAACTAATCTTTATTATAATTTCATATTAACTTCGTAAGTATGCTTATTTTATGTTTATGAACTTAGTTTACTATGCTTATTTTATGTTTATGAACTTAGTTTACAAAATGAGATTCAAAAAACAAGTTTTCTGACACCACTAAAATTATAGTCGCTATATAATCTTTCTTTACTAAAAACAATAACAACACTTTTCAAAATGATAAAAATAAATAATTCATTGATTGATTCAAAGTAGGCAACCCAAGCTTCCTATTTATAGGCTAGTGTCATGGGGCTAGACCTTTAGTTTCGCAATTCATGCGGTTTTAAGCGATTCCTTCACCTTAAATGCACCTAAGTTAACCTAACTCCTACAAAGTGAGGATTCTCGCAAAATTTCTACAATGCACCAATTTATATAGCGGAAGCAACACAAGCCAAAAAAATGCAAGAACAAAATAGCCACAGAAAAAAATGAATGAGAGATGTTTGAGTAAATGCTCTCAATTGTATTCACTCTCAAAGAATATAAGATACAATGGATGATTTACAACTGAGGGAGAGACTCTTTATTATTGGTTGAGCTCCCCCAAATCCAATGATCTAGCTAAATTTACACCGACGGATGGGATGAAGTCTATAACTACAATTAAAGGATTTACAAGATTACATAATCAAATAAAATCTTATCAAATATGATTCCTTTCAATCTTCTAAGATAGTTTCCCTATTTACCAATATAGTCTAATTTTCCATATCTGCTTCATTAGGCCACCCAGGCTTCTTCATCAGTTCTTTAAATTAGGTCAGTTCTTATGGGTCAAATGATCTTCATCTAACTGATAGACCTTCATGGGATGCATTTTATGCGATTGTCACAAGCTTTGAACTATAGCCCATGACATTCCCCCCACCCATTCTTGTAACACCCTCATTACACCATCGAAATGACACTAACTTGATTCGCCTCAAAATTTTCTCGATGCCTTAGCTTTGTCCCGACTAGTCTTACTATTGAGCTGTCCTGTCCCTCAAAACTTTTGCCTCAGCTTTCGTCACCTCTTAGCATGATCCTTTCCACTCATCAACACATCTCACTCGCAAGAGTCACTCGCTCTTACTTTTATATATTGTGATTTACCTCGATCGGGATCCCTTGATCCTCACAACTAGGTTTCAACTTGCCCACTGTCCCTTGTCTTCCTTGCTTCAAAACTTTGAAATGGTCCCCATGTTCTTGCCAAGCCAATGGTAAGTCAAAATGTAAAACACTACCAAAATTTTTGAGATTTATCTCACTCGCAACATTTACTCAGCTTGACTATCCAGCTTGAATCACCACTTTCCCAAAGTTTGATGCACAACTCACATTTCCCATAGGTGGTAGCTCCTCCGATGAATCAACAAAATTGAGCCTCATTGATCTTAGCTTTAAATTTTGTGTCGCTTTTTTTCCCTTAAGTTCGATGCACAACTCACCTCTTCCTTAGGTGAAAGCCTCTACGATAACTTAGCAAGCTCTTTGCTTTCCTCGAATTAAGCCTCATTGGTCCTAGCTTTAATGTTTGCATCACTACTTTTTCCCTTAAGTCCTGACAACTCACCTCTTCCTTGGGTGGAAGCCCATCTGATGACTTAACAAGCTTTGTTGTTGCCTATCCTTTAACCACGGATAACTTGGATTACTTTAGATAGTCTCACAACTTATTTGGACCATAACACAAGAAGCATTTCACTCACTTCTTCTTGTTCTTCTTTGCCTCCTTGCTTCGACACCCATTTCACTCGAACCAAGTCTTTTGGGCGCTTTGTCTAACCATTGTCCCTTTTGGATACTAACTTATTCAGATAGTTTCTCAACCTACATGGACCACCATATAAGAAACACTCCACTAAAATCTTATTTTCTTTGGCCTCCTGGCTCGGCACTACTTGCACTCGGCCCAAATATCTCGACCTCTCTTTTCGGATTGTCATTTCTAGAAAGCATGAATCTCTTGGACATCTCTTCAAAATATGTTAACCATTGCAAAGAAAGCATTTCATCTTGCTCATATTTTTGTTCGATTTGTTGGGCTTCCTCTTCCCATTTGTGGTTTCCTATTACCACGATTGTCGTTTCCACTACCATTTTTTCCTTATGGTTCCCCTCACATACAACATTTTCCTCGAACTCGGAAGAATCAAGGTTGTCTTTCTTAGACTCAAGCTTGTATTTCTTAGACCCAACTTGACCATAAACTCTACTACCGTCATAGATTTTGATAATTCTTGGAAATCTCTTCGTTCTAATTCCCATCTAACCCATGAATTTAAACCATTTTTAAAGGCAAGAAATGCCACATTGTCATTCACATCTAAAATTTAGAGGAAGAGTTCCCTGAACTCTCGAACATACTCCCTAACTGTACCTTGTTGCGTAAGCCGTCACAACTTTCTCAAGTTTCCTTCTCAACATAATTCGGGTAAAATTGGCCTTTCAACTCATGATGGAACTCTTCCTAAGTCCCAATCTCCTTATGCTTTTTACTTGTGGACCTACTCTACCACCATAAAAGTGTAAAATTAGTAAGAAATATGGTAGTAGTAATTATCTTAATAGCATCGTCCATTATGCCTTTTGCACAAAAGTATTGCTCTATTCTTCACAAAAATTTATCTACATCGTATGAAGATTATGCCCCTGCACACTCTTTCAGCTTTAGGACATATACCTTGTGATTGAGTGTTGCACTTGATAATCCTCTATCCACAACTGCTCGATACAAGGTAAGCTCTCCCTCGAGCTCTTCTATTCTTGTGTTCAAAGCCCTCGTCGTGGCCATTTTTTCCTCCTTCAAAGCCATCACCATGGGCTCGAGAGCATTATTCTTCTCCATCAGCTTATTCCTACTAAAATTTAGCGCCCCTTACACCTTTTCCACATTGGTCTTATAAGACTCCAACACAAACTCTCTAAGTTGATCCTTCATTGAATAAAACCCATCGGTGCATCCCACGACTACTTTGAGCATCTCACTCATGTCCTCCATGACTCCTTCAAATTGACCACTCATTACTCTATAGCCAACAATATATCCTTCAATAGGATTGGTTTTCTATCCCATTCATAAGTCTCCTTCAGCTCATTTTGATTAGAAACTTCTTTCGACATCTCTATGGTGCCTTCACAACCAAAGCTTGGATACCAACTGTCACGAGGCTAGACCTTTAATCTTGCAATCCGTGTGACCTTAGGCGATTCCTTCAACTCAAATGTGCCTAAGTCAGCCTGACTCCTACAAAGTGAAGATTCTCGCAAAATTCCAATGTGCCAATTTATATAGCGAAAGTAAGACAAGCTAAAAGAATGCTCAAAAGAACAAAATAGCCATAGAAAATAATGCGTGAGATATGTTTGAGTAAATACTCTCAATTGTATTCACTCTTAAAGAATACAAGATACAATGGATGATTTACAACTAAGGGGGAGGCTCTCTATTTATAGTTAAGCTCCCCTAAATCCAATGGTCTAACTAAATTTATATCAAAAGATGAGATTAAGTATATCCCTACAATTAAGGGATTTACAAGATTACATAATCAAATCAAATCATATCATATATGATTCCTTTTAATCTTCTAATGTTAGTTTCCCTATTTACCAAGGTAGCCTAGTTATCTATTTTTGTTTCATTGGGTCACCCAAGCTTCAAATAGATTGACTTCTTCATCAGTTCTTTGAATCGGGCCAATTCTTGTGGGTCAAATGATCCCCATCTAATCGATAGACCTCCATGGGATACATTTTGTGTGATGGTCACGGGCTTTGAATTGTGGATGTGACACTAATGCATGGTTTTTGTAATATAAGACAAACTAGTTTAATTTTTAAAAAATAAACTTAATTACTGATAGGTGCTAAAAGTAACATGTTTTAATCTCATTCTTAATGCATTTTTGGGTGATTATTTAATGCTAATGGTGAATTTCATGCTCCTAATCCTTTAAATTAATGTTTTTATACTTAGGAAAGCATTTGGGAGTGAAAAACAAGCACAAGACAAAATATTAGAGCAAGGTACAAGGGCCATACGGGCTGGACCATTCCATACATCCTGGACACATGGTCATGTGATCTATACGGGCTGGCACATGGCAATGTGGTAGGCTATTTCGATTTCGCAAATTGGACTCCAAATAGGGGGAAAATGTGATTTTTTGGGTTTTTCTGGCATTTTAAGACCTATATATAACAAAAATAAGAAGATAAGAGAGAGCCGTTATAGAATATTCAAGAAAACAACTCGAAAAACACCATCGAAGCCGATTCTAAATTATATTTCCATCAAGATAGAAAATTCCCTTTTCATTTTTTTTTGAAGATATTATGAGTTTCTTTGTTTTTGTGGTTGTACTATATTTTGGATATTTTTATTTGCTAGCATAAACTAATTTTCTAACTATCTAGAGAGATGAACCATATGATGAATTTTGTCGTTTGATTTCTGTTTTATGCAATAAATACTTTGATCTTGTTCTTAATTGTGTGTGTTTAATTCTTGGTTTAATATTTCTAGACTATTGATCTATGTTTGATGTGCTTAAATCAGAGGAGGAATAGACCCTATTTAAGAGTAGATTTAGCTTAATTAAGTGGAGTTGCATGCAATCCTAGAAATAGGATGACATAAATCTACCGAATTAAAGTCAAATCTAATAGGGGAATCTATAGATCGAGTTAATGTGATAATATGGGTTTTAATTAGAAAGAAATTTCAATTAATAAATCTAGAGTTAGTTGTTCTTATTCTTGAAAAGAGATATTAGCATAATTTAGGAATTTCTACGGATCAAGATACTAAGTGAAGAAATTGCATAATTTAGATTGATAATGACAAATGAAATCTAGGTGAATTCTTTCATGGGTAATATTTCACTTCTTGGTTATTATTCGATTATTTTCCTAATTTGTTCTTTGTATTGTTCGTAGTTAATTAATTTAGTTAATTTTAGTTTTAATTCATCACTCTAATTTATCGATTAAATAATAGAAAGACGGTAATTACCGGACTTTTAGTCTTCGTGGGAACAATATATTTGCTTCTTGTAGCTATACTATTAGTTTATAGGTACACTTGCCTTCGTCGAGTTTTTAGTTGGTTTCGTGGACATCAACTATCTAAGATAAATAAAAATAAAAACTAGTTTAAATTAAAAAATCTATTTATCTAAGATAAAACTAAAAAACTAATTTAAATTGAAGCCTATTTATGATAAATAAAAAGATAAAGGCTAAAAAATAAAATTAAATTCAAAACCTATTTATCTAAATAAAAAAAAGATATTATTACAAATGTTGTCCACACTCAAATATACATGAATTCTATACAAAAAAGACAAAAAAAAAAAAGAGTTTTGTTATGAATATCTTATTAAGTGGATGTCCATCATGATCAAGATAAAGTTTTAATGTACTTTAAATTATAATAATTATTAGAATTAGATATCTACATCTATTATACTTCTTATGTCTAAAAATAGAGACTCTGATGAAGCATTGTAATTACCCCTTTTGATCAGTAAAGTACATTCTCTGTTGCTTTCATATTTTCTTTGTTATTTATTCTCCCATCTCTCTTTATTTTATAACACGTTATCAGCACGATGCTTCTCTATTTTCAAAATCTTTCAAGTCCTCCTACAAATCAATCTTTAGGATGTTGAAAGAATCAATCTCAGAATGGATGCTTGTGATAATAGTCAAGGTGATGACGATGATGTTAAAGATCTTCAGGTATATTTTACTATGTTTTATTTATTATAATTGGAGAATAATCATGACAACATGAATTGTAACACCCCAAATTTTGGGCCTAGAAGAAATAGGTTTTGAACAAGGAAACAGTTAGGAGACTGCACATAAATATTTAGTTGTAACATCCCGAATTTGGGCCTAGTAGATTTGGGCCTATTGGGTTGTAACGCCCCAAATATCCCGAAACTTTTAATTTCTATGCATGGGAGTTAATATGTATGTGTAGCACTTAGAATAATAATATTAAGGTATTATCGGGATTATTTGAAGCCTTAGAGTTAGGGGAGACCATAGGAAAAATTTATTTTCTTACTTAGTGGACCCTAGTCTCAGGCATGAGGCCTCATAAGTTGATTAAGAGAAGAGAGGACACAAATGGGGTTCAGGTTGGGCTCCGGATTGGGCCGAGACCTCAGTTATAATATTCTGTTTGGTCATTATAAAGTTTAAGGGTATGTATCTATGTTAAAAATGTCAATTTGGGCTTGGGCTCTAGAGTTGGGTGGCGCCACAAGGAAGGAAGAGGGTGGCTTCACTAGTGCATAAGGAGGGCCCAAATTTTGGTTGCTTGAAGCCCAAGTTATAGGGCCAAATTTTGACACTTCAAAGGGAGTAGTAGGGATGGCAACAAGGAAAAATTTTAGGGATTTTATTGTTTTAATATATGGATAATTAAAGCTGATAAAGGAGGGAGGAGTTGGAGCTAATTAAGTCTCTTTTGAATGAGTTAGTAGATTAAGATAAGGGAAAGGGATATAAGCTATCTTTTGGTTGCAGAGTTGGCCGAAAATCAACTAGAGGGGAAGAGAATCGATTTAGTATAGACATAATAAAGGGTGTGTCGAAATTTGTTCACTAAGTTTTGTCATCTTTTTCTTCTCTGCCGAATTCACCACTCTTCCTAAGTCCCAATCTCCTTATGCCTTTTACTTGTGGACCTACTCCGCCACCATAAAAGTGCAAAATTAGTAAGAAATATGGTAGTAGTAATTATCTTAATAGCATCGTCCATTATGCCTTTTGCACGGAAGTATTGCTCCATTCTTCACAAAAATTTATCTACATCGCATGAAGATTATGCCCCTGCACACTCTTTCAGCTTCAGGACATCTACCTTGCGATTGAGTGTTGCACTCGATACTCCTCTATCCACAACTGCTCGATACAAGGTAAGCTCTCCCTCGAGCTCTTCTATTCTTGTGTTCAAAGCCCTCATCGTGGCCATTGTTTCCTCCTTCAAAGCCATCACCATGGGCTCGAGAGCATCATTCTTCTCCATCAGCTTATTCCTACTAAAATTTAGTGCCCCTTACACCTTTTCCACATTGGTCTTATAAGACTCCAACACAAACTCTCTAAGTTGATCCTTCATTGAATAAAACCATCGGTGCATCCCACGACTGCCTTGAGCATCTCACTCACATCCTCCATGACTCCTTCAAATTGACCACTCATTACTCTGTAGCCAACAATATATCCTTCAATAGGATTGGTTTTCTATCCCATTCATAAGTCTCCTTCAGCTCATTTTGATCAGAAACTTCTTTCGACATCTCTATGGTGCCTTCACAACCAAAGCTTGGATACCAAGCATCACGGGCTAGACCTTTAATCTTGCAATCCGGTGACCTTAGTTCCTTCAACTCAAATGTGCCTCACTACAAAGTGAAGATTCTGCAAAATTCCTCCAATGCACCAATTTATATAGCGAAAGTAAGACAAGCTAAAAGAATGCTCAAAAGAACAAAATAGCCATAGAAAATAATGCGTGAGAGATGTTTGAGTAAATATTCTCAATTGTATTCACTCTTAAAGAATACAAGATACAATGGATGATTTACAACTAAGGGGGAGGCTCTCTATTTATAGTTAAGCTCCCCCAAATCCAATGGTCTAACTAAATTTATATCGAAAGATGAGATTAAGTATATCCCTACAATTAAGGGATTTACAAGATTACATAATCAAATCAAATCATATCATATATGATTCCTTTTAATCTTCTAATGTTAGTTTCCCTATTTACCAAGGTAGCCTAGTTATCTATTTTTGTTTCATTGGGTCACCCAAGCTTCAAATAGATTGACTTCTTCATCAGTTCTTTGAATCGGGCCAATTCTTGTAGGTCAAATGATCCCCATCTAACCGATAGACCTCCATGGGATACATTTTGTGTGATGGTCACGGGCTTTGAATTGTGGATGTGACACTAATGCATGGTTTTTGTAATATAAGACAAACTAGTTTAATTTTTAAAAAATAAACTTAATTACTGATAGGTGCTAAAAGTAACATGTTTTAATCTCATTCTTAATGCATTTTTGGGTGATTATTTAATGCTAATGGTGAATTTCATGCTCCTAATCCTTTAAATTCATGTTTTTATACTTAGGAAAGCATTTGGGAGTGAAAAACGAGCACAAGACAAAATATTAGAGCAAGGTACAAGGGCCATACGGGCTGGACCATTCCATACATCCTGGACACATGGTCATGTGATCTATATGGGCTGGCATATGGCAATGTGGTAGGCTATTTTGATTTCGCAAATTGGACTCCAAATAGCAGGAAAATGTGATTTTTGGGTTTTTCTGGCATTTTAAGACATATATATAACAAAAATAAGAAGATAAGAGAGAGCCGTTATAGAATATTCAAGAAAACAACTCGAAAAACACCATCGAAGCCGATTCTAAATTATATTTCCATCAAGATAGAAAATTCCCTTTTTCATTTTTTTTGAAGATTATTATGAGTTTCTTTGTTTTTTGTGGTTGTACTGTATTTTGGATATTTTTATTTGCTAGCATAAACTAATTTTCTAACTATCTAGAGAGATGAACCATATGATGAATTTTGTCGTTTGATTTCTGTTTTATGCAATAAATACTTTGATCTTGTTCTTAATTGTGTGTGTTTAATTCTTGGTTTAATATTTCTAGACTATTGATCTATGTTTGATGTGCTTAAATCAGAGGAGGAATAAACCCTATTTAAGAGTAGATTTAGCTTAATTAAGTGGAGTTGCATGCAATCCTAGAAATAGGATGACATAAATATACCGAATTAAAGTCAAATCTAATAGGGGAATCTATAGATCGAGTTAATGTGATAATATGAGTTTTAATTAGAAAGAAATTTCAATTAATCAATCTAGAGTTAGTTGTTCTTATTCTTGAAAAGAGATATTAGCATAATTTAGGAATTTCTACGGATCAAGATACTAAGTGAAGAAATTGCATAATTTAGATTGATAATGACAAATGAAATCTAGGTGAATTCTTTCATGGGTAATGTTTCACTTCTTGGTTGTTATTCGATTATTTTCCTAATTTTTTCTTTGTATTGTTCGTAGTTAATTAATTTAGTTAATTTTAGTTTTAATTCATCACTCTAATTTATCGATTAAATAATAGAAAGACGGTAATTACCAGTACTTTTAGTCTTCGTGGGAACAATATATTTGCTTACTGTAGCTATACTATTAGTTTATAGGTACACTTGCCTTCGTCAGGTTTTTAGTTGGTTTCGTGGACATCAACTATCTAAGATAAATAAAAAATAAAAAACTAGTTTAAATTAAAAAAATCTATTTATCTAAGATAAAACTAAAAAAAAACTAATTTAAATTCAGAAGCCTATTTATGATAAATAAAAAAGATAAAGGCTAAAAAATAAAATAAAATTCAAAAACCTATTTATCTAAATAAAAAAGATATTATTACAAATGTTGTCCACACTCAAATATACATGAATTCTATACAAAAGACAAAAAAAAAAGAGTTTTGTTATGAATATCTTATTAAGTGGATGTCCATCATGATCAAGATAAAGTTTTAATGTACTTTAAATTATAATAATTATTAGAATTAGTTCTCTACATCTATTATACTTCTTATGTCTAAAAATAGAGACTACCCCTTTTGATTAGTAAAGTACATTCTCTGTTGCTTTCATATTTTCTTTGTTATTTATTCTCCCCATCTCTCTTTATTTTATAACACGTTATCAGCACGATGCTTCTCTATTTTCAAAATCTTTCGAAGTCGTCCTACAAATCAATCTTTAGGATATTGAAAGAATCAATCTCAAAATGGATGCTTGTGATAATAGTCAAGGTGATGACGATGATGTTAAAGATCTTTAGGTATATTTTACTATGTTTATTTATTATAATTGGAGAATAATCATGACAACATGAATTGCAACACCCCGAATTTTGGGCCTAGAAGAAATAGGTTTTGAACAAGGAAACAGTTAGGAAACTGCACATAAATATTTAGTTGTAACATCCCGAATTTGGGCCTAGTAGATTTGGGCCTATTGGGTTGTAACGCCCCAAATATCTCAAAACTTTTAATTTCTATGCATGGGAGTTAATATGTATGTGTAGCACTTAGAATAATAATATTAAGGTATTATCGAGATTATTTGAAGCCTTAGAGTTAGGGGAAACCGTAGGAAAATTTTATTTTCTTACTTAGTGGACTCTAGTCTCAGGCATGAGGCCTCATAAGTTGATTAAGAGAAGAGAGGACACAAATGGGGTCCAGGTTGGGCTCAGGATTGGGCCAAGACCTCAGTTAGAATATTCTGTTTGGTCATTATAAAGTTTAAGGGTAGGTATCTATGTTAAAAATGTCAATTTGGGCTTGGGCTCCAGAGTTGGGTGGCGTCTACAAGGAAGGAAGAGGGTGGCGTCACTAGTGCATGAGGAGGGCCCAAATTTTGGTTGCTTGAAGCCCAAGTTATAGGGCCAAATTTCGAAACTTCAAAGGGAGTAGTAGGGACGGTAACATGGCAAAATTTTAGGGATTTTATTGTTTTAATATATGGATAATTAAAGCTGATAAAGGAGGGAGGAGTTGGACCTAATTAAGTCTCTTTTGAATGAGTTAGTAGATTAAGATAAGGGAAAGGGATATGAGCTATCTTTTGGTTGCAGAGTTGTCGAAAATCAACTACAGGGGAAGAGAATCGGTTTAGTATATACATAATAAAGGGTGTGCCGAAATTTGTTTACTAAGTTTTGTCATCTTTTTCTTCTCTGCCGAATTCACCACTCTATTCTCCTTTTCCACTCTCTTTTCTTTTTCCTTCTAGCCGAAACCTTCTGAAGTCTTATTAGTTGCCAAACCTCTGCTAATTGTTTTCCCTTTTCTTTCAAATACTTCAGCCGAAATCTTTATGGCCCCCTTGTTCATCTTTTTTTGGGATTCTTTAAAAGCTAAAATTGCTAGATCTCTAATCTTCTACGCTTTGATCTTCTTCTGTGATTGTCGAATCCTTCTACAAGGGATAGCCGAAACCATCTATAGAGGTAAATGTTGGTTTGTGTAATCTTTTGATCTTTTCCGGCTTTTAGGAGGCCATAGCAGAATGGTTATAAGGGACTAATCTTGTGTTTTTTCTTTTGCGGCATTTCGAGATCTGAAGTAGAGTCAACCCCGTAGATCTCTAAGTCATAGTTCAGTAACACTCGAATCGTGTTACTTTTGGGATCTCAAGGTAAGGAGATTTACTGATTTTTAACGTGTAAATTCGGGATTTATTAACCTTGGCCGATTGTAGGAGAGGCCAAATCTTCATGTTTTTGGCTTTTGAGCAAGGTTATAGACTGAGGATAGTAGATCTAGATAGCAAGGATATCGACTAAGAGTATAATACTACGCGATATCAGGTGTGTAACTTTCCACACCATCTAGATTGTTTGTTAATACATGTATATAAATTTGCTATATTCTGTTAAAAGCTGAAATCCCAACATAATGGTTGAAACCCGAGTAGGGTAAAGGCGAATCACTAGGTTAGTGATCCCTGTCATTCTAAAGTGAATGGTTCTATTGATTTGATGTGATAAACATGTATGCCAGTTTCTGTGATTGCACGGGGTAGGTGATTAATGAAAGGGGAAGTGATCTGTTGTAGTGGCTTATGCCATGATCTGTTGTAGTGGCTTATGCCATGATCTGTTGTAGTGGCTTATGCCATGATTTGTTGTAGTGGCTTTTTGCCACGATCTGATGGTGTGTAGCAGTGTGGGTTGATTGTAGAAATCTTCAATGGTGTGAATGGCAGGTAATGGTGGTGTGTAGCGGATGGAAACCTAGGATTGGGTTGGGCTTTGCATATTTTCTGATATATTATGCTCTATTATCTGTTCTGTGGGCTAAGGCCCAATCTAATGGTGCATGAGGGTTGCACACTGAGTCTCATGACTCACCCTATTATTTAACATCTTTCAGCTAGCACCTAATGCAATGAACCGGGCTGGAGAGGGGCGCAAGGTGGCCATGCGAGAGATTTTATGTTACAACAAGAAGACTTCATTTAGTTTATTTATTTTTAATATTTTTAATTAATGTGTTTTATATTTTGTTGTAATAAGGCCATGGGCCACTAACTTTATATTTTGTCTTGGTTTTATTTTGGGCTTTCATCGCTAATGGACATGTAAAATTTTACGTTTAAATTAAACTAAGACAAGCACTAAACTTTGGGGTTTTTTAAAGGCATCTTATAAAGTTATATCTTTTATAAATTATCAAATCATTAAGTCCTCCCGGAATATATGTTTAAACTTGACAAATGTTTTCCAAAAATGTGACATGTTTTTACTAATTCTTCTTGGTGGCATGCCAGATCCGGTCATGGTGTTTGGGTCGGGTTTGGGGTGTTACAGATTGGTATCAGAGCCCGGTTCAAAACTCAACTTTGGGATTTTTGGGCTTAAGACGTTTTCTAAAGATGGGTTTTTGAAACATGCATGTTGTTTTTCCTTAAATGATAACAGGTTTGTTAGCTCAGCATGGCACCTGAGTCTCTGGCCCAAGTCCGCCGGGTAAGTATTTTGAACCATTGTGTGATATATATATGGGCTTGATGGGCTTTAAGGGACGTGGAGTAGTTTAAATAGAATTTGATGGACTTGGGGCCTAGTTTACATCATACTTTAAACTCTATAAAACCTAACCCAATCAAACAAACCCGGGAATAAGTCGCTGAGCTAAGGTGTGGCAACAGGCATACGCATGTTTAGGATTGGATCCAGAGAGAGCTTGGTATTTAAGCAGTCTTAGTGACTCACCTCCTCTTCGTTGGAATCCTACCTAGTGCGTAGTACTGTTCACCTTAGCCATGAGGACTTGTTGATGGGCCAAAATTTATAATTACAACCCGAAAGGGACTAGCCACCGTATTGTGCAAAATCACAAAAACACCCCTCGTTCTGTAAAATTACCAAAATACCCATAGTTTACAAAATTACCAAAATACCCTTGGCTTGCAAAATTATCGAAATACCCCTAGTTTGAAAAATTACTGGAATACCCCTATATTGTAAAAACACCAAGATACCTTATTTTGGAAAATTACGAAAATATCCCTAGGTAGTGAAATGACGAAAATACCCCTAGGAGAGGAATATGAGTTTATGAATGTTGCTTGTGTGGTTGATGCGTGTATGTGATACTCTGATTGATGATGATTGAGTGAGAATTCTAGAATTAGGATATCTGGACTTGAGAACGAACTTGTAGATAGAATTCAAATTCGAAAGAACTACTGTTAAAACTACTTTCCATAAGACTGTCCGTTATTAATTAGGGGAAGAAAGAATTATTAATTCATAAAATTTCTAATCAGATAAATCGCGAATGATAGAATGATCACTAGAGGACATGGTGTGCGTGGCAGAGGTAGAGGCCATATTACTGTGTCAGAACCCGTAGGGTCGGGTCATAGTCCGAGAATGAGGTACCAGTGCCGCCAGTGATGGAGGAAAAATTTCAAGATCAGACAATTTGGGGATGATCTTTGTATCGCGAGCTATGTTAAGGGTTTTGGAGAGAGTTACTAGAGCAGGCATGGCACAGGAGCCCAAAAATCAGACTGGCGACTCAGAGCCAACGGGCGAGAGATGTTTAGGGGAGTTTCTAGAATAGCTCCTAATGTCGCTGAGTACTGGTTAGAAGCAATTGAGTGGATTATGGATGACTTTGATTTCACTGTGGAAGAAAAGTTGAAGGGGGTCGTATCTCTTCTACGAGACGAGGCCTATCAGTGGTGGCTCACGGTGAAGGAGGGTACTTTCGCAGACCGCATCGATTGGGACTTCTTTAAAGATTATTTGTGGAAAGTACATCGGGGCGATTATGTGGATGCACAAAGCAAGGCATTCTGAACTTGGTATAGGGAAGTAAGTATGTATCCAATCTGAGCGAGTTTACTGGTTGAGCCATTATGCTCGAGGGATTGTGGCGACTAACCATGAGCATTGTGTGTGATTCGAGGATGGACTAAGGGATGAATTGAGGGTATTAGTGGCACCGCAGCGAGAAAGAGACTTTGCGGTTTTGGTTGAGAAAGCTAAGATATCTGAGGAGGTTAAGCGGACTGAGAAGCAGAACAAGGGTAAGGATAGGAATAGAAATAAGAGGAATTTTGGGTCGTCGAAATCATCTAGAAATTTTCAGAAGAGGCCTAGGCCTGATGGGCCATCTCGTGCTCGACCGGGTCAGAATCGATCATGTCTTTCGTGTGGAAGGTGCATTATGGGGAGTGAAGATGGAGAACCAGTGGATGTTTTAGGTGTGGATCCACAGAGCATATGATTAAGGACTGTCCACAGTAGAAGCGAGCCTGACCAGCGGGACGAGGTTCTGATCAGGTTAGGAGAGGTGGTCATCAACCACCATGGGGTTGTGGACAAGCCAGGGGCGATGTTGGTAATGAACGCTGTCGTGGAGCATTAGGTAGAGATGTAGGTTATGCTGAGGCAAGACAGCCAGCTTTGGTTTATGCAGCACATCGCCAAGGGGACGAAGACGCTTTAGATGTGAATAATGGTGTGTACCCTACTCTAGTTTATTGAGTGTTTATTTTTAGAATTGGAGTGCGCAGCGAAAGCATAGTGGTGAGACTTGGGTAGTACAATTGACAGTTAGCTAAAATTTTTGAGGACAAAATTTCTTTAAGGAGGGTAGATCTGTAACATCCCGAATTTGGGCCTAGTAGGTTTGGGCCTATTGGGTTGGAATGCCCCAAATATCCTAAAACTTTTAATTTTTGTGCATGGGAGTTAATATGTATGTGTAGCACTTAGAATAATAATATTAAGGTATTATCGGGATTATTTGAAGCCTTAGAGTTAGAGGAGACCATAGGAAAAATTTATTTTCTTACTTAGTGGACCCTAGTCTCGGGCATGAGGCCTCATAAGTTGATTAAGAAGAGAGGCACAAATGGGGTCCGAGTTGGGCTCGAGGATTGGTAGAGACCTCACTAGAATATTACATTTGGTCATTATAAAGTTTAAGGGTAGGTATCTATGTTAAAAATGTCAATTTGGGCTTGGGCTCCAGAGTTGGGTGGCGCCACAAGGAAGGAAGAGGGTGGCGTCACTAGTGCATGAGGAGGGCCCAAATTTTGGTTGCTTGAAGCCCAAGTTATAGGGCCAAATTTTGGCACTTCAAAGGGAGCAGTAGGGACGGCAACAAGGCAAAATTTTAGGGATTTTATTGTTTTAATATATGGATAATTAAATCTGATAAAGGAGGGAGGAGTTGGAGCTAATTAAGTCTCTTTTGAATGAGTTAGTAGATTAAGATAAGGAAAAGGGATATGAGCTATCTTTTGGTTGCAGAGTTGGTCGAAAATCAACTATAGGGGAAGAGAATCGATTTAGTATAGGCATAATAAAAGGTGTGCTGAAATTTGTTTACTAAGTTTTGTCATCTTTTTCTTCTCTGCCGAATTCACCACTCTATTCTCCTTCTCCACTCTCTTTTCTTTTTCCTTCTAGCCGAAACCTTCTGAAGTCTTATTAGTTGCCGAACCTCTGCTAATCGTTTTCCCTTTTCTTTCAAATACTTCAGTCGAAATCTTTAAGGCCCCATTGTTCATTTTTTTCTGGGATTCTTTAAAAGCCAAAATTGCTAGATCTCTAATCTTATATGCTTCGATCTTCTTCTATGATTGCCGAATCCTTCTACAAGGGATAGCCAAAACCATCTGTGGAGGTAAATGTTGGTTTGTGTAATCTTTTGATCTTTTTCGGCTTTTGGAAGGCCATAGCCGAATGGCTATAAGGGACTAATCTTGTGTTTTTCTTTTGTGGCATTCCGGGATCTGAAGAAGAGTCAACCGTGTAGATCTCTAAGTCATAGTTCAGTAACACTCAAATCGTGTTACTTTCGGGATCTTAAGGTAAGAAGATTTACTGATTTTTAATGTATAAATTTAGGATTTATTAACCCTTGGCCGATTGTAGAGAGGCCAAATCTTTGTGTTTTTTGGCATTTGAGCAAGGTTATAGACTGAGGATAGTAGATCCGGATAGCAAGGATATCGACTAAGACTATAGTACTACGCGATATCAGATGTGTAACTTTCCACACCATCTAGATTGTTTGTTAGTACATGTATATAAATCTGCTATATTCTGTTAAAAGCTAAAATCCCGGCATAATGGTTGAAACCCGAGTAGGGTAAAGGCGAATCACCAGGTTAGTGATCTCTGTCATTCTAAAGTGAATGGTTCTATTGATTTGATGTGATAAACATGTATGCTAGTTTCTATGATTGCACGGGGTGGGTGATTAATGAAAGGGGATGTGATCTGTTGTAGTGGCTTATGCCATGATCTATTGTAGTGGCTTATGCCATGATCTGTTGTAGTGGCTTATGCCATGATATGTTGTAGTGGCTTATGCCATGATCTGTTATAATGGCTTTTTGGCATGATCTGATGGTGTGTAGCGGTGTGGGTTGATTGCAGAAATCCCCAATGGTGTGAATGGCAGGTAAGGGTGGTGTGTAGCAGATTGAAACCTAGGATTGGGTTGGACTTTGCATATTTTCTGATATATTATGCTCTGATATCTATTCTGTGGGCTAATGCCCAATCTAATGGTGCGTGAGGGTTGCACACTGAGTCTCCTAACTCACCCTATTATTTAACATCTTTCAGATAGCACCTAGTGCAACGGACCGGGCTGGAGAGGGGTGCAAGGTGGCCATGCGAGAGATTCTATGTTACAACAAGAAGACTTCATTTAGTTTATTTATTTTTAATATTTTTAATTAATGGGTTTTATATTTTGTTGTAATAAGGCCATGGGCCACTAGCTTTATATTTTGTCTCGGTTTTATTTTGGGCTTTCATCGCTAATGGACATGTAAAATTTTACGTTTAAATTAAACTAAGACAAGTACTAAACTTTGGGGTTTTTTTTAAAGGCATCTTATAAAGTTATATCTTTTATAAATTATCAAATCATTAAGTCCTCCCGGAATATATGTTTAAACTCGACAAATGTTTTCCAAAAATGCAACATGTTTTTACTAATTCTTCTTGGTGGCATGCCAGATCCGGTCATGGTGTTTGGGCTGGGTTTGGGTTGTTACATTAGTTGTACAAGAAAGTGACATAAATGAATGTCTACTTCCGTGGTTAAGTGATTTAGGAGTGTTTGGAAGGAGAAGTCAGGGGTTCAAGCCTTGGCTTAGCCAAAATTTTTATTTTAAGTGAATAAAATCCTTGGATCTAGATAGTAGGTTCTTAAATTATTATGGTTAAAATATGATACAAAGGAGTTGTCAATCTAGTGGTAAGGGGTGTGTGGAATGTACATGGGGTCTAAGGTTCGAGTGGTGGCGCATCAAAAAGGAAGTATTGATTTTGCTGCCTAATTTATGTGGGTGGTAGAGTTGGCTTGAAATACTGCTAAATGGAGTTTGAATTGGTCATAGAGAGAATTAAGGAAGGATATTTGGAGAGATTTGAGGCGAGAATATTGGGATTTAAGGAGGTTGTTGTTGTGGAGAGATAATAGGAGAAAATTAAGGGATAGGAAGTTGATGGAAAGTGTGTAGCCAAATTGGAGGAGGGATTTTTGGGATTTGGGGTTGTTACCGATTTGGTGAGAGTTAGAATTCGATTTTCATTCCTTTTCTTTCAACCTTGGCCGAATACAGCTTCTCTCCTCCCTTACCATATTTCTTTTCGGTTTTATCTCCTAGCTGATTCTCTCTTCTTTTTTTGAGCTCTATCAAATACTCTCCCCACTTTTCTTTTTCTCTATTCTTTTCCTTGTTACGTTGTTACTTTGGCTGAGCACCCATCGCACCTTTCTATTTTTGCTCTCGGCTTTAGCAATGGTTCGTTGATCAATTGGGAGCACACGATTTTTCTCTTCCTCTCCCTCAAGTGCTCTTCATTGGCCAAATATTGATAGATTAATCCCAATTCTTGGTTCTTTGTATGCTACATCTCTAATCTGCAGTGCTTATGGTATGATAAGGAGTCATCTGTTACTTTTTTAGAAATAGTATTGAGTGGTAAGTGGGGTGCAATTGAGATGGTCTGTCAAGTATGAGTCTAATATATAGAGATGATGACTTTTGTGTAGGTGGTGGTCGAGGTTGATTGGCACATTGCCTGGGAACCAAGGGCACGATGATCATTGATTTTGAAATAAGAGTATTCAGAACGAGTAGAAACTACAAATCGCATCAGGAGTGTAACAGTATTATGTAAACGGTAAACGAAAAAAAGTCGAAAAAGTCAAAAAGTGTGTACTCACACTGTTTTAACCCCAAATGAACAAAAGCCAAAAGATGGAAAATATGGCATTTGATGCCACACGGGCGTGCGATTGCACGTGTGGCAATCTGAGCCCGCGAAATAGGGTCGTTTGTCTATAGAGGCCACCATGAGCGATCTCATGGGCTTAGGCTATTTTGGGCCATGTTGGTCAAAATGATGACCGAAAGATCCCTATAGGGTAAAATGACCGAAATACCCTCATAGGATAAAATGACCGAAATACCCCCATATGATAAAATGACTGAAATACCCCCAGGGTAAAATGACTGTTATACCCCTAGGAGATGAAATGACTGTTATGGCCTTATGTTATGTATGACTGATTTGCTCTATGATATTATGACTATGATTGAGCATGACATTTTACATACACATATGATATTATGTCACGACATTTTGCATGGGGATGGGTTGTTATATTCGGAGGAAGTGTACTATACTGATAAGGTCGCACGGGTCACCCAAGACGACTGTGGACCTACTGATGGCTATATGCCATTTATTTTACTGGCAGCTTTGCTGTAATACTATTTAGTGCCATAAACGGTGCTAATCTTGGTGTGTCTGGCTAGGTGGGTCAATTTTATCCCCACATAATGTGTTTGGCGGAGAGTGGTGTGTAGAGGCTAGATTGGGTAGGATTTCTGAATGCATATCTCCACTGATTAATGATGCTATACTGTTACTACATCGATTAATGATATTACATACTGTTCACTTAATGATTGATATTTGTTACTGTTATGGGCCAAGGCCCCATGATACTAATACTGAAATTGGGCAAAGGCCCTACTGATTACTAGCATGGTGCTAGGCTCAAGCCCAATCGTTTATTGTTACAGGAAAAAGCTTAGGCCCAAAATGAACTGGACTGTTATTGTAACTGGCTCAGACCCAAATTGTATTTATCTACTGTTTAATTAACTATTTTCTTGTTAGGGGATTACACATTGAGTTTTCGTAAACTCACCCTCTGCTTTAACTGCTGAAAAATTCCCGATCGTAGGTGGGTTCGGTCTTTGCGAGGACTCGATGATGGCCACACAACCGTGTCAGCTTTCATTTTTAGCTTTTGATTTATAATTAACTGAATTTGGATATATTTATGTAATAAGGCCTCTTTAAATTTATGAACTTTAAATTTGGGTTTTTATTTATTTAGTTTGATATAAACTGCTAGTTGTAGAAAAAGACGGGTTTTCAGAAGATAACTGTTTTCAAAGACACCACATTTTTGCAACATTTTCTAAAATTTCTGCAATAAATGAGATTTTAAAAATTAGTAACATTTTAAAAGTGATTAGCTTTTAATGATGCACGTTTTGGAAATGAACAACCCATTTTGGAATCACCGTTTAATAACAAAATGATTAATTGGTTTTGAGGATTTCAACGACAACAAATTTTATGCTAAACACTTCAATGTGACACCGCTAGATTCGACCATAACATCTAGGTCGGGTTTGAGGTGTTACATTTAGTGGTATCAGAGTCAAGTTACAAAACTTGACTGTGTAATGGGTTTTTAAACTTTGAATTTCTAAAAGTTACTTTTAAATAATTTGAAGTGTTTTGGAAGGATTTTCTAATTGTGTGGTACACCGAGTCTCTTGCCGATCCTATAAGCTCTCTCTGAAAACTATACTTTGATTTTGATTGAAACGCCATAGGTAGGAGTCAGAGACTAGTGTAAGTAGTATTGCACACTATTTAGTAGGGTATACTGAAACTGTAGTAAACTAGTGACACTGCGTTGTGCAAAAATAAACTCTAAATTACTACTTTTCATAACACATCTATTAATAAACAACTAGAACAATAAACCGATCTGCATAAAATTGTTAATTCAGATAAAACGTGAATAGACAATGAGCACAAGAGGTACACACGGAAAAGGTACAAGAGGCCATGGTAGAGGCCGTAAAGGTGCTCGAGTTGGGTCCTCGTTGTTTAGCCATATACTTGATTTGGAACAAGAGTGCGCAGCGGAAGCGTAGTGGTGGAATCTGTGTTATACGACTGATCTGATAATTGGAAATTTTGAGGACGAAATCTATTTAAGGAGGGGTGAATTGTAACGCCCTAAATTTTGAGCCTAAAAGAAATAAGTTTTGAACAAGGGAACAGTTAAGAGACTCCACATAAATATTTAGTTGTGCAAGAAAGTGACATAAATGAATGTCTACTTCAGTGGTTAAGTGATTTAGGAGTGTTTGGAAGTGTTTGAAAAGTCAGGGGTTCAAGCCTTGGCTTAGACAAAATTTTTATTTCAAGTGAATAAAATCATTGGATCTAGATAGTAGGTTCTTAAATTATTGTGTTTAAAATATGATATAAAAGAGTTTTTAGTCTAGTGGTAAGGGGCGTGTGGAGTGTACATGGGGTCTAAGGTTTGAGTGGTGGCGCATCGAAAAGGGAGTATTTATTTTGCTGCCTAATTTATGTGGGTGGTAGAGTTGGATTGAAATACTGGTGAATGGAGTTTGAACTAGTCATAGAGAGAATTGAAGAGGGATATTTGGAGGTTTAGGAGAGAATATTAGGATTTGGGGAGATTGCTATTGTAGAGAGATAATAGGAGAAAATTAAGGGATAAGAAGTTGATGCAGAGTGTGTAGCCGAATTGGAGGAGGGATTTTTGGGATTTGGGGTTGTTGCCAATTTGGTGAGAGTTAGAATTTGGGTTTCATTCCTTTTTTTTCAACCTTGGTCGAATACAACTTCTCTCCTCCCTCACCATTTTTCTTTTTGGTTTTATCTCCTAGCTGATTCTCCCTTCTTCTTTTTAAGCTCTGCCGAATACTCTCCCTCTTTTCTTTTTATTTGTTCTTTTCCTTGTTACGTTGCACCTTTCTATTTTTGCTCTCGACTTTAGCAAGGGTTCGTTGATCAATTGAGAGCACACAATTTTCTTTTCCTCTCCCTCAAGTGCTCTTCATTGGCCTAATACTAATAGATGAATCTCGATTCTTGGTTCTTTGTACACTACATCTCTGATCTGCAGTGGTTATTGTATGATAAGGAGTCATCTGTTACTTTTTGAGAAATAGTATTGAGTGGTAAGTGGGGTGCAATTGAGATGGTCTGTCAAGTATGAGTCTAATATATAGAGATGGTGACTTTTGTGTAGGTGGTGGTTGAGGTTGATTGGCACATTGCCTGGGAACCAAGGGTGCGATGATCATTGATTTTCAAAATAAGAGTGTTCGGAACAAAGAGAAACTGCAAATCGCATCAGGTGTGTAACAGTACTCTGTAAACGGTAATCGGTGAAAATGTCAAAAAAGTGTGTACTCACACTATTTTAACCACAGGTCAACAAAAGCTGAAAAGCCAAAAATATGGTATTTGATGCCACATGGGCGTGCAATCACATTTGTGGCAATTCGATCCCGAAAATAAGGGTGTTTGCCTGTAGAGGCCACCATGAGCAATCTCATGGGCTTAAGCCATTTTGGGCCATGTTGGGTCGAAATAATGACTGAAATATCCCTATAGGGTAAAATGACCAAAATACCCCCATAAGGTAAAATGACCGAAATACCCCATAGGATAAAATGACCAAAATACCGCCTTAGGATAAAATGACCGAAATACCCCCATATGATAAAATGACTGTTATACCCCTAGGAGATGAAATGACTGTTATGGCCTTATGTTATGTATGATGATTTGCTCTATGATATGTTTGACTATGATTGAGCATGACATTTTGCATACATGTATGATATTATGTCATGATATATTGCATGGATTTGGAGGAAGTGTACTGTACTGATAAGGTTGCACGGGTCGCCCAAGATGATCGTGGACCTACTGATGGCTATAAGTCATTTATTTTACTGGCAACTTGCTGCAATACTATTTAGTGTTGCAACTGGTGCTAATATTGGTGTGTCTGGATGGGTAGGTCGATTTTATCCCCACATGGTGTGTTTGGCGGGACGGAGTGGTGTATAGAGGCTGGATTGGGTAGGATTTCTGACTGCATATCTTCACTGATTAATGATACTATACTGTTACTACATCGATTAATGATATTACATATTGTTCACTCCATGACTGATATCTGTTACTGTTATGGGCCAAGGCCTCACTGATACTAATACTAAAATTGGGCAAAGGCCCTACTGATTACTGGCATTGTGTTGGGCTCAAGCCCAATCGTTTACTGTTACAGGAAAGGGCTCAGGCCCACACTAAACTGGACAATTATTGTAACGGGCTTAGGCCCAAACTGCATTTATCTACTATTTAATTGACTGTTTGCTTGTTAGGGGATTACACACTAAGTTTTTGTAAACTCACCCCTCTATTTAACTGTACAGGAAATCCCCAGTCGTAGGCGGGTAGATGCTGTGAGGGACTCGATGATGGCTACACAACTGCATCAGCTTTCATTTTTAGCTTTTGATTTATAAGTAACTTAATTTGGATATTTTTATGTAATAAGGCCTCTTTAAAGTTATAAACTTTAAATTGGGGTTTTATTTTATTTAGTTTGATTTAAACTACTAGTTGTAAAAAAAAACGGGTTTTCAAAAGGTAACTATTTTCAAAGACACCACGTTTTCGTAACATTTTCTAAAAAACTTCCGCAATAAATAAGATTTTGAAAATTAGTAACATTTTAAAAGTGATTAGCTTTTAATTATGCATGCTTTGGAAATGAACAACCCATTTTGGAATCACCATTTAATAACAAAATGATTAATTGATTTTGAGGATTTCAACGACAACAAGTTTTACACTAAAAACTTTAATGTGACATTGCCGGATTCAGCCATAACGTCTAGGTCGGGTTTGGGGTGTTTCATAAATGGTTAGTTTCTGATTTAAATTCCACCTATGTTTACGATGTTGATTATGAAATAAAAAATCAATAGAGACATTTAGAAGTCTGTCCTACTAGATTTGTTACATTTCCCGAAGTGAATATAAACATAAAGAAAATAAAAGATATACGCATGGACTATTAAAAGTGGAAAGATAGTAATAAATAAGAAAATAATGAGAGTTCTCAAAATAAATTTTCAAATTGTAAAGATAACTTATGTTATCAATGTGATATGAAAGATTATTAGCCACATTTGTGGCGTATGTCCAAATTTTTGTTTCTATTAATATTCTTTGAGGAATGATATGAAAATGTAGTAATGAATTCTATCATTACGGATAGAAAATATTTATCTTATTTGGTCTGAAACAAACAAATATTATTCCAATATTTGATAATATAAAATTAGTTGAAAGCTCCAAAAGAGCTAATATATCATTATCTAAAAAACACAAAATTTGTGATGGTTAATGCATTACTTTTAAAAGTTATTTGTAATGGATCTCATATTGAGATTGTGAATGAGGAAAATATTATATTTAATATGAATAAAAAAGGGATTGAGTTATTAATATATAATCTTTATGATATTCTTTTGTCATTATCCTATTAAAATGTTGAAAGCAAAATATTTTACTGTGAAAAATCTACTTATGAGCGATAGAATATGATAGTTCTATCTAAAGCTTATTCTGGTTGGATGCACCTAAAGTTGCAATTTTTTTTAAAAAAAAGCTGTGAGTATAACTCTATAGTATTTAGAATAAGTTCTCAATTAAAATTACGTGGTAAAATATTACTGATGAGAACTTGCAAGAGAGAAAACTTATGTATGAAAAGTCATTGGTTATGTACATGTTATACACATGGAAAATAAGTTCCACTCTCAAAGTTTGTTGTTGATAGATTTTTGGGCATTTGAAGATTTTGGCATATTCCTTGAAGCGAATACTGCATATAATTATTTGTAAATTATATTTATTGACTTGGTGGCATTATAGGCTTCACATTGATTTAGACATTTTCAATAGCAAATGTCACAATAGTACTTATATATGGATACAAATTAAAAGGAATGATATTAAAATTATAAATTCACTATAGCAATTTGGACTTTTAGCGCGTTTTTAGGCTTTTAGCGGCATTTTAAGCGCCACTAAAAGTCTTTCTTGCGCTTCTAAAATACAAAAACGCCGCTAAAGAGGGCATAAAATTTAGCGGCGTTTATGAGAAAAAACTTTTAGCGGCGCTTTTCCCACAAACGTCGCTAAAAACATGACTTTTAGCGGCGCTTTTCCCACAAACGCCACTAAAAGTCATGCTTTTTGCACTTTTCCTAAACGCCGCTAAAAGCCATGCTTTTTAGTGGCGCTTTCCCACAAACGCCGCTAAAACATGACTTTTAATGCGCTTTCCCACAAACGCCGCTAAAAGCATGACTTTTAGCGGTAACTTTTAACACAAACGCCTCTAAAGAACATGACCTTTAGTAGCTTTTAGCAAAAACGCCGCTAAATACCATAAAAATAAAAAATTCAAATATTGTTTTTAGCGGCATTTTTCTTAAAACGCCACTAAATATCATGAAAATAAAAAAATTAAATATTATACTTTTAGCGCTTTTTTTCCCAAAATGCCGCTAAATTTCATGAAAAATAAAAAATAAAATATTATTAAGCATACAAATCCATTCCCAAAATTAAAATGACTATTAGATGTCAATTTCAATATACATGTCAATGCATAATACATACATAAACAAATATAAACTATTTGACCCTTCTCGATAGAATAAAAGCGGAGATCTTGATGGCAAGAACAACAACATGCATATCGAATGACTTCCATCCCAAGGATGCAAACCTTTTCGGACTTAGGAGGCTCCTCGACGATTGATTCTGTTTTGATATTGCTGCTATCGACACAAGAGGAACCCCAGTCATTAAAGGCATGAAGCCAAATCGTGAACTAAAAGCAGACAAGCTGTACTTATATGTTACTAGCGGATATAATTTCATTGCAAATATGGACTAACATTTATAATAACTAAAGAAAATGCCTACCAAGCGCTCTAGGCGGTTCCTTAAAATTTTTCTCATATCGAGTTTGGATCGACCAAGAGCTTCCGATCACAAAAGGGTATGCACTTTCAACAACTTTGAAATCGGGATCAAAAACTTTAGTTGTCCCTTCTAGTGAACCAAGAGCTCTTACCACTAAAGCATAGTTAGGGGAAGAGAGAAGTTAAAATCATACATGACATCATATAAGCGGTTCATTATACTCTTGTGATCCAAAGCAGCAGAAAGAAATTACAGGCGTCAAGCTTTTACTTACAAAATAGTAAAACAAAAACTATAATATGGATGAGACAAGTGACCAAAGCACAAAAAAAAAATGTCTTGTAGGAGTCATCATGCAAACTTTGGAGATATAAGCAGATATGTAGATCTTAACGAGATTGGTAAATAAATCTCATCTTTGTAACCCAATTGTTTGAATGTAGAAATGCTATTTTGGCCTCATCTTAAGGCGGTGCAAATGGATACTTGCTATAATTATGCAACACAACAAAGTAATATGTTCCAAAGACTACTTACAATCTTTGATGGAAATATTTCCCCACAACTCAAGTTTCATCATTTTACTTAAGAAAAGAAATCGAGAACCATTTTATTTATTATAATAATAACAACAACAGAGAAACTTGTAGAACTACAAAATCTACAACAGTGGCATTTTAAGTGCTTATTATACCTACTTGCTAGGAAGCAGATCTGAATAACAAGGTAAGGAGACAACAAGCAAAAACACGGAAGTCTTGAGATTGTCGTGTACCCTTCCCAAAAGATGTACGCAATGCATCACCACAAATTGTATATCAACTCCTTCAGAATAAATCCCAAAGAAAGAAAGTCATTTGCCAATCCCGAGAGTCACGATTAACAAAGTGCACAAGTGAGAGAAGCAACAACTTATCAACACAAATACAAGCTCATGGAAATAACCATCAAATCTAAAGCATCAACATTCACAAAACACAAGATCAAGATGCGAAAATAACAAACATGTTAAAAGTAGCAAAGATGTAAAGGAGGATTACAAAATAATAAAACATGCTAAAGAATAAAAGATGAAAAGGAAGATTATGACATATGCATGGAATATTAACCGGTAAAGACTACTAAGAGCCTCGGTTAATAACTCTTGCTTTACTCATTCCATTTATTTTTCAACATTGACATCAATAAAATACTACTATAAACTTTCACATGCAAACACTAGTTGAGTCGGCTTTAATAAATAAATAAATAAAATTATTTTACGCTCAAGAGTTAGAGGAAAGAGATAAAATTCAGTTTTGAAATATTATTTAGCTTCATGCAAGCCTATGCCCTATTTCTTTGTAGGAGATCGATCATGACAACAATGATATTTAAAGTAGCAACCTGGTATAATTATCAATAGAACGACTCTTACCACTTGAATAAGTCCAACACAATAATGGCGAGGGATATCTCCCATCATCCCAAAGTCTAAATATGCAATGGAGCCACTACTAGTAGCAAATAGGTTTCCTGGATGGGGATCAGCATGGAAAAACCCAACCTCAAGCAATTGTCTCAAAGAGCAATATACTCCCTAACAACCCATGAAAAGGAGGGTAAAGTCAAACTAAACATAGTTAGACCATACATACAGAGCAAAACTAAAAAATTAAAGGGGTTTACCTTCATAACTAGTATACTCTCACTCTGAACAAATTAAACAAAAGGAAAGATCCAGACCAAACAAGAAGAAAGAAAGACAGAAAAAGGGAAATGAAAGTAGGGAAAAAAAGGCTTATTTTGGTTGCAATCTATATATACCCCTTTGCTTTAAATCTGCCATCAATTAGGATTTTTGATTAGGTTGTACTTGATTCTTGTAATAAATAACATACACACATATCTATCTATCTATCTATATATATATATATATATATATATATATATTATTAAATCAAGTCTTCAACCACACGGACATCCCTCCCCACTTCTCTCATCTTTCTTTTGTTTTTCCTTTTAATTAATTATTATATAAATGATTGCTTTAATTATGAATTTTATAAAACCAGATAAATTTAATTTGATTATTTTGCTAATAAATTAATTCAATTAATAATATTTATTAATTTTTAGTACATATAGATTATTGGATTGCTAATTTACATGTCAATAATAGGTTTAATCTTATTCAATTTTATTCAATTTTATTATTCTCCTGAAATATGAAGAAGGATTTTTGGAGTTAAAGTCAAAATTATTTATAAAAATAGTAATTAATTTCCTCTACCTGTGTTCAGTAGGGTTATGTGTTCCTTCTCTATTCCAAATGGCTGCCCCAAAATTCAACTCTCTTATATTTTGTGTTTGACCTCAAAGAGCAAAAACTATCTAGGGATGGAATCTAAAATTAAAACCCAATTATTGTGTATACATATTACAACAAATAAATAAAAAGAGTAAAAAGTCGATGCTTGCGGTGGATGCTGCTCTTCTATTCATTCTGTCAAATTATTAGGATAACTAAAATAATAGGACTACTTTTTAATCAACTAATCTTTACATCAACCAACTCAAGTCATTGCATTGTGGCAAACAAGTTGCTTTCATTTTAATTTTCGAAATAAATAAAATCCACAATCATGTTCATCAAATGTTCCTCTCATTTTGTCTACATCTCTAAATCCTACTATTTTTATTTATTACACTTTAATTTACCATCTCATTATAATTTTTAAAAACAAATTAACCCTTTTAATTTTTCTACTTTTAGAGAAGCCTAAAAAATAATCAACCATGAAAAGCTGCAAAACATATGGTATCATTCACTAACAAATTCAACATTCACAGCAATGCAAGTGAAAGTCACCAATGTCACCACCGAAAAGCCTTTAGATACAAATTTTAATCATCCCATCAGAATAGATAATCAAACATAACAAACTGAAACAGAAGGTATTGTTCTTCACAAGAGTGCAAGTAAAAGTCAAACGATATCAACACTTAAAATCCTTTAGGCAAACAAGCTTCAATCATCCCATCAGAACAAATAATCAAACATAGCAAGCTACGTCATAGAATGTATTATTGACTATCCTAATTCAAATTTTCACCACAATGTAAATACAAGAAATGAAAGCAATAAACATGAAACACTATCTAACCATCTGTTGAAACTTTTTTTGCAGAAGATTTTAATGGAAGGCAAATTTAAATCAAAAGTAGTGACCAACAGTTCAAAGTACAAATTAAAAAATATGGTTAAGCTACAAAATCAGAGTTAAAAGAAAGAAAATGGGTTGTGTTATCCCAAAGACTGGTTTCGTTGCGAGAGCCGGCTACTCAAGTGGAAGAAGAAGATGAAGGGATTTTGGCTCTCTTTGTTCTACATATTTGAAAAGGCATTTTTGGGGGAATAAAACAAGGGCAACAACAAGCAGAAAGCACCAAACTGGTTCATTGTCAATCAATTTGACTAATTTTGAAGGATCTATATAACTTAGTATCATAATAAAAGGCCTAAATGGACATTCAAATTCTCAAACTTACACCAAAATGTATAGTAGTTGACAAAAGTTTGTCGGCCAATTTATCCACTGTAAATTTCTAATGCTCAATGGCATTAAAAATATGGAGAAAAAATTAAATGAAATTGAGGACCATGTTTAAAATTTATGATCAATATGGAAAGATAACAAAAAAAAAAATAGATATACATGAATCCAAATAACAAAGAGCAGAAATTGTAGAATTAATTTTAGCATTTAACAAGCTCAAACACATTGGTCAATATCGAGACATAAGCAGTCCTATAGATAACCTCTTCTTTACGGGCCATACTTGTCCTATTGTTCAATCTCCTTTTACCTTGATTGAAATTTTTCTTACGAGAAAATACAAAATCAATGAACAAATCCATGAGATTAGATGATTCTCTCATCTACAATTGAGATTATGTATAACAAAATTTGATAACATTTGGAAATTGGACCTTTAAATTTCAGGCCACTTAAAATGTACATGAACCGTAGCCTCCACTAAAATTAACCAAAAGAAAAAACACATGAAATTTTCTTTTGCGAGCGTACTCAACAACAAAAGCGAAACTTGAAAACCTTCATCCTTAAAACCCCAAACAAACAAATTTTATTATTTTTTTTACTTGCTAATTTTCTTCCATCAAGATGACTAAAATTCTCAATAAAAAATAGTAAACACATAAAGATGTTGCCCACAAGGACCGGGAACATGAGTCAAAAGAAGATTCCTTTCAATCTCGGCTGTATCAAAGAAAAAGCAAAAAGTGAAAAGATAAATGTTAATGACAATTCTTTAATAGAAAATGGAGAACAAGCTCTGATCTCAATATTGCAACCTCTGAGTGTACTTTAGGTCGAAATTGGAAAATCGAGGGTCATCGTATTTAAAAACAAATAAAGTCGCTGAAATATTGTCATGTTAGCTGATTTCAAAACGAATCCTGCTAAAATAACAAAGAAAATTAAAATAAGATGGAAAATCTTAAGATCTTATTAAAAATAAAAATGAAAAGAAGGAAAATGAAACACATTTGTTGTAGATATTGAAGTAGATATTGAAGAGGTACCACAAACCAAACAACAATCAAGCTCCAATGTCTTGACCAGGCTCCCTAACTTCTCGCTTTCACTGCACTCTTAGCCGTGGCTCTAACTTCAAAGCGATCCGGTTTTGAATCGAAAGGAACTAAGTTCCAGCCCTAAGTGGCAAGGACAAGGAGGAAACTTACGATCTCTCGCCACTCTGACGCCGCCTCGGTTGGATGATACATTTTTTCTCTCTCTTTCAAATTCAACAAGTTTGAAAGGCTTTCTTCCATTGCTTAATTGATTGGCTTCGTGTTTCCTTTTTCTTTGATCGATGGGGAAACCGAGTTGGGGGATTTTGGGAAACCGATATAGGGAAAATTTGGGACTTAGGTTTTGGGAAACTTATTTTTTGCAGCGTTTTAACTTAAAACGCCACTATATCTTTATTTTTTACGGCGTTTTCCAAAATAAACGCCACTAATACTACTCATTTTCGGCGTTTTTATGTCTAACGCCGCTAAAGCCCCACGTAAGCGACGTCGTTTTGTTTAGTAATGTGTTTATGCGTTTTATTCAAAAAGCATGCTAATACCTTCAATATTCATAATTTTTTAGTTTAATTATTAATTAGATTCCTTAAATTAATTTTGTTTTATTTCTAACAAAATATTTAATTTGTATAGTTTTATAATTTAATTTCTCATACCTAAATACTAAAACCTAAATTATACACCTTAACTCATATATATATATATATATATATATATTACATTGCGTATAATTAAAAATTAATCTAATTGCTTATCAAACCCTAAAATAATATGATTTTATCTATTTTATCAAAATCCCTAATACTTAAATCCCTAAACAATAAGACTCTAACTTTATTATTAGCCAAAATCCCATAACTCTAAAATAATAAAAACTAAACTATAAATTCAAATTAAATCCTAAACTTAAACCTAAAACATAAACCCCAAACCCTAAACTATAAAGATTAATCCATAAACTATATACCTAAATTAAACCATAAATCCTAAATTATCATGAGAATTAATTCAATATTTTAATATTAAAACTATCTCTATTACGATTATATAAGAAATTATTTAATAATTTTTTCATTTTAACAAATATTTTCTATGTTTTTACTTTCAAATTTTTTCTAAGTGTCATTATTTTTTGATTAAAAATAATTTATGTTTTAATCAATATAATTTATATTTTAAGTAAGATAAAATATTTATATTTTATGTATTCAATTAAAATAAATTGTATTTTAATTAACATTACTAGTTAGGGTTTAAGGGTTTCGATAACGCAAAACTTCTTAAGGGTTTAGTTATAAATTTGAAACTTTTCATAATTAAGTCAGTTAATTTCAAATAGCAAAATAAAATTAAAATCAAAACAAAAATAAGAAAAAATGAAAATTAAATCGAATAAAATCGAAATGAGTGTCGATTACCCTAAATGAAAATAGAATTGTTGCTCAACATTTAGCGGCGTTTAAGGTTAGTGTTTAATGGTTAATTGTTAATGGTTTAGTGTTTGTAGTTTAGGGGTTTATGGTCGAGTGTTTAGAACTATGATTTAAGGTTTAGAATCTAAATTTATGGTTTATAGTTTAGGGTTTAGACTATGCAAGGTTTAGAGTTTAAGGTTTAAGGATAAATGATACACAATCGATTTTGTTAGGGGTTGAAATTAATTTGTAAGTAAAATTGCAATCTCACCATTTTATAGCATATATTTTATAATTTTTAATGATTAAATCAAATTTGATATTCTATCTTCATTCGATAAACCCTAAATCTTAAACCCATGAACCTTAAACCACAAACCCACAAACCATACACTGTAAACCATAAACTAATAAAGTACACTAAATCTTGAAATGCTGAACTCGAAACCCTAGTTAGCCTATATTAACATCTTTGCGGCGTTTTTCAAAAAGCGTCGCTAATGCTCGGACCTTTAGCGGCGTTTTTCCAAAAGCGCCGCCAATGCTCGGACCTTTAGCGGCATTTTTCCAAAAGCGCCGCCAATGCTCGGACCTTTAGCGGCGTTTTTCCAAAAGCGCCACCAATGCTCAGACCTTTAGCGGCGTTTTTCCAAAAGCGCCGCTAATGCTTCGAACCTTTAGCGGCGTTTTACGAATAAACGCCGCTATATATCCTTTTTAGCGACGTTTTGGAGATAAACGTCGCTATTGCTCATTTTTTTGCAGCGTTTTTCGTCAAACGCCGCTAATGTATAATAATGGCGGCGTTTTTATTTAAAATGCCACTAAAAATGCCGCTAAAAGTCTATTTTGCTGTAGTGATTTGTTACAATTTAGTACAACTAAAACACATGTTAAAGTAAACCAGAAGTTTACTAATACAAATGTGTTTACTACTTGGCATTACCAGTTAGACTATCCTGGATCGTATATGATGCGAAAATTAATTGAAGATTCATATGGACATCCATTAAAGAACCAGAAGATTCTTTAATTTAAAGAATTCTCATTTGTTGTTTGTTATCAATAAAAATTGGTTTTTAGAAACTCACTAGCTAAAGTTGAGATTTAATTTCTTGCATTTCTGAAATGAATATGGGCCCATTCATCCACAATGTGGATGGTTTTGATATTATATGATTTTAGTAGATGCATCTATAAAATAATTACATGCGTTATCAACTCGCAACCTGTCATTTGCGAGATTGCTTGTTTAAATGATTAATTTCAGATTATGCAATTAAAACAATTCATCTTGCTAATGTTGGGAGTTTACATCCCAATTTTTCAATGATTATTGCATGTCAATAGGGATAAAAGTTGAACATCTTGTAACTCATGTTCACACACAAAATGATTTAGTTGAATTGTTTTTCAAATGCCTCCAACTAATAGCTAAACCATTACTTATGAGAATAAAACTTTCTATTTCAGCATGAGATTCATGCTTGTATTGATTTACATGATGTACGCATCAAGCAAATAAATTATAAATACTCCCCATTACAATTGATTTTTGGTCAAGAGCCAAATATTTCCCATCTTACAATTTTTGATGTGCGGTACATGTTCCAACTGCTCCACTGCAACGCACAGGTCATAATAAGAGATTAAGAATATATATTTATATGAGTCTCCTTATAATATTTTTGAGAAATTAATTCGAGATTTAATTGTGACATGATGTAACATCTCGACTTAGGGCCTAGTCGAAATAGTGGTGCGAGACCACAAATCTGAAGTAGAAATATGTGTTATTAATTTTATGAGGCTTATGAGATGTTTTCATGATTGTGTGGAAATTTCATGAAGGAATTTTATTAATTAGTGAATAAATTGTCCATTAGGACTAAATTGCAAAGATTAGAAAATATGAGATTCTAGGAGTTTTAAGTATTAAATAGCATCATAAAAATTAGTAGAGGTCTTTTTTTAGTAATTAGACCCTTATATAAGAAGGAAAAAAATGGACATGGGAAGGAAAAATCTCAAGAAAAAACATTAAGGGCATTTTTGTCATTTGGTAAATTAAAGAATTAAAAGGGAAAAAGTCAAAATTAGTGTTCATTTTCTTCATGCTAGCCGAAAATTTCAAGGGCACCATAGCTAGGGTTTCTTCATCTTCCAAGCTTGATAGTAAATGCATTCTAACCCCATTTTAATGTTTTTGTATTTTGAGATCCTTGTAGCTTTCGGTTTAGCTATTTCTAGCTATATTTTGAGCTAGGGTTTATGTTCAAAAATTTACCCATGTATGACATGCATGTATTTTGATATTTTATGAAAGAATATGTAAGTTTGAGGTAGGATAAACATTTTTTTTATAAGTAATTTTCATGAAAAAAATTCAAAAAAAAGGACCAAATTGTAAAAGTTATAAAAATGGTCATACATGAGTAAAATAGTAGGAATTAAAGGTTGTTATAGTTAAAAATATGGTTCGGCTAGGCTTGAAATGCAAGAAAGTTGAATGAAAATCATTTTACGAGTATAGGGGTAAAAGTGCAATTATGAGAAAGTTTAAGGGTAAAATTGTAATTTTTCCAAAGTATAAGTTATGAGTCAATTTAGTCAATGTGAGTATTAAACCAGTTAAATTGTTATTAAAATCAAGAAATGCGAAGCCTAGACCGAAACCAAGGCAAGAACAAAGTCGTGTATTAATTGCACATCTATACATACTTTGAGTACCGAGGTTTTGTATGAATTCATTACTACATATGTTATTATGATTAAATTACTTGCTATGTTGCATAAATTTCATTATTCCCATGAAGTTGATTAATAATGTTTAATAAAGAAATCAATAAGAACAAGTAAGTGAAAGTACCGTTTGAAGTTTCGGAATAACGAGGATACCTTTGTCACAACATGAGATAAGGAAAGCTCGTGTAAGACCATGTTTAGGACATGGCATCGGCACCTAAAGAATGTAGGTCCCGTATAAGACCATGTTTGGTACATGGCGTCGGCACCGAACGTAGATCCTATGTAAGACCATGTCTGGAACATGGCATCAGCATCGAATAAGAAAATTCTCATATAAGACCATGTCTGAGACATAGCATCGACACCATCGAAAGAAGATCCCATGTAAGACCATGTCCGGGACATGGCTTCAGAAATAAAAGAAGATCTCGTGTAAGGCCATGTCATGGACATGGCGTCGACATCAAGTTAAGGAAGTCCCGTGTTAGACCATATTTGTAACACCCTTACTTGGCCTAGAAGTTAGGCCCGAATCTGGTGTGTCACATTGAAGTATTTTTTGAAAACCATGTTTTTGTTGAAAACCCTACTTAATATTTAAAACTTCTTGCCATTTAAAACTTGAGTAAAGCCTCAGCTTGGCGTTCGTTTATTTTCAAAATGGGCTTCATTAAAAATGGTTGTTCACTTTTAAAACGTTGCAAAAACGTGATAATCGAAAATAGTTGTTGTAATGTAGTGTTTTGAAAGTAGTAATCATTTTAAAAACTGCGATTTACTTCTAACAGATATAAATTAAAATAAAACCAAACCTAAACTTTAAAATCCAAAAACTTTAAGAGGCCTTATTACAAATCAAACCAAAATAAAGTACTTATGAATAACTTAATAGAAAAACAGAAGTAGTTGTGTGGTCATCTCCGAGTCCCTCGCAGCTTTGACCCGTCTAAGGCTAGGGATTACCTGCACAGTTAAAAACGAGGTGAGTTTATGAAAACTCAGTGTGTAATCCCCTAACAGAAAAATAGTAAATAGTATATGCGGTGCAGATTGGGCTTAAGCCCTACTCGATGTGATCTGAGACCGATTCAGAGCATCGTTGGCCAAAACCCACTACACTATCATTTGGGTCATAGCCCATAATAGAATCGACTGGGCTTAGCCCAAACCCATAACAAAACAAGTGGGCCTAAGCCTAGTATAGTGATAGATCTCATAAATAGATATACAACAGTATGAGGATGTATCCCACCCAATCCAGCCAACACACCACCCGTACCAACCAACACACCATTTGGGGACTAAGTCGACCCACCCAGCCAACACACTAATATCGCAGCATAGCTACTAATAGTAATGCAACAAAGCTACTAATAACAGTAAACGTGGCCAAGCCACTACAATCAGAATACGTGGCGGAGCAACTAGAACAATGAAAATGTGGCAGAGCCACTAGTACAGTACTTCCTTCAAATTAGAATCCCAACCCCAATGTAGAATGTCGTGTATGTCATGCTCAATCATTACACGTGTATGCAAAATGGCCATGCCCAGTAACAGTCATTTAGACATATATTAAAAGCATATCAATCACACGACCACAGTCAAGTCAGTTAAAATACAATCATACGATCACAGTCAAATCAGTCAAATTTATAGTCTAAGTCAGTCATTTACCTACAAGGGCAAAACAGTCATTTTACCTTATAAGGGTATTTCGGTAATCTTACCCTTCAGAGGTATTTTGGTAATTCTACCCTGCAGGGGTATTTCGATAATTCTACCCTACAGGGGTATTTCAGTAATTTTGAGGGTATTTCGATAATTTTCAAATCGAGGGTATTTTAGTAATTTCACAAATCGAGGGTATTTTGATAATTTTTGAATCGAGGTATTTCAATAATTTTGCAAATTGAGGGTATTTTGATAATTTTGCAAATTAAGGGTATTTTGGTAATTTTACAAATTAGGGGTATTTTGGTAATTTTATAACTCGGGGCTTAATAATCCAACAGAAGGTCCACTGTCGCCTCGAGCGACTTAAGTAACCCAAATAGACACCACGATGTAAATGGGCCTGAGGCCCATTACTCAGCTCAAGTGGGCCCACATGCTCGTGTGGCCCATTTAGCCTGGAAATAGCCTCGGCTATACGAACAGCATAGTTCAAACCAATAGAAACCCTATAACATGCATTTTATCAGTGTGGGGCCCACCAGCACAGTGGGCCTACATGGCCCATTGCCCAAAAATGACCCTAGCCATGTGGACTACACGGCTCGGTCTAACATTTACCATAATATGCAAATTTAATCCGTGTGGGGCCCACAGGCCCATTTCGACCCCAACACGGCCGAAAATGATCTAAGCCCATGAAACGCTCATGGTGGTCTCAACCATCTTACGCCCATATTCGGGGGCTCGGACCACCACACGTGTGATCACACGCTCATGTGGCATCATTCGCTGGTATTTCGGCTTTTTGGCATTTTGTCGATCTGCGATCAAAAGGTGTGTGGCTGCTCACACTCTATCAACTTTCTTGCCAACTATCGAATACAGGGTACTGTTACACACCTGATCACGTAGAGTACAAAGAATTTTGGTACGCCGGAACCTTGACTCGATCGGTCAACTGTGATTCATCGACTAGAACTAGAGTTTGGCGCAGCCACCTTTTCACATCCCGGCGAAAAGTCCCAAATAGCCGACACATCACGCCTCTTAAACTTGGGAGTAGAGGCTACACGCTCAACCTCACCGGTACCTTTTCCATGGCTTTATTACTAGCACCCTCTTCACCCATCGAAAGTTTAATTTAACAGAGTCGTTGCAAAATCGAAACAGAGAAGGAAAGAAAATGGAGAATTGGTCACCACAGAACTATCAAGAAAAAGATTCGGTTCACCCCAATAGGAAACCTAAACCAGATGAAGGTGATTGCTATTCGGCCTAGGAGAATGAAAGGAGAAGAGAGAATAGAAGAACTTAATTAGCTCTAGCCCCAAGGAGAAAAAGAAGTATGCCAAAACGGTAGAGAAGAATGTGCAAAAGAAAAGAAGAGTTTCAAGGAGAATTCAACACTTGATTTATGTGTTTCGACAAAAGAGAACTAAAAGGAAAAAGACCTAAGTGGTCAAAAGTGCAAAACCCCAAACGAAAAAAAAGAGAAACTCCCAAATAACAGAGAAGGAATTATGCTTCTACACTTTCCCCAATCATCGAAAACGCACCAAATGAAAGCCCCTAGCTGAATTTTCCTTACTCAAGCTCCCCTATTCGGCCAAGACTCCCCTCACATTCTAATTCCTTAGAAATCTTCATATATTTCTCCTTGATTTGCTCCCAACCTCCTATTCAAATTCATTCAAACCTGATGACCAAGTCTCCAACCACCTCTGTAGAGTTCTAGTCCAGTTCCAACACCTCCCTAGCTCAAGCAGCAAAATAAACATACAATTGTGCATGCCATGCCTCGAACCTCAGACTCCTTGCCCCACATGTAGCGCCACCTTGCCACTAGACCACTCACTCTCTTTGTGACACATTTTACCTTCAATTAATTAAGAGGTCTAAAAGCCAAGGTCCAGGTTCCTTTAAAAGAAAAACCAAAATAAATTGCAAGAGCCAAGACTTGAACCCAGGCTCCCTTGCAACCTTAATGACGCCACAACCACTAGACCACATGTTTCCTTGTGTCATTTTTTTAACACAATACTTTAAAAGGCCTACATCCAAGCATCCAGGGTTTTATCCACTTAAAACTAAAATTTTTGCTAAAACCCAGGTTTGAACCCAAGACTTCTCCAACACTTCTTAGAACTCTTAACCACTGAAGCAGACATTTAATTGTGTCATTTCCTTGCACCATTAAATACCTATTTATAGCCTCCTTACGGACCCACACTTAAGGCCTAATACTTCTAGGCCCAAATTTGGGACGTTACAATATCTGGGATATGGCATCGGCATCATGAGGCGATCTCATGTAAGACCATATCTGGGATATGGCATTGGCATCGAGATACATGCTTGATGAGATTGAGTATCCTTTGATATTCTGAGGAATTCAACGGGCAAAAGAGCCAAATGATAAAGAGTTAACGAAAGAGCTAAGTAAAAGTAGTAACAAGTTAAGTTGATCAAGGACAATAAAGAGTTATAATTGAGTTAAGAAAGACAAAGATTTGAGATTATGTTTATATTAGCAAAAGTGCTAATCTATGTGACTAAGTGATTACAAGTACCATAAGTAAAATACAAGTATGAGATTATAATGTGATATGTGATGAATAAGAGTAAGTATGAGTAAGTAAGCTCAAACACTTGAGATTTATGTTGCTCTTGTTTCATGATGGATGATTTTAATCACAAGCTATTATGATACTATGTAAAATTTCATGCAAACTTACTAAGCTATATGCTGACTTGTCTCTTTTGCCTTCTTCCTTATAACATCACCAAGCTAGCTCGGGGATCGTAGACGTCGGAGCTCGGATCATACTATCAATCATTATTTTGGTATAGCCTAGTTAATTTATTTTCAGTATGGCATGTATAGGGATTATGTAACAGACCGAATCTGACCCTAATTGGAACGATGGTTTCGGGAACACGAATCTGAGCCCGACAAATATTTAAATATCATATTTAGTGTTTATTTTATATGAATTTATATGTGTGAAGATTTCGTAGAAAAATTTTATCGTTTGAGTATCGAATTTGATAAAAAGGACCTAATCGCGTAAAAAGTAAAAGTTACAAATTAAAGTGTAAAGTGTTAAATTGAGTATGGCTTTTTAATAGGAAGTATTGAAAGGGTAAATAACCCATTTTAAGGGTTAGTGGTCGGCCATGGACAAGTTTGTCCTTAAGTTAAAGTGTTTGATTATTTTAATTAAAAGGTTGGTTTAGTAATTTGGTAAATAATTATTATATGTTAAAATAATCAAGAAAAAGAAAGCCATCATCTCTTTTTTTCATCCATGGCCAATTGTGAAGGAAGGAAATAAGCTTAAAACCCTTTAAAATTTCGGCACTTTGAAGCCAAAAATCTAAGGTGAGTTTTAGTTAGTTTTCGATAAATTTTACGTTTTTGAGATTGTTGCTTGAACAAATGTAACCCATGTTGTAATTTTGAATCTAAGCATGCTTGATGTTCAGCCATTGTTGTGTTCATGTGTTTTTTGATATTTGATGATTTTAGATGAAAGATATGTAAAAGATTAGTATGTTTTGTATTGGGAGTTTTGATGAAATTGAGTATTTAGGGCTAAATTGTAAAAATAAATTTTTAGAGGGGCCTATTTGTAAAATAAATGAAATGTGAGGACTTGTAAAGTCCCTAGGAATATTCAGCCCTTGTATAGTCTTAGCTAATTTGGTGTATTTTGTGTGTTATGCAAATAGGACTAAATTACAAAGTTGTGAAATTTTAGGGGTAAAATAGTAATTTGCCCATTTATGTACTTAGGGACTAAATTGAGATGAATTGTGGTTGAATGAGCTAAATTTTAATGTGTTTTAGATCAAGAACAAAGAAAAAGCAGTTTAGATCGGGGAAGAGCGAAGGTTCTCGAATAAGCAGATTTGCACGGTCTATCGACAACAGAGGTAAGTCCTTAAGCAAGTGTATACTAAAGGAATATTTATGAACATTGCATATGATAAAGTTAGGAAATTTAAAGCATAAAATGTATGTTGGCGAATGTGGTAGTATAAATTGATAATGAGTTTAATTTGTTAAATGTGATGTAAGTAAGTAAGTTGGTTTGATAAATGAAAGTTGTATGAAGTATATAAGTTGTGGTGATTTCAGATTAAGTAAAGTGTATTGAAATGTTAAATGCATTGAATTGGGCTAAATGCCTAGTAGGCCTAGTCTTGGTGACATGTTCGAGCTTATTGCCTAGCGGTGCTTCGTCTTGGTTGATCTATTTGAGCTTATTGCCTAGCGGCTTCGTCTTGGTGATCTATTTCGGGCTTTAATGCCTAGCGAGCTTCATCTTTGGTGATCTATTTAGGCTCTAATGCCTAGCGAGATTCGTCTTGGTGAACTATTTCGGGCTTTAAATGCCTAGCAGGCTTTATACCGGTGATGTGTTTTACAAAGGAGAAACCGAATTGTTGTTCAAGGTAAATTGTAACCAATGTGTTTAGTTAAAGGCTCAGGTAAGCAAGTAAGGTTTGATATGTTTAATGTTACTAGAGTTTAACTAATATTACGAGTACAATGATATGTATATTTGAGATTACGATTGATGTGCACAAGTATTATGTGATTGAGTTTGAGCTTGAATGTACTATCATGGAGATTCGATTTTCAAATAGTAGTGCTAAAGGTGAAAGAAATTTTAATATGATAACATGGTTGAGATGAATGATTTAAATGTTTAAGTAATTGAATGTAGTATCATTTTGAGCTTGGGACTTACTAAGTTAGTAAACTTATTTGTGTGTAATGTTCTCCTCTATTTTATAGATTAGGTAAAGACTACACGCTCAGCGGGATCGTCAAGGCAGATCAACCACACTATCGATCTAATTTTGGTACTCTTTTATTTTGGTTTTGGATAGAGGCATGTATAGGAAAGACTTACCCTTGTTTGTTGAAAACTTTTTGGTTCATGTATATAATAGCCATGCGAATATGGCTAAACTTTTGGTTAAATATGTTTATCAAGCTTTTGGATATAATAGTCGGTTTATATCGTTAATGTTTGTGTAAACCCAATCAAGGATTAATTGAATATGGTAAGGAAATATGTGATTGAGAAGTGCAAATATGAGTTGGGTAATGTGGTATGAATAATTAATTGTATACTTGATTATATTGAACCATAGTTGTGTTTTGTTCATAGGTTAGTAATGTTAGTTTATAAAAGATATTGGGTATGTGTATTTCTTTTAAGTTCAAATGAGGTGATTCGATGATGAAATGATTAAATTATGGTGCTTTAGTTTGTTTGTATTTGGTCTTTTGCATGATTCTTAAGCAGTTAATTCGGCATAGTAAACAAGTATATTTAAGTACATTGCTCATGAATATGTCTAGTTAGTTATATATGTATGCTTGAAATGTGATATATGTTTGTGCCATATATGATTTGGTTTAGTGAAATAAATATGTTTTATGCATATGTAATTGATTGCTTATAAGTGTATTATTATTATATAAGCTTGTTTAAATATGATTGAATTGATTGAGCGAAAGTAATGATTATCTGGTAATGCCGTAACCCTAATTCGGTGGCGTATCACGGGTTAGGGTGTTACATTTATTGGTATCGAGCTACGGTTTAGTCGATTTTAGGACTACTGTAGTACGTAAGAGTCTAGCTATACATGCCTCTGAATTTTATATGTGATAGTGTGGTGACTTGACAATTTCAATTGTATTCTATATAGTAAATAGATTCCAATCCCGATAGAGTACATGGTGATGATGTGGAGTGTGTTGCTTTGGTCTCGCATGGATCGGCGCCATTAGACTCTCAACGATTCTTGGTAATCACGAGGAGAGGCTAAACAAGCCTTCTATCAAATGATGAATGAATGGTTTACCCAATTTGTTCAAAATAATCCGGCTGTACAACAACCTCCACCCCGAATAATCGACTCCGGTACCTTTAGCAACCCGATGATAGATCCAATGAGATCTAGTAGGCCCCTGATGATAAAATCAAAAATTTAAAATTTGAGAATTCAAGGCTAATGATAATGATGATGCGAGCGAGTGAAATGTGGCTTGATAACACTATTCGGTGCTTGATGAGTTATCCTGCACTCAGGATGAATGTTTAAAATGTGCTATATCATTACTTGGGACACTTGCCTATCACGGTGGATTACACTAGTATCGGTGGTTCCAAAAGAAAAAGTGACATGGGATTTCTTTGAGAATGAATTCCAAGAAATATATCGATCGAGAGGTTCATTGACCGAAGCATAAAGAATTTCTTGAACTAAAAGCAGGGCAAATGATCGTGGCGAATATGAGCGAAAATTTGTCAAATTGAGCCGATATGCTCGAGAATGTGTATCAACCGAAGCCATTATGTGCAAAAGGTTTGAAGATGGTTTGAATGAAGAATTAAAGTTGCTTGTTGGAATTCTTGAAATCAAAGAGTTTGTGACACTCGTAGAGCGAGCTTGCAAAGCTGAAGAGCTTGGGAAGGAGAAAAAAAATTTGAGACAGAAGCTAGAGACACCCGTAAAAGATCGTCGGGTAAGAATTTCCATTCCACATCTAAGAAGTTTAGAGATGACTTCAGTCGACACAAAGCTACTTCAGATTCATTTAGACGTGATCGACCTCCACCCGAGCTACCTCGATGACCAGTGTTGGTAACATCCCACAGAATCGAGTTGAATGCAAACATTGTGGAAAATGGCATTCTGGGAGTTGTAGAGTTCATGACCGGTCTTGCTTTAAATGTGGATCCTCGGGCCATTTTATTCGAGAGTGCCGATGTTAGGTGGTAGAATCTGACCTGAGAACTCTAGACCGAGTAGTGCATCGATCTGAGGCGGACCACCCGGGCATTCGGCAATGTAAGTGGTAGTCGAGAGGGACAAAGAACACAACGGATCGATCGAGGCTAGAGCTCCGGCTAGAGCTTATGTTACTCGAGCTAGAGGATCTTGCTTCTCGGATGTCATTACGGGTACTTTTACCCTTTATGATACTCTTGTGATTGCATTGATTGATCTGGTTTGACCCATTCATATGTATGTGAAACTACGGTATTGATAAGACTCGCCAGTTGAGTCTCTGAGTTTGTGATTCGCGTATCAATCCTTTGGGTAGATGTGTGTTTGTTAATAAAGTGTGTAAAAGTTGCCCATTGATAATTCGGGATTTTTGCTTCCCAGTCGATTTAATGCTGTTGCCTTTCGATAAATTTGATATAATTTTGGGAATGGACTGGTTAACTTCACATGATGCAGTGGTGAATTGCAAAAGAAAGCTTATTGATTTGAGACATCGAGCGGTGAGATCATTAGAATTGAATCCGATGATTTAGGTGGATTTCCTACAATTATATCCTCAATGTTAGCCAGTATGTGAGAAAAGGTGCGAAGCTTATTTGTCTTATGTCTTGGATAATAAATTGTCGAGAAATAGATTGAATCTGTCTGATTGTATGTGAGTACCGGATGTGTTTCCTAAAGAACTACAGGTTTACCCCAGTCACGAGAGATTGAGTTTGGCATTGAATTAACTCTGGGAACGACTCCGATATTAATAGCTTCATATCGGATGGCACCTCTTGAGCTAAAAGAGTTGAAAGCACGTTGCAAGAGTTAACAGATAGGGGCTTTGCGACCAAGTTTCTCTCCTTGGGGTGCACCAGTTCTTTTGTGAGAAAGAAAGATGGAGCGATGCGAATGTGTATTGATTATCGGCAATTGAATAAGGTAACTATAAAGAATAAGTACCCGTTACCTCGGGTTGATGATTTGTTTGATCAGTTGAAAGGGGCTTCATTGTTTTCAAAAATAGACTTGAGATCGGGTTATTATCGATTCTTGAGTCGAGAGATACGGATGTGCCAAAGACTACATTAGGACGAGGTACGGACATTTTGAGTTTTGGTTATGCCTTTTGGGCTTACTAATGCACTTCTTTGTTTTATGGATTTGATGAATCGGGTTTTAGGCAGTTTTGGATCGATTTGTGGTGGTGTTTATTGATGACATATTGATCTACTCCAAAGATGAAATTGAACACCTTGAACATTTGAGGTTAGTGCTACAAACTTTGCGAGATCATCAATTTGTGTCACGAAGTTTAGTAAGTGTGAGTTCTGGATGAAAGAGGTCAGCTTTTTGGGACATGTTGTTTCAGCATCAGGCATTCGAGTTGATCCGAACAAAATCTCGGTTATACTTGATTGGAAGCCACCGAAAAATGTTTCCAAGATTCGAAGTTTTCTGGGACTTGCGGGTTACTATCGACGATTTGTGAAAGATTTTTCTATGATAGCTACCCCGTTGACAAAGTTATTGCAGAAAGATGTCCGGTTCGAGTTGTCAGAAAAGTTTTGATCGGTTGAAAGCCCTTTTGATGAAGCTCCAGTGTTAGTTCAGCCTGAATCGGGTAAAGAATTTGTTGTTTATTCGATGCTTCTTTGAATGGTTTGGGCTGCGTTTTGATGCGGGAAGGCAAAGTCATAGCCTACGCTTCAAGACAACTGAAGCCGCACGAAAGAAATTACCCGACGCATGACTTAGAACTTGCAGCTATTGTTTTCGCATTGAAAATTTGGTGTCACTATTTATTTGGCGAGAAATGTCATGTTTACTCGGATCATAAAAGTCTTAAGTATTTGATGACTCAAAAAGAGTTGAACTTGAGACAACGTCGATGGTTAGAACTGTTGAAAGATTATGAGTTAGTGATTGACTACCATCCGGGGAAAGCTAACGTTGTTGCGGATGCATTAAGTCGAAAATCATTGCTTGCTCTTCGTGCATTGAACACACGGATGGTTATATCGGTGATAGTTCAATCATAACAGAGTTAAAAGCAAGACCGATGTTTATTCAACAAATTTGCGATGCACAAAAGGCGACGAGATATGGTATCAAGCGAGCTCGGTGTGAAAATAATCAGTCGAATTTGAATTGATGATAATGACCGCTTGAAATATAAAGGCCGAATGTGTGTCTGGGGACTTGGATTTGATTCGGATGTTATTGAAAGAGGCCCATAATAGTCGGATGTCGATACATCCGGTAGTACGAAAATGTATAACGACTTGAAAGCAGTTCTATTGGTGGCACGGTATGAAGCGAGATATATCTGAATTTGTTTCAAAGTGCCTAATTTGTCGACAAGTAAAAGCCGAGCATCAAGTGCCTTCGGATTGCTTGATAGATCATGATACACAGTGGAAATGGGATAGAATTACAATGGATTTTGTATCCGGTCTTCCTATGACACCGAGTAAGAAAGATGTCGTATGGGTTATAGTTGATGGTACTAAATCGACTCATTTTGTACCGGTTAAATGCATGGACTTTTCACTCGATAAACTTGCTGAATTGTATGTATCACAGTTGTAAGATTGCATGGTGTCACCGAGCTCCATTGTGTCGAGATAGAGACCGAGATTTACATCGCGATTTTGGAAGAAGTTGCAAGATGCTTTAGGTACTAAACTACATTTTAGTCTGACCTTTCATCCATGAGACAGATGGTCGATCGAGCGAACTATTCAAATACTTGAGGACATGTTGAGATGTTGCGTTCTCGAGTTTGAAGGCACGTGGAAGCGATACCTACCTTTGATTGAATTTGCTTATAATAACGGTTTTCAATCTAGTATCAAGATGGCACCTTATGAAGCCTTATGCAGGCGAAAGTGTCGAACACCATTATCTTTGGTGAGCTCGGCGAGAATAAGATACAGGGTTGATTTGATTAAAGAAACTAAGCAGTAGCTATTATTAGAGATAATTTGAAAGTTGCCGGATCGTCAAAAGTCTTATCTGATTTGAAGCGTAAAGACATTGAATTTCGGGTTGGAGATCGAGTATTTTTAAAGGTTTCTCCGTGGAAGAAAGTACTCCGTTTTGGTTGGAAAGGCAAGTTGAGTCAAGAGGTTCATCGGATAGTATGAAATCATTGAGCGTATTGGGCTTGTTGCTTATAGGTTAATGTTACCCTCCGAATTAGAAAGGATACGATGTATTTCACGTTTCTATGCTCTGTAGATCTGATCGGATCCGTCACATGTGATTGCTCCGTCGAGATTGAGATACAACTGATATGACGTATGAGGAAGAACCGATCCGTATTTTAGCTCGGGAAGAGAAGAGTTAAGAAACAAGAAAATTCCATTAGTGAAATCTTGTGGAAAAGGCACGGAGTTGAAGAGGCTACGTGGGAGCTGAAGATTCAATGAGGCAACAATATCCGAGCGTTGTTTAATGGTAAGATTTTGGGGACGAAAATCCTTAAGGGGAGAGTTATAACAGAATCGAATCGACCCTAATCGGAGCAGTGGTTTCGGGACCACGAATCTGAGCCCAAAAAATATTTAAATATCATATTTAGTGTTTATTTTATATGAATTTATATGTGTGAAGATTTAAGAGAAAAAATTTTATCGTTTGAGTATCGAATTTGATAAAAAGGACCTAATCGCATAAAAAGTAAAAGTTACAAATTAAAGTGTAAAGTGTTAAATTGAGTATGGCTTTTTAATAGGAAGTATTGAAAGGGTAAATAACCCATTTTAAGGGTTAGTGGCGACCATGGACAAGTTGTCCTTAAGTTAAAGTGTTTGATTATTTTAATTAAAAGGTTGGTTTAGTAATTTGGTAAATAATTATTATATGTTAAAATAATCAAGAAAAGAAAGCCTTGTAACACCCTAAAAATCCCTAGAGTATTTAAATTGCATAAATTGGTGTTTAGATTTTAAAGAAAAATTTTTTTTATTTTTATTTTAGTGCTTATTGAAGTCCTAGAGAGGTAAAGCATGATTTGGAGAAGGAATAAAATTTATTAATTGAGAATTTATTGAAGTGAAACAAAGGTCATTAAGACTTAAGTTAAATTAAGTGTTAAAGAGTGTCATAAGATGAGCAAATGGTAAGGTGGAGTTGGCGCATGGGTTATAGTAAGAGGAAGAGGTTCAAATCCTTGTATAGCACCTAGATGAATTTTTGTTTTAATTTTACGCACATGGATAGAAAGTGTCGGCCAAGAACATATATGGAAGGTGTTGACCATGTTATTTTTGGTTAGTGTATCAATGGATTAAGGAAACAACTAACTTATGGCATGGAATCAAAACTTAAGGAAGGATAGGGGGGACATAAGGCACAAATCAAGGAAGAATTTTGGAAACAATATCTTGGCCAATGGACCATGCATATGGACGACAATATGGCTAGGGGGAGCGAATTTTTGGTGATAGTTTGGCTAGGAATTTTAGTCTTTTGTTTTGGTCATTTTTTTAGTTTTGTGCATAATTTTGCAAATTCTCTCAACCTATCTCTCCTTGGCGAATTGTGCATTGGTAAGCCTTGATTATTTTGACCATTTGGTCATTTTGTTTATTGCTTTAGTACTTGTTTGTGCTTTTTCTTTGAGTGCGAAAATCACCTATACCAAAAGCCAATCTTTTTCTTTTCTTTTTGCCATTGCTTGAATATACACCTCTCTTAAAGCTCGTCTTTTTCTTTTCTTTTCTTCTATTCTCTTTGAAATCAAAGCAACATCATCACCATCTTTTCTTTTATTTTATTTCTTTCAATCGAAATTCTCTCCATCTACACTCTCATGGCGAATGCTAATGTGCCTATAAGCCAAATTTATTTTCTTTTCCTTGATCATACATAGCGAATCTTTCATCAATTAAACAACATTCTCAATCCTTTCCTTTCGTAGTGGAAAATAGGTAAGGGTTCTTTTCCATTTTCGATTTATTATTAGTGTCATGGCGAATATCATTGGTTTTATGAGGGCCTTTTGGATCGATATAACGTTCATTCTAATAACGTTTCTTTCGTTATTATTTAGTGCAATAACGAGATCGAACTCAAGTGATCGGAGAATTGTAGAAACGTTGGAAGCGTTTTATTGTGGTAAGGAAATCACATCTTTTAAAGCCCTTAGTCTTGTTTGATATTATTTAGATCTAACTAATATCCCTTTGGATTTTGAAGACTTTCAAAATAGGGAAGAAAAGGCGGTGGTTAGTCACGTTAAGAGGCGGATCCGTAAATCCCCATTCAAGCGAAGAGCGGTTTGGCGATCAGGATTTTCCACCGGGTTGCGGGCCATCTTAGAAGGAAGTCCATTATTCAAGTGGTACGAACTCCGAGCCATTATCGTTGGTGGATTCTCGGCTGACTAACGAACGATGGCGAGGAGAAGCCGAAAATCAAGTGATTCAAAATCAAGAGGGTAAGATTTTGGATCTAGTATCGATTAAGAATATTTTTACAAAATAGTTGTCTAACGGATCAAAATATGTTTTAGGTCTTGAGAGCGAGAAGGATTAGTACTATCGGTAGCGAGGTGTGTAACTTCACACTCATTATTTTCTCGGTTGGATGTCAATTCGGTATGGAAGTAAATCGTAAAAATGATTAGATCGGTAAAAGCGTAAAATTGATATTTTGATGAAAATACGTAAAAACGACTAAATCGTGAAAATTACGAAATACCTCGAGAAATTATTCGTTATTATGTAAATTGGATGTTTCGTGAAAATGGGCATAAAATACTCTAGTTCGATAAATTGGGCCAAAATACTCTAGTTCGATAAATTGGGCCAAAATACTCTAGTTCGATAAATTGGGCCAAAATACTCTAGTTCGATAAATTGGGCCAAAATACTCTAGTTCGATAAATTGGGCCAAAACACTCTAGTTCGGTAAATGGGCCAAAGCCCACTAAAGCGCTAAATAGACAAATTGCTATATTATGTTTATGGGCCAAATGAAATGTTTATCGTTAAACCCACCATGTTATGCATTATTAAGAAATTTTATATTTTATACACGCATAATGGCATGGGGTGGGTTATATGAAGAGAAGAATGGCGATTGCCAAAAATCTAGTTCGGTGGCTCTGCCACAATAATGGCTTATTGCCTCTAGTTCGGTGGCTCGCCACAATAATGGCTTATTGCCTCTAGTTATTGCCTCTAGGTGGCTTTGCCACAATTATAAAAAGGCTTGATGCCTACGATTGGTGTGTTGGCGGGGTGGGTTGACTTGATCCCCACGGTGTGATGGTTGGTGCAGGGTGTTAGCGGATGGATATTAGGTTTGGGATGGGAAATACATTTTACATGCATTATTAATTATTTTAATTTATGATATAATGTTGAATTACGTAATTGGGCTCAAGCCCGACATAATATCTTGATGATCGGCCCAATAATGGTGGTAAGTGAGTTGCACTTTGAGTTCTAAGTAACTCACCCTTTAATTTTTCCATCTCGGTAATGGAAATTGATGTGGACTTGGTAGAGGATGACTTCGTGGAGGCCATCTTGCAAAAGAGGTTATTTAAACTCGAACTTTTAATAAGTATTTTTTTTTTTACTATTATGGATTATTGTAATAAGGGCCTCTATAAATAACTTGTGAATTTTATGTGTGTTTGGGATTTAAACTATACTTTGGACTTTTTAATTATGGGCTATGATTTTATGATGTTTTTATTAAAATAAATTTGAGTTTTCAAGTATATGGAATTCTTTTATAAATATTTTATTATAGTTAACTCTTTAACAAACTACCTAAAGGTTTTTGATAATACAATGATTTTCAACTAATGTTTTCAAATATTTATCAAATTCAAATACTCTTCAAATTTTAAACCCTGTAAATAATATTGTAGTTTTCAACTCATTAAAGATTTAAAAATAGCTCGATTCATGTAACAAACCAAATCTAGTCTCAATGCATAGACCGGGTTTGGGGTGTTACATTAAGTGGTATCAGAGCCCAGTTTCAAAAACTTCGGTACGTGGTTTGGGTTCGCAAATAATTTACATATGAAATCATTCAAAAATCAGTATGGCACCACAAGCATCCGGCGACAAGTCAAGTAAGTATTTACTACTTAATGATTACTATGATATGATCATAGGAACACTCTAGAACTTCTAGTTTTAGATGTGAAAAACTGTAGAGATTGAGACTATAGGATATGTTGCGAAAAACAACTTTATATCTCAAATCTCATAAAATATCGTTAATAAACACGAAACAAAATTTACGATTCATAAAACTTGTAATCGGATAAGCGAACAAGCTATCATGAGCACTAGAGGGCGTGGTCGTGGGCCTGCGATAGACGTGGCCGTGGTAGAGGCCGAGGTGCTACAAGCTGAAGCACCAAATCATATCTGGGAAGTGGGCCTTTTGCGTCAATTGAAAGTGAAATGGGATCACGCGATCACATGGAAGAAGATCATGCATTGACTCAAGCAATCTGCGAGTCTTGGAAAGGGTCATTGGAACTAGAATTGGGCCAACAACTCGTGGGTCAATTTGAGGCGACTTAAGGCAAATAATGCGAAGTTTTCGGAGGAGTCTCGGTGTAGCTCGAATGTGGTGAATCTTGGCTCGAAGTGTGGAGCGGATTATGGATGATATGGAATGCGGTGAGCAAAAAGCGAGAGGAGCTGTATCCTTATTGAGAGATGAGGCGTGTCGGTGGTGGCTCATTTGTTAGAAAACACCGAAGCCATAGCGATTAATGGGAATTCTTTAAAGCGCCTTCCAAGGAAAATCGTCGGACGAGCTATGTAGGCGCTCGAAGGAAGGAATTTCGAATCTTGTCCAAGGAAGTAAGGCGTGGCGACATATGAAGTGAGTTTTACGTCGAGCCGTTATGCCCGAACAATTGTAGCAACGATCACGAGCGTTGTATGCGTTTGAGGATGGACTTAATGATGAGTGAGGGTTACGATTGCTCCACGACAAGTTAGAAATTTTTGACTCTTGTGGAGAAGGCCAAAATAGCCGAGGAGGCTAAGAACTCGAGCAGCGAGCGAGAAAAATCTCGAAACAAGAGAGAGACACGATGATCTGGTTCTTCCAAGAGATTCGGAAGAAACCTCGGAATGATGAATCGGTTCAAGGTAGAACCCGGTAGCAAATAATCGAAGTCGAGATTGCCTTGAGTGTGGGAAAAGACATTTTGGAGAATGTTGGAGGAAAGCGGCGCATGCTACAAATGCGGTTCAATGGAACATCGATACAAAAATTATCCTCGACGAATGGATCGACTCAAGAAGTCCGTAATAATGATGCACAATGTAGGTCGGGGTAATCAGCTGACCACCGGAGGTCGTGGACCGGTCGTGGTGGTAATGGGGCTGGTCGTGGTCAAGGTGCACCGGGTCGAGGCAATGGTCCTAGAAATGCGGATGCAAGACGGCTGGGTGGTTTATGCGATTAGGCGCCATGAGGGCGGCAATGCACCGGATGTGATAAGCTGATACGTTCTTCATTTTGATGTACTGTTATTGCTTTAATAGATATTGGCTCTACCCATTCATATGTAGCTAGTGCCATATCTGGAAACACAATTTAGAATCAAATTACGAAAATGAGATGATAGTGATTAGTCCTTTAGGACGATCGGTAATGTTAATAAAATATTTAAAGGCGTGCCCTTGAAAATCCAAGAGGAGGTATTCTTAGCAAACTTGATGGAACTACCTTTCGTGAGTTCGATCTCATTCAGGCATGGATTGGTGGTCAAACATCGAGCGCAATTGGATTGTCTTTGAAAAATGAATGTCGATAAGAACCTCGGATGATAAGGAAGTCATAATGATTGGTGAGCGAAAGAACTATTTGGCAAATGTGGTATCTGCACTAAAGGCGGAGAAGTTGGTGCGGAAAGGATATGGAGCATTCCTAGCCTTTATCGTGCTTTGGATGCCAAAGAATTATCTGTGAATGATGTGAGGACGGTGAAGGAATTTCCGATGTATTTCGAAGAACTTCGGTATACCTCGGATCGGGAAGTAGAATTTGGCATTGAGCTTTTGCAGGAGCGACTCCGGTGTCCATTGCTCCTTATAGAATGGCACCAAGGAGTTGGTGAGCTTAAAGCTCAAATTCAAGAATTGTTGGATCGAGGATTCATTCGACCAAGTGTGTCTCCGTGGGGAGCACCGGTTTTGTTCGTCAAGAAGAAGGATGGATCGATGCGTATGTGCATCGACTACGAACAATTGAATAAATTGACGATCAAGAATCGGTATCCTCTGCCGAAATTGACGACTGTTTGATCAATTAAAAGGAGCTTGATTTTCTCAAAATTGATTTAAGGTCGGGTTATCACCATTTCAAGGTGAAAGAAGCGGACATTTATAAGGCGGCATTTCGGACACGTTACGGACACTATGAGTTTGTAGTGATGCGTTTGGACTAACCAATGCACCATTTGCATTTATGGACATGATGAACCGAGTCTTTCAACCATATTTAGACCGGTTTGTGGTAGTGTTCATAGATGACATATTGGTTTATTAGAAATGAGGAGGAACATGACCAGCATTTGCGGATAGTATTACTGACTACTTCGTGATAAGCAATTGTATGCCAAATTTAGTAAATCAAATTTTGGCTAAAGGAAGTGACTTTCCTTGGTCATGTAGTATCGGTAGAAGGAATAAGGGTGGATCCTCGGAAAATTGAGGCTATTCGGATTGGAAACCACCAACATCGATGGTGAAATTGAGTTTCTTGGGTTTGGTGGATACTATAGGCGTTTTGTAGAGGGTTTTCGTTGATTCTTTTCACCTAACTAAAGCTGCTGCGAAAGGAGCTCCGTACATACGGGTGGCGACAAGAGAGTTTGAGAAATTGAAGAAGATCTGACGGAAGCTCGGTTTGATTCAACGGAGGTGGAAAAGAATTCACTTTATTTATTGTGATCGTCTCACACGGGTTTGGGTTGTGTGTTGATGCAAAATGGAAAGGTGGTGGCCTATGCTTCTCGTCAATTGAGACCACATGAAGTAAACTACCCTACCCATGATTTGGAGTTAGCTGCCGTTGTCTTTGCTCTAAAGATTTGGAGGCACTATCTCTATGGTGAGAAATCTATAATCTACACGGATCACAAAAGTCTTAAATACCTCCTTACCCAGAAGGAGTTAAATTTGAGACAAAGAAGATGGGTAGAATTGTTAAAGGATTACGATTTCTCAATCGAATACCATCTGGAAAGGCTAACGTGGTAGTGACGCGTTAAGTCGTAAGACCGTATCTGAATTAAGAGCTTTGTTTGCCCATTTGAGTGCATATGAGGATGGCGGTTTGTTAGCGAACTTGGTGAAACCTCTGTGGTGGAACAAATCAAGGAAAAAGCAGACATCGGATGAGAAGTTGGGACCTTTACTTGACAAGTTGAAAATGGTGAAATTGAAGATTTTGGAATAAACACGGAGGGATGTTGTGCTTTCGAGGAAGAGTATGCATGCCTAAGGACTCGGATCTAAGGCAAGCGATTCTCTGGGGCGCATAGTAGCCCTTATGCTATGCATCCGGAGGAAATAAGATGTATCGAGATCTCCGTGAATAGATATTGGTGGCGGGGTTGAGCGTGAGATTTGAATTTGTGGGCAAATGTTTGACTTGTCGACAAGTGAAGGCGAACATCAATTACCGTGCAGGTTGTTACAACCGATAAAGATTCCTCTTTGGAAATGGGAGAGGATAACTATGGATTTTGTTAGTGGGTTACCGTTAACCCTACTAAGAAAAATTCCGTTTGGGTAATTGTTGATCGGTTGTGAAAGACTGCTCATTTCTGCCGATTAAATGCGGATTATTCATTGCGAAGTTGGCGAAACTATCGTATCCGAAATTGTGAAATTGCATGGGGTACTGTATCTATTATATCGGATAGGGACCCTAGGTTTACATCACGATTCGGAAAGCTCGCATGAAGCCTTGGGGACAAAGTTGAATTTGATCGGGCTTTTCATCCTCGGTCGATGGTCGATCGGAGAGAGTAATTCGAGATATTGGAAGATATGTTAAGAGGATGTGTAATCGACTTGAGGGTAGTTGGGAGGATTATCTACCATTGGCGAATTCGCGTATAACAACATTATCGATCTAGCATTGGATGGCACCTTACGAGGCATTGTATGGTCGTAAGTGTCGTTCTCCTATTGTTGGTGAGTTGGGCGAAAAGCGGATGTTAGGTCTGAGATGATATCTGAGACGGAGGATAAGGTAAAAGTTATTCGAGCACGGTTGAAAGAAGCCTCGGATGAAGCGAAGTCGTCGCAGATCTGAAGCGAAGGGACATCGAGTATAGTGTGGGGATCGAGGTTTTCTTGAGGTCTCTCCTTGGAAAAAGATCTTGAGTTTGGAAGGAAGGGCAAGTGAGTCCTAGATACATTGGACCTTATCGTGTCTTTGAAGCGTGTTGGTCGATGGCATATCAGTTGAGTTACCTCCGGAGTTGGATCAAATTCATAATGTTTTCATGTTTCCATGTTGAGGCGTTATAGATCGGATCCTTCGCACATTATCTGGTAGAAGAATTGGAGTGAATTGATTTGTCTTTTGAAGAAGAACCGGTGGAAATCCTAGACCGAGATGTCAAGGTACTAAGGAAGAAAACCGTGCCGTTGGTCAAAGTTCTATGGCGTAACCACGGAGTGGAAGAAGCTACGTGGGAGCAGGAGGATGCAATTGACAACAATACCCTCACCTTTTTCAACCGGTAAATTTCGAGGATGAAATTTTCTTTAAGGAGGGTAGAGTTGTAACACCTAAAAATCCGAGTATTTAAATTGCATAAATTGGTGTTTAGATTTTAAAGAAAAAAATTTTATTTTTATTTTAGTGCTTATTGAAGTCCTAGAGAGGTAAAGCATGATTTGGAGAAGGAATAAAATTTATTAATTGAGAATTTATTGAAGTGAAACAAAGGTCATTAAGACTTAAGTTAAATTAAGTGTTAAAGAGTGTCATAAGATGAGCAAATGGTAAGGTGGAGTTGGCGCATGGGTTATAGTAAGAGGAAGAGGTTCGAATCCTTGTATAGCACCTAGATGAATTTTTGTTTTAATTTTACGCACATGGATAGAAAGTGTCGGCCAAGAACATATATGGAAGGTGTTGACCATGTTATTTTTGGTTAGTGTATCAATGGATTAAGGAAACAACTAACTTATGGCATGGAATCAAAAACTTAAGGAAGGATAGGGGGGACATAAGGCACAAATCAAGGAAGAATTTTGGAAACAATATCTTGGCCAATGGACCATGCATATGGACGGCAATATGGCTAGGGGGAGCCAAATTTTTGGTGATAGTTTGGCTAGGAATTTTAGTCTTTTGTTTTGGTCATTTTTTTTAGTTTTGTGCATAATTTTGCAAATTCTCTCAACCTATCTCTCCCTTGGCCGAATTGTGCATTGGTAAGCCTTGATTATTTTGACCATTTGGTCATTTTGTTTATTGCTTTAGTACTTGTTTGTGCTTTTTCTTTGAGTCGAAAAATCACCTATACCAAAAGCCAATCTTTTCTTTTCTTTTTGCCATTGCTTAATATACACCTCTCTTAAAGCTCGTCTTTTCTTTTCTTTTCTTCTATTCTCTTTGAAATCAAAGCAACATCATCACCATCTTTTCTTTTATTTTATTTCTTTCAATCGAAATTCTCTCCATCTACACTCTCATGGCGAATGCTAATGTGCCTATAAGCCAAATTTATTTTCTTTTCCTTGATCATACATAGCGAATCTTTCATCAATTAAACAACATTCTCAATCCTTTCCTTTCGACCGTGGAAAATAGGTAAGGGTTCTTTTCCATTTTCGATTTATTATTAGTGTCATGGCGAATATCATTGGTTTTATGAGGGCCTTTTGGATCGATATAACGTTCATTCTAATAACGTTTCTTTCGTTATTATTTAGTGCAATAACGGAGATCGGAACTCAAGTGATCGGAGAATTGTAGAAACGTTGGAAGCGTTTTATTGTGGTAAGGAAATCACATCTTTTAAAGCCCTTAATCTTGTTTGATATTATTTAGATCTAACTAATATCCCTTTGGATTTTGAAGACTTTCAAAATAGGGAAGAAAAGGCGGTGGTTAGTCACGTTAAGAGGCGGATCCGTAAATCCCCATTCAAGCGAAGAGCGGTTTGGCGGTCAGGGATTTTCCACCGGGTTGCGGGCCATCTTCCTAAGGAAGTCCATTATTCAAGTGGTACGAACTCCAGAGCCATTATCGTTGGTGGATTCTCGTGACTAACGAACCGATAAGCGAGGAGAAGCCGAAAATCAAGTGATTCAAAATCAAGAGGTAAGATTTTGGATCTAGTATCGATTAAGAATATTTTTACAAAATAGTTGTCTAACGGATCAAAATATGTTTTAGGTCTTGAGGCGAGAAGGATTAGTACTATCGGTAGCGAGGTGTGTAACTTCACACTCATTATTTTCTCGGTTGGATGTCAATTCGGTATGGAAGTAAATCGTAAAAGCGATTAGATCGGTAAAAACGTAAAATTGATATTTTGACGAAAATACGTAAAACGACTAAATCGTGAAAATTACGAAAACATACTCGAGAAATTATTCGTTATTATGTAAATTGGATGTTTAGTGAAAATGGGCATAAAATACTCTAGTTCGATAAATTGGGCCAAAATACTCTAGTTCGATAAATTGGGCCAAAATACTCTAGTTCGATAAATTGGGCCAAAATACTCTAGTTCGATAAATTGGGCCAAAACACTCTAGTTCGGTAAATGGGCCAAAGCCCACTAAAGCGCTAAATAGACAAATTGCTATATTATGTTTATGGGCCAAATGAAATGTTTATCGTTAAACCCACCATGTTATGCATTATTAAGAAATTTTATATTTTATACACGCATAATGGCATGGGGTGGGTTATATGAAGAGAAGAATGGCCGATTGCCAAAAATCTAGTTCGGTGGCTCGCCACAATAATGGCTTATTGCCTCTAGTTCGGTGGCTCGCCACAATAATGGCTTATTGCCTCTAGTTGGTGGCTTTGCCACAATTATAAAAAGGCTTGATGCCTACGATTGGTGTGTTGGCGGGGTGGGTTGACTTGATCCCCACGGTGTGATGGTTGATGCAGGGGTGTTAGCGGATGGATATTAGGTTTGGGATGGGAAATACATTTTACATGCATTATTAATTATTTTAATTTATGATATAATGTTGAATTACGTAATTGGGCTCAAGCCCGACATAATATCTTGATGATCGGCCCAATAATGGTGGTAAGTGAGTTGCACTTGAGTTCTAAGTAACTCACCCTTTAATTTTTCCATCTCGGGTAATGGAAATTGATGTGGACTTGGTAGAGGATGACTTCGTGGAGGCCATCTTGCAAAAGAGGTTATTTAAACTCGAACTTTTAATAAGTATTTTTTTTTTACTATTATGGATTATTGTAATAAGGGCCTCTATAAATAACTTGTGAATTTTATGTGTGTTTGGGATTTAAACTATACTTTGGACTTTTTAATTATGGGCTATGATTTTATGATGTTTTATTAAAATAAATTTGAGTTTTCAAGTATATGGAATTCTTTTATAAATATTTTATTATAGTTAACTCTTTAACAAACTACCTAAAGGTTTTGATAATACAATGATTTTCAACTAATGTTTTCAAATATTTATCAAATTCAAATACTCTTCAAATTTTAAACCACAACTCATTAAAGAAAAATAATATTGTAGTTTTCAACTCATTAAAGATTTAAAAATTGAGTTTGAGCTTGAATGTACTAGCTCGATTCATGTAACAAACCAAATCTAGTCTCAATGCATAGGACCGGGTTTGGGGTGTTACATTAGTTGGGTAATGTGGTATGAATAATTAATTGTATACTTGATTATATTGAACCATAGTTGTGTTTTGTTCATAGGTTAGTAATGTTAGGTTATAAAAGATATTGGGTATGTGTATTTCTTTTAAGTTCAAATGAGGTGATTCGATGATGAAATGATTAAATTATGGTGCTTTAGTTTGTTTGTATTTGGTCTTTTGCATGATTCTTAAGCAGTTAATTCGGCATAGTAAACAAGTATATTTAAGTACATTGCTCATGAATATGTCTAGTTAGTTATATATGTATGCTTGAAATGTGATATATGTTTGTGCCATATATGATTTGGTTTAGTGAAATAAATATGTTTTATGCATATGTAATTGATTGCTTATAAGTGTATTATTATTATATAAGCTTGTTTAAATATGATTGAATTGATTGAACGAAAGTAATGATTATCTGGTAATGCCCGTAACCCTAATTCGGCGACGTATATGGGTTAGGGGTGTTACAGATTATGTCATTTTGAGTTATGTCATATTGGAAGCCAAAGTGTTGACTATTAAGGTTATTATTCTTTTTGTATATGGCCAAAGAAATTGGCCAATATTTGTTAAGTTCCTTATATTGATGATGATGAGTTTTTATGAATTCTATAAGTGATGTTTTAGGAATTATTCATAGTACATGAATGCTACATTATGTATTGCTTGAGTTGGTATAAGTGCATTTATGTTTCAAGGTGCAAATGGCTAGGAGAATAGCCTCTAATTATCCACACAGGTAGGCACACGGGCGTGTGTCTAGGCCGTGTGTCCCCTGCATTTAATTGCGAGAATTTGGATTAGCCACACTGGCCAGCACACAGGCGTGTGCTTAAGCCGTGTGCCCCTTAAGGGGTTGCTGACGTCATAAACAGAATACCTCAGGTTTTCACACACGGGTGAGGGCACGAGCGTGTTGAGGCAGCGTTATGGACATGGGCTGAAGACACGAGTGTGTCCCCGACCATGTGAAAACCCTTGAAGGTTCATTGTAAAAAAAATAATTTCTACAAGGACTAGGGACATGGGCGTGTGAGACCACACGACCATGTCCCATGTCACACGGGCGTGTGACCCCTGTTTAGGCAAAAATTTTCAAAGAGTGCAAAAGTTTCCAGTTGAACTCCAAAATCTTTCGGGTGTAATATTAAGGCCTCGTAGGCCCATAATATGCATGTTATGATTAAGAAGGAAAAGTTTTAATTTGGAATGAAATTTTATAGCCCGGTGATACATGTTTAAGTAAGGTTAAGTACGATAATATCTCGTATCCTGTCCCGGCGTCAGACATGGGTAAGGGGTGTTACACATGAGTTGTCAATTTCCCAACATTAGGGGGAGAAACAATAACTTGGAATGAGTTAGGGGGAGAGTAATTGAACCAGAAGTTCAATAAGGATAACTTATTACAAGTTCACTGTTAGATGTATTTACAACCTTAATGAGAATAACCAAGTGTTATGTACCATCTAATATTTAATTTGAATCAAAGTCCCAGTAGGACAATCAGTTAGAATAAATAATAGATTGATTGGTTCCAAAGATGAAAATTATTCTAGATAGTCATATAGTGGAGGCGGGTGCTCCAGAAGAGACCCAAGACATAACTAATAAGTAAAACTTCAGAAGAGATTCAGGTACTTGGAACTGAATTTTAAAAATAAGAGATCTCGATAAGTTATGTCAATTCTAGAAAATGTGAACCGAATAATAAAAGTGGTCGACAATGATTTTACATGCGATATTATTATTGAAATAATGAAATAAAAGGAGGATATTGAATAAATCTATTGAGAAATATAGATATGGAATAAATTGATCAAAATAGAAAGATGCAACTCAAATACAATTAAATTGTGGAGTTTTTGGACTAGTAGTCCAAATATCTAAAGGTATAAAGCCAATGAGAGTGCAAATAAAGTAGTTTTGCAAAAGCTAAATAAAAATATAAAGTTTTTCGCTAAGTACTGGTATTGATTATGAAAAGATATAATATTCTTTTGTTGTGGATGCAATAACCTTTAGATATATTATTAAATTGACAATTCATAAAATATTTAACTTACGTCTAATGGTTGTTGTTACAACATTTATAAATCACTATATAGTAAAGTTTATATTAAAATCCTTGAAGGATTTAGAATGCTAGAAGCATATTGAAATTTTCGAAATTATTCATTTATAAGAATTGAAATAATTTGAACATATGTGGTAAATTTGAGTAGTTGAAGGAGGATTATAAAATGATCCAAAATACCTATTTGTGTTTTTATAAAAGAATCATGATTAAAGTTTATTATGATTATTGTTGAATCTCCTGAAGAGATCAAAATATATTTCCCCAAATTTCCCTCACTCATGACTTTTAAAAGAATGGTGATATAAATGGTTAGCAAATGCATTCAAATAGTCATTTGAAAAACTAGTATTCAAGATTGAATACGTACAATATGAGAAAATATGTGATGTTTTCATGAGGGGGTAAATACGCGTTGCACTCTTTTTCCCTTAATCGAGGTTTTATCCCATTAGGTTTTCCTGGTAAGGTTTTTAATGAGGCAGCATATTATGCGTATTATAGATTATGTACTCTTTTTCCTTTATTAGGTTTTTATCCCACAGTGTTTTCCTAATAAGGTTTTGGAGAGGCACGTTATCTATCAATGGAAATCCAATGGGGAGTGTTATGAATATCTTATTAAGTGGATTTCCATCATGATCAAGATAAAGTTTTAATGTACTTTAAATTCTAATAGTTATTAGAATTAGATCTCTACTTCTATTATACTTCTTGTGTCTATAAATAGAGACTCTGATGAAGCATTATAATTACCCATTTTGATCAATAAAGTACATTCTCTGTTGCTTTCATATTTTTTTTGTTCTTTATTCTCCCTATCTCTCTTTATTTTATAACATGAATTCCAAATATACATGAATTCCATGCAAAAAGAAAAAGAAGAAAAAAAGAGAGTTCAAAATTGATCATACCCACACTCGTATCATTCACATTACCATTTTAAAAATGATGCCAAATGAGTTTATCTTCCTTTCCTGTCTTCTAATCGAGATTAAGGGAATGACTTTCCTATCATCCTCGTTAAAGAATGACCTTATGATTCCACATTCTACCATTTTTGGTAAGATGTTTCACCAAATTTGGTCCCTCCTTTTTGGGTTGTAATAAGGAGATTTTAACATTTAGGCTTGTAAGGATTCACTTCCCATCCCAAATTAAAATATTTTTCCCATTTCACACATTCCACTTCAAGCCCTTTTCAATAAAATTGAGCTTTTCACAAATGCTATTCCATGCCCATAAAGAATTTTGGCTTTTTTTTTAACCTTAAAGCGAGGAAAAATTAGGAAAATAGTTTCCTTCGATAAGCAAAGTCTACTTGGAGTTTAGTTTTGAGGAAGTCTCCAGACTTGTTTAACAAGGAATGCTGAAGGTTGAAAGTTGAAAATCATGAAACCTTATTTTGCAATTTTTTTAAAGTTATTTTGTTCCACGACTATCAACAAATTAAATTATTTGATGGATTAGTCCTGAATCATCAAAATTTATTCATCATCATTTTTAATTCAAAGAAAAAAGTGGATTAAATTGTTCGCATACTACGTTATACTATATAACATGGGGGTTAGCATATATAAGACATATAGGGTTTGCATATTAAAACTTGTAGAGTTAGCATGTATAAAACATATAGGGTTCGCATCTATGCACTAAGGTATCTCAAATATATTCCTCCTAGGGTTCACTTAAATATATGAAGTGTTCGCATACTAAATCCTATACGGTTCTGCATATGGGTTCGCATATAGTGGTTCGCTCATAATTACTACAGTTTGCATAGTGGAGTTTGCATATATATAGCAGTTTATATAAGGGTTCAAGCATATGGTTCTCATTCATAAGAATCACACATATAGGGGGTTCACATACATGGGCTCGCGTACAGAGGGTTCGTCTATAGGGAGTTCACATACAGGTGTTTCGCCTAAACAGATTACTTACTTTCCTAATACTTCAATTAATCATATATAATGATTTAAGTTTAGATTCCACACCTAATTTGAAGATACAAAAACATTAATTTGGATGAAGGAAATGACAACCTAGTGGGAAGAGGGGGACAGATTTGAAAACCTTGAAATCTTTTAAGAACCCTAGTTTTAATGAGGGTTTCGACAATAAAGAAGAGGAAGAAGAGAATTTTGAGAGCTTTTCTTGAAAAATCTTCAAAATATGAATTCTAGGCTTTTTGAAAAGATTGGCAATTTATAAAACTTTTCTTCCCTAATTGAAATAGGATTAGGAATTCATGTAGAGTTAGGATTGATTTAAATGAAGGACTAAAATGAAAAAAATAAATTTTGGGCTGGGCTAGTTGGAAAATTCAATACTTTATGGGGTAAAAATAAGAAAACAAAATATTTTGGCTAAAAGGTACACAATGGGTTTTAAACTTGAGACCTAAGAGAAAGCTAAGGGTTTATCACTGAACTAAAAAACTCATGCTTATTAATTCTAGAACAAAATTAATTTTTAAAGCATTCTAAATTCTCTTACCCTATGTTTAAAAAAATAATAAAATATAAATTTATTCTTTATTTCTTCTAGCCCTAATTTTGAGATATAATATCTCGACAACCAATAAATTAAATTATTTGATGGATCTAGCCTAATTCACCGAAATTATTCATCATCAATTTTTAATTCGAAGAAAAAAGTGGATTGAATTTTGAAACACTGCATTATTTAGACATATCACGAAAAAAAATCATTATTCCAAATTAAGTACCTGTACTAGATATATTTCAATAAAAAAATTCAAGTGTAATGATACCAAGGAATTGAATTCAATACTTCCTCATATAAAATTACATTCTCTAAGCACCAATAAAACCAAAAAATATCCTTGTTGCAAAAAGAAAAAAGAAGCAAGGATTGTTCGCATTTGTATAAAGATGAATCCACTTAATCAAAGCCCAATCGAAGTGGTTTAATATGAACAGAACCAACCCATTAACTCAAAAAGGACATATTTGGTTCAAAATTGACCACTTCCAATCAAAGTCACATTATTCGAAAACCTCTATGCATGTTATCTTCTAAGTAGTTATAAAGATGAAAATACATAATTTAAATGGATGCCAATTGGTTTATGACCAATGGAGAGTTTGATTCTAAATGGGATGCCTAGTCTATCAATAGATTTATTTTGTTCCCATTATAATGATGACTAACATGGTATTTTTTTAGGGATGTTCATAATTATATAAATTTCCACATATTAATAATTTATATTATATAGAATTTGTTAAGAGCGAAAATATTTACTATAAAGTATTTCACCTCTCAATGGAATAAATTTTTTTCATTCCAAAGTATTTTTTTTGTGTTGGAATTTTGTCTTTCGTATTTTGAGAAAATATTAAAAGGTTAAAAAGGTTCACAAGGTTTAAGAAGTATTTTCGTTACAAGTCGTATTTCCACCAATCGAGATGCTCCCTAAACTCCGTAATTCCCTTTAGGTTCTCCTCGAAGTACAAGAAATAAAACCTCAATACGAGGAGAATACCTTCTATTGAGGGAGTGAGACACTCCGATACTCACCCTCAACATAAAGATGTCATTTTGTTGAGGGGAGGTTGAGCCAAGTGGTACTAAGTATGTAAAAGTAAGATATTTAAATTTTGATTGATAGTTCGATCCCTCATAGGCGCGATATACATAATTAATATTATACACAAATTAGAACTTCTTCTGCGAGTTTATAAGTTGTGTCTTCACTAATTGAGGTGTTCCGTAAATTTCTTTAAATTTTTCTTAAAAGATAAGACAAAATCCCAAAATAAAAATAACTTCCATTAACATAATGAGATACTCCACAATAGTGACCCTCAATAAAATTCAAAACTTTTACATCATATTCGAATTTTTTTATCATGTTGCTGCCGTAGGATCATGACGCTTGTCTAATACCAGGAGATGCTCCCCAAAGGTGAAGAATGCATCATAATTTTAGCTAGCTATAAACAAGTAGAGTAACATTCTAATTATGCCAATACCTAGTATACTTAATGCACTTCCTCCTCCATTGTAAGCTACCTTCTGGTTATTATTCCTATGAAATGGACACTCCTCCATTGTAAGCTAGCTTCTCATAATTTATTATTCAAATTTTATCCCCCTATAAGCTATGTCATAAACTACGTCATATAAAATAGACAAGGGCATAAACAAAACGTAATATGATAATAAAATACAAATATAATATAAAAATAGCACCAACATTTATTAAATAAATTACAAAAATGAAAAATTAGTATAAATAAATAATATTTTAAATAAGAAGATAACATATCTTGCATTAAATTAAGACCAAAATATGGCTCCCATGTGATTTACTGCTAAATTACTCTTGGTCCTTGTGCTTTGAATTCAATGTAGAATTCCTCACTTTGACTTCTTAAGTGTTCTATCAATTTATTATTTTTAATTCTACTAATTCTTTGTTTAAAGTATAAATATTTATTTTATTCAATTAAATATTAGTAGTAATAAGTAGTTGTTGGTTCTGTGGCAGGAAGTAGGGCACAAAGAGTCAGTAATTGTGGATGCACACTTAAGCAGCCCTGCTCGAATTCCAACAAACAAAAGGATATATTTAATATTTTTATTTATCTGTCTTTTAAAATAATAAAATACAAATATTTTAAAGAATTGGGAAATGAAACGTACCCAACAACGAGATCACGAGAGAAATTGAAACACGTAATGATTTTCTTCTAATTTTATTAACAATAAAGTCAATACTTTTTCTTTTTCATAATAGGAATGTTAACCTACTACCCCTTATTTATTTATTGCTATTTCTTTATTGTTCATATTTTAAAAAAATTGCAGAGGACTGGATTTAAAAATATAGTGCATACTATTTCTTAAGAATAATTTAAAAAACAATAATTTCATGAAGGAATATTAAATTCTCAATATATATAATTTTATAATAAATGAAATTAATACAAATTAAATGAATTTAAAAATCCTTTAAATATCATGTCATGAAATTTTGTGTGAGAAAAAAAAGAGAATCTAAATTTTAGTTTTCATAAAAAAAAAAGAAGAATTATTTTGGGACTCAAGTCTAATATCAAAAGGAAAATAAATAAATAAAGGCAAAATCAACACTTTAAGAAAATTTATTATTTTATCCCTTCAATCATTAATCTCAACAAAACACTATCCTTAATCTTCGCCAGAAATCCGAACAACATGTTTATCTTTTCACTTTCTTACAACACAATCAAAGTTTAAAAGCATTGATATTAAGTGAGTATAATTTTCGTAAAAATTTAGAATATAACTAAATTATACAATGTTTTATTGTTAATAAATGTGTATAAAATTAAAATAATTCTACTTATTAAAATAATTAAATTTATCCTAAAGTTGTCAATGTTCATCTGACTAAATAGTGGACTCAATCACTTTCTATTAAAATAATTGAGCACTTGCATGATTAAAAAAACCTACTTTCTTTTTCTGGATTAATTGAATGTATAGTTGAATCTCGTTTTTGATTGTCACTTTCAAAACCTATCTTTAGGATGCAAAGAACTGTCAACTTAAATTTCATTTTTGAGTATTACAAAATTTAACAATTTTCTTTTTAAACGGTGTTATTGTTAATGCTTGAATCCTAAATCTTTATTCTTAAATTATTGGCCAAACCCCACATATTTGAGCAAGTTAAATAAATTATCATCAGTAACTCATATACTGAGCACCCTAGTTTGAGTTCATTATGCGTAATTTGAATGTGGTTGCTGTCTCAAATTTTAAAGGTAAAGACTGTAAAAAATAATATTAAAATAATTAAAATTTTCTACCTAGTTCTTCATCATCTTTTAAATACTTTATCTTTAAAATTCTCTTTTATTTTAGATTACCTATAATAACAATCCTTACATTAAGTGATAAGTAACTCTTTATTTACCTATCATTTTTACATTTTCATTGAAAAATTCAATCATTTGATTTTATTATAGATTATCAAATGTGCTTAAAATTTAAACCACTAAAAATATTAATTTTCAGTTAGATGTTGTTTGATAAGCTAAAAAATTAAGTACTAAAAAATAAGTGTTAAAAATTAAATATTAAAAATTTAAGCACTGAATTTAAATTATATTTTTATATATTACTTAAAATTAATTATGAAATATAATTATATATTTTTATAAATATAGATTTTAAATTATAAAAATAAAACTCTATATTTTATCCTTAATTTTTAAACATTTCACCTCATTCTAAAAAAAAATTTAAATGTAAAATTTTTATAAGATAATATAATATTAAAATAAATAAAATATAATATAATTAATTGAAAATATTCTCCATAAATAGCTCTCATCTATTTATTATTTTTCACACTTTTTTTTATATAAAATTCTATTAGATTGTTTTTATTTTGAATTGTCAAACATGCATAAAAAATAAATTTTAATTTTCAATTGATTTAATTTTTCAATAGGTTATCAAACAAGGCCTTATTTAGAGTTGAGTTAGTTATTAAGTTAATTATTTACTCCCAATGGGAGAATATAAGTACAAATCTTAGAGATGATATTGTTAGAATGGGCAACCCCAACTTTGAATATGAACCGTAAAATAGACATAGTGAATACGAAAAAATTAGACAATTCAATAGTTGTAATTATTAATTCTAATTAAAATTGTTGATGTAGTTGCAATTTCATAAATAATAGGGTAAGTTACACCTAAGGTTATTAAACTATTAGTAAGTTTACGTTTTGGTCACTTAAATTCAAAAGTTACAAAATAGTCACTAAACTATTTAAAAGTTTTCATTTAAGTCACCAAGTTATTAAGTATTTTTTTTTTTAAGTTTGGCTAGTGAGTTCTAAGCAACGATTTGACGATAAATATAGTGGATCAATGCCCACCAATGAGTAGAAGAATATACCTTAGATCCAAGTTGATCTAATGATAAGTGCCAGAGATCGAAGAAGAAAGTTTTTTGGTTCATAAATTCGTGACATTTAAAGTTGTTTCATGAAAAAAAGTGAACTGTAAAAGAGAAGAGGAAAGAAAGTTTTTAATTGGTGTGAACAGAAAAAACCAATTATGAATTTAATAGTTTAATGACTTAAATAAAAACTTTCGAATAGTTTAACAATTATTTATTAATATTTTAAAATTGAATAGCCAACTTATTAACAATTTAGTAATTTAGGTGTAATTTATCCTAAATGATACAATCCAACTAACTTTCCATGCGTTTTCCTTTTCCTACATGTCTTTTCCTTAGTTAAGCTTTTGACTTTGTGCCACAGCTAAATGTCACGGGTGTAAAATTTAGAATCAGATATTTAGCCGAAAAGCTTTAAATATTCTTAGATTTTATTTACGAGGTAGACGAAAATATTTTATATTAAAAATAAATTAATAAATAATTATTGAAATGGTAAGAGTTTTTATATGGATTTGTTGATCTTGTATTTAAATTTAATATTTTTAAATTATTTTAGTTGATGATTATATAAAGTATGAAAAATAAAATAATTTTATAATAATATTAATTATTCTTTTAAAGTAAAAATAATTTAATAATTTTTTAATTAAGTTGATATCGAATTAATTTGTGGTACTAATTAAATATGTTATAGATAAATAAAGATATTTATCTAAAACTGAGATAAAAAGATTTTGAAGTAAGATGGGTGATAGTTATAAGTGAAGGAAGTGGTTTGAATAATGGGGATAATATGTTATTTTGGTTATGGTATTCAATTATTCACATGTGAGTATCAATTTGGGATTTTTGTAATAGGCAGAGTTGCATATTAAATTCGAAGTCCCTAGTAAATATAAAATGGTGTTGGCCACTAAATCCACTGTGTAGAGTGTTGATTCAATCATGTTTGACAACTAAAGGTCTTTGTCTCAAAATTTTGTCCATTATACAATACTATTTCTAAACCCACTCTCCATTCCCCACATTGCATGATCTTAATTTATTTACACTCCATTTGAGAGCTTTGATGGGAGACAACCGATATGGTGCAGCGAGATGTTCCCCACCATGCCTCTCACATGACCATTCTTTATTTATTTATTTATTAAGAAAGGAAGGAAGTTGTAATTAGACAATCGATGTGCTTTTGGATTAGTTTAAGTGTCAGTGGTATGGTACGGTATTTTCACATTTCATAGTCTAATCCTTGTAAACAATTAATTTAAATCAAAGTTTAGGTTTACCTGCATATTTTAAAATTAAAAAATTATGATATTTTTACTTTTAATATTTTTCTTTATTTAAAATTTAAATATATACAATTTAATATAATTTCAATGTTTGTATTATAATATTGTCATAATATATAATAAAAATTAAATAATATCTCATAATTGGAAAGCACGTTGGATTGAGTCAGTGTAGATTTGAACCTTAAGTTTAGAAGCCAACTCCAATATATATTTTAAATGAGCATATTTTTATATTTATTTTTTTTCTAAACTCATTTTCAAGTATAATATTATTATCTAAATCCTTCTAAATATAAATGAAATTTTAGGTTGGCCAGTAACCTAATTTGTTAGATAATATAAGAATAGAATAAAGAGTTGTAGATGCTCATATTAAAACTTTAAGGGTGTGTTTGGGTGAAGAATTTGTAGTAAGGATTTAATTTGTATAAGGTTTTTAGAATTTTAAAAATGAATTTACTTATTTGGGTAAATATATTAGAGAATGTAACACTCCTAACCCGTAACCGTCGCCAATTTAAGGTTAAAGGCGTTATCAGACAATTCAGATCTTTCACGGACATTTCATAAAATTACAAGACCTTAAACATGCTTTAGAATAAGGTTGGGACTAAACCGAACACATACGGAAATTCTTGAAAATTTAAAAGTTTTTCAAAGTTACAGAGGTCACACGCCAGCGTGAGTAGGCTGTGTGCCTCCCACGGCCTCAGACACGCCCGTGTGTCTAAGCCTTGTCAAAACAGGGCAAACATACTGACTTGTTCCCACGGCCTGAGACACACCCGTGTGCCTCACCCATGGTCGACACTGACTTGCACCACACGGCCAGTTACACGCCCGTGTGTCTTGCCCGTGGTCGAGTCTGACTTGTTTTGCATTGCAACCTCAAAGGACACGGTCAAGCCACACGCCTATGTGCTCAACCGTGTGGGCAATTATAGGCCATTTGCAAGGCCAAAATGCCACCCACACTTTGGGTCATCCCTACAAGCACAATTAAGCATCAATTAAAGCATCATAGTCAACCAAAACATACCAAAATGTTCATCATTTATAACCACTTATGAGCTCCACAATCACACCAACTTATAAATCATTTAACTCGATATATTCACAAACATTTTAAAACTTAACTCATCCACAACTTACCATCAATAATATACTAACTATGCATCAATAAGCTTACCATTCATATAATTATTTCTTAATCATGAAACCATACCAAAAATCAAGCATCATTTAGCATGACATTCATAAACATCATTTTATCTAGCCATATCACATGGCTATACACATATTTCAAACATAACTCAAGGTAACTAGCCTATACATGCCATACTTTAGTATATACATTTCCAAAAGGGTACCAAAATAAGATTGAGTAGTGTGATGACGATCCTTGACGATTCCCCGAGCCTTTAATAGCTTTGACGATATATAAAACAGAGCAAACACACACAGAGTAAGATTTGAAAAGCTTAGTAAGCCATATACAAATAAACTTAACATATAATTCAAATTATCATGAATCATTAACATATCTCAATAGCAAATTCATAATTCTTCATTGGCTCATTATTTAGCCATTGCTTATCAACCATCATATCTCCATCTATCTCATTTGCTCATATCACATTCATTCATATATCACATTTTAACTCATTGCATCTATGTACATATTTACTCACCTTTCATGCCTATTCAAAGCATATACATCAAACGTACAAAACGAATATACAACTCACATAATATATATATATATATATATATCTAAATCCTTTTCTTCGGTTCTTGATCTATACACATTCAAATTTAATCCATTTATTCACCAAATCATTCAATTCAATCCAAAAACACATATTTAGGGAAATTTACAAATTAGCCCTCACATTTTCACATTTTGACATTTTAGTCCTTATTTCACAAAATCACAAAATACACCAAATTCAATACAACCCATGCTTAGCCGAATTTTCATGTAGTCCATACAAGTCCATACATTTCATTTATTTCACAATTTAGTCCCTCAAAATATTATTTTCTCAATTTAATCCAAATTACTCAAAATCACCAAAAACTCAAAGACAAACTATGTTAATCTAACACATATATTTCATATTTCATCAACAATCATCACAAAACTCATGAATTCATCAATGAAACTTTTCAAAATCTTTATCAATTCACAAAATTAAGACATGGGTTTGAGAGAGCACTAAGCAACGATTACAAAAACTTAGAAATTATCAAGAATCGAAGCAAAACATACCTTCAATCAAAGAATATCAATGGCCGAATGTAACCTAAGCTCAAGCTTCTTTTCTTTTCTTATTTTTCGGCACCCAAAAGATGAACAAAACATCATTTTCATATTTTTGGTTTTGTTATTATCATATTATTAATTTATTTACCATATTAACCTTTTAATTAATATATAAAACATTTCAACATTAAGGTCATATTTGTCCATTACCACGCACTAACTTATAACATGGCTTAATTGCTTCATAAGGCCTCCACATTTAAAAGCCACATCAATTCGGCCCTTAATCAAATAGAAAGTTATCTTTTCATTTTATGCGATTTAGTCCTTTTTCTCAAATTAAGTACACAAATGGCAAAATTAATTCACGGAACTTTAGCACATGCTTAACCATGTATCATAGGCACGGAAAATAATATTAAAATATTTTTAACTCGGATTTATGGTTTCGAAACCACTATTCTGACTAGGTTCTAAACCGGATGGTTACAGAGAATTTCAATAGAGATTTTTTTTTTGCCAAAATTTCAAGGAATTAGTAGCTCAATTTCATTTTTTTAAAAAAAATCTACCTAAAGAGGCAGTATTTTCAAAATTTCTTATAACTAATAGACACATGATTTCACTATAAGATAAAACTTAAACTTCAAAAATAAATTTTCGTTTAATTCTAATATATATTTAAAATTTTATTTTATTAAAATGTTTATAAATTTTTACAAATATAATGATATCCATATTGAAATTTTTATTTTATATATTTTAAATGTATTATTCTTCTTTTATAATTTTTAATTTATTAAATTTCAATAATCTAATTATTTTTTCTAAATCAATTTTTATCCAAACCAACAATTACAAATATTGGCATTTTAAATGGATGAATGAAAATTCAAAAGTCTTTGTTGAAAGACACTCTCAATTTGTAAATGTTGGTGCATGATCCATAATATATATATCATCAATAATATTAGTTTCTGCAACATCTGTAATTCAACAATATTGTTTATTGTATAACACAATTATGAGAATGTATTAGTTTAATCATATTTTAAAACAAAATAAAAGTAGATTTATTTAAAACTATTAATCATATTTATGCTAAAAAGTATTTTATAAATTTAGAAGCATTTTAGTTAATCTTGTTATGAGGTATACATTAGTTGGTGTTAAAATTTGTTTAAATGTGTAATTTTGTGAAAATATTTAATTATCAAGTGGAAATGTATTATTTTATTTTTAGAGAAATGTTTAATAAAATAATATATTTAACGAATATTGAGTTGATTGGAAAAATAGAGAAAAGTTAAATAATTTAAAAAGATGAATTAAATATATTTTAAGAAATTTTTAAAAATAGTCATTTTGTTATAAGTTAAGAGTGAGTTTAGATGAAGAATCTTTAAAGTTTGAAAATTTTTAAATTGATAGCATTTTAAAATTCGTTAATTCAAAATGTTAGCAATGGTAATTGATTTGATGGAATAAATAATTATTTTAGTAAAATGAGGTTATCAATATTTTACAAAATTAAAAATAATTATAGAAGAATAAGAATTACATTCAAAATGAAAAACATATTATAATATTTTTAATAAAAATTAAATATATTAAAATGAAATAAAATATTTTTAAAGTTTAAATTTTTATTTTATAAATAAAATTAGGAGGAATTTTGAAATACCACCGGAATTTGAAAGAGGAAACTCAACTCCTGAAATTCCCTATTAAAATAACTCCCAAATTTTGAAATTCTAAAATATTTTTACCTAAGCAAATATTTCTATTTTTAGAATTTAGAAACCTTGGTATAAATAAAACTCCTCCGCCAAATCCATTATCCAAACACACATTAAAAGTTAGAGACATTTGTAATTTTGCTTTGTTAGAAAACTTATTAATTAAAAATAATTTTATTTATTTGCAATATTTTTAGATACATTTGGCATAAATAATTTTTTGTAAAAAATAATCCTTACTTTTTTTTCCAAAGAATATTTGAACAAATAAAACCAAAATAGTGACTAATGTTTTAATAGATATTTTGAGAAATATTTACTGTTATTTAAGAAAAAAAACAAAATTTGGTTATGAAATTATTTGTATGTTATATTTACCAATCAAAATATATATGATAAGAGTTAAACCGATGTAAATATTATAAATAAATATGTCAAAATATTATGTGAAATGCATACTATATACTTTTATTAATAATATAAATTAATAATAAAATAATGGCACATATAAATATGATTTTAAAAGTTTATTTGTATTTGTCATATAAATAATTAAATTGAAGTTATATATTGTAAATAGTAAATAAAAGTTGAATTTAAAATACTATTTTTAAAAAAAAAGAGGTTTTGCTTGGATTAATTAATGAAATATTGTTTGTATAATTTCCATAAAATTAAAGAAGCTAAACACTAAGGACGTATTAAGGAAATAAAAATCCGAAAAATTGAAAAGATGAATGGGTTTATGTTACAATTAATCCATTTGCAATGGTTATAATGATATATATATATATATATATATATTACATTTGATACACTAAGAGTGTGGCTTATATGAAAAATAGGTATCACCTTAAAATTTTTTTTGGTTAAAGAAGGCATTTAAAGTTTTATTCTTTGTCATTTTAGGTATCAACTATTAACTCTGGGAGTCAATCAAATTATGACACATTGTATTTTAAATTAAAATATCTTATATGAAAAATAGATACTCAAATTATGCAACTTTTCTTATACAAGTACCTAAAATATATAATTTTACAACATTACATACTCTTACATAGAATTATAAAGAGTTGTTGAATCAACAGAATACAAATCCTCTTGCAATCCAGTTTATAGCTTTAATTATTAACATTAGTGCAAGAATTGATTCTATAATCATACTCTTGATGCTAATTTTATGAATGAGTTGAAATATTTCAACATTAAAAATTATTCTTATAAAGAAACTGATAATGCTTGAATCTAAAGGAATCATGTTAGTCTCCTTTTAAATCTCTTCTTTCAAGATTCAAAAAGGTGCTTAAGAACATGTTAAATATATATGACATTATAGTCAATGTTGGTGAATCTGAATTTCTTTTAATTATATATTTATAGACATTTTCGTTAAATATTCACCTGTTTATTTAAATTAAAAGAATGATGCTCAGTATAAATTTTAAAATTTTTAATAAACACATAAAATACAAAATAAACTAATGAACACAAAAGCAATTTGATTTAGTTATAATTATAGATTGGACTTGAGGAATGTGATAATGATTCACTATGGAAATATGCTCTAATAAAAACATTGGATCAGCTGACTTACTTTGGTACTATAGAACTTCGTCTCACCAATGGTCTTATAAATTGCTTTAGTATCATAAATAACATTATTAATTGGTAGGCTGCTTACTTGAAGAAATTCTTATGCTACTACAATTGCTTGGTGTAAATTGTAGAATAGAGTATCATTATAAGAGAGAGTTGTGTAATCGTGTTAATTATTAAAATTAAATTAAATATTTGTGTTTAAGACTCTGATCGATACTTATCTTAAATTTAATTTAGGGTTAATTCTAGTTTTTGTTAATATATTAATTAGATAAAATTAAAAATAAAAATTTAAGTAAAGTAACTTACTAAGAAGATGACTAAATCAATAGATGAAAATCTAGAAATTTAACTTCCCCCAGTATTTCACTTAAACCGCGACGAGTTGTTCAACGGGCTAAGCCTTTACAAAAATAAATTTAGAAGTTAATTTTGTGAAATAATATTTCAAGGATTGAACCTAAAGGTAACAGGGTATTTCGAATTCCTTTGCAATTAAATACTCCAATTACTATCTAAGAATTATTAGCCTACTCAATTTATAGTTTTTACACGATTGATAAAAGGTTGCATAAAATAAAATTAAGAAAATATACTAAAAATAACTAAATTAATTAAACTACCAATCTCAATTTGAACATTCTAAACAAGGGTAGAATTAGTGATTAAGTGACTGCAATTAGTGATTGAACTCAAATTTGTTGCTCCTATTGTATTCATCAATTACATTTAAACATTTCAATGTCATGAACTATATATCAACCAAGCCATTCAATTACTAATCTTTACCTATTTCATATCAAATTGAAACATGCCACACATCTATAGCTTATAGGTCTTAAGCATGAGCTTCAACAATTAAGAATAAATCACATTTCTCAACTATTCAACATTTAAGCCTATTTGATTCCAAATTTCCATCTAACTATGTCAACCATGTTTAGCCAAACTCAGCATTCGCATACATATACAATTCAACCATTAAAACCTTCATGACCTTATAAATGAATCAAATCAACCATATACCAACTCATATCCCAAGCATGACAACAAATATACCATTTTCAACTAGGCATCAACCATTGCCAAATCATGCATTAAGTTAGTTACATGCCATGACCAACTTCCAAAATCATCACCGTATACCATATTTTCAACTCATCAAGACTTTTATACATTAAGGTACACAATAAGACACTTATATATATGCCCCAACCTTATATTTCAAAATGATTATATAACTACCGATTCGGTGTTAGTGTGAGCTTCAAGATGATCCAGCTTGATGAGTCCGCTTGATGAGTTCCGTAAGGTGACGATCTACAAGGAAAATGGAAAACAAACAAGGTAAGCATATAGGATGCTTAGTAAGTTCATATGTATAGAACAACATCTACCTTATCTTTTTATCTAGATATTATAAGCTACCTTAACTTGGCATAGTTTGGCTAGACTTGGCAAATGAAAACATCAACAAGGTGAGCATTAACTTATAATCAAAACAATATAATGCCACAATTACTTAATATGCCAAATCATGTCATTTTAGATAACTAATCCCAAAAGCCCATTCAGTCCAAGGGTAATGTAATCACATACATGTCAAAGGCATTATACTCAATTCCTTCAATAACTTTCTGATGGTCACTAAACAAAATATAAATACGACTAAGGCAAGCGCACCTATCGAACAATAGTATAGTTATGGTGAGTAGGGAATATCGTATCCACGAGGACTAAAAGTACTAGTAATTAATGTTTTTCTATTATTTAGCAGACAAATTGGAGTTAATTTAAATTTACTAAACTAATTAATCTAGTAATGCAACAGAGAATGAAATAGGAAAATAATCAAATTTAACCAATGAGATAGACAATACCTAGGAAAGAATCCACCTAGGCTTCACCTATTATTACAAATCTGAATTAAACGATTTATGCACTTGTGTCTTGATCCTTAGAAATTCCTAAATTATGTTAAATATCTTTCGAGAGTAAGAACAACAAGCTTTAAGTTGATTAATTGAAGTCTCTTTCTAATTAAAACCCTTATCGTCACAAGTTAAAATAAACAAAATGTAGTAAGCTTTCAAATGTGAATGAATAAAATTAAAATAATATTGTGAAAGATGGAAAATTGAAATCAACACAATGTAAAACGACTAAAAATAGATAGAATGTATAAAAATTTAAAATAAGCAATATATGAGAGAGTTTGAAATAGATCATATAATAAAAATAAACATAATAATGCGTAAATGATTTTTAAAATAGATATTATGTAAGAAGAAATTTCAAGTGAATATTATACACAATAATTCAAAATGTAATATATTGATTTAAAATTGATAATGTACATCAAATGAAAAACTTAATATAAATAATGTACAAAAGAGATAATAATATATGAAAGGGTTTTAAATAAACAAAAATATATAATAAAATATAGTTTTTAAAGAAATAAATTATATACATAATAGGTTTAAAAGAAAATATATACATAAAATAATATGAAATCAATAGTATATACATAGAATAGAATAATTTTAATATAAATTATATATGTACGTATAAAATAATAATATATAGGAGTATTTAAATTAAGTATTATACAAATCTTTAAAACAAAGAGATATAGAAGAGAATTTTAAAATAAATAGCTATATAATTAAACAAATAAAAATGTAACACTCCAAACTCGGCCTAGACGTTACGACCGAATCTGAAGTGTCATACCAAAGTGTCGTTTGAAAAAAAAAACACCGCTAGTTTGATAAAAGCCCAATACTAACGTTAATTCACTTTGTGACGTTTAAGGAAGTAAAATCATAAACTCGTTATCCCTTTGTTGATCAAAATGTTCATTAACAGAATTGAATATTTTGGAAGCTTATTCAAAGAGTCAACTTTAAGTTTTAGAAATCGTGATATACCTTAAAAACTGTTATCGTTTTAAAACCCGCATTTCCTAGTCTAGCAGATAGTACTCAAAAGAAAATACCAAGTAAAAGTTAAAAATCCCAAAAGGCCTTATTACATAAACATTACCCCAACAAATTAAAATCAGATGAAATAGCTAGGTTTAAGTTAAAACGTTGCAAGCATGTGGCCACCTCCGAGTCACTCGCGGCTCCAAATCCTCCACGGTTGAAGGTTTCTTGCGCAGTTAAAGAAAAAGGGTGAGTTACGAGAACTCAGTGTGTAATCCCCTATTACATAACGATGCAGGCCCAAGCCCTACTCAAGATCTGTTCGGTGCAGGCCTTAGCCCTATATAGAATCAGAGTGGGTCTAAGCCCAAAATCATGTCAATGCAAAACAGAATGCAGCCCAACCCAGTCCAACCAACACACCACCCGTACCAACCTTACACACTATGTGGGGACCAAGTCGACCCACTCAGCACTACACACTAATAACTTAGGCTTTATCATGTCCCGCACATAACTTAGGTGTTTTGGGCCGCGTAAGGCCGAAAAGGGGCCGTGTGGGCCCAGTAGGCTTGTGGACCCATATAGACGAAATATGGGGGATGTGATAAGTTATTGATTTGGGCTGTGCCGTTTGCATAGCCGTGGTTGTTTCTAGGCTGAATGGGCCACACGAGTGTGTGGGCCCACTTGGGTAGGGTAGTGGGCTCCAGGCCCATTTTCACCGTTAAGTGAAATTATGTTTCTTGAGTCGCTCGAGGCGACTGTAGACCTTCTGAGGGGTTAACAAAATTACTAAAATACCCTTGGTTTACAAAATTATCGAAATGCCTTTTGTTTACAAAATTACTGAAATACCCCTAGTTTACAAATTACTGAAATACCCCTGGTTTACAAAATACTAAAATATCCCTTTTTTACAAATTACTAAAATGCCATTGGTTTACAAAATTACTGAAATACCCCTGGTTTACAAATTTTTAAAATACCCCTAGTTTACAAATTACTGAAATGCCCTTAGTTTACAAATTATTGAGATGCCCCTAGTTTACAAATTACTAAAATACCCCTGGTTTACAAATTACTAAAATACTCCTAATTTACAAATTACTAAAATACCCTTGGTTTATAAAATTACTAAAATACCCCTAGTTTACATTACTAAAATGCCCTCGGTTTACAAAATTACTGAAATTTCCTTGGTTTACAAAATTACTGAAATGCCCTTAGTTAACAAAATTACTAAAATACCCATGTAGGGTAGAATTACTGAAATACCTCTGTAGGGTAGAATTACTAATTTATCCTTGTAGGTAGAGTTACTGAATTACCCCTGTGGGGTAGGATTACCGAAATACCCTCATAGGGTAAATGACTACTTTGCCCTTGTAGGTAAATGACTGACTTAGACTATGAATTTGACTAATTTGACTGTGATTGTATGATTGTGTTTTAACTGACTTGAATGGGGTCGTGTGACTGATATGCTTTAGTATATGTTTAAATGTCTGTTACTGAGCATGACCATTTTACATACATGTGTAATGATTGAGCATGACATACACGACATATTACATGGGGTTAGGACTTGTGTTGGAGGAAGTACTGTACTAGTGGCTCTGCCACGTTTTACTGCTCTGGGGCTTCGCCACGTATACTAATTTTAGTGGCATGGCCACTTTCACTGTTATTAGCAGCTCTGCTGCGTTAGCACTATGGACTAGTGGCTTTGCCACGTTTTACTGTTATAGTGGTATCGCCACGTAATCTGATTTTAGTGGCTCAGCCACGTATACTGTTATTAGTAGCTAGGCTACGTTATTGGTGTGTTGGCTGGGTGGGTCGACATGGTCCCCACGTGGTGTGTTGGTTGGTACGGGAGGTGTGTTGGCTGGACTAGGTTGGTATGCATCCTCATACTATTGCATATTTGTTTATGAGATCTGCCACTGTACTAGGCTTAGGCCACTTGTTCTGATATTGGTTTGGGCTAGGCCCAATTGATGCTGTAATGGGTTGCGTCCCAAATGATATTGTGGTGGGCTTTGACTCACGTATGCTTTAAACTGACTGTATTGTTACTCTTAAAGGGCTTCGACCTAGACTTTTTAAGTTTCTGTTTCTATATACTAATTGTTACTCTAAGGGGATTACACATTGAGTTTTCATAAACTCATCCCATTTTTAATTGTGCAGGTAATCTCCAGCCTTAGAGGATTCGGAGCTGCGAGGGACTCGGAGAAGACCATACACTACTTATGTTTGCTATTTTGATTATTTACTTTTAAATATTTTTATTTGGGTTGTTATAAGGCCTCTTTATTTTTAACTTATTATTTCTGATATTTATTTATGATGGTTTCTAACTACTAAAAGTGGAATACGATTTCCAAAATGATAGCTGTCTTCAAAACACTAAGTTTCCACAACGTTTTCAAAATGCTTCTGCAACTCAATTTTTAAACATCACATTTTCATAAATTGTTTATTTCAAATATGCTTCCGCAACAGATAAGGTTTTAAAAGTAACTACGTTTTCAAGTGGATAACAATTGCTTAAGTGTTTTGAGTTTTTAACAAAGAGTCTTTAATTCTCAAATAAGTTTTAACAACAAGAAATATGGTTTTGAAAAATGCTTCCATGTGACACGCTAGATTCGGGCCTAAGTCCTAGGCCGGGTTTGTGGTGTTACATCACTAAGCAATCCATGCCCAAAATCAGATCAAATTCCCCAAACGATAGTTCCATCAAATTCGCCGAAAAGATAACCCCTTGGACTTCCAAGGGCACATCTCTAAATAGTTTATTCACTCTAACCGACTGTCCCAGCGGACTTACCATTGACATTTCTCTATCAGTAATTTCGAACTATATACCCAATAACCTAGACACAGTACATGTAACATACGAGTGTGTAGACCCAATATCAATTAAAGCGGTATATGGTACATTATAAATAAGGAACATACCAGTTATGACATCAAGGGCGTCGCCATCCTCTCGGCGCCGAGCAGCGTAGACCAAACTTGGCTATCTCACATCGGTAATACCAGGACCTCTGCCCGTAGCTCCACGACCTCGTCCCAAACCATTTCCCCTCCGCCTAACCCTGACCTCTCGGTGGCTGCTGACCACCTCTTCTAGCTGAATATAGCCCTGACCCGTAGCTTACATCTGACCTAGCCTCTGAGTACATTCTTTAACCCTGTGATCCCTAGACTCACATATGAAGCACACTTCAATTATTTTCCAGCACTCACTCTGGTGAGATCTCCTATACACAGCGCAAGACTGCAGTCTGACAGCAACAGCAGAAACTCTAGCTCGAACTAGCCCATCAAATCTAGGCCTCTTCTTAGGCCCACTAGAAGAACTTGAGAGCCCAAAATCCCTCTTATTTTGCCCTTATCCTTCTCATGATTTTGACGCTTTGAGCGTTTCACATCCTCGACAATCTTTTCCTTTTTAGCCAGAGTAGTAAAGTCTCTTTCCTTTTGCGGAGCTATCAACACCCGCAACTCATCTCGAAAACCATCCTTGAAATGCACACAGCATTCATACTGGGTCGCGACTATGTCCCGAGCATATCGACTCAACCTTAGAAACTCTGCCTCATACTTTGCTATAGACTTATTCCCTTGGATCAAACTTAAGAATTCTTTCCTCCGGGCATCTACATAACTTACCCCAACATATTTTCCTTGGAAGCCCGTCTTAAAGAAGTCCCATGTCAAACGGTCAGCCTGCGTGCCTTCCCTCACGGTAAGCCACCATTGATATGCCTCATCTCACAGTAAAGACACTACTCCTTTCAATTTTTACTCCATCGTACAATCGAGGTCATCCATTATTCGCTCGATAGCCTCCAACCAATATTCTGCCACATTTGGGGCTACACTAGAGATGCCCCTAAAATTTTTGCCCCATTCAACTAGAGTCATTCAGAAATTGAACCTCATTATCGACCAAAGATTTGTTCCAAAGAACTCTTTCAAGAACCCACAACATCACTTGGGACAGGGCATCATCCCCACCGACTCGGTCATGAGACCCCATCTCAGTCACTGGTGAGGCTGGCGCTTCCCTAGCAGGCATGTATCCTGATGATGAAAATCTAGCCCTAGTACTTCGGCCTCTACCACTGCCACGTGTACCCCTTTCACAACCTCTTGTGCTCATATCGATGTAGCGTATTTATCTGATTTAAGAGTTTTATGCATCAGCTTATAATTCTTATAATTATTAATATATATTTTATGATGAACAGTAATTAGGGTTATTTTCGTAGATTGAATTCTCACTACAGTTTTGAGTCTCCTATAGTCTCAATTTTTTTAACTAAGGAGTTTCAGTGTACTACTACTATCCCCAGTAGTATCTCAGTATAATCATTTTAGTATATGGCAAAGTTCAGTGTTAGAGAACTTATAGATATGGTGCCAGAGACTCGGTGTGCCACACTTTTCAAACCAAAATTTAAACAAATTAAAAATTTTCAAAACCCATTCCACAGCTGAATTTTGTAACCTGACTCTGATACCACTAAATTAACACCCCAAACCTAGCCTAGACGTTACGATCGAATCTGAAGTGTCATACCAAAGATTCATTTGAAAAAAAACTGCTAGTTTGATAAAAGCCCAATACTAACGTTAATTCACTTTGTGACGTTTAAGGAAGTAAAATCATAAACTCGTTATCCCTTTGTTGATCAAAATGTTCATTAACAGAATTGAATATTTTGGAAGCTTATTCAAAGAGTCAACTTTAAGTTTTGGAAAATCGTGATATACCTTAAAAACTGTTATCGTTTTAAAACCCTCGTTTCCTAGTCTAGCAGATAGTACTCAAAAGAAAATACCAAGTAAAAGTTAAAAATCCCAAAAGGCCTTATTACATAAACATTACCCCAACAAATTAAAATCAGATGAAATAACTAGGTTTAAGTTAAAATGTTGCAAGCATGTGGCCATCTCTAAGTCACTCGCGGCTCCAAATCCTCCACGGTTGAAGGTTTCTTGCGTAGTTAAAGAAAAAGGGTGAGTTACGAGAACTCAGTGTGTAATCCCCTATTACATAATAGTCTGGGCCCAAGCCCTACTCAGTACAGCTCGATCTGGGCCTTAGCCTTATACAGAATCAGAGTGGGTCTAAGCCCAAAATCATGTCAATGTAAAACAGCATGCAGCCCAACCCAGTCCAACCAACACACCATCCGTACCAACCTTACACACCATGTGGGGACCAAGTCGACCCACCCAACCCTACATACCAATAACGCAGCCGAGCTACTAATATCAATGCAATAAAGCTGCTAATAACAGGATACATGGCTGAGCCACTAGAGTCAGTATACGTGGTAAGGCCACTAAATTAGTAAAACGTGGCATAGCCACCAGTACAGTGCTTCCTCCAAAATACAAAATCCAACCCAATGCAGCATGTTGTGTCATAAATAGCCTATGTATGTAGTATATTACAATCATAATCAATCATACGTATATTACACATACATCACTTATACTACCACTAAAGGTATAACGATCATTTGGTCGGTTGAGGGTAAAATGATAATTCACTCCTCGGGGTATTCCGATAATTTTACCCATTGAGGGTTTTTAGTAATTTCACCCATTGAGGGTATTTCAGTAGTTTCAGTATTTTCTCCATATAACGGCCTTTCTAGAGGCCTGTAGTCACCTCATGCGACACGGATACCCTTTTTGGTCAAAACGGTGCAATTGGGCCCAAAGCCTAATTTTTAGCACAAGTGGGCCTACATGTTCGTATAGCCCACATAGTCCAATATCGATTGTGGCCATACAAACTTCGCAACCCATTACATTGTTATCTTATTACAAGGAGCTTTACCTATGTGAGGCCCATTAGGTCTCGTGGCCCATCGAGGCCCATTACGACCTAAACCCACGAAAATGCTCGTGGCGGCCTCTACGAATCTAATGCCAATGATTGTAGCTCGATTTATCCCTATGAGCATTCGTACGATCAAAGGCCTTCAGATGCCAAAAATGCGGCTTTTCAGCTTTTACCAATAAACAGTAGCGCAAAAGGTGTGAGACATTGTTATCCAGTGTTTGAACAATATGGTAAAGGGTGTACGATTACACACTTGCTTGTGAGATTAGGCGAGGTCCACGCTCTTTGAAACCTACAATTTACCAACATTTATATCAACTTATACTCAATAGGCTAATGTACACACTCAGTCCACCATCGTTATTATCATGAACCACAATTACTCACCTTGGTAAGACTAGCAAAACTAGCGCCTCCCTGCTAAACAAAGGCGATCTCCCCCTCCTAGCAAGATTGAGTAAAAAAGATTGTTAGCAACAATCCCACATTCGGCTCCCCACAGGAAAAAGAGGGAAACCGAAGTTTGCTCACAAAGTCACAAGAATTCCAACTTAAAATGAATTAATAAAGTATTTGCATTACTCTACCCTTACCAACACCAATGAACAGCTAAACTCGTCAATTGCCTGACACGAGGATTCGGCCCTAACCACTGAGAACAAAAAAATTTGGGATGAAGAGAGTATATAAATTCGGCTTACAAGATTCGGTCAGTAGAAGAAGAACCAAAGTTTTAAGAAGGATTGTGTTCGGCTAAAGGAGGAACCGAGAAGGGAAAAGTGTAGATATTTGGCTTAGAGAAAAAAAAAAGAAAACGAACGAGTGTGAAGAAAAATGGGAAGAGGAGTAAAGATTCAGCCAACCAAGTGTTTGTAGACGAAAAGCTAAATCGAGCAACAAAAGTATATGAAAGGCTATTAATAAGAAGAGAAAGAAATGCACGAAAGGTAAAAAAAAGTGCACGAAATGGTTCACAAGAAGAAATCCCGAAATGCTCCCAAATGACCCTTCAGTTGAATTTGCATCATACAAAACCCCTAGCTGAAATTCCCTTCCTACCTAAACTTTCAATTTCGGCCAACACTCACACACACATCCACTTCCCTGATTTTCTCCACCACAATCCTTAGAATTGCTCCCATCCTTCCATTTGAAAATTTTGACCAAGTCTACAACCTCCCTTGTAGAGTTTGATCCAAACTCTACTTCTTTCACTCCCAAGGCATAAAATAAATGCTCTCATTTGCTTGCCATGGGATTTGAACCCCTTTCTCCTTGCCTTTCTTATGACGCCACCACCATCAAGCCACAGGCTCCTTTTTGTGTCACAAAACACTCATAATTTGTACTTAAGTCCCACTGCTGTCAACCCCTTCCTCTTAAGAGCAAAAAACTAAAATTCTTCCACAGCTCCGACTCGAACCCAGGCCTCCCTAGGACCCTCAAGTAGCTAGCCGCTCAAGCACAACATGAAATTTAAGCAAAATTATAAACCCCTAATTTTTGGGGCGTTACAAAATATATATATATATAAATGAAGGTATAAAGATAACAAGTTAAAATAATAATTCAAAATAATATATTAAGACAATTTCAGAAAAAAACATGAATAATAAATAAATTCAAAAGAATAAAAGAATTACAAAAATTAAAATAAAAAGACTCAATTGAAATAAATATAAACTAAAAGGGGTAATTAAGAAATATAAAAAAAACCATTGGAACAAAATTAAGGACTAAAACACAATATGCGTAAACCAAAGAGGATTAAAAGTGCAATTTACCCAAGTTATTGAGCGCAGATTTAAATAGGAACTAAATTAAAACTGCACAAAATTACTGGGCAAAATTTAAAAAATGAAAAGAAATGAAAGGGGCCTAATCGAATAGCGGCGCAAAAAATGAAGGATCAGATGCGAAAATATCCCAAAGTTTAAGAAGGCGGATCCTTCCTCTGGATCGGGTCGGGCATGCGGGCTGAGCACCAAACGGTGTCATTTCAGACACCTGAATTCCAAAGGCCAAACAACGCCATTTTTATTTGTTATTAAATCTAAAAAAACTCATCTGAATGGCAATTTGCCATTTCCAAAACAACTGAAATAAATCCCTACCCCTCTTTCCTTTATTCCCTCTTTATTAGGGTTTGTAGCTCCTCCCTAATGCACCGTTCATAATCCCTTGCCGTTGTTGCCGCACCACCACCGGATTTGGTGGCCAACAACACGCACGGGAGTTCAGGTAGTCTCCTTCCTTCCTTCCTTTTCTTTTTTCGGATCTCGAAAAGAAATAAAAAAGAGGCTAAATCAAATCTGGAAATCCTCTTATCGAACCATTTTCTCTCTTTTTTTTGTATTCAATGTGCGTGTATTTAAATTGATATGTTACTCTTTACACTCTATTGATCGCCTCTATGCATGTCTAATAATCGAAAGAATTATAGATGTACATGATACCTCTGAAAAATCTTTCTATTCGCTGATTTTTTGTGTGTGTATTTCTCTTGGTAAAATCGTAAGTTTCTTTTACAATGTTTACATCAGGCCTTATATAGCCGAATGAAATGGAAAAAATAAAATACAACATCATTTTTTATTTTTTTGTTATTTCTTCTTTGCTGTCATTGTTTGCCAGTTTGTTGCAGGTACAGCTGTGGAGAAATTGCTCGTAGGAGCTGTGGCTCGAGGAAAGGTGAAAACCCGAACAACGGCTGGCATGAGGCTATGGCTCGAAGGTGAACCTAGAACCTTCTAGGGTTTCCAAAATTTTTAAACCATTCGGGCCACTCGGCCCTATTCTATCTTTGGGCCCCTGAAATTGGATCTATTTTGGGTCTAGTCTTGGGTTTAGGAATTTGTATTTGGGCTAGTATTTTAAGTAAATCGGTCTTGGTCTTATTTGTAAGGAAATTCTGAATTTTGGGCTACAATCCAAATTTGGGCCTATTGTAAAATGTAATTGGACTTTTATTATTGGGTTTTTATATTTAATTTGGATTTTAGTTTGTATTTGGGCTAAAACTATAAATAGACTTTAGACCCTTAAATAATTTGGTTTATTATTTATTAATTTTAGTTTTATTGTTGGTTTTAGCTTTTGTATGGGCCGGGCTAAATTGGCCTATTACAGCTGTCCTTCTTTGCTCATTGTCATGCAACAAGAATGGAGAAAAGACCTTAAAAGGGCCAATTTTGCTCGGCCTTGCCAAATCTTGGCTTCTTGGCACCTTCTCTCTTCAAGTAGCTTCATTCCATCCCTTTACAAATTTAGGGGTATAGGAATTGGTACTTCAATCTGCTCCATTACAATTTTAGGGAGAAGATATTTGTAACTTCAATCTACTCCACTAGAATTCAAGGAGATGAAAATTGATAATTTCAATCTGCTCCACAAAATTAAGGTTTGTGTTTATCCTGCTCCATTGCAACTTCAGGGAGATAAGGATTAGTAATGTCAGCGCTCTACTGCAACTTCAAGGAGATAAGGTTTGCTATGATCTACTCTACTACAACTTCAGAGAGATAAAATCTATTTATTTATAGCTTCAATCCATTCCACGGCAACCTCAGGGAAATGAAATTCACTATCTTCAGTCTGTTTCACTGCAACTTCAGGGAGATAAGACTTATAAATTCAACCTGCTCCACTACAACTTCATGGAGATAAGATTTGTGACTTAAATCTTCTCCATTGCTACCTCATAGAGATAAGATTTACCGTCTTTGATCTACTCCATTGCTACCTCATGGAGATAAGATCTATAATTTTTAGTCTACTCCACTGCAACTTCAGGGAGATAAGACTACAATCTTCAGCCTGTTCCCTTACTACATCAACAAGATAAGGCTAGTGGCTAAAATCTACTCTCCTGCTACCTCAGAAAGATAAGATTCGCCATTTTCGATCTGCCCCACTGTTATCTCGAGGAGACAAAATCTATAATCTTCAGCGCTTCCTTGCTACCTCAGGAAGATAAGACTATAATTTTTAACCTGCTCCCTTGCTACATCAAGGAGATAAGGCCAATGGCTAAAATCTGCTCCCCTGCTACTTTGGAAAGATAAGATTCGCCATTTTTGACTTGCCCCACTGCTATCTCGAGGAGACAAAATCTACAATTTTTAGCCTGCTTCCTTGCAACATTAGGAAGATAACACTACAATTTTTAACCTGCTCCATTGCTACATCAGAAAGATAAGGCCAGTGGCTAAAATCTGTTCCCCTGCTGCTTCAAGAAGATAAGATTCGCCATCTTTGATCTGCCCCATTGCTATCTCGAGGAGACAAGATCTACAATTTTTAGTCTGCTCCCTTGCTACATTAGGAAGATAAGACTATAATCTTCAGCCTGCTCCTTTGCTACCTCAGAAAGATAAGGCTAGTGGCTAAAATTTACTCCCCTGCTACTCGAAAAGATAAGATTCGCCATCTTCGATTTGCTCCACTATTGTTTAAGGAGATAAGATCTGTGATTTCATCGATGTTGCTACACCTTCATCTGGGGGACATGTCCTATAAACTCGATTTCATATGCTTATGTTTATGCAAAATGATTAGGATGCTATGATTAGAATGAATCAAATGCTCCTAACTGAGCGTGTTATGAATGATGAATGCAAAATTTCATGAGAATGATCATTTTTAATATTGAAGGCGTCATTGCTCGTTATTCATCTTTATCAATAACGTATTACGCTGTCTTCTTGCTTGGGTAGTATTTTGACTGAAAACCCGAAGAAACAGTCGTATTTTACTCAACTGGTTTGCCCCACTATAACTTTAGCGTCCCTTTCACTGTAACTTGGGGACATAAAATTTGTACCATCTTTAAACCATCCCACTGCGATTCATGGCTATAAGATCTGTATCAATTTCAACCTATCCCACTTCAACTCAAGGGTATAGAATTTGTTTCATCTTCAATCCAACCTGCTGTAAATCAAGAGTATATGATCTGCATCTTCTTCAATCCAACCGGCTGCAAATCAAAGGTATAGGATCTGTAACTTGTTCAATCAACTGATCATTCCCCAGGTGACCTAACCAAATGTGTATACATGATATTTGCATGGATGCAGAACATCATTTTTTTCCTCGAGAATGATTCCCCTTTTACACTTGGGTTAACATTACCCATTTTTCGTCAAGATTGTATCACTGGCACAATATCTTGTCATTTTGTTCAATCACCATTTTTGACAAAAATCCGGAGAGAGTCTCAGTTTAAACTCTTCCTCCACCAATATTTACATCCCTTAAACTTGGTGAGTTTTAAACAATAGTCCTGTTTCAAGTTCTTGTATTATTTAGAAGCTTCTAGTGTAATATGTGAAACTCCTTTTATGAAAATATTATTAGTCCGCTAATCGTTATTTCAATGCAAAATGCTTAAAAAAGATCATAACAATGGACAAGAAGGAAATTAATTAGGAGTATAGCTCGAAACAAATAAGTTAAGCAAAGATAGCAAATGCAATCAAGAAGGAAATTTATTGGTAGTGTATTTTGAAACGAATAAAATAATTAAAGATAGAAAATTTAAAATGGGTAAGATGGAAACTAGGTGCCCCATATATTGCAGCCTGAGCTTTTCTGTTCAAACTTCTTGAGGACCATTTTAAGCTCAATATGTGTTTAGGGGATCCGGAGTACTTTGTCGATGCCCTAAGATGTAACATACTTCCTCATTGTTAATTTAAGTGTAGCAAGACTACTGTATGCCCCACTTTCAATCAAAATTTGAGCCTCCCTTTTCGGATTTTCAACTCAAATCCTTTTTTTATCTCAAAGCACCCTTTGTGGGTTTTCACCTTAGCCTCTCATTTTTCTTTTTTATTTTTTATTTTTGATCTTTTTAATTTTTAATTTTTATTATTTATTTTTAAGGTCTCAAGGTGCCCTTTGCAGGTATTCACCTTGGCCTCTCCCTTTTTGACTGAATCTGAATTCACCGGATTGAACATATCTCTGTCCATATCAATGCTCCTCCAAAACAGGCTTTCTTTATTACATTAGGTCTTTCCCAATTTGGCATCCACTTTCCTCTGAAGTCCCTTTTGCATGAGAAGGATCTTTTTTACCATCATGAAATTCTCTTGGGCGAACCTTTTTGTCATAAGCTTGTATCATCCATTTTTGGTGCATTCGACCATGATGAATACTTTCAATCAAGCTTATTGGAGACATTCTGCTTCATCCAATTCTTAATTCAATCAAAGCTCAGAGAAAAGGAATCTCAACTTCCAAAAATTGCTTCCCTTCCATAAACCAATGAGAAAGGTGTTGCTCCGACGAAGGTCTTGGCCAACATTCAAGAAGCATAGAGGGTAAAGGTAACTTCTCTATGCCAATCTTTACAAGTCTCAATCATCTTTCAAAATCTTTTTGGATAATTTTTTTGCCTTTGCTACACTGATATGGCATCTGATCTTTGAACAGATTGTAAACTTTGACATTATGTTAGACATGTTCCTTTCTGGCATTCTTTATTACCACTTTTTTTTTGAATTTGAATTTGAATTTGAATTTGGATTTGGATTTGGATTTGGATTTGAATTTGAATTTGAATTTGAATTTGATGACTGCTGACTTTGTAACTTTGGCATATGAAGCGACCTTCACCCTTTTAGTGAAGTAATTAACAATCACAAAGATGAATTGGTGTTGACTAGATGCTTTTGACAAGATCGTCCCCATAACATCTATGCCCCACATATAGGAAAAATAGAGGAAGCACATAAGTCTTGTCTTTCTAAATTTGGCATTTATGGCATAACTGATGCAATCTCCCTTTCATGGTAAACCAGCAGTACTCGAACCTCATAATCAGCCTGGCTATCATAAAACTATTAGCATGTGTCTTTTCAAACACTCTACAGTATCCTCACGTCTAGGCATATCTTGATGCGATCATGCAAAGACATCTTTGAATTCATGGAATAACTCAATGACGTCTCACTTTGTTTCTATGGTGAGCTAGGCTTCGATCCTCACTCCTTTCCTAGACTCCCAATGTCCACTAACCCTTTGTAAGGTAGAGTCTATTTTCATCTTGTTCTACCATCCTTAACAAATCAAAAGATAAGTTACAATCTCTGTCATCTTCAAAATCCTTAGATCCTTTTAGACCCATATCTCACTCAAAAGGGAGTCAGTAACAGTGTCGCTCATGTCTTGATATCTAGGTACCTATTGTAGGTACGAAGGAAAATTCCAAAGAATAAATGATTCTAAGGATGATAATTTATATGGTATGATCATGAATGAAGAATGAAAGAATATTCCAAAGAATAAAAGAATGTATAGTATGAAATGGAAAGAATGAAAAAAAAATATTTGCTCAAAAAGATACATTTTGTTGAAATAAAAATTCTGGACACAAGCCTATTTCACCAAAGGACTCTTATTGCCTCTAGGCTTAAAGCAACAAGTGCGTTTTGAATATTATTTTAGATTAACTTTAAAAATACAAGGATCCCTTCCACAGTCCCATTGTTTAAAACATTCCCAAGTATGTAAAGGATTGGAAACTTTTATTCCCCGATATTCCTTCCAGGCCTCTAACTTCTTCAAGGAATCGCAACTCTTCTGCCTCCACTTTCAACTATCACATTTACTGCTTCATTAGAGTGATTAGGTTATGAGAAATCATTAAATTTCACAATTCTTATTTCAATGAACCTTTCGACCAACTTTTTAAAAGTAGTGCAGTTTTCAATTGAATGCCTCATTATTCCCGCGTGGTACTTGCATTAAGCATTCTCATTATACCATTTTGGGAACGGAGGTTGCACAAGTTCCGAGTAGAACAGAGACACTACATACACTTAAAAAGATTCTGATACAACTCCTTATATGTCATTGGGATGGGTGTGAACTAGGACCTTTCAGTATTTGGCGTCGAGTTGGAAGAGCCTTGATAGCTAGTGATTCCAGACCTTGGCTGCCCCACGGTGTCTGACTTGGAATGTGTGCTCAGGATATTCATTTCATTTTCCCTATTTCTCGGGGTTGATCTTTTGGTGCTTTCTCCCGCGTTTATCTTTCCACTTCTTATAGCATTATCAATTATCTCGCCAGACATTACCATATCTGAAAAGCTCATGGTGGCACTTCCCAACATATAGTTAATGAACGGGGCATTAAAAGTATTGATGAAAAGCATGGTAGTTTCATTTTCCAGTAGAGGTGGCTGGACTTGTATAGCGACTTCCCTCCATCTTTAGGCATACTGTCGAAAACTCTCATTTGGTTTCTTCTCTATATTCTGCAAAGTGACTCTATCGGGGGTCATGTCTATCACATGACTATATTGCTTCATAAATGCTTGTGCGAGGTCTCTCCATGAACCAATCCTGGTACGGTTCAGTTGATTGTACCATTTGGACGCTGCTCCCACCAGACTATCTTGGAAGCAATGGATCAGTAACTGATCATTGTTGACATATCCAGTCATCCTTCTACAGAACATAGTAATATGAACTTCAAAGCAACTGGTCCCATTGTACTTCTCAAATTCTGGCATTTTGAACTTGTACGGAAGTACCAAGTCTGGAACTAAACTCATATCCTTATCATCGATTCCGTGATGGTTATCAGCACTTTCTATTACCCTGAACTTTTCTTCCAGCCACTTACACCTTTCTTCTAATTGCTTTTGTGATTCTGTCCTTGCCCTTTCCTCTTCTGCCATTTCATCCAAATCAGGAACAATTGGATTATTTGAATTATTACCAGGGTTAGAGCCTAAGCCAACCTGAAAATTCATTAGTATCAAGGCCCCGGCCTGAAACTGTACGTACTGATCATAACAGATGGTCTCTATGGGTTTATCTCAGGTTGTACCTGTACATCTGTTGAAGTAAAATCGGGAGGATATTGAGGATCTTCATTATTTTCCCTGACATTATCCATAGTGCCTTTCCCTTTGTCCATCCTTCCTTCCAGCAGTTGGGACAATTGAGCCATCATGTTTCTTTGGGACTCCATCACTTGATCCCTCATCTCTTGCTGGATCTTAGCTAGCTGCTCTTGCATCTGTGCCTGCATTTGTTCTTGCATATCCTTTTGAATTTGCTCCATTTTTTTACTCTTTTGTCCATTGACTTGGTCTTTTTCTTGTGTTGTAGGGATGCATATTTGGTAAGGTTTTGTCAGTTTCCAGGTTACTGAAATAATTTTTAATTAATTAGGATCTTTCAATAGCCTTTAATGCATATGTATTAAATGAATGAAATAAAAATGAATACGAATGAAAATGCATGAGATGAATGCAAAGAAGGTGTCGATTCTGATTCAATTTCATTTAGAAAACTTTACTAGAAAACAAAATTCTTTACATAAAATCAAGTTACAAATAAGGCTTTGCCCTAATGCCTAAAGCTTTAAATTTCCTAAGCAATGAAGCTAGCTCTTATCCCCGGTCTGACTGCAACTCATACTTCACACTCAATATATCCGCTTGTACTGCCAAAGTCTGTAAGTAGTCAGCTATCTCTCGAATTTGGTTACGACTTCTCCCATAATGTAATCCCTATTTCTAACTTGCTGCGAATGATGAAGCTGCTCCTTCCAACGTTCTTCACTTGTTTTGAAAAACTCAATCCGTATTTTACAGTTCCATAATGCTGCCTCTAGTTCTTCTATTTTCCCATTCATTTCTTCTATCTTACTTAAGGTTACTCTCAATTCCTTGACAGAATTACGACTTTGGTACTAATAAAGAGATTTTTCAAGTTTCGCTACTCTAGCCCTTAACTCGCCTCGTTCATTTATGCTTTCTGAGAGGCTTTTTTTCAGGGCTTCATTTCGTGCTTATGCCTCTTGAAATTTCTTTTCCCATTGATCAGCTTTAGTCCTTTCCTCTCGAACCTCCTGACGCTACTATTCTGAAGTTTTCCCTAACCCAGCAGTCCTCATCGATAGATGCTGCTTCTTATAGTCTGTCTTTAAACTATCGAGATCCTCTTCAACCCTATTTTTCCCTTTTCTAAACTTTTCAGCCTTTGACTTTTGCACTTCTACATCTAATCTCAGGTGTATTTTTTCTTCCTCCAGCTGCTCAATCTTTTTCCCGAGCTCGAAACTCTTCTTTTCAAAGTCCTGTCTTATAATCTCTAGCTCTGACGAGACAACTTGTAAGTATTCTTCCATTGATCGAGCACCTTCTAAACTTGGCCCGGGAATATTATCATTAATCCTTTTGCTAAACCATTCATTATATTCAGGCGTCATCATAGAACCAACAACCAATCTCTTCATCCAACGAGTTTGCTTCCAAGCATCCAAATCTCTCGAACCTTTTTCTTATAATTGTCCCCTTTATATGAGAACTCACATTGAGCAAGCCCGTGAGTCACCGGTATAAATTGCCTCGACTTATACTACTTTAGTACAAGCAAATGAGTGTATCCAATGGCCCCTCAAATTCCAAGCAAAGGTACATAATCAAAACTCCCACACCGATAAAGGATCTCGTCAGGGACCATCGAAAAGGCTCTTTGTTCAATATCCTCCTCTTTGAGATTTTGAAGAATTGCCATCCTCCTTCCTTCTGAAATATCGTCTCTCCTTTGCGTAGCTACTTCCTCCTTTAATGGGGAATAACTCTTAGAGAAGACCCGGTAAAAGACCTTGTCCACCTTCCAAAAATGTCGATAAAACCATACCAATAACACCTACGCACATCCAATAAATCTACCTTCGCCTGCCCTCTGACACAGGCTCAAAGATCTGAACATTTCAGCTAGAATTATAGGTACATGTGTGACTCTTTTATCAAGACGATCGAATAAATCAGTGACTGCTTCATCTATATGCCTTAGAGCTTTAGGAAAAATCACCAAACCATAAATGCTCAAGGTGAAGATGTCAACTTTCTTCTTTACATCCAAATGTGCTAAGATCAAGTCTCTCAAATTCACCCAAGGAATACATTTACCATCCCCTTTCTATTGAATTCGAGCCGTAACCCAAGGCTCACTCATCCCAATAATATTCATCAACTTTTTCACAAAAGTTGGGACATTAGCGGTCCTAGAGTAAGCTTTGTCGACTTGGATCTTTGGACAACGAAGCAAGGTCGTATATTCCTCCATAGTGGGCATCAAGTCCACCTTTCCAAAAGTGAAACAACTATAGGCAGGGTTCCAAAACTAAGTCATGGCCCGAAACAAATGCTTGTCTACCTTGACATCCAACAAATAGGGTATATCGCCATAATTTTGGTAGAACAACTGCTTAGTTCCCTCATCCCAATGGGCCCATATGTCTCTCAATTCTTGCAGCTCATTTTGTATCACACTGATGCGGGTGAAGTCCCACAACTTTGATGTATATCCTTCAGCTAGACTATCCCCTTTCTCTAGTTGTAACTTCTCTGACCATGTGCAGACGGCCGCATTATCCTTGACTTTATCAAGAAATTCATTCTCCATGCTAAGTATTATAACTTAATAACCAAACACAAATTGGCACCTCTTTAAATATGCAATGTCATGCAATCATAGCCCAAAACAAAACACACAAGTCAGTATCAAATAATAAGATTCAAGGCAAACGGAAAATAATCAAACACCTATATGGATAACCATTAAAATTTAGCATCACTCCATTTAGGGTGAGTTCCTATGGTTTATATAGGAGGTGGGATTCTAAAGAAAAAGGGTACCTGAACTAGCAGATTCCTCTATCCTCACCCATTATAGGCTCATATGGATTGAGTTCGGTTCAGGGGAATACATTTCCCTATGACCATGTAGAGATGAAAATCTCATGAAGACATAAGTACGGATGTATCCCGGAAGCAATCGACTAGCCCATGCGGAGGTGAAAACCTCACGAAGGCATAGCTTCTTACTCCCATTTAAAGGTGTAACCACAATAGTCATGCAATGTAATGTAATATTATTCTACAAGACTCAAACCACAACAATCATACAAACAAATGCACCAAAGAATTTTGATTTTCAAATAAAATTTTCAATTTCAGACAAAAGGACAGAAAATAATCAATTTTATGGCTTGACTCTCTTTTATTTTCCCAGTGGAGTCACCAAGTTGTCAAAACCTTTTTAATTTAAAAAACAAGGATCGAATTTAAAATGAAATATGGAGTAGCCACCAACCTTTTTTGTTTAGATGTGATTGGATCACCTTGTAAAAAATAATTTTGGTCTACGAAATAGAAAAATATGTTCGGGAGTCAGTTATGTACGAGGAAGGATTAGCACCCTCGTACGCCCAAAACGGGTACCAAATTGATTAACTAATGTCCTTATGTTGAAAATTTGAAAAAAAATTTTAAAATGTAATTCCTTTTGAAAAAAGTTTGATTAATTTAAGTTGAAATTTAAGATTTTCTCGTTCTGAAAGAATAAAACACCATATCCAACACATTAGGATATGACATCTTGAACGTCGAAACCGAAATCATCTCACAATTTCCAAATCATGCGATTAAAAGGGTATTTAATTATTTGGTCAAATGAAGAACTGAAACCCATCACGTTATGGCATAATTCCTCGAATTTTCAAACATCAAATATTGCCTTGTTTTAAAAAACTTTTAAATGAGTCGATTTTTAAAATCGACTCAAAATGCTTTTATTGAATCACTATTTGATAATGAGAAACAAAAATATAGTATCGACTATGGAACAATAATATGTGAATACAACATCGTACAAAAAAATGACAAAGATAACAATGCAAACATAGAATTTGAAATATGCAATTGTGATAACCTTGCAATTCTATTTGAAAACTAACATTAATAATCAAATAATGAAATCTTTAAAACATAATACTAACTTAAAAAAAAAAAACAAGTTAAAATAAACAAAATGTAGTAAGCTTTCAAATGTGAATGAATAAAATTAAAATAATATTGTGAAAGATGGAAAATTAAAATCAACACAATGTAAAAACGATTAAAATAGATGGAATGTATAAAAATTTAAAATAAGCAATACATGAGAGAGTTTGAAATAGCTCATATAATAAAAATAAACATAATAATGCATAAATGATTTTTAAAATAGATATTATGTAAGAAGAAATTTGAAGTGAATATTATACAAAATAATTCAAAATGTAATATATTGATTTAAAATTGATAATGTACATGAAATGAAAAACTTAATATAAATAATATACAAAAGAGATAATAATATATGAAAGGGTTTTAAAAAACAAAATATATAATAAAATACAATTTTAAAGAAATAAATTATATATATAATAGATTTAAAAGAAAATATATACATAAATAATATGAAATCAATAGTATATACATAGAATAGAATAATTTTAATATAAATTATATATGTACGTATAAAATAATAATATATAAGAGTAATTAGATTAAGTATTATACAAATCTTTAAAACAAAGAGGTATAAAAGAAAATTTTAAAATAAATAGCTATATAATTAAACAAATAAAAATATATATACAAATGAAGGTATAAAGATAACAAGTTAAAATAGTAATTCAAAATAATATATTAAGACAATTTAGAAAAAAAACATGAATAATAAATAAATTCAAAAGAATAAAATAATTACAAAATAAAAATAAAAAGACTCAATTGAACTAAATATAAACTAAAAGGGGTAATTAAGAAATATAAAAAAAAACCATTGGAACAAAATTAAGGACTAAAACACAAAGCGTGTAAACCAAAGAGGATTAAAAGCGCAATTTACCCAAGTTATTGAACACAGCGTTTAAATAGGAACTAAATTAAAACTGCGCAAAATTACTGGGCAAAATTTAAAAAATGAAAAGAAATGAAAGGGGCCTAATCAAATAGCGGAGCAAAAAATGAAGGATCAGATGCGAAAATATCCCAAAGTTTAAGAAGGCACGGATCCTTCCTCTGGATCGGTCGGGTCGGCGTGGGCTGAGCACCAAACGGTGCCGTTTCAGCACCTGAATTCCAAAGACCAAGCGACGCCATTTTTATTTGTTATTAAAACTAAAAAAACTCATCTGAATGGCAATCTGCCATTTCCAAAACAACCAAAATAAATCCCTACCCCTATTTCCTTTATTCCCTCTTTATTAGGGTTTGTAGCTCCTTCCTAATGTGTCAATCACAATCCCTTGCCATTGCTGCTGCATCACCACCGAATTTGGCGACCAGCAACACGCATGGGAGTTCAGGTAGTCTCCTTTCTTCCTTCATTTTCTTTTTTCGGATCTCAAAAAAAAAAAAAATGCTAAATCAAATCTGGAAATCCTCTTATCGAGTTGTTTTCTCTCTTTTTTTTTGTATTCAATGTGTATATTTCAATTGATATGTTGCTCTCTGCACTCTATTGATCGCCTTTATTCATGTCTAATAATCGAAACAATAATAGATGTACATGATACCTCTGAAAAATCTTTCTATTCACTGATTTTATTTTTTGTGTATTCCTCTTGGTAAAATCGTAAGTTTCTTTTACAATGTTTACATCAGGCCTTATATGCCTAAACGAAAATGGAAAAAAATAAAATACAAAATCATTTTTTTATTTTTTATGTTATTTCTTCTTTGTTGTCATTGTTTGCCAGTTTGTTGCACATACAACTGTGGAGAAACTGCTCGTAGGAGCTGTGGCTCGGGAAAGGTGAAAACCTGAACAACGGCTGACATGAGCCTGCGACGCGAAGGTGAACCTAGAACCTTCTAGGGTTTCCAAAATTTTTAAACCATTCGGGCCACTCAGTCTGTTTCTATCTTTGGGCCCCTGAAATTGGATCTTTTTGCATCGAGTCTTGGGTTTAGGAATTTGTATTTGGGCTAGTATTTTAAGTAAATTGGGTCTTGGTCTTATTTGTAAATAAATTCTGAATTTTGGGGTACAATCCAAATTTGGGCCTATGTAAAATGTAATTGGACTTTCATTATTGGGTTTTTATATTTATTTTGGATTTTAGTTTGTATTTGGGCTAAAACTGTAAATGGACTTTATACCTTTGAATAATTTGGTTTATTATTTATTATTTTTTGTTATAGCTTTTGTACGGGCAGGGCTAAATTGGCCTGTTACATATCTGTTCGGTGAGCTTGAATGCATTCATGCATTTGCATAAAGTATTTTGGGTTGGGTTGTGAAGAGAAGGAAGACTATATCTGTTCTGATCTGGTAGTTTAACTGCAAGCTTATACGTATAGTGATTTATCGCACTGTACTGTATGTACATTAGCTATTGTAACGCCCCAAATTTGGGCCTAGTAGAATTGGGCTCATTAGGCCTTGAGCGTAAGAGCGTTTAAAATTATTTAGAACAAGAGAGCGGCACTAATGCAAGTTGGATCTATTAGGTGAGTGGTTTTGGAAGGTTGTGGGGCTTCTATGAAGTCTTGGGATCGAGTCTGAACCCGGGGAAGATTTTGGTTTTTGGCCCTTTAGTGGAGAGGGCTATTGGAAGTAGGACTTATGTAAATTAAAGTGTGTTTTATTGACACAAGTGGCCCATGTGGCAGGATGGCAAGTGGCGTGCATTATGGTACAAGGGGGCTTGGGTTCGAAACCCCTTGCTTGCAAAATATAATTATTTTGCTCAGGAGAAGACAAGAGGTTGTGTTGGAAGTAAATACTGATGGAAAAGCGTTTGAATTGGTCAAGGTTGTTGGGTGAATTAGAATAGGAGGTGTAGAGTGAATTAGGGAGAGATTTATGGAGGAAATCAGGGGATTCAAGTGTGGGAAAAGGTGGCCGAAAGTGGGGGTCTAGCTAAGGGGGATTTTCAGCTGAAGAAGAGTCATTTTGGGTGTAAATTTGGCAGTTGGTGTGAGTGCAAACCGAAAACTATCCTTGTGTGTGCGATTTCTCTTTTAGTTCTTTTCTAGATTTCTCTTTTGGCAGCATTTTGTGCACTCTTTCTCCTTTTCTCTTTTTGTTTTTACCTCTCGTGCTTTATTCCATTTCTTTTGTTTATTGCCTAAACTTGTTTTAGCCGAATCTTCTCTTGCTCATCTATCCTCTCGTTGCATCCATTTCTTCTCTTTTCTTCTTTAAGCCGAATAGCCACCCCTACTCCTATTTGACTCCTATTTAGCCGAACATCAAATAGCTTGAAGCTTTGGTTCTCTTCTATTGGCCAAAATTCTTCTTCCCATCTCTTCCCATCCGTTTCTTTTCTTTTTCATCTCATCTCCTTTTCTTGTCTTTTCTCCATAGCCAAATACATACTTCCTTTCCATTTTTACTCCTCAACTAGCTTCTTTGATCTTCATCTACTGTCCTGCAAGTAATCCTAATATCGGTAAGCGATTATATCCTTTTCTTTTTAATTAAACTATTCTCTCTTATTCTCTTATGCTCTAAAAGTCGATTACTCCTTTTGTTCTTGTTCTTTGATGGCCGTATGGTAATCCCTTCCCCTTGGTGTGGTGACGGTGGGTTTAGCTAATCAAGAGTTCTTCATGGAGGCAAGTGATAGCTAGTTTGAGGGGGGATCAGGAAGAGTGCCTAATGGAAATGGACTCGTAGCCCCTACTCCCAAGTTTAAGCGACATAGGGTGTTAGCAGTTCGGGACTTTTCGCCTGGATGCGGAAGGGCGTCAGCATCTGGCTTAACTAGGCAAATCATAGTTGATTACTCTAGCGAAGGCAAGTGATAGTAAATCTCATAGCTAGGTGTTTGGATTAAAGATCTCCCAATTCTTTTGTTAATAGAGTTAATTGTGTGTTATGTTTGGTATAGGTGACGGCGTTCGTGAGTGTATAGTACTCTACGTGATCAGGTGTGTAATCTCACACCGATGTTTGTGATAATGTGATGTTCTATGATTTGGCCGTAAGTCGAAATGCCGGAAAGTTGGAAAATCGGCAACCATAATCACTCGAGCGTGCGAGTGCTCGTAGTGATAAATCGAGCCACCAGTGATGGCGGTAGACCGTTGAGAGTGTCACGAATACTCTCGTGAATAAGAGGCTGTAATGGGCCTTTTTGTGCCAAAACGGGCTAAGAGGGCCCAATGGGCGAACGAGCCCACACGGGCAAAACTGATGAAAAATTGACCAAATGTTTGATGTGGCTGCGAAGTTCGCAAAATCGGGACCTAAAACAAATAGGATGGGCCACACGAGCGTGTGGGCTCGAATGGGCCAAAATTGAGTTTTAGGCCTAATAGTACTGTATGGATCGAAAACGATAACCGAGTCGCCTGAGGCGACATTAGGCCTTCAAAAGGCCGTTGTAGGGGTAAAATTACCAAAATACCCTTGCTAGGAAAAATTATTGAAATTCCCTTAGAGGGTAAATTACCGAAATATCCTTAGTGGGTGAATTACTGAAATACCTTGATGGGTAAAATTACCAAAATACCCCCAATGGGGTGAAAATTACCGTTATACATTTAGGTGACAAAATGACCATTATACCCTTGATTGTGGATAAATATTGTGTATGCAACTTTATATATACTTGTTTATAATTGTATTACACTACATTCATATCATGTTGCATGGGTTGGGTTTGATGATTGGAGGAAGTACTGTTTTAGTGGCTCTGCCACATACCGTTTTAGTGGCTTAGCCACAAACTGTTTTAGTGGCTCAGCCACATATACCGTGTTTAGTAGCTTAACTACAATATTAGTGTGGATTGGCGGGGTGGGTTGACATGATCCCCACATGATGCGATTGGTTGGTACAGGTGGAGAGTTAGACGGCTGATAGGATTGGGGTAGGCACATGTCCATTTACATTTATATGATTTTGGGGCTTAGGCCCAGCTTGTTACCGAATAAGGCTTAGGCCGAACCGATACCATATGGGCTCAGGCCTAGATAGTGACCGTTATAGGGGATTACACACTGAGTTCTCATAACTCACCCTATTTCTTTTAAACTGCAGGTAATCCCCAGCGTTGGAGGGTTTGGAGCTGTGGAGGACTCAGAGGTGGCCATACGTCAGATTTGCTTCTTAACGGAACTTAGAAATTCAGTTTTAATTTATTTTATATCATTATTTTTGGGTTATTTGTGTAATAAGGCCATTGGATTTTTCTTTTTAAACTTTCATTTGGTAATTCTGCTAAGTATGAATTGTTAAATGGTTAAACACTGGTTTTTAAAATAATAACAACTATTTTCCAAAATATCACATTTCTGCAATTCTCTAAGTCAAACTTCTGTAACAAATAAAGTTTTCAAAAATAATAACATCTTTACAAGAATACTCTTTAAGCAAAATCTTGTTTTTACAAACAATGAAATTCGGAGTTTCAAAAAGGATACAAAGTTTTTAACGAACACATAGCTTTTAAACAACCTTTTGATGTGACATGCTAGATCTGACCATAACATCTAGGTCGAGTTTGGGGTGTTACAACTATACTACGTACCCTTATTTGATCTGGAAGTTTAACTGCAATACATTGGTGTAGTGGTTTACCGCATTGCACTGTACCGCATGTACGTTAGCTTTGCTACGTATATATATCTATATTTGGTCTGGCAGTTCAAACTGCAATTTGTCTATAATCTGTTTCTCAGAATAACATTTGTGCTGAGACTTTTGTGTGAACTTGATGTGCTCTGATTGTTAAGCTCTATTTGGACACTAGATCCATGTATGCTTTCTGACTCTGTGCGTATTCGAAAATATGTAGCTTTACTAATATGAAATCTGTAATTTCTGTCTCTTGTCTTGATTTGAATTCACACTAAGTTCGAGTAGCTCACCCCCTCATAGTGTTTCCTTTTCAAGCACTCTTTTAAATTCTGATGTTGGGTTTGGTATGTGGAGGTCTCAGACAGTCATAGTGGAAACAAATGATTATCGGATTATATTATTAGCTTTTATTTGGTTAAACGATTCTTGAACTGTAAGATTTATAAAGCTTTGGTACAAGTTCCGTTTTAATTTAATTTCGATTATATGTTTAACCTAATTGTAATTCTATATACTAGGTTTTAAACAATTAAACGTTTCGGTTTGACTTGAGAAATTGTTTTGTAAAAATTTACCTACGATCACTTCGGTGATCAATGTAGCATCCGAGATTCTGCGTAAACTTCTAGGCCGGGTTTTGGGTGTCACAATGCAACTCCACTCAATTATGTCTACTCTTAAACGGGGACTTTTGCTCCAATGAGATAAGCATATTAAACTTGAATCAATATCCCAAAAATATTAAAACACAAAATAAGCATACATAATTGAAAACAAGAATCAAGTATTTATCGTGTAAAAATAAAAATTAAATAATAAGATTCATCATATGTTTCATCCTCCTTAGGTATCTAGGGAATTTAATTCATAGTCCTGAATAGAAACATATCTAAGTTAGGATAACCACAAGACATAAAGAAACTCAATAAAACTTTGAAAGAAATTAAATGGAGATCTTCGATCTTGAGGGAGATCCACTTTCGAATTGATTCCGATGGCGTTCTTCGAGTGTTTTATTCGATCTTCTCTGATTGCCCCATTCTCCATTCTTCTAATTGGTATTTATATTCTTTAGAATGCTCAGAAAGCCTAAAAATTGGGTTTTTTCACGTATTTGGAAAGTAGAGTGCGAAATCGATACTGGCAGGCACATGGGCGTGTGGCCAGCCCGTGTGTCTCACACAGGCGTATGCCTATCCCATGTGGATCCTGAAAGCAACTCTTTTTGTCCAATTTTGGCTCCTTTTTTGCTCCTTTCACTCCCTAATGCTCTCCTAGGTATAGAAACATGAATTTAAAGGATTAGGGGCATCAAATTCACTAATTTGCATAATTAATCATCCAAAAAACGCATTAAGAATGAGAGTGAAAATATGTCAATTTTATAGCTTATCATTTTCCATTTGAACATCAAGTTCATTTCATCTCATTTCATATAAACAGTTTCACCTGATGAACCCTAGTAAATGGACTCGAGATACGAGGATCTACATTTACCAGTTGCTTGTCTGAGTTGAATTTATACATATCAAGTTACTCGTCCGAGCTAAATCTTTAAAATGTCATTTCAGGTTACTTGTCCAAGCTAAACCTGTGTCACATATATTTAAGAGTCCGCAACAAATGCTAGATGTCAGTAACATCTGTAATCAATCCCGTACAAGCGTGCCCAATACCTTATTGGCATGCCAATCATATCCTAACCTTTACTAAGTTAACATGGGCATCAATTACACATATAAATGCTACTTTTCAATTTAATCCAATTCTCACATTTCATGCCAATTCACAGACAATTAATCTACAATCAAATCAAATACATAGAAACATGAGTAAATCAATACCATATGAACTTACCTGATCAAAACACCAAACAAGTTGATTCTTCAAGGACTAATTTAGCTTTTCCTCAATTACCTCGTTTTGATCAAATTCTTGATCTATACAATTATTCCATAAAATCCATCAATAGCAAACATTTTCATAATATTCTATGACATGAATGAAATTATGAAATCTCATTTTTTGATACCCTTAAAGTTTTACATTTTATTCAATTTAGTCCCAAAATTCAAAATAGCCATAACTCTCAATTGTTAGCCTCGGTCTAAAATTTGACCGCACATACACTCATTAGGGACCATTTACTTTCTATTTATACAGAAATTTCACAAAAAAATTCATTTTATTCACTTTAGTCCTTATGTACAAAACTAACAATTAAACTTTACAATCTAACCCTTTTCATAATCTAAGTTTAAAATCTATCAATTCCACACCAAATTCTTCAAGAAATCAACAATAACTACTTTTAAAGACTTTAACAGTTTTACAAATTGGTACATGGTCTAGCTAAGTCAAGTTCCCATGACCTCAAAAACATAAAAATTACAAGAAAAAGACTTTTGAGTTTTCCAATTGATGGCTAAAAGTTGTGAGCTTCAAAAATGGTTTTTCCTTGGGATTCTAAGCTTGGTCAACTAGGTGAAAATGAAGAAGATCGAATACTCCAATAATATTTGTCTTATATACTTCGATTATTCTTTAATTAACCTAAATTAATTAAATTAACCAAAATTAATTAGCATAATTAATGTTTTAATTAACTAAAGTGGAAGATGTCATCATAAATCACTAAATCTTATCGAAAAATAATTACTTTACCATTTTGCACCTTTGGTTAATTGCAATTTAAATCCTCATGTCTTTGGCCAATTAAAAACATATAGTGATTGGACTTTTACAATTTAGTTATTGTACCTTAATTAAGTAATTAATAGACAAAATTTATGGGCCAAACATCAATATTATTTTATACCAACTCTGTAAATATTCATATTTAATATTTACAGACCCGATTTATGAAAATAGGGTTTCGAAATTGCAATTTTTGGTACCATTGAAAATCGGGCTATTACAGGTTTCTGTTAAAAGATCCAAACTATACTTTCAATAGGAAACAAATATCCCTTTTTTGATTCAACAACTTCAAGTCCAAGAAAGTATTCATGTTTACAAGATCCTTAATTTTAAACTCTTAAATCAACAATATACTTATTACAATGTCATCAACATATACTATAAGAATAGTGATCTTATCGTTGTGATGTTTTATAAAGAGAGTATGATCATCATTGCTTTGTTGATAGCCAAAAGATATCTGGCTTTGTTGAATATATTAAACCACGATTTAGGAGACTATTTCAACCTTTACAAAGCTTTTTTTAGTCCACATACTTTCCCTTGTGTATTTTTATTATCAAGTCTTGAAGTAATCTTCATGTGAACTTCCTCTTCTAATTCTCCATGTGGAAATGCATTTTTTACATCAAATTGTTGCAAGTCCCAATCAAGGTTGATTACATAGGATAATAGAATTTTGATTGTATTCATCTTAGCATCAGGTGCAAACTCAATAAGTTTGAGTGAACCCTTGAGTAACAAATCTGGCTTTGAACCTTTAAATTGAACCATGAACCTTGTGTTTCATAGTGAAAACCCATTTGCACCCAACCATCTTCTTTCTTGGTGGTGGAATGACTTGTAACAACCTATTTTCAGTGGTGTTAAAAATTGTGATTTTGGGGCCATAAATTCAACGAGTGAGTCCTTAAATATTATTAGTTAATATTTACAAGTAAAATATAGTATTTTATTGAATTTTGATATGATAAATTTTGCTAATTTAATGAATAGTTTAGTACAAGTGGGTTGTCATTAAAGTCTAGTGGTTTTGGAAAATAAGGTATCGGGACCTCGTTTTTGTAAATTGAGCCCGTAAATATTTTTATTAAATATTTACGGAGTGAATATATAGGTATATTGAAATTGGGTCTAAAATTTTTGACGTTTGGATAGTTAATTAAGGAAAAATGACTAAATCTTAAAAACTACAAAAGTTAATCGCTATTGGTTTATAAGGGCTAAATGGGTTTAAATTAAATGTTGGATGGTTTTAATTGGAAAATATGCCATATTTACTTTAGTTTTTTGGTTAATGAATGGTTTAAGTATAAAAATTATATGTTTTATTATAATTTAATAAAGTTAAAAGTTAATAAAATAAAAATAAGAAAAAGGTGGCCATTTTATTCTCACCTTCTTCAACCGAAAACCATTTTTGAGAAACCAAAGCTTCGGCCAAAGCTTGTTTCTTTTGCATGGTATGTATTTTTAACCCATTTTTAGTAATTTTAATGTTTTCGAGTTCATTGTAGCTTAATCTAGCTAACTCAGGGACTAATTTGTAAAACTATTAAATGTTTTAATTTATGTTAATGATGAATTTGTGGTGTTTTTGAAGTTTGACGATAGATTTACAAGCTTGGTTGTTAAATAAGACAATTTTGTAAAGTTATTTTGGTTTGTTTTAAAGTTTAAGGGCTAAATTGTTAAAATAGTAAAGTTGCATGAAATTATTGTAAAAAATTGATAAATATGGGCTGTATAGGGACTATATAAACTTTGGCTAGTATTGATTTGGTTAAATTGTGATAAATTTGAAAGTTTTAAGTTTAGGGGACTAAATTGAAAGAAAGGTAAAAGTTTAGGGTAAAGTGTAAAATATTGATAAATGGTTAAGTATGTGAATTTAAAATCTTGTAAAGTAATTGAATTGGATAATTGAATTTTAAATTATTATATTTAGATCAATAATTGGACCGTCGGTTGATAATTCCGGGAAAGAAAAAGTCTTGAATAGTCATCGTCGAAGTGTTGGTAACTATTGTGTTTTGGTAAGTTTGTATTAGATTTTATTATGCTTATTAATTTTGAAATCATAGTTGTATATATATATTTGTATGTGTATATGTGTATAATAAACATGGTCGATTAAGGTAAGCTGCAAATGTGATCAAATATTTAATGGCAAATATGGCTTTTGTATTTGTTCGAGTTGAAACATGTTATGCTCTGGAGAGTTGGTATCAAATTAAAGTACATAGGTTAAAGCCCATTTGAACTTAGTGAATAGCTAGGATACAAATGACATGTTATTAGGGATTATCAGACACTATGTGTCGGTGACTATATTATCAGGTACTTTGTATCGATGTTTATGTTATATCAGGCACTATATGCCGGTAATTATATTTATCAAGTACTATATACCGATGATGGATACTATACCGATGGTTTGATATCTTGCAAGTGTTGTGGATTCTCTGAAGCTTGTGTGAGCATTACCCTCTTGTGTATTCAAAGTCAATTTACTATTGTTCTTTGGGCAAAACAATTAATTAGTGAAATGGAAATGAAACAAGATGATATGATGAATTATGTTATGTTGATTATAACGTCGTATATGAATCTTGGAATGTTATGTTTTGATGATTTGATTTATCTAGGCATAACCATTTAACATGTTAGGAATTATGAAACAAGACAAAGGGATGTTATTTCTATGTTATGTATGGATTGTAAACTTATTTTGCCATGAAGACATTCCTTTATTTAAATAGCCGAAAATGCTTCTTTTGTATTCGCTATTAGGGCTTTCCTTTACACAGTTTCCCCTAAGGCATCTTGTCCTTAGGTTGCACCATGAAGGCATTTCTTTTCAGATATAGCCATGAAGGCTTCTTTTATGGAGGTAGCCACAGAGGCTTTCCTTTGATAGAGATCGCCATAAAGGCATTTCCTTTCAGAGATTTGCCATAAAGGCATTCTTAAACAGAGGTTGCCACAAAGGCTTTCCTTTACATTCAACACTCACTAAAAGGTTGTTTACATTCAGTACTCCCCATAAAGGTTTTCCTGCCCAGAGTTGTGCCACAAAGACATCCTTTAAATCTAGTACTCGCCACAAAGGCTTTCTTTTAATAGATATAGCCTCAAAGGCCTTTCATTTCCTAGTGGTTTAGATAATAGGGATTTGCCTAGACTCACACTTAGTGAGGTTTGCCCCTCATCGTCTTGGGACACACAGAGAAACACTTTAGGCAATAACCTTCCTTAAGTATTTTTCAAATGATGCCAAAACCCACAAGTTATGATCTTACAGGATATCATCTGTAACACCCCAAACCCAGCCTAGACGTTATAACCTGATCTAGCATGTCACGTTAAAAGGTTGTTTAAAAGCTATGAGTTCGTAAAAAAAAACTTTGTATCTTTTTGAAATTCTGAACTTTGTTGCTTGTGAAAAAAAGATTTTCTAAATTTGTTTCCTTGTAAAGATGTTGTTATTATTTTTGAAAACTTTGTTTATTGTTGAAATCGGACTTGAAGAATTGCGGAAACGTGTTATTTTAAAAATGGTTGTTATTGCTTAAAAATATGTGATTAACCGATTAATAATTATTAACTAGCAAAATTACTATATGAAATTTTAGAAGAAAAATCTAATGTCCTTATTACACAAAATATTATCCCAAAATAATAACATAAAATAAATTTAAATTGAATTTACTAAGTTTCAAAAGAAGAAAATCCAACGTATGGCCATCTCCGAGTTCTCCGCATAGCTCCAAATCCTCTAACGCTTGGGATTACTGAATGGACATGGTTAAAACGGGTGAGTTTGTTGTGGGTTGGGCTCAATTGAAAACAAATTTATTTTATATCAAAAACCCATTTGTTTGTGTGACAAAATATTTAAACTTATTTTAAATTAAATGGGCTTATTCTTTGTAAAGCCCTAAATTCATAACATAGTAATTAAAGTAGAAATAAAATGTCACGATGGCCTTATTACTCAAGATGTAAAATAAAATCCCTTAACATGGCCACCACAAGTTCTCCGTATGTCCATCCATTACCGCTCATCACCAAACATGTTCCCACAACGGGTGAGTCGATAGACTCAATGTGTAACCAACACCAAAACATAATAGAAATAGGCACACCATACATATCATATTCATATAAAATTCAAGATAATGATGCAAACCCGAACCCAAACCTAGGTCCATCCGTTACACCAACCTTAGCAGACTCTCAATTCAAGGTCAGTGGCTAATCCACCGATCACAACCGAAAGTGATCCCACATATCTTACCTCGGCGGATCTGCTATGCACAAGGCCGTGGTGAGCCACGGATATTTGTGTCATGAGACACCACATTTAGATAATGTAACCGGTTACCACATTCACTTAATGTGACCAAGTCACCACATTCACTTAGTGAGATCAAAGTCATCACATATTCTTAGTGAGACCGAAGTCAACACGTTTCACTTAGTGAGACCGAAGTTATCACTTCTTAGTGAGACCGAAGTCATCACATATTCTTAGTGAGACCAAAGTCATCACGTTTCACTTAGTGAGATCGAAGTCATCACATTCACTTCCCCTTTCTCAAATAACCCGAATGCCCCAAATTATACATATCATGCATATCATATTTAATTTCACTTTCACATCACTTTTCACATGTTAAATATAACATATTTTGAAATCCTAGTAGGTGTAGGAAAACGTACCTGAGTACTTTGTACCATAATATGGTACTTTAGCCACATTCTTTCACTTTCACATTAACATATATATCATATTTAAGCCATAAATCTATTAAGATTAGTGTGGGGTACACGGTACCTTAGCCATATTCTTACACTTTCATATTAACACATATATTGAATTAAAGCCAGAATCTATCAAGATTTAGTGTAGGGTACACACCGATTTGCTTATCAATTCCTTGAAATCCAGAAAACCCGATCTATTGCTTTAGATCTCAATTTCTACATTTGATTAATCACTTACTACTTTAATAAAAAACCATTTGACCATAAATCCAAATCCTAGTAGGATTAGTATTCTTAAACTTACCTTGTTGCCGATTTCAATACTAATCAAATCCAAAATCTATGCTATGCTCCTCCTTGTATTCAGCCAAGCACTAAATCTCATCAGGGGTTAGTTTCCAAAATGTTTACTTTCCTCTTTTAGCTTAGGTTTCCAAAATGTTCACTTTCCTCTTTTAACTAATCGTTCCATACATTTCCTTACATTTCCATACATTTCCATACATTTCCATACATTTCCATACATTTCCATACATTTCCTTACATTTCCATTCATTTCCTTACATCTCTATACATTTCCATACATTTTCATACATTTCCCTACATTTCCTTACATTTCCATACATTTCCTTTCATTTCCTTTCATTTCCTTTCATTTCCTTACATTTCCTTATATTTCCTTACATTTCCTTACATTTCCTTACATTTCCTTATATTTCCTTACATCTTAGGGTTCTTGAAACTCTTCAGAACACATCCAACACACCCACTGATCCCACTATCTCATGAATTACGCACGAACGCATAACCCCTAATCTAGGATGTTACAGTTCTACCCCCCTTAAAAATAATTTCGTCCTCAAAATTACTTACTAACGAAAAATCGTACATCTTAACTCGCCGCGCTACGCTTATGCTGCGCACTCTGATCTTAATTGAACCATCATACTTTTCAGGCACAATCTCTAAGTTCACGTCCCTTAGAACTCATTTCTAATGTCGCGATTTAATCTGATTAAGAAGTTTTATGTATTTAAAAAAAATTTTGTTTCACTAATTAACCGCGAAGAAGTTTTATTGGAAAGAATTTTTTTAGAAGTGGTTCTTTCGTATTCATACATGCACACAGTCTTTACATTCATACATCCATCAATCAATTATGAACTTTCGTTCATTCAGAGAAATGTTGTAGTTTTTCATTTGTTGTTGTTTTTCCACTACCCGGGGGTTTTTTCGTAATTTGTCCTACAGGGGTATTTTCGTAATTTGTCAAAATAAGGTTTCTTGATGATTTTGTCACAAAGTATCTTTGGTATTTTTAAGTTGCCGGGGTATTTTGGAAAAATTTTTTGAGATCCGAGGGTATTTCAGAAATTTTTAGACCTTGGGGGTATTTTGGTAATTTTTCCACAAATCGGGGTAAATTGTAAAATTTTAATAAATCGGGGATATTTCAGAAGTTGCAAAACTTTGAGGGTTCTTTTTGAGAAATTTATTTTCCAAAGACGATGAAGTTGCAAAAATTTTAGAAATCGTAGGTCATTTTGGAAATTTTGGTAAGTTAGGGGCAATTTTGTAATTTTCCAAAATCACGGTATTTTTGATAGTTTGCAAATTAGGTTTTGGACTTTTATAACATAATGAAATTTTGGCAAAACTATTGAGTAGTTGGACATTTTGTAAACCAAGGGCATTTTTGTAATTTTACCACTAGTGGTATTTTAGTAAATTTGTAAATCGAAATATTTCAGAAAATTTATAAAAATATTCTTTTCAAATCAAGAGGGTAATTTAGAAATTTTAAAATTGGGGTTTCCATAAAAATACTGGCTAGCCCCTTTCGTGTTTTAGTTATTGGGTTTAGCCCGTGACTAAGTCCTCTTGGTTAGGGTGAACTTACATTACACGCACTGTGTAGGATTCGAGTAAAGAGGAGGTGAGTCACTAGGACCGCTTAAATACCAAGCTCTTCTTCAATCCACTCCTAGACATGCGCACAACAGCTACCACACCCTAGCTCGGTGACTTAATCACTGTGTTTGTCTAGTGTATTAAGTCTTATGTATTTGTGTTTGAGTAGCCTAATCCTAGGGTTCAAGTTCCTATCATGCTATTCTACGCTCCATTCCTTTTCTACCCTTCTATAATTCATAATCACACAGATAGTTAGGGGTACTTACCGGTGGATCATGGGTCGGAGACTTAGGTGCCATGCCGTAAAAACTCGCTTATTTCATAAGATACTTTATAAAGCTTATTTGGGCTTGATTTGAAAATGTTTTGGGCCTTAGCCCACAGTGCCGAGAGTTTAAAATTGGGCTCGATACTAAATCGAACACCCACACCCGTCCACGAGAATGGACCGGATCCGTATGTTCCTCAAGTAACCTTGCTCAAATTCATTTGAATACTTTGAAAACTGTGTGTTTTGGAAGTCGCTTTGTTGTGGGTTGGGCTCGAATTGAAAACAAATTTATTTTATATCAAAAACCCATTTGTTTCAGGTGACAAAATATTTAAACTTATTTTAAATTAAATGGGCTTATTCTTTGTAAAGCCCTAAATTCATAACATAGTAATTAAAGTAGAAATAAAATGTCACGATGGCCTTATTACATAAAATGAAACCCAAAATAAAATTGTACAGTACTTAAAATAAAATAAAGATTCAAATAAAATTAAACTTCAAGCTGAACATGGCCACCACAAGTTCTGCCGTCCCGGTCCATTACTGCTCATCACCTGAAACATGTTCCCACAACGGGGTGAGTCGATAGACTCAATGTGTAACCAACACCAAAACATAATAGAAATAGGCACACCATACATATCATATTCATATAAAAATTCAAGATAATGATGCAAACCCGAACCCAAACCTAGGTCCATCCGTTACACCAACCTTAGCAGACTCCTGCCAAGGTCAGTAGCTAATCCACCGATCACAACCGAGTGATCCCACATCTTACCTCGGCGGCACTGTTGCAGACAAGGCCGTGGTGAGCCACCGATATTTGTGTCATGAGACACCACATTTAGATAATGTAACCGGGTTACCACATTCACTTAATGTGACCGAGTCACCACATTCACTTAGTGAGACCAAAGTCATCACATATTCTTAGTGAGACCAAGTCAACACGCTTTCACTTAGTGAGACCGAAGTCATCACATATTCTTAGTGAGACCAAGTCATCACATATTCTTAGTGAGACCAAGTCATCACGTTTCACTTAGTGAGACCAAGTCATCACATTCACTTCCCTTTCTCAAATAACCCGAATGCCCCAAATTATACATATCATGCATATCATATTTAATTTCACTTTCACATCACTTTTCACATGTTAAATATAACATATTTTGAAATCCTAGTAGGTGTAGGAAAACGTGCACTGAGTACTTTGTACCATAATATGGTACTTTAGCCACATTCTTTCACTTTCACATTAACATATATATCATATTTAAGCCATAAATCTATTAAGATTAGTGTGGGTACACACTACGTACCTTAGCCATATTCTTACACTTTCATATTAACACATATATTGAATTAAAGTCAGAATCTATCAAGATTTAGTGTAGGGTACACACCGATTTGCTTATCAATTCCTTGAAATCCCAAAACCCGATCTATTACTTTAGATCTCAATTCCTACATTTGATTAATCACTTACTACTTTAATAAAAAACCATTTGACCATAAATCCAAATCCTAGTAGGATTAGTATTCTTAAAACTTACCTTGTTGCCGATTTCAATACTAATCAAATCCTCAAATCTATGCTATGCTCCTCCTTCCATTCACTAGAGTAACAATCATTTCCATACATACAACAATAGAAACCTAATTTCCTTATATTTCGATCTTAGGGTTCTTGAAACTCTTCGTAACCAAAGCCCTTATCTCATGAATACGCACTAACGATAATAGTACATTACTAGAGTAACAACAAGATAAATATAGAAACCTAAACAATGGGCCAAACATGAGTCAAAGCCCACCACGATATCATTTGGGGCACAACCCATAATGAATCAATTGGGTCTAACCCAAACCAATAGCAGAACAAGTGGCCTAAGCCCGATCACAAAGGATGATCTCATGAACAAATATGCAATAGTATGAGGATGCATCCCAACCTAATAGTCCATCCACTACACTCCACCCGTACTAGCCTTACACTCCATGTGGGGACCAAGTCAACCCACCCAACCCTACACTCCAAGAATACAGTCGAGCTGCCAGTATAAACATATGCAGCTCTTAAGCCTTCAATAGTGGTATTATAATTGGCACAAAGCCATCAGTAACTATATTATGTTTGGCACATAGCCATCAGCGACGGTAATATAATCGACACACAGCCTTGGTTAAATATGATTGACACAGAGTCATCGATATCTGTTAGGCACATAGCCCTCAGCGATGGTAATATAATCGACACACAGCCTTAATCAAGATGGCACAGAGCCAAGCTCTCCAATAATATAGCCAAACTGCTAATAACGGTATATGTGGCTGAGCCACTAAATCAGTATACGTGGAAAAGCCACTAAATTAGTAAAACGTGGCATAGCCACCAGTACAGTACTTCCTCCATAATCATAACCCAACCCAATGCAGTATGTCGTGTATGTCATGCTCAATCATTACACGTGTATGCAAAATGGCCATGCTTAGTAACCGTCATTTCAACACACATTAATAGTAAATCTGACACATGCCTACAGTCAAGTCGGTTGAACCACAGTCATACAATCACAGTCAAATCATGGCACCAAAATCAGTCTTTTACCCTTAGGGGCAAAATATTCAATTTACCCTATAAGGGTATTCTGGTAATCCTACCGTAAAGGGGTAATTCGATAATTCTACTCATAGCTAATCCATGTATGCAGTGCATCTCAAATATAATCAATCATACAATTAACACATACAACACTAGTACTACCATGAGGGTACATCAGTCATTTAATCGGTTAGGGGTAAAACTGTCATTTCACCACTTAAAGGCATCTCGATAATTTTATCCATCGAAGGTATTTCGTAAATTTACCCACAGAGGGTATTTCAATAATTTTGCAAACCAGGGGTATTTCGATAATTTTATAAACTAGGGGTATTTCGATAATTTTGCAAACTAGGGTATTTTAGTAATTTTGCAAATTAGGGTATTTCGGTAATTTTGCAAACTAGGGGTATTTTGATAATTTTGTAAACTAAGGGTATTTCAGTAATTTTGCAAACCGAGATATTCTAAACAGAGATAACGATGCAAATGGGCCTAGGGCCATTCTCGACCCAAATGGACCCACACATTCGTGTGACCCATTTAGCCCAAATCTAGCCACATATATGAAATTCACATAGACTAGTTCACTATCTACTACACAATCATACAATTTATTCATATGGGCCCACTAGCCCCCTTGGCCCATCGTGGCCCAAACAACGTCAACCCACAAGAATAATCATGGTGGCCTCGATTATCGCGTCTAAGCTCCCACACGTGTGCCCACACGCTCGTGTGGCTACCATCGCCGTGTGACCGACATTTCGGCATTTGCTGCTCTACAGCTAGAGTAGTGCGAGACACACACCTAATAGGAGTCTGAAGCTAATCCGCTCCGAATGCTCCTATGCCCATACGCCCACCAAGGTATGCTTCCTCTCCTAATAGATAGCTCCATATATAGCCAGCTTCTCACCTTCCCTCTTGCTAGCTTTCCGATGTGGGATCCCTTCTTCAGTAGAGTTTAAATCCAACACAAACTCTAATCCTTAAAATAAATACTCCCCTACTTGTCATAAGATTCTAACCCAGGCTCCCTTGCACCATTAATGATGCCTTGCCACTAGACCACTCACTTCCTTGTGTCTAACATCACGCGCAACTAAATATAAACCTATGGCCAAAGTCTAAGTTCCTTTAAAAAAAGAAATCAAAATGAAATGCAAGCGCCAAGACTTGAACCTTGGACCCATTGCTTCCTTGTGTGGCGTCACCTCTTTGTCTCCTATGTGGCGCCACTTTGCCACTACACCACAAACTCTTTTTGTGTCATTTTTCTCCATATTTTATTCTTAAAGCCTACTTACTAACTCCAGGATTTTATTCACCTAAAACCAAAATTTTCCTTAAGCCCAAGTTTGATCCCGGGACTTCATAGAAGCCCCCTAACCTTCCAAAATCACTCACCTAATAGGTCTAACTTGCATTAGGTCCATTCTCTTGTTCTCAAAAATTTTAAACGCTCCTACACCCAAGGCCCAATGGGCCCAATTCTACTAGGCCCAATTTCGGGTCGTTACATGATCTTCTTTCCATATGATGCCATAACCCTCCAGTTACGATCTTACATGATATGATATTTTTTCTATATGATGCTATAACTCACCAGTTATGGTCTTACACGATATGATATTTCCATATTGTAGTAGGCCCTATATTCCTGGGCCCACTAAACAAAAGGAACCCAAAATTAAAAGGCCCAACGAGAACATACTTAAAAATTTTCAGAAAGCTAGAAACCCTAGGGTTTCTTGCATCGCTCCCTCTATGTGCGCCGCACTCCTCCCTCGGTCGCCCCGCTTGCGCCTCGTCCTAAGGCCTGGCACCGAAATGGTAAAGTTTCCTCTTCATTGACCTTGCCAAAGCTTGCAAAGAGAACCCAAAAAAGGGACAGAAATAGAGCAAAAACAACAGCAGAAACAAAAAGCAAACAGTAGCAAGAAATTTTTGTAAATCGGCTATATAAGGCCACAAAAACCTTGTAAACACACGAAATCAAATACAAAAAAGAAAAGATTAAATACAAAAGAAACATATTCTAAAGGTGATTTTTTCATTTTAAGAACTCATTTTTATAAATAAAATACAAATTAAAAAGGAAAAGTTTAAAAGGGATACCTGACGGTTCGCATTTCGTCGCCTTGAATGGTCGAGGTTGTCAGCTTCGATGAAAGGTGACTCCTTCTCAAAAAAAAAAAAAAACCTAAAATTGAAGGGCTCTTTGTTCCTTTTTTGCGATTTTTAACCCTTTTTAGAAGAAATAACTCCCAAATCAGGGATTGGAGAGTCAAAAAGCCCAAAAATGGCCTATTTTTGCTCTTCTGGCCATCGTGGAGAATAAAAAAATTTCAATTTTTTTTAAATGAAGGCAGAAATAAGGGTTTTGAAGTTTTTTTTATTTAAATAGGTGCACGAAATGACATTGTTTTGAGCCATTGCTCATAGACGCCAAATCAACGTCGTTTTGAGCAAGACCCGATAACCCGACCTGGATCCTCTTAGGATCAGCGTGTTTTGAATGGAGGGTCTAATTTCTGCACTGGTCCTCCCGCTTTTTAATTGTTTTTCAATCTGATCCTATTTTCATTTTTTTGTTTTAACAATTTATCCCCGTAATTTTATTTTTTTTATTTTAGTCCTCCGATCATTTGACCTATTGGAACGGTGCGTTTAAGGGTGGGGTCTGGGAATAATTTCCCATTTGACCCCTATTATTTTTCGCGCATTCGGTTTTGGTCCCTCATTCTGCCTTTTTATTTATTTTTTATTTTACAATTTATCCCTTTAAATTTCATTTTAATTTCGATTTAGTCTTTTTATTTGTTCATTTATTATAATTTAGACTCTTAATTTCGTTTTGATTTCGATCTAATCCCTTATTTATTTAATTTCAGCCTTTTCATAAAAAAATATTTGTTATTTACTTATTTATTTATTTATTTATTATTGCCTCGCTTTTATTTTAAAACTTATATTATTCATATTTGTATGTTTTTGTCATATTGTCATTGTTATTTCTTTTTTTTATTTTGTCATTTCATTATTTTTTATTTTTTGGTACTTTTCATGTCACGTCTTTTTTCATGCATCTTCCATTTATTTTTATTTTGAGTTATCTTGTTTATTTTATTATTATGATTATATTATTGTTATTACAACATCCCTTTATTTATTTATATTTTATCATTCACTAATCTTATGTTATCATTTTATGGACTTTACTTTGTTTTATTTTATTTTATTTTATTTTCCATTTTTATGTTTCATCATTGTTATTTAAATTCCTATTTTGTGTGCCTTTTGTTATGTTTACTCTAACATTCACTCATATAGCTACAATATATTATTCCATTACTATACAATAAGCTTAGATCTATTCATCCATTGATGTAGTGTATCCAAATAAAAATAAACATCGTTTAAATATTACACTTGTTATTATCCAAAAATTTTCAAAATAAGGCAATGTTTCGTATTTGGAGATTCGAGAAGTCGTACCCTAACTTACGAGGTTTTGATTTTCTCGTTGAACCCAAATGACCGAATATCCTTTAAAATAAAAATACACTAGATTTAAATAAAAAATAAAAGACAAGCTTGTTCTCAAGGATTCGAGGTGTCGTGTCCTAACTTACGGGATGTGACATTTTGTTACCGCGAGATGAGAGAGTCTTTAATATACATTTCAATTTATTCCAGCATTTTTTTTGAAGCAAAAAATATTAATACAAAGAGGGATCGTATTTTTAAATTCTTTTCGGGTTTTCAATTTTGGACACCAAGACTTTAATTAATCAACTAGGTACCAAATTTGGGCGTCATGAGGGTGCTAATCCTTCCTCGTGTGTAACCGACTCTCGAACCCGTTTCCTAAATTTCGTAGACCAAAAATATTTGTTTTAGTAAATCAAACCGTTTATTAAAACAATCAAATTACGAGGTAACTCGATCACACCTCATAAAAAAGGATTGGTGGCGACTCCCATTTTCGTTTTTTAAAATAAAAGTCGATTTCAATAAAAAGGTTTGATAGCTTGGCAACTCCACTGGGGAATGGATAAGATAGTCAAGCCACGAGTTGATTATTTCTTATCTTTTTGTCGAAAATTAATAATTTGGTTTAAATTTACGATCCTTTCGTTGCATTTCATTTTTATGGTTTGCATCATTTTGATATGTTTGCTTTATTGGTTCGAGTCTTTTAATATATCTTCGTATATTGCATCGCATAATCGATCGATTTTACCCTTTTAAGTGGGAGTGAGAAATTATTCCTTCGTGAGGTCTTTACCTCCGTATAGGATAGTGGATCGCTTTTGGGATAGATCCGTACCCATGTCTTCGTAAGATTTTCATCTCTGTATAGCTATAAGGTAATGTATTCCCCTAAACTAAACTCGGTCTGTATGAGCCTATAATGGGTGAGGATCAAGGAATCCGCTGGTTCAGGTACCCTTACTTTAGATCCGAACCACATATAGGGTGCTCTACGTGCCTACACTAGGTAGAGCTGCACCGAACCCCTAGTGGTCACCCAAATAGGTGCTTTATTTATTATTTCTTGCTTACATTAGCTTTGTATAAAATGTACTAACTTGTTTTGTTTTTCTTTGACTGTGTTTTTTTGACATTTTCATCATAAAGGAGGTGTTGATTCACATTTAATTACTAAATAGAGAGCTTGCCATGGAGAACAGATTTCTTGATAAAATGGGAGATAATGCGGCTGTCCGAATATGGTTTGAGAAAATGCAACTAGAGAAAGGTGATAGTCTGACGGAAGGGTACGTATCAGAATTGTGGGACTTCACTCATATTAGCATGACCCAGAAAAATCTCCAAGAATTGAAAGAGATATGGGTCCAATGGGATGATGAAATCAAGCAGCTATTTTACTGTAATTATGGTGATTTTCCCTATCTACTCGATATCAAAGTGGACAAGCATTTTTTTCAAGCTTTGGCTCAATTTTGGAATCCCGCCTACAGCTGCTTTACTTTTGGAAAAGTGGATTTATTACCTATTGTGGAAGAATACACGACCTTACTTCGTTCACCAAAAATTTGAGTCGACAAGGTTTATTCCAAAGCCGCCAATGTCTCGACTTTCCTAAAGAAACTAATAAACATCACGGGGATGAGTGAGCAATGGGTTGTAGCCCAGATCAAGCAAAAGGGAGATGGTAAATGTATCCCTTGGAATAGTTTACGAGGTTTGATCTTGGCACATCCAGATATGAAGAAATGGGTCGATGTCTTTGCTTTGAGCATTTATAGTCTAGTTATTTTCCCTAAAGCACTAGGGCACGTAGATGAGACAATTTTAGATTTATTCGATAGCTGGATAAGAGAGTCATGCCCATCCCTGCAATTTTGGTCGAAACATTCTTTTGAATGCATGCCAAGAGCGGGAGATGGAAGATTCATTGGATGTGTGCAACTCTTGTTGGCATGGTTTCATAGCTATTTTGGAGGGTAGAAAAAGTTTCTTATCGAGTATTCTCTAAAACTACTCTCTATTAAAAGAATTAGTGGCTACACCGAGGCAAGATGACATTTCGAAAGAAAAATGGATGGCGATACTCTAGGATCTCCAAGATAAAGACGTCGAATGGAGAGCCCATTGGATGATCCCCGATGAGATTCTGTACCGGTATGGAGATTTTGATTGGGTTCTCTACTTAGGATTTGGAGAGCTATTGGATATGCTCCTCCACTTGTGTTGAGGCAGTTCATACCAGCAATGCAAGGGCTGGCCCAATGTGAGTTTTCATATAAAGGTGATAACTACAAGAAAAAGGTTTGAGAAATGTCTAATGCCTGGATCAAACCCACTGAATGAAAAGATTTGCTGCAGGTCTGATGACGACCCCCGAATATAGTTGGTGGTGGGGTCAAAGAGTGAATGACAACATCCCTGTGCTGAATCAAGAAGCCATTCGACTATTGGAAGAACACCTGCAAGTGATTCCATATGAGCTAGAGATCATCAAGCAAGATTTGAAAAATAGGAATTTGGAGCTAGGAAAGAAGATAGAACAATTGGAGGAAGAAAATATGAAATTATGACTAGATGTTGACATCCAGAAGCTAGAGGTCGATAAACTAAGAAAAGGAAAGAACAAGGTCGATGAAGATCTAGACAATTTAAAAATGGATTATAAGAAATTGTGCTTGTCGATGAGAACTGCTGGGCTAGGAAAAACATCAGAACAATGGCGACAAGAGACCAAAGAAGAAAAGAATATAGTCGATCAATGAGAAAATAAATTCCAAGATGCAAGTGCGAGAAAATGCTCTAGAAAGAAACCTATTGGAATGCTAAAATGAGAAGGTTAGATTAAAAGCTAGGGTAGCAGAACTAGAATAGTCACCTCATTAGTATCGTAGTCGTAACTCCACAATTGAGCAAAAATCGAGCTTAAAAAAGATTGAAAAGCTGAAAAGGAAAATAGAAGAGCTTGATACCACATTACAAAATTGTGAACTCCGAGTTGAACTCCTTGAGACAAACAACGAGCATTGGAAAGAGCAACTCCACTATTCTCAAGGTCAGTTCAGGGATAGAGACCATATCATGGGTGAAGCTGTGGCTCAAATACTAGAGGTGGCGATCATTTACAAACCCTAGCGGTTCAGGCTGACACGCTAAGCTTAAAGTATGAATCAAAATCGGGTCGGGTCAAGAGTTAGCTCGACTTCTTAGGAAGGTTAAAGCTTTGAGCATTAGGGCAAAGCCGTATATGTAATCCATTTTATGTAAAGAAATTTGTTTTCTAGTAAAGTTAATCTAACAAAATTGAATCAGAGTCAATGCCTCTTTTTGCATTCATTTCATGCATTTGCATTACATTGCAAAATATGCATTAAATTTCACAAAAAGACCCTAATTAATCAAAATTATTTCAGTTAATCTAGAAACCAACAAGAGCCAACCAACCAAATATCATTACAATACTCACGCCAAAACTAAAGTAATGGACCAAAGATTGGAAAGGCTAGAACAGATTCAAAAAGGCATGAAGACCAATTGCAAGAATAGTTAGTGAAAGCACAACAGGAGATGAGGGATCAGATACTGGAATCCCAAAGAAGTATGATAAGCCAATTGATGTAGTTGATGGCTGGATGACTTGAAAAAGGTAAGAGCACCGTGGTCAACTCAGGGGATGATAATGAGGACCCCATTTACCTCTTGGGTTTTACCCCGATAAGCGTCCAAGCACAACCAAATGTGTACCAACGAAGAGTACCCGTTATAATCAGACCCCAACAGTATCAAGCTGATACCTCGATGCCAATGAACTACCAAACAGGCTCGGGTTCTACTCAAAGGATAATCCAACCAATCTTATTATCCCTGATCTAGATGATATGGCAGAAATGGACAAAGCAAGAGTGGAACTGCCAAAACAGCTAGAAGATAGATGCAGATGGTTAGAAGAAAAATTCAGAGCAATGGAAAACGCTGGTTATCATTGCAAAATTGATGCCAAGGACCTGAGTTTGGTCCCAAATTTAGTGCTCCCTCCAAAGTTCAAAACTCCAGAGTTTGAAAATTATAATGGGACTAGTTGTCCAGAAGCTCACATCATTATGTTCTGTCGAAGGATGACAGGATACGTTAGTAATGATCAACTGTTAATCCACTACTTTTAGGACAGTTTGATCGGGTCAACAGCTAAATGGTACACCAACTGAGTCGTGCCAAAATCAATCATGGAAAGACTTAGCACAAGCTTTTATGAAGCGGATAGTCATGTGACGGACATGACACCCGAAAAATCACTTCACAGAACATGAAGAAGAAGAAAAGTGAGAGCTTCAGGCAATACACCCAGAGATGGAGAGAAGTGACAACGCAAGTCTAGCCACCTCTTTTGGAGAAAGAAATAACAATGCTTTTCATCAACACTTTAAAAGCCCTGTTCATCAACCATATGTTGGGAAGCACTACTAAGAGCTTCTCGGATATAGTAATGTCCAGTGAAATGATTGAAAACGCAGTGAGAAGTGGTAAGATAGACGTGGGGAAAGCGCCAAAGATCACCGAGGAAGAAGGAAAACAAGGTGAATAATGCAAGCATATATAACAAGGGTTATTCAAACCAATCACTCTCGGCTTGCCAAGGACAGTAACCACTAGCCATCAAAACCCTCCAAGGTAAGAATCCAACCCGAGGCCAAATACAAAAGGCTCTAGTTTACACCCATCCCGATGGCATATAGGGAGCTATATCATAATCTGTTTGATGTACACGTGGTATCCCCCTTTTACTTGAAACCTATGCAACCTCCATTCCCCAAATGGTATGACGGGAATGCTCAATGCGAATACCACGTGGGAATTACAGGACACTTAATAGAGAAATGCACTGCTTTCAAAAAGTTGATTGAAAGGTTCATCAAGATGGGTATTGTGAAGTTTGATGATCCATCGGGACCTAATGTGGTAAGAAATCCGTTACCCATTATTCTGATAAAATGGTAAACATGATAATTGAGAGTGGAGGGAAGAGAACCAAGATGAATATAGTGGAACTAAAAACCCCATTTAAATGGGTTTGGAAGAAAATGGTAGAGGGAGGATTAATCAAATAGGATTTAGAAAAGAGACCTGAAGGGATGATGAACTACTGTAAGTTCCATGCTAAGGAGGGTCATGAGATCCAGGAGTGCGTTGATTTAGGGCCTTAGTGCAAAATCTGATGGACAATAAGGAGCTAGAATTCTTTGAATATGCTATGGGCTTCGAAAGAGAAGATGTGTGTGCCTTAGATGTGGGGTCAATCGATAAGGTCTATAAAGTCAAACACCTAGTGGTTATAATTTCATGACCAAGAAGTAATGAAACCGGAGTACAAATTGCACCCAGGGTCATAATCTAGAAACCTGTAGCCTTTCCCTATAAGGATAGCAAGAGGGTTCCCTACAATTATGACTACAACGTGATGATCTCGAGAGAAGAGAACCTGGCTAGCACTTTGGTGGAGGGCCAAGATGTAGGTTTCTACACATGCAGTGGGAGGCGTTATGACCTTGCAAGTACAAGAACTGAACCGTTAAAGGAAAGACCCTAGTGGTTGAGTATAAGCAGGAAAAGACGGCTAGGCTTGAATTGCCAGTTAACGAGCTAGAAACTGAGAACGAGGTTAGGGAATTTCTAAAATTTTTAAAGTATAGCGAGTATAGTGTTGTAGAACAACTACATAAACAACCAACTCACATATTAGTGCTAGCTTTACTCTTAAGTTTAGAGACACATCTTAGCACGTTGATGAAAGTGCTAAACGAAACTTATGTCACTAACGATATCCCCGTAAACAAGCTAGACCGTCTAGTTAACAATATAAGTGCTAACAACTTCATCTTCTTTAATGATGATGAAATACCACCATAGGGCATGGGATCTACAAAGGCTCTGTACATCTCCATTCACTGCAAAGGATATACATTACCAGGGGTATTAATTGATAATAGATCTGCACTAAATGTCTTACCCCTATCCACACTGAATAGGTTGCTTATGGATAGCTCTCATATGAAAATGTGTCAAAACATAGTGAGAACATTTGATGGTACTAAAGAAGGGTGATTAGAAGGATTGAGATACCTCTTTTGATTGGTCCAAACACGTATGAAGTAGATTTCTTGGTGATGGACATCAAGCCTTCTTATAATTGCTTGTTGGGAGGCCTTGGATTCACTCGGCTGGGTAGTACCATCATCATTGCATCAAAAGCTAAAGTTAGTAACTGAGGGTCAACTGGTAACGATAAACGCGAAAGAAGACATTATTGCATCTGTAACCAGTGAGACGCCGTATATAGGGGCAGGCAATGGAGTGATAGAATGTTCCTTTCGATCGTTGGAATTTTTGAATGCATCCTTCATTGTTGAAAGAAACAAGATCTCGATGCCCAAAATCTCCAAAACTACAAGGATGGGCCTGAAACTAACGGTTGGGAAAGGAGCCTTGCCTGGGAGAGGACTTGGAAAATTCCTAGAAGGAAGGGTTGAGGCTCTTATGCTAATGGACAAACGAGACCGCTTTGGCTTAGGATACAAGCAAGATGTGAGACAAAAGAAGAGAGAGCTGGGGAAGAAACAAGAAAGGAGAAGAGCGCGACTGAGTGGGGAAGAGGTCAAGTGAGAATCAATGACCTTTCCCATATATCTAGGACTTTTGTGTCGGAAGGAACTATTCACCCTAAACGAAAGATGTCAAAAAATGAGGCTGCTAAAGAAATGTTGGAAAATCTAAACATCAACGCCATATTCAAAGAAGGAATTGGGGGAGAAAATTTATTAAGCATCTGCCTCTATGTACCTAGAAGTGTTCTAAACAATTGGACTGCAGAAGAGATTCATGTAGTTTTTAGAGCTAATTTAGAGTAATGTTCAAAACACACTTATTGCTCTAAGCCTAGGAGCAATAAGAATCCTTTTGTGAAATAGGCTTATGTCCAACATCTTTATTTCAATAAAATGTATCTTTGCGTATCATCTTGAGCAAATATTCTTTTATTCTTTCCATTCCATTCATAATAATTTCATACAGATAATTATTCTTAGATTCTTTTGTTCTTTGGGTTTTTCTTCATTCCTATAATAGGTCTCCAGATATCAATGATATGAACGACACTATTACTGACTCAAAATCTCTTTTTGAGCAAGATATGTGTATGGAGGATTCTCAGAATTTTGAAGATGATCGAGATTGTAACCTATCTCCTAATTTGTGAGGATGGTAGAAGAAGATGAGAAACAAATTCTACCTTATAAAGAGTCAGTGAAAATTGTGAGCTTGAGAGAGGAAAAGAGGTGAAGATTAGAGCTTGCATTGCCGCATAGACAAAGCGTGACCTCATTGAGTTACTCTAAGAATTCAAGGATGTCTTCGCATGGTCATATCAAGACATGCCCAGGTTAAGTACTAATATCATGGTACACCAGCTCCCCATAAAGGAAGAGTGCAAGCCAGTTCAACAGAAGCTTCGAAGGATGAGGCCCGATGTTTTATTAAAAATAAAAGAGGAAGTCAATAAGCAATTCGATGATGGTTTCTTATGAGTGGTTATATACTCAAATGGGTAGCCAATATCATCCCGTCCCCTAAAAAGATGGGAAAGTACGAATATGCGTGGACTATAGAGATTTGAACAAAGCAAGCTCGAAGGACAATTTCCCATTACCTCATATTGACACTTTAGTGGACAACACGACAAGCTATTCACTATTCTCTTTTATGGATGGTTTCTCGTCATACAACCAGATAAAGATGTATCCCGTAGACATGGAGAAAACTACATTTGTAACTATGTGGGGAGCATTTTACTATAAGGTGATGCCATTTGGACTAAAAATTGTGGGAGCAACATATCAAAGAGCCATGGTAACCTTGTTTCATGACATGATGCACAAACAAATTGAATTTTATGTCGACGAAATGATTGCAAAATCCATAATGAAAAAGGAGCATGTGTAAGTCTTAAGAAAGTTGTTATTAAAATTGAGAAAATTCCAGCTAAAGCTTAATCCAGCAAAATGTACCTTCTAGGCTAGGTTGGAAAAATTGCTAGGATTTGTAGTTAGTGAAAAGGGAAGAGGTCGACCGAGATAAAGTAAAGGTTATACAGGAGTTGCCTCCACCACACACTGAAAAAGAAGTTTGAGGTTTCTTAGGAAGACAAAATTACATCGCCCAGTTCATTTCACAACTAACTAAGAAATGCAACCCCATATTCCGTCTTTTTAAGAAACACAATCTAGACGTTTGGGATGAGGAGTGCCAGAAGACTTTCAACAAGGTCAAACATTACCTGTCCAATGCCCTAGTGCTGATGCCTCCCAGTCCAGATAGGCTGCTGATACTGTACTTGGCAGTGTTTAGGAATTCCATGGGATGCGTACTTGGCCAACATGATGAATCAATGAGAAAAGAAAGAGCGATATACTATCTCAGTAAAAAAAATCACTGAATGTGAGACAAGATATTCACCAATCGAGAAGCTATGTTGCGCCTTGATCTGGACAACCCGAAGGTTGAGACAGTATATGTTGTACCACATAACTTGGCTAATCTCAAAACTCGATCCTCTAAAGTACATGATGGAGTCGACTCTTTGAATGGAAGAATGGCCCAGGAGTAAATTCTACTTTCTGAATTTAATATAGTCTATATAAATTAGAAGACTATAAAAGGAGTGCAATAGTAGATTTTCTAGCCAGTAGAGCTCTAGAAGATTATGAGCCTTTGAACTTTGATTTTTCGAATGAAGATCGAATGTATGTTGCAAACACTGAAGAAGACCCCCAAGAAGGTCATCCTTGGAAGCTAAACTTTGATAGAGCCTCAAACACTATGGGTAAAAAAATTGGGGCAGTCTTGGTATCCCCAAAAGGAGATCATTATCCATTCACTAGTAAATTGAATTTTGACTGCACGAATAATATGGAAGAATACGAAGCATGCATCATGGGCATCTATGTAGCCATAGAATGTAAGATCAAAGTGCTAGAGGTATATAGAGATTCTGCACTATTGATCTATTCAATCAAAGGTGAATGGGAGACGAGAGACCTCAAGTTGATCAATTATCGAAGGCTGGTTCTGGAGCTAATTGAAGAGTTTGATGACATCACCTTCTGCTATCTCCAACGAGATGAAAATCAAATGGCTGATGCCTTGGCTACCTTTAGCTTCCATGGTCAAAGTGAATAAACAAGAGCATGTAAAACTTATCTAGATGAGTATTTATGAGACTCTGACTTATTGTTACAACATCGAAGAAGAAGAAGAAAATGATGATCACCCTTGGTACCACAATATACTACGATATGTGAAGAATCGTGAATACCCTGACCAAGCAACTAAGAATGACAAAAGGATGCTAAGAAGGCTGGCTAATGACTATATCTTAGATGGGGATATCCTATATAAAAGGAGAAAGAATTAGGTGCTACTAAGATGTCTAGACGCTGTCGAGGCTAAGAAAATCTTGGAAGAAGTCCACGAGGGTGTCTGCGGAACACATGCCAATGGTTTTACAATGGCCAGGCAAATCATGAGATTCAGATATTATTAGTCCACCATGGAAGGAGATTGCATCAGTTATGCCAAGAAATGCCATAAGTGTCAAATTTATCGAGATAAAATTCATGTACCTCCTTCACCTCTTCATGTTATGACTTCTCCATGGCCTTTCTCTATGTGGGGCATGGATGTCATTGGGCCAATCTCACCTAAAGCTTCTAACGGGCATCAATTTATCTTCGTGGTCATTGATTACTTTACAAAGTGGGTATAAGATGCTTCATATGCCAATGTCATGAAGTCAACAGTCAGAAAGTTCTTAAAGAAAGAGATCATATGTCGATATGGAATGCCAGAAAGGATCATATCTGACAATACACTAAATTTGAACAACAACACGATATTAGAAGTCTGCAATCAGTTTAAGATCAAACACCACAACTCATCACCATATCGCCCAAAAATGAATGGTGCAGTGGAGGCAAGCAATAAGAACATTAAGAAAATCATAGGGAAAATGAATGAGACTTATAAATATTGGCATGAGAAGTTACCATTTGCCCTCTATGCTCATCGAGCATCTATCAGGACCTCAACCGGGCAACGCCTTTCTCTTTAGTTTATGGAATGGAGGTAGTTTTACCCATTGAAGTTGAGATTCCTTATCTTCGAGTTTTGGTAGAATTGAAGTTGGATGAAACGAAATGGATCCAATCCCGATATGATCAATAAAACTTGATTGAAAAGGTTGAAAGCCATCCGTCATGGTCAGATGTACCAAAAGCGAATGATGCAAGCTTACAACAAAAAGGTTCATCCTAGAGAATTCCATGAGGGGGACCTAGTATTGAAAAAGATCCTACCTATACAAAAGGATTTTAGAGGAAGTGGATGCCAAATTGAGAAGGACCTTATGTGGTAAAGAAGGCTTTCTCCGGAGGAGAACTGATTTTAACCAAGATAGATGGTAAAAACTTGCCTAATCCTATGAATTTAGATTCACCAAGAAATATTTCACTTAAAAAAGGGGAGAGGCCAAGGCGAAAACCCACAAAGGGCACCTTGAGACCAAAAGGTTTTAAGTTGAAAACCCAGAAAAGGGCAATTCAAATTTAAATTTTGATCAAAGGTGGGCCATATGGAGGTCCTATCCTATCCGAATTAACAAGAAGAAGAGATGCTACACCTTGAGGGCATCAACAAAGTACTCTAGATCTCCTAGACACATATCAATCTCAAAAGGGTCCTCGAGAAGTTAGTGTAGAAAAGCTCATGCCACGATATCTGGGGCACCTATTTTCATCGTACTCATTTTGTATTTTAGCAACAATTGATATCTTTGATTAGTTTATTCATTTTGAGCTTTGCTCCCATTGAATTTCAATCTTGTCCATTGTTAGATCTTTTTCAAGCATTTTTCATTGTAATAACGATTAATGGACTAATAATATTCAAGTAAAAGGAGTTCTGCATATTGCTCTGAAAGGTTCTAAATAGCGCAAGGACCTGAAATGGGACCTCTAGTCAAACTAACCAAACTTAAGAGTTGGAAACATTTGAGAAAGAACAGTCTAAATTATGACTATTTCTTTAGATTTTCTGTCAAAGATACCAGCTGAACAAGAAGGTATGGTAACACATTAGTGATAGAACCTTGATAAACAATGAGCAATGACAACCTAAGCATTAAAAAGGGATCATTATTGAAAAATGACATTCTGCATTCATGAAAATATCATTCATACACATCTAGTTAGAAGCATTTGATTCATCCTGATCATGACATCCTAATCACTAGGCATAAATAGGCCAATAAAATGGATTCTACAGGTCACGTTCCCTAGAGAATGGTGTAACAGATCAGTGAAACCACAAATCTTATACCCCTGAAGTTGCAGTGGGATGAATTGTGGTCATCGTGGCAAATCTTATCTCCTCAAAAGTGCAGTGGAGTAAATTAAAGCTACAAATCTTATCTCCCTGAAGTTGTAGTGGAGCCGACTGAAGATAGCAAATTGTATCTCTCTAAAGTTGCGGTAGAACAGATTAAAGATATAAACCTTATCTCCCTGATGTTGCAGTTGGGCAGGTTAAAGTTACAAGTCTTGTAACATCCTCAATTAAGGGGCCTATGCGTTTAATGTGTGGTTATGTGTAATGTGTTAATTAGAGTGTTAGGGGTCCAGATTGGGCTCACGATACGCTAGAGGCCTTGGTTAAATTTTTTGGTTGGACACTATAGGGTTTAAAAGATGGTATCTATGGTTTAAATTACAAAATGGGCTTGTGGCCCAATAGCAAGGGGCACTGCAAAGGAACTATAAGGTGGCGTCATTAGCAGGTGAAGAGGCCCAAGTTATGGCCGCTTGGAGCCCATGTATTTGGGCCATTTTTGGCACTTAAAGGATGAGCAAGTGGGACGATAATAAGGTTTAAAATTAGGAGGGATTAAATGACTTGGATAATGTGGATAATGTGCTGATAAAGAAAGAAAGAGGTGGTGTTATTTAGGCCTCTTTTGGAGGTGTAAATGGATAAAGATAAGGGAGGAAGAATAGGAGTTATCTCTTGAATGACCAAAGGTGGTCCAAATTTCCATCTCTTAGAGGGGGAAGAAATCGGTTTCAATATGCCAGAGGGGTGTCGAAATTTCCCTCATTAATTGATTAGTTTTTAGTTCGAGGAAGGGCATTTTTGGGTTTTAGGTAGTAGGTGCCGAAATTCTGTGTTTAGGTGGGGGGAATATCTATTTATTTTTGGCAATAGGGTTTTATTTCCCATTCTCTTATCCCATTATTCAAAAGCTGAAACCCTAATCTTATTTTCTCATCTCCACTTTTATGCAAAAGCCAAAATTCCATTGTTTTCCCTGCTTTCATCTCCATAGCCGAATACCCTTGTCTATTCTTTTCTCTTTGCCAATTTCTTCATCAAAGTCGAATCTTCATAGATCTCTTGAGATCATCTTTCTTTCTAATCTTCTCAAAAGTTGAAACTCCCTAGGAGTTGCCAAATTCTCTGTGTTAAGGTAAGTGCCGATTTCTTCTGTTCTTTTTTTCCTTCTATTCTGATTTTTGAGACCATAGCTGAATGGCTAGTTGGTTGTTAGGCCATCTTTAGTTTGGCGTTTTCATTGATCTAGTGTTCTTTTTGGGCTATACTCTGGGATTTAAAGGAGATCTAATAGCCTAGGTTTTTAAGCCAAAAATCGTTAGCCTTCGAACCACATTACTTTTTCGGGATTTCAACGTAAGGGTTTCGATTCTCTCTAAGTGTTCAATCGATTTTTTTTCCTTATTGTGCCTTAACTTAATGCCTCATTAAGCAATCATTATAGTATCCTCTAACTAAGGTCATTTATGGAATCAAATATCGATCAGGCGAAGGAGGGGATTAGATCTGTTAAACCAATCCCTAAGTTTAAGAAGCGAATGTGTCGATGATTCGGGATTGGCCACCGGGTTATGGATCACCGCGAGAAAAAACCTTAGATCGTTAGCGATCGTGGCGATCTTGATAGTGTCAACTTAGACAAGTCGTCTTGTCGATGTCGGTGTGTAGATCTCTATCACACTAGTTAATCTATATTATATGGATGTTATCGACTAAAAGCCAGAAAATGAGGCTGTATGAACAGTCGTGTTACCCAAAAAGGTAGGTAAGGGATGCCAAGTACATAATCATAGAAACTTCTCTATGTGTATCGAAGTATGTGAAAGTATGTGATCTGTTTAGGTAGTTTAATGTCCTGATTCTTGCATGTATGTATGCATGGGATGGAATTGATATGATGTAGGGGAGCAGGTCGCATAGCGATCGGTGGCTTTGCCACATAGGTCACATAGTGATCGGTCTTTATGATAGGCAGCACAGCTGTCAATATATTATTAAGGTCGCATAGCAATCGATGGCTTTTCCACATAGGTCACATAGTGATCGGTCTTTATGATAGGCAGCACAGCTGTCCATATGGTGTGTAGCGGATGGAGGGTTGATTGTAGAAATCCCCACGGTGTGATGGTTGGTACGGGGGTGTGTAGAGGATGGACTCTTAGGTTTGGGATGGGCCATATTGCATGTAAATATATTCTGTTGCCATTGTGTATGGCCCAAGGCCCATAATGTGTTTGTGGGCCCAAGGCTTTTATGTGTTTTCGTGATTTGCACACTGAGTCTTGGTGACTCACCCTTTTATTTTTCCAACTTTTCAGATGAGCAGTAGATCATGGACATGGGAGTCGAGGCGGACTCGAGGGGCCATCAAGTCTTTGATTTTCATAGACTGTTTTAAGTTTTTTTCATTGAGTTTTAATTTTGGGATTATTTTTGTAATAAGGCCTTCATAACTTAGGTTATCGATCTATATTTTTTTATGTTACAATTTATAAGCTTATGTTTTCGAAGTCTTAATTATAAGTGAAATGAAAATGGTCTTTTCAAGCACATTCAACGCGAATGTTAAGGTTCCTTTCAAAAATGTCACAATTAATGATTAGTTGGTTAAAATAAACTGAGATTTTCAAAAGCCCTTTAAAGTAAAATTTTCAACGTTCAACCCATAGAATACCAGATCCGATCATGAGGTATGGGCCGAGTTTCGGGTGTTACATTTTGGTGTCAAAGCCTAGTTCAAAACTCGGGCTGTGAGATGGGTCTAGTACTGATTTGTAAAAGTGATGTAAGTTTGAGAAAAGTTCGGTTGAGATATGGCCTTCGAGTCTACAAGCACCTGATCCATGCAGGTAAGTATTCTAAACTCATTATATGATATGCATGCTGGGCTTGATGGGCTCTATAGGGACGTAGGCTAGTATGTTAGAGTTTATGGAGGTTTAGTATAAACAATTCTTCAAATCTCATAAGGCTTAATTTCTAATTAAACATGTCTGTAAACAAGTCACAGGGTTAGGGTGTGGTAACAAGCATACGCATGTCTAGGATTGGATCCAGGGAGAGCTTGGTATTGAAGCGGCCCTAGCGGCTCACCTCCTCTTCGCTGGAATCCTACCTGGTGCATAGTGTTTGTTCACTCTAACCGAGAGGGCTTGTTGATGGGCTAAAATTTATAACTAAAACCCGAAAGGGACCAGCCACCCTATTTTTGTAAAATTACTTATATTCCTAGTTTTGTAAAATTTCTGAAATACCCTGGATTTGTAAAAATTACCAAAATTTGTAAAAATTACCGAAATACCCCCGATTGAAAAAATTATCGAAATACCCCTATTTTGTAAAATCACCAAGATACCCTATTTTGGAAAATTAAAAAAATACCCCTGTAGGATAAAATTACGAAAATATCCCTGGGTAGTGAAATGACGGAAATACCCCTATGTGACAAAGGTGAGTTCATGGATGTTACTTGTGTGCTTGATGCATTTATGTGGTGCTTTGTTTGGAATGTAAATGGATGGTTGAATGTATGTGGATTCTAGAGCTAGGAAATACAGACCTGAGAACTGAACTTTGTAGATAGAGTTCGAATTCGAAAGAACTACTATTAAAACTACTTTCCATAAGATTGTTCGTTATTAATTAGTGGATGAAATTAATAATTCATAAAATTTCTAATCAGATAAACACGAATCAGTAGAATGAGCACTAGAGGACGTGGTGTGCATGGTAGAGGTAGAGGCATGATTCTTGTGTCAAAATCGATAGGGTCCAGTCACGAGTCGTGGAATGAGGTACCGTACCAGTGCCACCAAATTATGGAAGTGAAATTTTAGGATCGACTACCGGAGATGATCACGGTATCTCGGCGATGTTGAGGGTGTTAGAGAGGTTCTTTGGGGCGGGCATGGTAGGAGCCCAAAAATCAGGTCGGAGTGACTTAGAGCTAATGGGGCGTAAGTGTTTAGGGAATTTCGGATAGCCAGAGTATAGTGAGTATTGGTTGAAGGCGGTCGAACATATAATGGATGATCTGGATTTCACGGTAGAAGAGAAGCTGAAAAGAGTAGTGTCCCTTCTCCGGGACGAAGCTTATCAATGGTGGCTTACGGTTAAGGATGGTATAGTGGCTGACCGTATCAGTTGGGGTTACTTCAGAATGGCGTTCTAGAGTAAGTACATTGGAAAGAGTTATGTGGACGCGCAGCGTAGAGCATTCCTAAATCTAGTTCAGGGAACTAGGTCGATGGCGGCGTATGAAGCGAAATTCTTACGCTTGAGCCGTTATGCTCGAGGGATAGTGGCCACAGAACATGAACGGTGTGTTCAATTTGAAGATGGCCTGAAGGATGATTTACGTGTTTTGATAGCTCCACAGTGGGAGAGGGAATTTGCTATGTTTGTAGAGAAGGCTAAGATAGCTGAGGAGGTAAAGCGAACGAAAAAGCTGAATAGGGATAAAGATAGAAGTGGAAGTAGGAGGAATTATGGATCGTCAGGAGCAGCTGGGCGTACTCAAAAAAGACCTAGGTCGGATAGGCCGAACCGGGTGGAGAGACCTGCTGCTAACCAGACACAGAGGTGTGTTCGCTGTGGTAACTTCCATGTAGGTGAGTGTTGGGCAGGCAGTGGAAAGTGCTTTAGGTGTAGATCTTTGGACCATTAGATTAGGGACTGTCCATAGCCATGGAGCGATGTAGGACCCGTAGGGCAGGGAAAGGCTCAGCCAAGTAGAGGAGGTCAGCAGCTGCAGAGGGGTCGTGGTCTAGCTAGAGGTGGTAACGGTTTCGGTCGGGCCGTGTAGCACCAGGCCGAGGGGTAGGAAACACTGAGGCGAGACAGTCGGGGTTAGTCTATGCTGCCAGACGTCGAGAAGAGGCTGACGCACTGGATGTTATAACCGGTACATTTTTAATATTTAGTTTGCCTTACACTGCATTGATTGACATTGGGTTGACACATTCATATGTTGCTAGTAGTGTGTCTGGAACTTTAAGTTTAGATTCTGAGATTACCCCTAGGGCGATGACTGTAATTAGCCCATTAGGACAATCTGTGGTAGTAGATAAACTCTATCGGGAGGTGCCCTTAAAAGTTCAGGGAATAGTCTTCCTGACGGATCTGATGGAATTACCGTTCGGGGAGTTTGGCTTAATATTAGGCATGGATTGGTTGGTGAAGTACCAAGCTAATTTAGATTGTGCAACCAAGCGTATCGTGTTAAGAACCCCCGAGGGTGGTGAAGTGTTGGTGATAGGAGAAAGGGGAACCGTCATCAAATGTAGTGGCGCCTAAAGCGAAAAGGATGGTGAGAAAAGGATGCGGCGATATTAATGTTTGTTCGGGCTTTGGAAGCCAATGACCTAACTGTTGGGGACATTAGGACGGTGAAGTAATTTTAGATGTTTTCCCAAAGAGCTTCCGGGAGTACCTCCGGATCGTGAAATGGAGTTTGGTATCGATCTTCTTCTGGAAACAGCACCAGTGGCACCAAAAGAATTGGTAGAGTTGAAAGCACAAATACAAGAGTTGTTAGATAAACAATTTATTCGACCAAGTGTGTCACCTTGAGGAGCGTCGGTGTTATTTGTTAAGAAGAAGGATGGATCAATATGTATGTGCATTGACTACCGTCAGCTGAACAAGTTGACTATCAAGAACAAGTATCCGTTGCCAAGGATTGATGACTTGTTCGATCAACTAAAAGGGGCGTCAGTGTTCTCAAAGATAGATTTGAGATCAAGATACCATCAGCTTAAGGTCAAAGAATCGGATATTCATAAGATAGCTTTTAGGACCCGTTATGGCCATTACGAATTTTTGGTAATGCCATTTGGGTTAACTAACACACCAACGGCATTTATGGATTTGATGAACCGAGTGTTCCAACCCTACTTGGATCGGTTTATCGTGGTATTTATAGATGATATCTTGGTTTACTCAAGATCGGAAGAGGAGCATGATTCACATCTGCGAGTGGTTTTGCAAATTCTGAGGGAGAAGTAGTTGTATGCCAAATTCAGTAAGTGCAAATTTTGGCTAAGTGAAGTTACTTTTCTAGGCCACGTTGTGTCGGCAAAGGGGATTAGGGTTGACCCTCGAAAAATTGAAGCGGTGTTGGATTGGAAGCCGCCAAGTCTGTGGTAGAAATTTAGAGTTTTCTTGGTCTGGCGGGGTACTATCGAAGGTTTGTTGAAGGATTTTCTTCAATCACGGCACCATTGACTAAGTTATTACGAAAGGAATTCCATTTATTTGGTCTAGTAAGCAGCAAGAGAGTTTCAAGAAGTTGAAAAGGATTTTGATGGAGGCTCCGGTATTGATTCAACCGGAGGCTAGGAAGGAATTTATAATTTACTGTGATCCGTCACACACGGGACTAGGATGCTCGTTGATGCAAGATGGAAAGTTTGTTGCGTATGCATCTCGGCAGTTAAGACCGCACGAAGTAAATTATCCCACCCATGATTTGGAGTTGGCGGCGGTGGTTTTTGCTTTAAAGATTTGGAGACATTATATGTACGGGAAGAAATCTATTATTTATACAAATCATAAGAGCCTAAAATACCCTTTGACCCAGAAGGAGTTGAATTTAAGGTAGAGGAGGTGGATCGAGTTGTCAAAGGATTATGATTGCTTGATCGAGTACCATCCGGGTAAAGCTAATGTGGTGGCGGATGCCTTAAGTTGTAAAGTAATCTCTGACTTGAGGGTAATGTTTGCTCACCTTAGTTTATACGATGATGGGAGCATATTGGTTGAACTTCAAGTGAAACGCTCTTGGGTCAGTCAGGTTAAGGAGAAGCAGCAGACTGATGAGTTGTTCAAGGAGAAGGTTCATGTAGGATCAAGTGATGGATCAACGGACTTTAGTAGGAATGAGAAAGGACTGTTATGTTTTCAAGGGAGAGTTTGCATGACAAAAGATCCAGAATTGACGCATAGGATTTTGCAAGAAGCGCATGGAAGTTCATACACTATGCACCCTTGAGGGAGTAAGATGTATCAGGATTTGAGGGATTAGTTCTGGTGGCGAGGCTTGAAGTGTGAGGTAACCGAATTGGTGAGTAAGTGTTTGACACATTAGCGGTAAAGGCGAGCATCGCTTACCATCGTGGTTGTTGTAGCCAAGAAATATTCCACAATGGAAGTGGGAAAGGATCACAATAGACTTTGTTAGTGGGCTACCCCTCACACCTACTAAGAAAGATTCATCTGGTGATTATTGATCGCTGGATGAAATCGCTTATTTCATACCAAGACGGGTCGATTACTCTCTGCGGTGGCTAGGTTATATATAGCGAGGCGGTGAGGTTGCATGGGGTACCAGATGAATCATATCGGACATGGACCCGAGGTTCACATCGCGATTCTAGAAGGCTTTTCATCAAACGTTGGGTACAAAGTTGGATTTCAAGATCTGACGTTTCATCCTCGAGATGATGGACGATCGGCGGGTAATTCAGATCTTAGAGGACATGTTGAGGGGATGTGTCATTGATTTCAGAGGTAGTTGGGAAGAGTTTTTACCATTGGCGGAGTTTGCTTACAACAACAGCTACCAGTCTAGTATTCAGATGGTGCCCTATGAAGCATTGTACAGGCGAAAGTGTTGTACTCCTACCTGTTGGACAAAATTAAGGGAACATTAGATTTTGGGTCCAGAGTTGGTTACCGAGACAGAAGAGAAGGTTGAGTTAATTCGAGCTCGACTAAAGAAAGCGTCGGACCGATGTAAGTCATATCTGCACTTGAAGCGTAAGGACATAGATTTTGCAGTGGGTGACAAGGTGTTCTTGAAGGTGTCACCATGGAAGAAAGTGCTGAGGTTTGGATGGAAGGGTAAATTAAGTCCCAGATTTATCGGACCTTATTGGGTGTTAAAACGAGTGGGGTCGGTAGCCTATCAGCTAGAGCTACCTTCTGACCTAAGCTAGATTCACAATGTATTCAACATTTCTATGTTGAGACGATATCATTTAGATTCGTCTCATGTGGTGAATGTGGAGGAAATCGAGGTAAAACCTGACCTATCCTTTGAAGAGGAACTAGTGGAAATCTTGGATCGTGATGTCAAAGTGCTGTGAAGGAAGATGATTCCGTTGGTTAAGGTTCTATGGCAAAATCATAGTTTGAGAAGGCTACATGGGAACCAGAGGAGACGATGCGGTAGCAGTACCCGCATCTATTCTGATCAGGTAATTTTGAGGCCGAAATTTCTTTAAGGGGGTGGAACTGTAACATCCTGAATTAAAGGGCCTATGTGTTTAATGTGTGGTTATGTGTAATGTGTTAATTAGAGTGCTAGGGGTCCATATTGGGCTCAGGATAGGGACGAGGCCTTGGTTAAATTTTTTGGTTGGACACTATAGGGTTTAAAATATGGTATCTGTGGTTTAAATTACAAAATGGGCTTGTGGCCCAGTAGCAAGGGGCACTGCAAAGGAACTATAAGGTGGCATCATTAGTAGGTGAAGAGGCCCAAGTTATGGCCGCTTGGAGCCCATGTATTTGGGCCATTTTCGGCACTTAAAGGAGGAGCAAGTGAGACAACAATAAGGCTTAAAATTAAGAGGGATTAAATGACTTGGATAATGTGGATAATGTGCTGATAAAGGAAGGAAGAGGTGGTGTTATTTAGGCCTCTTTTGGAGGTGTGAATGAATAAAGATAAGGGAGGAAGAATAGGAGTTATCTACTAAATAGCCAGTGGTGGCCGAATTTCCATCTCTTGGAGGGGGAAGAAATCGGTTTCAATATGCCAGAGGGGTGCCGAAATTTCCCTCATTAATTGATTAGTTTTTAGTTCGAGGAAGGGCATTTTCGGGTTTTAGGTAGTAGGTGCCAAAATTCTGTGTTTATGTGGGGGAATATCTTTTTATTTTTGGCAATAGGGTTTTATTTCCCATTCTCTTCTCTCATTATTCAAAAGCTGAAACCCCTAATCTTATTCTCTCATCTCCACTTTTATGCAAAAGCCGAAATTCCATTGTTTTCTTGCTTTCATCTCCATAGCCGAATACACTTGTCTATTCTTTTCTCTTTGTCGATTTCTTCATCAAAGCCGGATGTTCATAGATCTCTTGAGATCATCTTTCTTTCTGATCTTCTCAAAAGCCAAAATTCCCTAGGAGTTACCGAATTCTCTTTGTTACGATTAAGTGCCAATTTCTTCTGTTCTTTTTTTCTTCTCTTTCGATTTTTGAGACCATAGCCGAATGGCTAGTTGGTTGTTAGACCATCTTTAGTTTGACATTTTCAATGATCTCATGTTCTTTTTGGAAGGTATTCCGAGATTTGAAGGAGATCTAATCGCCTAGGTTTCTAAGCCAGAAATCGTTAGCCTTCGAACCACATTACTTTTTCGGGATTTCAAGGTAAGGGTTTCGATTCTCCGTAAGTGTTCAATCGGTTTCTTTTCCTTATTGTGCCTTAACCTAATGCCTCATTAAGCAATCATTATAGTATCAACCTAATGCCTCATTAAGCAATTATTATAGTATCCTTTGACTAAGGTCATTCATGGAATCAAATATCGATCAGGCGAAGGAGGGGATTGGATCTGTTAAACCAATCCCTAAATTTAAGAAGCAAGCGGTGTCAGCAGTTCGGGATTGGCCACCGGGTTGTGGACCGGCTTTAGAACAAAACCTTAGACTGTTAGCAGTCGTAGCGGCTACTAATAGTGTCGACTTAGACAAGATCATCTTGTCGATGTCGTGTGTAGATCTCTATCACACTAGTTAATCTGTATTATATGTATGTTATGGGCTAAAAGGGAAAATGAGGCTATATGAGCAATGTGTTACCCAAAAAGGGTAGGCAAGGATGCGTGTACGTAATCATAGAAACTTCTCTATGTGTATCGAAGTATGTGAAAGTATGTGATTGTTTAGGTAGTTTAATGTTCGATTCTTTCATGTATGTATGCATGGGATGGGATTGATATGATGGAGGGAGCGGTTGCATAGCGATCGGTGGCTTTGCCACATAGGTCACATAGTGATGGCTTTGCCACATATATTATTAAGGTCACATAGTGATCGGTTTTCCACATAGGTCACATAGTGATCGGTTATGACAAAGTGCACAGCTTGTCCATATGGTGTGTAGCGGATGGAGGGTTGATTGTAGAAATCCCCATGGTGTGATGGTTGGCACGGGGGTGTGTAGAGGATGGACTCTTAGGTTTGGGATGGGCCATATTGCATGTAAATATATTCTGTTGCTATTGTGTATGTCCCAAGGCCCATAATGTGTTTATGGGCCCAAGGCTTTTATGTGTTTTCAGGATTTGCACACTGAGTCTTGGTGACTCACCCTTTTATTTTTCCCAACTTTTCAGATGAGCAGAAGATCGTGGACATGGGAGCCGAGGCGGATTCGAGGGGCCATCAAGTCTTTTATTTTCATAGACCGTTTTTGGTTTTTTTCATTAAGTTTTAATTTTGGGATTATTTTTGTAATAAGGCCTCCATAACTTAGGTTATCGATATATATTTTTTTATGTTACAATTTATAAGCTTATGTTTTCGAAGTCTTAATTATAAGTGAAATGAAAATGGGCTTTTCAAGCACATTCAACGCGAATGTTAAGGTTACTTTCAAAACTGTCATAATTAATGATTAGTCGGTTAAAATAAATCGAGATCTTCAAAACCTCTTTAAAGTAATGTTTTCAACGTTCAACCCGTATCATACCAGATCCGGTTATGACGTATGGGTCGGGTTTGGGGTGTTACAAGTCTTATCTCCCTGAAGTTATAGCGGAGCAAACTAAAGATAGTGAATCTTATTTCCCTAAAGTTGCAGTGGAACAGATTAAAGCTATAAATTACAAATCTTATCTCCCTGAAGTTATAGTGGAGCAGATTGAAACCACAAATCTTATCTTCTTAAAGTTGCAGTGAAGAAGATTGAAAATTACAAAATCTTATCTCCCTAAAGTTGTAGTGGAGCAGATTGAAACCACAAATCTTATCACACTAAATTTGTAGTGGAGTAGATTGAAGATAGCAAATTTTGTCTCTCTGAAGTTTTAGTAGAGCAAATCAAAGCTATAAGTCTTATCTCCCTGAAGTTGCAGTGGAGCAGACTGAAGATAACAAATCTTATCTCTCTGAAGTTGCAGTAGAGCAGATTAAAGCTATAAACCTTATATCCCTGAAGTTGAAGTGGAGTAGATTAAGCGACATATTATATACTTCCAAAGTTAGAGTGGGTTAAAATGAGGCTACTTAAAGAAAGTGAACACCAAGAAGTCGAGATTCGACGAGGCCGGGCAAAATTGGTCCTTCTTAAAAGTCTTTGCTCCATTCTCTTTACACGATAACGAGCAAAGAGAGGCAGTTGTAGTAGGCCCAACTTGCCTGGGCCCACTAAACAAAAAAAAACCAAAAATGAAACAAAAATAATAATTAACAGTCTTTTTTACAATCCCAAAACGAAAGGAACCCAAAATTACAAGGCCCAACAGGCCCAACATACTTAAAAATTTTTCAGAAAGCCAAAATCCCTAGGGTTTCTGGCACCACTGCCCCCATGTGCGCCGCACTCCTCCCTCAATCGCCCCGCCTACGCCTCGTCCCAAGGCTTGGCGCCTTGGTCGCCTTGCACCGAAATGGTAAAGTTTCCTCTCTGTTGACCTCACCAAAGCCTACAAAGAGAACCCAAAAAGGGACAAAATCAGAGCAGAAACAACATCAGAATCAAAAAGAAAACAATAGCAAGAAATTTTTGTAAATCGGTTATATAAGGCCACAAAAAATAGATTGTAAACACATGAAATCAAATACAAAAAAGAGAAGATTAAGTACAAAAGAAACAGATTCTAAAGGTGATTTTTTTATTTTACGAATTTATTTTATAAATACAAAATAAAAAGGAAAAGTTTAAAAGGGATACCTGACGGTTCGCGTTCCATCGCCTTGAATGGTCAAGGTCATCACCTCCGATGAAAGGTGACTCCTTTTAAAAAAACCCTAAAATCGAAGGGCTCTTTGTTCTTTTTTTGTGATTTTTAACCCTTTTTAGAAGAAATAACTCCCAAATCAGGGTTTGAAGAGTAGAAAAGCCCAAAAATGGCCTTTTTTTTATCTTCCGGCCACTGTGGTTGGCGATGCCATCGCTAGTGACGGCACCGCCACAGTGGTCGATGGCCGGAGCCCTATGCCTAAAGGGGAGAGTGTTTTGAGAGAATTAGAAAATTTCAATTTTTTTTTAAATAAAGGCTTCAATGAGGGTTTTGAAATTTTTTTATTTAAATAGGTGCACGAAATGACACCGTTTTGAACCATTGCTCATAAAGCGAAAACGACGTCGTTTTGAGCAAGACCCGATGACTCGACCCGGATCTTCCTAGGATCCGCGTGTTTTGAAGGGAGGGTCTAATTTTCGCGCTGGTCCTCTCGCTTTTTAATTGTTTTTCAATCTGATCCTATTTTCATTTTATTGTTTTAAAAATTTATCCCGTAATTTTATTTGTTTTTATTTTAGTCCTCCGATCATTTGGCCTATTAGAACGGTGCGTTTAAGGGTGGGGACTGGGAATAATTTCCATTTGACCCCTATTCTTTTTCGCGCATTCGGTTTTGGTCCTTTGTTCTGACTTTTTTTTATTTATTACAAATTATCCCTATAAATTTCATTTTAATTTCGATTTAGTCTTTTTTATTTCTTCATTTATTATAATTTAGACTCTTAATTTAGTTTTGATTTCAATCTAATCCCTTATTTATTTAATTTCAGCCATTTCATGAAAATTTTTTATTTGTTATTTATTTATTTATTTATTTATTATTGCCTCGCTTTTTATTTTAAAATTTATATTGTTCATATTTGTATATTTTTGCCATATTGTTATTGTTATTTCATTTTTTTTATTTTTGTCATTTCATTATTTTTTATTTTTAGTAGTTTTCATGTCACGTCTTTTTTTCATGCATCTTCCATTTATTTTTATTTTGAGTTATCTTGTTTATTTTATTATTATGATTATATTATTTTTATTACAACATCCCTTTATTTATTATATTTTATTATTCACTAATCTTATGTTATGGACTTTACTTTGTTTTATTTTATTTATTATTCCATTTTTATGTTTCATCATTGTTATTTAAATTCCTCTTTCGTGTGCTTTTTTATGTTTACTCTAACATTCACTCATATAGCTACAATATATTATTTTATTACTATACAATAAGCTTAGATCTATTCATCAATTGATGTATTGTATCCAAATAAAAATACACATCGTTTAAATATTACACTTGTTATTATCCAAAAATTTTCAAAATAAGGAAATGTTTCGTATTTGGATATTCGAGAAGTTGTACCCTAACTTACGGGATTTCGATTTTCTCATTGAACCCAAATGATCGAATATCCTTTAAAATCAAAATACACGAGATTTAAATAAAAAATAAAAGGCAAGCTTGTTCTCAAGGATTTGAGGTGTCATGTCCTAACTTACGGGATGTGACATTTTGTTACCGCGAGATGAGAGAGTCTTTAACATACATTTCAATTTATTCCAACAATTTTTAAGCAAAAAATATTAATACAAAGAGGGATCGTATTTTAAAATTCTTTTCGGTTTTCAATTTTGGACACCAAGACTTTAATTAATCAACTAGGTACCAATTTTGGGCGTCACGAGGGTGTTAATCCTTCCTCGTGCATAACCGACTCCCGAACCCGCTTCTTGAATTTCGTAGACAAAAATCTTTGTTTTAGTAAATCAAATCGTTTACTAAAATGATCAAATTACAAGGTGACCCAATCACACCGCATAAAAAAAGGATTCGTGGCGACTCTCATTTTTGATTTTTTGTTTAAAAGTCGATTTCAAAAAAAAAAGGTTTCGACACATATGATGCCATAATCCACAGTTACTATCTTACACGATATGGTCTTCTTTAGTGCCATGGTCATGAAATTGTCCTTTCAGAGGTTCGTGGTTTTAGTCCCGATGGGCCCTTTTAGATGACTTCGGAGACAATATAGGCTCTTCATACTTAGACTCATTTTTCATGAAATCATCATGTTTTGACTTACTCGTAACAGACACATCCAGACCTATCAGACATATTAGCGCATTTCCATTATCTAGAAACAAGCATATTTTAACCTCAAGATTCATGTTTCATACTTTGACCATGAAACTTCATGTTATCCATACATGAAAGTTCATAAATCTTTTGTTTCTCATCAGAGTCATCACATATTATTTGACTAGTTTTATTTCACGATTTGGTAACTTTAGCATAAAAGTTTCTAATAGGCATTTTATGCATGCATGAATCAGTTTAGAGACTCAGTTGATGACCTCAAGGAGCAACTTAGCCTTCAGATTCACCATTTAGTAGGATGCTACAACCTTCTCTGCCTTGTAGAATAGAAACACTTCGTTACAACCCATTCGAATAACCATTATCATCATTTAAAATCTAGACATCTCTCAAAGCCATGTTTCTTCATTCATACTTATAGATCTATGTTTCCTGAATAGACAGAGTCACAAAATGTACCTTGATGGGAGGGAAAATCACATACAAAAACTGGGGTTTTAGGGTCATCTTAGAGAGAAGTTTCCCTCTACTCATAACCCTAGTTTTTAAAAAGAAAGATAACTTTCCCTTAACTTAACCCGAGTGTCCTTTTAACTTAACTCAAGTCTTTTTGGGAACTTGGTAAATGTCACATCATTACTGAGTTATCTTATCTAAAATGTGTCACTTCTAAGAAACTCATCCGATTACTCCTTTAGCCTTTAACCCTTCTAGTTCATGCTTGGATAGTTCCAAATCAGCTTACCTCACAAATTGGCTAGGACCACATTGGTCACTGGTTGTACTATATCACTGGCATGAACTAATAGTTTATAACCATTCCTTTCGTATTACCACTTTTATTTCACTTATCCTTGTAATCTGATGGGGAGTCCTTGTCAATTTGTTTTCATGTCGGAGTTCACTCGTTTTATACATCTAAAAGGGCTTTTGGGCGAACACTCCTTCCCTCATAGTACTTTTTAATACTGTGCACCTTACTCATATATATTCTTACCAACACTCTTTGATTCATTATACTTACCTTTCTTCAAAGTTAGTCATAAACTTTGCTCTTTTAGAATAATATCCTATATGCTATACATACAAAAGTTCACCATGGGTTCCTTTCTTTTCATTCATAGTCCACCAGACCAGGGCATCACTGGCGCATTTGGAAAGTCCTTACACTTAATCAAGTCCTAACATTTGGCACTTGAAACTTACTCGTAAGCCTTACTTTTATGAATGACACTTAAATATGTAGGACTTTGCCAGGTGGGATGTTTGGGTGTACACTTAACAAATGAGTCTGCCAAACCATAAATTTTCATCAAGCTAAAAGTTTGCCAATTGAAGCAAACAAAGAATTCTATACTTAATCAAAGCAAACAATTTACTTACTCATCTCTACTTGTAGTTCACCAAAACACTCAAACATAAGAAGATACCTGTAACACCCCAAACCCAGCCCAAACACTACAATCGGGTCTGGTATGTCACTGAGAAAAATTTTGTAAAACCAATCGTGTCGACAAAAAGCCCAAATAAGAATTACATAAAATGTGCCTTAATAATCAAAAGCCCAAAACTGAATTACATGTCCTTGAAAGAAATTAAAACGAGAATAAATAATAAGGGCCCATAATAAAACTAAAATGTAAAATAATGGCCCATGGCCTTATTACAACATAGTTTAAATCCATCATATAAAATACTTTAAAAAAAAAAGCTAATATGGGGAACTTGTCGTCGGATCCACCTTCTTTTGCATGGCCACCTTGCGCTTCACTCCGGCCCGGTCCGTTGCACTAATTGTCACCTAAAAGGTTAGTTTAATTTGGGTGAGTTGCGAGACTCAGTGTGCAACCCTCATGCACCACTAGATTTGGGCCTCATAAAACATAACAACAATTTCATTTACATGGATAACAAGTACTATGCAAAGGCCAACCCATTTGCCTAGGTTTCCATCCGCTACATGCCCCGCACCAACCAACACACCATTGGGGATTTCTACAATCAACCCACACCGCTACACTCGAGATGGCGGTCATGTCGCTCATCAACATATATTGGCCGAAGCCCGTATAACAAATCACGGCATTAGCTGCTACAGTAATTCACGGTAAAAACCGTTATACATATACATATACATATACATATAACTTCCTCCGTTCATCACCCAACCCATGCAAACATGTACAATAATTTAAAACATGTACAACAATTTACTTGTAACATATAATCAGATTATTTACTAACCTGAGGGTCCGCTGTTTAAATCTGAGATTTTGACTTTTAACATATACAACTTATGAACACACATATATATATATATATATATATTATAATTAATCAGATCTAGACGATAGGGAAGTATTACACACCTGATTCTCGTACTAATGCTTTCTCTACGTCTATGCTACTATTACTCGAAACAACTACTATTGGCCCATGATCTGACTTTGATTTCAGCCCACACCCCGTTGGCCAATCTTGCACTACCGAAACAGATCGCTTCTTGAATTTGGGTGATAGTTTTACAGATCCAACCTTCTCTGCTTGACTATTAGTTGAGTCCATAACAATCCCTTAATCACTAAACCAAATAAACGATGAGATCTAACTCATGTTAAATGTAACCCTTAAAACGAACACTTACCTAGTTAGCCGAATCCCGAATATCTTTGAGAAATTGTCACCACCAACCTTCCTACATTTGGCCATCCTCCAAATATCAAACCAACCGATACACCTAACCCAAATAGTATTCGGCCAAAGCAAAAAGAATCATGGAAGGCCATTCGGCCAAACTTACCACTACCTACCTTCGACTTTTCCACCAAATCGGCTTTAATGGGGCGATTAAACTTCAAGGGGTAAAGAGTATAATCGGCGAGCCCTTGGAAATAATGATTTAGATTAGGATTTTGATAAGAATAAAGGAATCGCAGAAAAGGAGAAATCTCGAAACTCACTGGATTACTAAGGAATATACGGCTTACAGTGCACCTTCGGGAAAACAAAGATCTCCCTTGTAGATTCGGCTATAGAGGAAGAAGATGTGCGCTAAGAGCATTTGGCTTTCAGAAGGGTTTTTGAGGAGAGGAGAAACACTTAAGGAGTTTCAGCTATGATGTGTTTTAAGGAAAAAGAAAAGAAAGAAAACTTAGAGAGAAATGTAGATTTCGACAAAGAGAAAGAAAAGATGGAGAGAATGGTTACCAGAATTTCGACTAGCCTATACTAAACCGATTTCCCCCCTGTAGTTGAGTTTCGGCCAACTCTCTCCTCTTTTGATAGTCTTTAAATCTCATTATAACTCAATCCTTATCTTACCTTTAGGAGAGCCCACATTAAAGCCAACTCCTCCCTTTTTAATTATCAACTTTTATCACATAAATTAAAAGAAAAAGACTCCTAAAAAAGAAGCCTAATTGTCGTCCAACCCCTTTCCCTTCTTAGTGCCGAAATTTTGCCCTAACACTTGGGCCTCAAGTGGCCACACATAGCCCAATAACCTTCCTCCTTGTGACGCCACCATTAATGCCTACTTAGAGCACCTTTTGTCTTCAGGCCACAAGCCTAGCTTGCTACTAATCTATTATCTAACTTAAATTATGAACTAACACCATTTATCAACCACCTAACCCAAATTTTAAAGCCCAACCTATCACTTAAACTACCCAGAACATTAATTTAAACCCTAATCCATATATTTAATCAAGGCCTCTACCCGAGCATATTAAACCAACATCTCATATAAATGCACAAGCCCATATTTAGGATGTTACAATACCGAGACTTTGCAGGGCAGGATGTTACAACTCTCCCCCACTTAGAAACTCTCATCCTCGAAGTTCATACCTGAAAATAACTAAGGATGTCGCTTTTCCATTTGACTTTCCCTTTCCTAAGTAGCTTCTTCTATATTATGATTTCTCCATAGTACTTTCACCAATGGAATTCTCTTATTTTTTTAGCTCTTTTACCTCTCTTGTCAAAATATGAATAGACTCTTCTTCATAGGATAAGTTTGGTTCAATATCTAATTCTTCAATCTACATCACATGATCTAGATTTGATCTATATCTTCTTAGCATAGATACATGAAACATGTTGTGAATCTTTGACAGTTCAAGAGGCAAAGCTAATCTGTAAGCTACAGGTCCAACTTTCCCTAGAGCTTCATAAGACCCTAAAAATCTCAGACTCAATTTTCCTTTGACCAAACTTGATGGTTTTCTTCCAAGGAGAGACTTCCAAAAATACCTTATCACCAACTTCAAAAGAAATTTCTTTTCTCTTTAGATCTACATATACTTTTTGAAGATCTTGAGTAGTTTTTAAATTGCTACGAATAATAGAGACTTTTTCTTTAGTTTCACGAATAATTCAGGACCCACTAACTTTCTTTCATTGAGCTCCATCCAACACATAGGTATTCTACACCTTTTACCATATAAAGCTTCAAAGGGAGAAATTTTCAAACTAGAATGAAAACTATTGTTGTAAGCAAATTCAACCAAAGGAACATACCTTTTCTAGTTCATTCCAAAATCAATTACACAACTTCTCAACATATCCTCCAAAACTTGAATAACTCTTTTTGACTGACCATCAGTTTGAGGATGAAATGTAGTACTAAATTGTAGTGTAGTTACCAAATATCTCTGTAACTAATTTAAGAATCTTAAAGTAAAACTTGGATCTCTATCAGAAACTATAGAAGATAGAATTCCATGTTGGCATACTATTTCAGCAATATAAAGCTTTGCTAACTTCTCTAGAGAATAAGAAGTATCCAATGGTAGAAAATGAGTTCACTTAGTAAACCTATCTACTATTACCCATGTAGCAATTTTCCTTGAATAATTGAGGGGTAATTTGGATACAAAATCCATGGTAAGTCTATCTCGCTTCCATTTTGGTAATTTCGAATGATACAATTTACCCGAGGGAACTTGTTGTTCTGCCTTAACTCTTTGACAGGTCATACAAGTTGAGACATATTCTGCTATTTCTCTTTTCATACCATCCAGCAATATGAGTTTTTCAGATCTGTATACATTTTGATTCTTCCTAGATGAAGTGAAAAAGGTTCTTGATGAGCTTCTTTCAGTAAATCTTTCTTTAAATCATTCCCAGCTGGTACAAACATTCCTCCCTTAAATCTCAACTCACCATCTTTACCCAGACTTAAATTTGCTACTTTTCCAGAATCATTCGTTGTTTAAATAATTAACACTAAACATTTTTCATTTGCTCTTCTAATATCTGAGGAAGAAAGGTTGGCTTCACTACTAACTCTGTCGGTAATGATCCATTATCAGACATACTTTTACTCGAAGAGATAATAATGCTGCCACAGTCTTTCTACTCAAAAGCATTTGCTACCACATTTGCCTTCCCTAAATGATACTCAATAGTCAGATCATAATCTTTCAATAGTTCTAACCATCTTCTTTGGCACAAATTTAGATCCTTTTGAGTCATTAAATACTTCAAAATTTCATGATAAGAGAATACATGACATTTCTCTCCATATAAATAATGCCTCCATATCTTTAATGCTAAAACCACTGTTGCTAATTCTGAATCATGAGTTGAATAGCTTTTCTTATGTGGTTTAAGCTGATGAGATGCATAAGCTATAACTTTACCCTTCTCTATAATCACACATTCAAGCGTATTCAAAGATGCGTCAGTAAAAACTGTATATTCTACACCTGACTCTTGCTGTGCTAAAACTGGAGCTTCATTAAAATTGCTTTCAATTTCTCAAAACATTGCTGACATTCGTCACTCTTGTAACACCCCAATCCCTGAAGATCGATTGAAGTGTTACTTAGATAGAAAACATACATAAGCATAATTAAATTTTCTGTTCAATTGCGACACTTTTTAACTTATCTAGGTGGAGCCTCAGTAAACTTCTGCAAAATACAAGTTTATTTAACAATACACGTCATAGAATAAAAGTAAATTGGTTTAAAAATTTTAAATGAAAACTCTTCCATGAAATACAATACTAGAAGTAATGATTTCTTATAAAATAGTTTGGCGTATATGAGCAGAGATTATTTGATAAATCAAAACTTGAAAAACTTTAACAAATCCATCAAGGAGTAACATTGCTATAAAAACTGTAGCTGAATAAGAAGGCAATTTATTATGGATTCATTCTTTAGAATAGAATTTCTTACCACCCCAAACTTATGCATGTTACAAAACAGAAACAAATAAAGTTCACTACAGAGATTGCTTCTTCTAGCTTAGTCCCCTCAACAATCTTACATCTCAAGGTGACATGAAAGGAGGGAAAGAAATGGGGGTAAGTTCAAAAGAACTTAGTGAGTTCCAGCAAGGTAAACTTAACACTTAGCTAAGAATAGATACATTGCAAGTTCATAACACAAACTAAAACATTAGACTCTATACGCCGAGACATACGGGCGAACCCTCTCATCTCATTGGCGAACACTTAACTTTGGTGTATAACCTTATGGGCATACTCACATATCTGGCGCATAGCATCATTCATGACATTGGGCGTACGCTTATCCCTTTCCTTCACATAGCACTAAAACTTTAATAGAACTGATACTTTTCCATTAACACAGTCTTTCCTCATAAGTACTTTTTTATCATAATCTCTCATCAAGCGAACTCATACTTACTTTCAAAACATACTAGGGTAGATTCGATATACCAATCATTAATTCTTGACGAATACATTATGATCTCAACGTATCAAAATGAATCAGAACATATCCTCTTAGTCATTAATCTTTCTTTTCATCTCAAATGATATATGTATCACATAAACATACACAATATAATATTAACTTATTCCTTTCAATACATAACGTATCATATAGCACATACAGAGACATATTATTGTACTCTTTCATAACCTTCCTTGGGTTGAGCCTCAGATTTCACATATCAAAATAGGTCTTTCCATATTATATCATTTCAAACACCTACATGTTCTTGTGAGTATAGGGCTCTTTGCCATGGTTAACAACTAACATGTTCTACTTTAGACATCACCCATAACGTTAGGCTAGTTAGCAAGTAGCATGCCCTACCAGAACCTAACATTTATGCCAATTAGATAGTAGCTAACAAACCTTACCAGTGGCCGGCAAATTGGTTAACAACTAAGATGTCATACTTGTGGCCCATCATATATCCCCATCCTGTTAGGAACTAGCATGCCCTACTAGTGGTCACACATATTTGTCATTCTGATTTGCAATTATCATGCCCTACAAGTGGCTCATCTTATCCGGATACTGAGCTCATATCCCCAAAGAAGTCGTTCATGTTTCATGCCATGATCATGCATACATACACACACAAACAATTACACATAACAGATTTCCAAAGTTCAAAGTTCATGTTCTCACATGGACTCTATCTATTACATCTATAATTTAATATTAAACAAGACAAAATACATCATAAAGAAGAATCACACTGTTTGGATACTCACAAATTATTTCAATGAAGTTAGCTATACTATCTCTACTACTACATGCACAACTCTTGCTTCTAATCAATCAATTTCTGCTTCTTCTCCATCAATGAACTCAAAATAGGGTTTCAAAGTATAGCAGAGTAAAGGAAAGTGAAGGAAAAACCTCTCTACAAAGGTTTTCACCAATATTTATATCTCACAACTTCCTCACAATCAAGGTTAACACTTGGCTAACGCGTAACCCTAACTCAATTCTATCATGGCCAACATAATCATTACAGGCTATAATACATCAAGAATAATCATAACACTTGGAAATTCTAACTGGATCCCAGTTAAAGCACAACTAAAACTAAACAAAAATCACAAGTGTACAAATAAACAATATTCAGATCCATAATCCCACAATCATTTACTGGTGTAAATAAGCAGAAGATCCTAACAAAGAAACCTTCCAAGGGAAATAGTGTTTAGCGAGTTCTTCACTATGATTACGCCAGAAGACAAAATTACAACTTAGACTTTGTCCAAACAACATATCTTAAAAGAATTATAAATCATACAATCTACCACTCATAGCGTATAACTATTACAAATACCATACTGGCGTATACAACATAAACCAATCTTACCTTAACATAAACCTTAACTTAAATTTAGCGCATGCGATTCATCAAAAAGACTACGTCGAACGGTATTACAATTCCACACAAACTTTTCTTTTTTATTTTCAATAATTGAGTAAGTGGTGATGCTAATATTGGAAACCCTTTCATAAATCTTCTATAATACCCTTCTAATCCCATAAAACTATGGACTTAAGATGCATTTTTGGGTGGATTCCACTCAAGTATTGCTTTCATAAAAAACTCACTTTTATCTGAACTTAGCATACAACCGATTATCACGTAGAGTTCTCAAAGAAAATTCATTAAGCCCATAAATATTATAGGCACATTAGTCAAACCAAAGGGCATTACCAAAAATTCATAGTGACCATACCTTAATCTAAAGGCTGCCTTAAGTACATCATCACTCTTGATCTTTACCTGATAGTATTCAGACCTTAAATCTAATTTGGAGTACACTATAGCCCAACATAATTGATAAAAAAAAATCTTTAATCATGAGCAAATGATATTTATTCTTTATGGTTACCTTGTTAAATTGAAGATAATCTATACACAGATGCATTGTTTCATCTTTCTTTTCCACTAACAGAATTGGTGTACTCCACGATAAAACATTTGGTCTTATAAAACCCTTATCTAATAGATCTTACAACTGTGATTTCAATTATTTTAGTTCCAATGATGCCATTCTATAGAGAGTACATGAAATATGTGTTGTTCTAGGTTCTAACTCAATTGAAAAATCTACTTCCCTTTAAGGTGGTACTTCAAGAAGTTTCCATGGAAACACATCTGAAAATTCTTTAACCACGGAACCTTGATTATCTTCTTCTCTTGACTCAGAGGAATCGATGATGTAAGCCAAATAAGCATCTGTTCCCTTAACAATAATCTTTTTGGCAGGCACAGTAGAGATTATCCTTTTCTCCAAACTAGTTTGTATAATAGGCATCAATACCTCCTTACTCTTAGCAGTTATCAGATGTACACCTTTTGCACAAAATTCAAAAATAGCATTATGTCTTGTAAACCAATCCAACCTTAAAATAAACTCAATAATAAGTCAACTCATAACGAACTGACATTTCATCCACCTTCCGTGGATCCAAACAACACACAAAGATATATAACGAATAGCATATATACCATCGTAATCTAGATAGAGAAGTGTGTGCTCACACCGCAAGCCTTGTCGAAGAACCAAGCTAAGAAACTTTTCGAGGCATCCTAGGCCATTCTCCAAAACACAACATAACCAAAGGGTTATCATCCGAACTCTTACCTCGCAAACGGTTTGGTTTCCTACCAAACCCGAACCAACAATGGTTCCTCTACCAATCGGCCATACCCTAAAACGTAGACAATTAGCCTCACAAGTCAAAAACTAAAAGAATAACCCAACATCCAACCTCTTACCACCACCTACCAATTGCTTACCCAAAGATAGTTGCTTTGCTTGACTGCTTCAAAATCCAGGATACCCTATGACAAAATGGTTCCAAATAAACGATCAATACACTACCAAACAAATCGCCAAAACCAACACTTACCCTTGAAGATTTCGACAGGAGAATGTAAGAAAGACCATAAGCATTTGGCCTCACCTACTACCTTCTCCAACAATTGGAAACGAAACCCCAAAGATCCTCACCACACCTATTATCCGGTCAAGGCGACGAAGAAAAGAAAAGGGAAATTTTGGCACAAGAGGAAAGGTTCTGCCAAGAGTTTTGGAAAAAGAAAGATAAACAAGATGAACAGAGGAAATACTTTCGATTTTGAGAGAGAAAGAAATGAAGAAGGTGTTTAGAAAATAAGTTTCGGCTACTACATTTTAAGAAAGGGAGAAAGAAAGTGTGAGAAGAAGATGCTAATTTCGGCTTCAGCACAAATGAAATGGAGAAGAAAAGGAGGGTTCGGCCAAATGATAAAAGGGAGAACAAGAAGCAAAATCAAAGACCAAGGGAGCATTCGGCTACTAATAGAAATGAGGAAGCAACAAATCAAGTTCTGCTATATTTGTTTGGGGATTTTCGGTTTCAAGGAAAACACCAAAGAGAAATTGACTTTTGGCACCAAAACAAGGTGACCGAACATCAAAAATGCTTAAGAGAATTTCGCATTCTCCTCCTTAACACCTCCAAAACCGCCACTCACCTACTTGAAGATTCCCCATCGGCCACCTCCTAGAAACTCTCCAAGCCACTAGTTCAAACTAGTTTGAACTAGTCAAACCTACCAATCACTCCTTGCCATCCATTTGAGCAATTGACTAGGTCCAAGGTAGAGTTTGAACGCCTACAACTCTCCTCCTCCATGTCGTCCAAAATGGGAGCAAAATAGGAGCACTCATGACTTGAACACAAGACCTCCTCCATGCAAATGGCGTCACCTTCCAAGCTCTAGAGTGGCGTCTCCTTGCCATTCCACCAGCTCCTCTTTGTGACAAAATTCACCAAATAAAACTCTTAAGACCACCAAAACCAAGCTCCCTTTTAAACCACCTGAAAATCAAAAATTCCCCAAAGCCTTCCCTACCTTCCGGGTTCTCCAAACCCCTAAAACTTGCCCAAGCACACAAGAAACCTACCAACACCGAGATATGCACTAAATGCTAACCCCAAAACCGTGGTGTTACAATGCTACCCTCCTTAAAATAATTTCATCCTCGAAATTACTTGGCCAGACTAACGATCCACATCCTAATTCCCCACGCCACACTATTGCTGCGCACTCTGATCTCCAAGATCTAACACACTTTCTAGGCGTACTTTCTACGTCTATACCACAAGTTCTTAGATACTCACTAGCAACAACAACAAACAGCCACCAAAACGAATAGAGCAACAAGGAATATTCCAACCAAGAGAAGCTTACCCACTGACACATCAGGCACATCATTATCCTCCTTCCAACGAACCAAAGCTTCACGACCTCGACCGGAACCAGTTCCTCCATGGTTCAGACCACGACCTCTCGTCGCTTGCTGACCACCTCTGCCAGGCTGCACAAAACCTTAACCCACTGTCCGAGTCCTTTTCGGATCCAAGGGACAATGTAACCGGTGAGACTTGGCCTAAAATGTATACTCACCAAATACCAATGGACAATTATTTATCAACTTATTCACTAGAGTACTCTGACTCAAAGGATTAGTTACTAACACATTGGTTTTAGAATATTATACTTCAAGTCTTAGACCCTTTACAACTTTAGTAAAAATATATGAATGTGTAGACCCTAGATCTATCAAAGCATAAATACTATTTCTAGGAAAAGAAAATTTACTTGTTATCACCTCAGGCAGATCAACATCCTCTTTGCTTTCTCACATAAGCTCGAGCTAACACTCCAGAATTTGGCTACTAACATTTTTCCTCGATGCTCCCTGTACTGAACCAGACTTTGCTGCCATACCCAATCTAGTCTCTTGTTGAAACTTTTGAGGCCCTCTGATAGACTATTTTGTGCTCGCTTCAGTTTTAGATGGACAATCCTTAACTAAATGACCTTTATATCCACATCTATAACATGCCCCTAAACGCTTCTTGAATTCTCGACCATGATTTTTACCACAATCATCACAAACACTACTCACCATTCTAGAACCATCAGAGCTTGCCATCGAAGCAGTTGGTCTACTAAATCTTTCATGATTGAAACTCGTAAACTACAAATCCCTTATTGAAGCTGAGTAGGTCTGATCTCTAAGCTTTTTAAAACTTGCTAGAGGTGGAGGCTTGACCTTCCCCTCTTCATCTTTTCCTTTTCAAAATTCTTACTTCTTTCTCTAATGATTGTTTCCATCTTATGGACCTTAGCTATCATTGTTGTAAGATTTTTACATTCAGAAGATGCAACTAATGCAGAATTTCATTTCTTAGTCCCCATTCAAATTTATCACACATTTCCTTCTCTGTTTAAAATATGTTCTTTTCATAGCGACTAAGCTTGAGGAATTCTCGATTATATTCCATAACAGACATCCTACATTGTATCAAATACATAATTTCCTTCCTCATTTGTTCAACATACATCTGGTTTACATATCTTTCCTTGAAATTGTTTTGGAAAGAAGTCTCAATCAATCTCTTCTTCAAGAGTTACACTAACTAAGGTTTCCAAGCATTAGTAAGTTTCCCCTTCTAACAATGTTATAGCACACAAAATACTATCCTCAAGAGTATATGTCAATTCCTTTATCACATGGCTGTGTCCCAACCCGTGTCCTACCGTTTCCAAACTAGTAAGGTTACTAACTTAGGTCACACGGTCAACCACACGTCTGTGTGTCTAGCCCGTGTGCCCGTCGATGTGGCCACACACGCCTGTGTGCCATGCCGTGTGCTAGGTCGTGTCAAACCTGTAGGGTATACCAACTTATGCAACACGACCAAGTCATACGCCCGTGTGATAGGCCTTATGCCAATTAGGGGGTATACTGACTTGTGTCACACGTCCGATCACACACTCGTGTGTGAAACTGTGTGTAGCATACTAACTTCATTTCAATTTCAACACCAAGGGACACATGGCCGCATAACATGACCGTGTGCCACACACAGCTAAGACACACGCCTGTGTCCTTGCCCGTGTAGACAAAAATAGGCTATTTACCAAGCCATTTTGCCACCCATTTTGCACATACATACACAAGCTCAAATGGTACCATTTTAAGACACAATTATGCACCAAAAGTCATCAATCAATACACAATCATACTATATCTATTTCAACCATTTTAATACTCAATTCAATACCATTTATCAATTCAAGTACATATCAACTCATCTTGCTTTAGTAGGCATAATTCACATATATAACACCTTTAATTAAACCATTTCAAATATGCATTATCAATTCAACCTCATTCACTGAATATAGGTCAATTACCAAACTTAAAACAAAGTCATTTACACATCTTTAAACATTAACAAATTCATCATCACAAGCCAACTTAAATGGCCTAAATACACATTCATCAATCATACCAAAATGACCTAAGCCTATACATGCCATATACAATATCTACACAGTTCAAAAGTACCAAAATAGATGTCTGATAGTGCGATGATGTCCCTAACAATTCTCGAATCTGAGGTAGCTTCGAAATACTATAAAACATAGAAGAAAATAAACAAAGTAAGCTATAAAGCTTAGTAAGTTCGTATATAAATATAAAATAATCTCAATAATCATTAACACTTCAAAACGGATAACATAATTAACATTTTAAGCATCAATCAATGAGTTAACATAAAGTTTAACCATATCGTAACTCATAAGTCCTCAACTTCTTCTAACTCGATACAAGAATATTTTACAGTACATACCTGTATCGGTACATATCTATTTACCGCCAATTCTCTTACCAAATCAATTCATAAAATTGTTTTCGATATAATTACTTTGATTTTTCGATGCCATAGTCCAACTATGGTCTTACACATACGTTGCCAAGGCCCTATCGTGGTCTTACACTCACATGCCATAACCCGATTATGGTCTTATTATCTGATTTGCCATAGCCCAACTATGATCTTATTTAACAACTCATCCACTTAAACCGTACATTTAAATTAAGTTCTATACATTTAACCATAGGATAAATACAATCTCAATACTATCCATCCATTTGAATAAATACACATTTAAGTTCAAATATAAGAACTTACCTCGTGCATGGAAATGACGAAACGGACCGACTATTTAATTACTTTGCTTTTTCCCCGATCTAAGTCTAAATTCCTCTTTTCTTGATCTATAAGTAATCAAAATTAAATTATTTATTCCTTTATTTATTCAATTCAATCCAAAATATGAATTTAAGGTAATTTACACATTAGCCCCTAAACTTTCACATTTTTACAATTTAATCTTTATCACACAAAATAAAAAATTCATGAAATTCAAGACTAACCCATGCTAGCGAATTACCATTATACCCCTAGCAGTCCATATTTTCCATTTATTTCAATTTTAACCACAGATTTTAACATTTCTCAATTTAATCCCTATTTTGCATTTTCATTAAAAATCACTTAACAAAACTTGTATATCTATTAACAAGCATTCATAATCTATCAATAAAATTCAAAATACACATGTATTCATCAATGGAATCATTCAAAATCTTTAATAGTTTTGCAAAATAGTCCCTCGGCTAGCTAGACTTAGCTACAACGATCTCAAAAGCGTAGAAGTCATTAAAAATGGGACAAAAATCGTACCTAATTGAGCATATGAAGCTTGGCCGAACCCTATCACTCTTTTTCCTTGTAAAATTCGGTTCTTATTATTTTAGGAAGAAGATGAACATAACATTTTAGGTTTTGTATTATTTAATTTAACTATTATTTACTAAATACCAAAATTAACCTTTAAAAACCTTAAAATTTTAAAATTACCAAGCCACTATCATCCACTAACATGTTTTTGGGCTATTTACCGCATAAGGGCCTTCATTTTAATATTCTATAGTTATTAGAGACCTTTAGCTAATAGAACTCAAGTTTTACGCTTTATACGATTTAGTCCTTTTTATCGAATTGACCAACCAAACGATAAAATTTCTTAACGAAATTTTCACACAATCACATTATCATGCTGTCAACATTAAAATAATAATAAAATGAATATTTTGACCTCATATTTGTGGTCCCAAAATCACTATTCTGATTTGACTAAAAACGGACTGTTACAACATATTTCCTTTAACTCCATTTCCATAGATCTGTTCATATCACATCATTCTTTTCAGAAGTAGATGGTAGTGACTTAACATGAAAATGACCCATACTACTTATCCCAAAAAAACAAAACTCAGACTAATGACTTTGGACAGACAACTATTTTTCATACAGACATACACTGATCGTTCTTTATAGAGTAAGAGTACATACCTTACAATATCATTAAGTAAAGATAATCATAACATATGGGAGTAAGAAGGAACTCACCAAAAATATAGCAAAGTCTATAAAGAAGATCCTTTTCCTTTGTCACTCGAACCTTTAGTAGCTTCTTGAGCTAAAAATAAAGGTATTTAAACATATCAGATTACTACTTCATCAAATCTAAACATGCATGCAAGAAACATTAACAGTTAACTCGGAACCAATAAATTTCCTTCCTTATACAATAGTCTAACACTTATGCATACAAAGTAAAAAAACACTTAAATAATCTTAAGAATAACCTAGGGTTTATTAGTAATTACAAGAGAGCTATGACAAACATAGAAGTTGGCTGTCTATAGCAAACCCAACTTCAGGCAAGTTTTGGACTTTGGTTTTCAGAAGATTCAGAGAACAATCAAAGAGGAAGATGAATACAAAGAAGGCGCAAAGATTTTTGGAGAAGACACTACCATCCTTATATACTTAAGCATGGAGACAAGGTTTAATGGAAAAATAAGATAATTCTACTAACACTCTTGATTCTCGTGATTAAGTGTGCTTCTCATAAATTAAGTCTTTTCATCTACAATAGCTTAGTTCCATTTTAACTAAGTCTCAATTTAACTAACTAAATTACCTCATTATAAATAACAAAAAAATCCATTCAACAGTAAACCAAGTGACTTTACCAAAGCATCTGGGTGACATACACTTAATGGAAGAGTCTGCCAAACCACAATTTTTCCAAGTTAAAAGTTCGCCAATTGGCTCATACAAAGAATTCTATACTTAATCAAAGCAAACAATTTACTTACTCATCACTACTTGTAATTCACCAAAATACTCTAACAGATGTGGTTGTTAGATTTGAAGTTCAGGATACCGGTAAAGGTTTATGCTATTTGAACTCGTGAGGAGACCACTACTCCTTATGTTAATACTAATACATTTTCTTTAATTTGATATTTCTGCCTACAAGTTGACTAAATTTGAATCATTGCAATCTTATTATTACACTGCATTAGTAACCGAAAGAATTTGCTAATAATGTAGACTAAATTTGAGGATAGAGTAATGAAACAATTGGGTCAGTATGTTATCATTATTGAGATATGTAAAAAAATGTTTACTAAAAATATAGAACTGTGAATTTTTTGTTGATCTAATGATAATGCCATAAATGATTTTGATATTATTCTCAAAATGGATAGATTGACTTTGTACGATATGGTAGAAACTGTAAACAAAAGTGGATTGAATTGTGATGTCAGAATAATGAATCGATTAATATTAGTGTTGACAGATCTGAATGTTCCAACAATATCATGATAGCGTTATCTGCTTGAGCACTAGAAAAGGTCTTGCATTTCAGATTCTGAAATACAGAGGTTAAAGATAAATAATTCCTACGGTTAATAAATTCTTTAGTGTGTTATCAGAATATTTTCCAGAGTTGTTGCCTAAAAGAAAAGTTAAATTTGTTATTGAATTATCATTGGAAATTGCTTCAATATGTGTTACATCATATAGAATAATAGCAAAAGAATTTAATGAATTGAAGACTCGGTTGCAAGAGCCATTAAACTAAGAGTTCATTAAATTGAGTGTCACATTGGGATACTTTAGTCTTAATCATGAAAAGAAAGATAAAAAATTGAGATTTCACATTGGTTACAAAGAGTTGAATGAAACTACTGTAAATAACATATATTTGTTGCTCCGTATTGATGACATCCTGATTTACTGGAGAAATAGAAGTGAACATGATCAACATCTAAGATCTGTACTGCATATTTTACGAGAAAAGTAGTTGTATGCAAAATTCATCCAATGTGATATCTAACTCCTAGAAGCAAGCTTTCTAGAACATGTAATATCAACTAAAGGTATTCGTATTAATCTGAACAAAAGTCATCAGATCATATTTGGAAATCTTTGAAGAAAGAGCGTAGTTTTTTTTATACTAGTTGGGTATTACAAAAGTTTTGTTAAGGACTTTGCAATGATTGCATTACCGTTAATAGAACTACAGAAAATGTTAGTTTTTTCAGGGACAAAATTAATCAAAAGTTTTTCGATCAGTTGAAAGCTACAATAACAAAAGCTTCAGTGTTGACTTAGCCTGAAATCGAGAAGGAATTTGTTGTTATTAGTGATACTCTGCTTAACGATCTGGTTGTACATTGATGTAGTAAGGAAAGATATTTGCTTATGTTTCTTGGCAATTTAAGGCTCACGAATAGAATTCCCCTCTACATGATCTTGAAGTATCTGCTGCTATGAATTCTTTTTAACTTTGGAATTGAATGATTCTATTTCAGAAAAACTTGAAAACTAAATCAATATTTCTATAGAGAATTCAAGAATTTCGAAATGTGATTTAGAGTTGCTAGTTAAAGGACAACTTGTTAAAAATGTTTAGAATTTAGAGTATAGTATTTTTTATAACATAAATTTATGTTTTCGACACTGCTTATATGTGCCGATAAATTCAGATCTGAAACGAGATAATTTGCGTGAGGCTCACGTCAGTACCTGCATGTTTCATTGGGATAGTAGTATAGTGTATATTTATATGAAACAATTGTTCTGGTGGTAAGTTATGAAAATAGAAATTACAGAATATATGACAAAATGTCTGTTACGTTAGCAAGCTAACGTTGAGCATCAAGTTCCATCAGGTTTGTTACTACTTGTGATAATTTCAGAATGAAAATGGGATCAAGTTACCATGGAAATCGTATCATGTTTATTTCTATCACCAAAAAACAAAGACGCAATTTAGGTTATTGTCAACAAACAAACCAAGTCTGACACACTTCATTTCAGTTAGAATATATTACTTGGTTGAGAAATTGTAATGCCCCAGAAATTTAAGAATTTAATTGTGAGACTCTGTAGTAATTAATCTCTGTATTTATGGCTCTATATTATGCTATTGTGTTGAAGGTCTGGAGTTCGAGTCGCATCATTAAAAGTTTTGTTATTTTGAAAACAACCCTTAATCATGCATCACATAGTTAAAAGTTGATAAACCTTAAAAGTAACATATTTTAATCCCACATTTAGTATGCTTTTGGATGATTTAGCCCTCAATTTATGTAAAAAGGTGCTTTTAATCATTTCTTTTCATTTCTTATACTTAGAAAGGCATCCGAGAACAAAAAGAATGAGAAACGGGCTTAAAACGGACCAAATTGGGCCAACCCAAGAAATAGGCACGGCTTGGACTTCAAGTTACATGGCCGTGCCTCGCCAATCATTCAAAGACACGCCCCAAGCACGATTTGCAAGGCCGTTTCCCAATCGACAGACCTGAAGCACGGCCTGAATCCCAACTTACACGATCGTGCCTCAATCAACAGAATCAACACACGGCCTGAAGTCGACTTACACGGGCGTGTGCCATGGCCGTGCCCCTGCTACAGGAATGAGCAATTTCACTCGGATTTGGATGCTTGAAGCCAAATAAGCATACTCCTAAGTCCACTTAAACACCTTAATAGTAATTCTACTTGAAGGAAGTACTTAGGAGCCAAGTAAAGCATCTAAAGAGCCTATATAAACAACCCAAGGCAATCATTCTAAAGGAGAGAGTTTTTGGATAGAGTTTTCTGCCAGAACTTTTATTGAGGAAACTACTCGAAGATAGCCAGTTAACCCATCTCAAGAAGCTGGAGTTCTATTCAAGACAGATGATCTCCTCTTCAATTCCTTCAGAGGGTTTTAGGGATCTCTTGTATTTTGTTTTATCTTTCCTTTTGAGATGTTTTCTTATTTTGTTATGAACTAAACCCTTCAGATACCTGAAGGGAATGAAACCTATGATGGATTTTGTTATTTGATTTCTAAATTATATGATAAGTACTTAGTTTATTCTTAATTATGTTGCTTAATTTAATCTGATGTGCTTAGGTGGAAGAGGAATAGACCCTGCCTAAGAGTAGATCTAACATAATTAAGAGGAGTTGATCGAGCGCCTAGAGATAGGGTTACGAGGTTTTGCTAGATTAGGGTGAAACCTAATATGGGAGTACATTGATCGATCTACTGCTTCCATAGGGGTTATTATAAGAGAACGAGAGTTTCACTAATTAACCTAAGGTTAGACGTTATTCGCCTCAAGAGAGGGTTTAATATAGGTTCGAGAGTCTCACGGATCAAGCTAAGTAAAGAAGTCATATGAATTAAAAGTTAAATAATAATAGAGAAGTCATAGGTGGATTCTTCCTGAGGGTATCGTCGTAATCAACTGAGTTTTTCCACAGTCTTTTCCCAAAGTTTCATTCTTTTGTCTTTGCATCTAATTTAGTTTAAGTCTTTTAGTTTTTTTTTTTTAGATTATAAACCAGTAACTCCATATTTCAGGCTAAATAATAGAAAGAAAGTGAGTAGTAGTACTTTTTTGTTCCCTTGGGTTCGATAAAGATACTCTCGCCTAAACTATACTACTGTTTGATAGGTGCACTTGCTTCTATCGTTGTAATAGTTAGTCTACAGTTTCGATCATTCTTTTTATAAATATTAAAACTCGACTGTTTGACAAGATCAAGTTTTTGGCGCCGTTGTCGGGGAACACTAAAATATTAAGAAAGCTCTATTTCTATTACTTTAGCCATTATTTTATTTTCTCGTAATTTACTTTTATTTTTAGTTTAAATTTTTATTTATACTAAATCTCTTTCTTCTCCTAGCAGGTACCTCTAGTTTAAACTAGAAGGAACCCGAGAGGACCTTTAGCATATGAAAGTAACATTGAAGCTATCGCTGCAGAAATCACAGAGAAATTAGACGAGCTCTAGACTACCAAAGAAAAGAATAACAAGACAGATCCAATCCTCTTGAAGGATCAATGAAAACAATCCACCGCCAAATGTGCAAGAAACGAGAATGCTCGCGTACTATGTATGATTATGCTAAACCTAATTTGACAGAGCGTAATCTAGTATTGTTAGGCCCACTATAGCTGCTAATAATTTTGAATTAAAGCCTAATACAATACAAATGATTCAATAGTTTGTTCAATTTGATGGTTTGCAGGACGAAGATCCAAATACTCATATAGCTAATTTTTTAGAGTTCTGTGATACCTTCAAAATAAATGGCGTTTCTGACGATGCCATACGTCTTTGGTTATTTCCCTTTTCATTAAAGAATAAAGCCAAGCAGTGGTTAAACTCGTTACCATGAGGGTCAATCACCACATGGGATCAAATGACCGATAAATTTCTTTTAAAATACTTTCCACCAGCCAAAATGGCCAAATTTAGGAATGACATATCTTCTTTTGTGCAGAATGACGGAGAAACATTATATGATGCATGAGAAAGATATAAGGATCTCTTGAGAAGATGTCCACATCTGCGGATTACCTTTGTGGCTTCAAGTCCAAACTTTTTACAATGGTGTGAATTCTTCAATGAGGCAAATGATTGACTCATCGATCGGTGGAACTTTGAATAACAAAACTCACAGGCGACTTACGACTTTATTAAAGAGATGTCGTTGAATACCTATCAATGGCAAATTACAAGGGCCAAACCGATAAAATCAGCGAGTTTTTAACATAGGCGCAAAGAATAATGTCACAACACGGTGGAGATGATGAATAAAAGCTTGATAATTTATGTTCTTCGAGGTACACCCAATAATGCGATCTGGCGAATGGGAATGTGGCAAATCCTGAGTACCCACCCTACCAACCAGGAGAAGAACATGAGCAGACAAGCTACATAGGTAACAATTTCAGATCCAATAATAATCCTTATGGTAACACTTGAAACGCAGGTTGGAGGAACTACCCAAATTTCTCGTGGGGAGGACAAGGAAATCAAGGAAATCAAAGGCAGCAACCTCCTCCAAATTATCAAAATCATCCATATCCATAAGAGAAGCAATCAAACCTCGAAGAAATGCTAACGAAATTCATGGCAGTCACGGATTCTCGTTTCCAAAAACTGAAGCAACACTTGATGAACAACAAAAATCGATCAAAGAGATCAAGAATAAAGTTGGAGAACTTACTAGGACAGTGGGAAATCTCACAAAGCTGATTTCTGAACGTCAATAAGGACGTCTACCAAGCAACACAGAAATAAACCCAAAATAACAGATCCAAGCCATCACAGCTCAAGAGGGTACAAAGGTAGACGAGCACACCATGGCACAAGAAACCAATAAAGAAAAAGGTAAAATAGAGGTAGCACACAAAAAGCCAAAACCAATAATCAAAGAATACAAACCTCGCATACCTTATCCCGAAGCATTGAAAGGAGATGATTTAGAAGAATAGTTTGGTAAGTTTCTTAAACTTTTAAAGAAATTACATATTAACTTACCCCTTCTTGAAGCTCTTTTCCAGATGCCAGACTCGAGGAAATTTTTAAGACAATTCTTGACAAACAAACACAAAATAGACGAAGAGCACCACATGGAACTAAATGCAACATGCTCAGTAATGTTACAAAATAGACTACCACAGAAACAAAAAGATCTAGGAAGTTTTACGCTTCCATGCTTAGTTGGTAGTTTAACTATTGATAATGTGTTAGCTGATCTAGGGGCAAGTATAAATGTCATACCTTATACATTGTTTAAACGACTAGGTCTAGGGAAGCCCAAACAAACTAGGATGAGTATTCAACTAGCTGATAAAACTGTTAGAATTCCTAGGGGCATTATTGAAGATGTGCTTGTAAAAATCGATAAATTTGTTTTCCGAGTAGATTTTGTTGTTTTAGACATGGATGAGAATAATTCAATCCCCTTAATTCTAGGAAGACCTTTTTTAGCAACTTCCAAGACTAAAATTGATGTTGCCATAAGTGAGCTCATACTTCGTGTAGGAGATGAATCGATTAAGCTTCAAGCTCTCGACTCGGCCAGAACAACCGATGATGAAGGTAAGAAAGTCACTTCAATAAATAATCAAATTGTTCAACTTTCATCGTAGCAAACACCACATAAAGGCAACCCTGGGCCGACTTATAAGTCCCAAAACAACAAAGAAGAATCCTACAAGGGACAAGACCTTAGGCTTGACAAGTTTAAAGAGCAGAAGATACAAGTCAAACAAAAGCCAGATCCACACGAAGTAAAACCAAAAGAACCACCAGAAAAGCTCGTAGGGACATCAAACCACTTTAAAATTGGAGACCAGGCACTGTTAAACAAAGTAGATCCCCACATCACTTCAATAGACCTGAAACCAAAGGGAGAACTTCTTCTTAAGGTACACAATATTTTCCCACATGAAACAGTCGAGGTAAGCAACGCAACATTCGACACCTCCAAGGTAAATGCTTCTCGGCTTGAACTTTGTCATGAAAATAGAACTATAAGCATGAGAGAAGATGTTCAAACCTTTAAACCTCCCTGAAATTTTTTTCAAAGAGTCTAGCTTAAGACTATAAACGAGTGCTTTTCGGGAGGCAACCTGAGTACTAACAATAATTTCTATTCGGTAGTTTTAGTTTTACTCTTATCTCTATTTTCACTTTTAGAATTCAATAAATTGAAAAATTACAGATTCCCAGACTACACGGTCTAGCACACAGCCATGGCCGTGGCTATGTGGGCACTCTGAATCACTGTACTAACATTGTAGAGGTCGTGCGAATCCTACCCCAACCAACTGCAAGAGTCACGGACTCACCTACCCCACCACGGCCGTGCGTGGCGGTCGTGGGTTAACACTACCATTCTAGAAACAGGCGTGGCAGCAGAGACAAACGGGCGTGGCACTCCAACATGCCTCCAAACACAGCCATGTGATACAACCGTGCAAAGTAGCACGCCCTAGATACAAGGGCGTGGGATAGCATCAGAAGCAAAAATCTATTTAAACCCCACAGCCCTTCCCCTTTCCACCATCTTCTTTCCTTTTTCTTTTTCTCCTGTCTTGCATTAGAAAAGGTGTTCACACTCTTGAGCTACACTAAAATCATGCCGAAGAAGCGTAAGAGGCCAATCACAATCCCCCTATGGGAGACCGATCTATATAAGTTCATGCCGGCCGCTTCATTCAAACAACAAGCTAAGGGTCTTTAAGACCATATAGTTTTTTTCCTTTTGATTCAATATTCTACTCTTTAACAATCTTATGCTTACTTTAGTTTATTTTAATTTAGTTTCTTAGTTTTAGGTTCTAAAGGCTTCTTGGGAATCACGCACCATGGCCTTAGAGGTCACACCCACCTCGTGAACCATCCAACAATAAGGACTCCTTAGTCCATTAGTCTTTTCTTTCAATTTCAGTTTTCTTCTTAGTCTCCTTCTCTTTATTCCCTTTATATTTAATTATAATATTAGTATATTATTAATTTTTCTTTAGATTTCTTGGCTATATCTTTGCAGGCTACCCAATTTTTTTATCTAGCACAAAAATCATCGGTAGACACCCCACCGCACCAGCCCTCCAACTTATATTTCTCTACCATCCTCCCGAAATCACCCAAAATTCGTGAAGTGGGACTCTATCCTCTCTTTTGATCTTATATTAATTGTTATTACCTATCTTTGTACATTGAGGCGATGTACATCTAAGTGTGGGGGGATAAAAGTGCCTAACTTTTTGCATAATTCTCAATTTAATGCCTAATTTTTGAAGAATCTTGAATTTAGTCTTGTTTTTAAGTATTTTCTCATATTACTAATTAGGATGAAATTTCTAATGATTTATAATTTTTATTGATATGTTTTAGAATAAGTCATTGATAATTGTGCATTGGTGATTAAATTTGAAGAATACTAGAGAATCTAGCATGATAAGTCTACTTTCTAAAAATTAAAAATTAATAGGTCGTTGAACTGAATTTGAGTATTACTTTGAAGTTTGAAATTTACAGGGATTGATGTCAAAAACACCCATAATTTTCGGGAGATTTTGAGCCTTATAGATCATATATTCTTTTTCGTGCTCACTTTATTAATTATGAGTGTGTCAATTTTGAACTATTATTCTAGAACTTGCCTCGTTTATACATGCCAAGACCACATTATTGATTTGATATACTAAGATGATAAAGGCACCTAGGTTTAACCCACTTACTCAATAAAAAGCCTACCTTCACAAATTAACCCCTAGTGAACCCCGTTGAATCCTAACAACCTTTTTATTAACTCACCCACTAATATTAACCCAAAATCCCTTTGTAGTTGTTATCACCATTCTTTTGACTACCCTTTAATCGAGGTTTGATTTGATTAAGTTACCGAATTATATTAGTTCGGTAATTACATTTATCATTTATGATATAGTTTGTTCTAAAAAAATAAAAAATAAAAAAATCCAAGTTTATTCAATATTAGTAGTATACAAAGAGCTTAGAGCATTTAAACTCCAATTGTTTGAAGAAAAAGCTCGTATTAAAGTATTATGAAATTTTAAGTGATGAAAATACTCTTTATTATAGAGTAATTATCAATAGTAGGTGTTATTAGTTTTCATTCGATGTAAATATTTATATTTAGTTCATTGCTTTTAGATTAGGTAATTAGTCAATTCAATCTCGATTCTAACCTCTAATTCACTGCATCCACACCCTTACCCTTAGCCCGTTACAACCATGATAAAGACCTTTTGATCATGTATCATCTCATATCTGATGGTGGAGATTTGATTTTCGAGGCAAGCCTATGGGATTAACTTTTAGGTTCGACTTATGAGTGCTTATTCTTGAACCTTAAACACTTTGAGTGATTTGAGTGAACCTTCGGTGAGGATGTCAATCCTTATCGGTTTTGAATTAAAGGTAATTATTCAGATAAGGGGAGACACCTAGGTTTCATACTACAAAGGTATGACTTATCGTGATTGAATCTTTAGGACTCTTTGTGTTGAATTATCCATGTATAAATTATCTATGAATTATGATGAGAAATTATCGATAGGAATTATGAATTACGGAAAGTTCGTTATAATTGTAAGTTGAGAATTTTGCTTGAGGACAAGCAAAAGCTTAAGTGTCGGGGTATTTGATAAACCATAAAAGTAACATATTTTAATCCCACATTTAGTATGCTTTTGGATGATTTAGCCCTCAATTTATGTAAAAAGGTGCTTTTAATCCTTTCTTTTCATGTCTTATACTCAAGAAGGCACCCGAGAATGAAAAGACTAAGAAACCGGCTTAAAACGGACCAAATTGGGCCAACCCAAGAAATTGGCACGGCCTAGACATCAAGTTACACGGCTGTGCCTCGCCAATCATTCAAAGACACACCCCAAGCATGATTTACAAAGCCGTGTCCCAATCGACAGACCTGAAGCACGGCCTGAATCCCAACTTACATGGTCGTGACTCAATCAACAGAATCAACACATGGCCTGAAGTCGACTTACACGGGCGTGTGCCATGGCCGTGCCCCTGCTACGGGAATGAGCGATTTCACTCTGATTTGGATGCTTGAAGCTAAAGAAACATACTCCTAAGTCCACTTAAATACCTTAATAGTAATTCTACTTGAAGGAGGTACTTAGGAGCCAAGTAAAGCATCTAAGGAGCCTATATAAACAACCCAAGGCAGTCATTATAAAGGAGAGAGCTTTTGCGCAGAGTTTTCTACCAGAACTTTTATTGAGGAAACTACTCGAAGATAGCCAGTTAATCCATCTCAAGAAGCCAGAGTTCTATTCAAGACAGAGGATCTCCTCTTCAATTCCTTCAGGGGGTTTTAGGGATCTATTGTATTTTGTTTTATCTTTCCTCTTGAGATATTTTCTTATTTTGTTATGAATTAAACCCTTCAGATACCTGAATGGGATGAAACCTATGACAGATTTTGTTATTTGATTTCTAAATTATATGATAAGTATTTAGTTTGTTCTTAATTATATTGCTTAATTTAATCTGATGTGCTTAGGTGGAGGTGGAATAGACCCTACCTAAGAGTAGATCTAACATAATACTTACATGGGTGTGTGCCATGGCCATGCCCCTGCTATGGGAATGAGCAATTTCACTTAAATTTGGATGCTTGAAGCCAAAGAAACATACTCTTAAGTCTACTTAAACACCTTAATAGTAATTCTACTTGAAAGAGCTACTTAGGAGCCAAGTAAATCATCTAAGGAGCCTATATAAACAACCCAAGACAGCTGTTCTAAGAAGGGTTTTTGGGAAGAGTTTTCTGCCAGAGCTTTTATTCAGGGAATTACTCGAAGATAGCCAGTTCATCGATCTCAAGAAGCCGGAGTTCTACTCAAGACAGAGGATCTCCTCTTCAATTCCTTTAGGGGGTTTTAGGGATTTCTTATGTTTTGTTTTATCTTTTCTCTTGAGTTGTTTTCTTATTTTTTTATGATCTAAACCCTTCAGATACCTGAAGGGGATGAAACCTATGACAGATTTTGTTATTTGATTTCTAAATTATATGATAAGTATTTAGTTTATTCTTAATTATATTGCTTAATTTAATCTAATGTGCTTAGGTGGAGGAGGAATAGACCCTGCCTAAGAGTAGTTCTAGCATAATTAAGGGGAGTTAATCGAGCGCCTAGAGATAGGGTTACGAGATTTTGCCAGATTAGGGTGAAACCTAATATGGGAGTCCATTGATCGATGTACTGCTTCCATAGGGGGTTATTATAAGAGAACGAGAGTTCCACTAATTAACCTAAGGTTTGACGTTATTCACCTCGAGATAGGGTTTAATATAGGTTAGGGGTCTAACAGATCAAGCTAATTAAAGAAGTCATATGAATTAAAAGTTAGATAACAAGAGAAGTCATAGGTGGATTCTTCTTGAGGGTATCGTCGTAATCAACTGAGTTTTTCCATAGTCTTTTCCCAAAGTTTCGTTCTTTTGTCTTTGCATCTAATTTAGTTTAAGTCTTTTAGTTTTTTTTAGATTAATAAACCAGTCACTCCATATTTCAGGCTAAATAATAGAAAGAAAGTGAGTAGTAGCACTTTTTGGTTCCCTTGGGTTCGATAAAGATACTCTTGCCTAAACTATACTACTGTTCAATAGATGCACTTTCCTCTATCGTTGTCATAGTTAGTCTAAAGGTTCGATCATTCTTTTTATAAATATTAAAACTCGACTGATTGACACGATCAAAAGTTTTGCTGGTTCACTGGTTAAGCATCTGTATTTTATGGTGTCCTGTGTTCGAATCCCAGAATATGTGAGAGGGAACATATTTATCTAAGGGTTAGAAGTCTGATAGTAAGTTATCAGAATTTTAAATTGTCATCTTCTTTTTTTAATTTTCTTTCTTCTTTATCGTATTTCCTTTCTTTTTCTCTTTCTTTTCCAATTTTTTTATTTTTCTTTGTTCTGATTGTGGTCGAAAGTAAATACGGTCTAGTTGAAGTTAAATGTTGTAAGTCGCATCGATCGAAAGGCTATTGAGTAAGTCACTGTCTATTCGTTCGTTTTTAGGATTTTTCCCTTTTTTTATTCGAAACTTACTCTAAATTAGGTGTTTGAATGTATTATGAGAATCTTTATACAATGGTTTGTTTTACTATTATGTGGAAGTATCAAAAGTAACGAACATCGACACACCAATTCTAGCAATCATCGTGGAGTTGTCGGTAAGTAATAGTTTCATTGAAGGTTTTGTGTTGAAACGTTGGACATAGCATAATTGGGAATTATGTAATTGGATGGTTTATTTGTGTAATTGGATGGTTGTTTTAGGCTTTGGAAGTCCCTTACATTGATTTTGCATCAAAATTACTTCAAGTGTGTGCTGGAAACCTTATTTTATGCAAATTTCAGTCACCGAAAAACATGGTCGTCGAGCTACACGGCCCTTTGCCAGGACATGTGATTGGCCGTGTAACTCATTGTTCATTGATTTGGAGCCAAACGGAAAGATACACAAGCGTGATTCCAGGCCGTGTGTGGCCATGTTAGTACAGGTTTCACATGGGCAATGAACACGGAGATGTGTCTAGGTCGTATAACTCACTGTTTGTGACTTAAGACCACACAGCCAAGGATATGAGCGTGTGCCTGGCAGTGTGGGTCACACAGGCAAGGACATGAGCATGTGTCCAGGTCGTGTAACTCACTGTTTACCTTTTAGAGCCACATGGGTAGAGGACATGGGTGTGTGCCCAGGCCGTGTGAGCTACACAGGCAAGGACATGAGCATGTGTCCAAGTTGTGTGGCATATAAATAGGGTTCGAGTCATGATTTTGAGGCCATGAGTGTTATCCAACACTAACACTAACCTCCTCAATGTATGAATGATCCAAATTTGATTGTATGAGGACTCTCTAATGCTCTATGACTGACATATGGATAACATAACTGTATGTGTACTGTGATGGCTATTTCTAACATTGAACTGTATTATCTATTCGTGAAATGAATTAGAATGACTGAACACATGTTATGGATATTATATTATGATTTGCATGGGTTAAGATATTGTGTAACGCCCCAAAAATCCTTAATATTTATTTTTGTATGTTTGTGACACAATTTTATGTCTGCTTTAGTGGTTATGTAACACCCATAACCCGTGTCCGTCACTGGATTAGGGTTATGAGGCATTACTTATCCAATCACAAGACCGCACACTAAAATGAATCTTATTACATTAATTAATATAAATCAAAGCATGCTATTAATAACAAATAAGTTAACACCAAACATTATTACTAGCATCATATAAAAACCAATTCCATTGAAATAGAAAAATCACTATTTTCAAATCAACATATACATATATTCTATAGTACCTATTACACATAAGAGTAATTCTATTCAAGTGATGCAATTTACTATTCACGGGGTAAGTAAATCATAAAGACCGAATATGCACCTTACTTATATTCATGCCACTAATAATGTATCAAACACATTAAGCAAATAAACTTATCCTCAAATTTTTTTTGCCAAATCAATTTAAACATATAATATCTAATCTCACTCAAAATCACATATGCATTATGAACAAATATAAGCAATTCAATACATAACCTTTGATATCATTTATCCCTAAACATATATGTTACATATAAAAGCATACGAATATGTAAATGCTAATTATTTCTATGTTAATTTAATTCAAATCTAATAAAACTCATATTCAAATATTTTACATATGCTATGACCAGATCTATTCAATGAATATACCACAATATGATTTTTTTTATTATATCACAAGCATTATTCACCTATGGAAAATATAATGTATATATCTCAAAATTTAACTTAACATGTAAGTACATACGTATATTTATATACATAAGATCATTCACCATTCAAAACATAATATATACTTTACCCAAACCATATTTATAATCATAGATAACATATATGAAATTTCATAATTTAAAACTCACCAAAAGAAGCTTTCCACAAAACCGAACACATACAAATATTATCATCTTATTCAATAATTTAAAGCCAACCCAACCCAAATCATATATAACCAACTCAAGCATAGAAGCAAAGCCATTTTCGAATGTCATTTAAATACATACACATTTGCATCATTTGAATCCAAAACAAAAATAGTTGAGCCTATACATGCCATAGACTTTAAAATTCATTCATAAAAAGGTACCAAAATATAGTGGATAGTGTGATTGACTTGACGATGATCCTCGAGCTCAAGCTAGAACTCTGAAATCTATTAGATAGACAAAATAAACACATAGAGTAAGCTTATATAGCTTAGTAAGTTTTAAGAAATTAACTCACATATAAACTTAATCATGGTTAAATAAATTAATTTATTTGTAACCTCCTTGTCGAATAGTCAAACATACAAAGATAAATTTTGTAACAAGAATATATGCATGTGTAAATATATATATCCATGATAAACCGTAAAAGTAACATATTTTAATCCCACATTTAGTATGCTTTTGGATGATTTATCCCTGATTTATGTAAAAAGGTGCTCTTAGTTCTTTCTTTTCATGTCTTATACTCAAGAAAGCACCTAAGGATAAAAAGAACATAAAACGGACTTAAAACGGGCCAAATTGGGCCAACCCAAGAAATCAACACGGCCTGGACTTCAAGTCATACGGCCATGCCTCGTCAAATTGCTTCACACTGCCGTGCCACAATTTAAACGGTTGTGTCCCAATCGACAGAATCGAGATACAGCCTTAAAGACGATTTACACGGGCATGTTTTATGGGCGTGCCTCTACCGCAGGAAAGAGCAATTTCACTCGGATTTGGATGCTTGGAGGCAAAGAAACACATTCCTAAGTCTACTTAAACATCCTAGGAGGAATTCTACTTGAATTAGGATACTTAGGAGCCAAGTAAAGCATCTAAGGAGCCTATATAAACAACCCAAGGTAGCCGTTCTAGAGGAGGAAGTTTTAGGCAGAGTTTTCTGCCAGAGCTTTTATTCAGGGAATTACTCGAAGATAGCCAGTTGATCCATCTCAAGAAGTCAGAGTTCTATTCAAGAAAGAGGATCTCCTCTTTAATTCCTTCAGGGGGTTTTAAGGATTTCTTATGTTTTGTTTTATCTTTTCTCTTGAGATGTTTTCTTATTATGTTATGAACTAAACCCTTTAGATACTTGAAGGGATGAAACCTATGACGGATTTTGTTATTTGATTTCTAAATTATATGATAAGTACTTAGTTTGTTCTTAATTATATTGCTTAATTTAATCTGATGTGCTTAGGTGGAGGAGGAATAGACCCTGCCTAAGAGTAGATCTAGCATAATTAAGCAGAGTTGATCGAGCACCTAGAGATAGGGTTACGAGATTTTGCAGATTAGGGTGAAACCTAATATGGGAGTCCATTGATCGATTCTTTGCTTCTTTAGGGGTTATTATAAAAGAACGAGAGTTCCACTAATTAACCTAGGGTTAGACGCTATTCGCCTCGAGAGAGGGTTTAATATAGGTTAGGGAGTCTCACGGGTCGAGCTAAGTAAAAGAGTCATATGAATTAAAAGTTAGATAACAAGAGAAGCCATAGGTGGATCCTTCCTGAAGGTATCATCTAAAATCAACTGAGTTTTTCGACAGTCTTTTCCCAAAAGTTTCATTCTTTTGTCTTTGCATCTAGTTTAGTTTTTCATTAGTTTTAGATCAAACCAATCACTCCATATTTTAGGCTAAATAATAGAAAGAAAGTGAGTAGTAGTACTTTTAGGTTCCTTTGGGTTCGATAAAATAATCTTGCCTAAACTATACTATTGTTCGATAGGTGCACTTGCCTCAATCATTGTCATAGTTAGTCTACAGGCTCGATCATTCTTTAGAAATATTAAAACTTGACTATTTGACACGATCAATCCACACACCACCTTCACATGATAAAATTAACATCACAAGTCTCTTTTACATACCAAATTTCTACTTACAATTAAGCCACTATAAATCACAAGTTGCTATAAATAATACATACCTTTTTGGTTATTTACCTCTCCAACCTTAACCACCCGAGCATAACATATGGTTGTATACTCGAATATTTTACTATCCTTATCAACATTAATTGTAACACCCCAAACCCGGCGGAGTAAAATAATTTGAATCATTTTGAGTGTCTGGTGAAAATTTGTTAAAATGTGGCTAAGGTATTAAAACAGGGTTTGTTAAAACTCAGTTGGGAATATTCTTATAAGGATGGTTGTGTTGAAAAACCCTTTTGGAAACATTTGTTCATGTAAAATTTTTAAAGTCGATAGAGTTATTGGTGACTTGGTAAATTTTGTTACACGATGGTAACATCTTTGAAAACTCGTAAAAGTTATTAAGTTTGAAAAAGTTACTTTTAACAGGTTCACTTAACATTTATAAATTTCATTTGTAATATAACATAAGTAAAATAAATTAACTATGTAAACATCCAAATAAAAATTAGCGACCTTATTACAACCCAAATTAAAAACTTAGAAAAGAAAATAAATAAACTTAACGATAATAAATTAAATTCAAATCCATCGAATAAGCATGGCAGCCTCGAGTCCTCTTGACTCCATCTCATGATCTACTCATCCGCAAAATAGTATGGGAAGGGTGAGTCACCAAGACTCAGTGTGTAAATCCCCACCGAAATGTAACTCATACAGATTATTAATAAACATGCAAATATGCAACCCCACTAACCATCCGTACTCCTTCAACTACCCCGTGGTCAAAACCAGGTGGTCAAAACCATTGTGACTAGAGTCACAAATTAAATGATGGGGCCAACCCATCGTGTGGTCAAAACCACCGATGACCATAGGTCACAAAATATCATAATGTGGTCAAAACCATTGGTGGTACCAAACCACCGGACTTAGTCACAAATTAGCAACAATGTGGTCAAAACCACTTGGTGACCAAGTCACATAAATCGATGGGGCCAACCCACCTTGTGGTCAAAACCACTGGTGACGATCCATAAAAATCATCCCCTCCTCTCATCAATCCCACCATCATCATGCTTACATATCAATTATCATATATCGTGCATTTAGGTAAAGCATAGCATTTAACGACGTGTGATGGCATACTCAACATACATTATAGATCACAAAATAGGGGACTTACCCGGAATCCAATCTTATGCCCACAAGCAAATCACTAGCAAAAAGATTAAAAGGCAACGATATGGCAATGTTAATTAATAAAGTGTGTAAAGAGTTTTACACACCTGCTACTACCAAAATTCCTAGATCCCGAAGATCCGATCTACGATGCTAGATCCTTGACCCTATAATCGGCCAACAACAGGGTTAGGGACTTAGGCCTATTCGGCCAAACCAAAAATCCCGAAGGACATGTTGTACTTGAAATATGGCCTTTGGCCGAATGTGCTTAACCACTACCAAAGTTACCGAAATCCCGAATTTGTCACTTGAGTCCTTGAGATCCCTACCAAAACACATGTTAAAATTGGCTTGCACACTTATACATAATCAAGGCCTATGGCCGAATGTTACTTACCACCTTATCTTAGGAAAACAAATCCCGAGAGCTTCCTTCAATTGGCTATAGTCCTTTCCTACAATTGGTTTAATCACTTCATTAGAGGTAAAGGCCATTCGGCCATAACTTAAATTTCGAAAGAAGCAAAGTTGCCGCACCCTTACCTTAATGATGGATTCGGCCTTGCCCACAAAGAAACCTTGATTTCGGCACTTTAGGATGGTGAAGAGATAAACTCAAAGGGAAGAGAGATTTTGAGCCTATGAATTTGGTTAACGCTCTTGTTGAAATCGACAGAGAAATAATGGCTTTCGGCTTTCGAAATAAAATAGAAAAGAGGGAGAGGAGGGTGTAGGGGAGATTCAGCCAGTAACCAAGTTGGAAGAGAAAAGAATTTTTATGAATTTTGGCCCCTCTCTCTAGGTGATAAAACCGAAAGTGAATGGCCCCTAAGGAGTCCCATAACCGGCCATCACCTTTCTTTTGTGATAATTTCAGCTTTTAGTTATCACCCAACATTTATCTTCTATGTATCCCTTAATCTCCTCATACAAATTAAATGAAAATAAGCTACTAACACCTAATCCTCCAGCCGAATTTTAGAGCAAAAATTAAGCTCATCCTTATCAAAATAAGAGTCCAAAATCAAGCCATTACTCCCCCTCCCATTCACGCCAGCTGCATAAAAAAAATAAAATGCCCTCTTGCTTTGGTTCAACACAGGACCTAAAGGAGCAATCGCCGACCCTTACAACGCCCCATGCCTCTCCACCATTTCGACTTTCATGTCATAAAACCTCACCATTTATTTATAAGGCCTTCCTAGGCCAATCACCGCAAATAAAAATAAGATGCCAAAACTCCACTCCAGTAGCTCGAACCCCAGACCTGCGCCCCTCTTCTTCTCCAAACTCTTAAGTGGCGCATGGTAGCTACTTTGCTATTGCCTTATTTCGTGACATGCTACCCTTACAATCTCTTTTAAACGCTCCTTCCCTAACTCTTTTTTTCTTAGCGCTAAAGGAAAAAATAAAACTTTCTTGCGCTTCCATCGGGACTCGAACGTGAGTCCTCCCTCCAGCACTCCCTTGCACCTTGATGCCTCAAGCCACCATGCCACTTTGTTCCTTGTGTCCAATTTTTCCCAAAATTTCTCTTATCCCCTATCTCTTAGCTCCCTTCTTTTACACACTTAAAAAGAAATTTTTAGCCCTAAGTCAGGCCTAGCTCAGGGTTATTTCTAGACCCTAAACATGCTTAGCAATCATAGGATTCACTTCTTCAAGCACACATATGAGAAAAATAATTAAATTACAATCAACCCCTAATTTAGGATGTTACAGTTTTACCCCCTTAAAAAGAATTTTGGCCTCGAAATTACCTGGATTAAAAGAGTTGAGGGTATTGCTGCCGCATCACATCCTCGAGTTCCCATGTGGCCTCCTCCGTACCATGGTTTCACCACAGCACTTTTACCAAAGGCACTGACTTCCTACGAAGGACTTTGACATCTCGATCCAAAATCTGTACTGGCTCCTCCTCGAAAGACAAGTCTGAATTCACTTCAATTTCCTCAACCGGCTGGCGTGTGAGGATCGATCGATAGTGCCTCAAAGATCAAAACATGGAAGGCGTCATGTATCTGGCTCAATTCTGCTGGCAACTCAAGCTGGTAAGCTACCGGTCCCACACGTTTCAACACCGTGTACGGTCTGATGAATCTAGGGCTTAGGTTGCCCTTCCGGCCAAACCTCAGCACCTTCTTCCAAGGTGATACCTTTAAGAAGACCTTATCACCCACTGCATACTCAACATCTCTGCGTTTAAGATCGGCGTAGGATTTCTGCCTATCCGATGCCTCTTTAAGACGAGCCCGAATTACTCTAACCTTATCCTCCGTCTCTGCCACTAACTTTGGACCCAACATCTATCGTTCTCCTAGTTCCGTCCAACATGTAGGAGTACGGCATTTTCGACCATCTGACGCCTCATACGGTGCCATCTCAATACTTGCTTGATAACTATTGTTATAGCGAACTCGCATAAAGGTAGATACTCCTCCCAACTACCACGGAAATCCAAAACACGACCCCTCAACATGTCTTCCAACACTTGGATGACCTCTCGATTGTCCATCGATTTGCGGATGAAAAGCCGTACTAAAATTTAACCGTGCCTAACTCGATGTAAGGCCTTCTAGAATCTTGACGTAAACCGAGGATCTCGATGCGAGATAATGGACACAGTATTCCATTCAACCGTACTATCTCTGCGATATACAACTTGGCTAACCTTTGGAGCGAGTAGTCAACCCTTACCGGTATGAAATGAGCCGACTTAGTCAACCAGTCTACTATCACCCAAACAACATCTTTCTTACTTATCGGGCATAAGGGAAGCCCACTTATGAAATCCATAGTAATCTCCTCCCATTTCTCTCAGGATCTTTACCTACATATGACCCGATGTGGCAATCGATACTCACCTTAACTTGCGGGCATGTCGGACACTTGCCCACTAACTTCGGTTACTTCCCGCTTAAGACCCGGCCACCAAAATCGCTCCCTTAAATCCGATACATCTTGCTACTTCACAGGTGCATAAGCGTACACTTTGCTATGAGCTTCTTTGAGGATTCATTGCCTCAAATCATCATCCTTAGCATGCATACTCTCCTCCGAAAGTACAACACTCCATCATCGCCCAAGTGAAACCTTCGCCTAACCATTCTCAGACTTGCAACCTTGAGTATTCAAAGCTTCATCACCATCCGCCTTTCTTTGACCTCATTAATCCAAGACGGCTTCACTTGCAATTCCGCCAAAAGGCTCCCATCCTCATAGAGACTTAGATGAGCAAACATTGCTCGCAATTTCGCTACTACCTTTCGGCTCAATGCATCAGCTACCACATTAGCCTTCCCGGATGGTATTGATTGAGCAACGTAGTCCTTCAACAACTCAATCCACCTCCGCCTCGATTTAAATCCTTCCGAGTCGAGGTACTTCAGACTTTGTGATCATGTGTACACTCCGACTTCTCCCCATACGGTAGTGCCTCCAGATTTTCAAGGCAAAACTATCGCGCCAATTCTAAATCATGTGTCGGTAGTTACTTTGTGAGGCCTCAATCGCCGTGACGCATAGCGACCACCTTCCCTTCTTGCATCAATACACACCTAAACCAAGATGTCGATACATCACAATACACAAGTGAACTCCTTTCCGCCTCAGTCAATTAAGACCGGTGCTTCACAAGATCCTTTTCACTTTATCGAAACTCTCTTCGCTTCTCGGACCACACAAATGAAACTCCTTTTCTCAATAGCTTAGTCAACGGTGCTGCGATTAAGGAGAAATTTTCCACAAATCTTCGGTAATATCCTGCCAACCTCAGAAAACTCTGAATTTCTGTAACTGACTTGGGTGGTTTCCACTCTAACACCGCCCTGATCTTACGGGGATCTACCCTAATTCCCTCGGTTGAAACTACATGCCCTAGAAAAGTTACCTCCTTGAGCCAGAACTCACATTTGCTGAATTTGGCGTACAACTGTTTCTCCCTTAGAACTTACAGAACCACACGAAGATGTGCGTCATGCTCCTCCTCAGACTTCGAGTACGCCAAAATGTCATATGTGAAGACCACGACGAATCGATCCAGATAGGGTTGGAAAACCCAGTTCATCATGTCTATAAATGTGGCCAGTGCATTCGTCAAACCAAAAGGCATTACCAGAAACTCGTAGTGTCCATACCGAGTACGGAATGCCGTCTTATGGACATCAGCCTCCTTCACCTTAAGCTTATGGTACCCTGACCTAAGGTCAATCTTAGAGAACACCGATGCTCCTTTGAGTTGATCGAATAGATCGTCAATCCTGGGCAAAGGATACCAGTTCTTTATTGTCAACTTGTTCAGCTGCCGATAGTCTATGCACATCTTCATTGTCCCATCCTTCTTCTTGACAAAAAGCACTGGAGCTCCCCAAGGCGATACACTTGGTCGGATGAACCCTCTATCCAACAATTCCTGAATCTGCGCCTTCAACTCTACCAATTCTTTCAGCGCCATTCGATATGGAGTTATAGATACTGGCGCGGTTTCGGGTAGCAAGTCGATACCAAATTCAACCTCACGGTCCGGAGGTAGACCCGGAAGTTCCTCTGGAAACACATCAGCATAGTCCCTTACAGTCCGGACATCTCCTACAGCAACATCCTTAGCTTTCAAGGCACAGACATGCACCACATAAGCTTCACAACCCTTCCTAACCATCCTTTCCGCCTTTAATGTCAAACTAAATTAGATAGATAATCTCTCCTTTTACCTATCATCACCACCTCATCACCTTCCACGGTCTTTATTACCATGCGCTTAGTCATAATCCGTGCTAGCCGATACTTTACTAGCCAATCCATCTCAAGGATTAGGTCAAACTCCGGAGCAGTAGTTCCATCAAGTCTCCGCCAAGAACATGACCCCTTGGAGTTCTAGGGTACATTCTTATAGAGTTTACTTACTTCTGAGTGACCTGGGGGCTTAATATACCATCTTCCTAGAAGTAAGCTCGAGTCTAGGTGCAGAGTTTCCACTACGCTACTAGCAATGTATGAGTGGGTTGAGCCAATGTCAATCAAAGTATTATAGGGTACACCAAAGATCAGGAACGTACTGGTTATAACGTCCGGTGCATCGCCCTCCTCTTGACGCCTCGCGGCATAGACCAAACTAGGTTGCCTAGCCTCGGTACCACCGCACCTCCCCTCGATGCCCACGACCTCTGCCAAAGACCATTATCTCCTCTTCCGCACTACGACCTCTTGGAGGCTATTGGTTATCCCTTCTATTTGGTGTACGATCCTGACCCTCTGATCTCAGCCTAGCTGCTTTCTTCGGACAATCCCTAACTCGATGCTCCAAGGACCCACACTCGAAGTATCTTCGATTACCATTCCAACACTCCCCCGTGTGAGACTTGCCACACTAAGCACACCTTGGCGGCCATTGAGGATTAATAACAATGAAGAAGCCTAGCGACTTGATCGACCCAAAGAAACCTTGTCCTCTTCTGCGATTACGAGAATCTTGAAGATCCGAGCTCCTCTTATTCCAACTCTTATCTTGATTCCGTCTAACCGACTGCTTACCCCTTCAAAGAACCTTCGATTTCTCCACTAAGACGGCAAACTCCCGTTCCTGCTGTGGAGCTATCATTATCCTCGACTCATCCCTCACCCCATCCTCGAATCTAACATACTCATGCTCGGTACTCACAATACCACGAGCATACCTACTCAACCGAGAGAATTCGCCTCATACTCGCCATCAGATATTGCCTTGAACTGGGTTTAAGAAAGCCTTCATTTGTGCATCCACGTAACTAGTTCCGATATATTTCTTTTGATAAGCATCCTTGAAGAATTCCTGTGAGATTTTCTCGCCATCGCTCCATCTCTCACGGTGAGCCACCATCGGTATGACTCATCCGAAGCGGAGAGATGATACCTTCAACTTCTCCTCATCTCAAAATCTAGGTCACCCATGATCCTCTCGATTGATTCCAACCAATACTACAAGCCGGGTGCCACTCGAAACTCCACGAATACTTACGCTCCGTTAGCAAGTCGCTCAACCATGAATTCTGGCTCCTGCGCCGCTTTGCCTCAGCAACTCGTTCCAACACTCGTAGTACAGCTTGAGATACAACATCATTACCTCCGATCTGATCTTGAAACTTCGGTTTCCACGGCGTAGTGATCCCAGATCTCGATTCTGCACCCATGACCAGACTCTGTTGGCTCCGACAAGGTCATCCTACCTCTACCACGGTCGCGAAGCGGACGTCCATGACCTCTTGTACTCATTTCTAACGATTGCGTTTATCTGTTTAAGAATTTTATGCATTAGTACTTGTTTCACTGGATTATCCGCCAAGAAATTTTATGATAGGAGTTTTAGGAGTGGTTCTTTCAGATCATACATGCACACAAATTCTTCTATTCATTCATTCCAAGAGACGTTGTAGTTTTCATTGTGATTATTTTTCCACTACCCAGGGGTATTTTCGTAATTTGTCTTATAGGGGTATTTTTGTAATTTTCCAAAAATAAAAGTTCTCGGATGATTTTGTCAAAAGTATTTTGGAACTCTTAAATTCTCGGGTATTTTGAAAAATTTTGAAATCTGGGGGTATTTGGTAATTTTGGACCTCGTGGGTATTTCTTAATTTTTCACAAATCAGGGTGAATTTGTAAAATTTAATAAATCAAGGATATTTCAAAAGCTGTAAAACTTTGTGGGCTCTCTTTGAGAATTGCATTTTCCAAAATAGTGATGTTGCAAAATTTTGAAAATCAGGGTTATTCTGGTAATTTTGTCAGTTAGGGGCAATTTTGTAATTTTACCACTAGGGGTATTTTAGTAATTTTTTTTCATAACAAGATTTCTAAAATTTGGTTCTGATAGTTTTCACAAAAGAAGGATATTTTGAAAATTTTCTATTTGGAAATTTTCTTACGGAGGGTATTTTGGTAATTTTCAAGCTAGGGGTATTTTGGTCATTTTTCAAACTGAGGGGTATTTTGGTCATTTTTTCTTTTTTTCCTTTTTTTTAAAAATAAGGTTTTAATTACTTCGAAAGCAATATGGCTAGTCCTTTTCGGGTTTTAGTTATTAGGTTTAGCTTTGTGCACGCGTCGTCTCATTAGGATGAACCGTCACTACGCACTGTAGGATTCAAGTGAGTAGGAGGTGAGTCACTATGATCGCTTAAATACCAGGCTCCCAATCGAATCCAATCCTAGACATGCGTACAACGATTGCCACATCCCTTGCTCAGTGACAACTCACAGGGTTGTTCAGGGAATTATTAAGTCTTATGCATTGTTTGTTGGGCTACGCTAACCTTAGGGTTCAACAATTCCTATTCTAATATTCTATGTTCACAATTTACCCTTCTACCCCTATCAAATATTCATAAAAATAGATAGAATTACTTACCTGGGCGGATTGGTGCCGGAGACTCGGTGCCATGCTGTTCAAGCCATAAACAGTTTCCCAAAAATATTCCAATAAGGCCTACTAACATAAACAAAACATTTTGGGCCTTAGGCCCCCCACAGTCGAGTTTTGAACTGGGCTCTGATACCAAAAATGTAACACCCCAAATTCGGCCCATGAGTCCTGACCGGATCTGGTATGTCACGGAGTAAAATAATTTGAATCATTTTGAGTGTCTGGTGAAAATTTGTTAAAATGTGGCTAAGGTATTAAAACAGGGTTTGTTAAAACTCAGTTGGTAATATTCTTATAAGGATGGTTGTGTTGAAAAACCCTTTTGGAAACATTTTTTCATGTAAAATTTTTAAAGTCGATAGAGTTATTGGTGACTTGGTAAATTTTGTTACCTGATGGTAACATCTTTGAAAACTCATAAAAGTTATTAAGTTTGAAAAAGTTACTTTTAACCGGTTCACTTAACATTTATAAATTTCATTTGTAATATAACATAAGTAAAATAAATTAACTATGTAAACATCTAAATAAAAATTAGCACCCTTATTACAACCCAAATTAAAAACTTAGAAAAGAAAATAAATAAACTTAACGATAATAAATTAAATTCAAATCCATCGAATAAGCATGGCCGCCTCGAGTCCTCTCCGGCTCCATCTCCGTGATCTACTCATCTGCAAAATAGTATGGGAAGGGGTGAGTCACCAAGACTCAGTGTGTAAATCCCCCACCTGGAAATGTAACTCATACACAGATTATTAATAAACATGCAAATATGCAACCCCACAAACCATTCGTACTCCTTTAACTACCCCGTGTGGTCAAAACCACTGGTGGTCAAAATCACTGGTGACTAGAGTCACAAATTAAATGATGAGGCCAACCCATCGTGTGGTCAAAACCACTGATGGCCATAGGTCACAAAATATCATAATGTGGTCAAAACCATCGGTGGTACCAAACCACTGGACTTAGTCACAAATTAACAACAAGTGATCAAAACCATCGGTGACCAAGTCACAATAACTGATGGGGCCAACCCACCTTGTGGTCAAAACCACTGGTGACAGTCCATAAAAATCATCCCCCTCCTCTCATCAATCCCACCATCATCATGCTTACATATCAATTATCATATATCGTGCATTTAGGTAAAGCATAGCATTTAACATCATGTGATGGCATACTCAACATACATTATAGATCACAAAATAGGGGACTTACCCGGAATCCAATCTTATGCCCACAAGCAAATCACTAGCAAAAAGATTAAAAGGAAACGATATGGCAATGTTAATTAATAAAGTGTGTAAAGAGTTTTACACACTTGTTACTATCGAAATTCCTAGATCCCGAAGATCCGATCTACGATGCTAGATCCTTGACCCTATAATCGGCCAACAACAGAGTTAGGGACTTAGGCCTATTCGGCCAAACCAAAAATCCCGAAGGACATGTTGTACTTGAAATATGGCCTTTGGCCGAATGTGTTTAACCACTACCAAAGTTACCGAAATCCCGAATTTGTCACTTGAGTCCTTGAGATCCCTACCAAAACACATGTTAAAATTGGCTTGCACACTTATACATAATCAAGGCCTATGGCCGAGTGTTACTTACCACCTTATCTTAGGAAAACAAATCCCGAAAGCTTCCTTCAATCGGCTATAGTCCTTTCCTACAATTGGTTTAATCACTTCATTAGAGTTAAAGGCCATTCGGTCATAACTTAAATCCCAAAAGAAGCAAAGTTGCTGCACCCTTACCTTAATGATGGATTTGGCCTTGCCCACAAAGAAACCTTGATTTCGGCACTTTAGGATGGTGAAGAGATAAACTCAAAGGGAAGAGAGATTGTGAGCCTATGAATTCGGTTAAAGCTCTTGTTGAAATCGACAGAGAAATAATGGCTTTCGGCTTTCGAAATAAAATAGAAAAAAGGGAGAGGAGGGTGTAGGGAGATTCGGCCAGCAACCAAGTTGGAAGAGAAAAGAATCTTTATGAATTTTGGCCCCTCTCTCTAGGTGATAAAACCGAAAGTGAATGGCCCCTAAGGAGTCCCATAACCGGCCATCACCTTTCTTTTGTGATAATTTCAGCTTTTAATTATCACCCAACATTTATCTTCCATTTATCCCTTAATCTCCTCATACAAATTAAATGAAAATAAGCTACTAACACCTACTCCTCCAGCCTAATTTTAGAGCAAAAATTAAGCTCATCCTTATCAAAATAAGAGTCCAAAATCAAGCCATTACTCCCCTTCCCATTCACGCCAGCTGCATAAAAAAAATAAAATGCCCACTGCTATTTCTTTGGTTCGAACCTGGGACCTAAAGGAGCAACTGCCGCAGCCCCTTACAATGCCCCATGCCTCTCCACCATTTCGACTTTCATGTCATAAAACCTCACCATTTATTTATAAGGCCTTCCTAGGCCGATCATCGCAAATAAAAATAAGATGCCAAAACGCCACTCCAGCAGCTCAAACCCCAGACCTGCGCCCCTCTTCTCCTCCAAACTCTTAAGTGGCGCACGGTAGCCACTTTGCTATTGCCTTATTTCGTGACATGCTCCCTTACAATCTCTTTTAAATGCTCCTTCCCTAACTCTTTTTTTTTTAGCTTAAAGGCAAAATAAAACTTTCTTGCGCTTTCATCGGGACTCGACGTGAGTCCTCCCTCAAAGACTCCTTGAACCTTGACGCCTCAAACGACCATGCCACTTTGTTCCTTGTGTCCAATTTCTCCCAAAATTTCTCGTAACCCCTATCTCCTGGCTCCCTCCTTTTACACACTTAAAAAGAAATTTTTAGCCCTAAGTCAGGCCTAGCTCGGGGTTATTTCTAGACCCTAAACATGCCTAGCAATCATAGGATTCACTTCTTCAAGCACACACATGAGAAAAATAATTAAATTACAATCAACCCCTAATTTAGGATGTTACATTAATAATAAGAGTATGTTAAAAAAAATATCAAACCTGTATATCTGTTACAAGCATTTAGTAACGTATCGCACACACAGTGCTGTAACTGTAACATTCCGCACACTTAGTGTGTAACACCCAAACCCGACCTAGAAGTTAGGCCCGAATTCGGTGTGTCATACTAAAAAGTTTTTCGATAGCGTATAAAGAAATCATGTCAAATGAGAAAAACATGTTAAATCCTTTTTATTCGTACAAAAATAGATGTTGATTTGTTAAAATCAAGAAAATCAAGTTTGATTTGAACATTTGATAAAATACTACTAACCTCGAAGATTGATCGATTAAATTTGAAGTAATAATTTTATAAAACTGTGACTTTTGGAAATATCATTGATAGTTCGAGAGAAATTTCCGTATTAAAATATTTGTAAAAGTTTATTTTGAAATTCATTTGTTAATCGATTTTGGAAAATCTTTATTATGATTTTAGAAAATCCCATTTAAAATAATTTGAGTAAAATATAAACACGTCAAACATAAAGCAAAATAAAATAATCCAGAGGCCTTATTACAACACATAACCCAAAATAGTAAAGTAATAAAGTAAACGAAGTAAGAAACTAAAGTCCAAATAAAACCATTTCTAAAGTATGGCCTCCACCGAGTCATCCATGGCCCGAAGTCCTCGTCACTGAGCATTACCTACAAAGGTTAAGAGAAAAGGGGGGTGAGTTACAAGAACTCAGTGTGTAACCCACTTACCATTGTCCACTGGGCCAAAAATCCAATTAAGCATTTATTAGGCCAAAGCCCATTTACAATTATAACATAATAACATGTATATAATATGCATGTGATATGCAATTCCCAAACCAAACCTAGTTTTCCATCCGCTACACACCACCACACTAACCAAAGACACCTGTGGGGAGCTTTAGTCACCCACCCCACCAACACACCAACTGGGCATTTAAGCCATAATAAACTGGGCACGAAGCCATATATCAAACTAGGCACGAAGCCATATGTTAAACTGGGCACGAGGCCATATATCAAACTAGGCACGAAGCCATATGTTAAACTGGGCATGAAGCCATATGTTAAACTGGGCATATGTTAAACTGGGCACGAGGCCATATATCAAACTGGGCATTAAGCCATATATCAAACTGGGCATATAGCCATAAGAATTTTGTAGCAAAGCTACCAGAACTTCTCTTCGTTAAATATCCCAACCCATGCAAATCATGCATGCATATTCATTTACAATAATTCATTCATATAATTATTACAAACATACGGCCCATTATAAAAATTTAAACAATATGGCCCATATCACATTTCGGCTCATATAGCAAATATCACATTTGGCCCATATAGCAAATATCACATTTGGCCCATATAGCAAATATCACATTTGGCCCATATAACCAATATCACATTTGGCCCATATATCACTTTTATCAATTTAGTCCATTGAGGGCAATTCTGTAATCGGCCCATAAGGGCATTTTCATAATTTTACCCGTTAAGGGTAATTCGGTAATCTCGCAACCTAGGGGTGTTTCGGTAATTTACCCTCTAAAGGTATTATGGTAATTTCGTAACCTAGGCTTAACTACTAATTTGGGGCATAAAAGTTTGAAACTATCCATCTGCATCATACTGACTAAATTGACCATAACTCGAGTTAGAGAACTGGATATCTAAATCCGTAAATTTTCCTTGAAACTAGACTCATATATCTTTCTCCTATAATTTTTCTAGAATTTTTAGCTCAGCCATTTAGTACAGTTTATTCCTTAAAGTTTCCCTTATTTCACTGTCCAATAATTCTAACCTCTTTTAACCAAAATCCAAATATCTCACATTACAGTTTTCATATACTGCTCCCACTTTTCTCTTTTAATAATAGGCTCACTAATGAATCCATACATATAAATTATGTCCCACAACTCACTTTTTACAATTTTATACAATTTTTCCAAGATGTAATGAATACCCCAAAGTCATTCGAACCGGTCTCACTAAAATTAATATATCTCGAATATAATATTCCTTTTCCTTCTCCGCTTTCTTCCATATTAAAGTAGACACAGAAGCTTTAATCTGATATCTTAATCACTTTGTAATTCCTTTTATCAAATTTTTGTGATTTTTCAATTACACATCACTGCTTTACGATCAAACTATTTTATTACAAAACATGATTACCACTACGAGCGTACGCACGTCCGAGTGATCACGGATGCCGGTTATCGATTTTCTTTGGTATTTCTACCGAATCACAGAATATTTCATGTAAACTTTCAAAGAGATGTGAGACTTACTCACCATTTCAAACATATATTTGGAAGGGTACGGGATTACACACCTTGATTACGAGTTGTGCTTTCTACCGATTTCAACACCTATATTGATAGTTGATAGAAGGTTAGTCTCAACTTCGATAATCGTAACTAGAAACACTTTATTAGGCTAACTCCACTTACCACGACTGTGATCTCCCTCAATGCACCAAAAATTGATCCTACCAACAATATCAATTAGCCAACCTTCAATCCGATTAACTCAATAACCAAATGAAGATATCGAATGGACTATGAAAGATCTTCCTTACCTTAATCGATTATAATCCCGCTTCTCATGATCGTCCTATGACTAGAGATGATTAGGCGATGTTGTGGTATTTGGCCTCCCTCTATATCACTACGAAGAAGAAAACGATCTTATATGAGAGAAAGTAAGGTGATGGTATCGGTCAAAATGACCATCCAAAAACCAAAGTATGGATTCGGTCATAAGAGAAGAAAATAAAACATTAGAAAGAATACTTACCGATTGCTTAAGGAATGAGAAAGAAAGAACGATGGAAAGGTTTTGGTCATGGAGGAGAATGAACAATGATATTCAACTATCAAGGAGATTAGACAAAAGATGAATATGTGACCAATTCAAGAGAAGAGAAAATGCACTATTGTGCTAATATGTTTCGGCAAGGAGAGTTGCAAAATGGGAGAGATGACACAAAGTTGTCAAAAGGAAATTTTGCCAAAACAAAACCAAGACCTTACCAAATGCCAAGGTAAAATTTGGCTATCACTCTAGCCCCAAACCGTCCACATTCATCCCGCCTAGGATAAGAGTTGGCCACCCAAGCTTTCCAAAACATCACCCACGAATTAAGCCTCATGTCCCCCTTTCATTCCTATTTCTCTTGATTCCTTTCCCAAACTTCAACCTTGCCTTATTCTTATAGCCACCTTAACAAAAATAAAGAAGTCAAACTTGCCATATTTACTCCTTGGCCGACACTTAAGGAAAGAGTGCAAAAATAAAAGTCAAAATTGCACACAAAGGGATTTGAACCTCCTCCCTCAAAGTACTTCACTTCATACCATAACCTCTTTACTAATTGCTCACTTATGCTAATCATTTATTCATTTATTTCAATAAGCATTGAAGCTACTTACCATCTCTCCTTAAAGTGCTAAAATACCAAATTTTTCCTAAGGCCCAATTAAACCCGAGACTTCATAGAAACCTTGTAACCTTCCAAATTCACTTAGCTAAAAAGTCCAATTTGCAATATTTCCATTCTCTTGTTCTCAAAATTTTAAACATTCCTACGCCCAAGGCCCATTGGGCCCAATCCTACTAGGCCCAATTTTGGGATGTTACATAGTGCCAAGTTTCCATAACATATCGCACACTTAGTGCCGTTACTTTAATATTTTCCCACACTTAGTGTCAAGTTTCCATAACGTATCGCACAGTTAGTGCCGTTACTTTAACATTTCCGCACACTTAGTGCCAAGTTTCCGTAACGTATCACACACTTAGCCCCATTACTTTAACATTCTGCACACCTAGTGCCTTGTAACCGATTTCACACACTTAGTGCTCGATTATTAGCTCGCACACTTAGTGCCTTTCATAACCTATCATTCATCCGAATACACACTTACATATATAAAATCTAATCCATAACTTCACATGTAAGCACATACGTATATGTATAACTTTATGATTTAGCAAACCAAGTCTATATTACATTCGGCCTAGACATTATCAAGCCACCAACAATTCATTTGAATATGTTCATATCCCAATTTAGTATTTCTCATATCTAAAAGTATCACTATCATATAAATACACATTTCATGCAAATGTTTCTAACATCTAAGTAACCAAACATCCTGCTAACTTTTACTAACTTCATTAATACAGTCGGTAATGTATCATTAATACACTTACCACCATTTAACTTAGGCATATAATATGGTATAAAATTCAATTTAACCCAATTGCTTAAAATTTACCTCAGAAATCAATAGATTCGGGTTTCCCGACTACTCGTTCAATTTTGCCTTTCCCTGATGCAATCCCGTGTCTTTATGTTCTTGATCTAAATAAATTCCAATTTAAACTTATTCAAATATCTTTTCATTCAATTTAAATACAAAATCACATAAATGGGAAAATAACGATTTTACCCCTGACATTTACAACTTTTACAATTTAGTCCCTATTTTACAAAACACAAAACACACATAATTTGAATTTATTCCTCTAGGGCCAAATACTAACCATGCCCATACAAAACTATACAATTCATTTATTTCACATTTGGACCTTTCAATTTACAAATTTCTCAATTTAGTCTTATTTACTCAAAATTATCAAAATTTCTAATACAAAACATATTAATCTAAAACATATCTTTAAAAAAAATCATCAAGCATAAAAAATTTCAATCCTTCATCAATGGCTGAACATCACTCATGCATTAATAACAAACATTAAAACATGGGTCGGATAGTATTTGAAGCAACGATCTCAAAAATGTAAAAATTATCAAAAATCGAGCTAAAACTCACCTTGAATCAAGCTAATCCATGGCCGAACTTAGCTTGGATTTTCTTGTTTTTGTTTCTCCTTATTTCGGCACCAAGAACAAAAAGATGGACATGTAAATTGTTTTTCTCCTTTTGTTTTATTATAATGCCTTTTTAATGTTTATTTTATCATTAATATATTTTAACATATAAAACAATTATACTTTATATATATATTAAGTCCCATTGCCTTCCACTACTCTTATAAAAAGGTAAAATTGCATCTTTAATACTCTTGCAAAAGAAGACAACTCAATTTAGCCACCTAATTTAATAAATGGCTACTTTTACAACTTACGCGATTTAGCCCTTTTCGTTAAATTGAACACATAAACAGTCAAATTAATTCACGAAGATTTTTGCACATGCACACTTATGAATCATAGTCACCAAATATAATATAAAAAATTGTATTGACTCGATTTGTGGTCCCGAAACCACTATTTTCGATTAGGGTCAAACTCGGGCTGTTACAACTCTCGTCCCTTAAGGGATTTTCATCCCCAAAAATCTTACCAATGAATAATTGTGGGTAGCGTTCCTTCATTGAATCTTCAAGTTCCCACGTTGATTCCTCAACCCCGTGCTTGTGCCACATAACTTTAACCAATGGGATTTTCTTATTTCGTAATTCTTTTACTTCACGAGCTAAGATGCGAATCGGTTCTTCCTCGTAAGTCAAGTCGGGTTGAATTTCAATCTCTGTTGGGCTGATCATATGAGAAGGATCGGATCTGTATCGTCGGAGCTTCGACACATGGAAGACATTATGAATCTTGTCTAACTCGGATGGCAACATAAGTCTATATGCAACCAGCCTGATATGCTCAATAACTTCATACGCCCAATAAATCTCGAACTTAGCTTTTCTTTTATGGCCAAATCTAAATATCTTTTTCCACGGCGATACTTTCAAAAATACTCGGTCGCCCACCTAGAACTCTATATCTTTACGTTTCAAGTCCGCATATGACTTTTGGCGATCTGAGGTGGCTTTTAGACTTCCTTGAATTACTTTTACTTTCTATTCAGTCTCTCTGATTAAATCAACCCCGTGTATCTTGCTTTCACTTAACTCTGTCCAATATAGAGGTGTACGACATTTACGACCGTACAAAGCTTCGTATGGTGCCATTTTGATACTCGATTGAAAGATGTTATTATACGTAAATTCAATCAAAGGCAAGTATTGTTCCCACGTACCCTCAAACTCAAAAAGCAACATCTCAACATATCCTCGAGTATTCGAATAGCATGTTCGGATTGACCATCCGACTGAGGGTGAAAAGCAGTGCTGAAATGCGATTTGGTACGTAGAGCATCTTGCAGTTTCTTCCAAAACCGCGATGTAAACCTCAGATCTCTATCCGAAACAATAGAAATAGGTACTCCGTACAATCGTACAATCTGTGATATGTAAAACTCAGCTAACTTATCAAGTGAGAAATCCGTACGTACTGAAACAAAATGGGCCAATTTCGTCAATCTATCAACAATAACCCAGATTGTGTCTTTCTTATTCGGTGTCAACGGCAAACCCGATACAAAATTTGTCGTGACTCAATCCCAATTCCACTCAGGTACCATAATCGGTTGGAGTAGTCCCGATGGCACCTGATGCTCGGCTTTCACTTGTTGACATATTAAACACTTCGACACATAGTCTGAAATGCCTCGTTTCATACCATGCCACCAGTAATGTTGTCTCAAATCGTTATACATTTTTGTACTACCCGGATGAATCGAAAATCTACTATTATAAGCTTCATCACAAATCATTCAAATCAATTCAGGGTTTTTAGGCACACAAATCTGATTCTTAAACCGTAGACATCCCTCAGCATCTATCTGGAATTCTAAATCAGTACTCAAGCCAAATTGACTCTTTTTTGCTATTAAATCATCATCAACCTCTTGAGCTTCAAGAATCTGTTGTACAAACAGTGGTCTCACTTTCAATTCTACAATAATCACACCATCATCGGTCATAGCTATATCCACATTCATTGCACGTAGAGCAAATAGTGACTTTCGGTAAGTGCATCCGCAACCACATTAGCCTTCCTCGGATGATAATCAATCACAAGCTCGTAGTCTTTTAACATTTTCAACCATCGTCGCTGTCTCAAATTTAGATCCTTCTGAGTCATTAAGTACTTTAAACTCTTATGTTCTGAATAGACGCGATTTTTCATCGAATAGATAGTGACGCCATATTTTCAAAGCAAAAACTATGGCGACCAACTCAAGGTCGTGCGTCGGATAGTTCTTTTCGTGCGACTTTAGCTGTCTTGAGGCGTAAGCTACCACTTTACCCGACTCAGGTTGAACAAGCACTGGAGCTTCCGTTAGCAAGGTTTTTAGTTGATCAAAACTCTTCTGGCACCTCTTTGACACTCGAATTTAACGTTTTTCTGTAATAGCTTTCATCGGGGCTACTATCATAGAAAACCCTTTCACGAAGCGTCTATAATATTCGGCAAGTCCCAGAAAGCTACGTACCTCAGAAACATTCCGTAGAGATTTCCACTCAAGTATAGCCAAAACTTTACTCGGGTCAACCCGAATACCTGATGCTAAAATAACATGCCCCAGGAAGCTAAATTCATTTAACCAAAACTCACATTTGCTGAATTTTGTGTACAATTGCTTATCATGCAAAATTTGTAACACCAGTCTCAAATGCTCAGCATGTTAGGTTTCATCGCGTGAATAGATCAGAATGTCATCTATGAAAACAACCACAAACTGATCTAAATACGGTCAGAATACCTGATTCATTAGATCCATGAATACAGCAGGGGTATTAGTGAGTCCGAATGGCATCACTAAAAACTCGTAATGGCCATATCTTGTCCAAAAAGCAGTCTTCGATATATCTGAGTCTCTAACTCGCAGCTGATAGTAACCTGACCTCAGATCGATTTTCAAAAATACCGAAGCTCCCTTAAACTGATCAAATAAATCATCGATACGCGGCAATGGATATTTATTCTTTACTGTCACTTTATTAAGTTGTTGATAATCGATGCACATTCTCAAAGTTTCATCCTTCTTTTTCACGAATAGAATTTGGCGCACCCTGTGGTGAGAAACTTCGATCATGTGAAACCTCTATCTGCCAATTCTTGCAACTGAACCTTCAACTCTTTTAATTCGGTCTGTGCCATTCTATACAGAGCTATTGAAATCGGAGTTATCCCTGGCACTAACTCAATACTAAACTCTACCTCCCCAATAGGTGGCAATCCTTGCAATTCCTCTGGACATATCCTAATACTCACAAATAATAGGTACAGATTCAATCTTCTTTTTGGTTACCTTGCTGTCACGCAAGATAAGCTTCACAACCTTTTCTCGGATACTGTCGTGCCAGCATCGAAGATATCACAGCTGGTAGTCCATTTAAATCCGCAAATTCAATTTGAATTATCTCGTTATTCTGGCACCTAAAATCAATAGTCTTTCATCTGCAATTCACTACTACATCGTGTACAGTTAACCAATCTATACCGAGGATAATATCGAACTCGTCAAATGGTAGCAACATCAAATCGTCCTGAAAACATGAGTCTCGAATCATTAAAGGGCATTTCTTGCACACTCTATCAACTAGCACACACCGACCCAAGGGGTTCGAAACCTGAATCACAAACTCAATAGACTCAACAGGTAGAGTCTTGTTGGATACTAATGTTTCATACACATACGAATGAGTTGAACCGAGATCAATCAAGGCAATTACATTAGTATCAAAGAGTGTGAAAATACCAGTAATGACATCCGAAGATGAAGCCTCCTCTCTGGCATGAATGGCATAAGCTCTAGCCGATGCACGGGCTTCTGATCGAATAGCCACATCTGACGTCCCCCTCTGAGAGCCACTCTTACCTCCCATATTACGAGATGGTCTACCTCTAGCTGTAGTGCTGCTCAGTCTCGCACTCTAAGTAATACCCCTTTTCGGCTGTCTATAGCAATCCCGAATGAAATGATCCTGCGAACTGTGCTTGTAACAAGTGCGATTATTAGATTTACCCCAACACTTACCAAAATGTCGTCTACCACACTTCTAATACTCTGGCTTACTCGGTAGGTTAATGTCAACATTAGCAACTAATGTAGCTTGAGAACTCACTGGTGGTCGTTCTCGTATAAAGATTTCGTGTTAGTTTTGGATCGCCTACCATCATTCTTAAACTTCTTTGTTGACGCTTGAGGAAATTTACCTGCAGATCTCTTTTGGAAATCTCTAGCTTCAAACTCAACCTTTCACTTTTCTTTCCCTAGCTCCTCAGCTTTACAAGCTTGCTCAGCATCACCATCATCATCATCTTCGGCTCTAAACTCTTGAGCCCTGTTTTCTAATTCGGTCAACCGGAGGCTTGCTTGCCCTCTCAGGATTTATGATCGGGGGTACCACCAGTACTACAAGGGGGAGTGTTCAGATTCAGGGGTTGTTGAACAGCCAGAATGGCTCAAATATACTGACTGAACTAATCATTCATCATACTATAGAAGTCTTGTTTAGCCCCCTCTTCGGGATTACTCACAGTTGGTCGAGATTCCTCCGGCGCGATCCCTTGCGCGAAAGCAGGCGCCACGCTCTCGACATTGTCATCTATAGCTCGCTCGGGATCAGGATCCATGTAACATCCTGAATAGGGCCTATGCATTTCCAGTTTAATTGTATGAAATGACAAGTTTCAAGTACTATGAATAAATTTTTGATACTTTTGGAAACCTAGAAATGCATGAAAATGGAGATGGAAATGAAAATGGAAATGGAAATGGACATTTTGGAAACTTAGACATTTTGGAAACTTAGACATTTGGAAACCTAAACATTTTGGAAACTTAAACATTTAGGAAACCTAAACATTTTGGAAACCTAAACATTTAGGTAACTGAACATTTTAGGAAACTTGGATATGTAAGAAAATGGCAAGTTCTGAGCATGCTAAAATTTTAGGAAACTTAAAATTGACCGGAATGCCAATTTAAGAGCCCAAAGGAACTTAGGGCCAAGTGACCCTAAAAATATAAAGCACAGAAATTTGACCCAACAACGGACTTGGAAATGTGGCTGAAGATGCCACCAAAGGTCTTAGGAAATGGCCCAAATACAAGAGGTTTTGGGCTCGAGTTTGAGGAAGCAAATAATGAAGGCTTTATTTTTGCTTCCGGAAAAGGTGAGGTGGACGGCATGGGTTTCTAGAAAAGAAGAGTTTTATTCACATAAATATGTGAATAATAAGAGAGAAATAAAGGAGTTTTATTCACATAAATATGTGAATAATAAGAGATAAATAAAGGAGTTTTATTCACATAAATATGTGAATAATAAGAGATAAATAAAGGAGTTTTATTCACATAAATATGTGAATAATAAGAGATAAATGAAGAATTATTCTTTAATTAGGAAAATAAGGAAGAGTGGTGGCCAAGTTAAGGATTCTTGGCCTAGTAATTTCGGCTATAAAAGGATGAGACTAGGGCCATTCATTATTCATTCTCCCTCTCTTTTCCTCTGCCAAATATTCTTCTTGAGCATCCATTCTTTTTCTTCTTTTCTTTTAGCCTCCTAGCCGATTTCTTTCTAAGCCTATTATTCCTCTCTTCTTTCATCTTTGAAACCAAATACATAAGGGAATCATAGCCGATTGTTCATCAAGTCTCTAAGCCGAATCTCTGAAGGTTGAAGTGAAGGTGCAATCGATTCCTTCAAATAAGGGTAAGATCCAAGTTTAGTTTTCCATTCCTTTATATTCTAGACTTATTGAAATTTAGAGACTAATTTCGATTATTAATCTTGGCCGAATCATGGAAGAAGAAATTCTTTTCCAAAGGTACACCATAGGCCACGTGTTCCCTAGTTATTCGGTGAATTTGAGATTTAAGATCCACAAGGTAAGTACCTAAAAGTATTCGACCAAAGCTTGTATGATTATCTAGATCAGTTCTTTAATTATTAAAAAGCGAAAACTAACCCATATTGAGATTCAAGGTTGGCGAATATCAAGTGAAGGAAAACCAAGTTTTGATTTGAATAAACACCAAATCGGCATCAAAGGTAAGTCTTTTACAAATCCTACTAGGATTTGGATATCATAACCAAATAGAATTTATGCTAAGTAATAAAGGATGAATCAAATGTAGGGACTAAGGATCTAAACTTTAGATCTAGCTTTTGAAATCTCAAGGAATCGATAAGCAAATCGGTGTGTACACTTACTATCCTTCGATATTATATGGCTAAATATTTTAATATATGATATGAATAATAATGTGAATGTGGCTATGTACCACAAATGTGACAAAAGTACCAAGGTACGTTTCCTACTTGATAGGATTGTGAAAATGTTATCTTAATAACATGCGAATATCTGAATATAACCATGAAATTAATTTATGCTATATATATATATACATGTCTTGGGCCATTGGGATTTATGTGAAAGGGGAGAACAGTGTTGACTTGGTCTCACCAACGAAATATGTTGACTACGGTCACATTGCGAAATTTAGGTGTTGACTTGGTCTCACTGCGAAATATATCGACTACGGTCACATTGCGAAATTTTGGTAACCGGTTACAATAGTGTCTAATGACACAACGTGGAGAGTAGCGGATGGAGGGTCGACTTAGTAGTCCCCACGGTGTGCGAGGTTGATGCTGGTGGAGAGTAGCGGATGGCTTATAGGTTTGGGTTGGGTTGCATCATGAATTCTATTATTATATGGACTTGATGATTTAAGCGTGAATGCTGAATTATTGATTGATAGTATTGTGTGCACATTGAGTCTGTTGACTCACCCCATTGTGGGAATTATTTTTTTCCGAGCGATGAGCGATGATTTGACCGGTAGGTAGACCATGAGGAGGCCATGCATCACTTGAAGAATTTATTGAGAAAATTGGACATTATTTGATTTTAATACCTTTTAATTTTATTTTGGGTTTGTTTGATGTAATAAGGCCATAAGGCCCGTGGATTATTCTTTGTTTTTACATTACTTTTAATATTTTGCTAAGATCTATTTTGGACACATTACCTCAAATTGGATTTACAAGATTAAATAAATGGGTTTACAACCTAAGCCCAACTCAAAACAATAGTTTTTCTAAAATTTACAAATTTTCTCTAAGTAACGAATGTGTTTGAAACCGGTTTACTTTAGGAACATACCAGTTCGGTCCATTCTCGTGGGGGTGTGGGGTGTTTCGATTTAATATCGAGCCCGTTTTAAACTCTCGGCTGTGGGCTCGGGCCCAAAACATTTTCAAATCTGAGCCCAAATGATTTTCTTTGAAAAATAAGGGGCTTTTGCATGGCCCCTAAGTCTCAATTCATGATCCACCGGTAAGTACCCTAGCTATATATGTGATTACATGATTTATAGAAGGGTAGAAAAGGAATGGAACGTAGAATAGCATGATAGGAACATGAACCCTAGGATTAGTCTACTCAAACACAAATACATAAGACTTAATACACTAGACAAACACACATGATTAAGTCACCGAGCTAGGTGTGGTAATCATTGTGCGCATGTCTGAGTGGATTCATAAAAGCTTGGTATTTAAGCAGTCCTAGTGACTCACCTCCTCTTTACTCGAATCCTACAGTGCGTAGTGTACTTCACCCTAACCAAGAGAACTTAGTCACGGGCTAAACCCAATAACTAAAACCCGAAAGGGACTAGCCGTATTTTTATGGAAACCCTAATTTTAAAATTTCTAAATTACCCTCTTGATTGGAAAAAAAATATTTTTATAAATTTTCCTGAAATATTTCTGATTTACAAATTTACTAAAATACCCTTAGTGGTAAAATTACAAAATGCCCTTGGTTTATAAAATGTCCAACTACTCAATAGTTTTGCCAAAATTTCATTATGTTATAAAAGTCCAAAACCCTAATTTGCAAACTATCAAAATACCGTGATTTTGAAAAATTACAAAATTGCCCCTAACTTACCAAAATTTCCAAAATGACCACGATTTCCAAAATTTTTGCAACTTCATCATTTTGGAAAATAAATTTCTCAAAAGAACCCTCAAAATTTTGCAACTCCTGAAATATCCCTGATTTATTAAAATTTTACAATTTACCGGTTTGTGAAAAATTACCAAAATACCCCAAGGTCCAAAATTTACGCAATACCCTCGGTTCAAAAATTCTCCAAAATACCCCGAGAACTTTAAAATTTCCAAAATACTTTGTGACAAAACACCAAGGAACCTTATTTTGACAAATTACGAAAATACCCCTGTAGGACAAATTACGAAAATACCCCCGGGTAGTGGTAAAACAACAACAAAGGAAAAAAAAAAAAACTACAACGTTTCTCTGAATGAACTAAGGTTCATAATTGTTTGATGGATGTATGAATGGATGAAAAGACTGTGCATGTATGAATACAAAAGAACCACTCTAAACTCTTTTCATAAAATTTCTTGAGTAATAAAGTGAAACAAGTACTAATGTATAAAACTTTTAAATCGATTAAATCGCAACGTTAGAAAATGAGTTCTAAGGGATGTGAACTTAGAGATTGTGCCTAGAAAGTATGATGGTTCTATTAAGATCGAGTCTTGCAGCGTAAGCATAGTCTTGTGAGAAAGATTGTCTGATGTCGTTAAGTAATTTCGAGGACGAAATTATTTTAAGGAGGGTAGAAGCAGAACATCTGAATAGGGCCTATGCATTTCAGTTTAATTGTATGAAATGACAAGTTTCAAGTACTATGAATAAATTTTTGATACTTTTGGAAACCTAGAAATGCATGAAAATGGAGATGGAAATGAAAATGGAAATGGAAATGGACATTTTTGGAAACTTAGACATTTTTGGAAACTTAGACATTTGGAAACCTAAACATTTTTGGAAACTTAAACATTTAGGAAACCTAAACATTTTGGAAACCTAAACATTTAGGTAACCTGAACATTTTAGGAAACTTGGATATGTAAGAAAAATGGCAAGTTACAGAGCCGCGCGAAAATTTTAGGAAACTTAAAATTGACCCCGGAATGCCGAATTTAAGAGCCCAAAAGGGAACTTAGGGCCAAGTGACCCTAAAATATAAAGCAGTGAAATTTGACCCAACAACGGACTTGGAAATGTGGCTGAAGATGCCACCAAAGGTCTTAGGAAATGGCCCAAATACAAGAGGTTTTGGGCTCGAGTTTGAGGAAGCAAATAATGAAGGCTTTATTTTTGCTTCCGGAAAGGTAATGAGGTGGACGGCATGGGTTTCTAGAAAAGAAGAGTTTTATTCACATAAATATGTGAATAATAAGAGAGAAATAAAGGAGTTTTATTCACATAAATATGTGAATAATAAGAGATAAATAAAGGAGTTTTATTCACATAAATATGTGAATAATAAGAGATAAATAAAGGAGTTTTATTCACATAAATATGTGAATAATAAGAGATAAATGAAGAATTATTCTTTAATTAGGAAAATAAGGAAGAGTGGTGGCCAAGTTAAGGATTCTTGGCCTAGTAATTTCGGCTATAAAAGGATGAGACTAGGGCCATTCATTATTCATTCTCCTCTCTTTTCCTCTGCCAAATATTCTTCTTGAGCATCCATTCTTTTCTTCTTTTCTTTTAGCCTCCTAGCCGATTTCTTTCTAAGCCTATTATTCCTCTCTTCTTTCATCTTTGAAACCAAATACATAAGGGAATCATAGCCGATTGTTCATCAAGTCTCTAAGCCGAATCTCGAAGGTTGAAGTGAAGGTGCAATCGATTCCTTCAAATAAGGGTAAGATCCAAGTTTAGTTTTCCATTCCTTTATATTCTAGACTTATTGAAATTTAGAGACTAATTTCGATTATTAATCTTGGCGAATCATGGAAGAAGAAATTCTTTTCCGAAGGTACACCATAGGCCACGTGTTCCTAGTTATTCGGTGAATTTAGGATTTAAGATCCACAAGGTAAGTACCTAAAAGTATTCGACCAAAGCTTGTATGATTATCTAGATCGGTTCTTTAATTATTAAAAAGCGAAAACTAACCCATATTGAGATTCAAGGTTGGTAGAATATCAAGTGAAGGAAAACCAAGTTTTGGATTTGAATAAACACCAAATCGGCATCAAAGGTAAGTCTTTTACAAATCCTACTAGGATTTGGATATCATAGCCAAATAGAATTTATGCTAAGTAATAAAGGATGAATCAAATGTAGGGACTAAGGATCTAAACTTTAGATCTAGCTTTTCGAAATCTCAAGGAATCGATAAGCAAATCAGGTGTGTACACTTACTATCCTTCGATATTATATGGCTAAATATTTTAATATATGATATGAATAATAATGTGAATGTGGCTATGTACCACAAATGTGACAAAAAGTACCAAGGTACGTTTCCTACTTCTGATAGGATTGTGAAAAATGTTATCTTAATAACATGCGAATATACGAATATAACCATGAAATTAATTTATGCTATATATATATATACATGTCTTGGGCCATTCGGGATTTATGTGAAAGGGGAGAACAGTGTTGACTTGGTCTCACCAACGAAATATGTTGACTACGGTCACATTGCGAAATTTAGGTGTTGACTTGGTCTCACCAACTAAATATGTCGACTACGGTCACATTGCGAAATTTTGGTAACCGGTTACAATAGTGTCTAATGACACAACGTGGAGAGTAGCGGATGGAGGGTCGACTTAGTAGTCCCCACGGTGTGCGAGTTGGTACGGGTGGAGAGTAGCGGATGGCTTATAGGTTTGGGTTGGGTTGCATCATGAATTCTATTATTATATGGACTTGATGATTTAAACGTGAATGCCCAATTATTGATTGATAGTATTGTGTGCACATTGAGTCATTGACTCACCCCATTGTGGGAATTATTTTTTTCGAGCGATGAGCAAGTGATTTGACCGGGCCAGTAGACCATGAGGAGGCCATGCATCACTTGAAGAATTTATTCAAAATTGGACATTATTTGATTTTAATACCTTTTTAATTTTATTTTGGGTTTGTTTGATGTAATAAGGCCATAAGGCCCAATGGATTATTCTTTGTTTTACATTACTTTTAATATTTTGCTAAGATCTATTTTGGACACATTACCTCAAATTGGATTTACAAGATTAAATAAATGGGTTTACAACCTAAGCCCAACTCAAAACAATAGTTTTCTAAAATTTACAAATTTTCTCTAAGTAACGAATGTGTTTGAAACCGGTTTACTTTAGGAACATACAGATTCGGTCCATTCTCGTGGTAGGGTGTGGGTGTTTCGATTTTAAAATGGGAAAAGGGATGCAACACGAGGACTTCCGGAGGTCACCATCCTAGTACTACTCTCTCGCCAAGCACGCTTAATCTGCGTGAGTTCGATGGGATGCGATATTATTTTAAGGAGGGTAGAAGCTGTAACATCACGAATAGGGCCTATGCATTTCAGTTTAATTGTATGAAATGACAAGTTTCAAGTACTATGAATAAATTTTGATACTTTTGAAACCTAGAAATGCATGAAAATGGAGATGGAAATGAAAATGGAAATGGAAATGGACATTTTGGAAACTTAGACATTTTGGAAACTTAGACATTTGGAAACCTAAACATTTTGGAAACTTAAACATTTAGGAAACCTAAACATTTTGGAAACCTAAACATTTAGGTAACTTTGACATTTTAGGAAACTTGGATATGTAAGAAAAATGGCAAATTCTGAGTCATGAAAATTTTAGGAAACTTAAAATTGACCGGAATGCTCAATTTAAGAGCCAAAGGGAACTTAGGGCCAAGTGACCCTAAAAATATAAAGCATAGGAAATTTGACCCAACAACGGACTTGGAAATGTGGCCTGAAGATGCCACCAAAGGTCTTAGGAAATGGCCCAAATACAAGAGGTTTTTGGGCCTGAGTTTGAGGAAGCAAATAATGAAGGCTTTATTTTTGCTTCCAGAAGGCTGAGGTGGACGGCATGGGTTTCTAGAAAAAGAAGAGTTTTATTCACATAAATATGTGAATAATAAGAGAGAAATAAAGGAGTTTTATTCACATAAATATGTGAATAATAAGAGATAAATAAAGGAGTTTTATTCACATAAATATGTGAATAATAAGAGATAAATAAAGGAGTTTTATTCACATAAATATGTGAATAATAAGAGATAAATGAAGAATTATTCTTTAATTAGGAAAATAAGGAAGAGTGGTGGCCAAGTTAAGGATTCTTGGCCTAGTAATTTCGGCTATAAAAGGATGAGACTAGGGCCATTCATTATTCATTCTCCTCTCTTTTCCTCTGCCAAATATTCTTCTTGAGCATCCATTCTTTTCTTCTTTTCTTTTAGCCTCCTAGCCGATTTCTTTCTAAGCCTATTATTCCTCTCTTCTTTCATCTTTGAAACCAAATACATAAGGGAATCATAGCCGATTGTTCATCAAGTCTCTAAGTAGAATCTCACGAAGGTTGAAGTGAAGGTGCAATCGATTCCTTCAAATAAGGGTAAGATCCAAGTTTAGTTTTCCATTCCTTTATATTCTAGACTTATTGAAATTTAGAGACTAATTTCGATTATTAATCTTGGCGAATCATGGAAGAAGAAATTCTTTTCGAAGGTACACCATAGGCCACGTGTTCCCTAGTTATTCGGTGAATTTGGATTTAAGATCCACAAGGTAAGTACCTAAAAGTATTCGACCAAAGCTTGTATGATTATCTAGATCAGTTCTTTAATTATTAAAAGCGAAAACTAACCCATATTGAGATTCAAGGTTGGCGAATATCAAGTGAAGGAAAACCAAGTTTTGGATTTGAATAAACACCAAATCGGCATCAAAGGTAAGTCTTTTACAAATCCTACTAGGATTTGGATATCATAACCAAATAAATTTATGCTAAGTAATAAAGGATGAATCAAATGTAGGGACTAAGGATCTAAACTTTAGATCTAGCTTTTGAAATCTCAAGGAATCGATAAGCAAATCAGGTGTGTACACTTACTATCCTTCGATATTATATGGCTAAATATTTTAATATATGATATGAATAATAATGTGAATGTGGCTATGTACCACAAATGTGACAAAAAGTACCAAGGTACGTTTCCTACTTCTGATAGGATTGTGAAAAATGTTATCTTAATAACATGCGAATATACGAATATAACCATGAAATTAATTTATGCTATATATATATATACATGTCTTGGGCCATTCGGGATTTATGTGAAAGGGGGAGAACAGGTGTTGACTTCGGTCTCACCAACGAAATATGTTGACTACGGTCACATTGCGAAATTTAGGTGTTGACTTCGGTCTCACCAACGAAATATGTCGACTACGGTCACATTGCGAAATTTTGGTAACTTTACACAATAGTGTCTAATGACACAACGTGGAGAGTAGCGGATGGAGGGTCGACTTAGTAGTCCCCACGGTGTGCAGGTTGGTACGGGTGGAGAGTAGCGGATGGCTTATAGGTTTGGGTTGGGTTGCATCATGAATTCTATTATTATATGGACTTGATGATTTAAACGTGAATGCCTGAATTATTGATTGATAGTATTGTGTGCACATTGAGTCTGTTGACTCACCCCATTGTGGGAATTATTTTTTTCAGGCGATGAGCGTTAATGATTTGACCGGCCGGTAGACCATGAGGAGGCCATGCATCACTTGAAGAATTTATTCAGAAAATTGGACATTATTTGATTTTAATACCTTTTTAATTTTATTTTGGGTTTGTTTGATGTAATAAGGCCATAAGGCCCAGTGGATTATTCTTTGTTTTTACATTACTTTTAATATTTTGCTAAGATCTATTTTGGACACATTACCTCAAATTGGATTTACAAGATTAAATAAATGGGTTTACAACCTAAGCCCAACTCAAAACAATAGTTTTTCTAAAAATTTACAAATTTTCTCTAAGTAACGAATGTGTTTGAAACCGGTTTACTTTAGGAACATACCAGATTCGGTCCATTCTCGTGGGCCGGGTGTGGGGTGTTTCAATCCATTACTATATGAAAGGAACAAACACATTTCACTGTCAGAAGTCATCACACTATCACATTATAAACTATGGCATGTATAGCTAGACTCACACGCGGTACATTAGTCCAAGAACCGACTAAACCGTAGCTCTGGTACCAATAAAATGTGACACCCCTAACCCGTGTCCATCACTGGATTAGGGTTATGAGGCATTTCTTATCCAATCACAAGACCACACACTAAAATGAATCTTATTACATTAATTAATACATAATCAAAACATGCTACTAATAACAAATAAGTTACCACCAAACATTATTATTAGCGTCATATAAAAACCAATTCCATTCAAATAGTAAAATCACTATTTGCCAAATCAGCATATACATATATTCTATAGTACCTATTACACATAAGAGTAATTCTATTCAAGTGATACAATTTACTATTCACTGGGTAAGTAAATCATAAAGGCCGAATATGCACCTTACTTATATTCATGCCACTAATAATGTATCAAACACATTAAGCAAATAAACTTATCCTCAAAGTTTTTTTTCCAAATCAATTCAAACATATAATATCTTATCTCACTCAAAATCACATATGCATTATAAACGAATATAAGCAATTCGAATACATAACCTTTGATATCATTTATCCCTAAACATATATGTTACATATAAAAGCATATGAATATGTGAATACTAATTATTTCTATGTTAGTTTAATTCAAATCTAATAAAACTCATATTCAAATATTTTACAGATGCTATGATCTAGATCTATTCAATGAATATACCGTAATATGATTTTTTTTATTATATCACAACCATTATTCACCTATGTAAAATATAATGTAGATATCTCAAAAATTTAACTTAACATGTAAGTACATACGTATATTTATATACATAAGATCATTCACCATTCAAAACATAATATATACTTCACTCAAACCATATTTATAATCATAGATAACATATATGGAATTTCATAATTTAAAACTCACCAAAAGAAGCTTTCCACAAAACCGAACACACACAAATATTATCATCTTACTCAATAATTTAAAGCCAACCCAACCCAAATCATATATAACCAACTCAAGCATAGAAGCAAAGCCATTTTTGAATGGCATTTAAATACATACACATTTACATCATTTGAATCCAAAACAAAAATAGTTTAGTCTATACATGCCATAGACTTTAAAATTCATTCATAAAAAGGTACCAAAATATAGTGGATAGTGTGATTGACTTGATGATGATCCTCGAGCTCGAGCTAGAACTCCGAAATCTATCAGATAGACAAAATAAACACATAGAGTAAGCTTATATAGCTTAATAAATTTGAAGCAATTAACTCACATATAAACTTAATCATGGTTAAATAAATTAATTCATTGTAACCTCCTTGCCGAATAGTCAAACATACAAAGATAAATTTTGTAACAAGAATATATGCATGTGTAAATATATATATCCACACATCACCTTCACATGATAGAATTAACATCACATGTCTCTTTTACATACCAAATTTCTACTTACAATTAAGCCACCATAAATCACAAGTTGCTATAAATAATACATACCTTTTTGGTTATTTACCTCTCCAACCTTAACCACCCGAGCATAACATATGGTTATATACTCGAATATTTTATTATCCTTATCAACATTAATAATACGAGTCTGTTAAAAAAATATCAAACCTGTATATCTGTTACAAGCATTTAGTAACGTATCGTACACATAGTGTCGTTACTATAACATTTCGCACACTTAGTGCCATGTTCCATAACATATTGCACACTTAGTGCCGTTACTTTAATATTTCCGCACACTTAGTGCCAAGTCTCCGTAACATATCGCACACTTAGTGCCGTTACTTTAACATTTTCGCACACTTAGTGCCAAGTTTCCGTAACGTATCGCACACTTAGTGCTGTTACTTTAACATTCCACACACCTAGTGGCTTGTAATCGATTTCACACACTTAGTGCTCGGTTATTAGCTCACACACTTGGCGCCTTTCATAACCTGTCATTCATCCGAATACACATTTACATATATAAAATCTAATCCACAACTTCACATGTAAGCACATACATATATGTATAACTTTATGATTTAGCAAACCAAGTCTATAGTACATTCGACCTAGACATTATCAAGCCACCAACAATTCCTTTGAATATGTACATATCCCAATTTAGTATTTCTCATATCTAAAAGTATCACTACCATATAAATACACATTTCATGCAAATGATTCTAACATCTAAGTAACCACACATTCGACTAACTTTTACAAACTTCATTAATACATTTGGCAATGTATCATTAATACACTTACCACCATTTAACTTAGGCATATAATATGGTATAAAATTCAATTTAGCCCAATTGCTTAAAACTTACCTCGAAAATCAATGGATTAGGGTTTCTCGACTACTCGTTCAATTTCGCCTTTCCTCGATCCAATCCCGTGTCTTTATGTTCTTGATCTAAATAAATTCCAATTTAAACTTATTCAAATATCTTTTCATTTAATTTAAATACAAAATCGCATAAGTGGGAAAATTACCATTTTACCCCTGACATTTACAACTTTTACAATTTAGTCCCTATTGCACAAAACACAAAATACACATAATTTGAATTTATTCCTCTAGGGCCGAATACTACCCATGCCCATACAAAACTATACAATTCATTTATTTCACATTTGGACCCTTCAATTTACAAATTTCTCAATTTAGTCCTATTTACTCAAAATTACCAAAATTTGCAATACAAAACATATTAATCTAAAACATATCTTTAAAACAAAATCATCAAACATCAAAAATCTCAAGCCTTCATCAATTACCGAACATGGGTCAGATAGTACTCGAAGCAACGATCTCAAAAACGTAAAAATTATCAAAAATTGAGCTAAAACTCACCTTGAATCAAGGTAATCCATGGCCGAACTTAGCTTGGATGTTCTTGTTTTTGTTTCTCTTTATTTCGGCACCAAGAACAAAAAGATGGACATGCAAATTGTTTTTCTCTTTTTGTTTTATTATAATGCCTTTTAATGTTTACTTTATCATTAATATATTTTAACATATAAAACAATTATACTTTATATATATATATATTAAGTCACATTGCCGACCACTACTCTTATAAAAAGGTCAAATTGCATCTTTAATACTCTTGCAAAAGAAGACAACTCAATTTAGCCACCTAATTTAATAAATGACTACTTTTACAACTTACGCATTCAGCCCTTTTCGTTAAATTGAACACATAAACGATCAAATTAATTCACAAAGATTTTTTCACATGTACACTTATGAATCATAGTCACCAAATATGATATAAAAATTTCTATTGACTCAGATTTATGGTCTCGAAACCACTATTTCCGTTTAGGGTCAAACTCAGGCTGTTACAGGTTAAGTGTTCTAGGAAGTGTCTGAGAGGTCCCAAGTTCAAGCACTATCTTGGGAAAATTTTTGTTTTTAAATGTATAAACCCCTATCCCTAATTAGTATGCTTATAAATAAATGTTGATAAAACATGTTAGAATAGGCCAGCTGGTCTGGTGTATAAGTGGAGTGTCATTATGCTAGAGGTCTTGGGTTCGAGCTGTAACTGGAGTATTATTTTTGCTAAGTGGTTTCGTGTAGTGTTTGCACTCAACTGAAATGATGAAGTGGTAGAGGTGCAGTGGGAAGTGTGGAGAGAAAATTAAGGGATTTGGATAGTGGGAGTGGTTGCACAGTTTTAGGAGAAATTTGAGGGATTGAGTGATCAATTTTTTTTCCCAAATTTCCTCAAAGTTTCTGACATTTTGATCTCTCCCTCCCTTACTTCATCTTTTCTTTTACATGCTTTTCTGTTCTTCATCTCTACCCACTGTCGAAACTTTGCCTTTGCTTATCCTCTCTTTTCGTTTTTCTTCTTTGGTTTCCCTTATTTCTCCCATTTTGCTCCTGAGTGCGTTTCATTCTTCTCTTTTGTGCAAACATTAGCCACTTGTGCGGTAAGTGGTAAACATTAGCCACTTGTGCGGTAAGTGGTAAGTTGTTGACATTGTTTTGATTGAGTAATTTTTGGTAAACTAACTAAGGGGTTCTAGCAGCAGCAGATCGTGTGGGTTGAGGCTCCCTTCGTACTATTTCTTAGTAAGTCGATTGGAAACCTTGCAGTAAGTGTTCATTGCTTTTTAGAGGAGTCCGTTGGTTTTGGGATTTGTTGTTTTATTGTAAAGAAAGATTGATTATGGTGTTGGATTGGTCAATTGTAGGTATTGAATGCTCAGGAGGGCTTAGGTATCAAAAACACTACAGGTGTGTAAACACAACTCTGCAAACAAAAATTGACAAAAGCCAAAAAGTGAGACTATCGACACCACACGGGCGTGTGGCCGCCCGTGTGGTAGGCCGTGTGATTGGACACAAGCATGTGATCGATGAGGCATGTCATGTGCGACTCAATTAGGCCATGTGGGCCTCATATGGGTGAACCACACGGGCGTGTGAGATTATTGGGCCAAGTCGTGTGATCCACACGGCTAAGGCCATTTTGGGCCTTGTGGGCTAGACAAGCGTGTGGGCCCACATGGGTAAATTACATCGGCTTGTGGGCCCATTTTCACTATTTTAACTACTAAAGTTGCATGGGTCACCCGAGTCGACTGTGGACCTACTGTAGGGTCAGTAAGATTACTTGGATCCCTAATTGACTGAATGACTATTATATCCCTTTATTTTATATATATATATGTACGATTGTATTGTGAGCATGCTGTTAAAACTGTACTGAATAGATATATGATACCATGATTTGGCATGAAATGATTATATAATGCATTGCATGAGGATGGGCTTATATAGATCGTAGGAAGTGAAACACCCCAAACCCGGCCCACAAGCCCTGACCGGATCTGGTATGCTCCTTGAGTAAAACGTAGTTAAGTCTCGAAATGACATTTTGGAAATCTTGTGGTTTTGAAGAAAATAGCTTCAGATTGTTCTCAAGTTAAAAATCGTGTTGTAATTTTAAATTTGTGCTAAAATGATATTTTCATATTTCAAAAGTTACAAGTTAAAAGAAATGCCAGATTTTAGAGTTTATTATTATTAACTTGAAAACCGTAGGTGTTTGGGTTTCAAAACAATTGATGTTGTCTTACGAAAAATGTTTAATCGTCTTATTCGATGTTGTTCGTATCATAATAAAAATTTAAAACGTATAAATAAACAGTTAAGTGATAAAGGCCTTATTACATCAAAACATGACCCAAAATAATTCAAAATAACTTAATAAGAAAAATCGAAAAAAACTGAGCTGTGCATGGCCACCACTAAGTTCCTGCCGACCCGGTCCATTTACTGAGTGGCATCTGCAAAATGTTAGCCCACGAGGGGTGAGTCAACAGACTCAGTGTGTAACAACCATCACAGACTCCCAAATAATCATGGCATATTAAATCACATAAAACAAATATGGACAATGATACAACCCAAACCCACCTAGATATCCAACCTCTACACATCACCCGTACCTACCAATCACACCGTGGGGATTACTAAATCGACCCTCCATCCCTACACACCATCAAAAGCGATCACTACGCGATTAATCGCACATCGCCTTATAATTGTGGCATAACCACCAAATAATGTGACAGAGTCACCAGATTCATAATATGTGACATAAGTCACCAGATAATGTGGTAGAAACCACCGATAACTTCCCTTTAACATAATCACCCATATGCCCATGCAACATTCAAAACATACAATTATCATGCAATTTACCTTACCCCAAAATCATAGCGAATTCCACATATTTTCACATCAATGTTATTAAACATTATTAACGAGTACTAAGGGGTAACGTACCTGAATTCTTTGTACCATTAAATGGTACCCTTAGCCATATTCATTCATAACCTTATTAATATATTCATAGCATTATTATTATTAATCGGGAATTTAGGGTGGGTTACACACCTGACTATTTGTAGATCTAATCGAAATCCCGAAAAACTTGTTCTAACGCACTAGATCCCTTTTCCTACATTCGGCTAACACTAAGAACATTAGCAAAGAGGCCATTCGGCTATACAGCAAATCCCAAAGGGTTAACGCAACCAAAATCCTTACCTTGCTGCCAATTTGGTTACCAACCAAATCCCAAAACTTCGTGATGATCCCCCTTGCAATCGGCTAAGCACTAGAACACTCAAACAGTTAGTTTTCAGCTTTTAAACAAATAAGGAACAGATCTGAAACACTAGAACCCTTTCCTAGATTGCTTAGCCAAATCCCGAAGATCTGTCGAAAACTCCCTAAGACACCATAGTTAGAATCGGCAACCTTCAATAGGTAGTATGGCCTTTGGCCGAATAGTATGTCTTACTTACCTTAGATATCTGAAATCCCGAAAGATCTCCCTTAAACTGTCGGCTACAAGTGGATCCCGAATTCTCCCTTCATGGTTTCAGCCAAAATGAGAGGAATTAGATTCCTAGATTTTGGCAATCAAAGGAAAAAGGAAAAGAAAGAAATCGAATGACAGGATCCCTTACCACAATGTTGAAACCGATTGCACCTTTATTTGGAAACACAGAGATTCGGCTTTGGTTTAAAGAGAAAATATTAAGGGAGTTTTGGCAAGAAGATTTCAGATTTTGATGACAGAAGAGAAAAAATAATGTTGAAACTCAGTTTATGGTTCGGCTAAGGTGAGAAAAAGGAAGAAAGAATGGTGAGTAGAAGAGAAAAAAAAAGCGATAGTGAGGCTACAATTCGGCTTAGGGTGTTTTGGCTACTAGGTGACGGAATTTGTCATCATGAAAGACCCTTGGCCGGCCAACTCTCCTTCTCTCCACTCAATCCTCCTTTTCACTCCTACTTAGCGAATCTTTAAGCTTTTGACCCAATCTATACTTCATCCATGAAGTGTCCTGTCTTGAATCCATCCTTGCCTCTCCTTGCTAAAAATAAAAGCTCCAAAATGTTTCCTTTCTTTGCTCGAACCTAGGCCCTTTCTCACTCCTGTGGCGTCACCTTACAAGGCCCTAAGTGGTGCCTCCTTGCCACCTTACCAACAATTCTTGTGTCCTAAGCCACACAATAAACTCCTTAAGGCCTAGCTCCCTTAGTTCCCTTTTAGGCTTAAAATAAAATATTTTCTAAGGCTTCTACCTACATCCCAAGGTTCTTGAAGCCCCCAAACACATTCATTTAAGTGAAAATGCATAACCCTAAATCCGGATATTACTGATTCACTTTCTAAAATAATTTCGACCTCAAAATTACCTCGCTAAAATAAGTGAGGTATTCTTTGTCGCATTGTTTCCTCGACTCCCACGAAGCTTCTTCCGATCCATGGTTACACCATAACACTTTGACTAAAGGAACTAATTTCCTCAAAGCACCTTCACATCCGTTCGAGAATCAGATCGGCTCTTCCTCATAGGATGATCGGTCTCGGCTCCACCTCCTCACCGGTATTATATGAGATGGATCCGTCGATAATGACGTAGCATCGAAGCGTGAAACACATCGTGCATCCGCCCCAACTCAAGGCAATTCTAAGCGATCGCTACTAGTCCAACTCGCTTGAGAATCCGATAAGGTCCTATAAACCTAGGACTTAACTTTCCCTTATGACCAAATCTCATCACCTTCTTCCACGGCGAAACTTTGAGAAACACCTGATCTCCCACAGCAAACTCAATCTCCTTCCGCTTAAGATCTGCATATGACCTTTTCCTGTCAGATGCCTCCTTCAACCGTGTCCGAATTACCTTAACCTTTTCTTCCAATTCTGCCACAATCTCTGGACTTAAAACTTGACGTTCCCCCAATTCTGTCCAACACGTAGGAGTGGACACCTCCGTCTATATAGCGCTTCATACGGTGCCATCCGAATACTTGCTTGATAGCTGTTATTGTATGCAAATTCCGCTAAAGGCAAGAACTTCTCCAACTCCATCTGAAGTCTATCACGCAACCTCTCAACATATCCTCCAGCACTTGAATTACCCGCTCAGATTGGCCGTCTGACTGCAGATGGAATGCCGTACTGAAGTCTAATCTGGTGCCCAAAGCTTGATGTAGTGCTTTCCAAAACTGAGACGTAAACCTCGGATCCCTATCCGAGATAATCGACACCGCCACTCCATGTAGCCTCACAATTTCTGCTACATACAACTTTGCTAATTTTTGTAGAGAATAGTCAACCCACACTGATATGAAATGTGCAGACTTTGTTAATCGATCTACAATCACCCATACCGAGTCTTTCTTAGTAGGTGTAAGGGGAAGCCCACTAACGAAGTCCATGGTAATTCTCTCCCACTTCCATTACGGAATCTTTATCGGCTGAAGCAATCCTGACGGTACTTGGTGTTCAGCCTTGACTTGCTGACACGTTAGGCACTTCCCTACAAACTCTATAACTTCCCACTTAAGACCAGGCCACCAAAACTGATCCCGTAGATCCCTATATAACTTACTTCCTCTAGGATGCATAGCATAAGGGCTACTATGCGATTCCTGAAGAATTCTCTGCCTTAACTCCTCATCCTTCGGCATACAGACCTTGCCCCGAAAACACAATACTCCATCATCGTTTACACCATAGTCTTCCAACTCCCTATTTTGTACTTGTAGTAGCTTAGCACTTAGTTCACCATCTACCAATTGTTTCTTTTTTACCTGACCTAACCACGTCAGCTTCACTTGCAACTCTGCTAGAAAACTTCCATCATCATAAAGGCTCAAATGTGCAAACATTGCCCTTAACCCTGACACTACTTTCCAACTTAGGATATCCGCCACAACATTTGCCTTGCCCGGATGATACTCTGTTGAGCAATCGTAATCTTTCAACAACTCCACCCACCTTCGCTGTCTCAAATTCAACTCCTTCTGGGTCAGCAAATACTTCAGACTCTTGTGGTCCGTGTAGATCACCGACCTTTCTCCATACAAGTAGTGCCTCCACACTTTAAGAGAAAATACAACCGCCGCCAATTCCAGATCATGTGTCGGATAGTTAACCTCATGTGGCCTTAACTGTCGAGACGCATAATCGACCACTTTACTGTCTTGCATAAGGACACATCCCAATCCTGTATGGGAAGCATCACAATACACCACAAAGTCTTTCCACGCTTTGGTGAATCAAAACGGAGCCTCTGTCAATACTTTCTTAAGCTTCTCAAAACTCTCCTGCTGCTTATCCGCCCATCGAAGATACCTTCTTTCTTAACAACCGTCAAAGGTCTTTGCTATTGTCGAGAACCCTTCGACAAATCTCTGTAATAGCTTCTAACCCCAAGAAACTACGGACTTTAGCCACAGACTTAGGTGGTTTCCAATCTATCTTGCCTCAATCTTGAGGATCCACCCTTATTCCTTCGGCAGACACCACATACCCTAAGAACGTAACTTCCTTTAGCCAAAATTTGCACTTGCTGAACTTGGCATATAGCTTCTTTTCCCTTAACACTTACAACACAACCCGAAGATACTCATCGTGTTCTTCCTCAGACTTGGAATGCACTAGGATATCGTCTATGAACACAACGATGAACCAATCCAGGTAGGGTTGGAAAACTCGGTTCATCATATCCATGAACGTGGCTGGGGCATTTGTCAATCCGAACGGCATTACTAAGAACTCATAATGCCCATATCTAGTCCAGAAAGTTGTCTTATGGATATCTGCCTCCTTCACCTTAAGCCGATGATATCCTCGACCTTAGATCTACCTTCAAAATATCATGGCCCTTTAAGTCGATCGAACAAGTCATCTATTCTTGGCAATGGATACTTGTTCTTGATGGTCGACTTATTCAATCTGTGGTAATCTATGCACATGCGCATAGTCCCGTCCTTCTTCTTCACGAATAGGACCGGTGCTCCCCATGGAGACACACTAGGTCGAATAAACCCATGATCGAGTAACTCTTGGATCTTGGCTTTAAGCTTTACTAACTCTTTTGGTGCCATTGATGCGGAGCAATTGACATAGGGTGCATGCGACAAGAAAATCAATTTGAACTCCACTTTCCTGTTCGGGGGTAACCCAGGCAGCTCCTCCGAAAAGATATCCACAAATTCCCTTACTGTTCTAACTCCTCCTACAGCTGCTTCCTTAGCCTCTAAGGAACTAATCAAAATCAGAAAAGCTACACACCCTTTTCTCACCATCTTCTCTGCCTTAAAGGCAGATACTACATTTGACAAGCAATTCCGTCTCTCGCCCATTACTACAACCTCTTTGTCGTCAAAAGTTCTTAACGACATGCACTTAGCAGCACAATCCACATTCGCATGGTACTTCACTAACGGTCCATGCCTAAGATTAGATCAAACTCCTCAAATGGCAACTCCATTAAGCGGTGAAGCTGCGCCCGAACTTCCAAAGGTGCGCCTAAAGAGTTTGTCTAATACTACTGATTGCCCTAAAGGATTAAGGACAGTCATCTTCCTAGGTGCAGTCTCGAGTTCACATGCGATTTCCGGACACCTTACTAGCAATGTATGAATGAGTTGACCCAATATCTATCAACGCAATAAAGGGTAATTGAGATAAGGAACATACCTGTTATGACATCAGGTGCGTTACCATCCTCCCTCTAATGAACTGCATACACTAGACCAGGCTGTCTTGCCTTCGTGTTACCAACACCTCTACCCTGTTCCCGACCTCTTCCGAACCATTACCTCTGCCATGGGACCACGACCCGCGATGGGCTTTGTCCACCTCTTCCACCTAATTAAGACCACGACTTGTTGGTGGCTCCGTCTGCTTTCATAGGATAGTCCCTAATCATGTGATCCTTGGACCCACACTTAAAAGATCCTCCCGTCTTCTTCCAACACTCTCTTAGGTGCATCTTTCCACATCGAGCACACGCAGATCATCCCTCCGTAACAACTTGGTCGACCTCGCGACCCATCAACTCTAGGTCTCTTTTGAACATTCCCAGATGACCCTGATGATCCAAAACCTCTCTTTTATCTATTTTTGTCTGCATTTTGCCTCACAGATTCCTTAACCCCTCTGGCTACCTTAGCCTTCTCTACCAACACGGCAAACTCCCGCTCCTACTGTGGAGCAATCAACAATCTCAGGTCATCCTTCAGTCCGTCCTCAAATCGGACACATCGTTCATGCTCCGTGGCCACAATACCTCAAGCATATTTGCTCAACCTTAAGAATTTTGCCTCGTATTCTGCTACGGACTTATTCCCTAAACCAGCCTCAGAAACGCCTTCCTCTGCACATCAATATAGCTAGTCCCAATATACTTCTTCTGATACGCCACCTTAAAATACTCCCAAGTGAGATCATCTACTGCAGCACCATCCCGAACCGCGAGCCACTATTGGTATGACTCATTGCGGAGAAGCGACACCACCACTTTCGGTTTTTCCTCGTGATCAAGTCAAAATCGTCCATAATTTGCTCAAATCGCCTCCAACCAATACTCGGTAGTATTAGGCGCCACACCGAGATATACCTCGAATACCTCGGCTCCATTGGCTCGAGTCACTCAGTCTGCACTTCCCGGCTCCCATACCTCCACCGCCTCCACCACCTCTCAAGAACTCGCGACGTAAATGCGTGATATCGCATCATCCCCGTCGATCACGATATTCAACACCGGTGGTGGTGGTGGCATTCATTCTCGGACCCTTGACCGGACCTAATGGGTTACGATCGGTCATTCGGCCTTTACCACGACTACGCACATTACGACCACGTCCTTTAGAACTCAATCTTTAGAGTTGCGTTTATCTGATTAAGAATTTTATGAATCATTATTTCTTTCCACTGATTTATCATTAATAGTCTTATGATTAACAGTTCTAAAAAGTAGTTCTTTCGAATTCATACACACACTACAGTCTCAAGTTCATTCATTCAATCATCACTATTTATGAACTTGCGTTCATTACAGAAAAGTGTTGTGGTTGTCACTGTTGTTGTTTTCCACTACCCAAGGGTATTTTCGTAATTTTATCCTATAGGGGTATTTTCATAATTTTCCAAGTCAGGGTATTTTAAAATTTCGTAAAATAGAGGTTTTTGGGTATTTTTGCAAAATAGGAATATTTTGATAGGAAGATTCAATGGTAATAAGGTAATTTTATAAACTGAGGATATTTTTGTAATTTTACAAACTAGGGTATTTGGTAACTTTGCAAAATATGGTTCGGATGGTTTTAGTATGGTTTATTTAATGAAGTGGATTAGGTGAGCTGAAATAAGGGTATTTTGGAAAATTTCAATTGGGGTACTTGGTAACTTTCCATCTAGTGGGTATTTTGGAAATTTTTCAAGTTAAGGGTAATTTGGTCAACTTGCAAATCGGTGGTACTTTGGTAATTTGGTAATTTTGAAACCAAGGTTTAATTTTAAGGTTGTACAAAACAAGGTACTTTACTTGTCCTTTCGGTTTTAATTATTGAATTTAGCTTTGTGATTAAGTCCTCTTAGTTAGAGTGAGCATGTCACTCGCACTGTAGGATTCGAGCGAGAGGAGGTGAGTCACTAGGGCCGCTTAAATACCAAGCTCCCCAATCCAATCCTAGACATGTGCTGCAGTTGCCACACCCTTAACTCAAGGTTGACTCACTCATAGGTTTGTTTGGTTAGACTTTAAATTTTATGCAATTCTATGTTGGAGTAAGCTAATCCTAGGGTTCATTAGCTCCTTGTCTACTAGTCTACGTCCCCATAATACCCATATACAAATCACACAATGGTTAGGGGTACTTACCTGGTAGACTTTGGGCCGGAGACTCAGGTGCCATGCCAAAAAACCTGTTCAATCTTTAGTAAAACCCAACTTCAAAATAAGGAAAAATGTTTTGGCCCAAAAGCCCTCAAGGCCGAATTTTGAACCGGGCTCTGATACCAAATTGAAACACCTCAAACCCGGCCCACAAGCCCTGACCGGATCTGGCATGCTCCTTGAGTAAAACATAGTTAAGTCTCGAAATGACATTTTGGAAATCTTGGTGGTTTTGAAGAAAATAGCTTCGGATTATTCTCAAGTTAAAAACCATGTTGTAATTTTAAATTTGTGCTAAAACGATATTTTCATATTTCAAAAGTTACAAGTTAAAAGAAATGCGGATTTTAGAGTTTATTATTATTAACTTGAAAATCGTAGGTGTTTGGGTTTCAAAACAATTGATGTTGTTTTATGAAAAATGTTTAATCATCTTGTTCGATGTTGTTCATATCATAATAAAAATTTAAAATGCATAAATAAAACAGTTAAGTGATAATGGCCTTATTACATCAAAACATGACCCAAAATAATTCAAAATAACTTAATAAGAAAAACCGAAAAAAAACTGAGCTGTGCATGGCCACCACTAAGTTCCTGCCGACCCGGTCCATTTACTGAGTGGCATCTGCAAAATGTTAGCCCACGAGGGGTGAGTCAACAGACTCAGTGTGTAACAGCCATCACAGACTCCTAAATAATCATGGCATATTAAATCACATAAAACAAATATGAACAATGATGCAACCCAAACCCACCTAGATATCCAACCTCTACACATCACCCGTACCTACCAATCACACCGTGGGGATTACTAAATCGACCCTCCATCCGCTACACACCATTAAAAGCGATTCTGCGATCAAGCGCACATTGCCCTTATAATTGTGGCATAGCCACCAGATAATGTGACATAGTCACCAGATTCATAATATGTGACATAAGTCACCAGATAATGTGGTAGAAACCACCAGATCACTTCCCCTTTAACATAATCACCCATATGCCCATGCAACATTCAAAACATATAATTATCATGCAATTTACCTTACCCCCAAAATCATAACAGAATTCCACATATTTTCACATCAATGTTATTAAACATTATTAACGAGTATTAAGGGGTAACATATCTGAATTCTTTGTACCATTAAATGGTACCCTTAGCCATATTCATTCATAGCCTTATTAACATATTCATAGCATTATTATTAATTGGGAATTTAGGGTGGGTTACACACCTGACTATTCGTAGATCTAATCGAAATCCCAAAAATCCTGATCTAACGCACTAGATCTCCTTTCCTACATTCGACCAACACTAAGAACATTAGCAACGAGGCCATTCGACTATACAGCAAATCCCGAAGGTTTAACGCACCCAAAATCCTTACCTTGCTGTCAATTTGGTTACCAACCAAATCCCGAAACTTCGTGATGACCCCCTTGCAATCGGCTAAGCACTAGAACACTCAAACCGTTAGTTTTTGGCTTTTAAATGAATAAGGAACAGATCTGAAGCACTAGAACCCTTTCCTAGATTGCTTAGCCAAATCCCGAAGATCTGTCGAAAACTCCCTAAGATACCATAGTTAGAATTGGCAACCTTCAATAGGTAGTATGGCCTTTGGCCGAATAGTATGTCTTACTTACCTTAGATATCCAAAATCTCGGAAGATCTCCCTTAGACCATCGGCTACAAGTGGATCCCGAATTCTCCCTTCATGGTTTCAGCCAAAGAAAATGAGAGGAATTAGATTCCTAGATTTCGGCAATCAAAAGAAAAAGGAAAAGAAAGAAATCGAATGACAGGATCCCTTACCACAATGTTGAAACCGATTGCACCTTTGTTTGGAAACACAGAGATTCGACTTTGGTTTAAAGAGAAAAGATTAAGGGAGTTTCGGCAAGAAGATTTCAGCTTTTGATGACAGAAGAGAAAGAATGATGTTGAAACTCAGTTTATGGTTAGAATGATGTTGAAACACAGTTTATGGTTCGGCTAAGGTGAGAAAGAGGAAGAAAGAATGGTGAGTAGAAAAGAAAAAGAAAGCGATAGTGAGGCTACAATTTGGCTTAGGGAGTTTTGGCTACTAGGTGACCGAATTTGTCATCATGAAAGTCCCTTGGCCGGCCAACTCTCCTTCTCTCCACTCAATCCCCCTTTTCACTCCTACTTAGCCGAATCTTTAAGCTTTTGACCCAATCTATACTTCATCCATGAAGTGTCCCTGTGCCATCCATCACTGCCTCTCCTTGCTGAAAAATAAAAGCTCCAAAATGTTTCCCTTGCTGCTCGAACGTAGGCGCCCTTCTCACTCCCTGTGGCGTCACCTTACAAGGCCCTAAGTGGTGCCTCCTTGCCACCTTACCAGCTTAATTCTTGTGTCCTAAGCCACACAATAAACTCCTTAAGGCCCAGCTCCCTTAGTTCCCCTTTTTAGGCTTAAAATAAAATATTTTTCTAAGGCTTCTACCTACATCCCAAGGTTCTTGAAGCCCCAAAAACACACTCATTTAAGTGAAAATGCATAAACCCTAAATCCTCGAATATTACAAGAAGTGTACTGAAAGGCTTCGAGCCTAACTTACTAGCAGCTCAGCTGCAAACTATTGTCTAGTGCCTCAACTGATACTTCTTGGAGTGTAGGGATGGGTGAGTTGATTATATCCCCACATGGAGTGTAGGGTTCGACGAAGATGGAGTGTAGAGGCTGGCTAGGTAGGACTTGTTTACTGCATATTGTGATACTCTACTGATTACTGATACTGTAATGGGCCAAGGCCGAAATGCATGATTGCCTCTATACTGAGATGGGCTAAAGCCCAAACTGATACTGTTACTAATTCTGAATAGGGATTAGGCCCAAACTATGATTGCCTTTTGTCTATTTGTTTGTGCTATCTGGGACTACACACTGAGTTTTCATAAACTCATCCTTCTGTTTTAACTGTATAGGTAATCCTCAATCATAGGCGGACCGGTTCAGCGGAGGACTCAGTGGTGGCCACATGACCCATTTCATTCTATTTAGTTAATTAATTATAATTTTGGTTTTATTTTGGGGTATTTTACTCTAATAATAGCCTTTTTGGATTTTCATATCATATCAGATATACTTGATAGGTGTCATTAATGATAGGCTGATACATGAGCATTTAAAAGTAAAATATTTTGTAGTTCCGTTTATTTTGTAAAATTGTTTTAACACACACACACACACATATATATACATATATATATAATTTTAAAATATTATTATTTTTGTATGAAATTGTTTATTTTCTAAATCTTAGTTATCGATTACTTTTACATTTCAAAATTATATTAGTTATAAACCTACTTAATATAAAAAATAAATTTTTAAATGTATTTTCGATATTAAATATAATAAATATGTGCATCACTCGGGTACTAATTGATATATTAATTATAAAATTTATGCAAAGTTTAAAATAAATAGGTATTATAATGTGGAATTCACTAAAAATGTTTTCTTTTTATAGAGTACAACTAGTCATGCATGGTACTCGTTAAGATTATTCCAAGATGACTTACTTGTGGTACATGTAATGATAGATGTTGAGTTGATAGTTATACAATCAAGATCATTCTAGTTAAGTAACTTCTCACGAAGCTCTACTTAAGTTAGAATGATGACCAAACGTGAAATGATTATTAGTATGTGTGAAAATCTAAGGGATTAGGTTCACGTAATAATTGAATGAAAATCCATATTCTTACTAATTGATTAAGATGCCCCAATGTGAAATAATTCAGTGGGTGTAAGAATTATTGTTGCAATGACTTACAAATTTTTTCAATGTTTAGTGTTAGACGCATGCATCATCTTTAATGCATATTGTTTGTTGTAGATATTAATGAATAATTTTTTTAAGTTAAAAAATGACACCTACTCCTTTACTAGACATACTAAAAATAAACTACATGGAAATAATTATAAAAAATGGAAAAGCAACCTCATGATTGTCCTAAGTTGTGAGAAATTCAATATAGTTCTTGATAATAAATGCCTCTAGCTAATCAAGTTGAGGCTAGAAATCGTTGGGAGGAATCCGATGAGATAGCTCATTGCTACATGCTGACAAGCGTGACCAACACATTTTACAAGCAATTGGAGATTTGTAAGGCGCAAAACAATTCTAGACAAACTAGATGACATGGAAGGCCTAGCTGTCTTGGCTCTATAGTCAAGTATAACTTGTTTGATGAATTCCTAATAAAAACCCAATACTCTAATCAATGACCATATGATTACTTTGTCGAGGCCATGGATAATGGGGCCAATCTGGACCAGAACACACAAATTGAAATGGTGTTCAAAAGCTTATCCAAGGACTTTATAGGATTTATGGCCACATATAACTTTGGAAATAAGAAACTGATAGTTACACAACTCATGAAGAAACTACAATCGTATGAATTGATGTTGAATGACAATTAACCTATTTGAAAAGTAGAAGCAAACTTATCGGTTGCTTCTTCCTCTAAAGGGTAAGGAAATCATATTAGGAAAAAAAAGACTAAGTCTTCTAGGCCACCTAAAGTGGAAAGGAAGAGAACTAAGAAGCCTAAAGACTTGTTTAAGTTTAAATGTTTCTACTACAATAAGAAAGGACACTTTAAGGCCAACTACAAAGAGTGGAAGGATTATCTAGCCATTAAGGGCAAAGGTACAAAACTCTTTATAATATAAATTTTCTCAGTGGAAGGTTCAATAGACCAATGAACCATTAATTCCGGAGCCACTTACCATGTGTGTGTTTCTCTACAAGGGTTTAAGAAAATGAAAGATCTAAGAGATAAGAGCTTCTCATTGTGGAATGAGATGGGATATGTGTAGTAGCTGAAGTAGTGGGAGATGTACATCTTTATTTTGATAATTTTAGGAAAATTATTTTAAAAGACATTTTTTATGTACCTAATTTCAAAAGAAATTTAATTTTTTGTTGCATGTTTATTTAAAGACGTCTTGATCGTGACTTTTAATAATAGTATTGCAATTTTTAGAAATCATAATCTTATCTGTAATGAATGGATGTCAAATAATCTTTACTTTATCAAACCAAACATGTAACGACCTAAATTTGGGCCTAGTAGAATTGGGCCTATTAGGCCTTGGCCATGGGAGAGTTTAAAATTTTTGGGAACAAGAGAATGACACTAATGCAAGTTGGACATATTAGGTGAGTGGTTTTGGAAGGTTAGGGGGCTTCTATGAAGTCCCGAGATCAAACTTGGGCTTTAGGAAAATTTTAGTTTTAGGTGAATAAAACCCTGGGAGTTAGTAAGTATGCTTTAAGAATAAAATGTGGAGAAAAATGACACAAAAGGAGTTGTGGTCTAGTGGCAAATGGTGCCACATGGGAGACAAGGGAATGGCACCACATAAGGAAGCAAGGGGTCCAAGGTTCAAGTCTTGGCGCTTGCTTTTCATTTTGATTTCTTTTTTTAAAGGAACTTAGAACTTTGGCCATAGACTTATATTTAGTTGCGCATGTTTTAAGACAATAAGGAGATAGGTGGTAAAATGGATAGCGGCGTGGATTATGTTACAAGGGAGCCTAAATTTGAATCCCATTGCAAGCAAAAAGGGCATATTTATTTTGCTAAGATGGGGTGGCAAGTGTTTGAGATGGAATTAAAGTCTACTGAAGGTAGGATCCCACATCGGAAAGCTAGCATGAGGGAAGCTGAGAAGCTGGCTTTAAATAGAGCAATCTATGAGGAGAGCAAGGAGATACCTTGGTGGGCGTTTGAGCATAGGAGTGCTCGAAGCGCGGATTAGCAGCTTCAAATTCCTATCAGGTGTGTATTTCGTACTATTCTAACTGTAGAGCGGCAAATGCCGAAATGTCGGTCACACGACGATGGTAGCCACACGAGCATGCGAGTGCACGTATGGGAGCTCCGACGCAATAGTTGAGGCCATCATAAGTGTTCTTGTGGGTCTAGGCTGTTTGGGCCGAAATGGTTCATGGACCTGTGGGGCCAATGGGCCCGTGGGCCTAATCAGATAAGTTGTATAATTGTGTAGTGAATATTGGACTAGACTATGTGAATCTCATATATGTGGCTAGATTTAGGCTAAATGGGCCATGTAACACCCCAAACCTGGTCTATGCATTTAAGGCTAGATTTGACATGTCACACAAAATAAATAATCTTTTGAGTCCTATTTTAAGTAAAATAGATTTCAAAGTTTTGAAGAAATATTTATTGAATAAAAATTTGATTGATAAATCGTTAGTTTGAGATGTAAGATCTTATAATTAAGAAATTTGAAAATATCGTTAACAATTAAAGAAAATTTTAAAAGAAATTAAAGTATTTTTGAAAAAAAAATCTTGATAAAAATTTTAAGTGTTAATTTATAAAATCTTTATGAAATCCTTTTTGTATGTCATTTTTTTAAGCAGTTTATAAATTCGTCAAACCATAAACAAAGCAAAAAAAAAAAAAAAAATTCAGAGGCCTTATACAACCTTATTTCAAATAATAAAGTAAATATAAAGTACTAAAAAAATCAAAATCTCCAAATTTAACCATTTTGAAGTATGGCCTCCACCGAGACATCCCCAGCGCAAGTCTCCATTACTGATCATTACCTGAAAATGGTTAGGAAAATAGAGTGAGTTACTAAAACTCAGTGTGTAACTCACTTACCACTGTCCATTGAGCCAAAATCCCATTAAGCATTTATTTGGGCCAAAGCCCATTTACAATAACTTAAATGTATCATATATATATAAATATATAATATGCATATGATATGCAATTCCCAAACCAAAATTAGTTTTCCATCCGCTCCACACCACTCGTACCAACCAACACACTTGTGGGGAGCTTTAGTCACCCACCCCGCCAACACACCAAAAGTAGGCATTAAGCCATTTATATCAAATTTGTGGTCAAGCCACCTTATTAACAGAATTTACATGGCATTGCCATTTTTTCAGATTTGTGGCAGAGCGACCAAATTTATGTAGCAAAGCTACCAGAACTTCTCTTCATCATTATCCCCATCCCATGCAAAACATGTATATAGTGCTTAACAATTCACAACAATGTAAACAAATATTTCTTACAATTTTTGTGGCCCATTTTTGCAATTTATTTCAATTTGGCCCACATATCAAATATACCAATTTGGCCCACATATCAAATATACCAATTTGGCCCACAAGGGCATTTTCGTAATTTTCACGATTTTAATACCGATTTCATAATTTTACCACTAACACGATATAAATTTTTAACCCATGAAACACGGTGTGAGATTACACACCTGATTACGGTAAGCACTATGTTTTCTTGATCGTTGACACCTAAAATATTATAACGCTCGATTAGAGAATGAACGCGATCTAATAAATCTACTCTAAAACAAACGATCTAAGATTTTGCCATCAGGATCACGAACAACTACGATTTGTCGGTTTTCCTCGATTGACGGTCCACAAGCTGGTGGAAAATTTTGAATCACTGATGCGTCACAATTACGAACAACCTCGAATAGTTGATTCTCACCAGATGAGTGTCCACAACCCAGTGGAATGTCTCGAATTGCCGAAACAGCCCTTCGTTTGAATTTTGGAGTTGGAATCGTCAATCCGCTCCTTTTTTGATCACCAATCACTACACCTTTTGATTCGATATTTTTTGCCTCCATTGTAAACAAATACTAGTCCAAACTAATATTAGGTTATTATGAAAGTTTGATCTCAAGAGTAAGATCGACTTACCACAACATCCGTATAATCGCAAGATAATAAATCAAGTGATTAAGTACCTAAAACATATGGTCGATAAATCATCCTTCAATCTGATTAATACAATAACCAAGAAAGTTATTGAAAAAGACTATGAGATAGCTTCCTTACCTTGAACAATGAAATTCCAGTTTCACACGATCTTCCTATGGCTAAGGTCGATTAAGCGATGTGGTAGTGATTGGCACTCCGCTATACCACTACAAAGAAGAGAATGATCTTATTGGAGCGACTATAAAAATATGATGATTCGGTTTATATGACCCTCCCAAATCAAAACTTATATTCGACACTAAGAGAAAGAAAACGAAATATAATGTTGGAAGAACGCTTACTTATTAATCAAAGATTGATTGTAAGTACGGATGAGAAGAAAGGTAGAAAAGAAATAAGAGTTCGGTTTATAGAGAAAATGAAAATTAATATTCGGCTATGTGAAATGATAAAATAAAAGTATGTGATTAAAAGATGGTGCCGGTTTGAGAAGAGAAAGAATTAGAGAAATGGTTAAAAGAAAAAGAAGATGGGAGGTTGGATGAATGATGAATGTTTTGGCTATCAAGAGGGAGATAAACAAGAGATGAAAATCTTGATCAAACAAAAGAGTAAGAAAATGCACAAATGTGCTAGGAGTATTCGGGAAAAGTAAAATGAAAGAAGAAAAATATGGTCACCAAGGATAGTAATTTTGGCACAAAGTAAAAGAAAGAATTGAGAGAAAAAAAACACCAAATTGTGCAAAAGTGATTTTTGGCCTAACAACATCAAAAATTCTACCAAAAGACTAATCAAATTTTGACTATCACACTATAGCCCCAAAATTGTCCACATACATGCTCTAAAATTCAAAAACTTTGCCAACTATCCTTTCCAAAACATTTCCCCTTGAAAGATGCCACATGTTCCCCTTACATTCCCTTTTCCTTTTGATTTTTTCCCTAACTTCAACCTTGCCTTATTCATTTAGCCACCTTACCAAAAATGATGAAGTCCACCCATGCCATAATTACTCCTTGACCGATATATTAAAGAAGGGAAGCAAAAATAAAAGTCAAGATGCATACAAAGTGATTTGAACTCCTTCCCTCAAGGTAATACAAGTGACGCCATAGCCTTTTTACTAATAGCTCAATTATGTTAGCTATTTAATCAATTATTTCCATATGCTTTAAGGTCACTTACTCCATTTCTCTAAAGTGCTAAATGCCAAAAATTTTCACTAGGTCCAATTAAATCCTGAGCCTTCTCATGACCTTCTCAACATACAGAATTAATAATCTAACTAGCTTAGCACCAAAATATTGCAACACAAAATTTAAATTCTAGGATGTTACAATTCTACCCCCCTTAAGGAAAATTTCGTCCTCAAAATTTACCTTGTTAAAAGAGATGATGATATTGTTGCCGAATTGTATCCTTAGGCTCCCACGTAACTTCTTCCGCTCCGTGATTACGCAAAAGAACCTTGACTAACGGTACTGACTTTCTTCTCAATATCTTATCATCTCGATCTAAAATTTACACTGGCTCCTCCTCGAACGACAAGTTAGGCCTTATCTCAACTTCTCCTATTGGTATTATATGAGATGGATCCGATCGGTAACGCCTTAACATTGATGCATGAAATACACTATGTATCTGACTCAACTCCGGAGGCAACTCTAGCTGATAAGCCACTGGTCCAACACGCTTTAAAACACGATTTGGTCCGATGAACCTAGGGCTTAACTTGCCCTTTCTTCCAAATATAAAGACCTTCTTCCAGGGTGAGACCTTTAAAAAGACTTGATCCCCTCCCGCAAACTCAATATCTTTACGCTTCAGATCCGCATAAGATTTTTGTCTATCCAAAGCTTCCTTTAACTGTGCCCGAATTACCTTTACTTTTTCCTTCGTTTCTGATATCAGCTCAGGACCCAATAACTGCCGCTCCCCCAATTCAGTCCAACAAGTAGGAGTATGACACGTACGACCATACAACGCCTCGTAGGGTATGACAATGCATACAGCGCCTCGTAGGGTGCCATCTGGAAGCTAGATTGAGAGCTATTGTTATAAGCAAACTTTGCCAATGGTAGGAAATCCTCCCAACTACCCCTGAAGTCAATCATAGAACCCCTTAACATGTCTTCTAAAATCTGAATTACTCTTTCCGACTGACCATCTGACTGAGGATGAAAAGCCGTACTGAAATTTAATGTTGTTCCCAAAGATTCATGTAAGGCTTTCCAAAATCGCGATGTAAACCTAGGGTCCCTGTTTGATATAATAGACACTGGTACCCCATGTAACCTCACGATCTCAGCTACGTACAACTTGGCCAACTTCTGCAATGAGTAATTCATACGAATAGGTAGAAAATGGGCAGTCTTTGTCAACCGATCCACTATTACCCAAACAGAATCTTTCTTAGTAGGCGATAAGGGTAAACCACTAACAAAGTCCATTGTTTTCTGTTCCCATTTCCATAATAGAATCTTCACCGGCTGTAGCAATCCCGATGATAATTGATGTTTCGCCTTCACTTGCTGATATGTTAAGCACCTACTCACAAATTAAGTAACCTCTCGCTTCAATCCTAGCCACCAATACTGCTCACGAAGGTCTCGATGCATTTTATTTCCCCTGAGATGCATAGCATATGGGCTACTATACGCCTCACTCAGAATCATTTGTCTTAGTTTTGAATCTTTGGGCATACAAATTCTTCCACGAAACACAATATTCTATCATTATTCATTCCAAAATCTGCTTTCACACCACTTTCCACTTGCTGAAGCAATGAACCTAACTTTTCATCTATAACTGCTTTTCCTTAATTTGACCTACCCACGCAGGCCTTACCTGAAGTTCGTCTAGCAGACTACCATCTTCATACAGACTGAGATGAGTGAACATTGCTCTCAAATTTGATATCACCTTACGACTCAACACGTCTACCACCACGTTAGCCTTTCCAGGGTGATACTCGATTGAGAAGTAATAATCCTTCAATAGTTCTATCCATCTACACTTTCTTAAATTTAACTCCTTTTGAGTAAGGAGGTACTTTAGACTCTTATGATCCATCTAAATGATAGATTTCTCTTCGTATAAATAGTGCCTCCAAATCTTTAAAGTAAACACCACAGCAGCCAACTCCAAATCATGAGTAGGATAATTCACTTCATACGACCTTAACTGACGAGATGCATAAGCCACCACTTTTTTATTTTACATCAACACAGATCCTAAGCCCGTGTGTGACGCATCACAATAAACAACAAACTCCTTTCCAGCCTCAGGTTGAATCAGTACTGGCGCTTCCGTCAGAATCTTCTTCAATTTCTCGAAACTTTCTGGCTACTGATCTGAGTACTCCTTTGCGCAACAATTTAGTTAGGGGTGCAGCAATCAACGAAAACCCCTAAACAAAATGCCGATAATAACCAGCCAATCCTAAGAAACTCTAAATTTTAGCCACTGACTTCAATGGTTTCCAATCCGACACGGCCTCTACTTTCTGGGGATCAAACCTAATTCCTTCGGCCGATAGAACATGTACCAAGAAGGTCACTTCCTTCAGCCAAAATTCACACTTACAGAATTTGGCATAAAGTTGCTTTTCTTGCAATATTTACAATACTATCCGCAGATGTGAACCATGCTCTTCTTCATTTGTCGAGTATACCAAGATGTCATCTATGAACACCACAATGAACCAATCTAAATAGGGTTGGAAGACCCAGTTCATCATGTCCATGAATGCAGCTGGTGCATTGGTCAAACCAAACGGCATCACCAAAAACTCATAATGTCCATAACGAGTTCGAAACACCATCTTATGAATATCCGCCTCATTGACCTTAAGTTGGTGATAACCCGATCTTAAATCTATCTTGGAGAAAATTAAAGCTCCTCGCAATTGATCAAACAGATCATCGATTCTCGGTAATGGATACCTATTCTTGATCGTCAACTTATTCAATTTCCTATAAGCGATGCACATACGCATCGACCCATCATTCTTCTTGACGAACAGGACCGGTGCTGACACACTCGGTCGAATAAATCCCCGATTTAACAACTTTTGAATTTGGGCTTTAAGCTCGCTAACTCTTTAGGCACCATTCTATAAGGAGCAATGGACACCGGAACCGTTCCTGGCAATAGCTCAATGCCAAACTCTACCTCCGGTCCGGAGGCAAACCTAAAAGTTCCTCAGGAAAGACATCCAAAAATTACTTCACCGTTCTAACACCTTCCACCGACAATTCCTTGTCATCCAACGCACTAATGAAGGCTAGGAATGCTCCACACCCTTTTCGCACCAATTTTTTTCCCTTTGAAGTAGATACCACATTCGATAGATAATTTCTCCTTTCACCTATCATCACTACTTCTTTATCTTTCGAAGTTTTTATCGTCATTCACTTTGTAGCACAATCCAAGTTAGCATGATGTTTCACCAACCAATTCATGCCCAAAATAAGGTCGAACTCACCGAAAGGCAGTTCCATCAAATCCACCAAAAATGTTTCTCCTTGAACTTCTAAGGGTACATCTCTAAACACTTTATTCACTATCACAGACTGCCCTAAAGGACTAATTACTGGCATCTCTCTAGCAATAATTTCAAATCTAATGTTCAAATTTCCAGATATAGTACTAGCAATATATGAATTGGTGGATTCGATATCTATCAATGCAGTAATAGGTACATCAAAGATGAAGAACGTACGGTTAACACATCAGGTGCATCGCCATCCTCTCTTCGTCTGACCGCATAAACCAACCCTGGCTACCTCGCCTCTGCGTTACCCCTAAAGCCATTTCCTTTACTCGGTGCACCCTATCCTCGTCCTCTGCCATTACCACCTTGACCTAGCCCACGACCTTTCTGTGGCTGCTGAGCGCCTCTAGCTGGCTGTGCATCATAGTTATGAGCTTCCTGATTTGGTGGGGTCCATTGAGGACAACCTTTAAGCTGGTGGTCCTTGGAACCACATTTGAAACAACCACTGGTTCTCTTCCAGCATTCACTAGGGTGTCATCTTCCGCAGTCAGCACATGGTTGTATTTGATTAGTAGCAGCTAGTGCCCTAACTCATGCTGGCTCATCCTTCCTAGGCCTCTTTTGAAACCCTCTAATAGGACCTGAGTATTTAAAGTCCCTCTTGCTCTTGCGTCTATCTTTTTCTCGATTTTGCCGCTCTAAGTACTTAGCCCATTCGGCTATCTTCATTTTTCCACCAGTGTGGAAAAATTCCTTTCTTGCTGTGGGGCTATCAATACCCACAATTCATCACTTAGCCCATCTTCGAAACGCACGCAGTGTTCATAGTCAGTTGGCACAATACCTTGGGCATAACGACTAAGACGAAGAAATTTCATTCATAGTTTACCACGGTCTTACTTTCTTGAACTAGATTGAGGAATTCCTTCCTTTGGGCATCCACATAGCTAGCCCCAACATACTTTCCTTGAAATAAAGTTTTGAGGAAATCCCAAGTAACGTCGGTCTAAGTGCCCTCCCGAACAGTGAGCCACCATTGATACGCCTTGTCTCTCAATAAGGACACAGCTCCTCTCAGTTTCAGCTCGGTGGTGCACTCTAAATCATCCATGATCCGTTCCACTACCTCGAGCCCATACTCCGCTACATTTGGGGCTACACCCGAGACACCCCTAAAAACCTCGAACCACTTGATCTAAGTCGTTCCAAAATTGATCCACGAGCTGCTGGCCTAGTTCTAGCCCCACCAACCCTTTCTAAGACTCTCAACATTGCTTGAGACAGAGCAATATCCTCTCTCATGCGGTCATGTGATTCAGTCTCAATCCCAGGTGACGTAGGTGCGTCTATTTCAGGCATGTGTCCCGATGCTTCAAACGCAACCCTCGCACCTCGGCCTCTACCACGGCCACGTCTACCACGTCCTCTAGCGCTCATAGTGGTTAATTTGATTTAATCTGATTAAAAGTCTTATGAATTAGTATACTGTTTTGATATGTATTAAACAATGTTTTATGAAACATAAGAAGTAAATTTGTTTTCACAATCGCATCCTATAGTCTCAATCTCTATAGTTTTTAACACCTAAAACTAAAAGTTCTAGAGTGTTCCTATGGTTATATCACAATAATCATAATCATTCATTAATAACATGTACTTACTTGACTTGGTGCCGAATACTAGTGGTGCCATACTTCCTTTTTGAAGCATGCATTTAAACTTTACAATTCAAAACAACTTTGGAAAACATTTTTGAATCCAAACCACAGCCGAGTTTTGAACCGGGCTCTGATACCATTAAATGCAACACCCCAAACCTGGTCTATGCGTTTAAGGCTAGATTTGACATGTCACACAAAATAAATAATCTTTTGAGTCCTATTTTAAGTAAAACATATTTCAAAGTTTTGAACAAATATTTATTGAATAAAATTATTGATAAATCGTCGGTTTGAGATGTAAGATCTTATAATTTGTAACTTTGAAAATATCGTTAACAATAAACGAAAATTTTAAAAGAAATTAAAGTATTTTTGAAAAAATAATGATAAAAATTTTTAAGTGTTAATTTAAAATCTTTATGAAATCCTTTTAGTATGTTCATTTTTTAAAGAAAATATTTGTTATAGTTTTTAGAAAATACAATTTAAATCCCAAGTACTTAAAGCGGTTTATAAATTCGTCAAACCATAAACAAAGCAAAAAAAAATTAATTCAGAGGCCTTATACAACCTTATTTCAAATAATGAAGTAAATATAAAGTACTAAAAAATCCAAATCTCCAAATTTAACCATTTTGAAGTATGGCCTCCACCGAGACATCCTCAGCCTAAGTCTCCATTACTGATCATTACTTGAAAAGGGTAAGGAAAATAGGTGAGTTACTAGAACTCAATGTGTAACTCACTTACCACTATCCACTGAGCCAAAATCCCATTAAGCATTTATTTGGGCCAAAGCCCATTTACAATAATTTAAATGTATCATATATATATATAATAGGCATATGATATGCAATTCTAAAACCAAACCTAGTTTTCCATCCGCTACACACCACCCATACCAACCAACACACCTGTGGGGAGCTTTAGTCACCCACCCCGCCAACACACCAAAAGTAGGCATTAAGCCATTTATATCAAATTTGTGGTCAAGCCACCATATTAACAGAATTTACATGGTATTGCCATTTTTTCAGATTTGTGGCAGAGCGACCAGATTTATGTAGCAAAGCTACCAGAACTTCTCTTCATCATTATCCCCATCCCATGCAAAACATGTATAAAATGCTTAACAATTCACAACAATGTAAACAAATATTTCTTACAATTTTTGTGGCCCATTTTTGCAATTTATTTTAATTTGGCCCACATTTCAAATATACCAATTTGGCCCACATATCAAATATACCAATTTGGCCCACATATCGAATATACCAATTTGGCCCACATATCAAATAGACCAATTTTGCCCACAAGGGCATTTTCATAATTTTCACGGTCTTAATATCGATTTCATAATTTTACCACTAACACAATATAAATTTTTAACCCATGAAACACGGTGTGAGATTACACACCTGATTACGGTAAGCACTATGTTTTCTTGATCGTTGACACCTAAAATAATATAACGCTCGATTAGAAAATGAACGCGATCTAATAAATCTACTCTAAAACAAACGATCTAAGATTTTCCCATCAGGATCACAAACGACTACGATTTGTCAGTTTTCCCCGATTGACGGTCCACAAGCTGGTGGAAAATCCCAAATCGCTGATGCGTCACAATTATGAACAACCTCGAATAGTTGATTCTCACCGGATGAGGGTCCACAACCCGGTAGAAAGTCTCGAATTGCCGAAATAGCCTTCCTTTGAATTTAGGAGTTGGAATCATCAATCCGCTCTTCTTTCGATCACCAATCACTACACCTTTTGATTCGATATTTTTTGCCTCCATTGTAAACAAATATTAGTCCAAACTAATATTAGGTTATTATGAAAGTTTGATCTCAAGAGTAAGATCGGCTTACCACAACATCCGTATAATCGCAAGATAATAAATCGAGTGATTAAGTACCTAAAACATATGGTTGATAAATCATCCTTCAATCCGATTAAGACAATAACCAAGGAAGTTATTGAAAAAGACTATGAGAGAGGTTCCTTACCTTAAACAATGAAATTCCCGTTTCACACGATCTTCCTATGGCTAAGGTCGATTAAGCGATATGGTAGTGATTGGCACTCCGCTATACCACTACAAAGAAGAGAATGATCTTATTGGAGCGAGTATAAAAATATGATGATTCGGTTCATATGACCCTCCCAAATCAAAACTTATATTCGGCACTAAGAGAAAGAAAACGAAATATAATGTTGGAAGAACGCTTATCGATTAATCAAAGATTGAACGTAAGTACGGATGAGAAGAAAGGTAGAAAAGAAATGAGAGTTCGGTTTATAAAGAAAATGAAAATTAATATTCAGCTATGTGAAATGATCAAACAAAAGTTTGTGATTAAAAGATGGTGTCGGTTTGAGAAGAGAAAGAATTAGAGAAATGGTTAAAAGAAAAAGAAGATGGGAGGTTGGATGAATGATGAATGTTTCGGCTATCAAGAGGGAGATAAACAAGAGATGAAAATCTTGATCAAACAAAAGAGTAAGAAAATGCACAAATGTGGTAGGAGAATTCGGGGAAAGTAAAATGAAAGAAGAAAAATATGGTCACCAAGGCTAGTAATTTCGGCACAAATCAAAAGAAAGAATTGAGAGAAAAAAAAACACCAAATTGTGCAAAAATGATTTTTGGCCTAACAACATCAAAAATCCTACCAAAAGACTAAGCAAATTTTGGCTATCACAATATAGCCCCCAAAACTGTCCACATACATGCTCTAAAAGTAAAAAACTTTGCCAACTATCCTTTCCAAAACATTTCCCCTTAAAAGATGCCACATGTTCCCCCTACATTCCTTTTTCCTTCCGATTTCTTTCCCTAACTTCAACCTTGCCTTATTCATTTAGCCACCTTACCAAAAATGATGAAGTCCACCCTTGCCATAATTACTTCTTGACCGACATATTAAAGAAGGGAAGCAAAAATAAAAGTCAAGATGCACACAAAGTGATTCAAACTCCTTCCCTCAAGGTAATACAAGTGATGCCATAGCCTTTTTACTAATAGCTCAATTATGTTAGCTATTTAATCAATTATTTCCATATGTTTTAAGGTCACTTACTCCATTTCCCTAAAGTGCTAAATGCCAAAAATTTTCACTAGGTCCAATTAAATCCCGAGCCTTCTCAGGACCTTCTCAACATATAGAATTAATAATCTAACTAGCTTAGCACCAAAATATTGCAACACAAAAATTCAAATTCTAGGATGTTACAGGCCACATGAGCATGTGGGCCTATTTGGGCCGAAAGTCAGCTCTAGGCCTATTTGCATCGTTATCTCTATTTAGAATACCTTGGTTTGCAAATTACTGAAATACCCTTGGTTTGTAAAATTACCAAAATACCCTCAGATTGCTCAATTAACGAAATACCTCTGATTTGTGAAATTACCAAAATACCCTCGAATTGCAAAATTATCAAAATACCTCTGATTTGTAGAATTACCGAATTACTAGTGGTAGAATCACCGAATTACCCCGTAGGGTAGAATTATCAAAATATCGCCATGGGGTAGGATTACCGACATACCCTTATAGGGTAAAATAACTATTTTGCCCCTAAGGGTAAAAGACTAATTTTGGTTCCATGATTTGACTGTGATTGTATGACTGTGGTTTAACCGACTTTACTGTAGGTGTATGTTTGATTTGCTATTAATATGTGTTGAAATGACGGTTACAAAGCATGACCATTTTGCATACACATGTAATGATTAAGAATGAGATACACGACATACTGCATTGGGTTGGGTTATGCTTATGGAATAAGTACTTGTAACACCCCAAAACAGGTCTATGTGTTAAGGCGAGATTTGCTTTGTCACACACAACGAATATACATTTAATTATCTAATGATTTAGGTAAAACAGTTCTACAAAACCTTTTGAAAATGAAGTTTAGTAAAAACCAAGAATTTGATTCAAAATTGATGAATAAAGTAGTACTAGTTTGAAGTCTAATTATTTAATATTTAATTGTTAAATACTTTAAAATAATTTTAAAGAGTTCAAAAGAATTTGAAAACAAGAATATTTAAAGAATCTCATATGTTTAAAAACAACACATTTAAGGAAACATTATTAAAATAGTATTAGTCCAAATTAAGTGTCTAAAGCATAATTAAATCCATCCACACATAAAAATCCATAAAATAATATTAATAGAGGCCTTATTACATCATACCCAAAATAGTAATTAAATAAATATACTTAATTGAAGTTCATAGTTTATAAAATCCTTGTTTGAAGTATGGCCTCTACAAAGTCATCCCCAGCCCAAGCCTCCATCAATTGCCATTACCTGAAAAGGATAATAAAGCAGAGTGAGTTACTCAGAACTCAGTGTATAACCCACTTACCATATCCATTGGGCCAAATCATCAAGACATTATAATGGGCTTGAGCCCAGTTATGGATTTAACAATATAATAATAATGCATGTAGAATGAAATTCCCAACCAATCCTAAATTTTCCATCCGTTGCACACCACCTGTACCAACCAACACACCTGGGATCAAGTCAACCCACCCAAAAACACACCAATCACAGGTGTGAAGCCATTTAAATAATATTGTGGTGCACCAAGAACTAGATTGTGGCAAAGCCACCGAACTAGATTTTTGGCAACGCAGGCCTTTCTTCTCTTCGTCAATTTTCCCAACCCATGCAATCATGTTTATATATAAAACATAACAATACATTCACATGATTAATTTAACAAAAGGCCCATAATACAAGTGGGTCCATATTTCAAAATTTCATTTTGGCCCATAAGGCAAAATAGCATTTTAGCCCATTTAACAATCTAGCAAACCTTGACCCATATATCGATCTAGCAGTTTTTGGCCCATATATCGATCTGGCAGTTGTTGGGCCATATATCACATAAGGCATAAAATTTTACTATTTATCAAATAACCCATTGAGGGTGTTTACATAATTTCCATGACTTTAACTGTTTTCATGCATTTACACAAAAGTGTTAATTATTTCGTATTTCTCTGATTTTGCCATCTTTACGATTTTATCCCAATACTTACGGTATAGTATCTAACTCGGGAGATATGTGTGAAGTTACACACCTGGTTACAGTGAGAACTAGACTTTCCCGCTCGTCGATACCTAAACACACATCACGATAATTTAGAACACTCATACTATTTATAAATCTATTCTTATAAATAACGATCTAGACTTTACCCTTGGAATTTCGAACAACTTCTATATGCAATTTTTCCTCGATTGTTGGTTTGTTTCCCGATAAATATCCATGAACAAACAAAGGTTCAGGAGTACGAACGACTTCAAATAATAGATTCTCCTCGAATAAGGGTCCACAACCCGGTGGAAAATCTTGGATTCTCGAAACAGCCCTTCGCTTAAATTTTGGGGGAATAGTTGAACCACCCCTCTTCCGAACACTATTCACAACCTTTTTTGCCCCTATCTTGATTGTCTCCATTGACAAAAGATCGTTACTCCAACTAAAAAGTATATCGAAAAATATGACTAACGGTTTTAAGGGTGAAATTAGCTTACCACAAAATATCCTTGTTCCACAAGATAAAAATCGAGCGATAACGTCCCCTAAAATGAAATCAATTAGTAGTCCATCTATAACAATATGTCGATTAGTATATAGCTCCTTGATAAGAACCCTTACCTTGAAAATTATGATCTGAACTTAACAACCTCAAGATGACTTTGACGAGATGGTGATTCGACCCTCCACTATCACACTATAAAAGTGAAATATTGTCTAATGGAAAAGAACGGTATTATCGATCATAAGACCCTCCCAAACTTATATATATTAGGCTAAGAAAAGAAGGGAAAAGAAAAGATTCGAAAAGAGTTCTTATCGATTGCTTAAACGAAGGTTGAAGGAATAATCAACAAAATAATATAGATGAAGAGAAGATTCAACTTTGAAGGAAAATTGAAGGAAATGGTATTAGTACCATTTGGCCATGGGGAGAAAAGAATGGAGAAAGTGTTTGAATGATAAATAAAATGGAGAGGAAAAGAGAATGGGAAGTAGTTGTTTATGATTCGGTTTTCAAAGAGAAGAAAGAGAAAGAGAAAAGTGATGAGTTTAAGAACAAAATGCATTCGGCAATGGGGGAGGAGAAGAAAAAGAAATGGCTTTTTGTGTTGATAATTTCGGCACTAGGAGAGAATACAAGATGAAGCACATGAGAGGTTTTGCAAAATAAATGACCCAAATGGTCAAAAAAATTACCAAAAGAAAGAAAACAAAAGTTGCTTCCTCCTAACACAAACACATTCGGCCAAGAGAGGGAAAGATGAAAGGAGAAATGTCTAGCAAAACAAATGTGACCAAATGATACCCAAAAGCTACCAATCAAACTAAACCTATCACCAAAATTTGCCACCCAAAATTCGGCTCCCGCTTTAGTCCACAATACTGTCCAAATTCATGGACAAAATGTCCATTCAAATGTTTCCAAGACATCATCCTTGTATCATGCCTTGTGATCCTCCACTTTCCAAAAGATTAAAAATTCTATCCCTAAAATCAAGTTGATTCTATCCCTAAATTCATGCTTGCCATAACCTTTAGCCTCCTTACCATAAAAGAATTTGTCCATCTTATCCATGAATGAAGCTTGGCCAACACTTACTAGGAAAGAGCAAAAAATAGGTGCTCACAATTTGCATGCTAGGAGATTCAAACCTCTCCCCTCAATACCATACATGTAGCGCATATCCACTTAACCAATAACTCGACTTATGCTATCTTTTACCACTTTAATTAACTTAAACTTCATAGTCACCTGATTCCTCTAAAGTAAAGTACTCTTTACTAAAATTTATTCTTACTCCGAATAAACCCGAGTCTTCTCAAGACTATATTAAACACACAAATAAAATCATTCACAAGCTAAACACAAAAAACATGCAACATGTCGATACTCACATTTTTAGGATGTTACAATTCTACCCCCTTAAAGAAAATTTCGTCCTCGAAATTTTACCTGATTAAAAGAGGTAAGGATATTGTTGCCGAATTGCATCCTTAGGCTCCCACGTAGCTTCCTCGACTCCGTGATTACGCCATAAAACCTTGACCAATGACACGGTTTTCTTTCTTAGCACCTTAACATCTCGGTCTAAGATTTCCACTGGTTTCTCCTCAAAAGATAAGTCTGATCTCAACTCCACTTCTTCTACTGATACTATTTGAGACGGATCCGATCTATAGTGCCTCAACATAGAAACATGGAAAACATTATGAATCTGACTCAACTCCGAAGGTAATTCAAGCTGATAGGCCACTGGACCGATACGCTTTATCACACGATATGGTCCAATGAACCTAGGTATCAACTTGCCCTTCCTTCAAAATCTGAAAATCTTCTTCCAAGGTGAGCCTTTCAGAAAGACCTAATCTCCCACTGCAAACTCAATATCCTTACGCTTCAGATCCGCATACGATTTTTGTCGATCCGAAGCTTCCTTTAATCGCGCTCGAATCACCTTTACCTTTTCTTTCGTCTCAGATATCAACTCAGGACCCAACAACTGTCGTTCCCCCAATTCAGTCCAACAAGTAGGGGTACGATACCTACAACCGTATAAAACTTTATAAGGAACCATTTGGATACTGGATTGGTAACTGTTATTATACGTGAACTCTGCCAACGGTAGGAAATCCTTCCAACTACCTCTAAAGTTGATTATACAACCACGTAACATGTCTTCCAAAATCTGAATTACTCTTTTTGACTGACCATCTGACTGAGGATGAAAAGTCGTACTAAAGTTTAACTTTGTTCCCAAAGCCTCATGTAAAGCTTTCCAAAACCGTGATGTAAACCTGGGATCCCTGTTTGATATGATAGACATTGGTACCCCATGCAACCTCACGATCTCAGATACATACAGCTTAGCCAACTTCTGTAATGAGTAGTCCGTACGAACTGGAAGAAAATGAGCAGTCTTCGTCAAACGATCAACTACTACCCAAACGAAATTTTTCTTAGTAGGTGTTAAAGGTAACCCACTAACAAAATCCATTGATATCCGCTCTCATTTCCATAGGGGAATCTTTACCGATTGTAATAAGCCTGACGGCAGTTGATGCTCCGCCTTCACTTGTTGACAAGTCAAACATTTACCTACAAACTCAAAAATCTCACGCTTTAACCCTAGCCATCAAGATCTTATTTCCTCCGGGGTGCATAGCATAAAGGCTACTATGCGCCTCCCGCAGAATCATTTGTCTCAAATCTGAGTCCTCGGGCATACAAATTCTTCCACGAAAATAAAGCACTCCATCATTATTCATACCAAAATCCCCTATTTCACCACTTTCAGCTTGCTGAATTAAGGATCCCAACTTTTCATCTGATATTTACTTTTCCCTGATCTGATCTAACCACAGAGGCTTCACCTGAAGTTCTGCTAACAGACTACCATCCTCATACAAACTTAGATGAGCAAACATTGCTCTTAAATCAGATACCACCTTACGACTTAATGCGTCTGCTACCACGTTAGCCTTTTCAGGATGATACTCGATTGAGAAATCATAATCCTTTAACAACTCCACCCACCTTCTTTGTCTCAAGTTTAACTCCTTCTGGGTAAGAAGATACTTAAGACTCTTATGATCCGTATAGATGATAGACTTCTCACCGTAGAGGTAGTGCCTCCAAATCTTTAAAGCAAACACGACCGCAGCCAACTCCAAATCATGAGTAGGGTAGTTTACTTCGTGCAGTCTCAACTGACGAGAAGCATAGGCCACCACTTTTCCTTTTTGCATCAGCACACATCCTAAACCCATGTGTGACGCGTCACAGTAGATGATAAATTCTTTTCCAGCCTCAGGTTGAATTAGTACTGGTGCTTCCGTCAAAATCTTCTTCAATTTCTCGAAACTTTCTTGTTGTTTATCAGTCCATACATACGGTACTCCTTTCGCAATAGCTTAGTTAGAGGTGCAGCAAACAACAAAAACCCCTCAACAAAGCGTCTATAATATCCAGCCAATCCTAAGAAACTCCAAATCTCAGCTGCTAACTTTGGTGGTTTCCAATCTGATACAACCTCAATCTTCCGAGGATCCACCCTTATTCCTTCAGCTGACACCACATGACCCAAGAAAGTCACTTCCCTTAACCAAAATTCAAATTTACTGAATTTGGCATAGAGTTGCTTATCACGAAGTAACTGCAATACTATACGCAAATGTGAGTCATGCTCCTCTTCATTTCTCGAATATACCAAAATGTCATCTATAAACACTACTACAAACCGGTCTAAATAAGGTTGAAAGACTCGATTCATCATGTCTATAAATGCAGCTGGCGCATTGGTCAACCCAAACGGCATCACCAAGAACTCATAATGTCCATAATGAGTTCGGAATGCTGTCTTATGAATATCTGCCTCTTTCACTTTCAGTTGATGATAACCTGATCTCAAATCAATTTTGGAGAAAACTGATGCTTCTTTCAATTGATCAAACAGGTCATCAATTCTCAGTAAGGGATACCTATTCTTGATCGTCAATTTATTCAACTGCCTGTAATCAATGCACATACGCATCGACCCATCCTTCTTAACGAACAAAACTGGTTCTCCCCACGAAGACAACTCGGTTGAATAAATCCCCGATCCAACAACTCTTGAATTTGAGCTTTAAGCTCTGCCAACTTCTTCGGTGCCATCCTATAAGGTGTAATGGACACTAGAGCCATTTCAGGCAAAAGCTCAATACCAAATTTTACTTCCCGATCTGGAGGTTTACCAGAAAGTTCTTCGGGAAAGACATCTAGAAATTCTTTCACCGTTCTTACATCTTCCACTGATAAGTCCTTGGCATCCAAAGCACAAATAAAAGCTAGGAATGCTCCATACCCTTTCTGCACTAACTTTTTTACCTTTAACGCAGATACCACATTTGCCAAGTAATTCCTTTGTTCTCCTATCATTACTACTTCCTTATCATCCGAAGTCCTTATTGACATCCGCTTTACAGCACAATCCAAATGCTTCCGGTGCTTCACCAACCAATCCATGCCCAGAATGAGATCGAATTCGCCGAAAGGCAGTTCCATCAAATCTGCCAAAAATATTTCTCTTTGGATTTCTAAGGGCACGCCTCTAAACAGCTTTATTCATAATCTTGATCGTCCTAAAGGACTAATTATCATTATCTCACTATCGGTAATCTCAGATTCTATATTCAGGTTTCCAGATATGGCACTAGCAACATACGAGTGGGTAGAACCGATATCTATCAAAGCAGTAATAGGCACATCAAAGATGAAAAACATACCAGTTATCACATCAGTTGCATTGCCATCCTCACGGCATCTAACCGCATAGACCAACCCTGGTTGTCTTACCTCCACATTACCTCTGGAACCATTGCCTCGACCCGGTGCACCTTGTCCGCGTCCAATCCCATTACCACCACGACCTGGTCCACGACCTCTCGGTGGCTGCTGAGTGCCTCTCGCTGGCTGAGCATCAGGGTTACGAGCTTTCTGAGTCATATCCATCCGTCGAGGTCAATTCTTATATTGATGATCCTTGGAACCACATTTATAACAAGCACCAGTTTTCCTCCAGAACTCTCCGGGGTGTCGTTTTCCATATTCGGCACAGTCTCGACTCTGGTTAGTAGCCACATATGCTCTACCTTGAGCTGGCTCATCATTTCGAGGCCTCTTCTGAAACCTTTTTGAAGAACCTGAATACTTTATATCTCTCTTGCCTCTGACTCTTTCTCGATTCTGATGTTTTGAGCTCTTAGCCTCTTCGGCTATTTTGGCTTTCTCCACAAGCGTGGAAAAAATTCTTACTTGTTGTGGGGCTATCAGTACCCACAACTCATCATTCAGCCCATCCTCGAAGCATACACAGTGCTCATGATCCGTTGGTACTATAGTTCGAGCATAACGACTCAAGCGAAAAAATTCTGCCTTATAAGCTGCCACCGTCTTATTTCCTTGAACTAGATTCAAGAATTCCTTCCTTCGAGCATCTACATAACTTGTCCCTACATATTTCCCTTGAAAGGAAGCATTGAAGAATTCCCAAGTAACGAATACAGCTTCGGTGCCTTCTCGAACAGTAAGCCACCATTGATATGCCTCGTCCCTTAACAAGGACACCGCTTCTCTTAATTTCTGCTCTATAGTGCACTCTTGATCATCCATAATTCGCTCTACAGCCTCAAGCCAATATTCAGCAACATTCGGAGCTACACTTGAAACACTTCTAAAAACTTCAGCACCACTTGATTTCAGTCGCTCCGATATCGACCCACGAGCTGTTGGCCTAGCTTTAGTTCCAGCGACCCTTTCAAGGACTCGAAACATTGCTCGTGTCAAAGCATTATTCTCTTCTATGGTCCAGTGATTCATTTTCTGACGCAGGTGATGTCGGTGCATCCATTTCCAGGTTATGTCCCGATTCCTCAGACACAGCTCTAGCACCTCAGCCTCTACCACGGCCACGTTTACCACGTCCGTGTCCTCTGACACTCATACTGACTAACTTGTTTTAATCTGATTACAAATTTTATGAATTAGAAAACTATTTCAGTGTTTATTAACAATATTTTATGAGACTCATGAGATAAAGTTATTTTTTTCGCAAACACATCTTATAATCTCGATCTCTACAATTTTCAACACCTAAAACTAGAAGTTCTAGAGTGTTCCTATGATCATATCATCATAATAATCATTCAGTAGTGAATACTTACTTGACTTGGTGCTAGATGCTTGTGGTGCCATACAACCTTTAAAACATAATTAAAATAATTTCAAACGAAAGTTATTTGTTGAACCCTACCACAGCTGAATTTTGAAACTAGCTCTGATACCATTAAATGTAACACCCCAAACCAGGTCTGTGCGTTAAGACGAGATTTGGTTTGTCACACATAATGAACATCCATTTAATTATCTAATGATTTAGGTAAAATAGTTCTACAAAACCTTTTGAAAGTGATGTTTAGTAAAACCAAGAATTTGATTCAAAATTGATGAATAAAGTAGTTCAGTTTGAATTCTTATTATTTAATATTTAATTGTTAAACACTTTAAAATAATTTTAAAGAGTTCAAAAGAATTTAAAACAAGAATATTTAAAGAATCTCATATGTTTAAAAACAAAATATTTAAGGAAACATTATTAAAATATTATTAGTCCAAATTAAGTGTCTAAAGGATAATTAAATCCATCCACACATAAAAATCCATAAAATAATATTAATAGAGGCCTTATTACATTATACCCAAAATAGTAATTAAATAAATATACTTAATTGAAGTTCATAGTTTATAAAATACTTGTTCGAAGTATGGCCTCCACAAAGTCATCCCCAGCCCAAGCCTCCATCAATTGCCATTACCTGAAAAGGATAATAAAGTAGAGTCAGTTACTCAGAACTCAGTGTATAACCCACTTACCATATCCACTGGGCCAAATCATCATGATATTATAATGGGCTTGAGCCCATTTACGGATTTAACAATATAATAATAACAATACATGTAGAATGAAATTCCCAACCAATCCTAAATTTTCCATCCGCTACACACCACCCGTACCAACCAACACACCTGTGGGATCAAGTCAACCCACCACCGCCAACACACCAATCGCAGTATAAAGCCATTTAAATAATATTGTGGTACACCACGAGACTAGATTGTGGCAAAGCCACCGAACTAGATTTTTGGCAAGAGCCTTTCTTCTCTTCGTCAATTTTCCCAACCCATGCAATCATGTTTATATATAAAACATAACAATACATTCACATGATTAATTAACAAAAGGCCCATAATACAAGTGGGTCCATATTTCAAATTTTCATTTTGGCCCATAAGGCAAAATAACATTTTAGCCCATTTAACGATCTAGCAAACCTTGACCCATATATCGATCTAGCAGTTTTTGGCCCATATATCGATCTAGTAGTTGTTGGGCCATATATCACATGAGGCATAAAATTTTACTATTTATCAAATAACCCATTGAGGGTATTTTCGTAATTTCTATGACTTTAACTGTTTTCATGCATTTACACAAAAGTGTTAATTATTTCGTATTTCTCCGATTTACACAAAAGATCTTAGTCCAACTAAAAAGTATATCGAAAAATGTGACTAACGGTTTTAAGGTGAAATTGGCTTACCACAAAATATCCTTGTTCCACAAGATAAAAATCAAGCGATAACGTCCCCTAAAACGAAATTGATTAGTAGTCCGTCTATAACAATATGTCGAGTAGTATATAGCTCCTTGATAAGAACCCTTACCTTGAAAAATATGATCTAAACTTAACAACCTCAAGATGACTTTGATGAGATGGTGATTCGTCCCTCCACTATCACATTATAAAAGTAAAATATTGTCTAAGGGAAAAGAACGTTAGTATCGGTCATAAGACCCTCCCAAACTTATATATATTTGGCTAAGAAAAGAAGGGAAAAGAAAAGATTCGAAAAGAGTTCTTACCGATTGCTTGAATGAATGTTGAAGGAATAATCAACAAAACAATATAAATGAAGAGAAGATTCGGCTTTGAAGGAAAATTGAAGGAAATGGTATTAGTACCATTTGACCGTGGGAGAAAAGATTGGAGAAGGTGTTTGAATGATAAATAAAATGGAGAGGAAAAGAGAATGGGAAGTAGGTGTTTATGATTCTGTTTTCAAAGAGAAGAAAAGAGAAAGAGAAAAGTGATGAGTTTAGGAACAAAATGCATTCGGCAATGGGGGAGGAGAAGGAAAAAGAAATGGCTTTTTGTGTTGATAATTTCAGCACTATGAGAGAATACAAGATGAAGCACTTGAGAGGTTTTGCAAAATAAATGACCCAAATGGTCAAAAAAATGACCAAAAGAAACAAAACAAAATTTGCTTCCTCCTAACACAAACACATTCGGCCAAGAGAGGGAAAGATGAAAGGAGAAACGTCTAGCAAAACAAATGTGACCAAATGATACCCAAAAGCTACCAATCAAACTAAACCTATCACCAAAATTTTCCACCTCAAATTCGACTCAACCAGTAACCTATGAGCTCAGTTCTAGCTCGTGCTAAGTTTCGACTAAGTCAACGAGCATAATTGGCCATTCGGCCTTAAGCTAAATAAATTAGTTGGAATTTTATTTAAAATGAATTTGGATAAATTTAAGTTCCTTTAATTAATTTGTTTGCTATTAAATAAGGTTTTAAGTTGTTCTTAAATCTAGTATTTAATGTTGTCCTAAGCTTCACCGATTTTTATTAGTTGTTAAATAGCTTAGATTTAATTTGTTTCATTCAATTTAATGTCTTAATGTGATCTTTAATTGCTGGAATTAATTAGCTAAGTTAATCAACTTAGTTTGCTTGTAGGTGCATGTAAAGGGACTAAGCACAAGGAGATTAATGGGCAGCAGCAATTATTTTCATTTAAGGTAATGTTTTGGTTAGCTTAATAGTTTTCTATAGCTGCCATTTCAACTTCCCAAGGTGCCCATTCAGCTCACCAAAGTTAATGCAAGAAGGTCAACCATCAAAGACAACTTGAGTGAAAAGTCACCATTAAAGTTGGAATTTAAGGAGGAATTTAAGGGCATTCATGCATGCTTGGTTGAACAATGAAGAGTCATTCAATTATCTTTCCTTCCTTGATGATTCGGCTGCACCTTGGTGATTTAAAGCGCCTCTTGAGCTTCCATTCACCAATGTGGATTTGGAACTTGAAGAGTTTTCCTATCTAAAGTTTTCAAGTTAATGCTAGTATTAATTTTGCTTAGTCATTAAGGCTAGAAGATGACCATTCGGCTAGCTCAAGCAACTATAAATAGTTGGCCATTTTATTTTGTAAGGGACTTTTTATCTTTTTTGCCATTTTATGAAATTTAAAGAACTTTGTTCAAAAGAGTGAGATCACTCCTCTCTATCTTTCGTACGAGTTTCGATTTCGACTTATCAAGTTTTCTTGCTTGTGGCGTCAATCATTCTCTTCCATCTACTTATACCATAGGTTCTTATCTTTATAGATAATGGGTCTTGGTCCATCTTCGATTCCATCATATCCACCTTAAACATTATAGAAATCAGGGTGACACATACTTGTGTTGAATCGTTTCTTGTTTAATCCCTATTCTCTATTTCCACCAAACAATCAAAATAACACCTATCCTTATCCATCTACTTTCTAAAACCAAACCTATCCTTCTCCCTAACCGAATCATTCCCACATTTAAACACCTCCATTCCTAACTTATCCCATTTCTTAAAATAAATTCACTTAAAAGCTTCCGCAACTCTTCCATATTTTCTCATTTTTCCCGAAGGCTTGATTACCTCCTCGTAGACGATTGGGCAACTCGCATACATTTTGACTCTCCTGAGGTGGAATCGTATCATTTGGTATCAAAGCTATAAAAATAAGGAATTTTGACTACGTACGAGAAGCTGAAATAGGTTCGTAAGTGAAAAAAAATTCAAAAAATTGTAAGTTGTAATTTTCGTTCTTGTATTTCAATATATTGTATGTGAAGTGAAAAAATTGAAAAGAAAAGAGAAAAAATGAAAATTGAAAAAAATATACAAGTTTAAAAAAAAGTGGTAAAAAAAAAGTCATGGAAAATTTTTGAAGTTTTGCTTTGAACTTCATCTCTTCTGTTTCCGATCTCAAGGCTCTCATTTCTACCCTCTTCATCTTCTACCTCGACCTCCCAAATTTTTTTTCTTACCTTTAGCCTATCCGATAACCAAATTTTTCTTTTGTTTAGCCTCCCCTAAACCCGACATTAATCCCTTGAAACCCCTTTGAAGCCGACCCTCAAGCCGCGATGAGTCTTCCAAAACAAAGTACGAATTTGTGAGACGAGACAGAGCGGTAAAAGGCACGAGTGAAATCATCAAAGAAAAAAGCCATCATACGAATTAAACACGAGTGTGAGTGATTTTCTTTGCGAGTGACTCGTGAGGATTTTGTGGTAAGGTATTTTCTCTTTTCTATTTATTTTCTTTTGTATAACATATTTTATTTTCAGCAACAAAGGTGTCACAAGAAGAATTCTCAGCCGCCGACTTCCAATACTTTTTAAGTGAAATGGAAAGCATTTTTGATCGAAAGATTTCATCAAATCAGAGAACGAAGTCGAGTTCTTCACCGCGATATACATCTCGAAACTATTCGCGAAGAGACTCTTATCAAGACTCATGTTCGACAAGGCCTTCAAGACGGAGAGAAACAAGAAATGAGTTCGAATCTTTTCGAGGTAATGAACGAGAAGAAAGTTATAAGTATTCCGCTACAAAAGATCATTCTCGAAGTGGTTCGAATCAAGATTCCTATTCGACGAAGGAATCAAGGCGAAACAAAGTGAATTTTGAAGTTTTTTACGGTGACGACCAAGAAAGCACGAAGTGTACATATTATGATTCGTGTTCAAGGAAAAACAAAGTGAGTAACGAGTGTGAAGCCTACTACGAAGATGAATACTCAAGCACAAGTTATTCGTCTTATGATCCCAAGATGACACGCTCAAGAATCTGCCAAGGATCCATCGTGATATCTATGAGAACGTTGCCTCGATTTTAGAATCAAATCCTTCTATTTTTAGTTCTTTTGAATCATCTTCTTGTTGTACTCAAAATGAAAAAGAAAGATCAAATGAAAAAGAAGAAAAAGAAAATAAAAGAAAAGAAATTGAAAAAGAGTTCGTGATGAAAAAAATCGAGGAAAAGAATATAAAAATGAGAAAGAAGAAAAAAGATTGAGAAAGAAAGAAAAGAACTTGAAACTGAGAAAAAAATTGAAGCAGAGATTGAAAAAGAAAAAGATCTTGAAAAAGAATCAAGAGAAAAGAATGAACGAGAGAAAGAGAGTGAATTTTCAACTAACTCTTTGGATTTTTGTTCTTCTTCTGTTTCTTCGTTTCAGGTTTTCGAGGAATGAAATGATGACTATCAACTTCAATACCTTCTTGACGAGCAACGTTTTCAATTGGTTGAAAAAGGTAAGATTGAACCACCTAAGCCGGAAGGTAAGGAAGGTAAGTGTTCCAAATCGAGTTTGTCTCCACCAAATTTTTCCAATGATTGCGATCTTGCGAATGAAATTGTCTCTTGCCATTACTTCATCTCTTGTGATCATTTAAATGATGGTAAGATTTAGTCTATTTTAAGAAAATCAATGTCTTACAAATTGTGACGGTGGAGAGACGATATTCAACGGATGCAAGACACGAGTAAGTATGATTTATGAATTTTCTCTTAATCCCAACTTGTTTGATTGTGGTTTTTATGAGATTTGTTCATTGTCTAATGCAAAATCGTTGAGTTTTTGTAAGTATGTTTTGAAGCACGTTAAGAGTTTTGATCGATTGATCTTGAACATACATAATTCCTTTTGGTATAACAAGTTTGATTTTTCGAAACATTTGGCACATCTTGTTTTAAATAATCAAACGCATGTCTTTCAACCGAGAATATGTCCGGATTTGTCTTATGGAAAATTCAAGTATCATGCGATATGTTTGAAAGAATTCTATCATCTTGATACTTGTCTTTTAGTTAAGGTAACGAAATTTGTTAACTTCTTGTTTAATTTGTATTCGTTCCTTAAACAAATCTTGTGGTTATACTTGCGATTTACAATCCATTTGCAAGTTGTTGACTCAAACGCAAAGCTTCAACTATACTACATGCCTACGGAGAGAAGGTTTGTGATGCTTCAACAAGGTAAGAATAATCTTTGTCCTTCTACGCATAAAGGTACGATTTCTGAACTTGTTGACGCGTTTCTACTCCCTACGGATGGTGAAAAGCTTTGCGTTGCTGATTTCGTTGTTGTGAAACATTTAGATCATTACATGCTTAATCGTTCTTTTCTGCCCATTTATGATCTACCTGTTTTCTTGAATGATGAGAGGATTCTTACGTTTGATAATTTTGATAGTTTTCGTGTGAAAAAGTCCATCTTGTGTTGCATGTGCAATTTACTTGAAGATTTTGAGATGTTTTCGTTCTCTTTGGAAGTTAATAGAACACATGATGCCGGTTTCATTTTGATAAATCATTTAGATCATGAATTGCTTGAATGTGATATTCTGCTTAATGATGGTCTACCTATTTCAATGATTGACAAAAGAATTTGTATCATCTGGTATCATCGTGTGTTTGATAAATTTTATAATTCATGTGTGAGTAATATAGTATATCATTCAATGCAAGAATTGCTTGATCAATTTCGTGTGCCATATGCATTTTCTCGATTGCTTGCTTGTGACAAATATATCTATCATTTGACATGTTATTCGCATGAAATCTTTGACTTGTGGGATCCATTTGACTCGAATGCATGTCATGAAGCTTATTCACTCTCATTGCAAACGTTTGACAAGGCATTATTCCTATTATACGATATAGTGATTAAGCCCTTTTGCGTGTGGTTTATGTGTTCTGTGACGTTCATATTTGAATTGTATTGTTGTTTGAAAATGATTATGCTAATTCATGTTTATCTTTTTCAGGTGTTACAATTATCATCTGTCCCGTTTGATCGAGGAAAGTCAAGCAAAAAGAATTTTGTTCGGATAGGCCAAGAGTTCGATTCGAGGACGAATTGCCTGGCAGAGGGGAGGGACGATGCGAGCACGCCCAGGGCCTCCAACATTTATGATGCGAGCACGTTCCATGTCAAGTCAAGCTCGAGTCATGATCTGTTGATGCTAGCTCATGGCCCTATCACTAGAGCTCGATCTAAGCTATTCAAAGACGCCATCAGAGTTTTGATCCAGCAAGTGTGGAAAGATAATGAAGCTAATTTACTTGGACGAGAGGAGGGACCAACGTTGGAGCATTTTTGCAATGTTCTACAAGCTCAACCAGCAACTTGTGAGCTCGGTTCTAGCTCGTGCTAAGTTTCAACTAAGTCAACGAGCTTAATTGGCCATTCGACCTTAAGCTAAATAAATTAGTTGGAATTTTATTTAAAATAAATTTGGATAAATTTAAGTTCCTTTAATTAATTTGATGCTATTAAATAAGGTTTTAAGTTGTTCTTAAATCTAGTATTTAATGTTGTCCTAAGCTTCACCGATTTTTATTAGTTGTTAAATAGCTTAGATTTAATTTGTCTCAGTTCAATTTAATGTCTTAATGTGATCTTTCATTGTTGGAATTAATTAGCTAAGTTAATCAACTTAATTTGCTTGTAGGTGCATGTAAAGGACTGCACAAGGAGATTAATGGGCAAGACAATTACTTTCATTTGAGGTGATGTATTGGTTAGCTCAATAGTTTTCTATAGCTGCCATTTCAACTTCCTAAGGTGCCCATTCACTCACTTGAAGTTAATGCAAGAAGGTCAACCATCGCAAGAATTTGAGCTGAAATGTCACCATTAAAGTGGAATTTAAGGAATTTAAGGGCATTCATGCATGCTTGGTTGAACAATGAAGAGTCATTCAATTATCTTTCCTTCCTTGATGATTCGGCTGCACCTTGGTGATTTAAAAGCTGCCTCTTGAGCTTCCATTCAGCCAATGTGGATTTGGAACTTGAAGAGTTTTCCTATCTAAAATTTTCAAGTTAATGCTAGTATTAATTTTGCTTAGTCATTAATGCTAGAAGATGACCATTCGGCTAGCTCAAGCAACTATAAATAGTTGGCCATTTTATTTTATAAGGGACTTTTTGTCTTTTTTTCCATTTTATAAAATTTTATGAACTTTGTTCAAAAGAGTGAGATCACTCCTCTCTATCTTTCGTACGAGTTTCGATTTCAACTTATCAAGTTTTCTTGCTTGTGGCGTCAATCATTCTCTTCCATCTACTTATACCATAGGTTCTTATCTTTATAGATAACGGGTCTTGGTCCATCTTCGATTCCATCATATCCACCTTAAACATTATAGAAATCGGGGTGACACATACTTGTGTTGAATCGTTTCTTGTTTAATCCCTATTCTCCATTTCCACCAAACTATCAAAATAACACCTATCCTTATCCATCTACTTTCTAAAACCAAACCTATCCTTCTCCTAACCGAATCATTCCCACATTTAAACACCTCCATTCCTAACTTATCCCATTTCATAAAATAAATTCACTTAAAAGCTTCCGAACTCTTCCATATTTTCTCATTTTCTCAAGGCTTGATTACCTCCTCATAGACGATTGGGCAACTCATACATTTTGACTCCCGAGGCGTAATCGTATCATTTGGTATCGAGCTATAAAACGAGGAATTTTAACTACGCATTTAAGTCAAATAGGTTCGTAAGTGAAAAAAATTCAAAAAAATTGTAAGTTGTAATTTTCGTTCTTGTATTTCAATATATTGTATGTGAAGGTAAAAAAAATTGAAAAAAAAAAGGAAAAAAATGAAAATTGAAAAAAAAAATATACAAGTTTAAAAAAAAGTGGTAAAAAAAAGGTCATGGAAAATTTTTGAAGTTTTGCTTTGAACTTCATCTCTTCTGTTTCCGATCTCAAGGCTCTCATTTCTACCCTCTTCATCTTCTACCTCGACCTCCCAAATTTTTTTTCTTACCCTTTAGCCTACCCGATAACCAAATTTTTCTTTTGTTTAGCCTCCCCTAAACCCGACATCAATCCCTTGAAACCCCTTTGAAGCCGACCCTCAAGCCGCGATGAGTCTTCCGAAACGAAGTACGAATTTGTGAGACGAGACAGAGCGGTAAAAGGCACGAGTGAAATCATCAAAGAAAAAATCCATAATGCGAATTAAACATGAGTGTGAGTGATTTTCTTTGCGAGTGACTCGTGAGGATTTTGTGGTAAGGTATTTTCTCTTTTCTATCTATTTTCTTTTGTATAACATATTTTATTTTTAGCAACAAAGATGTCACAAGAAGGATTCTCAGCCGCGGACTTCCAATACTTGTTAAGTGAAATGGAAAGCATTTTTGATCGAAAGATTTCATCAAATCAGAGAACGGAGTCGAGTTCTTCACTGCGATATACATCTCAAAACTATTCGCGAAGAGACTCTTATCAAGACTCATGTTCGACAAGGCCTTCAAGATGGAGAGAAACAAGAAATGAGTTCGGATCTTTTCGAGGTAATGAACGAGAAGAAAGCTATAAGTATTCCGCTACAAAAGATCATTCTCAAAGTGGTTCGAATCGAGATTCCTATTCGACGAAGGAATCAAGGCGAAACAAAGTGAATTTTGAAGTTTTTTACGGTGACGACCAAGAAAGCACGAAGTGCACATATTATGATTCATATTCAAGGCAAAACAAAGTGAGTAATGAGTGTGAAGCCTACTACGAAGATGAATACTCAAGCACGAGTTATTCGTCTTATGATCCCAAGATGACACGCTCCAAGAATCTGCCAAGGATCCATCGTGATATCTATGAGAACATTGCCTCGATTTTAGAATCAAATCCTTCTATTTTTAGTTCTTTTGAATCATCTTCTTGTTGTACTCAAAATGAAAAAGAAAGATCAAATGAAAAAGAAGAAAAAGAAAATAAAAGAAAAGAAATTGAAAAGAGTTCATGAGAGAAAAAGAAATCGAGGAAAAAGAAAATAAAAATGAGAAAGAAGAAAAAAAATATTGAGAAAGAAAGAAAAGAACTTGAAACTGAGAAAAAAATTAAAGCAGAGATTGAAAAAGAAAAAGATCTTGAAAAAGAATCAAGAGAAAAGAACGAACGAGAGAAAGAGAGTGAATTTTCAACTAACTCTTTGGATTTTTGTTCTTTTTCTGTTTCTTCGTTTCAAGTTTTCGAGGAATGAAATGATGACTATCAACTTCAATACCTTCCCGACGAGCGACGTTTTCAATTGGTTGAAAAAGGTAAGATTGAACCACCTAAGCCGGAAGGTAAGGAAGGTAAATGTTCCAAATCGAGTTTGTCTCCACCAAATTTTTCCAATGATTGTGATCTAGTGAATGAAATCGTCTATTGCCATTACTTCATCTCTTGTGATCATTTAAATGATGGTAAGACGAGTCTATTTCAAGAAAATTAATGTCTTACAAATTGTGATGGTGGAGAGACGTATATTCAACGGATGCAAGACACGAGTAAGTATGACGATGAATTTTCTCTTAATCCCAACTTGTTTGATTGTGGTTTTTATGAGATTTGTTCGTTGTCTAATGCAAAATCGTTGAGTTTTTGTAAGTATGTTTTAAAGCACGTTAAGAGTTTTGATCGATTGATCTTGAACATACATAATTCCTTTTGGTATAACAAGTTTGATTTTTCGAAATATTTGGCACATCTTGTTTTAAATAATCAAACGCATGTCTTTCAACCGGCAATATGTCCGGATTTGTCTTATGGAAAATTCAAGTATCATGCGATATGTTTGAAAGAATTCTATCATCTTGATACTTGTCTTTTAGTTAAGGTAACGAAATTTGTAACTTCTTGTTTAGTTTGTATTCGTTCCTTAAACAAATCTTGTGGTTATACTTGCGATTTACAATCCATTTGCGAGTTGTTGACTCAAACGCAAAGCTTCAACTATACTACATGCCTACGGAGAGAAGGTTTGTGATGCTTGAGCAACGTAAGAATAATCTTTGTCCTTCTACGTATAAAGGTACGATTTCTGAACTTGTTGATGCGTTTCTACTCCCTACGGATGGTGAAAAGCTTTGCTTTGCTGATTTCGTTGTTGTGAAACATTTAGATCATTACATGGTTAATCGTTCTTTTCTGCCCATTTATGATCTACCTGTTTTCTTGAATGATGAGAGGATTCTTACGTTTGATAATTTTGATAGTTTTCATGTGAAAAAGTCCATCTTGCGTTACATGTGCAATTTACTTGAAGATTTTGAGATGTTTTCGTTCTCTTTGGAAGTTAATAGAACACATGATGCCGGTTTCATTTTGATAAATCATTTAGATCATGAATTGCTTGAATGTGATATTCTGCTTAACGATGGTCTACCTATTTCAATGATTGACAAAAGAATTTGTATCATCTGGTATCATCGTGTGTTTGATAAATTTTGTAATTCATGTGTGAGTAATATAGTATATTGTTCAATGCAAGAATTGGTTGATCAATTTCGTGTGCCATATGCGTTTTCTCGATTGCTTGCTTGTGACTAGTATATCTATCATTTGACATGTTATTCGCATGAAATCTTTGACTTGTGGGATCCATTTGACTCGAATGCATGTCATGAAGCTTATTCACTCTCATTGCAAATGTTTGACAAGGCATTGTTCCTATTATACGATAAAGTGATTAAGCCCGTTTGCGTGTGATTTATGTGTTCTGTGACGTACATATTTCAATTGTATTGTTGTTTGAAAATGATTATGCTAATTCATGTTTATCTTTTTCAGGTGTTACAATTATCATCCGTCCCATTTGATCGAGGAAAGTTAAGCAAAAAGAATTTTGTTTTGATAGGCCAAGAGTTCGATTATCACCTTGAAGAGGGGAGGGATGATGCGAGCACGCCCAGGGCCTCCAACATTTATGATGCGAGCACGTTCCATGTCATGTCAAGCTCGAGTCATGATCTGTTGATGCTACCTCGTGGCCCTATCACTAGAGCTCGATCTAAGCTATTCAAAGATGCCATCGGAGTTTTGATCCAGCAAGTGTGGAAAGATAATGAAGCTAATTTACTTGGACGAGAGGAGGGACCAACGTTGGAGCATTTTCGCAATGTTCTACAAGCTCAACCAGCAACCTATGAGCTCGGTTCTAGCTCGTGCTAAGTTTCAACTAAGTCAACGAGCTTAATTGGCCATTCGGCCTTAAGCTAAATAAATTAGTTGGAATTTTATTTAAAATAAATTTGGATAAATTTAAGTTCCTTTAATTAATTTGTCGCTATTAAATAAGGTTTTAAGTTGTTCTTAAATCTAGTATTTAATGTTGTCCTAAGCTTCACCAATTTTATTAGTTGTTAAATAGCTTAGATTTAATTTGTTTCAGTTCAATTTAATGTCTTAATGTGATCTTTAATTGCTAGAATTAATTAGCTAAGTTAATCAACTTAATTTGCTTGTAGGTGCATGTAAAGGGACTACACAAGGAGATTAATGGGCAGCAATTACTTTCATTTAAGGTGATGTTTTGTTAGCTCAATAGTTTTCTATAGCTGCTATTTCAACTTCCCAAGGTGCCCATTCAGCTCACCGAAGTTAATGCAAGAAGGTCAACCATCAGCAACAACTTGAGTGAAAAGTCACCATTAAAGTTGGAATTTAATGAGGAATTTAAGGGCATTCATGCATGCTTGGTAGAACAATGAAGAGTCATTCAATTATCTTTCCTTCCTTGATGATTCGGCTGCACCTTGGTGATTTAAAGCTGCCTCTTGAGCTTCCATTCAGCCAATGTGGATTTGGAACTTGAAGAGTTTTCCTATCTAAAGTTTTCAAGTTAATGCTAGTATTAATTTTGCTTAGTCATTAAGGCTAGAAGATGACCATTCGGCTAGCTCAAGCAACTATAAATAGTTGGCCATTTTATTTTGTAAGGGACTTTTTGTCTTTTTTGCCATTTTATAAAATTTTATGAACTTTGTTCAAAAGAGTGAGATCACTCCTCTCTATCTTTCGTACGAGTTTCGATTTCAACTTATCAAGTTTTCTTGCTTATGGTGTCAATCGTTCTCTTCCATCTACTTATACCATAGGTTCTTATCTTTATAGATAACGGGTCTTGGTCCATCTTCGATTCCATCATATCCACCTTAAACATTATAGAAATCGGGGTGACACATACTTGTGTTGAATCGTTTCTTGTTTAATCCCTAATCTTCATTTCCACTAAACTATCAAAATAACACCTATCCTTATCCATCTACTTTCTAAAACCGAACCTATCATTCTCCCTAACCGAATCATTCCCACATTTAAACACCTCCATTCCTAACTTATCCCATTTCTTAAAATAAATTCACTTAAAAGCTTCCGCAACTCTTCCATAGTTTCTCATTTTTCCCGAAGGCTTGATTACCTCCTCGTAGACGATTGGGCAACTCGCATACATTTCGACTCTCCCGAGGCGGAATCGTATCAAAGGGGATTACACACGAGTTTTCATAAACTCACCCCATTTTTAACTGTGCAGGTAATCCTCAGCCTTAGACAGATCAGAGTTGCGAGGGACTCGAAAGTGACCACACGTCCGATTGGCTTTAAAGTTAGACTTAGCAACTCCTATTTTATTTTAGTTTAATTTGTTGGGTTATAAATCTTGTAATAAGGCCTTAAGATTTTGAACTTTAAGTTTTGGGATTTTATTGACTGTTTTATAAATGCTAGAAGTAGAACACGATTTTTTAGAAATAACTACTGTTTTTCAAAATATCACGCTCCTTAATTGTTTTAAACTAAGCTTTCGCAACAAACAATGTTTTAAAGATATTAAAGTTTTTCCAAGAATGAGTTCTAATAAACCACGTTTTGAAAATAAGAAAACGAAATTTGAGGTTTTGAATAGCAGAAAGTTTTATGGGTATGAAGGGTTTCTAATGAAAGTATGGTTTTCGAAAAACTCTTCAATGTGACACGCCAGATTTGTCTAGGTCGGGTTTGGGGTGTTATAAAACATGTACACATTACTTAAAACTAAAATAATGAATAAAAGACTTAAGACTTCTCACTCTAATGAGGCATACCGTTGGTATTTGAGCCTTGGTCGTATTAACCAAGAAAGAATCACTAGACTTGTGAAAGATGAAACCTTAAATTCACTTAAGGAAGTTGATATTTCATAATAAGAAACTTGCTTGGAAGGTAAGATGACTAAGCGATCTTTTAATGCAAAAGGAATGAGGTCTATGAAACCCTAGAACTTGTGCACAATGATGCATGTCGCCTTATGAGCATCAATACACAAGGTATTTATAATTTTTATGTAACTTTTATAGATGATCATTCCAAATATGCGTATGTGTACCAAATGAATCGCAGAATCAAAACCTTTGATAAATTCAAAGAGTTTCATGTGGAAATGGAGAAAAATTAGGTTTACCCATAAAGATAATTCGATATGATCGAGGTTAGGAATACTTATCAGATGAGCTCTTAGATTACCTCATAAAGGATGAGATTTTATCCCAATTAACCACGTAAAAAAACTTTACACAAAATGACATTGCAGAGAAAAGGAATTAGACTTTGTTAGACATGATTCAATTGATGTTAAGTTATTCGTAATTGCCAATCTCGCTTTGGAGATACATTTTACAAACGAATTGCTATAGTTTGAATGATGTACCATCTAAGACTGCACCTAAAACTCCATATGAATTGTGGCAAGACAAAAGCCTAGCCTAAAGAATTTTAGTATTTGGGGATACCTAACCCACGTATTGGATAGAGATGTGAATAAGTTAGATTTGTGGATAAATTTGTGCATGTTTGTGAGATATCCTAACGGAATAAATGGTAGTTTGTTTTATAACCCGAAAGAGAAAACAATTAAAGTGTCAACTCAAGGAATGTAGCATGAACAATTTTTAATCTCACAGTAAAAAAGTACTCAAGGAACTTTCAGGAAATACACAAAGCTCAATAGTAATGATTTTGGATCCAACTCATAATAGTAGACCTATAAAAAATCAACAACATAGGGAGCTTCATCGCAATGGAGAGTCTTTCATATTCTAATGTTTTTCTAATCTGACGGAAGTGCTTGGAACACTGAGTTTGCCGAATGGGAAGATGATGACCTACTCATATTTGACAAAGTGATGCAGAGTGTTGATTCCAAGCTCTGGGAAATAACTATGAAAGCTGAGATGGATTCTATAAAATCCAACTTAGTGTTGGAACTTGTGGACATATCGAAGGGAATAAAACCCACAAGGTGTAAGTAGATCTATAAGAAGAAAAGAAATGAAGATGAAAAAATAGAAACTTATAAGGCCAAACTTGTGGCAAAAGGGTATACTAAAAAAAAAGGTATCGATTATGACGAAACCTTATCTCCAATTGTCATGCTCGAGTTGATTCGTATATTATTATCCATTGTAACAGATTTAAATTATGAGATATGGTAGATGGACGTCAAGACAATGTTCTTGAATGACTAGCTTGAAGAGATAATCTATATAACGTAAACTACCAGATATATAGTTAAAGGAAACGAGTATAAAGTTTGCAAATTACTTAGATCCAAATATGGGCTTAAGTAAGCATCTCGCTCATGGAATTAAAGATTTGATCAAACAATCAAAACTTTTGGATTTGAGCAAAACATAGAGGAACCTTGTGTATATAAATATATTAGGGATGGAAAGATGATCTTTCTTAACATTCTACTAATTGGAAATGATGTAGGAACATTATCATCGATTAAACTATGGTTAAATCAATAGTTAACATGAAGAAGTTGGGAGAATATAACTTTGTAATGCCCCAAATTTTATTATTTTTGGGTTTAATTATGTCAAGTAATTTGATTTGGTTAAGTGGTTAAGTATTTCGTTATGTGCTTGAGGTATTGAGTTCAAATCCTTTCTTTTAAATTTTTATTCCTTTTTTATTTATTCATCTTGTTGTTCACATGTAGGTTATATTTTATTTTCGTTAGTTTGTTGACAAGAATGAGCCTGCTAGTTCAATGGTAAGGCCTTAGCTTACCCAGAGGGTCCCATGTTCGAATCCTGTGCGTGCAAAAAGAAATAATTTTTTGCTTAGATCCTGATGTTGCCGCCCATACATGTTAGCGTTTCAGTCAAATTCTACTATTGAGTAATTTGATAGGTGGATAATAATTAGATTAGATATGATTTTTATTTGATTTATTTGTTTGAAAGTTGTCAAAACATCCCTAAAATCTCCCCATATTCTGCCTTCTCTCTTTTTCCACATTTTCTATTTTGGTCATTCTTGTTTCTGTAAACTTTCTTTGTCGATTTTCCCTGTTATTTTCCTTTCTCTTTTGTTGGTTTTCAATATTTCAATTTCATTCTTTTGTTCTTTTATTTTTGTTTAATTGATATTATTTTCTAGCGTATTATCGTGGTGGTGCCGTGTTGTGAGCGAGGAATTTGTATTTTCGTTCTAGTGTAAGTCTTGTAAGTGTATTCTTCGATGGTAAGATTAATTAATTCATTTTTGTGTGACGGATTAGGTATTTTAGTTATCCTTTAATATTTGATTTTTTATTGTTGTTTTTGGGTTCTGTCAGCGGGGGGTCTTGCAACATTTACTCCTTTAACAAGTCGGTTGTAATGGAATCAATTCTCTTTTGGGTAAGTGACCAAATGTTAGGTAAGGGCTGGTTTTATTAAGTGTTAAATACTGAATTTGTGTTTCGATTTTGACAATAGTTGTTAATTGGGTCTTGTTGTGAATATCGTACACAAAATTATTGTTGCTATGGTGCCAACATTCCAACAATACTCATGTGTGTGTTCTAACTCGTAGATATCGTGAAAGAACTCAAAAATCTAGAAATTTTATGAGAAATCGAAACTAGAAGGCTATGCCACATGACCATGTGGGTTACACGGCCGTATGACTAGTCATGTGTTAGGCTGTGTGAAAACACATAGGTGCGTGGTCGATTGTGTACCAGACAGTGTGAGCTACAAGGTCTAAACATGTAGGGTGTGTAGGCCACACGTGCGCATGGGCCCACTTTGTGCAATTTGTTGGGCCTTGTGTGGGCGGAGTGTGAGTATTCTGAAAATTGATTTGCATGAGCTCAATAAGGGTGTTGGACTTTGAGTAGGATTACTCATATATTCTGTTGTATTATTTCATATGTATGAAAAACATGTATCTGGTTTGTTTGTTAATAGATGTGGCATGTTGATAATTATGCATGATCCTTTTGTATGACTTGATTGTGCATTTGAGATGGGATATGTTTATGTGATGGAAGAAGTGTGGTTCTAGCAGTTTTACTGAAATTTTTATAATCTGACAGTATACCAACAATATATATTTTGGTAAAACAACTTCATATTATTTGAGTGGCTTACGACAACTACATATTGTGATGGATGTATGGGTTCTTGTAGGCCTATTTGGTGTGTTTGGTTTGACGGAGTTGGTGTGTAGTAGATGGGGTAAGATTATTCTATATGATTATGTCATGCTAAGCATGTGTAATTTTTGATTTGTCAACTCTGTTATATGCATTTAAGCATGATTTTGTTTGTGTTTTTGCTTGTGGGCCAAGACACACACTAAGCTTTATAGCTCACTTTTTTAAAATTTTTCAAGTAATTCTCAAACTTAGGGTCTGGCGATGTGCAGGAGCTCGATTCAAATTTTTCGTAATAAATCTACTTAATAATTTTTATCTTAAAATTTATGGAAGCTTGGACTATTTTTCGGACTTTAGTTATGATTTTTGAAAATTTGTTAAGTTAATTATTTTAAAATTTTGGATGATTTTTGATAATTTAAATTAAACAACCGATTTTCAAGTTATGCAATTCTAAACATTTTTTTTGTTGCAAAAAGTTTTAATTTTGATTTCATGTTTTACAAAGCAAGTAAATAAAGTCGATATCTTGATTTTTTAAATGAATTGAGCTTTATAAGTAAACGTCCCAAGTTCATATACACATTTTATGATTTACAAATTTTCTTATCATGGGATTGAGGCAAGTGTTATTAAATCTTCGATTTTCGATTTCAGAATAAGATACTTTTGTTTAAATAAAAGATCAAGGTTTCGATTTATTCATGTAACCTTCAAGATTTGACCATAACGTCTAGGTTGGGTTTAGGGTTTTACAAACTTTGTTCTAAGTATTTGAATCCTAATGGATTAAAATAACAAAGTGATAGCATTATCATAAGCTTCATACATATATAAGATATTAGAATGTTATGCAATGGTTGATTCAAAGAAGGGAACTTAAACTTCTGTATTGGGCTATCATCTTTCTTTGGAGAACGATCCTAAGACAACGAAAGAATGATAATACAAGAGAAAGTTTCCTTATGCTTCAATAGTAGGAAGTCTCATGTATACTTTGTTATGCACACATCTATATATTTGTTTCATAGTAGGGTTGGTGAGTCGATATCAGAAAAATCTTGGTCTAGGACACTAGAAAGTAGTTAAGCATTTACTCAAGTATTTACGAAGAACGAGAGATTATATGCTTGTGTAATCCATAAGAGATTTTACTTCTATCGACTATACTGATTCTGACTTCCAAACGTGTTGGGATTCAAGGAAATTGAATTCAAGTTATGTTTTTTTCCTAGGTGGCTAGTTCATAGTATGGAGAATTGTCAAGCAAAGTTGTACTGCTAGCTCCATTATGAAAGCTAAATATGTGGCTACTTATGAGGCAACAAAATAAGTAATATGACTTTGAAAGTTCCTTACAAATCTTAAAGTTGTTCCTAGTATAAAGAAACCTATCACATTAAATTGTGATAATAGTATGGCAATAGATAACACCAAGGAAACTAGAAACCACAAGAGGAAGAAGCACATTGATAAAAAGTATCACATCATAAGGGAGACAATAGCAAACAAAATAGTGGATGTAGTCAAAGTCGCATAAGAGGAAAACCTTGTAGACCTATTTATGAAGACTTTGATAGCTAGGAGTTTTAAGAAAAATGTATGTAGAGAGCATGAGAATGTAAAATATGACTCATCTACTTCACTAGGGCAAGTGAGAGACTATTGGATCTAGTGCCTAGAGTGTAGTATATTCATTTTGTATACTTGTTTTTGTCAAACAAATTATTTTAATAAAATATCCATTAATTACATTAATACCCTTTATATATTGTCCTCAATGTTTTTGCATGCAAAGCAAAATGGAAGCAAATATTGACTCAGTGGTTATCTAATGTTTAACTAATACTAAGTGATATTATGTGGTCGAATCGTAATAGCAAAAGAAAACTTGTATTAGTATATAAACCTAAACATGTCCTTATTTTAATAAGAAATGAGCAAACTGTTTGAAAACTAATATGCTATTTAACAAGTAGAATTGAGGAGATACTATCTCTTAAGCATCGAAGAGAATGACTCCCAAAATATTGAGACATAGATATAACTGATTGGATTGACAGTACATTGGATAGAACCCAAGCAGAATAGATCTTAGATCAGTTTATGGATATATTCACTTGTGATATTCATAGTGTGACATATCTTAATCCTGAGTGTGTAACATCTCGAATTTTGGGGCTAGAAGTTTTGAGTTTTGTGGTTAGGGTCAATTAGTAGGTTGTGTTATAGTGTTTAGTTGCGCGTTTAAATGGCATAATGGGTCTGCTGGTCTGGTGGTTGATAGTGTATTAGTTTGCCTTTGGGTCCCAGTTTGAGTCCTCAGGAGTGTTTTGAGGGACCTTTTTTGTTTTGTTTTAAAGGTTTAGATAATTATTTTCTCTACTTAGTGTTTATTTTATTATTTTTATTATTAGTTTTATTTCTTTCTTTCTAGACATTCTCCTCTTCCCCTTTCTTTATTTTCCTTTTTGTTCTTTCAAAATGGTTGTGTTGTGGTTTTTGAAGAGCTTTGGTTTCTTGGTCTTTGAGTCGGGTTCTGGACATCTCTAATCATGAATCAGGTGTGGGTTCAAACTCTTCAATTTCAATTTGTTGTCTCAATTGTGTGGAACTTGACATGTTCTAAGTGTTTTGATGAATGTGTGGTAGGTTTCGCTTCTAAGTTTTGTAAAACTTGGTTTTCTATGGCATGTTTCTGATCTATTAGAGTTTAGGAGGCGTTTGGTGTGTGAATTCATGATTTGCAAGATGTTTCAAGGTGGTTTCGAGACCATATAGGCGACTATACGAACGTGTGCTAGTTCATATGGTGTGTGAACTTGGGGAGTAGGGTTTTTGGATGGAAATTCATGCCACACGGCTTGGTCACGCGGCCGTGTGGCTGATTTGGGGAAATCAGTTTATTTTCAAACTGTAGTGTCCCCTGGGCTTTAACATCCCAAAGTTGGGCCTAGTAGGATTGGGCCTATTGGGCCTTAGGCGTAGGAGCGTTTAAAATTTTTGAGAACAAGAGAACGGCTTTAATGCAAGTTTGATCTAGTAGGTGAGTGATTTTGGAAGGGTAGAGGGCTTTTATGAAGTCCCGGTTCAAACTTTGGCTTTAGGGAAATTTTGGTTTTAGGTGAAAAAACCCCGGAGTTAGTAGGTAGGCTTTAAGAATAAAATGTGGAGAAAAAGACACAAGTGGAGTGTGTGGTGTAGTGGCAAAGTGAGGCCACATAAGAGACAAGGGGGTGATGCCACAAGGAAGGAAGGAGGTCCAACGTTCAAGTCTTGGCTTTTGCATTTTGGTTTTCTTTTTAAATGGACTCTAGAATTTTGCCAAAGGATTATATTTAGTTGTGTATGATTTTAGACACAAGAGGAGCTTGTGGCTTGGTGGCAAGTGGCATGTTGAGCTATTGAAAGGAGATAATTGTTAAAGTGGCTAGCGGTGTGGATTATGTTACAAGGGAGCCTGGGTTCGAATCTCATGGAAAGTAAGGGAGTATTTATTTTACGGATTGGACGGGAAGAGTTTGAGTTGGATTTAAACTCTACTAGCGGAGGGATCCAACATCAGAAAGATGCAAAGAAGGAAGGTAAGAAGCTAGCTATATATAGAGCCGTCTAGGAGGAGAAGGAGCATACCTGGTTGGCGTTGGGCATAGGAGTGCTCGGAGCGCGGTTTAGCAGCTTTAGATTCCTATCAAGTGCGTACTTCTCTCTACTCTAGCTGTAGAGCGGCAAATGCCGAAATGCCAGTCATATGGCGATGGTAGCCACATGAGCGTGCGAACGCACGTGTAGAAGCTTCGACGCGATAGTCGAGGCCACCATGAGTATTCTTGAGGGTGTGGGCTGTTCGGCCACAATGGCCCGAAAGGGGCCAAGTGGACTCGATGGGCTAGGGAGCCCATATGAGTAAATTGTATGATTGAATAGTAGATAGTGAACTAGACTATGTGAATATCATATATGTGGCTAGGTTTGGGCAAAATGGGCCACATGAGCGTGTGGGCCCGAATGGGCCAAATCGGGTTTTAGGCCCAATAGTCCGATAATGATCGAAAACGGTAATCAAGTTGCTCGAGGCGACATTGGGCCTTCGGAAAGGCCATTGTAGGTACCAAATTACCAAAATACCTCCAGTTTGTAAAATTACCGAAATACCCCCAGTTTACAAAATTATCGAATACCCCTAGTTTGCAAAATTACCGAAATACCCCCGATTTACAAAATTATCAAAATACGCTTGGTTTGCAAAATTATCGAAATACCCCCAGTTTATAAAATTACCAAAATACCCCTGGTTCATAAAATTACCGAAATACCTTTGGTTTGCAAAATTATCGAAATACCCCCGATTTGTGAAATTACTATTTTACCCCTAAACAATAAAATGACCGTTGTACCCTCGTGGTAGTACTAGCGTTGTATATGCTAATTGTATGATTGATTATGTTTGAGATGCGTTGCATGCATGGATTAGTTATGAGTAGAATTACCAAACTACCCCTATAGGGTGGAATTACTGAAATACCCTTATAGGGTAAAATGATTGATCTGCCCTTGTAGGTAAATGATCGACTTGTGCAATGAGTTGTCTAATTTGACTGTGGTTGTATGACTGATATGATTTTATTACATGTTTAAATAATTGTTACTAAGCATGTTCATTTTGCATACACGTGTAATGATTGAGCATGACATACACGGCATATTGCATGGGGTTGGGATTATTAATAAAGGGGAAGTGCTAATAGGATTGCATGGTCGCTTGATGACTGTGGATCCACCGAGGCTTTTTAGCCATCGAGCGCTTATGCTTTGCCTTTATTAAGGTAATGCCACAACCGGTGTTACATAAGGAGTGTTCGGATGGGTGGGTCGATTAAATCCCCACAAGAGTGAACGGTTGGACAGGAGACGGAGTGTTCGGTTGGTATGGGCATTATTGCATTACATATATTGATTATACTATTGAGATGAGCTTAGGCCCAGATTTACATATATGATATGTGACATATATGGGTTAAGGCCCAACCGAGGCTATTTTGGGCTAAGGCCCAATTGCCACCATTACTGTAATGGGCTTTAGCCGGGATTGTTGTGATGCATGTTCTTACCGATGAGGGTTGTACACACTGAGTTTTCGTAAACTCACCCCCTCTTTTTATTAAATGTTTCAGGTAATTCTCAGCGATAGAGGATTAGGAGCCGTGGAGGACTCGGGGGTGGCTATACATAGGAGATACTACTCGTGAACTTTAGTAATTTCGATTTTTGCCTTTTCTTTTAGATTATTTGTTTTGGGTTAATATTTTGTAATAAGGCCATTGGTTTATTTTTTCTAAGTTTTCATTTATAACTATTAAACTTATAAATACAAGGTTTTCTTAAAACATTAGCAATCGTTTTCTCAAATATCATGTTTCTGCAACTATTCAAATTTGATTTTCATAACAAAACAATTTTTCAAAATAATAACAACTTTTAAACGGTCATTTAGTAAATCACGTTTTTCTCAATCAAACAACGAACTCAGAACTCAGAGTTCAAAAATTTGATAAAAATTTTCTAAACAATTGCTTAGCTTTTCAACTTCCTTCACTATGACACGCTAGATTCGGGCCTAACTTTTAAGCCGGGTTTGGGGTGTTACATGGGCACACGGATGTGTGTGTTTGGGAATTAGGGTTTTAGTGATTTTGTGTCACATGATCGTGTGGCTAATTTCGAGATTAGGGATCCTACATGGGTGTATGTTTTGGAAACACTATCGTGTCTGATTAGCACACGGTCTCATACGACTGTGTTTGCCCTGTACTCTATTGTAGCACAAATGGACAGAGAGTTACACGGAGTGTACCTCCTCCCACATGGGTGTGTTCACCCCCACATGGAAGTGTGACCCCCACACGACCTAGACATTTTCCACAGGGTCAAAGCACACGGCCGTGTGGCCTTAAGTCACCAATTTTCCACACTACTTGACAGTTGTAACACCCTTTACCCGTATTCGATGCTGGAATAGGGTACGAGGCATTACCGAAACACATACACTTGTAAACATATTAAATCGAGTCATAAAATTTCATCCAAATTAAAACTTTTCAAATTTTTATCTTTGAGTCCCTAAATAGGGCCTAGGAGGCCCAAAACATACTTTTGAAGTGGTCCGGGACTAAACTGAGAACTTTGGAAAACATTAGAAAATTTCTTGAAAAATAGGGGCACACGCCCGTGTCCAAGGTCGTGTCCTTCACACATCCGAGATACACACCCGTGTGTTAGGCCGTGTGGCATTTCGAATTTCTGAAAATCAAGTGCAGACTTCACACACCCTGGGCACATGGCCGTGTGGCTGCCCGTGTGGCCACAAGTAAGGCTATTTACCAATCCCTTTGCCACCCCAAAACACTTATACATTTATACAAATTTATCATCACACAACATAGTATTATTAAGCATTCAATCATCCACACTAAGACATCCACATACCATTTACAAACCACATTCATCATGCATAATTACACACACTTAACCATTCACATGCAAGCATACACATCCTTGAAATGCATCATCATAGACTTATAACATAACAAATATTGGCCACATTAAATGGCCTTATACAACAATAACCATCAAATAGCATAGGCCAACATTCTATCCTAATCCATAATAACATATACAAATAATCAAGTCCTTATACATGCCATAGACTTAAAATTACTTGAAGATCGTTCATACAATACCAATCAATAACTTGTTAGTGTGATAGAATCTCCAACGACCTCCAACTCAAGATAGCATCAGTGACACTATAGGAAAAAGGAAAGGAATGGGGGTAAGCATTATAGCTTAGTAAGTAGGTATGTAAATAATAAGTGATTTATTAACAAGATTTTATAAATCTTCACAATATGTTCTCAAGATAATACAATCATATACACATAGTTCCACCATTTACTCATGTTCATCTCAAGCTATCTACTCGAGTCACAATCACTAAATTATTTAAATCTTGAGCTACAGAACTCCAAATTAAGATCCACTAATTTTCCTGAAACTATACTCACATATCTTCTTACCATAAAATTTTTAGAATTTTTGGTTTATCTAATAAGTACAGTTTATTCTTTAAAGTCTCCCCTGTTCTGTTGTCTGACAGTTTTGACCCTTCTTCAATAAAAATTAATTATATCTTCGTACAAGATTCAAATGAAGTTTCCATTTGTTTCTATTGAAGGTATACTAAATAATAATTTTAAGCATATAAATTATAAACCATAATTATTTTTATAAAATTTTTAGTGAATTTCCAAAGTCAGAATAGGGGATTCTGACATCATTCTGACCCTGTCTCACAAAAATTTGAATATCACAGAATATGAAATTATTTTATTTGCACCGTTTATTTTATGTGAAAATAGACTCATTAATATTTAATTTCATATCTTATTCAACCTCTAATTCAATTTCTACCATTTTTGGTGATTTTCCAAAATCACACAACTGCTGCTATCCAAAACTATTTTGTTGCTAAATTTACTCTTTCATAATTTCACTTACTCCATTTCATCTTACCGAAGGTTCAATCAAATATTGGGCACATTGTTCATAAATTTTCACATTTATACCTTCACTTATTCATCACATAGTCATATTCAATACACTTAGTCGTTACATGATCACATGTATTTTCACTTAGTCAATTTCTCGTTGAACTCATTGGAATAATAACAGATACACGGTGGCCTACACATAGTACCACCCTTGTAGCCAAAGCTATTTGGTGCACATAGTAGCTTGCACTTAGTACTACACATGTGACCAAAACCATCACTTACACATAGTGGTCTGCACTTAGTACCACTCATGTGATCGAAGCTATGTGGTCTGCATATATTTTAATCCCTCATTTTGTATGTTTTTGGATGGTTTATCCCTGATTTATGTAAAAAGGTGTTCTTAATCCTTTCTTTTCATTCCTTATACTCAGGAAAGCACCTAAGGATAAAAAGAACGTAAAACAGGCTTAAAACAGACAAAATTGGGCCAAAGAAGAAATCGACACGGCCTGGACTTCAAGCCACACGGCCGTGCCTTGTCAAATTACTTCACACGACCATGCCATGATTTATACGTGCCGTGCCCCAATCGACAGAATCAAAACACGGCTTGAAAATGATTTGCACGGGCATGTGCCATGGGCGTGCCCCTGCCACAGGAATAAGCAATTTCACTAGGATTGGATGCTTGAAGCCAAAGAAACATACTCCTAAGTCCACTTAAACACCTTAATAGTAATTCTACTTGAAGGAGGTACTTAGGAGCCAAGTAAAGCATCTAAGGAGCCTATATAAACAACCCAAAGCAGCCGTTCTAGAGGAGGGAGTTTTGGGGGCAGAGTTTTCTACCAGAGCTTTTATTCAGGGAATTACTCGAAGATAGCCAGTTGATCCATCTCAAGAAGCCGGAGTTCTACTCAAACTAGCGGATCTCCTCTTCAATTCCTTCAGGGGTTTTAGGGATTTCTTATGTTTTGTTTTATCTTTTCTCTTGAAATGTTTCTTACTTTGTTATGAACTAAACCCTTCGAGATACAGAAGGGATGAAACTTATGACGAATTTTGTTATTTGATTTCTAAATTATATGATAAGTACTTAGTTTGTTCTTAATTCTGTTGCTTAATTTAATCTGATGTGCTTAGGTGGAGGAGGAATAGACCCTGTCTAAGAGTAGATCTTACAAAATTAAGCAGAGTTGATCGAGTGCCTAAATATAGGGTCACGAGATTTTGCCGGATTAGGGTGAAACCTAATATGGGAGTCCATTGATCGATTTACTGCTTCCTTAAGGGGTTATTATAAGAGAACGAGAGTTCCACTAATTAACCTAAGGTTAGATGTTATTCTCCTCGAGAGAGGGTTTAATATAGGTTGGGGAGTCTAACAGATCAAGCTAAGTAAAAAAGTCATATGAATTAAAAGTTAGATAACAAGAGAAGTCATAGATGGATTCTCCCTAAGGGTATCGCCGTAATCAACTGAGTTTTTCCACAGTCTTTTCTCAAAAGTTTCATTCTTTTGTCTTTGCATCTATTTTAGTTTTTCATTAGTTTTAGATCAAGCCAATCACTCCATATTTTAGGCTAAATAATAGAAAGAAAGTGAGAAGTAGTACTTTTAGGTTCCTTTGGGTTCGATAAAATAATATTGCCTAAACTATACTATTGTTTGATAGGTGCACTTGCCTCAATCGTTGTCATAGTTAGTCTACATGTTCGATCATTCTTTATAAATATTAAAACTCATTGCTTGACACAATCAAGTTTTTGGCGCCATTCTTGGGAACACTAAAATATTAAGAAAGCTCTATTTCTATTACTTTAGCCATTATTTCATTATTATTTTTTTTTCACAATTTACTTTTATTTTAGTTTAGGTTAAATTTTTATTTACACTAAATTTCTTTATTTCTAGCAGGTACCTCTAGTTTATGACTAGAAGGAACCCGAGAGGACCTTTAGCGTACGAAAGTGACATTGAAGCTATCGCTCGTAAGAATCGCAGAGAAATTAGACGAGCTCTAGACTACAAAAGAGAAGAACAAGATAGATCCACTCCTACTGAAGGGATGCACGAAAATAATCCACCGCCAAATGTGCAAGAACAGAATGCTCCGCGTACTATGTATGATTATGCTAAACCTAATTTGACAGGAGTAGAATTTAGTATTGTTAGTCCTACTATAGGTGCTAACAATTTTGAATTAAAACCTAATACAATACAAATGATTCAATAGTTTGTTCAATTTGATGGTTTGCAGGACGAAGACCCGAATGCTCATATAGCCAATTTCTTAGAGTTCGTTGATGCCTTCAAAATAAATGGCATTTCTGATGATGCCATTCGTCTTCGGTTATTTTCGTTTTCATTAAGGAATAAAGCAAAGCAGTGGTTGAACTCGTTACCACAAGGGTCAATCACCACATGGGATCAAATGACCGAAAAATTTCTTTTAAAATACTTTCCACCAGCCAAAACAGCCAAATTTAGGAATGACATATCTTCTTTTGTTTAGAATGACGTAGAAACATTATATGATGCATGGGAAAGATATAAGGATCTCCTGAGAAGTGTCCACACCACAGATTACCTTTATGGCTTCAAGTCCAAACTTTTTACAATGATGTGAATTCTTCAACGAGGCAAATGATTGACTTATTAGCTAGTGGAACTTTGAATAAAAAAACTCCTGAAGTAGCTTACGACTTTATTGAAGAGATGTTGTTGAATACATATCAATGGTAAATTACAAGGGCTAAACTGACAAAATCAGCCGGAGTTTTTAACATAGACGCAGTAACAATACTGTCAACACAGGTGGAGATGATGAATAAAAAGCTTGATAATTTATGTTCTTCGCAGGTACATCTAGTAATACAATACGAAGCAAGTGGTAATGTGGCGAATTCTGAGTACCCACCCTACCAACCAGGAGCAGAACATGAGCAGACAAACTATATAGGTAACAATTTCAGATTCAATAATAATCCTTATAGTAACACTTATAACGCAGGTTGGAGGATCCACCCAAATTTTTTGTGGGGAGGACAAGGAAATCAAAGGCAGCAATGTCCTTCAAATTATCAAAATCAACCATATCCACAAGAGAAGCAATAAAACCTCGAAGAGATGCTGACGAAATTCATGGCAGCCACAAATTCTCGTTTCCAAAAGACTGAAGCAGCACTTGATGAACAACAAAAATTGATCAAAGGGATCGAGAATAAAGTTGGAGAACTTACTAGGTCAGTGGGACATCTCACAAAGCTAATTTCTAAACGTCAACAAGGATGTCTATCAACCAACACAAAAATAAACCCAAAAGAACAGATCCAAGCCATCACAACTCAAGAGGGTACAAACTAAGGAAGAAAAAGGTAAAATAGAGGTAGCACACGGAAAGCCAAAACCAATAATCAAAGAATACAAACCTCGCATACCTTATCCCGAAGCATTGAAAGGAGATGATTCAAAGGAACAGTTTAGTAAGTTTCTTAAACTTTTAAAGAAATTACATATTAACTTACCCCTTCTTGAAGCTCTTTTCTAGATGCCAGACTCGAGGAAATTTTTAAGATAACTCTTGACAAACAAACACAAAACAGAAGAAGAGCACCATGTGGAACTAAACACAACATGCTCGGCAATGTTACAAAATAGACTACTGCAAAAAAAAAAAAAAAGATCCAGGGAGTTTTACGATTCCATGCTTAGTTGGTAGTTTAACTATTGATAATGCGTTAGGCGATCTAGGGGCAATTATAAATGTCATGCCTTATGCATTGTTTAAACGACTAGGTCTAGGAAGCCCAAACAAACTAGGATGAGTATTCAACTAGTGATAAAACTATTAAAATTCCTAGGGCATTATTGAAGATGTACTTGTAAAAATCGATAAATTTGTTTTCCCAAGAGATTTTGTTGTTTTAGACATGGATGAGGATAATTCAATCCCTTAATTCTAGGAAGACCTTTCTAGCAACTCGCTAGAACTAAAATTGATGTTGCCACGGTGAACTCATACTTTGCATAGAGATGAATCGATTAAGCTTCAAGCTCTCAACTCGGCGTAACAACAGATGATGAAGGTAAGAAAGTCACTTCAATAGATAATCAAATTGTTCAACTTTCATCACAGGAAACACCACATAAAGACAACCTGAGTCGACTCATAAGTCCCAATATAACAAAGAAGAATCCTACAAGGGACAAGACCTTAGGATTGACAAGTTCAAAGAATAGAAGACACACATCAAAGAAGAACCACACGAAGTAAAACCAGAGGAACCACAAGAAGAGCTCGTAGAAACATCAAACCACTACAAAATAGGAGACCAGGTACTGTTAGACAAAGTAGATCCCACATCACTTCAACAAACCTAAAACCAAACGGAGAAATTCTTCTTAAGGACCACAATATCTTCCCACATGAAATAGTCGAGGTAAGCAACTCAACATTTGACACCTCCAAGGTAAACACTTCTCGACTTGAACTTTGTCATGAAAATAGAACTATAAGCATGAGGGAAGATGTTCAAACCTTTAAACCCTCTGATATTTTTTTCGAGAAGAGTCTAGCTTAATACTATAAACGAGAGCTTTTTAGGAGGCAACCCGAGTACTAACAATAATTTCTATTTTATAGTTTTAGTTTTATTCTTATCTCTAGTTTCTCTTTTAGAATTCAATAAATTGAAAAAAATGCACATTCCCAGACCACACGGTCTAGCACACAACCGTGGCCGTAGCCTTGTGTTCTCCGAATCACCGTACTAACATAGTAGAGGTCGTGCGAATCCTGCCCCAACCAACTGCAGAAGTCACGGCACCTACCCCAACATGGCCGTGCGAAGCGGCGTGGGTCAACACTGCCATTATAGAAATAGGCGTGGCATCAGAGACAAACGGGTGTGGCACTCCAACACGCCTAAAACACGGTCGTTCGACATGACCTTACGAATATACTGACTTATCGACCACGGGCATGACTTATCGACCACGGGCGTTTAATCTCTAACACGCCTTCAAACATGATCGTGCGATACAATCGTGTAAAGTAACACACCCTAGATACACGGGCGTTGGACAGCGTTAGAAGCAAAAATCTATTTAAACCCGACAGCCCTTCCCTTTTCCCCTATCTTCTTTCCTCTTTCTTTTTCTTTCAATTTTCTTGTCTTGCATTAGAAAAGGTGTTCAGACTCTTGAACTACACTAAAATCATGCTGAAGAAACATAAGAGGCCAATCACAATCTCCCTATGGGAGACCGATCTATATAAGTTCATACTGGCCGCTTCATTCAAACAACAAGCCAAGGGTCTTTGGGACCATATAGTTTTTATTTTCTTTTTCTCTTTTGCTTCAATTTCCTTCTCTTTAGCAATCTTATGCTTCGTTTAATTTATTTTAATTTAGTTTCTTGGTTTTAGGTTCTAAATGCTACTTGGGAATCACATACCACAGCCTTAGAGGTCACACCCACCTTGCGAACCATCTAACAATAAGGACTCCTTAGTCAATTAGTCTTTTCTTTCAAATTCAGCTTTCTTCACTCCTTAGTCAATTAGTCTTTTCTTTCAAATTCAATTTTCTTCTTAGTCTCCTTTTCTTTATTTCCTTTTTCTTTAATTATAATATTAGTATATTATTAATGTTTCTTTAGATTTCTTGGCTATATCTTTGCAGGCTACCCAATTTCTTTATCTAGCACAAAGATCATCGGTAGACACCCCACTAGACCGGCCCTTCCAACTTATATTTCTCTGCCATCCTCCTAGAAATCACCCAAAATTCAGGAATTGGCACTTTATCCCTCTCTTTTGATCTTATATTAATTTTTATTACCTATCTTTGTACATTGAGGGAAATGTACATCTTAAGTGTGAGGGGATAAAAGTGCCTAACTTTTTGTATTATTCTCAAATTAACGCCTAATTTTTCATTGTCAAAAGTATTTTTCTCATATTACTAATTAGGATGAAATTTCTAATGATTATGATTTTTATTGATATGTTTTAGATTAAGTCATAGTTAATTGTGCATTGATGATTAAATTTAAAGAATACTAGAGAATCAGGCATGGTAAGCCTACTTTCTAAAAAATTAAAATTGATGGGTCGTTGAACTGAATTTGAGTATTACCTTGAAATTTGGAATTTATAAGGATTGATGTCAAAAACACCTATAATTTTTGTGAGATTTTGAGCCTTATAGAGCATATATTCTTTTTCATGCTCACTTTATTGATTATGAGTGTGTCAACTTTGAACTGTTATTCTAGAACTTGCCTCGTTTATACATGTCGAGACCACATTAATGATTTGATATTTTGAGATGATAAAGGCACCTAGGTTTTAACCCATTCACACCACTAAAAAGCCTACCCACATAATTAACCTCTAGTGAACCTTTTAATCCTAACAACCCTTTTTATTGACTCACCCACTAATATTAACCCAAAATCCCTTTGAATTTGTTAGCACCATTCTTTTGACTACCCTTTAATCGAGGTTTGATTTGATTAAGTTACCGAATTATATTAGTTTAGAAGTTACATTTATCATTTATGATGTAATATTTTAGTTTGTTCTTAAATAAAATAAAAATCCAAGTATATTCAATATTAGTAGTATATAAAAATCTTAGAGCATTTAAATTCCAATTGTTGAAGAAAAAGCTCGTATTAAAGTATTATCAAGTTTTAAGTGATGAAAATACTCTTTATTATAGAGTAATTATCAATAGTGGTATAATTAGTTTTCATTCGAAGTAAATATTCATATTTAATTCATTGTTTCTAGTTAGGTAATTTGTCAAGTCAGTCTCAATTCTAACCCTCTAATCAACCTGTATCCACACCCTTAACCTTAGCCTCGTTACAACCCTGATAAAGACCTTTTGATCTGTGTATCATCTCATGAACAGTGGTGGAGATTTGATTTTCAGGCAAGCCTATGGGATTAACTTTTCATGTTTGACTTATGAGTGCTTATTCTTGAACCTTAAACACTTTGAGTGATTTGAGTGAACCTTCAGTGAGGATGTCAATCCTTGTCGGTTTTGAATTAAAGGTAATTATTCAGATAAGGGGGACACCTATGTTTTCGTACTACAAAGGTATGACTTATCGTGATTGAATCTTTAGGACTCTTTGAGTTAAATTATCCATGTATAAATTATCTATGAATTATGATGAGACATTGTCAATAGGAATTATGAATTATGGAAAGTTCGTTTTAGTTGTAAGTTGAGAATTTTGCTTAAGGACAAGCAAAAGCTTAAGTGTGGGGGTATTTGATAAACCGTAAAAGTAACATATTTTAATCTCACATTTCATATGTTTTTGGATGATTTATCCCTGATTTATGTAAAAAGGTGCTCTTAATCCTTTCTTTTCATGTCTTATACTCAGGAAAGCACCTAAGGATAAAAAGAACGTAAAACGAGCTTAAAACGGACCAAATTGGGCCAACCAAGAAATTAACACGGCTAGACTTTAAGCCACATGACCATGCCTTGCCATTTATTTAGAACATGGCCTCACCCTAATTTACACGGCCGTGCCTCGTCGACAAAAGTCCAACATGGTCTGGCCACGACTTACACGGGAATGTGCCATGGGCGTGTCCCTACCACAGGAATGAGTAATTTCACTCGGATTTGGATGCTTGAAGCAAAAAAAAACATACTCCTAAGTCTACTTGAACACCTTAATAGTAATTCTACTTGAATGAGGTACTTAGAAGCCAAGTAAAGCATCTAAGGAGCCTATATAAACAACCCAAGGCAGCCGTTTTAGAGGAGGGAGTTTTAGGCAGAAGTTTTCTGCCAGAACTTTTATTCAGGGAATTACTCGAAGATAGCCAGTTGATCCATCTCAAGAAGCCGGAGTTCTACTCAAGGCAGAGGATCTCCTCTTCAATTCCTTCAGGGGGTTTTAGGGATTTCTTATGTTTTTTTTTTATCTTTTCTCTTGAGATATTTTCTTATTTTGTTATGAACTAAACCATTCAGATACCTGAAGGGGATGAAACCTATGACTGATTTTGTTATTTGATTTCTAAATTATATGATAAGTACTTAGTTTGTTCTTAATTATGTTACTTAATTTAATCTGATGTGCTTAGATGGAGGAGGAATAGACCCTGCCTAAGAGTAAATCTAGCATAATTAAGCGAAATTGATCGAGCACCTAGATATAGGGTTACGAGATATTGCCAGATTAGGGTGAAACCTAATATGGGAGTCCATTGATCAATTCTTCGCTTCCTTAGGGGTTATTCTAAGAGAACGAGAGTTCCACTAATTAACCTAAGGTTAGACATTATTCACCTCGAGAGAGGTTTAATATAGGTTAGGGAGTCTACACAGATTAAGCTAAGTAAAGAAGTCATATGAATTAAAAGTTAGATAACAAGAGAAGTCATAGATGGATTCTTCCTGAGGGTATCATCGTAATTAAATGAGTTTTTCCATAGTCTTTTCCCAAAAGTTTCATTCTTTTGTCTTTGCATCTAGTTTAGTTTTTCATTAGTTTTAGATCAAACCAATCACTCTATATTTTAGGCTAAATAATAGAAAGAAAGTGAGTAGTAGTACTTTTAGGTTCCTTTGGGTTCGATAAAATAATCTTGCCTAAACTATACTATTGTTCGATAGGTGCATTTTCCTCCATCGTTGTCATAGTTAGTCTACATGTTCAATCATTCTTTATAAATATTAAAACTCGACTGTTTGACACGATCATGTACGCATAGTATCCTGCACTTAGTACTACACATGCGACCTATCCGTCTGATACATGTAGTAGCCTGCACTTAGTACTACATACATGACCTAAAACCATCTCATAAGTTTCTTGTACACATAGTGGCCTACACTTAGTACCACACATGTGACCTAGCTACCTCATTCTTATCTTTTCTATTCCGAAGGTTCAACCGGAAATTCTCACTTTTCAACAGTTTACCAATTCATCCATAATCAATCACAATTCATAATTTACATCAACTAATTACTCCATATTCAACCATATCTCATATAATATAACAAAATATTAAAGCATAAATAAAAATGATGTATTATTTACATACAAACTTACCTCGGTATCATAATCGGTGAAAATGACTTATTCGTCACCCTCTTTGTTTTTCCCCCGCTCTAAGTCTGAATCTCGTCTTCCTTGATCTATAACAGCACTTTTAATTTATTTATTCATCCTACTACTCAAATTAGCCTAAATTCACATTTTGGAAAAATTTACACTTTTGCCCCTAAACTGTAATATTTACACTTTTTCCCCTAGGCCCGTAAAATGATTTTTATTCAATTTCTTTGTATTTTAAGCCTAGTCAAACCATTTTCATAACTAAAATGGCCCACAATTTCCACTAATTCACACTTTTATGACAAATTTCATAACTTTTACAAATTAGTCCTTTTAGGCATTTTTACCGAAAATCACTTAGTAAAAGTTGTTTCTCTAACCATAAACATGAATTTTCTACCATTAAACACAAAAATACACACATATTCATCATCGATCAAAACCCTAGACTTTAACCATATCTCAAATTAGTGGTAGAAATAGATAGATCTTGTCACGAGGATTTCAAAAACGTAAAAATCATTAAAAACGGGGCAAGAACGGACTTACAATCGAGCTTGGAAGCTTGAAAAACCATAGCCATGGTTTCCCCTTGTGAAATTCGGCCATGGGGTTGAAGATGGATAAAAATAGGCTTTTAATTTTATTTTTAATTCATTTTAATTACTAAATGTCCAAAATGCCCCTAACTTAAAAATATTCTATTTCACCTATTTCATGTCCATTTTTGTCCAAAAAATTGACCAATGGTCTAATTACCACTTAAGGACCTCTAATTTAAATTTTCATAACAATTGGACACCTCTAACATGTAGAACTCAACTTTTGCACTTTTTACAATTTAGTCTTTTTGAGTAAATTGTAGACCATAAAAATATAATAAAAATAAATTTTTCCTCTTCGAATTTGTGGTCCCGAAACCACTATTAGGACTAGGCCCAAGTTCAGGCTGTTACAACAGCATTCATGCACATCTGATTGAGTGACTGGGTGTAAATGATCGCATGTCAGAGTCTGAAAAATTTATAATATGAATGATCTAGCCTAAAAACTAAATGTGACAATGACTTGAGGCAAGCTCACCTATCAAACAGTAATATAGTTTAGTGGCAAGACCGGATTGTTGAACCCAAAGGAACCAAAAGTACTAATACTAACTTTCTTTTTATTATTTAACCTAAGAATTAAGGGAATTGTTATCTAATATAAAATTAACTAACTACTAAGCTAAAGATGCTAAGAAAAAGAGAATGCATTGGCAAAATAATTGTGGGAAAACCAGTTGATTAAGACAATACCCGGAAGAATCCACCTAGACTTCACTTGTTATCTAACTCTGAACCAAACGATTTATTCACTTGACTTGATCCGTAGGATTCCCTAATTTATATTAATACCTCTCTTGAGGCTACTAACTTCTAACCCTAGGTTGATTAATTCAAATCTCTTCCTAATTAAAACCCCTAGAATTGCATTAACTCGATCTATGGACTCCCATATTAGGTTTGACCCTAATTCGGCAGATTTTCGTCATCCTATCTCTAGAGTTGCGATCAACTCCGCTTAACTATGCTAGATCTACTCTTAGACAGGTTCTATTCCTCCTCTGCCTAAGAGCATAAATGCTTGAATCAATATCCTGAAATATCAAAACAAGAATTAAGAACACATAGTTAAGAACAAATCAAATATTTATCACACAGCTCAGAAAACAATAACAAGATCCGTCTTAGGTTTCATCCCCTCAAGTATTTGAGAGGTTTAATTCATAATAATAAAAGAATACATCTCAGAAGAAAATATAAAACAAAACATAATAAAAACCCTAAAACCCTCTTAAGGAATTGAAAGAGAGATCATCAGTCTTGAGTATGATTCCAGGTTCTTGAGATGAATCAACTGGGTTTCTTCGAGTTAATCCCACAATTCGGCCCCTCTGGCTTGGCTCATTGGCCTAGATGAACGCCTCAAAGGTTGGCCTCTAAGGTGTTTATATAGGCTTTTGGATTGGCTTTGTTTGCCTCTAAGTATCCTATTTCGAATAGAATTGAACAGGTCTCTTCAGGGACACGCCCATGGCACACTCCAATGTAAGTCGAGGCCAGGCCGTGTTCGGGTCTATTAATGAGGCACGATCATGTGGTCTTGGGCCCAAGCCATGTTAATTTTGTAATTTGGCCCATTTACTCCGTTTTCAACCCGTTTTTCATTCTTTTCATCCTCCGGTGCTCTCTTGAGTATAAAATATGAAAACAACGGATTAGGAGCACCTATTTCCATAATTAAAGGGACAAATCATCCAAAAGTATGCTAAATGTGGGATTAAAATATGTGTATATTATGATTTATCAAATACCCCCACACTTAAGCTTTTGCTTGTCCTCAAGCAAAAATCTCAACTCACAATTAAAATGAACTTCCTCAATTTATAATATTCATCGATAATGTTTCATCATAATTCATAGGCAATTTATACATGGACAATTTAACTAAAAGAGTCATGAAGATTCAAACAATCAAAGTCATAGTTTTATAGCATGAAAACATAGGTGTTTCCCCTTATCCGAATAATTACCTTTAATTCAGAATCGACAAGAGTTGACATCCTCACTAAAGATTCACTCAAATCATTCAAGGTGTTAAGGCTCAAAATAAAGCACTCAACAGTCAAATATGAAAAGTTAATCCCATAAGCTTGCCTAAAAATCAAATCTCCACCACTATAAAATGAGATGATACACAAATCAAAAGGTCTTTAAAGGGTTGTAACGAGGCTTAGGTTAAAGGTGTGGATAAATGCTAAATTAAAAGGTTAAAATCGAGATTGAATTGACAATTTACCTAACTAGAAAAATGAACTAATCCTAAATAATTACATCAATTGAAAATTTATAATACTAATAATACGAGCTTATTCTTCAAGATGTTGAATTTAAATGTATAAGCTCACTTGATCACAGAACTAATAATGAATATACTTCGAATTTTTTAAGAACAAATCAAGTAAATACATAATATAAGAAAAATTCAACTACTAAAATAAAATAATTAGGTAACTGATCAAATCAAGTCTCGATAGAAGGGTAGTCAAAAGGAATGGTGATAACAAATACAAGATGGGTTTTAGGTTAATATTAGTGGGTGAGTCAATAAAAGGGTTGTTAGGATCAAAGGGGTGCACTAGGGGTTAATTGTGAAGGTAGGCTTTTAGTGGAGTAAGTGGGTTAAATCCTAAGTGCCTTTATCATCTCTGTATATGAAATCAATGGTGTGGTCTCGACATGTATAATCGAAGCAAGTTCTAGAATAACAAATCAATGTTGACACACTCATAATCAATAAAGTGAGCACGAAAAGAATATATGCTCTAAAAGGCTCAAAATCTCACAAGAATTATGGGTTTTTGATATCATCCTTGTAAATTTCAAACTTTCAAGGTAATAATTAGATTCAGGTAGATAACCTAACAAAATTTTAATTTTGAAAATAGACTTATCATGCTTGATTCTCTAGTATCTTAATGTTTAAATTATCAATGCACAATTATCAATGACTTAATCCAAAACATATCGATAAAAATCATAAATCAACTGGAATTTCATTCTAATTAGTGATATGAGAAAATTACTTAAGCCAAGATATTATTCAGAGATTTGAGAATAATGCAAAAAGTTAGGCACTTTTTCTAAATAATTTTCACCTCCCACACTTAAGATGCACATTGCCCTCAATGTACAAAGATAAATATTCACAATATAGTAAGAAAATCAAAAGAGAGGGAGAGAAGTTAAACTTCCTGAATTTTTGGATGGATTCCTTGAATTGGAAGTATGGAAACTTGATTCGGAGATGAAAGATAAGTTGGAGGGGCACCTCTAATTCCTGCGCTAGATGAAGAAATTGAGAATCTTGTGAAGAGTTAGCTAGGAAATAATAAGAATAATTCTAAATATACTAGTTATATATTTAAATAAAATAAAAATAAAAAGAAAGAGTGTAAAAAGTGAAATAAGACTAAAAGAACCAATTAATGGACCGAAAGGTCCTTATTGTTAGATGGTTCGCTAGGTGTGTGTGATTTCTAAGCTCGTGGTGTGTGATTCCCAAGCAGCCTTTAGAACCTAAAACCAAGAAACTAAAATAAAATAAACCATATTTAGTATAAGAAAAATAAAGATAAGGAAATTAAAAGAGACGAGAAAAGAAAAAGAGAAAATAAATGGACTCAAAGGTTCTTTTCCTATCAAGTTAATAAAGCGGCCGGTATGAACTTATGTAGATCAGTCTCACATAGGGAGACTGGGATAGGATCCTTCCGTTTCTTCGACATGAATGTTGTGAAAATCAAGGGCTTGTAAGATGAAGAAGGAGAAAAGGAAATGGGAAAAACTTAAAGGGTATGGAAGAAGAGAATGGAGAGTGGGTGAGAAGAGGAATAGGTGGTTTAAATAAAATTTTCAGCTCTAGTACATCCCCACGCCCGTGTTTCATGGTCATATCACACGGCCGTGCAGTGATTATTTTGCTTCTCACACGCCTGTGTGGAGGGCGCCACGCCTGTGTTGATATAACAGTGTCGGCCACGGTCGTGGTGCTTAGTCGGAGCCCGTGGCTTAAAGATATTTTTTCTCCTATTTTGTACTATCTCTGTCATGCCAGCACGAAAATCTATAGTACCCATATGGCCATGGCCACGGCCGTGTGCAAGGTCGTGTGATGCAGAAATCTGCTTCATTAACTTGGTCAGTTTGTAGTTAGGTGCTAAAAGACAGAGAATAACAAAAAATGAATAGGGTTAGTGCTTGGGTTGCCTCCCGAGAAGTGCTCATTTAAAGTCTTAAGCTAGACTTACTTCTCATTCGCACATTCATAGTGGTTTGAGGAGTGAAAATCCTTTCCCATGCTATCATTATATACTTTACGTCGAGTAGCATTTACTTTAAAAGTACCAAATATGGGATTACTTACGTCGATTGTTCCGTAAGGGATGACGTTGAGTACCTTAAGAGGGATCTCTTCATTTGTATTTAGACTTGACATGGCTATTCTTGGGTCTATTTTACCCAACAGTACATGATCTCCTATTTTGAGGTGATTAGATGTTCCTATAAGCTCGTCTGGAGGTTCCTTCGGTTTCACTTCATGTGGTTTTGATTCCTCCTTGAAGTGTGCCTTCCACTCGTCTAGTTCATCAATCTGAAGCCTTCGTTCCTCATAAATTTCTTCTTTATCGGTACAAGGTCTAAGATCTGGCTCAGTATGTGATTTCATAGTGTTTCTTTTAAAGAAAGTTGAACCAAATGATTATCAATAGAACCTACGTTCTCACCTTTATCACTCGATGTCCTAGCTGAGTCGAGAGCTTGAAGACTGATTGATTCATCACCTACACGAAGTGTGAGTTCACCTGTACTAACATCAATTTTAGATCTGTCAGTTGCTAAAAAGGGCCTTCCTAAAATTAAAGGAATCGTATTATCCTCATCCATATCTAAAACAACAAAGTCTACGGGGAATATAAATTTGTCAATTTTAACGAGTACGTCTTCAATTATACCCCTAGGAATTTGAATAGTCTTATCAGCTAATTGAATACTCATCCTAGTTTGTTTGGGTCTCCCTAAACCTAGTTGTTTAAACATTTTATAAGGCATAACATTTATGTTTTCCCCTAAATCAGCTAACGCGTTATTAATAGTTAAACTACCAATTAAACATGGAATTGTAAAACTCCTTGGATCTTTTAATTTTTGTGGTAGTTTGTTTTGCAACATTGCTGAGCACACTGCATTTAACTCCACATGTGACTCCTCGTCTAACTTTCGCTTGTTTTTCAAAAGCTCTTTTAAAAATTTCCTTGAATCTGGCATCTGCGACAAAGCTTCAAGAAACGGTAAGTTAATATGTAATTTCTTTAAAAGTTTAAGAAACTTACCAACTGTTCATCTGAATTGTCTTTCTTCATCGAATCGGAATATGGTATATGAGATTGGTATTCTTTAATTATCGGTTTTGGTTTTTCTTGGTTTACCTCAACCTCATATTCACTTACCACAGGTTCTTGCCTTGGCTCAGGTTTAGAATCTACTAACCCTTCACTATTCTGAGTGGTTATGGCTTGAAGTTGCTCTTTTGGGTTAGTCTCAGAGTTACTTGGCAAGCTACCTTGTGGTCGTTCGGAGATCAGCTTAGTGAGTTGCCCTAACTAGTTCTCGATTCCTTTAATCAATGCTTGTTAATTTTTAAGTGTTGTTTCGGTGTTTTAAAAATGAGTTTTTAACACCGCTATGAATTTTGTCAGCATCTCCTCAAGATTTAGCTTCTTTTCCTGTGGTTAGGGTTGTTGTTAGAAGTTTGGAGGAAGTTGTTGTCTCTGATTTCCTTGACCACCCCATGAGAAATCGGGGTGGTTCCTCCAACCTGGATTATAAGTACTACTATAAGGGTTATTTTGAGATCTGATATTGTTACCCGTATAGTTTATCTGTTCACTTTCTATGCCATGATTGTAGGGTGGGTACTCAGTATTCACCACACCTCCTAGATTTGAATCACATTGCATTACTGGGTGTACCTGCGAGGAACCACACAAACCATCAATCTTTTTATTTAACATCTCTACCTGATTTGATAGCATGTGACTGCGTCGAGGTTGAAAACTCCGGCTGTTTTTGTTGGCCTTGTCCTTGTAACTTGCCACTAATAGTTGTTCAGTGACATCTCATCTATAAACTCATAGGCCTCCTTAGGAGTTTTGTTATTCAAGGTTCTGCTAGCTGCTAAATCAATCAGTTGTCTCATTGAAGGGTTCACACCATTATAAAAGGTTTGGACCTGTAGCCACAAGGGTAATCCATGGTGTGGGTACCTTCTCAATAGATCTTTGTATCTCTCCCATGCATCGTATAGTGTTTCTAAATCCATCTACACAAAAGAAGAGATATCATTCCTTATTTTGGCCATTTTGGCCGGCGAAAAATATTTTAATAAAATTTTTCGGTCATTTGTTTCCATGTAGTGATTGATCCTCGTGGAAGAGAATTCAGCCACTGTTTAGCTTTATTCCTCAAAGAGAAGATAAATAACCGAAGACGGATGGCATCATTAGAAACGCCATTAATTTTGAAAGTATCACAAAATTCTAAGAAATTTGCCAAGTGATTATTTGGATCTTCATCCTGCAAACCATCAAACTGAACAAATTACTATATCATTTGTATAGTGTTAGGTTTCAGTTCAAATTTATTAGCAGCAATAGCATGTCTAACAATATTTGACTCAGTTCCTGTTAAATTAGGTTTAGCATAATCATACATAGTTCAAGGAGCATGATTTTTGGCCACCTCTGGAGGTAGCAATTATTCTCAGCCATTTCTACAGTAATATTAATTTCGTTCTCTTGCTCTTCTTGTATGTAGTTTAAGCTTCGCCTTATTTCTCTATGATTTTTGCGAGCCTTACCTTTAATATCATTGTCGTAAACTAAGGGTCATGTCGGGTTCCTTCTAATTATAAACTAGAGGTACCTACCAGGAAAAGAAAAAGAAAAAGAAAATTAGAGAAGTAAAAATAAAATTTAATTGTAAAAATAAATATAATAAAATATGGCTAAAGTAATAAAAATTGAGCTTTCTTAATATTTCAGCTCCCCGGAACACGGCGCCAAAAACTTGATCGTGTTTCAAAGTCTTAAAAATTTATAATATGAATGATCTAGCCTAAAAACTAACTGTGACAATGACTTGAGGCAAGCGCACCTATTGAAAAGTAGTATATTTTAGTGGCAAGACCGAATTGTCGAACCCAAAGGAACCAAAAGTTTTAATAGTAACTTTTTTTATTATTTAACCTAAGAATTAAGGGAATTGTTATCTAATCTAAAATTAACTAACTACTAAGCCAAAGATGCTAAAACAAAGAGAATGAATTAGGGAAATACTTGTGGGAAAACCAATTGATTAAGATAATACCCGAGGAAGAATCCACCTAGACTTCACTTGTTATCTAACTCTAAACTAGTCAATTTATTCACTTAACCTGATCCGTAAGATTCCCTAATTTATATTAATACCTCACTCGAGGCTACTAAAGTCTAACCCTAGGTTTGATTAATTGAAATCTCTTTCTAATTAAAACCCTTAGAGTTGCATTAACTCGATCTATGGACTCTCATATTAGGTTTGACCTTAATCCGGCAGATTTTCGTCATCCTATCTCTAGGGTTGCGATCAACTCTGCTTAACTATGCTAGATCTACTCTTAGAAAGGGTCTATTCCTCCTCTGCCTAAGAGCATAAATGCTTGAATCAATATCATGAAATATCAAAACAAGAATTAAGAATACATAGTTAAGAACAAATCAAATATTTATCATACAGCTCAGAAAACAATAACAAAATCAGTCTTAGGTTTCATCCCCCTCAGGTATTTGAGAGGTTTAGTTCATAATCATAAATGAATACATCTCAGAAGAAAATATAAAACAAAACATAAAGAAACCCTAAAACCCCCTGAAGGAATTGAAGGAGAGATCCTCAGTCTTGAGTATGATTTTGACTTTTTAAGATGAATCAACTAGCTTTTTTCGATTTAATCCCACAATTCTGCCCCTCTGGCTTGGCTCATTGGCCTAACTGAATGTCCCCTTGAAGGTTGGCCTCTAGGGTGTTTATATAGGCTTTTAGATTGGCTTTCTTTGCCTCTAAGTACCCTATTCTTAATAGAATTCAAACAGGTCACGCCAAGGACACGCCCATGGCACACCCCCGTGTAAGTCGAGGCCAGGCCGTGTTCAGGTCTGTTAATGAGGCAAGACCATGTGGCCTTGGACCCAGGCCGTGTCAATTTTGTATTTGGCCCATTTACTCTGTTTTTGGCCTGTTTCTCATTCTTTTCATCCTCTGGTGCTCTCTTGAGTATAAAACATCAAAACAACGAATTAGGAGCACCTATTTCCATAATTAAAGGGATAAATAATCCAAAAGTATGCTAAATGTGGCATTAAAATATGTGTATATTATGGTTTATCAGTAAATCTATTTGTTTATATTCTATCTGCTTGTCTTAACGTTTGTGACTATTCTAATTACGGGTATTAAAGTGTAAGCGTAATTCTAATTTTTTATCATTGTGTTTGTGTTGATTGTTGCATATGGTCGGGACGTAGGTTCCGAGTTTACCTCTGTTTTTGTGTATCTCTGAAAATACACTATGCCATTGAACTGATATTTGGGTTTCGTTCTATAATCCTATTGTTTGTCACTATTTGGACTCACATTGAGCTCGTGTAGCTCACCCCTTTAGTGTTTCCCCTTTCAAGTACATTATCATTTTTAAAGCTTAGACTAGGCATGCCAAGGTCTCAGATAGTCATGATAAGGAAACATGTTTAAGAGTCTTCTTTTCGATTGCTATTTTGGTAAATGGTTTTGAAATGTAAACAGTTATAATAATTGTGGTACGATTTTAATTTGGGCTTTTCGTAAATGGTTTTCTTTAGATAATTTTTTTTTTGTAGTAACGAGACTTTATTTCTAAGCATTTTTATAAAACTTAAATGCTGCAATTTTTTTTCAGTTTGTTAAACTAAATTTCCCATGATCATTTCGGTGATCAATGTGACATCCAAATCGACCTAAACTTCTAGGCCGGGTTCTGGGGCATAACATTTAGTGGTATCAGAGTAATGTTTGTAAAAACTTGGCTTGTGTTTTATGTAACCGTATGCGTGTGTCTTCATTTTAAAGAAAAATTTTGGGAAACTATAACACAATGTTTTGAGATGAGTTATGATTGGAAAAACCTTTCTGCAAAAATAAGATGTTCGAGACTCCGATGCCGGTCTGAGCTAAACTTAGGGAATTGTACGATTAGTTCGGTAAGCTTAGAATTGTAATATTTAGACATTTATGCTTGTGTGAGATTTTGGAAATTGTGGGTTCTTAAATCTTAGGTACAAGATCGATATGGATTTTGAAAGTAAGTGAGATCACGAAGAGCCATCTACTTCTCCGGGACGTGTGTCTATTCTAGAATCAAAGGTTAATGCAATTCTGCCAACTTTGGGTAGCGATAACCTGAAATTTGCTGAGGCATTGACTCGTAGTGATGGAAGTTCTAGAGGAAGTGTTTGAGGCTAGGTTAGAGAGGACTAGAGAAATGCTTAAAGCTAGGTGCATAGATTGTAGGAATAAAAAGATCACAATCCTCCAAGGTTGGAGCCTCAATTTTCGAAACGTGTTGGAACGCATTTGAGTGGCAATAAAGGTTTTCTGGAGGGTATAGGTACTGGTACGAGCACTATGTTTTATGAGCACTGTAAGAAGTGTCATCAGGACAATTGCTGGAAAAAATCAGGAGCATGTTTTCAATGCGATTCCATAAAGTATCGGATCCAAGAGTGTCCTCGACGAATTTGAGACAGGTATGGTTGTGAATGTTTCGATGTTTTGATTGGAGCATAGTAATTGTATGATAGGATAGATATGTATCTGCTTTAGTGGTTAAATGTTTTGGGTGTGTGTATGATGGCTTGAGTTCAAGTCTAGCGTAGTAGCGTTTCGGGACTAGAGTACGCAGCGAGAGCATACTGGTATAGCTTGTGTTATACTAGTATTGATAAACCGTAATGTATACATATTTTAATCTCACATTTAGCATACTTTTGGATGATTTATTCCTTGAATTGTGGAATTTCGTACTCCTAATCTTTTAATTTCATGTTTTATCCTCAGAAGAGCCCCCGAGGATGAAAAGAATGAGAGACGAGCAAAAAATAGAGAAAATGGGCCAAAGAATGAGTTGCACACGACCTGGGCCCGAGACATACGGTCGTGCATCATTAGCAGATCCGACCATAGCCTGGATTCGATTCACATGACCGTGCCACGCAGACGTGTCCATGCCGTAGCAAAGAAGAGTTTTATTCAGATTAGGGTACTTAGAGGAAAAGAAAGACATTCCAAAAGCCCATATAAACACCCTAGAGGCCAACCTTCAAGGGGACATTCAGCTAGGCTAAGGAGCCAAGCCAAAGAGGCCGAATTGTGGGATTCACTCGAAGAGAGCCAGTTGATCCATCCCAGAAGCCAGAATCACACTCAAGACTGAGGATCTCTCCTTCAATTCCTTCAAGGGGTTTAAGGGTTTTCTTTATGTTTTGTTATTTTTCTTCAGAGATGTATTCTTTTATGATTATGAACTAAACCCCTCAAATACCTAAGGGGATGAAACCTAAACTGGATCTTGTTTTTATTTTCTGAACTATATTATAAATACTTGATTTGTTCTTAACTATGTGTTCTTAATTCTTGCTTTAATATTTTAGGATATTGATTCAAGTATTGATGTGCTTGGGCAGTGGAGCAAAAGTCCATGTTTAAGAGTAGATCTAGCATAGTTAAGCGGAGTTGATTGCAACCTTAGAGATAGGATGACGAAAATCTACTGGATTAGGGTCAAACCTAATATGGGAGTCCATAAATCAAGTTAATGCAATTCTAGGGGTTTTAATTAGAAAGAGATTTCAATTAATCAACCTAGGGTTGGACGTTAGTAGCCTCTAAAGAGGTATTAATATAAATTACGGAATCTTACGGATCAAGTCAAGTGAATAAATCGTCTGGTTTAGAGCTAGATAACAAGTGAAGTCTAGGTGAAGTCTTCCTCGGGTATTGTCTTAGTCAATTGGTTTTCCCACAAGTATTCCCAATTCCTTCTCTGTGTCTTAGCATCTTTAGCTTAGTAATTAGTTAAATAAACATTAATCGCTTTTATTTTAGGCTAGATAATAAAAAAAGAGTTAGTACTAGTACTTTTGGTTCCTTTGGGTTCGACATTTCGGTATTGCCACTAAGCTATACTACTGTTCGATAGGTCGCTTGCCTCAATCATGGTAATAGTTAGTTTCTAGGCTCGATCATTCAATATATAAATATTAAGACTTTTTCCACCACCATCAAATATTTTGTTAATGGGAAATTTCGGGGACAAAATTTTCTTAAGGATGGGTGAGTTGTAACATCCCAAATTTTGGGGTTAGAAGTTTTGAGTTTTGTGGTTAGGGTCAGTGAGTAGGTTGTGCTATTGTGTTTAGTTGTGCATTTAAGTGACAGAATGGGCTTGCTGGTCTGGTGGTTGGCAGTGTGTTAGTTTGCCTTTGGGTCCCGAGTTCAAGCCCTTATGAGTGTTTTAAGGGACCATTTTTTTGTTTTAAATGTTTAGATAATTAATTTTTATTTAATGTTTATTTTATTATTTTATTATTATTTCTTTCTTTCTTTCTAGACGTTTTCCTCTTCCCCTTTCTTTGTTTTCTTTTTTGTTCTTTCTTCTTATCTTTTTCTGGAAACAGTTGTGTTGTGGTTTTTGGAGAGCTTTGGTTTCTTGGACGTCGAGTCGAGTTCTGGACGTCTCTGATCATGAATCAGGTGTGGGTTCAAACTCTTCAATTTTAATTTGTTGTCTTAATTATGTGGAACTTGACATGTTCTAAGTGTTTTGGTGAATTTTTCGTAAAACTTGGTTTTCTATGGCATGTTTCTGATCTATTAGAGTCTAAGGGTGTTTGTGTGTGAATTCACGATTTGTAGGATGTTTCGAGGTGGTTTCGGGACCATATGGGTGACCACATGGGCATGTGCTAGTTTGCACGAACGTGTGGACTTGGGGATTAGGGCTTTTGGATGGAAATTCATGCCACACGGCCTGGTCACATGATCGTGTGGCTGATTTGGGGAAATTAGTCGATTTTCATACGACCGTGTCCCCTAGGCACACGAGCGTGTGTGATTGGGAATTATGGTTTTAGTGATTTGGTGCCACATGGCCATGTGGCTAATTTTGGGATTTAAGGATCCGAAATGAGCTTGTGTTTTGGACACACGGCTGTGTTTGATGGGGACACGGCCATGTGAGGGTGTATGCCCTATACTCTATTTTAGCACAAATGCAGAGAGAGTTACACAGCTTGTTCACATAGCCATGTCTCCTGGCTCACATGGGCGTGTGCCTCAACCACACGGGTGTGTTGACCTCTACACAAGCATGTGACCCCCGCACAGCCTAGGAATTTTCCACACAGCCAGCCGTGTGGCCCTAAGTCACCAATTTTAGTTATATGAATTTTTAATTTGAAAGTGTGTCTGTGTGTTTCGACCCTTGGCTAGGCTTTAGTAAGGGTAGTTAAGACTCTGATCTGGGCTTCGGCTTATGTGTTATTTGTTACTTTTGTGCGAGATATCTGATTCTGAACACGGTTAGATGGGTGTGTGCATGTCTATTTTTGTATGACTGTCTGTCGATGTGTTCCTTGTTTCTGTGAGGTTGTAAGCATACGTAAACTTGCATAAAGTAATTTTTGGGTTGGTTATGAAGAGAAGGAAGACTGATTCTGATCTAATCTGGCAGTTTAACTACAACTTATTGGTACAGTAGTTTACCGCACTGTACTGCATATACGCCAGCTTTGTTGAGTATTATTATCTGATCTGTAGTTTAAACTACAACATGTCTGTATAGTGGTTTACCATAATGCATTGTACTACATATACGCCATCTTTACTGCGTGTTATTATCTGAGTGGCTTAGTCCACATACATGGTGTGTAGGGTTGGATGGGCCTTTCGAGGTCCTTTATGGTGTGTTTGGTTGGTGAGCTTAAATAGCTCTTTTGGGGTGTGATCGAGGGACGGAGAGGTGTGTTCGCTGATAGGCAGGTTTATACTACATTCATACGCATCTGATTGAGTGACTGGGTGTAAATATATTTGTCTGTATTCTATCTGCTTGCCTTAGCATTCGTGACTGTTTTAATTGCGGGTATTAAAGTGTAAGCGTAATTTTGATTTTCTTATCATTGTGTTTGTGTTGATTGTTGTGTATGGTCGAGACATATGTTCTGAATTTACCATTTGTTTTTGTGTATCTCTGTAAATACACAATGCCATTGAATTGCTATTTGGATTTCTGTTCTATAATTCTGTTATTTGTCACCTTTTGGACTCATACTAAGCTTGTGTAGCTCACCCCCTTAGTGTTTCCTCTTTCAAGTACATTATCATTTTCTGAAGCTAGACTCGGCATACCGAAGGTCTCGAGTAGTCATGATAAGGAAACATGTTTAAGTGTCTTCTTCCGATTTCTATTTTGGTAAATGGTTTTGAAATGTAAATAGTTATAAGAACTGTGGTATGATTTTAATTTGGGCTTTTCTTAAATGGTTTTCTTTGGACAATTTTTTTTTTTAGTAACGAGACTTTATTTTTGAGATTTTTTACAAAACTTAAATGCTACAATGTTTTTCTCGATTTGTTAAACTAAATTTGTCATGATCATTTCGTTGATCAATGTGACCTCCAGAATCCAGCCTAAACTTCTAGGTCAGGTTTTGGGGCATTACAAAGTGAATAGACTATGTATGAGTGACTCGTATACTTTGATGTAAGTAAAATACTAAGTTCAAATAGATAAGAAACTGAAAGCTAGTGCATTGAGTATACGACTTCTGTAGTATGTAGCATCATTCACAATAATGGAATTTATAACCCAACTAATGGGTAAATGACATCCTCTCATCAGTATTACATGATCTATGAAAACTAAACATGGCCACGAGTTGTTTAATCTATATGATAAATGACTTGACTACTATTTAATAATAATTAACTTTTCATAAATAAATATGTAATGGTTAATATGAGATAAAATAGGAGTATATTGTGAGAATGAATTTATCCCAAAAAGATTATGAATATCCTATGAAGGAAACACACTTATGACAAGGTCATTAGACGAACATTGGTTAAGTAGCTTCGTAATGGTATGTAATTAGGAAGAGTTCAGTCACGATATTGTGGTGGAACGACTTCGGTCCTTCCGCTAGCTTGTTGAAACCAGAAATGAATTGCTTGTAGAACCGGATGAATAGAAATAAATGGAAATGAAGTTAGAAAAATGGGTCGCATTCACAAATGAATGCATTTTCTTACTAAGTATAGAAATGACTTGAAAATTAATTTAAGGTTTTTGAATTATTGTTTAATTCATTTTAATTAAATAATTCAAGTTCAAAAATGGAATTAAATTAAATAGTCATTATGAATCCATATTATATGTAAATTAAATATATTTTCAATAGATTCTTTTATGGTAAAATTGATATGACTTTAATAGAATTAGAATTGGATTGAGCAAATTATTTAATTAAATAATATTTATTTCGAGAAATTGAAAATAAATATTAGGTTGGATGAAATTATAAAGTTTTGAGTCAAAAATTTAGGAAGCACATATAATTGGACCCAATACAGGAGAGGCCCAAACCCCTCATGTTACATGAGAAGGGCGACAACCCAAGTGTTATCATCTAGAGTGTGTCGCCCCTAGTTAGACTATGAAAGTGTTTTCTATTAAAATAAATATTATTTATATTATTCTTATTTAACCATAATTTCTCTCTCTCTATAAATAGACACCTTTGGTAGAGAAAAAAAATTGATTCATACATTGTTATTTCGTTGAAAAATAGGGAGAATTCGTCCTAAGCATAAATTTTATTATTTCTAGAATAACAATTTTTTTTTCTATTTATAGAAAGAGAAATTGCTTTTCACTGAAAGTAGTAATTCAGTTTCTAACAAGGATAACAAAGAAGGTCATTCGGTTGAAAGCCGAAAACGATACAAATTCATCTCGAACAAAGTACAAGTACTTTTCGGGAAAAAATTATTACTATAAACATCATAAACCTATTAGAATTTTAATTTTTTTTTTTAAATTTTCGTTATAACTAAAAATCGTGTTCTTAACTAAAATATTCTAACACTATCATGTTTTGTTCAAAAGCTTTCAATACAACGTATTTTTTATGATTAAAGATTATTTAATGTAAATGTTATTAAATTATTTTACATTCTTTCAACCAAATAAAATAATTTTATATTTTAAATAACTGAAGCAAATAATGAAAATTAGCATTACTAATAATTTATTAAGTAATCTAAATAGAAAGTAATATTACCAAAGCTAATGAAACATTCTCTAAATACCTCACTAGTACTGTTGTAAGAGCTAAAAGTTACTATAGGATGTTTTACATGCAATGCGAGATATCCGGTAACTATTTGTTATGTAAAAGAAAGTATATATACATCTTAAATCCAATCAATCAAATCCAACTTAATCTGTGAACAGGTGCAGATTTATAGAGGAAGACAAAATTATAGCAAAGAATACTCGCATGATGAATTTGGGTTAATGGTTTTTTCAGTGCTAATAACATAAACATAATGCTTTTGACTATTGCTTGATTGGGTTCTTTTGAATATATTGAGACCTTTGGAAGTGGTAGCATGGTGGAGTTCCCACTTTGTATATAATTTAGGAAGATTTAATTTTCTTTTCTACTTTGTATAATTGTCAAATCTAAATTTCAAATTTTGTTTTAAAAAATCAATCTACTTGAATTAATCTTGACAATTACTATTAAAACTAATATTTAAATTTGAATAAGTGATAAAGAACAACTTTCACTCAATTAAAGGTTCACATAACACGAATCAAGAAGATTGCATTCTATGTCTAATATATTTTTTTTATGTATACAAGTTCATCTTTAAAAGAAAATTGATAAGAGATAATTTTTTTATAAATCATCAAGAACCAATTGAACATGCAAACTTCATGTGCATATGTCCATAACTTCTAGATTGTGAAAATAGTCAACCTTTGACATGTTATAAGAAGTTACACTTTAACAAGCTTCACTCAATCCCATATAAATCACACTATTTTAAACGATTTGTTGGCAATGCCTTAGTTGTGAAATCTTTAATCTATAAGTTTGTATTAGTGCATTGAATATAAACTTCTTGTTTTCTTACGTGATATTTAGTAGCAAGATACTTTGTAACGCCCTAAATTTTTTTATATCTGCTTCTGTTAAATTTTGACATAAATAGGTACCTGCGATAGTGGTTATATGTTTTGGGGTGTGTGTGAGGTCCCAAGTTCAAGCCTTACCTTTGATAAATTTTGGTATTTTTCTGATGTAAGCCTTATACTTACTTAGTGGGCTTATATTTAATTGTCTGTAATTTTATATCAGAATGAGCTTGTTGGTTGAGTGGTAAGGGAGTTTGTGTGTTGTGTGGAGATCTTGTGTTTGAATCTTTGCGCAAGCATGATTTTTGATATTTTTGCTCTGTTGGCTTGAAGAGTTTTGATTGGACGAAAAGTCTGAGTGGTGGTTGTTAGTGGGATTAGTGGAGAGATTTGAGGGGTATGGGGAGTTATGTGAATTATCCTCATGTTTTATCTTCTTCTTTTTTCAGAAATCTCTCTACTTCTGACGTTCTATTTCCCCCATCACTCTACCGAAATTTTTCTTGGAATTTCCCCTCTTCCTTTTTCATTTTGTTTCCCTAATTCATCTTTTCTTTTGGCAAACGCGAAGTACACTTGTGAGGGTTCAATGAGTTTTTATTTTTGTTCGTCGTAGTTGTGTATTGAGCGATTAAGAATCTGATATTCACTGTAATTGATGGTGTAGGAGAAGGTTTCAACAGTGAAATATGTTTCTTTGGTTTAACAAATGTTAACGAAGGTTCTTCGTCGGTGGTAAGTCAGGTTTCTGTTAGTTCATTTTGTGGAATTTGTTAATCAATTGCTAAATCGATGTTGGATACTCTAGTTTTAGGTTTCGGAAGCTCAGGAGTGTCTTCACTGTAAAACAGTACCAGGTGTGTACCCAAAACGCAGAAATTGAGCTTTAGGCAAAAGCTAAAATGGCCACTGTCGATGCCACACGACCGTGTGGTAGGCTGTGTACGACAACACGGCCATGTGATCGATGAAGCCAAGCGATGTGTTCAAGACAAGGCCGTGTGATGGCTGGAGTGTGGCTATGTGGGCCACACGGGCTAGACCAAATTGGGCATATGGGCCACACGGGCGTGTGATAGCTGGGCCAGGCCGTGTGATCCACACGGGTCAAGGCCAATTTGGACGATGGGCAAACCACATGTGCGTGTGGGCCTATTTAGCTAAAATGTTTCTTAGGGTTGCACGGGTCACCTAAGTCGACTGTGGACCTACTGTAGGGTCAGTAAGCACTACTAAGACCCTAAATCGTGTGACTTGAATGTATAATGTATGTATTGAGCATGTTAAGTTTATGCATGTTTATTGATTCGTATGTATGACTGATAACTAGATTTTAGCATATAAGCATGTAATTCTGTATGTCTGCATTGAGCATGTTTAGTTGCACCTGCATTGGGGTGGGATGATTGATTATTGGAGGAAGTGTATTGAAAGGCTTTCATGCCTATTATCTGGCAGCTCAGTTGCAATATTATTGATATGTTCCGCATTCGGTTCAACTTGGTGTGTAGGGCTGGGTGGGTGTTTTAAACCCTAATGTGTGTAGGGATGGTCAGAGATGGTGTGTAGAGGCTGGTTGGTATGATACTGATTTCTATTATTGTGTGCATACTGTATATGAGATGGGCTAAGGCCCTAAATTAGACCTGAAATTGTATATGAATGGGTAAGGCTTAAACTGTATTCGAATCTGTAATAGGCTTAGGCCCTAGACTGCATTTGACTGATAACTATTGTTTGACTGTATGCATGTCTTCTGTGGGGATTACACACTGAGTTTACATAACCTCACCCTTTTCTGTTTTATCTGTACAGGTAATCCCCAGACTTAGACGGATTGGTGCGGTGGAGGACTCAATGGTGACCACATAACTATTGAACTGCTTTAAAATTCATTTATGGTTTTTATTTCCTATTTTGTTTGAGGTAATTTTTGATGTAATTTGGGACTTTTGGATTGTTTGTCTTTATTTTGGATTTTAACTGTTTTCATGAACTTGTAAACTATAAAACTCAATGAAAACTCATTTTAACTAAAAACAACGCTTTTCCTAAACGCAAACGGTTTTCTTAAAATACCACTGTTTTTAAAAGCTTCGCTACAGAATATGTTTTTAAACAAATCAAATTAACGAGAAAATAATTTTGAAATTGATGAGGGATAGATAGAAGCTAATAAATGAAAATGGTCTTAACTTGATAAATTTGATTTCATATCCCATTCCATGTGACATCGCCAGATTTGGCCATAATGTCTAGGCTGGGTTTGGGGTGTTACATTTAGTGGTATCAAAGCTAGGTTGCAAAACTCGACTGTGGATTTTGGGTTTTAAAACTTGGTTTTAAAGAACTGATTTTCAAATGATTTGAAATGATTTGATTGAAAATATGGTACACTAAGTCTCCGGCGCCGATCCAGTAAGTATTCTGATAAACTTTTATGGTATTATAGATACTCTATTCTAAAAACACTCTAATTAGTGTATACTGAAACTGTAGTGAAACTGAAAAACTAATAGAGATTATACTTGCAAAAATAAACTCTGAATTTATGATACTGCTTACATAAAAAAATTGTTAATAAATACTGAAACTGTAATTGATTCATAAAATTCATAATACAGATAGATCTGAATAGAAATGAGTGCACGAGGTATCTATAGACGTAGTACTAGAGGTCGAGGTAGAGGCCGTAGGGGGCCTCGATTTGAGTCATCTTCTCGGGTTGCATACCGAACCTAAATATGAATGAGATGCTGGTGTCACCTGTTACTGAAACTGGGTCTCAAGATCGTATGGCTGGGGACGACGAATTGTCCCAGGCTATGTTAAGGATACTGGATAGGGTCGCTGGGCCCAACACTAGATCTGGGGGCCGAGGGTCGTTAACGGAACGACTCCGATCTAATGGAATTGAACTTTTTAAGGGTTTCACTAGAGTCACCCCTAATGTGGTTGAGTATTGGATGGAGGCTATTGAGAGGATAATGGATGATTTAGATTGAACCCCGAATGGAAATTGAAGGGTGCTGTCTTGTTGCTTTGTGATGAGGCCTATTAGTGGTGGCTGACCGTTAAGGAGGGCACTCAGCCTGATCGCTTGTCTTGGGAGTTCTTTAAGTCTTCCTTCCAAAAGAAGTATATGGAAGCAAGTTACATCGATGCTCATAAGCGTGAATTTTTAAACCTCACTCAGGGAGACCGATTAGTGGCGAGTATGAGGCTAAATTTGTGAGACTGAGTCGTTATGCACGAGGTATGGTGCCGTCTGAATATGAGAGATGTGTCCATTTTGAGGATGGCCTTAAGGATAATCTGAGGGTACTGATAGCTCTGCAGAGGGAGCGAGAGCTTTCTATTCTTGTAGAGAAGGCGAAGATCGCCGAAGAGGTTAAGCGCATTGAGCGGCAAAACAGAGATCGTGAGAGGGTAAGAACAAGAGGGATTCAGAGCCCTCGAGTTCGGTATAGAGTCCTAAGAAAAAGGTCAGGACTGATGGGCCAGCTAGAGCTGGGCCCCCTATTGCTCCTACTAGATTATAGCCATGTGAAGATTATGATAGACGCCATCAGGGCGAGTGTTGGAGGAGGACTGGGGCTGTTTGAGGTGTGGGTCATTAGATCATCGTATTCAGGAGTGTCTGCTAAGGGCCGATCAGGTGAAAGCCTCGAGTTTTGGTACTGCACAGCCACAGAGGGTAGTTCAGTAGCCATCGAGGGGCTATGGTCAGGCTAGAGGTGGTAACGGTATGGGCCGTGAACAGAGAGCACTAGGCAGAGGTGCTGGACAGACTGAGACGAGGCAGCCTACTCTTGTTTATTCTACTCATCGCCAAAAGGACCGAGATGCTCCAGACGTCATTACTGCTACATTCTTAATTTATGATGTACCTTATTTTTCTTTGATAGACATAGGTTCCACACAATCTTATGTAGCTAGCATTGTATCTAAAAACTTGGGGATTTTAGTTTAGAGTACTTCTAGTGAGGTGATTGTACAAGACCATTGGGGCAATTGGTTTGGGTTAGCAAACTATATAGAGATGTTCTGCTAGAGGTTCAAGGGTCGGTATTTCAGGCTAATTTGATGGAGCTTCCTTTTGGGGAGTTTGACTTGATTCTAGGTATGGACTGATTGGTCAAGCACTGTGTCAGTCTGGACTGTGTGACCAAGAGGGTCGTCTTGAGAACTGAGGAGGATGATGCGGTAGTCATGATTGGAGAATGTCAGAATTATTTGACTAGAGTGATCTCTGCACTGGTGGCTGAAAAACTTGTTTGTAAGGGAAGTGAGGCGTTCTTGGCCTATATTAGTGTTTCCATTTCTAGGGACTCTACTATAAAGGATATCAAGATTGTAAGGGGTTTTTCGAATGTCTTTCTTAATTAGCTACCGGATTGCCTCTGAACCAAGAGGTTGAGTTTGGGATCGAACTTTTCTGGGTACAGCTCCGGTGTCCATCGCTCCCTACCATATGGCATCGAAGGAGGTTACAGAGCTTAAGGATCAGTTGCAAGAATTGTTGGACCGTGGTTTCATTCGACCTAGTGTACCTCGTGAGGAGCACCGGCTCGCTTTGTTAAGAAGAAGGATGGGACCATGAGAATGTACAATGACTATCGGCAGTTGAACAAGTTGATCATTAAGCATAAGTATCCACTTCCGAGAATTGATAACTTGTTTGATAGTTTAAAGGGGCTTCGATATTCTCTAAGATCGATCTTCGTTCAGGGTACCATTAGTTGAAGGTTAAGGATGTAGATACACATAAGACCTTATTTAGGACTCGGTATGGGCACTACGAGTTCCTAGTTATGCCTTTTGGGATGATGAATGCACCAACCTCATTTATGGATCTGATGAATCGGGTATTTCAACCTTACTTGGATTAGTTCATCGTGGTCTTTATCGTCGACATTCTAGTATACTCTAAAACTGAAGATGAGCATAATGAGCATCTTAGAGTTGTGCTTTAGATTCTGCGGAAGAAGCAATTGTATGCTAAATTCAGTAAGTGTGAGTTTTGGCTTCGTGAAGAAACCTTTCTAAGGAATGTAGTGTCTACTGAGAGGATTCTAGTCGATCCTAGGAAGATTGAGGTCGATCGATTGGAAACAGCCTAAGAATGTGTTAGAGATCTACAGTTTTCTAGGTCTGACGGGTTATTATCAGCGGTTTGTAGAAGGTTTCTCATTGATTGCAGCGTCCTTAACTAAGCTGCTATGTAAGGGTGTTCCGTTTGTATGGACTGATGTGCAGCAGGAGAGCTTCGAGAAGCTCAATATTGTTCTGACTAAGGCTCCTGCTCTAGTATAGATTGAACCGGAAAGGAGTTTGTGGTTTACAGTGATGTGTCGAATGTGGGCTTGGGTTGTGTTCTGATACAGGATGGTAAGGTTGTGGCATATGCGTCTCGTCAGCTCAAGACGCATAAGGCAAACTATCCAATTCATGATTTGGAATTGGCTACCATAGTCTTTGCTTTGAAAATTTGGGGGCACTATCTGTACGATGAGAGGTATATTATCTACACTAATCATAAAAGCCTTAAGTACCTCCTGACTCAAAAGGAGTTGAATCTAAGGCAGCGTAAATGGATTGAGCTGCTTGAGGACAATAATTGTATTATTGAGTACCATCCTAGCAAGGTGAATATAGTGGCCGATGCGTTGAGCCATAGGGCGATGACTGATCTGAGAGCAATGTTCGCTTAACTTAGTTTGTTGGACAACGAAAGTTATGTTAGTTGAGCTGCAGGTTAAATCGACTTGGATAGAATAGATTCGAGATAAGCAGTTAGAGGATAAATCGCTGGGTTTTCGATTCCGTCAGATTGAAAGTGGTAGCACTACGAACTTTGGGCTGAATAATAATGGGGTACTCTGTTTTCGTGGTCAGATTTTGTACCAAATGATACTGATCTGAGGCAGTCTATTCTGAGAGAGGTGCATAGTAGCCCTTATGTTACGCATCATGGTGGGAATAAGATGTATCGAGATCTTTGAGAACTGTACTGGTGGCCAGGATTGAAACAAAAGGTTACTGATTTTGTGGCACGATGTCTGACATGCTAGCAGGTTAAGGCTGAGCATCAGTTACCTTCGAGTTTGCTGCAGTCGATTAAGATTTCGCTATGAAAGGGGGAGCGAGTAACTATGGACTTCGTTAGTGGGTTGCCTCTAACACCTACAAAGAAGGAATCTGTTTGGGTTATCGTGGATCGATTGACCAAATCTACGTACTTCATTCCAGTTAGGATCGACTATTCTCTTCAGAAGTTGGCGAAGCTCTACATTTCTTAGATAGTGAGACTGCATGGGGTTCCAGTGTCGATTATTTCTAACAGAGATCCTCGTTTCACATCTCGGTTCTAGAAAAAGTTACATGAGGCACTGGGTTCGAGATTGGATTTCAGTACTGTGTTCCATCCTCAATCTAAAAAGGTGATTCAGATACTGGAGGATATGTTAAGGAGTTATGTTATCAATTTTCGAGGCAGTTGGGAAGATTATCTGCCGTTAGCCGAGTTCGCCTATAATAACAGTTTCCAGTTGAGCATTCAGGTGGAACCTTTTGAGGCTCTGTATGGTCGTAAGTGTCGTACTCCTTTGTGTTGGACTGAGTTAGGAAAACGTCGAGTTTTGGGTCCTAAGTTGGTTTCTGAGACTGAGGATAAGGTTCGACTGATTCGGGATTGTCTGAAGACTGCTTCTGATAGATAGAAGTCTTATGCGGATCTGAAGAGGCGTGATATTGAGTACTCTGTGGGGGACTTCGTTTTTCTTAAGGTTTCCCCATGGAAGAAAGTTCTGAGATTCGGTCGCAAGGGCAAGTTGAGCCCTAGGTTCATCGGGCTATACCGAATTCTGAAACGTGTGGTGTCGATCGCTTATCAGTTAGAGCTACCTCCAGAGTTGGACCGCATTCATGACGTATTCCACGTCTCGATGTTGAGGCGTTACCACTCTTATCCTACTCATATTGTCCCTGTTGAGGAAATTGAGGTTATGCCAGATTTGACCTTCGATGAGGAACCGTGTAATGACCCAAAATTCACGTGCATCTAAAAGTGCAATATCGTGTCTCTGCCTTAGTAAACCTAATTAGTAAATATTATTAGAAATATTTATGAGTCTAGTAGTGTGTTTAATTAGGTTTTAATTAAGTGAATTTAGTTTAATTAAGAGTAATTAGTAAAAGGACTAAGTTGAATAAGGGTAAAAGTTGAATTATAGAGTAATAAAAATATTAAGGACTAAAATGGAAATTAAGCCATTAATAAGAAATGAGCCAAGAATATGCAATAAAAATCTAAGATTTTTATGTTATGTTTTAATTATATAATTAATATTTTAGATATAAATTATGATAAATTAATTTAAAATAATTATATTAAAAGATTTTTATAGGATAAATAAATTAAAATTTTGACAATTAGATAGTGATGATAATATACAAATTTAACAATCGTATATATGAACATTTGTAATATATGTATTTGTGTATTAAATATATATTTATTATATTTATTATTATTTAATTAATTGATATTATATTATTATATTAATGAATAAATTAATAAGTTGACAAATGTAAGGTGATAGTAAAATACAAGTGTAATAAATCATATACATACAATTGTAATATACATATTTATTTAATTATTATTTAAAAATATAATATTTATTAAGCTAATATAATAAAATAATAAACTAAAGTAAAATAAAATGAAACAAAACAAAGCATAAAAGGAATGTAATCATTCGAAAATGAGAAGGGAAAGAATAAAAGAAAAGAAAAGGGAGAAGTAGGGATTTTAAAGTTTGGAATTTAAATAGGTAAATCAATTAAGTCCTTTTCTTTTAACTTTGATATTTTAGACAGTTTTGTTGAATTTAAGTTGAAATTTTGAAAGTTCTTAGATTTTTGAACATGATTCATGTTGAACAAATTGTTGAATTAGGGGTTTAATTGAATGAATTTTTAGTTAGAATTGATTAAAGGATTAAATTGTAAAAGAAGCTATTAGTTCTACATAGTAGGGACTAAATTGTAAGAATTTTGAAATTAGGGTTTTATGATGAAATTTAGATAGTTATGTCTAAGTTTGGTTGAAAATTGAGTAGAAATAAAGTATGAATTGAGATAGAAAAGTAAGTGAATTTAGTTAAGACTAAATTGAAATTAAAGTAGAAAATTGAATAGAAATTCGCTTAATTAGATAAAAATTAATAGTGTATTAATGATTATGAAATTATCTTAATTTTTCATAGTAACCCAAGGCATCGGTACAGAAAGGAAAAAAGAAGACCATCGAGGAGTAATCGCTAATTTCTAGTTTGTATTACTATAATTCAAACTACTATTTAGTTAATGTTATATTTAAATTTTTATGTATGGTAAGTAAATTATAAGGTAAGTATTACTATTGACATGAATGAAATTAAAATGAAGTATGAATATGTTTGAGTATTTAAATCGCTTATTAATTGGAAAGTGGAAAAATGTATTAAATTGAATTGTAATTAAATTAAAAGGTGTGTTTTGAATTGAAATGAGAATGAATTGAGAACTGATTTGAATACCCTATTAACTACTCGGGCTGAGTCGAATATAGTTGGCATGCCATAGGATTTAGAAGAGTTCAGGGGACTTTTTGGCTTGGCCGAGGAGATACTGATGTTACTTTATTTCTTCAGATTATCTGAAGAGACATTTAATGCCTTTCTGGTGTGATTTGGAGGATTATTTATTCTGGTCTGTTTGGGAGGATTATTTATTCTGGTGTTTGGTTGGATTGTTCTGGTGTGTTTGGTTGGAATCCGTGTATCCACTAAGGTCCGAGTCTTGTTTATATGGGTAATTAAATGAAAAAGAAAATGAATAAATCCTTATTTGAATGAGTTGATGGAAGAAATGAGATAGTGAAATTATGAATCTAAATGTGAAGTGAGAATGAGATATGAGATTTGAAAGCATGAACTTAAGGTTCATGAATTGATCAAAATGCAAATTGTTGATATATGATATCTGTTGATAGACTATTATAAATGAGATATTAAATTGATTGTAAAATTTGTTCTTATGAATTTCTATATTACAAGTTGATGTTATAATTTATTAATGTTATATAATTTGAATTATGGTAATACCACTGAGTATAAACATACCGTGGTACTATTGTTTCGTATGTAGGTCAAGAGAAGTTAAAGGGCTCAGCCAAGATCCGCATCAATCCCGACTTCAAAGACAACTTTGGTGATGTACTTCTCCTTTGGTAAATGTGGCATGTACCTGTGTTATATACATAGGTCATATGATTTTAATTATAAAGTATGGATGGTTTGTAATGTTTTGAACTTCGCTTAAGTGAAATGGTAAAGAGTATACTATAAAATTTGGTATTAAGATTGAATGGAAAATGAATGAAGTTATTAGTAAATTTTGAATGATATTATGAATGTTTAATTATTAAATTATAGTGTTAATGAATTGGTTATGATTTAGGTGTGTTTGAGTAAAAATTTTTTTGGCTGTGCCATTGGTTTTAGATTGGTTGTGGTTTGCACTTGCAGGGAAGGTTAGATGTGTATAAAGGGATTATATTGAGTTAATAATAATAATAATAAATAAATAAAAAATTTATAAAAAATTTTAGAAGCACCCGATCAAGTCTTCATTCACTTGTAATTTGTATTTTGGGCTTCGAGGGTCTATGAAAGGGACTTAATGAATGTATTAATTATAAATATTAATTAATTGTATAATATTCGTAAGTTGTCCGCAATGTCCGGTAATGCTCTGTAATCCTATTCTAGCGACGGTTTAGGGTTATGAAATGTTACAATTATTGGTATCAGAGCTATTCAGGTTTAGTCGATTCTCGGACTAAATTGAGCTCGAAAATGAGTTTAGAGGTACATGCCACTGTTGAGTCAAAATTGAGTTGGGATTTGGATGCTGACCTATTTATTTGTTTCTTTTTTTATAGATTAAAGATGTCAGATGAACGAATAAATGATACTGACCAAGAAATGTACACCGGAGATGAAGAATCATACGGATTAGATGAAACTGAATTAGTAACACCTAGTATAAACCCGATGAGAAATTAACCCCTTAGAGTAGATAGGGGAAATGGCAGAGATAGGATTGATTCTGATTTATTAAGAGTTATTGCTTATGCCTTATAAAAAGTAGCGGGAACTACTCCTGCTACGACATCCGTACCTACTCTGAGACGGGCCCCAATAAAAGAATTAAAAAAATACGGTGCCACTAAATTCTTGGGTCTGAAAGGAGTCGATCCATCTATAGCAGAGAATTGGATAGAATCAACTAAAAGAGTTCTGCAACAACTGGAATGTACCCCCCGAGAATGTCTTATCTGTGTTGTTTCTCTACTGCAAGGTGAAGCTTATTTGAGATAGGATCTGTAATTCGACATCTGCCAACAGAACAGGTAACATGGGGTCTGTTTCAAAAAGAATTCCAGAAGAAATATGTCGGGGAATTATATATTGAAGAAAAAAAGAAAGAATTCCTGATGTTGAAACAAGGTGATCTATTAGTGGTATACTATGAACGAGAATTTTCTAGATGATATGCTTTAGAGTTTATAACGACAGAGGCTGATAATTGCAAGCGATTCTTACGGGGCTTACGAGATGAAATCAGAGTACAACTAGTATCACACCGAATTACAGAATTTTTGGACTTGGTTGAGAGAGCAAAGATGGTAGAGTAAGTTTTGGGCCTGCATAAAAAGTAAAAAATAGCTAGATCAACTGGGAAACGAGTTAGAACCACTAGTTCAAATCCTCTACTAAAAAGGTCCAGAGAATCCAGAGGTGGTTGGAGGCCAAATTTTAGATCGGATCGAGGAGATAGAATCCGGGGAAAGCAAACTATGGTTTCTACTGGCAATGTAAAAGAGCTTTCACGAAAAGTTGATATTCTGGAATGCGAGCATTGTGGGAGAAAGCATCTAGGTGAATGTTGGAAAATAACCAGACGATGCTTCTGATATGGGTCCACAGATCATTTCATAAGAGATTGCCCAAAAGGAGAAAATACTACACCTACAGCATCACAGAGACCAGTTTCTACTGCTCGGGGCAAAGATTTGAGCAGAGGTGGTTCTGTATCCAGAGGTGGAGGCATACGAAGGGGTCGTGATATAGTTACACAGTAGTAGGAGGTTAGAGCACCAGCTAGGGCATATGTGGTTCAGACTAGGGAAGAATGTGATGCACATGACGTTGTAACAGGTATATTTTTACTGTATTCTGAACTTGTATATGCTTTAATTGATCCGGGTTCATCACATTCATATATTAATTCAATACTAGTTGAGTTGGGAAAGTTAAAGTCTGAGATGTCTAGAGTTTTAATAGAAGTGTCTAGCCCTTTGGGACAAACTGTGTCTGTGGACCGAGTGTGCCGAAGATGCCAGATAATAATACAGGATAAAATGTTTTCCATTGATTTGTTAATTATGCCTTTCGGTGACTTTGATGTAATCTTGGGCATGGATTGGTTGTCTGAGCATGGGGTGGTATTGGATTGTTATAAAAAGAGATTCAGTATTCAGACAGAAGATAGGGACAACATTGAGGTAAATGGCATCCGTACCAATGGCTTATGTCATTAATTCAGATTAATTCTTCAGCAGAGTTGTACAAGTTAACAAATTGCTTCAGCAGAGTTGTACAGCATATCTAGCTTATGTCATTAATTCAGATTCGGTTGGTAGTTAGTGCAGTAAGATCAGAATTGTATGTAAGTTTCCAGATGTATTCTCTGAAGAATTACTGGGTTTGCCATGAGATAGAGGGGTTGAATTTACGATTGAGGTTTAGCCAGGTACAACTCCAATCTCTATACCTTCGTACCGAATGTCACCTATCGAATTAAAGGAATTGAAGGTACAGTTACAAGACTTATTAGACCGTGGCTTTATCCAACCAAGCATTTCACCTTGGGGAGCTCCAGTACTATTTGTTAAAGAGAAAGATAGTTCAATGCGGCTTTGTATCGATTATCGGTAGTTGAACAAAGTGACGATCAAGAATTGGTATCCGTTACCCCGTATAGATGATTTTTTTAATCAATTAAAGGGAGCTTCGATATTTTCGAAGACTGACTTAAGATCTGGGTATTATCAACTGAAAGTAAAAGAAAGTGATATGCCGAAGACTACATTTCGTACTCGGTATGGCCATCATGAATTTTTGGTGATGCCGTTCGAGTTGGCTAATGCCCTAGTTCCTTTCATGGATCTGATGAACCGTATTTTTTAGCCGTATTTAGATCTGTTTGTTGTAGTTTTCATTGATGACATATTAGTTTATTCAAAGACAGAGGCGGAATATGATTAGCTTATCAGAATAGTTCTGTAGATTCTGCGAGAAAAATAGTTATACGGGAAGTTGAGTAAATGTGAATTTTGGTTATCGGAGGTAGTATTTTTGGGACATGTGGTATCTGCCAAAGGGATTAGAGTTGATCCGAAGAAGATCGAAGCAATTGTCTAGTGGAAAGCACTAATGAATGTATCTGAGGTACGTAGTTTTTTGGGTTTAGCTGGATACTACAGGAGATTTGTTAATGGATTTTCAAAAATAGCATTGCCGATGACAAATCTATTACAAAAGAATGTTCCTTTTATCTGGGATGATCAGTGCCAGAGGAGTTTTGAGATATTGAAGCAGATTTTAACCGAGGCACTTGTTTTAACCTTACCAGAATCAGGAAAGGATTTTGTTGAGTATAGTGATGCTTCCCTGAGTGGTTTGGGTTGTGTATTGATGCAAGACGGAAAGGTCATAGCTTATGCATCTCGATAGTTAAAGTCACATGAGCGCAACTACCCGAGACATGATTTCGAATTAGCTGCAGTGCTCTTTGCATTGAAGATTTGGAGGCATTACCTATATGGTGAAAAATGTTACATTTACACTGATCATAAAAGTCTCAAATATCTTCTATCGCTAAAAGAGTTGAACTTGAGACAAAGATAGTGGATTGAACTCCTAAAAGACTATGACTATGTTATAGACTACCATCCAGGAAAAGCAAATGTAGTAGCAGATGCATTGAGCAAAAAAGCAGTAATTGAATTACGAGTAATGTTCGCTCGACTTAGTATTAATAATGATGGAAGCTTGTTAGCTGAATTAAGAGTTAATCTAGTAATGTTTGATCAAATTAGAATAGCCTAACTAGAAGATGAAAAGTTGATGAAGAGAAAAAAGATGGTACAGAATGGTATAGTAGAAAATTTTAGTATTGATGAACATAGTTGTTTATGGTTCAAAAATCGGCTTTGTATTCGAACTACTTCTGAGTTAAAAGAGTTGATTCTTAGAGAAGCACACGATAGCACTTTTCCATTGCACCCTGGTGGAACGAAGATGTATCGTGATCTATGAGAACTGTATTGGTCACCGAGGATGAAGAAAGATATAATTGAGTATGTCGATAAATGTCTGATATGTCAATGGGTAAAAGTAGAACATCAGGTACCGACAGGGTTGTTACAGCCTATTAGTATTCCTGAGTGGAAATAGGATTGTGTTACTATGGATTTTTTACGGGATTGCCACTGTCGGCGAGTAAAAAGAATGTCATCTGGGTAATTGTCGATCGACTCACAAATTTAGCTCATTTTATAGTAGTTAGAACTATTGTGTAATGCTCCAAAACATAGGTTTTTTTGCATGCTTTTAACATAAATACTTATCTACTTTAGTGGCTAAGTGATTTGGGTGTGTTTGGGAGTGTCTGAGAAGTCCTGGGTTTGAGCCTGGGCTTGTGAAAAATTTTGATTTTTGGGGAATTAAACCCTTGTCTTCGGTTAGTAGGCTTTTAAATAATTGTGTGTATAACAAGACACAAAAAGCCTGCTGGTCTAGGGGGTAAGTGGCGTGTTACCTGGGCTAGAAGACTGAGGTTCGAATCTTGGTAGTGGCAAGGGAGTATTTATTTTGTTGCTATGTTGTGGGAGGTGATGGAGTTTGACTGAAATACTGAAGTTGTTGAGGTGAATTTGAATTGAATAGTTGAGGGGAGGTGTGATCAGGTGGAGAGATATGGGGAGGGATTTTAAGAGGAAATCAAAAGAAGTGAGGAGAGAGGTAGAAGTGTGCCGAAAGTGGACTTTGGCACTCAAGAATTCGGCTGGAGGGGGATTCTCAGTTTCGGTTTTGCTTGGTAAATGTTGTGCCCTCTGCCGAAATCTCTCTTTTCCCATTTTTCAATTTCTGCATTGTTTTCTCTCTTTAGCCGAATGTGGTAAGGGTGTCTACACTTTCTTTAGTTGCACTTTTTGACAACCATTTCTCCTGGGCTGAATACCTTTCTTTTCTTTTCTTCTCCCCTTTTCTTCTTTCCCTTATGTTGGCCGAATAGACCTTAGTTGCCTTACTCGGTTTCTTTTCTCTCTTTTTACCAAAACCGATTCTCCTCTTCTCCTTCAAGAGTGGTGATGCTAATTTTCAATTCTGATCACTATCGAAACCAGTCCTCTTCTTCTGTCAATTGACCCCTTTCTTTTCAGTAAGTAAGCATAGAACTTGAAGTTTTGTCTTTTGAGTTACTAAAGTGGGGTTGTGTTTAACTGTGTTTGACAGCAATAAACTGAAGGTGAAAGGCTGTGCTAGTGCCAAATCCTTCCTCTATTTGGTTCTCTTGTTCTCCTTCGTTAAGGAAAGACCCTGGAAACTCCTAATCAATCACTGAAGACTAAGATTTATTGGGGAATCACCAAGGTTCGATTAAAGGTTGGTGAGCACTTAAGCGACTGTTCATGTAACACCCTTAACCCGTATCTGTCGCCAAATTAGGGTTACGAGGCATTACTCGTCAAACCACCAGTCAACACACTTATACAAATACTATTACATTAATTAATAGTAATTAATCCATGCTATCACGATCAAACATGTACTTTAATTTTAAAAATTATAATGTTAACAAGCTTATTACAAATAATATCATTACTATCATATAAAAACAAGTTTCAATCAAATAGTAAAAAGACTATTCATTTGGTCATTTTGAATACATTAGCCTAATATGTACATCCACCCTTATTCAATTTATACCAATCAAATGCATTAATATTTAAGAAAAATATACTTACATGACAAAGCTTTGCTAATTACCATTATCATCCATCTACATTATCGCTAATTCTATAGATGACATGATCAAATTATGCAGAACCAAGCTCATATATGACCTTAACCATAAAAGATTAATCCTCATATAAACTTAATCATATCCTTTCAAATGTGCTTAACTCAGAATATATCTATAATGTTATTAATACAAATCATATAACTATATTTATATAATAACATGCACCCTATCACTAAATGTTCACCAAAAATAATTTAACCATTCAAACCTCATGTCCGAATGCATATGAACATCCAATAAAATATAAACTTCTAACTAAACCAATGCCATGGCGAATATTACAAGTAAGTATACTATAATTTGATCGTTAATATTTCACACATAACATAATATGAAATAAACTTTCATGATATATCCAACATGAAAAATTAATAACAACATAATCAAGCATTACTAAACCATTTTCAAATATATATATATAGCAACATATTAACTTGCTAACATATTACATGCTTTAAATCATCTAGCATCCAACATTTATCCTTATTAGCTAAGTGCATATCCCAACAAAGACACCATATATATATATATATATCATAAGATCATTTTACGTGTGTGATTTAAAGCATGACCAAAATCACATATCTAATGGTATTATAATGCAAGCTACTATATCAAAATGTAAAAACTAAACTTAACTAAAAGCAACAAATTTTATTCGCAAGGCCATATTTATATTTACAATCCAACATCATTTATTACTTATCAAAACAAAGCCTATACATGCCTTTGATTCAAAAGTTTATAAAACATAACTATACCAAAGAGAGTGATAGTGTGGTCAACTTTCTTGATGATCCCCTGAGCCCGTAGTTGAATTATCGATCTATAAAATAGAACACAAACATAAACAGAGTAAGCTCACCGCTTAGTAAGTCTTAAGCACATATACTTATAATGAACATACAGTAAACAATTTAATCTCCAAACCGATAATATTGTACATAAAATTTTTCTACGAAACTTTCACACACATAAATTCATATATAATAAACACTAAATATAATATTTAAATATTTCGAGCTTAGATTCGTGGTCCCAAACCACCATTCTCGATTAGGGTCAAATTCGGTTCATATAACTCTCCCCTTAAGGATTTTCGCCCCGAAAATCTTACCGCTAAATAACATCGGATATTGTTGTCTCATTGAGTCCTCGTGCTCTCGCAGTAGACGGATCGGTTTTTCCTCATACGTCATATCGTTGATTTCAATCTCGACGGAGCAATCACATGTGACGGATTTGATCTGTATCTACGAGCATAGAAACGTGAAATACATCGTATCTTTTCTAATTCGTAGGGTAGCTTCAACCTATAAGCAACATGCCCAACACGCTCAATGATTTCATACTATCCGATGAATCTGGCTCAACTTGCCTTCCTACCAAAACGAAGTACTTTCTTCCACGAAGAAACCTTTAAGAATACTCGATCTCCAACCCGAAATTCAATGTCTTTACGCTTCAAATTAGCATAGGACTTTTGACGATCCGGGCGCTTTCAAATTGTCTCTAATAATAGCTACTTTCTCGGTCTCTTTAATCAAATCAACCCTGTATCTTATTCTCACCGAGCTCACCCAAGATAATGGTGTTCGCACTTTCACCATACAAGGCTTCATAGGTGCCATTTTGATACTAGATTGAAAGTCGTTGTTATAGGCAAATTCAATCGAGGTAAGTATCTTTCCCAAGTACCTTCAAACTCAAGAACGCAACATCTCAACATGTCCTCAAGTATCTCAATAGTTCGCTCAGATTGACCGTCTGTCTCAGGATGAAAGGTCAGACTAAAGTAAAGTTTAGTACCTAAAGCGCTTTGCAACTTCTTCCAAAACCGCGATGTGAATCTCGTGTCTCGTCTCAAACAATGGAATCCTAGATGCCATGCAATCTCACAATCAGTAATACATACAATTCAAATAATTTATCGAGTGAATAGTCTGCATTTAACCGGCACAAAGTGAGTCGATTTAGTCACCTATCAACTATAACCCGATAAAGATCTTTCTTACTCGATGTCATAGGGAGACCGATACAAAATCCATTGTAATTCTATCCCATTTCCATTCGTGTATCATGATTGGTCAAGTAGTCCTAAGGCACTTGATGCTTGGCTTTTACTTGTCGACAAATTAAGCACTTTGAAACAAATTCGATATATCTCGTTTCATACCGTGCCACCAAGAGAACTGCTTTCAAGTCATTATACATTTTCGCGCTTTTTCAATAACATCTAAATCAAATCCATGTCCCCGACACACATTCGCCTTTGTATTTCAAGCAATACTTTCATAAATTTGAAATTCGACTGCATTATTTTCACATCGAACCCATTTATCACCATATCTTTGTCACCTTTTGTGCATCACAAATTTGTTGAATAAACATCGGTCTTGCTTTAACTCTCGCTATGATCGAACTATCACCGACATAACCATCTGTGTGTTCAATGCACGAAGAGCAAACAATGATTTTCGACTTAATGCATCTCGCAACAACGTTAGCTTTCCCTGATGGTAGTCAATCACTAACTCATAGTCTTTCAACAGCTTCTAACCATTTACGTTGTCTCAAGTTCAACTCTTTCGAGTCATCAAATACTTTAGGCTTTATGATCCGAATAAACGTGACATTTCGCCAAATAAATAATGACGCCAAATTTTCAATGCGAACACAATAGTGCAAGTTCTAAATCATGCGCCGGTAATTTCTTTCGTATGCTTTAATTGTCTTAAAGCGTAGGCTACAACCTTGCCTTCCCGCATCAAAACGCAACCCAAACCATTCAAAGAAGCATCAGAATAAATAACAAATTCTTTACCCGATTCAGTCAACTAACACCGAGCTTCATCAAAAGGGCTTTCAACTGATCAAAACTTTTCTGACCACTCGAACCTGACATCTTTCTGCAATAACTTTGTCAACGGGGTAGCTATCATAGAAAAACCTTTCACAAATCGTCGATAGTAACCCGCAAGTCCCAGAAAACTTCGAATCTCAAAAACATTCTTCGGTGGCTTCCAATCAAGTATAGCTGAAATTTTGTTCGGATCGACTCTAATACCTGATGCTGAAACAACATGTCCCAAAAAGTTAACCTCTTTATCCGTAACTCACACTTACTAAACTTCGCATACAACCGCTGATCTCTCAAAGTTTGTAGCACTAATCTCAAATGCTCAAAGATGCTCGATTTCATCTTTGGAGTAGATCAATATATCATCAATAAACACTACCACAAATCGATCCAATAACTGCCCAAAACCCGATTCATCAAATCCATAAAAATCGCAGTGCATTAGTAAGCCCAAAAGGCATAACCAAAACTCAAAATGTCCGTATCGTCCAAATACGCCTTTGGCACATCTCGTATCTCCGACTCAAGAATCGATAATAGCTCGATCTCAAATCTATCTTCAAAATATCAAGCCCTTTCAATTGATCAAACAAATCATCAATCCGAGGTAACGGGTATTTTTTCTTTATAGTTACCTTATTCAATTGCCGATAATCAATACACATCCGCATTGTTCCATCTTTTTTCTTCACAAAAAGGACTGGTGCACCCCAAGGAGAGAAACTTGGTCGTGCAAAGCCCCTATCTATTAACTCTTGCAACTATGCTTTCAACTCTTTTAGCTCAATAGGTGCCATCCGATATGGAGCTATCGAGATCGGAGTCGCTCCTTGCTAATTCAATGCCAAACTCAATCTCTCGATCGGGGTAAGCCCGATAGTTCTTCAGAAACACATCCGGTATTCACACACAACCTGCATGATTCAATATGCTTTTCAGATACTTTATTATCCAATACATAGGCCAAATAAGCTTCACACCCTTTCTCACATACTTTCGCCAACATCGAGGATATTATTGTAGGAAACTCACTTAAATCATCGGATTTAATTTCGATGATCTCGCCATTCGACATCTAAAATCAATAATCTTTCTTTGCAATTCACCATCGCATCATGTGAAGTTAGCCAATCCATTCTCAAAATTATATCGAACTCATCAAGGGCAACAATATTAAATCACCGAAACAATAATCCCGAATCATCAACGGGCAACCTTTACACACTTTATTAACAAGTACACATCTACCCAAAGGGTTGGACACACGAATCACAAACTCAAGAGACTCAACCGCGTAGTCTTACCAATAATAGAGTTTCACACATATGAATGAGTCGAACCAGATCAATTAGTGCAATCACAAGAATATCATAAAGGGTGAAAGTACCGAATGACATCGAGGGAAGAAGCATCCTCTCCGCTCGTAGCATAAGCTCGATAGGTGCTCGCTTCGATCAACCATGCTGACTTTCGCCCCTTTCGACTACCACCTACTTTACGGAAGGTTTGGGTGGTCGACCCGCGTCGGGCGTCTCGCTTCACTCTAGTGTTCTCGAACCAGATTCGACGGCTAACATCGGCACTCTCGAATGAAATGGTCCGACGATCCACATTTAAAGCAGACCGATCACGAACCCTACAACTTCCGTAATGCCATTTCCGTAATATTTACACTCAACCCATTCCGAGGAACGTTACCAACACTAGCTATCGGTGGCTCGATAACTCCTCGGAGGTCGATCACGCCTAGGTAAATCAAGTAGCTTTGTGTCTGCTAGAGTCATCTCTCAATCTCTTAGGCAATCAATGGTAAGTCTTACTCGTTGATCTCTTACGAGTATATCTAGCTTCTATTTCAGCTTTTCTTTTCTCTTTTTCGAGCTCTTCACTTTACAAGCCCGCCGACTAGCATCACAAACTCTTTGATTTCAAGAATGCCGACCAAGAACTTTATATCTTCATTCGCACTGCCTTCAAATCTTTTGCACATAATAGCTTCAAGAGAACACACTCTCTAGCATATCTCGCTAAGTCCGACAAATTTTCGCTCATATTCTCGCCACGCTATTCGCCCAGCTTTAATTCAAGAAATTCCTTACATTTTGATCGATGAATCTCGATCGATATATTTCTTACTTTAACTCAATTTGGAAGAAGTCCCAAGTTACTTTTTCTTTCAAACTACGGATACCAAGTGTTCCACCAAAGGATAGGCAAAGTCCCAAGTAGAGATATAGCACACTTTAGGCATTCATCCGAGAGTACAAGATAACTCATCGAGTACCTCAATAGTGTTATCGCCACATCTCTATTGCTCGCATCATCATTATCATTGGCCTTGAATTCCTCGGCTCCCTATTTCGATTTTATCAATAGGAGTTCTCTAGATCTCATCGGATCTATCATCTGGGTGTCAAGGTACCGAGTTGGATTATTTGGGGTGGAAGTTGTTGTACACCGATTATTCGAACAAACTCTGTAAACCATTCATTCATCATTTGGTAGAAGGCCTGTTTAGCCTCCCCCTCGTGGTTACCCGTAACTGGTTGAGAGTCTAATGGCACTGATCCATGTGCGAGACCAGCCACAACACTCTCTACATCATCAGCTACGGCTCTATCGGGATCAAAATCCATTTACTATATAAAATACAATTGAAATTGTCAGAAGTCACCACACTATCATATATAAAATTCAAAGGCATGTATAGCTAGACTCTTACGTACTACGGTGTCCTAGAATCGACTAAACCGTAGCTTTGATACCAATAAAATGTAACACCCCTAACCCATATCTGTCGTCAAATTAGGGTTACGAGGCATTACTCGTCAAACCACCAGTCAACACACTCATACAAATACAATTACATTAATTAATAGTAATTAATCCATGCTATCACGATCAAACATGTACTTTCATTTTAAAAATTATAATGTTAACAAGCTTCTTACAAATAATATCATTACTATCATATAAAAACAATTTTCAATCAAATAGTAAAAAGACTATTCATTTGGTCATTTTGAATACATTAGCCTAATATGTACATCCACCCTTATTTAATTTATACCAATCAAATGCATTAATATTTAAGACAAATATACTTACATGACAAAGATTTGCTAATTACCATTATCATCCATCTACATTATCGCTAATTCGCTATAGATGACATGATCAAATTACGCAGAACCAAGCTCATATATGACCTTAACCATAAAAGATTAATCCTTCATATAAACTTAATCATATCCTTTTCAAATATGCTTAACTCAAGAATATATCTATAATGTTATTAGTACAAATCATATAACTATATTTATATAATCACATGCGCCTATCACTAAATGTTCACCAAAATAATTTAACCATTCAAACCTCATGTCCGAATGCATATGAACATCCAATAAAAATATAAACTTCTAACTAAACCAATGCCATGGCCGAATATTACAAGTAAGTATACTATAATTTGATCGTTAATATTTCACACATAACATAATATGAAATAAACTTTCATGATATATCCAACATGAAAAATTAATAACAACATAATCAAGCATTACTAAACCATTTTCAAATATATATATAGCAACATATTAACTTGCTAACATATTACATGCTTTAAATCATCTAGCATCCAACATTTATCCTTATTAGCTAAGTGCATATCCCAACAATACACCATATATATATCATAAGATCATTTTTCGTGTGTGATTTAAACCATGATCGAAATCACATATCTTATGGTATTATAATGCAAGCTACTATATCAAAATGTAAAACCTAAACTTAACCAAAAGCAACATTTTATTCGCAAGGCCATATTTATATTTACAATCCAACATCATTCATTACTTATCAAAACAAAGCCTATACATGCCTTTGATTCAAAAGTTTATAAAACATAACTATACCAAAGAGAGTGATAGTGTGGTCGACTTTTTTGATGATCCCCGAGCCCGTAGTTGAATTATCGATCTATAAAATAGAACACAAACATAAACAGAGTAAGCTCACCGCTTAGTAAGTCTTAAGCACATATACTTATAATGAACATACAGTAAACACTTTAATCTCCAAACCGATAATATTGTACATAAATTTCTATATATATATATATATATAATACACTTAATGAATACTAGGTCACATTTGTATCGATTATTATCACTATGTCATCATGAACATATACTATATCAACTTCACATATAAGCTATGTACATTCACATTAATGATAGGTTTAACATTATAAAATATAGTACTTGTGCAATTGACCATTTCAACACATCAAATTTGATTCAAAACAATAAGAACTTTACTCACTTCAATTCTTCTAAACATAATATGCCAACTCTACCCGAGCTTTTAACACAAAACATTAAATATAACTTACCTTATTCTTGTTCTCAAATTTCCCATTTATATCAATTCACCCATTAAGCCTACTAGGCACGGCTCTGACATGTCACCGGCTCAGCACGCTAGGCACGGGCCTCGACATGTCACCGGCCGAAGTTCACTAGGCACGAAGCCCAATATGTCACCTACTCGAAGTTCGCTAGCACGAAGCTCGAAGATGTCACCTACTCGAAGCCTGCTAGGCATCAAAGCTCGATAAGTAACACCAAGACAAGGCCTCTAGGCACGAAGCCTAATATGTCATCGCACTAAGCTCGCTAGGCATCAAAGCTTGATAAGTAACAAAGAAGACAAGGCTCTAGGCTTAATTGCCCGAGGTATCAACAATTTTAACATTTCAATGCACAATTCAATAATACCAATTAAATCACTTAAATTTCATAACCCTATCACATTTCAAATTCAACTAAGCTATTTCACATTTTCTAAATAATATCATTACATCATTATATAATCCGCATCTCATATCTATTATACACCTTTACGTTGTAATATCAAAACATATCCAATTCAATGTACTATCTATACATTAGGCTATCACATAAAAATATGCCCAAATTTATAAAACATTTTCATTTAACACACTCATAATTCATTCTTTAATATAATCTAGCTTAAGGACTTACCTCAACTTTCGGCAGACAACGTTAACCGGCTAGTCGATAACTTTCGTTTTTCCCCGATCCAAGCTCGTTTTTCTTTGTTCTTGATCTAGAACACATTAAATTCAGTTAATTTAAGTACATCTCAATTCAATTTAGTCCCAAAACACATAAACACGCAATTTACCATTTTGCCCCTAAGATTTCACATTTTACTATTTAGTCCTAATTGTACAAAACACAAAATACACAAAATTAGCTAAGACTATACAAGGGCGAATATTCACAAGGGCATTTTAAGTCCATTCCTTTCATTTATTTTGCAAATAAGCCCTCTAAAATTTTACTTTTACAAATTAGCCCTAAATACTCAAATTTACCAAAATTTCCAACACCAAATATATTAATCTTAAGCATATCTTTAATTTAAAAACATCAAACATCAAAACCACAAGAAAATATCAATGGTCGAATATCACACATGCTTAGATTCAAAATTTCAACATGGGTCATTTAGTACTCTAAGCAACGATCTCGTAAACGTAAAATCAACAAAACCGAGCTAAAACTCTTACCTAATTGAACCAAATAGTTGTCAAAATTTCAAAGCTTCTTCAACCCTTTTTCTTAGCTACAATCGGCCATGAACAAAAGATGAAAGAAAAAAATGGCCTTTTGTTTGTTTTACTTTAACATATATTAGTTTATTATTAAATTACCTAACTAACCTTTATAATAAAATAACAAAATATTATATCTTAAGGACAAACTTGTCCATGACCAGCCACTAACTCATAAAATGGGTTATTTACCCTTTTAATACTTCATATTATAAAGCCATGTCCAAATTAGCACATTTCACTTTAGTATGCCACTTTTACCTTTTACGCGATTAAGTCCTTTTTATCAAATTCAATACTTAAACGATAAAATTTCTCTACGAAACTTTCACACACATAAATTCATATATAATAAACATTAAATATAATATTTAAATATTTCTCGGGCTCAGATTCGTGGTCCCGAAACTACCATTCCAATTAGGGTCAAATTCGGTCTGTTACAGTTCGTGACGAATCGAAACTAGGTGTGTAAACACTGCCAAATTGTAAACCGGCAAAAGTCAAAAAAAGTTTGAAAATTGACGCTACATGAGCGTGCACTCGCTCATGTGGTGAACCGAATGCATAAAATGTGGGCGTTAGACTACCGAGGCCACCATGAGCGATTTCGTAGTCTTGGGCCATTTTGGGCCATGTTGGGCCAAAATAAGCCGTGTGGGCCTAATGGGTAGTGGGCCCCACAAGGTAAACTGCACGAGCGTGCAGAGAGTACTGGGTCGAGCTGTGTAATTTACATGGTTGAGACCAATTCTAGGCTATGTGGGCCACATGGGCGTATGGGCCTACATAGGCCCGCGTTGCGGGCCTTGGGCCTATTTGTACTGTTTGACTGTTAAGGTTGTACGAGTCACCCGAGATGAATGTGGGCCTACTGATAGGTCGGTAAGTACACCTAGACCCCAAACTGATAAAATGACTATTATGCCCCTATGGTAAAATAATTGTTAGCCCCTATGTTATGTATGACCGTATATGAGCATGCCATGATATATATATGTATATTGCATTCATGTGTTATATGTTGCATGGGATACGACTATTATGATTGGAAGAAGTGTCTTTCTTGGCGACTCTTTTGCAAATATCATAAGTGTCGCAACCGGTGCTAATTTTTGGAGTGTAGGGATGGGTGGGTGATTTTATCCCCACATGGAGTGTTAGGCTGGATGGAGTGGAGTATAGAGGCTGGATAGGTAGGATTTCGGATTGCATGCTTAAGCTATTACTGATACTGTTATGGGCTAAAGCCCACACTGATACTGTTATGGGTTAAGGCCCACACTAATACTGATACTGTAATGGGCTAAGGCATAACTGAACTGAACTGTTATTGACTTGGGCTCAGGCCCAGACTATACTTGCCTAAAGGCATGATTGGCTGTTTATTTGGATGGGGTTACACAATAAGTTTTCGTAAACTCACCTCTCTATTAATCTTTACAGGTAATCCCCAATCTTAGGCGGATCAGTGCTGCGAGGGATTCGGAGGTGGCCACACGATCGCGCCTATTTATATATTTGAGTTTATTTCCTATAAATTTAATTTGGGTTTTTGTTATGTAATAAGGCCTCTTTAATTTTTAACTTTTAATTTGGGGATTTTACTTATTTTAATTTACATTTGATTAGTAGTAGAATGTGCTTTTCCCAAAAATAATTGGTTTTAAAAACACCATGTTTTTGTAATTATAGTAGAAGCTTCCGCATCAAACTTGGTTTTAAAGTATAGTAACAAACTAATATGATTAACGTTCTACTAAAAAAACTTAAGTTTTGAAAGAACAAGATACCCTAAATTTCTGTTAAGATACATAAGTGAGGTTTAATAATAAGCATGGATTTTCTAAGAAAACGATATTTTCGAAAAACACTTCAATGTGATATCGCCAGATTCGGCCATAATGTTGGGGCCGGGTTTGGGGTGTTACATTTAGTGGTATCAGAACCAGGTTACAAAAACTCAGCTGTGGCTTCGGGTTTCTTCTAAATACTCAGAATTTTCAAAGGAACTATTCCAAGCAATTTGGACTTATTTTGAAATATTTTTACTAATGTGTTGTACACCGAATCTCTGGTGTCGATATTGTAAGTCCTTGAAAACCTCTATTTTCTTAAAGTGAAATATGGATACTATTATTGTAACACCCTGGAATTTGAGTTTGTATGTGTTACATTAATTTGGTGATTTAGCTTGTTAGATTATTAATTTTGTTTGTTAAGGAGGTCCTGAGAAGGTTTGGGATCTATTTGGACCTAGTGAAAATTTTTAGCATATGGTACTTTAAGAGAGGGAGTCAATAGATTTATAGCATATGGAAATTTTTGATTAAGTATCTAGCATAAATGAACTATTGGTTAAGAGGATATGCGCCATATGTATTGTCTTGAGGGGAGAGGTTCGAATCTCTTGGTATGCATTTTTGTGACTTAAATTTTTTCACTCTCCTATCAAGTGTCAGCCAAGTTTCATTTTTGGTATGTTGGACTTTTAATTTTATGGTAAGGTGGCTAAATGGATTAAGGAAACATTGAAGTTGATGAAAGGAATCAATAGGATAAGGCAAGTAAGGGAACAAATGGCTTAATTTGTGGAATGTGCTATGGAAAGAAAGGTTGGCAAAAGTTGATCCTTGATGGCTATGAACTTGGACGATTTTTTAGGGTTAGAGAGGTTGGCTGAATTTTGTTAGTATCTTGATAGGGATTATGAGCTAGTTTGGTCAATTTCTTTAGCAACATGAGTATTATTTTCCTTTCTCTCCAAAACCCTTTCCCTAGCCGAATGTGGTTGTAGCAATAGGTAAATTTTTTGTTGTTTGGCCATTTCTTTTTGACCAAATTAGTATCATCTTCTTTTCTCTCCAAACTCTTTTCTCCTTTGTGCCGAAATCAAGCAACTTTGAAGAAGCATAATTCATTTTCTTTTTCTTCCCTTTGGCCGAATGCACACCAACCACAAGACTCTTTCTTTGTTCATCTTCCATCCTTGAAAATTGACACATAAACACCTTATCTTCTATTTCTTTTTCTTCCTTCTTTCTTCTTACAAAAAACTCTCAAACATCTCTCTCTCTCTAATTCTTCACCATGGCCGAATGTCAATGATCATCTCCTTAGCCGAATCTTTCTCTTCACATATATTTTTTTCCTTCTCAATCATTCTTTCTACTCACGTTTTGATCAATTAGTAAGAACCCTCTTCAATTTTTTTTTTCTTTTTCTTTTACCGAATCTATATATTGGCTTGGGAGGGTCTTTTGACCGAAATCATCATCTCTCTCTTATCTAATCCTTTTTCGTCTTTATAGTGAAATAGAGGAAGGTCAATTACCATTTCCTCGAAGTTATTTCGTAATCACTAGAATTCAATCAAAACCTTCAAGGTAAGAGTTCCTCACGATTTCATGATCATCCTTTATTTATTAAGATGATTAACGATGGAAAGGAGTAACCGATTATTTTATATAGGGATTTATTCGTGGATCACTTAGAATTTTGTGGTAAGCCTATCTATACCATTTTGTTAAATCCATACTTTAATAGATTATTGATTTATTGAAGATCTAACGAATGGAAGCTCGTAGTAATGTGTTGAAAGGGAAATCTAGCTGTAGTGGATTGACGATCCCAACTCCTAAATTCAAATGTAGGGCTGTTTCGGTAATTCGAGACTTTCCACCGGGTTGTGGACCTTCCTCTGGTGAAAATCAATTATTTGAGGTTATTCGCAATTCTAAGCCATTAGCTGCTCGGGGTTTCCCAACGGGTTGTGAACCGTCATCTAGAAAGAACCGGCAAATAGTAGTTATTCGAGATTTCAAGGGTAAAAATCTAGACCGCTTATCTTAGAATGGATCTATTATAAGTGTTAATGATCTAATTGAGCGTTAAAATATTTTTATGTGTTGACGATCAGGAAAGTGTAGTGCTTACCATAATCAGGTGTGTAATTTCACACCATATTTCATGGGATAGATATTTATATTGTGACTAATGGTAAATCGCTTGATTTAGTCACTAGTTAGTGAAATCGGGTAAGATGGCATAATTATCATTATTTTGGTAGAAACTATAAAAATCCGTATTAAGACTGTGATAAATGGGCCAAATGTGATATGTGATAAATGGGCCAAATGTGATATGTAATAAATGGGCCAAATGTGATATATGATAAATGGGCCATATTGTTCGTAATAATTATATGAATGGAATATTGTAATTGGATATGCATATTATATACATGATTTGCATATGTTGGGATTTTGATTAAGAGAAGTTCAGGTAGCTTTACTACAAAATTTTGGTGGCTTGTCCACAAATTAATATATGGCTTAATGCCCAGTTTGATATATGGCTTAATGCCCAGTTTGGTGTGTTGGCGGGGTGGGTGACTAAAGCTCCCCACAGGTGTGTTGGTTGGTACGGGTGGTGTGTAGCGGATGGAAAACTAGGTTTGGTTGGGAAATTACATAACACATGCATGTTATATATTATATTATGCTATGATTGTAAATGGGCTTTGGCCCAATAAATGCATAACTGAATTTTTGGCCAAGTGACAATGGTAAGTGAGTTACACACTGAGTTCTAAGTAACTCACCCTATTTTCTTTACCCTCATCGGGTAATGATTAGTGATGGAGGCTTGGGCCGGGGACAACTCAGTGGAGGCCATACTACGAATAATGGGTTATTTAAATTTCAGATTTCTTTTTAAGTACTTTTTATTATTTTTGCTATTTTGTAATAAGGCCTCGGGTTAAATTTTTATGGATGTTTTACTTGTGGATGGATTTCATAATATGCTTTAAATACTTAAGTGGGATTATTTTTCTAAAAATAGAAATAAATGTTTTTCTTAAATAAATGTACGAAAAGGGTTTCATTCTTAAATAGTTTTAACTTGGTAATTTTTGGAACAATATTTTTAAATTTTTGTTTTCAAATTACTTTCAAACTCTTTAAATTTTCCCAAAATATTAAATCAATTTTTCCTAAGTTTCAATTTATAAATTTTTACGACCCAAATTATTAGATTTAGTAATCAAACTTAGTTTTCAATAACTCCACGTTAAAATGTTTTTAAAAAATTCGTTTTCTTTAAATCTTTAAAAGACTAGATGTATGTTCATTTAGTGTGACATGTCAAATTTGGTCTTAACGCATAGACTGAATTTGGGGTGTTACATTTTATGGTATCAGAGCCTGAATCAAAACTCGGTTGTGGTGTGGGTTCAACAACATTTATTGTTCAAACTGTTTGAATTATGTTTTTAAATGTAGTATGGCACCACAAGTATCCGGCACCAAGTCAAGTAAGTGTATTGAAATTTAATGATTATTATTATTGTGATATGACTATAAGAACACTCTAGAACTTTTAGTTTTAGATGTTGAAACTATAGAGATTGAGACTATAGGATGTGTTTACGAAAACAACTCTACATCTTATATATCATAAAATATCGTTAATAAAACACCTAAATAGAATACTAATTCATAAAACTTGTAATTAGATTAAAATGAAATAATTAATATGAGCACTAGAGCACGTGGACATGGTAGACGTGGCCGTGGTAGAGGCCCAGGTGCTAGAGTTGTGTCTGAGGCATCAGGGCATATGCCAGAAATAGACGTCCCAGCATCACCTGTGTCAGATAATGGATCACCTGACTATATGAGAGAAGACATTGCTCTGTCCCAAACAATGTTACGAATCTTGGAAAGGGTTGCGGGGGCTAGATCGGGGCCAATAGCTCGTGGGTCAATATCAGAGCAACTCAGATCAAATGGTGTTGAGACTTTTAGGGGTATCTTGGGAGTAGCCCCAAATGTTGCAGAATATTGGCTTCAGGCCATGGAGCGGATTATGGATGACCTAGAGTGTACTGCCGAATAGAAACTAAGAGGAAATGTGTCCTTGTTGAGGGACGAGGTGTATCAATGGTGGCTTAATGTTCGAGAAGGCACTCAGGCTGAACATGTTACTTGGGATTTCTTCAAAACTGAATTCCAAGGAAAATATGTTGGGGCAAGCTATGTGGATGCCCGGGGGAAGGAATTCCTTAATCTAGTTCAAGGAAGTAAGATTGTGGCAGCATACGAAGCAGAATTTCTACGTTTAAGTCACTATGCTCGAATTATAGTGCCAACTGACCATGAACGCTGTGTGCATATTGAAGACGAATTGAATGATGAATTGCGGGTACTGATTGCCCCGCAACAAGAAAGGACTTTTGCCACGCTAGTGGAGAAAGCCAAAATAGCTGAAAAGGCTAAGAACTCAGAACATCAGAATCGAGAAAGAGGAAGGAACAAGAGGGACTTTAGGTTTCGGGTCCTGCTAAAAGGTTTTAGAAAAGGCCCAGGAATGATGAATCAGTTTAAGCTAGAGCACCTGCGGCTACCAATCAGATTCAACCATGTGCTGACTGTGGGAGATGATACTCTGGTGAATGCTGGAAGAGAACTGGTGGATGCTTCAAATGTGGTTCTAAGGATCATCAGCTTAAGAATTGTCCTCGACAGGCTGCTCTGACTCAAGAAGCTCGTAACTCTGATGCACAACCAGCTAGAGGCGTTCAGCAACCACCGAGGGTCCGTGGACCTGGTCGAGGTGGTAATGGCACAGTTCGAGGTCAAGGTGCACCGGGTAGAGGTAATGACTTTAGGGGTAACGCGGAGGCGAGACAGTCAGGGTTAGTTTATGTGGTTAGACACCGAGAAGATGGCGATACCCCTGATGTGATAACCGATACATTCTTCATCTCTGATGTACCTGTTACTGCTTTGATTGATATCAGATCTACCTATTCGTATGTTACTAGTGCTATATCTGGAAATCTAAATATTAGATCTAAGATTACCGATAGGAGCCATCTTTAGAAGGTTAGTGTTAGCCGAGATTGTGAAGAGTTGGAAAGGAGAGGGGCATTCAGTTTTGGCTTTAGGAGGGTGTACCAAAATTTTAAAGGCCATCTTAAGCATTTGTTTTCTTTCTTTTATCATCTTCACTCTTCAAAAGCCGGAATCACCACTTCCCTCTCCCTTTTCATTTTCTTTGAAACCTCCTACTAACCGAATCTTTTAATCTTCATTATTATTCATCTCTCATTCACTAAAAGCTGAAACTACACCCTCATTCCCTTCCATAGCTGAAATCTCCAAAAGTTCAGCCTCTTTTCCCGAAGTCTCACCATAGCCGAATCATCATCCCAGGGTTGGTAAGTTCTCTGATGATTTCCTCTCTGCTATCTTTTTTCTTTCTCATCCGTATTTTAGACCAAATCACTTCCTTTATGTCTTGATGGATGGTTCTTTTCTTCTCACTCTTCACTCCTTGAAGCCGAATCATCTCTGTGGTGTCTGCTTGTGTCGTATCTTGAAGGAAACTGAAGGGGTTCAACCAATGTTTTGGCCAAGTTCATTAACTCTAGGATTAAACTGATGTAGTAAGTTTTTGCTCGGCAGAATAGGGGTCTGATAGTCACGATTCTGGCTAGGGAGAGCGTCGACCTCGGTAGTATAGTGTTGAGCCCAATCAGGTGTGTAACTTCTCACACCATTTAGATTGTTTGTTAGTATAGGTATATAAATCTGTTTATATTCTGTTAAATGTCAAAATCCTGGCAAGATTGATGAGAACCCGTAGAGGGTAAAGGCGATTCACCAGGTTAGTGATTTCTGCCATTCGTAAGTGAATACTCCTATTGAATTGATGGGATACACATGCATGCCGATTTCTATGTTTGTTTGGGTTTGGGTGATTAATGAAAGGGAAGTGTTACATTGTAGTGATTACGCCATGATTCGCTGTAGTGGCACTGCCACGATCTGTTCTGGTGACTATGTCACAATTCTGACGATGAGCAGCTAACTGCAGCATGACTGCCATCGATGGTGTGAAGCGGTGTGGGTTGATTGTAGAAACCCCCAATGGTGTGATTGGCAGGTAAGGGTGGTGTGTAGCGGATGGAAACTTAAGATTGGGATGGGTTTTGCATAATTTCTGTTATTAGATATTATGTTATTCTGCTATGTGGGGCTAAGGCCCAGTCTGATGATACACGAGGGATTGCACACTGAGTCTTGTGACTCACTCCGTTGTTTAACATTTTTTTCCAGGTAGCAATTAGTGCATCGGACAAGGCTGAAGAGAAGCACAAGGTGGCCATGCAGGAGTTATTTTGATTCAATAAAGGACACTGTTAAATTACTTATCTTTAATACTTTTAGTTATTTTGGGTTTTATATATCATTGTAATAAGGCCACGGGCTATTCGCTTTATATTTTTGATTTTTGGGCTTTATTTTCAGACACTTAAATTATACGTAGAATTGGAATTAAGGCTTGTACTAAAATAATAAAAAAAAACAAAGGCAAAATTTTGATTTCCATTTATTAAGGCTTTTAATTTAAAATTTATATCTTTTATAAATTATCAAATTTTTAAGTTTTCGGGTATAAATGTTTAAACTCGACAAAAGTTTTCCAAAAACGCGAGATGCTTTATAAAATCTCTTAGACATGCCAGATTTAGTCGTGGTGTTTGGGCTGAGTTTGGGTGTTACAAATTGGTATCAGAGCTAGGTTCAAAACTCGACTTTGGGGTTTTGGGCTCAAAATATTTTCTAAAGATGGGTTTTAGAAACATACATGTTTATAAATGATACATGATAGTTTTCTCGGCATGGCACCTGCGTCTCTACCCAAGTCCGCGTGTAGTATTCTGAACTCACTGTGTGTTATATAGGTATGGGGCTTGATGGGCTTTATGGGACGTAGATTATTTTAATTAGAATTTGATAGACTTTAGGCTTAGCTTAAACAAATCTTTACACCTCATAAGACTTAATTTCCCTAATTAAACATGTCTGTGAGCAAGTCACAGGGTTAAAGTGTGGAAACAAGCATACGCATGTCTTGGATTGGATCCAGGAAGAGCTTGGTACTTAAGCAGTCCTAGTGACTCACCTCCTCTTTTTTGGAATCCTACCTGGTGCGTAGTGACTGTTCGCCTTAGCCACAAGGACTTATTGACATGCTAAAATTTATAACTAAAACCCGAAAGGGACCAGTACCCTATTTTTGTAAAATTGCTTATATGAACCTAATTTTTTGTAAATTATCCCAAAAACCCTAGGTTGAGGAAATTTACCGAGATACCCTTGATTTTGCATAATGACAAAAATACCCTTATTTGGAAAATTACCAAAGTACCTTTGTTGAGAAATTACTGAATTACCCCTGATTTATGAAAGTTACCAAAATTTGTAAAATTATCGAAATACCCCTATTTTGTAAAATCACCAAGACACCATATTTTGAAAAATTACGAAAATACCTTGGGTAGTGAAATGACGCAAATAACCTAGGTGATGATGTAAGTTCGTGGATGCTGTTTGTATGATTGAATGGGAACCCTAGAACTAGGAAAGATTGATTTAAGAACTGAACTTGTGGATAGAATCCAAATTCAAAAGCACTACTATTAAAATTACTTTCCATAAGACTGTCTATATTAATCAGTGGAAGAAAGAATTATTAATTCATAAAATTTCTAATCAGATAAATGTCTATCGGAAGAATGAGTACAAGGGGTTAGGGGCGTCAAATCAATGGTCGTGGTAGAGGTAGGATGGCCGTGTCCGAGCAATTAGGGTCTGGCCATGGGTTAGGAAACGAGATACCGGATCTGCCAGTTATGGAGGGAGAATTTCATGACCAGACGGCCGAAGATGATGCGGTATCTCAAGAGATATTGCGAGTCCTTGAGAGAGTTGCTGGGGCAGGCACAAGATCAGGAGCTCAGAAATCTGTGTCTGAACAACTCCGAGCTAACGGAGCGGAGATGTCTAGGGGAATTTCTGGCGTAGCCCCTAACATAGCTGAGTATTAGTTAGAAGTGAGTGAGCACATAATGGATGACCTAGACTTCACTGTGGATGAGAAATTGAAAGGGGTCGTGTCTCTTCTTCGAGACGAGGCTTACCAGTGGTGGCCCACAGTAAAGGAGGGTACTACCGCGGACCGGATCGACTGGGATTTCTTTAGGGCGTCATTTTAGGGAAAGTATGTCAGGGCCAATTATATGGATGCATAGAGGAAAGCATTCCTGAATTTGGTGCAGGGAAGTAAATCTGTGTCTGAGTACGAGTCAGAATTTCTGTGTTTGAGTCGTTACACTCGAGGAATTGTATCGACTGATTATGAACGCTGTGTACGGTTTGAAGATGGATTGCGGGATGAGTTGAGAGTGTTGGTAGCACCCAGCGAGAAAGGGACTTTGCGGTTCTAGTTGAGAAAGCTAAAATATCTGAGGAGGTGTAGCAGACTGAGAAGCAGAATAATGATAAGGATCGGAATCAAAATAAGAGGAATTTTAGGTCATCGGGATCATCTGGGAATTTTCAGAAAAGGCCTAGGTTTGATAGGCCAGCTCGTGCTCCGACATCTGCTACGAGGGGTCAGAATTAATCTTGTAAGTTATGCGGGAAAGTACATTACAGGGAGTGCAGAAGGAGAACCGATGGATGCTTCAGGTGTGGATCCATGGAGCATATGATAAAGGACTGTCCATAGGTGGATTAGGTGCAGCCAGTCGGACGAGGTTCTGATCAGGTTAAGAGAGGTGGTTAGCCATTACCGAGGGGTTGTGGCCCAGCCAGAGGAGAAAATGGGTTTGGTCGGGGTCGTGGAGCACCTGGTAGGGGTGCAGGTAATGTAGACGCGAGACAGCCATGTCTAGTTTATGTAGCTCGTCGATGGAAGGATGGTGACGCACCGGACATTATAACCGGTATGTTTCTTATTGCTGATAACCCTTTTCTTGCCTTGATTGATATTGGGTCAACCCACTCCTATGTTGCATGCTCAGTATCTAAGACCTTAAGTATAGATTCTGAACCAACCACTAGGAAGATGACGGTGGTTAGTCCTTTAGGACAATTTAGGGTAGTGGACAAACTATTTAAGGATGTACCTTTAGAGACTCAAGGAGTAGTGTTCTTGGCAGACTTAATGGAATTACCATTTGGGGAGTTCGACCTCATCTTAGGAATGGACTGGTTGGCTAAACATCGTGCTAAGCTAGATTGTGAGACTAAGTTGGGTACCCCGAAAGGCGGGGAGGTGGTTGTGCGAGGGGAAAGAAGGGATTATTTGTCTAACGTAGTATCTGCATTGAAGGTTGTTAAGATGATGCGGAAAGGATGCAACGCATTTCTAGCCTTTATCAGTGCTTTGGATACTAAGGAGGTAACTGTTGAGGAGGTTAAAACGGTAAAGGATTTCGCGGATGTTTTCCCTGAAGAGCTGCCAGGGTTACCTCCGAATCGTGAAGTGGAGTTTGGAATTGAGCTACTCTAAGGTACAGCTCCGGTGTCCATTGCTCCTTACAGAATAGCGCCGAAGGAGCTGGTGGAACTCAAAGCTCAGATCCAAAAACTGTTGGATCGAGGTTTTATCCGACCGAGTGTGTCTCTGTGGGGAGCGTCAGTCCTATTTGTAAAGAAGAAGGACGGATCCATGCGTATGTGCGTGGACTACCGTCAATTGAATAAGTTAACAATTAAGAACAAGTACCCGCTGCCAAGAATCGACGGCCTATTTGATCAGCTCAAAAGAGCTTCAGTCTTTTCGAAGATAGATTTAAGGTTGGGATATCATCTGTTAAAGGTAAAGGAAAGGGACATTCATAAGACGGTGTTTCGAACTCGCTACGGTCATTATGAATTTTTGGTGATGCTGTTCGGGTTAACGAACGCGTGCCAGTGGCATTCATGGATATGATGAATTGGGTGTTCCAACCATACCTTAATCAGTTTGTTGTGGTGTTTATTAACGACATTTTGGTTTATTCCAAGTCCGAAAAGGAGCATGATACACATCTTTGTGTGGTGTTGCAAATTCTGAGGAGAAGCGGTTGTTCGCTAAGTTCGATGAAGTGTGAGTTCGGCTAAGGAAGTAACTTTCTTAGGGCATGTGGTTTCGCAGAGGGGTTAGGGTTGACCTCGAAAGATAGAAGTCAGATTGATCGGAAACCGCCGAAGTCGGTGGCAGAGATTTAAAGTTTCTTGGGATTGGCAGGGTACTACAGGAGGTTTGTTGAGGGGTTCTCATTAATTGCGGCACCTCTAACAAAGTTGTTGAAGAAGGGAGTATCATTTGTCTAGACCGACAAACAATAGGAGAGCTTTGAGAAATTGAAGAGAATTCTGACAGAAGCACCGGTGTTAATTCAGCCAGAGGCGAGAAAGGAGTTTACCGTCTACTATGATGCGTCACACGCGGGTTTAGGATGTGTGCTAACGCAAGATGGGAAGGTTGTTGCATATGCGTCCCGACAGTTAAGATGCATGAGTTAAATTACCCCACGCATGATTTAGAATTGGCTGCGGTGGTGTTCGGTCTAAAGATATGGAGACACTACCTGTACGGGGAGAAGTCAGTTATTTACACTGACCATAAGAGCCTGAAGTATCTCCTTACCCAGAAGGAGTTGAATCTAAGACAACGTAGGTGGATTGAACTCTTGAAGGACTATGACTGTTTGATCGAATATCATCTGGGTAAGGCTAATGTGCTGGCAGATGCGCTGAGTTGAAAGGCAATAGCGGATTTGAGGGCGATGTTCGCTCATCTCAGTCTGTATGAGGATGGCAGTTTGGTAGCTAAACTCTAAGTGAGACCAACGTTGACAAATCAGATTAAAGAGAAGCAGTTTCTAGACGATGTCTTGAGTGCTCAACTCTGGCAAGTGCAGAATGGTGAAGGAGAAGACTATGGTTTGGATGGTAATGGGGTTCTGTGTTTCCGTAAGAGAATATGTATGCCAAGGGATGTGGAGTTAAGGTAGATGCTTCTTAAAGAGGCGCACAGTAGCCCATACGCTATGCATCCTGGAGGGGTTAAGATGTATCGGGGTTTACGAGAGTAGTTCTAGTGGCAGTGTCAAAACGAGAGGTAATGAAATCGTGAGGTAAATGTTTGACGTGTCAACAGTGAAAGCGAACACCGCCATGCCTTGAGGTTATTACATGTAGGTGAAGATTTCGCAGTGGAAATGGGAAAGAATCACGATGGATTTTGGTAGTGGGTTACCTCTTACGCCCTCTAAGAAGGATGCGATTTGGGTGATTGTGGATCGGCTGACAAAGTCTGCTCACTTCATACTAGTTCGTGTTGACTACTCTCTACAAAGGTTGGCTAAGCTGTACGTGGCTGAGGTTGTGAGACTGCATGGTGTACCTGTGTCGATCATATCAGATAGAGACCCTAGGTTCACGTCACAATTCTAGAAGGCTCTACATCAGGCAATAGGAACAAGGCTAGACTTTAGCACCGCTTTTCATCCGCAGACTGATGGTCAGTCCGAGAGGGTAATCCTGGTCTTAGAGAATATGTTAAGAGGTTACATCATCGATTTCAGGGGTAGTTGGGAGGAGTATTTACCTTTGGCAAAATTCACGTACAACAACAGCTATCAATCTAGTATTCAGATGGTGCCTTATGATGGGTTCTATGGATGGAAGTGTCGCACTCCTACTTGTTGGACGGAGTTGAATGAGCGTCAGGTGTTGGGTCCAGAACTAGTTTCAGAGATGAAAGAGAAAGTTAAGTTGATTCAGGCTTGGTTGAAGAAAGCGTCTGATCGGCAGAAATCTTACACGGATCTTAAGCGTAAGGAGTTGGAATTTGCAGTAGGAGATCAAGTCTTTTTGAAAGTGTCACCGTGGAAGAAGGTAATGAGGTTTGGTCAGAAGGGTAAGCTAAGTCCTTGATTTATTGGACCTTATCGGGTACTAGAACGTGTGGGCCCAGTGGCGTATCGATTGGAGTTACTGTCGGAGTTGAAACAGATACATGACATGTTTCATGTCTCGATGCTAAGGCGTTATCGTTCTGATCCATCGCATATTATGCCAGTGGAAGAGATTGAAGTAAGGTCAGACTTGTCTTTTGAAGAGGAACCAGTACAAATCTTGGATCGAGACGTAAAGGTGTTGAGAAGGAAGTCCGTCCCTTTAGTCAAGGTTTTGTGGCAAAATCACGGCGTGGAGGAAGTGACATGGGAGCCAGAGGATGTGATGCAACAGCAATATCCCCATCTCTTCTGATCAGGTATATTTCGAGGCCGAAATTTATTTTAAGGGGGGTAGAACTGTAACATTCTAAGTTAATGGGCCTGTGCATTTTGTGTGTTGATGGTTTAAAGTATTAAATTGAGGGTTGAGGGTCCAGATTGGGCTCAGGAATGGGCTGAGACCTCGGTCAAATATTTTGTTTAGTCACCATAACGTTTGTAGGTAGGTATCTGTGTTTAAAATATCAAGTTGGGCTTGTGGCCCAAAGTAAGGTGGTGCAATAAAGGAGCAAAGGGTGGTGTCACTAGTGGATGGAGAGGGCCCAAGTTTTGGTTGCTTGGAGCCCAAGTTTTTAGGCCAAATTTGGTACTTAAAGGGAGCAAGGGGGGACAACATCAAGGCTATCAAATAGGGAGTTAAATGAATTAAATAATTTGAATAATTGAGAGATAATGAGTTGATAAAAGAAGGAAGAAGTGGTGCTAGCTAGGTCTCTCGTGGAGGGGTGGATAAGATTGAGATGGAGAAGAAAGATAGGAGCTATCTTTAGAAGGTTAGTGTTAGCCGAGACTATGAAGAGTTGGAAAGGAGAGGGGCATTCGGTTTTGGCTTTAGGAGGGTGTGCCAAAATTTTAAAGGGCATCTTAAGCATTTGTTTTCTTTATTTTCTCATCTTCACTCTTCAAAAGCCGGAATCACCACTTCCCTCTCCTTTTTTTTTTTTGAAACCTCCTTCTAGCCAAATCTTTCGATCTTCATTATTATTCATCTCTCATTCACTAAAAGCCGAAACTACACCCTCATTCCTTTCTATAGCCGAAATCTCCAAAAGTTTAGCCTCTTTTCCCAAAGTCTCACCATAGTCGAATCATCATCCCAGGGTTGGTAAGTTCTCTTACGATTTCCTCTCTGCTATCTTTTTTCTTTCTCATCCTTATTTTAAACCAAATCACTTCATTTATGTCTTGATGGATGGTTCTTTTCTTCTCACTCTTCATTCCTTGAAGCCGAATCCTCTCTGTGGTGTCTGCTTATGCCGTATCTTGAAGGAAACTGAAGGGGTTCAACCAACGTTTTTGCCAAGTTCATTAACTCTGGGATTCAACGGATTTAGTGAGTTTTTTCCCGACAGAATAGGGGTCCGATAGTCACGATTCTGGCTAGGGAGAGCGTCGACCTCGGTAGTATAGTGTTGAGTGCAATCAAGTGTATAACTTCTCACACCATTTAGATTGTTTGTTAGTATAGGTATATAAATCTGTTTATATTCTATTAAATGCTGAAATTCTGGCAAGGCTGATGAGAACCCGTGGAGGGTAATGGCGATTCACCAGGTTAGTGATTTCTACCATTCTTAAGTGAATGTTCCTGTTGAATTGATAGGATACACATGCATGCTGATTTTTATGTTTGTTTGGGGTTGGGTGATTGATGAAAGAGGAAGTGTTCTATTGTAGTGGTTCTACCATGATCTATTATAGTGGCACTGCCATGATCTGTTCTAGTGACTATGTCACAATTCTGACGATGAGCAGCTAACTGCAGCATGACTGCTATCGATGGTGTGTAGCGGTGTGGGTTGATTGTAGAAATCCCCAATGGTGTGATTGGCAGGTAAGGGTGGTGTGTAGCAGGTGGAAACTTAGGATTGGGATAGGTTTTGCTTAATTTCTATTATAAGATATTATGTTATTCTACTCTATGGGGCTAAGGCCTAGTCTGATGGTGTATGAGGGATTGCACACTGAGTCTTGTGACTCACCCCGTTGTTTAACATTTTTTTTCAGGTAGCATTTAGTGCATCGGACCGGGCTGGAAAAGAGCGCAAGGTAGCCATGCAGGAGTTATTTTGATTCAATAAAGGACACTGTTAAATTACTTATCTTTAATACTTTTTGTTATTTTGGGTTTTATATATCATTGTAATAAGGCCACGGGCTATTCGCTTTATATTTTCGATTTTTGGGCTTTATTTTCAGACACTTAAGTTATACGTAGAATTGGAATAAAGGCTTGTACTAAAATAATAAAAAAATAAAGGCAGAATTTCGGTTTCCATTCATTAAGGCTTTTAATTTAAAATTTATATCTTTTATAAATTATCAAATTTTTAAGTTTTTCGGTATAAATGTTTAAACTCGACAAAAGTTTTCCAAAAACACGACATGCTTTATAAAATCTTCTTAGTGACATGCCAGATTCGGTCGTGGTGTTTGGGCTGGGTTTGGGGTGTTACATTAGTCCTTTAGAACAGTCTGTGGTAGTGAATAAATTGTATAGAGACGTGCCTTTAGAAATTCAAAGAGAAATATTTTTGACGGATTTGATGGAACTGCCTTTCGGTGAGTTCGATCTTATTCTGGGCATGGATTGGTTGGTAAAGCATCATGCGCACTTGGATTGTACTGCAAAACAGATGACAATAAGAACTCCGAAAGATAAGGAAGTGGTGGTGATAGGCGAACGCAGAAACTATTTAGCAAATGTGGTATCTACTTTAAAGGCAAAAAAGTTGGTACGGAAAGGGTGTGGAGCATTCCTAGCCTTCATTGGTGCTTTGGATGCCAAGGAATTATCGGTGGAAGATGTTAGAATGGTGAAAGAATATTCAGATGTCTTTCCCGAGGAACTTTCGGGTTTACCTCCAGACCGGAAAGTAGAGTTTGGCATATCCATTGCTCCTTATAGGATGGAACCGAAGGAGTTAGCGGAGCTTAAGGCTCAAATTCAGGAGTTGTTGGATCGGGGATTCATACAACCGAGTGTGTTATCGTGGGGAGCACCGATCTTGTTCGTCAAAAAGAAGGATGGGTCGATGCGTATGTGTATTGATTATAGGTAGTTGAATAAGCTGACAATCAAGAATAGGTACCCATTGCCGAGAATCGATGATCTGTTCGACCAACTGCGAGGAGCTTTGATTTTCTCAAAGATAGATTTGAGATCGGGTTATCACCAACTTAAGTTTAAGGAGGCAAATATTCATAAGATGGCGTTTCAAACTCGTTATGGACACTATGAGTTTTTGGTGATGCCATTTAGGTTGACCAATGCACCAGCTACATTTATGGAAATGATGAATTAAGTCTTTCAACCCTACCTAGACCGGTTCATGGTGGTGTTCATAGATGATATCTTAGTATACTCGAGGAATAAAGAAGAGCATGACGCTTATCCTGCAGATGATATCTTAGCATAGTATTACAAATGACGCACATCTCACTTGCAAATATGCGAGAAAATCAACTTTATGCCAAATCCAGTAAGTGTGAATTTTGGCTGAAAGAAGTGACTTTCTTGGGACATGTTGTGTCGGCCGATGGAATCAGAGTTGATCCTCGAAAGGTAGAGGCTGTGTTGGATTGGAAACCACTGAAGTCAGTGGCTAAAATTTAGAGTTTCCTAGGATTGGCTTGTTATTATAGACATTTTGTTGAAGGGTTTTCATTGATTGCTGCACCCCTAACTAAACTATTGCAAAAGGGAGTATCGTTTGTGTGGATAGGGAAACAACAAGAAAGTTTTGAGAAATTGAAGAAGATTTTGACTAAGCGCCAAGATCGATTCAACTGAGAAATGAAAATGAGTTTATTGTTTACTGCAATGCGTCACACACAGGCTTGGGATGTGTGTTGATGAAAGGTGGAAAGGTGGCGACTTATGCATCTCGTCAGTTAAGGACACACGAAGTAAATTATCCCACTCATGATTTGGAGTTGGCTGCGGTGGTTTTTGCTCTAAAGGTTTGGAGGCACTATCTCTACGGGGAGAAGTCGATCATTTATATGGACCATAAGAGTCTAAAGTACCTCCTTACTCAAAAGGAGTTGAACTTAAGACAGCGGAGGTGGATAGAGCTGTTGAAGGATTACGACTTCTCAATCGAGTATCACCCTGGAAAGGCTAATGTGGTGGCAGACGCGTTGAGTCATAAGGTAATATCGGAGTTAAGAGCAATGTTCGCTCATCTCAGTTTGTATGAAGATGGAAGTTTGTTAGCCGAACTTTAGGTGAAACCGGTGTGGTTAGATAATATCAAGGAAAAGCAGTCTTTAGATGAAAAACTAGGTTCCTTACTTCAACAAGTGGAAGGTGGTGTGATAGAGGATGTTGGATTGAATAATGACGGAGTACTGTGTTTTTGCAGAAGAATCTGTATGCCCAAAGATTCAAAATTAAGACAAATGATTCTGCGGGAGGCGCATAGTAGCCCTTATGCTATGCACCCCAGGGGAAATAAAATATATCGAGACCTTCGTGATCAGTATTGGTGGCCAGGGTTGAAACGGGAAGTTACAAATTTTGTGAGTAAGTGCTTAACATGTCAGCAAGTTAAGGCAGAACACCAATTGCCATCGAGATTGCTACAACCAGTGAAGATTTCATTATGGAAATAGGAACGGATAATGATGGACTTTGTTAGTGGGTTACCCTTATCATCTACTAAGAAAGATTCCTTCTGGGTAATAGTGCATCATTTAACGAAGACTGCTCATTTTCTACCTGTTCATACGAATTACTCTATGCAGAAGTTGGCTAAGTTGTATATAACGGAGATCGTGAGGTTGCATGGGGTACCAGTGTCTATTATATCGGACAGGGACCCTAGATTTACATCACGATTTTGGAAAGCTTTACATGAGGCTTTGGGAACAAAGTTAAACTTAAGCATGGCTTTTCATCCTCAGTCAGATGGTCAGTCGAAAAGAGTAATCCAGATTTTAGAAGACATGGTAAGAGGTTGTGTGATTGACTTCAGAGGTAGCTGGAGGATTTTCTACCGTTAGCAGAGTTTGTATAAAAATAGTTATCAATCCAGTATCCAAATGGCACCCTTTGAAGCATTGTATGGCCGTAGGTGTCGTACTCCTACATGTTGGACTGAATTGGGGGAACGACAGTTATTGGGTCCTGAATTGATATCAGAGACGGAAGAAAAAGTAAAGGTGATTCAGGAGCGGTTAAAGGAAGCTTCGGATAGACAAAAGTCGTATGCGGATCTGAAGCGTAATGACATTGAGTTTGCGGTGGGAGATCAGGCCTTTTTAAAGGTCTCACCTTGAAAGAAGATCTTCAGATTTGGAAGGAAGGCCAAGTTGAGCCCCAAGTTTATTGGACCATATCGTGTGTTGAAACGTGTTGGACCAGTAGCTTACCAGCTTGAGTTACCTCCGGAATTGAGTCAGATTCATAATGTTTTCTATGTCTCAATGTTGAGGCGTTATCGATCGGATCCGTCCCACATTGTACCGGTGAAGGAAGTTGAGTTAAGTCCTGATTTGTCTTTTGAGGAGGAACCAGTGCAAATTTTATATCGAGATGTAAAGGTGCTAAGAAAGAAGTCGATCTGGTTGGTTAAGGTTCTTTGGCATAATCACGAGCGGAGGAAGCTATGTGGGAATCGAGGACACAATTCGACAAAGAATATCCTCACCTCTTTTAACCGTAAATTTCAAGGACAAAATTTTCTTAAAGGGTAGAATTGTAACACCCTAGAATTTGAGTTTGTATGTGTTACATTAATTTGGTGATTTAGCTTGTTAGATTATTAATTTTGTTTGTTAACGAGGTCCTGAGAAGGTTTGGGATCTATTTGGACCTAGTGAAAATTTTTAGTATATGGTACTTTAAGAGAGGGAGTCAGTGGATTTATAGCATATGGAAATTTTTGAGTAAGTATCTAGCATAAATGAACTATTGGTTAAGAGGATATGCGCCATATGTATTGTCTTGAGGGGAAAGGTTCGAATCTCTTGGAATGCATTTTTGTGACTTAAATTTTTGCACTCTCCTATCAAGTGTCGACCAAGCTTCATTTTTGGTATGTTGGACTTTTAATTTTTATGGTAAGGTGGCTAAATGGATTAAGGAAACATTGAAGTTGAGGAAAGGAATCAATAGGATAAGGCAAGTAAGGGAACAAATGGCTTAATTTGTGGAATGTGCTATGGAAGGAAAGGTTGGCAAAAGTTGATCCTTGATGGCTATGAACTTGGATAGTCTTTTAGGGCTAGGGAGGTTGGCCAAATTTTGTTAGTAGCTTGATAGGGATTAGGAGCTAGTTTGGTCAATTTCTTTAGCAACATGAGCATTATTTTCCTTTCTCTCAAAACCCTTTCCCTAATAGAATGTGGTTGTAGCAATAGGTAAGTTTTGGTTGTTTGGCCATTTCTTTTGACCAAATTAGTATCATCTTATTTTCTCTCCAAACTCTTTTCTCCTTTGTGCCGAAATCATGCAACTTTGAAGAAGCATAAATCATTTTCTTTTTCTTCCCTTTGGCTGAATACACACCAACCACAAGACTATTTCTTTGTTCATCTTCCATCCTTGAAAATCGACACATAAACACCCTATCTTCTATTTCTTTTTCTTTCTTCTTTCTGCTTACAAAAAACTCTCAAACATCTCTCTCTCCCTAATTCTTCACCATGGCCGAATGTCAATGATCATCTCCTTAGCCAAATCTTTCTCTTCACATATATATTTTTTTCCTTCTCAATCATTCTTTCTACTCACGTTTTGATCAATTGGTAAGAACCCTCTTTAATGTTTTTTTTCTTTTCTTTTGTCGAATCTATATATTGGCTTGGGAGGGTCTTTTGGACTGAAATCATCATCTCTCTCTTAGACAAATCCTTTTTGTCTTTATAGTGAAATAGAGGCTAAGGTTTCCTCGAAGTTATTTTGTAATCAATAGAATTCAAAACCTTCAAGGTTAGAGTTTTCATTTCATGATCATCCTTTATTTATTAAGATGATTAACAGATGGAAAAAACCAATTATTTTATAGGTTTTATTAGTTCATCAAATTTCGTGGTTTCATACCATTTTGTTAAGTCCATCCTTAGATTATTTTTATTAAGATCTAACGATTGGAGGCTCGTAGTAATGTGTTGGAAATATAGTGGTGATCTCAAAAGGAGTTGATTGATCATCCCAACTAAATAAGCGTAGGGTTTTATTCGAGACTTTCCAGTTGTGGACCTCAAAATCAATTATTCGAATTCGCAGCTTTTGAGCCATTAGTGGTTTTCCAGGTTGTGAACCATCATCCTGAGAGAACCGAAAATAGTAGTTATTCGAGATTCTGAGGGTAAAAATCTAGACCACTTATCTTAGAATGGATCTATTATAAGTGTTAATAATCTAATTGAGCGTTAAAATATTTTTAGGTGTTGACGATCAGGAAAGTGTAGTGCTTACCGTAATCAGATGTGTAATTTCACACCATTTTTCATGGGATAGATATTTATATTGTGACTAATGGTAAATCGCTTGATTTAGTCACTAGTTAGTGAAATCGGGTAAGATGGCGTAATTATCATTATTTTGGTAAAAACTATAAAAATCGGTATTAAGGCTGTGATAAATGGGCCAAATGTGATATGTGATAAATGGGCCATATTGTTCATAATCATTATATGAATGGAATATTGTAATTGGATATGAATATTATATACATGATTTGCATGGGTTGGGATTTTGATGAAGAGAAGTTCAGGTAGCTTTGCTACAAAATTCGTGGCTTGTCCACAAATTGATATATGGCTTAATGCCCTGCTTGGTGTGTTGGCGGGGTGGGTGATTAAAGCTCCCCACGTGTGTTGGTTGGTGCGGTGGTGTGTAGCGGATGGAAAACTAGGTTTGGTTGGGAAATTGCATAACACATGCATGTTATATATGATATTCTCATTATGATTGTAAATGGGCTTTTGCCCAATAAATGCTTAATTGAATTTTTGGCCCAAAGGACAATGGTAAGTGAGTTACATACCGAGTTCTAAGTAACTCACCCTTTTCTTTACCCTCCCTGTAATGATCGATGATGGAGGCTAAATGGGACGACTCAATGGAGGCCATACTACTAATAATGGGTTATTTAAATTTGAATTTCTTTTAAGTACTTTTTATTATTTTGCTATTTTGTAATAAGGCCTCTGTTAAATTTTTATGGATGTTTTACTTGTAGATGGATTTTATAATATGCTTTAAATACTTAAGTGGGATTATTTTTCTAAAAATAGAAATAAATGTTTTTCTTAAATAAACGCGTTTAAAAAGGTTTCATTCTTAAATAGTTTTAACTAGGTAATTTTTGTAACAATATTTTTAAATTTTGTTTTCAAATTAATTTCAAACTCTTTAAATTTTCTCAAAATATTAAATTAAATTTTCCTAAGTTTCAATTTATAAATTTTTACAACCCAAATTATTAGATTTAGTAATCAAACTTAGTTTTCAATAACTCCACGTTAAAATGTTTTTAAAAAATCCATTTTCTTTAAATCTTTAAAAGACTAGGTGTATGTTCATTTAGTGTGACATGTCAAATTTGGTGTTAACGCATAGACCGGGTTTGGGGTGTTACAATTATCAATAGTAGACTGTATTGAAATATTTTGTTTAGGGAAAACTGAGACTATTGTAAGATTGTGTTCTACGAAAACAAAACCTTAAATATTGATACTACTTTACATAAGATATCTGCTAAACAAACACTGGAATTGTAAACTAATGCATAAAATTTTTAAAAATAGATAATACGAAAATAGAAAATGAGCACCAGAGGTACTTGTGGAAGGGGTGCAAGAGGCCGTGGCAGAGGCCGTAGAGGTGCTCGGTTAGGTCTTCATCATCGGGTCACATGCCTAATTCTGAAGCTAGTGAGGCACCGGCCACCACCATCGAGACCGGTCTCACGATCGAGCAACTGGGGACGACGCATTGTCCCAAGCTATGTTACAAATTCTGGAGAGGGTCGCTGGGCCCAATACTAGTACTGTGGGCTATGGGTCGGTCACGGAATGACTCCGATCTAATGGGGCTAAGATCTTTAGGGGCATTGCAAGATTTTCCCCTAACATGGTTGAATATTGGATTGAGGCCGCAGAGAGGATCATGGATGACCTTGACTGCACCCCTGAATAGAAACTAAAAGGTGCAGTGTCTTTACTGCGAGATGAAGCCTATCAGTGGTGGCTTACAATTATAAAGGGTACTCAGGCTGACCGATTGACATGGGAATTCTTCAAGACAGCTTTTTAAGGAAAGTATGTGAGCGCTAGTTATGTGGATGCCCGGAGGAGGGAATTTCTAAATTTGACTCAGGGGGATAAGTTAGTGGCTAAATATGAGGCTGAGTTTTTGCGATTAGGCCGCTATGCACGTGGGATGGTAGCAACTGATTATGAGTGGTGTATTCGTTTCGAGGATGGCCTCAGGGATAGTCTGAGAGTGTTGATAGCTACATAGATGGAGCGAGATTTTGCCACACTGGTAGATAAGGGAAGATCGCTGAGGAAAAGGGTAGGAATAAGAGAGATTTAGAGCCCTCAAGTTCCATTCAGAGGCCGAATAAAAAGGTTAGAGTGGATGGGCCAGTCAGAGTTAGGGCCCCTATTGCTGATACTGGACCGCAACCATGTGTTGACTGTGGTAGACGCCATCAGGGCAAATGCTGGAAAAGTATTGAGGCATGTTTGAGGTGCAAATCATTAGAGCACCGTATCAGAGATTGTCCATAGAGGCCCAAGCAGACGCAATCTATAGGTCGGGGTACTGTTCAGCCACAAAGAGGTGTTCAATAGCCACCAAGAGGTCGTGGCCAGACCAGAGATGGAAATGGTATGGGTCGTGGTCATAGAGCACCGGACAGAGGTGCTGGTCATACTGAGGTGAAACAGCCTGCTCTGGTTTATGCTGCATGTCGCCGAGAGGATGGAGATGCCTCAGATGTTATTACTTGTATTTTTTATCCATAATGTACCTTATACTGTACTGATTGATGTTGGGTCTACGCATTCATATATAGCATGCTCGGTGTCTAAAATTTTGGGTATAATGTTTGAAACCATTACGAATGACATTACTGTGTTGATTCCTCTAGGGCAGTCAGTTAAAGTAAACAAATTATTCAGAGATGTACCTTTAGAGGTACAAGGAGCCATCTTTTTGGCGAACTTAATGGAACTACGTTTTGGTGAATTCGACTTAATATTGGGCATGGATTGGTTGGTTAAGCATCAAGTGAACTTGGATTATGCTGCTAAGTGGGTGGTACTGAAAACTGTGGAGGGTGATGAAGTGGTGGCAATAGGGGAACGTCATAATTATTTATCAAATGTGATTTCTACCTTGAAGGCCGAGAAGTTGGTCCGTAAAGGTTGTGAAGCATATTTAGCCTTTATTAATGGTGTTGATTCTCAGGTTCCATTTGTTAGATATATCAGAACAATCAGAGATTTTTTGGATGTTTTTCCCGATGAACTACCTGGATTACCCCTAAACCGTGAAGTTGAATTTGGGATTGAGCTCATATCGAGAATAGTTCTAGTGTCCATTGCTCCCTATAGAATGGCACCGAAGGAACTAGTGGAGCTTAAGGCTCAGATTCAAGACTTACTAGATCGAGGGTTCATCCGCCTTAGTGTGTCTCCATGGGGAGCACCGGTGTTATTTGTGAAAAAGAATGATAGATCCATGCGTATGTGCATTGACTACCAGCAACTGAATAAACTAACTATTAAGAATAAGTACCCCATGCCGAGGATTGATGATCTATTTGACCAATTTCAAAGAGCTTAAGTCTTCTCTAAGATTGATCTCCAATCGAGGTACCATCAACTGAGAGTCAAATAGACTAATGTTCACAAGACAGCGTTTAAGACTTGTTATGGTTATTACGAGTTCCTTGTGATGTCGTTTGAACTGACAAATGCACCGGTAACATTTATGGATCTGATGAACAGAATCTTCTAGCCTTATTTGGAATAGTTTGTGGTGGTGTTTATAGATGACATCTTGGTGTATTCGAGAATTAAGGATGAACATGACGTACATCTCTGAGTTGTTCTGCAAATTTTAAGGGAGAAACAGTTATAAGCTAAGCTCAGCAAGTGTGAATTTTGGCTACGAGAGGTAACATTTCTGGGCCATGTGGTATCTACTAAAGGAAAATTAAAGCTGTTTTGGATTGGAAGCCGCCTAAGACTATATCTAAGATTCAAAGTTTTCTGGGTCTAGCAGGGTATTATAGACATTTTGCCAAGGGATTTTCGTTGATTGTTGCACCTCTGACTAAATTGTTGCGTAAAGGGGTATCATTTGTTTGGACTGATAGGTAGCAAGAGAGTTTTGAGAAACTTAAGAAGGTTCTGACAGAGGCCCCTGTCTTGATACAACAAGAGTCTAGGAAAGAATTCACTTTCTACAATGAAGCATCACATGTCAGTTTGGGATGTATGTTGATGCAAGAGGGTAAGGTAGTGGCATATGCGTCTCGCCAGCTTAAGTCCCATGAGGCTAATTATCTGACGCATGACTCGGAGTTGGTCGCGTTGGTATTCACACTGAAAATCTAGAGGCAATACCTATACGGTGAGAAGTGTATCATTTACATAGATCACAAAAGCCTCAAATACCTCCTCACTTAGGAGGAGCTAAATCTGAGGTAGCGTAGATGTATTGAGCTGCTTAAAGATTATGATTGTTTGATTGAATACCATTCTGGCAAGGCCAATGTGAGATTGTTTACTTAAGGATAATGATGGTAATTTGTTGGCCAAACTCTAAGTTAAACCGTCGTAGATTGAACAGATTAAGGGTAAACAGTTATAAGATGGGCCTTTGGGTCCTCGATTCGACAGATTAAGAATGGGGAAATGTAAGATTTTGGACTGAATAGCGAAGGGGTACTGTGTTTCCGTGGAGAGTCTCCGTGTACTAAGAGATACTAATTTGAGGTAGTCTATACTGCGAGAGGCGCATAGTAGTTCTTATGCTATACATCCCAGCGGAAATAAAATGTACAGAGACCTTCGAAAGTTATATTGGTGGCCAGGTCTTAAGCATGAAGTTATCGACCTTGTGGGTAAGTGTCTGAGTTGCTAGCAGGTTAAAGACAAACATCAGTTACCTTCAGGGTTGCTTTAGCTAGTTAAAATTCCACTTTGGAAGTGGGAGAGGGTAATTATGGATTTCGTTAGTAGGCTACCCCTAATGCTTACTAAGAAGGATGCAGTATGGGTCATAGTGGATTGGTTGACCAAGTCAGCCTATTTTATACCAGTTCGTACTAATTATTCTTTGTAGAAGCTGGCTAAACTATATGTGGCTGAGATAGTGAGACTGCATGGGGTACCAGTTTCCATCATTTCAGATAGAGATCCTCGCTTCACGTCTCAATTTTGGAAGAAGCTGAGGCTTTGGGTGCAAGACTGATCTTCAGTATTGCGTTTCACCCTCAGACAGATGGTCAATCGAAAAGGGTGATTCAAATACTGTAATATATGTTAAGATGTTGTGAGATAGATTTTCAAGGTGGTTGGGAAGTCTATTTGCCATTGGCAGAGTTTGCTTATAACAATAACTACCAGTCTACATACAGATGGCACCTTATAAGGCATTATATGGCCGTAGGTGTCTCCTCCTTCGTGTTGGATTGAGTTAGGCGAGCGTGTTTTAGGCCCTAAATTGGTTTCTGATACCGAGGACAAAGTCAGATTAATTCAGGATCGATTGAAGGCAGCATCAAATAGACAAAAGTCATATACAGATATGAAGCACAAGGAGATTGGGTATTCTGTGGGGGACTTCATGTTTCTTAAGGTCTCACTATGGAAAAAGGTGCTGAGATTTGGACGGAAGGGCAAGTTAAGCCCTAAATTTATTGGGCCTTATCGCATATTGAAGCAAGTGGGACCAGTTGCCTATCAACTTGAGTTACCTCCAGAGTTGGATTGGATTCATGATGTGTTCCACGTCTCTATGCTGAGGCATTATCGCTTTGATCCCACGCACTTAATTTTGACTAAAGAGATTGAGATTAGACCGAACTTGACATTTGAAGAAGAATCGGTACAGATCTTAGATCGTGATGTGAAAGTCTTGAAGAGGAAGTCTATCTCACTAGTTAAGGAACTTTGGCATAATCACAGTTCAGAGGAGGCCACGTGGGAGCCCGAAGAGGTGATGCGTCAACAATACCCTCATCTATTTTCACAGGTAAATTTTGAGGCAGAAATTTCCTTTTAGGGGGGTAGAGTTGTAACGCCTAAAAACTTAGGTAATTATTTTTGCATATTTTTAACATAAATACTTATCTGCTTTAGTGACTAAGTGATTTGGGTGTGTTTGAGAGTGTCTGAGAAGTCCTGGTTCGAGCTTGGGCTTATGCAAAATTTTGGTTTTTGGGGAATAAAACCTTTGCCTTTGGTTAGTAGGCTTTTAAATAATTATGTGTATAACAAGACACAAAAAGCTTGCTATTCTAAGGGGTAAGTGGCGTGTTACCTGGGCTAGAGGATTGAGGTTCGAATCTTGGTAGTGGCAAAGGAGTATCTATTTTGCTGCTGTGCCGTGGAAGGTGATGGAGTTTGACTGAAACATTGAAGTGGTTGAGGTGAATTTTAATTGAATGGTTGAGGGTAGGTGTGATCAGGTGGAGAGATTTGAGGAGGGATTTTAGGAGGAAATCAAGGGAAGTGAGGGGAGAGGTAGAAGTGTGCCGAAAGTGGACTTTGGCACTCAAGAATTCAGCTGGAGGGGGATTCTCAGTGTCGATTTTGCTTGCTAAATGTTGTACCCTCTACCGAAATTTCTCTTTCCCATTTTTCAGATTCTGCATTGTTTTCTCTCTTTAGCCGAATATGGTAAGGGTGTCTAACTTTCTTTAGTTTTACTTTTTGACAACTATTTCTCCTGGGCCGAATACCTTTCTTCTCTTTTCTTCTCCCCTTTTCTTATTTCCCTTATGTTGGCCGAATAGACCTTAGTTTACTCGATTTCTTTTCTCTTTTTCCCCTAAACCGATTCTCCTCTTCTCCTTCAAAAGTGGTGCTGTCGATTTTCAGTTTTGATTACTACTGAAACCAATCCTCTTCTTCTGTCGATTGACTTTTTTTTTAGGTAGTAAGCATGGCACTTGAAGTTTTGGCTTTTGAGTTACTAAAGTGTGGTTGTGTTTAACTGTGTTTGACAGTAACAAACTGAAGGTGAAAGACTGTGCTAGTGCCGAATCATTCCTCTATTCGGTTCTCTTGTTCTCTTCGTTAAGGAAAGACTCTGGAAACTCTTAACTAATCGCTAAAACTAAGATTCATGGGGAATTACCGAGGTTCGATTGAAGGTTGGTGAGTACTTAAGTGACTGTTCGTAACGAATTGAAACTATGTGTGTAAACATTACCAAATTGAAAACATGTAAAAGTCAAAAATGTTTGAAAATTGATGCTACACGAGAATACGCTCGCTCGTGTGGTGAACCAAACGCATAAAATACGGGCGTTAGACTATCGAGGCCACCATGAGCGATTTTTTGGTCTTGGGCCATTTTGGGCCATGTTGGGCCAAAATAGGCTGTGTGGGCCCAATGGGCTTATGGGCCCCACACGGGTAAACCGCACGAACGTGTGGAGAATACTAGGCCGAGCTATGTAATTTACATGGCTGAGACCAATTCTGGGCTATATGGGCCACACGGGCGTGTGCGCCCACATGGGCCGTCGTTGTTGGCCTTGGGCCCATTTGCACTATTTGACTGTTAAGGTTGCACGGGTCACTCGAGACGACTGTGGACCTGCTGATGGGTCAATAAGTACACCTAGACCCTAAATGGATAAAATGAATGTTATGCCCCTATGTTATGTATGACCGTATATGTGCATGCCATGATATATATATATATATGTATGTTGCATTCATGTGTGATATGTTGCATGGGATGGGATTATTATGATTGGAGGAAGTGTACTGTACTGGCAGCTCTGCTGCAAATACTGTTAAGTGCCGCAACCGGTGCTAATTTTTAGAGTGTAGGGATGGGTGGGAGATTTTATACCCACATGGAGTGTTAGCTGAACGGAGTGGAGTGTAGAGGCTAGATGGGTAGGATTTCTGATTGCATGCTTAAACTATTGCTGATACTGTTATGGGCTAAGGCCCACGCTGATACTGTTATGGGTTAAGGCCACACTGATACTGATACTGTAATGGGCTAAAGGCTTAACTAAACTGAACTGTTATTGACTTGGGCTTAGGCTCAGACTGTGCTTGCCTAAAGTCATGATTGGCTATTTATTTGCATGGGGTTACACACTAAGTTTTTGTAAAATCACCTCTTTGTTTATCTGTACAGGTAATCCCCAGTCTTAGGTAGATTGGTGCTGCGAGGGATTCGGAGGTGGCCACACAACATCGCCTATTTATATATTTGAGTTTATTTCCTATAAATTTAATTTGGGTTTTTGTTATGTAATAAGGCCTATTTAATTTTAACTTTTATTTGGGGATTTTACTTATTTTAATGTACATTTGATTAGTAGTAGAATGCGGTTTTCCAAAAGATAATTGGTTTCCAAAACACCACGTTTTCGTAACTTATAATAGAAGCTTCCGTATCAAACTTGGTTTTAAAGTATAGTAACAAACTAATATAATTAACGTTCTACTAAAATAACTTAAGCTTTGAAAGAACAAGATACCCTAAATTTCTGATAAGATACACAAGCGAGGTTTAATAATAAGCATGGATTTTCTAAGGAAACGATGTTTTCGAGAAACACTTCAATGTGATATCGCCAGATTCAGCCATAACTTCTGGGCCGGGTTTGGGGTGTTACATATTAGTCTTACAAAAGCTTGCCAAAGTTTATATTCAGGAAATTATGAGACTACATGATATTCTTACATCGATAATTTCAGACCGGGATCCACGATATACATCAAGATTTTGGAGGCAATTACATAATTTTCTAGGTACCAAGCTCAATTTCAAGATCATTTCATTCACAAACCGACGATACCGAAAGTGTAATTCAGATTCTAAAAGACATGTTGAGAGCTTGTATTATTGACTTTGAATCAGGTTGGGAACATTATTTGCCACTAGTTGAATTTGTTTATAATAATAGTTTCCAATCTAGTATTCAAATGGCCCTGTATGAAGCTCTATATAGTCTAAGGTGTAGATTGCCGGTATGTTGGATAGAATTAAATGAAAGAAAATTAATTGGACAATAGTTAATTCAGGAGACAGAGGAAACGGTTAAAAAGATTAAAGATAGACTGAAAGCAACCTTCGATAGACAAAAATCTTATGCAGATTTGGAACAACGAGATATAGAGTATTCCGTTGGTGATAAGGTATTCCTTAAAGTATCGCCTTGAAAGAAAGTTTTAAGATTTGGTCGAAAAGAAAATTAATTCCTCGTTATATCAGGACGTATGAAATAGTAGAAAGAATTAGACCGGTTGCTTGTCGACTAGCTTTGCCTCTAGAGTTACAGAAGATTCACAATGTTTTTCTTGTTTCTATGCTTCGAGATATAAATTGGAACCTTCTCATATTGTTCCCATTGAAGATATCAAAATTTGACCAGATCTGTCTTATGAAGAAGAGCCAGTGCAAATATTAACTAAAGAAGTAAAGGAGTTGAGAAACAAACGAGTTCCTTTAGTGAAAGTGTTATGGAGAAGTCATAGTATTGAGGAAGCAACTTGGGAACCGGAAGAAACATGAGAGTGCAATATCCTCATCTCTTCTCAGGTAAATTTTGAGGACACAATTTATTAAGGGGGGAGAAATGTAATGACCCAAAATTTACGAGCATCAGAAAAGTGCAATATCGAGCCTCCGTCTTAGTAAACCAAATTAGCAAATATTATTAGAAATATTTATGAGTCTAGTATTGTGTTTAATTAGGTTTTAATTAAGTTAATTTAGTTTAATTAAGAGTAATTAGTAAAAAGGACTAATTTGAATAAGGGTAAAAGTTGAATTATAGATTAATAGAAAATAAAAGGACTAAAATGAAAATTAAGCCATTAATAAGAAATGAGGCGACAATATGCAATAAAAATCTAAGATTTTTATGTTATATTTTAATTATATAATTAATATTTTAGATATAAATTATGATAAATTAATTTAAAATAATTATATTATAATATTTTATAGGATAAATAAATTAAAGTTTTGACAAGTGGATGGTGATGATAATATATAAATGTAACAATGTATATATGAACATTTGTAATATATGTATTTGTGTATTAAATAGATATTTATTATATTTATTATTATTTAATTAATTGATATTATATTATTATATTAATGAATAAATTAATAAGTTGACAAATGTAAGGTGATAGTAAAATACAAGTGTGATAAATCATATACATACAATTGTAATATACATATTTATTTACTTATTATGTACGAAATAATAATATTTATTAAATTAATATAATAAAACAATAAATTAAAGTAAAATAGAATGAAACAAAACAAAGCATAAAAGGAACAGAATCATTCAAAAACAAGGAAGGGAAAGAAGAAAAGAAAAGAAGAGGGAGAAATAGGGATTTTAAAGCTTGGAACTTAAATAGGTAAATCAATTAAGTCCTTTTCTTTTAATTTTGATGTTTTAGAAGCTTTAGAATAAAGTTTTGTTGAATTTAAGTTGAAATTTTGGAAGTTCTTAGATTTTTATCATGATTCATGTTGAACAAATTGTTGAATTAGGAGTTTAATTGAATGAATTTTAGTTAGAATTGATTAAAGGATTAAATTGTAAAAGAAGCTATTAGTTCTACATAGTAGGGACTAAATTGCAAGAATTTCAAAATTAGGTTTTTAATGATGAAATTTAGATAGTCATGTCTAAGTTTAGTTGAAAATTGAGTAGAAATAAAGTATGAATTGAGATAGAAAAGTAAGTGAATTTAGTAAAGACTAAATTGAAATTAAAGTAGAAAATTGAATAGAAATTCAATTAACTAGATATAAATTAATAGTATATTAATGATTATGAAATTATCTTAATTTTTCGTAGCTAATAAAGAACCCGAGGCATCGGCACAAAAAGGAAAAGAGAAGATCATCGAGGAGTAATCGCGAATTTCGAGTATGTTTAATTGCACCTGCATCGGGGTGGGATGATTGATTATTGGAGGAAGTGTATTGAAAGGCTTTCATGCCTATTATCTAGCATGTCAGTTGCTATATTACTGATATGTGTCGCATTCGGTACAACTTGGTGTGTAAGGCTGGGTAGGTGTTTTAAACCCCACATGGTGTATAGGGATGGTCGAGATGGTGTATAGTGGCTGGTGGGTAGGATACAGATTTTTGTTACTGTGTGCATACTGTATCTGAGATGGGCTAAGACCCTAAATTAGATCTAAAACTATATCTGAATAGGCTAAGGCCTAAATTGTATCCGAATCTGTAATGGGCTTAGGCTCAGACTGCATTTGACTGATAACTGTTGTTTGATTGTATGCATGTCTTTTGTGGGGATTACACACTAAGTTTATGTAAACTCACCCTTTCTATTTTATCTGTACAGGTAATCCCCAGACTTAGACGGACCGGTGCGGCGGAGGACTCAGCGTGACTACATGACTATTGGAGCTTTAAAATTCATTTATAGTTTTTATTTCCTATTTTGTTTGAGGTAATTTTTGATGTAATTTGGGACTTTTGGATTGTTTTCCTTTATTTTGGATTTTAACTGTTTTCATGGACTTTTAAACTACAAAACTAAACAAAAACTCGTTTTAACTAAAAACAACATTTTTCCTAAACGCGAACGGTTTTCTTAAAATATCACGGTTTTAAAAGCTTCCGCTACAGAATATGTTTTTAAACGAATCAAATTAACGAGAATATAATTTTGAAATTGACGAGGGATAGATAGAATCTAATAAACGTAAACGGTCTTAACTTGATAAATTTAATTTCAAATCCCGTTCCATGTGACATCGTCAGATTCGGCCATAACATCTAGGCCGAGTTTGGGGTGTTACATACTTTATATCGATAAGTTGCTACAAAACTTTTATCACTCTAAAAAAAATGTCGAATAATAGTTGTCAAAAGAAATCTTTAATGGCCATATTATCACATAAACAACTTTAAAACCAGAGATAAAATATCTCAACCTTAATGTTACTTTATAGCATAATTCCCATTTTGGTAGTTTATAAGCGATAAAGGCAAAAAAAAAAAAAGCTTTAATAGTTGCTAACCATTTCTACTTAAAACTTTATGTTAAGTTTTATATATACATGTGTAACACCCCAAACCCGGCCTAGACGTTATGGCCGTATCTGGCAATGTCACACGATAGTGTTTTTCAAACTTCATTGTTACGATGAAAACATTCCATGTTATTATCTTTAGTAAACCTTTGTTACAACTTAGGAAGTTATATTTATTCATTTAAAACATTTGTTTTGAAACATCCCTCGTTGTGGAAGCTTTAATAAATCAATCTAGGTGATCATGCGTTTAGAAAATATTGATCATGCGTTTAGAAAATACTTTAACTCTTTTTTTTCTTGAAACCGAATTTCCTACGACCAGTAGGTATAAATCCATAAAGTAAAATAAAAAAAATAAAACCCAAATTTAAAACCAAAGTCCCAGAGGGTCCTTAAATTACAACCCAAATAATCAATAATAAACAAATCATAACTCTAAATTGAAAATCATGAAGTCCAAAAATTATTGTGGTCACCGATGAGTCCTCCGTCGCACGATCTGTCTAAGTTTGGGGATTACCTGTCACATTAAACAAAAAGGGTGAGTTTACGTAAACTCGGTGTGTAATCCCTCATAAACAAACAAACAATCAAGATTCACAATTACACGCTTGAATGCCTTGGGCCTAAGCCCTTTTCAAGATTAGTGATGCTTAGGCCTTAGCCCATCACAAGATGTCGATGAGCGATAATAGTTATGCAGTAGCAAAATCCTACCCAACCAGCCTCTACACACCATCTCCGTCCAACCCTACACTCCATATGGGGATATAATCAACCCACCCATCCCTACACTCCAAGTAGTACCAAATGCGGCACAAAATAGTAGTTTGCAGCTGAGCTGAAAGTAAATTAGGCTTAAAGCCTTTCAGTACACTTCCTTCAATAACAACCCCCAACCGAATGCAAGACAAATAAAGAAATTTTGGTTGAGTCAAAGTAAATTAGGCTTAAAGCCTTTCAATACACTTCCTCCAAATAACAACCCCCAACCCAATGCAATGCAACATACAATAGATGATATGCTATTATGCAATTTTAGTACATATATTCAGTTCGGATATTAACATGCTCAGTATAGATATCATTCAGTCAATTTCACACATTTAGGGGTCTAAGTAGCACTTATCGACCCTACAGCAGGTTCACAATCGACTTGGGCGACCCGTGCAACCTTAAAAATATTTTGATAAAAATGGGCCCACATGCCCATGTTATTTGCCCGTGGACCCATACTCCCATGTGGCCCACTTGGCCCAAATTGGCCTTGTCCGTGTGATACAAATTTAAAGTAACCTATGCTAGCTCAATACTCATATGTTTTCACTATTTACTTATTTGTTCATTCAAAACTGTCTACTTGAGTCATTATCACTAAATTATTTATATCTTGAGCTACATAATTCTAAATTAAGAACCGCTTGATATTTTTGAAACTAGACTCAAATACCTTTCTACCATGAAATTTTAAGAATTTATAATTTATCAAATAAGTAAAATAAAATCTTTAAAGCTATTCGTATTTTGCTGTTTGACAACTTCATCCTTTCCTTTAGTAAAAATTATTTATCTCTTAGTACGAATGTAGATGATGTTTTCATTTGTTTCTCTTGAAAATAGATCATTAAGGATTTAAAAATATAAATTTAATCCCCTAATTATTTTTTTACAATTTTTTATGATTTTCCTAAGTCTGAACAGGGGAACCTGAAATCATTCTGACCTTATCTCACAAAATTTATTATATCTCATGATTTACAATTCCATTTCTTACATTGTTTCTTCCATGAAAAACTAGACTTAATAAAAATTAATTTCATATTTTATTCACCCTCTAACTCAATTTCCACTATTTTTTATGATTTTTCAAAGTTAGACTAATGCTATTGTCCAAAACTATTTTAGTGCAAAATTTTGACTTCCAAGTTTATAACACCCTTATTTCCTTTCTCTACAATTTTTCGCATCATTTTCTCTTATTTCTCTTATTTCTCGATAGCAAGCAATTTTGGCTTTTTTCTGAATTCTGTTTTCTACGTTTTGGGTACACACCTGGTATCAATTCGCTGTGTAAAGTAACCCGAGCCTTCAAAAACCTATATTTGACCAATATATCCCTTAATTAATCACTTGATTCGTCAATCAAACCAAATATCCCCAACATAAAACTCGAGAAACTAAACCAATGACGATTTGAAAACTTACCATGACGAATCCGATAACCAGTCATCTCCATACACTGGAATATCCACTTAAAACCTTTGAACAACACCTAAACGAGAGTAAAACGAACCATTTGTTAATTGCTTATTCAAAATACAATAACTAAGGGGAAAAAGTTCCACTTACCGAAACAGATGAAGTCAAAAGTTGCACCCAAAGAGATGACTCGCAAAAAAATATAGAAATGAAAAGAGAAGGGAAAGAGAAGAAACAAGATTCAGCCAAAGGGGAACAAAAACCAAAAGTGAACAAGAAGGGAGAAGAAACGACAAAGAAACAAAAGTCTAATGTTAAAAAATTTGTTGGGAAAAAGGAAAATAGAAACTGATAAGAAGAAAATCTTATTTTGGTAACTTCTCCCCAATTATCTCCTAAAAACACTCTCTATTAACCCACTAAAACACAACTACTCAACAGTCCAGTTTAATTTGAACCCCACCACGCCACACGTCTCAAACAAAAATTAGTTCCCATGCTTGTAGGGACTCAAACATAGGACCTCCTACACACTAACACTCTGCTTAGCCACCAGACCAGCAGGCTCATTCTGATATATTTTCACCAACAATCAAATAAAAGCCTACTGAACAAGAGTAAGGCCTAATTCATTCAAAATACCAAAGTTTGCCCAAGTGAAGGCTTGAACTTGGAACCTCCCAAAATTCCAGAACACATAACCACTAAAGTTGACAGATATTTGTTTGTGCCATATTTTCACAATAACAAAATTAGAAATTTTGGGGCGTTACAACATGACACCAACAACTACTAATATGCATATTATATACATTACACATGCACATTTTTAAAAATATTTAAGGGATATTGGTTGAATTTAATTTATTCCATTTTACAACTAGTGTCACTATAGGTAGACAACTTTACATCTCAAATCCTTAGGTTTTGATCTATGTTTCATACGATAGAATTGTAAAGCGTAGGTTTGTGCAAGTGTACACAGTCGTTATCAAGTAATAAGTAAGTATCGAGTTATCGTCTCCATAAGGATTATATTTGTGCTAAGTCACTTAATTTGTAAAATTATATTAACAATTTGGTAAATAAAAACACAATATAGTTGAGAAGTGGTGATTAAAATATATTAAACTAAATGAAATGATCCCTAATGCAAATTATCCTAAGTATGCAAGCTATATGAATGAAATAGATTTTAGTAAAATTAAACACAACTTCGCAACAATTATAACATAAATAAACTAGGACAATTACTTTAATTAAACTCAATTTATTATCAACATGCTTAATAACATTTGGAAAAACATTCCATGGCAACTTGATCTTTCATGAGTTTAGAAACCACATTAGGTCCTTTCGGAATCCTTTTCTTAGTAAATATGCATTTTACTGATCCTTATTTACTAAGGGTTTCTTAGCATTCGTGTGAGGTAACAGGGACGTGTCAGATTTGAAATAGTTTAATCACACAAATCTAAAAAACTATGCAGATAACAGAGCTTGGTCAGAGTTTTTATGCAACCTACAATTTAATCGGGTCAGGATCTAAACTGAGCATGCACATTTCAATTGTGTGTCCATAAGCCGTCGTCTAGTCAGGATCGCTCAGCTAATTCAGGTGCATTTCAATCACGTATGAACGAAATACAGACTTGAGTTTAATTGAAAACATGATCGATTGAGGCACAAACATTAGAAGCATAAATTAAATAAATATTATTTAATCAAAGAAATCATCCTAGCTCAAATAAAATTTGTAAACAAGAACAAAGAACACATAGCAAACATATTTAGATTAAATTAAAGAAAAGAAAGATTAAACCCAATTCAGAGTGGCTGCCACCTGAGACTCTGACTGACGAGGCTCCTTCATTCCTTTGCTGATGGCTCTCCAAGGTGGCCGCCAAGGGTTCTTTAAGAGGCTTAATTGCTAAAATCTCTATGAAGAGATGATGCTAGACGTGGGAGTGGAAAAGGCTAAGAGATTTTGGAGAGAAGAGAGAATGAGGAATGATTGAGGCATGATGAATGAGGGAATGAGAGGGTCTTATTTATAGGTGAGGAGAGGGGGATAGTTTGCTAAAAATAGTGGATGCTAACCTCTTCAAATCTCCTCAAATTGTGGTCGGCCATGCTTAGTGGCTTTTGACTTGATTTTTGCTTGATTTTTAAGCAATTTTGGATGCCACACAACTCAGGACTGAGACTTGGTCAATCATAAATCTCCAGGCAAATCTCTAATTTCTTCAACACTGCAAGGACCTTGTGTAATTAAACCAATGAATGGTTTAAATGGACAGCCATGTGTAGCTGAATATTGGGTTGGCTTGGTCTCCAATTTGTACGGTTTTATAATCCAGCAAAGCTATCAGACCTGTCCAGAATATATCAAGAAGTTAGAGGACCAAAGAATAAAATTTATCCAATTTAATTAATGAATTAAAACCCAAATTATTAATGAAATATTTTAAAATGAATTATTAAATATAATTTTATATTTTATTATTTAATTTAATCATGCATGACCCACTTTATGTATTAAAATATATATTCAAATTAATGTAAAATAAGCCATTTATTGCATGAAAACTATATAATAAAGCATAAAATCACATTTCAATAATTTCTATGTCCTAATTTCATATTTTACATATTTCATTAATTTATTAAACAATTAGTTAGTTTTAACAACGGATTTAAGTAAAAGGTGATAAATTACATAGAAAAATCCTATATATTTTTCCGTTTACAAGAATATTTTTCCAAACTTATTTATATGAATTTTTGTGCTAATGGCATAAAAATTTCACCAAAATCTTACATCACAAAATTTTAGAGAGAGAAAACTTTATTTAACTACTAGTAAGGAGAATATCATCAATATATAAAATAAAATATTAATTTACGCTCACTAACCTTATGGTAATACAAGATTAACAAAAGTTTTAGTAAAATCAAATGATGAGTCGCTTGTTTTATTCTAAGTATTATTTCTTTATTTAGCATACCAAATTGTTATTTTCAGGAAAGCTTTAGTTGAAACATGTATACCTTCTTTAACATCTTATTAAAATTATTTTCACATCCACTTAATGTAATTCTAAATCAAATAAGTTACAAAATATATTATAATTCTAAATAAATCCTTCTTAAAAATCATAAAGAAAATTTCATGGTAATTGATACTTTTCTTTTGAGCGAAACTTCGACTGTAGATTTAATTTTATATCACTCAACATTATCAACTCGTAATTGAATGATTTTTAGATAGTTATTATCTCCTTTATCATAGTTTGATACATTCTTGGGTGTAAATCAAAATTAGAGTACATTAGATACACAACAACTCATAAAAATAATTAATTTTCTTGTCCAATCGGATCTTCTTAATTCTACTATTTCATACATTTTGTACACTGCCAATAGCTTTATCAATAGGATTATTGTTCTCTTTTAAAGATTATTCTTTAGTTGATTATGTAGCTTTGCTTCAAAAGCAATCAAATCCTTCACAAAAGATTCATATAATTTAATTTAGTCCTCTCTTTTAAACTTAGGAGGAAAACCACTCTCACTCGACTCTTTATCCTAAAACAATCAATATTTCTAACATTAACAATTCTAAATGAGTATGAGTTACATTAAATCATATACCATTTATGTTAATCATATATTTAACAAACTATTTGAAAATTAGGATCCAAGTAAATGATGATAAAAATCGATTATAGTATTTTATTTTAAAATGTCAATAACGTATATATTCTTTTAAACATAAATTCTAAACTTTAGGTAAAAACTAATTTTCTCAAAATTGCAGGAACAAATTCTTTAGTCAAGTTTTAGCCATATAAGCTATGACCAACACCTAAACCAAAATTTATTAATAACTGATGGAATTGAAGGATCTAAAAACCAAAATCAACTTATAACTTGATGAAAACAAATAAAATTGTAAAATCACATCAAATGTGTATATATAAATCAAAATCTTAATTTGAAATAATCACTTGGTGCCATCATGATGACAAGAGATGTATAATCATGAATCATAGTGACTTAGACTTACACAATTGACAATTTATGTACTTAAGAGTCCTATATCAATACTATTGCGAGCACTAATAAACTAACATGTTTCCCTCAATGCACAGGCTTTAACCTCTAATGTTATTATAATGTGTAATATATTTACTTACATCACCTAATCTTCATTACTGTAGCCTAAGATTCCCTTTAATTTTCCCTTAAAAATAGTATGAATGTAGACACCTAATTTTATTCGGAGCTTATACTTTGGATTCGGGTTTTAAAATGATCAATTGGGCTGTGAATTTTCCTATTCGAGTTGATTATTTTAATTTTTTAAAGCTAAATTGTTGTCCATTTAATTTTAATTGAAATTTAAAATAAAGAAATACTGCCTTAAAGTTTAGATTTAAAATGGAATTAAGCCAGATGTTTGTTAATTTGGCTAAATTATTTTGAAATCATTTTAAATATATTTTAATTTAGTTTTTGAAAATTTTGGCATAAGGTGGATATTTGGATATCCACTTATGTTGGTTTTTTCAGAAAATAACAATAAAATTTTATTAAAAACTTTTTAAGAAGAATTTAACTAAAACTAAGTTTAGATAAAATCATTATGGGGTTTGGCCTAATCTTCATAAACTATTTGAATTCAAAGCCCAAATGGATTGTTTTGCAAAATCATATTTTTTAAAAACCCAAATTGATTTTTTTTCTTAGAATCAAAATCAGTTTTAAAATTGAAATCCCAAATTTTGAGTGGAATGAAGTCTATTTTTAAACCAATGCCAAGGCCCAATTTACTTTCAAGCCCGATTTTAAATCGAGAAGCCCAAGGTTAATTCAAGCCTAATTAGATTTATCCAAATTACATACCCACTTTTAATGTCAATATAGCTTTGATCTAAAGGTATTTCATTTTTAAGTTAACTTGAGGCTCGTTTTTATTTTAAATTTTCGATCCTTTTTTGGTTCAAGATTCAAGGCCCAAGAGCCTAGATTGTTATTTAGTTTCAGAGAAGGGTTTGAAACCTTAATTTTCTTGTGCATTGCATGTCACACTCGGAAATGTTAAAGGTTAAGTTTCACGACAATTATGGGTACTAAATTAGAAAATATTTCTATTTAAGCGAGTTCTAATATGATTATGAGAATCTGATTGGTAAATAGTTAGAAATCAAGTTTAGTCTCGTTACATTAGAACCAGGAGTTTTCTGTTAATGGGAAACATTATGATTAAAGGTATTAATAGTATTGATTGACTTGGAATTAAGAGAAATGGTAATGGAAAGATTATATATAGGAGGATTCTTTCATTTTGGTATTCATTTTATTTCTTCAATTTTCTCTAGTTTGTTCTAAAAGAGAGAAAAGTTAAGAAGCAGTCTGCATAGAGGGAGAAAATAATGTATCAGCCTAAGTGGTTGAGGATTTAGTAAACTGGTAATCTTTCTAAGATTTTCTTTATCTTTTGATTGAAGAAAAGAGAAGGAAAATTGAAGATTTCAATTTAATTCATTGAACTTATATTGAGATGTTTATGGTTGCAGTTAAACTTTAAAACCTCTCTACATGTAAATGAATTATGGTTTTCTTACAACTAAATGCCTTCATTTTGATCTTGATATGATTAATATGTTTAGCTAACCAATAAGGAGGAGGCTCAAGTGATAAGAAAAACTAAGCATGTTTAATCAAAACCAGCTTTCAGGTATTTTGCTGGCAAGTTTCTAATATCAATCTCTCTATGGTTGTTTTATATATACCAATAATTTGTTATTGCGTTGTGTTTGACTTCATGTTCTGTTGATGATGAGTTGAATTATCGTAGGTTGTTTGTTGTACAGTTGAATAAAGCAAAGTGATGATTTATAAATGCATGTTTGGTTGTACATTTTAGGTTGTTGTTTTGTTAAACTTTCACTGGTAAAATAACTACTGAAGAAGTTATCATTGAGATAATTTTCTAGATGATATGTTTGGTATGATCTATGTTGTGTTAATAATAGAATGATTAGTTGAATGAATGGTATATGTTTGTCAAAAACAATGAATGATATGCAGAGTATGGAAGGTCATTTTGGAGGATGAAAGATGAAGAAATGTCTTGTTATGCACTCTGTGCCACGTGTTATCTGGCTTTGTGGAGGTTCAAGAGGATCGTACAGATATATATGTGCACAAGTATATGATAACACTAAATGGGTTCTTCTAAGCATGAAACTTTGCGGAGTCCAAGGCTTAAAGACTTATATGTGTAAGCAAGTCCATGGCCATGAAATATGTAAGTTATGAAAGTTTGTTGGACTTGTTCTTTAAGTTATTTTTCAAAGGTATATGTGAGAATTCATCATACGAAGTCCGCAACAAAGTTTTTCCGCATATGAAAATTTTCCATATTCATGAATCTTCTTCTATAACTCTGTATGCATGACATTCTGTAGGACTTGTTCTCTAGGTTTCATGACAAAGTTATCCGTGGAATTCCTTCATGCGAAAGTTTGTTGAACAGCCCAAGTATAGGAATCCACTTTTATATGATAATACTCATCCATAGAGCCGCATGTTTGAGTCCTCCATATATGAGTTTGTACACATGAATCGTCATTATAGATTTGTATGTATGGAAGTCCACTGGATGTATCTTTATGAACTAAATTATGGTTGTTTGTTCATCTTATATTCATGCTTCAAGTATAAGAGATAAAAAAGATCATCTTTCTTAAAAGTTAGAACAAACTATTATCCAAGCAAGAGAGTGCATGGGCTTATTCGTATGTTCAACTTACGAGATTTGGATTAAATTAATTAGTCAAGCCAAAATCACATGGATTTTCTTTTAAGAGCCCATCAAGAGTTATCTTTAAGTTAAGAGTCCATAGTGACTATTTTCCAACAAGAAGTTGATAGTGATTTTCCGCCAAGAAATAGTCTGACAAAAGGTATTATCTAAGATTGAGCTCACAAGAAATAACCCACATATTTATTTATCTGTGGTTATAATTTCACATATAATGGTTCACAAGAATTGTGTATTCGCCAAGTTCGGGTCTATGTAGATAAGACTTTATGTGTGAATTTGCATGTAAAAGCTCACCAAGTGTGAATATTCATGCATAAGTTTTCTATAATCAATCCATCGTACGATAAGCCACAATGATAATAATAATCGCTAAGGTAATCATCATATGTTCTGCTAGCAAAAGAGGTAATGATTTATCTTTTACGAAACTGGAGCAAGTGGGTAAGCAAAACCATCTATAACAGCCCGTTTTTAGTCAAATCAGAATAGTGGTTTTGAAACCATAAATATGAGGTTGAAAAATTATTTTAATATTATTTTAAGTGTTTACAGTATGATAGCATGTATGTGTGAAAGTTTCGTGAAGAAATTTTATCGTTTAAATGGTCAATTTGAGACTAAATCGCGACTAAAAAGTGTTGTTCTATTAGTTAAAAGAGTCTAATAGCTATAGAACTTTAAAGTAGAGGTCTGAAGTGGTAATTAGACCATTTATAAATTTATTGGACAAAGATGGACATTATTTGAGTGAATTTTAATGTTTTTATTAAATGTTATAATTGTAAATAGTTAATTAATGAATTATTAAGTTTAATAAAATCATTTTTAGTCCATCTTCTTCATCAAAACCGATTGGAGTTGAGAAAAACACCATGGATAGAGATTCAAACATTCAGCTATAGTTCAACCTTGCATGTAAGTCCATTTTTCGTCCCGTTTTTAATGATTTCTACATTTTTTTATATCGTTGCTGCTAGTACTAACTAGCCCAGGGACTAATTTGAAAAATTGTTAAAGAATTTGAATGATGCCATTGATTAATATGTATGAGTTTTGATGTTTGATGATAGATTATGAATATTTTTTATGAGTATTACAAGTTTTGTTAAGTGATTTTTAGTGAAAATGCAAAATAGGGATTAAATTGAGAAATGTTGAAACTTTATGGTTAAAATTGAAATAAATGAAAAATATGGGCTATAAGACTAATTCGGCTAAGCATGGGCGTTGTGAAATTTGCACGAACTTGTGATTTTGTGTATTGAGGACTAAATTGTAAAAATATGAAAGTTTAGGGGAAAAAGTGTAAATATTCCTTAAAGAGTGTTTTGGACTAAATTGAATGAATATATGATTAGATAAGTTATTCTTGAATATATTTAGATTAAGAAAAGTGAAATACGGACTTGGATCGGGGAAATGATAAAGTTATCGACTAATTGACTAGATTCGTCGTTTTTACATTCGAGGTAAGTTCGTATGTAATAAGCATCATTACAATTATGCTTTAAATGATTTGATATTGTATAAATTGTGTATATGAGATTAAATTTATGTTTGATGACAATTCGGCTAAATATGACACTTAGTGTGCGAGATCGAGATAGCTTCAGCTATGTATGGCACTTAGTGTGCGATTGGAAATAGCTCCGGCTATGTATGGCACTTAGTGTGTGAGATCTAGATAGCTTTGGCTATGTATGGCACTTAGTGTGCGAGATATCGAGTATTCTATTTCGAATATGAGAGTTGGTTACGAGTTTGTACAGGTATGTACATGGAAAGTATAAACTTCAATTAGAAGAAGTTATGAATTTGCATATAAGTATATGATTAAGCATATGGAAAGCTTGTTGTTACCATGAATTACATGTTAAATAGTTCAATTTGTTGATTTATGTAAAATGATTTGTTCAGTTTAATTCATACGAGCTTACTAAGCTATAAAGCTTACTTTGTTTATTTATTTTTCATGTTTTATAGTGTATTCAAAGCTAGCTCAGATTTGGGAATCGTCGGAGACATCGTCACACTATCTAACCATCACTTTGGTACTTTTGAACTTATGGTTTGGTCATATGGCAAATATAAGGACCTTGAGTCATTTTGGAATTGTAGCATAATTTTGGCCATTTGTGTTGGCTTGTTTATATTACATAATTGGTTGTATGTTAGCCATGTGACTTGGCTTATTTTGGTTATCATGTGATGTACATATATATGTGTGTTAATGCTTATTAATACTGTAGTTCATGTTTAATTGAAAATGGTTGGTTTAATGTAATTCTAAGGGTAGCTAATGGTTGATGAATTGAAATTGGTTATGTTTGTGAATTAGTGCAAAGTGATGTATTTTGGATAAAGGCTTAGTTAGTTGGTTGATATATGTGTTTTGGTATGAATGATGTAGGATTGAGGTTGTATAATTCCTTTAAGTGTTATGTTTTTGGTGCCATTGAATTTGGTTTAGGTGTGTATAATTTGGGTGGCAATTTGGCTTGGTAAATAGCATATTTTTTTTCCACACGGGCAGAGACACAGGCATGTGTCTCAGCTGTGTGTGACACATGGTCATGTTACACAGTCGTGTGTCCCCTGATGTTGAAATTGAAATCAAGTCAGTATACTCCACATAGTCTCACACACTGGCGTGTGATCAGCTGTGTGGCACAAGTCAGTATACCCCCTAATTGGCACACGGCCTAGCACACGGGCGTGTGACTTTGTCGTGTTGTATAAGTCAGTATACCCTTTAGGTTCAGCACGGCCTGGCACACGGGCGTGTGTGGTCACTTCGAAGGGCACACGTGCTAGACACATGGGAGTGTGGTTGGCCATGTGCCCCAAGTCAGTAACCTCACTTGTTTAGACAAGGGGTAAGACACGGGCTGGGACACGGCCATGTGCTCCCATTTCGAATGTTCACACGGCCTATGACATGGGCGTGTCTGATGTCCGTGTGAGATACATGGCCTGGTCATGTCCCTATTTTGGAGAAAAATTTTATAAGTGTTGAACATTTATCGAGTTATCGGTTTAGTCTCGAACCACTCTCAAAGCATGTTTAAGGCCTCGTAGGCTCGTTTAAGGGAGACTATGATTGATTTTGATTGAATTGTATCTTAATTGATAAGTGGTGTGTGAAATGTATGTTTAAAAGTGTTGCAAGTCTAGTAATGCTCTGTAACCCTATTCTAACGGTGAATACGGGTGAGGGGTGTTACACCATCCCACATTGTAGCCTTTAACACAAGTGGTTCGTGATGAAATGTGTAAGTATACAAAGTCGTTATCAAGTAATAAGTAAGTATTAAGAGTTATCGTCTCCACATTGATTGTATATGCTAATTAAAATTTGTAAAATTAACTAATCACAAAATTGGTGAAAAATAATCAAATAGTGTGATGTGGCAATTAATCTAATTAACTAAATGTTAACTATGAAAAGAAAAATTTAACAAATAAATAAAAATAGTAACTTACAAGTTTTAACAATACTAATATGAGTAAGCTAGAACAATTACAACATTTGACTCAATTCATTATTCATCATGTTACCAATACTCCAGAAAATATTCCATGGCAACTCGATCATTCATTAACTTGAAATCTAATATAAGTTATTTCTAAGTCTTATACTGAGAAAAACATGTATATTTCTGTGTCCATTTTTAACTAATGATTTCTTAGGATTTATGTGAAGTAGCAGGGATGGATTAGGTTTGAAACAATTTAATCACATATATCTAAAGTTATGCAAAGTAGAAGAGCTTGCTAGGGTTATTATGAACATTTAATTTAATCGGGTTAAGACTTAAATTAAGCATGCATCTTCTAATTATTGTGTCCATTAATCATTATCTGGTTAGGGCTGAGCAACTAATTTTAATCCATTCAAACACATTTTAATGTATGAAATACATAAGTGATTTTAATTGAAAGCATGAATAACTAAGGCACAAAAATATTATGAACATCAATCAAATTGATGTAATCATTCCAACTAAAACACAATTAATTGATCATTGTCAATGGAAAAAAATAAAAGAAATTTGCAAGCATGTTGAATAAACAAGAAAAAAAATAAAGATTGAAGAAGAAGACTTTTTGATGATTTTAACAGTTTCCTGAGAACAGGTCGTGGTGGCTTTCTCCAATTTTTGTGGATGCTCTTTTGCCAATTTCTCCTCAAATTTTCCAACCAAGAGAAGTTTTTATTCACTTGAGAATCGCTTAACCTATGAACTAAATAAAGAACAAAAGGAAACTAGAGAACTCAAGCTCTATGCGTGGAAGAGAAAGTGAGAAAGAGAGAATATTGAGATGTGAAGGGATGATTTGAGAAGTGATAGGAGGGGGTTATTTATACTAGAGGGAGGCTTGAGAATTTGCTAAAAATGGAAGCAACCCCCGCTTTTTTCTCTCTTCCATGCCCGGCCTTGGGAAGTGGAGATGGGTGGTTTTTTTGTTAAGTTATTTTTAACTATATGCTTAAAAATATGAAGAGTGAAAAGTGGAAGGGTAAGACTAAGATTAAAGAAAATTGTGGGTTGTTTTGTAAATTTTAAAAATCAGATAATTTTAGCTGAGTTGGGTGGCTATAGGTGTGGTTTGGGCCTACTATAATTTGATTGCAAATTGGGCCTTCATGGTAAACACTTGTGTCCCTTTCACGTAGAAATTTCTTCGGGCCTTTTTAACTTCAAGCATTCTACTTCCTGGTCAAAATTATTGTGAATTAATTTGCTGAAAGTCAAAATAATATTTTTAATAATTTTTTGGGACGTCCCTATGCTGATTAATTACTCGATTTCTTTACTTGATGTAGTGTAGGACCTTAACGAGTGACCTGCATGGCTGAAAATTTTCTACTACATAAACTAGTGCAAAATTGAAAAAATAATATAAATTAAGTAAACTTAACATGAAATTGAGAAAACTATATATATATATATATATATTACATTTTTATCCAATTTAACAAATAATTAACAAAATTCACAAATTTTGCTATCAATTACTCAAAAATTGCAAGTATTACAAGCTAGAAAGTGCTATAGATAACTATAATTTTATAGCTATTACACCCCGAAGCTTAATTCATTTCTCGTCTCGAGTAACAACTCATGCAAATTCACCAAATTTACAATCACAACCTTGTAACGTTGTCTCTAACCAAATTCAATTTCTACATAATCATGCTTTAATAAAAGTATTCCCACAAACTCTTTTTGTTAACAAGTCGCTCACATGCAAGTATTATTTCAACATCTAACACCAATAAAGTAGAAAGATATTAATCGGGATCATGATCTTATATGTCCTCATAGTCACATGTTAATCTTCACCATTCAATTTATTATTCATTATTCTAATTAAGCAAAATAATCCCAAGGTTTAATAGTGGTCTTCATATGCTGAACTTAGTAATTTCTCTCCACTAATGTAGTTGGTATGTTATCAGGATCAATAGGTCTTCAATAAGATTGTAATGGGGCTGGCTTAAGGTATGAATAAACAGAAAGGATTTTTTAGCTCAATTATTCTCAACTAAGCTTACTTCGAACATCCATACCCAATCCTGCCTTAAGATGATTTTAATCCCCCCAGACTTAACTTGAAACTATGTTCAATAATACCTTTTTGAAAAAAAAATTGAACAAAAAAAATCTTTCTAAATTCTCCCTCAAACTTGATTTAGTAAGATAAGTAAGGTTAAAATTTGATGAAAGGGAAAAATTATAGAAACAGGCTTAATGTTAGGGTAAAACAATAAAAATAAACCATAAAGCTCAAAGTAAGTTTCAAGGGATAATTATTAATATGGGATAAATAATCCAAAGAAAAAGTGTGCCTAAATCATTTCCAAACTCTTATGCCTCCTAGGATTTTGCCTTAAGAAAGTTACTAAGACAATTCTAAAAACTTAAACCTTCAAGCATGCCTAACTATTCTTAAAAGAAATGAAAACTTTCATGGAAAAAAATTGCATACTTCTATTTAGAACATAATCATATAATAACTTAAATTAACATAATTTCAACAAAACTTGAGTTAAAAATCAGAAATTATACTCGCATTCGAGCTAACTCTATCAATAATTTTTTCCAAGCATTAATTTATTAAAAGCAAAATTATGTGTGAAATTGTGTTCTAAAAGAAATTGTACAACATTATCCTCCCCCACTTAAGGAAAGCAATGTCCTCATTGCGACAAACAAAGAAGTGAGTGTGAACTATGCACCAAGTAGGATCTAGAAAAGAGAGGTGAGTCATAAAGACTACTTAAGTACCAAGTCTTTTCTTGTCAGATTCAATCCTAGACATGCACATTCGCATTACCACACTCCTTTATTTCATACTAGAACATTAATAAATGAAAAGCAACAACAATTTTTATTCATACTTGCAAAGTTTTATTAATGCATAAATAAAACTAACTAATAATCATAAATTGCTTTCTAAAAATAACTGAGAAAGAAACTAAGAACCCCCTTTTTTATTGACTAACTTTGACACTCCCATCCCATTCTGCTGCTTATTCCTTCTTCTCATCTTTGTTAGGCATCACAGACTCTTATTCCTTTAACTTGTTTGACCTTGGCTCCAAAGTATCATCTGGAAATTCAGGAACAAAAGCAAAAGGATTATCTGAGAAATTATTAAAAGCATTTTGCATGGAGTTATCCTTAGTTTTGGCATATTTCCAAAAGGTTTGTTGTTGATGATGCAAAGATTTCAGCATGTTTATTATAGTTGTCTGGTCTGATTCTTTGACAGGTGTTGGATTGGACTACCAATCATCTTCAGGCACTCTGGTTGGATGAGCCATGTTAGGAGATCATCAGGTGTAGGGTCCTCTATTTCTTCTTCTGGTTCAGCATCCTCCATCAATCTTGCAATGTCATGCTCTATTATGCATCCTTGAAGATATGGGCCTTTGAGGTTGACTTGTAGACAAATGCGTGTTTGCAAGCACAGTAAAGTGGTTAGTGATGGGAAAAAGACATGTCCTAATCATTTGTAATATCCGGATTTAGGGGCTATGCATCTTTACTTAAATGTATGTGGTAACATGCTTGTGTGTGATTTGAATGTGTTTTGGGGGCTTCAGGAACCTTGGGATGTAGGTAAAAGCCTTAGAAAATATTTGATTTTAAGCCTAAAAAGGGAAACTAAGGGAGCTAGGCCTTAAGGAGTTCATTGTGTGGCTTAGGACACAAGAACTCAGTTAGTAAAGTGGCTAGGAGGCACCACTTAGGGCCTTGTGAGGTGACGCCACAAGGAGTGTGAAGGGGCCTAGGTTCGAGCAGCAAGGGAAGCGTTTTGAAGCTTTTATTTTTCAGCAAATAGATGCAATGGTGGACGGCACAAGGACACTTCATGGATGAAGTGTAGATTGGGTCAAATAGCTTAAAGATTCGGCTAAGTAGGAGTGAAAAGGAGGATTTGGATGAGGGAAGGAGAATTGGCCGGCCAAGGGGCTTCTAGGATGACAATTTCGGTCATGTAGGGGGAGAAGAGAAGCCGAATTTTAGTTTGAGCCTCACCATCACTTTCTTTTTCTTTTCTACTCACCATTCTTTCTTCCTCTTTCTCACCAAAGCCGAATCATGCCATCTTTTTCTTCTTCTTCTTCATAATTTCTTCTTCCATCAAAAGCTGAAACACTCCTTATCATTAGCCGAAATATAGGGATCTAATTCCTCTTATTTTCTTTTGGCCGAACCATGAAGGAGATCTTTCGGGATTCTTGTAGCCGACGATTGAAAGGTGATTTTTCGGGATTTGAGATCCAAGGTAAGCAGAAGGTAACATTCAGCCAAGGGCCATTCTTATAGATCCTATGCAAAAATTTGAATCTGACATAAGTTATGTAGGAATTCTGACATCTTCAAGGGCAAACGATAGTTTTGGGATTTAGGCAAACGAGGTAAGGGTTCTAGTATTTCGGATCTATCTCTCATTTGTTCAAAACCCGAAGGCTAACCATTTGTGTGTGCTAGTACTTGGCCGATTGCAAGGGAGGAGCATTACGTAGTTTTGGGATTTGGTTGGAAACCAAATCGGCATTAAGGTAAGGTATTATTTCCATGCGACATATCCTTCGGGATTTCTAAGTTGAGCCGAATAGGCTTTTGGTCACTAACTAGTGTTGACCGATTATAGGAAGGGGGAAAGCAAATGTTTCGGGATTTCGCTTAGATCTACGAATAGTCAGGTGTGTAACCTCTCACTAAATTCCTGATAGATTATTAAGTAATAATGTTAAGCATGTGTTAACAAAGTGGCGAATAAACATGGCTAAGGTACCATTCAATGGTACAATGTATTCAGGTACGTTACCCCTTAATACTCGTTAATAATGTGTATAAATATTGATATGAAAATATGTGAAATTTCGTTATGGCCATGGGGTAAGGTAAATTGCATGATATTTGTATGTTTTGTATGTTGCATGGGCATATGGGTGATAATGATAAAGGGTAAGTGTTCTGGTGGTTTTTACCACATTATCTGGTGACTTGTGTCACATATTATGAATCTGGTGACTCAGTCACATTATCTGGTGGCTAAACCACAATTATAAGGGCGATGTGCGATTTGATCGCAACGATCGCTTTCGATGGTGTATAGCGGATGGAGGGTCGATTTAGTAATCCCCACGGTGTGATTGGCAGGTACGGGTGATGTGTAGAGGTTGGATATCTAGGTGGGTTTGGGTTGCATCATTGCTTATAAATGCGTATATGTGATTTGATATGTCTTAATCGAATGGGAAACTATGTTGGTTGTTACACACTGAGTCTGTTGACTCACCTTTCGTGGGTTAACATTTTGCAGGTGATACTCAGTAAATGGACCGGGTCGGCAGAGACTTAGTGGTGGCCGTACTCAGCTTAGCATTTTCGGATTTCTTAATATGTTTTTTTGAATTTATTTTGGGTTTTATTTTGTTGTAATAAGGCCATTGTTATTTAACTATTTTATTTTGCGGTTTAATTTTTATTATGATATGAACAACATCAAACAAATGATTAAAAATTTTTCATAAAACAACTTCAATTGTTTTGACACCTAAACACCTAAATTTTGACATTTCTTTTAACTTGAAATTTTTGAACACATGGTAACAATGTTTCATTACAAACTTCAAAAACAATACGGCTTTCAAACTTATCACAACTCAAACCTATCTCTCTTAAAACCGCCGATTTTTCTAAAGTGACAGAACGAGGTTTAGCTACATTTTACTCAAGGAGCATACCAGATCCGGTCAGGGCTTGTGGGCCGAGTTTGGGGTGTTTCAGTTTGGTATCAGAGCCCGATTCAAAACTTGACCTTGAGGGCTTTTGGGCCCAAAAACGCTTTTATTTTTGAAATTTACTAAAGGATGAGCATGTTTTCTAGCATGGCACCTGAGTCTCCGGCCTGATGTCCACCAAGTAAGTACCTCTAACTATTGTGTGATTTGTATTACGGGGATGTAGGTTAATAGATTTGGAGCTAATGGCCCTAGGATTAGCTTACTCCAACACAGAATTGCATAAAATTTAAAGTCTAATCAAACAAACCTGTGAGTGAGTTGCCGAGTTAAGGGTGTGGCAACCGCAGCGCATGTCTTGGATTGGATTCGGGGAGCTTGGTATTTAAGCAATCCTAGTGACTCACCTCCTCTCCGTCAATCCTACCCGGTGCACGATGACTGCTCACTCTAATCAAGAGGACTTATTCACAGCAAATTTAATAATTAAAACCCGAAAGGACTAGCTACACTGCTTTATAAAAACCTTATTCTTAAAATCACCAAATTACCCTTTGATTTGTAAAACTATTTTGAAAAAAATTTGAAATACCCCAGATTTGCAAAATTACCAAATACCCCATTTGTAAAATCACCAAATACCTTTTCTAAAATTTCAAGTACCCTAGGATTACAAAATTACCGTAACACCGCTATTTCACAAGATCACCAAGGACCCTATTTTGAAAAAAATTACAAAAATATCCTCAGAGGATAAAATTACGAAAATACCCCTAGGTAGTGGAAAACAACAACAATGACAACCACAACACTTTTCTGTAATGAACGCGAGTTCATGAATATTGATGATTGAATGAATGAACTTGACACTGTAGTGTGTGTATGAATTCGAAAGAACTACTTTTTAGAACTATTAATCATAATACTGTTTACGATAAATTAGTGGAAAGAAATAATGAATCATAAAATTCTTAATCAGATAAACACAACTTGGAAGAATGAGTTCTAGGGGACGTGGTCATAATGTGCGAGGGCGTGGTAGAGGTAGAATGACCGTATCGAAACCCGTTAGGTCTGGTCAAGGGTCCAAGAATGAGATGCCACCACCACCACCAGTACCGGTGTTGAATATCGTGATCGACGGGAGATGATGCAATATCACAGCGATCTCATGCGAGTTCGGAGAGGGTGGTGGGCGGTGGAGGCATGGGAGCTCAGAAGTCCATACCTGAGCGACTCTGAGCCAATAGAGCTGAGGTATTCCGAGGTGTATTTGGTGTGGCGCCCAATATGGCTGAATATTGGTTGGAGGCGACAGAGTGAATCATGGACGATTGGATCTGAATGCTGAGGAGAAATTAAAAGAAGTGGTGTCGCTTCTCCGCGATGAGTCATACCAGTGGTGGCTTACGGTTCGAGATGGTGCCGCAGCAGATGATCTTACTTGAGAGTATTTTAAGGCGGCGTATCAGAAGTAGTATATTGGGACTAGCTATATCGATACGCAGAGGAAGGCATTTCTGAGGCTGGTTTAGGGGAATAAGTCTGCAGCGGAGTACGAGGCAAAATTTTTAAGGCTGATCCGGTATGCTCGAGGCATCGTGGCTACGGAGCATGAACGATGTGCAGGTTTGAAGACGGATTGAGGATGACCTAAGATTGCTGATAGCTCCACAGCAAGAGCGAGAGTTTGCCGTGTTGGTGGAGAAGGCTAAGGTAGTCGAAGGGGTTAAGGAATCTGTAAGACAACATTCCGATAGGAATAGACAAAGAGAGGTTTTGGAACATCAAGGTCATCCGAGAATATTCAAAAGAGACCTAGAGTTGATGGGCCACGAGGTCGAGAGGCTATTACGGAGGACAAGATGCATTTGTGCTCAATGTGGAAAGATGCACCGGAGAGTGTTGGAAGAAGACATGGGATGTTTTAAGTGTGGGTCCAAGGATCACATGATTAGGGACTATCCTATGAAAACAAAGCGAGCCACCAACAAGTCGGGGTCTTAATCAGCCGGAAGAGGTGGACAAGAGCCACCGCAGGTCGTGGTCCCGGTGGGCGAGGTAATGGTTCTAGAAGAGGTCGGGAACACCGGCGAGAGGTGTTGGTAACACGAGGCGAGACAATGGGTCTAGTGTATGCGGTTCGTCAGAGGGAGGATGGTAATGCACCAGACGTCATAATCGGTACGTTCCTTATAGCTGACAAGCCTTACTTTGCTTTAATTGATGTTCACTCGACCCACTCATATGTTGCATGTAGAGTAGCTAAATCACTAGGTGTAGTATCTGAACTGTCTGTTAGGGAGATGACTGTAGTGAGCCCGTTAGGTCAAACGATAGTGGTGAATAGGATATTCTAGAGTGTGCCCCTAGAGATTCATGGAGTGGTATTTCCTGCCAGCTTGATGGAACTACTCTTCGGAGAATTTGATCTCATTCTAGGCATGGATTGGCCAATGGAACATCGGGCTAAATTGGATTGCACAGCTAAGCGAATGGAGTTGCGGACCCCGGAGGATGAGGAGATAATTATGATAGGAGAAAGAAGAAATTATTTGGCTAACGTAGTCTCCGCATTAAAGGCTGATAAGATGGTTCGGAAAGGGTGCCAGGCATTTTTGGCCTTCATGAGTGCTTTGGATGCGAATGAAGAAGGAGTTAATGGAGTTAGAACAATAAAGGAATTCGTGGATGTCTTTTCGAAGGAGCTGCCTAGGTTACCCCCGGACAGGGAGGTGGAGTTCAAAATTGATTTACTGCTGGGTACAACTCCTGTTCAATCGCTCCATAACGAATGGCACCAAAGGAGTTAGTAGAGCTTAAAGCCCAGATCCAAGAGTTACTTGATCGTGGGTTTATTCGGCCTAGTGTGTCTCCATGGGGAGCATCAGTCCTATTCGTGAAGAAGAAAGACGAGACTATGCGTATGTGCATAGATTACCGACAGTTGAATAAGCTGACCATCAAGAACAAGTACCCATTACCGAGGATAGACGACTTGTTCGATTAACTTAAGGGGGCCGCAGTATTTTCGAAGATAGATCTACAGTTTGGATATCACCAGCTTAAGGTGGAGAAAGCAGATATCCATAAGACAGCTTTCCGGACAAGGTACGGGCATTATGAGTTCTTAGTAATACCGTTCAGATTGACGAATGCCCCAGCTACGTTCATTGATATGATGAACCGGGTTTTCCAACCCTACTTGGATCGATTCATCGTGGTGTTTATAGACGACATCCTAGTGTATTTCAAGTCTGAGGAAGAACATGATGAGCATCTACGTGTTGTACTACAAGTGTTAAAGGAAAAGAAGCTATATGCCAAGTTCAGCAAGTGCGAATTTTGGCTGAAGGAAGTTACATTCTTAGGGCATGTGGTATCTGTGGAAGGAATAAGGGTAGATCCTCGGAAGATTGAGGCAGTATTAGATTGGAAACCACCTAAGTCTGTGGCTGAGGTTTGTAGTTTCTTGAGGTTAACAGGCTACGACAGGAGATTTGTTGAAGGGTTCTCGTCAATAGCAACACCTCTGACGAAGTTGTTAAGGAAGGAGGTACCTTTCGAATGGGCGGATAAGCAGCAGAAAGTTTTGAGAAGCTTAAGAGAGTATTGACTGAGGCTCCGATTTTGATTCAACTGAAAGCAGGGAAAGACTTCGTGGTGTATTGTGATGCTTCCCATACAGGATTGGGATGTGTCCTTATGCAAGACGAGAAAGTGGTCGCTTATGTGTCTCGACAGTTGAGGTCACATGAGGTTAACTATCCGACGCATGATTTGGAGTTGGCGGCGATAGTTTTTGCTCTAAAAGTGTGGATGCACTACTTGTATGGAGAAAGGTCGGTGATTGACATGGACCACAAGAGTTTGAAGTATATACTGACTTAGAAAGAGCTAAATTTGAGACAGCGAAGGTGGGTGGAGTTGTTGAAAGACTATGATTGCTCAATAGAGTATCACCCGGGCAAGGCGAATGTGGTGGCAGATGCCCTAAGTCAGAAAGTGGTGTCGGATCTAAGGGCAATGTTTGCACATCTTAGCCTTTATGATGATGGAAGCTTGTTAGCAGAGTTACAAGTGAAGCCGACGTGGCTAAGTCAGGTGAAGGAGAAACAATTGGTAGATGGTGAACTCAGTGCTAAGCTGCTACAAGTACAAAATGGGAAGTTGGAAGACTATGGTGTAAACGGTGATGGAGTGCTGTGTTTTTGGGGCAAGGTCTGCATGCCAAAGGATGAGGAATTAAGGCAGAGAATTCTTCAGGAATCGCATAGTAGCCCTTATGCTATGCATCCTGGAGGAAGTAAGTTATACAGAGATCTACGGGATCAGTTTTGAAGGCCTAGTCTTAAGCGGGAAGTTACAAAATTTGTAGGGAAGTGCTTAATGTGTCAGCAAGTCAAGGCTGAACACCAGGTACCGTCAAGATTGCTTCAACCGATAAATATTCCGCAATGGAAGTGGGAGAGAATTACCATGGACTTCGTTAGTGGGCTTCCCCTTACGCCTACTAAGAAGGACTCGGTATGGGTGATAGTAGATTGGTTGACAAAGTCTGCACATTTCATACCAGTGCGGGTTGACTATTCTCTGCAGAGGTTAGCAAAGTTGTATGTGATGGAAATCGTGAGGCTACACGAAGTGCCGGTGTCGATTATCTCGGATAGGGATCCTAGGTTTACGTCTCAATTTTGGAAAGCACTACATCAAGCATTGGGCACCAAGTTGGACTTCAGTACGGCATTCCATCCGCAGTCAGACGGCCAATCTGAGCGGGTAATTCAAGTGCTAGAGGATATGTTGAGGGGTTGCGTGATAGATTTCAAAAGAAGTTGGGAGGAGTTCTTGCCTTTAGCAGAATTTGTGTACAATAACAACAATCAAGTAAGTATTCGGATGGCACCGTACGAAGCATTGTATGGAAGGAGGTGTCGCACTCCTACGTGTTGGACAGAATTAGGGGAACGTCATGTTTTGGGGCCAGAGATTGTGGCAGAATCGAAAGAAAAGGTTAAGGTAATTTGGGCTCGGTTGAAGGAGTCATCTAATAGGCAGAAGTCATATGCAGATCTTAAATGGAAAGAGATAGAGTTTGCTAAAGGAGATCAGGTGTTTCTTAAAGTTTCACCGTGAAAGAAGGTGATGAGATTTGGTCGCAAGGGAAAGTTAAGTCCCAGGTTTATAGGACCTTATCGGATTTTGAAGCGGGTTGGACCAATGGCATATCAGTTAGAGTTGCCTTCGAAATTGAAGCAGATGCACAATGTGTTCCACGTTTTGTTACTACGTCATTACTGATCGAATCCATCTCATGTAATACTGATTGAGGAGGTGGAGCTAAGACCAGATTTGTCTTATGAGGAAGAGCCAATTCAGATTCTGGAACGGGATGTGAAGGTGCTTCGAAGGAAATCAATTCCTCTAGTCAAAGTGTTATGGCGTAACCATGGATCGAAAGAAGCTTCATGGGAGCCAGAGGAAGCAATGCGACAGCAATACCCTCACTTATTTTAGCTAGGTAATTTCGAGGTCGAAATTATTTTAAGGGGGTAGAACTGTAATATCTAGGATTTGGGGGCTATGCATCTTTACTTAAATGTAAGTGGTAACATGCTTGTGTGTGATTTGAATGTGTTTTGGGGGCTTCAGGAACCTTGGGATGTAGGTAGAAGCCTTAGAAAATATTTGATTTTAAGCCTTAAAAGGGAAACTAAGGGAGCTAGGCCTTAAAGAGTTCATTGTGTGGCTTAGGACACAAGAACTCAGTTAGTAAAGTGGCTAGGAGGTGCCACTTAGGGCCTTGTGAGGTGACACCACAAGGAGTGTGAAGGGGCCTAGGTTCGAGCAGCAAGGAAAGCGTTTTGAAGCTTTTATTTTCAAGAAAGAGATGCGATGGTGGATTTGACACAAGGACACTTCATGGATGAAGTGTAGATTGGGTCAAATAGCTTAAAGATTCGGCTAAGTAGGAGTGAAAAGGGGGATTTGGATGAGGGAAGGAGAGTTGGCTGGCCAAGGGACTTCTAGGATGACAATTTCGGTCATGTAGGTGGGGAAGAGAAGCCGAATTTTAGTTTAAGCCTCACCATCACTTTCTTTTTCTTTTCTACTCATCATTCTTTCTTCCTCTTTCTCACCAAAGTCGAATCAAGCCATCTTTTTCTTCTTCTTCTACTCATAATTTCTTCTGCCATCAAAAGCCGAAACACTCCTTGTCATTAGCCAAAATCTAGGGATCTAATTCCTCTTATTTTCTTTTGGCTGAACCATGAAGGAGATATTTCGGGATTCTTGTAGCCGACGATTGAAAGGTGATTTTTAGGGATTTGAGATCCAAGGTAAGCAGAAGGCAACATTCGGCCAAGGGCCATTCTTATAGATCCTATGCAAAAATTCAATTTGACATAAGTTATGTAGGGATTCTGACATCTTCAAGGGCAAATGATAGTTTCGAGATTTAGGCAAACGAGGTAAGGGTTCTAGTATTTCGGATCTGTCTCTCATTCATTCAAAAGCCGAAGGCTAACCATTTGTGTGTGCTAGTACTTGGTCGATTGCAAGGGAGGAGCATTATGTAGTTTCAGGATTTGGTTGGAAACCAAATCGGCATTAAGGTAAGGTATTATTTCCATGCGACATATCCTTCGAGATTTCTAAGTTGAGCCGAATAGGCTTTTGGTCACTAACTAGTGTTGATCGATTATAGGAAGGGGGAAAGCAAACGTTTCGGGATTTCGCTTAGATCTACAAATAGTCAGGTGTGTAACCTCTCACTAAATTCTCGATAGATTACTAAGTAATAATGTTAAGCATGTGTTAACAAAGTGACGAATGAACATGGCTAAGGGTACCATTCAATGGTACAATGTATTCAGGTACGTTACCCCTTAATACTTGTTAATAATGTGTATAAACATTGATATAAAAATATGTGAAATATCATTATGGCCATGAGGTAAGGTAAATTGCATGATATTTGTATGTTTTGTATGTTGCTTGGGCATATAGGTGATAATGATAAAGGGGAAGTGTTCTGGTGGTTTTTACCACATTATCTGGTGACTTTGTCACATATTATGAATCTGGTGACTCCGTCACATTATTTGGTGGCTATGCCACAATTATAAGGGCGATGTGCAGTTGACTGCAAAGTGATTCCCTTCGATGGTGTGTAGCGGATGGAGGGTCGATTTAGTAATCCCCACGGTGTGATTGGCAGGTACGGGTGATGTGTAGAGGTTGGATATCTAGGTGGGTTTGGGTTGTATCATTGCTTATAAATGTGTATATGTGATTTGATATGTCTTAATCGAATGGGAAACTATGTTGGTTGTTACACACTGAGTCTATTGACTCACCCTTCGTGGGCTAACATTTTGCAGGTGATACTCAATAAATGGACCGGCCGACAGAGACTTAGTGGTGGCCATGCTCATTTCCAAAGATTTTCTCGATTTCTTAATATGTTTTTTTGAATTTATTTTGGGTTTTATTTTGTTGTAATAAGGCCATTGTTATTTAACTGTTTTATTTTGCGGTTTAATTTTTATTATGATATGAACAACATCAAACAAATGATTAAAATTTTTTCGTAAAACAACTTCAATTGTTTTGACACCTAAACACCTAAAATTCGACATTTCTTTTAACTTGAAATTTTTGAACACATGGTAACAATGTTTCATTACAAACTTCAAAAACAACACAATTTTCAAGTTGATCACAACTCAAACCTATCTTTCTTTAAAACCGCTGATTTTTCTAAAGTGACAGAACGAGGTTTAGCTACATTTTACTCAAGGAGCATGCCAGATCCGGTCAGGGCTTGTGGGCCGGGTTTGGGGTGTTTCATCATTCCTTAGCACATTCTTTGATTTATTTTAGGATGATCTTCCCATATTAATAGACTTCCTTATCATGATAGCATATAACAGAAGCATGTGTTCCATCGAGATGGAGGAACTAAGTAAGGTTGGCATGAAACTAAATCGCAAAAAGTAGAACTATACCTTTGCAATAGGTTTTACGTATTCTTTCTTACAAGTATGACTACCAAAATTTTTTACTATTCATTTAGATCCTAGTTTTGCAACTACTGCAAGGATTTCTTGAAGCAAATCCGAGTTGACATTTTTCAACATTGTGGAATACTCATTTTCTTCAACATTGGGTAGTTTAAGAAAGTTATTAATGGATTCAGAAGTTAGAGATACCTTTTTCTTGTGGATAAGAATTTCTTATGCATCTGTTGGGAACAAATTTGCATAGAACTCCCATACCAGCTCTTTTTCAGGAGGTGGTCTACTCTCACGTAATATGTACCATTTGCGGGCCTCCACTATTTTCTAAATGGCTAGTTGCATGATAGTACTATCAGTGCTTCTTAGTTTGAATCCTTTTTTTGACCACATTGATTGAGTCCAAAAAACATAATCAAACATTTCTTGTACTTCATCTTCGAGAGCCCAGGTTGGAGTCTTGGAAGAGGCCTTGGGAGGACATGTTCTTTTGCGTGACATTTTTTTTGGATTTCTTGTAGTCGACACGAAGAATATAAAATGATAACAAAATTTCGAGGTAAGTTGAAAACCTAGTAGGGATGTACGAAAATGGTGGTGTACGGTGTTGGGATTTTGGGACTTAACTTGCAAAAGAAGTATGGGGAGATTTGTGAAAAGGAATATGGGATTTTAGGGTAAGGTTTGTGAAATAAAAAGGAAACTTTTAGAAATAAAATTAGGGTGTGGCGCTAAAGGGAGAAATGGAGAATAAGAAAAGAGAGAAAGATAATAATAAATGCTTTTGGTTGTGAAAATTATGTAAATGATGGAAGGTTGATATAGGGAGAGTTTGAATATTATTTAACTAGGGAGAGATAAAGATAAAGATGGTTAAAAGTGTTTGAATTTAAAAGGATAGTATGTGATGAAATTTTGGAATTTTTGGGATATTTTTGGATAGGGGTTACAACACCACTAGGTTTTGGGGGTGGGTTTTGCTCTCTTGCAATTAATTGGGGTTTAAGCCCAATTTCAACATCTCATTGTTTGTCAGCTTAAACTACAAAACTTAGAAATTAAGACTTGGGTCAAACTTGACCCATTTATTCAGCATAAAGTGAAAAAAAAATAAAATTTAGGGGCTACTTAGACAAATATTTTCTTAGAAAATTACAATAAATTAAATTCCTAGGAAAAATTGGAGAAGTCACAAGCGGTCCCACTTAAAATCAAATCTCCTTAAACAAAATTTAATTGAATGTACTTATCCGAGAAAATTTATTCCAAAATTCCCTTTATTAAAAGAAAATTATTAAATAAAGGTTTAGGGGTCGTTTAAGTCGAATGAAATAAGATTTTACTCAACTTTACCATCCCAATAATGCTTGAAATGTTGCCCTTTAACCTTAAATGTACCTCCTCTTTTGTCTTGTAGTTCGACTGCTCCATATGGATTGACTTTCTGAATGATGTATGGTCCCAATAATCGAGATTTGAGATTTCTAGGAAGTAACTTCAATCTCAATTTGAAAAACAAGACTTTTTGACCTTCTATGAATTCTTGAGGTTGTATACGTTTTTCATGCCTGCTTTAGGTCCAAATTTAATCGTTGTAGAGACTAGTGAGCTCCATTCTCCAATTTCAGTGGTAAATGACAATCTTTTTGAAGACTAATCGATAGGGAGTCATTCCTAACGGTGTCTTGTAAGCTGTTCGATAAGCCCATAGAGCATTAAATTTCTAGGATCAATATTTTCTATTTGGATGTACTACCTTCTCCAAGATTCCTTTGATTTCATGATTTGCAAGCTCAACTTGCCCATTTGTTTTTGAATGATAGGCAATAGCCACTTTATGTTTCATGTCATATTTGTCAAGAAACCATTTAAGCTATTTATTTACAAAGTGGGAACCTTCATCGCTAATTATATATCTATGATCGTTGTTTTGTTGAGTTTTAAAATTTATAAAGAGAATGATCAAACCTGAAAACTAACTCTAACAACGACTTAAGGCAAGTGCACCTATCGAACAGTAGTATAGCTTAGGCAAGACCGAATTGTCGAACCTAAAGCAACTAAAAGTACTAATACTAACCTTCTTTCTATTATTTAGCCTAAATATTAAGTGATTGGTTGTTTAATCTAAAACTAACTACTAAGCTAAAGATGCAAAGACAAAAAGAATGAATTGGGGAAATACTGTTGGGAAAACTCAGTTGATTAAGACGATACCATAGGAAGAATCCACCTAGACTTCACTTGTTATCTAACAATGAACCAGACGATTTATTCACTTGACTTGATCCGTAGGATTCCCTAATTTATATTAAACCCTCTCTCGAGGCAAATAACGTCTAACCCTAGGTTGATTAATTGAAATATCTTTCTAATTTAAACCACTAGAATCACATTAACTCGATCTATGGACTCCCATATTAGGTTTAACCCTAATCCGGTAAAATCTCATCACCCTATCTCTAGGCATGCGATCAACTCCGCTTAATTATGCTAGATCTACTCTTAAGCAGGGACTTTTGCTCCACCACCTAAGCACATTCAACTTGAATCAATATCCCGGAAATATTAACACAAGAATTAAGCTTACATAATTAAGAACAAATCAAGTATTTATCATATAGTTCAGAAAACAATAACAATATCCATCTTAGGTTTCATCCCCTTTAGGTATCTGAAGGGTTTAGTTCCTAATGATAAAAGAAAACATCTCAGAAGAAAAGATAAAACAAAACATAAGAAATCCCTAAAACTCCTGAAGGAATTGAAGGAGAAATCTGTCGTCTTGAGTAGAATTTCAGATTCTTGAGATGGATCAACTGGCTATCTTCGAGTGATTCCCACAAATCTGACCATTCTGGCTCGGCTCCTTGGCCTAGCTTCACTAGCTAACTCCATTGAAGGTTATGCTTAGGGTGTTTATATAGGCTCTTGGAATGCTTTATTTGGCCCCTAAGTATTCAAATCTGAGTGGAATTCCTATTAAGGTGTTTAAATAGGCTTTGGAATGTGTTTCTTTGCCTCTAAGTACCCTATTCTGAGTAGAACTTCTCTTGGCCACGACAGGGATACGATCATGGCACACGCCCGTGTGAATCGATTCGTTCGTGGTCGTGGTCGAGACACGCTGTGTTTCGGACACGCCGTGTTGTTCTAGTAATTTAATGAGGCACGGCCGTATGATCTTGGGCCCAGGCCGTGTCGATTTCGTGAGTAGGCCTAATTCGGTCCATTTTGAGCCCGTTTCCCGTTCTTTTCGTCCCTAGGTGCTTTCCTGAGTATAAAACATGAAAAGAAAGGATTAAGAGCACCTTTTTACATAATTCAGAAATAAATCATCCAAAAGTATGCTAAATGTGGGATTAAAATATGTTACTTTTACGGTTTATCACTCTAGGAGTCTCGAACCTTGTAAATACATGCTTATGTAAGAATTGCATTGTAACACCCCAAACCCGACCTAGAAGTTAGGCCTGAATTCGGAATGTCACATTAAAGGCACACTTCAAAATGATTTTACTAATTAACAATTTAAGGCCCAAAATCCCAAAATCCTTGAGCCTTGTTAAGTAATGATAAAAGCCCATTTTATTATTTTAAGCATTTCGGAAACCAAGTTAAAACATACAAAATTTACTTAGGTTTAACACTTAAGTAAACAGTTGAAAACAACAAACCCAAATCTAAAGTCAAATCAGAGTACAAGGCCTTATTACATCCAACTAAAATAAAGCAATTAAAACCATGTCATTTTCTAAAACAAATAAATAAAAATTTAAACATCTCGTAGTGTGGCCATCTTTGAGTCCTCTCCCACGTCAAGCCGTCTACTGCGGATCACCTGAAATATTAAACAAAGGGTGTGAGTTTCGAAACTCAGTGTGTACAACCCTTGGCAATCAAATCAACATACAAATATTCACATTGGGCCTAAGCTCTATCAAAATCGGCGGTCTTGGCCTTAGCCCACAATGACCTCATATCATATCATATCATATCGTATGCAAAACAATGTAATGCAAAACCCTCCCAAAAAAATCCATCCGCTACACACACCATTTCCTTTTAACCTTACACACCTGTAGGGATTTCTAAATCGACCCACCCATCCTCTACACACCAAAGGTAGCACTCACAGTAGCACTATTCAACATTGCAGCAAAGCTGCTAATCACATAATAGGCTTAAAGCCGCCGGTGGATCCATGGTCGTCAAGCAACTATGCGATCCTCAAATCTTCCTCCGTAATATAATTCCCACCCATATGCAACCTAAACATAATATCGTATGAATGCAACATGCACATGAGTAACATCCACAAAACTCATACTCATCACATAGGGGTATTTTCGTCATTTCACAACCCAAAGGTATTTTTGTAAATCTACTCTACAAGGGTATTATCATAATTCTACCTTATAGGGGTATTTTGGTACTTTCATAAATAGAGGGCATTATGGTAATTTTTCAAAATAAGGGTATTTTGATAATTTTCCAAACTAAGGGAATTTTGATAATTTTTTCAAACTAAGGGTAATTTGGTAATTTTACAGAATAGGGGTATTATAGTAATTTTACAAATCTAAGGATATTTTGGTAATTTTTTAATTCAGGGTATTCGGTCCCACTTGGGTTTTAGTTTAGACTTTGGCCCATTAACAAGTCCTTGCGGCTAAAGCGAATAGGCACTATGCACCATGTAGGATTCCAGAGAAGAGGAGGTGGGCCACTAGGACCGCTTAAGTACCAAGCTCTCCCTAGATCCAATCCTAGACATGCATATGTCCGTTGCCACACTCTAACCCAGCGACTTGTTCATGGACATGTTTAATTATTAGATTAAGTCTTATGCGGTTTAAGAGTTGTTCGGAACTAGGCCTAAAGTCCATTAAACCCTAGCATACTTGTCTATGTCCCCATAAAGCCTATTTCACGTTCATTTAACCCATTATGGCCACATCACATCTTTACGGCCCACTAGGCCCAAATCTCAGTCATATGGCCTATTAGGCCCAAAAAAATTCCAGATCATGTAACATGCATGCCTAACCCAATTCATATAATCAAATTAATCCATTTCATCAAACTTAGCCTCAGGGCCCACCGGGCCCATTTAGCCCCTTCTGGCCATTCAGCTTTTCGGCATTGCCAATGTCGTGTGTGTAGTGTTTGTACACACCTGGTTACTGCGACGTGCTATTCTTTCCTTAGCCTTGATCCTACAACCAACCAACCTTCAATCAATTCACACATACCTAATCAAGATATTTACTCAAAAGCCGAAACCTTACCGTAACCTTACCGTGTGCCACAGGGTTCTAATAGCCCTTCCTTAGCTACTAATCAAGAGTATCACCTAGATCTGCACTCACACATACACCATTAAAATTTGGGTGACTCGTAATTCACACAAGTCATCCACACACTCGGCCATTCACTTCCACCATAATCGAGTTGAATACACTTACCCTTGCTAACGATCCTACCACGCTTGTGATATTTGAACCGTATCCTTGTTATCACAGAATTAACGACAGGATAGTTAGATAGCCTTTCTGCTTTTAACAAAATGTACAAGAGAGGTTAACCGAAAATTTACCAAATCCACTTTCGATCCTGCGGCCTAAATTCGACTTTTTAACCTTGACTGATAGTAGATCACAATCGATTTGTGATGGAGGAAAACAACAAGGGTTTGGCACAAATAGGAATTTTGGCAAGAGAAGATGTTGGCAATTCGGCAATAAAAGAGTTTGGCTAAAAGAGAATTCGGAAAAAAGGAATTTGACTTTAGGAGATTTCAGCAATAGGGAGAATTCGGCTATAGGAAAATCGATTAAGGGGAGAAAAAAACTAAAGAATGCTCAAAGAACCTTTCAAGCATTTGACCGCCTCCTTTTATAGCCACAGACCGAATACCCTTTTCTCCATAGTCCCATTCGGCACCAACTCCTCCATCTCCTCATCTCCTGACTTTTCTCCTTGATAACACCTTAATCTTATCCGAAACTTCCTCCTTATCTAGGCAAGAGTTCATATTCAACACAACTCTGGCCGTCCACCTATGCAAAATAAAACCCTCCAAAAATACGCTCCTAATGGTCGAACCTTGGACTCAGCTTACAAACACGCCACCCCATAGCTCCCAAGTGATGCCACTTTCCACTGGACCACAAGCCCATTTGTGTCCTATTTTCTCTTAATCTGCTTAAGAGGCCTCATGCCTGAGACTAGGGTCTACTAAACCAAGAAAAATAAATTTTTCCCTATGGTCTCCCCTATCTCTAAGGCTTCAAATAATCCTAATAATACCTTAAAATTAATATTATAAGGGCTACACATACATACTAACCTTAGTGTATAGAAATTAGGGTTTTGAGATTTTTGAGGCGTTACAACTCTACCCCTCTTAAAAAAATTTCAGCCTCGAAATTACCTATTTGAAAAAAGTGATGGTATTGTCGTCGCATTGCCTCCTCAGGTTCCCAAGTAGCCTCCTCGGCATTATGGTTACACCAAAGCACTTTGACCAAAGGAACAACCTTCCTTCTTAGCACCTTAACATCTTGATCAATTATTTGAACTAGCTCCTCTTCAAAAGTTAGGTCTGGTCTAACCTCGATCTCCTCGACTGACACGATGTGACAAGGATCTGAGCCATAACGCCTTAGCATTGAAACCTGGAACACATCGTGTTTTTGGCTCAATTCAAAAGGCAACTCCAGCTGATAGGCAACTGGCCCAATTCGCTTCAACACTCGGTAAGGCCCAATGAACCTTGGGCTTAGCTTACCCTTCCGACCAAACCTTAACACCTTCTTCCAAGGGGAAACCTTGAGAAAAACCATGTCCCCCATAGCATATTCGATCTCTCTCCGTTTGAGGTCAGCATACAACTTCTGCCTATCCACCGCCTCCTTTAGCCAATCCCGAATCAACTTTACCTTATCTTTGGTGTCTGCTACCAACTCCGGACCCAAAACTTGTCGCCCCCAACTCAGTCTAACAAGTTGGAGTACGAAATCTTCGTCCATACAGTGCTTCATATGGTGCCATTCCAATACTTGCCTGATAACCATTGTTATATGCAAATTCAACTAACGGCAAGTAGTCCTCCCAACTACCTCGAAACTCAATTACACACCCTCTCAGCATATCCTCCAAAACTTGAATTACCCTTTTCGACTGACCATCTGTCTGAGGGTGAAATGTTGTACTAAAATCCAACCTCGTACATAGCGCTTCATGTAGCTTCTTCCAAAAGTGAAAAGTAAAACAAGGATCTCTATCAGATATGATAGAGGCCGGAACTCTATACAACCTCACAATCTCCGCCACATACAACCTTTTCAACTTTTTTTGTGAGTAGTCAATGCGGACCTGTATAAAATAAGCAGACTTAGTTAACCTATCTATAATGACCCACACAGAGTCCTTCTTAGCAGGCGTTAAGGGTAGCCCATTAATGAAATCCATAGTAACCTGCTCCCACTTCCATAGTGGAATCTTAATCGGCTGGAGTAACCCTGATGATAGTTGATGTTTTGCTTTCACTTGCTGACACACCAAACATTTGCCCACAAACTCCGTAACCTCGCATTTCAATCCCGGCCACCAATAAAGCTCTTGTAAATCTCGGTACATCTTGTTACCTCCAGGGTGCATAGCATAGGAACTACTATGCTATTCTCGTAGTATAGACTTCCTTAGTTCTCCATCCCTTGGCACACAAATTCTACCACGAAAAACAACACCCCGCCACTATTTATCTCAAAATCTGACGTTTCCCTTTTCAATTTGCTTGAATCGAGAATCCAAAGTCTCATCCAATGAATGTTTCTCTTTAATCTGCTCAACCCATAGTAGCTTTACTTGCAACTTGGCTAACAAACTCCTGTCTTCATACAAACTTAATCGAGCAAACATTGCCCTCAGGTCCAACATAGCCCTACGGCTTAGCGCATCAGCCACCACATTTGCTTTGCCTGGGTGATATTCGATCGTGCATTCATAATCCTTTAACATCTCAATCCATCTGCACTATCTCAAGTCCAACTCCTTCTGAGTTAAAAGGTACTTCAGACTTTTGTGATCTGTATAGATGGTGCACTTATGTCCATACAAATAATGCCTCCAAATGTTAAGTGCGAACACCACTGCTGCCAACTCCAAATTGTGGGTTGGGTAATTTCTTTCATAAGTCTTAAGTTGGCGTGACGCATATGCAACCACCTTCTCTTCCTGCATCAAAACACAGCCCAAGCCCATCTGTGACGCATCGCTATAAACCGTAAACTCCTTCCCGTGCTCCAGCTGAATCAAAATAGGGGCCTCCGTTAAAACTTTCTTAAGCTTATCAAAGCTTTCTTATTGTTTATCAGTCCACATAAATGACACTCCCTTCCGAAGTAGCTTGGTCAATGATGCCATGATTAGGGAAAACCCTTCAACAAACCGCTTATAGTACCCTGCCAGGCATAGAAAACTCTAAATTTTTGACACCGTCTTAGGTCGTTTCCAATCCAACACTGCTTCCACCTTCCAAGGGTCAACTCTAATTCCTTCAGCGAAGACCACATGTCCTAAGAAAGTGACTTCCTTGAGCCAGAATCCGCACTTGCTAAACTTATCATACAGTTTCTTCTCCCTTAGAACTTGCAACATAATCCTTAAGCGTGTATCGTGATCACCCTCCATTCTCGAGTATACCAAGATGTCATCTATGAAGACTACTATGAACTGGTATAGATACGATTGAAAAACCCGGTTTATGAGATCCATAAAAGCATCAAGTGCGTTTGTTAGCCTAAATGGCATTACCAAAAACTTGTAATGTCCATAACGAGTTCTGAAAGCTGTCTTATACATATCGGCTTCCTTAACCCTTAATTGATGGTACCCTGAACGTAAATCTATCTTCGAGAAAATTGAGGCTCCCCTAAGTTGATCGAAAAAGTCATCTATCCTAGGCAGATGGTACTTATTCTTAATGGTTAACTTGTTTAACTGCCTGTAATCGATGCACATCCTCATGGACCCATCCTTCTTCTTCACGAATAATATCGGTTCTCCCCATGGAGACACACTTGGTCTAATAAATTCGCAGTCCAACAACTCTTAAATCTGGGCCTTCAACTCCACTAGCTCCTTCGGTGCCATCCTATAAGGTGCGTTGGACACTGGAGTCGTACCAGGTAACAACTCTATTCCAAACTCAACCTCTCTATTGGGAGGTAATCCTGGCAATTCCTCCGAAAAAACCTCAGGGAATTCTTTTACTATTTTCAAATCCTTGACAGTAATACTCTTAAATTCCAAATCACTAATATAAGCTAGATATGCTTCATAGCCTTTCCTCACCAACCTTTCTGCCTTTAAAGTTGAAATCACATTCGACAAATAATCACGTCGTTCCTCGATCACTGCCACTTCATCACCTTCCACAGTTCTTAATACCATCCGCTTCTTAGCACAATCTAGAGTTGCTTGGTGCCTCGTCAACCAATCCATGCCTAAGATGAGGTCGAACTCACCAAACAGTAATTCCATTAGGTCCGCTAGGAAAATAACTCATTGAACTACTAATGGTACATTCCTAAATAGCTTACTAACTTTCACCAACTGCCCTAAAGAACATAACACATTCATTTCATTCTCCACGATTTCAAACTCAACCCTACAATTTCAGTCCTATCGCATGCAATGTACAAATGTGTCGACCCCACATCAATTAGCGCAATATAAGGTAACTCACAAATAAGGAACATACCCGTTATCACATCTGGTGCATCAACTTTCTCTCTGCGACGAGCAGCATAAACCAATGCTGGCTGTCTTGCCTCTGCCTGACCTACACCTTTGCCTAGTGTTTGACATCCTCGTCTGCGCCATTGCCACCTCTGGCTTGACCACGGCCCCTTAGTGGTTGTTGACCACCTTCTAAGGCTAAAATTACCTCTACCATCGGTTCACTCCTGATCTAGCCTTCTCAAGCATTGCCTAACCTTATGCTCCATAGATCCACAGCCCAAACATGCTCCCATCCTCTTCCAACATTTACCCGGATGCTTTCTCCCACACTCAGCACAAAGTGGTATTCCGTTATTAACAGCAGCAATAGGGGCCATAGCTCTAACTGTCCCATTCACTCTGGCCCTCCTCATGGGCCTCTGTCTAGCTCCCACAGGTTCCATATTCCACTTGTTCTTACCCTTCTCTTTCTTTCAGTTACGGTGCTCCGTGCTCTTTACCTCCTCTGCTATCTTTACTTTCTCCACCAAAATCGTAAAATCTCGCTCCCTCTGTGGAGTTATAAGTACCCTAAGGTTATCCCTTAATCCATTCTCAAACCATACGTATCTTTCATACTCTTTTGCTATAATCCCCTTATCATATCGATTGAGGCACAAAAACTCAGCCTCGTACTCTACTACCGGCTCATCTCCTTGAGTCAAACTCAAAAAATCCTTTTTCGGGCATCCACATAGGCCGTGCTGTGTACTTCCTTTGAAATATCGATTTGAAGAACTCTCAAGTGATCTGCTCCTGTTGGTTGCCCTCATTTACAGTCAACCACCACTGATAGGCTTTTTCCCTAAGTAGGGATATCGCCTTTTAACTTCTATTCTGCCTTGCAATCCAGGTCATCCATTATTCTTTCAGTAGCTTCCAACCAATACTCCACCACATTCGGGGCCACCCCACTACTCATTTGAAAATCTTCCCCATTAGCTCGAGTCACTCAGCGATTGACCCACGACTTCTCGTACCACTATTGGGCCCAACAACCCTTTTTAAGATTCTTAGCATGGCCTACGATACTGCATCATCTGTAGCGGTAGCCCATTCATATGGTCTCCTTCAGCTACTAGTGAAGCCGGAGCTTTCCCTACTCCAACTTTGGGCATATGGCCTCACTCGGATGACCCTACCCTAACATTTCCACGGCCTCTGCCGCGACCTCTTTCACCTCTTCTAGCAAAAGCCTATTTTTGAGTAGCCCATTATCCACATAGTTTAGTAATTTAAGCAAATGTAGTACTGAAAACTTACTTGGCTCGACGTCGAGGGCTTGGTGAACCAAACTTCAAGAATCCTGCATAAACTTTTTAATCTACTTGTTTTAAAAACCTAAAATTTAAGGCCCATTTCACAGCCTGAGCTTTACAATCGGGCTCTGATACCACTAAATGTAACACCCCAAACCCGACCTAGAAGTTAGGCCCAAATTTGAAATGTCACATTAAAGGCACACTTCAAAATGATTTTACTAATTAACAATTTAAGGCCCAAAAGCCCAAAATCCTTGAGTCTTGTTAAGTAATGATAAAAACCCATTTTATTCTTTTAAGCATTTCAGAAACCAAGTTTAAACATACGAAATTTACTTAAATTTACTTAGGTTTAATACTTAAGTAAACAATTGAAAATAACAAACCCAAAATCTAAAGTCAAATCGGAGTACAAGCCTTATTACATCCAACTAAAATAAAGCAATTAAAACCATGTTTTTTTTAAAACAAATAAAAAAAAATTAAACATCTCGTAGTGTGACCATCTCTGAGTCCTCTCCCACGTCGAGCCGTCCACTGAGGATCACCTGAAACATTAAATAAAGGGTGTGAGTTTCGAAACTCAGTGTATACAACCCTTGGCAATCAAATCAACATACAAATATTCACATTGGGCCTAATCCCTATCAAAATCGGTGGTCTTGGCCTTAGCCCATAATGACCCCATATCATATCATATCATATCATATCATATCATATCATATCATATCATATCATATCATATGCAAAACAAGGTAATGCAAAACCATCCCCCAAAAAAAAAAATCCATCCGCTACATACACCATTTCCCTTCCAAACCTACACACCTGTGGGGATTTCTAAATCGACCCACCCATCCTCTACACACCAAAGGTGGCACTCACAGCGGCAGTACTCAACGTTGCAGCAAAGCTACTAATCACATAATAGGCTTAAAGCCACCGGTGGATCCATGGCCGTCAAGCAACTATGCGATCCTCAAATCTTCCTCCGTACCATAATTCCCACCCATATGCAACCTAAATAGAATATCGTATGAATGCAACATGCACATGAGTAACATCCACAAAACTCATACTCATCACATAGGGGTATTTTCGTCATTTCACTACCCAAGGGTATTTTCGTAAATCTACTCTATAGGGGTATTATCGTTAATTTTACCTATAGGGGTATTTTAATAATTTCATAAATCGAGGGCATTATGGTAATTTTTCAAACTAAAGGTATTTTGGTAATTTTCCAAACTAAGGGTATTTTGATAATTTTACAGAACATGAGTATTTTAGTAATTTTACAATTCTAAGGATATTTTGGTAATTTTTTAAATCAGGGTATTCGGTCCTTCTCGGGTTTTAGTTATAGACTTTGGCCCATTAACAAGTCCTTGCGGCTAAAGCGAACAAGCACTATGCACCAGGTAAGATTCTAGAGAAGAAGAGGTGGGCCACTAAGACCGTTTAAGTACCAAACTCTCCCTAGATCCAATCCTAGACATGCATATGTCCGTTGCCACACTCAAACCCAGCGACTTGTTCATGGACATGTTTTATTATTAGATTAAGTCTTATGTGATTTAAGAGTTGTTCAGAACTAGGCTAAAGTCCATTAAACCCTAGCATACTTGTCTATGTCCCTATTAAGCCCATCAAGCCCATTTCACGTTCATATAACCCATTATGGCCACATCACATCTTTACGGCCTACTAAGCCCAAATCTCAGTCATATGGCCTATTAGGCCCAAAAAAATTCTAGATCATGTAACATGCACGCCTAACCCAATTCATATAATCAAATTAATCCATTTCATCAAACTTAGCCTCAAGGCCCACCGTGCCCATTTAGCCCTTTTTGGCCATTCAACTTTTTGACATTACCGATGTCATGTGTGTAGTGTTTGTACACACCTGGTTACTACGACGCTATTCTTTCCTTAGCCTTGATCCTACAACCAACCAACCTTCAATCAATTCACACATACCTAATCAAGATATTTACTCAAAATCCAAAACCTTACCATAATCTTACCGTGTGCCACCGGGTTCTAATAGCCCTTCCTTAGCTACTAATTAAGAGTATCACCTAGATCTGCACTCACACATACACCATCAAAATTAGGGTGACTCGTAATCCACACAAGTCATTCACACATTCGGCCATTCACTTCTACCATAATCGAGTTGAGTACACTTACCCTTGCTAACGATCCTATCACGCTTGCAATCTTTGAACCGTATCCTTGTTATCATAGAATTAACAATAGGACAGTTAGATAGCCTTTCGACTTTTAACAAAACATACAAGAGAGGTTAATCGAAAACTTACCAAATCTACTTTTGATCCTGCGGCCTAAATTTGACTTTTCAACCTTGACTGATAGTAGATCACAATCGGTTTGTGATGGAGGAAAACAACAAGGGTTTGGCACAAATAGGAATTTCGACAAGAAAAGATGTTGGAAATTCCTCAATAAAAGAGTTTGGCTAAGAGAGAATTCGGTAAAAAGAATTCGGCTTTAGGAGATTTCGGCAATAGGAGAATTCGGCTATAGGAAAACCGATTAAGGGGGAAGAAGTAAAACTAAAGAATGCTCAAAGAACCTTTCAAGCATTCGGCCCCCTCCTTTTATATCCACAGACGGAATACCCCTTTCTCCACAGTCCCATTCGACACCAACTCCTCCCTCTCCTCATCTCCTGACTTTTCTCCCTGATAACACCTTAATCTTATCCGAAACTTCCTCCTTATCCATCACACTTGCTTACTTCAAACTCTCCACGGCAAGAGTTCATATTCAACACAACTCTAGCCGTCCACCTATGCAAAATAAAACCCTCCAAAAATACACTCCTAATGCTCGAACCTTGGACCTCTTCAGCTTACAAACACGCCACCTTATAGCTCCCAAGTGACGCCACTTTCCACTAGACCACAAGCCCATTTGTATCCTATTTTCTCTTAATCTACTTAAGAGGCCTTATGCCTGAGACTAGGGTCCACTAAACCAAGAAAAATAAATTTTTCCCTATGGTCTCCCCTATCTCTATGGCTTCAAATAATCCCGATAATACCTTAAAATTAATATTCTAAGGGCTACACATACATACTAACTTCAATGCACAAAATTAGGGTTTCAAGATTTTTGGGGCGTTACAAGCATGACTACCTTTGCATTGTTTGTTAGGTATGCCTTAGCTTCCATCCATTTGGATACATAATCCATAACTACCAAGATGTACGTGTTACCATAAGATAAAGGAAATGGACTTAAATAGTCTATTCCCCAAACATCAAATAATTCAACCTTTTGTATGTTTGTTAAGGGCATCTCATTTCTTCTTGATATACTTCCAATCCTTTAGCATCGATCACAATTTTTGACATAGGCATACACATCTTTAAATAAAGTTGGCCAGAAGAATCCCGCTTGCAATATTTTTGCTACAATGCGAGAACCTCCAAAATGTCTCCCACTTGGGGATAAGTGGTAGTGATATAGGATCTAGGTTATTTTGCTCTCAGCTACATATTTCCTAATTATATGATTTTCATAATTGGAAACACAAAAATATACACACTTTTTCATGCCTTTTTAACTCAAATTCATGCAGTTTCGGTAAAATTCTTGTCGAAAAATAAATAATAATTATAAAATAATTAAATTACACTCAAATTATGAACATGTTGAATTTTAATTAATTTTATATCAAATTTTGATTAATTTTGATTATTTTCAACAGATTTGCACAAATGGCGAAAAATAGCTCGGCAGACACTGCTAGAAGCGCAAAATCGAGAAGCAAGTTTGAAGCATCCAGTGAATTAGCTTTTCAGCCTAAGACGGTCCAAATTATGTGTATGAATTCATAATATAATTAATTTTAATTTTATTCCAATTTAATTTGGGTTAAATAAATTATTATTATTTAATTATGAAAAGTGGCCCAATTGAGCTGAACCGAGTAAACCAATCCAACAGAGCAATGGGCAGCCCAAAATAGTCCCACATGCTAACCCAATCAGCTTGTTTTGCTCGCAAAATAGCCCTTGAATACTCCTTCAAATTGCATTCAAACCCATCCATTATTTATGCCTTTCTAGATTTGCCTCTACCTTAAAATAGAAAGTTTGAAACCTTCAAACTTGCCACATGTGTGGCCGGCCATGGGGGGACTCTATGGCTGCTGATTTTTGCTAATCTTACCAGCCATCTCAATCTATAAATACCCCCTTTTCTACTTACTTCAAACACATCTCAAACCTATTCATTTCTTCACTTCTCTCTCACTTTTCTCTCTCATTCCCTTCCATCATTCTTCATTTTCTTCCCCCATTCCCTTCCCGATTTCACCTCTTGAAAAAGAGTTATTAAACCACCATTTGGAGTAGAGTTCAAGTTTTCATTGAAGCCTCAGAAAAAAGAACAAGTAGAGAAGGAGGAGTGAAGCAAACTAGTCAAGCCTCGGAGAAACACCGGATTTGATTCTTGTTCCCTATCTTTTTAATTTTATTGTTGTTATGATGAACATGTCTATGAATATTTGTGATGTTGATATATTTAATTTAATTAATATGGATTAAGTTTAATTTGTATTAGGTTGATTGCATTTTTTCTACTTAATTTATTAAAATTGTGTTTGTGTTGTTATAGGCCTCAGTAAGATGTTTGATTATAACTTACATTACAATTGTAAGGTAACTAATGAATTAATTCTTTAAACGGATTGAAATTGTAATTAATTGACATGATACTTAATCAGTGTATGTTTAATCATCTAATGTAGTTGAGAGTTAAATCAGCAACGGTATCTAACGATACATTAGCCTTGCATAACTTGCAAGATTATTGTGATTAAATTGTTTCAAGGTAGAAATACATTGTTACTTCACATAATCTTTTATGTGCTTATGAGATTGATCTTTTCAAGGGAAGAAAGTGTTTACCTTTCCAGTTGAAGAAGTTAACTGTAGGGAGTTGAGAGGAGAAATGTGTGGGAAGGAGTAGATTGTACCAAAACTCAGCTCCATAAGAAGTGACGTAGAAGTAAGGATAGGTAGATCTGAGGCTGGTGAATTTTTTTTTAGACTCAAGAAATGGAGGGAGATTAGGTGTAGCGGTTCCTCCCTTAGAAGTAAATCGATCCTTCCCTTGTTAATGATGAATTAGCCTCCTACTGCTGCTATATCCAGTACTATGATACCCTTCCTCCACTCGAGGCCTCTTACGGCCACTACTCCTAACCCTTACCTTCGAGGTAGCAACTTCTTCGTTCTCTCGCAAACTGTCTACCATTTCATTTATGTTTATTTCATTCCTTGGGGAGTTCGAGGTACTGGAAGAATCAGAGGAGCCTGCAACAACAATAGTATTGCCAACACTACTTAATACAAGAATGGTACTTGTCGACTCACCTTGACCACACATGAGTAAAAAAGACCAACGATGGGGATGTATCTTCCTAACAAGACTTGGGCCAAATCATTATCAGTCTCACATGACCATGCTTGATCTTCCGACATCACCCTCCTATGATCTGTACCATGCATCAGGTCAATCGTCTGACAACCGTTGGGACTCTTCTTGCCCAAATAGTAATGAAAAATATTTTTGGCGGTTATAAGTTCTCCAGTACCATGGTGTGACCCATCATCAATCGATTGTATTGCACATCGACAATCTCAAATCGAATAATTGATGTTGAAGGCATGTAGCTTCTTTTGAAACAAACCACCTTATTGGGAAGTAAAGATCACCCTCAAGCTTCCTCCTCACCTAGATTTTTTTTTTTTTGTGGTTGAGGTGCCAATTTGAAGCTTAGTTCTTGACAATGGGCTCACGACCCATGTGGTTACTAAAGTGCACCATCCTTGTAGTGGCCCCATGAGTGATGACCTTCAACTGATAGAAACTTTGGAAGACGCCGAGCATGGGTGTCTTCTCCTGGATACAAAGTCTATAAAGGAGGCCACCAACATCCACTATGATAGGCCAATGAGTTTCCTCGATACAATTTCATACTCGTTTAATATTGTGCAGAAAAAGGGATGCAAAGGGAGATGGAAACCAACCTCCAATTGATGAAGGCAAAATGAACCATCCTTTAGTATCACTCAATTGTCTCTCCCCTGGAAGATTTCAATGCCGTAAGTAAGGTTTGATAGTCAAAATCCTCGAATACCAAGTGTCACACCATTTCTTCTTGGGTTGTCAAGCAACAGTAAGCAGGCATTTCCACCGATGTACCAGCTTCACAATTCCGAGGCTCCTCACCATCCTCCGTGGTCGAGCTACTCCACGGCCTCGATTGCTCTGACCACAGTGACCCGTTACCCTACCTCCTAAATGTTGAAAAATCGGGTTTGGAAAACTTAGTGGAAAATAAGTTTAAGGGAAAAACCAGAGTTTTAATTTTTTTTTCCAAAAATAAGAACTTGGTTGTGATATCTAAAGTAATAAACACATAATCAAAATCTACCTTTTTCGATTCATTTAGGATGAATGCTTTGACCGAGTAATCTTATTTGCTATCCTCAAACTCACGTTTACGAAGTGTCGGCTCGTTTTGAATCAGAAAATTTTCCACAAAATTACTAGTGGGGTAATTTTAGAATTTTTCTAAACTTTGGGGTCAAGTTGTAAACAAGAAAAATATCTTTAGAAATTTTATAAAATAATTTCTTCAGATAATTTTCTCTCTAAAATTTTCTCTTGCATTCAAGTCTGTGAAAAATAATGACTCAAAACTCTCTTTATATAGGAAAAGTTTAGAGAGTTCAACTAAGATCATACTTAAACACTTTAATATTAAATTAAATTAAATATTAAATATATTAAAATAATATAATTTTATCTACAAGATAAATATTAATTTAAATTTAATATTATGATAATCACTTTAATATTAAATTAATAAAGTATTATCAATATAAGTATTAAATTAAATTAAATATTAAATTTAATAAAATAATATCATTTTTGGAATACTTAATTTGAAATCAAATCATCTAGTAGAGTCCCAGTAGGACTGTAATTATTTCACTGCTCAACCAGTGAAGAACCACCGTCGTTGACCATCCGCTGACCAATGTAATGCCACCATTGCAGCTACCGGCATTGCCGTACCTAATGGTGTCATCGCAGGTGCGACATCCTCACAACACCTCGAGCCAGTTTGCCTACTACCAATTTCGTCCAGGCTAGTGGCGACCCGACCGATCTGGTCCAACCTTTTATTGGACTATTAGCTAAATTTGACATATCGGGTCAGATTCGATCAGTTTTGGGTCTCGGCCTTGGTTTTTGGTTGTTGGATCCAATTTTTTATCTCAACTCCAATTTTCAAGTTCAATTACCCATTGAGCCTATTGTTTGACTTGAAAATTAATTTCTAAAAATATCATATTTATTTTAATTAATTTGATTAATTTAATTTTACTTGATTAAAATTAATTTTTCCAAAAATCACTTAAATTTTCTAAATTAATTTTTTAAGAAAATTCTTTAATCAAATTCTCTATTTGAACAATTCTCAAGACTGCCTAATTTAATTCCACATAGAATAAATTGACTCAATTAAATTATTTCCAAAGTCGTAGAATTTTCTTCTGATTCAAATGTAGTCCGATCAAGCCTTTGTCGAGCTAGCGGTGGGACCAATTAGACATATACAATTAAGTTGGAGCAATTGCAATTATGTCCAGAAGCATTGTTCCGATAATTCACAATTTACTTAACCATGGAATCAGCCCACAATAAGTATCATGATTGAAAACTCATTATTGTATACTCTTTCCAAAAGCAATTCATCCAACTACTTTGTCTAACGACCTCGTCATGTGTGTGTTACCCTCATATGATATTCTTGATTCCTTTGAGTTAAACTCGTTCACTCAATACAATCCTATTTTATCTCATTGTCATCATTGTGTCTTCTAAATGATTAATCAAATCACTATTAACAAATGATTTGGTATGTGGTTTGAGGCATGGTAATATGCATATGGATTGAATGGATGAATTGGTATGTTTGACATGTTTAAAATGTAATAGCTTGTGATCTTTGAGTATGAATTTAGTTTGGTGTTTGAATTGTGGTGCCAATTAGGGCATATTGGTTAGACACTTAGGTTGAATATTTTGGTATGTTTTAGGCATATTTCAATGTGTTTGAAGGTGTGAAAATGGTTGAAATTGGTTTGGCTTGGCAACTAAGAAATGGGTAATGTTTGGTTGTATTTTAGAAGTCATTTTAGGTGTATACGGCCTGGGACATAGGTCACCACACAGCTGTGTGCCACACACGGTAACTCTACATGGCCATATGGCCTATTTAATTTTGGTGCAGGTTTTCCCACACGGTCACAGGTTGTTACACGGCCTGGCGACATGGAAAGTTCAATGACATCACAAATTTAAATCTATGGCAAGTTTGGACGACGACAATTCTGATTCAAAGCGATCTTGAGAAGGTCCTTACAGAGAAGAAACCTACACACATTGATAAATCAGAATGGGATAAGTTAAATAAAAAAGCTTTATGCATGATTCTATTATGTCTAATAAATAATGTGTTGAAGGAGGTTTTGGTGGAGAAAATGAATTCACCTTATGAAAAAGGTTAGAAAGCCTCTATGCGACAAAGTCTTTGGTTAACCGATTGATGTTGAAATAATGTCTATACACGTTCCGCATGGACGAAAGTGAGCACCCTAGAGGTCACATTAGTTAATTTATTACTCTTTTAAATTATTTTAAAAATGTTGAGCTTTAGATTGACGATGAAGATTAGACTATGTTATTATTGTGCTCTTTACCCCTTTCATACAAGTCTTTCAGGGAGAACCTCATTTATGCCAAAGATAATCTCTCATTCGAGGATGTGAAGGGTCATTTGTTGTGTAACTCCCCAAACCCGGCCTAGAAGTTAGACCCGAATCTGGTGTGTCACATTGAAGTGTTTTTCAAAACCATGTTTTCATTGAAACCCTTCTTGTTTAAATCTCTTTACCATTTAAAAACCTCGGATTTCGTTGCTTACTAACAAAACAAAATTTGCTCAAAGTCATTCCCTTACCAAAAATATTATTATTTTTAAAACCTTGTTTGCTGCAGAAGTATGACTTAAACAGTTGCGAAAACGTGACATTTTGAAAATAGTAGTTATTATTTTAAAACCCGTGTTTAATAGACTAATAGTTTGTAATTAAAAGAAGTACCAAATAAAAGTTAAAAGAAAATCCCAATGGCCTTATTACAAAAATTTATTAACCCAATAATTAAAATAAAGTAAAACTAGAGTCACTAAGTTCAGCTCTAAAGCATGTCGGTCGTATGGCCACCTCTGAGTCCTTCGCAGCTCCAAATCCTCCAAGGCTGGGGATTACCTGCACAGTTAAGGACAAAGGGTGAGTTACGAGAACTCAGTGTGTAATCCCCTATTACGATCACAGACTGGGCCTGAGCCTATACGGTATTAGCCTAGGCCTAAGCCCTATTCGGTAATAATTTGGGCTTAAGCCCTATTCGGTAATAATCTGGGCCTAAGCCCCAAAATCATATCAATGCAATGGACATGTAACCCAACCCGATCCAGCCAAACTCTCCACCCGTACCAACCATCTCTCCATGTGGGGACCATGTCGACCTACCCAGCCAAACTTTCCAATAATGTAGCCTAGCTGCTTACAACAGTATACGTGGCTAAGCCACTAGAATCAGAATACATGGCGATGCCACTATAACGGTACTTCCTCCAAATCAGAAAATCCCAACCCAGTGCAGCATGTCATGTATGTCATGCTCAATCATTACACGTGTATGCAAAATGACCATACTCAGTAATAGACATTTAAACATAATTTAAAGGCATACCAATCATACAACCACCATCAAGTCAGTTAAAACACAGTCACACAATCCTAGTCAAATCAGTCCAACTCATAATCTAAGTCAATCATCTACCCGCAAGGCAATCAGTCATTTTACCCTATAATGGTATTTCGGTAAATCCTATCCTTCAGGGGTATTTCGGTAATTCTACCCTATAGGGGTATTTCGATAACTTTACCCATAGAGGTTATTTCAATAATTTTGCAAATTGAGAGTAATTTTATAAACCAAGAGTATTTTAATAATTTTGTAAACCAAGTGTATTTTAAACAGAGATAACGATGGGAATGGGCCTATGGCCCACTCTCGGCCTAAATGGGCCCACATGCTCGTGTGGCCCATTTAGCCCAAATCTAACCACAAATATGAGATTCACATAGTCCAATCCAATATTTACTACACAATCATACAACTTATCCGATTGGGCCAACGGGCCCATTGGCCTTACATGGCCCCTTTCGGCCCAAACAGCCTAAACCCACAAGAACACTCATGATGGCCTCAACTATCAAGTCGAAGCCCCTACACATGCGCTCACACGCTCGTGTGGCTACCATCATCGTGTGATCGGCATTTTGGCATTTGCCGCTTTACAGCTAGAGTAGTACGAAATACACACCTGATAGGAATCTGAAGCTAATCCGCGCTCCGAACACTCCTATACCCAAACGCCAACCAAGGTGTGCTTACTCTCCTCAATCACTTTATTTAAAGCCAGCTTCTCACCTTCCCTCATGCTAGCTTCCCGATGTGGGATCCCTCCTTCAGCAGAGTTTAATTCCATCACAACCACATGTCGCCCCAACTTAGCAAAATAAATATCCCTTGTTGCATGCAATGGGATTCGAACCCTTGCCCTCTCCTATGCTCCAGACACTACATGCCACCACAACACAAGCTCCTTTTATGTCTTACAACATGTGCAATTAAATATAAACCTATAGGCCAAAGTCTAAATTCATTTAAAAAAAGATCAAAATGAATTGCAAGCGCCAAGACTTGAACCTTCAACCCCTTGCTTCCTCTATGGCTTCACTTCCTTGCTCTCATGTGGCATCATTTACCACTAGACCACAACTCATTTTTGTGTCTTATTTTGCCCCAATTTATTCTTAAAGCCTACTTACTTACTCCCAGGGTTTTATTCACCTAAAACCAAAATTCTTCCTAAAGCCCAAGTTTGATCCTGAGACTTCATGGAAGCCTCCTAACATTCCAAAATGACTCACCTAATAGATCCAACTTGCATTAGTGTCATTCTATTGTTCTTAAAAATTTTAAACGCTCCTACGCCCAAGGCCCAATAGGCCCAATTCTACTAGCCTAAACTCGAGGCGTTACATGTTGAGTAAAGACAAACTCGATAATGAGTTTGATTCGGATAGCAAGTCGATAGGCAAGCTTTGGTTTTGGAAGCATCAAAGAAGCGAGACAAAAGATGTCACTACTGTAAGAAGTTAGGCCATGTCAGGGCAAATTGTTACAAATTGCGGAATAAAAGGGTTGATGAAAGCAACGGGGAAATTTTAGCTGGTGCTAATTTAGCCAATAACAAGGGTGATAATTTCTTGTTGGTGTCAACAAGTGAAAGATCTAAGCTTATGCCTGACTGGATTCTAGATTCAAGATGTTCTTTCCACATGTGTCTCAACAGGGATTAGTTCTCTGCATATACTTCAGTTAAAGGTGGAGTTGTGCACATGGGGAATGGCTCATCCAGTAAAATAACTAGTGTAGATACTGTTCAGATTAGGATACACGATGAGACAATCAGGATACTTTTAGATGTTATGCATATGCCTAACTTAAAGAAAAAAGCTCATCTCCTTGGGAAATTTGGACTCAAAGGGTTGTAAAATTAATATCGACTTAAGTGACATTAAAGTATCTTGTAAGGCTCTCATTTTAATGGAAGGTAAAAAGATCGGCAGTCTTTATGTTCTAGAAGTATCAACGGTGACTAGTGAAATAGGACATCCCTCGTCTGTTAAGAAGTCAAAGTCAACTCGTTTGAAGCTAAGACAACTTGGTAATATGAAGGAAAAAAGGTATGGTCATTTCATATAAGATAGGTTCTCTTTTAGGTGCAGGTTTTGAAAAGATAGAGCACTGTGTTCGTGGACATCAGCCCCAGGTCAATTTTGATTTGGCAGTGCACAAGTTGAAGATTAGAAGTCTTCTAGATTCTAAGCACAACTTCGAATCAGTTAATATCTTGCATAGGTTGAGATAAACTTGTGGCAAGCTTTGGCAAAGAAGGCATTGTGGAAATACGAGTCAAGGTGGAGATTTGTGGAGTTATGTCTCGCATTTTTTGGCTTTTCTTCTCTCAGTTAAACTCTATTTTTTAGTTTCCCATTTAAACTCTGATTAGTGTAGGTTATATTAATTTTATTTGACCTACAAATTTAGCTTATAAATAGGCCATTTTTCCACTTTAGAAAAATAACTCATTACACATTTAGGTATTAATTTTTACAAGCTTTCAGAGAATTTTGTATTTACGTTTTGAGTGTTCTTATTTTGGGTTTTGGGGATTAGTTTTATCTTCATCTTTGAATTCTTCATTTTTTCGTTATACTGAAATCATCTTTGCTCGTGCTTTTTTATCCTCTTCAAAGGAGTTTTTTCACGTAAAATATTTGTGTTCGATCTTTTAAATTTCTTTGGTATTTTACTTGTTCATTGTTTAATCAGGTTTATGCCTAATAGACTTAAAGTTTAGTAATAAATATCAATAGTAATAAATTTTAGAAACAAATTCCTCAATATGGATTATAGAAATCCTAAAACTGACATGCTAATATTTAAAATGATCACCATAATAAAGATACGCTTTATTGTTTAGATTCATTGCAATCATCTATCTGGTGTGCCAAATTTGATTCAACATTATTCTTATTATTCATTTTCGCATTGTCTCTTTTCCATTTGATAGAAATTTGATAGAGTTCAACTAAATTTTTTGGTGTACGACAACCTTATGTTAAGACCTACGGGCCAAGGGATAGTCTCAGGTAGACAGTTTCTATGGGGCGTAGGCCCCCCAAAAGGTAACGGAGGTTTGCAAAGGTTTCTTTGAGCCAGACGGGGATTGACCTTCGAGTGCAAAGGCAGAAGGGAGCTTGGCTGCAAGACCCACCCATTGAGCAGGGATGAAAGTCAACCTTAATGATCCAACGGTGTCGAGTGGAAGGGTCGTCGCTCAACAGATAAAAATTTCTCTAGGTATAATAGGTTGATCTTCCCCAATAGCTCACATCAATGGGAAGGTTTGGCACCACGATGTCGGCTTTTTGCCACCTGAGGTTGTAGTATGTTCCAAGGGTTGGGTTGTTCGCCCATTAAAGCGATACGTGAGTTGGGTTCGAACGTCGTGACAGTTTAGTCCATATCTAGTATGGGTGTTAGAGCATTAAGAGGACCTTTCCCTAGTATGAGAGGACCGGGAAGGACGAACCTCTGGTGTACCAATTCGTGCCCACGGTAAACGCTAGCTAGCCAAGTGCGGAGCAGATAACTGCTGAAATTTGGCATACCTAAAACTGACATGCTAATATTTAAAATGATCACCATAATAAAGACAATGTCAATATCCCTTTATTTTTTAGATTCGTCACAATCATCAATCCGGTATGCCAAATTTGATTCAACATCATTCTTATTATTCATTTTCGCATTGTCTTTTTATGTTTGATAGAAATTTGGTAGAGTTCAACTAAATGTTTATGTGTACAACATGTATGCAAATAATGACTTTCCATACCATATTGATAACATAAGTTATCTCCACTCCTTAAAGAGTTCTTGAAAATTCTTGTTCTTTTCTTGCTTTCTTCATTTTTTCACTTCTGGTGATGAGAAAATTTATTACCACCATCCTTATGACTATTATTATAGTCCAACTTACTACATCTACGTCCAAAATTATGTCTTTGAATTTATTACATATTGTTACATTCTATTTAAATAATGATTAGGTTTCGTGATTAAAAATTTTTTGAATCATAAGTAAACATGATATTAACTCTTGAATTTTTTTTCACGATATTGCCATTGTAGGAGCAATTTGAAGCATGAAAAATTGAATAAGTTTTTCTTGCAAGTTCTCATCAGTAATATTCTTTTCATATAATTTTAATTGAGAATTTATTATGAATACTGTAGAGCTATACTCACAAATTTAAAAACTTGCAACTTCAGGTGCATTCAACCATAATGAGCTTTAGATAGGAGATTTTTCAAGTGCATTCAATCATAAAACTATCATATTCTTATGACCATATCTTTCTTTATCTAATCATAACATATAATCAAATTACATAATTCATAATAATATCACAAATATATATAAATTCTTAGTGCTTCATCCACAAACACCTACTTTAAATCACAAACACATATAATTTCTTAATGCTTCATCGGCAAGCACCTACTCCAAACTATTTCAATTGATTGAAATCTCTATAACTCAATAATTTCACAAAATTTGGCAGAAAGTAGAAAACCAATTTAGAGACAAAATATTGTCTCACATGACATATATATAAATAACGTCAAGATAATATATATTTTAAAATAAAAAATAAACCAATAAGTCAAATAGAATCATTATTGTTTTATTCATTAATAGAGCACATGGAAAATAACTTAATAAATTTGATAGTTAATCATAATTTAACTATGAAAGAAATTAAATAACTCATGACAAAACATTAAGTCTAATCAAAGAGGATTCATCCTAAAAAATAAGTTATAAGTAATATATATCATATTAATAACAAATATATCTAATAGACAATTATGTCTTTTACATAAAAAAAAAAGTTAACCTAGATGACAAAAAATGAAATACCATCAAAATGTAAAATTTATGTCAAGTGAAAATTAGTAGTAGTCATATCTTAATTGAAAAAGAAAATATGGTCGAAATATAAAAGTTTCTTACTAAATCTATACTTTACTAATGCTTTTACAATGATAAATCAAAGATCGGGTATAAGAACTATGATCCATTCTGAAATTGAATCTTTCAACGTTCTGGAGATGAAGTTGTAAGGGTGAAAGATAAGGTGAAAGAGGAATTGCATTTGTGGGATGACTTTGAAAGGTTTTAAAGTGAAAAAAAAATAGAGAATCTTCGTGTTGATAAAGTGTAATAAAATAAAATGACAAAGAGTAAAGAACAAAGAAAATGAAAAGCAAAAGAGAACATATTCTATTGATAAATCCTCAACAAAGCTTATCCAAAGTCTATATTTATAGACATAAGAAATATAACTCTACTTCTAATGACTATTAAAATTTAAAGTAAATCAAAATTTATCATGGACATTCACTTGATAATAAAATATTCATAATATCAACATCTATTCCTATATAAATTTTATTTTAGTAAATATAATAACATGGGGTGTTTTAGAATTTTAATTTATTTAATAAGTGAGAAAATTACACTAGTCTTGATTTTAATTAAAAAATATCAGTTGATGCTTATAACATTATTACTTTTCCATTACACATATCCGAATTAATATACCTACAAACAAACATAAAAATAATAATTAAAATGATAATCAAATTATAGTTAGAATTAAACTAAAACAACTCTAAAAAGACCTAAAAAAATTTAATCATTGCACATATAATTTTACATGAGATGAATCTTGTAACACCCTAAACTCGGCCTAAAGTTTAGGTCGAATTCCGGATGTCACATTGATCACCGAGGTGATCTAAGTAAAAATTTAATTTATTAAGTTACAAAAACCTCAATTGTCAAATCCCAAAGTTCAACGCAAAGTAATTTAATTCAAAACATTTTATACCACAGTGCTTAAAACAAAAACTACAATCCAAAACCGTTTACATAAAACTCAGATTTAAAGAAATGCTTTATTAACTAGTTAAGGAAAGAGATGATGCTTCTGAGACCTCTGACTTGCCGAGGTCAGCATCAGAATTCAGAAGAGAACCTGAAATGAAAACACTAAGAGGGGGTGAGCTACTCGAGCTCAGTGTGAGTTCGAATCAAACAAGAAGCAAAAATACAATATTCAGATTAGAAGAGCAACAGGAATTTCTAACACACACGAGTCAGAGAGTATATTTGGAACTAACGTCCCAACCAAACTTATCAAGCAAAGCACATCAAGTTCACACAAAAGTCTCAGCACAAATGCTATTCAGACAAACAGATCACGGATAGACAGATGCACATGAATGCAGTCAAATACTGAATCCCACCCATTCAGCCAACACACCACTCCCTCCCCCTATCACACCCCATAAGAGCTGATTAAGATTGTCCAACCAAACACACCACATAGGACTTCAAAAGGCCCATCCAGCCCTACACACCAATAAAGTCATTCCAGGTTGCCCGACAACAATGACATGCCACCCCAGATTGCCCGGCAACGATGGCTTATCAATACACAGTTTAACTGCCAAATCAGTAAAGGTACGCAGCGAAGCTGACGTACATGCATTACAGTGCAATGTGGTAATCCGTTGTACAGTCATGTTGCAATTGCATTGCTAGATCAGATAATAGTGCGTAGCCAAGATAATGCATGTCCGGTACAGTGTGATAAATCACTATACGCATAAGTTGCAGTAGAACTGCCAGATCAGATCAAAATCAGTCTCCCTTCTCTTCACAACCCAACCCAAAATAGTTATGCAAATGCATGTATGCGTTAAATCTCACAGAACAGTGACACACAATCAGACAGGCAGACAGAACAGATTTGTATGCACACACACCCTGGTTAATCGGGTTCAGAGTCAGACATTCCACACATCAATCACAAATAACACTTAAGCTGCAGCTCGAAACGGAGTCTTAACTACCCTTGTTTAAGCTTAGCCAAGGGTTAACGCAAAAACACATTTTCAGATTAGAACTTCACACAGAACCAATATTAGTGTCTTAGGACCACAAGCCCGTGTACTCTGGTCGTGTGGACATGCCTAGGCCGTGTGGGAGGTCACATGCCCGTGTAAAAAGGGGCACATGGCTGTGTGACTGTGGCACATGCCTGTGTGGACTAAGGACATGACTATGGGAATATGTTGTAACTCTCTATCCATTTGCACTAAATTTGAATACAAGGTTGACATAACCGTGTGAGGGTCGCACACGCCCGTGTGCCCACCAGGCAAAGCCGTGTGTCCCAAAACACATGCTCGTGTGGAATCCCTAAATCCCCAAATTAGCCACACGACTATGTGACTAGGCCGTGTGGCATCAAATCATTCAAACCCTAATCCCCAAACTCACACGCTTATGTTTCCAGGAGACATGACCATGTGAAAAATGACAAAATCCCCAAATTAGGCACAGGACTGTGGCCAGGTTGTGTGGCAACAAATTTAGCCTGGAAACCCTAATTCCTAATTCCACATGACTGTGTGAACGAGCACACACCGTGCAGCCGCCAAAGTAGTCATGAAACTCATTTGAAACAGGCTAAAAACCTCGTTTTAGCTATCAAAACCATCCCTAACCTTTTCCATATCAAAAGTACATCAAAATACTCAGTATTCCCTATACTTCTTTAACATCCAAACTCCCAAATCAATGAATTCAGACACACTTAAGAAATACCAAAACAACGATTCGTAAAATAAAATAGTTAAGGTTCGAATCCCACACCTATTTCGATGACGGTGGAGTGAAACTCTTCAAATATGCGCAGCAAACTGTTTCCCCAAAGAAAGAAAGAAAATTAATAAGAAAGCAAAAAGAAAATAACCCAAAATAAGAATGTCTAGCAGAAAGCAAAAAAATAAAAACAATTATTTAGAATAAATAATAATAATAATAATAATAAGAAATATTAACTTAAAACAAAACAGAATAAATTAATTCTCCAAAATGCACATCCAAAGACTCGAACCTAGAATCCAGAGGTTCACTAACACTCTCTTAACCACCAGACCAGCGGGCCCATTCTGTCACTTACATGCAAGATTAGACACAAAAGCACACATTTCTCTCAAATCCTAATCACTAACATCAAAACTTTTAACCCCAAAATCCAGGGTGTTACAACTCACCCCTCCTTTAAGAAATTTTGTCCCCAAAATTTTCTACTAACAAAACAATGGTATAACACAAGCTACATCATTACGCCCGCTATGCACTTTTGCTCGGGCAAAACCTAATCGAACCTAAGACCTCATACATGCACCTAGAACACCTAACCACTGAAGCAGATACACAATTTCAATACTTTAATCTAAGCATTGAAACATTCACAATTATACCTGTCTCAAAACCAACGAGGACACTCCTGGATCCGATATTCGGTAGGACCCGCATCGAAAATATTCTCCCACCTTTTTCCAACCATTGCCCGATGACGCTTCTTGCAGTGCTCACAAAATGGAATGCTCGCACCACCACTAGCACCCACTGCAGAACTGCTATTTCCACTCAAATGCATACTAGAATGCTTCGCAGAACGAGGCTCCAACCTTAGAGGACTACTATCTCTTTTCTTCCTACAATCTACATACATACTTTAAAGCATTTCATTATCCTCCCTTATCCTAGCCTCAAACACTTTCTTTAAAACATCTATCACTACTCGAAGCTGGTGGAATCACACTGACCCCTGACTCCTGAACAGTCTCACACCCCTGAGAAGTAGACAACTCCTCACGATCTTACTTACCCTCGAAATTTATATCCATCCTGCGGCTAACTTAAGGTATCTATACTTTCAGAAAACAAACACAAGATAAATATAAAAATCTATATTTCTAATCTTACAGTTTTAAATTTCTACATGGACTAGCCTCGGAGTCTCAAGCAGTTCCATTCAGTAAAGCTTTTCCCAAAACACAAATCACTTCGGCTTATTGTGGTAAAGTTTTCTCAAATTTTTTTTAAACAAACACGTGCGCATATGGATACGTAGAAACACATGCTGAGTTTTTGCAAACCTGGCTCTGATACCACTAAATGTAACACCCTAAACCCGACCTAGAAGTTTAGGCTGAATTTCGGATGTCACATTGATCACCGAGGTGATCTAGGTAAAACTTTAATTTATTAAGCTACAAAAACCTCAATTGTCAAATCTCAAAGTTCAACACAAAGTAATTTAATTCAAAACATTTTATACCACAGTGCTTAAAATAGAAATTACAATCCAAAACCGTTTACATAAAACTCGGATTTAAAGAAATGCTTTATTAACTAGTTAAGGAAAGAGATGATGCTTCTGAGACCTCCGACTTGTTGAGTCCAGCGTCAGAATTCAGAAGAGTACTTGAAATGGAAACACTAAGAGGGGGTGAGCTACTCGAGCTCTGTAACACCCCAACCCGGCCTATGCATTAAGCTCGGATTTTGGCATGCCACACAAATTAAACGTACATTCAAATCATTTAACGATGTAGGAATCAAATTCCAAAACGATTAAGAGAATGCCTGTATCGAAAAAAAATCAAGTTCATTGAAAACCATAATTAAAAACACAAGAGTTTATCATTTGATCTATAGAGTAATAATTGATTAAAACTTTGGATTTATTTAGTCAAAATATTCCATCGAAAAGCTTTAAAAGAATTTCCTAAGTTTCAATGATATTTAAGAAAAACCTTTATTTTATACGAGAGTTATAGAAAAAAACATTTATAAAAACTAAACCAATCCAACTTAGGAAAACTAAAACATAATAAAATCCATCCACATAATATAATCCATAATTAAAGAGGCTTTATTACATCGCCATTAAACTAGTACTTAATAAAATTATTAAAGAAGTCTTAAAATTTTATAAACCACCATTTGTAGTATAGCCTCCACTCGAAGTCATCTCTGACCCAAGTCTCCATCAATTATTATTACCTGAAAAGGGTAATAAAAAAATGGGGTGAGTTACTTAGAACTCAATGTGTAACCCACTTACCGGATTCACTGGGCCAAAACCATATAAACATTTAATTGGACTTGAGCCCATTTTGCAAATGTAAATATTAATAAATCAGGTATAAAATAATAATGCATGTAATATGCAATTCCCAACCAAGCCTAATTTCCATCTGCTACACACCACCCGTACCAACCATCACACCTGTGGGGATCAAGTCAACCCACCCCGCCAACACCCCAATAGTAGGCTTTAATCCAATTATAATATTTGTGGCAACAGCCATTTAAATAATTGTGGTAGAACCACCGATCTAGATTTTAGGCAGCAGCCATCATGATGAGTCACCTATCTAGAATTTTGGCATCGCATTTCTTCTTTTCATCAATTTTATGTATTGTTAATAAATTTTATATTTTATAGTACATGTATAATTGCATGGGTGGGATATATGAAGAGAAGAATGGCCGTTGCCAAATATCTAGTTCGGTGGCTCACATACAATATAAACTTATTGCCTCTAGTTCGGTGGTTTCTGCCACAATATCGGCTTATTGCCTCTAGTTCGGTGGCTATGCCACAATTATAAAAGGCTTAATGCCTACGATCGGTGTGATGGCGGGGTGGGTTGACTTGATCCCACGGTGTGATGGTTGAATGCAGGGGTGTTAGCGGATGGATATTAGGTATGGGTTGGGAATTACATTTTACATGCATTATTAATTGTTTTAATTCATGATATATTGTTGAATTACGATTGGGCTCAAGCCCGAGATAATGTCTTGATGATCTGCCCAATAATGGTGGTAAGTGAGTTACACACCGAGTTCTAAGTAACTCACCCCTTTAAATTCTTTCCATCTCGGGTAATGGAAATTGATGTGGACTTGGGCCGAGGATGACTTCGTGGAGGCCATCTTTGAGAGAGGTTATTTAAACTCGAACTTTTAATAAGTATATTTTTACTATTTTGGATTATTGTAATAAGGGCCTCTATAAATAACTTATGGATTTTATGTGTGTATGGGATTTAAACTAAACTTTGGACTTTTTTTTAAATTATGGGTTGTGATTTTATGATGTTTTATTAAAATAAATTTGGGTTTTCAAGTATATGGAAATCTTTCATAAATATTTTATTTTAGTTAACTCTTTAACAAACTATTCAAAGGGTTTGATAATACAATGATTTTCAACTAATGTTTTCAAATATTTTATCAAATTCAAATACTCTTCTATTTATTTTAAAATTTGAAATTTATATTGAAATTTTCAACTTATTGCAAATTTAAAGATAACTCGATTCATGTAACAAACCAAATCTAGTCTCAACGCATAGACCGGGTTTGGGGTGTTACATTTAGTGGTATTAGAGCCGTTTCAAAAACTCGTGGTTTGGGTTCAAAAATAATTTCTGTATGAAATCATTCAAAAATCAGTATGGCACCACAAGCATCCGGCGACAAGTCAAGTAAGTATTTACTACTTAATGATTACTATGATATGATCATAGGAACACTCTAGAACTTCTAGTTTTAGACGTGAAAATCAGAGATTGAGACTATAGGATATGTTGCGAAAAACAACTTTATATCTCAAATCTCATAAAATATCGTTAATAAACACGAAACAAAAATTTCGATTCATAAAACTTGTAATCGATAAACGAACAAGCTATCATGAGCACTAGAGGACGTGGTCGTGGGCGCGAGCGTGGCCGTGGTAGAGGCCGAGGTGCTACTGGTGAAGCACCAAATCATATGCGAAGTGGGCCTTTGCATCAATTGAAAGTGAGACCGGATCACGCGATTACATGGAAGAAGATCATGCATTGACTCAAGCAATGCTACGAGTCTTGGAAAGGGTCATTGGAACTAGAATTGGGCCAACAACTCGTGGGTCAATTTCAGAGCGACTTAAGGCAAATAATGCGAAGTTTTCGGAGGAGTCTCTGGTGTAGCTCGAATGTGGTGAATCTTGGCTCAAGTCGTGGAGCGGATTATGGATGATATGGAATGCACGGTGAGCAAAAGCGAGAGGAGCTGTATCCTTATTGAGAGATGAGGCGTGTCGATGGTGGCTCACTTTGCTCGAGAAGGCAACCTTGAAGCACCGATTAATCGGGAATTCTTTAAAGCCGCTTCCAAGGAAAATACGTGAACGAGCTATGTAGACGCTCGAAGGAAGGAATTTGAATCTTGTCCAAGGAAGTAAGACCGTGGCGACATATGAAGCCGAGTTTTACGTCTGAGCCGTTATGCGGGACAATTGTAGCAACAGATCATGAACATTGTATGCGTTTAGGATGGACTTAATGATGAGTGAGGGTTACGATTGCTCCATGACAAGTTAGAAATTTTTCCACTCGGTGGAGAAGGCCAAAATAGCCAAGAGGCTAAGAACTCGAGCAGCGAATCGAAAAGATCCGAAACAAGAGAGAGACAGTGATCTGGTTCTTCCAAGAGATTTTAGAAGAAACCTCGGAATGATGAATCGGTTCAAAGCGAACCCCGAGCAAATAATCGAAGTCGAGATTGCACCGAGTGTGGGAAAAGACATTTTGGGGAATGTTGGAGGAAAAGCAGTAGCATGCTACAAATGCGGTTCAATGGAACATCATACAAAAGTTGTCCTCGACGAATGGATACGACTCAAGAAGTCCGTAATAATGATGCACAAATTCGCCAGAGGTAATCAGCAGACACCGAGAGGACGTGGACCGGTCGTGGTGGTAATGGGGCTGGTCGTGGTCAAGGTGTACCGGTCGAGGCAATGGTAATAGAGGAAATGCGATGCAAGACGGCTGGGTGGTCTATGCACGATTAGACGCCATGAGAGACGGCAATGCACCGAGATGTGATAACCGTGCGTTCTTCATTTTTGATGTACTGTTATTGCCTTAATAGATATTGGCTCTACTCATTCATATGTATCTAGTGCCATATCTGAAATCAATTTAGAATCTGAAATTACCGAAAATGAGATGCGATGTCAGTCCTTTAGGACGATCGGTGATAGTTAATAAAATATTTAAAGACGTGCCCTTAAAAATCCAAGAGGAAGTATTCTTAGCAAATTTGATGGAACTACCTTTGCGAGTTCGATCTCATTCAGGGCATGGATGGTTGGTTAACCATCGAGCGCAATTGGATTGTCTTTGAAAAACGAATGTCGATGGGACCTCGGATGATAAGGAAGTCATAATGATTGGTGAACGAAAGAACTATCGGCAAATGTGGTATCGCATTAAAAGTCGAGAAGTTGGTGCGGAAGGATATGGAGCATTCTTAGCCTTTATCGTGCTTTGGATGCCAAGGAATTATCCGTGAATGATGTGAGGACGGTGAAGGAATTTCCCGATGTATTTCCCGAAGAACTTCCTGGCATACCTCCAGATCGGGAAGTAGAATTTGGCATTGAGCTTTTGCCTGGGACGGCTCCAGTGTCCATTGCTCCCTATAGAATGGCACCGAAGGAGTTGGCTGAGCTCAAAGCTCAAATTCAAGAATTGCTGGATCGGGGATTCATTCGACCAAGTGTGTCTCCGTGGGGAGCACCAGTCTTGTTCGTCAAGAAGAAGGATGGATCGATGCGTATGTGCATTGACTACAGACAGTTGAATAAATTGACGATCAAGAATCGGTATCCTCTGCCGAGAATTGACGACCTGTTTGATCAATTAAAAGGAGCTTCAGTTTTCTCCAAAATTGATTTAAGGTCGGGTTATCACCAACTTAGGGTGAAAGAAGCGGACATTTATAAGACGGCATTTCGGACACGTTACGGACACTATGAGTTTGTAGTGATGCCATTTGGATTAACCAATGCACCAGCTGCATTTATGGACATGATGAACCGAGTCTTTCAACCATATTTAGACCGGTTTGTAGTAGTGTTCATAGATGATATATTGGTTTATTAGAAATGAGGAGGAACATGACCAAAGATTTATGATAGTATTACAACTACTTCGTGATAAGCAATTGTATGCCAAATTTGGTAAATGCAAATTTTGGCTAAAGGAGGTGACTTTCCTTGGTCATGTAGTATCGGTAGAAGGAATAAGGGTGGATCCTCGGAAAATTGAGGCTATTCGGATTGGAAACCACCAACATCGATGGTCAAATTGAGTTTCTTAGGTTTAATTTGGATACTATAGGCGTTTTGTAGAGGGTTTTCATTGATTCTTTGCACCCTAACTAAACTGCTATTGCGAAAGGAGCTTCATATATCCGGACTGAAAAACAAAGAAGAGAGTTTTGAGAAATTGAAGAAGATCCCGTGAAGCTCCAGTTTTAATTCAACCCGAGGTTTGGAAAAGAATTCACATTTTATTGTGATGCGTCTCACAGTCTGGGTTGTGTGTTGATGCAAATGGAAAGGTGGTGGCCTATGCTTCTCGTCAATTGAGACCACACGAGTAAACTACCCTACTCATGATTTGGAGTTAGCTGCCGTTGTCTTTGCTCTAAAGATTTGGAGGCACTATCTCATGGTGAGAAGTCCATAATCTACACGATCACAAAAGTCTTAAATACCTCCTTACCAGTAGGAATTGAATTTAAGACAAAGAAGATGGGTAGAATTGTTAAAGGATTACGATTTCTCCATCGAATACCATCCTGGAAAGGCTAACGTGGTGGTGACGCGTTAAGTCGTAAGGCGGTATCTGAATTAAGAGCTTTGTTTGCCCATTTGAGTCTGTATGAGGATGGCAGTTTGTTAGCAAGAACTTTAGGTGAAACCTCTGTGGTTGGAACAAATCAAGGAAAACCAGACATCGATGAGAAGTTGGGACCTTCTGCGACAAGTTGAAAATGGTGAAATTGAGGATTTTGGAATAAGCACGGAGGGTGTGTTGTGCTTTCGAGGGAGAGTATGCATGCCTAAGGATCTAGATTTGAGGCAACTGATTCTACGGGAGGTGCATAGTAGCCCTTATGCTATGCATCCCGGAGGAAATAAGATGTATCGAGATCTCTATGAAGCGATATTGGTGGCGGGGTTGAGCGTGAGATTACGAGTTTGTGGGAAAATGTTTGACTTGTCGCCAGTGAAGGCGAACATCAATTACCGTCTGGATTGTTACAACCGATAAAGATTCCTCTTTGGAAATGGGAGCGGATAACTATGGATTTTGTTAGTGGGTTACCTTTAACACCTACTAAGAAAAATTTCGTTTGGGTAATTGTTGATCGATTGACGAAGACCGCTCATTTCTTGCCGGTTAAATGCGGATTATTCATTGCGAAGTTGGCGAAACTATCGTATCCGAAATTGTGAGGTTGCATGGGTACTGTATCTATTATATCGGATAGGGATCCTAGGTTTACATCACGATTCGAAAGCTCGCATGAAGCCTTGGGGACAAAGTGAATTTCGATCGGCTTTTCATCCTCGTCCAACCCATGTAATCATGGTTATGCATAACAAAATATTTGTAAAGTAAATTTTATAAAAAAAAAACCATATTACAATTTATCAATTTGGTCCATTAGTCAAAATAGCATTTTGGCCCATAAAATCACATATTTCAAATTTGGCCCATAAAATCACATATTTCAAATTGGCCCATAAAAAGGGTATTTTCATAATTCGGTCCATCGGGACATTTTGTAATTCGGCCCATTTAACATATGAGGCCTTTCACAATTTCACACTTGGACAATTAACCAAAATATTCACATGCCCAAAACATCACTTTCTTTCACAAAATGACCCATTAAGGGCAAATTCATAATTTTCCACATCCTCGATTTTTGGTTTCATGCATTCACATAAAAGAATTTGTATAACGTATTTTTCAATCTCACCGGATTTACGATTTTTATTATAACGCCTACGATATGGTATAACCCAAGAGATAAGTGTGAAGTTATACACCTGATTACGGTGAGGACTACATTTTCCCGCTCGTCGATATCTAAACACACATCACGATGGATTAGAACACTAATATTTAATATGAAACTATTCTAATGATTAACGATCTAAATCTTACCCTCGAATCTCGAACAACAACTATTTGCGATTTTTCTCCGATCAAAGGTTCAGAACCACGAGTCAACAATGGCTCGGGGGTACGTACAACTTTGAATAATTGATTTTCGCTGGATGAGGGTCCACAACCCGGTGGAAAGTCTCGGATTCCCAAAACAGTCCTTCTCTTGAATTTAGGGGGAATAATGGAATCACCCCTCTTCCAAACACTATTAACAACTCTTTTCATCCCTATCTTGATTGCCTCCATTGACAAATAAATGTTAATCAAACTAATATTCCTTTATCACCACCAATTGATTTCAAAAGGTGAAAGTCGATTGATAGAGTCCCTATGATAGAATAGATTAATTAATACAATCTTATCAAAATAGAAGGATAAAAAATAGAATCCCTTTTCGAAATGATCCCTTACCTTGACTGATGAAATCTCCTTTTTCACCCAATCTATAATAGCTATGATCAACTAAAGATGTAGAAAAGAAATCGGCACTCCACTATATCACTACAAAGAAAGAAGGATTTGATTGAAGGAGAAAAGATTAAAAATAAAAAGAAAGATTCGGCTAAAGGTTTTACCATCAACATTTGGCCATGGTGAAGAATTAGAGAGAGGATGATGTTTGAGAGTCTTTTAAGAGAAGTAAAGAAGAAAAAAAAAAGAATAGAAATGAAGGTTTGGATTTTGGTTCTCAAGGATAAAAGATGATTCAAAAGAGAACTTTGAGTCAATGGACATTTGGCAATGAGAGAAAAAAAGAAGAAGAAATGGTCTTTGATGTTTTTGTATTTTCGGTCACAAAGAGGAGAGAAAGAAGAAATAATTTGGGGAGAAAAAACAACTCAAAACCGAAATGGTCAAAACTCAAATGGCCAAAAGAAAAGAAAATTGTTTACCTTTTTTCCAATATACATTCGGCTAAGAGGAGAAAATTAGAGAGAAACAAACTTTGAGAAAAACACCAAATGACCAAAAGAGAGATGTGCACAACTAGCTCTAATTCATCCAAATGCCTTCAAAATTTCGCCAACCCTAGCCCCAAAAATCGTCCAAGTACATGGACATAAAGTCAAAGTTTTGCCACACAAAACTTTCCAAAACATTCACCTTACATCAAGCCTTGTGTCCACCCTTAATGCCTTTTTCATAAGATTCTTTTCCTTAAGTTCCATTCTTACCTTAACTATTAGCCACCTTGCCATAAGTAAAATAGTCCAACCTTACCATAAATAAGGCTTGACCGACACATGCTATAAAGGTGCAAAAATAAAAGTCACCAAAATGTTATCCATGGGATTTGAACCTCTCCCACCAAGCAATCACTCATGCGCCAACACCACCTTACTACTAGCTCATCTTATGCTAGTTTTTGACACTTAAATTTACTTAAACCCCAAAGTCACTTGATCCACTTCAAATAAATACTCCTTACTAAAATTTATTCTAATTTCGAATAGTTCTCAACTCTTCTCAAGACTATACTAATCATGCAAAATTTTAATTATACACAAGTTAAGCACCAAAACATGCATCATATCAATACTCAAATTTTAGGATGTTACAAGCTCAGTGTGAGTTCGAATCATAACAAGAAACATAAATATAGTATTCAGATCAAAAGTGCAATAAGAATTTCAAACACACAAGGATTTAGAGAGTATACTTGGAACTAACGTCCCAACCAAACTTATTAAGCAGAGCACATCAAGTTCACACAAAAGTCTCAGTACAAATGCCGTTCAGACAAACAGATCAAGGACAAACAGATGCACATGAATGCAGTCAAATACTAAATCGCACCCATTCAACCAATACACCACTCCGTCCCCTTATCACACCTCATAAGAGATGATTAAGCTCGTCCAACCAAACACACTACATGGGACCTCGAAAGGCCCATCCAGCCCTACACATTAATAAAGTCATTCTGAGTTGCCCGGCAACAATGACCTACCACCTCGGATTGCCTAGAAACAATGGCTTATCAATACTCAATTTAACTGCCAAATCAGTAAAGGTACGCAGCGAAGTTGATGTAAGTGCAGTACAATGCAATTTGGTAATCCGCTGTACAGTCATATTGCAGTTGAACTGCCATATCAGATAATAGTGCGCAGCACTAGCTGACGCATGTGCTGTACTGTGCGATAAATTGCTATACGCATAAGTTGCAGTAGAACTGCCAGATCAGATTAGAATCAGTCTCCTTTCTCTTCACAACCTAACCCAAAAAAGTTATGCAAATGCATATATGCATTAAATCTCATAGAACAGTGACACACAATCAGACAGTCAGAAAGAACATATTTGCATGCACACACACCCTAGTTAATTGGGTTTAGTGTCAGACATTCCACACATCAATCACAAATAACACTTAAGCCACAGCCCGAAATAGATTCTTAACTACCCTTGTTTAAGCTTAGCCAAGAGTTAATGCACGCAAACACATTTTCAGATCAGAACCACATTTAGAACCAATATTAGTGTCTTAGGACCACACGCCCGTGTACTCTGGTCGTGTGGACATGCCTAGGCCGTGTGGGAGGTCACAAGCTCATGTAAAAAAGGGCACACGGTTGTGTGACTGTGGAACACGCCTGTGTGAAGAGAGGCACACGGCTGAGTGACTGAAGCACAGGCCCGTGTAGACTAGGGACATGGCCGTGAGAACAGTGTGTAACTCTCTTCCATTTGCACTAAATTCGAGTACAGGGCTAATACGACCGTGTGTCCCAAAACACACTCTCGTGTGAAATCCCTAAATCCCCAAATTAGCCACACAACCATGTGATCAGGCTGTGTGGCATCAAATCACTCAAACCCTAATCCCCAAACTCACACGCCCATGTGTCCACGAGACACGGCCATGTGGCAACAAATTTAGCCTGAAAACCCTAATTCCTAATTCAACACGATCGTGTGAACAGGCAACGCCCGTGTAGCCATCGAAGTAGTCACGAAACTCCTTCAAAATAAGCTAAAAACCTCGTTTTAGCAGTCAAAATCGTCCTCAACCTTTACTATGTCAAAAGTACATCGAAATAGGCATTATTTCCTATACTTCTTCAACATTCAAACTCTCAAATCAATGAATTCAAGCACACTCAAGAAATGTTAAAACAATGATTTGTAAAACACAATAGTTAATGTTCGAATCCCACACCTGTTTCGATGATGGCGGAGAGAAACTCTTCAAAATATGCTCAGCAAACCGTTTCCCAAGAGAAAGAAAGAAAAATAAAAAAAAGAAAGCAAAAGAAAATAACCCAAAAGAAGAACGTCTAGCAGAAAGCCAAAAAAAGAAAAAGAAAAATAATTATTTAGAATAAATAAATAATAATAAAATAATAAAATAATAATAAGTATTAACTTAAAACAAAATAGAATAAATTGCCTCTCCAAAATGCGCATCCAAAGACTCAAATTCAAAACACAAAGGTTCACTAACACTCTCTCAACCACCAGACCAATAGGCCCATTCTGTCACTTACATGCAAGACTAGACACAAAAACACATGTTTTTCTCAGACCCTAATCACTAACATCAAAATCTAACCTCTAAAATCCGGGTGATACAAATCCAATTTAAAACATTAAAATCTTAGAACTAAGTAAAACTATTATAGAAATTCATGTATTAGGAGTTGGATTGTATTTTATCTTCTCTACTTAAAAAATGAGCAAGCTAGTCCATGTATATTACATGAAAGAGCAATTTGATCATTTTTGTTAGATGTTTCATCCATTCGTGTTGTTAAAAATTAACGTGGGTGAGGGAATAATCAAATAATTATATATGACATACAATGTTTATCTTATATTAATATACATTAATCAATTTTTAATAATAGAAATAAATAAATAATAAAATCATTTATTTACTTTTTAATCTAACAATTAATTTATTTAATTTTGAGTAAAATGGATAAATTTTAATTTAACTATTAATTTAGTGAATTCCATAATACTTTTAAGTTGACCAACAGTAAAAAAACCGGCTACAAATTTTGAACTTTGAATTATCTAAGAGGATAATACGACGGTGCATCGAATAGTTCCGAACACTTGAAACGAAAACAAAATAATAATAATTACGAACACGTGTGACACATCTCAGTGCTCTTCAGTGGATAGTGGCACATAATGGTAGACAAATATTTTATTTTTTCATCTTAACGGTACAAATTTAAACCAACACGTTTTCCTATTTTTTAAATAAACATTTCATAATTTATTAAAAACATTTTTTACACAATAAAAAACAATTAGGCGATCTGTTTGTTCTTAATTTCTTATCTGGTAGAATTAATTTAAGTAAATATCATTTAAAGTGAACCAATCAAAAGATTAAAACTCAAACTAAATCAATTTTAAGTTTTTAAATACAATTAAAATATCTTTTAAGTAATTAAAATTAAATTAATTCTATTATTATTTATATTTAAAATTAATTATAAAATTATTTTAATTAATTCAATCAGTGTGGTTTAATTTTTATTTTTTTATAATTTACCAATTCGTTATTATTATGCTAAACGGCGTTTGTTGCAAAATCAGGAGTGGATTGGTAATTTATGATGGTGAAATTTAGACATTTTTTGACAATTGCGGGACCAAATGGGAAACAAGGTAATAAGTGGGACCCACTTCATCTCGAGGTTCGAAAATGCTTGGATCTATTAGTGTTAGGACAATTCCTAAATAACTCATAATTTCTTAATTTATTACATTCAATTATTTGGAAATGTTTCATTGTAGGTAAAAAGAAAATTATTTTTTATTAAGAAACTGAAAAAATCATGACAAAAAAATCGAAATTATAATATCCCATACATGAGAAGCGTAATTTATTATGGTAATTAAAATTTTAATTTCACCATTAAATGCATAAGGTGTGTGTCTAGCTACAACAATTTAAGTATTTGTTTTATATTTTCTAATCTATTGTATAATCATTTTAAGATATTATATATTTACAAGATATTTTAAATTTGAGAATTATATATATATATACGCACACTAGTTTTTAATGTTACGTGCAGTGTATGTAATTTTATATATTTAATTTTAATTAATTTTTTAAATATTGTATTTTTTATTGTAATAATCATCGTAAAATAATTTTTTATTTTAATAATTGAATATAATTAAAATATATTAACTTATCAATTCAAATATTATAATAATTTTTACAAATTATAATTAAAACATTTTTAACATATTCAACTTACGTTATGGTTTTACTTTATGTAATTAATGTAAAGTAGCATTATTCAAAATAAGAACTAATTCATATAATTAACTCTAATATTAATTAATCGATAGTTACCATGTTTGGCATAGTCAAACTTTTACAAACATGTGTGAAACCACATATTGACAAACATATAAGTATCATCATACAATTTTATACTCAATATAATATCAATAAAGCCATTAAAACACAAGATAAGTATTTTCATGAGGATTCTATAAAATCTTAGCACACAAAATACTCAAAAATTGTTCGAATGATAACATGAGAAGGTCAAACTTATACTTAACATAGAGACGTGGAAGAAATTATGAATTTTTGAAAATTCAAGAGGCTAAGCTAGTCAATATGCTACAGATCTAACACATTCCACTACTAAGGTCTAATAAATTGTAGACCCAATTTTCCTTTCCATCCAAACGAATCACTTTCTTCCACGATGACTCTTTTAAGAACACTTTGTCTCCCACATTATACTCCATATCTTTTCTCTTTAAATATGCATAAGACTTCAGATGATTGAAAGTAACTTTTAGACGATCTTCAATGATTCTCAGTTTATCTTTGGTCTCTTGAACCAACTTTAGTCCTAGTGACTTACTTTCACTCAAATTAGTCCAACATAAGGGAGTCCTACACTTCATCCCCTATAATACCTTATAAGGTGCCATTTGAGTTATAAATTGGTAATTTTTGTTGTAAGCAAATTCAACCAATGATAGATATTTTCCCCAAGTACTCTTAAACTCAATAACAACTTCTCAATATATTTTTTAAAATTTGAATCACTCTCTGATTGGTTTTTCTTTTGAGGTGGAAGGCAATACTAAAGCTTAAGTGTGTACCAAGAGTCTCATGAAATTTACTCCAAAATCTCAAAGTAAATCTTGAATGCCAGTAAAAAATAATAGATGATGGTACACCATGCAATCTTATAATCTCAACGGTGTAAAGCTCAACAAGTTTCTCTAACAGGATAAAGTGAGATGACTTGGTCAATCTATTAATAATAACCCAAATTGAATCTTGTTTCCTAGGTGTTAAAGGTAGTCTCACAACAAAATCCATAGTGGCACACTCTCATTTCCACTCAGGAATTAAAATGGTTTTCAAGAGTCCTGAAGGAACTTGGTGTTTCGCTTTGACTTGCTGGCACACTAGACACTTAGATACAAACTCAGTTATGTCTCTTTTCATGCCTTTTCACCAGTTGTGTGGTTTTAAATCATTTTACATCTTGTTAAATTCAGGAGACATCATGTAAGTGTTGTTATGCACTTAATTGAGAATGGCTTGCTTCAACTCAACATCATTGGTAACACATAATCTCCCTCAGAAGTACAAAATATCATCGTCAGATACTATAAACCCATTCGATCGACCACTTTCCATTTGACTCTTTTTATTTCCTGGTATCCACTTTTTAAGCTTTCCGAACATGTTGATGAAATGCCAATTTGACCCTTAACTTAGCTAAATGGCACAATCCCTTTCTATAGCCATATGAGCATTTATAGATTTCAAAGGTACCTATAACAGTCCGATTTTGAGGCTTATCGGAGCAGTGGTTTCGGGACCACTAATTTGAGGTTGAAAAAAATTATTCTGATATTTTTTTTTTTGTGTTATATCATGATTATAAGGATGTATGGAAATTTTGATGCATTAATTTTATCAATTTTATGCTTAATTGTGAAAAAGGGCTAAATCACATAAAGTGCGAAAGTTCTATTTTACAAGTTAGAGGTGTCTAATAGCCATAGAATATTAAATTGGAGGTCCTTAGAGTGCAATTAGGCCAATGAGAGGGTGTTGGCCGACCATAGGGACAAGAGAGACAAGAGCATTAATTTTGGTAAAAAATTTGGTGAAATTAGGTGACTAAAGATGAATAAAATAAGATAAAATAAAGAAAAGGTTATCATCTTTTTCCCTTCTCTTCTTCTTCCACCAATTTTCACACACAAAGAAGGGTCCTGGGAGCTTGAAATTTTAGCAACTTATTCTCCTTGCTAGTAAGTGGTCTTGATGGTTATTTTTTATAATTTTTGTACTTTAGGAACCCCTAAAGTTTAAGCTAGCTAGAGAGGGGACTATTTTGCAAAATGGTTAAAAGTTTAGGGACTTGCCATGAGAGTGTTTATGTTGTTTGGAGTTTTTATGGAAGAAAATGAATGTTAGTGGGTTAAGGAATAACTTTTGTGAAAGGTGTTACCATGAAAACACCTAAATGGAGCTTATTTGTAAAGGTTGTAATTGAGTAATAAATGCATGAAATGATGGGTTTTATGATTGTTATAAGAGAAATAAATGTTCAGCTAGGTTTGTTTAATGAGAAAATGTGATGAAAAATGATTTATGAGCCTAGGGGCAAAATCATAATTTTGCCAAAGTATAAGGGCAAAATGGTTATTTTTGCCTAAGTAGAAATTTTGATGTATCATGAGTTATATAGTGATTGAATGAGTAAATTTTTATTATTATAGATCAAGAATAAAGCGAAACAACCTTGATCGAGGAAAATGCAAGGTTACAGACTAAATCATCGATTAATATATTTTGCACCAAGGAAAGTTTATGTGTAAACGATACATCTTTAATACATATGTTATTAACTATTGATACATTGCATGAATGAGATCAATTATTAGTGAGATTGATTGAAATTGATAGATAATGAGTAATTTCTCGTATGAACCTCAGAATAGAAATGTAAGTGCGGAAAAATATCCGTAACTATTATTTGGTGGGCTGTGTATGATACCACTGTAATTATTATTGTTGGTGGGCTGTGTGCGATACCACCTTATTATTTATTCATTTATTCACGACGGCCTATGTGAGATACCATCGTTTATATTATCATTTGGTGGGCTATGTGCGAAACTACTATAATTATTCTTGTTAGTGGACTATGTGTGATACCACCCTATTATTGATTAATGGTGGGTTGTGTGCGAAACCACCGGGTACGTAGTATTATTCTGATGGGTTCATCGAGAAACTTGTCTAAGTAAATATTTCATGTGGCTTTGTGGGGATGAGTGCAGGGTATATGTGTAAGTAAAATGTGAGCAATATATATGTTATATGGTTAGAATGTGGTAAGAGATGAGATGAGTAAGCATGGTTATTAAAAATGTAAATTGTTATTGCATAATATATAATTGTTGTGGTTGCTTTGCATATTGTATGATGCTTATTGTTTACATGTAAACTTACTAAGCTTAAAGCTTACTCCTTTCTTTTCCCTTGTTTTATAGTGTCAAAGAGTCAGCTCGAGATACGAAGATAATCAGAAGATCACCTACACTATCAGCACATCTTGGTATAGTTAGACTTAGCATTTTGAGTATGGCATGTATAGGGACCAGACGTAGTGAAATTTTTTTTTTGTTTTAACCAAGTGTGTTGGCTCTTTTAAAGATGAACTCTTTTTTATATAACCATAGTTGATGGCTCATTATTATTAATATATGAAAAGATGAGGTTATTCATGAAAGTGTATGATGCATGACTGGGTTGCTTGGTTAATGGTTGAATGTGATTTATGTTGTATGAGTTAGGGTGATAAAAAGAGCTTAGAAAATAGCCTTATTCTAGTCCATACGGTAGGTACACGGGCGTGTGTCTAGGCCGTGTGTGACACACGGTTAGTCCTATGGGTGTGTGGCTGGGCCATGTGTCCCCTGCATGTCAGTGATACAAGTCAGTATTGACCACGGGCCAGACACACGGGCATGTGACAAGCCATGTGATGCAAGTCAGTGTCGACCACAGGTGGACCACACGTTTGTGTCGAGGCCATGTGAGGGACACGGGCCAAGGACATGGGCATGTGTCTGGCCATGTGAAAACCCCTATTTATTCGAATTGAGAAATAATTCCACACGATTGTGTGATATGTCACACAGGCGTGTCCTTTTCTCTACATGGGCGTGTGGACTGTTTAGAGAAAAATTTTCTAAGGACCTCCATAGAGCTTCAAAAGAGCTCAATTTGATTCGGAAGTATTCCTAGAATGTGAATTGAGCTTCGTCGGCTTGTTTAAGAGGTGTTAGTAAGAGTTTTAAATTGGGAAAGAAAGGTCAAATTTTTAATTGCATGATTGATTGCGGGTAAGTTTAGTAATGCCTCGTACCCTATTTCGGCGTTGAATACGGGTAAGGGGTGTTACATTTAGTGGTATCAGAGCTATGGTTTAGTCGATTCTCGGACTATCATGGCGTGTGTGAGAGTTTAGCTACACATGCCATAAATTTATATTGATAGTGTGGTGACTCCTGACAATGTTAAACTGTGTTTTCATATAGTAAATGGATCTCGACTGAGCTACTGCTGATGACACTGCTAGTAATTCGCCAGCTCCCATGCAAGGGACTATGCCTATAGAGAGTAGACCCAAGACTATGGGTCAAGGAGAAGAGGCTCAGAAGTCTTTCTCTAAATGATGAGTAATTGGTACACGGAGTATGTATGAACTAACCCTAATGCTCAACCTTTTCCACCCCTCCTATACCTCAACCAATTCCATGGCTCCTCAAGGTATAGACTTGGTAAGAGTGACTAAACCCCGGTCGATAAGATTTAGAAACAAGGGGCCGAGGATTTCAGAGTTAATATAGACAATGACTCTGAGAGGGCGGAGTTCTGGCTTGAGAACTCAATGCGGGTATTTGATGAACTCTCTTGCACACATGAGGAGAGCTTGAAATGTGTCATGTCATTGCTGAAGGACTCGACATACCGTTGGTAAAAATGTTGACATCGATAGTTCCAAGGGAGAGAGTGACATGGGACTTCTTCTTAGAAGAGTTTCGAAAGAAGCACATATGTCAGAGACTTGTAGATCAAAAGTAGAAGAAATTCCTTGAATTGAAGCAAGGAAAAATGACTGTGATAGAGTATGAACTTGAGTTTGTTAGGCTCAGCAAGTATGCACAAGAGTGTTTGTCTACGAAAGCTATTTTCTGCAGTAGGTTCAAGATGGGCTGAATGAGGATATCAGACTACTAGTTGGGATCTTGGAATTGAAAAAAATTCATGGTGTTGGTCGATAGAGCTTGTAAGGCTGAGGAGTTGAATAAGGAAAAGAGAAAAGCCATGATTGAGGCCCGAGATGTAAGAAAGAGGCCAATGAGTAAATCGTTCCAAACTCAATCCAAGAGGCCCAAGAAGACGAACCCTCGGATGACTGCTTCAATTGGGTATTCACACTGAGAGCGAGGTAATGGGTATTCGGGCTCTAGAGTTTAAGCCACCTCGATGGAAAGCGTGGGCAATCCAAAGTCAAATAAATCGGAGTGTCCAAATTGTGGTAGGCAACATACTGAGGAGTGTTGGGGAAACAACCGTAATTACTACAAGTGTGATTCACCCGACCACTTCATCCGGAATTGTCCAAAGAGGGATGAGAATGATAGAAAATAAGAAGTAAGAGCTAGTTATGTACCTTCAATGAGTAGACCTCAAAAGAACTAAGGGAGCGAGACTAGTAGTAGAGGTGCGCCTAGAGACTCTACTGTGAGACCGGAGGGTCGAGCACCTGCAAGGACTTATGCCATTCACACTTGCGAAGAGGTATCATCTTCAGATGTAATAACGGTACTTTTTCTCTTCATGATATATCTGTTATTGCTTTGATTGATCCAGGGTCTACCATTCTTATATTTGCATGAAATTGGCATCTAGCATGAGTATGGTTGTTGAGTCTACAAAATTGTAGTAAAAGTGTCAAACCTGTTAGGCAAACATGTGCTAGTTGATAAGGTGTGTAGAAATTGTCCTTTGACAATTAAAGGTCATCGTTTTCTGGCAAATCTCATGTTGTTGCCGTTTGATGAATTTGACTTGATTCTTGGTATGGATTAGTTGATTGCTCATAATGTTTTAGTGAACTGTGGTAGTAAGTTTATTGAATTGAGATGTGCAAATGGAGATGTCATTCGAGTTGAATCAGGTAAATCGGATAGTTTGCCTGTAGTGATTTCGTCTATGGTAGTTGAGAAATGCTTGAGAAAATGGTATGAGTCCTATCTCACCTTTGTATTGAATACTCAAGAGTCAGAGGTAAAGATTGAATCAGTGCCTGTGGTGTGCGAGTATCTAGATGTGTTCCTCGAAGAATTACCCAAATTGCCTCTAGTTAGAGAAGTTGAGTTTGGTATTGAGTTAGTTCCAGGTACAACACTTATTTCGGTTGCTCCGTTTAGGATGGCACCATTGGAGTTAAAAGGATTGAAAGTCCAATTGAAAAATTTAACGGACAAGGGTTTTGCAAGACCGAGCTATTCACCGTGGGGTGCTCCGGTATTTTTTGTTAAGAAGAAAGATGGGTTGATGAGGTTATGTATAGATTACAGACAACTCAACAAGGTGACAGTGAAGAATAAGTATCCTTTGCCAAGGATAGATGATTTATTTGACCAATTGAAGGGAGCTACGATGTTATCTAAGATAGACCTAAGGTCTGGTTATTACCAGCTGAGGGTTAAGGAGCATGATGTGCCAAAAGCGTGTTTGGACGAGATATGGCCATTATGAGTTTCTTGTCATGCCATTTGTGTAACAGCCCGATTTTGGGGCTACTCAGAACAGTGGCCTCAGGACCACTAATTCGAGGTTGAGAAAATTTATTTTAGTATTATTTTATGTGTTGTGGTATTGATATATGGCTATATGAAAATTTTGGTGCTTTAGTTTTAGCAATAGCACGTTTAATTGAGAAAAAAGGACTAAATCGCAGGAGATATAAAAGTTTTATTTTTTAAGGTAGGGGTACCTAATAGCTATAGATTATAAATTGGAGTATTTTAAAATGCATTTAGGCCATTAGTAGGGTATGGCCGGCCATGTAGACAAAAGGGGGACAAGAGCATTAAATTTTAGTCAAATTTGGTGGAAATTAGGTGATAAAATGAATAAAATAAGAGAAGAAAAAGATGTTATCATCTTTCACTATTTGTAACAGTCCGAATTTGACCCTAATCAGAACGGTGGTTTTGAGACCACGAATCTGAGTCCGAGAAATATTTAAATATTATATTCCGTGCTTATTATGTGTGAATTAATGTGTGTGAAAGTTCCGTAGAAAAATTTTATCGTTTGAGTGTTTAATTTAACAAAAAGATTAAATTAAGTAAAGTGAAAAAGTTGCATACTATAGTGTAAAGTGCTAGAATGATGATGGCTTTTAAAATGAGGTACTAAAAGGGCAATTGGCCCATTTTATAAGGTAGTGACTGCATGTACCAACAATGCCCTTATTTGTATGCTATGTATATTATATATATAAGGTTAATTAAGTAAATAATGAAATATCATATTATATGTTAAATAAAACATGAGAAAAAATCATTATCATCTTTTATTCTTCTAATGGCGAATGTACTAAATAAGAAAGGAGAAGTTCAAGCTTAGGTTTCGATTTGTAAGCTCAAATCTAAGGTTAGTTTGATTTGATTTTTGATAATTTTTACGTTTTTGAGATTGTTGCTTAGAGTATTAGCTGACCCATGCTAAAATTTTTGTTTTTAGTACATGAATGATATTCGGCCATTAACATAATTTTGTGGTTTTTGATATTTGATAAGTTTATATTAAAGATATGTTAAAGATTAGCATGTTTTGTATTGGAAATTTTAGTGAATTTGAGTATTTGGGTTAAATTGAAAAAAATAAAAATTTAGAGGGACTTATTTACAAAATAAATGAAAGAAATGGACTTGTAAGGTCCCTAGGGATACTCGGCCATTGAGTATTATTGAAAAATTTTGTGTATTTTGTGTTTTTTGTGTTTTATGCAAATAGGACAAAATGGTAAAAATGTGAAACATTAGGGGTAAAATGGTAATTTGCCCATTTATGTGCTTTAGGACTAAATTGAAATGAAATGTACTTGAATGAGCTTATTTTTAATATGTTTAGATCAAGAACAAAGAAAAATGGATTTGGATCGGGGAAAGACAAAGGTTATCGAATAGCCAGATTACGCGGTTCGTCGACAGTCGAGGTAAGTCCTTAAGCTGAAAAATATCAAAGAATTATTTATGAACCTGTTAAATGATGATGTTCGATAAATTTGAGTGTATATTATTGTAAAAGCCGAATGTATATGGGTTAAATTGGCTTGAATGCATAAATTGACAATATGATATGAATGTGTATCTTTGATATAATATTTGGGAAAAATGTGAAGTATGTGATTGGTTTGTGAAATAAGCTTTTAGAAATGTGTATTATAAGAATAATTGAATTGTATTTCAAGCTTTATGCCTAGCAGGCCTCGTGCCGGTGATGTATTTCGGGCTTTATGCCTTGTAGCCTCGTGCCGGTGATATATTTTGGGCTTATTGCCTAGCAGGCTTAATGCCGGTGTTATGATTTCAGACTCTGAGTTCAGTAGGCTTAGTGTTGGTGTGTGAGATTCAGGTAATGTTTAGTAGGTTCTAGCTATTGAATTACTATTTTAAGAGAAAATTAAGTGCTAATGATTTTGGTAGAGTGAATTAAGTATGCCTAAGCATGTGGAAGTGAATTTGTTAATTTGGTAGTAAGGTATGTGTTATCCCTACTTAAGTGTTCTATGAATATGCATATAAGTGTATAGATGTACGTAGGTGATGTTATTTAGAAAAGGAAGATCAAAGTGATAAGAAAATTGGCTAAATGAAAGCATAAGTAGGTAAATGTATCTGTAAAGGTATAAGGAAATGTACAAGTTGGTTATATATATATGCATATTCGGCCATAATGTATATATATATATATATATATATAAGATAAGAACTATTTATTAAGGTTATGAGTTGGTTGTTTAAATGTTTTACCATTGAATGTGATAATGTTTTTGCTTAAGACTTACTAAGCTAGCATGCTTACTGTGTGTATTCTTGTCTACTTCTATTTTATAGATTTTTGATTCAAGCTACGGACTCGAAGGATCTTTGAAGAAGTCAACCACACTATCGACTCTCTTTTGGTATTGATAAACTTAGTTTTTAATTCGAAAAGGCATGTATAGGCTAGACTAAGCTATATTATTAATGATACTTAATCATGTATATATATTTAGCCATGCGAAGATGGCTATCTATTTTGGTTAAACTTTGTTCATGTGTTTTGATGAAATGGCTTGCTCATGCTATGAATTATTATTTGTATTCAGATATGGTTTAGGTATTATTTAAAATGTGAATGGGTGATACGAACGATTTGTATTTTGTTGGAGAAAAACTTAACTTGGGTCGTTGTTGCTTAATATAGTTGATTCGGTTAGGTGATAGTAGTGATCTTATAATCAAAGTTTGTGTATGTAAGTTAACTTGTTGGATTCATTGTTAATGATAAGTACAAGTAGTTACAAATTATGAAAAAGTGGTAATGAATGTTCAGTCAAGGCATGGTTTATATGCTTGTGTTTTTAGGTCAAGTTGGCTTTGAGACCTATGTTTATGTATGGTCAATTGTAGTACAAATAAGTAACATAAATTTTGCATGAATTATGGAAGTTTAGTTGGTACATTCGGTCTTTGATCTATGCATATAACATGTAAAGTTATATTGTGGTTATGCATTAAAAGCTAAGGTTGTGCATATTTGGATATAGGGATATATATATATATATATATATATATGAAGTGTATTGTCTCTTAGTCCATAGGTGTAATGTCAAGTGATGTATGCATGTAATCGTAATGTTCCAATTACAAGGTTCAGTGTGCTTTGGTTTAAAACAAAATGGTACGTGAGGCATGTATGCATGAAATGTATACAAAGGGGTTGTATTAAATAGGTGTTTGTATCATAGAATAAAATAGATAAATATGCTAATAATGAGGATAGAAGTATATTGTTTGATCATTTTGTATTTGTGGATGATTACATTGAATATGTTTTAACTTGTATATTAAGTATATTTATAGATACATATATATACTATGCCCATATGCTTTATCTGTTTAGGATATGAATTAATCAATTGAAAAAGATTTGGCTATTGGTAATGCCTGTAACCCTAATCCAGTGACGGATACGGGTTAGCGGTGTTTCACTATTCACCCTCCTTCTTCCCACCGAAACTTGAAGAGAAAATAGAGCTTTTGGGGGTTCAAACTTTCAGCCACTAAATTCTCATTCAAGTAAGTGATTTATGTGGTTCTAATTGATGATTTTTGTATTTTTGGAGTCCCCAAAGCTTAAGCTAGCTAATGAGGGGACTAATTTGTGATATGGTTGAAAGTATAAGGACTTTCCATGGGAGTGTTTAAGTGGTTAGCTGAGTTTTTATGAAAGAAATTGAATGTTGGGGAGTGGTGAAGCAACTTTTGTGAAAGGTGTTTTCAAAACAACACCTAGGAAGGACTTAAATGCAAAGATTAGTTGTGTCATAAATGCATGAAATAGCTGAAATGGTGAGTAGTTGTAAGAGAAATAAATGTTCATCTAAGCTTGTTTATCGAGAAAATATGATAAAAAAATAAATTACGAGCCTAGGGGCAAAATCATAATTTTTCCAATGTAGAAAGGCAAAATGGTCATTTTTATCCGAGTGTAGAATTTGATGTATTATAATCATATAATGATCTAAATGAATGAATTTCATTGTTATAGATCAAGAAGAACGCAGAATCAACCTTGACCGTGGGAAAGGCAAGGTGATTGAGTAAATCGCTCGCTAACACGTTTACATCGAGGTAAGTTATGTGTAAGCAATATATATTTTCGTAAGCACTATGTTGCTAATTAGAGTATGGCATGATTGAGAACATATGCGGTTCTAGTGGATTGAATGTGATAGTCATTGAATAATTATTGTATGAATGGCAAACTAATTATATGAATGTGTATTGACGATACTTGATGGTGGGCTATGTACGATACCACCCTAATAAAGGCTAATGATGGGCTATGTACGATACCATCATCTATATATCTTTTTGGTGGGCTATGTATGATACCACTGTGACTAATCTTTTGGTGGGCTATGTGCAATACCACCCTAATAAAGACTGATGGTGGTTTAAGTGCGAAACCACCGAGTAATTTGACTAGGAGTAATGAAATTAGAGATAGTGATGTGTTGTACTGTGTGATTTTGTGATGCTAAGTGCAGGGGAACTTGTTAATGAATGCATGCATTAAGCTTGTGATATGGTTGTAATGTGGGAATGGAGAAAATGAGCAAGCATGATCATGAATGTAGATTATTTCTCATTTAGTATGTAATGCTATGTAATTATTTAATTCATATTATGATGTTTTATGGTTTACATGTAAACTTACTAAGCTTAAAGCTTACTCCCCCTTCTCTTTTTCCCTATTTTATAGAGTTTAAGAGCCGAGCCATGATACGTCGATAACAAGGAGGCTACCCATACTAACTGCTCACCTCGGTATATTCAGACTTAGTGATTTTGTGTATGGCATGTATATGGGCTAGACAAAACAAATTATTTTGTTATTTTGGCCAAAGGTGTATTGGCTCTTGCTAAGACATTTATTTTGTAAATTGCCAATAATGATGGCACATTTTATCATTTATGAAATTTCAAAGTTATCAATATGGGTGTATGTTGAATTATGAGATGTTTATTAGTTTGTTGAATGAACTCATATAGTGTAAGATATAAGGGTGCTAGTAGCTTGGCAAACAACCTTGTTCTGTCCACATGGGTAGGCACATGGGCATGTGTCTAGACCATGTGTGACACACGGTCAGCCCACGGGCGTGTGACTTGACCGTGTGTCCCCTTCATGTTAACATTTAAGTTAGAATAGACCACGGGCTTCCTACACGGGCTTGTCCAAGCCGTGTTAAATTAGTCAGTAACTCCCCACGGTTTAAAACCACGGGCATGTTATCGGGGTACACGGGTGTGTTCCATTTCACATGGGTGTATGCCCTAGCCATGGGAGTTTTGGTAGAATGTTGGGGTTTTGGGGCATGGTGTGAGCACACGGGCGTGTGTGACTACACACGGGCATGTGTGTCATCTAGCACGGGCGTGAACTCCCTGTTTAGATGGAAAGAAATTTTACGGATTGTAAGGTTTCTGATATAGTCTCAAGAGCCCTCGTATGTACGAGTGAGGTCTCGTTAGTCAAAATAAAGTTGTTGTAATGACTCAAGTAGAGTAGTCACGCGAGCCTAAGTGGCGATCAAATAGTTTTGTACAGTAACACTTAGTGCCCGATTCTGGTGGGGATTGTGGGTAAGGGGTGTTACAATTTGGCTTAAGAACTGCTCATGCGATTTTTATGGATCTAATGAACCATATCTTCCTAACCGTATTTGGATAAGTTTGTAGTCATTTTTATTGACGATATGTTAATTTATTCCTGGGATAAAAGTGAGCATGCAGAGCACCTGAGAATTGTTTTGCGACTTTAAGGGACAAACAGTTGTATGCTAAATTCAGCAAGAGTGAGTTTTGGCTCTGAGAGGTCGAATTCTTAAGACACATTGTGCGGGGTGATGGCATTAGAGTTGATCCAAGTAAGATCTTGGCTATTGTGGAGTGGAAACCTTCGAGGAATGTGTCAGAGATTAGCAGCTTTTTGGGTTTAGCGGGTTACTACAGATGGTTCGTTCAAGGGTTTTCCATGATTGCTACACCGATGATGAGACTGTTGCATAAAGATGTTAAGTTTGAATAGACTAAGAAATGCCAACAGAGTTTTGAGAAACTGAAAGCATTGTTGACTGAGGCGCTGGTTTTAGTACAACCTAAGTTAGGGAAGGAGTTTGTGGTCTACAGTGATGCGTCATTAAATGGTCTTGGCTGTGTGTTGATATAGGAGGGTAAAGTAGTAGCTTATGCCTTGAGACAGCTAAAAACACATGAGAAGAATTATTTGTCTCACGATTTGGAGTTGGCTATAATTATTTTCGCTTTGAAGATTTAGAGTCATTACTTGTATGGTGAAAAGTGCCGAATCTTCATCGATCACAAGAGCTTGAAGTACTTAATGAATCAAAAAGATTTCAATTTGCGACAACGGCGATGGCTCGAATTACTGAAGGATTATGAGCTAGTAATTGATTACCATCTGGGGAAAGCAAATGTGGTCGCAGATGCCTTAAGTAGAAAATCCCTGTATGCTTTGAGAGTTATGGGTACGAGCTTAGCATTATCTGATGATGGTGCTATATTAGCCGAGTTGAAGGCTAGAACATTATTTATTCAGTAGATATGTGAAGCTCAAAAGAATGATAGTGAGATGCAAGTCAAGAGAACTCAATACGAATCGGGAAATGACTCTGATTTTCGGGTAGGTTCAGATGATTGCTTGAGGTTTCATTATAGAGTGTGTGTACCAAAGGATGATGAGTTAATCTGGAAAATTTTACATGAAGCACACAGTGGTTGTTTGTCAGTACATTCAGGTAGCACAAAAATGTACAATGATTTGAAGAAGTTGTATTGGTGGCCGGGTATGAAAAGAGACATCTCCGAGTTTGTTACAAAGTGTTTGATTTGTCAACGAGTGAAAGCCGAGCATCAAGTACCTTCGGGATTACTTCAGCCAGTGATGGTTCTCGAGTGGAAGTGGGATTGAATCACAATGGATTTTGTAACAAGGTTACCTATGAACCCGAAAAAGAAAGATGTTGTGTGGGTTATTGCTGATAGATTAACGAAATCGGCTCACTTTATACTGGTGCGTGTGGATTACTCACTTGACAAGTTGGCTGAGCTGTATATTGCTGAGGTGGTGAGATTACATGGGGTGCCTATATCCATTATCTCGAATAAAGATCCAAGATTTACTTCGAGGTTTTGGAAGAAGTTACAGGAAGCCTTGGGTACAAAATTGAATTTTAGTACTGCGTTCCATCCTCAAACCGATGGCCAATCTGAAAGAGTGATTCTAGTTCTTGAGGATATCCTACGATGCTGTGTTTTAGAGTTTGAAGGTAGTTGGGAAAGATATCTACCTTTGGTTGAGTTTGCCTACAATAACAGTTATCAATCGAGTATACGGATGGCACCGTACGAAGCTTTATATGGTCCCAAGTGTCGGACTCCCCTGTATTGGACAAAGCTTAGTGAGAAGCAAATTCACGGGGTTGATCTAGTTAAGGAAACCGAGGAGAAAGTGAAAGTGATCCGTGATAGTCTGAAAGCTGCTTTGGATCGAAAAAAGTCATACGCGGATTTAAAAAGGAAAGAAATTGAGTATCAAGTGGATGATAAAATATTCCTGAAAGTATCCCGTGGAAGAAATTATTGAGGTTTGGTCAAAAGAGCAAATTGAGTCCACGATTCATAGGGCCGTATGAGGTTATTGAAAGGATTGAGCCAGTAGCATATCGGTTGGCTTTGCCGACAAAGTTAGAGAGGATACACAATATGTTTCATGTGTCGATGTTGTGGCGATATCATTCTGTTCCTTCATATGTGATCCCTCCAACAGAAATTGAGATACGACCGGACATGACTTATGAAGAGGAACCAATTAAGATTTTGGCTCAAGAGGTTAAGCAGTTGACGAATAAGAGCATAGTGTTAGTGAAAGTGTTATACGAAAACACGGTGTGGAAGAGGCTATGTGGGAACCGGAAGAAGCCATAAAGGAATAGTACCCAAACATTTTTACCGGTAAGATTTTCGGGGACGAAAATCTCTAAAGGGGGAGAGTTGTAACAGCCCGATTTTAGGGCCAGTCGAAACAGTGGTTTTGGGACCACTAATCCGAGGTTGAAGAAAATTATTCTGATTTTTTTGTGTTATAGCATGATTATAAGGATGCATGGAAATTTTGATGCTTTAATTTTAGCAATTTTATGCTTAATTGTGAAAAAGGGCTAAATCGCATAAAGTGCAAAAGTTCTATTTTACAAGTTAGAGGTGTCTAATAGCCATAAAATATTAAATTGGAGGTCATTAGAGGGAAATTAGGCCAATGAGAGGGTGTTGGCGGCCATAGGGACAAGGGAGACAAGAGCATTGAATTTGGTAAAAAATTTTGTGAAATTAGGTGACTAAAGATGAATAAAATAAGATAAAATAAAGAAAAGGTTATCATTGTTTTCCCTTCTCTTATTCTTCCACCGATTTTCACACACAAAGAAGGGTCTTGGAGCTTGAAATTTCAGCAACTTATTCTCCTTGCTAGTAAGTGTTCTTGATGGTTATTTTTGATAATTTTTGTACTTTTGAAACCCCTAAAGCTTAAGCTAGCTTGAGAAGGGACTATTTTGCAAAATGGTTAAAAGTTTGGGGATTTTCCATAAGAGTGTTTATGTTGTTTGTTGAGTTTTTATGGAAGAAAATGAATGTTAGTGGGTTAAGGAATAACTTTTGTGAAAGGTGTTACCATGAAAACACCTAAATGAGACTTATTTGTAAAGGTTGTAATTGAGTAATAAATGCATGGAATGATGGTTTTATGAATTTTTATAAGAGAAATAAATGTTTAGATAGGTTTTTTTAATGAGAAAATATGAAGAAAAATGATTTACGAGCCTAAGGGTAAAATCATAATTTTGCTAAAGTATAAGGGCAAAATGGTCATTTTACCTAAGTAGAAATTTTGATGTATCATGAGTTATATAGTGATTGAATGAGTAATTTTTATCATTATAGATCAAGAAGAGAGTGGAAACAACCTTGACCGAGGAAAAGGCAAGGTTACGGACTAAACCATTGATTAATACATTTTGCACCAAGGTAAGTTTATGTGTAAACGATACATCTTTAATACATATGTTATTACCTATTGATACATTGCATGAATGAGATTAATTATTAGTGAGATTGATTGAAATTGATAAATAATGAGTAATTTCTCGTATGAACCTCGGAATAGAAATGTAAGTGCAGAAAACTATCCGTAACTATTATTTGGTGGGTTGTGTGTGATACCACTGTAATTATTACTGTTGGCGGGCTGTGTGCGATACCATCATTTGTATATCATTTGGTGGGCTATGTGCGAAACCACCGTAATTATTCTTTTTGGTTGACTATGTGCGATACAACACTATTATTGATTAATGGTGGGATATGTGCGAAACCATAGGGTACATAGTATTATTCCGAAGGGTTCATCGAGAATCTTGTCTAAGTAAATATTTCATGTGGCTTTGTGGTGATGAGTGCAGGGTATATGTGCAAGTAAATGTGAGCAATATATATGTTATATGGTTAGAATGTGGTAAGAGATGAGATTAGTAAGCATGGTTATTAAAAATGTAAATTGTTCTTACATAATATATAATGGTTGTGGTTGCTTTGCATATGGTATGATGCTTATTGTTTACATGTAAACTTACTAAGTTTAAAGCTTACTCCCTTTCTTTTCCCTTGTTTTATAGTGTCAAAGAGTCAGCTCGAGATACGAAGATAATCAAAAGATCACCCACACTATCAGCACATCTCGGTATAGTTGGACTTAGCATTTTGAGTATGGCATATATAAGGACCAAATGTAGTGAAATGTTTGTTGTTTTAGCCAAGTGTGTTGGCTCTTTTAAAGATGAACTCTTTTGTATATAGCCATAGTTGATGGCTCATTATTATTAATATATGAAAAGATGAGGTTATTTATAAATGTGTATGATGCATGATTGGGTTGCTTGGTTAATGGTTGAATGTGATTTATGTTGTATAAGTTAGGGTGATAAAAAGAGCTTGGAAAATAGCCTTATTCTAGTCCACACGAGTAGGTACACTGTAACATCCCAAAATTGGGCCTAGGAGAATTGAGCCCAATGGGCCTTAGGCGTAGTAGTGTTTAAATTTTTAGAGAGTAGAGATCGACTTAAATGCAAGTTAGACCTATTGGATAAGTGATTTTGGAAGGTTAGAGGGCTTCTATGAAATCCCGAGATCAAATATTGGCTTTGGGGAAATTTTGGTTTTAGGTGAAAAAAAAAACCCTGGAAGTTGGCAGATAGGCCTTAAGAATAAAATATGGAGGAAAATGACACAAGTAGAGTGTGTGGTGTAGTGGCAAAGTGACGCCACATAGAGACAAGGGAGTGACGCCACAAGGAAGGAAGGAGGTCCAAGGTTCAAGTCTTGGCTTTTGCATTTTGGTTTCTTTTGCTTGGACCTTAGAATTTGGCCCATAATTTATATTTAGTTGCGCATGGTTTAAGACACAAGAGGAGCTTGTGGCCAAGTGGTTAGCGGCGTGGATTATGTTGCAAGGGAGCCTAGGTTGAATCTCATGAGAAGCGAGGAGTATTTATTTTATGGTTTGAATGGCAAGAGTTTGATTGGATTTAAACTCTCTTGACGAAGGGATCCCACATCGGAAAGACACAAAGAATGAAGGTGAAGAGCTAGCTATATAGGAGCATCCTAGGAGAGAGTAAACACATCTTGGAGGGCGTTTGGGCACAAGAGTGATCGGAGCGCGTATTAGCCCCAGAGTCCTATCAGGTGTGTAACTCTCTCTACTCTAGTTGTAGAGCGGCAAAATGCCGAAATGTCGGTTACACGACATTAGTAGCCACACGAGCGTGCGAGCGCACGTGTGGGGCTTCAACGCGATAGTTGAGGCCATCAGTAGTATTCTCGTGGGTTGGGGCTGCTTGGGCCTCGATGGGCCAAAGTGGGCCCAATGGGCCCATGGACCCATATGAGTAAATTGTATGATTGGTTAGTATATGTTGAACTAGACTAGGTGGAACTTATATACGTGGCTAGATTTGTGCTAGGTGGACGACACGAGTATGTGGGCCCAGATGGACCGAAATCGGTTTTAGGCCCAATCGTCCTAAGACAATTTAAAATGGTAGGTGAGTCGCTAGTGGCGACATTAGGCCTTCGGAAAGGCCATTCTGATTGTGAATTCTGAAAATACCCTTGGTGGGTAAATTACGAAAATGCCCTTGGTAGGTAAAATTACGGTTATACCTTAGAGGTTGATTAGCATGATTATGTTGTTTAGTTTTGGCCGATTGTAGGGAAGGCGTAACCTTTTAGAGGCGTATAGTCGGCATTTGCGTAGTGATCTCTGGATATTTGGAGACTTGAGACTTTTAGGAGCCACGTGTGATTTGGGTTTAGTCAACTCTGCTAATCGGTGCGTAATTATCGCATGCTTTCTCCGATTAATTGTTTATTAAAGTGTATACTTGAGTATGATGTGTGATAGTGACAATAAAGGCTAAAGTGATGGATACCCATGTGTGGGGTAATCAGGTTATGAGTTAGTAAATTGTGATATTAAATTATTTATGGTGCACTGTGATATAATAATGAGCATGTGAGGTATACTCATTCGATATGATGATTTGACATGATACATTTGCATTTTGCATGGGGATTGGTTTTGATCAAGGAAGGGCGGGTGTACATATTATATGCGTGGTCTAATGTTAGCCTCATGCTACATTAGCGCTTGATGATTAGTTGTGTGCTTCATCAAGGGAGATGTTGGCTAGGTGCCCATCTCGGCGGTTGATAGCTGAGTGCATCACCGTAGACGGATTAATGTTGGGATCACTTATGTGATCGGTGGCTCTGCCATGGCCTTGAGTAGCAAGTCTGCCAAGGTAGGATTTGAGGATCACGATGTGATCGGTGGCTCAGCCACGGCCTTGTCTGTGTCTGTCGAGGTAGGATATGTGGGATCACTTTCGGTTGTGATCGGTGGATTAGCTACGGCCTTGGCGAGTCTGCTAAGGTTGGTGTAATGGATGGACTTAGGTTGGGCTGGGATACATTTGGCATGACTGGTTGCATGGACTGTGTGGATATGGGTCAAGCCCATACGTGTGGAAACATGTGTAATGATTATGCACTGAGTCTGTGGACTCACCCAAATTTTCTCAACCATTTCGTGTGATTCATGAGCTTGGACCAGGGTTGGAGTGGATACAAGGTGGCCATGCAAAGAAGAGATTTTGATTATTTTATGCATTTTTGAAATTAAGTATTTTGTTTAAATATTGGGTTGTAATAAGGGCCTTGTTGTTATTTTGGTATTATTTTATTATGGGCTTGATTTAATTAAATTACTATGTGAAGATGATTTTATTTTTTAGCCACCTATTTATTCAAAGTATATACATAAAAGTTCTAATTTGGACATTTTATAATAACAAAGTTTTACTTATAATTTTAAATGGACATGGTTTTCAAAAGTTAACAAATTTACATGTTTTATTCTAAAGTCAAAAGATTTTCAACCGTTCTTCCGCAGTGACATACCAGATCCGGTCAGGGCTTGTGGGCCGGGTTTGGGGTGTTACATACACATGCGTGTGCTAGGCCGTGTGTGACATACAGTTAGTCCCATGGGTGTGTGGCTGGGCCGTGTGTCCCCTACATGTTAGTGATACAAGTTAATGTTGACTACGGGCCAGGCACATGGGCGTGTGACAAGCCGTGTGATGCAAGTCAGTGTCGACAATGGGTGGAGCACACTGGCGTGTCAAGACCGTGTGAGGGACATGGGCCAAGGACATGGGCATATGTCCGGCTGTGTGAAAACCCCTATAGGTTTGAATTGAGAAATAATTCCACACGGGTTTGGAACACGGGTGTGTGATATGTCACACAGGCATGTCCTTTCCTCCACACGGGCATGTAGAATGTTTAGAGAAAAATTTTCTAAGGACTTCCAGAGAGCTTCAAAAGAGCTCGATTTGAACCCGAACTATTCCTAGAACATGAATTAAGCTTCATTGGCTTTTTTAAGAGGTGTTAGTAAAAGTTTTAAATTGGGAAAGAAAGGTCAAATTTCTAAATTACATGATTGATTGCGGGTAAGTTTAGTAATGCCTCGTACCTTGTTCCGGTGTCGAATACGGGTAAGGGGTGTTACAGTACCAATCATTTCTAACTTAGTGCATTTTCTAGGATGTTAGCCTTCCTCAAATGATAATATATAATGCAATCATAATCATTTAGCAACTCAATCCACCTCCTTTGTCTCGAGTTTAGAACTTTTTAGGTGAAAATATATTTCAAACTTTTATGGTTTGTGAAAAGGTAGAATTGTTCTCCATACTGATATAGTCTCAAAAATTTTAAAGCGAAGACCATTGTAGGTCGGTCCAAGTCATATGTAGGATAGTTCCATTCATGAGGCTTATGTAGACAAGATGCATATGCAACCACCTTACCTTCTTGCATTAATACACATTCCAATTAGGTATGAGATGCATCACTCTGAACTGCATAATCATTTCCCAGTTCTGGTTGTATCAATACTAGAGTTCCAGTTGACATGTAATATCTCAAACTTGGCCTAAACGTTACGATCGGATCTGGTATGTCACAAGGAAAGGTTGTTTTAAAAAAAGAATAGAACTTTGGAAATTAAGGAAACATCACAATTTTGAAAGCTTTTCATTTCGTGTTTCTATCTTGAAAATAACATTCAGTTTAAGGGTTTCTTACCAACTCTTATTTAAAAGAATTATTAGTCGAAAACGGTTTGGTGATACAAGAGCCGAAACTAGTGGTGATCCGAAACGTGTCATTTTGAAAATAGTGTTTGTGGTTTTAAGTAAATTTCTGAATTTAATTATTAACTAGCATGTTATCCGCTTGTTAGTATTTTGGAAAACGCTTATTTATATTTTTAGAAAACTTTGTGTTTAGAATTTCATAATATAATAGTAACCGCATTTAAATCAAAAACCCAAATTAACGTTACGGAGGCCTTATTACATAACAAAATCCCAAATTAAAATAAGTTTAAACAAAGAAAATGAATTTACGTCAGAAGTAATGCATGGCCACCTCGAAGTCTACCTCGGCTCCAATACGCGACTAGGAGTTACCTGCAAGAATAAGCAAAGGGGTGAGTCCCCAAGACTCAGTGTGTAATTCTCCTTACAAACACAATCTGGCCTTAAGCCCACAGATGCACATTGGGCTTTAGCCCTCACAATATGCAATGCAACCCAACCCAACCTAGTTTTTTCCAACCTCTACGTCACCGAATCAGCCAAAAGCCTATGGCGCCAAGCCACTGTGGTTCCGAACCACTGTGATACTAAATCACTGTGTGAGTCACGAAATATAATATGTGGGGCCAACCCAACGTGGTACCAAATCAACGTGACAATCATCGATAAATATATGGGGCCAACCTTTGTGGTACCAAACCACTGTGATAATCACTGATAAATGTATATATAGTGCCAAACCACTGAGACATAGTCACTGAATAAAATATATATGGGGCCAACCCACTGTGATAGTAACTGAATCACACTTCCCCTTTTCACATCATATCCCAAAACCCATGCAACATATTATTAGACTAAGATGAATGCAAACATACCTCCAATGTGCATTCAAAAGTAATCATACATACGTACATTCAAAAGTAATCATACATACGTACATTCAAAAGTAATCAAAATAAATCATACATACGTACATTCAAAAGTAAAATCGTAGAGGTACTTACCCGGCGTCTCCAACCTTACCCACAAGGGTATCTCATTATCCACACGATCGTTTGACTTTATAACACAGTTATTAATGCAAAATAATAAAAAGAAGTGTGAGCATTACACACCTGATTATGCGTAAGACTAAACACTCTACGTCGACACTCTCACTAGCAGGAATAACCGCAATTTGTCTATCCCAAGTAGATGTCGGCTCCCTACCACAATCCGGTGGAAAGTCTCGAACCGCCGACATAGCACGCCGTTTGAGCTTAGGAGCAGAGATTACGAGTTCACTCTCCTCAGGCTCCTTTAATGATACCCTCTTGGTATGGCTAGCGCTTGCATCCATGAAGAGAGCCTTAATCAATACTCAAAGAGAAACGTAGGTTGTCTAACCAAAAGATTTGATTAAGGCAGAGTAAAAATGGAAGAGAGTCTAATCGCATATGACTAAAGAAAACTCCTTACCTTAAGAACCCGAATGAAATGGTAAGATTCGACAACCAACATACCTTCAGGCTTCGGACTACAACACATTTGGCTACTGGGGTTTCCTAGAGTAACATTCCAAAACGAGAGAAGAAAAGGAGGAATTAGCCTAAATCTAACCATCAAGAACAAAATAGCCCTTCAGCAATAACCACACAGAACCGAAAGAAAATAGAAAAAGAATCAAAAGGGTCTTCCTTACCTTGCACAAAGAAAAACCGATTGAAGAGAAGACCTTCGGTAGCAAACAAGCCCTTTGATTCTTGATATTTGACTATTAAAGATGAAAGACACATGTTACAAAAGGTGAAGTGATCCGCTATGGAAGAGAACCCAAATCTGATTTGTGATAAAAGGAAGAGTGGCCGACTTCCTTAGAAGAAGTAAGGAGATGGAGAGAATAAAAGAAAAGTTCCTTACCTTAGACAGAGAGAAGCTGAATAAAGTCCAATGAGATTCGGCACAAGCAGCCAAAGTCAAGAAGGTTTCGGCTTAAACACTAGAACAGGAAGAAATAAAAAGAAAAGAGAATGAGCAACTGAGGTTCGGCTATGGTGTGACTAAAAGAAATAGGCTTCCAATGGGAGAAGAAGAGAATTCGGAGATGCTTGAGAACTTAGAGAGAAAGGGAAGAAAGTTGAAAGAGAGAAGAGATACAAGAAAAAGAACAAAAGACAAAGTGTGCTACGGTTTTGTTAAAAGAAATGAATGAAACTCCAAATGCAAAAGAAAGAAAAGCTTCTAAAAGAGTTTCGGCTGCACTCCTTTTTCCCAAATGGCATAAACGACACTAAAGTTAAAAAAAACTTCTACACTTTCGGCACACACTCACACTACTTCCCCCAAAATCAAACCACTCCCACAACCCCTTACATGACCAAAATTCTCCCCTCCAAGACCCCACATTCTGCCATAACCTCCACCACACTCCAAAACCCTTATTTTTCTCCACAAATTGCTCCCCAACACCCATTCAAACCGATTTGACCACTTCAACTCCCCATCACCTCTGATCCATCCATTTTGAACTTGTTGACTACTTCAACAACCACCTTGAAGAGTCCCAGCCGAATGCCACTTCTTCCTCTCCTGGAGCACAAAAATAAAGTTCCACATGTCTGAAGATGAGACTCGAACTCCTTCCCCTTCTGCTCCCTTGTGATGCAACTCCTTTGCTCCTTAAGTGGCGTCACTTAGCCACTACACCACAAGCTCCTCTTGTGTCAACAAACACAGGTAAATATTCTTAAAGCCTACTTCAACCAGCTCTCCCCCCTAAAGTGCCCAAAAAGTAAAATTTTTCTAAAGCCCTGGCTCGAACCCGAGCCTCTCCAGGGCCCCTAAACACACCAAAATAACATGCTAAACAAGCCAAACACATAGAATAGAATAAAATGCAGAACCCCTAATTCTAGGATGTTACAGTTCTACCCCCTTAAAAAAATTTTGGCCTCGAAATTTACCTAATAAAAAAGGTGAGGGTATTGTTGTCGCATCATCTCTTCTGGCTCTCACGTGGCTTCGTAGGGTGCCATCTGAATGCCTGATTGATAGCTGTTGTTGTATGTAAATTTTGCCAACGGTAGAAAATCTTCCCAACTACCTCTAAAGTCGATTACATAGCCCCTTAACATATCTTCCTGAATCTGAATTACCCTTTCTGACTGACCATCAGTCTGTGGATGAAACGCCGTGCGAAAATCTAGTCTTGTACCTAATGCTTGATGTAACGCCTTCCAGAACCGCGATGTAAACCTAGGGTCTCTGTCTAATATGATAGACACTAGTACCCCATGTAACCTCACAATCTCTGCTACATACAGCTTTGCTAACTTCTATAGTGAGTAATCAACATGAACCGGTATGAAGTGAGCGGACTTCGTCAACCGATCGACAATTACCCACACTGGATCTTTCCTAGTAGATGTAAGAGGTAGCCCACTAACAAAATCCATCGTTATCCTCTCTCACTTCCAAAGTGGAATCTTCACTGGCTGTAGCAACCCCGAAGGCAACTGATGCTCTACCTTCACCTGTTGACACGTCAAACATTTACTCACGAACTTGGTAACTTCTTACTTTAGACCAGGCCACCAAAATTGTTCACGCAAATCTCGATAAATCTTACTCCCACCAGGATGCATAGCGTATGGGCTACTATGTAACACCCTAAAAATCCGAGTAAATAAATTGCATAAATTGGAGTTTAGAAAAATCTCTTATTTTTATTTCATTGCTTATTGAAGTCTAGAGGGGTAAAACATAAATTGAAGAAGGAATAAAATTTATTAAGTGAGAATTTATTGAAGTGAAACAAAGGTGATTAAGACTTAAGCTAAATTATGTGCTAAAAGTGTCATAAAATGAGCATATGGCATGGTGGAGATTGGCGCATGGGTTCAAGTAAGAGGAAGAGGTTGAATCCTTGTATAGCACCTAGATAAAATTTTTGTTTTAATTTTACGCTCATGGCTATGAAGTGTCGGCAAGGGACATATAAGGAAGGTGTTGACCATGTATTTTTGGTTAGTGTATCAATGGATTAAGGTAACAACTAACATATGGTATGGAATCAAAAGTTTAAGGAAAGATAGGGGGACATAAGGCACTTATCTAGGGAAAATTTGGAAAGAAATAATGGCCAATTGACCATATCTTTGGACGGCAATATTGGTAGGGGAGGAGAGCCAAAATTTTGTTAGTTTGGCAAAATCTCATTCTTTTCTCTTTGGTTAACCTTTGCACTTTGTGCAGAATTTTTATTCCTCTCCTTTCAATATCCCTTTTGGCGAATTTTGCATTTGGTTAAGCCAATATCTCTTGACCATTTGGTCACTTTTATTCATTTTGTTAACTTTCTTTTGTATTCTCCTTGTCTTAAAATCACCTATACCAAAATCAATCTCTTTCTTTTTTTCTTTGCCATGGCCGAATATACCACACCTAAGTTCATATTTTTCTTTTCTTTTCTTCTAATCTCCTTGAAATCAAAACATCATCACCATCATCCTTTCGTTCTTATGCTATTTCTTTTCAATCGAAAATTTTCTCCATATTCACTCTCTTGGCGAATGTTATTGTGCCTATAAGCCAAAAATTATTTTTCCATTCTTAATCATTTATAGCGAATCTTCCATCAATTAAACATCATTCTTAATCTTTCTTTTCGACCGTGGGAAGTAGGTAAGGTTCCTCTCTATTTTCGATTAATTGATTAGTGATTTTATGGCGAATATCATTGGTTAATTGAGGGTCTTTTGGATTGAAATAACGTTCATTCTAATAACGTTCTTTTCGTTACTATTATTTAGTGCAATAACGAGATCGGAACTCAAGAGATCGGGAGAAACGTTGGAGCGTTTTGTTTTGGTAAGGAAATCCTACTCTTTAAATCTCTAGTATTATTGATATTATTTTAGATCTAACTAAATTCTTTTGGATCTTGAAGACCGTCAAGATAGGGAAGAAAAGGCGGTGTTTAGTTATCGTAAGAGGGTGGATCTGTAAATCCCCATTCAAGCGAAGAGCGGTTTACGCGGTCAAGGGATTTTCCACTTGGGTTGTGGGCCATCTTAGAAAGGAGTCCATTATTTGAAGTAGTACGAACCTCGGAGCCGTTATTAGTTGGTGGATTCTCGTGACAAGTGAATCGATAAGCGAGGCAAAACCGAAAATCAAGTGATTCAAAATCAAGAGGGTAAGATTTTAGATCCATTATCGATTAAGATTTATTTTTACGAGTTAGTTGACTAACGAATCAAAATATATTTTAGGTCTTAGAAGGCGAGAAGGGTTAATACTCACGGTATCGAGGTGTGTAATTTTCACACTCATTATTTTGGTTGGATGTCAAATTTGGTATGGAAGTAAATCGTAAAAGCGATTAGATCGGTAAAAACGTAAAAAATTGATATTATGGCGAAAATACGTAAAAACAACAAATCGTGAAAATTACGAAAATGCCTCGAGTTATTAATTGTTATTATGAAAATTGGATATTTAGTGAAAATGGGCCGTAATTACTCTAGTTAGTGAAAATGGTAGTAATTACTCTAGTTAGTGAAAATGGGCGTAATTACTCTAGTTAAGTGAAAATGGGCCGTAATTACTCTAGTTAAGTGAAAATGGGCGTAAATACTCTAGTTAAGTGAAAATGGGCCGTAAATACTCTAGTTCGATAAATTGGGCCAAAACACTCTAGTTCGTTAAAATTTAGCCAAAACGCTCTAGTTTGGTAAATGGGCCAAAGCCCACTAAATTGCTAAATGGATAAATTGCTATAATTATGGGCCAAATGAAATGTCATTTATAAACCCACCATGTTATGTATTGATAATAAATTTTATATTTTAAAGTATATGTATAATTGCATGGGTGGGATATATGAAGAGAAGAATGGCCAGTTGCCACAATATCGGCTTATTGCCTCTAGTTCGGTGGCTCTGCCACAATATCGGCTTATTGCCTCTAGTTCGGTGGCTCTGCCACAATATCGGCTTATTGCCTCTAGTTGGTGGCTCTGCACAATATCGACTTATTGCCTCTAGTTCGGTGGCTTCTGCCACAATATCGACTTATTGCCTCTAGTTGGTGGCTATGCCACAATTATAAAAAGGCTTAATGCCTACGATTGGTGTGATGGCGGGGTGGGTTGACTTGATCCCCACAGGTGTGATGGTTGGTACGGGGGTGTTAGCGGATGGATATTAGGTTTGGGTTGGGAATTACATGTTTTTTTTTTTATGCATTATTAATTATTTTAAATTCATGATATATTATTGAATTACGAATTGGGCTCAAGCTGACATAATATCTTGACAACTTTGGCCCAATAATGGTGGTAAGTGAGTTACACTGAGTTCTAAGTAACTCACCCCTTTAATTTCTTTCCATCTCGGGTAATGGAACCGATGTGGACTTGAAGTGAGGATGACTTCGTGGAGGCCATCTTTGCTATATATGGGTTATTTAAAACTACGAACTTTTAATAATTATTTTTACTATGTTGGGATGTTGTAATAAATGGCCTCTATAAATAACTTATGGATTTTATGTGTGTTTGGGATTTAAACTTTATTTTGGGCTTTCAAAACATGGGTGTGATTTATGATGCTTTACTTAAATAAATTTGGGTTTTCAAAGTATATGGAATTCTTTTATAAAAAAATTCTTTTTATTGTTAACTCTTTAACAAATCTCCTAACGGTTTTTGATAATACAATGATTTTCAACTAATGTTTTAAATATTTATCAAAATCTAATACTCTTCAAATTTTAAACTCATAAACAATATTGTAGTTTTCAACTCGTTAAAGAATCAAGAATAGTTGAATCATGTAACAAACCAAATCTAGTCTCAACGCATAATAGGGTTTGGGGTGTTACATTTAGTAATATCGAGCCCGTTTCAAAAACTTCGGTACGTGGTTTGGGTTCAAAAATAATTTACGTATGAAAATGCTCAATGATATTTTAAAGATCGTTATGGCACCACAAGCATCCGTGACAAGTCAAGTAAGTATTATTGCTTAATGATTACTATGATAAGATCATAGGAACACTCTAGAACTTCTAGTTTTAGATGTGAAAAAGCTGTAGAGATTGAGACTATAGGACACGTTATGAAAAACAACTTTATATCTCAAATCTCATAAAATATCGTTAATAAACACGAAACAAAAAAAAAAATTACGATTCATAAAACTTATAATCGGATAAGCGAACAAGCAATCATGAGTACAAGAGGGCGTGGTGCGTGGGCCTTGCGGTAGGCGTGGTAGTGGTAGAGGCCGAGGTGCTACTACCAAGCACCAAATCATATGCAGTGGGCCTTTTGCGTCAATAGAAAGTGAGACCGGATCACGCGATCACATGGAAGAAGATCATGCATTGACTCAAGCAATGCTACGAGTCTTGGAAAGGGTCATTGGAACTAGAATTGGGCCAACAACTCGTGGGTCAATTTGAGGCGACTTAAGGCAAATAATGCGAAGTTTTCGAGGAGTCTCGGTGTAGCTCGAATGTGGCGAATCTTGGCTCAAGTCGTGGAGCGGATTATGGATGATATGGAATGCGGTGAGCAAAAGCGGAGGAGCTGTATCCTTATTGAGAGATGAGGCGTGTCGGTGGTGGCTCACTGCTTAGAGAAACCACCAAGCCTTGATTAATCGGGAATTCTTTAAAGCCGCCTTCCAAGGAAAATCGTCGGAGCGAGCTATGTAGATGCTCGAAGGAAGGAATTTCTGAATCTTGTCCAAGGAAGTAAGGCCGTGGCGACATATGAAGTGAGTTTCTCGTCTGAGCCGTTATGCGGGACAATTGTAGCAACAGATCATGAGCGTTGTGTATGCGTTTGAGGATGGACTTAATGATGAGTGAGGGTTACGATTGCTCGCAACAAGTTAGAAATTTTTCGACTCTTGTGGAGAAGGCCAAAATAGCCAAGAGGCTAAGAACTCGAATCAGCGAGCAGAGAGATCCGAAACAAGAGAGACCACGACAATCTGGTTCTTCAAGAGATTCGGAAGAAACCGAAATGATGAATCGGTTCAAAGCGTAACCCGTAGCAAATAATCGAAGTCGAGATTGCAACCGAGTGTGGGAAAAGGCATTTTGGGAATGTTGGAGGAAAACGGGTGCATGCTACAAATGCGGTTCAATGGAACATCGGTACAAAAGTTGTCCTCGTAGAATGGATCGACTCAAGAAGTCCGTAATAATGATGCACACCGGCCGAGTGTCGGCAGACCACCGAGAGGTCGTGGACCGGTCGTGGTGGTAATGGGGCTGGTCGTGGTCAAGGTGCACGGGTCGAGGAAATGGTAATAGAGAAATCTGATGCAAGAGCGGCTGGGTGGTCTATGCGCTTAGGCAGCCATGAGGATGGCAATGCACGGATGTGATAACCCAGATGCGTTCTTCATTTTTGATGTACCTGTTATTGCCTTAATAGATATTGGCTCTACTCATTCATATGTATCTAGTGCCATATCTGGAAATCTGAATTTAGAGTCTGAAATTATCGAAAATGAGATGACGATGTCAGATCCTTTAGACGATCGATGCTATTAATAAAATATTTAAAGACGTGCCTTAAAAATCCAAGAGGAAGTATTCTTAGCAAATTTGATGGAACTACCTTTCGTGAGTTCGATCTCATTACAGGCATGGACCGGTTGGTTAACCATCGAGCGCAATTGGATTGTCTTTGAAAAGCGAATGTCGATGGGACCGGATGATAAGGAAATCATAATGATTGGTGAGCGAAAGAACTATCGGCAAATGTGGTATCTGCATTAAAAGCGGAGAAGTTGGTGCGGAAAGTGCAGGGCATTCCTAGCCTTTATCGTGCTTTGGATGCCAAGGAATTATCCGTGAATGATGTGAGGATCGGTGAAGGAATTTCCGATGTATTTCGAAGAACTTCTGGTATACCTCGGATCGGGAAGTAGAATTTGGCATTGAGCTTTTGCACGGGGCGGCTCCGGTGTCCATTGCTCCCTATAGAATGGCAATCAAGGAGTTGGTGAGCTCAAAGCTCAAATTCAAGAATTCTTTGGATCGAGGATTCATTCGACCAAGTGTGTCTCCGTGGGGAGCACCGGTCTTGTTAAATCAAGAAGAAGGATGGATCGATCGTATGTGCATTGACTACGACAGTTGAATAAATTGACGATCAAGAATCGATATCCTCTGCCGAGAATTGGCGACTGTTTGATCAATTGAAGGGAGCTTGATTTTCTCAAAATTGATTTAAGGTCGGGTTATCATCGACTTAAAGTGAAAAAGCGGACATTTATAAAACAACATTTGGACACGTTACGGACACTATGAGTTTGTAGTGATGCCGTTTGGATTAACCAATGCACCAGTGCATTTATGGACATGATGGTGAGTCTTTCAACCATATTTAGACCGGTTTGTGGTAGTGTTCATAGATGATATATTGGTTTATTCGAGAAGTGAGGAGGAACATGACCAACATTTGCGGATAGTATTACTGACTACTTACGTGATAAGCAATTGTATGCCAAATTTGGTAAATCACGAATTTTGGCTAAAGGAGGTGACTTTCCTTGGTCATGTAGTATCGGTAGAAGGAATAAGGGTGGATCCTCGAAAATTGAGGCTATTACGGATTGGAAGCCACCAACATCGATGGTGAAATTGGAGTTTCTTAGGCTTGGTGGATACTATAGACGCGCTTTGTAGAGGGTTTTCATTGATTCTTTGCCCTAACTAAAGCTGTTGCGAAAGGGAGCTCCGTATATCTGGACCGAAAAGCGAAGAAAGTTTTGAGAAATTGAAGAAGATCCCATGACGAAGCTCGGTTTGATTCAACTTCAGGTTTGAAAAGAATTCACTGCTTATTGTGATCGTCTCACAGTGTGCAGGTTGTGTGTTGATGCAAAATGGAAAGGTGGTGGCCTATGCTTCTCGTCAATTGAGACCACATGAAGTAAACTACCCTACTCATGATTTAGAGTTAGGCTGCCGTTGTCTTTGCTCTAAAGATTTGGAGGCACTATCTCTATGGTGAGAAGTCCATAATCTTCACGGATCACAAGAGTCTTAAATACCTCCTTACCCGAAGGAGTTGAATTTAAGACAAAGAAGATGGGTAGAATTGTTAAAAGATTATGATTTCTCCATCAGTACCATCTGGAAAGGCTAACGTGGTAGTAGAGCGTTAAGTCGTAAGGCGATATCTGAATTAAGAGCTCTGTTTGCCCATTTGAGTGCATGCGAGGATGGCGGTTTGTTAGCGAACTTGGTGAAGCCGCTATGGTTGGAACAAATCAAGGAAAAGCAGGACATCGGATGAGAAGTTGGGACCTTTACTTGACAAGTTGAAAATGGTGAAAATGAGGATTTTGGATTAAACACGGAGGGTGTGTTGTGCTTTCGAGGGAGAGTATGCATGCCTAAGGATCTAGATTTGAGGCAAGCGATTCTACGGAGGCGCATAGTAGCCCTTATGCTATGCATCCGGAGGAAATAAGATGTATCGAGATCTCCGTGAACGATATTGGTGGCGAGGTTGAGCGTGAGATTCTGAGTTTGTGGGAAAATGTTTGACTTGTCGACAAGTGAAGGCGAGAACACCAATTACCGTGCGGATTGTTACAACCGATAAAGATTCCTCTTTGGAAATGGGAGCGGATAACTATGGATTTTGTTAGTGGGTTACCTTTAACGCCTACTAAGAAAAATTCCGTTTGGGTAATTGTTGATCGGTTGTGAAGACCTCATTTCTTGCCGGTTAAATACGGATTATTCTTTGCGAAGTTGGCGAAACTTTACGTGTCCGAAATTGTGAGGTTACATGGGGTACCAGATATCTATTATATCGGATAGGGACCCTAGGTTTACATCACGATTAAAGCGCCGCATGAAGCCTTGGGGACAAAGTTGAATTCGATCGGCTTTTCATCCTCGGTCGATGGTCGATCGGAAAGAGTAATTCGGATATTGGAAGATATGTTAAGAGGATGTAATCGACTTGAGGGTAGTTGGGAGGATTATCTACCATTGGCGAAATTTGCGATAACAACATATCGATCTAGCATTCAGATGGCACCTTACGAACCATTGTATGGTCGTAAGTGTAAACTCTCTATTGTTGGTGAGTTGGGTGAAAGACGGATGTTAGGTCCCGAGATGATATCGAGACCGAGGATAAGGTAAAAGTTATTGAACACGGTTGAAAGAAGCCTCGGATGAAGATGTAAGTCGTCGCAGATCTGAAGCGGAGGGACATCAGTATAGTGTGGGAGATCGGGTTTTCTTGAAGGTATCTCCTTGGAAAAAGATCTTGATTTGGAAGGAAGGGCAAGCTAAGTCCTAGATATATTGGACCTTATCGTGTCTTTGAAGCGTGTTGGTCGATGGCATATCAGTTGAGTTACCTCAGGAGTTAGATCAAATTCATAATGTCTTTCATGTTTCCATGTTGAGGCGTTATAGATCGGACCCTTTGCACATTATACCCAGGTAGAAGAATTGGAGCTGAATTGATTTGTCTTTTGAAGAAGAACCGGTGGAAATCCTAGACCGAGATGTCAAGGTATTGAGGAAGAAAAGCTGTCTTGTTGGTCAAAGTCCTATGGCGTAACCACCGGAGTGGAAGAAGCTACGTGGGAGCCAGGAGGATGCAATTGACAACAATACCCTCACCTTTTTCAACCGGGTAAATTTCGAGGGACGAAATTTTCTTTAAGGAGGGTAGAGTTGTAACACCCTAAAAATCCGAGTAAATAAATTGCATAAATTGGAGTTTAGAAAAATCTCTTATTTTTATTTCATTGCTTATTGAAGTCCTAGAGGGGTAAAACATAAATTGAAGAAGGAATAAAATTTATTAAGTGAGAATTTATTGAAGTGAAACAAAGGTGATTAAGACTTAAGCTAAATTATGTGCTAAAAGTGTCATAAAATGAGCATATGGCATGGTGGAGATTGGCGCATGGGTTCAAGTAAGAGGAAGAGGTTCGAATCCTTGTATAGCACCTAGATAAAATTTTGTTTTAATTTTACGCTCATGGCTATGAAGTGTCGGCAAGGGACATATAAGGAAGGTGTTGACCATGTATTTTTGGTTAGTGTATCAATGGATTAAGGTAACAACTAACATATGGTATGGAATCAAAAGTTTAAGGAAAGATAGGGGGACATAAGGCACTTATCTAGGGAAAATTTGGAAAGAAATAATGGCCAATTGACCATATCTTTGGACGGCAATATTGGTAGGGGAGGAGAGCCAAAATTTTGTTAGTTTGGCAAAATCTCATTCTTTTCTCTTTGGTTAACCTTTGCACTTTGTGCAGAATTTTATTCCTCTCCTTTCAATATCCCTTTTGGCGAATTTTGCATTTGGTTAAGCCAATATCTCTTGACCATTTGGTCACTTTTATTCATTTTGTTAACTTTCTTTTGTATTCTCCTTGTCTTGAAATCACCTATACCAAAATCAATCTCTTTCTTTTTTCTTTGCCATGGCCGAATATACGGACACCTAAGTTCATATTTTTCTTTTCTTTTCTTCTAATCTCCTTGAAATCAAAACATCATCACCATCATCCTTTCGTTCTTATGCTATTTCTTTTCAATGAAAATTTTCTCCATATTCACTCTCTTGGCGAATGTTATTGTGCCTATAAGCCAAAATTATTTTTCCATTCTTAATCATTTATAGCGAATCTTCCATCAATTAAACATCATTCTTAATCTTTCTTTTCGACCGTGGGAAGTAGGTAAGGGTTCCTCTCTATTTTCGATTAATTGATTAGTGATTTTATGGTAGAATATCATTGGTTAATTGAGGGTCTTTTGGATTGAAATAACGTTCATTCTAATAACGTTCTTTTCGTTACTATTATTTAGTGCAATAACGGAGATCGGAACTCAAGAGATCGGGAGAAAGCGTTGGAGCGTTTTGTTTTGGTAAGGAAATCCTACTCTTTAAATCTCTAGTATTATTGATATTATTTTAGATCTAACTAAATTCTTTTGGATCTTGAAGATCAAGATAGGGAAGAAAAGGGCGGTGTTTAGTTATCGTAAGAGGGTGGATCTGTAAATCCCCATTCAAGCGAAGAGCGGTTTACGCGTCAGGGATTTTCCACCGGTTGTGGGCCATCTTCCAAAGGAGTCCATTATTTGAAGTAGTACGAACCTCGGGCCGTTATTAGTTGGTGGATTCTCGTGACAAGTGAATCGATAAGCGAGGCAAAACCGAAAATCGAAGTGATTCAAAATCAAGAGGTAAGATTTTAGATCCATTATCGATTAAGATTTATTTTTACGAGTTAGTTGACTAACGAATCAAAATATATTTTAGGTCTTAGAAGCGAGAAGGGTTAATACTCACGGTATCGAGGTGTGTAATTTTCACACTCATTATTTTGGTTGGATGTCAAATTTCGGTATGGAAGTAAATCGTAAAAGCGATTAGATCGGTAAAAGCGTAAAAAATTGATATTATGGCGAAAATCGTAAAAGCGACAAATCGTGAAAATTACGAAAATGCCCTCGAGTTATTAATTGTTATTATGAAAATTGGATATTTAGTGAAAATGGGCGTAATTACTCTAGTTAAGTGAAAATGGGCGTAATTACTCTAGTTAAGTGAAAATGGGCGTAATTACTCTAGTTAAGTGAAAATGGGCGTAATTACTCTAGTTAGTGAAAATGGGCCGTAAATACTCTAGTTAGTGAAAATGGGCCGTAAATACTCTAGTTCGATAAATTGGGCCAAAACACTCTAGTTAGTTAAAATTTAGCCAAAAGCTTCTAGTTTGGTAAATGGGCCAAAGCCCACTAAATTGCTAAATGGATAAATTGCTATAATTATGGGCCAAATGAAATGTCATTTATAAACCCACCATGTTATGTATTGATAATAAATTTTATATTTTAAAGTATATGTATAATTGCATGGGTGGGATATATGAAGAGAAGAATGGCGATTGCCACAATATCGACTTATTGCCTCTAGTTAATTGGCTCGCCACAATATCGACTTATTGCCTCTAGTTCGGTGGCTCTGCCACAATATCGGCTTATTGCCTCTAGTTCGGTGGCTCTGCCACAATATCGGCTTATTGCCTCTAGTTCGGTGGCTCTGCCACAATATCGGCTTATTGCCTCTAGTTCGGTGGCTATGCCACAATTATAAAAAGGCTTAATGCCTACGATTGGTGTGATGGCGGGGTGGGTTGACTTGATCCCCACGGTGTGATGGTTGATGCAGGGGTGTTAGCGGATGGATATTAGGTTTGGGTTGGGAATTACATGTTTTTTTTTTATGCATTATTAATTATTTTAAATTCATGATATATTATTGAATTACGAATTGGGCTCAAGCCCGACATAATATCTTGACAACTTTGGCCCAATAATGGTGGTAAGTGAGTTACACCTGAGTTCTAAGTAACTCACCTTTAATTTCTTTCCATCTCGGGTAATGGAAGCCGATGTGGACTTGGTGAGGATGACTTCGTGGAGGCCATCTTTGCTATATATGGGTTATTTAAAACTACGAACTTTTAATAATTATTTTTACTATGTTGGGATGTTGTAATAAATGGCCTCTATAAATAACTTATGGATTTTATGTGTGTTTGGGATTTAAACTTTATTTTGGGCTTTCAAAACATGGGTGTGATTTATGATGCTTTACTTAAATAAATTTGGGTTTTCAAAGTATATGGAATTCTTTTATAAAAAATTCTTTTATTGTTAACTCTTTAACAAATCTCCTAACGGTTTTGATAATACAATGATTTTCAACTAATGTTTTAAATATTTATCAAAATCTAATACTCTTCAAATTTTAAACTCTGTAAACAATATTGTAGTTTTCAACTCGTTAAAGAATCAAGAATAGTTCGAATCATGTAACAAACCAAATCTAGTCTCAACGCATAGACCGGGTTTGGGGTGTTACATACTATGCGCCTCCCGCAGAATCCTTTGTCTTAACTAGAATCCTTCGGCATACAAACCTTCCCACGAAAGCATAAACTCCATCACTGTTCAGACCAAAACCTTTCATCTCACTACCTTTCACTTGCTAAAGTCGAGAACTTAACAATACGTCTGACAACTATCTCTCCTTAATCTGACTTACCCATGAAGGCTTCACTTGATGTTCGGCTAATAAACTTCCATATTCATACAAACTGAGATGAGCAAACATTGCCCTCAACTCCGATATCACCTTACAGCTCAGCGCATCCGCCACCACATTAGCTTTACCCAGGTGATACTCAATCGAGCAGTCATAATCTTTCGACAATTCAATCCACCTCCGCTGCCTTAAATTCAACTCCTTCTAGGTAAGGAGATATTTCAGGCTCTTATGATCGGTGTAGATAATTGACTTTTCTCCATACAAGTAGTGTCTCCAAATCTTCAAGGCGAACACTACCACAGCTAACTCTAGATCGTGAGTGGGGTAATTCACTTCATGTGGTCTTAATTGCCGAGACGCATACGCAACTACCTTTATTTCTTGCATGAACACATATCCTAACCCTGTGTGTGATGCATCACAATTGACGAGAAACTCCTTTCTCGCTTCAGGCTGAATCAACACTAGTGCCTCAGTCAAGATCTTCTTCAACTTCTCAAAGCTTTCTTGTTGTTTATCGGTCCATACAAACGGTATCCCTTTTCGTAATAGCTTGGTTAATGGTGCAGCAATCAATGAGAATCCCTCAATGAACCTTCTGTAGTACCCAGCTAACCTAAGGAAACTTCAAATTTCTACTACTGACTTCGGTGGTTTCCAATCCAAAATAGCTTTAATCTTTCGGGGATCAATCCTAATCCCTCGACAGACACCACATGCCCCAAAAAGGTAACTTCCCTCAACCAAAATTCACACTTGCTGAATTTGGCATACAGTCGCTTCTCTCTCAAAATCTGTATAACTACCCGTAGATGCGAATCATGTTCCTCTTCCGTCCTTGAATATACCAAAATATCATCTATGAACACTATGACATACCGATCCAAGAGGGTTGGAATACTCAGTTCATCATATCCATAAATGCAGCTGGTGCATTCGTCAACCCGAACGGCATCACTAGGAACTCGTAGTGACCATAACGAGTTCAAAAAGCAGTCTTATAAATATCCGCCTCCTTGACCTTTAACTGATGATACCCCAACCTCAAGTCTATCTTCGAGAAGATCGAAGTGCCTTGCAGCTGATCGAATAGGTCGTCAATCCTTGGCAACGAGTATTTGTTCTTAATCATCAACTTGTTTAATTGCCTGTAGTCAATGCACATCCGCATCGACCCGTCTTTTTTCTTAAATAACAACACCGGTGCTCCCCATGGAGACACACTTGGTCGGATAAAACCCCAGTCCAACAGTTCCTGAATCTGAGCTTTAAGTTCTACCAGCTCTTTCGGCGCCATGCTATATAGGGCAATGGACACCAGAGCTGTTCCTGAAAGTAAATCAATGCCGAACTCCACCTCACGATTCGGAGGTAACCCTAGAAGCTCTTCTGGAAAGACGTTCGTGAACTCTTTCACCGTTCTAACATCCTTTATAGACAATTCTTTGGCCTCCAAAGAACTGATAAAAGCTAGAAAAGCCTCACACCCTTTTTGCACCATCCTTTCAGCCTTTAATGCGAAACCACATTGGACAGGCAATTTCTTCTCCCACCTATCACCAAGACCTCCTTATCCTCGAGAGTCTTCAATACCATGCGCTTAGCAGCACAATCCAAGTTTGCTCGATACTTAACTAACCAGTCCATGCCTAAAATCAAGTCAAACTCGCCGAACGGCAATTCCATCAGATCAGCCGGGAAAACAATATCTTCTACTTCTAAAGGCACATTCCTAAAGAGTTTGTTCACCACTACAAATTGTCTTAAAGGGCTAATCACAGTTATCTCCCTAGAAGCAACCTCAGATTCTATGCTTAAAATCTAGGACACAGTACCAGCACCATATGAATGTGTAGACCCAATATCTACCAAAGCTGTAAAGGGCACACCAAAAATAAAGAATGTACAGGTTATGACGTCCGGTGCATCGTCGTCCTCTCGTTGTCTAGCTACATAAACCAACCCAGGCTATCTTGCATCTATATTACCGACACCCCTACCCGGTGCTCCATAACCTCGACCAAAACCATTACTTCTTCTGGTCTGACCACGGTCTCTCGGTGGTTGCTGCCCACCTCTTCCAGCCTACACATAACCCTGACCTACTGACCGCGCTCTGTCTGGTTCTTGTGGACAGTCCCTTATCGATGATCCATAGATCCACACCTGAAGCATCCTCTATTACTTACCCAGCAGTCCCGTATGAAATTTCCCACATCAAGCACACTGTTGAGACCGACCAACTACAATAGGCTTCACAACTCGACTCGGCCCATCAAACCTAATCCTCTTTTGAAAACCCCCAGCAGATCCTGACGATCCAAAGTTCCTCTTATTCCTACCCCTATCCTTATCCCGATTTTGCATCTCAGACCGCTTTACTTCTTCAGCTATCTTTGCCTTCTCAACTAGAGTGGCAAACACTCTTTCCCGTTGCGGAGCTATCAGTACTCGCAACTCGTCCCTCAAACCATCCTTAAACTGAACATAGAGCTCAAAATCAGTTGGGATGATACCCCGAGCATAGTGACTTAGACGTAGGAACTCTGTCTCATACTCAGCCACTGACTTATTCCCCTAGACCAAGTTCAGAAATTCCCTCCTTTGAGCGTCCACATAACTCACCCAACATACTTTCCCTAGAACGCTGTCTTAAAGAAATCCCAGGTAAAACGGTTCGCTGATGTACCATCCTTTACCATGAGCCACCACTGGTATGCTTCATCTTGAAGAAGGGACACTACTCCTTTCAACTTTTCCTCTGCGGTATAGTCAAGATCGTCCATGACTTGTTCAACCGCTTCTAGCTAGTACTCAGCTGCGTTAGGAGCTACTCCAGAAATACCCCAAAATATCTCGGCCCCATTTGCTTGAAGTCGCTCAAAAATATATTTCTGAGCTACTGATCTCATGCTAGCTCCAGCAAGCTACTCTAGAACACAGCATAGCTTGGGACAGAGTGTCGTCCCCTCCAGATCGGTCTTGAGATTCTGCTTCGCTATTGGTGATATTGGCACTTCACCTTCCGGACCATGCCTTGATTCTGAGGATTCACCTCAACACTCTGGCCTCTACCATGGCCAAAATACCATGTCCACATCCTCTAGCGCTCATGACTACGGAATCGACTTAATCGGATTACAAGTTTTATGTATTAGTATATCTTCCACTATTTTATTACCAAAAATCTTATGAAAATAGAATTAGAAGTAGTTTTTCGCAAAACATAGTTCTAAAGGTCTCAATCTCTAAAGTTGAATCTCTTACAACTATCAATCACCGCATAATATAATCTTTCCATAAGAAATCAAACAACAATCAGAAAACTTACAGTACGGATTGGTGCCGGAGACTCGGGTCCCATACTTCTAGAAAATATGTATTTTCCTAAACAATATTTCAAACCATCTTTAAAACCATTTTTGAACCCATGCCACAGCCGAGTTTTGCAACCTTGGCTCTGAAACAATAATTGTAACACCCCAAACCCAGCCTAAACGTTACGACCGGATCTAGTATGTGGCAATGAAAGGTTATTTTAAAAAAAAGAAAAGAACTTTGGAATTTAAAGAAACATCGCAATTTTGAAAGCTTTTCATTTCGTGTTTCTATCTTGAAAATAACATTTAGTTTAAAGGTTTCTTATCAACTCTTATTTAAAAGAATTATTAGTCGAAAACGGTTTGGTGATACAAGAGCCGAAACTAGTGGTGATTCGAAATGTGTCATTTTGAAAATAGTGTTTGTGGTGTTAAGTAAATTTTTGAATTTAGTTATTAACTAGCATGTTATCCACTTGTTAGTATTTTGGAAAATGCTTATTTATATTTTTAGAAAACTTTGTGTTTAGCATTTCATAATATAATAGTAACCGCATTTAAATCAAAAACCCAAATTAAAGTTACAGAGGCCTTATTACATAACAAAATCCCAAATTAAAATAAGTTTAAATAAAGAAAACGAATTTACGTAAGAAGTAATGCATGGCCACCTCGAAGTCTACCTTTGCTCCAATCCGCGACTAGGAGTTACCTGCAAGAATAAGCAGAGAGGTGAGCCCCCAAGACTCAGTGTGTAATTCCCCTTACAAACGCAATCTGGCCTTAAGCCCACAGATGTACGTTGGGCTTTAGCCCTCACAATATGGCATATAGAAGGTATGTATGCAATGCAACCCAGCCCAACCTAGTTTTTTCCAACCATTACGTCACTAGAATCAGCCAAACGCCTGTGGCACCAAGCCACTGTGGTTCCAAACCACTGTGATACCAAATCACTTTGACAGAGACACGAAATATAATATTTTGGGCAAACCCATTGTGGTACCAAACCACCGTGACAATCACTGATAAATATATGTGGGGCCAAACCACTGTGGTACCAAACCACTGTGATAATCATTGATAAATGTATATGTGGTGCCAAACCACATGTGGTACCAAACCAATGAGACATAGTCACTGAATAAAATATATGTGGGGCCAACCCACTATGGTACCAAACCACTGTGACAGTCATTGAATCACACCTCCCCTTTTTACATCATATACCAAAGCCCATGCAACATATTATCAGACTAAGATGAATGCAAACATACCTTCAATGTACAATAAGAAAATAAATCATACATACGTACATTCAAAAGTAGATGTAACACCCCTAACCCGAAATCACGGAATAGGATTAAGAGGTATTACCGATCAATCAGAACATTTAACCTCTAAATGTCGACACAAAGTCAATCATCAAACACATTCATATACAATCATAGTGTCCCTTAAGAGAGTCATCAAGACCCTAAGTATGCTTATAAACCGAGTCGGGACTAAACAGAAACACATATAAAATTTCATGAAAAATTGAAACTTTTCTAGAATACAGGGGAGACACGCCCGTGGGGGTAGGCCGTGCCTCTCCCACAGCTACATACACTCCCGTGTGACCTCCCCGTGGTTACATACTGCCAAAATCAACACGACTAACAAGCACTCTTATGTGCTAAGGTCGTGTCCTATAGGGTCATATACTGCCATTTCTCGCACAACCTGTAGGCACGCCCGTGCCATGGCCGTGTACTATTAAACCCAGCTACTGACTTGTGCACCACGGTTAGATGACACCCCCGTGTCGAGGTCGTATGCAGTTTAAGCCACATTTTGCCAATTAACCCACGGTCTGAGGCACGCCCGTGTGCCACAACCGTATGCATTATAGGCCATTTTTGCAAGGCCAACATGCCACCCACTTAGGGTCAAACCTACAAGCCAATCAACCAAACATCTCATGCACATATTGCCATCTAAAAGCATACGAATTTAGCAATTCAAAACATGCAATCAATACCAACTCTAATCATACCCAATTCAATACCAATACTTATTCTATCACAAGCATAATTCATTCCCAATCTCACTACCCCCACTAGCATTTATCAACACAAAGTTACCACTCAATAGCAAATTCATCAATCTACAAATCATGCCAAACCTATCACATATCTAGCCACATCACATGGCTAATTACAAATCTCAAACTTGATTCAATTAACTAGCCAATACATGCCATATTCCTGCTATATACATCTTTTTAAAAGTACCAAAATAGAATACTGATAGTGTGATTGAGAAGCTGACGATCCCAGATCCGAGCTAGCTTTATTGACACTGCAAGGCAGAGAAACAAATCACACAGTAAGTTTTCCAAAGCTTAGTAAGTTCGTAATATAATACATATTACTCAATACTACAACACCAATATGTATATATATATGTACCATCACATAGATAAAGGCACAACTAGGCACATTATCAATCTCAACCACATACTCAATTATCTATTCATTCAACTCTTAAATCTATCATCAACCACATAGGTTCAAACGTACCTTGATCAACACATAGTTACTTACCATTTATGCTACTCAATTGTTCGATATTACCTCTCGTTCAATCCTTGCTATTACTTTGATTTATTCGCACACTTAGTGCTAATTTCATAACTGAAATGTATTCATCACCGCACACCTAGTGCCAATACATTAAACCGAACTTATATCGGTATCGCACACACAGTGCCAAGTCGATAAGCTGAAGCTTATCTTTTACGCTACATTGCCAATCATCTCTTTCTCGTTTCAAATTTACGCACACTTAGTGCCCTTTATCTCAATTCAGCACATAGCATTTCAAATCTCATAGATACATATACATCCATTCAATTTATATCACATAGATAAAGTTTACAACTAGTATTATATCCGAACTTACCTCCAGACGTCGAACTATCGATACGATTAGATTAATCGAGCACTTTATCTTTGCCTCGATCTCGATCCGAACCTCTCTTTTCTTGGTCTATACACATTCAAATTCAATCCATTCAATCATCAATTCAATCATTTAGTCCAAACACACATATTTAGGGTATTTTACAATTTAACCCTCATATTTTCACATTTTGACACTTTAGTCCATATCTCACAGGATCATCAAATTCATAAATTCCACACATTCACATGCTTGGCCGAACCCCTCTAGGGATTATATAAGTCCAAACATTTCATCAAATTTTCTATTTAGTCCCTCAACTTACACTTTTCACAATTTAGCCCAAAATACTCAATTTCATCTAAAATCCCAATACAAACTATGATAATCCAACACTAAGTTTTCACATTTTACCAACAACTAGCACATAGCTCAAACATTCATCAATGGCATATCTCAAAAACATCATCAATTCACAAAATTACAACATGGGTTAGCTAGAGCATAAAGCAACGATCACGAAAACGTAGAAATTATTAAAAATCGAGCTCAAACATACCTTAATTTGCTTGAGCAAGTGCCGAATATTTAATAAGCTTCCTCCTTTATTTTCTTTCTAAATTTTGGTGGAAAATGGATGAATATAAGATGACCACTTCCATCTTTTGTTTTATTATTATAACATTTTAATACATAAATGACACATCTAACCTTTTATTAACATAAAAGACAAACTAACATTATGGTTTATAAGTCATTTAACCATCCACAAACTTGAAAATGGATTAATTACCTCATAAGGCCTCATCCTTAAAAAGCCAACAACATCTAAGTACTCACAAATCAGCACACAGTATTTTACTTTCTATGCAATTAAGTCCCTTCTCTTAATTCGACATTGAAACGGTCAAATCATCATACAGAATTTTCACACAGGCTATGTCGCATATCATTCACATAGAAAATATCATTAAAATATTTTTATAACCTCAGATTTGTGGTCTCGAACCACTGTTCTGGCTAAGGTCCAAACCAGGCTGTTATAGTAGAATCGTAGAGGTACTTACCCGGCGTCTCCAACCTCACCTACAAGGGTATCTCGACTGTCCACACATTCGTTTTGGCTTTTTGCCAACATAGTTACTAATGCGAAATAAAAAGAAGTGTGAGCATTACACACCTAATTACGCATAAGACTAAACACTCTACGTCGACATTCTCACTAGAAGGAATAACCGCGATTTGTCTATCCTAGGCAGATGTCGGTTCCCTACCACAACCCGGTGAAAAGTCTCGAATCATCGACACAATATGCCGTTTGAACTTAGGAGCAGAGATTACGTTCACTCTCCTCATGCTCCTTTAACGATACCCCCTTGGTATGGCTAGTGCTCGCATCCATGAAGAGAGCCTTGATCAGTACTCAAAGAGAAACGTAGGTTGTCTAAACAAAAGATTTGATTAAGGCAGAGTAAAAATAGAAGAGAGTCTAATCGTATAAGACTAAAGAAAACTCCTTACCTTAAGAACCTGAATGAAATGGTAAGATTCGGCAATCAACAAACCTTCAGGCTTCGGACTACAACATGTTTGGCTATTGGGGTTTCCGAGAGTAAACGTTCCAAAACGAGAGAAGAAAAGAAGGGATTAGTCAAAATCTAACCATCAAGAACAAAGTAGCCCTTCAACTATAGCCACACAGAACCAGAAGAAAATAAAAAAAAGAATCGAAAGGGTCTCCCTTACCTTGCACAAACAGAAACCAATTGAAGAGAAGACCTTCGGCAACTAACAAGCCTTTTGATTATTGATATTTGGCTATTAAAGATGAAAGACACAGGTTACAAAAGATGAAGTGATCTACTATGGAAGAGAACCCAAATCCAATTTGTGATAAAAGGAAGAGTGGTCGACTTCCTTAGAAGGAGTAAAGAGATGAAGAGAATAAAAGAAAGTTTCCTTACCTTAGACAGAGAGAAGACAAATGAAGTCCAAGGAGATTCGGCACAAGTAGCTTAAGTTAAGAAGGTTTCGGTTTAAACACTAGAACAGGAAGAAATGAAAAGAAAAGAGAATGAGCAACTGAGGTTCGGCTATGGTGTGACCAAAAGAAATAGGCTTCCAATGGGAGAAGAAGAGATTCGGCTATGCTTGAGAACTTAGAGAGAAAGGGATGAAAGTTGAAAGAGAGAAGAGATACAAGAAAAAGAATAAAAGCCAAAGTGTGCTACGGTTTTGTTAAAAGAAATGAATGAAACTCTAAATGCAAAAGAAAGAAAAGCTTATAAAAGAGTTTCGGTTGCACTTTTTTTTCCCAAATGGCATAAATAACACCAAAGCTAAAAAAAACTTCTACACTTTCGGCACACACTCACAGTACTTCCCCCAGAACTGAAACACTCCCACAACCCTTTACATGACCAAAATTATCCCCTCCAAGACCCCACATTCGGCCAACACCTCCACCACACTCCAAATCCCTTATTTTTCTCCACAAATTGGTCTTCAACACCAATTCAAATCGATTTGACCACTTCAACTCCCCCATCACCTCTCATCCATCCATTTTAAACTTGTTGACTCCTTCAACAACCACCTTGAAAAGTCCCAGTGAATGCCACTTCTTCCTCTCCTGGAGCACAAAAATAAAGATCCACATGCAACAAATGAGACTCGAACTCTTTCCCCCCTCCTGCTCCCTTGTGACGCAACTCCCTTGCTCCCTAAGTGGCGTCAGTTAGCCACTACACCACAAGCTCCTCTTGTGTCAACAAACACAGGTAAATATTATTAAAGCCTACTTCAACCAGCTCTCCCCTAAAGTGCCCAAAAAGTAAAATTTTTCTAAATCCCTAGCTCGAACCTGAGCCTCCCTAGGGCCCCCAAACACACCAAAATAACATGCTAAACAAGCCAAACACATAGAATAGCATAAAATGTAGAACCCCTAATTCTAGGATGTTACATAACATTTTCTTCAATTTTTTAAAGCTTTGTTGGCAGTTATTCATCCATTCGAACATAATGTTCTTTTGAAGCAACTTGGTCAACTGAGAACCCTTTTGAGAACCTCCTGTAATATGTTGGATCTAACGCCTTTAGTGTAGTATTTTTCATCTATGTATACATGTATTTCTCAAATAATTTGGTTTAATAAAATATCAATTGATTACATTAATATTCTTTGTACATTGTCTTCAACGAGTTTTGCATGCAAAGAAAAATAGAAAAAATATTGGCTCACTAATTATCTAACGTTTAACTAATACTAAGCGGTATTATGTAGTCAGATTGTAATAATGAAAGATAGCTCATATTAATAGATAATTGATAAACCGTAAAAGTAACATATTTTAATCCCATATTTAGCATGCTTTTGGATGATTTAGCCCTTGATTTATGTAAAAAGGTGCTCTTAATCCTTTCTTTTCATGTTTATACTCAGAAAAGCACCTGAGGATGAAAAGAACGTAAAACGGGCTTAAAAAGGACCAAATTGGGCCAACCAAAGAATTCGGCACAGCCTAGACTTCAAGCCACACGGTCGTGCCTTGCCACTTACCTCACACGGCCATGCCACGATTTAAACGGTCGTGCTCCAATCGACAGAATCGAGATACGGCCTAAAGACGATTTGCACGGACGTGTATCATGGCTTTGCCCCTGCCATAGGAATGAGCAATTTCACTCGGATTTGGATGCTTGAAGCCAAAGAAACATACTTCTAAGTCTACTTAAACACCTTAATAGTAATTCTACTTGAAAGAGGTACTTATGAGCCAAGTAAAGCATCTAAGAAACCTATATAAACAACCCAAGGCAGCCGTTCTAAGGGGGAGTTTTAGGCAGAGTTTTCTGAAGAGCTTTTATTCAGGGAATTACTCGAAGATAGCCAGTTGATCCATCTCAAGAAGCCAGAGTTCTACTCAAGATGGAAGATCTCTCCTTCAATTCTTTCAGGGGGTTTTAGGGATTTCTTATGTTTTGTTTTATCTTTTCTCTTGAGATGTTTTCTTATTTTGTTATGAACTAAACCCTTTAGATACCTGAAGGGGATGGAGCCTATGATGGATTTTGTTATTTGATTTCTAAATTATATGATAAGTACTTAGTTTGTTCTTAATTATGTTGCTTAATTTAATCTGATGTGCTTAGGTGGAGGAGGAATAGACTCTGCCTAAGAGTAGATCTAGCATAATTAAGTGGAGTTGATCGCATGGCTAGAGATAGGGTGACGAAATTTTGCCGAATTAGGGTGAAACCTAATATGGGAATCCATTGATCGATTTACTACTTCCTTAGGGGGTTATTATAAGAGAACGAGAGTTCCACTAATTAACCTAAGGTTAGACGTTATTCGCCTCGAGAGAGGGTTTAATATAGGTTAGGGAGTCTCACGGATCGAGCTAAGTAAAGAAGTCATATGAATTAAAAGTTAGATAACAATAGAAGTCATAGGTGGATTCTTCCTAAGGGTATCGTCTAAAATCAACTGAGTTTTTCCACAGTCTTTTCCCAAAGTTTCATTCTTTTGTCTTTGCATCTAGTTTAGTTTTTTCATTAGTTCTTTAGATTAATAAACCAATCACTCCATATTTTAGGCTAAATAATAGAAAGAAAGTGAGTAGTAGTACTTTTAGGTTCCTTTGGGTTCGATAAAATAATCTTACCTAAACTATACTATTGTTCGATAGGTGCACTTCCCTCAATCGTTGTCATAGTTAGTCTACAGGTTCGATCATTCTTTATAAATACTAAAACTGGACTATTTGACACGATCACGTTTTTGGCGCCGTTGCTGGGGACACTAGAATATTAAGAAAGCTCTATTTCTATTACTTTAGCCATTATTTTATTATTTTTTTACAATTTACTTTTATTTTTAGTTTATGTTAAATTTTTATTTACACTAAATTTCTTTCTTTTTTCTCCTAGCAAGTACCTCTAGTTTATGACAAGAAGGAACCCGAGAGGACCTTTAGCGTACGAAAGTGGCATTGAAGGTACCACTCATAGAAATCGCAGAGAAACTAGACGAGCTCTAGACTACCAAAGAGAAAAGCAACAATATAGATCCAATCCTACTGAAGGGATGGACAAAAACAATCCACCGCCAAATGTGCAAGAACAGAATGCTTCGCATACTATGTATGATTATGCTAAACCTAATTTGACAAGAGCAAAATCTAGTATTGTTAGGCCTGCTATAGCGGCTAATAATTTTGAATTAAAGCCTAATACAATACAAATGATTCAACAATTTGTTCAATTTGATGGTTTGCAGGATGAAGATCCTAATACTCATATAGCTAATTTCTTAGAGTTCTGTAATACCTTCAAAATAAATGGCATTTCTGACGATGCCATACATCTTCGATTATTTCCCTTTTCATTAAGGAATAAAGCAAAGCAGTGGTTGAACTCGTCACCACGAGGGTCAATCACCACATGGGATCAAATGACCGAAAAATTTCTTTTAAAATACTTTCCACCAGCCAAAACGACCAAATTTAGGAATGACATATCTTCTTTTATGCAGAATGACGCAGAAACATTATATGATGCATGGGAAAGATATAAGGATCTCCTGAGAAGATGTCCACACCATGGATTACCTTTGTGGCTTCAAGTCCAAACTATTTACAACGGTGTGAATTCTTCAACGAGGCAAATGATTGACTCATCAGCCGGTGGAACTTTGAATAACAAAACTCCTGAAGCGGCTTACGACTTTATTGAAGAGATGTCATTGAATACCTATCAATGACAAATTACAAGGGCCAAACTGACAAAATCAGTTGGAGTTTTTAACATAGATGCAGTAACAATGCTGTCAACAGAGGTGGAGATGATGAATAAAAAGCTTGATAATTTATGTTCTTCACAGGTACACCCGGTAATGCAATGCGAAGTAAGTGGGAATATGGCGAATCTTGAGTACTCACTCTACCAACTAGGAACAGAACATGAGCAGACAAACTATATAGGTAACAATTTCAGATCCAATAATAATCCTTATAGTAACACTTATAACTCAGGTTGGAGGAACCACCCAAATTTTTCGTGGGGAGGACAAGGAAATCAAAGGTAGCAACCTCCTCCAAATTATCAAAATCAGCCATATCCACAAGAGAAGCAATCAAACCTCGAAGAGATGCTGACGAAATTCATGGCAGCAACAGATTCTCGTTTCCAAAAGACTGAAGTAACACTTGATGAACAACAAAAATCGATCAAAGGGATCGAGAATAAAGTTGGAGAACTTACTAGGAAAGTGGGAGATCTCACAAAGCTGATTTCTGAATGTTGACAAATACGTCTACTAAGCAACACAGAAATAAACCCAAAAGAATAGATCCAAGCGATCACAACTGAAGAGGGTACAAAGGTAGACAAGCCTACCATGGCACAAGAAACCAAGAAAGAAAAAGGTAAAATAGAGGTAGCACACAAAAGCCAAAACCAATAATCAAGGAATACAAACCTCGCATACCTTATCTTGAAGCATTGAAAGGAGATGATTCAGAGGAACAATTCGGTAAGTTTCTTAAACTTTTAAAGAAATTACATATTAACTTACCCTTCTTGAAGCTCTTTTCCAGATGCCAAACGTGAGGAAATTTTAAAGACAAATCTTGACAAACAAATGCAAAATAGACGAAGAGCACCACGTGGAACTAAACGCAACATGCTCGGCAATGTTACAAAATAGACTACCGCATAGACAAAAAGATCCAGGGAGTTTTACGATCCCATGCTTAGTTGGTAGTTTAACTATTGATAATGCGTTAGCTGATTTAGGGGCAAGTATAAATATCATGCCTTATGCATTGTTTAAACGACTAGGTCTAGGAAAGCCCAAACAAATTAGGATGAGTATTCAACTAGCTGATAAAACTGTTAGAATCCCTAGGGGCATTATTGAAGATGTTCTTATAAAAATCGATAAATTTGTTTTCCCAGTAGATTTTGTTGTTTTAGACATGGACGAGGATAATTCAATCCCGTTAATTCTAGGAAGGCCTTTCCTAGCAACTGCTACAACTAAAATTGACGTTGCCACAGGTAAACTCATACTTCACTTAGAAGATGAATCGATTAAGCCTCAAGCTCTCAACTCGGCCAGAACAACAGATGATGAAGGTAAGAAAGTCACTTCAATAGATAATCAAATTATTCAACTTTCATTGCAGGAAACGCCATATAAAGAAAACCCTGAACTGACCCATAAGTCCCAAAACAACAAAGAAGAATCCTGCAAGGGACAAGACCTTAGGATTGACAAGTTTGAAGAGTAGAGGACACAAGTCAAAGAAGAACCGCACAAAGTAAAACCAGAGGAACCACAAGAAGAGCTCGTAAGAACATCAAACCACTACAAAATAGGAGACCAGGTACTGTTAGACAAAGCTGATCCCCACATCCCTTCAACAGACCTGAAACCAAAGGGAGAAATTCTTCTTAAGGTACACAATATTTTCCCACACACAACAGTCGAGGTAAGCAACTCAACATTTGACACCTTCAAGGTAAACGCTTCTCGACTTGAACTTTGTCATGAAAATAGAACTATAAGCATGAGGAAGATGTCAAAACCTTTAAACCTCCACGAAATTTTTTTGAAGAGTCTAGCTTAAGACTATAAGCAGAGCGCTTTTAGGAGGCAACCCAAGTACTAACAATAATTTCTATTTTGTAGTTTTAGTTTTATTCTTATCTTTATTTTCTCTATTAGAATTAAATAAATTGAAAAAAATGTAGAGTCCTGACCACACGGTCCTAGCACATGGCCGTGGCCATAACAGGTGTGGGTACTCAGAATCACCACACTTGACATAGTAGAGGCAGTGCGAATCCTGCCCCAACAAACTGCAGAAGTCACGGGCTCACCTACCCCACCACGGCCATGCGAGGTAGCTGTGGGTCAACACTGCCATTTTAGAAACGGGCGTGGCACTCCAACACACCGAGAACACGGTCGTGCGACACGACCTTGGGAAGATACTGACTTATCGACCATGGGCATTTAATCTCCAACATGCCTCCAAACACGGTCGTGCGATACAGTTGTGTAAAGCAACACGCCCTAGATACACGAGCATGTGATAGCATCAGAAGCAAAAATCTATTTAAACCCCACAGTCCTTCCCCTTTCGCCCATCTTATTTCCTCATTCTTTTTCTTTCAATTTTTTCTGTCTTGCACTAAGAAAGGTGTTCAGACTCTTGAGCTACACTAAAATCATGCCGAACACAATCTCCCTATGGGAGATCGATCTATATAAGTTCATGCCGGCCGCTTCATTCAAACAACAAGCCAAGGGTCTTCGAGACCATATAATTTTTATGTTCTTTTTCTCTTTTGCTTCAATTTCCTTCTCTTTAACAATCTTATGCTTAGTTTAGTTTATTTTAATTTAGTTTCTTGGTTTTAGGATCTAAAGGCTACTTAGGAATCATGCACCACAACCTTAGAGGTCACACCCACCTCACGAACCATCCAACAATAAGGACCCCTTAGTCCATTAGTCTTTTCTTTCAATTTTAGTTTTCTTCTTAGTCTCATTCTCTTTATTTCCTTTATCTTTAATTATAATATTAGTATATTATTAATGTTTCTTTAGATTTCTTGGCTATATCTTTGTAGGCTACCCAATTTCTTTATCTAGCACAAAGATCATCGCCAGACACCCCATCAAACAGGCCCCTCCAACTTATATTTCTCTACCATCGTCCCAAAAATCACCCAAAATTCAGGAAGTGGCACTCTATCCCTCTGTTTTGATCTTCTATTAATTGTTATTACCTATCTTTGTACATTGAGGGCAATGTACATCTTAAGCATGGGGGGATAAAAGTGCCTAACTGTTTGCATGATTCTCAAATTAATGCCTAATTTTTCATTGTTCTCAAAAATCCAATTTTAAACTTGTTCAAAAGTATTTTTCTCATATTACTAATTAGGATAAAATTTCTAATGATTTATGATTATTATTGATATGTTTTAGAGTAAGTCATAGTTAATTGTGCATTGATGATTAAATTTGAAGAATACTAGAGAATCAAGCATGGAAAGTCTACTTTCTAAAAATTAAAATTGATGGGTCGTTGAACTGAATTTGAGTACTACCTTGAAATTTGGAATTTATAAGGATTGATGTCAAAACACCCATAATTTTTGTGAGATTTTGAGCCTTATAGAGCATATATTCTTTTTCATGCTCACTTTATTAATTATGAGTGTGTCAACTTTGAACTGTTATTCTAGAACTTGCCTCGTTTATACATGTCGATACCACACTTTTGATTTGATATACAAGAGATTATAAAGGCACCTAGGTTTTAACCCACTTACTCCATAAAAAGCCTACCTTCACAAATTAACCCCTAGTGAACCCCGTTGAATCCTAACAACCTTTTTTATTGACTCACCCACTAATATTAACCCAAAATCCCTTTGAATTTATTATCACCATTCTTTTGACTACCCTTTAATCGAGGTTTGATTTGATTAAATTACCGAATTATATTAGTTCAGTAGTTACATTAATCATTTATGATGTAATATTTTAGTTTGTTCTTAAAAAAAATCCAAGTTTATTCAATATTAGTAATATATAAAAGAGCTTAGAGCATTTAAACTCCAATTGTTGAAGAAAAAGCTCATATTAAAGTATTATAAAATTTTAAGTGATGAAAATACTCTTTATTATAGAGTAATTATCAATAGTAAGTACTATTAGTTTTCATTCGATGTAAATATTCATATTTAGTTCATTGTTTCTAGTTAGGTAATTTGTCAAGTCAGTCTTGATTCTAACCCTCTAATTTAGCTTGTATCCATACCCTTAACCTTAGCCCTGTTACAACCCTGATAAAGACCTTTTGATCTGTGTACCATCTCATATACAGTGGTGGAGATTTCATTTTCAAGCAAGCCTATGGGATTAACTTTTCAGGTTCGACTTATGAGTACTTATTCTTGAACCTTAAACACTTTGAGTGATTTGAGTGAACCTTTAGTGAGGATGTCAATCCTTGTCGGTTTTGAATTAAAGGAAATTATTCAAATAAGGGGAGACATCTATGTTTTCGTACTACAAAGGTATGACTTATCTTGATTGAATCTTTAAGGTTCTTTGAGTTAAATTGTCTATGTATAAATTATCTATGAATTAGGATGAGATATTGTCGATAGGAATTATGAATTACGGAAAGTTTGTTTTAATTGTAGGTTGAGAATTTTGCTTGAGGACAAGCAAAAGCTTAAGTGTGGGGGTGTTTGATAAACCGTAAAAGTAACATATTTTAACCCCATATTTAGCATGCTTTTGGATGATTTAGCCCTTGATTTATGTAAAATGTGCTTTTAATCCTTTCTTTTCACGTTTATACTCGTAAAAGCACCTGTAACATCCTAGATTAGGGGTTATGCGTTAGTGCATAATTCATGAGATAGTGGGATCGATGGGTGTGTTGGATGTGTTCGAAGAGTTTCAAGAACCTAAGATGAAAGAAAATGAAAGGAAATGTAAGGAAATGTAAGGAAAAGAAAGGAAATATAAGGAAAAGTAAGGAAATGTAAGGAAATCTAAGGAAATCTAAGGAAATGTAAGGAAATGTAGGAAATGTAAGGAAATATAAGGAAAATGTAAGGAAATGAAAAGGAAATGAAAGGAAATGAAAGGAAATGAAAGGAAATGTAAGGAAATGAAAGGAAATGTAAGGAAATGTATGGAAATGTATGGAAATGTATGGGAATATATGGAAATGTAAGGAAATGTATGGAAATGTATGGAAATGTGTGGAAATGTAAGGAGATGTATGGAAATGTAAGGAAATGCTTTAGAAATGTTAAGTTTTGGAAACTAAACTAAAATAGAAAAGTGACCATTTTGGAAACCAAGTAAATTAGGAAAGTGAACATTTTGGAAACCAAGCTAAAAGAGGAAACTAAACATTTTGGAAACCAAGCCAAAGAGGAAACTAAACATTTTGGAAACCAAACCAAAATAGAAAACTAAACATTTTGGAAACCAAGCCAAAATAGGAAACTAAACATTTTGGAAACTTGGAAAATCTGAGTGCGAAAATTTTGGAAACTTAAAATGACCCCGAATGTCGAATTTTAGAGCCCAAAGGGAACTTAGGGCCAAGTGACCCTAAAATATAAAGTACATGAAATTTGACCCAATAATGGACTTGGAAAAGTGTCTGAAGATGCCACCTAAGGCCTTAGAAAATGGCCCACATGCAAAAGGTTTTGGGCTTGAGTTCGAGTCACATAAGAAACAAATAAAATAAGTTTTATTTTGCTTCTAGAAGCCCAAGAGGTGGATGGCACAAGGCTTGCAAAGAGAAGTTTCACTCTCTTTAAAACTCGGCTAATTAGAAGATCATAAGGACTCTTAAGGAAAAGTTTAATTCTCTTTAAAATTGGCTAAATAGGTGGATAAATGAAGAATTATTCTTTAATTAGGAAAATAAGGAAGAGTGGTGGCCAAGTAAAGGATTCTTGGCCTAGTAAATTCGGCTATAAAAGGAGGGACTAGGGCCATTCATTATTCATTCTCCCTCTCTTTTCCTCTGCCAAATATTCTTCTTGAGCATCCATTCTTTTTCTTCTTTTCTTTTAGCCTCCTAGCCGATTTCCTTCTAAGCCTATTATTCCTCTCTTCTTTCATCTTTGAAACCAAATGCATAAGGGAATCATAGCCGATTGTTCATCAAGTCTCTAAGCCGAATCTCTGAAGGTTGAAGTGAAGGTGCAATCGATTCCTTCAAATAAGGGTAAGATCCAAGTTTAGTTTTCCATTCTTTTATATTCTAGACTTATTGAAATTTAGAGACTAATTTGATTATTAATCTTGGCGAATCATGGAAGAAGAAATTCTTTTCCCGAAGGTACACCATAGGCCACATGTTCCCTAGTTATTCGGTGAATTTCGGGATTTAAGATCCACAAGGTAAGTACCTAAAAGTATTCGGCCAAAGCTTGTATGATTATCTAGATCAGTTCTTTAATTATTAAAAGCTGAAAACTAACCCATATTGAGATTCAAGGTTGGCGAATATCAAGTGAAGGAAAACCAAGTTTTGGGATTTGAATAAACACCAAATCGGCATCAAAGGTAAGTCTTTTACAAATCCTACTAGGATTTAGATATCATAGCCAAATAGAATTTATGCTAAGTAATAAAGGATGAATCAAATGTAGGGACTAAGGATCTAAACTTTAGATCTAGCTTTTGAATCTCAAGGAATCACTAAACAAATCGGTGTGTACCCACACTAACTTTCGATATTTCATATGGCAATTATTTTTTTATATGATTATATGAATATGGCTAAGTACCCTAATGTGGTACAAAAGTACTCGTATCGTTTCCTACTTGATAGGATTATGAAATATGTTATTTTATAACATGTGAATATTTGAATGTTAAGCATGATATATATATATTTGGGGCATTCGGGATTTATGTGAAAGGGAAGAAGGTGTTGACTTGGTCTCACCAACGTTATATTTGAAGGTATTGACTTGGTCTCACCAACGTTATATTTGAAGGTGTTGACTTCGGTCTCACCAACGTTATATTTGAAGGTGTTGACTTGGTCTCACCAACGTTATATTTGAAGGTGTTGACTTGGTCTCACCAACGTTATATTTGAAGGTGTTGACTTGGTCTCACCAGCGTTATATTTGAAGGTGTTGACTTGGTCTCACTTAACGTTATATGGTGACTACGGTCACAAATATTTGAATATGGTGTGTAGCGGATGGAGGGTTGACTTAGTAGTCCCCACGGTGTGAATGGCGTACGGGGGTGTGTAGTGGATGGACCATTAGGATTGGGTTTGGGTTGCATCATAATTTCATTTTATATGGATCCGATGATTTGAACATGAATGCTGATTTGTTGAATGTTAGTATTGTGTGCACATTGAGTCTGTTGACTCACCCGTTATGGGAACTATTTTCGGTGATGAACAAAGTGATGATCGGGCGGTGAGCGTTGAGGTGGCCATGCTACATTCGGAGATTTTATTTAGTTTGTACTTTTACTTTTATTTTATTTTGGGTTTTACTTGATGTAATAAGGCCATAAGGCCCATTGGATTTCTCTTTATTTTTGCTTTACTATTAAGTTTTATGCTAAGAAATATTTTGGATGTATTTAATTAAATGGGTTTACAAGTATAAATAAATGGGTTTACAACCTAAGCCCAACTCAAAACAATAGTTTTTCTAAAATTTAAAAATTTTCTCTAAGTATCGAAAATGTTTGAAACCGGTTTACTTTAGGAACATACTAGATCCATCCATTCTCGTGGGTAGGGTGTGGGGTGTTTCAATTTGGTATCGAGCCAGTTCAAACTCTCGGCTGTGGCCTAAGGCCCAAAACGTTTTAAAACAAGGCCAAATGAGTTTTATGAAAGTATTTTTACAAATGGGCGGTATAAAGACATGGCCCATAAGTCTCCGATCCATGATCCACCGGTAAGTACCCTAACTATATGTGTGATTACATGAACTGTTTAAGGGTAGAAAAGGCATGGAACATAGAATAGCATGATAGGAAACTTGAACCCTAGGGTTAGACTACTCAAACACAAAACCACATAAGACTTAAATGCCTAATAAACAAACACATGATTAAGTCACGAGTTAGGTGTGGCAACCATTGTGCGCATGTCAGGATTGGTATTCGGTGGGAGCTTGGTATTTAAGCAATCCGCGTGACTCACCTCCTCTCCACTCGAATCCTACAGTGCGTAGCTTCGGTTCACCCTAACCAAGAGGACTTATTCATGAGCTAAACCCAATAACTAAAACCCGAAAGGAACTAGCCGTATTTTCATAAAACCCTAGTTTTAAAACTCTTAAAATTTCTTTTTAATTTGTGAGAACTATTGTTTTACTGACATTTTCCAAAAATTTCGATTTGTAGAATTACTAAAATACCCCAGTGGTAAAATTACAAAATGCCCTTGGTTTGTAAAATGTTCAACTACCCAATAGTTTTCCAAAATTTCCTTATTTTGTAAAAGTGTTTAAAACCCTAATTTGCAAACTATCAAAAAAAATAAATACTTTGATTTTTGGAAAATTACAAAATTGCCCTAACTTACTAAAATTACCAAAATGACCACGATTTCCAAAATTTTTGCAACTTCATCGTTTTGGAAAATAAATTTCTCAAAAAAACCCTCAAAGTTCTACAACTTCGAAATAACCCTAATTTGTTAAATTTACAAAAGTTACCCCGATTTGTAAAAATTACCAAAATACCCCGAGGTCAAAAATCACCAAATACCCCGGTTCAAAATTTTTAAATTACTCCGAGACTTTGAAATTTTCAAGATAATTGTTGATAAAATCACCAAGGAACTTTATTCGACAAATTACAAAAATACCCAGAGGACAAATTACGAAAATACCCCCGGGTAGTGGGAAAACAACAACAAATGAAAACTACAACGTTTCTCTGAATGAACTAAGGTTCATAATTGATTGATGGATGAATGAGTGAATGTGAAGACTGTGTGCGTGTATGAATACGAAAGAACCACTTCTAAAATTCTTGTCATAAAACATCTTCGCGGGTAATCAAGTAAAACAAGGACTAATTCATAAAACTTTTTAATTAAATCGCGACGTTAGAAATGAGTTCTAAGGAACGTGAACTTAGAGAATGTGCCTAGAAAGTATGATAGTTCTTTAAGATCAGAGTGCGCAGCAATAGCGTAGTGTGGTGAGTTAGACTGTACGGATGAACGATAGTAAGTAATTTCGAGGACGAAATTATTTTTAAGGGGGGTAGAACTGTAACATCCTAGATTAGGGGTTATGCGTTCGTGCATAATTCATGAGATAGTGGGATCAGTTGGTGTGTTGGATGTGTTCTGAAGAGTTTCAAGAACCCTAAGATGAAAGAAAATGAAAGGAAATGTAAGGAAATGTAAGGAAAAGAAAGGAAATATAAGGAAAAGTAAGGAAATGTAAGGAAATGTAAGGAAATGTAAGGAAATGTAAGAAAATGTAGGGAAATGTAAGGAAATATAAGGAAAATGTAAGAAATGAAAGGAAATGAAAGGAAATGAAAGGAAATGAAAGGAAATGTAAGGAAATGTATGGAAATGTATGGAAATGTATGGAATATATGGAAATGTAAGGAAATGTATGGAAATGTATGGAAATGTGTGGAAATGTAAGGAGATGTATGGAAATGTAAGGAAATGCTTTAGAAATGTTAAGTTTTGGAAACTAAACTAAAATAGGAAAGTGGCCATTTGGAAACAAAGTAAATTAGGAAAGTGAACATTTTGGAAACCAAGCCAAAAGAGGAAACTAAACATTTTGGAAACCAAGCCAAACTAAACATTTTGGAAACCAAACCAAAATAGAAAACTAAACATTTTGGAAACCAAACCAAAATAGGAAACTAAACATTTTGGAAACTTGGAAAATCTGAGCCATGCGAAAATTTTGGAAACTTAAAATGACCGGAATGTCAAATTTTAGAGCCCAAAGGGAACTTAGGGCCAAGTGACCCTAAAATATGAAGTACATGAAATTTGACCCAATAACGGACTTGGAAAAGTGGCTGAAGATGCCACCTAAGGCCTTAGAAAATGGCCCACATGCAAAAGGTTTTGGGCTTGAGTTCGAGTCACATAAGAAGCAAATAAAATAAGTTTTATTTTGCTTCTAGAAGCCAAGAGGTGGACGGCACAAGGCTTGCAAAGAGAAGTTTCACTCTCTTTAAAACTCGCTAATTAGAAGATCATAAGGACTCTTAAGGGAAGAGTTTAATTCTCTTTAAAATTCGGCTAAATAGGTGGATAAATGAAGAATTATTCTTTAATTAGGAAAATAAGGAAGAGTGGTGGCCAAGTAAAGGATTCTTGGCCTAGTAAATTCGGCTATGAAAGGAGGGACTAGGGCCATTCATTATTCATTCTCCTCTCTTTTCCTCTCGCCAAATATTCTTCTTGAGCATCCATTCTTTTCTTCTTTTCTTTTAGCCTCCTAGCCGATTTCCTTCTAAGCCTATTATTCCTCTCTTCTTTCATCTTTGAAACCAAATACATAAGGGAATCATAGCCGATTGTTCATCAAGTCTCTAAGCTGAATCTCTGAAGGTTGAAGTGAAGGTGCAATCGATTCCTTCAAATAAGGGTAAGATCCAAGTTTAGTTTTCCATTCTTTTATATTCTAGACTTATTGAAATTTAGAGACTAATTTCGATTATTAATCTTGGTCGAATCATGGAAGAAGAAATTCTTTTCCCGAAGGTACACCATAGGCCACGTGTTCCCTAGTTATTCGGTGAATTTCGGGATTTAAGATCCACAAGGTAAGTACCTAAAAGTATTCGGCCAAAGCTTGTATGATTATCTAGATCAGTTCTTTAATTATTAAAAAGCCGAAAACTAACCCATATTGAGATTCAAGGTTGGCCGGATATCAAGTGAAGGAAAACCAAGTTTTCGGGATTTGAATAAACACCAAATCGGCATCAAAGGTAAGTCTTTTTACAAATCCTACTAGTATTTGGATATCATAGCCAAATAGAATTTATGCTAAGTAATAAAGGATGAATCAAATGTAGGGACTAAGGATCTAAACTTTAGATCTAGCTTTTCGGAATCTCAAGGAATCGCTAAACAAATCAGGTGTGTACGCACACTAACTTTCGATATTTCATATGGCAATTATTTTATTATATGATTATATGAATATGGCTAAGTACCCTAATGTGGTACAAAAGTACTCGTGTCGTTTCCTACTTGATAGGATTATGAAATATGTTATTTTATAACATGTGAATATTTGAATGTTAAGCATGATATATATATATTTGGGGCATTCGGGATTTATGTGAAAGGGAAGAAGGTGTTGACTTGGTCTCACCAACGTTATATTTGAAGGTGTTGACTTGGTCTCACCAACGTTATATTTGAAGGTGTTGACTTGGTCTCACCAACGTTATATTTGAAGGTGTTGACTTGGTCTCACCAACGTTATATTTGAAGGTGTTGACTTAGTCTCTAACGTTATATGGTGACTACGGTCACAAATATTTGAATATGGTGTGTAGCGGATGAAGGGTTGACTTAGTAGTCCCTCGGTGTGAATGGCGTGTACGGGTGGTGTGTAGCGGATGGACCATTAGGATTGGGTTTGGGTTGCATCATAATTTCATTTTTATATGGATCCGATGATTTGAACATGAATGTCGATTTGTTGAATGTTAGTATTGTGTGCACATTGAGTCTCATTGACTCACCCGTTGTGGGAACTATTTTCAGGTGATGAACAGTGACGGACCGGGCCGGTAGACGTTGAGGTGGCCATGCTACATTCGGAGATTTTATTTAGTTTGGACTTTTTACTTTTATTTTATTTTGGGTTTTACTTGATGTAATAAGGCCATAAGGCCCAGTGGATTTCTCTTTATTTTTGCTTTACTATTAAGTTTTATGCTAAGAACTATTTTGGATGTATTTAATTAAATGGGTTTACAAGTATAAATAAATGGGTTTACAACCTAAGCCCAACTCAAAACAATAGTTTTTCTAAAAATTTACAAATTTTCTCTAAGTAACGAAAATGTTTGAAACCGGTTTACTTTAGGAACATACCAGATCCGGTCCATTCTCGTGGGATGGGTGTGGGGTGTTTCAACTCGAGGATGAAAAGAACATAAAATGAGCTTAAAACGGACCAAATTAGGCCAACCCAAAAATTCGGCACGACTTGGACTTCAAGCCACATGGTTGTGCCTTGCCACTTACCGCACACGGCCATGCCACGATTTAAACAGCCATGCCCCAATCGACAGAATCGAGATATGACCTGAAGATGATTTGCACGGACGTGTATCATGGTTGTGCCCTACCACGGGAATGAGCAATTTCACTCAGATTTGGATGCTTGAAGCCAAAGAAACATACTCCTAAGTCTACTTAAACACCTTAATAGTAATTCTACTTGAAAGAGGTACTTAGGAGCTAAGTAAAGCATCTAAGGAGCCTATATAAACAACCCAAGGCAGCCGTTCTAAAGGGGAGTCTTAGGCAGAGTTTTCTACCAGAGCTTTTATTCAGGAAATTACTCGAAGATAGCCAGTTGATCCATCTGAAGAAGCTAGAGTTCTACTCAAGACGGAAGATCTCTCCTTCAATTACTTCAGGGGGTTTTAGGGATTTCTTATGTTTTGTTTTATCTTTTCTCTTGAGATGTTTTCTTATTTTGTTATGAACTAAACCCTTCAAATACCTGAAGGGGATGAAACCTATGATGGATTTTGATATTTGATTTCTAAATTATATGATAAGTACTTAGTTTATTCTTAATTATGTTGCTTAATTTAATCTAATGTGGTTAGGTAGAGGAGGAATAGACCCTGCCTAAGAGTAGATCTAGCATAATTAAGCGGGGTTGATCACACGCCTAGAGATAGGATGACGAGATTTTGTCGGATTCGGGTGAAACCTAATATGGGAATCCATTGATCGATTTATTGCTTCCTTAGGGGGTTATTATAAGAGAACGAGAGTTCCACTAATTAACCTAAGTTTAGACGTTATTCGCCTCGAGAGACGGCTTAATATAGGTTAGGGAGTCTCACGGATCGAGCTAAGTGAAGAAGTCATATGAATTAAAAGTTAGATAACAATAGAAGTCATAGGTGGATTCTTCCTGAGGGTATCATCTAAAATCAACTGAGTTTTTCCACAGTCTTTTCCCAAAGTTTCATTCCTTTGTCTTTGCATCTAGTTTATTTTTTTTCATTAGTTCTTTAGATTAATAAACCAATCACTCCATATTTTAGGCTAAATAATAGAAAGAAAGTGAGTAGTAGTACTTTTAGGTTCCTTTGGGTTCGATAAAATAATCTTTCCTAAACTATACTATTGTTCGGTAGGTGCACTTGCCTCAATCGTTGTCATAGTTAGTCTACAAGTTTGATCATTCTTTATAAATATTAAAACTTAACTGTTTGACACGATCAATAATCTAAACATGTCCTTAGTCTAATAAAAAATGAGCAAACCAATTGAAAGACTAATATGCCATCTATCAAGTCCAATTGGGGAGTTACTTTGTCTTGGGTATTGGAGCGGATGATTATCAGAAGATAGAGACATAGATGTGACTAGCTGGAATGATAGTACATCGTGTAGAACCCAAGTAGAATAGATCTTAGATCCATTTATGGATTTATTCACTTATGGCGTGCATAGTGTGACATACCTTAATCCTGAGTTGAAGATGGACTATGTATGCTTAACTTGTATACTTTAATGTAAGTGAGAGCGTAATTCAAATAGATAGAGAGCCAAAAGTTAGTATGTTTGGTATATGACTTCTACTACAATATGCAACAACATTCCACAATAGAAAAATTCATAACCATACTAAAGGGTAAATGATATCCTATCATTTCTTAATCCATGAAAAGTAAACATGGATACAGGTAATTTGTCTTTACGATGAAGGAAGATGTAATGGTTGCTGTGAGATAAAATAGAATCATCTTGGGTGAATGAATTCAATCTTAAGAGATCAAGGATAACCTATGATGGTAACACACTCATGACAAGGTCATTGGATGAGCAATTGTTAAGTAGCTTGCAAAATGATATATAATAAGGGAGAGCTCAGTCACGATACAATAGGGAATGACTTCATTACTAAATCAGTTTATTATAAATAAAGAAAAAGTAAGAATTTAATTATAAATTATTTGAGCCTATATGTCTAACCAGTCTCTTTACTAGCTCTTTGAAACAATAAATGAATTACATGTCTAACCAAATGAATAGAAATGATGAATTCAGAAAAATAAATCACATTCATAGTGAATGTGTTTTTCTCTAAGTACAAAAATGACTTGAAAATTAATTTAAGGTTTTTCAATTATTATTTAATTAATTATGATAAAATAACTGAAGTTCAAAAAGAAATTAAATTAATTAGTTATTATTAATAAGTTGAGTAAGGAAATTAAATATATTTCCTCATAAATTCTTTTAGATCAAAGTAGTCATGACTTTAATAGAATTAGAATTGAGTTAAGAAAATTATTTAATTCGAAATTAATTTAGTTAATTAAATTAATTGAATAAATAATATTTATTTAGGAAAATAGAAAAATAAATATTGGGTTGGCTTAAATTATAAAGTGTTGGGTAAAAAGAAGCACAAATAATTGGACCCAACACATGAGAGGCCCAAATTAGCCCTTGTGTGAACACAAGGGGCGACAACCCTAGTAATATTATAAAGGGTGTGTCACTCCTGCCTACTCTAGTTAGAGTGAGAGTGTATTTCTATTTAAATAGTATTATTTATCAAAGACTTGTTCTACCAGGATTCTTGTACTTCCCTCCATAAATGTAGAGTATCAGTTGACCTAAAAACACACTTGATACATTATTAGAGTTATTGTCATTATGCCAGACAATATTGGAGAATTTATTTAATTTGAATAAAGTTATAGATATAACTTAATTTCCTACTAAAAGTGAGTAGATCATTTTCTTTTCTGTGTTTTGGTTCATGTTGCTCAAGCCCACACTTATTGCAATTGGTGGTACGAGGACAACAAAAAATGGTCATTTAGTTAAAAGCTAGGGTTGACTAAATCCGTCTCACACAATACACATGTACTATTTCAGTTAGGGTTTATTACTATAAGTATTACAAGAGAGCTCATTTTGAATTTTTTTAAAAAAATTCCATTGTAACTACAAAAATTGGTTTTCTTAACTGTTTTTCTAACAATTGATATTAGAGCCAAGTTGTGTTTATAGTATAAATCAATACGATTTTCTCTCCATCTCTTTTATTTGGTTAAATTAGATGAGATGTGACATTCTTGAAATTATATACATGTTTTTGTGATATATTTTTGATTGAATGTATGTTATTATTTTATTATTCTTGATAAAGTAATTTTGCCAAAAGTTGTGATTCCTAGAAATTAGATTGGGTGTACTTTTAAGTTTTTTTATTATAAATTTTGGGATATGTAATTAGATCGTGGACTTTAATTTCCATGTAGGTTTTATTTTATTTTTAGAATATTTCATGTGAGGCAAAAATGAACTTAGGGATTATGTAACCTAAAACTTCGGTAAAACACAGAGAATCGAGATGACGAAAACCTGACTGAACCTATCACATCCCAAAAATTGGGTTAGTAGAATTGTGTTTGTGAACCAAGAGTGGTCACATCCTGATTTTAAGATTATCTTCATGCGTTTGAAAAATAAAAAGTGAGTTACATATACGATGGTTAAATGTTAGTGAAATTGTCATTGAGAACCGAGTTTGAATCCCTTCCCTTGCTTCATTTTTTTTATTTTTCCTCAAAACTCTAGTAAGTGTCATGCCTTATTATAAAAATAAATGTTGTAAGAATTTAAACAAGACCGGTGCTAGCCTAGTGGTTAAAAACAAGTACAGCTTCCCTTGTGACCCCAGTTCAAGTCTCCATCTTTCCATTTTTGTTTTTAGTTTTGGCTTTGGTAAAAATCTTTGCCACCCAAAACACTTGTCTTTTGTGCAAGATTCTTTCCTTCCTCCTCCTTTCCTTCATTTTCTCCCCTTTTCACTCCATGTGTTCCCCCTTTTTCCTTTTCTTCCCCTTATTTCCCCTTTGTCTAGTTATGACACCTTTTTTACCAAAAGAAAGCCATCAACTTTCATTTTTTTTCTTTTGTCATACTTTCTCTGTAACAACCTGATTTAGGGGCTAGTCGGAATAGCAGTTTCAAAACCACTAATTCAAAGTTGGATAAATTAGTTTTAATATTATTTTATGTGTTTTAGCATGATTATATGAGTGCATGAAAATTTTGATGCATTAATTTTAGCAATTTCATGCTTAATTGCGAAGAAAGACTAAATCGCATAAAGTGCAAAAGTTCTATTTTACAAGCGAAAGGTGTCTAATAGCTGTAGAATATTAATTGGAGGATCTTAATGTGCAATTAGACCTTTAGAATTAGGGTGGCCGACCATAGGAGACAAAAAATGTCAAAATTGGTCAAGTTGGTGGATTAGGTGGATTAAGTTGAAGGAAATAATTAAAATAAAGAAAAGATGATATTACCCTATTCAATCATCTTCTTCCACCGAAAATATCAGCCAAGGAGGGGTTTTGGAAGCCTAAAATTTTCAGTAACTTCTCACCCTTGAAAATCAAGAAGAACGAGGAATTGACCTTGACCGAGGAAAAGGCAAGGTTTTGGGCTAGATTGCAAAGTTGACATATTTTGGTATCGAGGTAAGTTTGTGTGAAATTAAGGCTACATAATGCTATTATATTCTTAATTGCTTGATATCATGAGAAATGTTTATTATTTCTATGAAATTGATTAATGATGCTTTGATGAAAGTATAATGCTATTATGTTGAGTAGAAACCCCGATTGAACATTAGGAATAGTAAGGATAGCATTATCGAAACATGAGATAAAGAAGGTCCCGTATAAGACCATGTCAGGACATAGCATCGGCACCGAAGGGAGATCTCGTGTAAGACCATGTCTGGGACATGGCATCGACATCGATATATGATCTCGTATAAGACCATATCTGGGATATGGCATTAACATCGAGATATGAGATCTCGTGCAAGACCATATATGGGATATGGCGTCGGTATCGAGATGTGATCCCAGGTAAGACCGTATTGGAGATATGGCATCGGTATCGAGATGTGATCCCATGTAAGACCATATTGGGGATATGGCATTGGCATTGTGTTTCATGTATGATAAGATTGAGTATCCTTCAATATTCCAATTAGTTTTATGGGTAAAGAACTAAGTTTACGTTTAAGATGCCAATGAGCTGATTTTGTGCTCAAGAGAAAAAAAGTACTAAAGTTATGTGACAAAGTGATACAGGTACCCAAGAGTAACTTATAAGTAATAAATGCAAAATGTGATATGTGATTTGGTAAGAGTAAGCATGAGTAAATTATGCTGATGAGCTTGAGAACTTGTCTATTATCTAATGTGATGAATGGATGTTATCATGAACCTTTATGTTGCTATTATTTCATGAAAACTTACTAAGCTTCATGCTTACCCCTCTCATTTCCCTTTTTCTTGTAGTATCGCCAAGCTAACTCAGGGATCGTAGGACGTCAGAGTTCGAATCACACTATTAACTTCTCTTTGGTATAGCAAAGTTTGATTAATTTTGAGTATGGCATGTATAAGAACTTAGTTATTTTGTGTTATGTCATATTTGTTAGCCAATGTGTGGCTATTAATGTCGTTCAATTCATTTTGTAAATGGTCATTGGAAATTGGCTAATACTTGACAAGTTTATATATTAAATGATGAGGAAGTTCATGAAGTGCATGCTTGTGTGATAGGATGAGTAATGAGTAAAGAGTAAAGTATACACATGAGGAATGTAGTGTAAACCTATGTTTGGATGTCTTGATTTTGAGTATTAGAAGTGCCTTATGGTCATGATGCATGTGCATTGAAATGGTATAAGTATGGTTGTTTTGTAGGGTGACAATTGGCTTGGTAGATAGCCTTACAATTGTCCACATGGGTAGACACATGGGCATGTGTCTAGGCCGTGTGTGACACACGGTCATCCCCATGGGCGTGTTGATAGGCCGTTATCCCCCTGCATTCTAGGTTGGCAAGTTAGAATACCCAGTAGCAAAAACAAGGGCTGAGACACGATCATGTTTCTTAACCGTGTGGAAGACACAACCATAGAACATAGGCGTGTGCCCAAGCCATGTGAAGTTTGCACCTGAAATTAGGAATTTAATTTGACACATGGTCTAAGGACACGGGCATGTGCCTTGGCCGTGTGACCTTATTAAAATGATGACATCAGAACGGAATGTTAAGTTTTTACACACGGGCTAAGACACGGGCGTGTTTAGGCTGTGTAAGGGACACGGACATGTGTCCAGCCATGTAAAAACCCCTGTATGTTCGAAATGAAAATAATAAAATCCACACGGACTAGGGACATGGGTGTGTGTGACCATACAGTCTACCCACATGGACGTGTTCCTCTTCATACAGGCGTGTGGCTCTGTTTTGTGTAAAAATTTTCTAAGTGTTCAAAAAGTTTCCAGTTCAGTCCCGAACCACCCCGTAAGTGTGTTTAAGGTCTTGTAGACCCATAAGAGGATGTTATGATCTCGAATGAGATGTTTTTAATCTATAACAAAATTTTATCTTACGACGTTGTATGTTTTAACAAGTTAAGTATGGTAATGCCTCATACTCGGTTCTGACGATGGATACAGGTAAGAGGTGTTACATTTAGTGGTATCAGAGCTATGGTTTAGTCTATTCTCGAACTAACGTAGCTTAAGTATGAGTCTAGCTATACATGCCATACGTATGAGTATTTACATAATGATAGTTTGACGACTCCTAATGATTTAAATTGTGCTTTTATATAGTAAATGGATCCCGATCGAGTTGCGCCAATGATGATGCAAGTAATGCGTCGGCTCCCACACAAGAGACCGTACCAGTAGAAAGTAGACCCAAGACTTTGGGTGAGGGAGAAGAGCCTCGAGAAGCCTTTCTCTATATGATGAGCAACTGGTACACTGAGTTTGTTCAAGCAAATCCTAATGCTCAACCCCCTCCACCCCCACCTATCCGTCAGCCTACCCTTGTAGCTCCCCAAGTTGTAGAAGTGGTAAGAAGAGAAAGGCCTCCGATCAATAGAATTTGAAAACAAGAAGCTGAGGAATTCTGAGCTAGTAAAGATGATGATTCGGAGAGGGCAAAATTCTTGCTTGAGAATACCACTAAGGTATTCGATGAGTTGTCTTGCATGCCTGAAGAGTGCATGAAATGTGTGATGTCTCTCTTAAGAGATTCTGCTTACCAGTGGTGGAACACCTTTGTGTCGGTGGTACCAAGGGAGAAGGTTAATTGTGAATTCTTCCAAGAAAAGTTTAGGAAGAAGTACACTAGCCAGAGATTTATTGATCGAAAGAGAAAGGAATTTCTTGAGCTAAAGCAAGGTAGAATAACGGTGTGAATACAAACGTGAGTTTACAAGGCTTAGTAAATTACCTAGGAGTACGTGTCCATCAAGGCTATCATGTACAAAAGGTTTGAGGATGGATTAAATGAGGATATTAGATTGTAGTTGGAGTCCTAGAACTAAAAGAATTTTTTGTGTTAGTAGATAGAGCTTGCAAGGCCAAGGAGTTGGCTAAAGAGAAAAGAAAGGCTAAAATCGAGTCTCGCGACTCGAAGAAGAGACAATTAGGCAAGTCATTTCAATTCTCATCTAAGAAATCAAGAGAGTTTACTACTCGATCAGCAACTTCAGCTGGGTTTTCAAATAGAAGTAAGGGGAGACAGTACTCGGGGTCTAAAGCTCAGACCACTTCAGTTGCTAGTGTTGGCAACGCTCGACCAAGTAGACCGGAATGTCCACAATGTGGTAGATGTCACTCAAGGAGTATCGAGCAAGCGAGAGAGCTTGTTTCAAGTGTGGATCCCTAGATTATTTTATTAGAGTGTGCCCTGAGATGGGTGAGAAAGAGAAATCTCAGAGTGCAAGATCAGGAAATACTACTAGAGGGAGGCTACCGAAAAACCCAAGAAATAAAATGAGTAGTAAGAATACACCTAGAGAGCAGACTGCAAGATCTGAGGGTAGAGCACCGGCGAGAACACATGCCATTCACGCTCGTGAAGAGGCGTCCTCCCCCAACGTGATCACGGGTACATTTTCTCTCTATGATATTCATGTTATAGCTTTAATTGACCCGGGGTCTACCCACTCTTATATTTGCATGAAATTAGTCTCTAGTATGAACATGCTTGTAGAGTCTACAGAATTTGTGATAAAAGTGTCAAATCCCCTAGGCAAATATGTGTTAGTCGATAGAGTATACAAAGGTTGCCCTTTGATGATTAGGGGTTATTCCTTTTCGGCTAATATCATGTTATTGCCGTTTAATGAATTTGATGTCATCCTTTGGATGGATTGGTTAACTACTCATGATGTGATAGTGAATTGTGGAAGGAAATTTATTGATTTAAAATGTGAAAATGGGGATATTCTTCATGTTGAATCAGATGAGCAAGACAGATTGCCTGTAGTGATATCTTCCATGTTAACTCAGAAATACCTGAGAAAAGGATACGAAGCTTACCTTGCCTTTGTGATGAATGCTAAAGAGACTGAGTTAAGAATTGAATCAGTACCCATAGTATGAGTATCTAGATGTTTTTCCAGAAGAATTGTCAGGGTTGCCTCCGGTTAGGGAGATTGAATTTGGCATTGAGTTGGCCCCTAGTACTGCACCTATATCGATTGCTCCGTACAGAATGGCCCCAACTTAGTTAAAAGAATTGAAGGCACAGCTACAAGAGTTTACGGAAAAAGGCTTTGCAAGACCGAGTTATTCTCCGTAGGGTGCTCCCGTATTATTTGTGAAAAAGAAAGATGGTTCCATGAGGTTATGTATAGATTATTGATAGCTCAATAAGGTAACTGTGAAGAACAAATACCCGTTGCCTAGAATCGATGATTTTTTTTATCAATTAAAGGAAGCCACGGTGTTTTCCAAGATAGACTTGAGGTTTGGACAAGGTATGGACACTATGGACAAGGTATGGACACTATGAATTTTTAGTCATGCCTTTCAATTTAACCAACACCCCTACTGTGTTTATGGATTTGATGAACCGCATCTTTTGACCATATTTGGACAAATTTGTTGTAGTATTTATTGATGATATACTGATTTACTCTCGTGATGAGAATGAGCATGCTGAACACTTGAGGACGGTTCTACAAGTTTTACGGGATAAACAGTTATATGCCAAGTTTAGTAAGAGTGAATTTTGGCTTAGAGAAGTTGGATTTTTGGGGCACATTGTCTCGGTAGATGGAATCTGAGTTTACCCGAACAAGATTTTAGCTATTGTTGATTGGAAACTACCAAGAAATGTATCTAAGGTTAGAAGTTTTCTTGGCCTAGCTGGTTATTACAGACGGTTTTTCAAAGGATTTTCTATGATAGGTACCTCGATAACGAGGCTACTACAAAAAGATGTGAAGTTTGAGTGGATAGGTGCCAACATAGTTTTGAGAAGCTTAAGGCGTTGTTGACTGAGGCTCCAATTCTAGTACAACCCAAACCAGGAAAAGAATTTGTGGTCTAGAGTGATGCATCCTTGAACGGATTGGGTTGTGTACTCATGCAAGAAGGCAAGGTGATAGCTTATGCCTCTAGATAGTTAAAGCCTCATGAGAAGAATTACCTGACTCATGATTTGGAATTAGCTGCAATTGTATTTGCACTAAAGATATGGAGACACCATTTGTATGGTGAGAAATGCCGGTGTTCACTGATCATAAGAGCCTAAATTATTTGATGACTCAAAAGTAATTGAATCTAAGGTAGAGAAGATGGTTAGAGCTAATAAAGGATTATGAGCTAGTGATTGACTACCATCCCGAAAGGCGAACGTGGTCATCGATGCCTTGAGCAGGAAATCCTTGTTTGCATTGAGAGCCACGAATACACGGATGGCTTTGTCAGATGATGGTTCTATTCTAGTCGAGTTGAGGGCTAGACCAATGTTTCTCCAAGAGATTTGTGAGGCTCAGAAAGGCGACACCGATTTACAAGCTAAAAGAGTTCAAGTGAGTCAAATGTTGAGTCAAACTTTTGGATTAGTACTGTTGGATGTTTGATGTTCTGAGATAGGGTCTGTGTACCCAGAGATGATGAGGTTATTTGGAAAATTTTACTCTAAGCACATAGTGGATGTTTATCTATACATCCAGGCAGCACGAAGATGTATAATGACTTGAAGAAATGGTATTGGTGGTTGAGCATGAAGAAAGATATTTTCGAGTTTGTATCGAGATGCCTAATTTGTCAGCAAGTGATAGTTGAACACCAAGTACCTTAGGATTTACTTCAGCCTTTTATGATTATCGAGTAGAAATGGGACCGTATTACTATAGATTTTGTGATGGGTTTCCGTTGACATCGAAAAGACGGATGCAGTATGGGTCATAGTTGATAGACTTACGAAGTCAGCCTATTTCATATCGGTACGGGTTGATTACTCGCTTGATAAGTTGACGGAGTTGTATGTGTCTAAAATTGTAAGACTTCATGGAATACTATTGTTAATTATTTCAGATAGAGATTCGAGATTTGCGTCACGATTTTGGAAAAAGTTGTAAGAGGCTTTAGGCATAAAATTGAGCTTTAGCACAGCTTTCCATCTGCAAACCGATGTTCAGTCAGAAAGAGTAATACAGATATTAGAAGAAATGCTCTGATGCTGTGTTTTGGAATTTCAAGGCAGCTGGGAAAAGTACTTACCATTAGTAGAATTTGCTTACAATAATAGTTTTCAATCAAGCTTGAAAATGGTGCCTTACGAGGCATTGTATGGCCATAAGTGCCGAATGCCCTTGTATTGGACCGAACTCAGAGAAAATCGAATTCACGAGGTTGATTTATTTAGAAACCAAAGAAAAGGTAAAAGTGATATGTGAGTGTTTAAAAGTCAGATAGACAAAAGTCCTACGCGGATTTGAAACGAAAAGATATTGAGTTTCAAGTTGGCGATAAGGTATTTTTAAAAGTGTCACCATAGAAGAAAGTTATCAGATTTGGCCAAAATGCAAATTGAGTCCACGCTTTATCGGATTGTATGAGATTACAGAGAGAATAGGGCCAGTAGCCTATCGATTGGCTTTGCCATCTGAGTTGGAAAAGATCCATGACGTGTTTCACGTGTCTATGTTGTGACGTTATCGGTCAGATCATTCGCATGTGATTGTACCAAAAGAGATTAAAATTCAACCGGACATTACTTATGGTGAAGAGCTGGTTAAAATTTCGGCACGAGAAGTCAAGCAGTTAAGAAATAAAAGTATAGCCCTTGTGAAATTACTATGGCAAAGACATGGGGTAGAAGAGGCTACATAGGAGCCTGAGGAGACTATGAGAAACCAATATCCCAACCTTTTTGCTGGCAAGATTTTCGAGGATGAAAATTCTTAAAGGGGAGAATTTTAGAACCACTAATCCGAGGTTGGAGAAATTAGTTTTAATATTATTTTATGTGTTTTAGAATGATTATATGAGTGCATGAAAATTTTGGTGCATTAATTTTAGCAATTTCATGCTTAATTGCAAAAAATGACTAAATCGCATAAAATGCGAAAGTTCCATTTTACAAGCTAAAGGTGTCTAATAGCTGTAGAATATTAATTGGAAGCCCTTAATGTGCAATTATACCTTTAGAAATAGGGTGGCCAGCCATAGGAGACAAAAACTGTCAAAATTGGTCAAATTGGTGGATTAGGTGGATTAAATTTAAGGAAATAAATAAAATAAAGAAAAGATGAAATCACCCTATTCATTCATCTTCTTCCACCAAAAATATCAGCCAAGGAGGGGTTTTGGAAGCCTAAAATTTTTAGCAACTTCTCACCCTTGAAAATCAAGAAGAATGAGGAATTGACCTTGACAGAGGAAAAGGCAAGATTTCAGACTAGATTGCAAAATTGGCATATTTTGGTACCGAGGTAAGTTTGTGTGAAATTAAAGCTACATAATGCTATTATTTCTTAATTGCTTGATATCATAAGAAATGTTTAGTATTTCTATGAAATTGATTAACGATGCTTCGATGAAAGTATAATGGTATTATGTAGAGTAGAAGCCCCGGTTGAACATCAGGAATAGTAAGGATACTATTATCACAACATAAGATAAAGAAGGTCTCGTATAAGACCATGTGTGGGACATAGAATCAACATTGAAGGGAGATCTCATGTAAGACCATGTCTGGGACATGGCATCGACATCGATATATGATCTCGTATAAGACCATATCTGGGATATGGCATCGACATCGAGATATGAGATCCCATGTAAGACCATATCTGGGATATGACATCGGTATCGAGATGTGATCCCATGTAATACCATATCGGGGATATGGCATTGGCATTGTGTTACATGTATGATGAGATTGAGTATCCTTCGATATTCTAATTAGTTTAACGGGTAAAGAGCTAAGTTTACGTTTAAGATGCCAATGAGTTGAATTTATTTTCAAAAGAGAAAACTACTAAAGTTATGTGATGAAGTGATACAGGTACCCAAGAGTAACCTATGAGTAATAAATGCAAATGTGATATGTGATTTAGCAAGAGTAAGCATGAGTAAGTTACGCTGATGAGCTTGAGAACTTGTCTATTATCTAATGTGATGAATGGATGTTATCATGAACCTTTATGTTGCTTCATGAAAACTTACTAAGCTTCATGCTTACCCATCTCATTTCCCTTTTCCTTGTAGTATGGCCAAGCTAACTCGGGGATCGTAGGACGTTGGAGTTCGGATCACACTATTACTTCTATTTTGGTATAGTAAAGTTTGACTAATTTTGAGTATGGCATGTATAGGAACTTGGTTATTTTGTGTTATGTCATATTTGTTAGCCAATGTGTGGCTATTAATGTCATTAAATTCATTTTGTAAATGGTCATTGTAAATTGGCCAATACTTGACAAGTTTATATATTCAATGATGAGGAAGTTCATGAAGTGCATGCTTGTGTGATGAGATGAGTAATGAGTAAAGTATATAGATGAGGAATGTAGTGTAAACCTATGTGTGGATGTCTTGATTTTGGGTATTAGAAGTTCCTTATGGTCATGATGCATGTTGCATTGAAATGGTATAAGTGTGGTTGTTTTGTAGGGTGGCAATTGGCTTGGGAGATAGCCTTACAATTGTCCACACGGGTAGACACATGGGTGTGTGTCTAGGCCGTGTGTGACACACGGTCAGCCCCATGGGCTTGTTGATAGGTCGTGTGTCCCCCTGTATGCTAGGTTGGCAAGTCAGAAACCCAGTAGTAAACACACGGGCTGAGACATGGCCATGTGTCTCAACTGTGTCGAAGACACTACCATAGAACATGGGCGTGTGCCTAGGCCATATGAAGTCTACACCTGAAATTAAGAATTTAATTCGACACACGATCTAAAGACACGGGCATGTGCCTTGGCCGTGTGACCTTATTGAGATGATGGCTTTAGAAATAGAATGTCAAGTTTTTACAAACGGGCATGTCTAGGCCGTGTGTGGGACACGGGCCATGGACACGGGTGTGTGTCTGGCCGTGTGAAAACCCTTGTAGGTTCAAAATGAAAATAATAAAATCCACACGGACTAGGTACAAGGGCGTGTGTGACCACACGGTCTGCCCACACGGGCATGTTCCTTTTCACACGGGCGTGTGGCCCTGTTTTGTGTAAAAATTTTCTAAGTATGCAAAAAGTTTCCAGTTTAATCCGAACCACCCCGTAAGTGTGTTTAAGGTCTTGTAGACCAATAATAGGGACGTTATAATCTCGAATGAGAAGTTTTTAAATTATACAAAATTTTATATTATGACATTGTATGTTTGAACAAGTTAAGTATGGTAATGCCTCATACCCGGTTCTGGTGTCGGATCCGGGTAAGGGTGTTACATTCTCTCCAAAACCACCACTTGTGCTGCCCGTTTTTCTTTAGCTCCACCTTTTCTCTCATTCTTTTGCACTTTGCCACCATATCTCCTTTGTGTTGCCTATTGCACCACCTCAACAACCCTTTCACCGCCATTCTTCCCCTCTCTCCCTATTCTTCCCATCACCGTACCATCGCTAGACCACTACCGTTGTCGCCACCCATTTTTCTCCCATTTTATCCTCTATTCTTTTCCTTTGATTATAATTTTTCTCCATCTTATCCAAATCGTCATTGAATCATAGTTTTCAAATCACAAAAACAAAGTTTCTAAGTTCGAATCACTCAATTTTTGCATTAGAACAAAAGGAGTATTGGATTTCCATTGAAAAGGTGTTAGAGTAAGTCATTATTCATTCGATTTTATAAGAAGATTACTTTGGAATTTAAAACCAAAACTAACATGGGTATTTTGGCATTGGTACCTTCATTCTTTGATCAACTCAAGTGAGATTTGATCAGATCTGTAACATTGAAAGGTAGAGGTGTCACACCCCAAAATTGGGCCTAAGAGTTTTGAGGGTAAAAATGGGAATTTTTTCTCTAGAGTGTTCGGGAATTTCATAAGCTTGGTAATTAAAAATGTTTTCGTCTATGGATTTTAGAAAATTAAATCAATTTTGAAAATATTGTTGAAAAGACTTTCAATTTTAAAATAAGGATTGTTTTGAAATGGGGGTTAAAACTAGGAGTACTAAAAGGGCAAATAATCTAAAACTTTAAAAATCAACCTATTTCTTGCCCCACCTACAAGTTTCACATTAGTTTTCCCTTCTATTTATTTTGTGTTGTCCCTTATTTTCCAAAGCTCCTCTCATTCAAAATTTTTATTCACAAACTCCATTCTTTTGATTCCTATTATCACCCAATGAATAAACCTCCATAGAAGTCAATGGAAAACACAAAAAAAACCATAGATTTTGTCATTTCTTAAGCTTGTGGGTTTTCTGGATTTTCAACCCAAAGTTCTTTTTCTTCTAACGAAGGTAACTATTCGTCTTTCTATTAGTTTTTAATGTTATTTAGTCTTTAAAACTAAGTTTTTAGCCATTAAATCGCGTGTTTTAAATAAAAGTAAAAAAATTGGGTTGTTAATGGTGGATTTCAGGGTTTTGAATTAAAAAAATATGGCTTCAAAGTGTTTTTAATTTATTTTTGATGTGATTATGAGGTTTCTAAACTTACTTTAAAGTTTCATTAAGAATTTCTAGGGATTTAATGAATTTTCATGAAAATTGTCATAACATGTCGAAAAATTTCGATATCTTGAATTGGGTAGTTTTGCATAGTTTAAAGATTGAGAATCTATTGTAGGTGAATAATTAGAGGAAAGAAATCAATTTTAGGTAAAAATATTAAGTATAGACTTAGATATTTGAGTTTCAAGTTTATTAGTCAAAATTTCAGTTTCATGGGGAATCTAGCTTAGGCTTGTGTTTTGATTTTTGAGGTGACTCTTTGGCTGATTGTTAATTGTGTTTATTGTGTGATTTCATTTGGTGAAGCTTCAAAATCATTAGGATCCTCTTCGAGTAAGGTGAAGGGTAAGGAAAAGCTAGTTTAAACTTCGGGTAAATATACGAAATTGTGAACGAGTGTTTGGAAGCGCTACTTGTAGCCACAATTCATAGTGTTAATTGGGAGATTAGGAATAACCTAAACCCCTATCTTAAGTTCCGAGTGTAAAATTTCTATTTCCCTTGCTTTATTCTTTTATGTGAATAATTGTGGAATGATTATTATGATGCAATATTGTGACATGAGACATGTGATGACTATTGTGAATTGTGTGGTGTTGTGGGCATGATATACATACCAAATGACAATGATAATGATATGCTAATAATGCAAATATGTAAAAAGTGAGAAAAATTCCAGTAAGTATATATGTGTTGAATTGTGGAATGTGATATTATTATGATAGATAATATGTGAAACTACTTGTATGTGATACATGATGTACTGATTTTAATGCACGCATATGTGGTCGGATATGTGATGGCTCAACGAGCATTATTGTGACACTTAAAGTGAAATTCAATGTGAATCCTATAAGCATGCATTGTGTTCAAGTTGTGATTTAAATTGATGAATATGAACAGAGATGATGTACATTAAACTAGTAATTAAAAATGTGTAATTGTGGATATTTTGACCTTGTGATCTCTTGAAACCATTAGATATAATTGGCATGCCATAGGATTGTGAGTACTCACCTATATGTATTGTGTTTTTGGGCATTGAGGCCATGGGACAGGTTGGAGAGATAAGGGAATGTGAGCTAAGCTCCATTCAACAGGACATATTTGGTGTGTTGGAGAGTGTTAGCATTATGCTTCACTTTTTGGGATATGTTTGACTCTGAGTTAATTGGTGTGTTAGAGATCCATGTATCAGATGTGTGGTGATAGAGCCCACTTTTATGTTTCATAACCTCAAGTGCCAAATTATCGTTTAAATGTGATCTTATATATTGTGATAATATGATGTGAGATGAATACATAAACATTTGAATAATATGCTAAATGAGTTTATTCAAGTTACATGAAAATGTTAGTATGTTCTTATCGTAAATTGCATATGTAATTTTGGTTTGGGTTGTTTCCATTTAACTTGTGAATGCATGTGAATATATCAACTAGACTTGAGTGTTATTAAAGCATGTATACGTTGTTTATTCTTGATGAATTATTGTTAAATGAATTATATATATAAGCGAGTTGAGTGTAATTACATGTAGGGGTATATAATAGTTTTATGATTTAATGAAACATGAATATGTTATTTTGACTTTATTGGAATACGATTGTGAACATGTTGTAATATGCTCTTGTTTAACCTTTGATATTGTGTATACTTTGTGGTTACTTCGACATTCACTGAGGTTGTTTAAGCTCACCCACTCTCAAACCATTGTAGATATTTAGCGTTTGCAGTGTGAGTGGTGCGGGGATACAAAAGAAGTGATCCAAGTTAGGCTTTAGTATTTGCGTAGGTGGTATTAATATTATTCTTTGAACCGTGGGGATAAGGCAATGTGGTTAGACTTTGATAGATTATTATTATGGTCCTCATGATATTTTTTGAGTTTAGTTTCTTAGTACTTTTGATGGATGTTATAATTATTTCATTGGTATTGTTTTGGTTTGAATATTTACTATGTTGAAGGGCCATAAACTGTATATATGGTCAATAGAAGTTGCATAATGTGGTAGAATTATTGCATGAATTTTTCCATGATATTTTGTATGTTTCTATAATTTATTTTTTCTTACGATCTAAAGGTTTGAATCATGATATGTTGATTATTACTTGGACTTATTCTCGATGTTTGAAACCTTGATTATAGTCGTTTTGACATTTATTTGATATGGTAAAAGATGCATGTTGAATAGATTCATGTTGGAATGGTTTACATGCTTAAATATGCTAATTTTTTACTTTCTAGAGCAGGGGTATTGATATTCGTGTTTTAAAAATGATACCTCTATGATTTTCAAATGTGCAAGAAGTAAGAATCATAATTTGGTATCAATACAATATCACGAGTATCGATACTCGGGGCAAAATTACCAATGCTTTTCGAAAGGTACCAGTATTTTCTTATGTTTTGATTTTAAACGAGAAACAAAATATTGATTTGGTACTGATTTTGCAACCGATATCGATACCGTACCAGGAAAATATCAATACATTTGTCCTAGTAACGATACCTACATGATTGTCTTGGCATGTTTAATTATTATTATAAGTTTATTTAAAGTATGTTTGGCATGTTCTAATGATGATTAATATACATTCGACTGAAAACTCATTAGATCACTGATAAAGAGGATGATTTCTTAATAATTTGAAAATTTACTATGAGTATGATGTGTGACGGTGGTGTGACATCCTAATATTCAGCCTCGGTGACCGGGTCATGTACGGGGTTTTACAAGAGGATTAGATCTAGTGTCACGAGACATTTATTCAAAGTGTGGGTTTTAACGTACTGAAGTTGTGTATGATTGTATATAAGCATTATATGATGATGATTAATAATAATTTCCATTTAAATCCACTTCGAAACATTAGCTAAACAAATACACTAAGTATTCTTGGTGATTGATAAATCCTTTATTAGGATTGATTTAAAGTAAGTGCCTTTGATTTGAAAAATATGTGATGCCATATATGTATTTGTGATATTATATGACTCGGTGATGTTTCGCATATTATGCGATATTAAAGCATGTTACTAATCTATTATTGAGACTGTTTATATGATAATTCATGTACACTATTAGTGAAATTTTAGTCACATATTAAAAATATGGTTTCTGATACTGATAATACTGAAAGCATCACTATATGCACTCACTGTACTATTTTACCGAATGCATGATAATTCATGCCACTGTTTCTATTATTGCTCCCATGTCTAAATCATGCCTACTATTTCTACTATTGATTGCATGTTTTAACCATGCCTACTATATTGTGCTAATATTCTTAGTAACATGTCATACTGCATTGGGGTTGGGCGATTATGAAAGGAGGAACTACTGACAGCTTGTCTGTGTAACACCCTAAACCCGGCCTAGACGTCCAGACCAAGTTGGAGAGTTACATCATCCGTTCTAAAAGTCATACTATCATAACACAATCAAATTGAACCAATAGTCACATAATATTCAACACAATAATAATTTAAACAAATAACCTTCATAAGTCTGTAACATCATAAAACATAAATCCCTAATATAATGCTAAAAAGGAACATTAAGTGTTTGACCAAGCTTTCACGACATCGACCCGGTCAAGACTGATTACCACCTAAAATCCAATCAATAAAAGGGTAAGTTATGAACTCAGTGCATAAAAAGGAATATAATTCAACAATGGTTACTTATAAAGAAATTTCCAGTTCAGAGATTCAGTTCAACATAGAAGCATGTTCATTCTAGATTCAGAGCAGAGGTGTTACATATATGTACATATACTATTACAGTTTAGATATAGTTCAGATCTAATTCAGATGAAATATTCCTATTTCCATCCGCTACACACTAACTTCGGCCATCCCAATTATAACAACCCATTTTCGGGAGATCGGAACAATGGTTTCGGGACCACAAATTCGAGCCAAAAATAAAAATTTATTTTATTTTATTTTATGGTTGGTATCATGATAGGAAGGTCACATGAAAATTTTGACATGAAAATTTTACAGATTGTGTGTTTAATTAGGGAAAGGACTAAATTGCATAAAATGCAAAAGTTGAGTTCTAGTAACTATAGGTATCAAATAGCTATAGAATTCAAAACTTAAGGTCCTAATATGGTAACTAGACCATAGAAGAGTAGTTAGTAGATATTTTAATGACTCATCCATGGAAAAATTAGAAAAGGGTAGGGACTAAATCGAAATCAATAAAATTAATAGATGATAATTAATTAAAAACAAATAAATCATCTATTTTCGTATCATCTTCCCTAATTCTTCTGGGGAAACCCTAGGAGAGAGGGAGAAAACTTTTCAAGCTTAATAAGGTATGAAATCAAGTCTCGTTTTTAGTAATTTCTATATTTTTAGAATCGGGATAGTCTAATATTTCTATTTAGGGGATTTATTTGAAAAGTTATCAAGGTATGAAATTTGGGTCATGGATGAATATACTGAAAATTAGAAATTTATGGTAGAAAATGAAAGGTTGTTCATAGATAAACATCTTTTACAAGGCAATTTTTGATGAAAATTTGATTTAAAGACTAAAATGAAAACGTGGTAAAACCCTTGGAAAATTTTGAAATTTGTGAAATGTATGTGCTGTAAATGTAGCATATAAATTTCAACTAGGCTACTGAAGAGGGTTAAATTTCATGAATTTTATTTTCTGAGCCTAGGGACGAAATTGAAATTTTTGAAAAGGATAGTGGCAAAATGGTAATTTTGCCTAGGATGTAATAAAATGCAAATGCAAATGAAATGTGATAGATTAATATTTAAATTTATCCATATAGATCTGGAAAGACCAACTACGGAATTAGATCGGGAAAGCAAAAAGTTTTGGATTAGTTGACATTCAAATACGAACCATTTTCAAGGTAAGTTCATGCAACTTAAATATGTATGTTAATATGTTTGAAATGAATTGTATGATTGTGTGAGATGATATATACATAATGAAATAGTCTTAAGTTGTGAAATATGGACAAATTGTCATGTTCCGGTTGAATGTTAAAATTTAATGGATTAAGGTGATTTCTTGAATAAGAATAATATGGCATATGTTGCAGATAGAATTTACCCGAATGGGTAATTCTAATGTAAGCCCTCTTGAGCTTTTGATATAGATTGGATTTAGTCCAGACGAGTAATTCAAATTAAGCTCTCTAGAGCACATGCTACGGATAGGATTTAGCCTGGACTGGTAATCCTGTTGTAAAATGTATGGCTCAAGAGTGTGCCTTTTTATTTTGTACCCTAATGGGTACTTTTGCACATGAGTATATTACCTGAACATCCATCAAAATTTCAATAGTTCGATGAAAAGGACTCTTGAAGTATGGAAATGTGAAATTAAGGGAAGCTTGTAATGTGATGAGCTCATCTATATTATTTGATATTCATATGAGATTATGTGACTAACTTGTTTGGATAAGTGTATGTGTTTAGGTAACTTACCCAAAATTGATGGAATGTAAATTTATGTACGCTTGTGTTAATAGATATGATCGGTAAGTTTATTTACTGTTATATGAACTTACTAAGCATAAAATGCTTACTCTGTTTAATTTTCCCTATTTTTATAGTGCTCAAAAGCTCGCAAAGGTTGGAGGTCGGTTGGAGCATCAATCACACTATCCACTATCTCATTTTGGTATAAATAGAAATCTCATTTTGGTATAATGGCATGTATAAGCTTATTTGGCCAATGATGGCTTGTAATTATTGTTTTGTAATCTAGCTATTGGAGTGGCTAGTGATGGTCTAAGTTTGGCCCTTTTGAAGTAATATTTTGGTAATCACATAAGTGCTTATTACGTGTTATTGTTTGAATTATGTTAGCATATAATTTTATGATAATAGTAAGTTCACATCCTTTGATGCATGAGACAATACCACATGATTGATGGCTAATTTTATGTGAATATGATGTTGGGTTGGTGGATATATGCTTATGAGTTTTGGTGTAGGAAAATGGTAAGTTTTGAGTGACAAATGAGGCTAGAAATGGCTTTACTTTGTCTACACGGGTAGACACACAGGCGTGTGTCTAGGCCGTGTGTATAGGCGTGTGGCCTGGCTGTGTGTCCCCTGCACCTAAAAATTTAGAAACAGAATGCTCAGGATTGGGCACGCGGGCAGAGAGACGAGCGTGTGTCTCAGCCATTTGGTTTAAACGGCCATGAACACGGGCTTTTTAAACGGCCGTGTGAAAACTGCACCTAAATTTTGAAAATTAAATTCGCCACACGGCCTAGCATAAGGGCATGTGACTTGGCCATGTGACTTTAATTTCTTCATGCTTGCAAGTCAGAGAGTTACACGGTTTAGAGACACGGCGTGTGTGACCACACGGCTTGATCACACGAGCGTGTCCCTAGACAACACAGACATGTCAGCCTTGCAACCTTGGAAATTTTTTGAAATGTTGCGAAGAATTTTATGAGTTTCTGATTAAGTCTCGACTTAATTTTAATGCTCGTATTGGACCTCGAGGGTCCAATAATCTCGATAAATGAATAGTAATCTATGTAAATTATTTGTAAAATATTTTGAATGTTTTGGTAATACTCTGAAAGCCTAATCTGACGACTAGACGGGTTAGGGGTGTTACATTTAGTAGTAACAGAGCTACGGTTTAGCCAATTCTCAGACTAACGTAGCAAGTAAGAGTCTAGCTATACATGCCATTATATAAATTATGATAGTGTGATTCCTCCTGACCAGTTATATATATATTTTCGTATAGTAATTTCTTCCAACAAAGCTAGAGCCAATACTGAGGAAGCTGAGAGCGCTGCTCAAGCTTCCGTGCAACGAGCTGCATCTAGTGGTAGTAGAAGGCTCGTATCTAAGGGCCGAAGTGAGGCGGCAAAAGCAACCTTCTCTGAATTGATGGATGAATGGTTTAGTGAATATATGAGAACAAACCCTGTTGTTCAACGACCTCCCTCACTTGCCTCACAACATGATGAAACGCCACAGGATGCTAGACCTGTTAGAATTGGTAAGGCTCCAGTAGATAAAATCAGAAAACATGGGGCTGAAGCCCGATGACAATCCAGAAAGGGCTGAGTTCTGGCTGGAAAATACTATTCGGGTTCTAGATGAGTTATCATGTACATCAACCGAATGTCTGAAATGTGTGGTATATTTGTTGAAAGACACAGCCTACCATTGTGGAAAACCATATCTTCTGTGGTACTAAGGGAAAATATTACATTGGAATTTTTCCAAACAGAGTTCAAAAATAAGTATATTAGTCAGAGATTCCTAGACCAGAAAAATAAAAAATTTCTAGAGCTCAAACAGGGAAATATGACAGTGCTCAAATATGAAGGAGAGTTTGTTAGATTGAGCAAGTATGCTAGTGAATAGGTTTAGACTGAAGCCAAAATCTACAAATGATTTGAAGAAGGGCTAAACAAAGATATCAAGCTATTGATTGGAATTCTAGAATTAAGAGAATTCATGGTGTTGGCTGAACGAGCACACAAGGCCAAGGAATTCAGCAAATAAAAGAGGCAAGCGAAAAGGGAAGCTCGAGTTACGGGTAAAAGATTTATGAACAAGACCAATCATCTGCTTCAAAGAAATCAAATAATTATCATAAGCATTTTGCTACATCAAGGGAGTATTCGGGAAAGGAACAAAGTTCTAAATGTACTAACCCAAGGTCTTCGTCTCCTTTAACAACTAGTCTTGGGAGTGTTGGAAACCCCAAACCACGATGCAATGTCGTAATAAATTGTATTTCAGAGTGTGTCGGATGAGAAGTGGGGCTTGCTTTAAGTGTGGTTCTCTCAACCATTTTCTTAAAAATTGCCCGGAAAGGGTTGAGAAAGACATTGAATAGACCCTAAAGCCGAGTAATCCTACTTCGAGGGGTAGACCACCACAGTATTCTAAAAATATCGGTGGTAGTCATAGTGCTGTAAAAGATTCAACAGCTAAATTCGAGGCTCGAACTCCGGTAAGAACATATTCAATACGTGCACGAGAAGATGCCTCAGCACCAGATGTTATCACTGGTACATTCTCTCTACTTGATACTGATATTATTTCTTTGATTGATCCTGGTTCCACGTATTCATATATATGCACAAAATTTGTGTCTGATAAAAATATGATTGTTGAATTCACCGAATTGGTGGTTAAAGTTTCAAACCCCTTGGGCCAGCATGTTATGGTGGATAAAATTTGTAAGAATTGTCCGTTGACAATAGAGGGTCATTTTTTTCGGCTAATTCGATGTTGTTACCCTTTAATTAATTTGATGTAATATTGGGAATGGATTGTTTAACCCATCATGATGAAGTGGTAAATTGTATGCATAAATACATTGTATTGAAGTGTCAGAATGGTGAGTTACTTCGAGTTGAATCTAAGAAAATGGATGGGTTGTCTAATGTGATTTCGACAATATCAGCGCAGAGATATATTAAAAAGGGGTATGAGGCTTATCTTGCTATTGTACTAGATATCAAAGTATCAGAGTTGAAAATCCAGTCAGTACCGGTTGTTTGTGAGTTTCCTGAGTTATTTCCAGAAGAACTACCTGGTCTACCTCCAGTTAGAGAGGTGGAATTTTCCATAGACCTAGTGCTAGGGACGATGCCGATATCTATAGCACCATATAGAAGGGCACCTACTGAATTAAAAGAGCTGAAGGTACAGTTGCAAGAGTTGATTGATAGAGGATTTGCCCAACCCAGCTTTCAGCGTGGGGTGCATCGATATTTTTTGTAAGGAAGAAAGATGGATCATTGAAATTATGCATCGATTACAGAAAACTTAATAAAGTCACAGTAAAGAATAAGTATCCGTTGCCTTGTATAGATGGCTTGTTTTATCAATTAGAAGGTGCCACTGTTTTTTCGAAAATTGATCTATGATTTGGTTACTATCAGCTACGAGTAAAAGATTCAGATGTGCCGAATATAGCTTTCGAACCATATATGGGCATTATGAGTTTTTGGTGATGCCATTCGGATTAACATATACCCTAGTGGTATTTATGGATTTAATGAACAAAATTTTTAGACCAGAGTTGGACTGGTTGGTGGAAGTTTTTATTGATGATATTTTGATTTACTCTCGGGATGTGAATGAGCATGCTGAGCATCTGAGAATTGTATTACAAACTTTGTGCGAGAAATAGTTGTATGCTAAATTTAGTATATGTGAATTCTAGCTACGGAAGTTAGTTTCCTTGGACATGTTGCATCTGTAGAAGGTATTTGGGTGGACTTGAACAAAATTTCAGCTATTGTAAGTTGGAAGCCACCGAAGAACATTTCAGAAGTCAAAAGTTTTTTGGGACTAGCAGGATATTATCAAAGATTTGTTAAAGGGTTTTCAATGATAGCTTATCCGATGACTCGATTGTTGCAAAAAGAAGTGAAATTCGAGTGGATGATAAGTGCCAGCAGAGTTTTGATAGATTGAAAGCTTTATTGAAGGAAGCGCCCGTATTAGTCCAACCTGAATCGAGTAAGGAATTTAGAGTCTACAGCGATGCCTCATTGAATGGTTTGGGATGTGTATTGATGCAAGATGGTAAAGTAGTGGCTTATGCATCTAGGCAGCTAAGACCGCATAAAAGAAATTACCCAGTACGTGATCTTGAATTAGCAGCTATTGTTTTTACATTGAAAATATGAACGCATTATCTTTTTGGTGAAAAATGTCACATCTTTACGGATCACAAAAGTTTGAAGTATTTAATGACACAAAAAGAATTGAATTTGAGACAATGAAGATGGTTGGAGTTATTGAAGGATTATGACCTCGTTATTGACTACCATCCGGGGAAAGCTAATGTAGTGGCAGATGCCTTAAGCCAAAAATTTTTATTTACCTTAAGGGCATTGAGCACCCGGTTATCATTGTCTGATGATGAATCAATCATAGCTATGTTAAAAGCTAGACCAACATTTCGGCAACAAATATGTGAAGCTCAGAAGAATGATAATAAGTTACAGGCCAAACGAGTACAAAGTAAGTCAGATCCTAACTTAGAGTTTTAGATTGATACAAACGGTTGTTTGTTATTCAAAGATAGAATATGCATACCAGAGAATTTAGAGTTGGTACAGAAGATTCTACATGAAGCACACAATGGTATAATGTTTGTACATCCCGGTAGTAACAAAATGTACAATGACTTGAAGAAAATATCTTGGTGGCCAGGTATGAAAAGAGATATTTCTGAATTTGTATCTAGATGTTTGATCTATCAGTAAGTAAAGGCTGAACATCAAGTACCTTTGAGATTATTGCAGCCAATTACCATACCAAAATGGAAATGGGAAAGAATTACCATGTATTTTGTATCGGGATTACCCTTGTCACTAAAAAAGAAGGATGTTGTTTGGGTAATTGTTGATCGCCTGACAAAGTTGACACACTTTATTCCAGTACGTATGGATTTTTCATTGGATAGATTGGCTGAATTATATGTCTCTAAGATTGTGAGGCTACATGGAGTGCCAATCTCTATTATTTTAGATAGAGATCCTCGATTTACATCCCGACTTTGGAGTATGTTGCAAAAAGCTCTAGGCACTCGTTTACACTTTAGTAATGCATTTTATCCTCAACAATATGGAGAATCTAAACATGTGATATAGATTTTAGAAGACATGCTTCGGTGTTGTGTACTTGAATTTAGAGGTAACTGGGAAAAATACTTGCCTTTGATTGAATTTGCTTACAATAACAGTTATTAGTCCAGTATTAAAATGGCGCTATATGAAGCTCTATATGGTCACAAATGTAGAACCCCATTGTATTGGACAGAGTTAAGTGAGAAAAAGATACATGGAGTTGACTTGATCCGGGATACCGAAGAAAAGGTGAAGATAATTAGAAACAGTTTGAAAGCGGCCTCAGACCGTTAGAAGTCTTATGCTGATTTAAAACTGAAAGAGATAGAATTTTAGGTTGGTGATAAAGTATTCTTGAAAGTGTCTCCTTGGAAAAAGGTTCTCTTATTTGGTCGTAAAGGAAAACTGAGTCCACGATGTCATCGGGCCATATGAGATCATTGAAAGAACAAAGCCTGTTGCATATCGGTTAGCGTTACCACTGGAGCTTGATAAAATTCATAATGTGTTTCATGTGTCCATGCTACGATGATATCGATCGGATCCTTCACATGTTATTACTCCAACAGAAGTTGAGATTCAGCTGATATGACCTACAATGAAGAACCGATTAAAATACTGCCATATGAAACGAAAGAGTTAAGAAATAAAAAGGTGGCATTGGTAAAAGTACTCTGGCAACAACATGGGTTAGAGGAAGCAATTTGGGAGCCGGAGGATACTATGAGGAAGCAATACCCTAATCTCTTTTCGGGTAAGAATTTTCGAGGACAAAAATTTTTAAGGGGGAGAGTTGTAACAGCCCATTTTCGGTGAGATCGGAAGAGTGGTTTCGGACCACAAATCGAGCAAAAAATAAAAAATTATTTTATTTTATTATGGTTGGTATCATGATAGGAATGTCACATGAAAATTTTGATATGAAAATCTTACCGATTGTGTGTTTAATTAGGGAAAGGACTAAATTGCATAAAATGCAAAAGTTGGGTTCTAGTAGTTATAGGTATCAAATAGCTATGGAATTCAAAACTTTAGGTCCTTATATGGTAATTAGACCATTGAAGACCATTGAAGAGTAGTTAGTAGATATTTTAATGAATCATCCATGGAAAAATTAGAAAAAGGTAGGGACTAAATTGGAAATCAATAAAATTAATAGATGATAATTAATTAAAAAGAAATAAATCATCTATTTTCATATCATCTTCCCCAATTTTTCTATGGAAACCCTAGAAGAGAGGGAGAAAACTTTTCAAGCTTAATAAGGTATGAAATCAAGTCCGTTTTTAGTAATTTCTATATTTTTAGAATCGAGATAGTTTAATATTTCTATTTAGGGGATTTATTTGAAAAGTTATAAAGGTATGAAATTTGGGTCATGGATGAATATGCTGAAAATTAGAAATTTATGGTAGAAAATGAAAGGTTGTTCATAGATAAACAACTTTTACAAAGTAATTTTTGATGAAAATTTGATTTAGGGACTAAAATGAAAAAGTGGTAAAACCCATGGAAAAATTCTAAAATTTGTGAAATGTGTGTGTTGTAAATGTAGTATATAAATTTCATCTAGGCTTGGAAAGTGGGTTAAATTTCATGAATTTCATTTTTCGAGCCTAGAGACACAATCATAATTTTTGAAAAGGATAGGGGCAAAATGGTATTTTTACCTAGGATGTAATAAAATGCAAATGCAAATGAAATGTGATAGATTAATATTTAAATTTATCCATATAGATCTGGAAAGACCAACTATGGAATTAGATCGGGGAAAGCAAAAAGTTTTGGATTAGTTGACATTCAAATACGAACCATTTTCAAGGTAAGTTCATGCAACTTAAATATGTATGTTAATATGCTTGAAATGAATTGTATGATTGTGTGAGATGATATATACATAATGAAATAGTCTTAAGTTGTGAAATATGGACAAATTGTCATGTTCCGGTTGAATGTTAAAATTCGATGGATTAAGGTGATTTCTTGAATAAGAATAATATTGCATATGTTGCAGATAGAATTTACCCGAACGGGTAATTCTAATGTAAGCCCTCTTGAGCTTTTGATATAGATTGGATTTAGTCTGGATGGGTAATTCAAATTAAGCTCTCTAGAGCACATGCTATGGATAGGATTTAGCCTGGACTGGTAATCCTGTTGTAAAATGTATGGCTCAAGAGTGTGCCTTTTTATTTTGTACCTCAATGGGTACTTTTGCACATGAGTATATTACTTGAACATCCATCAAAATTTCAATAGTTCAACGGAAAGGACTCTTGAAGTATGGAAAGATGAAATTAAGGGAAGCTTGTAATGTGATGAGCCCATCTATATTATTTGATATTCATATGATATTATGTGACTAACTTGTTTGAATAAGTGTATGTGTTTAGGTAACTTACCCAAAATTGATGGAATGTAAATTTATGTATGCTTGTGTTAATAAATATGACCGTTAAGTTTATTTTCCATTGTACGAACTTAATAAGCATAAAATGCTTACTCCATTTAATTTTCCCTGTTTCTATAGTGCTCAAAAGCTTGCGAAGGTTGGAGGTCAGTTGGAGCATCAATCACACTATCCACTATCTCATTTTGGTATAAATAGAAATCTCATTTTGGTATAATGGCATGTATAAGCTTATTTGGCCAATGATGGCTTGTAATTTTTGTTTTGTAATCTAGTCATTGGAGTGGCTAGTGATGGTCTAAGTTTGGCCATTTTGAAGTAATATTTTGGTAATCACATAATTGCTTATTACGTGTTAGTTTGTTTGAATTATGTTAGCGTATAAGTTTATGATAAGAGTAAGTTCATATCCTTTGATGCAGGAGATAATACCACATGATTGATGGCTAATTTTATGTGAATATGATGTTGGATTGGTGGATATATGCTTGTGAGTTTTGGTGCAGGAAAATGGTAAGTTTTGGGTGAAAAATAAGGCTAGAAATGGCTTTATTTTGTCCACACGGGTTGACACAGGCCGTGTGTGACGTACGGCCTACCCCATGGGTGTGTGGCCTGGCCGTGTATCCCTTGTACCTAAAAATTTAGAAATAGAATGATCAAAATTGGGCGATGGGTGGGTGTCTCAGCCGTGTGGTTAACATGGCCATGAACACGGGCGTGTTAAATGGCCGTGGGAAAACTACACCTAAATTTTGAAAATTAAATTCTCCACACGGCCAAGCATATGAGCGTGTCACTTGGCCTTGTGACTTTAATTTCTTCATGCTTACAAGTCAGAGAGTTATATGTGTTAGAGACATGGGCGTGTATGACCACACGACCTGATGACACGGGCTTGTCCCTAGACCACACGGGCGTGTGAGCCCTGCAACCTTGTAAAATTTTTGAAATGTAGCGACAAATTTTATAAGTTTTCGATTAAGTCCCGACTTGATTCTAATGCTCGTATTGGACCTCGAGGGTCCAATTACGGGCCATTTTGAATGATCTCGATAAATGAATAGTAATATATGTAAATTATTTGTAAAATATTCTGAAGGTTTTGGTAATACTTTGAAACCCTATTCCGACGACAGATACGAGTTAGGGGTGTTACACCAACACACCACTATGGACATTTAATGCCCATCCATCCCTGCATACCTTTAGAGTGTTCAATGACACTTTCACAGAAACGCAGCTTAGCTGCTAGATCAATATGCAAAAGAGCCAAAATTAGAGTGATACTCATTGTGGCATAGCCACAATTTCAGTACAGACTCCCTTTCTTTTCACAATCTCCCACCACATGTTAATGCAAAATGCAATTATCCGTAACACATGTTCAATCATTCTAATACATTACATAATTAATAAAATAGTTGAGTATTAGAGTGGTATCACAGTGCTCATTCAAGTATGTGATTCACAGATCATCTCAGTATATCAGACAGTTCTCATATAAACAAATTCAGTCATTCATACATTGAGAAAACCAATATCAAAGTTTAGAAACATTCTTTGCCTCATAAACATTTTCTCGGACCCAATATCCTACCACACGGCCTGGGCACACCCCATGTGCCTTGGCCGTGTGGTTTTTAAGCATAAACAATGAATTACACGGCCTGCGCACATGCCCGTGTCTCTGGTCGTGTGGTTTTATACAACAAATAGTGAGTTACACAGCTTGGGCACACGCTTGTGTCCCTGGCCGTGTGATTTTTATACTACAAATAGTGAGTTACATGGCCTGGGCATATGCTCGTGTCCTTGGTCATGTGATTTTTATATTACGAACAGTGAGTTACATGACTTGGGCACACGCTCGTGTCCCTGATCGTGTGAACCTTGCACTAGCATGGCCACACACAGCCTAGACACACGCCCGTGTGGCCTTAATTTAGTAAATAGTGAGTTACATGGCCGTTCACATGGCCTAGTCACACGCCCGTGTGCCTGGCCATGTGGCGTTGACAGTCACCATTTTTGGCGATCCAAAACTTGCAAATTAAAGTTTCTAGTATGCACCTAATTTCGTTTTGATGGAGAAGCAATATGGAGACTACCCGAAACCTAAATAATCGTTCCACAATCAATTACATTATCAATTCCAACATTTAGCAAGATCACTTATAGTTAAAAACATGTCGAAAGGTTCGACACAATTCTATTTGAATTCTCACACTTACCTCGTATGAAACATGAGAAATCAACCTTACACGGTGGATTACCATCTTTTGCAATATCCTTGCCTAAACAAAACAGCCAATCGAGTGTTTAACATAAGATCAACTAAATGAGCAAAGTCTCGTTTTTAATAGAAGAATGTCAATAGAATGAAAATAACAATGAAAGAAAGTTGCAACAGAACTTATGCAAAATTGATCTCACAGGAAACAAGACATCACAATCACACAAGATTAATTGCAGAAAAGAAGAAAGAAGAAAAAGAAATTAAAAAGAAGGAAGAACAGAAAAAATTAAAGAGCTAAAGTTTTGAAAGAAAGGAAAAAAAAAGAACTATAGCTTTTTCTTAAACTGATTTAAATTAACCACCACCCTTCTCGACATTTGTAAAAATATATTCCCAATGCGTACGTTGGGATTTGAACTCAGAACCAAATAGAATACAAACATATGCTTAACCAGTGAACCAGCAGGCTCATTCTTATCACCATTTCACACTGAATTAAACTTAATCAGGTAACGCAGGCTCATGGGTTTATGTAAAAACACAATAAAACCTTCAATGAAGCAACTCGAACTCCAAACCTTAAACCCAGAAGTACATCACAGTACTAGAAATATAGAAATTGATTACTGCAGATTCTAACAATTAAATTCTTAAAATTTTGGGGCATTACAGTCTCCATTACTGGTGGCTTGTCAATAATACTGGCAGCTTGTCTACAATATTGACAGTTTACCTGTATTACTATTGGCTTGTCCATAATACTAGCAACTTGTCTGCAATCTGACAGTTTATATGCATTACTGGTGGCTTGTCCACAATACTAATAGGTTATCTACAATACTGGTGGCTTGTCCACAATATTGATGTGTTATGGACTAGATGAGTTATGGGGAACTCTTATTATGTTGTGTAGCGTAGTTGGGTAGGAACCTTAGTGAAAATACTACATTGACATGTTCATGCATACTAAAATTGTGATTATGTACTGTTCAAAAATTTCTTTGTTGTTGACTAGCTTGACTGTTAATTGTTATTGTTTATTACTATATTTTTTAGTTAAGACTCACATTGAGGCTTTTAGTTCACCCCTTAGTTTACTATTTTTGTAGATAACCCCCAAGGTTAGGATTTGGACACGTTTATTAGAGGAGCTTCTCGGATGTTTTCACTTTTTAAGTACTTTAAACTTACTTTTAATAATTGCTTTGAGACTGTATTAACTTTTATATAGACTTTGGCATGAGACTTTATTTTGGGGGTTTTTATTTTGATTTTCATGACTTTAAGTTTTAAATTGCTTATTTGATATTTAAATGATTGTGCATGAAATATTGGTTTTTAACAAAAATCGATATTATCACTAATTTCCTATGTAATATTGAAAATAAGTTTTAATAAAATACAAATTAGTTTTTGAAATGATTAATCATTACAAGTGAAATTCTGATTTTTGAAATTAACATGTTTTAACGAAATTAAGACAAATAACTAAGTTCACTAGTTTGAATAAAAAACAAATGGTTTTAAAATAGGTTTGAGATTACGAAATTTTTTTCTGTGCCATTTGGTGGAAAATGTAGCCTTCAGAATTCGACCATAACATTTAGTCGAGTTTGGAAGGTTATAGAACCATCTAAAAACATACTAGATAGTTGGCCAACGATGGTCGGGTGCTCGTCGACAGTGGTGGCCAATGACGATGGTGGCTAGTAGCAGTAGTAAACCATGATGGTGATGGTAGTTCAATGAAAGATCCCTTCGGTAAATTGTTCAAGCTTTTGGGTTTTAGGAAACCTAGAAAAGGATTTTGGGCTTTCACCCAAAATACCCAAAGAATGCTATCGGATGATAAATGTAATATCTTTTTCTAAGATGGAATCATGGAATTTTTTGTTGGCTAGAGTCAATTTATTTTCTACTTCAATGTTTTAGAATAATGAAATATAACTTGACTGGAAAAGTATGCTCATGCATATTATGATAAGCCCGCCATATTGCTTAGGGAAAGAATGCCACATGTACTTTTAATTACATTTTAATTATTCATGATCGAAATTAGAAATAAAAACCTTGCATGTTTTCTAAAATATTGAGTGGAAAAAGGTCTCTAAACAGGACCTACAACCTCGATAATGGGTTTCCTATGATGACATGATAATTTGTCAACTCTGAGGCAAGTATTATCATGCGAGTTTAACTGAGGAGATTTCCTTTAAGAAGATAACTAGTCATACATGTTACCGTTAAGATTGTCCCATGATACTCGTTCGTAGTACATGTTATCATAGATGTTAAGTTGATGGTTATTTACTCAAGATCATTCGAGTTAAGTAACTTCCCACGAAGCTCTACTTAAGTTAGAATGATGACCAAAGGTGAAATGATTATTAGTAGGAGTGAATACCAAAGGCATTAGGGTCACGTATTAATTGTATGGAAATCCATGTTTTTACTAGATGGCTTAGGATTACCCCAAGGTAACTTATTTCCTATGTGTAGGAATTATCATTGCTACGACTTATAAATGTTTTTAAGGTTTAATGTAAGACGCATGCATTATCTTAATGCATATCATGTGTTGAAAAATGGTTTTTCAAAATATTTGCTTAATACAAAGATATTAGTGAATGAATTTGTTTCTACAGTTCGAAAATGGTTCCCATTCCCTTACTTTATATCATTATTGAAAACAATTTGAATGGAAACATATATAAGGATAGGAAAATGAACCTCATGATTGTATCAAGAAACGATAAACTTAAGATGATTTTTGATAAAAAATGTCGTTTAGCCAACTGATTTGCCTTAATTCGTTGTATCAAATTAAACTATTTTCATACTTAAGGAGCTTATATAAAAATATTTGATATGTTTTTATTTAGTTTTCATTTTTAGTTTATAAATAATAAAAAGTGTAATTTGAGCCATTTATATGACTTTAAGGGCCAAAATATGCCTAAAGGTAGGCTAACGTATTCGATGAGTGTGCATCACATCATTTAAAGGCATAGGAACACAAGACTGGCCGTGATGTTCCAACACAGAGTTTCGATGTCACAACTTAGTGAGCAGAGCACTCAAAAGGAGAAAACGACCTTCAATGTTGCAACATAGACTGAGTGTGTCATAACACAACCCTACACTCCAGCTTGAGCTTGTAAACTAGCATCAGTGTCGTGACATTGGCAAGAGGGTGTCGCGACATCTCCTTGACAAGAGGAATCAATGAGCCAATGGCATTTTGGTCTGCACAACAAACTTTAATGCAAAAATGTCAGTTGAATTAGGTCAATAGATGACGACCAACCCTAAGCCTATAAATAGACAACTCTATACACTTCATAAATAGTTTTTATTCAAGTTTTAGGTTACAACTTCCATTTAGTTTTGTTTTTAGTTTCTTTATAAATTATTCCGTACTTAGGTTTTCTTTTATCATTGTAATTTTACTTTTGTTTCTATTTCATTCTTCGGAGAATCTGATTTGTGGAGACAATCGACTCTTTGTGGATAATCATTCGATCTAAATCAATATAACAAGATTTTTCTTAAACTCTTTACTTAATCTATTTTTTTATGTTTATCTTTGCAATTAAGTTTATGATCTTTATTAAATCCATGAGAAATTAATCCCTTTATGGAGGATTAATGAATGAATGTGGGATTAACTCTTGTGTAGGGTTTCTTAGCGGATCAGCAGGTTGGTATAGGAAGGAATTAAAACCCTAGGTCTGACAACTCTAGGAAGTCATCTAGGTGGGAATGAACCCAAAATTAATATTGCCTATCCATGAACACCTTACCCCAATCCAGTTTGGACTGTAAGGTCGAGAGATAATTAGTTCTTGCCAACTCATTAGTTTAGTGGAAGATCGAGAGATCTTGCTAGGTTAATGACTAGTTGATTAAATAGAACCTAGAATAAGAGTTATTTATGACCATCGAAACAAGTTAGCCTTCCATTCATAGAATCAATAAAATCTACAAATTATATTTTCTTCTTTGTTTTTATGCATTTTAATTATTTTTATAAAATATGATTTTTCATCACCTTAGGATTCATCACGATATAATTTAATTAAATTACTAATTAGATTTGTTAACATAAGAGTTAGGATTAGTTTAGTTTCACCTCCCTTGGGTATGTTCCTCTGAGTACTTCAGTACTTTGTTGTATAAATCTATATTACAACCTAACTCGTCTACTTGCGTAAGCCACCTAACGATAATATTTGGTTACAAGATTTACAATATAGACATTAGTACATCCGGAGGCGGTCACCAACCAAGCTAAAGCTAAAACTCTCTAGCGTGAATCTAATGAGATAGATTGTTGGCACATACTGGAAAAATGTGATTAGTACCTTATTTACGCAAATGGAGAGTTGTGATTCTACCAAAGCGATATTAGACAAACTATAAAACATGTTCAAAGGTGAAGCTACCTTGGCTTGATAATTCGTGATAACTAGTTTGATTAATGTCCAGCAGAAACTCGACACTCTTGTTAAAGAAAATATGATTACTTTATGGGCAACTTTTCATAAGATAAAGACAATGAGGGCAACTTGGACTAGAACATACAAATCAAAATTGAGTTCAAAACATTTTCCAAGGATTTTGTAGGCTTTAGGGTCGCATACAACCTTAAGAACCAGAAATCGATGCTTACACAACTCATGAAGGACTTAAATCTTATGAGTTAATTTTGAATGGCGATCAATCGGTCTGTAAAGCAGAAGCTAACTTAGAAACTAGTTTTTCCTCTAGAGGGAAGGGAAACCAGGCTCAGAGAAAGAAGGCTAAGTCTTTTTGTGTAACACCCCTAACCCGTATCTGTCACCGGAACAGGGTTACAGAGCGTTACTAGAGATTTTCGAAACATTTACAAACATTTCATGTTAATCACTATTCATTTACTAAGATTATACATAACGTCCTTTAAATGGGACCTCGAGGTCCAATACGAGTATTAGGAACAAACCGAGACTAAATAGAGATATTAGGAAATTTTTTGTGAAATTCCAAAATTTTTTCCAAGTACAGGGCTCACACGCCCGTGTTGTCTAGGGACACGCCTGTGTGGTAGGGCCTTGTGGTCTCATGTGCCCGTGTCCCTAACCCATGTAACTCTTTGACTTCTAAGGCATGAAGAATTTTAAGTCACATGACCAAGTCACACACCCGTGTACAAGGCTATGTGGCAAATTTTTATTTTTGAAATTAGGTGCAGTTTTCACACGGCTGTGTAACACGCACATGTTCAAGGCCGTGTCAATCACAGGCTGAGACACACGCCCCTGTCTCTACCCGTGTGCTCAATTTTGAGCATTTGGTTTTCTCAAATTTAAGGTGCAGGGGCACACGGCCTAGACACACGCCCGTGTGGACAAAATGAAGCCATTTCTTAGCTTCATTTTCTCACCTAATTTTACCAACAATGTAACACCCCTTACCCATATTCAACGTCGGAATAGGGTACGAGGCATTACCAAAACACATACACTTGAAAACGATTAAACCGAAGTCATAAAATTTCATCCAAATTATACAAAAGGAACTGCAAAATATTAAAGGCCAACATTTTAGGCCAAACCAATTATGACATATACAAATGACTAAGTCTCCTATACATGCCATAAACTTAAGAGGTTTGTATTCACTTTTACCCCACGATGATAGCTTGATAGTGTGATTACATCTCCATGATCTCCAACTCGAGTTAGCATACACCCCTATAAGATATGGGAAATGAAGGAAGTAAGCTACAAAGCTCATAAGTAAGTATGTAAATAATAAGTGATTTATTAACAGGCTTTTATAAATCTTCACAATATGTTCTCAAGATAATACAATCATAATTGACCATAGTTCCACTTTTTATTCATGTTCATCTCAAGCTATCTACTAGTGTCACAGTCACTAAATTATTTATATCTGGAGCTATGGAACTCCAAATTAAGATCTGTTAATTTTCCATGAAACTAGACTCATATATCTTCTTATCATAAAATTTCCAAAATTTTTGGTTTAGCCAATAAATACAATTTATTCATTAAAGATTCCCTTGTTTTACTATTCGACTATTCTGATCTCTCTTCACTACGAATCAATTTTCTCCTCGTACAGAGTTCATATGACCTTATTTAGTTCATTTGAAAGTAGACTCATTAAGGATTTCATGCATATAATTTATATCCCACAATTATTTTTTTACAAGTTTTAATGATATTTATAAGGAAGAACAGGGGATCACGTAATCATTCTGAACCAGTCTCACAGAAATTCAAATTTTTCAAAATATACAAATTATTTGTTTGCTATGTTATTTTATATAAAAATAGACTCAATAAGATTTAAATCAATATCTCATGAAACTTATAATTCTCTACTATTTTTAGTTATTTTTCAAACTCATGTCACTGCTGCTGTCCAACAGTTTTATTGTAAATTTTTGCTCTCTCTTTCACTTTAGTTGTGTTCATCACTTGCTTATACCAACCTTTTCCAATTTTCGATTACATACCGAACATATTGTTCATACGTACATTTGCCACATTTCTCAATTGGTCACATTCACACTTGCACTTATTCATAACATGATCGCACCAATCATCATTAGTAAATTATCTCGTTGAACCCCTTTGGAAAATGCCCGATACTCGGTGGTCTCAGCACAAAGCTCCACCTACACATAATTCGGCTTTCTTGTACACATGGTGAAGGTCCCTTTTCGCCTATGTGACCTAGCCATTCCATCTCGTAACTTTCTTTTCTACATGGTGTCCAACACTAGGAACCACTCATGTGACCTAGCTACTCATAACCCGTAACTTTCTTATACACATGGTATACACACAGCATTGCACATCTGACCTAGTTACATATGAAATTATTATCTCGTAGCTTTCTTGCACACATGGTGAAAGTCCCTTATCATCCATGTGGCCTAGCTACATATCAAATTTTGCCATCTAGTAGCTTTCTTGTGCACACGATGAAGGTCCCTTATCACTCGTGTGACCTAGCTACATATTGTCCGTATCTCTCGATTTTTCGAAGATTCAATCGAGAATTTCCTATTCCATTCATTTTCATACTTTAGTTATCACCTAATGATTTCCATAATATCTAGCAAAATAATTATTGTACAAGTAAAATAAATGCATTATTTACATATAAACTTTCTTGTCGAAATCTTGTCAGGTACAACCATGTAGCAACTCATACAACCCATATAATATTAATTTAACATTCAATTCCTGTAACATTAATTTGCCATTCAATTTCACATGACACAATAAACATCACATTTTCCATACCATACATACCATCCATCAACTTATCCTAAACATATTAAATCATACAATTTATGCCATATCAATAGAAAATTACAATTCAAGCATGGTATTGCATTATTATTAACACACGAACTTACCTCGAATGCCGAAACGGTCATTTTACCAACTTTCCTGATTTTTTGATTTTCCTCCTATTCTAGGTGTAACAGCCCAAACCCGGCCCAATCGTTAGGACCGAATATGGGTCGTTACTAAGAAGAAGTTATTGAAACCCATTTTCTAAATCCACTTAAGTTTTGTTGAAAACTGCTCATTTTAAGTTATCTTGCTGAAATTATACTTAGTCCAATTTGAACATTTAATTAAGTCAAGTTGTTACACAAATTTTCAGATGTGCCCGATGGCACGATAAAACATTTTTCGTGTTAATTTTATAAAACGCGTGATTCAAATTTCATAGTACAAATAAAAAAAATATCCAACATAAAAAAAACCAAAGTAAAGTAATATGAGGCCTTATTACATCCAAAATAAAACAACCCAATAACCAAATTTAAAATAACAAGAATTAAAGTCCATTAAATTTTAAGTCCACCGCATGGCCTCCTCAAGTCCCTCCTACCCATGTCCGCGATCTAAGCATCACCGAAAAATTAATGGAGAAGGTGAGTCACCAAGACTCAAGATGTAACCCTTCCCCGCTTTAAAATATATTTCATACACAAAATATAACATCTAATATGCAAAATAATGTGTACCCAACCTAGCCAACCATACGCCATCGTCTCACCCTGCTGTGGTACCAAACCACCGGTGGTGCTAAACCACCGGTGACATATAGTCACAATGTGTTACTAAAACACCGTGTCCGTAGACACAAATCGGGTGATGGGGCCAACCCATCGTGTGATACCAAATCACCGGCGACGATCCCATATCTCAAGTGGGGCCAACCCACGGTGGTGTTAACCACGTGGACAAGTCGCTATTGAGGTACCAAACCTCCGAGGTACCAAACCTCCGTGACATATAGTCACGGTGTGCTACTAAAGCACCGTGCCCGCTTAAGGCACAATATCACCGCCTCCACTCATCAATCCCACAATGATAAACATACATATATTTCATGCCATCACATTCTTAAATTTCATGTGTCAACACATCATGCTTACCAAAAGCATTAATAATAATAAATCACATTACGTGTACTTACCGAATCACCACTTATACCGATTTGGTATTCATTCCAATGCTACATTCATAAAAGATGAGCATTCACAAAGTTAAGCATATTTAATATATTATATAGTGTGTATGTACACACCGTCACCACCGGATAGTCTAAATCCCAAAGAAAGCGTTGGTCACCACAGATTCACTTGACCTATATTCGCCAAATCCATGGATTAGTCCTATGGCCTATTCGCCAAATTAAACAATTTAAAGGGTAACCTTTTGTACCCAATCCTTACCTAGTCTCTTTGAATACTAGCCTCGGTGCCCAAATCACTAATCTGATTCACAAACTATAATCGGTCAACATAAATAATCACAACCCTTTTAAATGAACACCAATCTATATGTAACTCCTCATCAAGATTGATTGACTAACGCTATTAACTTACTTGCTTATCTCCAAATCCCAAGATCCTACAATGGATTAGTTTAATCTGTGATTAGTATCCTTAATCAATAATTGCGAAACCCATACCTATCTTTACCAAAGTCGACTTAATGAAATACCAATAATATAGGCATTCGCCTAAGATCCTTACCTTCCAAATCGCCAACAAAAGATGCCTACTTCTCATGCACACAATTCGCCAAGTAGAGCTTAAAGAAAAGGGATTTTGGCACTTTGATGGAAGTTAGATTCGCTTTTTGGAGGTAGGACAATAGGGGTTTTGATCTATGAAGAAAACAAATAGATGGGCTATGGAGATGTGGAGGATTCGGCTAGTAGAAAATAAAAGAAGAAGGGATTAAAGAATTAGGTTTCGGCAAGGGTAAGTAATGAGAGTTTCGGCTAGGGTTTTGGAGAGGATGTAAAAAGAAAAAGAAAATATATGATGAGAGGGTTTAGAGATTCGGCTAGCAAACTTGGAAAAAAGAAAATAAGGTGATCCCTTAGGTGCTTATATAAGCATTCGGCAACTCCCCCCCTCCTTCCATGAGTCCTAGCCGTCCACTCCTCCTCAACAAGGAGTCCAAGTTCCATCTTAACTCCTTGAATCACTCTAGGCCAACCATTTAGTTTAATCCTAACTATTTTGATTTAATTTCCAATAATAAGTATTAATCCCTTAATAATCCATGTGATATCCCCTATTATCCTCACAAAATAAAAAATAAAATCCCCTTTTAAAAAAAACTCATATTATCCTTGATTATCTAAAGAAAATAAAAATTTAAAGAGAGATAGGACTCTCCCTCATGTGCCGCCCATCATGTTGCCAAAAGAGGATTTTGTGACTCAACCAAGGCTCTCCTTGCTCCTAGGTGGCGCCACATGTAGCTCTTAAGTGGGCTTGCTTTGCCACTTGGTCTAAGCTCATTTTATGTCCAAATTATCCCCATTTATTCTTATAACACCCTCTTGCTAAGGCTTCCTACCTTAAAAATTAAAACTAAAATTTCCTACCAAATCGAGCCAACACAAAGCCTTAAATTAAACTCTATTATTCCATGAATAATATCTCAACAGCTTCTTACATGAGAAAAATAATTAAATTCCAAATAACCCCATTTTTGGGATGTTACGCTTACCCCTTAAAATAAATTTCATTCCAAATTACATAACTAAAACAGATGAGGGTATTGTCGCCAGATCACATCCTCGTGTTCCCAATGTAGCTTCCTCAACACCATGATTCCGCCATAGCACTTTTACTAAGGGCATCGACTTCCTACGTAGAACCTTTATATCTCTATCCAAGATCCGAACAGTTCTTCCTCAAAAGATAAGTCCGCTAACTTCGATTTCATCACGCACCACATGTGATGGATCCGACCGATACCGCCTTAACATTGATACGTGAAAGACGCCATGTATCCGACTTAACTCTGCGGCAGCTCAAGTCGATAAGCTACCGGTCCTATCCGCTTAACATCAGATATGGGCCAATGAATCTTGGGCTCAACTTCCCTTTCGCCCAAATCTTAGTACCTTCTTCCAAGGCGACACCTTCAGAAGACCTTGTCTCCCACAAAGATACTCCATTTCCTTGCGTTTGAGATCGGATAAGACTTCGCCTATCCGATGCTTCCTTGAGACGAGATCGAATCACTTTGACTTTGTCTTCGCCGCTACCAATTGGGCCCAACACTTGTCGCTCACCCAACTCCGCCCAACACGCTCGGGTTCGGCATTTCCGCCCATACAAGGCCTCAGATGGTGCCATCTCAATACTCGCTGATAGCTATTGTTGTAGGCGAACTCACTAGAGGTAAGAATTCCTCCCAACTACCTCGAATTCCAAGACACAACCCTCAAAGATATCTTCTAAGATCTCAGAGGACCTTTTCGGACCGCTCGTCTCGTCGAGGATGGAAAGCGGTCTCGAATCCAACCGCTGCACTCCAACGCTTGATGTAACGCTCTCCAAAACCTCAAGTGAACCTTGGGTCCCTATCCGAGATAATCGATACGGTACACCATGCAATCGACTATCTCGCCACATACAACTTTGCTAGTTTCGAGTGAGTAGTCCATTCTCACCCAGATGAAGTGAGTCGATTTAGTCGACGGTCTCACGATAACCCAAACCGCATCTTTCTTGTCAAGCGTAAGGGTAGACCATCGACGAAATCCATAGTGATCCGCCCCACTTCCATTGAGGGATCTTAACCGGTTGAAGTAACCCGATGGTAATCGGTGTTCACTTAACTCGCCGACACGCCAAACACTTCCCTACTTAACTCCGTTATCTCACGCTTCAACCCGCCACCGTAATCGCTTCAGAGATCTCCATACATCTTGCTTCCTCCCGATGCATAGCGATGGGTGCTATGAGCATCCCGAGAATTTTCGCCTCAACTCCATATCTTTTGGCATACAAGGCCGCCCCCGAAAACATAGCACACCATCACCAAATGACTATACCCTCTACACCACCATTCTCGAACTTGTATTCTCTTCGCATTTAGCCCTTCATCCACTAACTGCTTGCTCTTAATCTCCTCGATCCATGTTGGCTTAACTTGAAGTTCTCGCCAAAAGGCTTCCATCGTCATATAGGCTCAATCGAGCGAACATTGCTCTTAAATCCGCCACGACCTTCCGGCCAACGCGTCACCACCACGTTAGCCTTACCCGATGATATTCGATGGAACAAAGTAGTCCTTTAATGTACTCAATCCATCGGCGCCGTCCTCGATTCAGATCCTTCGTGTCAAGATACCTCAAACTTTTGTGGTCCGTAAATTACCGATTTCTCCCCATAAAGATAATGTCTCCATACTTTTAGGGCGAAGACGATCATGCTAACTCTGTGTCATGAGTTGGATAGTTAACCTCATGCGGCCTTAGCCGACGGACGATAGGCTACTACCTTCCCATCTCAGATCAAGACACACCCCAAACCGGTGTGAGATGCATCACAATAGATCGTGAATAATTTCCCGCTTCTAAGTTGCACTAAAACCGAGCTTACAAAATTTTTCTTAGCTTATCAAAGCTTCCTTGTCGCTTCCGACCATACAAACGGAACACCTTTCCTTAGCAACTTGGTTAATCGGTCTTTGCGATCGAGAGAACCTTCCACAAATCTTCTAGAATACCTCGCTAACCCCGTAAAACTTCAGATCTCCGCCATCGACTTAGGCGGTTTCCACTCCAATACCGCTTCAATCTTATGGGATCCACTCTAATCCTTCCACGATACTACGTGACCTAAGAAAGTCACCTCCTCACCAAAATTGCACTTCATCGAATTTGGCATACAACCGCTTTTCCTCAACACTTGTAGGACTATCCGTAAATGCTTGTCGTGCTCCTCCTCCGTCTTAGAGTAAACCAATATGTCGCCAATGAACACTACGACGAATTGGTCCAAGTATTGTTGAAAACTCGCTCATTAGATCCATGAACGCCACGGTGCATTGGTCAACCCGAATGGCATAACTAGGAACTCGTAATGCCCATACCGAGTTCAAAAGCCGCTTGTGAACATCGCCCCTTCACCTTAAGTTGATGGTAACCCGACCTAAGGTCTATCTTTGAAAACACCGACGCCCTTCAATCGGTCAAACAAGTCATCGATCCGTGGCAATGGGTACTTGTTTTGATCGTTAACTTGTTTAATCGACGGTAATCGATGCACATTCGCATAGAACCGCCCTTCTTCTTGACAAACAACACAGCGCCCCACGGAGATATGCTAGGTCAAATAAACCCTTTATCCAAGAGCTCTGAATTTGAGCCTTCACCCACCAATTCCTTTGGTGCCATTCGGTAAGGTGCTATAGACACAGTGCTGCTCCGTAGCACGCCTATACCGAATTCGACTTCCGATCCGGAGGTAGACCCGAAGTTCTTCGGGAACACATCAAGAAATTCCCCAACCGTTCGGACCTTTCCAATCACGACTCCTTAGCTTCCAAAGCACAAATTCAACCAAATACGCCTTTACAACCCTTCTTAACCATCTTTTCCGCCTTTCAAGGCAGACACCACATTGGATAGGTAATTCCTTCTATCACCTATCATAACCACTTCACCATTCTCAACCGTTTAAGAACCATGCGCTTAGCCACAAGAATCCAAATTCGCCGATACTTAGCCACCAATCCATTCCAAGGATCAAATCGAACTCCCGAATGGTAGTTCCATCGATCACCAAATACGACCCCTCTAGAGTTCTAGGGTACGCCTCTAAAAAGTTTGTCTACCACTACAGAGTGACCTAAAGGACTCACTACATACCATCTCCCTAGCAGCAGCCTCGAGTCTAGGTTCAAAGTCTCTACCACACCATCAAGCTATGTACGAATGTGTAGACCCCACATCAATCAATGCATAATAAGGGAGACCAAAATCGAAACGCATCTCGGTTATAACATCCGGCAAGTCACCCTCCTCGCGACGCCTTGCAGATAGACTAATCCAGTCGTTTAGCCTCAGTGTTGCTCGAACCTACCCCGAGTTCCTCGACCTCTGCTAGGACCATTGCTTCCTCTCGCCATTGCCACGACCCCTCTCGGTCCCACATTTCGGTCCCGAGTACTTGTTCTCCTCCGGTGATTCCGAGCTCGCCGGGGACAATCTCGACCCGATGTTCTAAAGATCCACACTCAAACATCCTCTATCACCGGTCGAACATCCTCCCAATGGGACTTCCCACAACGATCAGACCGAGCCTCCTCGATTATTAGCTACGGCCTTGTCACCGACGGCCCACTCGCTTAGCCTTCTTCTCGATCATTACCATCGGATCCAAATTGACCCAAATCCTCTCTTCGATTATTTCTACTATAATTCGCCTCACGCCTCCTTGATCCCCGGCAACTTTAGCCTTTTCCACCGAGATGGAAACTCCCGAACTTGTCATGGGCAATCAAGAGCCTCAAGTCATCTCTTGAGTCCGTCCTCAAAGCGGACATATACGGCTGTGTTCAAGTGGCTACGATTTCTCCGCATACCTACTCACTTTAAAACTCCGCTTCATACTCTGGCCACGGACTTAGTTCCTTGTACTAGACCCGAAAAGCCTTCCTCTGCTGCACGGTGTAGCCGGTGCCCACATACTTCTTCCGAAAGGCGGTTTTAAAGTAGTCCCACGAAGATCATCACCGTGGCTCCATCCCGAATCGTCACCACCACTGCACGCTTCATCCTTTAGAAGCGACAATCGCCTTTCACTTTTTCCTCCTCGCTAGGTCAAGATCATCCATTATCCTTTCAGAGATTCCACCAATACTGCTACACTGGTGCCACTCGACACACCCTTTAACACCTCACCATGGACCGAATCCGCCGGAATGATTTTCGAGCTCCTAAATTTTCGCCACCTCAGCCACCAATTCGAGGACTCAGAACACCGCCATGAGCATCGCCTCCTCCCGCCTCGATCTCGCCTCCTCCGCTCCAAAAGTTTGAGGTGGTGGTGGCGGTGGTACATCATTTTAACCTTGTCCCGACTGACGGGTTCGTATACATCGCCATCCTACCCCTACCAAGGCCCACGGCCCACGCCCTCTAGAACTCATCCTATCTATCGCGCTTTTAACTGATTAAGAGAAATTTTATGTATTAGCATTTGTTCCACTTCATTACTCACAAGAAATTTTATGAATAAATTTTAATTAGGATTCTTTCGTGCAAACAAGGTCTCATCTTCTATCCTAGTTCACACAAGGGAGTTCTTGCATCCATTCCCTAATACTTTCCATACCTATTCGCTTCTTTGGACATCTCTCCCCATTTCTAACCTGTGGTATTTTCGCCATTTTCCTCAGGTATTTTCGTAATAAAAGAAATTTTAAAACTTTAGTAGAGTAGGTTGTTTTGAAACTCCCAAACCTGGAGGGTTTTTCTAAAAAGTTGTAAAATTTTAAAGATACATCATCACTTTGCCGTGGGGTATTTTGGTAATTTTGTCCGTCAGGGTAATTTTGTAATTTTGTAAAACAAGGGTGTTTTAACCATTATAAAACTCGAGGGTCCTTTTGAGAATTTTCCTTCTTAAAACGGTGATGTTGCAAAAATTTTTGTACTCGTGGGCATTTTGGTAATTTTGTAAGTTGAGGCGCTTTAATTTTTCCAAAACCAAATATTTTGGTTGATGATTTTCAAGGCTAAGTTGTTGAATATTTATAGAATAGTTAAAATTTTTGGACAAAATCATTGATTTGATATTTTATGAACCGGGGTATTTTAGTAATTTTACCCTAAGGGCATTTTTGTAATTTTTCCGTAAATCAAGTTTTTCAAGGAAAACGTTGTAAAAATGATGTTTTCCGATTTGAAAGAGTTATTACGTAAATTTTGAAAACATTAGGGTTCTTGTTGTTTCGCTCCTTTCAAAACATGGCTAATTCCCTTTCTAGTTTTAGTCATTGGGTTTAGCCTATGACCGAGCCTTCTTGGTCGTGGTGAACCCAAGCTACGCACTGTGTGTTTCGTGTGGAGAGGAGGTGAGTCACGCGATCGCTTAAATACCAAGCTCCCACCGAACCTTTCTAGACATGCGCATGTGGGTTACCACACCACCGAGCCCTCCGAGTTAGGGTGAACCCGAGCCACGCACTGTAGGATACCGCAAGAGGTGGTGAGTCACCTGACCGCTTAAATACCAGGCTCTTCCTGCCCAATCCTAGACATGCATGTGGGGTTACCACACCCTAGCTCAAAGACTAAGTCATAGATTGGTTTAGTTCTTTAAATCTTATGTTTAGCTTGTGTGTTTGAGTAATCTAATCCTAGGGTTCAAATTCCTATAAGTCTATCTACGCTCCATGCTTCCTACCCTTCTACGTAATATAATCCACAAAGAAGTCTAGAGGTACTTACACGGGCGGATCGGTCTTGAGACTTGGGCCATGCCGCTTTAAAACCAAAAAAACAATTAATAAGGCCTATTAAAACATTTTTGGGCCTTGGGCCCCACAAATGAAGTTTTGAACTGGCTCGATACCAATTTGTAATAATTTCAAACCCTACCCAATCGTTAGGACCAATATGGGTCGTTACTAAGAAGAAGTTATTGAAACCCATTTTCTAAATCCACTTAAGTTTTGTTGAAAACCGCCATTTTAAGTTATCTTGTCAAATTATACTTAGTCCAATTTGAACATTTAATTAAGTCAAGTTGTTACACAAATTTTCAGATGTGCCCGATGGCACGATAAAACATTTTTCGTGTTAATTTTATAAAACGCGTGATTCAAATTTCATAGTACAAATAAAAAAAAATATCCAACATAAAAAAAAAACCAAAGTAAAGTAATATGAGGCCTTATTACATCCAAAATAAAACAACCCAATAACCAAATTTAAAATAACAAGAATTAAAGTCCATTAAATTTTAAGTCCACCGCATGGCCTCCTCAAGTCCCTCCGGCTCCATGTCCGCGATCTAAGCATCACCTGAAAAATTAATGGAGAAGGTGAGTCACCAAGACTCAGTATGTAACCCTTCCCGCTTTAAAATATATTTCATACACAAAATATAACATCTAATATGCAAAATAATGTGTACCCAACCTAGCCAACCATACGCCATCTGCTCACCCTGTTGTGGTACCAAACCACCGGTGGTGCCAAACCACCGGTGACATATAGTCACAATGTGTTACTAAAACACCGTGTCCAGAGACACAAATCGGGTGATGGGGCCAACCCATCGTGTGATACCAAATCACCGCGACGATCCCATATCTCAAGTAGGGCCAACCCACGGTGGTGTTAACCACGTGGACAAGTCGCTATTGAGGTACCAAACCTCCGAGGTACCAAACCTCCGTGACATATAGTCACGGTGTGCTACCAAAGACCGGTGCCCGCCGGCACAATATCACCGCCTCCACTCATCAATCCCACAAAGATAAACATACATATATTTCATGCCATCACATTCTTAAATTTCATGTGTCAACACATCATGCTTACCAAAAGCATTAATAATAATAAATCACATTACAGGTACTTACCTGAATCACCACTTATACCGATTTGGTATTCATTCCAATGCTACATTCATAAAAGATGAGCATTCACAAAGTTAAGCATATTTAATATATTATATAGTGTGTATGTACACACCTGTCACCACTGGATAGTCTAAATCCCGAAAGAAAGCGTTGGTCACCACAGATTCACTTGACCTATATTCGGCCAAATCCATGGATTAGTCCTATGGCCTATTCGGCCAAATTAAACAATTTAAAGGGGTAACCTTTTGTACCCGAATCCTTACCTAGTCTCTTTGAATACTAGCCTCGGTGCCCAAATCACTTAATCTGATTCACAAACTATTATCGGTCAACATAAATAATCACAACCCTTTTAAATGAACACCAATCTATATGTAACTCCTCATCAAGATTGATTGACTAACGCTATTAACTTACTTGCTTATCTCCAAATCCCAAGATCCTACAATGGATTAGTTTAATCTGTGATTAGTATCCTTAATCAATAATTGTCAAACCCATACCTATCTTTACCAAAGTCGACTTAATGAAATACCAATAATATAGGCATTCGCCTAAGATCCTTACCTTCCAAATCGCCAACAAAAGATGCCTACTTCTCATGCACACAATTCGCCAAGTAGAGCTTAAAGAAAAGGGATTTCTGACTTTGATGGAAGTTAGATTCGCTTTTTGGAGGTAGGACAATAGGGTTTTGATCTATGAAGAAAACAAATAGATGGGCTATGGAGATGTGGAGGATTCGGCTAGTAGAAAATAAAAGAAGAAGGGATTAAAGAATTAGGTTTCGGCAAGGGTAAGTAATGAGAGTTTCGGCTAGGGTTTTGGAGAGGATGTAAAAGGAAAAAGAAAATATATGATGAGAGGGTTTAGAGATTCGGCTAGCAAACTTGGAAAAAAGAAAATAAGGTGATCCCTTAGGTGCTTATATAAGCATTCTAACTCCCCCTCCTTCCATAAGTCCTAGCCGTCCACTCCTCCTCAACAAGGAGTCCAAGTTCCATCTTAACTCCTTGAATCACTCTAGGCCAACCATTTAGTTTAATCCTAACTATTTTGATTTAATTTCCAATAATAAGTATTAATCCCTTAATAATCCATGTGATATCCCCTATTATCCTCACAAAATAAAAAATAAAATCCCTTTTAAAAAACTCATATTATCCTTGATTATCTAAAGAAAATAAAATTTAAAGAGAGATAGGACTCTCCCTCATGTGCCGTCCATCATGTTGCCAAAAGAGGGATTTTGTGACTCAACCAAGGCTCTCCTTGCTCCCTAGGTGGCGCCACATGTAGCTCTTAAGTGGGCTTGCTTTGCCACTTGGTCTAAGCTCATTTTATGTCCAAATTATCCCCATTTATTCTTATAACACCCTCTTGCTAAGGCTTCCTACCTTAAAAATTAAAAACTAAAATTTCCTACCAAATCGAGCCAACACAAAGCCTTAAATTAAACTCTATTATTCCATGAATAATATCTCAACAGTTCTTACATGAGAAAAATAATTAAATTCCAAATAACCCCATTTTTGGGATGTTACACTAGGTCCAAATCTCATTTTTTGGGGTCTAAAACATCACATTTCACTTATTTAATTAATGTACTACTCAAAATAGTCCCTAACTCAAACTTTGGCAAAATTATAATTTTGCCCCTAAACTTTTGCATAATTAAAATTTTACCCCTAGGCTCGAATATTAAACTTCATCCCTTATTCTTATGTTTTATAACATGCTGAACATTTTTCCCTTCTATAGTAACATCAAATTTTCACTGTAACATGTACTTATGAACATTAGGTATTTTTACCGATTTTGTCGTTTTACTCGTTTTCACGTAAAATCGCTTAACAAAAGTTGTTTAACATAATTTCAGCCTTCATATTCTATCATAAAATATCAAAATAAATACATTTCACCTATGGGTATTTTTCCAAATATGAACCCTAGGTTAAATTATTGCAAGAATAAGTTAAACCAAGTTACCAGGATTCTAAAAACGTAAAGAACATTAAAAACAGGGCTTGGAATCACTTACTATGGAGCTTGGAAGCTTGAAAAAACCCTAGCTATGGAGAAACCTTGTAATTTCATCCTAATGAAGAAGATGGACATATTTGGCATTTAAATTTTGTTTTTAATTCATTTAATTCACTAAATTACCAAAATACCCCTTAAAAAAATCTTTTGAAACATACCCATCCATGTCCATTTTTGTCCACCAACTTAACCAATGGTCTAATTTTCATTTAAGGAACTCCAATTTAAAATTTCATAACAATTGGACACCTCTAACATGTAGAACTCAACTTTTGAACTTTTTACAATTTAGTCCTTTTGACTAAATTGAGTGCCCAAACGTCGAAATTTTCGAACGAAATTTTCACGAAATCTCTCTGCAAAATCATAGACCATAAAAATATAATAATAATAAATTTTATTATGTCGAATTTGTGGTCTCGAAACTACTGTTTCGACTAGGCCTTAATTCGGGATGTTACATTTCTTCCCCCCTTTTAGGATTTTCGTCCTCGAAAATCTTACCAAAAGAGTGGTTTAGTATCTTTCTCTTAATTTCCAACATCACTAAATAATCTTTTTCAAGACGATACTTTCAGAAACACTCTATCATCGATCTGAATCCTAATATAACTCAGTGAATCCTATCAAACAAAGAATTGATACATATTGAAATTATTATGCTAATTCTATCAAACGTTCAAAAACAACCCACTAGCATTTCTCTTGGCTTCCCATAGATCAATCGATAATCACTCACAATCTTTCAATAGCTTAATTCATAACCACTATCTTAAACTCAAATTTTGCTATGCCATCAGATATATTAAACTCTCGAAACCAGGAAACATATGAAAATCCTCGTTAAACAAACAAAGTCATCAAATTTTTAAATACGACATAATAATAACCATCTCTAAATCACTAGTCGAACAGTTCTTTTTAATGTGACATTAACCGTATGAAAACATGAACCATCACTTTATATTCTAGCAAGAAAACTCATTCTAACTGCTTCACTAGTGCATCAACGAAAAAATCATAAACTCATTACTCAATTCCAACTGAACTCAAAACTAGAGCTTCGGTTAATAATACCTTCAATTGCTTTAACTTTGTTAGTACACCAAGACCATTCAAACTTTCACAAATATGATAACTTTTCCAATCAAAACAACTTTAACTTATAATAACATCATCCGGTTAGAATCATCCAATAAGCATATCTCTATATTATGCTTTCTAAAATATAATTTCTTTATTCTGACTATCCGTCTTCATATTCATGAATACACAAAATTTATTCTCTTAGTTGAGGCATGTTTAAATATACATAACTCAAATCATATCTCAACAAATCAGTTCACTCATATAAAAACAACTGAGTTGATTTCAGCTATCGAATAATAACATATCAATATACACTTTTCTTCATGTTGAGGATACAACTCAAATATACAATCTTTCAAAATTGTTTTAGCATGCAAATCAAAGATCTTTTAAACCGTATTAGCTCGAGGAAATGGATATCCTGATTGAACTCATTAACTTTAATCAAACTTACCTGAGGAAAGAAAACTGCTATATAATTTAAGCTTGTGTTCTTACCATTTATACCCTTGCCAATATCAATGTCTTCCACGAAAATTTGAGAAACCTTGATACCAGAATCACCACATTCCTATTATCGAATCCAGAAATACAATTATACTAAACATAGCCATCATAGACCAAAGAACATACTTTAAGGATGAGCCATGTTCGATAATTTTCACAATAAGGGCGATAAGAAAACCCTAAATACGATACCATTCTAGAAGTTTGAGAACATAACTCATAAGAAAATAACAGAGATCCTGATGATTCCTCAGAGAAACCCAGCAGAAAAACAATGCTTACCGACTCTGGACTTCTATCATAACATAGATAATATATTTCCCGTATATATAAAACAAAACCATAATCAGTAGAAATATAAGAATAGTCTCACATAAATTTTTACCATCGACTTCATTCCAACATATTTAAATAGAATTCCTAAGAGATAAAGAAATACCAATCATAAACCGACCAGACCAGCGGGACATTCGTCTAACATCATAGTTAGCTTCTCACAATGTAAGAACTCCATCAGAAATTGAACAATCACACACATATCTCTGAGGATAAGAGAATATATAGAATATACAGAAAAGATCATCATATTTATTTCAATCAGAATCATCACACACACAAACATCTTTACTACTCAAATATCATTTCTTTGATTAATTCTGTCATCATGAACCCCGTATTATTCCACTCATTAACGAAAATCAATTTGGGAAAAATTTCAGCAAACACATACTTTAGACATCATATCTGAATAAGTCGATTAGCCGAGACTAACTTTTCCTTTATCCGTGACATTGCATAATCTGTATAATCTTTAAAACATTCTAATATCCTTCCAAAATTGTTTCTACTTTCCAAACTATTCTTATCTCTATATGCATTACTAAGTATTTCACCACTCAACTTTTTAGTTTCACATTTATGGACTTATTCCACATGGTTCTCGTGAATTTTTGTTATAAAACAACACTGGTAAGGGGTAAGGTCGTAAAGCTTCTGACTTAACTCTCATAAATACATACATATGACTTTGTATTCATCACCAAGATCATATAATCACAATTACATAATTCACTTCAAGCTAATTAACATACATAGTCATGTTACACGAACTTTTTCGATTATCTTATTCACACAAGTGTACATAAACACGCATTCTATCAATTTGAGAAAATTTATTTATCGTATTCACTTAATCAAATATGTTGGGCACATAACATCATATGCATGCCAAATAAACATGGATGGGCTTATCACCATATAAACTTTCATTTCATTCCACTTTTCACATTTTTCAGCTTGTGGTTATCTCATTTCGTACATTAACACATATATATTGTGAACTTCTATTCATACCTTTCCAAATTTTGACACATCATAGGCACTATCATTATTAGCATTATCAAAAAATAGCTCGGTTTGAAGTCATCTCTGTCTTAACAAAATAATTTCGTCAGAGTCGGGAGATATCACACTATCACGAGTAGTAATATGGCATGTATAGCTAGACTCGTATACGCTATGTTAGTCTGAGAATCAACTAAACCATAGCTCTGATACCACTAAATGTAACACCCCTTACCCATATTCAACACCAGAATAGGGTATGAGGCATTACCAAAACACATACACTTGAAAACGTATTAAACTGAGTTATAAAACTTCATCCAAATTATACAAAATGAACTGCTAAATATTAAAGCCCAACATTTTAGGCCAAACCAATTATGACATATACAAATGACTAAGTCTCCTATACATGCCATAAACTTAAGAGGTTTCTATTGACTTTTACCCCACGATGATAGCTTGATAGTGTGATTACATCTCCGACGATCTCCAACTCGAGTTAGCATACAACCCTATAAGATATGGGAATGAAGGGAAGTAAGCTACAAAACTTAGTAAGTAAGTATGTAAATAATAAGTGATTTATTAACAGGCTTTTATAGATCTTCACAATATGTTCTCAAGATAATACAATCATAATTGACCATAGTTCCACTTTTTATTCATGTTCATCTCAAGCTATCTACTAGTGTCACAGTCACTAAATTATTTATATCTGGAGCTACAGAACTCTAAATTAAGATCCGTTAATTTTCCAAGAAGCTAAACTCATATATCTTCTTATCATAAAATTTTCAAAATTTTTAGTTTAGCCAATAAATACAGTTTATTCATTAAATATTCTCCTATTTTACTGTTCAACTATTCTGACTTCTCTTCACTATGAATCAATTTTCTCATCGTATAGAGTTCATATGACTTCTTATTTAGTTCATTTAAAATTAGACTCATTCAGGATTTCGGGCATATAATTTATATCCCACAATTATTTTTGTACAAATTTTAATGATTTTTACAAGGAAGAACAAGGGATCACATAATCATTCTGAACCAGTCTCACAGAAATTCAAATATTTCAAAATATACAAATCATTTGTTTGCTATGTTTCTTTTATATGAAAATAGACTCAATAAGCTTTAAATCTATATCTCAAAAATTATAATTAAATCTCTTCTATTTTTAGTTATTTTTCAAACTCATGTCACCGCTTCTTGTCCAAACAGCTTATTGTAAATTTTGCTCTCTCTTTCACTTTAGTTGTGTTCATCAACGGCTTATACCAACCTTTCCAATTTACGATTACATATCGAACATATTGTTCATACGTACATTTGCCACATTTCTCAATTGGTCACATTCACACTTGCACTTATTCATAACATGATCGCACCAATCATCATTAGTAAATTATCTCGTTGAAGCCCTTCGGAAAACGCCCGATACTCTGTGGTCTCAGTACATAGCTCCACCTACACGTAATTCGGCTTTCTTGTACACATGGTGAAGGTCCCTTATCACCCATGTTGTAACACCCCAAACTCGGTCTATGCATTAAGACTAGATTTGGTTTGTTACATGAATCGAGCTATCTTAAAATCTTCAATAAGTTGAAAACTACAATATTACTTTTAATTACGGGGTTTAATAAAAATCAAGAGTATTTTAATTTGATGTATATTAGAAAACATTAGTTGAAAAACATTATTAACATTGTATTATCAAAAACCCTTAGGTAATTTATTTAAGAGTTAACAATAATAAAATATTTATAAAGAAATTTCATATATTTGAAAACCCAATTTATTTTGATAAAAACATCATATAATCATAAGCCCATATTTAAATGTCCAAAATATAGTTTAAAACCAAACACACATAAAAATCCATAAATTATTAATAGAGGCCCTTATTACATTAACCCAAAATAGTAAAATACTTATTAAAAAGTTCGAGTTTAATAAACCCATGTTTTGCAAGATGGCCTCCACGAAGTCATCCTCGGCCCAAGTCCACGTCAATTTCCATTAACTGAGATGGAAAATTTGAGGGGTTGAGTTACTTAGAACTCAGTGTATAACTCACTTACTTTGTCCACTGGGCCAGATTTTCAAATTATGGATTTGGGCCTTGAGCCCATAAGCAGGATTAACAACATAATTAATAACATAATTAATAACATGATGAATAACATAATTAATAACATGCATGTAAAAATGAATTTTTCCCTCCCAAACCTAATTCCATCCGCTACACACCCCCGTACCAACCATCACACCTGTGGGGATCAAGTCAACCCACCCCGCCATCACACCAATCGTAGGCATTAAGCCAATTTATATTTGTGGCAGAGCCACCGAACTAGATTGTGACAAAGTCACCAACTAGAGCATTGAGCCAATTATTATTTTTGTGGTAGAGCCACCGAACTAGAGGCAAATAGCCATTTATTACTTTTGTGGCGAGCCACCAACTAGAGGCAAATAGCCATAATTTTGTGGCAAAGCCACGAACTAGATTTTGGCAACAGCCTTCTTCTCTTCATCATTTTCCCAACCCATGCAATATGTATGCAAAGTAAACCGTGATTATACAATGATTTAATCAAAAGGCCCATTAACAAGAGTCAATATTTCCAATTTTTATTAAGGCCCAAAAATAACACTTGGCCCAATTAACAATTTAACAACTTATGCCCAAATTTACGATTTAGCAGGAACTTGGCCCATTTATCAATCTAGCGGGATTTCACCCGCTTTAACAATTTTAACAGAGATTACTACCATTATGATCTAATGTAGATTTCGCCCAATTATCGATCTAACGAGATTTCGCCCAATTATCGATCTAATGAGATTTCACCCAATTATTACGAGATATACAATTTTACATATTTACAACTAATTTCTCGAGGGTGTTTTCGTAATTTCTACAATTTTGTCGTTTTTATGTATTTTCGTGAAATACCAATTATTACGTTTTAAGCCGATCTAGTCGCTTTTACGATTTTACTCAATACCGCAATACATCCAAACCCGAGAAAAGTGTGAAGTTACACACCTCGATATCGAGTACTAATCCTTCTCGCTCTCGACACCTAAAACATATTTCGATCCGTTAGAACACTATTTTGTAAAAATACATTTTCGATATTAGATCCAAAACCTTACCCTCTTGATTTTGAATCACTTTAATTTTGGGTTTCTCCTCGTTTATTGGTTCGTTATACGTTGAGAATCCACTAACGATAAAGGCTCAAAAGTTCGTACCACTTCAAATAATTGACTTCCTTCGAAGATGGTCCGCAACCCGTGGAAAATCCCTGATCGCCAAATCGCTCTTCGTTTAAACTTAGGAGAAACAGTGGATCCGCCTTCTTCACGAAGACTAAACACCGCCTTTTCTTCCCTATTTTGAAAGTCTTCAATATCAAAAGATTGTTAGCACGTCCTAATAATATTTATATCGATTATGACTAAAGGTTTTAAGAACGAGATTTCCTTACCACAAATATTCTTGTTCCACAAGGAGAATCGATCCAAGCGTTCTATGTCACTCTCGACCACTTGATTTACGATCTTGGTTATCGCACTAAAATATAACCATTGGAAACGCTTAATAGAAGGAATAATAAATTTCGATCCAAAAGATCCTCTTACCACCATTAAAATTCGCCAAACCTCTATTAACTAATATAAACCAAAAGGAACCCTTACCTATTGTCCACGGTTGAAAAGACACGATTGAGAATGATGCTTAGGAATAGAGAAAAATTGGCTATGAGCATACTAGCATTCGCCATGAGAGAATTAATGGAGAGAATTTTGATTGAAAAGAAATATGAGAAATAAATAAAAGATGGAAGAAAAGATGATGATGAGGATTCGCTTTTCAAAGAGAAGAAAGAGAAAGAAAAGAGATGGATTTACTAGCATTGTATATTAAGCAATGGGAAGAAGAAAAGAAAAGAATGGCTTTTTGGTATAGGTGATTTCGTCACTAAGAAAAGAACACACAAAAGAATACTAAGGTGATATGCAAAAGTGACCAAATGGTCAAAAGATTAAGGTTTACTAATGCTCAATTTTGGCCAAGGGAGAAAGGTAGAGAAAGAGTTTCAAAACTATGCACAAAATGCTAAGAATGACCAAAAGAGACTTCAAATCCTAGCCAAACCAACACCAAAAATTCGCTCCTCCCTAGACCATATTGTTGTCAAATGCATGGTCAAATGACCATGAATTTGTTTCAAAACTTTTCCTTGATATATGCCTTATGTCCCATATTTTTCCATAAATTTTTGATTCCATACCATATGTTTACACTTACCTTATTCCTTTGATATATTAACCAAAAATAACAAGGTCAACATTTACCATATTTATGCTTGGCCGACACTTGCTATAAATGTGCAGAAAAATTAAAAATAAAATTACCTAGATGCTAAACAAGGGATTCGAACCTCTCCCCTCATGCTACAACTCATGCGCCAACACCACCATGCCATGCACTCATCTTATGTCACTTATTAACACTTAAATTAACTTAAGTATTAATGACACTTGCTTCTCTTCAATAAATTCTCAAATATAAAATTTATTCTTTGCCCAAATTATGCTATACTCTTCTTCAGGACTATAATAAACACAAAAATAAAAGTAAGAAAATTTTCCTTCATAATTGAAACACCAAATCATGCAATATATCAATACTCAGATTTTTAGGGTGTTACACATGTGACCTAGCCATTCCATCTCGTAGCTTTCTTATCTACATGGTGTCCAACACTAGGAACCACTCATGTGACCTAGCTACTCATAACCCGTAACTTTCTTGTACACATGGTATACACACAATATTACACATCTGACCTAGTTACATATGAAATTATTATCCCGTAGCTTTCTTGCACACATGGTGAAAGTCCCTTATCATCCATGTGGCCTAGCTACATATCAAATTTTGCCATCTAGTAGCTTTCTTACGCACACGGTGAAGGTCCCTTATCACTCGTGTGACCTAGCTACATATTGTCCGTATCTCTCAATTTTTTGAAGGTTCAATCGAGAATTTCTCATTCCATTCATTTTCATATTTTAGTTATCACCTAATGATTTCCATAAATCTAGCAAAATAATTATTGTACAAGTAAAATAAATGCATTATTTACATATAAACTTTCTTGTCGAAATCTCGTCAGGTACAACCGTGTAGCAACTCATACAACCCATGTAATATTAATTTAACATTCAATTCCTGTAACATTAAATTGCCATTCAATTTCACATGACACAATAAACATCACATTTTCCATACCATACATACCATCCATCAACTTCTCCTAAACATATTAAATCATACAATTTATGCCATATCAATAGAAAATTACAATTCACACATGGCATTGCATTATTATTAACACACGAACTTACCTTGAATGCCGAGACGGTCATTTTACCAACTTTCCCAATTTTTTGATTTTCCTCTAGTTCTAGGTCCAAATTCATTTTTCGGGGTCTAAAACATCACATTTCACTTATTTAATTAATGTACTACTCAAAACAGTCCCTAACTCAAACTTTGGCAAAATTACAAGTTTGCCCTTAAATTTTTGCATAATTATAATTTTTCCCCGTGACTCAAAAATTAAACTTCACCCCTTATTCTTATGTTTTATAACATGTTGAACATTTTTCCCTTCTATAGCAACATCAAATTCTCACTCTAACATGTACTTATGAACATTAGGTATTTTTATCGATTATGTCGTTCTATTCGTTTTCATGTAAAACGCTTAGCAAAAGTTGTTTAACATAATTTCATCCTTCATATTTTATCATAAAATACCAAAATAAATACATTTTACCTATGGTTATTTTTCCAAATATGAACCCTAGATTAAATTATTGCTAGAATAAGTTAAACTAAGTTACCGGATTCCAAAACATAAAGAACATTAAAACGGCTTGGAATCACTTACTATGGAGCTTGGAAGCTTGAAAAAAACCCTAGTTATGGATAACCCTTGCAATTTCGTCCTAATGAAGAAGATGTACATATTTGGCATTTAAATTTTGTTTTTAATTCATTTAATTCACTAAATTACCAAAATACCCCTTAAAAAAATCTTTTGAAACATACCCATCCATGTCCATTTTTGCCCACAAACTTAACAAATGGTCTAATTGTCATTTAAGGACCTCCAATTTAAAATTTCAAAACAGTTGGACACCTCTAACATGTAGAACTAAATTTTGCACTTTTTATAATTTAGTCCTTTTGACTAAATTGAGTGCCCAAACGTCAAAATTTTCGAACGAAATTTTAACAAAAATTTTCCGTGAAGTCGTAGACCATAAAAATATAAAAAAAAATAAATTTTATTACGTCGAATTTGTGGTCCCAAAACCACTATTCCGACTAGGCCTTCATCCGGGATGTTACAAACAACCTACATCAATACTTGCATGTATATACCAGTCAAATCAAACATTAAAACCAAGCCTAATTTAACATCTACCATGGCGTAATATCACATGCAATTCATGTTTATAATCATACTTTTGGTACATATTCAAGATAAACATACTCTATCCATCCATACTACACACATAAGCACTGAACATGAGATAACTTATAAACATACCAAATAAATCATTACTAGCCATTCCAATGACTAGATTACAAAACATCACTTACAAGTCATTATTTGGCCAAATAAGCCTATACATGCCATTATACCAAAATGAGATTTCTAAGTATACCAAAAAGGAGATAGTGGATAGTGTGATTACGCTTCGACCGATCCTCCAACCTTCACGAGCTTACGAGCACTATAAAATGAGGGAAAAATAAATGGGGTAAGCATTTTCATGCTTAGTAAGTTCGTATAACGGAAAATAAATTTACTGGTCATATCTATTCAAACAAGCATAGATAAACATACATTTCATCCATTATAGGTAGTTTACCTAAACATATACACTTGATCAAGCAAGTTAGTCATATAACATCATATAAATATCAAGTAAACATAAATGAGCTCATTCCATGCAAACTTCCATTAATTCCACCTTTCCATATTTTCAGAGTCCTTTTCATTGAACTAATGAAATTTTGATGGACATTTGGGTGATGTACATAAGGTATAGATATAAATTATTCGTCAGTTAATATTCATAATTACCCATTGGGCATAAGTTCAAAGAGTACACTCTCGAGCCACATATTTTACAACAAGGTTACTAGTCCAGGCTAAATCCCGATTTTGCAACCGACGTTCACAAGAGTCATTTAGGATTGCCAATCCTAGCTAAATCCTATTAGTGACCAATGTTCTAAAGAGCTTAATTAAGGTTACCCATCAGGGCTAAATCCTATTTGTAACTTATTATTATCCTTCTAAGCCCCATAGATTTGTTGTTGAAATGTTGATCTAGCTTTTAACTCATCTATGATTGAATCATCATTAGACAAGGACAATTGGATGTTGAATGCCCATAAGGAAAACAAATATTTTCGACTCAAGGCATCCGCAGCCACATTAGCTTTCCCTGGATGGTAATCAATAACGAGATCATAATCTTTCAACAATTCCAACCATCTCCGTTGTCTCAAATTCAGTTCTTTTTGTATCATTAAATACTGTAGACTTTTATGATCCGTATAGATATGACACTTTTCACCAAAGAGATAATGCCGCCATATCTTCAGTGCAAACATAATGGCTGCTAATTCAAGATCATGTATCGGGTAATTTCTTTCATGCGGTATTAGTTGCCTAGATGCATAAGCCACTACTTTACCATCTTGCATCAGTACACATCCCAAATCGTTCAATGAGGCATTACTATAGACTACAAATTCTTTACCCGAATCAAGTTGGACTAATACGGGAACTTCCGTCAATAAGGCTTTCAATCTATCAAAACTTTGCTGGAACTTATCATTCCACTTGAATCTGACATCTTTTTGCAGCAATCGAGTCATCGGAGAAGCTATCATTGAAAAGCCTTTAACAAATCACCGATAATATCCGGCTAGCCCCAGAAAACTTCAGACTTCTAAAACATTCTTCAAGGCTTCCAACTTATAATAGATGAAGTCTTATTCGGATCTACTAAGATACCATCTGTAGATGCAATATGTCCAAGTAAACTAACTTTTCGTAACCAAAATTCACATTTACTGGATTTGGCATATAGTTGTTTCTCACGCAGAGTTTCCAATACAATTCTCAAATGCTCAGCATGCTCATTTTCATTTCGAGAATAGACCAAATTATCACCAATAAATACAACCACAAATCTGTCCAAGTATGGTCTGAAAATTCTATTCATTAAATCCATAAATATTGCCGGACGTTCGTTAATCCGAATGGCATCACCAAAAATTCACAATGCCCATATCTGGTTCGAAAAGCTGTCTTTGGCACATCTGAATCATTTACCCATAGTTGATAGTAACCAGATTATAGATCAATCTTCGAAAATATAGTAGCACCCTTTAGTTGGTCAAACAAATCATCAATTCGAGGCAATGGGTATTTGTTCTTTATTGTGACTTTATTGAGCTACCTGTAATCAATGCACAACCTCAATGTTCCATCTTTCTTCTTTACAAACAATACCGGTGCACCCCACGGTGAAAAGTTGGGTCGAGCAAATTCTTTATAAATTCATTCTTGGAACTGCATTTTCAACTCCTTTAATTCTGTGGAAGCCATTCTATGTAGTGCTATCGATATCGGTGTCATTCTTGGTACAAGGTCTATAGAAAATTCCACCTCTCTAGCTAGTGGTAAACCGGGCAATTTTTCTGGAAATACCTTAGGAAACTCACAAACAACTGGCATTGACTGGATTTTCAACTCAGACACTTTGGTATCCAGCACATAAGCAAGATAAGCCTCATACCCTTTTCTAATATGTCTCTATGCTAATATTGCTAAAATCACATTAGATGACCCATCTATTTTTTAGATTCAACCCAAAGTAATTCTCCATTTTGACACTTCAACACGATATATTTACGTTTACAATTAACTACCGCATCATGTTGGGTTAGCTAATCCTTTCCCAAAATCACATCAAAATCATCAAAAGGTAATAGCATCAAATTAGCCAAAAAATAATGACCCTCTATCATCAAAGGGCAATTCTTACAAATTTTTATCTACCATAAAATGCTGACCCAAGGGATTTGAAACTTTGACCACAAAATTGGTGAATTCAACCAACATATTTTTAACAATCACAAGTTTCGTGCATATATATGAATGCGTTGAACCAAGATCAATAAAAGAAATAATGTTAGCATCAAGTAAGGAGAATGTACCAGTGATAACATCTGGTGCTGAGGTATCTTCCTTTGTACGTATGGCGTATGTCTTCACCGGAGCCCTTGCCTCAGATTTAGCCATTGAGTCTTTTGCAGCAGTGTGACTACCACTGACATTTTAGGGATATCGTGGTGGTCTATCCCTTAAGACGGGATTACTCGACTTAGGGGTTTGTTCTATATCTTTTTCAACTCTTTCGGGCAATCCTTAAGAAAACGGTTGAGAGAACCACATTAAAAACATACCCCACTTCTCATCCGACACTCTCTAAAATACAATTTGTTACAGACTTTGCATTGTGGCTTGGGGTTTCCAACACTCCCAACACTTGTAACACCCTTACCCGTATTCGACGCCAGAACAGGGCACGAGGCGTTACCAGACTTATACGCAAACAATCATACAAAATCGAGACATAACTTTTCGCTCAAATTTAAAACTTTTCATAAACCTATTTAACACCCCTTAATTAAGCCTATATGGCCCAAAAAAAACTTTAGGAACGGTTCAAGATCAAATTGAATTCTTTAGAAGATCTCTGGAAAAACTTAGAAAATTCTCATCAAACAATCCACATGCTAATGTGGAGGAAGGGACACTCCCGTATGACATATCACATGCCCGTGTTCCACACCCGTGTAGATTTATTTCTCATTTTAAATCTACAGGGGTTTTCACATGACCTGACACACTCCCGTGTCCAAGGCCCGTGTCCTTGCCTGTGTGCAAAAACCTTGACATTTTGTTTCGACGTCATCACCCCAATAATGTCACACGGCCAAGGCACACGCCTGTGTCCTTAGACCATGTGGCAAATTAAATTCCTAAATTCAGGTGTAGACTTCATACACCTAGGCACACACCCATATCCTATGGCCTTATCTTCCACACGGCCGTGTTTCAGCCCGTGTGGTTATTACTGAGCATTCTGTTTTGCCAACATAGAATGCAGGGGGACACACGGCCAAACCACACGCCCATGGGGCAAGTCGTGTATCTCACACGGCCTAGACACATGCCCGTGTGTCTACCCGTGTGAACAAGAACAAGGCTATTTACCAAGCCCTTCCTGCACCCCTACTTGTACCAACAATAACCACATCAAGCAACCAACTCATTTCATGTATAAATATACTAATTACTCAACCTTACAACTTGCACATTCATGAATATCATTATTTCATAGATTAATAAGAAAGAGACATCAACTACAGCCTTATACAAAAGAATTATCATCAATACAAGCCAACACCTTTGGCCAAAACAATATGACATTTGATAAAAGACTAAGTCCCTATACATGCCACAATCAAAATGCTAATTCTAACTATACCAAAATGTGTGGATAGTGTAGGTGATCCTTCGACGCTCTCCGTATCCCGAGCTAACTCTTTGACACTATAAAATAAGGGAAAGGAAAAAGGGGAGTAAGCTTTAAGCTTAGTAAGTCTATATGTAAACAATGAACATCATACCACATACATATCAATCAAGAACAATTTATATCCTCATAATTATACTTACTCATTTCAAATCTTACCACATCCCAAACACATATCATAAAACATTCCTTACATTTACATTCACTTATACCTTGCACTTATCATCGCAAACCATATGTAATTCCACCTAGACAAAGTTTCTCGATGAACACTTCGGAATAATACTAGATACGCGGTGGTTTCGTACACAACCCACCATTAATAAATAACAAGGTGGTATCGCACACAGCCCACCAATAATAATGAATACAGTGGTATTGCACATAGCCCACCAATAATAATGAATACGGTGGTATCGCACATAGCCTACCAATAACAATATAACCATGGGGTTTATTCGTATCCTTTTTTCCTATTCTGAAGGTTCATCCGAGAATTTCCTCACTTTCTATCATTCTAGTAGATATCAGTAATATTCATTTGCATTTCACACAGTGCATTAATATGTAAAAACATAAGTAAAAAGGATGTATCATTTACACATAAACTTACCTCGATTCAAAATATATCAATTTGAAGTTTAGTCCGAAACCTTACCTTTTCCTCGGTCGAGGTTGTTTCCACGTTCATCTTTATCTATAACAATAAAATTTACTCATTTAATCACCACACTAATCAATACATTTTAAAATTTCTACTTTGGCAAAATTACCGTTTTGCCTTTAGACTGTCACAAAATTACGATTTTTCCCTTAGGCTCGTAAAATGAAATGTGTTTATTTTTCACATATCCAAGCCTAGCTAATTCATATTCTCTCTTATAGCAACTCACAATTTCAATTATTTCACACATTTACTATCTATTTTATAACTTTTACAAAATAGTTCTATTAGGTGTTTTCATGCAAAAATCCTTTCACAAAAGTTGTTCATTAACCCACTAAGATTCATTTTCTTCTATAAAATTTTAGAAATCCACATGAATATTCACATGGAAAATCCCTAGACCTCAACCATTTTGCAAAATAGTCCCCTCATTAGCTAGATCATGCTACAAGGGACCCAAAAGTACAAAAATTAACAAGAATAATCACCAAAGTCACTTACAAACAAAGGTTGAAGTTGCTGAAAATTTTCAAGCTTCCAAACCCCTTCTCTTGATGATATTTTTGGTGGACGAAGAAGAAAAATGGGAAAAGATTATAGCTTTATTTGTTTTATCTTATTTTATTCATTTAGTCACCTAATGTTACCAAACATTGACCAAATTTAATCTCTTGTCCCCTGTGGCTGGCTATCACCCATAGAAAGGCCTAATTGCACATTAAGGGCCTCCAGTTTAAGGTTTTATAGATGTTTAATATCTTTAGCTTGTAAAATAAAACTTTCGCACTTTATATGATTTAGTCCTTTTTCGCAATTAAGCATACAATCACTAAAATTAGTACACCAAAATTTTCATGCATTCATATAATCATGCCATAACCCATAAAATAATATTAAATAATTTCTTCAACCTCGAATTAGTGGTTCCAAAGAAGCTATTTTGACTAGCCCCAAAATCGAGCTGTTACAACACTGGTTGCTAGCAGAGGTGAAGACCTCGAGTTGGAGCGTTTAAAACTTCTTTCCTTTCCCGAATATACCACAGATGAGGCAATACGTTCTTGGTAACTTCTTGATTTCTTTGAGGCAGATGATTGCATCTTGCTCATGAATCTTTTACTTGGAACCCGAGCTTCTCTTCCGGCTTGCTACTTCTCTTTGCTTAATTACTCGGCCTTGTGAGCTCTTTCATCCAATACCACAAATTCCCTTAATTCCAAAATCCCAATCAACAACTTAATGTCTTTATTGAGACCTTGTTTAAGTCATTTGCACATATCGGCTTCAGTCTGAACCTATTCAATAGCATACTTGCTCAGTCTAACAAACTCTCGTTCATACTCGACTACTGTCATATTCCCTGTTTGAGTTCTAAATATTCCTTGTTTTTATCTAGGAACCTCTGACTAATATATTTCTTTCTAAACTCGGTTTGCAATAATTCCCACATAATATTTTCTTACGGTACAACAGAAGATATGGTTTTCCACCAATGATAAGCTGCATCTTTCAGCAAGGATACCGTACATTTCAAACACTCGACGGGGGTACATGAAAATTCATTGAGAACTCGAATAGTATTTTCCAGCCAAAAATCGACCCTCTCTGGATTATTGTCGACCGTAGCCCTAAATTTTTTAGCCCCATATTTTTGAATCTTATCAACTAGAGCCTTACCAATTCTAACAGGTCTAGTACCCTGTGGCGTTTCATCGGGTTGTGGAGTAGGTGGGGGAGGTTGTCGAACAACAGGGCGTGTTCTCATATATTCGCTAAACCATTCATCCATCATTTCAAAAAATGTTGGTTTTGCCTCTTTACGGCCTTCGGACACGGGCCTCCTACTTCTACTAGTTGCGGCTCGTTGCACAGAAGCTTGAGCAGTGCTCTCAACTTCCTTAGACTCATCTCGAGCCTGGTTGGAAGACATTACTATATGAAAATACATTAAAAAAGTGGTCAGGAGATATTACACTATCTCGTAATGTTTCGATTTTGGGACTAGTCAGGACCACTAAACCGAGGTTGAGGAAAATTATTTTAGTATTTCTTTATTATTATGGTATTAATATATGGCTATATGAAAATTTTGGTGCGTTAATTTTAGCAATATCATGTTCAATTGTGAAAAAGGACTAAATCGCATAAAGTGCGAAAGTGCCAAATTTCAAGATACAGGTGCCTAATTGTTAAAGGATATCAAAATAATGGTATTCAAAGTGAAATTAGGCCATAAAATGTGTGTTGGCGGACCATACAAGCTAGGGAGACAAGTGCATTAAATTTTTAGTCAAATTGATGGGAATTAGGTGATAAAATGAATAAAATAAGATGAGTAACAGATGTTATCATCTTTGTAACACCCTAAACCCAGCCCGTGAGTCCTGACCAGATCTGGTATGTCACGAAGTAAAACAATTTGAAGTAATTTGGGTGTCTAGAAAAAATTTGTAAAAATGTGGCTAAGGTTTTAAAACGGGGTTTGATAAACTCAGTTGGGCTTTTTATAAATACAGTTGGGTTGATAAACCCTTTTGAAAACATTTGAGCATGTACATTTTAAAATCATCAAAGTTGTAGTTGACTTGGTTTATCTTTGTTACCCGATGGTAACTTCTTTGAAAACTCGTAAAAGTTATTAAGTTGGAAAAAATTACTTTTAACCGGTTCATTTAACATTCATAAATATCATTTGTAATATAACATAAGTAAAATGAAACAATAAAATGAGCATCCAAAATAATAATAGCGGCCTTATTACAATCCCAAAATAAAAAAGACCTAGGAAATAAATAATTTTATCAATAGCAAAGTAAATCAAATCCAACAATAAGCATGGCCGCCTCGAGTCCTCTCCGGCTCCATCTTCGCGATCTACTCATCGCAAAATGTTAAGGGAAGGGGTGAGTCACCAAGACTCAATGTGTAAATCCCCACCAAAATACAACTCATACACAATTTATTAATAAACATGCACATGCAACCCAACCTAACCATCCATACTCCTTAACTACCCCGTGTGGTCAAAACCACTGGTGACTAGTGTCACAAATTAAGTGATGGGGCCAACCCATCGTGTGGCTAAAACCACCGATGACCATAGGTCACAATATATCAAGTGTGGTCAAAACCATCGGTGGTACCAAACCACTAGGACTTAGTCGCATTTATCAATCGGTGTGGTCAAAACCACTGATGACCATAGGTCACAAATAATCGATGGGGCCAACCCATCTTGTGGTCAAAACCATCGATGACCATAGGTCATAAATAATCTGATGGGGCCAACCCATCTTGTGGTCAAAACCATCGGCGACAGATCCATAAAAATCATCCCCTCCTCTCATCAATCCCACCATCATCATGCTCACATATCGCTTATCATATATCATGTTTTTAGGCATGGCATTTAACGACATGTGATGGCATACAAAGTCACATATCAAAAGATCATGTAATAGGGACTTACTCGGAATCCATGCTTAAGCCCATAAGCATATATCATAGATCACTACAATAATTATTAACAAGGCAACAATAAAGTAAAGTTTACTAATAAAGTGTGTACAGAGTTTACACACCTGTTTCTACCGAAATTCCTAGATCCTGAAGATTCGATCTACGATGCTAGATCTCTTGACCTATAATCGGCCAACAATCACTGTTAGGGACATAGGCCTATTCGGCCATATTAACTTAATACCAAAGGCTCTTACCTTGTTGTCGATTTCCCTATTATTCAAATCCCGAAATTGATCTCTTGCTTTCTTTAAGGATGTCGAAATTCCTATAACCATATGTTAGATTTAATCTAACATTAAAACATAAACATGGCCTTTGGTCGAATATACATGTATCTTACCTTAATCTTTTAAATCCCGAAACTCTCTTCTTGATTTATGGAGATGCCGAAATACCTTAGATCTGAAATCCCAAAATTCACCTTCCATATTTCGATCAATAAGATATAGGAGGGATTAGACTAACTTTCGGCTTAAAAGAAAGGAATACAATTATAACTATAGATCCTTACCCTTTATATTGCAATCGATGATCCCTCCCACACCACTTCAGAGATTTGGCTTAGAGACTTGATGAACAATTGGCTATGATCCCCTTATGTATTCGGTTTCAAAGATGAAAGAAGAGAGGAATAATAGGCTTAGAAGGAATCGGCTAGGATGCTAAAAGAGAAGAGGAAAAAGAATGGATGCTCAAGAAGAATTTCGGCAGAGGGAGAGAAGAAAGAATATTTGACAAAAGAAAAGAGAGGGAGAATGAATAATGAATACCCTTAGTCTCATCCTTTTATATCCGAAATTAGGCCAAGAATCCTTTGCTTGGCCACTACACTTCCTTATGTGATAACTTTATCTCTTTAATTTTAAAACAAATAAAGTATAATCCTTATTATCTTCTAATTAGCCGAATTTAAAAGAGAGTGAAACTCCTCTTTTGCAAGTCTTGTGCCATCTACCTCTTGGGCTTCTAGAAGCAAAATAAAAACTTATTTTATTTGCTTCCCATGCGACTTGAACTCAGGCCCAACACCCTTGTATGTGGTGCCATTTCCAAAGGCCCTAAGTGGTATCTTCAGGCCACTTTTCCAAGCCCGTTTGTGTGTCATATTTCACGTATTTTTTTCTTTTAAGGCCTCCTTGCCTTAATTACCTCTTTTAAACTTTAAAACTCGTCATTTTTAAGTCATTTCTAGGTTTCCAAAAATTTTCGTTCGGCTCTGTAAACTTGACATTTCTTAGGTTTCCTAAAATGCTTACTTTCCTCTTTTAGTCTAGTTTCCAAAATGTTCACTTTCCTAATTCAAATTAGTTTCCAAAATGTTCACTTTCCTCTTTTAGCTTAGTTTCCAAAATGTTTACTTTCCTCTTTTAGCTTAGGTTTCCAAAATGTTCACTTTCCTAATTTACTTAGGTTTCCAAAATGGTCACTTTCCTATTTTTAATGTAACATTTCTATACATTCTCGTGCTTCCAAAATGTTCAAAATTTATTCAAAACTCATAAAACATGTCATTTCGTACATTTAAGCCAAAATGCATAGGCCCTTTTTTAGGATGTTACAGTTCTATCCCCCTTAAAATAATTTCGTCCTTGAAATTACTGACTATCATTCATCCGTACAGTCTAACTCACTACACTACGCTATTGCTGCGCACTCTGATCTCAAAGAACTATCATACTTTCTAGGCACATTCTCTACCACGTCCTTGACGACCGCGTCCTCTAGAACTCATATCTAACGATGCGCTTTAATCTGATTTAAGAAGTTTTTTATGAATTAGTACTTTTGTTTCACTTGATTACCCGCTAAGAAATTTTATGAAAAGGAATTTAGGAGTGGTTCTTTCAGATTCATACATGCACACCTTTTCCATTCATTCATTCAAAGAGACGTTGTAGTTTTCATGGTGATTGTTTTCCACTACCCAAGGTATTTTCGTAATTTGTCCTATGAGGGTATTTTTGTAATTTTTCAAAATTAAAATTCTCGATGATTTCACAAAAGTATTTTAGAACTCTTAAATTCTCGAGGTTTTGGAAAATTTTGAAATCGGGGTTTTCGATAATTTTGGACCTCGGGGTATTTCGTAATTTTTACAAATCGGGATATTTCAAAAGTTGTAAAACTTTGAGAGCTCTTTTGATAATTGTATTTTCCAAAATAGTGATGTTGCAAATTTTTGAAGATTAGGGTCATTCTGGTAATTTTGTTGGTTAGGGGCAATTTTGTAGTTTTTCCACTAGGGGTATTTTAGTAATTTTTCATAAAAAGATTTCCGAAATTTGGTTCTAGTTGATTTCACAAAAGAAAGATATTTTGAAAATTTTCTATTTAAAATTTTTTTCATCTGTAAGGTATTTTGGTAATTTTCAAACCAGGGGTATTTTGGTCATTTTTCAACTGAGGGGTATTTTAGTCATTTTTTTAAGAACACGATTTTAATTACTTCAAAATAGCTAGTCCCTTTCGGGTTTTAATTATTAAGCTTAGCTTCGTGAGTGTGTCATCTCAGCTAGGATGAACCGTCACTCTGCGTCGTAGGATTCGTGTGAGTAGGAGGTGAGTCACGAGGACTGCTTAAGTACCAGGCTCCCACCGAATCCAATCCTAGACATGCGTATAGCGATTGCCACATCCCTTACTCAGTGACAGCTCACAGGGTTGTTTAAGAAATTATTAAATCTTATGCCTTGTTTGTTGGGGTATGCTAACCTTAGGGTTCAATAATTTCTATTCTAGTATTCTACGTCCCCATTTTACCCTTCTACCCCCCATCAAATATTCACAGAAATGGATAGAATTACTTACATGGGCGGATAGGTCTTGGAGACTCGGTGCCATCTTGTTCAAACCATAAAACAGTTTTGAAACATTCTCATAAGGCCTACTATCATAACCAAAACATTTTGGGCCTTGGGCCCCCACGTACCAAGTTTTGAATCGGCTCGATACAAAATGTAACACCCCAAACCCAACCATGAGTCCCGACCGGATCCGGTATGTCACGAGTAAAATAATTTGAAGTAATTTGGGTGTCCGGAGAAAATTTGTAAAATGTGGCTAAGGTTTTAAAGCGGGTTTGATAAACTCAGTTGGGCTTTTATAAATACTGATTGGGTTGATAAACCCTTTTGAAAACATTTGAGCATGTACATTTTAAAATCATCAAAGTTGTAGTTGACTTGGTTTATCTTTGTTACCCGATGGTAACTTCTTTGAAAACTCGTAAAAGTTATTAAGTTGGAAAAAATTACTTTTAACCGGTTCATTTAACATTCATAAATATCATTTGTAATATAACATAAGTAAAATGAAACAGTAAAATGAGCATCCAAAATAATAATAGCGGCCTTATTACGATCCCAAAATAAAAAAGACCTAGGAAACAAATAATTTTATCAATAGCAAAGTAAATCAAATCCAACGATAAGCATGGCCGCCTCGAGTCCTCTCCGGCTCCATCTCCGCGATCTACTCATCTGCAAAATGTTAAGGGAAGGGGGTGAGTCACCAAGACTCAGTGTGTAAATCCCCCACCCGGAAATACAACTCATACACAATTTATTAATAAACATGCACATGCACATGCAACCCAACCTAACCATCCATACTCCTTAACTACCCCGTGTGGTCAAAACCACTGGTGGTCAAAACCACTGGTGACTAGTGTCACAAATTAAGTGATGGGGCCAACCCATCGTGTGGCCAAAACCACTGATGACCATAGGTCACAATATATCAAGTGTGGTCAAAACCACTGGTGGTACCAAACCACTAGGACTTAGTCGCAATTTATCAATCGGTGTGGTCAAAACCACTGATGACCATAGGTCACAAATAATCTGATGGGGCCAACCCATCTTGTGGTCAAAACCACTGATGACCATAGGTCACAAATAATCTGATGGGGCCAACCCATCTTGTGGTCAAAACCACTGGCGACAGTCCATAAAAATCATCCCCCTCCTCTCATCAATCCCACCATCATCATGCTCACATATCAGTTATCATATATCATGTTTTTAGGCATGGCATTTAACAGCATGTGATGGCATACAAAGTCACATATCAAAAGATCATGTAATAGGGGACTTACCTAGAATCCATGTTTATGCCCACAAGCATATATCATAGATCACTACAATAATTATTAACAAGGCAACAATAAAGTAAAGTTTACTAATAAAGTGTGTAAAGAGTTTACACACCTGTTTCTACCAAAATTCCTAGGTCCCGAAGATTCGATTTACGATGCTAGATCTCTTGACCTATAATCGGCCAACAATCACTGTTTGGGACATAGGCCTATTCGGCCATATTAACTTAATACCAAAGGCTCTTACCTTGTTGTCGATTTCCCTATTATTCAAATCCCGAAATTGATCTCTTGCTTTCTTTAAGGATGTCGAAATTCCTATAACCATATGTTAGATTTAATCTAACATTAAAACATAAACATAGCCTTTGGCCGAATATACATGTATCTTACCTTAATCTTTTAAATCCCGAAACTCTCTTCTTGATTAATGGAGATGCCGAAATACCTTAGATCTGAAATCCCAAAATTCACCTTCCATATTTCGATCAATAAGATATAGGAGGGATTAGACTAACTTTTGGCTTAAAAGAAAGGAATACAATTATAACTATAGATCCTTACCCTTTATATTGCAATCGATGATCCCTCCGACACCACTTGATTTGGCTTAGAGACTTGATGAACAATCGGCTATGACCCCTTATGTATTCGGTTTCAAAGATGAAAGAAGAGAGGAATAATAGGCTTAGAAGGAATCGGCTAGGATGCTAAAAGAGAAGAGGAAAAGAATGGATGCTCAAGAAGAATTTGGCGGAGGAGAGGAGAAAGAATATTTGACAAAAGAAAAGAGAGGAGAATGAATAATGAATACCCTTAGTCTCATCCTTTTATAGTAGAAATTAGGCCAAGAATCCTTTGCTTGGCCACTACTCTTCCTTATGTGATAACTTTATCTCTTTAATTTTAAAACAAATAAAGTATAATCCTTATTATCTTCTAATTAGCCAAATTTAAAAGAGAGTGAAACTCCTCTTTTGCAAGTCTTGTGCCGTCTACCTCTTGGGCTTCTAGAAGCAAAATTAAACCTTATTTTATTTGCTTCCCATGCGACTTGAACTCAGGCCCAACACCCTTGTATGTGGCGCCATTTCCAAAGGCCCTAAGTGGTATCTTCAGGCCACTTTTCCAAGCCCGTTTGTGTGTCAAATTTCACGTATTTTTTTCTTTTATGGCCTCCTTGCCTTAATTACCTCTTTTAAACTTTAAAACTCGTCATTTCTAAGTCATTTCTAGGTTTCCAAAAATTTTCGTTCGGCTCTGTAAACTTGACATTTCTTTGGTTTCCTAAAATGTTTACTTTCCTCTTTTAGCCTAGTTTCCAAAATGTTCACTTTCCTAATTCAGCTTAGTTTCCAAAATGTTCACTTTCCTCTTTTAGCTTAGTTTCCAAAATGTTTACTTTCCTCTTTTAGCTTAGGTTTCCAAAATGTTCACTTTCCTAATTTACTTAGGTTTCCAAAATGGTCACTTTCCTATTTTTAATGTAACATTTCTATACATTCTCAGGCTTCCAAAAATGTTCAAAATTTATTCAAAACTCATAAAACATGTCATTTCGTACATTTAAGCCAAAAATGCATAGGCCCTTTTTTAGGATGTTACACTTCTACCCCTTAAAATAATTCGTCCTCGAAATTATCGACTATCATTCATCCGCATCTAAATCACTACACTACGCTATTGCTGCGCTTCGATCTCAAAGAACTATCATACTTTCTAGGCACATTCTCTACCACGTCCTTGACGACCGCGTCCTCTAGAACTCATATCTAACGATGCGCTTTAATCTGATTTAAGAAGTTTTTTATGAATTAGTACTTTTGTTTCACTTGATTACCCGCGAAGAAATTTTATGAAAAGGAATTTAGGAGTGGTTCTTTCGTATTCATACATGCACACCTTTTTCCATTCATTCATTCAAAGAGACGTTGTAGTTTTCATGGTGATTGTTTTTCCACTACCCAAGGGTATTTTCGTAATTTGTCCTACAGGGGTATTTTTGTAATTTTTTCAAAAATTAAAAATTCTCAGATGATTTCGTCAAAAAGTATTTTAAAACTCTTAAATTCTCGAGGTATTTGGAAAATTTTGAAATCCGGGGTATTTCGATAATTTTGGACCTCAGGGGTATTTCGGTAATTTTTTACAAATCAGGGATATTTCAAAAGTTGTAAAACTTTGAGAGCTCTTTTTGATAATTGTATTTTCCAAAATAGTGATGTTGCAAATTTTTGAAGATTAGGGTCATTCTGGTAATTTTGTTGGTTAGGGGCAATTTTGTAATTTCACCACTAGGGGTATTTTAGTAATTTTTCATAAAAAGATTTCCGAAATTTGGTTCTAGTTGATTTCACAAAAGAAAGATATTTTGAAAATTTTCTATTTAAAAGTTTTTTTCATACAGAAGGTATTTTGGTAATTTTCAAACCAGGGGTATTTTGGTCATTTTTAAACTGAGGGGTATTTTAGTCATTTTTTTAAGAACACGATTCTAATTACTTCAAAAACAGCTAGTCCCTTTCGGGTTTTAATTATTAAGCTTAGCCTGTGAGTGTGTCATCTCAGCTAGGATGAACCGTCACTACGCATCAGGTAGGATTCGTGTGAGTAGGAGGTGAGTCACGAGGACTGCTTAAGTACCAGGCTCCCACCGAATCCAATCCTAGACATGCGTATAGCGATTGCCACATCCCTTACTCAGTGACAGCTCACAGGGTTGTTTAAGAAATTATTAAATCTTATGCCTTGTTTGTTGGGGTATGCTAACCTTAGGGTTCAATAATTTCTATTCTAGTATTCTACGTCCCCATTTTACCCTTCTACCCCCATCAAATATTCACAGAAATGGATAGAATTGCTTACCTGGGCGGATAGGTGCCGGAGACTCAGTGCCATGCTGTTCAAACCATAAAACAGTTTTCGAAACATTCTCATAAGGCCTACTATCATAACCAAAACATTTTGGGCCTTGGGCCCCACAAGAAGTTTTGAGTCTGCTCGATACCAAAATATAACACCCCAAACCCAAATTCATGAGTCCCGACCGGGATCGGTATGTCACGAGTAAAATAATTTGAAGTAATTTGGGTGTCGGAGAAAATTTGTAAAAATGTGGCTAAGGTTTTAAAACGGGGTTTGATAAACTCGGTTGGGCTTTTTATAAATACTGATTGGGTTGATAAACCCTTTTGAAAACATTTGAGCATGTACATTTTAAAATCATCAAAGTTGTAGTTGACTTGGTTTATCTTTGTTACCCGATGGTAACTTCTTTGAAAACTCGTAAAAGTTATTAAGTTGGAAAAATTACTTTTAACCTTAGGTTCATTTAACATTCATAAATATCATTTGTAATATAACATAAGTAAAATGAAACAATAAAATGAGCATCCAAAATAATAATAGCGGCCTTATTACGATCCCAAAATAAAAAGACCTAGGAAACAAATAATTTTATCAATAGCAAAGTAAATCAAATCCAACGATAAGCATGGCCGCCTCGAGTCCTCTCCGGCTCCATCTCCGCGATCTACTCATCTGTAAAATGATAAGGGAAGGGGGTGAGTCACCAAGACTCAGTGTGTAAATCCCCCACCCGGAAATACAACTCATACACAATTTATTAATAAACATGCACATGCACATGCAACCCAACCTAACCATCCATACTCCTTAACTACCCCGTGTGGTCAAAACCACTTTGGTGGTCAAAACCACGTGACTAGTGTCACAAATTAAGTGATGGGGCCAACCCATCGTGTGGCCAAAACCACTGATGACCATAGGTCACAATATATCAAGTGTGGTCAAAACCACTGGTGGTACCAAACCACTAGGACTTAGTCGCAAATTATTAATCGGTGTGGTCAAAACCACTGATGACCATAGGTCACAAATAATCTGATGGGGCCAACCCATCTTGTCGTCAAAACCACTGATGACCATAGGTCATAAATAATCTGATGGGGCCAGCCCATCTTGTGGTCAAAACCACTGGCGACAGTCCATAAAAATCATCCCCCTCATCTCATCAATCCCACCATCATCATGCTCACATATCAGTTATCATATATCATGTTTTTAGGCATGGCATTTAACAGCATGTGATGGCATACAAAGTCACATATCAAAAGATCATGTAATAGGGGACTTACCCGGAATCCATGTTTATGCCCACAAGCATATATCATAGATCACTACAATAATTATTAACAAGGCAACAATAAAGTAAAGTTTACTAATAAAGTGTGTAAAGAGTTTACACACCTGTTTCTACCAAAATTCCTAGGTCCCGAAGATTCAATTTACGATGCTAGATCTCTTGACCTATAATCGGCCAACAATCACTGTTAGGGACATAGGCCTATTCGGCCATATTAACTTAATACCAAAGGCTCTTACCTTGTTGTCGATTTCCCTATTATTCAAATCCCGAAATTGATCTCTTGCTTTCTTTAAGGATGTCGAAATTCCTATAACCATATGTTAGATTTAATCTAACATTAAAACATAAACATAGCCTTTGGTCGAATATACATGTATCTTACCTTAATCTTTTAAATCCCGAAACTCTCTTCTTGATTAATGGAGATGCCGAAATACCTTAGATCTGAAATCCCAAAATTCACCTTCCATATTTCGATCAATAAGATATAGGAGGGATTAGACTAACTTTTGGCTTAAAAGAAAGGAATACAATTATAACTATAGATCCTTACCCTTTATATTGCAATCGACAGATCCCTCCTGACACCACTTCAGAGATTTGGCTTAGAGACTTGATGAACAATCGGCTATGACCCCCTTATGTATTCGGTTTCAAAGATGAAAGAAGAGAGGAATAATAGGCTTAGAAGGAATCGGCTAGGATGCTAAAAGAGAAGAGGAAAAAGAATGGATGCTCAAGAAGAATTTCGGCAGAGGGAGAGGAGAAAGAATATTTGACAAAAGAAAAGAGAGGGAGAATGAATAATGAATACCCTTAGTCTCATCCTTTTATAGCCAAAATTAGGCCACGAATCCTTTGCTTGGCCACTACTCTTCCTTATGTGATAACTTTATCTCTTTAATTTTAAAACAAATAAAGTATAATCCTTATTATCTTCTAATTAGCCGAATTTAAAAGAGAGTGAAACTTCTCTTTTGCAAGTCTTGTGCCGTCTACCTCTTGGGCTTCTAGAAGCAAAATTAAAACTTATTTTATTTGCTTCCCATGCGACTTGAACTCAGGCCCAACACCCTTGTATGTGGTGCCATTTCCAAAGGCCCTAAGTGGTATCTTCAGGCCACTTTTCCAAGCCCGTTTGTGTGTCAAATTTCACGTATTTTTTCGTTAAGGCCTCCTTGCCTTAATTACCTCTTTTAAACTTTAAAACTCGTCATTTCTAAGTCATTTCTAGGTTTCCAAAAATTTTCGTTCGGCTCTGTAAACTTGACATTTCTTTGGTTTCCTAAAATGTTTACTTTCCTCTTTAGCCTAGTTTCCAAAATGTTCACTTTCCTAATTCAAATTAGTTTCCAAAATGTTCACTTTCCTCTTTAGCTTAGTTTCCAAAATGTTTACTTTCCTCTTTTAGCTTAGGTTTCCAAAATGTTCACTTTCCTAATTTACTTAGGTTTCCAAAATGGTCACTTTCCTATTTTTAATGTAACATTTCTATACATTCTCGAGCTTCCAAAATGTTCAAAAATTATTCAAAACTCATAAAACATGTCATTTTGTACATTTAAGCCAAAAATGCATAGGCCCTTTTTTAGGATGTTACAGTCTTTCACTATTCACACTCCTTCTTCCCACCAAAAATTGAAGAGAAAATAGAGCTTTTTGGGGTTCAAACTTTCAGCTAAGCTATCGCCTTACTAGTAAGTGATTTAGGTGGTTTTAATTGATGATTTTTGTATTTTTGGAGTCCCCAAAGCTTAAGCTAGCTAATGAGGAGACCGATTTGCAATATGGTTGAAAGTATAGGGACTTGAAATGGGAGTATTTATGATGTTAACTGAGTTTTTATGGGAGAAAATGAAAGTTAGGGAGATGAGAAACAACTTTTGTGAAAGATGTTTGCATGAAAACACCTAAGTAGGACTTAAATGCAAAGAGAGAGATTGTGTCATAAATGCATGAAATAGTTGGAATTTTGAGTAGTTGTAAGAGAAATAAATGTTCACCTAGACTTGCTTAATGAGAAAATGTGTTGAAAAATAAATTACAAGCCTAGGGGCAAAATCATAATTTTGCCAATATACAAGGGCAAAATGGTCATTTTTGCCCAAGTGTAGAAATTGATGTATTATGATCATATAATGATCTAAATTAATGAATTTTATTATTATAGATCAAGAAGAGTGCGGAGTTAACCTTGACCATGGGAAAGGCAAGGTGATCGAGTAAATCGTTAGTTAACACGTTTTGCACTGAGGTAAGTTTATGTGTAAACAATGCATATTTTTGTGAAAATTATGTTTCTAATTAGAGTACAGCATGATTGAAAATGTATGTGGTACTAGTAGCTGGAGTGTGGTAGTCATTGAGTAATTAATCTTAATGGTGGGCTGTGTGCGATACTACCGTAATTAATCTTAATGGTGGGCTGTGTGTGATACCACTGTAATTAATCTTAATGGTCGGCTGTGTGAGATATCACCGTAATTAATCTTAATGGTGGGATGTGTGTGATACCACCGTAATTAATCTTAATGGTGGGTTGTGTGCGATACCACCGTAATTAATCTTAATGGTGGGCTGTGTGCGATACCACCGTGATTAATCTTAATGGTGGGCTGTGTGCGATACCACCATAATTAATCTTAAAGGTGGGTTGTGTGCGATACCACTGCAATTAATCTTAATGGTGGGCTGTGTGCGATACCACCGTAATTAATTTGGATATAGTAATGTGTCGCATTATGTAACCTTGTGATGCTAAGTGCAGGGGAACCATTAATAAATGTATGCCTTATACTTATGATGTGGTTGTGTTGTGTGAATGGAGGAAATGAGTAAGCATAACCAAGAATGTAGATTGTTTCTTGCTTAGTATTTTAATGTTATGAAATTATTTAATGCATGTTGAAATGCTTATATTGCTTACATGTAAACTTACTAAGCTTAAAGCTTATTCCCCTTTCTTTCCCTTGTTTTATAGAGCTAAAGAGTCGAGTCGGGATACATCTATAATCAGGAGTCCACCCATACTATCTGCTCACCTCGGTATACTTAGACGTAGTGATTTTGTGTATGGCATGTATAGGGGCTAGACTAGTTAGATTATTTTGTTATTTTGGCCAAAGGTGTATTGGTTCTTGTTAAGACAATTACTTTGCAAATTACCAAGGTTGATGGCTCTCTTTATCAATTATGAAATTATGAGTTACTTATGGGAGTTTATATTGAAATCATGAAATGTTTATTAGTATGATGAATAAAGTTACATGGTATGAGTTAGGGGAATGTAAAGAACTTGACAAACAGCCTCATTCTCATCCACATGGGTAGGCACATGGGGGTGTGTCTAGGCCATGTGTGACGCACAGTCAGCCCACGGGCGTGCTACCTGGCCGTGTGTCCCTGCATATTAGCATTTTAAGTCAAGGTAGATCACAGACTAACCACACGGGTGTGTTTAGGCCGTGTGAAATTAGTCAGTGTCGACCACGGGTGGAAGGCACGGGCATGTCTTTAAGGTACACAGGCGTGCCTTATTCCACACGGGCGTGTGCCCTAGCTGTGGGACTTTGGCAGAATGATGGGGTTTTTAGGCACGATTTGAGTACATTGGCATGTGAGACTACACACGGGCGTGTGTGTCTTCTAACACGGGCTTGTACTCCTTGTTTAGTTGAGAAAGAAATTTTATGGATCATAGGAGTTTTCGATATAGTCTCGAGAGCCCTTGTATTTACGAGTAAGGTCTCGTAAGTCGGTAATGAAGTTATTGTAGGGACTCAAGTAGAGTAGTCGCATTGAGCCTAAGTGGTGATCAAATAGTTTTGTACGGTAACGCCTCATGATCGATTCCAACGGGGATTACGGGTAAGGGGTGTTACACTATCATGATTTATATAATGGAATGTATAGTTAGACCCGTACTTGCTATGTTAGTACAAGAATTGGCTAAACCATAGCTCTAATACCACTAAATGTAACACCCCTAACCCGTATTTATCATCAGAATAGGGTTATAGAGTGTTACCAGAGATTTCCGAAACATTTCATGTTAATCACTATTTATTTACCAAAATTATACTTTAAATGTGCCCTCAAGGGCCCAATACGAGCATTTGGAATGAAACGGGACTAAATCAAGATCTTAGGAAATTTTCCGTGAAATTCTAAAATTTTTCCCAAGTATAGGGTTCATACGCCCATCTGGTCTAGGGACACACCCGTGTGGTTGGGCTATGTGGTCTCACACGCCCGTGTCCATAACCCGTGTAACTCTTTGACTTCTAAAGCAAGAAGAAATTTAAGTCACACGGCCAAGTCACACACCCGTGTACTAGGCCGTATGGTGAATTTTTATTTTTGAAATTAGGTGCAGTTTTTACACAGCCGTGTAACATGCCCGTGTTCAAGTCTGTGTCAACCACACCGCTAAGACACATGCCCGTGTGCTCAATTCTGAGCATTCTGTTTTCTCAAATTTAAGGTACAGGGGACACACGGCTGGCTACATACCCATGGGGTAGGCCACATGCCCGTGTGTTTACCCGTGTGGACAAAATGAAGCCATTTCTTAGCTTCATTTTCTCACCCAATTTTACCAACAACCTACATCAATACTTGCATGTATATACTAGCCAAACCAAGCATTAAAACCAAGCCTAATCTAACATCTACCATGGCGTAATATCACATGCCATTCATGTTTATAATCATACTTTTGGTACATATACAAGATAAACATACTCTATCTACCCACACTTAACACATAAGCATTCAACATGAGATAACCTATAAACATGCCAAATAAATCATTACTAGCCATTCCAATGGCTAGATTACAAAATATCACTTACAAGTCATTATTTGGCCAAATAAGCCTATACATGCCATTATACCAAAATGAGATTTTTAAGTATACCAAAAAGGAGATAGTGGATAGTGTGATCATGCTCCGACCGATCCTCCAACCTTCACGAGTTTACCAGCACTATAAAACAAGGGAAAAGTAAATGGGAAAGCATTTTCATGCTTAGTAGGTTTGTATAACGAAAAATAAACTTACCGGTCATATCTATTCAAACAAGCATACATAAACATACATTTCATCCATTATAGGTAGTTCACCTAAACATATACACTTGATCAAGCAAGTTAGTCATATAACATCATATAAATATCAAGTAAACATAAATGAGCTTATTACATACAAACTTCTATTAATTCCACCTTTCCATATTTTCAGAGTCTTTTCCGTTGAACTAATGAAATTTCGATGGACATTCGGGTGATGTACATAAGGTATACATATAAATTATCCATCAATTCATATTCATAATTACCTATTGGGCATAAGTTCAAAGAGTACACTCTCGAGTCACATATTTTACAACAAGGTTACCAGTCCAGGCTAAATCCTGGTTTTTCAACCGAATTCACAAGAGTCATTTAAGATTGCCAGTCTAGGCTAAATCCTATTAGTGACCAACGCTCTAAAGAGCTTAATTAGGGTTGCCCGTCTGGGCTAAACTCAATCTATAACATGTGCTCGAGAGGCTTAATTCAGGATTACCCGTCTGGGCTAAATCCTATTTCTAACATTTGTCATATCTACTCGTTTCAAGAAATCACCATAATCCATCGAATTTCAATGTTCAACCGGGACATGACATTTTATCCATATTTTCCAAATTAATGTTATTTTGTTATGTTCATCATCACATACATATTTTTAAAATCATATAATTAAATTCAAGCAATTTAACATACATATTTAAGTTACACGAACTTTCCTTGACAATTGTTCGGGTTTGAATTTCAACTAATCCAAAACTTTTTGTTTCCCTCGATCTAATTTCGCAGTTGGTCTTTCCAGGTTTATATAAGCAAATTTAACTATTAACTCATCAATTTTACATATACTTGCATTCTACCACATCTTAGGAAAAATTACTATTTTGCCCCTACTCTTTTCAAAAATTCTAATTTTGTCCTTAGGCTCAGAAAATAAAATTCATGCAATCTAGTCCTCATTTCAAGCCTAACCGAAATTTAATAATAATTTTTACAGCACACACATTTCACAAATTTCAGCATTTTCCATGGGTTTTACTACTTTTTCATTTTAGTCCCAAAATCAAGTTTTCATCAAAAATTTCTTTGTAAAAGTTGTTTTTTATCAACTATCTTTCATTTTCTACCATAAATTTCAAATTTCCAGCATTTACATCCATGGCAAAATTTCTACACTTTGTTATCTTTTCAAATAATTCCCATAAATAGACAGATTAGGCTATCCCGATTCTAAAATATAAAAATTATTAAAAATGGGACTTCATTTCATACCTTATTGAGCTTGAAGATGAATAAAAAGATGATAGTTTCATTTTTAATTATTTGCCATCTTTTAATTTTAGTGATTTCCAATTTAGTCCCTAGCCATTTTTAATTTTTCCATAGATGAGTTACCAAGTAAAATCTACATACTTTTGCTAATGGTCTAATTACCATATAAGGACCTCTATTTTTGAATTCCATAGCTATTTAATCCTTATAGCTACTAGAATTCAACTTTCACAATTTATACAATTTAGTCCTTTACCTAATTAACCACACAATCGATAAAATTTTCGTATCAAAATTTTCATGTGACCTACCTATTATAATACCAACCATAAAATAAAATAAAATATTTATTTTTTGGGATCAAATTTGTGGTCCCGAAACAACTGTTCCGATCTCACCGAAAATTGGCTGTTACATTTTGCCCACCTAAAGTTGAAAGGAAAAGAACTAAGAAGCCTAAAGACTCATTTAAAGCTTAAGTGTTTCTTTTATAATAAGCAAGGGTGCTTTAAGGCTAAATGCAAAGAGTGAAAGGATTACCTAGCCACTAAGGGCAAAGGTATGAAACTCTTTATGATAAATCTTCTTACTGGAAGATTCAATAGACTATCGGGTCATTAATTCTAGAGCCACTAACCATGTATGTGTTTCTTTACAAGGGTTCAAGGAACTGAAAGATCTTAATGATAAGATTCTCTCATTGCAATCTGGAGATAGGACAAGTGTGGCGGTTGAATTAATGGGACAAGATTATTTAAAAGACATTTTCTATGTACCTAGTTTCAAGAAAAACTTAATTTTAGTTGCATGTTTATTTAAAGATGGCTTGACTGTGACTTTTAAAAATAGTATTGCAATTTTTAGAAATAGTATTCTTATCTATAAGGGATGGATGTCAAATAATCTATATTTTATTAAACTAAACATGTACACATTACTTGAAATCAAAATAACTAATAAGAAACATAAGACTTCTCATTCTGATGAGGCGTTCCTTTGGCATTTGAGACTTGGTCATAATAACCAAGAAAAAATCACTAGACTTGTGCAAGATGACGCCTTATGTTCACATAAGAAATTTGATCATCTACAATGTAAATATTTCTTAGAAGGTAAGATGACTAAGCAATCTTTTAATGCAAAAGAAATGAGTGTAACAGCCCGGTTTAGACCCTAGTCAGAATAGTGGTTTTGAACCACAAATTTGAGGTCAAAAAAATATTTTAATATTATTTTTGGTGTTTATAATATGTGATTGAGCATGTGTGAAAGTTCTGTGTGAAAATTTTACCAATTGTGTGCTTAATTAGCAAAAAAGACTTAATCGCATAAAATGCAAAAGTTGTGTGCTGAATGTTAAAGTGCTAGATTGTCATGGCTCTTAAAGTGAAGAGTCCTTATGTCGCTATTATTCCACATGTAAAATAGATGGAAAAAATGGGCTTTAGTAGTGGAAATTTAAATGATATACATTAAGGGTAAAATAGTAAATGGCATAATAATATGTATTAAATAAAACAAAAAGAAAAATGAAACCATATTCTCATATTCCCTTTACCGAAAATTGAAAGAAAGATAGGGCTTGGAACCTTTAACATTTCAGCACATTTGTGGCCTGATTCAAGGTTGGTTTTTGTTTAGTTTTTGATAATTTCTAAGTTTTTGTGATTGTTGCTTAGTGTTCTAGCTAGCCCATGTTTTAATTTTAGAATTTGATGGTGTTTTTGAAATATGCCATTGATGAATGTTTGAGCTTTGTGATAGTTGATGATGAAATATGAAAGAAATGTGAAAGATTAACATGTTTTGTCTTTGAATTTTTGGTGAAATTGATTAATTTGGACTAAATTGTGAAAATAATATTTTAAGGGACTAAAATGTGAAATAAATGAAATATATGGGCTTTTATGAGCAGAAGGAAAATTAGGCTAGGCATAAGTAAAGTGAAATTTGTGTATTTTGTGATTTTGTGAAATAGGGACTAAAGTGTCGAAATGTGAAAATGTGAGGGTTATTTTGTAAAATGCCCAAAATATGTGTGTTTGGACTAAATTGAGTTAAGTGGTGATTGAATGAGCTAAAGTTGAATATGTATATACCAAGAAAGAAGAGATTTGATCGAGATCGAGGCAAAGACAAAGTGCTCGATTGATCGACTAGTTTCGGTATATCTACGTCGGAGGTAAGTTCAGATATAATACTTGTTGTTGAATTTATGTTTAAGTGCTATGAAATGTACAATTATGTGATTAATGGATTAGAAATTTTATATGTGGAATTGAGAAAATGTGGCACTAAGTGAGCGTAATTGGAATTGCGACATAGATGAATAGCATTGTGTGTGCGATATCGAGATAAGTTCGGTTTACAGTAAAAGCACTAAGTGTGCGATGATATTTATGCTCCGGCTACGAAATTAGCACTAAGTGTGCGATTAAATTGAATGATTAACATAGGTTGAATCGAAATGTAATGTAGATGCATTGAGTAGCAAGAATGGTGAATAACTATGTGTTGGCTAAGGTTTGTATTGAACCTTTGTGGTTGATGAAATTGTAAATGGAATTACAAATGGTTGAGTGAGTATATTAGCTATGGATGATATGGTGTGTATATTTTTGAGCTGATCTATGTGATGGATTAACTTTGTATATTATATTTGAATTATTGAATTGAATGTATTATATTAAGAACTTACTAAGCTCTAAAGCTTATTGTGTGATATGTTTCTCTGTTTTACAGTGTCAGTAAAGGTAGCTCAAATTCGGGGATCGTTAGTGACTCAATCACACTATCGGCTATATATTTTGTACTTTTGAAAGTTGTGTATACATTTGTAGTATATGGCATGTATAGGCTATTGAATGTGGTATGTTTTGAGTTGCATAAGTCTTGCCATGGGATATGGCTTGAACGTTGAATGATGTTGGTACATATATATGTATGGGTTAAGTGAGTGTTGAATATAGTATTTTTCATGCTTAAATGGTCGATGATAATAATGGATTAAATGAGGAATTATGATATGAACTATATGATACTTGTCTTGTGTGATTTGGGAATGTGAATTATGGTATCTTAAATGAACTATTGTGAGAAGAAATTAAGTATGATTATAGATTGTATAGTTTTTGATAGATTGGTACTTATTTTTGGTATGTTTTGGTTGCCAATTGAGGTATAAATGCATGTGAATTGAGGCTTGTAGGTGATCCTCATTGTGGAAGGCAGGTTTGGCCTTGTAAATGGCCTATAAGTGCCCACACAGTTGAGCACACGGGCATGTGGCTCGACCGTGTCCTTCGTGGTTGTGTTTCAAAAACAAGTCAGACTCAACCACGGGCTGGACACACGGGCCTGTGACTGGCTGTATGGACTAGTCAATAGGAATGCCCTATTTTGCCACGGCTTGGACACATGGTTGTGTTCGAGGCCTGTGTGAGGCACACGACCTACCCACATAGGCGTGTGACCTCTATAACTTAGAAAAATGTTTGAATTCAAAAAAAAAATTTGTATATGTTCGGTTTAGTCTCGACCCCTTTCTAGCATGTGTTTAAGGTCTCATTGACCTATTTAAGGGACTGTATGATTGTGAATTACTATATTAGAATGTGAAATGAAGTTAAATATTCTGAGATGATTGGTAATGCCTCTTGACCCTATTTCGACGATGATTATGGGTTAGGGGTGTTACATTTTATTGGTATCATAGCTACGGTTTAGTCGATTCTAAGACTAACGTATCACGTGTGAGTCTAGCTATACATGCCATATATATAATTGCAATAGTGTGATGAATCTTGAAAGTTAAAAATGTATTTTTATATAGTAAATGGATCCCGATTGAGCAGTTGCTGATGATGTTGAGAGTAATGTGCCTGTTCCCACTCAAGGACAGCGCCAGCTGAATCTAGGCCGATTGCTAGTAGCGATGGAGGAGAGGCTAAGCAAGCCTTCTTCTGAATGATGAGTGAGTGGTTTTCAAAATTCGTTCGAACGAATCCGGCTGCTCCATAATCTCCACCCTCACAAGTACCCATTGTGCCACAAGTTGTAGATCTGATCAGATTGAATAAGCCTCTTGTAGATTAAATCTAAAAGTATGGGGTCAAAGAGTTTAGAGCCACAGTTGATGATGATATCGAGGGAGCTGAGTTTTGGCTCGAGAATACTGTTCAAGTGTTTGATGAGATGTCCTTGACTCCTGATGAATGTATTAAATGTGATGTTTCCTTATTGAGAGATGCGGCATATAATTTGTGGGAAACATTGATATCAGTGGTTCCGAGAGAGAGAATTACCTCGGATTTCTTTCAAGTTGAATTTTGAAAGAAATATATAAGTCAACGATTCATAGATCAGAAACGTAAAGAATTTCTTGAACTGAAACAGGGCTGTAAGTTAGTCACTGAATATGAACGGGAGTTTGTAAGATTGATCCAATATACACGAGAATATGTTTCTACCAAAGCTACTATGTGTAAACGTTTCATTGAAGGGTTGAATGAAGACATTAAATTATTGGTTGGAATACTTGACTTAAATGGATTTGTTGTTAGTTGAAAGAGCCTACAAAGCTGAGGAGCTTAGCAAAGAAAAGAAGAAAGCAGATTCTGAGGCTAGAGATGAAAGAAAAATACCGATGAGTAAGTCATCTCAATCTTCGATGAAGAGATTTAGAGATGTGAGCAATGGTTCAAATGCTTCGTTTGGACATTCGAGTAGAGATCCTGTGAGACAAAGTGTTGGTCCAAGAACTCAAGCTCCGATTGAATCAAGTGTTGGTAGTGTTAAAAGCAACAAGCCTGAGTGTAGACAGTGTGGATGACGACACTTTGGAGAATGTTAGGGCAAGTACAATAATAGAACTTGTTATAAGTGTGGATCACGAGATGATACCATTTGAGATTGCCCAAAGTTAGCTGAGAAAGAAAATGTTCAAAATGCGAGACCAAGTAATACAACGGCTAGAGGTAGGCCACCCAGAAACATCGAAAATATGAGTGGAAGTCAAAGAGGGACTACTTATACAATTGTGAGATCCGAGGTAAGAGCACCTGCCCGAGCCTACACTATTCGCGCACAAGAAGAAGCATCATCTCTAGACGTCATTACTGGTACTTTTACTCTATTTGATACTGATGTGATTGCATTGATAGATCCAAGATCTACTTATTCATATGTATGTGTAAATCGAGTATCAAGTAAGACTCTACCTGTTGAGTCTACTAAATTCGTGATTAGAGTATCGAACCCCTTAGGCAAGTGTGTCTTGGTTCATAAAGTGTGCAAGAACTGTCCGTTGATATTTTGGGATATTTGCTTTCTAGCTAATTTGATGTTGCTACCTTTTGATGAATTTGATATTATTCTGGGTATGGCTTGGCTCACTTTGCATAATGCTATTGTGAATTATGAACAGAAGAGTATTGGTTTGAGAAGTTAGAATGGTGAGATAGTTCGCATTGAATCCAGTAGATTTGAATGGGTTATCGACTATCATATCTTCGATAAAAGCCTTGAATTACGTGAAAAGGGTTGCAAAGCATATCTTGCATATGTCATAGATACAAAAGTGACTGAAAAGAAAGTTGAATCTGTACCTGTAGTTTGCGAGTTCCTAAATGTGTTTCCTAATGAACTACTGAGATTACCTCCGATCCGAGAAGTTGGGTTTAGTATTGAATTGGTACCGGGGACAACTCCTATCTCAATAGCTCCGTATAGAGCGAAACTAACAGAATTGAAAGAGTTGAAGTCACAGTTACAAGAGTTGACCGATAGAGGATTTACACGATCGAGTTTCTTGCCCAGGGGTGCTCCTATGTCGTTCGTGAAAAAGAAAAATGGCACTATGAAAATATGTATTGATTACTGACAGCTGAACAGAGTGACGATAAAGAATAAATATCCTTTACGACGTATTGATGATTTGTTTAATCAGCTGAAAGGAGCTATAGTGTTTTCTAATATAGATTTGAGATCAGGCTACTATCAGTTAAGAGCCAAAGAATCGGATGTACCAAAAACTACTTCAAGAATAAGGTACGGATATTATGAATTCTTACTTATGCCTTTTGGACTAACGAGTGCTCCTGCAGTGTTTATGGATTTGATGAACTGGATATTTAGACAGTATCTGGATCGTTTTGTTGTGGTATTCATTGATGACATTCTGATTTATTCATGTGATGAGATGCAACATGTCGAACATTTGAGAATCGTATTACAGACTCTGCGTGAAAAGAAATTGTATGCAAAATTCAGCAAATATGAGTTTTGGTTGCGTGAGTTGGTTTTCTAGGGTATATTGTATCAGCTGTGGGAATACAAGTTGATCGGAGTAAGATTTCAGCTATTTTAGAGTTGAAGCCTCTGAAAAATGTGTCTGAAATTCATAGTTTTCTGGGACTAGTAGGATATTATAGACGATTCGTGAAAGGCTTCTTGATGATTGCGACTCCGTTAATGAAGTTACTACAGAAAGCTGTTAAATTTGAGTGGTCAAAAAAGTGCCAGTAGAGTTTTGAGCAATTGAAAGCATTGTTGACAGAGGCGCTAGTGTTAATTCAACCTAAATTCGGTAAAGAAATTATAGTTTATAGTGATGCATCATTGAATGGTTCGGGCTGTGTGTTGATGCAAGAGGGTAAAGTTATAGCTTATGCTTCAAGACAGTTAAAGCTACATGAAAAGAATTTCTTGACGCACGATCTTGAATTAGCTAAAATTGTATTTGCATTGAAGATTTGGTGTCACTATCTATTTGGTGAGAAATGTCATATTTACACAGATCACAATGGCTTGAAATATTTGATGACTTAGAAAGAATTGGATTTGAGATAGCGGAGGTGGTTAGAATTACTAAAAGACTATGAATTAGTAATTGACTATCATCCGGGTAAAGCTAATGTTGTTGCTAATGCTTTGAGTCGAAAGTCTATATGTGGTTTGCGAGCATTGAGTACTCAGATAGATCTATGTGATGATGGTTCAATTTTGACTGAGTTGAAAGTGAGACCAATGTTTATACGTCAGATTTGTGATGATTAGAAAAGTGATATTGACATGGTGGCAAAACGAGCTCAATGTGGTTTGAATTTTGATTCAGAATTTTGAGTTGATAATGATGATTGTTTAAGATTCAAATATTAGATTTGTGTTCCAAGGAATTCAGATGTGATTCAACTGATTTTGAATGAAGCTTACAATACTCGTTTGGTTGTTCATCCGGGGAGTACGAAAATGTATGATGATCTGAAACTGTTTTATTGGTGGCATGGTATGAAATGGGATATCTCAGAGTTTGTTTCAGATGTTTAGTATGTCAACAAGTTAAAGCTGAACATCAGGTTCCATCCGGTTTATTACAACCGATTATGATTCCTGAGTGGAAATAGGAGAGAATCACAATGGAATTTGTGTCGGGATTACCTAAATCTTTGAGTAAGAAAGATGCAGTCTGGGTGATAGTTGACAAATTGACGAAATCAGCTTATTTTGTTTTGGTAAGAACAAATTATTCACTTGACAAGTTAGCTGAATTGTATATTGATGAGATTGTGAGATTAGATGGAGTGCCACTATCTATTGTATCTGACAGAGATCCGAGATTTACCTCATGGTTTTGGAAGAAATTACAAGAGGCTTTAGATTCAAAGTTGCATTTCAATAAAACATTTCATCCTCAAATGGATGGACAATTCGAGTAGATTATTCAAGTTCTTGAAGTTATGTTGAGATGTTGTATTCTTGAATTTGAAAGTACGTGGGAAAAGCATTTGCCATTAATTAAATTTTCATACAATAATAGTTTTCAATCTAGTATCAAAATGGCGCCATATGAGGCTCTTTATGGTCAAAAATGCCAAATCCATTGTATTGGATTGAACTGAGTGAGAATAAGATTCACGGGGTTGATTTGATAAAAGAGACTAAGCAGAAAGTGAAAGTGATTCGTGACAGTTTGAAAGTAGCGTCAGATCGTCAGAAGTCTTATGCAGACTTGAAACAAAAATATATTGAATTTGGGGTTGGTGACAGAGTGTTTTTGAAGGTGCCTCCGTGGAAGAAAATACTTTGATTTGGCCGAAAAGGTAACTGAGTCCGAGGTTTATCGGGCCATATGAGATCATTGAATGAATTGGGCCAGTTGCTTATAAGTCGTTGTTGCCACCTGAGTTAGAAAATATTCATAATGTATTTCACGTATCGATGCTTCGACAATACAGATCTGATCCATCACATGTGATTACTCCTACTAAAGTTGAGATTCAGTCAAATTTGTCGTATAGTGAGGAATCGATTCGAATTCTGGCACGTGAAATCAAAGAGTTGAGAAACAAGAAAATTTCTTTAGTGAAGGTTTTGTGGCACAAACACGGAGTTGAAGAGCCTACTAGGAGCCCGAAGATGTTATGAGAGAGCAACATCTAAACCTATTCACTGGTAAGATTTTCTAGACGAAAATCCCTAAGGGGGAGAGTTGTAAAAGGCCGATTTAGACCCTAGTCGTAATAGTGGTTTTGGGACCACAAATTTGAGGTTAAAAAATATTTTAATATTATTTTTTGTGTTTATAATATGTGATTGAGCATGTGTGAAAGTTCTGTATGAAAATTTTATCGATTGTGTGCTTAATTAGCAAAAGGACTTAATCGCATAAAATGCAAAAGTTGTGTGCTAAATGTTAAAGTGCTAGATTTTCATGGCTTTTAAAGTGAAGAGTCCTTATGTTTCTATTATTCCACATGTAAAATAGATGGACAAAAATAGGCTTTAGTAATGGAAATTTAAATGATATACATTAAGGGTAAAGTAGTAAATAGTATAATAATATGTATTAAATAAAACAAAAAGAAAAATGAACCATATTCTAATCTTCCCTTTGTCAAAAATTGAAAGAAAGATAGGGCTTGGAACCTTTAACATTTCGACACATTTGTGGCTTGATTCAAGGTTAGTTTTTGTTCGGTTTTTGATAATTTCTATGTTTTTATGATCATTGCTTAGTGTTCTAGCTAGCCTATGTTTTAATTTTTGAATTTGATGGTGATTTTGAAATATGCCATTGATGAATGTTTGAGCTTTGTGATAGTTGATGATGAAATATGAAAGATATGTGAAAGATTAACATGTTTTGTATTTGAATTTTTGGTAAAATTGAGTAATTTGGACTAAATTGTGAAAATAATATTTTGAGGGACTAAAATGTGAAATAAATGAAATATATAGGCTTGTATGAGCAAAAGGAAAATTCATCTAGGCATAAGTGAAGTAAAATTTTGTGTATTTTGTGATTTTGTGAAATTGGGACTAAAGTGTCAAAATGTGAATATGTGAGGGCTATTTTGTAAAATGCCCTAAATATGTGTGTTTGGACTAAATTTAATGAAGTGGTGATTGAATGAGCTAAATTTGAATATGTATAGACCAAGAAAGAAGAGATTCAGATCGAGATCGAGGCAAAGACAAAGTGCTCGATTGATCGACTAGTTTTGGTATATCTATGTCCGAGGTAAGTTCGGATATAATACGTGTTGTTGAATTTATGTTTAAGTGCTATGAAATGTATAATTATGTGATTAATGGATTAGAAATGCTATATGTGGAATTGAGAAAATGTGGCACTAAGTGTGCGTAATTGGAATTGCGACATAGATGAATAGCACTGTGTGTGCGAAGTAATGGAAGCTTCAAATTTGTTGATTGGCACTGTGTGTGCGATAAGGAGATAAGTTCAGTTTAAAGTACAGGCACTGAATTGTGTAATGCCCCAAAAATAAACGGTCTTTAATTTTTCATGTTATGACAAATTTGCTTGCTGCTTCAATGGCTACGTGATTTGGGTGTGTATGGGGCTATTTCGGAAGCCTGGGTTCAAGTATGGCCTCTGGTAATATTTTGATTTTTTCTCTTTTGGAAACCTGGATGTTAGCTTGAAGGGCATATATTAAGTGTGCTTGGTTTGTGACACGAGAGATCTTGTGTTGTGGTGGCAAGTGGCGTGTTAGGGCATGTGAGTTGGAGTGGGTTCGAATCCCATAGCATGCAATAAGTGGGGTTTTATTTTATAACTCTATGGCGTGAGAGGTAGAGTTTGGTTCAAACTCTGCAGAGGTGGTTGGAGACTTGGTCATCAAATTTGAATGGATTTGAATGGGAGGCTGGGAGCAAATCAAGGAGAAATCGGTGGAGAGGTTGAAGGAGTTGGGATATGAAGAAGTCATAGCCGAATTTGGGAGAGTTTGAGTAGGGGGATTTCGGCTAAGGGTATGTCATTTGGTGCATTTCAGCATTGTATGAGGGAGTAAATGCCAATTTCTTCTGGTGTTTTGGGATTTTCTTTTCTTTTTTTCATTTCGAGTTTTCCTCTCTATTGATTTTCATGCATTTTTACATTCTAACCATTCAGGTTTTTCGTTGATATTATTTTTCCCATGTTCTTTTTGATCACCTTGCCGGAATCCAACACATCAAGTGTCGAATTTTAACTACCAATCTTGCTTTTCTTTTCCTTATTCGGCATTCTATTAGGGGTGACCAAATTTTCTTTGGATAGTTCTTTGAAGCCAAATTCACCTGTCCCTTCGTTTCATTCCTTTTCCTTCTCTTCTTGAATCAATTTCCCTATCCACTAAGTGTCTCTTTTCTTCTTTAACCTTCTCAGTTTGTTGAGCATTAACCGAATCTTTAACACTCTTCTTCTCTACTTCGATTCTGTGAGTGTTTTGTCAAAGGGTAGGTGTTCTTAATTCTTTTCTTGTGACCAAGGTTTGATTTTCTTCTCATAGCCGGATGCTTATCTTCTTTTACTTTGATTGCCGAATCATGATCCTTTCCTTTTGGTGTGGGGGTTGTTGGTTTTAGGTTTTCAATGATGTGAATGAGGGTCTCAAGGTAGTCATCGAAACCATTTTCTTATCATGCGATTTGAGGTAAGCACTTTGGTCTAGCACTTTGGGGTTGGTCGATACCCTATCTTTGGATTTGGGCTTTTGCTAGTGTTAGTTATCGATTCAAGTTCTAGATTGTGCGTTGTTGAGAAATGGATTCTTTTGTTAATACAGTATTTCCACAGGAAGGGGTGCAATCCTTTTTCGAGTAACATCCTTAGCGGGCCAATTCACACTTTGGTTAAGGTGAGTGTTACTGCCGTTCTTTCGGGTTTAAGTGGGAGTGATGGGTATTAACACTAACTGAAAATATTGATTGATGTAGGCATTGGACTCATGAGCGGTTCGCTCAACTTCACTAACAGGTGTGTAATCGTACACCATTCTGGTAATGGCATAAGCCAAAAGGTGTGTATTCACACCCCTGTTTAACTGTGAATCGGCAAAAGTCGAAAAGCCGAAATGCCGAGACTTTGGCATTTGAGGCCTCACGAGCGTGCGATCGCTCATGTGGTAAATCGAGCCCACAAATCACCGGTGAAAGACAGAGGCCACCATGAGCGTTCTCGTGAGCTTAGGTCGTAATGGGCCACGTTGGGCCGAGATGGGCCATGGGCCCAATGAGCTAATGGCCCCCACATGGGTAAAATCCACGATAACCGAATAATAATGGATTGGACTACAAAGCTTGTATAGCCGTAGTTGAAACCATTTTTTTCTAGTTTTAAAAACGGGGATCGACTTTAAAATGACAGATGGAGTCACCACTGACCTTTTATTCAACGTGTGATCAGATCACCTTAAGATGGATTATTTTAATAAAACATTTGGATTTATTAAAACAATAATTTTTTGTCTACGAAATATAAGAAAATAGGTTCGGGAGTCGGTTACGTGCGAGGAAGGGTTAGCACCCTCGCAACGCCCAAAATTGGTACCAAATTGATTAGCTAGTGTTCTTGTGTTGAAAACTTGAAAATGTTTAAGGTGTGATACTTTTTAAAGAATGTTAATTAATTTTGAATTGAATCTCAAGATTCATGCGTTCCAAAGGAATAAAAAAAAAAAAACATCACAACCAGCACGTTAGGATATGACACGTTTATACCCCGACACCAAGATCATCTTTGATTTTCAAAATATGCTATTAAAAGGATATTTGGTTATTTGGTCAAACAGAAAACCGCAACCCAGCACGATAGAGCACGATTTCTTGAATTTTCAAACACGAAATATTGTCTTGTTTTGAGAAATTTTTATATAAACGATTTTAAAATCGACTCAAAATGTATTTGTTTGGTTTGTTTAGAAAAACAATGAAACGTCTAATATCAATTAAAACGTTAAAGTTTGAATCTCAATGCGATAATGTAAAAAAAAAAAATTACAAACTTTGAATAATATACATGGATAAATATTATGCTAATGAATAGTCATAATATGAAATTTGAAGGGAATGAATTTGGGTACATACAATGGCAAGCAAATTAATACAACTAACATATAGCAAGCTTTAGAACAAATAAACAAATGATATATAATAATAATAATAATAATAATAATAATAATAATAATAATAATAATAATAATAATGTGTTTATTTAAACAATACATACGTGATAAAAACTTGATATAAAATAATGTGCACATATAAATAATAATGGCATGTGAAAGTGTTTGGAATAAATATAATTTAAAATATAGTCTTTTAAAGAAATAAATTATAAACACAAATAAATTTAAAAGAAGATATATATATACATATGCATATATGTAAATAAACTTAAAAGAATATATATTTACATAAAGTAATATGAAATCAATAATATATACATAAAATAAGATAATTTAAATGCAAATAGAAACTAATAGTAAATGAATAAATAAATAAATAAAATACTATATACAATAGTTTGAAAATAATAAAACGACAATAGTAATAATAATAACAAAAATAAAATGATAAAAATGAATTATAAAGAAAATATGTTAATAAACGATAATAATAGTAAAAATAATATTAATAATAACAATAATAATACTAATAAATAAAATAATAATAATGTTGGTAACAATAATAAATATAATAGTAATAATGATAATATAAGAAATAATAATAAGAATAATGTTAATAATACAAAAGATTGTTAATGAAACGACAATAATAACGAAGAAGGATTAAATTAAAAATGAATGAAAATAATAGGGCCAAATTTAAAACAAACAAAGTAGGGGCGTTAGGACCCAATTATAATCTGCTTGAAAGCTATAGGGACTAGGGTTGCAATTATACCCTAGTCCAAAACACGCGGGTCACGAGCTAGGACCGGGTTGGATTCAGGTCGCTCCTCTAAACTGCGCCATTTTAGCAGCTGAAGAGCTACTGCGAAACGACGTTGTTTTGCATTTCTTTATATACCAAAAAATTTTGAGACCCTTTCCTAAAAAATCCTAAAAGAAATCCTCTCAAATTTAAAATCCCATCCCTTTGCTTGCCTTTGAATTCTGCTGCATGACTGCCGTACCACCACCGTAGTGGTGGTGGCGTTCTTGAAAAAAATGGGTTTTTAGCCCCCGTTTTGGGGTATATCCGAAGGTCAAGCTTTCTTGGCTCTGAAAAATAGAAAGAAAATAGGTTTTCGACCCCTTTTGGGTTTGATCCGCAATGGAGAAAGGGGCCTCCCGCGATGCGACCGCGGGGTGTTTCTTGGCAAGTCCCTTTCTCTTTCTTTCTTTTTCTTTTTTTGTTTTAAGTCGAGAAAAGAAAAAGAAAATAAAATCAAAATAAAAAAAGCAAGGACAACAGTGAATCAAAAAGGTAAATCACCTTTCATTTTCTATATATTTCTCTGTGTCTTTCTTTGTTTGTAAATTGTGAAGCTACAATTGTTTTTTTTTTGGGCTCTTTAAAGCCGAAATGAAAAATCAAAATAAAAATCAACTCTTTTATTTTTTCTTTGTTTTTTGCTCTGCTTGTTGTCCTTTGTTCTCTTGCGCAGGTACGGAGGTGGGCCAACGTGGGCACGTGGTGTGCATGGCTGTACAAAGGCCGTACGTAGAGAGGCGTGGCGCGCATGTGTGAGGCTGTGGTGCGTGTGCAGGGGAGGATTGCGGCGCTTGAAATTTTTGGAAACCCCTAGGGTTTCTGGTACCTTAGAATATTTAGGCCATTTGGGCTTTGGGACTTTGGGTCTTTGATTTGGCTAGATTAGGTTGGGTAGTGGTTAGTCGGGCCTGTGTGATTGTTTTGTAAATTGGACTGGTGTAATGGACTCATGGACTGCTAATAATGTTTTTTTTTATTTGGTTAATATTGGGCCCAAGTTGAATGTAATTTGGGCAATTGAAAATTCAAAACTTGATGGACTGTTTATTGGACTTTTGATAATTTGGATCTATTTCATATTTTATTGTTATTTTTTGGTTTTTGGTTATAAAATGGGCCCGGGCATAAATTGGGTTTTACAGCTGCCCCTCTTTGCTTATTGTCGTGCAACGAGAATGGAGCAAAGACCTTAAAAGAGCCAATTTTGACAGGTCTTGTTGAATCTTACCTTCTTTGTGCTTTTCTTCTTAGAGTGGCTTCATTCCATCCCACTGCATCTTTATGAAAAACTAGCACTTTGATCCAATTCTGATGAAGTTTCAGGGAGAAGAGATTCGTAGTTTCCATCTTCTCTACTGAAACTTGAAAGAAATACAGATTGATCCTCATTGTAAACTCAAGTAGGAGGGATTTGTAGCCTCAACCTACTTCACTAAAACTTCGAGGAGATAAGACTTGTATGGCTTTGATCTGCTCTTGCAACTTCAGGAATGCCAGATCTGCTATCTTCAATCGGCTCCACTGCAAACCCAGAGAGACAAGATCTGATGTCTTCAATCTGCTCCTGCAACTTTAGGATTGTAACATCCTAGAATTTGAATTTTTGTGTTGCAATATTTTGGTTATAAGCTAGTTAAATTATTAATTCTGTATGTTGAGAAGGTCCTGAGAAGGCTCGAAATTTAATTGGACCTAGTGGAAATTTTTGGGCATTTAGCACTTTAGGGAGATGGAGAAAGTGACCTTAAAGCATATGGAAATAATTGATTAAATAGCTAACATAATTTAGCTATTAGTAAAATGGCTATGGCGTCACTTGTAGTACCTTGAGGGAAGGAGTTCGAATCACCTTGTGTGCATTTTGACTTTTATTTTTGCTTCCCTTATTTAATATGTCGATCAAGGAGTAATTATGGCAAGGGTGGACTTCATCATTTTTGGTAAGGTGGCTAAATGAATAAGGCAAGGTTGAAGTTAGGGAAAGGAATCAAAAAGAAAAGGGAATGTAGGGGGAACATGTGGCATCTTTCAAGGGGAAATGTTTTGGAAAGGATAGTTGGCAATGTTTTTGACTTTTAAAGCATGTATGTGGATAGTTTTGGGGGCTATAGTGTGATAGCCGAAAGTTGCATAGTCTTTTGGTAGGATTTTTGATGTTGTTAGGCAAAAATCACTTTTGCACAATTTGGTGTTTTTCTCTCAATTCTTTCTTTTGCTTTGTGCTGAAATTACTAGCCTTGGTGACCATATTTTTCTTCTTTCATTTTACTTTGGTCGAATTCTCCTAGCACATTTGTGCATTTTCTTACTCTTTTGTTTGATCAAGATTTTCATCTATTATTTATCTCCCTCTTGATAGCCAAAACATTCATCATTCATCAAACCTCCCATCTTCTTTTTCTTTTAACCATTTCACTAATTCTTTCTCTTCTCAAATCGACACCATCTTTTAATCACAAACTTTTGTTTGATCATTTCACATAGCCGAATATTAATTTTCATTTTCTCTATAAATCGAACTCTCATTTCTTTTCTACCTTTCTTCTCAGCCGTACTTAAATTCAATCTTTGATTAATGGTAAGTGTTCTTCCAACATTATATTTCATTTTCTTTCTCTTAGTGCCGAATATAAGTTTTGATTTGGGAAGGTCATATGAATCGAATCATCATATTTTTATACTCACTCCAATAAGATCATTCTCTTCTTTGTAGTGGTATAGCGGAGTGCCAATTACTACCACATCGCTTAATCGACCTTAGCCATAGGAAGATCCTGTGAACGGGAATTTCATTGTTCAATGTAAGGAAGCTCTCTCATAGTCTTTTTCAATAACTTCCTTGGTTATTGTATTAATCGGATTGAAGGATGATTTATCGACCATATGTTTTAGGTACTTAATCACTTGATTTATTATCTTGCAATTATATGGATGTTGTGGTAAGCCGATCTTACAATTGAGATCAAACTTTCATCATAACATAATATTAGTTTGGACTAATATTTGTTTACAATGGAGGCAAACAATATCGAATCAAAAGGTGTAGTGATTGGTGATTGAAAAAGGAGCGGATTAACGATTCCAACTCCTAAATTCAAACGAAGTGCTGTTTTGGCAATTCGAGACTTTCCACTGGGTTGTGAACCCTCATCCGGTGAGAATCAACTATTCGAAGTTGTTCGCAATTGTGAGGCATCAGCGATTCGGGATTTTCCACCGGTTGTGGACCGTCAATTTGGGAAAACTGACAAATCATAGTTGTTCGCGATCCTAAGTGTAAAATCTTAGATCGTTTGTATTATAATAGATTTATTAGATTGAGTTCATCTTCTAATCGAGCGTTATAATATTTTAGGTGTCAACGATCAAGAAAGCGTAGTGCTTACCATAATTAGGTGTGTAATCTCACACCGTATTTCGTGGGTTAGAGATTAATGTCTTAATGATAGTAAACCATTTGATTAAAATCGTATAAAAGTGAAACCGAGGAAAAATGGTTTAAACCACATTAATTGATAAAATTTATATATTTGTTATATGGGCCAAATTGATATATTTGATATATGGGCCAAATTGGCATATTTGATATGTGGGCCAAATTGATATATTTGTTATATGGGCCAAATTGATGTATTTGATATGTGGGCCAAATTCATATATTTGTTATATGGGCCAAATTGATAGATTTGATATGTGGGCCAAATTGATATATTTGCTAAATGGGCCGATCTGAAAATATGCGAAATGGGCCAAGATAATATTTTGCTTAGTGGGCCAAGGTAATAAATTGTTATAATGGGCCATAAAATTGTAAGAAATATCTGAATATATTGTTGTGATTTGTTATGCATTATATACATATTTTGCATGAGATGGGATGATGATGATGAGAAGTTTTGGTAGCTTTGCTACATAAATCTGGTGGCTCTGCCACAAATCTGAAAAATGGCAATGCCATGTAAATTCTGTTAATCTGGTGGCTTGTCCACAAATTTGATATAAATGGCATAATGCCTACTTTTGGTGTGTTGGCGGGGTGGGTGACTAAAGCTCCCCACAGGTGTGTTGGTTGGTACGGGTGGTGTGTTGTAACAGACCGAATTTGACCCTAATCGGAACGGTGGTTTCGGGACCACGAATCTGAGTCAGAAATCTTGTGATATTTATTTTATTTTATGTGATGTGTGTTGAATTGTGTGAATTTGATTGTTTGGTGTGTTTGAATTAAGAGAAAGGATCTAATAGGTAAAGTATAAAAGTAACAATCAATAAATTGAAAGGTTTAATTTAAGTGTAGTATAAAAAGAAGGGGGTTGCATGTCAAATAACCCAAAAATGTGGGTAGTGGACGGCAATGATGAGTGAATATATATATATATTAAGTGATTATATGTTAATGGAATTTTAAATGATTATTTTAAGTAATGAAAATGAATAAAGTATAATAAAAAAAATAAGAAATACATTTTTTACTTCTCTCTTTCATCTTCCTCACCATTTTCACGAAACAAAAGAGAAGAAGGGGAGACAATTTTAGCTTCCATGACCGGCCTTTGCATGTGCCCTTAAGGTGAGATATTTAGCTTAATTTTGATAAATTCTTGCTTGGTTGTGTTAGTTATCATGAATGCTATCAAATATATGTAAAAAATTTTGAGTTTAAAGCTCCTCCTAGGTTCGGCCATGGATGAGCATTATGGTTTTGTTATGTTTGATGAAAGAACATTGAATATATTTAGGACATCAACATGTTGAATAGGAAATTTTAGATAATAGGTATGTGTTAAGGTTTGAATTTTTTTTTGAAATAAATAGTTGAGAGCATAATTGCATAAAAAAAATAAATAGTTATATGAACTTGTGAATGAGGGAAAGAGATTCGACTCTTAAGGGGATTAGAACGAATTTCATGAAACTCTTGTGTTTTGTTTCGGGACTAAATTACAAGGAAATCAAAACTAAGGGGGTAAATTTGTAATTATATAAATTATGTATATATGGGTGAGATTAATTCATTTTAACTAATGAAAGGTTAAATTGTACAAAAATTGAGTTGTATAGATTCGCATAAGGGTAAATAGCATTCGGCCATTGAGTATTAAAATTGAATTAAGTACATTTTGTGTATTGTATGCTTGGGACTTAATTGAAAAGCCGTGAAATATTAGGGGTAAAATGGTAATTTGCCCATTTATGTGCTTAGGGACTAAATTGATATGAATTGTGCTTGAATGAGCTAAATTTGAATATGTTTTAGATCAAGAGCAAAGAAAAGCGGATTTAGATCGGGGAAAGATGAAGGTTCTCGAATAGCCGATTTGCACGGTCTATCGACAATCGAGGTAAGTCCTCAAGCTAAAATGAGTCATGGAATTATTTATGAAACTGTTAAATGATATTGTTCGATAAATTTGAAGGTATATTATTGTAATAGCCGAATGTACATTGTGAAATTGGCTTGAATGCCTAAATTGACAATACGAGATTAATATGTATCTTTGATATATTATTTAGGAAAAATGTGAAGTATGTGATTGGTTTGTGAATGTATTCGGGCTTAGTGCCTAGCAGGGCTTGTGCCGGTGATATATTCGGGCTTAGTGCCTAGCAGGCCTTGTGTCGGTGATATATTCGGGCTTAGTGCCTAGCAGGCCTTGTGCCGGTGATATATTCGGGCTTAGTGCCTAGCAGGCTTAGTGCCGGTGATTTATTTCGGGCTTTAAATGCCTAGCAGGCTTTATGCCGGTGATATGCTATAAGTGGAGATTCTGAAAATCAAACAAGGTGAGATGTTTATATAGTGTTATGTGGTAAAAGTTCAGGTAAGAATTAGCCTACCATTTTAGTGAGGAATAAAGTGAACTAAAATTCTTATTGTATAGTTAAAGATCAGTGATGAGTGTGACAAAAGCGGTTGTTCTTGTGTATAAGTAGAAATAGAAGATTGATGCCTAGATTGGTTCATATGAATTGATAATGTACAGGTTCACGATGTCATAACAACGATATTTAAGTAAAGAGCATTACTATTATTCAGCTATCTGTATTTTACATAATGAAATAATTATGTTTCATACTATAAGCTTGGACATTTAATATGTTTAAATGTATCCTCAATACATTTATATTTGCTTGAGACTTACTAAGCTAGTAAGCTTACTCTGTGTGTGTCTTTGTCTATCTCTGTTTTATAGATTTTGATTCAAACTACGGGCTCGAAGGATCATCTGTGAAGTCAACCACACTATCGACTTTCTTTTGGTATTGAAAACTTAGTTTGGTATTTAAAAGGGCATGTATAGGCTAGACTAAACCGTATAACTAATGTTTTGTAATAGTGTAAATATGCTAGCCATGCAGAAATGGCTATCTATTTTGAATAACTTGTTTCGTGTTTTGATGATATAGTTTGCTCATGCCATGAACTATTATTTATGCTTGATTATGGTTTAATCATGTGTGAGAGTGGTACTATTATTTATGCATGTTAGGTTATGACATGAATGACTTATAAATTAGTTCATGTTGATGAGCTTAATATATGGTATATACATTTATAATGTTTGGATTTATGATTCGGCAATGAATAATGGTAAGCTTGGTGTAATATTTGGTTTAGTCAATAAAGTAAAAGATGGATGCATATTTAAGTTATAGTATGTGAGATATATGTGTTAAATAATGTTATGACATGTGTGTGTATTTGATTTGGTCACTTACTAGATAAGAATTAAGTTCAATAATGTATGGTTGTATTAGGCTATTTCGATTCAATTTGTGTAAGTGAGTACATACATATATTACTTTTGGAAGTTGGATATTAGGTTCGAACTTTTGTTTAGTTTATTGAATGTTAGATCAAATGATGTTTAGACATGATATGTTTGATATGTGATCACCTATATGAGATTTTGATAGACCTTTTTATATGCGATTAGGGGTGGTAGTTTAGTAAGTTGGATTAGGACTCAGTGCATATTATTTTGAATGTGTAATTTGGAAGCATGAGTTAGCCTTGTAAACTTTGTATTCGGTAATAGAGAGTACTAATGAACATGTACTTGAATGGCAAATCCGGGTATGGAAGTTATAGGTATATGAGTATTTAGTGTGTCCTATGTGAATCAATAATGAGATAGTCAAATGAGGGAAATATGGTTTTGATGGCATTCGGCCATATGCTTTAATATGGTATAAATCCAAAGTGGTAATATGTGTATGTATGTGAAGAAAGATAGCTTAATTTTTTAGTCTATTATGCCATGTATTACATTTACTAAATTAAGATTTTAGAAGTTGATTTTATTCTGCTTATCTAGACAAAAGAGATTGTATATGTTTGAAATGTATGCAAATTAAGTACGATTAGTGCATGCAAAAGTAATGAATAAGTTGTTTAAATTTATGTGGCTCAATTATGCGCATGTTAACAAATTTTAGGTTTGCATTGGATCGATTGAGTGTTGGTTGAGAAAGGTTTATTTAAATGTCATGACTATTACATAGTTAAAAACTGATTATGCTGTATATGACTTAAGTGATTGATCAAAAAGTTGTGATTTAAATAGTAATGCCCCGTAACCATAATCCAAGCGGATGGAAAATTAGGTTTGGTTTGGGAATTGCATATCATATGCATATTATATATATAAGACACATTTATTATTATTGTATGTGGGCTTAGGCCCAAATATGTGCTCAATGAATTTTGGTTCAGTGGACAACGGTAAGTGGGTTACACATTGAGTTCTAGTAACTCACCCCATTTCCTTATCCCTTTCAGGTAATGATCAATGATGGAGATTTGGGCCGTGGATATTTTCGTGGAGGCCATACTTCAAAATGGTTAATTTGAAATTTTGGATTTTTATTTAATACTTTTAATGATTTGGCTATTTGAATTAAGGTTGTAATAAGGCCTCTGGATTAATTTTAGTTTTATTTATTGTTTGATGAATTTATAAACCGCTTAAAGTATTTTAATTGAGATTTTAATTACTAATCAAACTTAAATAATCGATTTATTTTAAAATGAATATTCAATAAGGATTTCATAAAATTTTCATATTTCTTTACTCGGAAAATTTACTCGTAGAGTTTCTATCAAATCTTTTCAAAGTAAAATATTTTTAATTCCTTATAAAATTTACTTGAACTGTTAACTTTATTTTCAAAATATCGATTTATAAGATTTTTGTATCTCAAATTGTTGATTTATCAATCAAATCAAATCTTAATATTTCGTCTAAATTTTGTAGTCTGTTTTACTTGATTTTTGAAAGATTTAACGGTTTTTCATATGTGACATGTCAGATCTGGTCTTAACGCATAGGCCGGGTTTGGGGTGTTACATTTTATGGTATCAGAGCCAGGTTCAAAACTCGGCTGTGGTTTGGGTTCAAAAACGTTTTCTAAAGTTGTTTTGAATTGTAAAATTAAGATGCATGTTTCAAACAGGAAGTATGGCACCATGGGTATCCGGAATCAAGTCAAGTAAGTGTATGATATTGTATTGTAACATGACTATAGAAACACTCTAGAACTTTTAGTTTTAGGTGTTAAAAACTATAGAGATTGAGACTATAGGATGCGATTGCGAAAACGACTTTGCTTCTTATGTTTCATAAAACATTGCTTAATACATATCGAAACAGTATATTAATTCATAAGACTTTTAATCAGATTAAATCGAATTAACAACTATGAGCACTAGAGGACGTGGACGTGGTAGACGTGGCCGTGGTAGAGGTCGAGGTGCGAGGGTTGCGTCTGAAGCTTTGAGACACATGCCGAAAATGGACGTACCTGCGTCACTCGGGACTAAGACTAGATCACAAGATCGTATGAGGGAAGACATTACTTTGTCCCAAGCAATGTTACGAGTCTTAGAAAGGGTTGCTGGGGCTAGAGCTGGACCAGCAACTCGTGGTTCAATTTCGAAACGACTTAGATCAAGTGGTGCTAAAATTTTTAGGGGTGTCTCGGGTGTAGCCTCAAATGTAGTGGAGTATTGGCTCGAGCAGTGGAACGGATCATGGATGATTTGGAGTGCACCACCGAGCAGAAATTGAGAGGAGCTGTGTCCTTGTTGAAAGACGAGGCGTATCAATGGTGGCTCACTGTTTGGGAGGGCACTCAGACCGATCGTGTTACTTGGGATTTCTTTAAAACTTCATTTCAAGGAAAGTATGTTGGGGCTAGCTATGTGGATGCCCGAAGGAAGGAATTCCTCAATCTGGTTCAAGGAAGTAAGATCGTGGCAGCTTATGAAGCAAAATTTTTGCGTCTTAGTCGTTATGCCCGAGGTATTGTGCCAACTGACTATGAATGTTGCGTGCATTTTGAGGACGGGTTGAGTGATGAGTTGCGGGTACTGATACCCCCACAGCAAGAAAGGAATTTTTCCACACTGGTGGAGAAAGCGAAGATAGCCGAAGAGGCTAAGCACTTAAAGCGGTGAAACCGAGAAAAAGATAGTGGCAAGAGCAAGAGGGACTTTAAATACTCAAGTCCTGCTAGAGGGTTTTAGAAGAGGCCCAGGAAGGATGAGCCAGCATGAGTTAGGGCATTAACTACTACCAATCAAATATAACCATGTGCTGACTGTGGAAGAGGACACCCTGGTGAATGCTGGAAGAGAACCGGTGGTTGTTTCAAATGTGGTTCTAAGGACCACCAGCTTAAAGATTGTCCTCGACGGATCGCTCCAAATCAAGAAGCTCGAAACTATGATGCACAGCCAGCTAGAGGCGCTCAGCAGCCACCGAGATACCGTGGGATAGGTCAAGGTGGTAATGGTGGAGGTGAGGTCAGGGTGTACCGAGTAGAGGAAATGGCTTCAGGGTAACGCGGAGGCGAGGCAGTCAAGGTTGGTTTATGTGATCAGACGCCGAGAGGATGGCGATGCACTTGATGTGATAATCGGAACGTTCTTCATCTTTGATGTACCTGTTACTGCATTAATAGATATCGGATCTACCCATTCGTATATTGCTAGTGCTATATCTAGAAATTTGAACATTGGATTTGAAATTACTGCTGGAGAGATGATAGTAATTAGTCCTTTAGGGCAGTTTGTGATACTGAATAAAGTGTTTAGAGATGGACCCTTAGAAGTTCAGGGAGAAACATTTTTGGTGGATTTGATGGAACCGCCTTTCGGCGAGTTTGACTTTATTTTGGGCATGGATTGATTGGTGAAACACCTTGCAAACTTGGATTGTGCTACAAAGCGGATGACGATAAGGACTTTGGAAGATAACGTGGTGATGACAGGTGAAAGAAAAAATTATCTATCGAATGTGGTATTTGCTTTAAAGGCAGAAAAGTTGGTGCGAAAAGGATGTGGAGCATTCCTAGCCTTCATTAGTGCGTTGAATGCCAAGGAAGTGTCTGTAGGAAGTGTTAGAATAGTGAAGGAGTTTTCGGACGTCTTTTCTGAAGAACTTCTGGATTACCTCTAGACCGGGAGGTAGAGTTTGGCATTGAGCTATTGCCAAGAACGGCTCCGGTGTCTATTGCTGCTTTTAGAATGGCACCGAAGGAGTTAGCGAAACTTAAAGCTCAAATTCAGGGGTTGTTGGATAGGGGATTCATTCGACCAAGTGTGTCACCGTGGGGAGCACTGGTCTTGTTCGTCAAGAAGAAGGATGGGTCAATGCGTATGTGCATCAATTATAGGCAGTTGAATAAGTTGATGATCAAGAATAGGTATCCGTTACTGAGAATCGATGATCTATTTGATCAATTGCGAGGAGCTTCGGTTTTCTCTAAGATAGATTTAAGATCGAGTTATCACCAACTTAAGGTCAAGGAGGTAGATATTCATAAGACGGTGTTTCGAACTCGTTATGGACATTATGAGTTTTTGGTGATGCCGTTTGGGTTGACCAATGCACCAGCTGTATTCATGGACATGATGAACCGAGTCTTCCAACCCTATTTAGATTGGTTCATTGTGGTGTTCATAGATGACATCTTGGTATCCTCGAAGAATGAAGAAGAGCATGATTCACATCTGAGGATAGTATTGCAAATATTGTGGGAAAAGCAACTTTATGCCAAATTCAGTAAGTGTGAATTTTTGCTGAAGGAAGTGACCTTCTTGGGACATGTTGTATTGGCCGAAGGAATTAGGGTTGATCTCTGGAAAGTAGAGGCCGTGTTGGATTGGAAACCACCAAAGTCAGTGGCTGAAATTCAGAGTTTCTTAGGATTGGCTAGTTATTATCGGCGTTTTGTTGAGGGGTTTTCGTTGATTACTGTACCCTTAACTAAATTATTGCGCAAAGGAGTACCTTTTGTGTGGTCAGATCAGCAGCAAAAAAGTTTTAAGAAATTGAAGAAGATTCTGACGGAAGTACCAGTACTAATTCAACCTGAAGCTGGAAAAGAGTTTGTTGTTTTTTGCAATGCATCACACATAGGTTTGGGATGTGTGTTAATGTAAAGTGGAAAAGTAGTGGCTTATTCATCTCGTCAGTTAAGGACGCACGAGGTGAATTATCCTACTCACGATTTGGAATTGGCTGCAATGGTGTTTGCTTTGAAGATTTGGAGGCACTACCTATACGGTGAGAAGTCAATCATTTATACAGATCATAAGAGTCTAAAGTACCTCCTTACTCAAAAGGATTTGAACTTAAGACAGAGGAGGTGGATAGAACTATTGAAGGATTATGACTTCTCAATCGAGTATCATCCCGAAAAGGCTAATGTGGTGGCAGACGCATTGAGTAGTAAGGTAATATCAGATTTAAGAGCGATGTTCGTTCATTTCAACTTGTATGAAGATGGTAGTCTGTTAGCTGGACTTCAGGTGAAGCCTGCGTGGGTAGGTCAGATCAAGGAAAAGCAGTTATCAGATGAAAAGTTGGCTTCATTACTTCAACAAGTGAAAGGTGGTACGATAGGGGAATTTGGATTGAATAATGATGGAGCACTGTGTTTCTGCGGAAGAATTTGTATGCCCAAAGATTCAAATTGAGACTAATGATTCTGCATGAGGCGTATAGTAGCCCAATGCTATGCACCCCGGGGGAAATATAATGTATCGAGACCTCTGTGAGCAATATTGGTGGCCAGGGTTGAAGCGAGAGGTTACTGAATTTGTGAGTAGGTGCTTGACATGTCAGCAAGTGAAGGCGAAACATCAATTACCGTCGGGATTGCTACAACCAGTGAAGATTCCATTATGGAAATGGGAACGGATAACGATGGACTTTGTTAGTGGGTTACCCTTAATGCCTACTAAGAAAGATTTCGTTTGGGTAATAGTGGATCGGTTGACGAAGACTGCCCATTTTCTACCTGTTCGTACGAATTACTCATTGCAGAAGTTAGCCAAGTTGTATGTAGCAGAGATTGTGAGGTTACATGGGGTACCAGTGTTTATTATATCAGACAGGGACCCTAGGTTTACATCGCGATTTTGGAAAGCCTTACATGAAGCTTTGGGAACAAAGTTAAATTTCAGTACGGCTTTTCATCCTCAGTCAGATGGTCAGTCGGAAAGAGTAATTCAGATTTTGGAAGACATGTTAAGGGGTTGTGTGATTGACTTCAGGGGTAGTTAGGAGGATTTCCTACCTTTGGCAGAGTTTACTTATAACAATAGTTATCAATCCAGCATCCAGATGGCACCCTATGAGGCATTGTACGGTCGTAGGTGTTGTACTCCTACTTGTTGGACTAAATTGGGGGAGCGATAGTTATTGGGTCCTGAACTGATATCAGAAATGGAGAAAAAAGTAAAGGTAATTCGATCATGATTAAAGAAAGCTTCGGATAGACAGAAATCTTATCCGGATCTGAAGCGTAAGGATTTTGAGTTTGCGGTGGAGGATCAAGTCTTTTTAAAGGTCTCACCTTGGAAGAAGGTCTTCAGATTTGGAAGGAAGGGCAAGTTGAGCCCTAGGTTCATCGGACCGTACCGTGTTTTAAGGCGTGTTGGGCCAGTGGCTTATCAGCTTGAGTTGCCTCCAGAGTTAGTCAGATACATAGTGTATTTCATGTCTCAATGTTAAGGTGTTACCGATCGGATCCGTCTCATATAATACCGATAAGAGAAGTTGAGATAAGGCTTGACTTGTTGTTTGAGGAGGAGCCAATGCAAATTTTAGATTGAGATGTTAAGATACTAAGAAGGAAGTCAGTACCGTTAGTCAAGGTTCATTGGCGTAATCACGGAGTGGAAGAAGCTACATGGGAGCCTAAGGATACGATTCGGCAACAATATCCTCATCTCTTTTAACCAAGTAAATTTTGAGGACAAAATTTTCTTTAAGGGGGTAGGATTGTAACATCCTAGAATTTGAATTTTGTGTTTTAATATGCTGGTGCTAAGCTAGTTAGATTATTAATTCTGTATGTTGAGAAGGTCCTAAGAAGGCTTGGAATTTAATTGGACCTAGTGGAAATTTTTGGGCATTTAGCACTTTAGGGAGATGGAGCAAGTGACCTTAAAGCATTTGGAAATAATTGATTAAATAGCTAACATAATTGAGCTATTAGTAAAAAGGAAATGGTGTCACTTGTAGTACCTTGAGGGAAGGAGTTCGAATCACATTGAGTGCATTTTGACTTTTATTTTTGCTTCCCTTCTTTAATATGTCGGTCAAGGAGTAATTATGGAAAGGGTGGACTTCATCATTTTTGGTAAGGTGGCTAAATGAATAAGGCAAGGTTGAAGTTAGGGAAAGGAATCAAAAGGAAAAGGGAATATAGGGGGAACATGTGGCATCTTTCAAGGGGAAATGTTTTGGAAACGATAGTTGGAAAAGTTTTTGACTTTTAGAGCATGTATGTGGACAGTTTTGGGGGCTATAGTGTGATAGCTGAAATTTGCTTAGTCTTTTGGTAGGATTTTTGACGTTGTTAGGCCAAACATCACTTTTGCACAATTTGGTGCTTTTCTCTCAATTCTTTCTTTTGCTTTGTGCTGAAATTACTAGCCTTGGTGACCATATTTTTCTTCTTTCATTTTACTTTGGCCGAATTCTCCTAGCACATTTGTGCATTTTCTTACTCTTTTGTTTGATCAAGATTTTCATCTCTTGTTTATCTCCCTCTTGATAGCCGAAACATTCATCATTCATCCAACCTCCCATCTTCTTTTTCTTTTAACCATTTCTCTAATTCTTTCTCTTCTCAAACCGACACCATCTTTTAATCACAAACTTTTGTTTGATCATTTCACATAGTTGAATATTAATTTTCATTTTCTCTATAAATCGAACTCTCATTTCTTTTCTACCTTTCATCTAATCCGTACTTACATTCAATCTTTGATTAATCGGTAAGTGTTCTTTCAACATTATATTGCATTTTCTTTCTCTTAGTGCCGAATATAAGTTTTGATTTGGGAGGGTCATATGAACCGAATCATCATATTTTTATACTCGCTCCAATAAGATCATTCTCTTCTTTGTAGTGGTATAGCGGAGTGCCAATTACTACCATATCGCTTAATCTACCTTAGCCATAAGAAGATCGTGTGAAATGGGAATTTCATTGTTCAAGGTACGGAAGCTCTCTCATAGTCTTTTTCAATAACTTCCTTGGTTATTGTATTAATCAGATTGAAGGATGATTTATTGACCATATGTTTTAGGTACTTAATCACTTGATTTATTATCTTGCGATTATACGGATGTTGTGGTAAGACGATCTTACTCTTGAGATCAAACATTCATCATAACATAATATTAGTTTGGACTAATATTTGTTTACAATGGAGGTAAACAATATCGAATCAAAAGGTGTAGTGATTGGTGATCGAAAAAGGAGCTAATTGATGATTCCAACTCCTAAATTCAAACGAAGGGCTATTTCGACGATTCAAGACTTTCCACCGGGTTGTGGACCCTCATCCGATTAGAATTAACTATTCGAAGTTGTTCGTAATTGTGAGGCATCAGCGATTTGGGATTTTCCACCAGGTTGTGGACCGTCAATTGGGGAAAATCGACAAATCATAGTTGTTCGCGATCCTAAGGGTAAAATCTTAGATCATTTGTTTTAGAATAGATTTATTAGATCGCGTTCATCTTCTAATCGAGCGTTATAATATTTTAGGTTTCAACGATCAAGAAAGCGTAGTGCTTACCGTAATCAGGAGTGTAATCTCACACCGTATTCCGTGGGTTAGAGATTAATGTCTTAATGATAGTAAACCGTTCGATTAAAATCATATAAAAGTGAAACCGAGGAAAAATGGTTTAAACCACATTAATTGATAAAATTGATATATTTGTTATATGGGCCAAATTGATATATTTGATATATGGGCCAAATTGGTATATTTGATATGTGGGCCAAATTGATATATTTGCTAAATGGGCTGATTTGAAAATATGCGAAATGGGCCAACATAATATTCTACTTTGTGGGCCAAGCTAATAAATTGTTATAATGGGCCATAAAAATTGTAAGAAATATCTGGATATATTGTTGTGATTTGTTATGCATTATATACATATTTTACGTGGGATGGGATGATGATGAAGAGAAGTTTTGGTAGCTTTGCTACATAAATCTGGTGGCTCTGGCACAAATCTGAAAAATGGCAATGCCATGTAAATTCTATTAATCTGGTGGCTTGTCCACAAATTTGATATAAATGGCATAATGCCTTCTTTTGGTGTGTTGGCAGAGTGGGTGACTAAAGCTCCCCACAGGTGTGTTGGTTGGTACGGGTGGTGTGTAGCAGATGAAAAATTAGGTTTGGTTTGGGAATTGCATATCATATGCATATTATATATATAAGACACATTTATTATTACTGTATATGGGCTTAGGCCCAAATATGTGCTCAATGAATTTTGGTTCAGTGGGCAACGGTAAGTGGGTTACACACTGACTTCTAGTAACTCACCCCCGTTTCCTTATTCCTTTCAGGTAATGATCAATGATGGAGACTTGGGCCGTGGATAATTTCATGGAGGCCATACTCAAAATGGTTAATTTGAAATTTTTGATTTTTATTTAATACTTTTAATGATTTGGCTATTTGAATTAAGGTTGTAATAAGGCCTTTGGATTAATTTTTGGTTTTATTTATTGTTTGATGAATTTATAAACCGCTTAAAGTATTTTAATTGAGATTTTAATTACTAATCAAACTTAAATAATCAATTTACTTTAAAATGAATATTCAAGAAGGATTTCATAAAAATTTTCATATTTCTTTACTCGGAAAATTTACTCATAAAGTTTCTATCAAATCTTTTCAAAGTAAAATATTTTTAATTCCTTATAAAATTTACTTGAACTGTTAACTTTATTTTCAAAATATCGATTTATAAGATTTTTGTATCTCAAATTGTCAATTTATCAATCAAATCAAATCTTAATATTTCGTTTAAATTTTGTAGTCTGTTTTACTTGATTTTTGAAAGATTTAACGGTTTTTCATATGTGACATGTCAGATCTGGCCTTAACGCATGGGCCGGGTTTGGGGTGTTACAAGGATTGCTAGATGTTATCTTCAATCTGCTCCACTGCAAACCCAGGTAGACAAGATCTGATGTCTTCGATCTGCTCCTGCAACTTCAGGATTGCCAGATCTGCGATCTTCAATTTGCTCCACTGCAAACTTAGGGAGACAAGATCTAATGTCTTTGATCTGCTCCTACAACTTCAGGATTGCCAGATCTGCTATGTTCAATATGCTCCACTGCAAACTCAAGGAGACAAGATCTGATGTCTTCGATCTACTCTTGCAACTTCAGGATTGCCAGATCTGCTATCTTCAATCTGCTCCTCTGCAAACTCAGGGAGACAAGATCTGATGTATTCGATCTGCTCCTGCAACTTCAGGATTGCAAAATCTGCTATCTTCAATCTGCTCCACTGCAAACTTAGGGGGACAATATCTGATGTCTTCGATCTGTTCCTGCAACTTCAGGATTGCCAGATCTGCTATCTTCTATCTGCTCCGCTGCAAACTCAGGGAGACAAGATCTGATGTCTTCGATCTGCTCCTACAACTTCAGGATTACAAGATATGCTATCTTCAATTTGCTCCACTGCAAACTCAGGGAGAGAAGATCTGATGTCTTCGATCTGCTCCTACAATATCAGGATTGCTAGATCTACTATCTTTAATCTACTCCACTGCATACTCAGGGAGACAAGATCTGATGTATTCGATCTGCTCTTGCAACTTCAGGATTGTCAGATCTGCTATCTTCAATCTACTCCGTTGTAAACTTAGGGAGACAAGATCTGATGTCTTTGATTTGCTCCTACAACTTCAAGATTTCCAGATTCAATCTGCTCCACTACAAACTCAATGAGACAAGATTTGATGTCTTCGATTTGCTCCTGCAACTTCAGGATTGCCAGATCTGCTATTTTCAATTTGCTCTACTGCAAACTCATGGAGACAAGATCTGATGCCTTCGATCTGCTCCTTCAACTTTAGGAAGACAAGATCTATGAATTCACCGATGTTGCGACATCGTCCTCTAGGGGACCTATCCTGTACAATCGGTTGTATGTGTTTATGCCTATGCAAAATGGTTAGGATGCAATGATCAGAATGAATCTATTGCTACTAACTAAATGTATTATGGATGACATTTGCATGAATGCAGAATGTCATGAGAATGGTCTTTTTACAAAGATTAGGATGCAATGATCAGAATGAATCAAATGCCCCTAAATACATGTGTCTTATGGGTGACATTTGTATGAATACAGAATGGCATGAGACTGATCTCTTTTTAAATGTTTAAGGATTAGGATGAAATGATCGGAATGAATCAAATGCTCCTAGCTAAATGTGTTTTGTATGAATGGAGAATTTCTTGAGAATGATCTCTTTTTAAAAGTTTAAGGTGTTATCGCTCATTGTTTATTAAGGCTTTATCACTGATGTATTATACTGCCATCTTGTTCGACTGGTATTCTCAGTAGAAAACCCGAGAAAATGATTATATCTTACCCAACAGATTTGCCTCACTATAATTTCAGGGTTTATCTTATTGTAACTTAGGGGTATAGGATCTGTATCAATTCAACCCATCCTATTGAAACTCAAGGGTGTAGAATTTGCTTCATCTTTAATCCAACCTGCTATAAATCAGAAATATAGGATCTACATCTTCTTCCATCCAACCGGTTGCCAATCAAAGGTATCAATTGATCACTCTCGGGGTAACCTAACCAAATGTGTATGCATGATATTTGCATAAATGCATAATATCATCTTTTCGAGAATGATTCCCCTTTTACGCATGGGTTAACAATGCCCATTTTTGTCAAGATTGTATTACTTATGCAATATCTTGTTACTTTGTTCAACCACCACCTTTGACAAAAATCCGGAGAAAATCTCAGTTTAGACTCTTCCTTAAACTTGGTGAGTTTTAAACAATAGTCCTGTTTCAAGTTCTTGTATTATTTAGAAGCTTCTAGAGTAATATGCAAAACTTCTTTTATGAAAATATTTGATAAACCGTAAAAGTAACATATTTTAATCCCACATTTAGCATGCTTTTGGATGAATTTATCCTCAATTTATGTAAAAAGGTGCTCTTAATCCTTTCTTTTCGTGTCTTATGCTCAGGAAAGCACCTAAGGATAAAAAGAACGTAAAACGGGCTTAAAATGGACCAAATTGGGCCAACCCAAGAAATTGACACGGCCTAGACTTCAAGCTACATAGCCGTGCCTTGCCATTCACTTCACATGTCCATGCCACGATTTACATGGCCATGCCCCAATTGACAGACTCAAAGCATGGCCTGTACCTCAACGTGCACAGTCGTGCCACAACCGTGCAACAAAATAGAGACACGGGCTAGAAGACGACTTACACGGGCGTGCCATGACCGTGCCCCTGCCGCTGGAAAGAGCAAATTCACTTGGATTAGGATGCTTGGAGCCCAAGAAATGCAATCCTAAGTCTACTTAAACACCTAGGAACGGGTTATGCTTGGATTATGAGTATTGAGGAGCCAAGTAAAGCATCCCAAAAGTATATATAAACACCCCAAGGCGACTATTCAATGGCATCAAGTTTTAGTAGAGTTTTCTGCCAGAGCTTTACTCATTTAGGGAATTACTCGAAGATAGCCAGTTGATCCATCTCAAAGAGCCAAAATTCTACTCAAGACGGAGGATCTCTCCTTCAATTCTTTCAGGGGGTTTTAGGGATTTCTAATGTTTTGTTTTATCTTTTCTCTTGAGATGTTTTCTTATTTAGTTATGAACTAAACCCTTCAGATACCTGAAGGGGATGAAACCTATGATGGATTTTGTTATTCTTTTCTGAATTTATATGATAAATACTTAGTTTGTTCTTAATTATGTTGCTTAATTTAATCTGATGTGCTTAGGTGGAGGAGGAATAGACCCTGCCTGAGAGTAGATCTAGCATAATTAAGCTGAGTTGATTGGGCACTTAGAGATAGGATTACGAGATTTTACCAGATTAGGGTGAAACCTAATATGGGAATCCATTGATCGATTTACTGCTTCCTTAGGGGGTTATTATAAGAAAACGAGAGTTCCACTAATTAACCTAAGGTTAGACGTTATTCGCTTCGAGAGAAGGTTTACTATAGGGTAGGGAGTCTCACAGATCAAGCTAAGTAAAGAAATCATATGGTTTAGGAATAAATAATGAGTGAAGTCATAGGTGGATTCTTCCTGAGGGTATCGTCTTTATCAACTAAGTTTTCCAAAGTCTTTTCCCAATTTATTCATTTATCTTTGCATTTTAGTTTAAAGTATTTCATTAGTTTTAGATAAATCAACCAATCACTCCATATTTCAGGCTAGATAATAGAAAGAAAGTGAGTAGTAGTACTTTTAGGCTCCTTGGGTTCGATAAGATATTCTTGCCTTCACTATACTACTGTTCGATAGGTGCACTTGCCTCTATCATTGTCATAGTTAGTCTATAGGTTCGATCATTCTTTATAAATTTTAAAACTAGACTGTTTTGCAGCGATCAAGTTTTTTGGCGCCATTGCTGGGGAACTCTAAAATATTAAGAAAGCTCTATCTCTATTACTTTAGCCATTATTTTTATTTTTATTTTATTTTTAGATTAAATTTTTATTTTTTACTAATTCCTTCTTTTGTTCTTAAACTTGCAAGGTACCTCTAGTTTATGACTAGAAGAAACCCTAGAGGACCATTAGAATACGAAAGTGATATTGAAGCTACCGCTCGTAAAAATCGTAGAGAAACTAGACGAGCCCTAGACTATCAAAGAGAAGAACAGCAAAGATCCAATCCTACTGAAGGGATGGCCGAAAATAATCCACCTGATGCGCAAGAATAGAATGCTTCGCGTACTATGTATGATTATGCTAAACCTAATTTGATAGGAGCAGAATCTAGTATTGTTAGGCCTGCTATAGCTGCTAATAATTTTGAATTAAAGCCTAACACAATACAAATGATTCAACAATTCGCTCAATTTGATGGTTTGCGGGATGAGGATCCAAACACTCATATATCTAATTTTTAGAATTACGTGATACCTTCAAAATAAATGGCGTTTCGACGATGCCATACGTCTTGATTATTTCCTTTTTCATTAAGGAACAAAGCAAAGCGATGGTTGAACTCGTTACCACGAGGGTTAATCACCACATGGGATCAAATGACCAAAAGTTTCTTTTAAAATATTTTCCACCACCAAAACGACTAAATTTAGGAATGATATATCTTCTTTGTGCGAATGACGTAAAAATATTATATGATGCATGGGAAAGATATAAGGAACTCCCCACACCACGGATTACCTTTGTGGCTTCAAGTCCAAACTTTCTACAATGGTGTGAATTCTCCAACTAGGCAAATGATTGATTCATCAGCCGGTGGAACTCTGAATAATAAAACTCCTGAAGCGGCTTATGATTTTATTGAAGAGATGTCGTTGAACACCTACCGATGGCAAATTACAAAGGCTAAACCGATAAAATCAGCCGAAGTTTTTAACATAGATGCAGTGACAATGTTGTCAACACAAATGGAGTTAATGAATAAAAAGCTTGATACTTTATGTTCTTCACAGGTACATCCAGTCATGCAATGCGAAGTACGCAGTAATGTGGCGAATTCTGAGTACCCACCCTACCAACCAGGAGCAAAAAACAAGCAGACAAACTATATAGGTAACAATTTTCGATCTAATAATAATCCTTATAGTAACACTTATAATGCAGGTTGGAGGAACCACTCAAATTTTTCATGGGGAGGACAAGGAAATCAAGGAAATCAAAGGCAGCAACCTCTTCCAAATTATGAAAATCAACCTTATCCACAGGAAATGTAACACCCCAAACCTGGCCCATGCATCATGACAGGATCTGGTATGCTATGGGTTGAATCTTGAAAACTTTACTATGAGGGGTTTTGGAAAAACTTAGTTTATTATAACCGAATAGTCAATTAAATGTGAAATTTTGGAAATAACATTAATATTTGCGTTGATTGGGTTTGAAAAGCCCATTTTTCATTTCATTTTATATTTGGGACTTAGTAGGAAAACATAAGTTTGTAAAAACCAACATAACAAAAAAAAATCGAAACCTAAGTTATGGAGGCCTTATTACAAAAATATTCCCAAAAATTAAAACTTAAATGGAAACAAAAACCAAAAATAGTATTAATGGCCCCTGGAGCCCGCCTCGGCTCCCATGTCCACGAACTACTGCTCATCTAAAAAGTGAGAAAAATTAAAGGGGTGAGTCACAAAGACTCAGTGTGTAAATCTCGAAATCACATAAAAGCCTTGTGCCCACAAACACATTATGGGCCTTGACCCATACGCAATGGTAACAAAATGTTTCATGCAACATGGCCCATCCCAAACCTAAGAGCCTATCCTCTACACTCCTCCATACCAACCATCACAGCGTGGGGATTTCTACAATCAACCCTCTATCTGCGACACACCATATCGATCACTATGTGACCTATGTGGCAAAGCCACTGATCATTTATTTGAACCTCAGAAAACACATTATAGTATTTCAATAGCTATGCTGCTTGTCATAAAGATCGATCACTATGCGACCTATATGGCAAAGCCACTGATCACCTCGTGACCTGCTCCCCTTCCATAAATCAATCAATCCCATCCCATGCATACATTAATGCAAGAATCAAAACATTAAGCCATTTAAATAGATCTCAGACTTTTACGTACATCGATACACATAGAGAAGTTTCTATGATTACGTACCTAGCATCCCTTGCCTACCCTTTTGGGTATTTTAACTGTTCATACAGCCTTTCTTTCCAGCTTTTAGCCCATATCATACACATATATATTACAGCAACACTTATGTGTTAAGGATCTACACACCTGATTACGATTATGATGACACCCTCAATGTCGACACTATTAGAAGCTGATACAACTACTATCTGCCTAAGATGCTGTTCAGAAGCTAGTCCACAACCCGACGGCCAATCTCGAATAGCAGACACTGCTCGTTTCTTAAACATGGGGATTGGGTTTACGGTCCCAATCCTCTCATTTTCCTTATCCATATTTGATTCCATCAAAAGTCCTTGTCAGAACTACTATAACGAAGTAGGGTTTGTTAAACCTTATTATATGATTTACGATCTCAAATATGATAGTGAATCTAATAGGAATCTAAGAAAACCCCTTACCTTGAAATCCCAATATAGATAGGATACTTAGAGATTAACAGCTTCTGGCTTTTGAGATCTGGATGATTCGATCTACTCCGATTTCTCGAAGTGCCGCCCAAAAGAACATGAGATTAGTGGAAAAGTCAACTAAAGATAGCCTATCAACCAACTATACATTCTCTATGGTCTCAAAAAACTGAAAGAGAAGGGAAAAAGAACAGAAGAAATCGACACTTATCTTAACATAAGAAATTCGGCAACTCCTAAGAATTTCGACTTTTGGGAATATCAGAAAGAAAGGATGATCTCAAGAGATCTATGAAGATTTGGCTTTGATGAAGAAATCAACAGAAGAGAATAAGAGGTATTCGACTATGCAGATGAGAGGAAAGTTCAGAGTTTTGGCTTTTGAATGAAAGTAAAGATGAGAGAATATGCTTAGAGATTTCGGCTTTATGGAGAAATCGACACAAAAGGGAAAGAATGGAAAAAAAAGAGTGAAGTGAGAGGTTTCAGCTTTTGAAGAAATCAAAAGAAAGAAATTGCAGAGACTGACTGAGAATTTTGGCACAGAGAATGAGGAAAAGAATAGGGTTCAAATGCCAGAATTGAAGTGATACCACCCTTATTTATAGAGAATTTTCGGCATACTTATCAAAACCCGAAAGTGCCCTTCCTGATATCTAACAATTAGTCAAATAATAGGGGAAATTTCGGCACCCCTTTGCCATAAGAAATCGATTTCTTTCCCCCTCTAGGATATGGAATTTCGGCCAACATTGCACTCAGCAAATAACTCCTATCTTTTCTTCTTTATCTTAATCTATTCATATCTTTAGAAGAGGCCTAAATAACACCACCTCTCCTACTATTATTGGCACAATATCCACATTATCCAAACAGATAAATCTTTCTATTTTAAAGCATCCTAGCCACCCCACTCTCCTCTCCTTTGTTTTAAAAATAAGTAGGTAATGCGACTCGAACCTTGGATCCTTCTTACTACTTTCCACGCCACTGTCCACTGGGCCACAAGCTCCTCTTGTGTTTTAATTCGCAGATAATATCTTTTAAGCCCGTACCTATCTAGCTTACGATTAACGTGCCCAAAATGCAAATTTGATTAAGGCCTCACCCAAACCTGAGCCCAATCTGAACCCCTTAAACACTCTAATTATCATATTGAATGTAACACACATCAAATGAAAGGCCTATTAATTCATGATGTTACAGTTCTACCCCTTTAAGAAATTTTGTCCTCAAAATTACCTGATCCGAATAGATGTGGGTATTGTAGTCGCATCGCTTTCTCCAATTCCCATGTAGCCTCCTCAGAGCCATGATTACGCCATAGAACCTTAACCAACGAAACTTTCTTCCTTCGTAATACTTTGACATCACGATCCAAGATTTCCACCGGTTCCTCTTCAAAAGATAGGTCAGGTCTTACTTCGATTTCCTCTACTGACACTACATGAGACAGATCCGAACAATATCGTTTCAGGATAGAGACATGAAACACATCGTGAATCTGGCTTAGCTTAGAAGGTAGCTCTAGCTGATACGCTACTGGTCCAACTCGTTTAAACACCTGATAAGGTCTGATGAATTTGGGACTTAACATACCCTTCCGTCCAAACCTTAACACTTTCTTCCATGGCGACACTTCAAGAACACCTTGTCACCCACTGCAAACTCTATGTCCTTGTGCTTTAAATCAGCATAGGTCTTCTGTCTATCTGACGCTTCCTTTAGTCAAGCCCGAATTAATTCAACCTTCTCATCCGTCTTGGTAATCAACTCCGGACCCAAAATCTGACGTTCCCCTAATTTCGTCCAACAAGTAGGAGTACGACACTTTTACCCGTACAATGCTTCATAGGGCACCATCTGAATACTAGACTGGTAACTGTTGTTGTACGCAAACTCTTCCAATGGTAAAAACTCTTCCCAACTACCCTTAAAATCAATGGCACAACCTCTTAACATGTCCTCCAAGATCTGAACCACCCGCTCAGACTGTCCATCGGTCTGAGGATGAAACGCTGTACTAAAATCCAACTTCGTACCCAACACTTGATGCAACGCCTTCCAAAACCTTGACGTAAACCTAGGATCTCGGTCTGAGATAATCGACACAGGTACTCCATGCAACCTTACAATCTCTGCTATATACAGCTTAGCCAACTTTTGTAAAGAATAATTGACTCGAACTGGTACAAAATGAGTGGACTTTGTCAACCAATCAACGATCACCCAAACTGAATCTTTTCTTGTAGGCGTGAGAGGTAGCCCACTAACAAAGTCCATTGTGATCCTTTCCCACTTCCATTGGGGAATCTTTACCAACTGTAATAACCCTGATGGTAACTGATGCTCTGCCTTTACCTCCTGACAGGTTAAACACTTCCCCACTAACTCAGTCACCTCTCGTTTTAAGCCAAGCCACCAAAACTGTTCCCGTAAATCTCGATACATCTTACTCCCTCTAGGGTGCATAGCGTATGGACTACCATACGCTTCTTGCAAAATCCTATGCCTCAATTCAGGATCTTTCAGCATGCACACTCTCCCTTGGAAACACAATAGCCCTTCCTCATTCACTCTAAATTTCGTTGATCCATCACTTGGTCGCACACGAAACTTCTCCTTTAGCAACTCATCGGTCTGTTGCTTCTCCTTAACCTGACTGACCCAAGAGGGTTTCACTTGAAGTTCCGCCAACAAACTCCCATCATCATATAGACTAAAGTGAGCAAACATTGCTCTTAAGTCAGTGATCACCTTATGACTTAAGCCATCTGCCACCATATTAGCCTTACCCGGATTATACTCGATCGAGCAATCATAATCCTTTAACAATTTGATCCACCTCCTCTGCCTAAGATTCAACTCCTTCTGAGTCAACATTAAACTCTTATGATCTGTGTAAATGATAGATTTCTCTCCGTACAAATAATGCCTCCAAATTTTCAAGGCAAACACCACCACCGCCAATTCCAAATCATGGGTGGGATAGTTTGCTTCGTGTGGCCTTAACTGCCAAGATACATACACAACAACCTTTCCATCCTGCATCAACATACATCCTAATCCCGTGTGTGAAGCATCACAGTAAATTATGAACTCCTTCCCAGCCTCCGGTTGAATCAATATCGGAGCCTCCATCAAAATCCTTTTTAACTTCTCGAAACTATCTTGCTGCTTATCAGAACACACAAACGAAACTCCTTTCCATAACAACTTAGTCAACGGTGCTGCAATCAGAGAAAATCCTTCAACAAATCTTCTATAGTACCCGACAAAACTAAGAAAACTCTGAATTTTTGCCACAGATCTAGGTGGCTTCTAATCCAACACCGCTTCTATTTTTCGAGGGTCCACCCTAATCCCCTCTGCTGACACAACGTGACCTAGGAAAGTAACTTTATTAAGCCAGAATTCGCACTTGCTGAATTTGGCATAAAGCTGCTTCTCCCTCAGAATCTGCAGAACCACTCGTAGATGTGAATCATGCTCCTCCTCGACCTTGAGTAAACCAAGATGTCACCAATAAAAACCACAACAAATCGATCCAAGTAGGGTTGGAACACTCGGTTCATCATATCCATAAATGCTGCTGGTGCGTTGGTCAACCCAAATGGCATCACCATGAATTCATAATGACCATAGCGAGTCTTAAAAGTCGTCTTATGAATATCTGCCTCTTTGACATTAAGCTGATGGTACCCTGACCTTAGATCTACCTTCGAAAAGACTGAGGCCCCCTTCAACTGATCGAACAAGTCATCGATCCTCGGTAACGGATATTTGTTCTTGATGGTTAAATTATTCAATTGAATATAGTCAATGCACATACGCATTGAGCCATCATTCTTCTTAACAAATAACATCGGTGCTCCCCAAGGTGACAACTTGGTTGAATAAACCCCCTATCCAACAACTCTTGGATTTGTGCTTTCAATTCCACCAACTCTTTTGGCACCATTCTATAAGGAGTAATAGATAACGGCGTTGTTCCTAGAAGAAGATCGATTCCAAACTCCACTTCTCGATCCGGAGGTAATCCTAGAAGCTCCTCTAGGAAAACATCAGGAAATTCCTTCACCGTCCTAACGTCCCCAACAGTTAGGTCCTTGGCTTCCAGAGCCTCTACAAATATTCAAACGGCCTCGCATCCTTTTCTCACCATTCTTTCCGCTCTTAGGGCAGTCACTACGTTCGACAGACAGTTCCCCCTTTCACCTATCACCAACACTTCACCTCCCTCGAGGGTTCTTAACACCACTCGCTTGGCTACACAATCCAAATTGGCCTGATACTTTACTAGCCAGTCCATGCCTAAAATTAAGTCAAATTCCCCGAACGATAACTCCATCAGATCCATCAGGAAAACTATTCTCTGAACTTTTAAAGGTACCTCCGAAAAAGTTTATCTACTACCACAGATTGTCCTAATGGCAATCCTCAAAACGAACACATCGCTCATGCTCTGTGGCCACTATCCTTCAAGCATAACGACTAAGGTGTAAGAATTTTGCTTCATACACTACCATCGACCTACATCCCTAAACCATATTCAGGAACACTCTACGCTGCGCATCCACATAGCTCATTCCAATGTACTTACTTTGGAACGCCATTCTGAAGTGATCCCAGGTGATATGGTTAGCAATGGCACCATCCTTAACCGTAAGCCACCATTGATATGCTTCTTCCCGAAGAAGAGACACCACTCCCTTCAGCTTCTCTTCTTCCGTGAAGTCAAGATCATCCATTATACGTTCCATTGCTTCCAACCAGTACTCAGCTGTACTAGGAGCTACACCAAAAATTCCCTTAAACACCATTGCCCCATTGGCTCTAAGCCGCTCTGGTACAGACTTTCGGGCTCCTATGCCTATGCCTACCCCAGCAACTCTCTCTAAGACCCTTAACATTGCCTGAGATACAGCATCATCTTCGGCCGTCTAATCTTGAAATTTTGCCTCCAAAGCTAGTGGCACTCGTACCTCATTCCCTGACTCGCGACCAAACCCTACGAATTCTGACACAGCAATCCTGCCTCTACCTCGGCCATGCACACCACGTCCTCTAGTGCTTATTCTACCGTTCGCGATTTATCTGATTAGAAATTGTATGGATTAATAATTCTTTCTTCCACTGATTAATAACGGACACTCTTATGGAAAGTAGTTTTAACAATAGTTCTTTCAAATTTGAATTCTATCTACAAAGTTCAGTTCTCAAGTCTATATTTCCTAGTCCTAGAGTTCTCATCCAATCAACATCAAACAGAACACCACATACATCCATCAAACACACAAGTAAACATCCATGAACTTACTTTCATCACCTAGGGGTATTTTCATCATTTCACTACCTAAGGGTATTTTTGTAATTTTATCCTATAGGGGTATTGTCGTAATTTTCCAAAATAGGGTTTCTTGGTGATTTTGCAAATTAGGGGTATTTTGGTAACTTTACAATCTGGGGTATTTTAGTAATTTTTTCAACCAAGGGTATTTCGATAATTTTACAAATTTTGATAATTTTTTACAAATCCAGGGTATTTTTGAGAAGTTTTCACAAATCAAGGGTATTTCAAAATTTACAAACTAGGGATAGTTTTACAAAAATAGGGTGGCTAGTCCCTTTCGGGTTTTAGTTATAAACTTTGGCCCGTCAACAAGCCCTCGTGGCTAAGGCGAACAGTCACTACGCACCAGGTAAGATTCTAGAAAAGAGGAGGTGAGTCACTAGGACCGCTTAAATACCAAGCTCTTCCTGGATCCAATCCTAGACATGTGTATGTTTGTTTCCACACCTTAACCCTGTGACTTGTTCACAAACATGTTTGATTAGAGATTAAGTTTTATGGAATTTGAAGAATTGTTTGTACTAAACCTAAAGTCCATCAATTCTGGCATACTAGCCTACGTCCCTTTAAAGCCCAAAAATACAAACCACATCAAGACTTAGAATACTTACCTGCGAGGATCGGTGTGATAGACTCGAATGCCATATCTCAACTGCATTTTTCCCAAACTTATATAATTTTTTTTACAAACCACTACTAGACCCATTTCATAGCCCGAGTTTTGAAATGGGCTCGATACCAAAAATGTAACACCCCAAACTTGACCCATGCGTCATGATCGGATCTGGTATGCTACGGGTTGAATCTTAAAACTTTACTCTGAGGGGTTTTGGAAAAACTTAGTTGATTATAGCTGAATAGTCAATTAAATGTGAAATTTTGGAAATAACTTTAATATTTGCGTTGATTGGGTTTGAAAAGCCCATTATTCATTTCATTTTATTTGGGACTTAGTAGGAAAACATAAGTTTGTAAAAAGCAACATAATAAAAAAAATTGAAACCTAAGTTATGGAGGCCTTATTACAAAAATATTCCCAAAAATTAAAACTTAAATGGAAACAAAAACCAAAAATAGTCTATGTAGATAATAGTTTTCATAGCCCCTCGAGTCCACCTCGGCTCCCATGTCTACGAACTACTGCTCATCTGAAAAGTGGAAAAAATTAAAGGGGTGAGTCACAAAGACTCAGTGTGTAAATCTCGAAATCACATAAAAGCCTTGGGCCCACAAACACATTATGGGCCTTGGCCCATACACAATGGTAACAAAATGTTTCATGCAACATGGCCCATCCCAAACCTAAGAGTCCATCCTCTACACACCCCCGTACCAACCATCGCACCGTGGGAATTTCTACAATCAACCCTCCATCCACTACACACCATATCGATCATTATGTGACCTATGTGGCAATGCCACCGATCGCTTATGCGAACCTCAGAAAATACATTATAGTATTTTGACAGCTATGTTGCCTATCATAAATACCGATCACTATATGACCTATGTGGCAAAGCCACCGATCGCCTCGCTACCTGCTCCCCTTCCATAAATCAATCAATCCCATCCCATGCATACATTAATGCAAGAATCAAAACATTAAGCGATTTAAACTGATCTCAAACTTTTACATACATCGGTACACATAGAGAAGTTTCTATGATTACGTACCTGGCATCCCTTGCCTACCCTTTTTGGGTATTTTGACTGTTCATACAGCCTTTCTTTCCGGCTTTTAGCCCATATCATACACATATATATTACAATAATACTGATGTGTTAAGGATCTACACACCTGATTATGGTTATGATGACACCCTCAATGTCGACACTATCAGAAGCTGATACAACTGTTATCTACCTAAGATGCTGTTCAGAAGCTGGTCCACAACCCGGCGACCAATCTTGAACAGTGGACACTGCGACTTTGGAACCCGACGGCCCCCACTCTCCTCTCCTTTGACGTAAAAAGCAATTAAAAATAAGTAGGTAATACGACTCGAACCTTGTATCCCCCTTACTGCTTTTCACGCCACTGTCCACTGGGCTACAAGCTCCTCTTGTGTTTTAATTCGCAGATAATATCTTTTAAGCCTAGACCTATCTAGCTTTCCACTAACGTGCCCAAAACTTAAATTTGATTAAGGCCTCAACCCAAACCTGAGCCCAATCTAAACCCCTTAAACACTCTAATTATCATATTGAATGTAACACACATCAAATACAAAGGCCCATTAATTCAGGATGTTACAGAAAAGAAGCCGAGTCTTAAAGAGATGCTGAAAAAGTTCATGGCAAACACAGATGCCCATCTCCAAAGAACTGATACAACACTTGATGACCAAGGAATATCGATCAAAAAAATCAATGAACAAGTCGGGGAAATCACTAGGTCGGTGGGACAACTCACAAAGCTTGTTTCAGAACATCAATAAGGATGTCTACCAAGCAACACAGAAATAAACCCAAAAGAATAGATACAAGCCATCACATCTCAAGAGGATACAAAGGTAGACAAGCCCACCTCAGTACAAGAAACCAAGGAAGAAACATGTAAAATTGAGGTACCACAAGAAAAATCAGTAATTAAAGAGTACCACCCTCAAGTACCTTATCTCGAAGCATTAAAAAGAGATGATTCAGAGGAACAATTAGGTAAGTTTCTAAAACTTCTAAAGAAATTACACATTAACTTACCTCTTCTTGAAGCTCTTTTCCAGATGCCTGACTTAAGGAGATTTTTAAGACAGCTCTTAACAAACAAACACAAAATAGATGAAGAGCAACATGTGGAACTTAACGCAACATGCTCAACAATGCTACAAAATCGACTACCGCAGAAATTAAAAGATTTAGGGAATTTTACAATTCCATGTTTAATTGGTAGTTTAACTATTGATAATGCGTTAGCTGATTTAGGGGCAAGTATCAATGTCATGCCTTATACACTTTTTAAATGACTAGGTCTAGGGAAGTGCAAACAAACTAGGATGAGTATCCAACTAGTGATAAAACTGTTAGAATTCTAGGGCATTATTGAAGACATTTTAGTAAAATTGATAAATTCATCTTCCCAAAGAGATTTTGTTGTTTTAGACATGGATAAGGAAAATTCAATCCCTTTAATTTTAGGAAGACCTTTTCTTGCAATTGCCAAGACTAAAATTGATGTTGCCACAGAGAACTCATACTTCTTGTAGGAGATGAATCACCAATCTTCAAGCTCTCGACTCGGCCGAACAACGTAAGATGAAGGTAAGAAAGTCGTTTCAATAGATAATCAATTTATTCAACCTTCATCGTAGGAAACATCACAAAGCATCAAAACTGAGCCAACACAAAATCGTACGATCAACAATTTAGAAGAGCAGAAGATACACACCAAAGAAAAATCAGATCCATATGAAATAAAACCTGAGGAACCACCAGAAGAGCTCATAGGGACATCAAATCACTTTAAAATAGAAGATTAAGTGCTGTTAGATAAAGTCGATCCTTACATCAGTTCAACAGAACTGAAGAAACAGGAAGAAATACTCCTTCAGGTACGCGATGTTTTCCCACACGAAATAGTCGAGGTAAGCAATCCAATGTTCAGCAATTTCAAGGTAAACACTTTTCGACCTAAACCTTGTCACGAAAATAAAACTGTCAGTAAGAGGGAAAATATTCAAACCTTTAAACCTACCTAAAATTTCAAAGCCTAAGACAGTCTAGCTTAAGACTATAAACAAGCGCTTCTCGGGAGGCAACCCGAGCGCTAACACTTTTTATTTCTCAAAATTATTTTTCTTTTCTTTTCTTTCTTTTCTCTTCTCTCTCCACAATTAAAGCAAAGATCAGTGTTTTCAGCCACACACCTTTACACACAGTAGTGACCATGGTGTGTGTGGACCACTAGAACTACCACATCGACAGAGCAGAGCCGCAAGTCACCCAACCACCCCCAACGTCACGGATCCAACCACCCACAAAGACGGGCATCGAAAAAATAGCACGACCGTGCCTTACAGCTGTGCTAAGATACTGACTTATTTAGCAGGCGCACCACGCCCGTGTATTCCAATCGTGCTCCTATACTGGCTTTTTAAGAATGGGCGTGCAAACCAACAAAAAGGGGCGTGGAAGGACAACACACCCCAGAACACTGCCGTGCGATACGGCCGTGTGAATTGACACACCCTCGGTACACGGACGTGGGAATGTGCCAGATTTGAAATCCTATTTAAATCCCCACAGCCCGTCCTCTTTGTCCCATCTTCTTTCTTATTTCTTCTTTCTCTTTTCTTTCAAATTTTTCTTCCTATTCATAGAAAAAATCTAAGACACTTGAGCACCACAAAGATCATGCGGAAGAAACGTAAGCATCATCTCCTTAGAGGAGACCTCAACATGAGTTCATACCGGTAGCTTCACTTAATTGACACTCCAAGGGTCTCAGAAACCTTTTTGGTTTTATTTTTCTTTTCTCGTCTCCTTTATTTTCCTTATCTATACTTCTTTTCTGCTTAGTTTAATTTATTTCATATTAGTTTCTTGGTTTTAGGTTCTAAAGGCTGCTAGGGAATCACACACCACAACCTTCGAGGTCACATCCACTTCGTAAACCATCCAACAATAAGGACTCCTTAGTCCATTAGTATTTTTTTTCAATTTCAGTTTTCTTCTTAGTCTCCTTCTTTTTATTTCCTTAATCTTTAAATTTATTATTAGTATATTATTATTTCTCTAGATCTCTTGGCTATATATTCACAGGCAACCCAATTTCTTCATCTAGCAAATTACTTCTCGGTTGCTACTCTACCAGGCCCATAGAAAACACCATCACCGACACCAAAGACGCCAGGGATCATCTAGATTTTAGGGAGTTTTATTTTCCCCACTTCTCTTTTTGATTTGGCACATAAATTTCATTATTTATCTTTGTACATTGAGGGCAATGTACACCTTAAGTGTGGGGGTAATAGTGCCTAACTTTTTGCATAATTCTCAAAATCCTGAAATTAGTCTTGATCTTAAGTATTTTTCTCATATTATTAAATTAGGATGAACTTTCTAATGATTTATGATTTTTATTGATATATTTTAGAGTAAGTCATAGTTAATCATGCATTGATGATTAAATTTGAAGGATACTAGAGAATCGAGCATGATAAGTCTACTTTCTAAAATTAAAAAAATTGATGGGTCGTTGAACTGAATTTGAGTATCACCTTGAAGTTTAAAATTTATAAGGATTGATGTCAAAACACCCATAATTTTTGTAAGATTTTGAGCCTTGTAGAGCATATATATTCTTTTTCATGCTCACTTTATTGATTATGAGTGTGTCAACTTTGAACTGTTATTCTAGAACTTGCCTCGTTTATACCTGTCGAGACCACATTAATGATTTGATATACTGAGATGATAAAGGCACCTGGGTTTTAACCCAATTCACTCTGCTAAAAAGCCTACCCATACAAATTAACCCTTAGTGAACCCCATTGAATCCTAACAACCTTTTTATGGACTCACCCACTAATATTAACCCAAAATCCCTTTGTATTTGTTATCAACATTCCTTTGACTACCCCTCTATCGAGAATTGATTTGATCAATTGCCGAATTAGGTTATTTCAATTATCAAAGTTCCTTCTATAATGTTTGTTTTAGTTTGTTCTTAAAAGAAATAAAAAAAATCCAAGTTTATTCAATATTAGTAGTATACAAAAGAGCTTATAGCATTTAAACTCCAATTGTTGAAAAAGCTCAGATTAAAGTTTTATCAAAATACTCCTTAATATAGAGTAATTATCAATAGTGATATTATTAGTGTTCATTCAAGTCAATATTCATATTTAGTTTAGTGTTTCTAGTGTAACATCCTGAATTAGGGGTTGTTTGAAAATTTAATTATTTGTTCCCATGTGTGTGTGTGCTTGAAGAAATAAATGTTATGACTTATTTGGCATGTTCTAAGGTCTAGAATTAAACCCGAGCTAGACTTGACTTAGGGTTAAAAATTTCTTTTTAAGTGCTTAAGGGAGGGAAGCTAGGTGAGATAGGGGTTAAGAAAATTTTTGAAGGGAATTTGACACAAAGATTTGGCTTGGCACAATTGGCTTGGTGCGCCTAAGGATGATGCAAGGGAGGTCTTGGGTTCGATTCATGGGAGAAACAAGGGGGTATGTTTTGTTTTGGGTTTTGTTTTGGGGCGTTAAATGAAGGGCCCAAGTAAGGAACGCTTTAAATAAATTTCGGGCAAGGTTCATGGCATGAAAGTGAGTCGGCGGAGTGGCTTGGGCTTGGAGGTGGCAATTGGGCAGATCACGGGTTCGAACTGCCTAGGTTGCGTATTAGAGTTTATTTTATTTTACTTTGGAAAGGGAATCGGCCTAGGAAGGCCTTATAATTAAAAGAGGAGGCTTTATGACATGAAAGTCTAAAGGGAAGAGTGGCATGAGGCGTGAAGGGGCGTTGGAGAGGGCTGGAGGTTCCAGGTTCGAACCATAGAAACGGCAGTGGGTTTTTATTTTTTTTATGCTGCTGGCGTGTGTGGAGAGTAATGGCTGCTATTTGGACTCTTTTAAAGATAAGGGATAAGCTTATTTTTATGCTTAATTTAATTGGTAGAGTAACCATTAGTATTTTATTTTCATTATAATTGTTTAAGGAGGATTAGGAGATAAAGATGTAAGATAATCTTGCATTTTTGAAAGCTGAAATTATCAGCATAGGGGGGAGAAGTTGGCCAAATGAAGGACTCATTAAGGCCCTCCCCATTCGGTTTTGTATAGCAAGAAGTGCCAAAAATTCTAGCAACTCTTTTCTTCTTTCTCTCTTCACTTCTTCTTAAATTTCCTTATGCAATTGCCCCAAAATTATTTGAAAATTCCACTTCTCTTTTGCTTCTTCTTAGCCTATTGTCAAATCCCCAAAGTCTTTTCTTCCATCTCTTTTCCTTTCTCTCTAATCGAATCTATTCCTCTTGGTGTGCCGAAATTCTCTTCTCCTATTTAGCTTTCACCTTGGCTGAATAATAGAGTGGTGTTGATCTCCTTGGGTTTGTCTTTTTCAATCGTTGGAAAAGGTAAGTGTTGGTTGTCGAATGCATATTTCTTTCTCTCTCTGTTCTCTGCCGACTTTTACAAAGGTAAGAGTCGATTGCAGTATTTGTTTGGAAGTATGATAATCGCTTGTTGGAACTAATGTGTTGTAGGATCTCTGGGACTTGGAAACAATCAAGCGTAGCCTTCTTTCTCGGTTGATTGGTTGGTAAGTGGTGGTAAGGACTTGATTTAGTAATCTTTTTCCTTTAGGTATTCGTTAAGCCGAAGGCTTGTGAGGCTAACTATTTTGCGTCTTAAGGTGTGGCCAATTGTCAGAGGTGAGCCATCATTTGGCTCGGGATTTGGTAGGAAACTGAATCATTTGTAAGGTAAGGGTGGAGCGTTAACCCTTTGGTTTGTTTGCCTTGGCAGGGAAGGCTTTGCAAAACCTTGCCAAAGTGGAGGTTTTTTTTCCTAAACAATCAGTCAATCCATTAAGTCAAGTTCGCCTAAGTTTTCTCTGCTAAGTGCTAAAGTCGATTGTAGGGAAGCAGAAACACATAGTGTGTAGTGGTGATAATCAAAGGACGTTTTAGGGGCAAGAAGATCTTGTGTGACCGATTGACTCTTGTGGATTTAGAGCTATCGTTAGAACAGTGTGTACATACACACTTGAACTCAGAATCATGTTAAATGCATTGTGTATGCTAATCAATTGATGTAGATTTGGATTTAATACCATCGTGGTATAAGCAAGGAAGCAGGTAAGTCCTTGTTGTTATGAGTTTACTTTATGATGCTTTTGGGAAGCATGACATATTTGGTATATGTGGCATATAAATATGTGGCCAATGATAAATTCAAGATATGTTATTAACTAAACATGTTTGGCATGATTTATGATTAAGTGCATATTATAAATATGTGGGTTACTCGAGAGGAGGGAAGTGATATTTGTGTCGACGGACACCAGTGGTTTGGCACCACATTTCGTGACTACGGTCACCAGAGGTTTGGCACCTCATAGCGTATTGTCCCAGCGACTTAGCACCACAAAGGGTTGGCCCTATGGATGATATTATGGGATCGGCGCCATGATTTGGTATCACACGTGGGTTGGCCCACACTTATATATGTGACTTGAGTCACCGTGGTTTGGTACCACAATGTTGATGATATCGTGACTTTGAGTCACCGGTGGTTTGGCACCACCGGTGGTTTGGTACCACGGGGTAGAAGAAGGTGTTTTGGATGGTTAGGTTGGGTGCATGTTAAACTTGATTGTAATTTGTGTGTATGATGTTGCATTAAACCGGGAAAAGGGTTACACACTGAGTCTTGGTGACTCACCTTTTCCTTTAATATTTTTCAGGTAACTCGTAGATCGCGGATGAGGAGCCGGATGGACTCGAGGTGGCCATGCAGAGAGAAATATGGATTAAATGGATTTTGAATTGTTTTATATTATTTCAGTTTTATATGTTCAGTTGTAATAAGGCCTCCTAAGATTTTATTTTTATTATTTTACATGTTTGGATGAATTATTTAAATTGTTTAATAACTTCAAAATGATTACACAAATTTTCTTAAAATCAAACGTAAAAATGTTTTCTGGGCCATCGGGTACATCTAAAATCGGTAACAATATGACCTAATATATTTTTAAACGAACTAAGTATTGTTTTCTTTATACATCTCAACTATTTTTTTAAACAAGACAATATCTTTTACCTTAAATTAAATCGGCTAAACAAGGGTTTCCAAAATGTTTTCTCCAGAACATACCAAATTCTTAAATAACGTTTGGGCGAGTTTGGGGTGTTACAAAATTGGTATCAGAGCCCAATTCAAAGCTCGACTGTGGGGGGGCCCAAGGCCTAAAATGTTTTGTGAGGCCATTGTGAAACATTTTTGGTTTTGAACAATATGGCACCGAGTCTCCGGCACCAATCCGCCCAGGTAAGTACTTCTGACTTCTTTGTGAATTATTATCTATAGAAGGGTAAGTATGGAACGTAGATAGTATGATAAGTGCTTTAAACTTTCGGACTAGTCTACCCCAACAAAAGACATAAGACTTTAAATGCCTAAGTAAACAAACCTACGACCAAGTCACCGAGTTAGGGTGTGGTAACCCTGGTGCGCATGTCTAGGATCGGATTCGGAAGAGCTTGGTACTTAAGCAGTCCTCGTGACTCACCTTTTCTTCGCAGGAATCCTACCTGGTGCGTAGCATCGATTCACCCTAACCAAGAAGACTCGGTCATAGGCTAAACACCATAAATAAACCCCGGAAGGGATTAGCCATGTTTTACAAAAAAACTCTAGTTTTAAAATCAGTAAAGCACCCCTTAAATAGAAACAAAAATTTATTTCTGGAAAATTTTCAAAATATTTTTAATTTACCAAAATTACCAAAATGCCCCTAGTGGCAAAATTACGAAAATGCCCTTAGTTTCTAAAATTACTGTACTACCCCGATCTCAATAAAAACCTCTTACTTTGCAAAAGTATCCAAAATTCTGTATTTCAAAATAATACCCTGACTTTGGAGATTTACAAAATTACCCCTGATTGACAAAATTACCAAAATACCCCTGGTTTCTAAAATTCTGCCATACCTTTAAATTGATAATTTTTTTTCGAAAATACTCTTCAGTTTTAGGAATTACAAGATGTTTTGATTTACCAAAGTTTTCAAAATTTCCTCGATTTATTACGAAAGTACCCCTATAGGAAAATGATGAAAATACCCCTGGGATAAAAACGGACAGAAATGCCCGAAAGAGTGAGTGTGTATGAAAGGTATTAGGGAATGGATGTGCTTTCCTGTGTGAACTAGGATAGAGGACTTAAAACTTTGATTGATCGAAAGAATCCCTAATAAACTCTCTCCATAAAATTTTTTCGCGGATAACCAAGTGAAACAAGTACTAATTCATAAAATTTCTTAATCAGATTAAAGCGCAATAGTTAAGAATGAGCTCTAAAGGACGTGGCCGTCGTGGATGCGGTAGGGGCAGGATGACCGTGTCAGAACCCGTGAGGTCGGGTCAAGGATCGGAGAATGAGGTACCACCGCCACCACCACCCCCAACTTTTAGAGCTGAGGAGCAGGATCAGATGGGAGGTGAGGCAGTATCGCAAGCTGTGTTGCGAGTCCTTGAGATGGTGGCCGGGGTGAGTGGAGGTATGGGAGCTTGGAAATCTGTACCCGAGCGACTTCGATCCAACGGGGCTGAGGTGTTTCGAGGAGTATCGGGTGTGGCACCCAGTGTGGCGGAATACTGGTTAGAATCGACTGAGAGGATCATGGATGATCTTGATCTGACGAATGAGGAGAAGCTGAAAGGAGCGGTGTCGCTTCTAAAGGATGAGTCATATCAATGGTGGCTCACAATTCGAGATGGTGCCACGGTAGATGACCTTACTTGGGAGTATTTCAAAGCTGCTTATCAGAAGAAGTATGTGGGCACCAGCTACATTGATGCTCAGAGGAAAGCCTTTCTGGGGTTGGTACAAGGAAATAAGTCAGTGTCGGAGTATGAAGCGAAATTTTTGAGGCTGAGCCGCTATGCTCGGGGAATTGTGTCAATAGAGCATGAACGGTGTGTCCGCTTTAAAGACGGACTTAGGGATGATTTAAGGTTACTGATTGCCCCACAGCAGGAGCATGAGTTTACTGTCTTGGTAGAAAAGGCTAAGGTAGCCGAAGGGGTCAAGGAGTACGTGAGACAAAACTATGATAGGAACAAGCAGAAAAGAGGCTTTGGGACGTTTGGATCGAGTAGTAATGCACAGAAAAGGGCTAGGCAGAGTAGGTCGAATCAGGCAGGAAGCCCATGACTACTAATCGTGAGACCAAATTCGATGTAATCGCTATGGGAAATCACATTGGGGAGGTTGTTGGACCGGTGAAAGGGGATGCTTTGAATGTGGATCTTTGGATCATCGTGTAAGGGACTGTCCTCGAAAGTTGGCAATGAATCAGCCAGAGTGTCAGAACCGTGCTCAAGCTAGAAATGTAGGACCACCACAGAGGGGCCGTGCTAATGGTAGAGGAGGCAATAGTTCTAGTCAAGGTCGCGAAACTCTGGGCAGAGGTGCAAGCAACACAGAGGCAAGGCAGCCTAGTTTAGTCTATGCAGCAAGGCGTCGAGAGGAGGGTGACGCACCGGACGTCATAACCGGTATGTTCCTAATTTTTGGTCTTTCATATGTTGCATTAATTGATGTGGGTTCAACGCATTCATACGTTGCTAGTAGTGTGGTAGAGACTATGAGCATAGACTTTGAGACTACTTCTAGGGAGATGACAGTAATTAGCACTCTAGGTCACTCTGTAGTTGTAAACAAGCTATATAGGAATGTACCTTTAGAACTCCAAGGGGTAGTGTTTGTGGCGATCCGATGGGCTGCGTTTGGGGAGTTCGATCTAATTCTTAGAATGGACTGTTGGTTAAGCATCGCAAGGTTGGATTCTTGCCGCTAAGCGCATGGTTCTAAAGATGGTGAGGTGATGAAGTGGTCATGATAAGTAATAGAAGAGATTACCTATCCAACGTGGTGTCTGCGTTGAAGGCGGAGAAAATGGTCAGAAAAAGGATGTGAGGCATTTTGGTTTAAATATGTGCCTTGGAGGCTAAGGAGTTAGCAGTTGAGAAGGTCCGAACGATAGGGGAATTCGCTGATGTGTTTCCAGAAGAACTTTCGGGTCTGCCTCCTGATCGGGAAGTTGAATTTAGTATAGACCTATTACCCGGAACGACGCCTGTGTCTATAGCACCCTACCGAATGGCGCCGAAGGAATTGGTGGAGCTGAAGGCTCAAATTTAGGAGCTCTTGGACCGAGGGTTTATCCGACCAAGTATATCCCCATGGGGAGCACCTGTGCTATGGTCAATGCGGATGTGTATCGACTACCGTCAGCTAAATAAGTTAACGATCAAAAATAAGTATCCGTTGCCCCGGATTGATGACTTGTTTGACCAACTGAAGGGTGCATTGGTTTTCTCGAAGATAGACCTTAGGTCAGGTTATCATCAACTTAAGGTGAAGGAGGGTGATGTTCACAAGACGGCGTTCTGTACTCGGTATGGGCATTACGAGTTTCGAGTGATGCCATTTGGGTTGACAAACGCACTTGCAGCATTCATGGACTTAATGAATAGGGTGTTTCAGTAGTACTTGGATCAATTTGTCATGGTGTTTATAGACGACATATTGGTTTATTCAAAGACGAAGGAGGAGCATGACATGCATTTGCGTATAGTTCTACAAGTACGGAGGGAGAAGCAGTTATATGCCAAATTCAGTAAGTGTGAATTTTGGCTTAGGGAGGTGGCTTTCTTAGGTCACGTGGTGTCAGCGGAAGGATTAGAGTGGACCTCGCAAGGTTAAGCGGTGTTAGATTGGAAACCGCCTAAGTCGATGCGAAATTGAATTTTCCGGGTGCAGCGGTACTATCGAAGATTTGTGGAAGGGTTCTCTTTAATCGCAGCCCCATTAACTAAGTTATTAAGAAAAGGAGTTTCATTTGTATGGTTGGAGAAGCAGCAAGAAAGTTTTGATAAGCTACGGAAGATTCTGACGGAAGCTCGAGCTCTGTACTGACTGAAAGGGGAAGTTTGATTTACTATGATGCGTCCCATACGGCGTTGGGATGTGTATTAATGCAGGAAGGGAAGGTAGTGTCCTATGCATCCCGTCAGCTAAGACCGCATGAGGTTAACTATCTGACTCACGACTTAGAATTAGCGGCTGTAGTCTTCGCTTTGAAGATATGAAGGCATTACTTGTATGGGGAAAAGCCGATAGTCTACACAGATCACAGAAGTCTGGGGTATCTTTTAACTTAGAAGGATTTGAACTTAAGGCAGCGACGGTGGATTGAATCATTAAGGACTACGATTGTTCAATTGAGTAACATCCGGGCAAAGCTAACGTGGTGGCTGACGCGTTAAGTTGGAAGGTCGTGGCAGACTTAAGGGCGGTGTTTGCTCATTTGAGTCTATATGATGATGGAAGTCTTTTGGCGGAGCTACAAGTTAAGCTGACTTGGATTGTGGAGATTAAGGAAAAGCAGTTAGTAGATGAAGGGTTGAATGCGCGGAGATTGCAAGTTCAAGATGGTGGTTTGGAAGGGTATAGTTTGTCTAGTGATGGAGTATTATGTTTTCAAGGGTGAGCTTGTATGCCGAAGGATGTTGAATTGAGGCAAAGAATTCTTCAAGATGCACATAGCAGCCCATACGCTATGCATCCTGGAGGTAGTAAGATGCATGGAGATTTGCGGAAATAGTTTTGGTGGCCAGGGCTGAAGCACGAGGTAACTGAATTTGTGGGAAAGTGTTTGACGTATCAGCAGGTTAAGGCTGAACACCAGTTGTCATCGGGTTTACTTCAACTAGTGAAGATCCCTCAGTGGAAATGGGAGAGGATCACGATGGATTTTGTCAGTGGGCTACCCCTTACGCCCAACAAAAAGGACGCAGTTTGGGTGATTGTGGACCATCTGACTAAATCATCTCACTTCATACTGGTAAGGGTGGATTACTCACTTCAGAAGCTAGCTAAGCTGTATGTATCGGAAATAGTGAGGTTGCATGGAGTGCCAGTATCGATCATCTCAGATAGGGATCCCAGTTTATGTCAAGGTTCGAAAGCGTTGCATCGAGCTTTGGGTACACGATTGATTTCGATCAAGATTCCATCCACACCGTCGGAGGCGATCGAAAAGGTCATCTGATTTTAGAGGACATCTTTGAGAAGTTGTGTTCTGGATTTCAGTGGTAGTTGGGAAGAGTATCTACCATTGGTTGAATTCGCTTATAACAATAGTTATCAAGCGAGTATCCAGATGGCACCATATGAAGCACTGTATGGACAAAAAATGCCGTACTCCTACGTGTTGGACGGCGTTGGATGAACGACAAGTTTTGGGTCCAGAATTGGTAGCAGAAACTAAAAATAAAGTTAAGGTGATTCGGGCTCGTCTCAAAGAAGCGTCAGACAAGCAGACATCTTATGCTGATCTTAAGCGTAAGGAGATGGAATATGCAGTAGGAGATAAAGTTTTTCTAAAGGTGTCTCCTTGGAAAAAGGTATTGAGATATGGGCGAAAAGGGAAGCTAAGCCCAAGGTTCATCGGGCCATATACAGTAGTGAAGCGAGTGGGACCGGTGGCTTACCAGCTTGAGTTGCCGGCAGTGTTGAGCCAGATCCATGATGTCTTCCATGTCTCGATGCTGAGGCGCTATCGATCAGATCCCTCATACGTAGTGCCAGTAGCGGAAATTAAGGTGAGTCCGGACTTGTCGTTCGAGGAGGTGCCAGTACAAATCCTGGATCGTGATGTCAAAGTTCTTCGAAGGAAGTCAGTGCCTTTGGTGAAGGTGTTATGGCAGAACCATGGTACGGAGGAGGACACATGGGAACCCGAGGATGCGATGCGGTAGCAATACCCCACTCTTGATCAAGGTAATTTCGAGGTCAAATTCTTTTAAGGGTAGAACTATAACATCCTGAATTAGGGTTGTTTGAAAATTTAATTATTTGTTCCCATGTGTGTGTGCTTGAAGAAATAAATGTTATGACTTATTTGGCATGTTCTAAGGTCTAGAATTAAACCCGAGCTAGGCGACTTAGGGTTAAAATTTCTTTTTAAGTGCTTAAGGAGGAAGCTAGGTGAGATAGGGATAAGAAAATTTTCAAGAGAATTTGACACAAAGATTTGGCTTGGCACAATTGGCTTGGTGCGCCTAAGGATGATACAAGGGAGGTCTTGGGATCGATTCATGGGAGAAACAAGAGGGTGTGTTTTGTTTTGGGTTTTTGTTTTGGGGCGTTAAATGAAGGGCCCAAGTAAAGAAGGCTTTAAATAAAATTCGGGCAAGGTTCATAGCATGAAAGTGAGTTGGCGGAGTGGCTTGGGCTTGGAGGTGGCAATTGGGCAGGTCACAGGTTCGAACTGCCTAGGTTGCATATTGGAGTCTATTTTATTTTACTTTGGAAAGGGAATCGGCCTAGGAAGGCCTTGTAATTAAAAGAAGAGGCTTTATGACATGAAAGTCTAAAGGGAAGAGTGGCATGAGGCGTGAAGGGCGTTGGAGAGGGTTGGAGGTTCGAGTTGAACCATAGAAACAGCGGTGGGTTTTATTTTTATCTTTCTTGGCGTGTATGGAGAGTAATGGTCGCTATTTGGACTCTTTTAAAGATAAGGGATAAGCTTATTTTATGCTTAATTTAATACCGTAGAGTAACCATTAGTATTTTATTTTCATTATAATTGTTTAAGGAGGATTAGGAGATAAAGATGTAAGATAATCTTGCATTTTGAAAGCTAAAATTATCAACATAGGGGAGAAGTTGGCCAAATGAAGGACTCATTAAGGCCCTCCCATTCGGTTTTGTATAGCAAGAAGTGCCCAAAATTCCAAGAACTCTTTTCTTCTTTCTCTCTTCATCTGCTTCTTTAAATTTCCCTAATGCGATTGCCCCAAAATTATTCAAAAATTCCAGCTTCTCTTTTGCTTCTTCTTAGCCTATTACCGAAATCCCCGAAGTCTTTTCTTCCATCTCTTTTTCTTTCTCTCTAATCGAATCTATTCCCTCTTGGTGTGCCGAAATTCCCTTCTCCTATTTAGCTTTCACCTTGGCTGAATAATAGAGTGGTGTTGATCTCTTTGGGTTTGTCTTTTTCAATCGTTGGAGAAGGTAAGTGTTGGTTGTCGAATGCCTATTTCTTTCTCTCTCTATTCTCTGTCGACTTTTACAAAGGTAAGAGTCGATTGCGGCATTTGTTTGGAAGTATGATAATCGCTTGTTGGAACTAATGTGTTGTAGGATCTACGGGACTTGGAAACAATCAAGCATAGCCTTCTTTCTCGGTTGATCGGTTGGTAAGTGGTGGTAAGGACTTGATTTAGTAATCTTTTTCCTTTAGGTATTCGTTAAGCCGAAGGCTTGTGAGGCTAACTGTTTTGTGTCTTAAGGTGTGGCCGATTGTCAGAGGTGAACCATCGTTTGGCTCGGGATTTGGTAGGAAACTGAATTAGTTGTAAGGTAAGGGTGGAGCGTTAACCCTTTGGTTTGTTTGTCTTGGCCGAATGGCCTAAGTTTTCTCTGTTAAGTGCTAAAGTCGATTGTAGGGAAGCAGAAACACATAGTGTGTAGTGGCTGATAATCAAAGGATGTTTTAGGGGCAAGAAGATCTTGTGTGACCAATTGACTCTTTAGGGATTTAGAGCTATCGTTAGAACAGGTGTGTACATACACACTTCATAACTCGTAACTGTGTTAAATGCATTGTGTATGCTAATCTGAATTGATGTAGATTTGGATTTAATACCATCGTGGTATAAGCAAGGAAACAGGTAAGTCCTTGTTGTTATGAGTTTACTTTATGATGCTTTTGGGAAGCATGACATATTTGGTATATGTGGCATATAAATATGTGGCCAATGATAAATTCAATATATGCTATTAAATAAACATGTTTGGCATGATTTATGATTAAGTGCATATTATAAATATGTGGGTTACTCGAGAGGAGGGGAAGTGATATTACGTGTCGGCGGACACGGTGGTTTGGTACCACATTTCGTGACTACGTTCACCGAGGTTTGGCACCTCATAGCGTATTGTCGGTGGCTTAGCACCACGATGGGTTGGCCCCACGGATGATATTATGGGATCGGCGCCGGTGATTTGGTATCACACGTGGGTTGCCCCACACTTATATATGTGACTTGAGTCACCAAAGGTTTGGTACCACAATGTTGATGATATCGTGACTTTGAGTCACGGTGGTTTAGCACCACCAAAGGGTTTGGTACCACACGGGTAGAAAAAGGTGTTTTGGATGGTTAGGTTGGGTGCATGTTAAACTTGATTTTAATTTGTGCGTATGATGTTGTATTAAACTGGGAAAAGGGTTACACACTGAGTCTTGGTGACTCACCTTTTCTTTTAATATTTTTCAGGTAACTCGTAGATCGCGGATGAGGAGCCGGATGGACTCGAGGTGGCCATGCAGGGAGAAATATGGATTAAATGGATTTTGAATTGTTTTATATTATTTCAATTTTATTTGTTCAGTTGTAATAAGGCCTCCTAAGATTTTATTTTTATTATTTTACATGTTTGGATGAATTATTTAAACTGCTTAATAACTTCAAAATGATTACACAAATTTTCTTAAAATCAAACGTAAAATATTTTACGTACCATCTGTACATCTGAAATCGGTAACAATCTGACCTAATATATTTTTAAACGAACTAAGTATTGTTTTCTTTATACATCTCAACTGTTTTTTTTTAAACAAGACAATATCTTTTACCTTAAATTAAATCAGCTAAACAAGGGTTTCCAAAATGTTTTCTCTGTAACATACCAAATTCGATTAAATAACGTTTGGGCGGGTTTGAATGTTTACATCTAGTTACACAATTTGTCAAGTCAGTCTCGATTCTAACCATCTAATTCAGCCTTTATCCACACCTTTTAACCCAAGACCCGTTCCAACCCTGATTAAAGACCTTTTGATTTGTGTATCATCCCATATACAGTGGTGGAGATTTGATTTTCAAGCAAGCCTACGGTATTAACTTTTCAGGTTCGATTTAGAGTGCTTATTCTTGAACCTTAAACACCTTTGAGTGATTTGAGTGAATCTTTAGTGAGGATGTCAGTCCTTGTCGATTTTGAATTAATGGTAATTACTTAGATAATGGGAGACACCTATGTTTTTGTACTAGAAAGGTATGACTTATCGTAATTGAATCTTTAGGACTCTTTGAGTTGAATTATCCCTGTACAAATTATCTATGAATTATGATGAGACATTGTCAATAGGAATTATGAATTGTGGAAAGTTCGTTTTAATTATAAGTTGAGAATTTTGCTTGAGGAGAAGCAAAAGCTTAAGTGTGGGGGTATTTGATAAATCATAAAAGTAACATATTTTAATCCCACATTTAGTATGCTTTTGGATGAATTTATCCTTGATTTATGTAAAAAGGTGCTCTTAATCCATTCTTTTCGTGTCTTATGCTCAGGAAAGCACCTAAGGATAAAAAGAAAGTAAAACGGGCTTAAAATGCACCAAATTGGGCCAACCCAAGAAATCGACATGGCTCGCACTTCAAGCTACACTACCGTGTTTTGCCATTCACTTCACACACCATGCCCCAATTGATGACTCAAGCACTGGCTGTGACTCGGCGTGCCTGGCGTGCCACAGTGTGCCTAAATCAACGAATAGAGACACGAGCTAGAAAACGACTTACATGGGCGTGCCATGACCGTGCCCTACAAGCAGAAAGAGCAAATTCACTCGGATTAGGATGCTTGGAGCCCAAGAAACGCAATCCTAAGTCTAATTAAACACCTAGGAATGAATTATGCTTGAATTATGAGTATTGAGGAGCCAAGTAAAGCATCCCAAAAGTATATATAAACACCCTAAGGCGGTTATTCAAGGGCGTCAAGTTTTAGCAGAGTTTTCTGCCAAAGCTTTACTCATTTGGGGAATTACTCGAAGATAGCCAGTTGATCCATCTTGAAGAGCCAGAATTCTACTCAAGACGAAGGATCTCTCCTTCAATTCCTTCAGGGGGTTTTAGGGATTTCTAATGTTTTGTTTTATCTTTTCTCTGGAGATGTTTTCTTATTTAGTTATGAACTAAACCCTTGGATACTGAAGGGTGAAACCTATGATGGATTTTGTTATTGTTTTCTAAATTTATATGATAAATACTTAGTTTGTTCTTAATTATGTTGCTTAATTTAATCTGATGTGCTTAGGAGGAGGAGGAATAGAACCTGTCTGAGAGTAGATCTAGCTAATTCAGCAGAGTTGATCGGGTGCCTAGAGATAGGGTTACGAGATTTTGCCGGATTAGGGTGAAACCTAATATGGGAATCCATTGATCAATTTACTGCTTCCTTAGGGGGTTATTATAAGAGAACGAGAGTTCTACTAATTAACCTAAGGTTAGATGTTATTCGCTTTGAGAGAAGGTTAATATAGGTTAGGGAGTCTCACGGATCAAGCTAAGTAAAGAAATCATATGGTTTAAGGATAAATAATGAGTGAAGTCATAGGTGGATTCGTCCTGAGGGTATCGTCTTTATCAACTAAGTTTTCCAAAGTCTTTTCCCAATTTATCCGTTTATCTTTGCATTTTAGTTTAAAGTATTTCATTAGCTTTAGATAAATCAACCAATCACTACATATTTCAGGCTAAAAAATAGAAAGAAAGTGAGTAGTAGTACTTTTAGGTTCCTTGGGTTCGATAAGATATTCTTGCCTTAAATATACTACTGTTCGATAGGTGCACTTGCCTCTATCATTGTCATAGTTAGTCTACAGGTTTGATCATATGGTTCGATCAGTATTATTAGTCCACTAATCGTTATTTCAATGCAAAATGCCTAAAAAGATCATAACCATGGACAAGAAGGAAATTAATTGAGAGTATAGCTCGAAATAAATAAGTTAAGTCAAGTCTGTAAATACAAAGAAATTTTATTGGGAGCATTTTTTGAAAAGAATAAGATAATCCAAATAAAAAATTTAAAATGGATAAAATGAAAACTAGGTGCCCCAAATATCGCAGCCTGAGCTTCTCTATTCAAACTTCTTGAGAACCATTTTAAGCTCAATATGTGTTTAGGGGATCTAGAGTACTTTGTCGATGCCCCAAGACGTAGAATACTTCCTTGTCGTTAATTTAGGCATAGCAAGACTGTTGTATACCCCGTTTTGATCAAAATTTGAGTCGCCTTTTTTGGATTTTCAACTCAAATCCCTTTTGGTCTCAAAGCGCCCTTTGCGGGTTTTTGCCTTAGCCTCTCCTTTTTCTTATTTTTTTCTTTCTCTTTTTTTTTTTTGGTTTTCTCCTTGGAAAACTTTTTATTAAATCTAAATTCACCGGATTGAGTAGGTCCTTCCATCTATCTCAGACAATATCCATGCTTCCCCAGAACAGGCCTTCTTTGCTGCATAAGGTCCTTCCCAGTTTGGCATCTACTTTCTTCTAAAGTCCTTTTTTGCATGGGAAAAGTCTTCTTCAAATCCCTATCATGAAATTTTCTAGGGCGAACATTTATGTTGTAAGCTCGCATCTTCTGACCGTGACAGATAGCTTTTAACATTTTCTATTCAAATTCAACTGATCATATAGAGATTAGATCCATTCTGCCTCATCCAATTTCAGCTATTGACAAGACTCGAAGAAAAGGAATCTCGACTTCAATAGGCAAAATCACTTCCATTTCATGCACCAATGAGAAAGGTCTTAGCCTCGACGAATGTCTTGGCCTATGTTTAATAAGCATAAAGGGTAAACGTAACTTCTATATGCCAATCTTTACAAATCTCGATCATTGTTCCAATGATTGTTGTTTTGTTGTTTTTATTTTTCTTTCTATATATATTTTTTTCTTCTCCTTTTTTTTGGCTACCTTTACTGCACTGATATAGCGTCTGATTTTTTAACAGACTATAAATCTTTGACATTGTGCAATTAAAATTGATCTTTTCAACACATTTTTTATCAATATTCTTTTTTTCTTTTCCTCTTTTTATTCTAATGACTATCGACTTTGTAATATTGACATATGAAGCGACTTTTACCATCTTAGTGAAGTAACCGACATCCGTGAAAATGAATCGATGTTGGCAAAAAGCTTTTGATGAGACTGGCTTAATAGCATCTATGACCCACATATAGGAAATCTTATTTCTGCATTGAGCTAGGCTTTGATCTTCATCTCCTTCCTTGGCTCGCAACGTAGGATTTGTTTTTCATCAATTATTAACAAATCAGAAGATATGTTACAATTTCTGTCATCTTCAAAGTTCTGAGATCCCTTAGACCCATATTTCATTCAAAAAATGAGTCTGTAACAGCGTCGCCCATGTCATTGATATCTGGGTACCTTTGTACGAAGGCAACAAATCCAAAGAATAAATAATTCTAAGGATGATCATTTGTATGGTATGGTCATGAATGAAAGAATATTCTAAAACAAAAGAATGTATAATATGAAATGGAAAGAATGAAAAAAATATTTACTTAAAAAGATACATTTTATTGAAATAAAAATTTGGACATAAGCCTATTTCACAAAAGAAATCATATTGCTTCTAGGCTTAAAGCAACAAGTGCATTTTGTACATTACTCTGAGTAAGCTCTAAGTACTATAGGAATTTCTTTCGCATTCCAATTGTCCAAGACGCTCTCAGGTTCATATTTCTGCATTTAGCGTGTCATCTAATTTCACAATACCCATGCTGATGAACTTTTCCACCAATTTCTTGAAAGCGAGGCAATTTTCTATCGAATGCCCTATGATCCCCGCGTGGTACTCACACTGGGCATTTGGGTCATACCATTTTGGGTATGGAGGTTGCATCGGTTTCGGGTAGTGGGGGGACACAACGTGCGCATCAAATAAACTTTGATACAACTTGCTATACAAAATTGGAATGGGCATGAATCGGGGTTTTTCTGAGTTCAGTATTGGATTGAGTTCTTCTCTTGGGGAGACTAGATAACTGGTAACTGCCTTCTTTGGCTGGCCTGCTGTGATCAGCTCCAAGTGACCTTTGTTATACCTTCTCATACTATTTGCTTTATTTTCCTTTTTCTTCAGGGCTTTTGAAGTCCATTCTCCTTTTTCTTTTATTTCTGTCAGTAAAACTAGTTTGGCTTAATCATCCTCCGGGATAAAACCTGAACCCATCGAGAAGTTCAACAGGGCCGAAGTATCAGTCTGACATTGAGGTCCAATAATGATGGGTACCCCATACGAATGCGTGTCTGGTTGAGTCGATACTAATCGGGGAATAAACGATGTCTTCCTCATCATCCATACTATTGACCATTGGGCCACTCCTTTTTTCAAGCCCTCTGACTAGTAATTGGGTTAACGGGCGCATCATATTCATTTTATCTTGCATATCCCGTTGATTTTTGGCCAACTTCTCTTGCGTCAGTATTTGCCTTTGCTCTAATCTCTCCAACCTTTGTTCCATGCCTTCTAGGTTAACTGAAATAATTTTTAATTAATCAGAGCCTTTCTACAAATTTTAATGCGTCTGATGCGATGTAATACAAGTGCATGAAATGCAATACAAATGCATGGAATGAATGCAAAAAACAAAGAGAGGCTTTGATTCTGAATTCAATTCCATTAGAAGAACTTTTCTAGGAAATAAATTCCTTTAAATAAAACGGATTACATATGCGGCTTTGTCCTCATAGTCCGGGTGAAGACACTAATCCTTTTCTTCGTATCCGGATGTTATGGTCGTGTCCCTTGAACTTTCTTAATAGATGCCTCTTCTAGCTCCTTGTTGTTTGATCCAGGCCATGACTCTTCACTCACCTATCCCCCGTGATGCTCATAAGCTTTTTTAAGAAAGTTGAGACATGACGGTTCTTGAATAGTCTTTATCGGCTTGAATCCTCAGGCAAAGTCTTGTATTCTTCTGCGGACCATTATCCTTCTATCGTTGTTTATTTGGACTGTATTCGGATGACCGTATTATAATCCACTTTACCAAGCAATCCATTTCCTTATGACAAATTCTTCTATTTAGCAATCGAATATCAATCAACACCTCCTTTCTATGATGATGCAATGCAATGCAATCAAAACAAAAGAAAACACGTTAGTGCAAGAGAAATAAAACAACATAGAACACCTGTCCTGGTGACCACTAGGGTTTGGCGTGGCTCTATCTTAGGTAGGCTCCTAGGGCTGCTAAATGCGGCTTGGTTCTAAAGAATGGGTACCTGAACTAGCAGATTCCTCAATCCTCACCCATTATAGGCTCATATGGATCGAGTTCGGTTTAGGGGAATACATTTCTCTATGGCCATGCGGAGATGAAAATCTCACGAAACACATAGGTACGGATGTATCCCGGAAGTAATCCACTAGCCCATGCAGAGGTGAAAACCTCATGAAGGCATAGCTTCTTACTCCCACTTAAAGGTGTGACCACAGCGGTCATGCAATGCAATGCCAAAGTATTCTATGAGACTCGACATTATTGCAATCATAGCACCAAAAATGCATATTAAGAGACATGATTTGTCAAAACAATTTTCCAAATTTTCAATCAAAAGGACAAAAATTAATCAATCTATGGCCTGACTCTCAACCAATCCCCAGCGGAGTCGCCAAGCTATCGAAACCATTTTTTTCGAGTTTGAAAAATGGAGATCAACTTTAAAATGACAAATGGAGTCGCCACCGACCTTTTATTCAACGTGTGATCGGATCACCTTAAGATGGATTATTTAAATAAAACATTTGGATTTATTAAAACAATAATTTTTGGTCTACGAAATATAAGAAAACAAGTTCGGGAGTCGGTTACGTGCGAGGAAGGGTTAGCACCCTCGCAATGCCCAAAATTGGTACCAAATTGATTAGCTAGTGTCCTTGTCTTGAAAACTTGAAAATGTTTAAGGTGTGATACTTTTTAAAGAAAGTTAATTAATTTTGAATTGAATCTCAAGATTCACGCGTTCCAAAGGAATAAAAAAACATCACAACCAGCACGTTAGGATATGACACGTTTATACCCCGACACCGAGATCATCTTTAATTTTCAAAATATGAAATTAAAAGGATATTTGGTTATTTGGTCAAACAGAAAATCGCAACCCAGCACGATAGGGCACGGTTTCTCGAATTTTTAAACACGAAATATTGTCTTGTTTTGAGAAATTTTTAAATAAACGATTTTAAAATCGACTCAAAATGTATTTGTTTGGTTTGTTTAGAAAAACAATGAAACGACTAATATCAATTAGAACGTAAAGTTTGAATCTTAATGCGATAATGTAAAAAAAATTACAAACATTAAATAATATACATGGATAAATATTATGCTAATGAATAATCATAATATGAAATTTGAAGGAAATGAATTTGGGTACATAGAATGGCAAGTAAATTAATACAACTAACATTTAGCAAGCTTTAGAACAAATAAACAAATGATATATAATAATAATAATAATAATAATAATAATAATAATAATAATAATAATAATAATAATAATAATATGTGTTTATTTAAATAATACATACGTGATAAAAACTTGATATAAAATAATGTACACATATAAATAATAATGGCATGTAAAAGTGTTTGGAATAAATATAATTTAAAATATGGTCTTTTAAAGAAACAAATTATAAACACAAATAAATTTAAAAGAATATATATGTAAATAAACTTAAAAGAATATATATTTACATAAAGTAATATGAAATCAATAATATATACATAAAATAAGATAATTTAAATGCAAATAGAAACTAATAGTAAATGAATAAATAAAATACTAAATACAATAGTTTGAAAATAGTAAAACGACAATAGTAATAATAATAACAAAATGAAATGATAAAATGAATTATAAAGAAAATATGTTAATAAACAATAAAAATAGTAAAAATAATATTAATAATAACAATAATAATACTAATAAATAAAATAATAATCTTGTAACAATAATAAATATAATAGTAATAATGATAATATAAGAAATAATAATAAGCATAATGTTAATAATACAAAAGATAGTTAATGAAATGACAATAATAACGAAGAAGGATTAAATTAAAAACGAAAGAAAATAATAGGGCCAAATTTAAAACAAACAAAGTAGGGGCGTTAGGACCCAATTACAATCTGCTTGAAAGCCATAGGGACTAGGATTGCAATTATACCCTAGTCCAAAACACACGGGTCACGAGCTAGGAGCGGGTCGAATTCGGGTCAGCTCCTCTAAACGGTGTCGTTTTAGCAGCAGAAGAGCTACTGCGAAACGACGTTGTTTCGCATTTCTTTATATACCAAAAAAAAATATAAAAATAAAACTCTCATTTTAAAACCCTTTCCTAAGAAAACCTAAAAGAAATCCTCTCAAATTTAAAATCACATCCCTTTGCTGGCCTTTGAATTCCGCCGCATGACCGCCATACCACCACCGTAGCCGGTGGCTGGCATTACGTAAAAAAAGTGGTTTTTAGCCCCCGTCTTGGGGCATATCCGAAAATCAAGCTTTCTTGGCTCTGAAAAACAGAAAGAAAAGAGGTTTTCGACCCCTTTCGGGTTCGATTCGCGACGAAAAAAGAGGCCTCCGGCGATGCAATCGCAGGGTGTTTCTTGGCAAGTCCCTTTCTCTTTCTTTCTTTTGTTTTAAGTCGAGAAAAGAAAAATAAAAGAAAATCAAAATGAAATCAAAATAAAAAAAAGAAAGAAGACCAGTGAATCAAAAAGGTAAATCACCTTTCGTTTTCTATATATTTCTCTGTGTATTTCTTTGTTCGTAAATTGTGAAACTACAATTGTTTTTTTTTTTTGCGGCTCTTTAAAGCCAAATGAAAAATCAAAATAAAAATAAACTCTTTCCTTTTTCTTTGCTTTTTGCTTTGCTTGCTGTCCTGTAATATCCCAGATTATGGCTTATGCATTTTTGCTTAATTATATGAAATAGCATGCCTTTGTGTGTTAAGAATGTGTTGTATGAATTTTGTGAACTTTAGAAAATAGGAGAGTGTCTTAGAAATTATTAGATTTTAAATCTAAAAGAGGAAGCTAAGCGAGGTGGCCTTAAGAGAAAATGTAGAGGAGTTATGACACACAAATGGGCTTGGTTAAGTGGCTTGGGGCGCCACTTAAAGCCTCTGTAAGTGACGCCACAAGCAAAAGCTAATGGGCGGTGGTTCGAGTCACAAGGGAAGCAAATAAAAGTCTTTATTTTGCTACAAGGAAGAGAAGAAGTATGGCACAAGGACACTTCAAGATGAAGTGTAGATTAAGTTAAAACGTAAAGATTTGGCTAAGGAAGAGTGAATTAGGGGATTTGATAAGAGAGGATGTACTGGCCGGCCAAGGGACTCTCTTGGTGATTATTTTCGGCTTTGTAGTGTGTTAAGGAGTGTGTCTCGAATTTTACAAAGCAAATTAGTCTCTTTTGTTCTTTTATCTCCAAAGTTTTCTCTTCTTTTTCTTTTATTGGTTCTAGCCGAAATTTTCCACTTACTAAAGAGCACCATTGCCGACTTTATCAACTTTTTCTTCCTCCTTTTCTCTCACGATTCTCTAACAAAGCCGAAAATTCCATCTCTGATTTGGAACCATAGCCGAACCTTTCTAGTAATCATGTAAAGTCGAAACTTGTTGGTTCTTATCTAAGTCTACCTAGCCGAATCTCTCTGTGGATTCAACAAAGAGCAATCGATTTCTGTCATAAGGGTAAGGATCAATTATCGATTCTTTTCAATCTTTTTCTTAAAGCCGAAATCAAGATTCTAATCCCCTTAATGTTTTTGGCCGAAACTATGAAGGATTCTTTCAGGATTTCCATAGGGTCGACTTTTAAGGAAACCATCCGGGATTTCAGATCTAAGGTAAGCGACATAGTGGTAAGTGATCTCCTCCTTAAGCAATCGGTTTTGGGTTCTTATTCTTTTAAGATGCCGAAAATAATGGTTAAACCTTGGTTAGGGATGGCCGAATGTGTATAGTGCCATAACCTTGTGTTCTTTTGTGTGTAGCCAACGTTAAGGGACAGTAAGGAGACTTTCGGGATTTGAAGTGTTTAAGGTAAGTGATATGAAGTATTCGGCCAAAAGCCATTCTCATAGATCTATGCTTAAAACCGATTCTAACACTTGACAAGTACGAATTTCGACAACTTCAAAGCAAGTAACCACTTTCGGGATTTAAAATCGCAAGGTAAGTACCCATGATATTCGGCCAAGGCTAATTTAGTGAATTAGATCTATTTACTATTTATTCAAAAGTGAAAACTAACCAAATCAATTGATCTAGTGTTAGCCGATTCCAAGGAGAAAGACTACGAAATTTCGATTTGATTAGTAGTGAAACCAGCAACAAAGTAAGATTTTGGTTGCGATTGTCCTTGGATTTAATTAATTAGCCAATGGATTTTTGCTAAAGTGTTTAAGGTTGGCGAATATAGGGATTAAGGGTCTAAAAGCATTAGATCGGGTTTACGGGATTTCAATAAAGCGCTAAGTAAATCAGGTGTGTACCCCACGCTAAACCTTAATTAATTTATGGCTATCTTTTAATAAATATGTTACTAAGAATATGGTAAGATGTGGCTAAGAGTATCTTGCAAAGGTACAAAGTACTCAGGTACGTTTACCCACTCCTACTATGAGTATGATATGATCTATTATGGCACATATGCCAATAGTGATAAGAATGTGAAATAAGGCATGATATTGCATGATTTGTTTGACATGGGGCATATGGGTGATATGTAAAGGGGAAGTGAATTGGTGGTTTTATACCCCAATATCTGCATGTGGTGACTTATGTCACGTAATTTGAATGTGGTGACCTATGTCACGTAATCTGAATGTGGTGACTTATGTCACGAATTATTATCTGGTGGCTATGCCACGAAATTATAAGGGCGATGAGCACGTCGACTGCAGCGACTCCCTTCGATGATGTGTAGCGGATGGAGGGTTCACTTAGTAGTCCCCATGGTGTGATGGTTGGTACGGGTGATGTGTAGCGGATGGTTATTTAGGTTTGGGTTCGGGTTTGCATCATTAATTATATATGTTATTATGTATGATTTGATATGCCCAATTTAATTGAGACTTATGTTGGTTGTACACATTGAGTCTGCTTGACTCAACCCTTTGTTGGATTATTTTTCGTGACACTCAAGAATGGGTCGGTAGGAGCTCAAGTGGTGGCCATGCTCAACTCGTAGAATATATATTTTTTAAGTATTTTGGATTTAATTTGGGTTTTGATTTGATGTAATAAGGCCATAGTTTGAACTAGTATGCATGCATTATTAATTGTTTAAGTATGACACGATTTTATTAATTCAAAGTTAAAGTCCATTTTCTTAAGTATAAATGTTAAATGTTTTAACAATCAAGCAACACGGTTTTAAAATTGAGCCCAACCCAAATCAACTGCTTTCAAAAACACGAAAAATTTTAGCAAAGTTTCAAATAAGATTCAATTGTTTTCCTAGAAGCATGCAGATCCAAATGTGGTGGGTCGGGTTTAGGGTGTTTCATTTTGTATCGAGCTCGCCTCAAAACTTCGGCCTTGAGGGCTTTTAGGGCCCAAAATGTTTTCCTTCTTTTGAAAATGGGTTTTACTAAGAAATGAGCAGGTTTTCTAGCATGGCACCTGAGTCTCCGGCCCAAAGTCCACCAGGTAGGTACTCCTAATTCTTCTATGATTTGTATGTGGGAAGATATAGGGACGTAGATTAGTGGACTAGGAATTAAACCCTAGGATTAGTCTACTTCAACATCAAGTTACATAAAACTTAAAGTCAACCTAAACAAACCTGTGTCTAAGTCACGGAGTTAGGGTGTGGCAACTATTGTGCGCATGTCTAGGATTGGTTTCGGTGGGAGCTTGGTATTTAAGCAGTCCTAGTGACTCACCTCCTACCCACTCGAATCCTACCTGGTGCGTAGTAATGGTTCACCCTAACCAAGAGGACTCAGCCACAGGCTAAACCCAATAACTAAAACCCGAAAGGGACTAGCCATATTTTGATAAAAACCCTAGTCTTAAAATCGGCAAATGAACCCTTTGATGTGTAGGAAAACTATTTTGAAAAATAAAAATCCAAAATATTCTCGATTTACTAAAATGACCAAATTACCCCTAACCTGTACAAATGACCAAAATACCCTCGGTGAGGAAAATTACTGAAGTACCCTCAAATTAGAAATCTTTAAAAATACCCTTGTTTTGAAAAGTCACCAGGAACCATATTTTGCAAAAAATTACCGAAATGACCCTGGCTTGTAAAATTACAAAAATACCCCTAGTGTATAAAATTACCATTTCACCCTTGAAATTTTTCTAGCAAGTATTTTAATTTTGTAAAATACCAACAATCTCTATTTTGCAACATTTTCAAATACCTTAATTTGGAAAAATTTCCAAAATACCCTTATAGGATAAAATTACGGAAATACCCCTGGGTAAGTGGAAAACAACAAATAATGACACTACAATATTTCTCTGTAATGAACGTAAGTTCATGAATGAATTGAGACTATATGTGTATGGAATCAAAAGAACTACTCCTTAGAACCATTGAACATAAGATTGTTCGTGATAAATCAGTGTATCAAAAACTAATTTATAAAATTCTTTAATCAGATAAACGTGATTTGGAAATATGAATTCAAGGGGACGCCGTCGTAATGTGCATGGCCGTGGAAGAGGCCGAATGACCGTGTCAGAACCCGTTAGATCGGGTCAAGGATCTGAAAATGAAATGCCACCACTATCGCCAGTCACTGATGTGGAATATCAGGATCAAACGGGGGATGACGCAGTGTCACAGGCGATACTGTGGGTCTTAGAAAGGGTGGCTAGAGCAGGTAGAGGCATGGGAGCTCAGAAGTCGGTACCTGAGCGACTCCGAGCCAACAAAGCTGAGGTGTTCTGTGGTGTATCTAGTGTGGCACCCAGTACCGCTGAGTATTGGTTGGAGGCGACTGAGCGAATTATGGATGAGCTCGATTTAACTGCTGAGGAAAAACTAAAAGGGTTGGTGCTGCTTCTCCGCGATGAGTCATATCAATGGTGGTTCACGGTTCGGGATGGTGCTACAGTTGAGGAACTCACTTGGGATTATGCTAAGGCAGCATACCAGAAGAAGTATGTTGGTACTCATTACATCGATGCACAGAGAAAGGCATTTCTGGGGCTAGTTTAAGGGAACAAGTCCGTGGCGGAGTACGAAGCTGAATTCCTAAGGCTGAGCCATTATGATCGAGGCATAGTGTCAACTGAGCATGAGCGGTGTGTCCGATTTGAGGATGGGCTGAGGGATGATTTGAGACTGTTGATAGCTCCACAGCAAGAGCGAGAGTTTGTTGTGTTGGTGAAGAAGGCTAAGGTAGCCGAGGGTATCAAGGATTCTGCAAGGCAGAACACCGATCGGAATAGGCAAAAGAGAGTATTTGGATCTTTAGGGTCTTCTAGGAATGAGCAAATGAGGCCTAGAGTTGATGGACCGCGAGGTCGTGATTTCTCTTGGAGGGCGATGTCGTGCTTGTGCCCAATGTGGGAAGAAGCATTTAGGAGAGTGTTGGAAGAAGACGAGAGGATGCTTCAAGTGTGGGTCCAAGGACCACATGATTAAGGATTGTCCTATAAGAACCGAAGGGGGACGACCAGTAAGTCAAGGTCCTAACCAGGCTGGAAGGGGTGGACAGCAGCCTCAATAGGGTCGTGGCTCGAATGGCAGAGGTAACGGTGCTGGTAGAGGACGGGGAACACCGAGCCGAGGTGTTGGTAACAAAGAGGCCAGGCAGTCGGGGTTGGTTTATGCGATTCGTCGGAGGGAGGACGGAGACGTGCCAGACGTCATAACCCGTACGTTCCTTATATTTGGCAAGCCTTATGTTGCTTTGATTGATGTGGGATCGACCCATTCTTATGTTGCATGTGAAGTAGTTGAAACTCTAGGAATAACCTCTGAACTATCTAGTAGGGAGATGACTGTAGTAAGCCCACTAGGTCAAATTGTAATAGTGAATAAGATGTTTCGGAGAGTACCTTTGGAGCTTCAAGGAGTGGTATTTCCTGCCAACTTAATAGAATTACCCTTCGGGGAATTTGATCTTATACTTGGCATGGATTGACTAGTAGAGCATCGGGCTGTATTGGATTGTGCAGCTAAGCGAATGGAGTTAAGGACCCCAGAAGATGAGGCGATAATTATGATAGGAGAAAGAAGGAACTACTTGTCTAACGTAGTTTCTGCTTTGAAGGCTAATAAGATGGTACGGAAAGGGTGCAAGGCATTTTTGGCCTTCATTGGTGCTTTGGATGCAAAAGAAAGGGGAGTTAGTGGAGTTAGAACCGTAAGGGAGTTCGTGGATGTCTTTCCGGAGGAATTACCAGGAATACCCCTGGACAGGGAGGTGGAGTTTGGAATTGAATTGCTATCGGGTACAGCTCCTATGTCAATTGCCCCATATAGAAAGGCACCAAAGGAGTTGGTTGAGCTCAAGGCTCAAATCCAAGAGTTGCTTGATCGTGGGTTTATCCGATCCAGTGTGTCTCCATAGGGAGCACCGGTCTTATTCATGAAGAAGGACGGAACTATGCGTACGTGCATAGATTATCGTCAGTTGAATAAGCTGACCATCAAGAACAAGTACCCTTTACCAAGGATTGACGACTTGTTTGATCAGCTTAAAGGGGCCACAGTATTCACAAAGATAGATCTACGATCTGGTTATCATCAGCTTAAGGTGAAGGAGGCTGATATCCATAAGACAGCTTTCCGAACAAGGTACTGGCATTATGAGTTTTTGGTAATGCCGTTCGGATTGAAAAATGCCCCAGCCGAATTTATGGACATGATGAACTAGGTTTTCCAACCCTATCTGGACCGGTTCGTTATTGTGTTCATAGACGATATTTTGGTGTATTCGAAGTCCGAGGAAGAACATGACGAGCATCTCCGGATAGTGTTTCAAGTGTTGAGGGAGAAGAAGCTCTATGCCAAATTCAGCAAGTGTGAATTTTGGCTTAAGGAGGTTACGTTTTTAAGACATGTGGTATCCGCTGAAGGAATAACGGTGGATCCTCGGAAGATTGAAGCAGTTTTGGATTGGAAACCCCCTAAGTCTGTGGTGGAAGTTCGGAGTTTCGTAGGATAGGCAGGCTATTACCGAAGGTTCGTGAAAGGGTTCTCGTCAATAGTCGCACCTTTGACAAAGTTATTGAGAAAGGAAGTGCCTTTCGTATAGACAAATAAGCAACAGAAGAGCTTTGAAAAGCTTAAGAGAGTTTTGACTGAAGCTCCGCTTTGATTCAAATTTTAGGCGGGAAGAATTTTGTGATGTATTGTGATGCTTTCCCATACAGGATTGGGAGGTGTCTTTATGCAAGACGGGAAGGTAGTTGCTTACGCGTCTCGATAACTAAGGCCACACGAGGTTAACTACCCAACGCATGATTTGGAGTTAACGGCAGTGGTCTTTGCTCTTAAGGTATGGAGGCATTATCTTTATGGAGAGAAGTCAGTGATTTACACAGACCACAAGAGCCTGAAGTATCTGCTGACTCGAAAAGAGCTAAATCGAGACAGCGAAGGTGGGTGGAGTTATTGAAGGATTATGATTGCTCCATAAGAGTACCACCCAGGCAAGGCGAATGTGGTGGCGGATGCCCTAAGTCAGAAGGTAGTGTCAAATCTGATGGCCATGTTCGCACATTTGAGCCTTTATGACGATGGAAGTCTGTTAGCAGAGTTGCAAGTTAAGCAGACATGGCTGAATGAGGTGAAAGAAAGTCAGTTAATGGATGAGGATCTAAGGGTTAAGTTACGGCAAGTCGTAATAGAGTTGGAAGATTATGGTATTAATGATGAGGAGTATTATGCTTCAAGGGTAAGGTCGTATGCCAAAGAATAAAGAACTTAGGCAGAGAGTTCTTCGAATCGCATAGTAGCCCTTATGCTATGCATCCCGGAGGCGATAAGATGTATAAAGATCTAAGGGAGCAGCTTGGTGGCACGGTCTTAAGCGAGAAGTGACCGAATTTGTTGGCAAGTGCCTAACGTGTCAGCAAGTCAAGGCTGAACACCAAGTTCCGTCAGGGTTACTTTAGCCGATTAAGATTTCGTAGTGGAAGTAGGAGAGAATTACTATGGACTTCGTTAGTGGGCTTCCCCTTATGCCTACTAAGAAGGACTCGGTATGGGTGATAGTGGATCGACTGACAAAGTCCGCGCATTGCATTCCAGTGCGGGTGGACTATTCTCTCCAAAAGTTAGCAAGGTTGTATGTAGCGGAGATTGTAAGGTTGCACGGAGTGCCGGTGTCGATTATCTCGGATAGGGATCCAAGGTTTACGTCTCGATTTTGGAAAGCTCTACATCAGGCTTTAAGCGCCAGAGTCGACTTCAGTATGGCTTTTCATCTACAGTCAGACGGTCAATCTGAGCGAGTAATACAAGTGTTGGAGGATATGCTAAGAGACTGTGTGATAGACTTCAAAGGAAGTTGGGAAGAATATTTGCCTTTAGCAAAATTTGCTTACAACAACAGCTATCAGGCAAGTATACGGATGGCACCATACAAAGCGCTGTATGAACGGAGGTGTCGCACTCCTACGTGTTGGACGAAATTAAGGGAACATCAAATTTTGGGTCCAGAAATTGTGGCTGAATCCAAAGAGAACGTTAAGATAATTCGAGCACAGTTGAAAGAGGCATATGACAGGCAAAAGTCATATGCAGATCTCAAACTGAAGGAGATCGAATTTGCGGTGGGAGATCAAGTGTTTCTCAAAGTTTGACCTTGGAAGAAGGTGATGAGATTTGGTCGCAAAGGGAAGCTAAGTCCAAGGTTCATAGGACCTTATCGGGTATTGAAGCGAATTAGACATGTGGCATACCGGTTGGAGTTACCTCAAAATTGAAGCGAGATGCAGACGTATTTCATGTTTCCATGCTACGTCGATCCGATCGGATCCATCTTATGTAGTTCCGGTTGAAGAGGTGGAGCCGAGACGGATCATCTTATGAGGAAGAGCCAATTCAGATTCTGGAACGAGATGTGAAGGTTCTTCGGAGGAAGTCGGTCCCTTTGGTCAAGGTGTTATGGCATAACCATGGATCGGAGGAAGCTTCTTGGGAGCCAGAAGAAGCAATGCGACAGCAGTACCCCCACCTATTCTAGCTAGGTAATTTCGAGGTCGAAATTATTTTAAGGGGGTAGAACTGTAATATCTCGAATTATGGCTTATGGATTTTTGCTTAATTATATGGAATAGCATGCCTTTGTGTGTTAAGAATGTGTTGTATGAATTTTGTGAACTTTAAAAGATAGGAGAATGTCTTAGAAATTATTAGATTTTAAATCTAAAAGAGGAAGCTAAGCAGGGTGGCCTTAAGAGAAAATGTAGGGGAGTTATGACATACAAATGGGCTTGGTTAAGTGGCTTGGAGGCGCCACTTAAAGCCTCTGTAAGTGACGCCACAAGCAGGTGCAAATGGGCCAGGGTTCGAGTCACAAGGGAAGCAAATAAAAGTCTTTATTTTGCTACAAGAAAGATAAGAAATGGGCAGCACAAGGACACTTCAAGATGAAGTGTAGATCAAGTTAAAAACATGAAGATTTGGCTAAGGAAGAGTGAATTAGGGGATTTGATAAAAGAGGATGTAGTGGCCGGCCAAGGGACTCTCTTGGTGATTATTTTCGGCTTTGTAGTGTGTTAAGGAGTGTGTGCCAAATTTTACAAAGCAAATTAATCTCTTTTGTTCTTTTCTCTCCAAAGTTTTCTCTTCTTTTTCTTTTATTGGTTCTAGCTGAAATTTTCCACTTCCTAAAGACCACCATTGCCGAGTTTATCAACTTTTTCTTCCTCCTTTTCTCTCACGATTCTCTAACAAAGCCGAAGATTCCATCTCTGAATTGGAACCATAGTCGAACCTTTCTAGTAATCATCTAAAGCCGAAACTTGTTGGTTCTTATCTAAGTCCACCTAGCCGAATCTCTCTGTGGATTCAACAAAGAGCACCGATTTCTGTCATAAGGGTAAGGATTAATTATCGATTATTTTCAATCTTTTTCTTAAAGTCGAAATCAAGATTCTAATCCCCTTAATGTTTTTGGCCGAAACTATGAAGGATTCTTTCGGGATTTCCATAGGGTCGACTTCTAAGGAAACCATCCGGATTTCGGATCTAAGGTGGCGACATAGTGTTAAGTGATCTTATCCTTAAGCAATCGGTTTTGGGTTCTTATTTTTTAAGATGTCAAAACAATGGTTAAACCTTGGTTAGGGATGGCCGAATGTGTATAGTGCCATAATCTTGTGTTCTTTTGTGTGTAGCCAACGTTAAGGGATAGTAAGGAGACTTTCGGGATTTGAAGTGTTTAAGGTAAGTGATATGAAGTATTCGGCCAAAGGCCATTCTCATAGATCTATGCTTAAAACCATTTCTAACACTTGACAAGTAGGGATTTCGACAACTTCAAAGCAAGTAACCACTTTCGGGATTTAAAATCGCAAGGTAAGTGCCCATGATATTCGGCCAAGGCTAATTTAGTGAATTAGATCTATTTACTATTTATTCAAAAGCCGAAAACTAACCAAATCAATTGATCTAGTGTTAGCTGATTCCAAGGAGAAAGACTACGAATTTTGGGATTTGATTAGTAGTGAAATCGGCAACAAGGTAAGATTTTGGTTGCGATTGTCCTTGAGATTTAATTAATTAGCGAATGGCTTTTTGCTAAAGTGTTTAAGGTTGGCGAATATAGGGATTAAGGGTCTAAAAGCATTAGATCGGTTTTTCTGATTTCAATAAAGCGCTAAGTAAATCGGTGTGTACCTACACTAAGCCTTAATTAATTTACTGGCTATGTTTTAATAAATATGTTACTAATAATATGTTAAGATGTGGCTAAGAGTATCTTGCAAAGGTACAAAGTACTCAGGTACGTTTACCCACTCCTACTATGAGTATAATATGATCTATTATGACACATATGCCAATAGTGATAAGAATGTGAAATAAGGCCTGATATTGCATGATTTGCTTGACATGGGGCATATGGGTGATATGTAAAGGGGAACTGAATTGGTGGTTTTATATCCCAATATCTGAATGTGGTGACTTATGTCACGTAATTTGAATGTAGTGACCTATGTCACATAATCTGAATGTGGTGACTTATGTCACGAATTATTATCTGGTGGCTATGCCACGAAATTATAAGGGCGATGAGCACGTCGACTGCAGCGACTGCCTTCGATGATGTGTAGCGGATGAAGGGTTGACTTAGTAGTCCCCACGGTGTGATGGTTGGTACAGGTGATGTGTAGCGGATGGTTATTTAGGTTTGGGTTCGGGTTTGCATCATTAATTATATATGTTATTATGTATGATTTGATATGCCCAATTTAATTGAGACTTATGTTGGTTGTACACATTGAGTCTGCTTGACTCACCCCTTTGTGGGATTATTTTTCAGGTGACACTTTCGAATGGGCCGGGTCGGTAGGAGCTCAAGTGGTGGCCATGCTCAACTCAAAGAATATCTTTTTTTTTTTAAGTATTCTGGATTTAATTTGGGTTTTGATTTGGTGTAATAAGGCCATAGTTTGAACTAGTATGCATGCATTATTAATTGTTTAAGTATGACACGATTTTATTAATTCAAAGTTAAAGTCCATTTTCCTTAAGTATAAATATTAAATGTTTTAACACCGAATCAACACGGGTTTTAAAATTGAGCCCAACCCAAATCAACTGCTTTTCAAAAACACGAAAATTTTAGCAAAGTTTCAAATAAGATTCAATGGTTTTTCCTAGAAGCATGCCAGATCCGGTCAGGGCTTGTGGGTCAGGTTTGGGGTGTTTCATGTCCTTTGCTCTCTTGAGTAAGTACGGAGGTGGGCCGACATGGGTACGTGGTGTGCGTGGCTGTACGAAGGCCATATGCAGAGAGGCGTGGCGCACATGTGTAGGGCTGCGGCTCGTGTGCAAGAGAGGATTGCGGCGCTTGAAATTTTTGGAAACCCCTAGGTTTTCGAGTACCTTAGAATATTTAGGCCAATTGGGCTTCGGGACTTTGGGTCTTTGATTTGGCTAAGATTAGGTTGGTTAGTGGTTAGTCAGGCCTGTGTGATTATTTTGTAAATTGGGCTGCTGTAACGGACTGATGGACTGTTAATAAATTTTTTTTGATTTGGTTAATATTGGGCCCGTGTTAAATGTAATTTGGGCTATTGAAAATTAAAACTTGATGGACTGTTTATTGGACTTTTGATAATTTGGATCTATTTCATATTTTATTGTTATTTTTTGGTTTTTGGTTATAAAACGGCCCCAGGCGTAAATTGGGTCTTACATCCGTGACGAAATCTAGGCTAAACGGGCCACATGAGCGTGTGGGCCCACTTGAGTTGAGTAATAGGCCTTGGGCCCCATTTACATCATTTTGATCATATAGGTTATTTCTGTCGCTCAAGGCGACTGTGGACTTCTGGAAAGGTCGTTATTTGCACTGAAATACCCTTAATGAGTAAAATGACTAAAATACCCCTAATGAGTAAAATTATCAAAATACTCTTGTAGGGTAAAATTACCAAAATACCTTGTAGGGTAGAATTACCAAAATACCCTTGTAGGGCAAAATTTTTGAAATACCCTTGTACGATAGAATTACCAAAATACCCCTGAGAGGTGAAATTACTGTTTTACCCCTAACCGATGAAATGACCATTATACCTCTAGTGGTAGGTTAGTTGATGTGTGTATGATATATATATGATTGGTTATGAATATGACATAATGCATACATGTAATATTTATGACACGACATTCTACATTGGGGTTGGGATTCTGATTTGGAGGAAGTACTGTACTAGTGGCTCTGCCACGTTTCTATTGTTCTAGTGACTTCGTCACGTATTCTGATTTGAGTGGATGGGCCACATTTACTGTTGTTAGCAGCTTTATTGAGTTACTAATAGCAGCTATGCTGCGATATTGGTGTGTTGGCTAAGTGGGTCGACTTAGTCCCCACATGGTGTGTTGGTTGGTATGGGTGGTGTGTTGGCTAGATTGGGGTTGGGTTGCATCTTTGTTCTGTCCTGTTATTATTTTGGTCTTAGACCCACACTGTTACCGTATAGGGCTAAGGCACAGACTGATCTGTTACTATATAGGGCTTAGGCGCAATCTGTTTCTACTTGCACCAATTATTATTTGACGGATAGAGGGTTACACACTGATTTTTCGCAAACTCACCCTTTCTTTTAACTATACAGGTAGTCCCTAGCCTTAAACAATTTGTAGCCGCGAGGGACCTGGAGTGGCCACGTGACAAACTCACCCTTTCTTTTAACTGTACATGTAATCCCCAGCCTTAAACGATTTGGAGCCGCGAGGGACCCCGAGGTGGCCACGTGAATATTAATTTTTCGCATGAGTCTTAAATATTTTAATAAATGTTTGGGTTTGATTATGTAATAAGGCAATTTGTGGATTAACTTTTATTCGATTTTAACTCCCTATTTCTACCTGCTAGATTAGGGAAAATAGGTTTTCAAAATAATAACTATTTTCCAAAGAAAATCACGCATTTCAAATTCTAGGGTTTACAATTAGAAAAGCTCCCGAGTTTTTAAGTCAGATTAATAAACTTTTAACAAATGATACAACCAATAGTTGGTCAACATGCTTTGATTTTACAACACCAACGTTTTCCATAGCAATTAATTAAAAAAGATTTAAAATTTAGTCACGAACTTTCATCGACAAAACTAGTTTTCAAATCAACACTTCGATGTGACACATCAGATTCGGTTGTAATGTCTAGGCCGTGTTTGGGGTGCTACAAAGTGCGCGATGATATTTATGCTTCGGCTACGAAATTGGCACTAAGTGTGCGATTAAATCGAATGGTTAACAAAGGTTGAATCAAAATGTAATATCGATACATTGAGTAGCATGAATGGTGAATAACTTTGTGTTGGCTAAGGTATGTATTGAGCCTTTGTGGTTGATGAAATTGTAAATGGAATTATGAATGGTTGAATGAGTATATTAGATATGGATGACATGGTGTGTATATTTTTGAGATGATCTATGTGATAGATTAACTTTGTATATTGTATTTGATTTATTGAATTGAATGTATTATATTATGAACTTACTAAGCTCTAAAGCTTACTGTGTGATGTGTTTCTCTGTTTTACATTGTCAGTAAAGCTAGCTCAGATCCAGGGATTATCATTGACTCAATCACACTATCAGCTATATATTATGGTACTTTTAAAAGTTGTGTATACATATGTAGTATATGGAATGTATAGGCTATTGAATGTGGTATGTTTTGAGTTGTAAAAGTCTTGCCATGGGATATGGATTGAAAGTTGAATGATGTTGGTACATATATATGTGTGGGTTAAGTGAGTGATGAATATAGTAATTTTCATGCTTAAATGGTTGATGATAATGATGGATTAAATGAGAAATTATGATATGAATTGTGTGATACTTGTCTTGTGTGATTTGGGAATGTGAATTATGGTATCTTGAATGAACTAATGTGAGAATAAATTGAGTATGATTATAGATGGTATAGTTGTTGATAGATTGGTACTTATTTTTGGTATGTTTTCGTTTCCAGTTGAGGTATAAATGCATGTGATATGAGGCTTGTAGATGATCCTAATCATGGGAGGCAAGTTTGGCCTTGTAATAGCCTATAAGTGCCTACACGGTTGAGCACACGAGCGTGTGGCTCGACTGTGTCCTTCATGGTTGTGTTTTAAAAACAAGTCAGACTCGACCACGAGCTGGACATATGGGTGTGTGACTGGATGTGTGGTGCAAGTCAGTGTCGACCACGGGTGAGGCACACGGTGTGTCTCAGGCCGTGTAGACAAGTCAGTAGGTATGCCCTGTTTTGCCATGGCTTGGACACATGGGCGTGTCCGAGGCCGTGTGAGGCACATGGCCTACCCACATGGACATGTGACCTCTGTAACTTAGAAAAATGTTTGAACTTCAAAAAATTTTGTATGTTTTCAATTTAGTCCCGACCCCTTTCTAGCATGTGTTTAAGGTCTCATTGACCTATTTAAGGAACTGTATGATTGTGAATTACTATGTTTGAATGTGGAATGATGTTAAATGTTCTGAGATGATTGGTAATGCCTTTTGACCCTTTTTCGACGACGGTTATGAGTTAGAGGTTTTACAATGAGGCTCATTAAACTCTTAAAACTTGTGCACAATGATGTATGTGGCCCCATGAACATTAGTGCTTGAGGTGATTACAATTATTACGTAAATTTTATAGATGAGTATTCCATATATGGGCATGTGTACCTAATGCACTTCAAGAGCGAAACCTTTGGTAATTCAAAGAGTTTCGTACAAAAGTGGAGAAACAATTAGGTTTACCTAAACTCTTCAGTTTGATGGAGGTGGGAATACTTATCGAATGAGTGCTTAGGATACCTGTAGAGAATATGATATTATCCCAATTAACCACTCTAGTAACTCCATAATAGAATGGCATGGAAGAGAGAAAGAATCAAACTTTGTTAAACATGGTTCAATCAATGTTACGTTATTCACAGTTGCCTTTTTGGGATACACTTTACAAATGAATTGCTACATTTTGAGTGGTGTACCAACTAAGTTCACTTTTGGTGTGAATATAATATGCAATTTATGCAAGTATACATGTCAAATTCAGTAATAAAGTGATGAGTGAGTATGGTTCCAACGAGGATCAGATTGAGGTTCAAAAGTGGTCAAGTTATTATAATAAAATGCGATAAATGCTATGGTAAAGCTATGGTAAGTATACAATGGAAATTAAAAGGAATAATGATGTACTCAATATGTGGAACCAATGAATACTTGGAAATGCTATGGCAAAATGAGAGTAGAAATGTATTGGAAATTATGAAAATGAATAATATGTTACTGAAAAATAAACAACTAAGGATGTGATAGCAAAGATACTATGGCAAAAGATAAGGGTTACGCGATATTGAGTGGGAAGGTTGGGATTACTAAGAATCTACTTTAGTGTCAGCAATGCCTCAACAAAATCATACTTAACCTATTGCTCAAAGGAGTTCTAAAGTGGTCTGCTTCTATTGAGAGCAGAAACCTTAAGTTACCTTGCTTGTGTCTATATGCCTTAATATGGTACTCTTTATTGTTTCCTTTTGTATGAACGCTACTATATTTCTAGAGTCTACTACAAGTATTTGTTGAGTTCATGCTCATATCATTCAACCACGATCTAACTAATCTAACCTTTTCAGACTTTAGATTAATTTAAGGGTATGCTGCACAGTCGACTATGTCTAGGGATTGCTCACATACATTTTAAAGAATAAAATAGTTGAATGAAATAGCAAAATAATTTAGATTTATACTGCGGCTATTAAAGATAGTTAAAGTTCATCAAAGTAATCCCAACCTTATGAGATTTAGCACATAGGTTGGCAAATAAAATTCAACTCAAACATCATTTTCATCACTGTAATTCATGAATGAGCCTATTAGAAATAATGGAAGAATGTCGGGAGGACAACGTTCGCTTGTCCAATCCACACTCTAGCTGTGTAGTGTCCTGAGGTGATCGAGAGGGATTGCCTTCATTTTTCCTCTTCCTGTCTCTATTTAGTGCTACCTTCTTTTTTCGCCTAAGGATCTCACCCTTCGTTCGCTCTCTAGGGTTTCCTCATTTTTTCTTTTAATTTTTTTCATTTTCAGGATAATTCCAATAGCCCAAGATTTATCTTCTCCTCTTTTCTAGGCAGGTTTATCTGGTACAAGTAGAGTTGGGCTGAAACTAATATGCGCTAAATGCTGACTGGACACCTTTCTGGCATTGCCATGGCATACAACTTGCAATCTGACCACCCTTTTGCCCCGACAAAACTTCACTCCTTCTATATCTTGTTCCTCATCCTGCACTAGCCAATGCCACAAAACAAAGCCCTTCCATAAGCAATTAAAGGTACCGATATTTAAGCACTACCCAAGTTCTAATACAATACTAAAAATACTAATGAAATGTCCTAAAATGCAACTAGATGTTTTTAAGTATAAGCAATTAACTAGGTCCAAAGGTATGAAATATAACTCTTTTCAAGAGTTATCAGTCGCACCTAAAACTCCATATGAATTGGGGATGCCCAACCAATGTATTGGAAAAAGATGCGAGGATGTTGGATTTACGGACGAAATTATGTATCTTTGTTGGATATCTTCAAGGAATGAATGGTAGCTTATTTTATAACCCAAAAGAGCAAACATTATAGTTTCGAGTTATGCTACCTTCATTGAGGTGAGTTGCATGAATGAATTTAAACCTTAAAGTAAAGAAGTACTCGAGGAACTTTCGAGAAATACATAAAACCATGTAACATCAATTTTGGATCCCACTCCTAATTGTAGACCTAAAAATGATTAGGAACATAAGGAGCTTTGTCACTATTGGAGGGTCGCTCATAGGCTTAAGCTCTTCTAGTCTTGCGAAAGTGTTTTTAACATTGAGTCTATCAACCGGAGGATGATGACCTAGTCGCATTTGATGAAGCAATGTAGAGTGTTGATTCTATGAAATCCAACTTAGTGTGGAAACTTGTAGACTTATCAATAGGTATAAAACCTATAAGGCGTCAGTAGATCTAGAAGAAGAAAAAGAACGCTGATGGAAAAGTTGAAACTTATAAGGTCAGACTTGTGATAAAGGTTGTACTCAGAAAGAAGGTAGAGATTATAAAGAAACCTTCTCTTCAGTTTCCATGCTCAAGTCAATCCGTATTGTATTATCCATAGCGGTGACTCTCGATTATATGATTTAGCAAATGGATATCAAGACAATGTTCTTTAACGACTATCTTAAAGAAAGAATTTATACGATGCAATCCATCAGATATATAGCTAAAGGCAACGAGCATTAAGTTTGCAATATACTTAGATCCATATATGGATTTAAGCAAGCATCATACGCAGAATCAAAGGTTTATGTCACGCCCCAATTTATTTTTCTTTCTTTGTATCATTAAGTATAAAATGAGTTGCTAGTCTGATTGTTAAGTGTTAGTGAAATTGTCCTTGAAACCCAAGTTTGAATCCTTTGTAACATCCCAAATTAGGGCCTAGTCAGAACAGTGGTTTCGGGACCACAAATCTGATGTTGAGAAATTTATTTTATTTATATTTTTATGGTCTACAATTTCACGGAATGATTTCGTGAAAATCTCATTCGAAAATTCTGACGTTTGGGCACTCAATTTAGTCAAAAGGATTAAATTGTAAAAAGTGCAAAAGTTGAGTTCTACATGTTGAGGGGTCTAATTATTATGTGTTTTAAAATTTGAGGTCCTTAAAATTTAATTAGACCATTGGATAACTTGATGGATAAAAATGGACATGAATAGGACAAAATTGAAAGAAAAGCCTTAAGGGTATTTTAGTCATTTAGTGTTTTAAATGAATAAAAAGACAAAATACAAGAAAAAAAATCTGCTCATCGTCTTGAAGTTGCTACCAAAAATTTCTAGACTCCATGGCTAAGGGTTTCAAAGTTTTCAAGCTTCATAGTAAGTGTTTCTGAGCCCCGTTTTTAATGTTCATCATATTTTTGGAATCCCAGTAGCTCGATTAAGCTAATTCTACCATTAATTCGAGCTAGGGTTTATATTTGGAAAATTACCCATATGTGAAAAGTGTGTATTTTGATGTTTTGTGACAGAATATGAAGCTTAGAATTATATTAAACGACTTTTGCTAAGCAATTTTCAGTAAAAACGAGTAAAACGGCATAATCGGTAAAAATTATTATTGTTTATAATTGTATGTTAGAGCAAGAATTTGATGTTGCTATAGAAGGGAAAAATGTTCAGCATGTCATAAAACATAAGAAAAAGTGAAATTTTTTAAAAGTTTAGGGAAAAATTGTAATTTTTCCAAAGTTTGAGTTAGGGACTGTTTTGAGTAGTACATTAATTAAATAAGTGAAATGTGATGTTTTAGACCCCGAAAAACGAGATTTGGACCTAGAACGGAAGGAAAATAGAAAATCGAAAAAGTTGGTAAATTGCTGTTTCTGGATCCGAGGTAAGTTAGTGTGTTAATAATAATGCAATAATGTTGTAATGTATGTTTGAAGCCTAAATTGTGGTATTAAATTGATTTTGTTGAATTACATGTTTAGTATATTATGTTGGTGAATCGATTTAATAATATGTTTATGCTAAAAAGGTGACATAGGCATGGAAGATGGGTTGAAATGTTGTGCTTAAAGGTGTTTTCTATGCCTATGGTTATTATGTGAAATGGAAAGTTTATATGTAAATAATGCATTTATTTTACTTGTTCAATAATTATTTTGCTAGATATTATGGAAATCAATGGGTGATAACTAAAATATGAAAATGTATGGAATGGGAAATTCTCGATTGAACCTTCAGAAAACCGAGAGATACTGGACAATATGTAGTTAGGTCACATGAGTGATAAGGGACCTTCACTGTGTGCACAGAAAGCTACTGAGATGGAAAATTTTGATATGTAGCTAGGCCACATGAATGATAAGGGACTTTAACCATGTGTGCAAGAAAGCTACTGAGCTAATAATTTCATATGTAACTAGGTCACATGTGTATCTTGTGTATACCATGTGTACAAGAAGGTTACTGAGTTATGAGTAGCTAGGTCACGGAGTGGTTCCTAGTCTTGGACACCATGTAGACAAGAAATCTACTGAGATAGAATGGCTAGGTCACATGGGTGATAAGGGACCTTCACCATGTGTACAAGAAAGTCAAATTATGTATAGGTGGAGCTATGTCTGAGATCACTTTGAGTATCGGGCGTTTTCCAAAGGGGTTCAATGAAATAACTTACTAATGGTGATCAGTGCGATCACGCTATGAATAAGTGCAGGAGTGAATGTGAACAATTGAGAAATGTGGCAAATGTACGTGTGAGCAAGGGTGCATGTGACCATGTGTGTATGTGCATAATGTGTTTGATATGTGATACGTGATTGAAATTATGGTAAGGCTGATATGGTGTAAACACCATTATGAGTACTCGTAAATATTGTTAATGATTATTCATTCATATGGCTAGTTTTGAATATGTTCGGTGTTATGTGTGCATATATGGAAGTAATATAAAGAAAACATGGGAGAGTAAATTTTCAGTAAAATAGATTGAAACAATAGCACTTACGTGACTTTGAAAAATCACCATAGATCTTAGAAATTGAATTATATGTTAGACGAGATATGAAACACCCCAAACCCGGCCCACGAGCCTCGACCAGATCTGGTATGTTCCTCAGGAAAAATCGGTTCAAATTCATTTGTTTTTTTTTTTTTTGAAAAAGCTTGATTGATTTTGGCAGAAAACCTGAATTGTGTTGGGCTTAGGTTGAAAACTGGTTTAATTTTTGAAATCAGGGTTTATTTAAAATTTTACTTTCAAACGTAGAAGACATGTCGATTCCTTTGTCTTAGGTTTTATCTTTAAAATTGGAATTCATATTGTTTTATGTGTCAAAACATTTATAGATTTATTTTGAAATAAAATTTACTTGACTTTAAATTTGGTAAAATTTGTATCGTCTCGAAATAAATGGCATGCATGCATGAAATAGTTCGTACTAGGGCCTTATTACATCAAACAATCCCAAAATAAATTAAAGTACTTAATAAAATAAAATCCAAATTAAATAAATTCCTTCTTGTGCATGGCCACCTTTAAGCTCCTCCGACCCGGTCCATTCTTGATCGTCACCGAAAAAGGTTCCCTAGCAGGGTGAGTCAAGCAGACTCAATGTGTACACAAACACTAAGTCTTAACAAATTCGCATAACAAATCATATTCATACATATCATAATTTACATTTAATGATGCATTCCAACCCAAGCCTATATGCCACCCGCTACACATCACCCGTACCATCCTCGCACACCGTGGGGACTACTAAGTCAACCCTCCATCCGCTACACACCATCGAAGGCGTCTACGATCGACGTGCTCATCGCCTCTATAAAATTCATGGCATAGCCACAGATACATACTTTGTGTCATGAGACACCATATTCGATATCGTGGTCTTAGGTCACCACATTCGGATATCGTGGTCTTAGGTCACCACATTCACTTCCCTTTTCATAATATCCCATATGCCCATGTCATACAAAATCATGCAACATAATGCCTTAGGCTCGATTTCACATTCTTATCATATTCATATTCATGGCATAACAAGTATTATCATACTTATAGTAGGAGTAGGAAAACGTGCCTTAGTCTTGTGTACCATAACATGGTACTTAGCCATATTTTCCACATTCAGTATAGCATACATACATATTAAACAAAGGCCTTAAACTTATTAAGAAATAGTGTGGGTACACACCTGATATTAATGCCTTCCTGAAACCCGAAAATCCGATCTAACACTTTAGATCCTTAACTCCTACATTCGGCCAATATTAAAAATTTAATGAAAACCCATTCGGCCACAAATCCAAATCCTAATAGGACTATGACACTTAAAACCTACCTTGTTGCCGATTGACTTAAGAATCAAGTCCCGCAATCTTTGCTATACTCCTCCTTGTATTCGGCCAAGCACTAGATCTCTACATAGGTTAGTTTTTTGGCTTCTAAGATAATAAGGAATAGATCTAAGTATCAAAATAGGGCTATAGCCGATTGTCCATAGCGCTTACCTTGTGGTTCTAAAATCCCGAAATCAGCCCCCTAGCCAAGGAAATGTCGAATTACCTATAGTCATAGGTTAGATCTAATCTTTAAATCACATAATAATGGCCTATGGCCGAATATCACTTTATTGCTTACCTTAAAACTTGAGATCCTGAAAAGATCCTCTTCCAAAGTCAACAATACTTAACTCAAAGCACCCTTCATAGATTTGGCCAAAGAACAACATGAGGAATTAGATCTTTAGTTTTCGACAAGCCTAAGAGTAGAAGAATGAAACCAAATTTTATCTTACCCTTATTGAAGAAATCGATAGCAACTATGTCAGTCACCTCTGAGTTATTCGGCTTTGAAACTTGAAGAAAAATTCATCTGGAAGTCTTTTATATAATCGGCTCTTGAAAAAGGTAGCAAGGGTTATGGATTCGGCTTCCACAAGGGTCACAAAAGAAAAGATATGAGCTAGTAACGACAATGGTGAAAATCTTTGAAGAAGAAACGATGGAGAAGTCGGCTAATATTCGGCTTTGGCAAAATAAAAGAGAAAGGAGAGAGTTTGCTAGAGACTTTCGGCAGAGACTTAGAAAAGAATGAAGAATGGCCTTATTTTCTCCTCTTTGTCGAAATTATCACCAAAGGAATCCCCTACTCAGCCAACACTAGCCAATTCCTAGCTTTTCTCTTATCCCTTTATTCAATAATAGAATTAATCCCTCAATTATCTCTTATCACTTAAAAAAAAATATACCAATAATTATCCATCACTTATCCATCTATTTGCCGAATTTTAACAAAAATGAAACACCTCCCTTTTAGTGCCTTAATGCTGTCCACTTCTCCCTCATAATGCCGAAAATAAAACTCCTTTTGTTTACCTTGTGGCTCGAACCTAGGTCCATTTGCATAGCTTGTATGTCACTTACAGGGCTTTAAGTGGCGTCCTATAGCCACTTTACCAAGCCTATTTGTATGTCATATTTCACATACATTTTCTCTTAAGGCCCTATGCACTTAACTCCTTAGTAAGACTTAAAATCTAAAAATTTTCTAAGGCACTTCCTACATTTCAAAGTTCACGATATTCATAAATCACATTGAACATTCATAAACATGATATTTCATATAACTAAGCATGAATGCACAAGCCCATTTCGAGGATATTACGCTTCTACCCCTTAAAATAATTTAGTCCTCAAAATTACATCAAATAAGTGAGGGTATTGCTGTCGCATTGCCTCTTCTGATTCCCACGAAGCTTCTTCCGATCCATGATTTCTCCATAACACTTTGACTAAAGGCACTGATTTTTGTCGTAACACCTTCACATCTCGTTCTAGAATCTGAATCGGCTCTTCCTCGTAGGACAAGTCTGACCTTAGCTCCACCTCTTCGATTGGTACCACATGAGATGGATCCGATCGATAGCGACGTAGTATGGACACATGGAATACGTCATGTATCTGCTTCAACTCAGGTGGCAATTACAACTGATATGCCACTAGTCCAACTCGCTTCAACACTCGATAGGGTCCTATAAACCTTGGGCTTAGCTTCCCTTTCTAACCAAATCTCATCACCTTCTTCCAAGGCGAAACCTTAAGGTATACTTTGTCTCCTACATCAAATTTGATTTCCTTTCGTTTAAGATCTGCGTACGACTTACCTCTATCGATACTTCCTTCAGCCGTGCACAAATTATCTCAACCTTCTCTTCAGATTCTACCACTAACTCGGGTCCCAAAACTCGACGTTCTCCTAATTCTGTCCAACACATAGGAGTTCGACACCTCTGACCATACAACGCTTCATACGGTGCCATCCGAATACTGGCCTGATAGCTGTTGTTGTAGGCAAACTCTGTTAAAGGCAAATACTCCTCCCAACTTCCTCAGAAATCTATCACACAGCCCTTCAACATGTCCTCTAAAACTTGGATTATCGGTTCAGACTGCCCGTCAGACTGTGGATGAAAAGCCGTAGTAAAATCCAACTTAGTGCCTAGAGCCTGATGTAATGCTTTCCGGAACCGAGAAGTAAATCTTGGGTCCCTATCTGAGATAATTGACACCGACACTCCATGCAACCTTACAACTTCCGCCACATATAACTTTGCCAACCTCTGCAAAGAATAGTAGACTCTCACCGGAATAAAGTGCGCGAACTTGGTCAAACGATCCACTATTACCCATACCGAGTCCTTCTTAGTAGGCATAAGGGGAAACCCACTAACGAAGTCCATGGTAATTCGCTCCCACTTCCACTGCGGAAACATGATTGGCTGAAGCAATCCCGACGAACACAGTGTTCACCTTAACTTGCTGACACGTCAAACACTTACCAACCAATTTTGTAACTTCCTTTTTCAGACCAGGCCACCAAAACTACTCCCTCAAGTCTCTGTACAACTTAGTGCCTCCAGGATGCATATCATGAGGGCTACTATGCGATTCCTGAAGAATCCTTCGTCTAAGTTCCTTATCCTTGGGCATACAGACCTTGTTCCTGAAACATAACACTCCTTCGCCATTAATGCCATAATCTTCCAACTCTCCATTTTGTACTTGCTGTAGCTTAGCACCTAGGTCCTCATCAGCCAACTGTCCCTCTTTCACTTCATTCAACCACGATGGCTTAACTTGCAACTCTGCCAATAGACTTCTATCATCATACAAACTCAGATGTACAAACATCGCCCTCAGATCTGACACAACTTTTTAACTTCGGGCATCAGCCACTATATTCGCCTTGCGGATGATACTCTATGGAACAATCATAGTCCTTCATAATTCCACCCACCTTCATTGCCTCAAGTTTAACTCTTTACGAGTCAACAAATACTTAAGACTCTTGTGGTCTGTGTAGATTACCGACTTTTCTCCATAGAGATAGTGTCTCCACACCTTAAGAGCAAAGACCACTGCTGCTAATTCCAAGTCGTGAGTCGGGTAGTTAACCTCATGAGGCCTTAGTTGCCGAGACGCATACGCGACTACTTTCCAGTCTTGCATCAATATACATCCTAATCCCATGTGTGAAGCATCACAATACACTACAAAATCCTTTCCTCCCTCAGGCTGGATCAAAACTGAAGCCTCGGTCAAGACCTTTTCAAGCTTCTCAAAGCTTTCCTGTTGCTTATCTCCCCATACGAAAGGTACATCCTTCCTCAACAACCTTGTCAAAGGTGCGACAATCGACGAGAACCCTTCCACAAACCTTCAGTAGTAGCCTGCCAATCACAAGAAGCTACAATTTCAGCCATGACCTAGGTGGTTTCTAATCTAACACCGCTCAATCTTCCTAGGATCCACCCTTATTCCTTCTACGGACACCATATGTCCTAAAAACGCAACCTCCTTCAAACCAAAATTCACACTTATTGAATTTGGCATAAACTTTTTCTCCTTAGCACTTGCAAGATAATTCGAGATGCTCATCATGCTTCTCTTGGACTTGAGTACACCAAGATGTCGCCGATAAACACAACGATGAACCGATCCAAGTAGGGTTGAAAAACCCGCCATCATATCCATGAACGTATTGGGGTGTTCGCCAATCCAAATGGCATTACAACAAACTCATAGTGGCCATACCTTGTCCTAAAAGGCATCTTATGGATATCCACTTCCTTCACCTTCAATCGATGATATCCGGACCTTAAATCGATCTTGGAAAACCGCCGCTCCCTTAAGTCGATCGAGCAATTCGCCTATCCTTGGCAAGGGTACTTGTTCTTGATAGTCAACTTGTTCAACTGACGATAGTCTATGCACATACGCATAGTTCCGTCCTTTTTCTTCACAAACAGGACTGGTGCTCCCCATAGAGACACACTGGGTCGAATAAACCCACGATCAAGCAGTTCTTGGATTTGAGCCTTGAGCTCCACCAACTCCTTTGGTGCCATTCTATAAGGGGCAATTGACACAGGGGCTATTCCCGGCAGTAAGTCAATTCCAAACTCCACCTCCCTATCTGGGGGTATTCCTGGTAATTCCTCTGGAAACACATCCTCAAAGTCCCTTATAGTTCTAACTCCACTGACACCTCCTTCCTTTCCATCTAACGCACTTACAAAGGCTAAGAACGCCCTGCACCCTTTACGAACCATCTTTTCAGCCTTTAGCACCGAAACTACATTAGACAAGTAGTTTCTTCTTTCTCCTATCATAATGGCCACCTCACCTCAGGGGTCCTTAATTCCATTAAGCTTAGTCACGACAGTCCAACACACCCGATGGTCCACTAGCCATCCATTCCAAGTATGAGATCGAACTCTCCAAAGGGAAGTTCCATCAGGTCGACAGAAAATACCACACCTTGAATTTCTAAAGGTACACTTCGAAAGACCTTATTCACCACTACAGTTTGACTTAGTGGGCTTACTACAGTCATCTCCCTACTAGAAGGTTCAGAGGCTATGCCTAGTGTTTCAACTACACTACAGGCAACATAAGAATGGGTCGAGCCCACATCGATCAAAGCATAATAAGGTTTTCCACATACAAGAAACGTACCGGTTATGATGTCTGGCGTGTCTCCATCCTCCCTATGGTGAACCGCATAAACCAAACCCGACTGTCTTGCCTCTTTATTACCATCACCTCGGCCCGGTGTTCCACATCCTCTTCTGGCACCGTTACCTCTACCATTCAGACCATGACCCCGCTGAGGTTGCTGTCCACCTCTACCAAATGATTAACATTACGAGCTCTCGGTCGATTCCCATCTGGTCTCATCGGGCGATCCTTAATCATATGGTCCTTTGACCCACATTTGAAACATCTACCTGTCTTCTTCCAGTATTCGCCTAAGTGTTTCTTCCCACACTGCACACAAGTACAATATTGCCCTCTAGTACTCGTTTGCTGACCTCGCGGCCCATCAACTCTAGGCCTTTTCTGAGCATTCCCAGATGATCCAGATGACCCAAATCCTCTCTCCTGCTCTTGATGTGGAGCGACAACCAACCTCAGGTCGTCCCTTAGTCTGTCCTTAAATCGGACACACCGCTCATGCTCTGTTGCCACCACTCCTCGGGCATACCGATTTAACCTCAAAAATTTAGCTTCATACTCTGCTACTCTTCGACTTGTTCCCTTAAACCACCCCAAAAATGCCTTCCTCCGCTCATCAATATAACGTGTGCCGACATACTTCTTCCGATATCTGCCTTAACATATTCCTGTGTCGATCCTCACCGTGGCACCATCCCGAACTGTTAACCACCATTGATACGCTTCATCGCATAGTAGTGCCACCATTCCCTTCAACTTCTCCTCAGGGGTCAGATCGAGCTCACCCATAATTCGCTTCTGCGCCTTCAACCAAAGATTCACCAGATCTGGGTGCCACACCAGATACTCCACGGAACACCTCAGCTCTGTTGGCTCGGAGTCGCCGTGCATGATTTACGAGCTCCCATATTCCCTCTAGCACCAGCCACCATTTTAAGAACTCGCAGCAGCCTGCGATACAACATCTTCTCCCGTCTGATCTTGTTGCTCAACACCAACAGCTGCTGATGGTGGTGGCGATGGTACCTTATTCTCAGATCCTAGTCTCGATCTAACGGGTTCTGACACGATCATTCTACCTCGACCGCGTCCTCGTACATTGCGACCACGTCCCCTAGAGCTCATTTCTACAATCGCGCTTTAATCTGGTTTAAGAAATTTTATGCATTAGCCATTGTTTTACCGATTATTAGCAAGAAGTTTTATGAAAAGAGTTTAGTAGCAGTTCTTTCGATCAATCAAAGTTTCAAGTTTTCTATCATAATTCACGAAAAGCACATCCATTCCATAGTATCTCCATACACATTCACTCTTTGGACATTTCGTCTGCTCCTATCCTGGGGTATTTTTGTAATTTGTCCTACAGGGGTATTTTCGTAATTTGTCCTACAGGGGTATTTTCGTAATTTGTCTTACAGGGGTATTTCTCGTAATTTGTCAAAATAAGGTTCATTGGGAATTTTTTTTCAATAAGGGTATTCTGGTAATTTTGCATTCTCGGGGGTATTTTGGGAAATTTGGAAATTCGAGGGTATTTTAGTAATTAACCCAGGTGATTTTGTAAATCTTAATAAATCAAGGATATTTCAAAATTTACAAAACTTGGGGGTTCTTTTTGAGAATTTTGCTTTCCAAATCGGTAATGTTGTAAAAATTTTGGGTTTCAGGGTTTTTTTGATAATTTTGTAAGTTAAGGGCAATCTCGTAAATTTTCAAATCAGGGTATTTTGAATTTTCACAAGTTAGGGTTTTATGGATACCTTTGCAAAACAGGGAAATTTTATAAAGTAAAGAAGTTTTTATAAAATTGTGGGTAATATGAGTATTTTATAAACCAAGTGCATTTTGGTAATCTTACCACTAGGGGCATTTTAGTAATTTTGAAAAAATATTTCGTAAAAAATTTTATAAAGTAGCTTTTACAAATCAAAAGGGTAATTTAGTAATTTTTTACTAGGGTTTCCATAAAATACGACTAGTCCCTTTCGGGTTTTAGTTAGGGGTTTAGCAGTGATTAAGTTCTTTTGGTTAGGGTGAACCGAGGCTACGCACTGTAGGATTCGAGTGGAGAGGAGGTGAGTCACTAGGACCGCCAAGTACCAAGCTCCCATCAAACCAATCCTAGACATGCGTACCATGGTTGCCACACCCCAACTCTCTACGACTTAATCATGGGTTTGTTTAGTTAGGCATTTAAGTCTTATGTTTTGTTGGGTACACTAGTCCTAGAGTTCAAGTACTTAATCTCTATTCTACGCTCCATTTCTACCCTTCTATAAATCATAATATAAATCACGCAAGAGATTAGAGTACTTACCGATGGACTTGAGTCGGAGACTTAGTGTGCCATGCCGTAAAAACCTGCTTAATTCACAAAAATTCCTTTTGGGCTTAACTTTGAAAAAGTTTTGGGCCTTAAACCCAAGGCCGAGAGTTTAAAATTGGGCTCTGATACCAAACTAAAACACCCCAAACCCGGCCCATGAGCCTCGACCAGATCTGGTATGTTCCACAGGAAAAATCGGTTCAAATTCTTTTTTTTGAAAAGCTTAAGTGATTTTAAGTAAAACCCAATTGTCTTGGGCTTAGGTTGAAAGCTGTTTAATTTTTGAAATCGGGGTTTATTTAAAATTTTACTTTCAAACGTAGAAGACATGTCGATTCCTTTGTCTTAGATTTTATCTTTAAAATTGGAATTCATATTGTTTTAGGTGTCAAAACATTTATAGATTTATTTTGAAATAAAATTTACTTGACTTTAAATTTGGTAAAATTTGTATCGTCTCGAAATAAATGGCATGCATGCATGAAATAGTTCGTACTAGGGCCTTATTACATCAAACAATCCCAAAATAAATTAAAGTACTTAATAAAATAAAAATCCAAATTAAATAAATTCTTCATGCATGGCCACCTTTAAGCTCCTACGACGGCCCCATTACCGATCGTCACTGAAAAGGTTCCCACAATAGGGTGAGTCAAAGCAGACTCAATGTGTACACAAACACTAAGTCTTAACAAATTTCGCATAACAAATCATATTCATACATATCATAATTTACATTTAATAATGCATTCCCGAACCCAAGCCTATATGCCACCCGCTTCACATCACCCGTATTATCCTCATACACCGTAGGGACTACTAAGTCAACCCCCATCCACTACACACCATCGAAGGCGTACATTGCAATGACGTGCTCATCGCCTTATAAAATTCGTGGCATAGCCACCAGATGCATACTTTGTGTCATGAGACACCATATTCAGATATCGTGGTCTTAGGTCACCACATTCAGATATCGTGGTATTAGGTCACCACATTCACTTCCCCTTTTTCATAATAACCCATATGCCCATGTCATACAAAATCATGCAACATAATGCCTTAGGCCCGATTTCACATTCTTATCATATTCATATTCATGGCATAACAAGTCTTATCATACTCATAGTAGGAGTAGGAAAATGTACCTTAATACTGTGTACCATAACATGGTACTTAGCCATATTTTCCACATTCAGTATAACATACATATTAAATAAAGGCTTTAAACTTACTAAGAAATAGTGTGGGTACACACGATATTAATGCCTTCCTCGAAACCCAAAAATCGATCTAACACTTTAGATCCTTAACTCCTACATTCGCCAATATTAAAAATTTAATGAAAACCCATTCGCCACAAATCCAAATCCCAATAGGATTATTACACTTAAATCCTACCTTGTTGCCGATTGACTTAAGAATCAAGTCCCGCAATCTTTGCTATACTCCTCCTTGTATTCGGCCAAGCACTAGATCTCTACATAGGTTAGTTTTTTGGCTTCTAAGATAATAAGGAATAGATCTAAGTATCAAAATAGGGCTATAGCTGATTGTCCATAACGCTTACCTTGTGGTTTTGAAATCCCGAAATCAACCCCCTAACCAAGGAGATGTCGAATTACCTATAGTCATAGGGTAGATCTAATCTTTAAATCACATAATAATGGCCTATGGCCGAATATCACTTTATTGCTTACCTTAAAACTTGAGATCCCGAAAGGATCCTCTTCCAAAGTTGACAATACTTAACTCCCGAAGCACCCCTTCATAGATTCGGCCAAAGAACAACATGAGGGATTAGATCTTTAGTTTTCAACAAGCCTAAGAGTAGAGGAATGAAAACCGAATTTGATCTTACCCTTATTGAAGAAATCGACAACAACTATGTCAGTCACCTCTGAGTTATTCGGCTTTGAAACTTGAAGAAAAATTCGTCTGGAAGTCCCTTATATAATCGGCTCTTGAAAAAGGTAGCAAGGGTTATGGATTCGGCTTCCACAAGGGTCACAAAAGAAAAGATATGAGGTAGTAACGGCAATGGTGAAAATCTTTGAAGAAGAAACGATGGAGAAGTCGGCTAAGCTTTCTTGAGTATTCGGCTTTGGCAAAATAAAAGAGAAAGGACAGAGTTTGCTAGAGACTTTAGGTAGAGACTTAGAAAAGAATGAAGAATGGCCTTATTTTCTCCTCTTTGTCGAAATTACCACAAAGGAATCCCCTATTCGGCCTACACTAGCCAATTCCTAGCTTTTCTCTTATCCCTTTATTCAATAATAGAATTAATCCTCAATTATCTCTTATCACTTAAAAAAATATACCAATAATTATCCATCACTTATCCATCTATTTGCCGAATTTTAACAAAATAAAACACCTCCTTTTAGTGCCTTAATGCAGTCCACTTCTCCTCTTAATGCCGAAAAATAAAAATTCCTTTTATTTACCTTGTGGCTCGAACCTAGGCCCATTTGCATAGCTTGTATGTCACTTAATCGGGCTTTAAGTGGCATCCTATAGCCACTTTACCAAGCCTATTTGTATGTCATATTTCACATACATTTTCTCTTAAGGCCCTATTCACTTAGCTCCCTTAGCAAGACTTAAAATCTAAAAATTTTCTAAGGTATTTCCTTACATTTCAAAGTTCACGATATTCATAGATCACATTCGAATATTCATAAACATGATATTTCATATAACTAAGCATGAATGCAAGCCCATTTCCAGGATATTACAACATATTTTTTAAATACTATTGAGTCTATTTTCATATAAAATAAACAAAGAAAGAAAGGATTTTATATTTTGAGATATTTAAATTTTTGTAAGACTGGTTCGTAATGATAACATGATCCCTATTCGCTTTGGAAAATGATTAAAATTGTATAAAAATGGTTATGGTGTGTAATTTATATTATCAGAATCCTTGATGAGTCTAATTTTGATAGAGACAAATGGGAAGGTTATATATAATGATAAATTTTAATTTTAGTGAAGAAGTGTTAGAGCTGTCAACCAGCAAAATAGGGGAGTCTTTAATGAATAAATTGTATTTATTGGCTAAACTAAAAATTTTGTAAATTTTATGTTATGAATATATATGAGTCTAGTTTCATGAAAAATTAACGGATCTTAATTTCGAGTTCTGTAGCTTATGAAATAATTAAATTAGTGACTATGACTCAGAAAAATAGCCTAAGCTGAACTTAAGAAAAAGGGTAAAACTATGTGAACATTGATTCTATTTCCTTGAGTATATTTATTGAGAAATGGGTTAATATTGTTGATTAAATTGCTTATTATTATTAATATGCCAACTTACTAAGCTATAAAACTTACACCATTTTCCCATTTCTCTTAGTGTTGTCAGATTGGCTCGGGGTTGGAGATTGTTGGAGGTATCATCACACTACCAATTTGTCAAGTTGGAATCACGACAATTCCTAATTATTTTCAAGTGAATGGCATGTATAGAGATTTAGTTATTGGTTGTATGTATTATTATGAATTATACACGGGATCCAGACATAAGCGTGTGAGAACCTCACGGTCTACTCACACGGCCACGTTATATGTCACACGGGTGTGTGACCCTGTTTTGGTAAAAAAAAATTTAAATGTCAAAAAGTTCCGACTTGGTCCCGAACCAACTTTAATGTTTTTTTGGGCCTCGTAAGCCCATAATAGGGACATAGAGTGTGACTATGAATGGTTTTAATGTATAATTGAAATGTATGCATCGGAGAAGTGTATAAGATTGTTGTAATGCCTCATACCCTGATCTGGCGACGGATAGGGGTAAGGGGTGTTACACCCTTCCCTTGCATTTTTTTAAAAATATTTGAATTTCCTTTATTTTTAACCCTATTGTGCCTCTAGGGTTTAAGAACACTAGTATTTAAACATCTTTTTCCCATTTCAGTGTTCATATTTCCTCTTTTCAAACCCTAACATACTATTTTTCTCTCCACTTTTTCTTTCTCTCCTCCCTTTGTGCCACCCCTCACTTTTCCTCTCAATTTATTTTCCTAATTCCTTTTGTTTGGGTCACCAGTCCTCCTCCATCATCGCCACCTGCAGCACTGCTTGCACCACCTTACGCCGCTATCACTGCCGCGTCACCACCATTTTTTTTCTCCTCTTATTTCATCTTCATTCCTTTCATTATGGCTAGATCCCTGCTTATTTTTCTTCATTTTATTTCCATATAGTTGAATCTCCCTTTGCTTTCACCATCTCTTTGGCTAAATCTCCTTTCACTACCAAGATCTCCACTGATTGTTCGTTCCTAATTTGATTACTAGTTATTGATTAGATCTTAGATCTCATATTTGGATCTTCTTCACTGTCTTTGCGAAATCTCATGTGTGTTTATATTCTTTGTCTAAAACTTAGATCTGGTCTGCTCAGATCATCTTTAATAATTGAGGCTAATCGTATCCTTCATTCCAAATTAGTAGAATGCGTAAGTATTCTCTAAGATCAGATCTCACGTTTTCCTTCCTAGATTTGTCAATACCAATTCTTGTAAGTGTGTGATTCATTGTTTAAAGTACAAATCTAGATGCGTCAAACCAGATCTAATCTATAGGAGTGTTGTTGTTTCAAATATGTAAGAATCTGGACGATATCTAATCAGATCTATAGCAAAGCATTGTAGTAGATTAGATCTAGTGCTCTTTTGATGTACAAATTAAGGTCTGGGCTCTAACCAAATGTAATTTGCATGTCTTCTCAATAAGTGTTTTATGTGTGTTTGGTAGTATCCATATGAACCTATGCCTTAATTGTGACTAATTGAATGCATGAGTGCCTTTGGTGTTAGCCAAACGAGATTTAAGCCCTTTACTAGGATTGGCTGAATGTAAGTGTCTTTGACTATGGCTTCTATGTTGAACAAAATTTGTATACTGTTATTGTATGTTTTATTTCGATCCGTATGTTTTGTGATATTATGACATAATATTGTTACTGATATTTTGATAAAATGTTAAAACATATTTATTGTCATCATTTTATTGAACGCATGATGAAAAGCATGCCCACTGTTTCTACTAAACCTAATTGCATGTTAAAGCATGCCTACTGTATTGATTCTGGTTCTATTGTGCCAAAATGCATTGTATGAGGATCGGGATGATATGTAAGGATGAATTTTCCAGTAGGTTATTTGCAATTATGGTGGTTTATCCACATATTTCTGGCAGTTTATCTACAAATACTACTAGCATGTCCACAATGTGGTGTGTAGGGATGGATAGGTTCTGGGGAACTCTTACTGTGGTGTGTAGTGGATGATGGGTAAGAATTTTCTTTGAAATTGAAAAAAAGAACTGCACTGTTAAACATGAGCATGCACATACATGATATAATTTATGTTATCTGCTATACTGTGTTACTACTATCTTGTTGCTATTTTATCCTACTGCAACTGAAAAACTTATGTGTTTAGACCCACACTGAGATCCATAGCTCACTCCTTAATTTACTATTTTCATAGAGAATCCACAGGGTTAGGATTTGGACTCGCCCTATGAAGAATCATCTTGGACTTTTTATTTTACTTTAACAAGTATTTTTTACTTTAATTTATCAATTTCTTTATTTGGGGACTATAATAATTTATTTGGACTGTGGCATGGGTTATTTTTGGTTGGTTTTAGTTTGCGTTTGAAATTGAACAAACTTATGTTTATGCTTAAATATGCATGAAACCTGGTTTTAAATATAAAATTGATTAAAAAGACTTTTCCACTATGTACCTGAAATCGGAATTCTAAAAAGATATTTTAATCAAGAAGACTTACAAAGTGTTCAAAAATACAAAACCTTTACAAACTAGTCTCTAGATTTTAAACTAGTTAAATAACAAACAACTTTATTTTGTTTTTATAAAATTTAAGATTAACTAAGTTTTCCAAGTGACATAAGAGTTTTTACAAGATAACCCTCAATCCAATTTGGCTTAAAGCCCAACAATTTTTATTAAACTAAGAAAAGTTACTCATTTTTGGTAGAATAGGCAAATGATTTCAAAAGTAAACTTCTAGTTCCAATTGTTTTTACTAATCCGTATGTGGCCTTCAGAATCTGGACATAACGTTTGGGTTGGGTTAGGGTGATTAGAGTTTGATTAAGCAATTAAAGCTTTTGGATTGGAGTAAAACATTTATGAACCTTGTGTTCATAAACGTGTTAAGAATGAAATGTGGTAATTTTTGTTCTATATATCGATATCATTCTACACATTGAAAATGATGTAGGGACATTTTCATCGCTTAAATTATGGTTAACCCAACAACTTAGAATTAAGGAATTGGGCGAAGCTAACTATGTTCTAGGTATTCGAGTCCTAAGGGATCGAAAGAAAAAAATGATAGTTTTCTCACAAGCTTTATACATAGATAAGGTATTGGAAAGTTTTACAATGATCGATTCAAAGAAGGAAACTCAAACCTTTGTACCAGGTTTTCATCTTTATTTAGAGGACTATCCTAAGGCAGTAAAAGAAAGACAATGCATGAGAAAGGTTCCTTATGCTTTGACAGTAGGAAGTCTCTTGTATTCTATGTTATACACACGTCTAGATATTTCTTTCATAGTAGGGTTGGTGAGTTGATTTAATGCGAATCTCGGTCCAAGACACTAACAAGCAGTTAAGAATATACTTAATTATTTATGGAGAATGGGGATTATAGGGCTGTGTATTTCAGAGGAGATCTCACTCCTATAAGTTATACTTATTTTGACTTCCAAACATTCTAGGATTCGTGGAAATTGACATGGGACTGTGTCTTTGTCCTAGTTGGTGGGTCCATAGTATTGAGAAGTGTCAAGTAGGGCTGCATTGTTGATTCTACTATGAAGGTCAAACATGTGGTTGATTCCGAGATAACAAAAAGTAATATGTCTTTAGAAGTTCCATACAGATCTTAAAGTTGTTGTTGGTATAGAAAAAGCTATCACTCTTTGTTTTGATAAAAGTGTTGCAATAGCTAACACCAAGGAAACTACAAACAAAAAGAGGAAAAACCACATTAATAAAAACTATCACTTCATAAAGGAGGTAGTAGTAGTGGATATAGTCAAAGTTACATCAGAGGAACCCCTTGTGGATACATTTACCAAGTCTCTAGTAACTAGGAGTTTTGAGAAACATGTAAAAGGCATGAGAATGCGAAATATGACTCATCTACTTTACTAGGGCAAGTGTGTAACATCCCAAAAATGGGGTCATTTGGAATTTAATCATTTTTCTTATGTAAGAACTGCTGAGATATTATTTATGGAATAATAGAGTTTAATTAAAGGCCTTGAGGTGGCTCGGAATAGTGGAAAATATATATTATTTGCTTTAAAGGTGGATAGCCTTAGTGGTTAGGGGTTATAAGAATAAATAAGGGAGCTTTTGACATAAAATAAGCTTAGAATAAGTGGCAAAGGGAAGGCCACCTGGGAGCTACATGTGACGCCACCAAGGGAGCAAGGAGAGCTTTGGTTCGAGTCACGTAAATCCTCTTTGGCACTATATTTGACTAAGAAGAGAGAAAAAGAATTACTCAATTTTAATTCTTGGAATAATAAGGATAATATGAGTGTTTAAATTGTTAATTCTAGGGATAAATGATGAGGATAATATTAGTATTTTTCTATTAAATTTTTATTTGATAATTCCAAGGATAATCAAGAAGATTATTTGGATTAAAAGGATTAATTAGTTATTATTATTATTTAGATATCTTGATAATAGTAGATAAAAGGGATAATATTATCATTATTATTAGATTATTATGGGATTATTATTTAATTATTATGAGAGGTATTCAAATTATTTTGAATTAAGTCAAATAAGTGGTCAAGAGCAAATTGAGGAAGTTGAATGAAGGTTAAACTCTTCAAAGAAGAGTGGGACTGACAAGCTTTAGGGGGTGTGCAATGCTTATAAATAGCATCGACTTAGCACTTGTTTTGTTTTTTCTCCATCTTGGCAACCGCCGAAATTCTCAAATCTTCCTCTATTTTCTCTCCTTTCTTTTCTCTCAAACAACGCTAGCTGAAAACTCTCACCATCTCCTCCTCTCCATTAGTTTTCTACCATTATTTCTCCTCTATTCTTTTGGTAGAATATCCACTCCTCTCGCTGTCAAATCCTCTTCTCCCGTTAAGACTCATTTTGGCCGAATATCAAAGGTGATACAAGACTTTTCGGGACTAGATTTCCAATCGATTGAGAAGGTAAGGGGTACTAACCGAATGTTTTAGTGTTCACTCTTATGATCTATCGATTTGGACTTAAAGAAAAGCCGAAACTAATCTTACTTGGTATTTAAGGTTGGCCGATTGCTAGGAACCCATATAAGGATTCGGGTTGTTAGAAACCAAATCAAAGCAAGGTAAGATCTACTTTAGTTAGTCGATTGTTAATCATTTTAGCCGAAGGCTACTAATTTGGTTAAGCCGATTTTAGGGTGGTGAAGCAAAGGTTGATACTCAAGACTTTCGGTAAGGATTCGGGTTCAAAAGGAGAACCCTTTAAATTGTTTAATTTGGCTGAATAGGCCATAGGGCTAACCCCCTTGGTTGGCCGAATGTAGGTTCAAAGAAATCTAAGGTGGTCGACTCCTTCATTCGGGATTTAGATCACTCAGTGGTGACAGGTGTGTACATGCACACTTATAGCAGTTAATATGTGTGATAAATTATATTGCTTGTAAATCTGCTTGATGCAGATATGGATTTAGTACCTTAAAAGGTACAAGCAAGGACCCCGGTAAGTCTCTATTTATATGAGATTATTATGATGCTTTTGGGAAGCATGATTTATTTAATACATGTGATTAATGTATGATCTCTCGTATGATTGTGATATGGGTTGATGAGTGGAGGGCCAAGATTATTGTGCCGACGGGCACCAAGTGTTTTGGTAACACACCGTGACTATATGTCACCAGAGGTTTGGTACCTCCAGAGGTTTGGTACCTCATAGCGACTTGTCCACGTGGTTAACACCACCGGGTTGGCCCCACTTGAGATATGGGATCGCGCGGTGATTTGGTATCACACGATGGGTTGGCCCCATCAAATGATCTGTGTCTATGGACACCAGTGTTTTGGTAACACATTGTGACTATATGTCACCAGTGGTTTGGCACCACCAAAGGGTTTGGTACCACAACGGGTAGAGCGATGGCGTTTGGATGGTTAGGTCGGGAATTAAATATTCGCATATTAATTGTTATATGTTGTGTATGAAAAGAATATTTTAAAACGGGGGAAGGGTTACATACTGAGTCTTGGTGACTCACCTTCTCCATTATTTTTCAGGTGATGCTTAGATCATGGACAAGGAGCCGGAGGGACTTGAGGAGGCCATGCGGTGGATTTAAAATTAAATGAACTTTAGTTTTTGTTATTTTCAATTTTGTTATTGGGTTGTTTTATTTTGGATGTAATAAGGCCTCATCATACTTTACTTTAATTATTTTCTTATATGTTGGATATTTTGTTTTAATTATAAATTTGAATCACACGTTTTTCTAAATCAAAACGAAAAATGTTTTATCGTGCCATCGGGCACATCTGAAGTTTGTATAATAACTTGACTTAATTAAATTTTCAAATTTGGACTAAGCATGATTTCAACGAGATAGCTAAAATGAGAAGTTTTCAACAAATATTAAATTGGTTTTTAAATGGGTTTTCAAAAAGTTTTCTCCGTAACGACCCATATTCGGTCCTAACGTTTGGGTCGGGTTTGGACTGTTACAAATTGGCATCAGAGCCCAGTTCAAAACTCTCACTGTGGGGCCCAAGGCCCAAAAATGTTTTAGTAGGCCTTATTAATTGATTTTGGGTTTTAAAGCAAGATGGCCCGAGTCTCCTAAGACCGATCCGCCTGTAAGTACATCTAAACCTCTGTGAATTATATTCAGAGAAGGGTAGGAAGCATGGAACGAGATAGACTTATAGGAACTTGAACCCTAGGATTAGATTACTCGAACACACAAATGTAACATAAGATTTAAAGAACGAAACCAACCTATGACTTAGTCACCGAGCTAGGTGTGGTAACCCCAGACGCATGTCTAGGATTGGAGCCAAGAGCTTGGTATTTAAGCATCCGAGTGACTCACCACCTCTTCGCAGTATCCTACCAGTGCGTAGCTTGGGTTCACGCTAACCCAGAGGCTCGGTGGTGTGGTAACCTCTGCAAGCATGTCTAGAAAGGTTCGGTGGGAGCTTGGTATTTAAGCAGTCCGTGTGACTCACCTCCTCTCCACACTAAACACCGCACTGTGCGTAGCTTGGGTTCACCCCGACCAAGAGGGTTCTATCATAGGCTAAACATAATGACTAAAACCCGAAAGGGAATTAGCCTTGATTTTTTGAAAAGGGAAGGAAACAACAAAACTTGGTTTTAAAACTTTTCAAATCACTCCTTCAAACGTAAGAACAACTCTTTTGCAATGTTTTCCCGAAAAGTTCGATTTGTGGAAAATTACAAAATGCCCTTGGGTAAAATTACTAAAATGCCCTTGGTTCATAAAACATCAACTCAATGATTTTGTCCAAAATTCCAACTATTTCTCAAATATTCAACTCAGATTTGGAAATCCTCAATGAAACACGGGTTTTGGAAAATTACTAAACGCCTCAACTCATAAAATTACCAAAATGCCCCGAGTACAAAATTTTGCAACATTACCGCTTTAAGAAAGAAAATTCTCGAAGGGACCCTCGAGTTTTACAATTGTTAAAAAATGCCCCTGACTTATTAAAATTACAAAATTACCCCTGATGGACAAATTTACCAAAATACCCCTGGTTTCCGAAATAATGCCATAACTTCAAACCTTATCAATTTTTAATGATCCCTCCAGTGTTGGGAATTTCAAAAGCAACATACTTCACTAAAGTTTTAAAATCTTTTTTCTTACGAAAATACCCCCGTAGGAAAAAGACGAAAATACCCTAGGTTAGGAATGGGCGAAATGTCCAAAGAGCGAATAGGTATGGTAAGTATTAGGAATGGATGCAAGAACTTCTTTGTGTAAACTAAGATAGAAGACCGAAACCTTGTTTGCACGAAAGAATCTCTAATTAAAATTTCTTCATAAAATTTCTTCATGAGTAATGAAGTGGAACAAACGCTAATACATAAAATTCCTCTTAATCGATTAAAAGCGCAGAGATAGAATGAGTTCTAGAGGACGGGACGCCGTGGGGGCCGGTAGGGGTAGGATGATGGTGTCCGAACCCGTCTGTCGGGCAAGGTTCCAAAACGATGTACCACCGCCACCACCACCTCCAAACTTTTGGAGCGCAGGAGCAGGATCGACGGGAGAGGCGATGCTCAAGTCGTGTTGCAGTCCTCGAATTGGTGGTCAATGGTGGAAATTTAGAGAGCTCGAAACTGCTCCCGGCGAATTCGGTCCAACAGAAATGAGGTGTTCCGGTGTGTCGAGTGGCACCCAAGTAGCAGTATTGGCCGGAGTCAACTGAAAGGATCATGGATGATCTTGACCGACCGAGGGGAAAAAAGCGAAAGGGTCAGACGCTTCTAAAGGATGAGGCGACGTCGGTGGTGGTGACGATTCGAGATGGCGCTACGGCAGATGATTTGACTTGGGAATATTTCAAAACCGCCTATCAGAAGAAGTATGTGGGCACCATCTACACTGACGCGTAGAGGAAGGCTTTTCTGGGTCTAGTACAAGGAACTAAGTCCGTGGCCGAGTATGAGGCAGAGTTTTTAAGACTGAGTAGGTATGCAAGAGGCATCGTGGCTACTGAACACGAGCGCTGTGTCCGCTTTGAGGATGGACTCCGAGATGATTTGAGGTTACTGATTGCCCCGCAGCAAGTCCGTGAGTTTTCATCTCTTGTGGAAAAGGCTAAGGTAGCCGAGGGGATCAAGGAGGCTGTGAGACAAAATTATAGTAGGAATAATCAAAAGAGGGTTTGGGTCACCGGATCCAAAGGGTAATGATCAGAAGAAGGCTAGGCAGAGTGGGCCAAATCAAGCAGCAAGGCCCGTAGCTACTAATCAGAGGCCGACTCAGTGCAATCGCTGTGGGAAGTCCCATTGGGGAAATTGTTCGACCGGCGATAGAGGATGTTTTGAGTGTGGGTCTTTAGAGCATCGGGTCAGAGATTGTCCCCGGAAGCGAGCTCGAAATCAGCCAGAGGGGCAGAACCGTACACAGGATAGAAATGTGGGACCCCAGAGGGGTCGTGGTAATGGCAGAGGAAGCAACTGTCCTAACCGAGGTCGTGGAACTCGTGGTGAGGTTCAGTAACAGAGGCTAGGCAGCCTGGCTTAGTCTATGCGGCAAGGCGTCGCGAGGAGGGTGACGCACCGGATGTCATAACCGCTACGTTTCTGATTTTTGGTCTTCCTTATTATGCATTAATCGATGTGGGTTCTACGCGTTTCATGCGTAGCCGATGAGTGTGGTAGAGACTTTGGACCTAAACTCAAACCGCTTCTAGGGAGATGATCGTAGTTAGTCCGTTAGGTCACTCAGTAGTAGTAGACAAACTTTTAGGGATGTACCCTAGAACTCCAAGGGTCGATTCGGTCGATCGATGGAACTACCATTCGGGAGTTCGATTTGATCCTTGAATGGATTGGCTGGTTAGGTACCGTGCGGTTGGATTGCGCCGCTAAGCGCATGGTTCTCCAAACAACCGAAGGGAATGAGGTGGTTATGATTGGTAATCGAAGGAATTACCTGTCCAATGTGGTGTCTGCTTTGAAGGTTGAGAAGATGGTCAAGAAGGGTTGTAAGGCGTTCTTAGTTCAAATTTGTGCTTTGGAAGTTAAGGAGTCGATGGTTGGAAAGGTCCGAACGGTTGGGAATTTATCGATGTGTTCCTGAAGAACTTCGGTCTCGCCTCCAGATTGGGAAGTCGAATTCAGTATAGACTTGCTACCCGAAAGCACTGTGTCTATAGCACCTTACGGATGGCACCAAAGGAATTGGTGGAGTCAAGGCTCAAATTCAGAGCTCTTGGATAAGGGATTTATTCGACCTAGTATATCTCCGGGGGAGCGCTTTGTATTGTTTGTCAAGAAGAAGGACGGTTCTATGCGGATGTGCATCGACTACCGTTAGTTAAACAAGTTAACGATCAAAACAAGTACCCATTGCCTCGGATCGATGACTTGTTTGACCAGATTGAAGGGAGCATCGGTTTTCAAGATAGACCTTAGGTCGGGTTACCATCAACTTAAGGTGAAGGGGTCGATGTTCACAAGACGCCTTCCTAACTTCGGTATGGGCATTACGAGTTCCTAGTGATGCCATTCGGTTGACCAATGCACCGCGGCATTTATGGATTTAATGAACAGGGGTATTTCAGCGATTACCTAGACCAATTCGTCGTGGTGTTCATCGACGACATATTGGTTTACTCAAGGACGAAGGAAGAGCATGACAAACATTTACGGATAGTTCGCAAGTGTTGAGGAAAAATAATTGTATGCCAAATTCAAGAAGTGCTAATTTTGGCTAAGGGAGGTGGCTTTCTTAGGTCACGAGTGTCACGGAAGGATTAGAGGGATCCCGCAAGATTGAAGCGATGTTGGAATGGAAACCGCCTAAGTCGGTGGGCGTAGATACGAAGTTTTCGGGTTTAGCAGGTATTATCGGAGGTTTGTAGAAGGTTCTCTCGGATCGCAGCGCACTGCTGACTAAGTTGCTAAGAAAAGGTGTTCCATTTGTATGGCTAGAGAAATGCAAGAAAGCTTTGATAAGTCGAGGAAGATTCGACTAAGCTCGGCTTTAGTACAACCCGAGGCGTGAAAATTATTCACGTTTATTGTGATGCATCTCACACCGGTTTGGGGTGTGTGTTGATGCAGATGGGAAGGTAGTAGCCTATGCGTCCGTCACCGAGACCGCATGAGGTTAACTACCCAACTCACGATTTGGAGTTAGCAGCGGTCGTTTTCGCCTTGAAAATATGGAGACATTATCTTTATGGGGAGAAGTCGGTAATTTACAAGGACCACAAAAGTTTGAGGTATCTTCCGATACGTATGATCTCAATCGAGACAATACCGATGGATTGAACTGTTAAAGGATTACGACTGTTCCATCGAATATCATCCGGGTAAGGCTAACGTGGTGGCTGACGCGTTGAGCCGAAAGGTTGTGGCGGATTTAAGAGCTATGTTTGCTCAGTTGAGCCTGTATGACGATGGAAGCCTTTTGGCGTAACTTCGTTAAGCCATCGTGGATCGAGGAGATTAAGAACAAACAGTTAGTGGATGAAGGCTTAAATGCTAAGAGAATACAAGTTCGGTGGTGGTTTAGAAGGGTATAGTGTATTTGGTGATGGTGTGTTATGTTTTCAAGGACGGCCTTGTATGCCAAAAGATATGGAGTTGAGGCGAAAATTCTCCACGATGCTCATAGCAAAATTTCATACGCTATGCATCCGGAGGCGCAAGATGTATGGAGATCTACTAAATTACTCTGTGGCCCGGGTTGAAGCGTGAGATAACGTAATTCGTAGGGAAGTGTTTGACGTGTCGCAGAGTTAAGGTCAACACCGCCACCATCGTGGCTACTTCAACCGTTAAGATCCTCAATGGAAGTGGAACGGATCACTATGGATTTCGCTCGGTGGTCACCCTCACGCCAAAGAAGAAAGATGCGCTTTGGGTAATCGTGACCGTCTGACTAAATCACTCACTTCATACCGGGTGAGAATGGATTACTCACCCGTAAGCTAGCAAAGTTGTATGTGGTCGAGATAGTCGATTGCATGGTGTACCGTGTCGGTTATCTCAGATAGGGACCCAAGGTTCACTTGAGGTTTTGGAAAGCGTTACATCAAGCGTTAGTACGCTGTTGATTTCAAAGACTTTCCATCCTCGGTCGACGGCAATCCGAAAGGTCATACAGATCTTAGAAGATATCTTTGAGGGTTGTGTTTTGGAATTCGAGGTAGTTGGGAGGAATTCTTACCCCAGCCGAAGTTCGCCTACAACAATAGCTACCAAGCGAGTATTCGATGGCACCATACGAAGCAGATGGACGAAAATGCCGAACTCCGACGTGTTGGACGGAGTTGGGTGAACGACAAGTGTTGGGCCCAGAATGGTAGCGTAGATCAAGACAAAGTCAAAGTGATTCGGTCTCGTCTCAAGGAAGCATCGATAGGCGTAAGTCTTATGCCGATCTCAAACGCAAGGAAATGGAGTATGTCAGGAGATAAGGTCTTCTGAAGGTGTCGCCTTGGAAGAAGGTACTAAGGTTTGGGCGAAAAGGAAGCTAAGCCCAAGGTTCATCGAGCCATATCTGATTGTAAGGCGAGTGGGTCCGTAGACTTATCGCCTAGAGTTGCTTGCAGAATTAAGTCGATACATGACGCCTTTCACGTATCAATGCCGAGACAGATCGGTCGGATCCATCACATGTGGTGCCCGTGGCGTAAATCGAGGTTAACGCAGACTTATCTTTTGAGGAGGAACCGGTTCGGATCTTGGATAGGATATAAAGGTTCTACGTAGGAAGTCGCGTGCCTTAGTGAAAGTGCTATGGCGAAACCATGGTGCCGAGGAAGCTACGTGGGAACCCGAGGATGTGATACTGGCTGGCAATACCTCATCTGTTTTAGTTATGTAATTTCGACTAAATTTATTTTAAGGGGTAGAATCGTAACATCCCAAAAATGGGGTCATTTGGAATTTAATCATTTTCTTATGTAAGAATCACGAGATATTATTTATGGAATAATAGAGTTTAATTAAAGGCCTTGAGGTGGCTCGGAATAGTGGAAAAATATATATTATTTGCTTTAAAGGTGGATAGCCTTAGTGGTTAGGGGTTATAAGAATAAATAAGGGAGCTTTTGACATAAAATAAGCTTAGAATAAGTGGCAAAGGGAAGGCCACCTGGGAGCTACATGTGACGCCACCAAGGGAGCAAGGAGAGCTTTGGTTCGAGTCACAGAAATCCTCTTTTTGGCACTATATTTGGACGGCAAGAGAGAGAAAGAATTACTCAATTTTAATTCTTGGAATAATAAGGATAATATGAGTGTTTAAATTGTTAATTCTAGGGATAAATGATGAGGATAATATTAGTATTTTTCTATTAAATTTTTATTTGATAATTCCAAGGATAATCAAGAAGATTATTTGGATTAAAAGGATTAATTAGTTATTATTATTATTTAGATATCTTGATAATAGTAGATAAAAGGGATAATATTAGCATTATTATTAGATTATTATGGGATTATTATTTAATTATTATGAGAGGTATTCAAATTATTTTGAATTAAGTCAAATAAGTGGTCAAGAGCAAATTGAGGAAGTTGAATGAAGGTTAAACTCTTCAAAGAAGAGTGGGACTAAAGCTTTAGGGGGTGCCAATGCTTATAAATAGCATCACTTAGCACTTGTTTTGTTTTTTCTCCATCTTGGCAAACCGCCAAATTCTCAAATCTTCCTCTATTTTCTCTCCTTTCTTTTCTCTCAAACACCGCTAGTAAAACTCTCACCATCTCCTCCTCTCCATTAGTTTTCTACCATTATTTCTCCTCTATTCTTTTGGTAGAATATCCACTCCTCTGTTGCAAATCCTCTTCTCCTGTTAAGACTCATTTTGGCCGAATATCAAAGGTGATACAAGACTTTTCGGACTAGATTTCCAATCGATTGAGAAGGTAAGGGTACTAACCAATGTTTTAGTGTTCACTCTTATGATCTATCGATTTGGACTTAAAGAAAAGCAAAACTAATCTTACTTGGTATTTAAGGTTGGTCGATTGCTAGAACCCATATAAGGATTCGGGTTGTTAGAAACCAAATCAAAGCAAGGTAAGATCTACTTTAGTTAGTCGATTGTTAATCATTTTAGCCGAAGGCTACTAATTTGGTTAAGTGCCGATTTTAGGGTGGTGAAGCAAAAGGTTGATACTCAAGACTTTCGGGTAAGGATTCGGGTTCAAAAGGAGAACCCTTTAAATTGTTTAATTTGGCCGAATAGGCCATAGGGCTAACCCCTTGGTTGGCGAATGTAGGTTCAAAGAAATCTAAGGTGGTCGACTCCTTCATTCGGGATTTAGATCACTCATGGTGACAAGTGTACATGCACACTTATAGCGATTAATATGTGTGATATATTATATTGTTTGTAACCGCTTGATGCAGATATGGATTTAGTACCTTAAAAGGTACAAGCAAGGACCCGATAAGTCTCTATTTATATGAGATTATTATGATGCTTTTGGGAAGCATGATTTATTTAATACATGTGATTAATGTATGATCTCTCGTATGATTGTGATATGGGTTGATGAGTGGAGGGGCAGATTATTGTGCCGACGGGCACCAAGTGTTTTGGTAACACACCGTGACTATATGTCACCGGAGGTTTGGTACCTCCAGGAGGTTTGGTACCTCATAGCGACTTGTCCCCGTGGTTAACACCACCGTGGGTTGGCCCCACTTGAGATATGGGATCGCCGCGCTGATTTGGTATCACACGATGGGTTGGCCCCATCAAATGATCTCGTGTCTATGGACACCAAAGTTTTAGTAACACATTGTGACTATATGTCACCGTGGTTTGGCACCACCAATGGTTTGGTACCACAACGGGTAGACAATGGCGTTTGGATGGTTAGGTCGGAATTAAATATTCGCATATTAATTGTTATATGTTGTGTATGAAAAGAATATTTTAAAACGGGGAAGGGTTACATCTTGAGTCTCGGTGACTCACCTTCTCCATTATTTTTCGGTGATGCTTAGATCGCGGACAAGGAGCCGAGGGACTTGAGGAGGCCATGCGGTGGATTTAAAATTAAATGAACTTTAGTTTTGTTATTTTCAATTTTGTTATTGGGTTGTTTTATTTTGGATGTAATAAGGCCTCATCATACTTTACTTTAATTATTTTCTTATATGTTGGATATTTTGTTTTAATTATAAATTTGAATCACACGCTTTTCTAAATCAAAACGAAAATGTTTTATCGTGCCATCAGGCACATCCAAGTTTGTATAATAACTTGACTTAATTAAATTTTCAAATTTGACTAAGCATGATTTCAACGAGATAGCTAAAATGAGAAGTTTTCAACAAATATTAAATTGGTTTTTAAATGGGTTTTCAAAAAGTTTTCTCCGTAACGACCCATATTCAGTCCTAACGTTTGGGCCGGGTTTGGGCTGTTACAAAGTGGGAGACTATTTGATATAGTGCCCTTAGTGTAGTATTTTTCGTCTATGTATACTTGTATTTTTGAACAGATAAAATATCCATTGATTACATTATTATTCTTCGTATATCCTCCTTAATGAGTTTTGCACAAAAAAACAAAATTGAAGCAAATATTGGTTCACTAATTTTCTAGCGTTTAACTAATATTAAGCGGTATTATGTGCTTGAATCTTAATATGGAAAGACAACTCATATTAGTAGATAATCTAAACTTGTCGTAAGTCTAATAAAAATGAGCAAACCAATTGAAAGACTAATATGTTGCTTATCCAGGTAATTAGGGAGTTACCTTGTCTTGGATATTGGAGCGGATGTCTCATAAAAGATAGAAATGTAGATGCGATTGATTGGACTGAAAGTATATTGGATAAGAACCAAGCAGAATATATCTTAGACCCATTTATAGTGTGTCATACCTTAATCCTGAGTGGATGATGAACTATGTATGCATGACTTGTATACTTTGATGTAAGTGAGAGCCTGAGTTCAAATAGATAAGGATCTAAAAGTTGGTGCGTTGGGTTTACGACTTCTACAGTATGTGGCATAATTCCACAACGATGGAAATCATAGACAAAATAAAGGGTAAATGATACCTTGTCATTAACATTACATGATAGATAAAAAGAAAACATGGTCATGGGTTATTGTGATAAATGATTTAGTTACTATTTGATAGGAATTGACTTGTATACTTTTCATGAAGGATATCCTATGAAGGTAATACATTCCTGACAAGGTCAATGGATGGGAACTTATTATGTAGCTTTCGTAATGGTATATAATATGGGAGAGTTCAGTCACAATACTATAGTGGAATGACTTCATGACTAAATAAGTTTATAATTAATAGTCAAAAAGCCGAAACTGAATTGTAAATTATTTGAGCTCTAATTATATATGTCCAATCAGTTTCTTCACTAGCTCGTTGAAACTACAAATGAATTGCATGTAAAACCAAATGAATAGAAATGAATGGAGGCGATGAACTAAGAGAAATAGATTGCATTTGCAATAATTGTGTTTTCTCTCCAAGTGCAAAAGTGACTTGAGAATTAATTTAAGGTTTTTGAATTATTATTTAATTTATTATAATAAAATAATTGAGGTTCGAAAATGAAATTAAATTAATTAATCATTATGAATCAATTAAATAAAGAAATTAAATATATTTCCTCATAGATTTTTTACGGTAAAGTTATCATGACTTTAATGAAATTAGAATTGGATTGAGAAAAGCTTTTAATTGAGAAATTAATTTAGTTAATTAAATTAATTGAATAACCAAAATAAATATTGAGTTAGTTTAATTTAAAAAGTGTTGGGTCAAAAAGTCCAAGAAGCACATATTGTAACACCCCAAACCCGGCCCATTCACTACGACCTAATTTTAAATGCCACTGCGGAAAACTTTTGAAACAAATTTGAACTTAAGGATAAAACACGAAAATTTTGTTAAGTTTAGAAAACAAAGTGTTCATTAAAATTCTTAAGTAAGGTGTGGTGTTTATAAAATATCCGGATTAAAACTTTAGTATATATAGATTTAAATAAAAATCGTTTGCAAATAATTCCTCAATTGTCAATCCATAATAAAACACAATAATAAACTTAATGAGAAACACTTAAAGACTTTAAATACTTTTAGGGCCTTATTACAATAATTGAATAATCAAAGTCATCAAGATATAAATGCTTAATTAATTAAAATATCTTTCGCATGAAAATCGCTCGCATGGTCACCTTTGTATCCACTCCAACCCGGTCCAAGCTTTACGCATCATCCGAAAGGTTTAAAATATTGGGTGAGTCAAACCACTCAAGCATAGTCATTTCACATATCTCCACATATGGGCTTGGCCCATATCCACACAAATCCATACACATAAATATGCAATTATGAAGCCCATCCCAACCTAGGGTCCATCCATTACACCTACCTTGGCGGACCCCTGCTCAAGGCCGTGGCTAATCCACCACCGTCACATAATGATCCACATATCTTACCTTGGCGACTTGTCGCTCAAGGCCGTGGTCGAGCCACCGATCCCATAGGATCCCACATATCAATCACCCACGGTGATGCACACACTATCAACCGCCGAGATGGGCACTTAGCCAACACCTCCTTGATGAAGCACATAGCTAACATCAAGCGCTAATGTAGCACGAGGCTAGCATTAGACCACGTACATAATGATGTACACCCTTTCCTTCAATTTCACATCCCAAGTCCCATGCATATATGTGTATCATGTCGATTAACAATCGAGTAAATATTTATCACATGCTCACCACAAATATCACACATATATCATAGGCAAAATAGAGCACTCGACTGATTAATCGATTACCCACTACGGTATCCACCATCTTAGCCATTATTTCCGCTAACATACACATCATAATCAAACATACTTAACAACATACAATAACAGGAGAATAGTGCGATAACTACGCACCGATTAGCACAATTGACTAAATCCAAACCCACGCCTAACGATTTGCACCTTTGCGATTGTAGAACTCTTGCTACACCACCTAAGTCGAATCGGCTAACATTATATACCAAAATGGCCTATGGCGAAAATCACTCTCGCTTACCTTACGGATCTAAATCCAAACCGCTCCTTGTAGTCGATAACTACTAGATCCCAAGAAAACCTTCCAAATTTCGCCATGGAATTCTAAAGGAGTTAGATTCCTATATTTAAACTAAAGGAGATTGAAAATCAAATAATAGTTGATCTTACCTTTTGGATGAAATCAAGAACACCATTCGTCACAACAAAGATTGGCTTTGGCAAAATTTCGCTTTTGGTGCTATGAAGAATTTGGCTAGGTTGGATTGTGTTTTGGTTTTGAATAAAAGAGAGAGGAGGCTAGGGAATTCAACAGACAAAAGAAAAGAGAAGAGAAGAGAAGAGAACCCTAAGAATTTCGACGAGAGAGAAGAGAAGGACGAAAATTAATGAGTAGCCCTCCTTCCTTCCTTTTATAGACTAAATTATCATCTAAGAATCCTTTACTTGGCCACCACTCTTCTATTTGATAGCTTTATCCTTTAATTATCATAAAATAAAGAGTTTAATCCAACCTTTATCTCATGGGAATAATGATAAATAAATCCTTTATTTATCTCTTTAAAAATACTTAAGATAAATCATCATTTATCCTATTTAGCCAATTTTAAAGAGAATAAAAGTCCCTTTTAAGAGCCTTGTTGCCGTCCACCTCAGTACTTCGAAAGAAAAAATAAAACTTCTTTTATTTGCTTCCCATATGACTCGAACTCGGGCCCAACACCCTTGTATGTGGTGCCATTTCTAGAGGCCCTAAGTGGCATCTTCAGGCCATTTTTCCAAGCCTGTTTGTGTGTCAAATTTCACATACTTTTTCTCTTAAGGCCATCTTGTCTTAATTTCCCCTTTTAACTTAAAATTTCAAAAATTTCCATTGCATCCCCCTTTTAATCCTAGAGTTTTAAAAACCTTTAAAACATCACCAACCACACTTAAAGCCTATTAACACTTGAGTTATGCTCCAAACGCACAACCCCTAATCTAGGATGTTACGCTTCTACCCTCCTTAAAATAATTTCGTCCTCAAATTACTTACTAACGAGCATCCGTACATCCTAACTTCACGCACTTACTCCATCATGCACTCGATCTTAAAGAACTATTATATTACCTAGGCACATTCTCTAAGTTCGCAATCAAGGTTCCATACACTTTATTAGCAATCATAGGAACGAATGACCTTATAACAAACAAAGCAATGAAGGATAATCCAAAATAAGAAACTTACCCGTTGTCACCTCGCACATTTTCCCTCATGACACCCATCGCATAAACCAACCTTGGTCGCTTTGCATCTGCACCTTGACCTCTACTCGCTGGTGCTCCATGACCTCGGCCGAACCATTTCCTCCATGGTTCTGGACCACGACCCTTGTCACTTGTCGACCATCTCTACCCATTGCACATAACCTTGGCTCTTATGCGAGCCCTATTCGGATCCCGAGGACATCCTTAATCGTGTGAGACTTATACTTACACCTAAAACATTCCGTTCCCGGTTCCAACACTCGTCGACATGATACCTTCCATACTAAATACACGGACGGTCCGAATTTTCCATAGCTGGCTTAGCAACACGAACAGAATTTTTAACCCTCGGTCTTTTCTGAAGACCCTCAGATGATTTAGACGATCCAAAATTCCTCCTATCCCGGTTCCTATCCTTATCTCTGTTCTATCTCACCGAGTCCTTAATCCTTTCAGGTACCTTAGCCTTTTTGACTAACACAGCGAACTCCCATTCCTGATGAGGAGCTATCAACAACCTCAGGTCGTCCCTTAATCCGTCCTCGAACTGAACACATTGCTCATGCTCCGTAGCAACTACCCCTCGAGTATATCGGCTTAACCTTAAGAATTCAGCCTCGTATTTCGCTACAGACTTGTTCCCTTGAACTAGCCCCAAAAATGCCTTCCTCTGCGCATCAATATAATGAGTACCGACATACTTCTTCTGGTACGCCGCCTTAACGTACTCCCAGGTGAGATCCTCTACCGTGGCACTATCCCAAACTGTTAGCCACCATTGATATGCCTCGTCGCGAAGCAGCGCCACCATTTCTTTCACTTTCTCCTCAGCGGTCAGATCGAGCTCATCCATAATTCGCTCGGTTGCTTCCAACCAATATTCAGCCGTACTGGGTGCCACACCTATTACGCCCCGAAACACCTCAGCTCCATTGGCTCGAAGTCGCTCGGGTACAGACTTTCAAGCTCCCGAATTTCCTCCTGCACCAGCCACCAACTCAAGAACTCGCAGCACAGCCTGCGACACAGCATCTTCCCCCGTCTGAGCTTGCTGCTCCACACCAATAATGGGAGGGTGGGGCGGTGGTACCTCATTATCGCACCCTTGACCCGATCCAATGGGTTCTCGACCTAGTCATTCTTCCTCTACCGGCGTCCTGACGACCGCGTCCTCTAGAATTCATATCTAATCAGGCGCTTTAACTGATTTGAGAAAGTTTTATGAATTAGTACTTTTGTTTCACTTGATTTCCAAAGAAATTTTATGAAAAGGAATTTAGGAGTGGTTCTTTCGTATTCACACATGCACACTCCTTTTCATTCATTCATACATCCATCAACCAATTATGAACCTTCGCTTCATTCGGAGATATGTTGTAGTTTTCATTGTTGTTGTTTTTCCACTACCCGGGGTATTTACGTAATTTGTCCTATAGGGATATTTTCATAATCAGTCAAAAATAAAAGTTCTCGGATGATTTTGTCAAAAAGTATTTTGAAACTCTTAACTTCCCGAGGTATTTGAAAAATTTTGAAATCCGGGGGTATTTCGGTAATTTTGGACCTCAGAGGTATTTCGGTAATTTTTCCAAATCAGGGTGAATTTGTAAAAGTTAATAAATCAGGGATATTTCAAAAGTTGTAAAACTTTGAGGGCTCTTTTTGAGAATTGCATTTTCCAAAATAGTGATGTTGCAAAATTTTGAAAATCAAGGTCATTTTGGTAATTTTGTTGGTTAGGGGCAATTTTGTAATTTCACCACTGGGGGTATTTTAGTAATTTTTTTCATAACAAGATTTCTAAAATTTGGTTCTGATTGTTTTCAAAAAAGAAGGATATTTTGAAAATTTTCTATTTGGAAATTTCTCCATACGGAGGGTATTTTGGTAATTTGCAAGCCAATGGTATTTTGGTTTTTTTTCAAACTGAGGGGTATTTTGGTTTTTTTTTAAACCAAGGTTTTAATTATTTCAAAACAAAACGGCTAGTCCCTTTCGGGTTTTAGTTATCAAGTTAAGCCTGTAAGTGTGTCGTCTCAGCTAGGATGAACCGTTACTACGCACCACGTAGGATTCAAGTATGTAGGAGGTGAGTCACTAGGACTGCTTAAATACCAGGCCCCCACCGAATCCAATCCTAGACATGCGTATAATGATTGCCACATCCCTTGCTTAGTGACAACTCATATGGTTGTTTAGGGAATTATTAAATCTTATGTATGGTTTGTTGAGGTATGCTAACCCTAGGGTTCAACAATTTCTATTCTAATAGTCTACGTTCCCAATTTTACCCCTCTACCCCAATCAAACATTCACAAAAATGGATAGAATTACTTACATGGGCGGATAGGTGCTGGAGACTCGGTGCCATATTGTTCAAGCCACAAACAATTTCCCAAAACATTTCAATAAGGCCTACTAACAAAACTAAAACATTTTGGGCCTTGGGCCCCACAATGAAGTTTTGAACTGGCTCGATACAAAAATGTAACACCCCAAACCCGGCCCATTCACTACGATCAATTTGAAATGCCACTCGAAAAATGTTTGAAACAAATTTGAACTTAAGGATAAAACACGAAAATTTTGTTAAGTTTAGAAAAGCAGTGTTCATTAAAATTCTTAAGTAAGGTGTGGTGTTTATAAAATATCCGGATTAAAACTTTAGTATATATAGATTTAAATAAAATCGCTTGCAAATAATTCCTCAATTGTCAATCCATAATAAAACACAATAATAAACTTAATGAGAAACACTTAAATGACTTTAAATACTTTTAGGGCCTTATTACAATAATTGAATAATCAAAGTACTAAAGATATAAATGCTTAATTAATTAAAATATCTTTCAAGCATGAAAATCACATCGCATGGCCACCTTTGTATCCACTCCAACCCGGTCCAAGCTTTACGCATCACCTGAAAGGTTTAAAATATGTGAGTCAAACCGACTTAGTGCATAGTCATTTCACATATCTCCACATATGGGCTTGGCCCATATCCACACAGTCCATACACATCAATATGCGATTATGAAGCACATCCCAACCTAGGGTCCATCCATTACACCTACCTTGCGCACTTCTGCCAAGGCCGTGGTTAGTCCACCACCGATCACATAATGATACACATATCTTACCTTGGCGCACTTGTCGCTCAAGGCCGTGGTGAGCCACCGATCCCATAGGGATCCCACATATCAATCGATCCATGGTGATGCACACAACTATCAACCGCCGAGATGGGCACTTAGCCAACACCTCCTTGATGAGGCACATAGCTAACATCAAGCGCTAATGTAGCACGAGGCTAGCATTAGACCACGTACATAATGATGTACACCCTTTCCTTCAATTTTCACATCCCAAGTCCCATGCATATATGTGTATCATGTCAGATTAACAATCAGAGTAAATATTTATCACATGCTCACCACAAATATCACACATATATCATAGGCAAAATAGAGCAATCGACCGATTAATCGATTACCACTACGGTATCCACCATCTTAGCCATTATTTCCGGCTAACATACACATCATAATCAAACATACTTAACAACATACAATAACAGGAGAATAGTGCGATAACTACGCACCTGATTAGCACAATTGACTAAATCCCGAAACCCACGTCTAACGATTTACACCTTTGCGATTGTAGAACTCCTTCCTACACCACCTAAGTCAGAATCGGCTAACATTATATACCAAAATGGCCTATGGCCAAAAATCACTACTGCCTTACCTTACGGATCTAAATCCCAAAATCGCTCCTTGTAGTCGACAACTACTAGATCCCACAGAAAACCTTCCAAATTTCAGCCATGAAATTCAAAAGGAGTTAGATTCCTATATTTCGGCTAAAGAGAGATTAAAAATCAAATAATAGTTGATCTTACCTATTTGGATGAAATCAGCAACACCCTTCTGTCACAACAAAGATTCGGCTTTGGCAGAATTTCGGCTTTTGGTGCTATGAAGAATTCGGCTAGGTTGGATTGTGTTTTTGGTTTTGAATAAAAGAGAGAGGAGGCTAGGGAATTTGGCTAGACAAAAGAAAAGAGAAGAGAAGAGAAGAGAACCCGAAGAATTTCAGCAGAGAGAGAAGAGAAGGAAGAAAATTAATGAGTAGCCCTCCTTCATTCCTTTTATAGACGAAATTATCATCTAAGGAATCCTTTACTTGGCCACCACTCTTCTATTTGATAGCTTTATCCTTTAATTATCATAAAATAAAAGAGTTTAATCCAACCTTTATCTCATGGGAATAATGATAAATAAATCCCTTATTTATCTCTTTAAAAATACTTAAGATAAATCATCATTTATCCCTATTTAGCCAAATTTTAAAGAGAATAAAAGTCCCTTTAAGAGCCTTGTTGTCACCACCTCAGGCTTCTCGGACGCAAAAATAAAACTTCTTTTATTTGCTTCCCATGTGACTCGAACTCAGGCCCAACACCCTTGCATGTGGTGCCATTTCTAGAGGCCCTAAGTGGCATCTTCAGGCCACTTTTCCAAGCCTGTTTGTGTGTCAAATTTCACATGCATTTTCTCTTAAGGCCACCTTGCCTTAATTTTCCCTTTTAACTTAAAATTTCAAAAATTTCCAATGCATCCTCCTTTTAATCCTAGAGTTTTAAAAACCTTTAAAACATCACCAACCACACTTAAAGCCTATTAACACTTGAGTTATGCTCCAAACGCACAACCCCTAATCTAGGATGTTACACATATAAATGGATCCAATGCATGAGAGGCCTAGTTTAGCTCTTGTGTGAACACAAGGGGTGGTAACCCTAGTATTGTTATCAAGAGTGTCTCCCTCCCTACTCTAGCTAGAGTGGGAGTGTATTTTCTATTTACATAATATTATTTATCAAAGGCTTGTTCAACCAGATTCTTGTACCTCCCTCTATAAATAGAGAGCACCGATTGACCTAAACACACACTTCATACATTATTAGAGTTATTGTTACTGTGCTAGAAAGTAGTGGGATTTATTTACTTAGAATAAGTTTTCATTTCTTGGAATTACAATCTTTACTAGTTTTTGGAGATAGAACTTTCTTCCCTACTAAAAGTAAGTAGATCATTTTCTTTTCTTTGTTTCGGTTTGTGTTGCTCGAGCCAATGCTCGGTGCGTGCTTCGTAGTATGAGGATATTAGAAATGGTCATTTGGTTGAAAGTTAGGATCGACTAAATCTATCCTACACAAATCAAATGTATTATTTCGGCTAAGGTTTATTATTATAAATATCACAAAAGGCTCGATTTTGAAATTTTTTTTTAAAACTTTAGTTGTAAATGTAAAAATTATTTTCATAACCGATTTTTCCAACATAATATTCTTCTAAACCAAGGAAACTTTGCACTTTAGTAACATTCTTCAGAGGATTCCATTCTAGAATAGCATTAATCCTGCTCGGATCAACCCAAATTCTTTCCATGGAGATGACGTGACCTAAAAAATTCACTTCTCAAAGTCAAAACTCACATTTAATAAACTTGGCATGTAAATGTCTTTCCCTCAATATTTGTAGTACTATTCTCAAATTATCAGTATGATTCTCTTCATCCTTAAAGTACACCAGCATATCATTAATAAAAACCACAACAAACCTATCCAAGTATGGTTGGAAAATTTAGTTCTTGAGATCCATAAAGGTGGCTAGTGTATTTGTGAGCCCAAAAGGCATCACCAGAAACTCGTAGTGGTTGCAACTTGTCCTAAATTTTGGTTTATGAATGCATGAATCTTTGACCTTCAATTAATAATAACCTGATCAAAGACGGTCTTAAAGAGAACACACTGTCTCCTCTCAATTGGTCAAACAAATCTTCTATCATTGGTAAAGGATATTTGTTCTTCAATGTGGCCATATTAAGTTGTTGGTAATCAATGCATAACCTTAGGCTCTTATATTTTTTCTTAACATACAGTACTATATCTCCCTATGGTGATACACTAGGTTGGATGAAACCTCGATCTAATAATTATTGCAGTTAAGCTTTAAGTTCAATTCAGTTTGGGTCATTTTGTAGGGTGCAATAGATATTGGTGTTCTGCCAAGGGCCACATCAATAGAAAATTTTGCCTCTATCAGGTGGAAACTTGGGTAATTCTTTAGGAAACAAATCATGAAATTCTTGCACTGTAAGCACATCTTCCAACTTCAATCTAGTGGCCCTAGTATCAAGGATGTAGGCCAAGAATGCCTCGCACCCTTTTCTCACTTTTTTTTTTAGTTACAAAAGCCAATATCACATTGGAAACATAGTTTTCCCCAATTCCAACTATTATCACTTCTTCATCGTTGGATGTTGTTAAAGAAATTCTATTATGTTTGGAATCTACAATGCCTCTATGCTTGACAACCAATCTATAACATCCTGTTTTTTAGTGGTGCCTAAAATAGTGGTTTCTGAACCTTAATTTTCGATGACTGATTTAGTAATATTATTTTCATAATATTTATTGTAACACCCATAATCAAGCCTAGAAGTTTAGACCGAATCCTAGGGTTACAATGATCAACGAAGTGATCTAAAACAATTTTACAAACGAGATGTTAAAATATTATTCGAACACAGTTATTAAGATCAAACTAAACCATTAAGCCCTTTTAGGATTCAAAATAGAGAGTTCAAGTCACGTTGAAAGCTTTCCAAAGTTTATAGAATTAAAAATAAAAATATTTACGAAAATCCCAAATTAGATTGTACCACAATCTTTATAGAAGTTTACAAATTTATAAATCTGAAAAGTCATTTTATTAGTCCGGCTTAAAACATATCACCTCGAGACCTCCAACATGCCAAGTCCAGATGATAAATAAGGGTACCTGCAAAGGGATAAACTAAGGGGGTGAGCTACACAAGCTCAGTGTGAGTTTGAAAATGATAGATAAATGATCACGAAAATGTCACAATAAAAAAAATAAAACTCAATGGCAATCCGATACACGAATAGTCTCAAAAAACAAATCAAACATATCAATACAGAAACATCTCATCTAAAAACAATTAGTCTCACAATCAAACAAATAGACAGAATGTGAAATGAATGCAACAAGTAATAAAAACCCACCCAACTAGCCAAACACCTCTCCATCCCCCAATCACACCCCAAGAGGAGCTAATTAAGATCATCCAACCATGCACACCACATATGACCTTGAAAGGCCCATCCAACCCTACACACCAAGTATGTGGATTAAGCCACTCAAATGTTAATATGCAGCAGAGCTGACATATATGTCGTACTTTGCATTGTGGTAAACCGCTGTACAGACATGTTGCAATTGAAACTGCCAAAATAGATCAGACTCCCTTCTCTTTGCAACCAAACCCAAAAAGATTAATGCAAATGTAAAATGCACACCATTTGAAGATAGACTTACAGAAGCAGAGTACGAAATCTAAAATGCACACATTCAAATGCCCAGAATCAGAATTAGATATAAAATAACATCAATTATGTAACGCCCCAAAAGTTAAGGGTTTATAGTTTTGCTTAAATTCATGTTTTACTTGAACGGCTAGCTATTTGAGTGTATTTGGGGGTTCTAAGGAGGCCTGGGTTCGAGTCTGAGCTTTGGAAAAATTTTAGTTTTTGGCCCTTAAGGATAGGGCTGTTAGCAGTAGGACTTAAGTATATTTTTGTGTGTTTTGTGACGCAAAGAGCCTGTTGGGACTTAGTGGTGTGGCGTCAATGGGATAACAAGGAAGAGTGCGGTTCGAATCCCATGCAATTGGAGACTTTTATTTTGTGACTTGAGAGTGAAGGAAGTAGAGTTCGGATCAAACTCTACAAGGAAAGTTGGAGACTTGGTCAAAAGTTTCAAAAGGATAGATAAGAGCGATTCTAGGAGGTTGTGGTGGAGAAAATCGGGGAGGTGGATGAGAGTGGGAGTGTTGGCCGAAATTGGGAGTGTTGATAGGATGAAAATTTTGGCTAAGAGGTTGGTTTGATGCAAATTTGGCTGAGGGGTCATTTGGGAGCATTTTCGAGTTTTGGTTCTTTTTGGCATTTTCGTGTTTTTTTTCTTCCTATGTTTCTATTGCAAGTGACCTTTTGAGACTTACGGATCAAGTGAGAGAAAGTTTTTAGTGCCAAAATCTCTGGGAGAACTTTTTTTTCTTATTTTCTTCCTTATCGATTTGACTTGTGTGCAAGTTCATTCTCTTTCTTCTCGGCAGCTTATTGGCCGAATTCAATCTCCTCTTTTCCTCTTGCCTTCTTTTATGTACCCTTCAAGTTAGCCGAACCTATCTTCTTCATTGTCCTCAACGTCTTTCTATTGTCAATTAAGTTGAGTAAACCGATATCAATCTCTTCTTATCCTTCTTTTATAGTCACATTTCTAGTGCCGTACTGAAGGAAACCTGTCTTGCCGAATTTGAAGAGTAAGTATATTGATTTTCTTTCAATTATTTTCGTGGTTAGTATCATTCTTGTCTCTTTAGTACCGAATATTCCCCACCTTTTGTAGCATGATGTGGGTTGGTATGTAGGTTCACTCGAAGTGTAGGAAGGGACAAGCGTTTGGAAGCAATCGATTCGTACTCTTAGCCTTGAGCAAGTAAGCACTCTCGCTTTGTATTTGTCAAGGGTGGATGTTAACCACATTTTTTTCAAACTCTTTTAATAAGAGTGCATTGTAAATCAAGATACTTTTAGGGATTCATAATCTTCACTGAAATTCGAAAAGAACATAGCAAAACCCAGTGAAACAAGGCAGGTGTTATTGGGGTTTCGATTTTGTTATGTAATGGGAGGATGACCCCTTAATCGGTTAACTAACTGTTGATCTTGTCTAACGTAGGATTGGTGCTAAGGGATTGGTGGCGTATTCGTAATCAAAGGTGCGTAATCTTACAACCCTTTTTGTTCTGTCAATGCAATGAGTGAAGGGGTGTACTCACACCCTGATGATCTGTGAATTGACTAAAAGCCGAAATATCGAAAAGCCAAAATATCGACATCTGAGATCACTCGAGCATGTGAGCACTCGTAGAGATAAACTGAGCCAGAAATGTTGGCAATAAACAGTTGGGAGTGCCACGAGCTTTCTCGTGGGCTTAGGCCGTAGTGAGCCTTGTTGGGCCGAAGTGGGCCTAATGGGCCAATGGGTCCACAGGGGTGAAATCCATGGTAAGCATTGGATAATAGATGCGACTGCGAAGTTCATAGAACCGTGACCAAAAATGGGTTGAATGGGCCACACGAGCGTATGGGCCCTCTTGGGCCGAAATTAGGCTTTAGGCTTAATTGCACCGTTTTGACCAGAAAGGGAACCTGTGTCACTCGAGGTGATAGTAGGCCTCCGAAAAGGCCGTTAGATGACTAAAATTACCAAACTACACTTAATGGTTAAAATTATCGAAATACCCTCAATGGGTGAAATTACTAAACTACCATCGATGGGTAAGATTACTGGAATACTCCTAAAAGGTGAATTACTGTTTTAACCCCAACCGACCAAATGACCGTTATACCCTTAGTGGTAGTATCATTGATGTATGAGTATTAATTGCATGATTGATTTTGATTGTGATGCATTGCATACATGAATTAATTATGACATGACATACCGCATTGGGTTGGGTTATGGATTTTGGAGGAAGCACTGTACTGGTGGCTCTGCCACGTTATACTGATTTAGTGGCTTATGCCACGTATACAGATTCTAGTGGCTCAACCACGTATATTGTTATTAGCAACTTTTCTGCGTTGATATTAACAGTTAGACTGTGTTATTGGTGTGCTAGTTGGGTGGGTTGACTTGGTCCCCACACGGTGTGTTGGTTGGTACGGGTGGTGTGTTGGTTGGACTGGGTTGGGTTACATCTCTGTTTTGCATGGCTTAGGCCCAGATTGTTACTGAATAGGGCTTAGGCCCAGACTATTACAGAATAGGGCTTAGGCCCAGCTTGTGGCCGTAATAGGGGATTACACACTGAGTTCTCGTAACTCACCCTTTTCTTTGACTGTGTAGGTAATCCCCAGCCATAGAGGATTTGGATCTGTGAGAGACTCGGAGGTGGCCACACGTCCGATATGTTTCAAGTTAAACTTAGCGACTTTATTTTAGCTTAGTTTTTTTATTTATTGGGTTAATAATTTTGTAATAAGGCTATTGGGATTTTAAAATTTTATATGGTGTTGCTTTTAATTACAACCTGCTAGTCTATTAAACATGGGTTTTTAAACAATAACTACTGTTTTCAAAATGTCACGTTTCCACAACTGGTTGAATTAAACTTCGAACAAACAAGGTTTTGAAAATAATAATATTTTGCAAGAAAGTGACTTTGTGTAAATCTATTTTGATAATAAGGAACAAAACTGGGATTTTAAATGGTAGAAAGTTTTAAATTGTAGAAGGGTTTCCAAAGGAACGCATAATTTTCAAACAACACTTTGATGTGACACGTTAGATCTGGTCATAACGTCTAGGTCGAGTTTGGGGTGTTACAAATTAGCGCACAATCAAATTGCTTAATTAGAGCTATGATTATGAATAACGCACAAATCCAGGCCAAAATAAAGTCTGTGTGCCCCAGCCATGTGGAAGTGCCCAGCTGTGTGGGGTCTACACGCCAATGTGAAGGCCACACATGCCCGTGTGGAGGGGACACATGCCCTTGTGACAACCCATGTAACCCATTGTCCAAAAATGCTAAAAATAAAGAGCAGATGAGACATGGCCCTGTGGACATCTTACACGTCTGTGTAGGGACACATGCTCGTGTGGCTAGGTCGTGTGGTGCCAAAAATCATCGAAAACCATAAATTCCCAATTGCACACGACTGTGTGAGCCACCCATGTGGGGCACACGTCCGGTGGGGCCGTCCGTGTGGTCATGAAATCACATCGAAATAGGCTACAAAATGTGCCTTTGATGTCGAAACGATCCCCAACCCTCTATAACACAGAAATACACCAAAAACACTCAGAATTTCAAGCAATTCCACAACAATCAACACTTCTATTGGTAAATTTCAAAAACATACAAAATATGTCAAATTTCACTAAAACAAATCAAAAATTCGATAACGAAAAGGGAGAGTTTCTGAACACACACCTTAGACGCGATAGCAAACACCAGAATCGTTCTATTCACTCCTCCAAACCGATTCAAAAACCTCAATTAGCATAAAAATTAACGAAAACTTCAATTCAATGACAAAATAGAAAATGAAAGAGACATTATCAAAACCCCCAAAAGCGAAACCTACCTTCTTCTCTTCTGATTTACCAAACACTCGAGAACAAAACTCCTGTGACAACCGACAACAACGATAAAACTGAATAAGCAAAGAATCAAAAGAAACTGAATATTTTCTTTTTAGGAAGAAAGAAAATTGAAAAGTCACGGAGAACAAAATGGAGAAGAGGGGAAGAACGTGCAACTCTCTTTTTTTCTTTTGGGATTTTTTCTATTCTCAAAATAAAAATAAATTAAAATAGCTAAAACTAATAAATATTTCAGCAACTAAAAGAAAACAAATCTAAAATAAAATTACTCCCATAGACACACATGAAGATTTGAACCCAGAACTAAGAGGCAAATTAACACACAACAAACCACCAGACCAGCAGGCCCATTCTGACATAAAACACAGCAACAAACCCAATTGTCTATTCTAGCCATTGACCCTACCTACAAATCTCAAAACTTCTAACCCTAAATTCCTAGGTGTTACATTTATAAGTCTATTATGGAGTTAAAGTAAGTCTTGGTCTAGTAATTTTAACGATTGAAAACTTAATTAAGGAAAAAGAAATAAATCATAAAAGATGTAAAACTTAATTGCTATTGATTTTGATTGGTAATTAAGAAGGTATTTATAAGGAAATTAGTCCTTAATGGTTAGAATGGACAGTTAGTGCCCATTTAATTAGTAATATTAACATTAATTATAAGGGAAAATACTAAATAAGTAAATAAAGCAAACACAAACAAAATAAACTAAGTCATCATCTTCTTTATTCTACCACCCATCACCGAAAAAACACCATTTTTGTATTGAAGAGAATCGGTCAAGTTTGATTTTATGTTTTTGAGATTTTTGTAGCTTAATCTAGCTAGCCCAAGGATTATTTTATAAAATTGTTTAAGATTTTAGAACTTGCCATTGATGAATTCTAGGTGTTCATGAGGTTAAGTGAAAGATTTACAAGTTTGGTTGTTAATTAGGACTATTTTGTAAAAGAATTTTGGTTGGTTTTGAACTCAAGAACTAATATGAAAATAAGTTCATCTTAGAATTAAAGTTCTATAAATTTTAATAATTGAATGCTGATTATGGATGAGGTAACAATTGGTTTTGTATATTGGGGTTTAAATGTGAAAATTTTAATAGTTTTGGTTTTAGGGACTAAATTGAAGAAAGTGTAAAATTTAAGGAAATTTTTAAAATGAAATTTATAGGTTTAGTGCATAAAAATTAGTACGATAATGTAATTGAAATTGGTAGATTGAATTTAACTATTATATATATCAAGTATTGATCTTTACGGAGGAAAATCGAGGAAAAGGAAAATTGCATAATAGTCCCTACAAATTTGCTCGTTAGCTAAATATATTAGGTAAGTTCATTGTGTATTAAAATGTGTTTTTACATATTATTTTCTATTACATCTTAAAAATAAAAGTCGTAAATGTTATGTGATGAGATTAACATGTTATAAGCAATAGCTAAGGTGAGTACTGACTAAATCGAGACTTGTTGAATATCAAAAAATATGAATTGTATGATTTTTGAATGAGCATGAATTATTATAGCATACGTACTATTTATAAGAAAGTGCCTCTGATTTGTAAATATGTTGAATTTTGTTAAAATGCCCCTTTGAACGTAGTAAATGATTAGGATAGAATTGACATGCCAATAGGGTTAGAATGCGCACTTGTACGGTATTACACTTCAATGTCTCTGATTGCACTTTGGTGCCTCTATTTGCATTCGGTGGCTCTTCTTTCACTTCTGTATCTCTGTTCGCACTGAGGTGCCTCTGTATAGCATTTTGATGCTCTCTGGTGTGGTGTAGTTACCCGAGTATTCGAGTTATGTTACTATAGTTCATTGGACTAGTAAAACTTGTGAATGATATTCAAAGAATTTATTAAAATATGTGATTTGTTATTAAACAGATTTATAGACCCAAATGAAATTACATGAACTATGTTTATTAAAGATTCATAAATTCTTTTTGATGGAATACATATACAAATGATCTTGATTTAGTTGTTGATGAATATGAAATATTTGATAACTTAATTTTGTACAAATCTCACATGTTCTTGCAAATGGATTGTCAGGTTAATATAAACTAAGTTGTGTTAATTTCATTTACTAGAATGAGGTAAGTTGGTTTAAATTTAACTATGGACTTACTAAGCTATATAAGCTTACTCCGTTTATTTTCCTGTTTTCTATAGTTAAAGTTTTGTGGAACTAGTCAGACGGATCAACTTCAAGGCTCGCACTATCAAGCATCTGTCTTGGTAAATTTTGACTCTTTTAATTTGGTTTTGTGGCATGTATATAAGTTATCTTGTGTTGATGGTTTTGAAGTTTGAAGTTGAAGTTGTAATGTATTGCAAATAGTTGGATTTTACTGATTTTTATGGTATGCATAAATGGTATATGATGGAAGCATGTTGGAAATAGCATGTTTGGTCTTAGATTATGAAATGGTTGTGAATGGTTAAACTTGGATGTAATGTTTTGTCTATGTGTTAGTTGATGATTGTAGTTTATGCAATTTTGATATAAAGATGTACATGGATATGATAAGTTTTGTCAGGTACCAAAATAATGGTATATATGAGATTAGTGTATGTTTACTTTGTTAAAAGCTAGGCATGCTATAGTTGATAAAAGATATGGTTTGGTTAGCATTTGTGGTAAAGTGTACATTGATGGATATATGCATGCTTGGATGAATGTTTTGGTTTGTATAGTTGAGTTGAATATGATGGTGTCTTATAGCATATTGGTTAGAACTAGGCAAATGATATATGTTAGCATGATCTTGATGTGTTTTGAGTTGATTTAATGAATGGCTTGTTGGAAAAACGGGTTTGGAAAACATAGTGGAAAATAAATTAAAGGAAAAACCAATATTTTATTTTATTTTTCAAAATAAGATCTTGGTTGTGATATCTAAAGTAGTTAACACTTAAAATCAAAATTTTACTTTATCGATTCGTCTAGAATAAGCGCTTCGACCAAGTAGTCTTCTCTGCTATCCTCAAGCTCACGTCTGTCGAGTGTGGGCTCACTTCGAATTAGATAATTTTTCACAAAAAATACCAGTGGGCTAATTTTGAAATTTCTCTAAACTTTTAGGTTAAGTTATAAATCAAAAAATATCTCTAGAAATTTTCTAGAATAATATCTTCAAAGAATTTTCTCTCTACAGCTTTCTTTTGAATTCAAGTGTATGTAAATAATGACCCAAGGCTCTTTTTATATAGGGGGAGTTTAGAGAGTTCAACTATGATTAAACTTAATCACTTTAATATTAAAATAATTTAATGTTTACCTCCAAGATAAATATTAAATTATATTTGATAAACCATAATATGAACATATTTTAATCCCACATTTAGCATGCTTTTGGATGATTTTTCCCTTTGATTATGGAAATAGGTGCTCCTAATCCTTTGTTTTCATATTTTATACTCAATAGAGCACCGGAGGATGAAAAGAACGAGAAATGGGCCAAAAATGGAGAAAATGGGCCAAATTACGGATTCCACATGGCCTGGGCCCAAGACCACACGGCCGTGCCTCTTAAGAAGAGTCAACCACGACTGGACCCCGAATTACACGGCCGTGCCTCATCAACATGTTCGACCACAGCCTGGCCTCGAATCACAAAGGCGTGTGCCATGGGCGTGGCCCTGCCGCAGGAAAGAAGAATTCTATTTGGATTAGGATACTTTTGGGCCAAGTAAGGCATCTCGAAGCCTATATAAACACCCTATGAGGCAACTTAAAGGGGGGTTCAACGAGGGTTCGATAGAAGCCTTCTATTAGGGCTTTTCGGGCATTCAGCTAGGCTAAGGAGCTGAGCCAGAGAAGCTAAATATAGGGATTTACTCAAAGGAAGCCAGTTGGTTCATCTCAAGAAGCTAGAATCATACTCAAGATGGAGGAACTCTCATTCAATTCCTTCAGGGGGTTTTAGGGTTTTCTTATATTTTGTTTTATATTTTCTTCTGAGATGTTTTCTTTTACTATTATGAACTAAACCTCGAGATACGAGAGGATGAAACCTAAGACGAATCTTGTTATTGTTATCTGAGCTGTATGATAAATACTTGATTTGTTCTTAACTATGTGTTCTTAATTCTTATTTTGGTATTTTGGGATATTGATTCAACCATTTATGCTCCTATGCAGAGGAGGAATAGACCCTATTTAAAAGTAGATCTAGCATAGTTAAGCGGAGTTGATCACAACCTTAGAGATAGGATGACGTAAATCTGCCGGATTAGGGTCAAACCTAATATGGGAGTCCATAGATTGAGTTAATGCAATTCTAGGGGTTTTAATTAGAAATAGATTGCAATTAATCAACCTAGGGTTAGACGTTAGTAGCCTCGAGAGAGGTATTAATATAACTTAGGGAATCCTGCGGATTAAGTCAAGTGAATAAATTGTCTGGTTCAGAGTTAGATAACAAGTGAAGTCTAGGTGGATTCTTCTTCGGGTATTGTCTAAATCAATCAACTTTCCCTCAAGCCTTTCCTTAATTTCTTTTCTTTGTCTTCACATCTTTAGCTTAGTAGTTAGTTAATTTTAGATTAGATAAAAAAATCCCTTAATTCTTAGGCTAGATAATAAAAAGAAAGTATTAGTACCTTTGGTTCCTTTGGGTTCGACAATCCGGTCTTGCCACTAAACTATACTATTGTTCGATAGGTGTGCTTGCCTCCATCGTTGTCTTAGTTAGTTTCCAGTTTGATCACTCTTTTTATAAATTTTTAAGACTCTGACAAACACGATCAAGTTTTTGGCGGCGTAGCCAGGGAACTGAAATATTAAGAACGCTCAATTTTTATTACTTTAGCCATATTTTTTATTTTATATTTTTTCAATTAAACTTTATTTTTTTACTTTTCTGAATTTTCTTTTTCTTTTTTTCTTTTCCTAGTAGGTACCTCTAGTTTATGACTAGAAGGAACCCGACAGGACCACTACTTTACGACAATAATATTAAAGGAACCGTACGCAGAAATCGTAGAGAAGTAAGGCGAGGCTTAAATTACATACAAGAAGAGCAAGAGGATGAAACTAATACCACCGAAGGGATGGCTGAGAATAATGCGCTACCTCAGGAAGTAGCCGATCATCATGCTCCTCGAACTATGTATGATTATGCTAAACCTAATTTAATAGGAGCCAAATCGAGTATTGTTAAACCTACTATAGCCGCTAATAATTTTGAACTGAAACCTAACACTATTCAAATGATTCAACAGTTTGTTCAGTTTGATGGTTTGCAGGACAAAGACCCAAATACTCATTTAGCAAATTTTCTAGAATTCTGTGATACCTTCAAAATAAATGGTGTTTCTGATGATGCCATTCGTCTTGATTATTTCCCTTTTCTTTCAGAAATAAAGCCAAACAGTGGTTATATTCTCTTCCACGAGGATCAATCACTACATGGGACCAAATGATCGAAAATTTTTTATTGAAATATTTTCCACCGGCCAAAATGGCCAAATTAAGGAATGATATCTCTTCTTTTGTGTAGATGGATTTAGAAACATTATACAATGCATGGGAGAGATACAAAGATTTATTGAGAATGTGCACACACCATGGTTTACCCTTGTGGTTACAGGTCCAAACTTTTTACAACGATGTGAATCCCTCAACCAGGCAGTTGATTGACTCAGCAGGCGGTGGAACCCTGAATAACAAAACTCCTGAAGTAGCTTATGAGTTTATAGAGGAGATGTCACTAAAGAACTATCAGTGGCAAGTTACAAGGACAAGGCCAACTAAATCAGCTAGGAGTTTTCAACCTCGACACAATAACCATGCTATCAAATCAGGTAGAGATGATGAACAAAAAGATTGATGGTTTGTGTGGTTCTTTGCAGGTACATCCAGTTATGCAATGTGACTCAAATCTAGGAGGTGTGGCAAATCCTGAGTACCCACCCTACAATCATGGCATGGAAAGCGAACAGATAAACTATATGGGTAACAATTTCAGATCTCAAAATAACCCTTATAGTAATACTTATAATCCAGGTTGGAGGAACCACCCCAATTTCTCGTGGGGTGGCCAAGGAAATCAGAGACAACAACCACCCCCTCCAAACTTCCAACAACAACCCTACCCACAGGAAAAGAAGTCGAACCTTGAAGAGATGCTGACAAAATTCATAGCCGTGTCTAAAACTCATTTTCAAAACACCGAGACAACACTTAAAAACCAACAAGCATCGATTAAAGGAATCGAGAACCAGTTAGGGCAACTTGCAAAGTTGATCTCCGAACGACCAGTAGGTAGCTTGCCAAGTAACACTGAGACTAATCCAAAGGAGCAAATTCAAGCCATAATAGCTCATGACAGTGAAGGATCAGTAGAATCTAAACCTAAACCAAGGCAAGAACCTGTGGTAAGTGAAGGTAAGGTTGAGGTAAGGCAAGAAAAACCAAAATCGGTAATTAAAGAATACAAACCTCGTATACCTTACCCCAATGCGATGAAGGAAGATGACACAAAAAAGCAGTTCGGAAAGTTCCTTAAAATCTTAAAGAAATTACATATTAACTTACAGTTTCTTGAAGCTCTTTCACAGATCCCAAATTCAAGGAAATTTTTAAAAAAGCTCTTAACGAACAAGCGAAAGTTAGACGAGGAGTCACATGTGGAACTAAACGCAGTGTGCTCGGCAATGTTACAAAACAGACTACCACAGAAATTAAAAGATCCAGGGAGCTTTACAATTCCATGTTTAATTGGTAGTTTATCTGTTGGTAATGCTTTAGCTTATTTAGGGGTAAGCATCAATGTTATACCATTTAAAATGTTTAAATAGCTAGGTCTAGGGAAACCCAAGCAAACTAGGATGAGTATTCAACTAGCTGATAAAACTATTCGAATTCCTAAGGGTATAATTGAAGATGTACTAGTTAAAGTTGACAAATTCATATTCCCCGTAAACTTCATTGTTTTAGATATGGATGAAGACAATAGTATCCTCTTAATTTTAGGAAGACCTTTTCTAGCAACTGCCATATCTAAAATTGATGTTAGCACAGGTGAACTCATACTTCGTGTAGGTGATGAATCAATCAGTCTTCAAGCTCTTGACTCAGCTAGGACATCGAGTGAGAAAGGTGAGGACGTAAATTCCGTTGATAAGCATTTAGTTAAACTTTCTTTTCAAGAAGCACCATAGAATTACACTACGAGCCAGATCTTATAGCTCTTACCAACAAGAAAATATCTCATGAGGAACGACGGCTTCAGACTGATGAGCTAGATGAGTGGGAGACACATTTCAAGGAGGAATCAAACCCACACGAAGTGAAACCGAAGGAACCCCCAAAAGAACTTAAAGGAACATCAAATCACTTCAAAATAGGAGATCAGGTACTATTAGATAGAACAGACCCGTGAATCGCCACATTAAACCTGAAGACAAATGAAGAGATCCCCTCTACGATACTTAATGTTTTCCCTTACGGAACAGTCGAGGTAAGTAATTCTACATTCGGTACTTTTAGAGTAAACTCTACTCGACTCAAACTATATAATGATAGCATGAAAATGGATTTTTCACTCCTTAAACAACCGTGAAAGTACGAATGAGATGTAAGTCTAGCTTAAGACTTTAAACAAGCACTTCTCGGGAGGCAACCCGAGCACTAACCCTATTTATTTTTATTTTTTTCCTTTAGTACCTAACTATAAACTAACCAAGTTAATAAAGTGCAGAATTCCACACCACACTGCCTTACACATGGCCATGGCCGTGGCTGTATGGATACTGCGGATGTTAGCTCTGGCATGGCAGAGATAGTACGAGACAAGACGAGAAAAATATCTTCAAATCACGTACTCAACTAACACCACGGCCATGTAACAACCGTGACTGACACTGTTGAACCAACACGGGCGTGGCAATCCAATGAAAGGCATGGGAGAAGTGATTGAACCACCACATGGCCACGCGATATGGTCATGGGACACAACACGCCCATGGGACACGGGCGTGGGGATGTACCAGAACTAAAAATTTCTATTTAAAACACCCCTCTCCGCTTCTCACCCACTCCCCATTCACTCTTCACTCCCCTCCATCTTCACTTTCCTTCTTCTTCATTCTCTAAAGTCTTGATCTACTCTTCAACAATGTCGAAGAAACGAAAAGATCCTAGCCCAGTCTCCCTGTGCGAGACTAATCAACATAAGTTCATGACGGACGCTTCATCCACTCGACAAGCCAAAGGTCTTTGAGGCCATTTAGCTTTTATTTTTCTTTTCTTTTCTCTTTTATTTTCCTTCTCTTTGACTTTCTTATGCTTAATTTAGTTTATTTCATTTTAGTTTCTTGGTGTTAGGTTCTAAAGGCTGCTAGGGAATCACACACCACGGCCTTAGAGATCACACCCACCTCGTAACCATCTACCAATAAGGACCTTTCGGTCCAGTAATCGGTTCTTTTAGTCTTATTTCCCTTTCTACACTCTTTCTTTCTATTTGTCTTTTCTTTAAATATATAATTAGTATATTTTGAATTATTTTTACTATTTCCTGGCTAATTCTTCACGAGTTACCCAATTTCTTCATCTAGCTCAAAAATTGTCAGCGGCCACCACACCACACCACTGCCAACTCGAGGATCTCATCAAAAATTCAGGAAGTTTCACTTCTTTTCCTCACTTTTGATTTTCTTATTATATGATTTTTATCTATCTTTGTACATTGAGGGCAATGTACATCTTAAGTGTGTAGGGTGAAAATTATTTAGAAAAAGTGCCTAACTTTTTGTATTATTCTTAAATCCCTGAATGATATTCTGTCTTAAAGTAATTTTCTCATATCACTACTTAGAATGAAATTCCTGTTGATTCATGATTTTTATTGATATGTTTTAGATTAAGTCATTGATAATTGTGCAATGATGATTTAAACTTTAAGATACTAGAGAATCAAGCATGATGAGTCTATTTTAAAAAATTAAAATTTTGTTAAGTTGTCTACCTGAATTAATTATTACCTTGAAATTTGAAATTTACAAAGTTGATATCAAAAACCCATAATTTTTGTGAGATTTTGAGCCTTTTAGAGCATACATTCTTTTCGTCCTCACAGTGTCAACATTGATTTGTTATTGTAAAACTTGCTTCAATCATACATGTCGGGACCATATTATTGATTTGATATACAGAGATGATTAAGGCACTTAGGATGTAACCCACTTACTCCACTAAAAGCCTACCCTCATAATTGACCCCTAGTGAACCCCTTTGATCCTAACAACCCTTTTTTTTTTACTTAACCCACTAATATTAACCCAAAAACCATCTTGTATTTATTATCACCATTCCTTTTGACTACCCTTCTATCGAGACTTGTTTTGATCAATTGCCTAATTATATTATTTCAGTTGTTAAAGTTTTATCTTATATTGATTTGTTCTTAACAAAATCGAAGTATATTCATTACTAGTTTTATAATTAAGTGAGCCTATACGTTTAATTTCAACATCTTGAAAAAGAAGCTCATATTATTAGTATTACAAGTTTTCAAATGATGTAATTATTCAGTTTATTAGTTCATTTTTCTAGTTAGGTAATTTGTCTATTCAATCTCGATTCTAACCCTTTTAATTCAGCCTTTATCCACACCGTTAACCTAAGCCCCGTTACAACCCTTTTTAAAGACCTTTTGATTTGTGTATCATCTCATTTTACAGTGGTGGAGATTTGATTTTCATGCAAGCCTATGGGATTAACTTTTCATGTTTGACTGATGAATGCTTTATTTTTGAACCTTAAACACCTCGAGTGATTTGAGTGAATCTTTAGTGAGGATGCTAACTTTTGTCGATTTTGAATTAAAAGTAATTATTCGGATAAAGGGAAAACACCTATGCTTTCATGCTAAAAACTCATGACTTTGATTGTTTGAATCTTTAGGAGCATTTGAGTTAAGTTGTCCATGTATAAATTATTTATGAATTATGATAAGGCATTATCAATGAATATTATGAGTAGAGGAAGTTCATTTTAATTGTGAGTTGAGAATTTTGCTTGAGGACAAGCAAAAGCTTAAGTGTGGGGGTATTTGATAAACCGTAATATGAACATATTTTAATCCCACATTTAGCATACTTTTGGATGATTTTTCCCTTTAATTATGGAAATAGGTGCTCCTAATCCTTTGTTTTCATGTTTTATACTTAGGAGAGCACCGGAGGATGAAAAGAATGAGAAACGGGCTGAAAACAGAGAAAATGGGCCAAAACAAGAAATCCACATGGCCTGGGCCAAAGACCACACGGCCGTGCCTCTTAAGAAGAGTCGACAACGGCCTGGACCCCGAATTGCACGGCCGTGCCTTATCAACAGATTCAACCACGGCCTAGCTTCGAATCACACGGGCGTGTCTAATGGGCGTGGCCCTACCACAGGAAAGAAGAATTCTATTCGGATTAGGATACTTTTGGGCCAAGTAAGGCATCTTAAAGCCTATATAAACACCCTATGAGGCAACTTAAAGGGGGTTCGATGAGAGTTCGATGAAGCCTTCTGTCAGGGCTTTTTGGGCATTCAGCTAGGCCAAGGAGCCAAGCCAGAGAAGCTGAATACATGGATTTACTCGAAGGAAGCCAGTTGGTTCATCTCAAGAAGCCGGAATCATACTCAAGACGGAGGACTTCTCTTTCAATTCCTTCAGGGGTTTTAGGGTTTTCTTATGTTTTTTTTATATTTTCTTCTGAGATGTTTTCTTTTCCTATTATGAGCTAAACCCTCAAATACCTGAGAGGGATGAAACCTAAGACGAATCTTGTTATTGTTATCTGAGTTGTATGATAAATACTTGATTTGTTCTTAACTATGTGTTCTTAATTCTTATTTTTGTATTTTCGGGATATTGATTCAAGCATTTATGCTCTTAGGCAGAATAGGAATAGACCCTGTTTAAGAGTAGATCTAGCATAGTTAAGCGGAGTTGATTGCAACCCTAGAGATAGGATGACGTAAATCTGCCAGATTAGGGTCAAACCTAATATGGGAGTCCATAGATCGAGTTAATGCAATTCTAGGTGTTTTAATTAGAAAGAGATTTCAATTAATCAACCTACGGTTAGACATTAGTAGCCTCGAAAGAGGTATTAATATAACTTAGGGAATCTTACGGATCAAGTTAAGTGAATAAATCGTCTGATTCAAGTTAGATAACAAGTGAAGTCTAGGTGGATTCTTCCTCGGGTATTGTCTAAATCAATCGGTCTTCCCTCAAGTCTTTCCTTAATTTCTTTTCTTTTTCTTCGCATCTTTAGCTTAGTAGTTAGTTAATTTTAGATTAGATAAACAAATCCCTTAATTCTTAGGCTAGATAATAAAAAGAAAGTTAGTATTAGTACCTTTGGTTCCTTTGGGTTCGACAATCTGGTCTTGCCACTAAACTATACTATTGTTCGATAGGTGCGCTTGCCTCCATCGTTGTCTTAGTTAGTTTCTAGGTTCAATCTTTCTTTTTATAAATTTTTAAGACTCGACACATGATCAATATTAAATTAATAAAATACTATTAAGATAAGTATTAAATTTAATTTAATATTAAACTATGAAAATAATTTTATTTTTGAAATAATTAATCTGTAAATAAATTCTCTGGTAGAGTCCCAATATGAGTGTAACTCTTCCACTACTTAACCATGACGACCAACCAACTCGGCCACTAGGCCGCCGCCGTCACAACCATGGGTGCCGCCACTTCCAGTGATGCAAGTACGACACCCTTACGGCACCCTGAGCTGGTTCGACTGCTGCTAGTCGGTTCGATTCAATGATGACTTGACTAGTCCAGTCTAGCCACCAGTTGGACCATTAGTCCAGTTCGTTCAGTTATTGGGTCTTGGTTTTGGTTTTAGGCTCTCGGGCCTAATTTACAATCTCTGGTCCAATTCTCAAGTTTAATTACCCATTGAGCCAATTCTCTGACTTGAAAATTAACTTATAAAAATATTGTATTAATTTTAATTGATTTCATCAATTTAATTTTGCTTGATCTGTAACGCCCCAAATTTGGGCCTAGAAGGAATAGGCCTTGAGTGTGGGAACAGCTAGGAAACTTCACATAAATATTTATGTGTGCAAGAAAGTGACACAATTGACTGTCTACTTCAGCGGTTAAGTGATTTAGCAGTGCTTGGGAGTGTCTAAGAAGTCCTGGGTTCAAATCTATGTTTTAGTAAAATTTTAGTTTTTCCTTTAAGTGAACCTTGGCGTTGGCTGGAAGGCTTTATAATTATTTATGGTTAAAATATGACAAAGAAAGCATGTGGTCTAGTGGCAAGGTGGCCTTAGGAGTATACATGTGGTTTGAGGTTCAAGTCAGGGTATGTGCAAAAATTTTGGTTGTTCCTTAACAGTGTTGGAAGTAGATTCGAACTCTGTTGAATGAAAGTTTTAACTGGTCTTAGAGTTGTTATGGAGGATATCAAGGAGTGAATCAAGGAGGGATTTTAATGAAGTTCAAATTGGATGGTTAAGTGATTTATGGAGAAATTTTAGGAGGAAAAAGGGGAGTTTGAGGGTGAGTGGGTTTGTGCTGAATTTGCTAGGGGAACTCATAGATTCGGCTTTGGGGAGGGGGTGTGTTTTCATTTCAGTTATTGAGAGCATCTTGGGGTCTTTCAGGATTTGTTTGTGTTTCCTCTCTAAATTCGAGCTAGCATTTTGTTTTAGGAAGTGTTTTAATGTTTCGGTTTTGGCACTTCCTCTTCACTACTTAGCCGAATTCATCTCTTCCTCCTTCACCATTCTTTCATTCAGTATTCTCTCCATAACTCCATCTATTGGATTTTTTGTTTGAACTGACATTATTTACTTTTGTGAAGTGGTCGAATACCTCCATATATGTTCTTTGGGTTTCAAAACTTGTGAGAAGTGAAGGAGTTTATGAGTGTACGGCAAGCGTAGATTATATGTTACTCCAAATGGAGGTTTTCGATAATATGTTACGTAAAGAGATATCAATGGTGGCGAGTAGTAGCCATTTTGAGGGAGGATCAAGAATGGTGCCAACTAAGAATGGGGATGCAGCCCCTGCCTCCAAATTTAAGCAGCGTAAAGTGTCAGCTATTTGGGATTTTTCACCGGTGTGCGACAGGGTGGCTGAACCAATCTCTGGATCAAGTAGGCTAACTACAACCGACTGATCTAGTCAAGGGAGAGGTAATTTGTTGGACAAGTATTTTCGATAGAGGCTATTTTTGATAAGTTGATTGGGATTCGATTAACCCGATTGACAAGTGATTAATGGATTGCCTTAATTGAATGTAGGTCAGAGTTCTCGTGGGTCAATCACACATTTCGCAATCAGATGTGTATCCACACTATCTTAACCGTAAATCGGCAAAAGCTGAAAAGCCAAAAAAATACGGCACTTGATGCCACACGGGCGTGCGATCACATGTATGGTAATCCGAGCCCATGAAACATGGGCATTTGACTATAGAGGCCACCATGAGCAATCTCATGGGCTTAGGCCATTTTGGGCCACATTGGACCAAAATAAGCCGAGTGGGCCCAATGGGCTCGTGGGCTCTATACGAGTAAATCTCAAGGACATGTGGAACTTATTGGACCTAGCTATGTCGTTCACATGGCTAAGGTCATTTTTGGGCTTATTGGGCCACATGGGCATGTGGGCCCACATGGACCGCATAATGGGCCTTGGGCCCATTCACACTATTGACTGTTAAGGTAAGAATAACCGTAATACCCCTTTAAGGTAAAATGATTGTAATGCCCTTATAGGGTAAAATGACCATAATACCCTTATAGGGTAAAATGACCGTAATGCCCTTGTAGGGTAAATTGACCAAAATGCCCTTAGGGTAAAATGATCGTAATGCCCCTGTAGGGTAAATTGAATGTAATGCCCTGTAGGGTAAATTGATCGTAATGCCCCTGTAGGGTAAATTGACCGTAATGCCTTTGTAGGGTAAAATGATCGTAATGGCCTATAGGGTAAAATGACCATAATGCCATTGTAGGGTAAAATGACCATAATGCCCTTGTAGGGTAAAATAATCGTGATACCCCTATAGGGTAAAATGACCGTAATACCCGTATAGGGTAAAATGATCGTAATGCCCCTGTAGTGTAAAATGATCGTAATGCCCCTATAGGGTAAAATGACCGTAATGCCCCTGTAGGGTAAAATGACCATAATGCCCCTATAGGGTAAAATGACTGTAATACGTCAAATGACAGTAATACCCCTATATGGTTAAATGATCGTAATACCCCTGTAGGGCCCAATGACCGTGATCCTCTGTAAGGTCCAATGACCGTGATACCCTTGTAGGGTCAAATAACCGTGATACCCCTATAGTGTAGAATGACCGTGATACCCCTATAAGGTAAAATGACCGTGACGCCCCTGTAGGTAAAATGACTGTAATACCTCAGTTAGGTGAATTGAGTGATATACCCCTAAAGGGTAAAATGACTATTTTGCCCCTCAAGGGTAAATGATTGATTTGTCTGCGATGGAAATGATTGATTTGTCTGTGACATAAATGACTGATCTGTCTGTGATTTAAATGATTGATTTGTCTGTGATTTGTATGACTGATTCTGAGCATGGCATTTTGCATACACGACATACTGCATGGGGTTGGGATATTGTTATGGAGGAAGTACTGCACCGGTGGTTCTGCTGCAATCACTGTTACTAGTGGCTTCGCCACATATACTGTTGTTTGCAGATTTACTGCGATCTATTATTGAAAGCTTTATCGCGATACTGCTGCTAGCGCCTTTGTCGCGATGCTACCGATGGTCGTGTTCGATCATATCATCGCCATCGATGGCTTTGTGCCGATCATATTACCGTTACTGATGCTGTGTGTCGATCATATTACTACTACCGGAGGCTTTTTGCCAATCATATTACTGTACTCATGACGTTATAGCTATCCTATTTACGGCTCTTATCCATTCTGATTACTAACAACTTTGCTGCGATACTGATTAGTGCCGTAACTGGTGCTGATATTGGTGTGTTGGCTGGATTAGGATGGGGTGCATGATTGTATTGTTGCATTTACATTAATTTCGACATCAGATTGGGCTAAGGCCTACACTACATTCATTCGCTTTTAGGATAAAGCCCACGTTACATTACGAAAAGGGCTCGTGCCTGCATCATTATTGCATATATTATCGATCAATGATAGGGGATTACACACTGAGTTTTCATAAAATCACCCTTTCTTTTAACTGTACATATAATCCCCAACCTTAGACAATTTGGAGCCACAAGGACTCAAAAGTGGCCACATGTTCGCTGATGTTCTGCTTTAGACTTATTTACTTACATTTATTATTGAGTTATTGATTCTGTAATAAGGCCTCTTAAACTGAAGTTATGTTATTTTGGATTTATTTATTTGATACTTAACTGATAGTGATAGAACGCTGGTTTTCAAAAAGATTAACTGTTTTCAAAACACCACATTTTCACAACATTTTGGATATTGCTTCCGCAACAAACAATGTTTTTAAGAGTAATGAACTTTTAAAATGGATAAGAATTGGCTAGAATGAGTTGAGTTTTAACAAAGTGGCTTTAACCTTCTTACGGGTTTTATCAACAAGAGCAACTTTCCAAAGAGCACTCCAATGTGACACCGCCAGATTCAGCCATAACGTCTAAGCCGAGTTTGGGGTGTTACATGATCAAAATTATTTTTTTCCAAAAATCACTTAGATTTTCCAAATTAATTTTTCAAGATAATTATTTAATCAAATTCTCTAGTTAAACAATTCTCACGACCACCTAATTTAATTTCACATCAAATAAATTGACACAATTAAATTATTCCTAAAGTCGTATAATTTTCTTCTGATTCAAATCCAGTCTGATCGAGCTTTTGTTGAGCTAGCAAAGGGGCCAATTGGACATATATAATTAGGCTTTAGTGATTGCAATTATGTTCAAAGCATCATTTCGATAATTCGCAGTTACATAATCATGGAGTCAGTCCACAAAAAGTAACATGATTGAAAAACTCCTTATAGTATACTCTTTACTAAAATAATTCATCCAACAACTTTGTCCAATGACATCGTCATGTGCGCGGTACCCTTATATGATAGCCTTAATTCCTTTGAGTTAAATCCGTTCACTCAATACAATCCTATTTTATCTCACTATTACTATTGTGTCTTCTTAATGATTAATATGATCACTGTCAACAAATGACTATGATAAATTGCTGATTTGAGAACAAGCAACCTATGGCCATGTTCCATATTTATCAATCCACACAATGCCAATGAGAGGATACCATTAACTCTTTAATTGAGGTATGAATTCCATTGTTGCTAGTAAAACCATGCCATATAGAAGTCATGTATCCAACATACCGACTATAGGCTCGACCATGTACACAAGTCTCCACTTATATCAAAGCACATGAGTTGCATATGCATGGTTACTGACAAACTTAGGATTTAGGTAAATCACACCATGAATGTCACAAGTGAATTAATTCACAAACAAATTTAGAATTAATTCATCTTGGGTTTAGTCCAATGTATCATTCTACCATTGAATACATCTATGTCTTTACTCTTAGAGTCAACTGCTTCAATAGCCAAGACTAGCCATCTCCTCTATTGGAATTGTAAACGACAAAATAATCCTTCTCAGTATTTATATCAAATACTCATTTTGAATTTTTTTTTACAGGATTACAGACTCATTTAGATTATCTATTGAAGTAAGTTGTCTTTCTCGTTATGTAAACATTTTTCAGAATCCTACATATCTTTAGTTTGAACTTTAGACAATCAATGAGCTAGTATTTGCTAGTCACAATTTTGCTATGCATGGAAAATATAAAAGACATAAATACAAAAGACATAATAGTAAATAAATAAAAAATAGTTACATGTTTAGTACAATATGGCCATATTTCCCAAGAATCTCCCACTTCCCTAGTGAAGTAAAGGAGTCATTTTTCTCATTCACATATCCTTGGCATGTTTGTCAAAAATCCTAGTTACAAGAGTATTAGTAAATGGATCTACAAGGTTACTTTCAGAAGCTACTTTCATCACATCTACAATTTCTTTGGCTACTGCCTCTCATATCAAGGGATACTTTCGATCAATGTGTTTTGCCCTCTTGTGACTTCTCATTTCCTTGGTATTTGCTATTGCAACATTGTTATCACAATAAAATGTTATAGCTTTTTCCATACCAGGCATAACTTCAAGTTCGGTTGAGAACTTTCGAAGTCATATTGCTTCTATCATTGCCTTAGAAGTAGCCACATACTCGTCCTCCATAGTAGAGTCATCAGCCAAGTTTGTTTTACACTTCTCCATACTATAGCTCCAAGGCCTAGAATGAATACATTTCCCGACATTAATTTCCTCGAATCTTTATAGGTTTGGAAGTCTGAGTCTGTGTATCCAATAGGAGTAAGGTCCTCCCTAGAATACACAAGCATATAATCCCTAGTTCTTTTAAGATACGTTAATTTATGCTTTACAACTTGCCAATGCTTGTGTAACGTGTAGGTTTGTGCAAGTGTACACAGTCGTTATCAAGTAATAAGTAAGTATGGAGCTATCATCTCCACAGGGATTGTATTTGTGCTAAGTCACTTAATTTGTAAAATTATATTAATAATTTGGTAAATAAAAACACAATATAGTTGAGTAGTGTTGATTAAAATATATTAAATTACATACAATGATCCTTAATGCAAATTATCCTAAGTATGCAAACTATATGAATGAAATAGATTTTAGTAAAATTAAACACAATTTGCAACAATTATAACATAAATAAAATAAGACAATTAATTTAATTAAACTCAATTTATTATCAACATGATTAATAGCATTCAGAAAAACATTCCATGGCAACTCGATCTTTCATGAGTTTGGAAACCACATTAGGTCCTTTCAGAATCCTTTACTTAGTAAATACGTATTTTACTCATCCTTATTTACTAAGGGTTTCTTAGCATTCGTGTGAGGTGACAGGGACGTGTCAGGTTTGAAATAGTTTAATCACACAAAACGAAAAACTATGCAGATAATAGAGCTTGGTTAGAGTTGTTATGCAACCTACAATTTAATCGGGTCAAGATCTAAATTGAGCACGCACATTTCAATTATGTGTCCATTAGCCGTCGTCTGGTCAGTATTGCTCAGCTAATTCAAGTGCATTTCAATCATGTATGAACAAAATACAGACTTGATTTTAATTGAAAACATGATCGATTGTGGTATAAACATTATAAACATGAATAAAATAAATAATATTTAATCAAAGAAATCATCCTAGCTTAAATAAAATTAAGCTAACATTGTTGTAAAAAAGAACAAAGAACACATAGCAAATATCTTTAGATTAAATTAAGGAAAAGAAAGATTAAACCCAATTCAGAGTGGTTGTCACGCAAGACTCAATCGACGAGGCTCCTTTGTTCCTTTGCTTTGCTCCATTGCTGATGGCTCTCCAAGGTGGACGACCAAGGGTTCTTTAAGAGGCTTGATTCTAACTTAAGAGGGTTAATGCTCAAACCTCATTTTATGAATGATTTGGTTTCCTACCAAACCCAACCAACAGATGGTTTCTCCGACAATCTACCACACCGATAAAAGAAAATGCTTAATCCTTAAAGACCTTGGCTTAACAAAACTAAGGAATAGACTAACAAAACCAACCCTTACCACCACTTACCAACCGCTCACTCAAGTGGAATCGCTTCGAGATTCGGAGACCCTATCATAAAATGGTTCCAAAACAAACGACAACACATTTCCAACTAATGCCGAATCAACCTTACCTTGCAAAAGTCATTGGAGAACAGGGAGGGAAAAGAAATAGGCATTCGGCCTAGCACTAACCTTTCTCCAAAAACCCGATTGGACAGAAAAAGAGAAAGGATCCACACCACACCAATATCCGGCCAAATAAGAAAACTACTAGATGAGGGAAAGTTTCACTATGGATGCTTAACACTACCTATGGTTCTTGGGTGGTAAGAAGGAAAGAGAAGGAGTGAAATGGAGATGAGGTTTCGCAAGAAGGATTTGAGAAGAAGAAAGATAATGGATGAGGAAGGTACTTTCGATTTGGAAGAAAAGAAAGAGAGAGGTGTTTTGAAGAACAACTTTCGCGCTATCAAGGCTTCAAGAGAAAAAGTATGGAAGAGAGAATGCCATTTTGCTAACACAAATGCAAAAGAACACAAAAAGAAAAAGGAAGAGAGCATTCTACCACACACAAACAATTTAGGAGACAATTTTCTAAGGTGAAGGTTACTTTGGTTTTGCAAATGGAAAATAATTGAGACTTCTTTGAAAAATTTGGCTACACCTAGACTAAAGTCAAAAAGTCACACAAATTGCCCACAAGAAATTTTGGCACTCCACCTACTCACTTACCAACCTACCACTCACCCCCATGAAGACCCCAACATTCACCACTACCCACAACACTCTATGGCCACTAATTCAAACCGATTTGAATTAGTCAAACCCCAACTCACTTCTTAATTCACTCCTTGCCCACCATTTAAACAAGTTTGAACTAGTCCACCTCCACAAATCACTCTCCACCCACCATTCAAGTGAATTAACTTGGTCCATGGCGAGTTTGAACACCAACAACTTCTCCTCCTCCATGTCAAAATGGAAGCAAATGTGGGACTCTCGCAACTTGAACTCAGACCTCCTTCCCCGCAAGTGACGCCAACTCAAGCTCCAAGTGGCGCCTAGCTTGCCACTCCAAGCTCCTTTCTTGTGCTAAAATTCACCAAAGAATACTTATTAACCCCAATTCTTCTTAGCTCCTCTCACCTAAGCCTAAAACTAAAATTTTTCCTACCTCTCAAAGCTTACACCAAAGCTTACAACTAAGCACCAAAACATCAAGAACAACAACATAGCAAGCCAATAACATGCAAACAATGCCATAACAAAATAGTCCCTATCCTGTGATATTACGCTTCTAATCCCTTAAAATAATTTCGACTCAAATTACCCGGGTCTTAAGGTATTGCTGCCTCATTATATCCTCAGTTCCCACGTAGCTTCTTCCACGCCATGATTTCGCCATAGCACCTTTACCAAAGGAACGACTTTCTATGCGTAACCTTTACATCCCAATCTAGAATCAGACCGGTTCCTCCTCTATGGTCAAATCCGGATTCACCTCAACATCTTCCACTCTTACGACATGCGATGGATCCGAACGACATCGCTTAAGCATCAAACATGGAACGTCGTGAATGATTAGCTTCACCGGCAATTCAAGTCGATACGCCACGGCCCCACACGCCCTCAAGACCTTATACTACTCAATAAACCTCGACTTAACTTGCCTTTCCTCCCGAATCCTCAACACTTTCTTCCATGGCGAGACCCTTAGAAAGACCTTATCACCCACTTCAAGAAACTCTATATCTCACGCTTGAGATCGGCCAGAAGACTTCATCGTCTCAAGCTTCCTTCAACCGAGCTCAATCAACTTAACCTTTGTCTTGGCCCTCAAGAATCAACTCGTCCCAACAACCGACGCTCACCCAACTCAAAGAAGTAGGTGAGCGACACTTCCTACCATACAACGCCTCATATGGTGCCATCTTGATGCTTGCTTGGTAACTATTGTTGTAGGCGTAACTCCCGCTAATGGTAGAAACTCTTCCCAACTACCTTCAAGTCCAGATACAACCTCGAATATATCCTCTAAGATCTCAGATAACCTTTTTCGATCGCCCATCGATCATGGGTGAAATGCCATGTCGAATCCAACCATGTACCAGAGACCTGCAACGCTTCCTAACTCGATGTAAATCGGATCTCTATCCGAGATGATCGACATCGCACACCGTGCCACTTCACTATCTCGACACATACAACGCTAACCTCTCAAGTGAGTAATCCACCACCGGATAAAGTGAGCCGATTTAGTCGACAATCCACAATTACCTAAATCAACTTTTTGCTAGCGAAGAGGTAATCCAATCGATTTAAATCTATAGTTATCTTTTCCGCTAAAATCTCTATGAAGAGATGATGCTAGGTGTGGGAATGGAAAATGCTAAGAGAAATTGGAGAGAAGAGAGAATGAATGATAAGAATGAATAAGAAATGATTGAGGGATCTTATTTATAGGTGAGGAGAGGGGGATAGTTTGTTAAAAATAGTGGATGTTAACCTCTTCAAATCTCCTCAAATTGTGGTCGGCCATGCTTAGTGGCTTTTGACTTAATTTTTTTGCTTGATTTTTAAGCAATTTTGGATGCCACACAACTCAAGACTGAGACTCGGTCAATCGTAAATCTTCAAGGAAATCTCTAATATTTTCAACACTGCAAAAACCTTGTGTAATTAAACCAAAGAATGGTTTAAATGGACAGTCATGTAGCCGAATATTGGGTTGACTTGGTCTCCAATTTGGATAGTTTTGTAATCCAGCAAAGCTATCAGACCTGTCCAGAATAAATCAACAACTTAGAGGACCAACGAATAAAATTTATCCAATTTAATTAATGAATTAAAACCCAAATTATTAATGAAATATTTTAAAATGAATTATTAAATATAATTTTATATTTTATTATTTAATTTAATCATGCATGGTCCACTTTATGTCTTAAAAAGTATAATATATTCAAATTAATATAAAATAAGCCATTTATTGCATGAAAACTATATAATAAAGCATAAAATCACATTTTAATAATTTCTATATCCTAATTTCATATTTTCACATATTTCATTAATTTATTAAACAATTATTTAGTTTTGAAAATAGATTTAAGTAAAAAGGTGATAAATTACATAGGAAAAATCCTATATATTTTTTCGTTTACAGCTTGTGATCTTAATTCGCCTGATATCGACTAACCATTTCTACTGCGAAACGTATATCTAGACATGTACAAAGCATCGCATACATAAGGCTTCCAACTGTCGAAGCATATGGAACCTTACTCATATGCTCACTTTCTTCTGACTGTCTTGGGATAGTCATCTAAAGAAAGATGAAAACCTGATGCAGTCAATTGAATGCCTACCTTTGTTACCCGGCCTGGTCGCCAAGCCTAGATACGAGATTCCACACCACCATGTCGTCTCATGTACATTGAATAGGATGCTAGATTCAAGCTAATCAATCATCTTTTGTTAACACCTTACAAGTGCTAAGTTGTCTAAATAGTTAATTAATAACTTTACATGCAAATCATTCGTTAATCGATCATACACACAGCCAGAATCATGCATAAAGGATAAGAAACAAAATTCCATAAAAATATCCATAGGTATCGATACTGTTATCCAGGTGTCAATATTTCCCTTGAGTGGTTTGATACCACTTGGAAAAATGGTACCAAGTGAGCATACTATTTCTTGATTAAAAACCCAACTATTAGAAAATATCGGTACCATTGAACAAAGTATCAATATTTACTCCCTAAGTATCGAGCAAAGGTATCAATACAAAATCTCTATTCTGTCTCTTATGCGTTTTAATTTACAGAGGTATCGATTTTCAAAGCCCAATATCGGTACCTTTGTCACTAGAGCTAAAAATATAGCATAGAAAAGCAATTAATTCATCTCAAAAAGCTTCTAAACTACATGCATCAAGTACTAAGTTAAATAACCAATCATAAGACTTAAGCAATAGTATGAAATACCAAAAACGAGTCCAAACAATTATCATCATGCAAACTTTAATATATACAATCCTAAGCAATAGTAATAAAATGATATTCTTAGAAACCAAGTCAATTTTTTAGAAATGAACTAACTTTAATAAGTCTACCACATTACCTGTTTGTCCAAAACAAATAAAAATAATAAAGCACCTACAAAGAATAACAAGATTTCTTTGGAAACACACCACCCACACCGTGACGCCACTGATATGCATATGTTGAAATGAGTGGGTGAGCTTTAACAAGCCCAGTGAATGCAATAATTTCCACGACGCAAACATATTGTCATGCAACACAACCAGTCATTTACTCACAAGTACCGCATTCTTAAGTCTAGCATCATATAGTATTAAATCATGCATCATCTAACAGTTCATTCTCACAACGCATACACACTCATTTAAGCATACCTCACATAACACATAGATACATATCTCCAGAGATATAAAAGACAAGATAGATTGGCACTTGAGTTATGAAACATATAGTGAGCTCTATCATCACACATCGGATACGTGGATCTCCGTTTCACCATTTAGACTCATAGAGTCCATGTAACGACCCAAATTTGGGCCTAGTAAGATTGGGCCCGTTGGGCCTTGGGCATAGAAGCGTTTAAAATTTTTGTGAACAAGAGAACGACACTAATACAAGTTGGACCTGTTAGATGAGTGATTTTAGAAGGTTAGGGGGCCTCTGTGAAGTCCCGGGTTCAAACTTGGGTTTAGGAAAATTTTGGTTTTAGGTGAATAAAACCCTGGGAGTTAGTAGGTAGGCTTTAAGAATAAAATCTGGAGAAAAATAACACAAAAAGGAGTTGTGGTCTAGTGGCAAATGACACCACTAGGGAGTAAGGGAGTGATGCCACAGGGAAGCAAGGGGATCCAAGGTTCTAGTCTTGGTACTTGCATTTCTTTTAGATTACCTTTTTAAATGGAATTAGACTTGGGTTATAGACTTATCTTTAGTTGCGTATGTTTTAAGACACAAGAAATGTAGTGGCAAGGTGGTTGTGGCGTCATTGGCAGAGCAGGGAGGGAAGGAGTTTGAATCCTATGAAGGGCAAGTGGAGGCTTTTATTTTGCTCAGGAGATGACAAGAGGTTGTGTTGGAATCAAATTCTGATGGAGGAGTGTTTGAATTGGTCAAGGTGGTTGGGTGTTTTCGAATGGAAGATGGAGAGTGAATTGGGGAGAGATTGTAGAGGAAATCAAGGGATTATTGTGTAGGTAGAGTTGGCGAATATGGGGAAGTGAATAGGGGGTTTCGGCTAAGGATTTGGCATCTTGTAAAGGGCATATTTGGTTATGTCAAAGGGAGTGCCAATTTTCTTTGTTTTGTCTTTGGGAAAAAGGTGGTCATTTTTAGCATTTTGGGACGTTTTCAAGTCATTTGTTTCCCCTATGAACCTCTGCCGAATGTACTCTATTGCACTCATTCCTCCTATTTTCTTTCTCTTCCAAATTCCTAGAGGTATTCTCCTTCACTTCTTCCTTCTCTTCTAATTCTTCTGAAGGTGTCAAATTATTCACTTCTTTACTTCTCTTTTCTCCTTATTTCTCCTCCTCAATTCTCATCTTCTTAACCTTCCCTCCACTTTTACCCGAATACCTACATTTCTCTCCTTTTTCTCACATTACTCTTTTCTCTCTTGAATCATTTTCTCTCCATAGCCAAACCTTCAATCATCAGCTAGCTTCTTTTCCCTTCATCTACGGTTGTGCAAGAAGTGTGACAATTGGTAAGTTATGGATTTTCTTTGTTTGTAACTTTGTTCCCATTCGATTTCTGCTTTAATAATCTTATGCTATCTCTTTCACTCTATGGCTAAGGTTACCTTAATTTTTATGTGTTGTGGCCATCATTGGGTTTGCGATTTCTATAAGGCGAAGGGGAGCAAGTGGGTTTGTGCTAATCAAGTCTTGACTGCAGACTCTTTGTTCAAAGAAGGTAGGTACAATTTCATATAGATTGGATTGGCTGAATGTACCATATGTGGGTGTTGAGTGGTATGCAGTTTTAGTCACACTTATGGGTGTCTTTTGGTACAGATTCTTATTAGTGACGTGAAGCCAATCTACCGTGCCTAGTGAACTAGGTGTTTTGGGTCGTTTACTCAATCAAGGTGAGGGGAATGTTTTGGGTTAGTTCTTTAAGTGATTAACCTTAAAAATATTTGGCTAATAAGGAATTTGATGATCTGTAGGGTTGATTTGAGGGGCGAATCGTATGTCGCTCTAAGGTGTGTAATCTCACACCCATTCCGGTAAGCGCTTGTGATGTTCTGTGAATTGGCCAAAAAGCCGAAAAGTCAGCAACTGTCATCACTCGAGCGTGCAAGCGCTCGTAGTGGTAAATCGAGATATGAATCATGACGTTAAGTTGTTAAGGGTGCTGCGATCACTCTCGCAGTACTAAGGCAGTAACGGGTCAAATGGGCCCAATGGGCTATCCGACCCATTTGGGCCAAACTATTGGAAAACTAGCAAATGGTAGGCCAGAATGCAAAATCTACAAATCTAAAACCGAAACCATCCGTTTTGGGCCACACGAGCGTGTGGGCTGTTTGTGCCTAGAATGGATTTTAGGCCCAATAGTTTCGTAGAGACCCAAAAAGGGTTTCGTGTCACTCGAGGCGACAGTAGGTCTTCAAGAAAGGCTGTTAGATGGTAAAATTATCGAAATACCCCTAGACGGTAAATGATCGTTATACCCCTAGTGGTAGTTTTAGTGATATGTGTGTGATATTTATATGACCGTTTATAATTGTGACATACTGCATACACGAGATATTTATGTCATGACATCATGCATTGGGTTGGGTTTTGATGATCGGAGAAGTGTAATCTAGTGGCTCTACCACATGTTCTGGTGGCTCTGCCACAATTTGTATAAGTTGCTATGCCACGTATATTCTGTTATTCTGGTGGCTTCGCCACAAATTCTACGATGATCAGCTTGACTGCCATCGAGGTGTGTAGCGGATGGACGGGTCGATTTAGAAATCCCCACAGGTGTGTTGGGCTAGTACGGGTGGTGTATAGTGGATAGATTATTAGGTTGGGCTGCATACTTTGTTGCATTATCATGTTTATAGGGCTAAGGCCCAGATTGTTACCGAATAGGCCTTCGGCCCAGTCTGCTTCTGCATGGGCTTCGGCCAAGTTTACTTTTGTATGGGCTTTGGCCCAGTCTATTTTCGTATGGGCTCGGGCCCAGTAGCTGATCAATTAGGGGATTACACAATGAGTTCTCGTAACTCATCCCTCTGTTTTACCTTGCAGGTGATCTCCAGCATTAGAGGATTTGGAGCCTTGGAGGACTCTGTGGTTGCCATACGTCGGGAATAATTCTCGGGAACTTAGTAAATTTTTTATTTTGCTTTATTTTAGTTTTATTTTATTTTGGGTAAGTAATTTTGTAATAAGGCCGTTGGTATAATTTCTCTTAAGTTTTCCTTAATAGCTGCTTAATTTATGAATACGTAGTTTTCTTAAAATGACACCTACTATTTTCAAAAATATTACATTTTCGCAATTTACTGAATTTGATTTTTGTTATAAACAAGTTTTGGGAATAGTAATAATAATAACAACAATAACATTTTTACAAGTAAACCACAAAAAAACAAGTTTGATTTTTCACAAACGACAAAGCTCAAAGTTTTAAAAAGAATACGAACAATTTTTAATGAACACGCAGTTTTTAAACAACCCTTCTATGTGACATGCTAGATCCGGTCATAACGTCTAGGCTGGGTTTGGGGTGTTACAGTCAAACATGTCCTAAAAGTGAAGCATTTAATTAACACTCTCCTTATTTCCTCTTACATGTCCCATTGAATGGAGCTTAGCCCTCTTTCCCTTATCCCTCTAAACATGTCCCAGGGCCTCAATGCCCAAAACCACTATACATATAAGTGAGTACTCACAATCCTACGGCATGCCAACTATATCCAATGGTTCCAAGATCACAAGGCCAAAATATCTGAAAAACGACACATGTTACTTGCCAATTATCCGTGTATTAATATTGCATGTTTGTATCTTTTGCAAAACATTAGCATAGTCATATAACATACATATTACACATGTATTTTATGTACATAATTGCTCTTTACACTAATCACCATATCCACATATCTCATATCATGCATATTATATAACGACATAACCACAAGACAAGTATAGTTTCAAGAAACCTTACACTAGGAACTTAGAGTAGGGGTTTAGGCTACATCTAAATTCCCAATCAACACATGGCTCCTATTTACGAGTAGCAATTTTGTACACTCACCACTTTATGCTTTTTTTGAAAATCGAAAGCTCAACTAATGCTTCCCTAGCCTTTAGCAAGCTCTAATGAATCAAGCTTTACACACATGAATCATGCAATAACCATAGTCAAATATCAACCCAGAATCCACTCAAACCAACTAAACACAAGCTTTAATCTAAGTTCTCATGTGGCTTAAATTATGAACATAACAAACTTTATGTAACACCCCTAACCCAAGCATCGTCGCTGAATAAGGTTAAGAGGCATGACTAAACTTATAACATAATTCAACATTCATAATCATATCTCATTCAAATACAATCACTTTATCTCTTAAAAAGGGCCTACTAGGCCTTAAACATGCTTTAGAAATGGTTCGGGACTAAATTGATAATTCAGAACAAATTGGGAAACTTAGAAAAATTTTGTTTCAAACAAGGGACACACGCCCATATGGGCAGGCCGTGTGTCTCACAAGGCAACTAGACACGCCCGTGTCATCAGTCGTGTGAAAACAGGGGGTACATACTGACTTGGGTTACATGGCCAACCACACGCCCATATGTCTAGCTCGTGTGCCTTTCGAAGTGGCCACACACGGTCGTGTGCCAGGCCGTTTGCTAGGCCGTGTCAAACCTTTAGGGTATACTGACTTATGCAACACGGTCAAGTCACACGCCCGTGTGCTAGGCCGTGTGCCAATTAGGGGGTATACTGACTTGTGCCACAGGGACAATCACACGCTGTGTGTGAGATCATGTGGAGCATACTGAATTCATTTTAATCTCAACACTAGGGGACACAGGCTGAGACTCACGCCCGTGTCTCTGTCCATGTGGACAAAAATAGGCTATTTGTAAAGCCATATTGCCACCCTATTTTTACATACCTACACAAGCATAATTTGCAACATTTTTAACTTAATAGGCAGCCAATCCATAACATTTCATACACATATTTGAACACTTATATGCAACCAAAGCATTATACTAGGTGAAGCCAAATCAAATTGCTTTACCTTATACCACAACATCTACCAAAGTCACTAGTTCAAGTAACCATAACTATCATATTTATAACTAGCCTATACATGCCATATTTACATATATATCCATGAGTTCAAAAGTACCAATTGGCAATTGGATAGTGCGATGCATATCTCGACTTTATCCAAATCGAATGAGCTATTGAACCTCTATAAATCAAGGATGTAACATCCTGATTGAATGGGCCCATGTATTTTGTGTGTCGATGGTTTAAAATATTAAATTGAGGGTTAGGGGTCCAGATTGGGCTTAGGAATGGGCTGAAACCTTGGTTAAAATATTCTGTTTAGCCACCATAGGATTTGAAGGTAGGTATCTGTGTTTAAAATATCAAGTTGGGCTTGAGGCCCAAAGTAGAATGGCACCGTAAGGGAGTAAAGGGTGGCGTCATTAGTGGATGGAGAGGGCCCAAGTTTTGGTCACTTGGAGCCTAAGTTATTGGGCCAAATTCGGCACTTAAAAGAGAGTAAGGGGGGACGGCAACAAGGCTAATATTTAGGGATTTTTAATGTCTAAAATATGTGGATATTATGTTGATAAAGGAGGGAGGAGTTAGAGCTAATTAAGTCTCTTTTGGATGTGAGTTTTGATAAAGATAAGAGAAAATGTAATATCCCGGGTTAAGGGCTATTTTGTTTTGGCATTGTTTGCATGATTAATTGCTTGCTATGATGTTGATTGGGTGTTTTGGGACTTAGTTGTAGGCTAGGAGTGAGCCCTGAGTAGGTGGTAAATTTTTGTTTTGGGCTTTAGGGATAGGAGTGAAGGTCTTTGGGGTTTATAATTAACTTAAGTGAATTTTAACACAAGGATTGAGTTGGCAAAGTGGCAGAAGGCGCCACTAGGAGCTTGTGGTTGGCGTCAAAGGCAAGGGAGGAGAGGTCTTGTGTTCGAGTTGCATAATGCCCTATTTTGACTTCCATTTTGGACAACATGGAGGAAGAGGTGAAGGCAATTCAATTCTTCTTTGGACTTAGTCTTTACATTCGGAAGAGGGTGGAGAGTGAAAGTAGGAGGAGACTTGGTAAACTCATTTGAATTGGTGGTGTGAGAGTAAATGGGGAGATTTGGCGGATTTGGTGAGAGTTTGGGGAAAGGGATGTGTGGCGGTTGGTGATTGGAGTGAGCGAAATTTCTTTTGGCTTTGGTGTTTTTTTCTTCTCCTTGGTCAAAACTCTTTTGGGTAAACAAGTTTTCTCCTAGTCACAAACGAGCCAAAATTTGCAAGTCACTTCTTCTTCATTTTTTTTTTCATCTAAAGCCGAATGCTCAAGGAGCTTTTCGACAAAATTGTTTTGCATCTCTAAACTTGGTGAGTCGAGTGTTCTTTTGCACTCCTCTTCCTTTTGTCATTTGTGTAAACCGAAACCCCAAGCACCCTCACTGCCGAAATTCTACCTTACTTTTCTCTTTTATTTTTCATTTGAACAAAGCCGACCCTAGTATCCTTTTCAACTCTTTTCTCTTTCAAATTTTGTTAGCCGAAAGTTTCCCCTCTCCATTTCTTTTTCTTTTCCAAGAAAGAACCGAAGGTGTCTTCTTACTATTGTTCTTCCCATTTTGATTCTTGGCCGAAACCTCATCTCCAAAACACTTTCTCTCTTTTCTTTCACACAAAACCGAAAGCACCCTCATCTTTCTTTATATTCTTTCTTCTTCCAAAAAGCCTTTTTGGCCGAACCTTACTACAACCCTTGCTGTTTTTCTTTTCATTTTTCCTTGTAAACTTTTCTTTCTTGATCAAGGGTGGTAGCTGAATCTACTTCTCCTGTTAGATTCTTGTTACAATCGGTCTTCTAAGAAGGTAAGTGCTAGGCCGAATGGCCCTTTCTCCTTTCTCTGGTACTTTGCCGATTGTTAATATGGTTAAGTGCCGATTTCGATATCTATTAAAAAGGTGTTAACTTCTTGCTATGGTAATCGCTTTTCGTATAGGGTCCTTGGGTTCGAAATCAAGCAAGGAGAGGCTTCTTACTCTGTTAAACAATCGGTAAGTGGTGGTAAGAAGGGGTGTTGGGATCCGATTTCGTTTAGTTTTCCTTAAGTTAAGTCATGAGGAGAGATTAACCATTATTTTTTCTAGGGTGTGATCGGTTGGTAAGAAGCATTATTGGTTGGGTTGATTGGAAACCGAACCATTCGCAAAGGTAGGATTTAACGCAACCCCTTGGGTTATTTACTTTGTTGGTAGAATGGTAATGAGTTAGTGTTAACCCTTTTGTTGGCGAATGTAGGACCAGCCGTTGAGGTGATCAAAAGATTTCAATCGGTTCTTAGGCTTTAATCTTGATATATCGGTGTGTAAACTAACACACTTGCCTTAACTTAATAATGTGATAACTTTGTTGTGTAAGTGAAGCAGTGTGATTGATTATCTCGATACCCATTGAGGTATGGATACGAATTCGGGTAAGTCCGTTTCATTATGAGTTATGTGATGATGATGATATCATGATTTTGATACTTTGAGATGCCATATTAAGCATGTGAGCATGATAGCATGATGGCACGATTTTGCATCTAGTATGATATGTGATTGGGTGATATGAGAGGAGGGGAGTATGATATCCGTGTCTTTGGGACACCGTGTCTTTGGGACACCAGAGGTTTGGCACCTCCAAGTGGTTTGGTACTACAATGATATTTTGTGACTTTGGGTCACGGAGGTTTGGCACCTCATTGTCTCATCCCATGGCTTAGTACCACGATGGGTTGGCCCCACGATTGATTATACGGATTGACGCGGTGATTTGGTATCACACGATGGGTTGGCCCCATCATCGATTTGTGACTACAATCACCAGTGATTTGGTATCACATTGTGTCTTTGGGACACCGAGGTTTGGCACCTCATTGCGACTCGTCCACGTGGTTTAACACCACCGTGGGTTGGCCCCACTTTTGAGATATGGGATCGTCGCTAGTGATTTGGTATCACACGATGGGTTGGCCCCATCATTGGATTATTTGTGACTTGGTCACGATGGTTTGGTACCACAAGATGGATATCGTGACTTTGGGTCACGGTGGTTTGGCACCACCGGTGGTTTGGTACCACACGGGGTAGAAAAGGCGATATGGTTGGTTAGGAGCGGGTGCATTATTTGCATTATTCTTTATGATATGTGTGTTGGCATGTTATCTGGGAGAGGGAATTATACACCGAGTCTTGCGACTCACTCTCTCCTTTGACTATTTCGGTGACACATAGACGCGGACATGGAGCCGGGATGGACTCGAGGTGCTCATGCCATGCTAATAAAGATTTGCTCGGACTTTGATGAAATTTTGGTACTTAAGTTTTTATTACTATTTGGTTTTATTTTGGGTTGTAAAAGGCCTTTTAAAAATTTCGGGTTGCTTATTTATGCTTAAAGTAAATATTTAGTATGCCTTAACGAATTAACTCGGTTAAAATGTGCGAAAATTTGGAAAGATAATGATTTCAAAACTACAAAAGCGACATTTTTAAACTATACCATCGGGTATCACACTAAGATTTGGAATAAAAGAGAGCTCAAATGTTTTCTAACTTAATCACGATTTTCTACTAAGACAAATGTTTTTGTAACAATGAGAAAACAACTTAAACTTCTTAACAAGAAAAACCTGTTTTGTCTACCTATCAAAGTAAGTTTTCAAAATTTTCGGGTTTTCAAATACATCATCAAACTTTAATCAAACCCACTCAACTTTTCTTCAAATATACAAACTAGCGAAGTGTTCTTCTCCCACTTTTAAACTCAAACCTAAACCTTTCAAAAACCTTTTTCCCTGTAACATACCAGATTCGGTCATGGTGTATTGACCGGGTTTGGGGTGTTACATTTGTGGTATCAGAGCCAGTTCAAAGGCTCGGCTGTGGGCCCGAGGCCCAAAATGTTTTTAAAAGTCTGTTTTAGGTGTTTTATTTTAAAAGCATGGTTTGAAAGGCATGGCACCGAGTCTCCGGCACCAGTCCGCCCAAGTAAGTACCCCGTACTATTTGTTGTGATATTAATTGATATGATTGGTTGGCTAGTAAGACTACTTTAAAGACTGAAACTGATAGGACATTGTGGACTCGCGAAAACGAAACTTCTTTAATAAACAAAGCTCATAAGACTTTGCCTTTAAATAGTGGAATAATAGTGATACATAAAATTCTTTAATCGGATGCGATTTAGTCATGAGTACCAGGTGGGCGTGGTCGTGGGCGTGGTCGCGGTAGGATGACGCTTCGAGCCCGTAGGTTCGGTCGTGGTTCGAGAACGAGATCTTGGTTACGCCACCACCGGAGGTGGTGAGTTCCAAGAGCAGACCGGCGATGACGCAGTGTCACGAGCGATCTCGCGGGTTTTAGAACGGGTAGTTGGAGTAGGTGGAGGTGTAGGAGCTAGGAAGTGCGTGCTAAGCGACTTGAACACGGGCCGAGTTCTTCCGGTGTCTCGGTGTTGCTCCTAGACTCGCTGAATCTTGGGCTGAAGCGACAGAGCGGATCATGGATGATCTGACCTAATCTTGAAGAGAAATTAAAGGGATCGTATCACTTCTCGAGATGAGTCATACCGGTGGTGGCTCCTTTGTTGGAACAGGGCGGTTGAAGATTTGACTTGGGACTATTTCCGGCCGCTATCAAAAAAGTACGTCGGAGCTAACTATATAAATGAGCAGAGGAAAGCATTTCGAGGTTAGTTTAGGGAGCAAATTTGTGCCGAGTACGAGGCGAGTTTCTCGATCCGAGTCGGTATGCCAGGGGTATGGTGGCCACTGAACATGAGAGGTGCGTTCGTTTGAGGATGGCTCGAGAGACGAACTAAGGTCGATAATTGCGCCCAAAGAGAGCGTGAATTTGCTTGTCCTAGTTGAAAAGGCAAAGGTGGCCGAGGCATTAAGGAATCTGTGAGGCGGTATGGACGAGAACCGACACAAGAGGAGTTTTGGATCTTCCGGCCATCGAAATCAGCAGAAAAAGAGCTAGACCGAGTGGGCCAAATCGGTCGAGTAGGTTTGTTCTTTGCTAGGCGTGGACCGCCGCAGATGTAACCGCTATGGGAAGGCTCATTGGGGAGGATGTTGGGTGATGGTAGAGGCTATTTTGAGTGTGGCTCACTGGACCACAGCGTGAGGGACCTGTCCGCAAGTTAGCTAGGATTCATTCGAGAATCGGGCCGTAATCAAGACTGAAATAATGGACCACCGCAGAGGGGGCGAGGTAATGGCGAGGAGGTAACTAGATTGGGTCGGGGTCGTGGAGCACCCCAAGAGGTACATGTAGTTCGAGGCCGACAAAGGGTTGGTGTATCTTTGCGAGGCGCCGAGAGGAGCGGCCTTGCACCGGACGTCATTACAGTGACGCTTTTAATATTTGGTTCTCCATTTATCGCTTTAATTGATGTGGGTTCAACATATTCATATGTTGCAAGTAGCATAGTGAAGACCATGGATCTAGACTACGAAATATCTTCTAGGCGGATGACCGTAATAAGCCCTCTAGGTCACTCAGTAGTGGTAGATAAACCGTATAGAGACGCCTCTAGAACTCCAAGGGTATCTTCGAGGTCGATCGATGGAACGCCGTTTGGGGAGTTCGATCGATATTGGGGATGGATTGGTGGTTAAGTACCGTGCAAAGTTAGATTGCGTGACTAAGCGCATGGCTCAAAGTTGGGGTGATGAGGTAGTTCGATCGGTAATAGGAGGAACTATCATCCAATGTGGTTTCTCGCCTGAAAGCCGAGAAGATGGTCGAGAAAGAACGTGAAGCGTATGTGGTTCATGTGTATGCCTTGGAGGCTAAGGAGTCTCTTTGTGGAGACAGTTGAGACGCTTAGGAATTTGCCGATGTGTTTCTGAGAGCTTCCGGGTTTGCCACGGACGGGAAGTAGAATTCAGGATAGATCATTACCCGGAATCTGCCAGTATCTATTGCTCCGTCATGAGATGGCACCTAAAGAATTAGTGGAGCTTAAGGCTCAGATTTAGGAGTTATTGGACTGAGGCTTTATCAGGCCAAGTATTTCACCATAGGGAGCACCGGTACTCTTTGTAAAGAAGAAAGACAGTACCATGCGGATGTGTATAGACTACCGCCAACTGAATAAGCTGACGATCAAAAACAAGTATCCACTGCCTCGGATAGACGACTTGTTTGATCAGCTGAAGGGGGCGTCGGTTTTCTTGAAGATCGATTTAAGGTCTGGGTATCACCAGTTGAGGGTAAAGGAGGCGGATATCTGTAAGACGGCATTTCGTACTTGGTATGGGCACTTTGAGTTCTTGGTTATGCCGTTCGGGTTGACTAACGCACCGGCAGCTTTCATGGATCTGATAAATAGGGTGGTCCAACAGTATCTAGATCAGTTCGTAGTGGTTTTTATCGATGACATCTTGGTATATTCAAGGACTGAGGAGGAGCATGATGCTCATTTACGGGTGGTATTGCAGATTCTGAGGGAGAAGCGACTCTATCACGAAGTTCGATAAATGCAAGTTCGGCTTAGGAGGTGACGTTCTTGGGTCATGTAGTATCTGGCGAGGGATTAGAGGACCCCCATAAGATAGAGGCCGTTTTGGATTGGAAGCCGCCTAAGTCGATGGCGGAAATTCGAGTTTTCGGGCTTGGCGAGGATACTACCAAAGATTTGTAGAGGGTTTCTCATTAATCGCAACTCAGGTGACTAAATTATTGAGAAAAGGCGTTAGTTTATTTGGGTGAGAAGCGGCGGGAGAGCTTCGATAAGTTGAAGAAGATTCGATCAAGCACCGGTTACGATTCAACCCGAGGTGGTAAGGAATTCACAGTCTCATCGCGATGCATCACATACGGATTGGGTTGTGTCTTGATACAAGAAGGAAGGTTGTGGCTTACGCATCTCAGCGATTGAGGCCACATGAGGTAAATTATCAACGCATGATCCGGAGTTAAGCGGCTATAGTATTTGCCTTAAAGATATGGAGGCATTACTTGTGCGGAGAAAGATCGATAGTCTATCTGGACCATAAGAGTCTCAAATACCTTCCGACTCGAAAGACCGAGGCAGCAGATGGATTGAGTCACCGAAAGACTACGATTGCTCAATTGAGTATCATCCGGCAAGGCTAACGTTGTGGCGACGCGTTGAGCCGTAAGGTTGTTTTCGATTTAAGAGCGTTGTTTGCCCACTTGAGTTTGTATGGCGACGGAGTATTACGGGCAGAGCTGCAGTTAAGCCTACTTGGGTTGAGCGGATCGTAGAGAAATAGTTGTTGGATGAGGTTACGGCCTTGAGAGGACACAAGTGTAGAATGATGGTTTGAAGGGTTACTGACTTGTCCAATGATGGGGTGCTTGTGTTTTGGGAAGGCTTGTATGAAGAGATTACGAGTTAAGATAAAAGATTCTTGAGATGCACATAGTAGCCCTTACGCTATGCATCTGGAAGCACAAAATGTATAGAGATCTCGAGAATGCGATTGTGGCCGGATCGAAAAAGGAGGTGACCGAGTTTGTGGGTAAGTGTCTGACATGTCAGCAGGTCAAGGCTGAGCATCAGTTGCCGTCTGGGTTGCTTCAGCCAGTGAAGATTCCACAGTGGAAGTGGGAAAGAATAACTATGGATTTCGTCAGTGGATTACCGCTTACACCGAGCAAGAAGGATTCGGTTTGGGTAATTGTGGATCGGCTGACTAAATCAGCTCACTTTATTCCGGTGAGGGTGGATTACTCACTGCAGAGGTTGGCAAAGCTGTATGTGTCAGAGATAGTGAGACTGCATGGGGTGCCAGTATCGATCATCTCGGATAGGGATCCGAGATTCACGTCAAGGTTCTGGAAGGCGTTGCATCAGGCTCTGGGTACACGGTTAGATTTCAAAGACAACATTTCACCCATGGACCGACGGCGATCGGAGAGGGTTATACAGATCTTGGAGGACATGTTACGAGGGTGTGTTTTGGACTTCAGGGGTAGTTGGGAGGAGTATTTACCGTTAGCGGAGTTCGCCTACAATAACAGTTACCAAGCGAGCATCAAGATGGCACCTTATGAGGCATTGTACGGTAGAAAGTGTCGCTCACCTACTTGTTGGACAGAGTTAAGTGAACGTCAGTTATTGGGACCAGAGTTGGTTGCTGAGACCGAAGACAAGGTTAAGTTGATTCAGGCTCGATTGAAAGAGGCTTCGGACCGACAGAAGTCCTATATCGATCTTAAGCGGAGAGATATTGAATTTGCTGTGGGAGATCGGGTTTTCCTGAAGGTCTCACCGTGGAAGAAAGTATTAAGGTTCGGGAAGAAAGGCAAGCTAAGTCCGAGGTTTATTGGGCCGTATAAGGTACTGAGACGAGTGGGACCCGTTGCATATCAGCTCGAGCTGCCAGCTGAACTAAGTCAAATTCATGACGTGTTCCACGTTTCGATGCTTCGGCGTTATCGCTCAGATCCATCGCACGTGGTGACGGTAGGAGAGATTGAGGTAAACCCGGATATGACCATGGAGGAAGAGCCTGTACAGAATTTAGATCGGGATGTGAAGGTTCTGCGTAAGAAGTCTGTGCCTTTGGTTAAGGTTCTATGGCAAAATCATGGCGTGGAAGAAGCGACATGGGAACCCGAGGATACGATGAGACAGCAATACCCGCAACTCTTCTGACCAGGTAATTTCAAGGTCGGAATTATTTTAAGGGGGGTAGAACTGTAATATCCTGGGTTAAGGGCTATTTTGTTTTGGCATTGTTTGCATGATTAATTGCTTGCTATGATGTTGATTGGGTGTTTTCGGGACTTAGTTGTAGGCTAGGAGTGAGCTTTGAGTAGGTGGTAAATTTTTGTTTTGGGCTTTAGGGGATAGGAGTGAAGGTCTTTGGGGTTTATAATTAACTTAAGTGAATTTTTAACACAAGGATTGAGTTGACAAAGTGGCGCAAAGGCGCCACTAGGAGCTTGTGGTTGGCGTCAAAGGCAAGGGAGGAGAGGTCTTGTGTTCGAGTTGCATAATGCCCTATTTTGACTTCCATTTTGGACTCAACATGGAGGAAGAGGTAGAAGGCAATTCAATTCTTCTTTGGACTTAGTCTTCACATTCGTAAGAGGGGTGGAGAGTGAAAGTAGGAGGAGACTTGGTAAACTCATTTGAATTGGTGGTGTGAGAGTAAATGGGGAGATTTGGTTGATTTGGTGAGAGTTTGGGGAAATGGGATGTGTGGCCGGTTGGTGATTGGAGTGAGCCGAAATTTCTTTTGGCTTTGGTGTTTTTTTTTCTCTTCTCCCTTCGGTCAAAACTCTTTTGGGTAAACAAGTTTTCTCCTAGTCACAAACGAGCCAAAATTTGCAAGTCACTTCTTCTTCATTTTTTTTCAGCTAAAGCCGAATGCTCAAGGAGCTTTTCGACAAAATTGTTTTGCATCTCTAAACTTGGTGAGCAGAGTTCTTTTTGCACTCCTCTTCCTTTTGTCATTTGTGTAAACCGAAACCCCAAGCACCATCATTTGCCAAATTCTACCTTGCTTTTCTCTTTTATTTTCATTTGAACAAAGCCACCCTAGTATCCTTTTCAACTCTTTTCTCTTTCAAATTTTGTTAGCCGAAAGTCTCCCCTCTCCATTTCTTTTTCTTTTCCAAGAAAGAACCGAAGGTGTCTTCTTACTATTGTTCTTCCCATTTCGATTCTTGGCCGAAACCTCATCTCCAAAACACTTTCTCTCTTTTCTTTCACACAAAACCGAAAGCACCCTCATCTTTCTTTATATTCTTTCTTCTTCCAAAAAGCCTTTTTAGCCGAACCTTACTACAACCCTTGCTGTTTTTCTTTTCGTTTTTCCTTGTAAACTTTTCTTTCTTGATCAAGGGTGGTAGCCAATCTACTTCTCTGTTAGATTCTTGTTACAATCGGTCTTCTAAGAAGGTAAGTGCTAGTCGAATGGCCCTTTCTCCTTTCTCCGGTACTTTGCCGATTGTTAATATGGTTAGTGCCAATTTCGATATCTATTAAAAGGCGTTAACTTCTTGCTATGGTAATCGCTTTTCGTATAGGGTCCTTGGGTTCAAATCAAGCAAGGAGAGGCTTCTTACTCAGTTAAACAATCGGTAAGTGGTGGTAAGAAAGGGTGTTGGGATCCGATTTCGTTTAGTTTTCTTTAAGTTAAGTCATGAGGAGAGATTAACCATTATTCTTTTCTAGGGTGTGATCGGTTGGTAAGAAGCATTATTGGTTCGGTTGATTGGAAACCGAATCATTCGCAAAGGTAGGATTTAACGCAACCCTTGGGTTATTTACTTTGTTGGCGAATGGTAATGAGTTAGTGTTAACCCTTTTGTTGGCCGAATGTAGGACCAGTCGTTGAGGTGATCAAAAGATTTCGATCGGTTCTTAGGCTTTAATCTTGATATATCGGTGTGTAAACTAACACATCGCCTTAACTTAATAATGTGATAACTCGTTGTGTAAGTGAAACAAGTGTGATTGATTATCTCGATACCCATTGAGGTATGGATACGGATTCGGTAAGTCCGTTTCATTATGAGTTATGTGATGATGATGATATCATGATTTTTGATACTTTGAGATGCCATATTAAGCATGTGAGCATGATAGCATGATGGCACGATTTTGCATCTAGTATGATATGTGATTGGGTGATATGAGAGGAGGGAGTATGATATCCGTGTCTTTGGGACACCGTGTCTTTGGGACACCGAGGTTTGGCACTTCCGGTGGTTTGGTACCACAATGATATTTTGTGACTTTGGGTCACGGAGGTTTGGCACCTCGTCGTCCCAGTGGCTTAGTACCACGATGGGTTGGCCCGCGAGCTTGATTATATGGGATTGACGCCATGATTTGGTATCACACGATGGGTTGGCCCCATCATCGGATTTGTGACTACGGTCACCGGTGATTTGGTATCACATTGTGTCTTTGGGACACGTAGGTTTGGCACCTCATTGCGACTCGTCCCTCGTGGTTTAACACCACCGTGGGTTGGCCCCACTTTTGAGATATGGGATCGTCGCTAGTGATTTGGTATCACACGATGGGTTGGCCCCATCATTGGATTATTTGTGACTTGGTCACCAGTGGTTTGGTACCACAAGATGGATATCGTGACTTTGGGTCACCGGTGGTTTGGCACCACCAAAGGTTTGGTACCACACGGGTAGAAAAGGCGATATGGTTGGTTAGGACGGTGCATTATTTGCATTATTCTCATTATGATATGTGTGTTGGCATGTTATACCGGAGAGGAATTATACACCGAGTCTTGCGACTCACTCTCCTTTGACTATTTCAGTGACACATAGACGGACATGGAGTCGGGATGGACTCGAGGTGCTCATGCCATGCTAATAAAGATTTGCTCGGACTTTGATGAAATTTTGGTACTTAAGTTTTTATTACTATTTGGTTTTATTTTGGGTTGTAAAAGGCCTTTTAAAAATTTCGGGTTGCTTATTTATGCTTAAAGTAAATGTTTAGTATGCCTTAATCTAATTAACTTTCGGTTAAAATGTGCAAAATTTGGAAAGATAATGATTTCAAAACTACAAAAGCGACATTTTTAAACTATACCATCTGGTATCACACTAAGATTTGGAATAAAAGAGAGCTCAAATGTTTTCTAACTTAATCACGATTTTCTACTAAGACAAATGTTTTTGTAACAATGAGAAAACAACTTAAACTTCTTAACAAGAAAAACCTGTTTTGTCTACCTATCAAAGTAAGTTTTCAAAATTTTTGGGTTTTCAAATACATCATCAAACTTTAATCAAACCCACTCAACTTTTCTTCAAATATACAAACTAGCGAAGTGTTCTTCTCCCACTTTTAAACTCAAACCTAAACCTTTCAAAAACCTTTTTCCTCAGAATATACCGATTCGGTCATGGTGTATTGACCGGGTTTGGGATGTTACAGAAAAGATGAGAGGCTATCCAGGAGGCTAGAGGTGGCCGAAATTGGGACTGTGTGTGTAAAGGGGGGACGACTAGATAGAGTCAAAGAATGTTGAATTTTCATTATTTTTCCTGAAGCACATTCTTGATCTTCTTTCTCTTTTCTCTTTTCCTCCTAATTTCGGCAAATAAGGCTTTTCTTTTCTTCTTTTCTTTTGCTACCAAAAATCAAAACCCTCTAAAGCTTCACCAGTTGTCGAAACACTGATATTTTCTATCTCTTCTCTTTCGAACACATTGATCGAATACCTTTTGTTTGACAACATTCTTCTTGACCATCTTTTTTGTGATTTTCTTAAAAGCCAAAATCCCAAAGTCTCACCTCATGTAATTGCTGAATCTTGAAGGAAACTGAAGGTAAGTGTCAATTCACGTGGTTTAATCTTTTTTTGGCTTTTAGAGATCTTAACCGAGTGGTTATAGGGTTAACTAATAGGGTGTTTTTCTTTAATTTGTGGCATTCGGGGATTTGAAGGAGATCAAATCGCGAAGGTTTCTAAATCGGTAGCACCTGAATCACCCTACTTATGAGATTCAATTGATTTAGGTAAGGAGATTTGTTTAGTTAAACATATAATTTTGGGTACATAACAATCCTTGGCCGAATGTAGGGGAATCTTTATCTTCACGTTCTTCTGGCTTTTGAGCAAAGGTGTAGACAAAGGGCAATAGATCCGATTAGCGAGGGTATGGACATAGAGGGTAGTCCTACGTATTTATCAGGTGTGTAGCATTCTCACACCATTTGGATTGCTTGTTAGTATATGCTTATAAATCTGCTATATTCTATTAAATGCCAAAATACTGGCATGGCTGTTGAAAACCCAAGGAGTGTAAAGGCGAATCACCAGGTTAGTGATCTCTGTCATTCTAAAGTGAATGGTTCTATTAATTTGATATGATAAACATGTATGCCGATTTCTGTGATTGCATGGGATTGGGTGATTGATGAAAGGGGAAGTGTTCTGTTGTAGTGGCTTTTGCCATGATCTGTGGTAGTGGCTTTTGCCATGATCTATTGTATGGCTTTTTTCCATGATCTGTTGTAGTGGCTATTGCCATGATCTGACGATGAGCAGCTAACTGCAGCATGACTGCCATTGATGGTGTGTAGCGATGTGGGTTGATTGTAGAAATCCCCAATGGTGTGATTGGCAGGTAAGGGTGGTGTGTAGCGGATGGAAACCTAGGATTGGGTTGGGCTTTGCATAATTTCTGACATATTATATTATGTTATCTGTTCTGTGGGCCTAAGGCCCAATCTGATGGTACACGAGGGTTGCACACTGAGTCCCACGTCTCACCTATTATTTAACTTCTCTCAGGTAACACCTAGTGCATCGGACCGGGCTAGAGAGGAGCGTAAGGTGGCCATGCGAGAGAATATCTTGATTCAACAAAAGACTCTACTTAGTTTAATTATTTTTGTTATTTTTAATTAGTGGATTTTAAATTTCGTTGTAATAAGGCCATGGGCCAATAGCTTTACATTTTTTTTCCTTTTCTTTTTGGTTTTATTTTGGGCTTTTATTATTATTTGACATTTAAATTTTATGTTTTAATTAAACTAAGGCATTAATATAAAATGTATATCTCTTACAAATAATTCAACCACTTAGTTTTCCCGAATAAATGGTTAAACTCAACAAAAATATTTTTTTCCAAAATTTTGACATTTTTTTTAAAAATCTCCTTAGTGACATGCCAGATCCGGTTATGGTGTTTGGGTCGTGTTTGAGGTGTTACAAATTGGTATTAGAGCCCAATTCAAAACTCGGCTTTGGGGTTTTTGGGCTCAAAACGTTTTATAAAGATGGGCTTTGAAACATGCATTTTTACAAATGATCAGTGTCATTAGCTCGATGGCACTGCGTCTCTACCAAGTCCGCTGTAAGTATTCTGAACCATTGTGTGTTAAGTGTCTGTGGGCTTGATGGGCTTTATGGGACGTAGACTAGTTTAATTAGAATCTGATGGACTTTAGGCCTAGTTTACATCATACTTATCAACTTCCATAAAACTTAACCTAGTTAAACAAACCCGGGAATAAGTCGTTGAGTTAAGGTGTGGCAACAGGCGTACGCATGTCTAGGATTGGATCTAGGGAGAGCTTGGTATTTAAGCGGTCCCAGTGACTCACCTCCTCTTCTCTAGAATCCTACCCGCACAGTGCGTAGTATTGTGCTCACCTTAACCGTGAGGACTTGTTAACTGCCAAAGTTCTAACTAAAACCCGAAAGGGACCAGCCACTCTATTTTCACAAAATTACTAGAATGCCCTAGTTTTGTAATAAATTACCAAAATGCCCTTGATTTGAAAAAGTACCGAAACGCCCTTAATTTAGAAATTATCAAAATTTACAAAATTACCAAAATACCTCGATTTGCAAAATTATCGAAATACCCCCGGATTGTAAAATTACCAAAATATCCCTGCTTCACAAAATTACCAAAATACCCTTATTTTGAAACATCACCAAGATACACTATTTTGAAAAAATTACAAAATACCCTATAGGTAAAATTACGAAAATACCTCAGGTAGTGAAATGACGAAAATACCCTAGGTGGTGAATGTAAGTTTATAAGGTCGTTTTATGATTGATGTGTGTTGAATGTTGATGAAGGTGAACTCTAGGACTAGGAAGTATCGACTTGAGAAATAAAGCCGTAGATAGAATTCGAATTCGAAAGAACTACTATTGAAATGATTTTACATAAGATTATTCAGTTAATAAGTAGGAAGAATTAATTATTCATAAAATTCTTAATTAGATAAATGTCGATCGAAAGAATGAGTACAAGGGGTCGAGGACGTCCGTCGCGTGGTCGTGGTAGGGGTAGGATGATCGTGTCTCGAACCAAGAGGGTCAGCTCTGAGTCGAGAAATGAGATCTGGGATCGCCAACTGTGGAGGGGTTTTAAGACCAAGCGGGTGGAGATGATGCGGTGTCTCGAGCGATCTGCGGGTCCTTGAAAGAGTGGCTGGAGTAGGTACGAGTTCAGAGCTCAGAAGTCTGTGTCTGAACGACTCCGAGCCAACGGAGCGAAGATGTTTAGGGGAGTTTCTAGCGTAGCCCCTAACACAACTGAGTATTGGTTGGAGGCAACTGAGCGCATAATGGGTGACCTTGACTTCACTGTGGAGGAGAAGTTGAAGGGGTCGTGTCTCTTCTTCGAGACGAGGCCTACTGGTGGTGGCTCATGGTGAAGGAGGGTACTTTCGCAGACTGCATTGATTGGGACTTCTTTAAAGAGTCATTTCAAGGAAAGTACATTGGGGCCAGCTATGTGGATGCGCAGAGGAAGGCATTCCTGAACTTGGTACAGAAAAGTAAGTCCGTGTCTGAATACGAGGTAGAGTTTTTACGGTTGAGCCGTTACACTCGAGGGATTGTGGCGACTGACTATGAGCGTTGCGTACGATTCGAGAATGGACTAAGGGATGAGCTGAGGGTATTAGTAACACCGCCACGGGAAAGGGACTTTACGATTTTGGTTGAGAAAGCTAAGATATCTGAGGAGGTTAAGCGGATTGAGAAACAGAATAAGGATAAGGATAGGAATAGGAATAAGAGGAATATTGGGCAGTCGGGAATATCCAAAAATTTTCAAGAAAGGCCTAGGTCTGATGGGCCAGCTCGTGCTCTAACGGGTCAGAATCGATCATGCCCTTTGTGTGGAAAGGTGCATTATGGGGAGTGCAAATGGAGAACTGGTGGATGCTTTAGGTGTGGATCCACGGAGAATATGATTAAGGACTGTCCATAGGTGGATCAGGTACAACCAACGGGACGAGGTTCTAATCAGGTTAGGAGAGGTGGTCAGCCTGTACCAATGGGTCGTGGCGTAGCCAGAGGAGGAAATGGGTTCGGTCAGGGTCGTGGAGCACCTGGTAGGGGTGCAGGTAATGTAGACGCGAGACAGCCAGGTCTAGTTTATGCAACTCACCGACGGGAGGATGGTGACACACCGGATGTCATAACCAGTACGTTTCTCATTGCTAATAGCCCATACCTTGCTTTGATTGATATTGGATCAAATATCACATATGGCCCAAATTGTCAAATATCACATATGGCCCAAATTGTCACTTTTATCGAATTAGCTCGTTAAGGGCAATTTCGTAATTTTCATGATCTTAATATAATTTTCAAAATCTTATCTTTAAGATGATAATTATGTTATTTTTCCCGATTTCACTAACTTGTGATTTCATCCAACGATTTATATGATATAGCCATCTAACCCATAAGATACAGTGTGAGATTACACATCTGATTACGGTGAGAACTACACTCTCCCGCTCGTCGATATCTAAGCACACATCATAATGGATTAGAACACTAAAATTTTATATTAAACTATTCTAATATTAAGCGATCTAGATCTTACCCTCGGAATCTCGAATAACCAATATTTGCGATTTCTCTCCGATCAAAGGTTCAGAACCACGAGTAAACAATGGTTCGGGGGTACGTACGACTCTGAATAATTTATTTTCGCCGGATCGCCGGATGAGGGTCCACAACCCGGTGGAAAGTCTCTGATTCCCGAAACAGTCCTTCTCTTGAATTTACGGGGAATAATGGAACCACCCATCTTTCGAACACTATTAACAACTCTTTTTGTCCCTATTTTGATTGTCACACAATATGACAAACGAGCGATAACGTACCCTAAAACGGAATCGATTAATAAACCATTTATAACCATATGTCGAGTAATATGAAAATCCTTAATAATCCCTTACCCTAACACCTTAAATCCGATTTCAACGATCTACAACGTTTACGAACACTTGAGTTCTGACCCTTCACTAAGTTTCGATTGATTAAAGTGTGAGTGGAAAGAAAAATGATTGAGAAGGAGATATGTGAGTTGTAGAAGATTCGGCTATGGAGGAAAAGTTAAAAGAGATGGTGCTTAGTAACATTCGGCCATGGTGAAGAATGAGAGAGAGGATGATGTTTGAGAGTCTTTCAAGAGAAGAAGAGAAGAAAAAGAATAGAAATGAAGGTTTGGATTTCGGTTCTCAAGAATAAAGGATGATCCAAAAGAGAACTTTGAATCAATGGACATTCAGCAATGAGAGAAAAAGGAAAAAATGGTCTTTGATGTTTCTTATATTTTCAGTCACAAAGAGGAGAGAAAGAAAATAATTTGGGGAGAAAGAACTCAAAACCGAAATGGTCAAAATGTGAAATGATTAAAGAAAAGCAAAGATGTTACCTATTGCTCAAAGTGCATTCGGCTAAGGAGAGGAAAATGGAGAGAGAGATTTTGGAGAAAAGCACAAAAATGACCAAAAGAGATATGTGCACAACTAGCTCCTATTCATCCAAATGCCTTCAAAATTTTGGCCAACCCTAGCCCCAAAAACCGTCCAAGTACATGGACATAAAGTCAAAGTTTTGCCACACAAAACTTTCCAAAACATCTTCCTCAATATGTGCCTTGTGTTCCCCTACATACCTTATTCAAATGATTCCTTTCCTAAGTTAACACTTGCCTTTTTCCCATGGTCTTCTTGCCATAAAAAAAATTAATCCAACTCATCTAATCCTTATCCATGACAGAAACTTGCTAAGGAAAAGCAAAAATAAAAGCTTTCAAATTGCATGCTAGGAGATTCAACCTCTCCCTCAAGCAAACATACATGCGCCAGCACCACCTTGCTACTAGCTCATCTGATGCTAGCTTTTGTCACTTAAATCTACTTAAACCTCAAAGTCACTTGCTCCACTTCAATTAAATACTCCTTACTAAATTTTATTCTAATTCCGAATAGTTCTCAAGTCTTCTCAAGACTATACTAATCATGCAAAATTTAATTATACACAAGTTAAGCACCAAAACATGCATCATATCAATACTCAAATTTTAGGATGTTACAGATTCACTTATGGATTTCATAATAAACTTTTACAAATATTTTTAACTCAGAAATTTTCTCTCAAATTTTCATCAATATTTTCAATAGTCACGGTTTATAAAATCACTAGTTCAAATTTATCGATTATCAATCAATCTTCGTAGATAGAAAAATTTAATCAAATATTTCAAACCAAAATTGTTTTGCTTGATTTTAACAAATCAATACCTATCTTAGTACGAATAAAAAGGATTTAACATGTTTTCTCATATGACATGTTAGATCCGGTCATAACGCATAGGCCGGGTTTGGGGTGTTACATATTAGATTAAATTTAATATTAAATCTTATTAAAATAATATAATATTTATCTACAAGAAAAAAATTAAATTAAATTTAATATTAAGATAGTCACTTCAATATTAAATTAATAAAATACTATTAAGATAAATATTAAATTAAATTTAATATTAAACAATTAATATAATAATATTTTTGGAATAATTAATCTACAATCAAATTCTCTGCTAGAGCCCGAGTAAGAGCGTAACTCTTCCACTGCTCAACCACTGGTGACCAATCCTCATCGCCATCGGGACTCCGCCATTGCAGCCAACGAGACACCGCCGTTTTAGCCACTGACATCGCCATGTCCAATGATACAGGTGCGACACACTTATGACACCCCGAGCCGATTCAACTGCTACCGATTCGTCCGGGTCAATGACGACCTAACCGGTCTAGTATAGCCATAGGTTGGATCGTCGGCCCAGTTTCACATATCGGGCTTGGTTCGACTAGTTGTTGGGTGTTGGTCTTGATTTTGGGATCCCGAGCCCAATTTACAATCTTAGGTCCAATGTCCAAGTTCAATTACCTAGTGGGCCAATTCTCTAACTTGAAAATTAACTTCTAAAAATATTATATTAATTTTAATTGATTTGATTAATTTAATTTTACTAGTTCAATTTTTTTTTTCCAAATTAATTTTTCGTATATTCTTTACGAAAGCAATTCATCCAACTGTTTTGTCCAATGACCTCATCATGTGTGTATTACCCTCATATGATATCCTTGATTCCTTTGAGTTAAATCCGTTCACTCAATACAATCCTATTTTATCTCATTGTCACTATTGTTTCTTCTTGAAGATTAATCTAATCACTGTCAACTAATGACTGTGATAAATTGCTCGTTCGAGAATGAGCAACCCCAAATTAATCAATCCACACAATGCCAATGAGAGGATATCATTAACTCTTTAATTAAGCTATGAAATCCAATGTTACTCGTAAATCCATGCCATACACAAGTCATGTACCCAACATACTAGATATGGGCTCGATCATCTTTAAAGTATATGCCTCCAGTTATATGAAAGCACATAAGTTGCATAAGCATGGTTAGTGACTAACTCAATATTTAGGTAAATCACACCATGAACGTCACAAGTGAACTAATTCACAAAAGGATTCAAATTAATTAATCTTTGGTCTAGTTGAATGTATCATTCTACCAATGAATACATTTATGTCTCTACTTGTGGAGTCAACTACTCCGATAGCCAAGACTAGCCATCTACAAAATTGGAATTGTAGACGACATAATAATCATTCTCAGTATTTGAAAAAATGCTCACTTTGATTCTTTTACGGGATTACAGACTCATTTAGATTATCTACTAAAGTAAGTTGTCTCTCTCGCAATGTTAATGTTCTTTACAATGCCGCATATCTTCAGTTTGAACTTTAGACAATCAATGAGCTAGTGTTTTCTTAACACAATTTCACTATGCATGCAAAATATAAATGACATAAATACAAATGACATAATAGTGAAATGTGAAATTGTTATTTATTTATTCATCGTTCAAATAAGTAGAAAACAGTTACATGTTTACTACAATGTGGACTCATTTCCTACATGGTTATTGGTATGCTTGGGACTTAAGTAAACCATTGATGTATATCTTGCATTTCAAGGTATCATATGGCACACATGATTTGACACACGGTCGTGTGCCTCACATCGGCATGTGATACGGTCGTGCGCTCTGTTTGATTTTGGTGACTTTAGGTACACATGGGCAAAGTCTGTTACATTGCCTAGCGACATGGCCATGTAACCCTTTTGTACACGACATCAGTCTATTACATTGTTTGTGTAACACCCCTAACCCGTATATGACGATGGAATAGGATTAAGGAGCATTACCTGTCTTATACAACACATAATCATTTAATTTTCATTTTTCTATTCTAAATTAAAACCATTCAATTTCAATCATATAGCCCTCATACGAGCTTTCGAGGCCCAAAATAGACATTAAAATTGGTTCGGGACTAAATCAAGTACTTAGGAAATTTTTAAGAAATAATGGAAAATTTTCAAAGTGCAGGGGACACACACCCATGTGTCCAGACCATATGTCTCACACGGCCAAGGAACATGTATGTGTCTCAGGCCGTGTGAGCATTCAAATGGGATTACATGGCCGTGTCCTAGCCCGTGTCCAACCCCGTGTAACTCACTGACTTGGGTCACACGGCCAGGCCACACGCCCGTGTGCCAGGCCGTGTACCCTACGAAGTGGCCTCACACACCCGTGTGCTAGGTCGTGTGCTAGGCCGTGTGAAAACTTGAGGGTATACTAACTTGTGCCACATGGCCAAGTCACACGACCATGTGCTAGGCCGTGTGAAGCTACTGACTTAGTTTCTAAATAAGTATCAGGGGACACATGACCATATCCCTTAGCCGTGTGTGACACATGGCTGAGACACACACCCATGTCAATACCCGTGTGGAAGAAATTGGGCTATTTTCTAAGCCATATTTCTCACCCAAATAGGTGCCAACCAGAGATCAATAATGCAGACACAACCATAACATAAATAAGCATTCAAGACTAACCAATTTCAAGTCTATAACATGTAATATCCATGACCATTTAAAAGCATACAACTAGTCTTTCAAATCATACCAATATCACTTCCAAAAGTTACATAAATGGTCAAATGCATATATACACACACTTGACCCTAATACACAACATATATGCCATTTCTTAATCTCAACCATATGACACTCAAAAGTTCCAAATCACAATCAAGCATTCCCATTACAATCCAATCAACATATAACATGAGACAAACCGCACATATATACATACCAACATATACCAAATCAAGCCAAATTAAATGTCTAGTTACATAGCAAAACATATAGGCTTCCATTAGCCAAATGACCTATACATGCCATATAACCAAAATACAAGTCCAAAAGTATCAAAATATGAGTTCGATAGTGCGATGCAATCTCCAACAAATTCCAAAATGAACAAGTTTTCGAATCACTATAAAACACAGAAAAGTAAACAAAGTAAGCAATTAAGCTTAGTAAGTTCGTATAGCCTAAAACTTAGCTTACCATTTAGTCATATTATAAATAAATAAACATAGCTTAATGCAACTAAATTTAATCCATAAATCTAACACATATTCATCCACAAAGTTAGACATGAAACCATAAATCTCATAGATTCAATCCTCACATGATTCACGTACATACCTGTACTTGTTCATATATAACTCATACACTCTTGGAACATAATTGTGCCCATTGAACCATTTGGAATAATATCTTATACTCGGGTATCTCGCATACTAAGTGCCAATACATGGTCAAAACCATCTCTATCTCATACTCATATAGATGCTCACTCTCGAGCTATCACTAGGTCTGCTCACACAAGCTGATGGTTAAGATGTAGCTACACGGTGCTGCTTACACAAGCTGACGAGGAACCGCAACACATGCCAAAAAACTCAACCACCGGTATAACGTATAGGACCAGCACACATAACACGGTAACCCCTAATGACATGTCATTTATATCTTATATATTCCTAAGGTTCAACTGGGATCTACATAATTACTAATATCTCGTTGAGAATTTCCATAATGCCATATCATCATAATTATATTAATTAAGCATGTAAACACATAAAATTTAAAGCTTATTAATATACGAACTTGCCTCGAATTAATACGGAGAAAATTGATCTATCAATCTACTACTTTATTTGTAACATCCTAGATTAGGGGTAATGCGTTCGTGCATAATTCATGAGATAGTGGGATCAGTGGGTGTGTTGGATGTGTTCTGAAGAGTTTCAAGAACCTTAAGATGAAAGAAAATGAAAGGAAATGTAAGGAAATGTAAGGAAAAGAAAGGAAATATAAGGAAATGTAAGGAAATGTAAGGAAATGTAAGGAAATGTAGGGAAATGTAAGGAAATATAAGGAAAATGTAAGGAAAATGAAAGGAAATGAAAGGAAATGAAAGGAAATGTAAGGAAATGAAAGGAAATGTAAGGAAATGTATGGAAATGTATGGAAATGTATGGAAATATATGGAAATGTATGGAAATATATGGAAATGTAAGGAAATGTATGGAAATGTATGGAAATGTGTGGAAATGTATGGAAATGTATGGAAATGTGTGGAAATGTAAGGAGATGTATGGAAATGTAAGGAAATGCTTTAGAAATGTTAAGTTTTGGAAACTAAACTAAAATAGGAAAGTGACCATTTTGGAAACCAAAGTAAATTAGGAAAGTGAACATTTTGGAAACCAAGCCAAAAGAGGAAACTAAACATTTTGGAAACCAAGCCAAAAGAGGAAACTAAACATTTTGGAAACCAAACCAAAATAGAAAACTAAACATTTTGGAAACCAAACCAAAATAGGAAACTAAACATTTTGGAAACCAAGCCAAAATAGGAAACTAAACATTTTGGAAACTTAGAAAATACAGAGCCGCGCGAAAATTTTTGGAAACTTAAAAATGACCCTGGAATGTCGAATTTTAGAGCCCAAAGGGGAACTTAGGGCCAAGTGACCCTAAAATATAAAGTACATGAAATTTGACCCAATAACGGACTTGGAAAAGTGGCCTGAAGATGCCACCTAAGGCCTTAGAAAATGGCCCACATGCAAAAGGTTTTGGGCTTGAGTTCGAGTCACATAAGAAGCAAATAAAATAAGTTTTATTTTGCTTCTAGAAGCCAAGAGGTGGACGGCACAAGGCTTGCAAAAGAGGAGTTTCACTCTCTTTAAAACTTGGCTAATTAGAAGATCATAAGGACTCTTAAGGGAAGAGTTTAATTCTCTTTAAAATTCGGCCAAATAGGTAGATAAATGAAGAATTATTCTTTAATTAGGAAAATAAGGAAGAGTGGTGGCCAAGTAAAGGATTCTTGGCCTATCAAATTTGGCTATAAAAGGAGGGACTAGGGCCATTCATTATTCATTCTCCTCTTTTTCCTCCGCCAAATATTCTTCTCGAGCATCCATTCTTTTCTTCTTTTCTTTTAGCCTCCTAGCCGATTTCCTTCTAAGCCTATTATTCCTCTCTTCTTTCATCTTTGAAGCCAAATACATAAGGGAATCATAGCCATTATTCATCAAGTCTCTAAGTCAATCTCCGAAGGTTGAAGTGAAGGTGCAATCGATTCCTTCAAATAAGGGTAAGATCCAAGTTTAGTTTTCCATTCTTTATATTCTAGACTTATTGAAATTTAGAGACTAATTTCGATTATTAATCTTGGCGAATCATGGAAGAAGAAATTCTTTCCCAAGGTACACCATAGGCCACGTGTTCCTAGTTATTCGGTGAATTTCGGATTTAAGATCCACAAGGTAAGTACCTAAAAGTATTCTACCAAAGCTTGTATGATTATCTAGATCAGTTCTTTAATTATTAAAAAGCGAAAACTAACCCATATTGAGATTCAAGGTTGGCGAATATCAAGTGAAGGAAAACCAAGTTTTCGGATTTGAATAAACACCAAATCGGCATCAAAGGTAAGTCTTTTACAAATCCTACTAGGATTTGGATATCATAGCCAAATAGAATTTATGCTAAGTAATAAAGGATGAATCAAATGTAGGGACTAAGGATCTAAACTTTAGATCTAGCTTTTCGAATCTCAAGGAATCGCTAAACAAATCGTGTGTACGCACACTAACTTTCGATATTTCATATGGCAATTATTTTATTATATGATTATATGAATATGGCTAAGTACCCTAATGTGGTACAAAAGTACTCGCACGCGTTTCCTACTTCGATAGGATTATGAAATATGTTATTTTATAACATGTGAATATTTGAATGTTAAGCATGATATATATATTTGGGGCATTCGGGATTTATGTGAAAGGGAAGAAGGTGTTGACTTTGGCCTCACCAACGTTATATTTGAAGGTGTTGACTTGGTCTCACCAACGTTATATTTGAAGGTATTGACTTTGGCCTCACCAACGTTATATTTGAAGGTGTTGACTTGGTCTCACCAACGTTATATGGTGACTACGGTCACAAATATTTGAATATGGTGTGTAGCGGATGGAGGTTGACTTAGTAGTCCCCACGGTGTGAATGGCGTGTACGGTGGTGTGTAGCGGATGGACCATTAGGATTGGGTTTGGGTTGCATCATAATTTCATTTTATATGGATCGATGATTTGAACATGAATGCCCGATTTGTTGAATGTTAGTATTGTGTGCACATTGAGTCTGCTTGACTCACCCGTTGTGGGAACTATTTTCGTGTGATGAGCAAAGATGATTTGACCGGCCGGTAGAGACGTTGAGGTGGCCATGCTACATTCGGAGATTTTATTTAGTTTGGACTTTTACTTTTATTTTATTTTGGGTTTTACTTGATGTAATAAGGCCATAAGGCCCAAAGGATTTCTCTTTATTTTTGCTTTACTATTAAGTTTTATGCTAAGAACTATTTTGGATGTAATTAATTAAATGGGTTTACAAGTATAAATAAATGGGTTTACAACCTAAGCCCAACTCAAAACAATAGTTTTTCTAAAATTTACAAATTTTCTCTAAGTAACGAAAATGTTTGAAACCTTTACTTTAGGAACATACTAGATCCTATTCCATTCTCGGGCAAGGGTGTGTGTTTCATTATTTTTCCCGATCTAATTCCCAACGTGGCTTTTCTTGATCTATATAACCAAATTTAACCACTTTAATATTTATTTTATTCAATTCAATCCAATTTCATGTTATGGAAAATTTACCATTTTGCCCCTAATCATTTAACTTCTTTACAATTTAGTCCCTAACTCATAAAATGCAAATTCATGCAATTTAACCCATACCCATGCTATCCAAATCTATATAGACCCATAGCATCCCATACATTTCATTATTTCACACCTTTACCACTTAATTTTCTCATTTTATCAATTTAATCCCTATTTAACATTTTCATCCAAATCACTTTTCAAAAATTGTTTATATAAATAAAACCATTTATTTTCTACCATCAAACATCAAAACATATACATATTCATCAATGGTAAAACCTAATACTTTAATAGTTTCATAAATTAGTCCCTGAGCTAGCTAGATTAAGCTACAACGACTCCAAAAATATAGAAATCAATATAAACCGAGCAAAATTGCACTTACATGCACAATGTACTCCTGGCCGAACCTTCAAACTCCTTCCATGGGGTTTTCAAGTCTAATTTTCAGTTGTTAGATGCATTTTGGAAGATGACAATTTGTTTTTCTTTATTTTACTTAGTTTATTTTATTAAACTACATTTTAAACCTTAATATAAAACCTTTAAAACACTTAATAATGTATCCATATATGTCCACTCACATTATGGATGGTTTAATTACAACATTAACCCTCCAAACTTTTATTATCAAAGCTATTTAATCCATTTAGCTTATAGAACTCAAGTTTTGCACCTTTTGCAATTTAATCCTTTTTATCAAATTAAGCATGCAAACTATAAAATTTCTTAACGAAATTTTTATACGATACTACTAACATGCTATAGAACTTAAAATAATAATAAAATAAATATTTTCACATCAAATTTTTTGTCTCGAAACCACTATTCTGATTTCACTAAAAACGGGCTATTACAACTCTCCTCCCTTTATGAATTTTTGTCATCAAAATCTTATCAGAAAATAGGTTAGGGTATTGTTTTCTCATAGCTTCTTCGAGTTCCCACGTAGCTTCTTCGATACTATGACGTTTCCAAATTCCCTTCACTAAAGCTATGCTTTTGTTTCTTAACTCTTTAATCTCTCCAGACAAAATTTTGATTGGTTCTTCACTATACGACAAATCGGGCTGAATCTCAACCTTTGTCAGAGAAATTATATGTGAAGGATCTGATCTATACCGTCATAACATGGATACATGAAACACATTATGAATCCTTTCCAACTCTGACGATAATTTAACTCGATATGTCACTAGCCCTATTCTCTCTATAATTTCATATGGCCCAATAAACCGCGGACTCAATTTTCCTTTGTGACCAAATCAAAGAATCTTCTTCCATGAATATACTTTCAGAAATACTCTGTCTCCGATATGAAATTCAATATCTTTAAGTTTCAAACCCGCATACGATTTCTATTGATCTGAAGCTGCTTTCAAACTATCACGAATTACTTTCACTTTTTCTTTAGTCTCTCTGATTAAATCAACTCCGTGAACCTTTTTCTCACTAAGATCAGCAGTTCAACGGAGTTCAGCATTTACGACCACATAAATCTTCATACGGTGCCATCTTTATGCTCGACTGAAAACTATTATTAGACGCAAACTCAACCAATGGTAAATATTTTTCCCAGTTGCCTTCAAAATCCAATACACAGAAACGAAGCATATCTTCGAGAATCAAATCACTCTTTCAGACTGACCATCGGTTTGAAGATGAAATGCAGTGCTAAAATGCAACCGTGTACCCAAAGCCTCTTGCAATTTCTTCAACAATCGTGATGTAAACTGCGGATCTCTATCCGAAATAATAGAGACCAGCACTCTGTGCAATCTGACAATCTCTGAAATGTATAATTCAGCTAATCTATCAAGTGAAAAATCTGTACGTACCGGAATGATAAAAAAACAACCAACATAGCATCTTTCTTTTTCGGAGATAGGGGTAATCCCGATACGAAATCCATCTTAACTCTATCCCACTTCCCTCAGGTATCATTACTGGCTGTAATAGTCTCGAAGGCACTTGATGTTCAGCTTTAACCTTTTGACAAATCAAGCATATTGACACAAATTTAGAAATGTCACGTTTCATACTCGACCACCAGTACATCTGTTTTAGATCACTGTACATCTTAGTACTCCCCAGATGAATAGATAAGCAACCACTGTGTGCTTCATGTAAAATTTTCTATACAAGCTCAGGATTCCTTCACACACAAAATCTACCTCGAAATAGCAAACAATCATCGGATCCGATCTGAAACTTTGAATCAGTAATGACTCATACTATATTCGTTTAGCTTTCAATTCCACATTTCTAAGCTTCACAGATTTGCTAGAGAAACATCGATTTAGCTTTTAACATAACATCGAACCATCATCAAACAAGCTCAATTTTGTATTCATCTCTCTCAGAGCAAACAAAGATTTTCTACTCAAAGCATTCGTAACTACATTTGCTTTTTCCCGGATGATAATCGATTACTAACTCATAATCTTCTAACAATTCGAGCCATCTCCATTGTCATAAATTCAAATCCTTATAAGACATCAAATACTTCAAACTCTTGTGATCAGTAAAAATATGGCATCTTTCACCAAACAAATGGTGTCGCCAAATCTTCAATGTGAATATAATGGAGGCCAACTTAAGTTGTGTGTCAGATAATTCTTTTCATGCGGTTTTAACTATCTAGAAACATACGATATCACTTTACCTTCTTACATTAAAACACATCCCAAACTGTTCAATGATGCATCACTAAAAATCTCAAACTCTGTACCCGACTTAGGCTAAACTAAAATTGGTGCTTCGGTTAACAGTGCTTTCAACTAATTAAAACTTTGTTGACATTTGCCAGACCACTCAAATTTCATATCTTTCCATAACAATTGAGTCATCGGTGTACCTATCATTGAGAAACCTTTAACAAATCTCCAATATTAACCAGCTAATCCCAGAAAAATTCTGACTTTGAATATGTTTCTTTGTGGTTTTGAGTCAATAATTGTTGAGATCTTACATAGACCAACTCTGATGCCTTCCGCTAAAACAATGTGTCCAAAAAATCCAACTTCTCAGACCCAAAACTCGCATTTGCCGAATTTAGCAAATAGTTTTTTATCTCTCAAAGTTTGTAACACAATCCTCAAATGCTCGACATGTAACAGTCAGATTTAGACCCTAGTCGAAAGAACAGTGGTTTTGGGACCACAAATCCGAGTCAAAAATATTTTAATATTATTTTTGGTGCTTGTAGTATGTGATTAAGCATGTGATAAATTTACGTAAATTAATTTGTCTGTTTGTGTGCTTAATTTGAGAAAAGGACTAAATTGCATAAAAGGTAAAAATGGCCTTCTATTTGATTGAGTGTCCTAATTGGTGTGTCTTCTTTTATATGAGGATATATGTTTCAATTTGGCCATAAGTGGGAGTAAGTGGACGGTAATGGTCAATAATGACCTTATATTACATGTTATTTATTTTTAGTATAAAAGGTTAAATAGGTAAATTGAATATTAAGATATTATATTTTAAAACATTAAAGAAATAAGTCATCAAAAATGGTGTTCATCCATCGAATATAGAAAATAAAAAGGAAGGGTTTAAGCTTTCATGATATCCGACACTTATTTAGCTTAATTCAACGTATGATTTGCTTCAGTTTTTTATAATTTCTACATTTTTACAATCGTTGCTTTGTATACTTCAAAACCCATTCTTCAATTTTATGAATTGATGAATATTTTGGAATATGTCATTGATGGACCTATGAGTTTTGTGATGTTTGATAATGAAATATGAAATATATGTGTTTGATTAACAAGTTTTGTCTTTGAATTTTTAGTGATTTTGAGTAATTTGGACTTAATTGAGAAAATAATATTTTAACGGACTAAATTGTGAAATAAATGAAATATATGGACTTAGATGAGCATGTGTAAAGTTCAGATATGCATGGGCATAATGGGATTTTGTATATTTTCTGATTTTGTAAAATAAGGACTAAAATGTCAAAATATGAAAATATGAGGGATAATTTATAAATTGCCCTAAATATGTGTCTTTGGATTGAATTGAATGAATTATTAAATAAATGAGTTAAATTTGAATATGTATAGATCAAGAACCCAAGAAAACGGACATAGATCGTGGGAAATTGAAAGTAATTGAGTAGTCGAGTTCATTTTCGTATAACCGAATTCGAGGTAAGTCGATATTGTAACATCCTGAATTAATGGGCCTATGCGTTCTATGTGTTTGGTTGTGCTTACTATGCTTGTTAGAATGTTTTAGGGGTCCAGAGTGGGCTCGAAGTTGGCCGAGGCCTTAATCGAATTTTCTGTTTGGACACTCTAGTGGAAAGCCTGATAAGTTAGGGCTTAAAAGAGGTTATCTGTGTTTTAAAATACAAAATGGGCTTGTGACCCAGTGGCAAAGTGGCGCCACTTAGAGAGAGCAGAGAAGTGGCGTCAACTGAGGAGGTCCAAATTGAAGTTGCATAAAGCCCAATTCTTTTTAATTTAATTTAGTTAATTTTTGACAATTAGATAGGTAGAGGGGGACGACAATGATGCTTGAAATTAGGAATTTCTAATGATGATAATGTACTGATAAAGGAAGGAAGAGGTGGTGTTATCCATGACACTGAGGATGAGTGGCAGATAAAGATAAGGGAGGAAATTTAGGATTTATCTGCTAGTCACAGTGGTGGCTGAAATTCCAACACTGAGTGCAAAGGGTGAAAACGGCTAGATAGGGCTAAGGGGGTGCCTAATTCTCATTATTTTTTGAAGCATAGCTTTTTGATTTTCTTTCACTTCCTCTTTTCTCCACCTAATTTTGGCAACTAAGGGTTCTTCTTCTCTTTTCTGTCTAAACCAAAACTCCTAACTCTACTTTCCTCTCCACTTTCATACCATAGCCGATTGTTATTGAAAAGTCGAAACGTTTGAGCCTCTCTATTTTTCTTTTCAGCTTTCTCATCTAGTTTTTCCTAATCATTACCGAATCCTGTCCACTATTAGGCTAATACCGAAATCTCTTAAGTATCATTCGGATCTACTGTGATAAGGTAAGAGTGTTCTCTCATTCCTTTGTTATTTTTTGGTTTTTGGAGATCATAGCCGAACGGCTAGTGGGTTGTAAGGCCATCATTAGTTGATATTTGTATTCACTAATCTTGTGTTCTTTTGGATGACATTTCAAGTTTTTGAAGGGGATCTAATCGCCTAGGTTTCTAAGCCAGAAATCGTTAGCCTTCGAACCACATTACTTTTTCGAGATTTCAAGGTAAAGGTTTCGATTCTCCCTAAGTGTTCAATCGGTTTCCTTTCTTTATTATGCCTTAACCTAATGCCTCGTTAAGAAATCATTATAGTATCCTCTGACTAAAGTCATTCATGGACTCGAATGTCAGCAAATCGAAGGAAGGGGTTGGATCTGTAGTCCCAGCCCCAAAGTTCAAGAAATGCGCGGTGTCAGTAGTACAGGATTGGCCGCCGGGTTATGGATCGACTTCAGAACAAATCCTTAGAAAGTTAGCAGTCATATCGACTTCTGATAGTGGTGACATAGAAAGTATTGTTCTATCGGTAATCAGGTGTGTAGATCTCTATCACACTAGTTAATCGTATTATATGTATGTTATGGGCTAAAAGCCAGAAAATGAGGTTGTATGAACAGTCGTGTTACCCAAAAAGGTAGGCAAGGGATGCCAGGTACGTAATCATAGAAACTTCTCTATGTGTATCGAAGTATGTAAAAGTATGTGATCTGTTTAGATAGTTTAATGTTCTGGTTCTTGCATGTATGTATGCATGGGATGGGATTGATATGATGAAGAGGAGCAGGTCGCATAGCAATCGGTGGCTTTGCCATATAGGTCACATAGTGATCGGTCTTTATGATAGGCAGCACAGCAGTCGATATATTATTAAGGTCGCATAGCGATCGGTGGCTTTGCCACATAGGTCACATAGTGATCGATCTTTATGACAGGCAGCACAGCTGTCCGTATGGTGTGTAGCGGATGGAGGGTTGATTGTAGAAATCCCCACAGTGTGATGGTTGGTACGGGGGTGTGTAGAGGATGGACTCTTAGGTTTGGTATTGGCCATATTGCATGTAAATATATTCTGTTGCCATTGTGTATGGCCCAAGGCCCATAATGTATTTGTGGGCCCAAGGCTTTTATGTGTTTTTGGGATTTGCAGACTGAGTCTTGGTGACTCACCCTTTTATTTTTCCCAACTTTTTAGATGAGCAGTAGATCGTGGACATGGGAGTCGAGGCAGACTCGAGGGCCCATCAAGTCTTTTATCTTTATAGACTATTTTTGATTTTTTTTCTTTAAGTTTAAATTTTGGGATTACTTTTGTAATAAGGCCTCCATAACATAGGTTATCGATTTATAATTTTTTTTATATTACATCTTACAAACTTATGTTTTCAAAGTCTTAATTATAAAGTGAAATGAAAATGGGTTTGTCAAGCATGTTCAACACAAATGATAAAGTTTCTTCAAAAATGTCACAATTAATGATTAATCGGTTAAAATAAACTGAGCTTTTCAAAACCCATAAAAGCAAAGCTTTCAACATTCAACCCGTAGCATACCATATCCGGTCATGACGTATGGCCCAGGTTTAGGGTGTTACAGATATACAAATAAATGTATTTGATTTGGGCTATTTATGCATTTATGAAATTTAGATGGCTATCAATAATGCTCAAGATGGAATGAATATGAAATCCGAGGATATATCTAGAAGTTATAAATGTCCAAGAAGTCACGTACGAACTTAGGAATAGATAGGATAACGTATGTCATGACATAGGTGTCTGATATGTGATATCATGTAAGACCATGTCTGGGACGTTGGCATTGATTTGAGATTTCGTGTAAGACCACGCCTGGGACGTTGGCATCGGTATGAGATTTATGTAAGACCATGTCTGGGACATTGGCATCATATTTGATTCGTGTAAGACCCTGTCTGGGACAGTGGATCGATATCTGAGTACATGTAAGACCTCGCCTGGGACATTGGCATTGTACGACTATTTCAAGCATTCTGAGTATCCTATTAGATTCTAAACAGTTCAATGAGCAAGACTGAGATTCAAATGACTACTATAAATGTATAATGATTCGGTATGTTCGAAAAGTACACCACGTATGTGTATAGAAGCTAAGTATACTATGAACTTACCTAGATGGATTATGTATATGGAATTGATGAAGTGAGGCATGGTATATGAATGAATATGCTATGATCTACTGATGTATTTGGTGATATGGATGCTAGTAAGCAAATGGCTAATTCAATGAGCCAAGAAGATTTATGAATGTGCAAATGAGCTATTAATAATTTTGTATTGATATGATTATGTGCATTTTATACTAAGTTTATTTGTATATGGCTTACTAAGCTTTCGAAAGCTTACTTTGTGTGTGCTTGCTCTATTTTATAGATCGTCAAAGCTACTGAAGGCTTGGGGATCGTCGAGGATTGTCATCACACTAACGAACTCAATTTTGGTACTTTTGAATCTGTATATAGCTAAATATGGCGTGTATAGGCTAGTCATTTTGGAATATGTTTGGGATGTAAATAGCCATGTGATGTGGCTAGATAAATGTTGGTAATATGCATGAGTGATTATGGTATATGATACATGTTTTGGTATGGCTTGATGGCAATGAAATGGTCTTATGAATGGCAAGCTTATTGATAGATTGATGCTATAGAGAATTGGTGAAATTGTGGATGAATCAGGCTTGGTTTTACATCTGATTTAGTTTTGCTAATTAGCATACAAGTTGGCATGTTTAGAAATGTAATTGAATGGGATGATAAGTTGAACATTTGACATGATTTTGGTTGCCAATTGTGTATGGGATAATGCTTGATTGAGCTTGTAGGGATGACCCATGTGTGGGTGGCATTTTGGCCTTAAAAATGGCCTATATTTGCCCATACGGTTGAGCACACTGGGCGTGTAGCTCGGCCGTGTTCTTCGTGGTTGCAATTCAAACAAGTCAGGCTCGACCACGGGCTGGACACACGGCGTGTCCACGGCCATGTGGACAAGTCAGTATGTATGCCCTATTTTGACATGGCTTAGACACACGGGTGTGCCTGAGGCCGTGGGAGGCACACGGCATGCTCACACGAGTGTGTGGCCTCTGTAACTTAGAGAAAAAATTAAATTTCTAAAAATTTTCATATGTGATCGATTTAGTCCCGACCCTATTCTAAAGCATGTTTAAGGTTTTGTTGACCTATTCTAAAAATTTTGATGTGACTTGCCAGATAAATTTATGAATTGTCCGTAAAAGTTTTAGATTATTCGATAATGACTCTTAACCCTAAATCGGCAATGGTTACGGGTTAGAGTGTTACATGGCATGTTCAAATTCATCTCGAAAGTAGATTAGAATATCATCAATGAATACAACAACGACTTTGTCTAAATACGGTCTAAAAATTCTATTCATCAAGTCCATAAATACAATAGGAATGTTACATAACCCAAATGGCATAACAAGAAATTCATAATGTTCGTACCTGGTTCTGAATGCAGTTTTTGGCACATCAGAATCTTTAACCCGCAATTGGTAATAACCAAAACAAAATCAATCTTAGAAAATACTGTGGCACCTTTTAGCTGATCAAACAAATCATCAATTTGTGGCAATAGATACTTGTTCTTGATCGTAACTTTGTTGAGCTATCGATAATCGATACATAATCTCACTGATCCAACTTTCTTCTTAATGAACAGAATTGGTGCACCCCAAGGCAAGAAACTAGGTCGTGCAAATCCTCTATCTGTTAACTCTTGTAACTGAGATTTCAACTCTTTTAACTCTATAGAAGCCATTCTATACGGATCTATCAATATCGGTGATGTTCCTGGTACTAACTCAATAACAAACTTAACTTCTCTGACTGGTGGTAACCCAGGTAACTCTTATGAAAACACATCTGGATGTTCACAAACCACTGGCATTGATTCAATCTTCGATTCAGATACTTTTGTTGTAACATCCGGAATTAGGGGTTCTGCATTTCATGTTTCTATGTGTTTGGCTTGTTTTGCTTGCTATTTGGGTGTGTTTGGAGGTCTTAGGAAGGCTCGAGGTTGAGTCGGGGCCTTGGTTAAATTTTTGTTTTAGGGGCTTTAGAGGAAAGCTTAGAGAGTAGGTCTTATGTGTAATTGTGTGTGGTTGCTAACACAAGATGAAGTGTGATAAAGTGGCAAGGTGACACCTAGGAAGCTAGGGGGATGACGCCTCAAGGGGAGCTTGGAGGAGGTGGGAGCAGGTTCGAGTCTCAAAGGTTACCTTTTTGGATTTTATTTTGGCGTTAGGATGGAGAGGAGGTGGTTTCGGCTTGGACTTTGAAGAGTGGAAGTTGAAGAAGTCAAATATTTTGAATATGTGGCCATGAGAGAAAGGTGCAGTTTGAATTATTCAAACTAATTCTAATGATGGGAGAAGGTGAATGTAGGAGATGATCACGGGATTTGGTGGCTTGTTGGGGGGTTGTTGACCGATTATGGTTTGGTTGAAGGGGGGATTCGATTTTGGGGTTAGGTGAGGTGAGTGTGCTGAAAGTTCTTTGAGTCTAGGCTTTCTTCCACCTCTTTTGTGCACTCTCGGTCTTTAGGTGCATGTGTGTGCAAATTCTTCCCAAGGTCATTGTGAGTGGAATGTTAGCAAATCAAGCTTAGAAAACCCTTTTATTCTTTTTTGCGTTGGTGAGCATTTGTTTTGTCCTCTCATTTACCAAAACTGAAATCATCTTTTAGGGACTCTCACTTTTCCATTCATTCTTGTTTCAGCTAAAAGCCGAAACATCTACTTGCATCATATTTCTATTTTTTGCTTCTTCATAGCCAAACCTCCCCACTCCATTTGCCATTTGTTCTTCTTCAAGCCGAATCTTTCCCCTCCTATTTCTTCTTTTCTTTCGTCACTCTCTCTTATTTTACTCTTGAGACGAAACTTCCTTGTGACAAAGGAACCCCGTATCATTTATCTCTTGTGAACCGAATCTATAACTGTTCATTCTCTTTTTCTTCTCATTGAGATATCATCCTTGAGCTGAACCTTCTTGGCTATTGGTGGCTTGTGCTGAATCCTTGGGCATCATTTGGTTTCTCTTGATTCAAGGTAAGATAATTTCTTTCAATTTCTTTTCATCTCCTCTACTCTCTGTTGGAAGCTGAACACTCTTTTTTCCATAAACCGATAGGGTTCTCTTTCGTATCGAAGTACTACATCTTGTGGTAACATATGTTCTTTCATCTCTCTTTGCTAGTGGCCGAATATTAGATAGAGAGGTGCTAAAAGCTCTTGGTTGTCGAGGGTCCCTATTCAAGCAGTCATGTGGATTCACGTTAGCAACAAAGGTAAGGGATTCCTCTCTAGTCTTATTCGAGTGGCCTTTCTCTTCGTTGTTTGTTGACTTAATCCAACGTTGTTGTTGAACAATCATTGCTTTCGTATAGTAGTTTATTAATCAAGGTTCTTTCATGGATGCGAGTGGCAGCCAATCGAAGGAGGGGGAAGACTCATAATCCCTACCCCTAAGTTCAAATGGCATGCAGTGTCACCGTTCGAGATTTTCCATCGGGTTGTGGGCCGGCTTCGGATAGGGATAGGTAGATAATTGTGATTCCTGCAAGTGAGGGTGTCAACGAGATCGAAAGTTTAGTTCTTTGTATTTACAGGTGTGTAATTCCCACACCTTCTTTTGTATATTAATATATATATGTTGTTTGGAAAGCTGAAAACACATTAACAACTATTATGTTACCCATAGAGGGTAAAAATCGTAACACCAGGTGAGTTATTCTCTGATTATGTTTGATAAGTATTGACGTTGGCATGAATATGCCTATGCTTTGAATATTTTAAGTATGCTATTATATGTTGCATTATATGTTGCATTCATACCACTATGATCGTATGTTGTATGGACATGGGGATATGATAATGATGAAAGGGGCAGTGTTTTGGTGGTTATGCCACATACTTCGGTGACGTTTTCACATTATTTCAGTGGCTCAACCACATACTTCGATGACATTGTCACATAATACCAGTGGCTATGCCACATATTTTGGCAATGAGCAGCTGACTACAGCATGACTACCATCGATGGTGTATAGCGGTGAGGGTCGATTGTAGAAATCCCCATTGGTGTGACTGGCAAGAACGGATGGTGTGTAGCAGATGGAAATTTAGGCTGGGTTGGGTTTTGCATCATTTTGCATATGATATCTACTATACTGTGCTGTAGGGCTAATGCCCAGTCCGATTTCGAGTGGGCTTCGTCCATGTGATTATGCAAAGGGGCTAAGGCCCAGATGGTAAATGAATGGGCTCGAGCCTAGTGATGGTGCTTGGAAATTACACACTGAGTCTTAAGACTCACTCTTTTTGATTAACTTCTTACAGGTGATACATCGTGTAGTGGATTTGGGCCGGAGAGGACTACGAGGTGGCCATGCATGATTTTATTAATTAAAACTTCACTTTTCTTAATTTTCAGGATTGTGGTTATGTAATAAGGCCACTATTAATTTGGTTTAATTTCGATTTAAAATTTAGACATTTGTAATACAAAATAATTGATAGGATGTTTTTACAGAATGCAAATAAAAGTTTTCTCATAACCTAATTAACGATTTTATAAAGAGGTTTTTACGACAAACTTCTAGTTTAATCCGATGTAACAAACATGTGTTTTCAAAGATTGGGCTAATTACAAATTTTCTAAAGTTCGCGAAGCTTTATAAATTCTTTACAAGTGACATACCAAATCCAATCGTGGTGTTTGGGCCAGGTTTGGGTGTTACAATTGTGGTATCAGAGCCTATGTTTAAAAGCTCGGCCATGAGTTTTGGGTTCAAAACATTTTCCAAATTTGGGTTAAAGATGGTTTAGAAAGAAAATACATATATATTTGAATGCAAGTTTTTCTAGAAGCATGGCACCCAAGTCTCCGGCACCAAGTCTATACGGTAAGTTTTTCTGACTGAACTTGGTGAATTACATGAAGTAGTTATATTGTGCTAAGAAAGCTAGAATTAAGGAACTCTACTTTAGAGATGGAAACCTTTAGGTATACACGTGTTTTGCGAAAAACTACTTATAACTCTATTCTCATAAAACTACTTATTAATCAACAGTGGAAATAAATGCTAATTCATAAAATTTGTAAACCAGATTAAGATGAAATATTAGACATGAGTGCTAAAGGGCGTGTACGTGTTGCACGCAGCCGTGGTAGAGGCCGGGGTGTTGAGGCTAAGTTCTTGAAAACAAGGCATGAACCTAAAGGTGAAGCGCCAGCATCACCGGTGGAAGAAGCAACTGGTGGGGATGATGCCCTGTCTCAAGCAATGCTGTGTGTGTTGGAGCAAGTTGCTGGTGCAAGCACTGGGACAATATCTCAGAAGTCTATTCCTGAGCGACTTTGAGTAAACGAAACTGAAATGTTTAGGGGTATTTCTGGTGTGGCCCCAAATGTAACTGGGTATTGGCTTAAGGCAATGAAAGCGATTATGGATGATCTAGATCGCATGTGGAGGAGAAATTGAAAGGAGCGGTGTCTCTTCTATGGGACGAGGCATACCAATGGTGGCTCACAGTAAGAGAAGGTACTCTAGCAGATCGAATTGACTGGGATTTCTTCAAGATGACATTTCAAGGGAAATACGTTGGGGTAAGTTATGTGGATGCTTAGAGGAAAGCATTCCTGAATTTGGTACAATGGGGCAAATCTGTGGCTGAGTATGAGGCAAACTTTCTACACTTGAGCCGTTACACCCGAGGAATAGTGGCGACTGCTTATGAGCATTGCATGCGGTTCAAGGATGGGTTGCGGGATGAGTTGAGGCTATTGATAGCTCCGCAGCAAGAGAGGAACTTTGCTATCTTGGTTGAAAAAGCTAAAATAGCCAAGGAGGTAAAGCGGGCTAGAGGCAGATTAGGGATAAAGATTGAGGTAAAAACAAGAGAAGTTTTTATGTTGTCGGGATCATCTTGGGGTTTTCAGAAAAGGCCTAGGTTTGATAGATCAGCTCAAGTTCTAACGTCTACTGCGGTGGGTCAGTTTCGACCATGTGCTTAGTATGGGAAAATACATCCGGGGGAGTGTTGGAAAAGAACTGGGGGATGTTTCAAGTGTGGGTCTAAGGATCATATGATTAGAGACTGTCTACAAGAGTTGGATAGGGTGCGGCCATTAGGTTAGGGTTTTACTCAACTCAGAAAAAGTGGGCAGTGACCGCCGAGAGGTCGTGGTCCAGTTGGAAGAGGGAATGGTTTTGGTCGGGGTCATGGAACACCAGGTAGGGGTATCGGTAATGTGGATGCAAGATAGTCGGGTCTTGTCTATGCAGCTTATCGGCGAGAGGATAGAGACCACCGGATGTCATAACCAGTACATTTCTTATAGCTGATAAGCCATTTCTTGCTTTGATTGATATTGGATCGACCCACTCTTATGTTGCTTATACTGTATCTAAGAATTTAAGTATAGAATCTGAAATTGTTGCTAAAGAAATAACTGTGGTTAGCCCATTAGGACAATCGGTAATAGTGAGCAAATTATTTAGGGATGTGCCTTTAGAAATTCAAGGAGTATTATTTTCGGCTAACTTGATGGAATTACCATTCAAGAGTTTGACCTCATATTAGGCATGGATTGGCTGGTTAAACATCGTGCTAAATTAGGTTGCGCGACTAAGCGAATGGTGTTGGGTACCCTAGAGGACGAAGAGGTGGTTGTGATAGGGGAAAGAAGGAAATATTTGTCAAACGTGGTTTCCACATTAAGGGCTGTTAAGATGGTTCAGAAAGGGTGCAAGGCATCCCTAACTTTTATTAGTGCTTTGAATGTAGAAGAAGTGATTGTTAATGAGGTTAGAACAGTAAAAGAATTTGTGGACGTCTTTCCTGAGGAACTTCCAGGGTTGTCTCTGAATCGTGAAGTAGAGTTTAGAATTTAGCTACTTTCGGGTACAGCTCCGGTGTCCATCGCCCCTTATAGGATGGCGCCTAAGGACCTGGTAAAACCTAAAGCTCAGATCCAGGAGCTGTTGCATCGTGGTTTTATCCGACCAAGTGTATCTCTGTGGGGAGCGCCAATGTTGTTCGTAAAGAAGAAGGATGGGTCGATGCGTATGTGTATTGACTACCGCCAGTTGAATAAGTTGACGATTAAGAGCAAGTACCCGCTGCCGAGGACTGACGATTTGTTTGATCAACTTAAGGGGGCTTCAATCTTCTCGAAGATAGATTTGAGGTCAGGCTATCATCAGCTTAAGGTCAAGGAAGCAGATATTCACAAGACAGCATTTTGAACTCGTTATGGTCACTATGAGTTTTTAGTGATGTCATTTGGATTGACGAATGCACAGCTACTTTTATGGACATGATGAACCGGGTATTCCAACCCTATTTAGACCGGTTTGTTGTGGTGTTCATAGACGACATCCTGGTATATTCTAAGTTGAAAGAAGAGCGTGATTCGCATGTTTGGGTGGTTTTGCATATTCTGAGGGAGAAACAGTTGTACGCCAAATTCAGTAAGTGTGAATTTTGGTTGAAAGAGGTTACCTTTTGGGTCATGTTGTATCTGCTGAGGGGATTAGGGTTGATCCCCGAAAAATCAAGGCCGTGTTGTAGTGGAAACCACCTAAGTTTGTGGCAAAGATCCGAAGTTTCTTGGGATTGGCCGGGTACTACAGAAGGTTTGTTGAGGGATTCTCCTTAATTGCGGCACCCTTAACTAAGTTATTGCGAAAGGGGTATCATTTGATTGGACTGACAAGCAGCAGGAAAGCTTTGAGAAGCTAGAGAGGATCTTAACGGAGGCTCTGGTATTGATTCACTGAGGCGGGAAAGGAGTTCGTAGTTTATTGTGATGCTTCGCACACAAGGCTAGGGTGTGTGCTGATACAAGAAGGGAAGGTAGTTGTGTATGTGTCTCGATAGTTAAGACCGCATGAGATGAACTATTCCACCCATGATCTAGAGTTGGCTACAGTAGTGTTCGCTCTGAAGATCTGGAGACACTACCTGTATGGGGAGAAGTCCATTATCTATACCGACCACAAGAGTTTGAATTATCTCCTTACCTAGAAGGAGTTGAATTTAAGACAGCGGAGGTGGATTGAGCTATTGAAGGACTACAATTGCTCGATTGAGTACCATCTAGGTAAAGCTAATGTAGAGGCAGATGCATTAAGTCAGAAGGTAATATCAAATTTGAGAGTGATGTTTGCCCATCTCAGCTTGTATGGTGATGGGAGTTTGTTAGCTGAACTCCAAGTGAAGCCAACGTGGGTAAGTCAAATTAAAGAGAAGCAGTTATCGGATGATGTCTTAAGTGCTCGACTTCTGCAAGTACAGAATGGTGGGGTAGAGGATTATAGTTTGAACAGTGATGGGCTATTGTGTTTCCGTAAAAGGGTTTGCGTGCCAAAGGATATTTAGTTGAGACAGATGATTCTTCAGGAGGTGCATAGTAGCCCATACGCTATGCATCTTGGTGGGAATAAGATGTATCGGGATCTGCGTGAACAGTTCTGATGGCCTGGATTGAAGCGAGAAATTACCAAGTTCATGGGTAAATGCTTGACATGTCAGCAGGTGAAAGCAGAGCATCAGCTACCTTCGGGGTTATTACAGCCGGTGAAGATTCCACAGTGGAAATGGGAAAAGATCATGATGAACTTTGTTAGTGGGCTGCCTCTTATGCCTACTAAGAAAGATGTGATATGGGTGATTGTTGATCGGTTGACGAAGTCTACCCATTTCATACCTGTTCATGGTGACTACTCCCTGCAGAAGCTAGCTAAGTTGTATGTGGCCGAGATTGTGAGGTTGCATGGGGTACCAGTGTCGATCATATCGGATAGCGACCTTAGGTTTACGTCGTATTTTTAGAAGGCGCAACATCAGGCATTGGGTACAAGATTGGATTTTAGCACGGCGTTTCATCCACAGACTGACGGTTAGTCTAAGAGGGTAATTTAGATCTTAGAAGATATGTTGAGAGGTTGTGTCATTGATTTTAGGGGTAGTTGGGAGGAGTTCTTACCATTGGCAGAATTCGCATACAACAACAGCTACTAGTCTAGTATTCAGATGGCACCTTATGAAGCATTGTATGGACGAAGGTGTCGTACTCCTACTTGCTGGACAGAGTTGGGTTAGCATCAGATGTTGGGTCCAGAATTGGTTTCGGAGATAGAGGAGAATATTAAGTTGATTCGAACTCGGTTGAAGGAGGCTTCCAATAGGCAAAAATCCTATGCTGATCTGAAGCGTAAGGATATAGAATTTGTAGTGGGGGATCAGGTGTTTCTGAAAGTGTCACCTTGGAACGAAGTTTTTAGGTTTGGACGGAAGGGCAAGCTAAGTCCCAAGTTTATCGGGCCTTATCGAGTATTGAAACGTGTGGGACCAGTGGCGTATCAGCTTGAATTGCCTTCAGAATTGAAACAGATACATGATGTGTTCCATGTCTCGATGTTGAGGCGCTACTGTTCGATCCGTCTCACATTGTGCTGGTGGAGGAAATTGAAGTAAGGCCAGACCTGTCCTTCGAAGAGGAACCAGTATAGATCTTGGACTGAGACGTTAAAGTTCTAAGAAGGAAATCAGTCCCTTTAGTCAAAGTTTTATGGTGAAATAATGATGCAGAAGAAGCCACGTGGGGGATGGAGGAAATGATGCGGCAGCAATATCTTTACCTCTTCTGATCAGGTAATTTCGAGGCTGAAATTTATTTAAGGGGGTAGAACTGTAACATCCAGGAATTAGGGGTTCTTCATTTCATTTTTGTGTGTTTGGCTTGTTTTGCTTGCTATTTGGATGTGTTTGAAGGTCTTAGGAAGGCTCGGGGTCGAGCCGGGGCCTTGGTTAAATTTTTGTTTTAGGGGGCTTTAGAGGAAAGCTTGAGGGAGTAGGTCTTATGTGTAATTGTGTGTGGTTGGTAACACAAGATGGAGTGTGGTAAAGTGGCAAGGTGACGCCTAGGAAGCTAGGGGATGACACCTCAAGGGGAGCTTGGAGGAGGTGGGAGCAGGTTCGAGTCTCAAAGCTTGCCTTTTTGGAGTTTATTTTGACGTTAGGATGGAGAGGAGGTGGTTTCAGCTTAGACTTTAAAGAGTGGGAGTTAAAGAAGTCAAATATTTTGAATATGTGGCCATGACAGAAAGGCGGAGTTTGAATTATTCAAACTAATTCTAATGATGGGAGGAGAGTGAATGTAGGAGATGATCAAGTGATTTGGTGGCTTGTTGGGTGGGTTGTTGACCGATTATGGTTTGGTTGAAGGGGGTTTCAATTTTGGGGTTAGGAGAGGTGAGTGTGCTGAAAGTTATTTGAGTCTTACTTTCCCATTCATTCTTCCTTCAACTAAAAGTCAAACGTCTACTTACATCATATTTCTTCTTTTTACTTCTTCATAGCCGAACCTTCCTACTCCATTTGCAAGTTGTTCTTCTTCAAGCCGAATCTTTCCCCTCCTATTTCTTCTTTTCTTTTCGTCACTCTCTTCTATTCTAATCTTGAGCTGAAACTTCCTTGTGACAAAGGAACCCGTATCATTTATCTCTTGTGAGCCGAATCTATAATTGTTCATTCTTTTTTTCTTCTCTTGAGATAACATCCTTGAGCCGAACCTACTTGGCTATTGGTGGCTTGTGCCGAATCCTTGGGCATTATTTGGCTTCTCTTGATTCAAGGTAAGATAATTTCTTTCAATTTCTTTTCATCTCCTCTACTCTGCTGCTAGTGGTTAATATCGATAGACGAAAGCTAAGAGCTTTTGGTTGCCGAGGTCCCTGTTCAAGCAGTCATGTGGATTCACGTTAGTAACAAAGGTAAAGGATTCCTCTCTAGTGTTATTCAAGTGGCCTTTCTCTTCGTTGTTTGTTGCCTTATCCCAACGTTGTTGTTGAACAATTGTTGCTTTTGTATAGTAGTTTATTGATCAAGGTTCTTTCATGGATGCAAGTGGCAACCAATCGAAGGAGGGGGTAGACTCGTAATCCCTACCCCTAAGTTCAAACGGCATGCAGTGTCAGCCATTCAAGATTTTCCACCGGGTTATGGGCCGACTTCGGATAGGGGTAGGAAAATCACTGTGATCCCTGCGAGTGATGGTGTCAACGAGATTGAAAGTTTAGTTCTTTGCATTTACAGGTGTGTAATTCCCACACCTTCTTCTGTATGTTAATATATATATATATATATATATGTTGTTTAGAAAGCCGAAAACGTAGTAACAACTATTGTGTTACCCATAGAGGGTAAAAATCGTAACACTAGGTGAGTTATTCTCTGATTATGTTTGATAAGTATTGACGTTGGCATGAATATGCATATGCTTTGAATGTTTTAAGTATGCTGTCATATGTTGCATTATATGTTGCATTCATACCACTATGATCGTATGTTGCATGGACATGGGGATATAATAATGATGAAAGGGGCAATGTTTTCGGTGGTTATGCCACATACTCTAGTGCCATTGTCACATTATTTCGGTGGCTTAGCCACATACTTTGGTGACATTGTCACATAATAGCGGTGGCTATGCCATATATTTTGGTGATGAGCAGCTGACTATAGCATGACTGCCATCGATGGTCTGTAGCGGTGAGGGTCGATTATAGAAATCCCCACTAGTGAGACTAGCAAGAATGGGTGGTGTGTAGCGGATGGAAATTTAGGTTGGGTTGGGTTTTGCATCATTTTTCATATGATATCTACTATACTGTACTGTCTGATTTCGAGTGGGCTTCGGCCAATGTGATTATGCAAAGTGGCTAAAGCCTAGATGGTATATGAATAGGCTCGGGCCCAGTGATGGTGCTTGGCAATTGCACACTGAGTCTTATGACTCACTCTTTTTGCTTAACTTCTTACAGGTGATACATAGTGCAGTGGATTTGGGCCAAAGAGGACTACGAGGTGGCCATGCACGGTTTTATTAATTAGAGCTTCACTTTTCTTAATTTTCGGGATTTTGGTTGTGTAATAAGGCCACTATTAATTTGGTTTAATTTCGATTTAAACTTTAGACATTTGTAATAAAAAATAATCGATAGGATGTTTTTACAGAACGAAAATAATTTTTTCTCATAACCTAATTAACGATTTTATAAAGAGGTTTTTACGACAAACTTCTAGTTTAATCCGATGTAACAAACATGTGTTTTCAAACGTCGCCTAAACACAAAGATTGGGCTAATTAAAAATTTTTCGAAGTTCGCAAAGCTTTATAAATTCTTCCCAAGTGACATACTAGATTCGGTCGTGGTGTTTGGGCTGTGTTTGGGGTGTTACATTTGTATCTAGTACATAAGCAAGATAAGCATCGCAACCTTTCCTCACATATTTCTGAGCTAGCATAGCCGATATCACAACAAGCAACCCACTCAAATCATCAAATTCAATACGAAGAATTTCACTATTTTGACATTTCAGCTCAATAGTCTTTCATCTACATTTTACAACAACATCATGCAGTGTCAACCAATTCATACCAAGATCACATCAAATTCATCAAATAGTAAAAGAATCAAATCAACCAAAAAACAATAACCTCGAGTCATCGAGGGACAATTCTTACAAACTTTATTAACTAGAACATACTGGCCTAAGGGGTTCGATACTTTAATCATAAATTCAGTGGACTCAACAGGTAAACTCTTACTAGACATTAAATTTGTACAGACATATGAATGGGTTGATCCGAGATCAATCAAAGCAGTTACATCAGTGTCGACAGAGAAAAGTACCAGTGATAGCATTTGGTGTCGATGCATCCTCACGAGCACAACTAGTGTAAGCTATGGATGGCGCTCGAGCCTCGGATTTCACAGCAGAATCCTTTGTTGCACCTTTGCTACTATTCATATTTCTAGTATTTCGAGGTGATCTCCCTCTAGCAACTTTATTAATCGACCTTGTAGTCAAAAATTTGTCTTTCTCGATAACTCAAGACAATCACGAATAAAATTGATAAATCGTAAAAGTAACATATTTAAACCCCATATTTAATAGGCTTTTGGATGATTTAGCCCATGATTTCTTTAAAAAGGTGCTTTTAATCCTTTCTTTTCATATTTATACTCAGGGAAGCACCCGAGGATAAAAAGAACACAAAACGGGCTTAAAACGGAGTAATTGGGCCATAACAGGAAATCAACACGGCCTGGCCCAAATCCCACACGACCTTGTCGCGCTAACTACCTAGAGCACAGCCTCAACTCCGTGACACACGGCTGTGCAGTGTCCAATTATCACACGGATGTGCCTGGTGATCTACATGGCCGTGCCCAAATCGACAGACCTGAAGCACGGCCAAAATCCTAACTTACACTACAGCCCAAAATGATAGAATCGAGACACTACCAACCACGAGTTACATGGGCGTGTGTCATGGTCAGTGCCCCCATGAGGAAAGAGCAATTTCACTTGATTTGGATGCTTGAAGCCCAAGAAACATACTCCTAAGTCTACTCCAACACCCTAATAGTAATTCTACTTGAAGGAGATTCTTAGGAGCCAAGTATAGCATTCCAAAGCCTATATAAACAACCCAATGCAGACATAAAAGGGGGCTTTTGGCAGAGGCTTTGGCCGAAGCTTTCATCTTTTAGGGAGTTACTTGAAGATAGCCAGTTGATCCATCTCAAGAAGCCAGAGTTCCATTCAAGACGGAGGATCTCTCTTTCAATTCCTTCAGGGGGTTTTAGGGATTTCTTATGTTTTGTTTATTTTTTACTCTTGAGATGTTTTCGTATTTAGTTATGAACTAAACCCTTCAGATACCTGAAGGGGATGAAGCCTATGATGGATTTTGTTATTTGATTTCTAAATTATATGATAAGTACTTAGTTTGTTCTTAATTATATTGCTTAATTTAATTTGATGTGCTTAGGTGGAAGAGGAATAGACCCCGCCTAAGAGTAGATCTAGCATAATTAAGTGGAGTTGATCGGGCGCCTAGAGATGGGGTTACGAGATTTTTTCGGATTAGGGTGAAACCTAATATGGGAATCCATTGATCGATTTACTGCTTCCTTAGGGGGTTATTATAAGAGAACGAGAGTTCCACTAATTAACCTAAGGTTAGACATTATTCGCCTCGAGAGAGGGTTTAATATAGGTTAGGGAGTCTCACGGATCATGCTAAGTAAAGAAATCATATGGTTTGGGGAATGAATAATAAGTGAAGTCATAGGTGGATTCTATCCTGAGGGTATCGTCTTTATCAACTGAGTTTTCCTAAAGTCTTTCTCCTATTCATTCTTTTGTCTTTGCATTTAGTCTAAGTATCTCATTAGTTTAATAATCAATCACTCCATATTTTAGGCTTAATAATAGACAGAAAGTGAGTAGTAGTACTTTTAGGTCCCTTGGGTCGATAAGATATTCTTGCCTGAGCTATACTACTGTTCGATAGGTGCACTTGCCTCTATCGTTGTCGCAGTCAGTCCACATGTTCGATCACTCTTTTATAAATATTAAAACTCGACTATTTGACACGATAAAAAATGCTCTTGCGAGCCACATTTGAAACAAGCTTTATTATTCATCCAACAACTTCCAAAATGCCATCTTCCACATTGTTGACACTCAGGTTTGTTAACTTTGACGCTACCAACGCTCGATATTGAAGTGACTTGAGCTTTTGGACTCGTGTGTTGCTTTCCACGATCTCTATTGGAATACCCCACTGAAGCAGCCAAACGGTTATAAGAATCCCTTGATTTCTTTGATGATGAATGATATGATTTACCCATTGAGCTCTTTCTTGAATCTCTAACCTCAAAATCGACTATTCTTGTTTCTTTGGTAAGCTCCTCGACTTTGCAAGCTCTATCGACCAAAACAACAAATTCTTTCAGTTTCAAAATTTCAACTAAAAGCTTGATATCCTCATTCAACCCGTCTTCGAACCGCTTACACATAATTTCATCAGTGTAAACGCATTCTTGAGCATACTTACTCAATCTCACAAATTCTCTTTCATACTCGATTACAGTCATACGGGCCTGTTTCAACTCTAGAAATTCTTTACGCTTTTGATCAAGAAACCACTGACTTATATACTTTTTCCTGAACTCGATATGAAAGAATTCCCATGTGACCCTTTCTCTTGGTACAACAAATATCAAGGTATTCCACCACAGATAAGTTGAATCTCTCAGAAGAGACACAACACATTTAACACACTCAGATGGTGTACAAGACAACTAATCAAAACTTGGGTCGTATTCTCAAGCCAAAACTCAGCTCTCTCAGGATCATCATCATCAACTGTAGCCTAAACTCTTCAGTCCCAAACTTTTAAATTTTATCAACAGGTGATTTGTTTAAATATTGAGGGTCCAAAACTTGAGAAGCTACGAGATTCGATTGGGGAGCAATTAGGGAAAGTTCTTGAGCAGCCAGATTTGTTCGAACAAACTGAGAAAACCACTCATTCATTATTTGGAAGAAGGCTTTCATGGCCTCTCCTGCCCGACCCTCAGATACGGGTCTCGAACCAGGCGGCATTGCTCATGAACAGAGGTTGGCACATTACTTTCTACATCATTGGAGTCAGCTCGTGTCACATCCTGAAATTTAAAATTTTATGTTTTTCACTATATCATGCAATAGGCTAGTTAAGAATGTTAATTGTTGTAACATCTGGGATTTAGGGGTTTTGCATTTTTGCTTAATTGTATAAAGTAGCATGCCTATGTGTGTTTGAATGTGTTGTATGAAATTTTGAGAACTTTAGAGTATAGGTAAGTGCCTTAGAAAATATTAGATTTTAAGCCTTAAAGGGGGACTTAGGCAAATAAGGCCTTAAGAGAATTTGAAGGGGAAATTGGACATAAAAAGTGGGCTTGTTAAAGTGGCAAGGAGGCGCCACTTAGAACCTTAATAAGTGACGCCACAAGCAGTGCAGAGGGGGCCTAGGTTCGAGCAGCAAGGGGAGCACTTGTGGAGTTGTTTTTTTTCGTCAGGGAGGAAGGAAGTTGGATAGCATGTGGACTCTAGAAGGATGAGGTATAGATTGGGTGGGAGAGTTTGAGGATTCGGCTAAGGTGGAGGGGATCAAGGGATAAGGGAGAGAGGGAAGCAAGTGGCCGAATATGGGACTCTAAGGGGTGCATAATTCGGTCATACAAGGGGAGCTAGGTGCCGAATTTACTTAGTGTAGTAATAGGCATCTTTTGATTTTTTCTCTCCGCCAAAAGCTCTATTCCTTTCTCTTTCTTTTGTGACCGTAAACCAAAACCTCTCAAACCTTAGTTTCTCTTCTTCTTCATCTTCTCACGATTCAACCATTTTCCAAAAGCTGAAAGTAAGCTTTTCCTAGCCATAGCTAATTGTTGATTAAACTCCAAAAGCTGAAGCAAATCAATCACCATCTAGCCTACATAGCCGAATCTCTCTGTGGTGGCAGGCAAGGGTGCAGTCGATTTTTGTAGTAGGGGTAAGATCAAATGTTATTCGATTTCCTTCCTTTTTCTTTTAGCTAAAAGTTGGAATCTAACCTCTTTTACTGTTCTTTGGTCGAAACTATGAAAGAGGTTTCGGGATTTGGTTGTTGTCGACTATAAGGAAGAGATCTTCGGGTTTTCAAAATCTAAGGTAAGCAAGTGTGGTTTAGGCCGAAGGCCATTTATTGTGTTTAAATGTTAGAATTGGATCTAACATGCGCCTATAGGAATTTTGACAACACCAAGAGAAAGGATTAATTCCAAGATTTAGATCCGCAAGGTAAGAGAGTGTTAACATTCGGCCAAGGCCATATTAAGTGTTAGTGACTAGCCGATTCTAACTATGATTTTTAGGGAGGAGTACAATGCTTTGATAGTCTTTCGTGATTCAAAGGAACATGTTAGTACCAGGTGTGTAGCCTTACACCAATTCCTACTAGATTTACTGTATTAATTTAATACATGTGTTAATAAGAATATAAAAGATGTGGCTAAAGGTACCATTCAATTGTACGACATATTCAGGTACGTTATTCTCTAAAGATCTGCTAATAGTATTATAAACATTGAATGTGACATATATAAAAATTGGTTACGAATATGAATAAGGCATATGGCATGATATCCGTATGATTTGTATGACACATGGGGCATATGGGTGATTATGAAAAGCAGAAGTGATCTGGTGGTTTTTACCACAATATATGGTGACTCATGTCACATAATCTGAATGTGGTGGCTAATGTCACGAAATATTATATGGTGACTTTGTCACAATTATTTGGTGGCTATGCCACAATTTGTAAGGGCGATGTGCAAGTCGTCTGCAGCAACTGCCTTCAATGGTGTGTAGCAGATGGAGGGTCTATTTAGTAATCCCCACGGTATGATGGCAGGTACGGGTGATGTGTAGAGGATGGTTATCTAGGTTTGGGTTCGAGATTGCATCATTGTTTATATATGTTTTATATATGATTTGTATGCCTAAATAGTTCTGGAGTTTGTGTTGGTTGTTACACATTGAGTCTCTTGACTCACCCTGCTAGGGATATCTTTTCAGTGACACTCGCTAATGGACCGGATTGGCAAGAGCTTAGTGGTGGCCATACTCACTTTCGGTGTTATTTTATTTGGAATTTTTATATTTAAGTATTTTGGATTTATTTCGGGTTTTCCTTTGATGTAATATGGCCATTACTATTAACTGTTTTATGCATGCATTTTAATTATTTTTATCATGATACGATTATTATCAAACAAAAGGTTAAATAACTTTTCTTTAAAATAAATTCTAAATGTTACGTCACCTAAACACCAACGAATTTCAATTTAATGGTAAACTCTAAAAACCTGGTATTTGTTTTAACTTATAGTTTTGAAGTATAAAAATAGAGTTTTAATAAAATCCAGTCTTCAAGAAAAACACCGTTTTCCCTTCGAACTCAACACAAATCAATTTTTCTTCAAAACCACCCAAATTTTCCAAAGTAACAAACAAGTTTCTAAAATGTTTTACTCAAGAAACAAACCAGATTCGGTCAAGGCTTGTGGGTCGGGTTTTGGGTGTTTCAGTTTGGTATCAGAGCCCAGTTTTAAACTCTCCGCCTTGGGCTTAAAGCCCATAACGTTTTCAAAATTGAGCCCAAATAAGTTTTGTGAAAATTTTTGTGAAACAAGCAGGTTTTTCTGGCATGGCACCTAAGTCTCGAATTCAAGTCCACCAGGTAAGTACCCCTAACTGTTGTATGATTTATTGTATGACTTGTATGTGGGTATAACGAACGTAGATTAGTATATTAAGTTATTGAACCCTAGGATTAGTCTACTCCAACAATCAAATACATAAAATTTAAAGTCTAACTAAACAAACACGTGGATCGAGTCACCGAAGTTAAAGGTGTGGCAACCACAGCGATGTCTAGGATGGATTCGGGGAGCTTGGTATTTAAGCAGGTCTAGTGACTCACCTCCTGAAACACCCTCACTCGCCCACGAGAATGGACCGGATCTGGTATGTCCCTCGAAGTAACCCAGTTCAAATGAAATTCGAATACTTTGAAAACTGTGTGTCTTGGAAGTTTGTTTGTTGTGGGTTGGGCTCGAGTTGAAAACAAATTTATTTTATATCAAAAATCCATTTGTTTTAGGTGACAAAATGTTTAAACTTATTTTAAATTAAATGGGCTTAATCTTTATAAAGCCCTAAATTCATAACGAAGTAATTAAAGCAGAAATAAGAATCGTCACGATGGCCTTATTACATAAAACAAAACCCAAAATAAAATTGTACAATACCTAAAATAAAATAAAGATTCAAATTAAATTAAACTTCAAGCTGGACATGGCCACCACAAGTTCTGCCGTCCCGGTCCTTTACTGCTCATCACCTGAAACATGTTCCCACAACAGGGTGAGTCGATAGACTCAATGTGTAACCAACACCAAAACATAATAGAAATAGGCACACCATACATGTCATATTCATATAAAAATTTAAGATAATGATGCAAACTCGAACCCAAACCTATATGCTATCTGCTACACTCCACCTGCACTAACCTCGCACACCATGGGGACTACTAAGTCAACCTCCATCCGCTACACACCATCGAAGGCAACATCGCAATGACGGCGTGCTCATCGCCCACTTAAAATATTGTGGCATAGCCACTGATATTTGTGTCATGAGACACCACATTTAGATAATGTAACCGGTTACCATATTCACTTCATGTGACCAAGTCACCACATTCACTTAATGAGACCAAGTCGTCACATATTCTTAGTGAGACCAAGTCATCACGCTTCACTTAGTGAGACCAAGTCATCACATTCACTTCCCTTTCTCAAATAACCCGAATGCCCCAAATCATACATATCATGCATATCATATTTAATTTCACTTTCACATCACTTTTCACATGTTAAATATAACACATTTCAAATCCTAGTAGGAGTAGGAAAACGTGCTGAGTACTTTGTACCATAATATGGTACTTTAGCCACATTCTTTCACTTTCACATTAACATATATATCATATTTAAGCCATAAATCTATTAAGATTAGTGGGGGTACACACCGATTTGTTTAGCGATTCCTTGAGATTCGAAAAGCTAGATCTAATGTTTAGATCCTTAGTCCCTACATTTGATTTATCATTTATTACTTAGCATAAATTTATTTGGTTATAATATCCAAATCCTAGTAGGATTTGTAAAAGACTTACCTTTGATGCCGATTTGATGATTATTCAAATCCCAAAACTTGGTTTTCCTTCACCGATATTCGCCAACCCTAAATCTCAACATAGGTTAGTTTTCGCTTTTGATAATTAAAGAACCAATCCATGTATTCATACAAGCCTTGGCCGAATGCTTTTAGGTGCTTTCCTTGTGGATTTTAAATCCCGAAAACTTCACTTTTCTCTTCCTTGTATTCAGCCAAAACCTATATCCTTGAATCGATTAATTTTTGATCACTTTTGATCTAAATACTTAAGATTGGCCTTGGCCGAATATATGAGCACACTTACCTTGGAGTTCTCAAATCCCAAAATTGATCTTTTAGTTTAGATTCCTACCAAATCACATGTTAGACCTGATCTATCATTCAAGTATGGAAGAGACCTTTTTTTTTTTTTGGCCGAATGTACATAGATGTACTTACCTCATTTTCAAATCCCGGATGATCCTTTATACTATTCGGCTATGGCACTTTTATGGATCACAAAGTTTCGGCTTTTGTGAAGGGATAGTAGAAGAGAAGAAAAGAGATGAAAAGAAAAGAGAAGGAGAAGGAGAGAGTTTTGACAGAGAGAATTCGGCTAAAGAGAGAAGAAAAGATTGATGCTAATTTGCTAGAGAATTTTCGCAAGGGGTTCTCTTGAAGAGAAAAGAATGAAGAATGGCCCTTATTTTCCCTCTTGGTCAAACTACTAGGCTTAGAATCCTCAATCGGCCAACTCTTCTTATGTGATAAAATTTTACTTAATTAAATTCCAACAATTATCTCCTAATTAGCCGTAATTCCAAAGAAAATAAAACTCTTCTTCCTAGATCCCTTGTGCCGTCAACTCTCTCTCATGGAGGCAAAATAAAACTTCTTTTATTTGCTTCCTAGGTGACTCAACTCGTGCCCAACACCCTTGCATGTGGCTATTTCTCGAGGCCTTAAGTGACATCTTCAGCCACTTTTTCAAGTCCGTTTTTGGGTCAAATTTCACGTGCTTTTTATTTTAGGGTCACTTGGCCCTAAGTTCCCCTTTGAACTTTAAAATTCGACATTCCGGGGTCATTTTTAGGTTTCCAAAAATTTTTCTGCGCCTCGATAACTTGACATTTCCTGTGTTTCCAAAATGTTTAGTTTCCTCTTTTAATAGTTTCCAAAATGTTTACTTTCCTCTTTGGCTTAGTTTCCAAAATGTTCACTTTCCTAATTTACTTAGGTTTCCAAAATGTTCACTTTCCTAATTTACTTAGCTTTCCAAAATGTTCACTTTCCTAATTTGCTTAGGTTTCCAAAAATGGTCATTTTCCTATTTTCAACGTAATATTTCCATACATTCTCGTGCTTCCAAAATTATTCCAAACTTATTCCAAAACACATAAAACATGTCTTTTCGCATAATTAGGCCAAAATGCATAGGCCCTTTTTAGGATGTTACGCTTCTACCCCTTAAAATAATTTCGTCCTCGAAATTACTTACTATCGCTCATCCGCATACCTAATTCACTACACTACACTATTATTGCGCACTTTGATCTCAAAGAACTATCATACTTTCTAGGAACATTCTCTAAGTTCACAATCAAGGTTCCATACTCTTCATAAGAACGAATCGATCTTATAGCGAGCAAAGTAATGGAGGATAATCCGTAAATAAGAAACTTACCCGTTGTCTCATCCGGCGATCACTATCCTCGCGACGGTATTCGCATAAACCAACCTTGGCTGCCTTGCATCCGAACCTTCAAGACCTCGCTTGGTGCTCCACGCCCTCGATCAAACCATTACCTCTCATTATTCGAATCACGACCTCGCTTGAGGTCATTGTCCTCCTCTACCCACCGATTAATATTCCGAGTTGTCGGTCGCTTTTCATCTGATATCTTTGGATAGTCCTTGAGCATATGGTCCTTGGACCCACACTTAAAACATCCCCCCGTCTTTTTCCAACACTCACCTAAATGCTTCTTTCCACAATGCTCACAAGGACGATACTGCCCTCTGGTACCAACTTGCTGACCTCGTGGGCCATCATCTCTAGGCCTTTTCTGAATATCTCCTGATGTTTTAGACTATCCAAAACCTCTTTTTGGCCTATTCCGATCCATGGTCTGCTTGGTAGCATCCTTAATTCCCTCGGCTACCTTGGCCTTTTCTACTAAAGTGGAAAACTCCCGCTCCTAATGTGGAGCAATCAATAATCTTAGGTCATCCCTTAATCCATCCTCAAGACGGACACAACGTTCATGTTCGGTTGCGACTACTCCTCGAGCATATCGGCTTAAGCTTAGAAATTCAAATTTCATATGCTACTACCGACTTGTTCCTTGAACTAGTCCTAGAAAAGCTTTCTCCGCTTCATCAATATACCGTGTGCCAACATACTTTTTCTGATATGCCTCCTTAGCATACTCCCAGGTCAGATCCTCAGCCGTGGCACCATCCCGGATAGTTAACCACCATTGGTACGCTTCATCATGTAACAGTGCCACCATCCCTTTCAACTTCTCTTCAGTGGGTCGTCGAGTTCATCCATAATACGCTTCGGTTGCTTCCAACCAATACTCACCAGACTGGTGCCTCACCGGACACTCCACTAAACACCTCGCCCCATTGGCTTGGAGTCACTGCATGATTTTTGAGCTCAGATTTCGACCCGCACCACCACCATTTCCAAAACTCGCAACATAGCTCATGACACAAGATCATCCCCCCCCGAGCTTGCGCTTCGATATTAACAAATTGGGTGGTGGTGGCGGTGGTAACTCATTGCTGCACCCTTAACCCGATCTAACGGGTTTTGACACGCTCATTCTTCCTCTACTGTGTCCTTGACGCATCGCGGCCCTCTAGAACTCATTTCTAATGCCGAGATCCGATTAAGAAGTTTTTATAAATTAGTACTTTTGTTTCACTTTATTACTCGCAAAGAAATTTTATGAAAAGGAATTTAGTGTGGTTCTTTCAGATTCATACATGCACACAGCCTTTTCATTCATTCATACATCCATCAAACAATTATGAACCTTAGTTCATTCGAGAAACGCTAGTTTTTATTTGTTGTTGTTTTTCCACTACCCGGTATTTTCCTAATTTGTCCTCATGTGGTATTTTCGTAATTTGTCAAAATAAGGTTCCTTGGTGATTTTGTCACAAAGAATTTTTGGCATTTTTAAGTTCCCGGGTATTTTGAAATTTTTTTGAAATCGAGGGTATTTCAAAAATTTTGGACCTTGGGGTATTTTGGTAATTTTCTTCCACAAATTGGGGTAAATTGTAAAATTTTAATAAATCATGGATATTTTAGAAGTTGCAAAAGTTTGAGGGTTCTTTTTGAGAATTGTACTTTCCAAATCAGTGCTGTTGCAAAAATTTTGGAAATCAGGGTCATTTTGGTAATTTTAGTGAGTTAGGGGCAATTTTGTAATTTTCCATAAATCAAGGTATATATATATTTTTCTGATAGTTTGCAAATTAGGGTTTTTGAACATTTATGAGATAATGATATTTTGGCAAAACTGTTGAGTAGTTGAGCATTTTATAAACCAAGGGTATTTTTGTAATTTTACCACTGTGGTATTTTTGTAATTTTATAAGTCAAAATTTTTGGAGAAAATTGTGTATAAGAAATAGTTTTCGTGAATTAAGGAAAAAAATGATTTAAGAATTTTAATATTAAGGTTCAAAATGGCTAGTTCCTTTCTGGTTTTAGTTATCGGGTTTAGCCTATGACCGAGCCTCCTTGGTCGTATGAACCAAAGCTACGCACTGTGCAGATTCGAGTGGAGAGGAGGTGAGTCATGCGGACCGCTAAGTACCAAGCTCCCACCGAAACCATTCCTAGACATGCGTCTGTGGGTTGTTACACCCACTAAGTCCTCTCGGTTGGGTGAACCGGCTACGCACTGTGTAGGATTCCTGAAGAGGAGGTGAGTCACTAGGACCGCTTAAATACCAAGCTCTTCAGATCCAATCCTAGACATGCGTATCATGGTTGCCACACCCTAACTTGACCGACTTAGCCATAGGTTTGTTTAGTGTATTAAGTCTTATGTATATGTGTTTGAGTAGACTAATCCTAGGTTCAAGTTCCTATCATGCTATTCTACGCTCCATTCCTTTTCTACCCTTCTATAATTCACATAATCACACGTATAGATAGGGTACTTACCGGTGGATCATGGGTCGAGACTTAGGTGCCATGCCATCAAACCCGCTTACTTTCAAAAATATTTCCATAAAACTCATTTGGGCTTGTTTGAAAACGTTTTGGGCCTTAGGCCATAGGCCGAGAGTTTAAAATCTGGCTCGATACCAAATCGAAACACCCTCACCCTACCACGAGAATGGACCAGATCCGTATGTCCTCAAGTAACCCGCTTCAAATGAAATTAATACTTTGAAAACTGTGTGTCTTGGAAGTTTGTTTGTTATGGGTTGGGCTCGAGTTGAAAACAAATTATTTTATATCAAAAACCCATTTGTTTAGGTGACAAAATGTTTAAACTTATTTTAAATTAAATGGGCTTAATCTTTATAAAGCCCTAAATTCATAACAAGTAATTAAAGCGTAAATAAGAATCGCCACGATGGCCTTATTACATAAAACAAAACCCAAAATAAAATTGTACAATACTTAAAATAAAATAAAGATTCAAATTAAATTAAACTTCAAGTCAACATGGCCACCACAAGTTCTCGACGTCCCTGGCCCTTTACCGCCATCACCAAACATGTCCTCAAGAACGGGTGAGTCGATAGACTCAATGTGTAACCAACACCAAAACATAATAGAAATAGGCACACCATACATGTCATATTCATATAAAAATTTAAGATAATGATGCAAACCCGAACCCAAACCTATATGCCATCCGCTACACTCCACCCGCACTCAACCTCGCACACCGTGGGGACTACTAAGTCAACCCTCCATCCGCTACACACCATCAAGGCAATCACTACAATGACGTGCTCATCGCCCACTTAAAATATTGTGGCATAGCCACTGATATTTGTGTCATGAGACACCACATTTAGATAATGTAACCGGTTACCACATTCACTTCATGTGACCAAGTCACCACATTCACTTAGTGAGACCAAGTCGTCACATATTCTTAGTGAGACCAAGTCATCACGCTTCACTTAGTGAGACCAAAGTCATCACATTCACTTCCCTTTCTCAAATAACCCAATGCCCCAAATCATACATATCATGCATATCATATTTAATTTCACTTTCACATCACTTTTCACATGTTAAATATAACATATTTTGAAATCCTAGTAGGAGTAGGAAAACGTACCTGAGTACTTTGTACCATAATATGGTACTTTAGCCACATTCTCTCACTTTCACATTAACATATATATCATATTTAAGCCATAAATCTATTAAGATTAGTGTGGGGTACACACCTGATTTGTTTAGCGATTCCTTGAGATTCCGAAAAGCTAGATCTAATGTTTAGATCCTTAGTCCCTACATTTGATTTATCATTTATTACTTAGCATAAATTTATTTGGTTACAATATCCAAATCCTAGTAGGATTTGTAAAAGACTTACCTTTGATGCCGATTTGATGATTATTCAAATCCAAAACTTAGTTTTCCTTCACCGATATTCACCAACCCTAAATCTCAACATAGGTTAGTTTTTGACTTTTGATAATTAAAGAACCAATCCATGTATTCATACAAGCCTTGGTCAATGCTTTTAGGTGCTTACCTTGTGGATTTTAAATCCTGAAAACTTCACTTTTCTCTTCCTTGTATTCGGCCAAAGCCTATATCCTTGAATCGATTAATTTTTGATCACTTTTGATCTAAATACTTAAGATTGGCCTTGGTCGAATATATGAGCACACTTACCTTGGAGTTCTCAAATCCTGAAATTGATCTTTTAGTTTAGATTCCTGCCGAAATCACATGTTAGATTTGATCTATCATTCAAGTATGGAAGAGACCTTTTTTTTTGGCTGAATGTACATAGATGTACTTACCTCGTTTTCAAATCTCGGATGATCCTTTATACTATTCGGCTATGGCACTTTTATGGATCACAAAGTTTTGGCTTTTGTGAAGGGATAGTAGAAGAGAAGAAAAGAGATGAAAAGAAAAGAGAAGGAGAAGGAGAGAGTTTTGACAGAGAGAATTCGGCTAAAGAGAGGAGAAAAGATTGATGCTAATTTGCTAGAGAATTTTCGGCAAGGGGTTCTCTTGAAGAGAAAAGAATGAAGAATGGCCCTTATTTTCCCTCTTTAGCCGAAACTACTAGGCTTAGAATCCCTCAATCGGCCAACTTTTCTTATGTGAGAAAATTTTACTTAATTAAATTCCAACAATTATCTCCTAATTAGCCTAATTCCAAAGAAAATAAAACTCTTCTTCCTAGATCCCTTGTGCCGTCAACTCTCGCTCATGGAGGCAAAATAAAACTTCTTTATTTGCTTCCTAGGTGACTCGAACTCGTGCCCAACACCCTTGCATGTGGCCATTTCTCGAGGCCTTAAGTGACATCTTCAGCCACTTTTCCAAGTTCGTTTTGGGTCAAATTTCACGTGCTTTTTATTTTAGGGTCACTTGCCCTAAGTTCCCTTTGAACTTTAAAATTCACATTCCGGTCATTTTAAGTTTCCAAAATTTTCATGTGCTTTGTAACTTGACATTTCCTGTGTTTCCAAAATGTTTAGTTTCTCTTTTAGCGTAGTTTCCAAAATGTTTACTTTCCTCTTTGGCTTAGTTTCCAAAATGTTCACTTTCCTAATTTACTTAGGTTTCCAAAATGTTCACTTTCCTAATTTGCTTAGGTTTCCAAAATGGTCATTTTCCTATTTTCAACGCAATATTTCCATACATTCTCAGGTTTCCAAAATTATTCCAAACTTATTCCAAAACACATAAAACATGTCTTTTCGTACAATTAGGCCAAAATGCATAGGCCCTTTTTAGGATGTTACACCTCCTATCCGCTGGAATCCTACCTGGTGCGTAGTGACGATTCACCCTAACCAAGAGGACTCAATCACAAGCTAAATTTAATAATTAAAACCCGAAAGGGACCTGTCACCTTATTTTATGAAATTCTAAAGTCAAACCATGATTATAAAATTCCAAAGTACCTTTGATTTAAAAATGACCAAAATACCCCTAGTTTGTAAGTTGCCCAAATTACCCCTAACTTGTACAAATTACTATGAAAAGTTACCGAAATACCCTGAATTAAAAAAATTCCAAAAATACCCTTATTTTGAAAAGTCATCGGGAACCATATTTTACAAAATTACCAAAATGCCCTTGGCTTGTAAAAATTATAAAAAATACCCCCAGATTATAAAATTTCCAAATTACCCTTGAATCTTCTTACCAAGTATTTCAATTTTGTAAAAATACCAGAAATCTCTACTTTGTGAAATTTTCAAATACCCTAATTTAAAATTACCAAAATACCCCTATAGGATAAAATTACAGAAATACCCTTGGGTAGTGGGAAACAACAACAATGACAACTACAACACTTTTCTGTAATGAACGCAAGTTCATGAATGTGATGATTCAATGAATGAATTTGAGACTCTGTGTGTGTATGAATTCGAAAGAACTACTCTTTAGAACTATTGAACATAAGACTGTCATGATAAATCGCTGGAACAAAACTAATTCATAAAATTCTTTAATTAGATAAACACAATTCGTAACCATGAATTCTAAGGACGGGTCGTAAAAGTGCGTGGCCATGGTAGAGGCCGAATGACCGTGTTTGAACCTGCTAGAGTCCGGTCAAGGTCCGAATGAAATGCCACCACCACTCACCACCGATATGGAATATCGTGATCGCATAGGATGATGTAGTATCACAGGCGCTGCTGCGAGTTCTGGAAAGGGTGGCTGGAGTAGGTAGAGGCATGGGAGCTCAAAAGTCTGTACCTGAGTGGCTTCGAGCTAATGGAGCTGAGTTTTTCCGTGGTATATCTAGTGTGGCGCCCAATACGGCTGAGTATTGGTTGGAAGCGACGGAGTGAATTATGGATGATTTGGACCTGACTGCTGAGGAGAAACTAAAAGGGATAGTATCGCTCCTCCGCGATGAGTCATATCAATGGTGACTCACGGTTCGGGATGGTGCTGCTACAGATGATCTCACTTGGGAGTACTTTAAGGCAGCATACTAGAAGAAGTACATTGGGACCAGTTATGTGGATGTGTAGAGGAGGGCATTTCTGAGGCTGGTTCAGGGAAGTAAGTCCGTAGCGGAGTATGAGGAAAAATTTCTAAGGTTCACCATTATGCTCGAGGTATAGTGGCTACGGAGCATGAGTGATGTGTCCGGCTTGAGGACTGACCGAGGATGACCGAGGTTGTTGATAGCTCCACAAAGAGAGCGAATTTACCTTGTTGGTAGAGAAGGCTAAGGTAGCAAGGGATTAAAGAATCAGTGAGATGTATCTACGCATCAAATAGACAAAAGAGAGGTTTTAGATCATCAGGGTCATCCGGGAATGTGCAAAAGAGGCCTAGAGTTGATGGGCCGCGAGGTCAGCATGTTGTGACTAGAGGGCAGTATAGTACTTGTGCTCAGTGTGGAAAGATGCATCTAGGAGAGTGTTGGAAGAAAACAGGGGGATGTTTCAAGTGTGGGTCCAAGGACCACATGATTAAGGACCGCCCTATGAAAATAGATGGGAGCCACCAGCAGTCGTGGTTATAATCAGCCGAAGAGGTGGACAGTAGCCACCGCGGGGTCGTGGTCCGAATGGCAGAGGTAATGGTTTCGGAAGATGCCGGGGAACACCGGGCAAAGGTGTTGGTAATACAGAGGCAAGACAGTCGGGTCTAGTGTATGCAGTTCACCGGAGGGAGGAAGGAGACGCACCGGACATCATAATCGGTAAGTTCCTTATAGCTGACAAGCCTCACTTTGCTTTAATTGATGTTGGCTCTACCCACTCTTATGTTGCATGTAGAGTAGTTGAAACACTAGGCATAGCCTCTGAACTGTCTATTAGGGAGATGACTGTAGTAAGCCCATTAGGCCAAACTGTAGTGGTGAATAAGATATTTCAAAGTGTACCTCTAGAGATTCAGGGAGTGGTATTTCCTGTCGACTTGATGGAACTACCCTTCGGAGAATTTGATCTCATCCTTGGCATGGACTGGCTAGTGGGACATCGAGCTGTATTGGATTGCGCAGCTAAATGAATGGAGTTAAGGACGCCGGAGGATAAGGCGATAATTATGATAGGAGAAAGAAAAACTACTTGTCAAACGTAGTCTCGCTTAAAGGTCGATAAGATGGTCCGTAAAGGGTGCTGCATTTTTGACCTTCGTTAGTCGTTGGATGCGAAAGAAGGGGAGTTAGTGGAGTTAGAACGAAAGAGAATTCGTGGATGTTTTTTCGGAGGAGTTACCTGGAATACCCCCGGATAGGGAAGTGGAGTTTGGAATTGACTTGTCATCTGCATGCGACTTCCGTGTCAATTGCCCTATACAGAATGGCACCAAAGGAGTTGGTTGAGCTCAAGGGTCAGATCCAAGATTTACTTGATCGTGGGTTTATTCGACCCAGTGTGTCTCCATGGGGAGCACTGGTGTTGTTTGTGAAGAAGAAGGACAAAACTATGCGTATGTGCATAGATTATCGTTAGTTGAATAAGCTGACCATCAAGAACAAGTACCGTTGCCAAGGATAGACGATTTGTTCGATCAGCTTAAGGGGGCCGCGATATTCTCAAAGATATATCTAAGGCCTGGATATCATCAGCTTAAAGTGAAGGAGGTTGATATCCATAAGACAGCTTTCTGGACAAGGTACGGGCATTATGAGTTCTTGGTAATGCCATTTGGATTGTCAAATGCCCCAGCCGCGTTCATGGACATGATGAACCGAGTTTTCCAACCCTATCTAGATCGATTTATTGTTGTGTTCATAGACAATATCTTAGTGTATTCTAGGTCAGAGGAAGAACATGATGAGCACCTCCAAGTCGTATTGCAAGTGTTAAGGGAGGAAAAGCTATATGCCAAGTTCAGCAAGTGCGAACTTTGGGTGAAGAAAGTTACGTTTTTGGGTCATGTGGTGTCTGCTGAAGGAATAAGGGTGGATCCTTGGAAGATTGAGGCAGAATTGGATTGGAAACCACCTAATTTTGTGGAAGAAGTTCTAGTTTCTTGGGATTGGCAGGCTATTATAGAAGATTCATAGAAGGGTTCTCATCAATAGCCGCACCTTTGACGGTTGTTGAGAAGGGAGGTACCTTTCAGATGGTCGATAAGCAACAGAGAGCTTTGAGAAGCTTAAGAGGGTCTTGATCAAGCTCCGCTTTGATTCAAATTTCGATACATGGAAGGATTTTATGGTGTACCGTGATGCTTCTCACACGGGTTTGGAATGTGTTTTGATGCAAGACGGGAAGGTAGTCCCTTATGCGTCTCGACAATTAAGGCCACATGAAGTTAACTACCCGACGCATGACTTGGAATTAGTGGCGTGATTTACATAGACCACAAGAGAAAAGTCAAGTATCATGCACCACAAGAGCCTTAAGTATCTCAAAGAGTTGAACCTAAGATAGCGAAGGTGGGTGGAATTATTAAAGGACTACGATTGTTCTATAGAGTATCACCCGGGCAAGGCGAATGTAGTGGCAGATGCCCTAAGTCAGAAAGTAGTGTCGGATCTGAGGGCAATGTTTGCACATCTTAGCTTGTATGACGATGGAAGTTTGTTAGCAGAGTTGCAAGTTAAGCCGACGTGGTTGAATGAGGTGAAAGAGAGTCAGTTGCGGATGAGGATCTAAGTGCTAAGTTGCGGCAAGTGCAGTGTGAGGAATTGGAAAATTTTGGTGTAAATGGCGACGGAGTGTTTTGTTTTCATGGCAAGGTCTGTATGCCGAAGGATGAGGAGTTAAGGCAAAGAATTCTTCGGGAATCGCATAGTAGCCCTTATCCTATGCATCCTAGAGGTAGTAAGTTGTATAGAGATCTAAGGGAACAATTTTGGTGGCCTGGTCTTAAGCGGGAAGTTACAGAATTTATAGGGAAGTGCTTAACGTGTCAACAAGTCAAGGCTAAACACCAAGTTCTGTCAGGATTGCTTCAACCGATAAAGATTCCGTAATGAAAGTGGGAGAGAATTACCATGGACTTCATTAGTGGGCTTCCCCTTATGCCTACTAAGAAGGACTTGGTATGGGTGATAGTAGATCGGCTGACGAAATCTGCATATTTTATACCGATGCAGGTTGACTATTCTCTACAGAAATTGGCAAAGTTGTATGTAACAGAGATCGTGAGGCTGCACGGAGTGCCGGTGTCGATTATCTCAGATAGAGATCTGAGGTTTACGTCTCAGTTTTGGAAGGCGCTACATCAAACTTTGGGTACCAGGTTGGATTTTAGTACGGCATTCCATCCGCAATGACGGTCAATTTGAGCGAGTGATCCAAGTGTTAGAGGATATGTTGAGGGATGTGTGATAGACTTGAGAGGAGTTGAAGAGTTCTTGCCTTTAGCGGAATTTGCATATAACAACAACTATCGTGCAAGTATTCGAATGGCACCATCTGGCGCTATATGGATGGAAGTGTCGCACTCCTACATGTTGGACTAATTGGGGAACGCCGATTTTGGGTCCAAAATTGTGGTAGAATTCAAGAGAAGGTTAAAGTAATTCGCATGGTTAAAGGAGGCATTTGACCGTTAAAAGTCATACGCAGATCTTAAACGGAAGGAGATTGAGTTTTCGTGGAGATTATGGTTTCTTAAAGTTTCGCCTTGGAAAAAGGTAATGAGATTTTGTCGCAAAGGAAGTTAAGTCCTGTGTTTATAGGACCTTATCGGTATTAAAGCGAGTTGGACCAAAGGCATACCGCTTAGAGTTGTCTTGAGTTGAAGCGATGCACGATCTGTTCCACGATCGATGCCACACCGATACCGATCGGATCCATCTCATATAGTGCCAGTTGAGGAGGTGGAGCTGAGACCAGATTTGTCGTACGAGGAAGAGCCGATTCAGATTCTGGAACATGATGTGAAGGTACTAGGGAGGAAATTCGTTCCTTTGGTTAAAGTGTTATGGCGTAATCATGGATCGGAGGAAGCTTCTTGGGAGCCCGAAGAAGCAATGCGACAACAATACCCCCACCTATTCTAGCCAAGTAATTTCAAGGTCAAAATTATTTTAAGGGGGTAGAACTGTAACATCCGGGATTTAGGGGTTGTGCATTTTTGATTAATTATATGAAGTGGCATGCCTATGTGTGTTTGAATGTGTTGTATGAAATTTTGAGAACTTTAGAGTGTAGGTAAGTGCCTTAGAAAATATTAGATTTTAGGCCTTAAAGGGGGAGCTAGGCAAATAAGGCCTTAACAGAATTTGAAGGGGAAATTGGACATAAAAAGTGGGCTTGTTAAAGTGGAAAGGAGGCGCCACTTAGAGCCTTAATAAGTAACGCCACAAGCAGTGCAAACGGGGCCTAGGTTAGAGCAGCAAGGGGAGCACTTGTGGAGTTGTTTTTTTTCGTCAGGCAGGAAAGAAGTTGGACGGCATATGGACTCTAGAAGGATGAGGTATAGATTGGGTGGGAGAGTTTGAGGATTCAACTAAGGTGGAGGGGATCAAGGGATAAGGGAGAGAGGGAAGCAAGTGGCCGAATATGGGACTCTAAAGGGTGCATAATTCGGTCATACAAGGGGAGCTAGGTGCCGAATTTACTTAGTGTAGTAATAGGCATCTTTTGATATTTTTCTCTCCGCCAAAAGCTCTATTCCTTTCTCTTTTCTTTTGTGACCGTAAACCAAACCTCTCAAACCTTAGTTTCTCTTCTTCTTCATCTTCTCACGATTCAACCATTTTCCAAAAGCTGAAAGTAAGCTTAGCCATAGCCGATTGTTGATTAAACTCCAAAAGCCAAAGCAAATCAATCACCATCTAGCCTACATAGTCGAATCTCTCTGGTGGTGGCGTGCAAGGTGCGAAGGATTTACAGTAGTAGGGTAGGATCAAATGTTATTCAATTTCCTTCCTTTTTCTTTTAGCCTAAAGTTTGAATCTAACCTCATTTACTGTTCTTTGGCCAAAACTATGAAAGAGGTTTTAGGATTTGGTTGTTGTCAACTATAAAGAGGAGATCTTCGGGATTTCAAAATCTAAGGTAAGCAAGTGTGGTTTTAGGCCGAAGGCCATTTTTTGTGTTTAAATGTTAGAATTGGATCTAACATGTGCCTATAGGAATTTAAACAACACCAAGAGCAAGGATTAATTCCAAGATTTAGATCCGCAAGGTAAGAGAGTGTTAACATTCGGCCAAGGCCATATTAAGTGTTAGTGACTAGCCGATTCTAACTATGATTTTTAGGGAGGAGTACAATCTGTTTCGGGTAGTCTTTCGGGATTCAGTGAACACGTTAGTACAAGGTGTGTAGCCTTACACCAATTCCTACTAGATTTACGGTATTAATTTAATACATGTGTTAATAAGAATATAAAAGATGTGGCTAAAGGTACCATTCAATGGTACGACATATTCAGGTACGTTATTCTCTAAAGATCTGTTAATAGTATTATAAACATTGAATGTGACATATATAAAAATTGGTTACGAATATGAATAAGGCATATGGCATGATATCCGAATGATTTGTATGACACATGGGGCATATGGGTGATTATGAAAAGGGGAAGTGATCTGGTGGTTTTTACCACAATATCTAGTGACTCATGTCACATAATCTAAATGTGGTGGCTAATGTCATGAAATACTATCTGGTGACTTTGTCACAATTATTTGGTGGCTATGCCACAATCTATAAGGGTGATGTTCAAGTCGCCTCATTGCATACGCCTTCGATGGTGTGTAGCGGATGGAAGGTCGATTTAGTAATCCCTACCGTGTGATGGCGGTGTACGGTGATGTGTAGAGGATGGTTATCTAGGTTTGGGTTCGGATTGCATCATTGTTTATATATGTTTTATTTATGATTTTTATGCCTAAATCATTGGGAGTTTGTGTTGGTTGTTACACATTGAGTCTGCTGACTCACCCTGCTGGGATATCTTTTCAGTGACACTCAAGAATGGACCGGCCTCAGGAGCTTAGTGGTGGCCATGCTCAACTTTTAATGTTATTTTATTTGGAATTTTTATATTTAAGTATTTTAGATTTATTTTGGTTTTGCTTTGATGTAATATGGCCATTACTATTATCTGCTTTATGCATGCATTTTAATTATTTTTATCATGATACGATTATTATCAAACAAAAGGTTAAATAACTTTTCTTTAAAATAAATTCTAAATGTTACGTCACCTAAACACCAACGATTTTCAATTTAATGGTAAACTCTAAAAACCTGATATTTCTTTTAACTTATAGTTTTGAAGTATAAAAATGGAGTTTTAATAAAATCTAGTCTTCAAGAAAAACACCATTTTCCCTTCGAACTTAACACAAATCAATTTTTCTTCAAAACCACCCAAATTTTCCAAAGTAACAAACAAGTTTCTGAAATGTTTTACTTAAGAAACAAACCAGATCCGGTCAAGGCTTGTGGGTCGGGTTTGGGGTGTTTCAATTGTGCATGTTTAGGGGTCCTAAGAAGGCTTGGGGTCGAATTGGGCCTTAGCTAAATTTTTGTGTTTAAGCACTTTAAGGAGAGATAGTAAGGGGCATTAATGCTTAAGGAAATAAGTGTGTATTTTGCTAGCATAAATGAGCATATGGCAAGAAGGTTTTGCCGTCAAGTGAAGAGCATGGAGGGAAGGGGTTTAAATCCCATCTTTTGCAAATTTTGGATTTATTTTTGTACATCTCTTCCAAGTGTCGACCATGGCATCAAATATGGTAAGGGATATTTTTTTTATTCATGGAAAGAAGACTAAGAAAATAAGGTAAGGAGGAAAACAAGGAAAAGGGAAGGAAAGAAGTAAAGGAAAGCAGTAAGAAGGGGGATATGTTGGCTGAATATTTGGAAGGCACTTGGGATAGAATTTTGGTCAACATTCATCCTTTTGGCAAAAGAGATACACGGTTTTGTTGGGAGAAAGGAGGAGCCAAATTTTCCTAGTCATTTTGCTAGTTTTGGTGCAAGAGAGGCCTATTTTCTTTTTAGCATATTGGTGTTTTCTCTTCCCAATACTTTTCCTTCGTTTTGGCTGAAATTCTCATTGCATTTTTGCTCATATTTCCCTTGTTGTGCCGTAACCCTTAATCCATCCTTGTTCATTCTTCTTTGATTGCTGAAATACTCACATCTTTTGGTTCATTTCTCTTTTGGTGATTGGCCGAAACCTCTAAACACCTCTTGTCCATCTTCTCTTTTCTTTTTGATTATTTCTTCAACCTTTCTTTCACTTCTTAAATCAACATTACATTGTGACTGAATTTTCTTTATTCATTTCTCTCCATAGCCAAACCCATTACCATCCTACCTCCTCTCTATTTCTTTTTGTTTCATGTTGGGCACTATATTCTTGACCAAATCGGTAAGTAATCCTCTTCTTTTCAATTTCTTTTCATTATGTCGAATATGTACCTTTATCATGGGATGGTTTTTAATAACCGAAAACATCACTTTCTTCTACTATCTCAAAACGTGATCATTTTTTTTCCTTTCGTAGTGTTCTAGTGAGTGGCCGGATATCACATTCTTGCCGATTCCTTTCTAGTCTTAAGTCCAATCAGTGAAAGTTGGATCTACTATTGTCAAGGTAAGGAATTTCTTCATGGTTCGATTCGATATATTTCAATGCTTGATTATTTCATTAAAACGAATTGATGGATTTGACTAAATGGTTATTATAGGGATTAAATAGCTCGTTTCAGCACTCGTTGTTTCTTCGGAAGAAGCGGCCAGCCAAATCCTATTCCGAAACAAATACATTCTCTCATCATAGTACTTTCTAACCGAGATCTTTTCAATGGAGACAAGTGGCAACAATTTGAAAGGAAAAGCAATAATAGGAGACAAAAGGAGTGGATTTGCAATTCCTACTCCTAAGTTCAAACGAAGGGCAATATCGACAGTTTGGGATTTTCCACCGAGTTATGGACCATCATCCGGTGAAAATAGACAAATAGTGGTCGTTCACGATACTAAGGGTAAGCATTTCAATAGATCGTTTGGTTTAGATTTAGATTAATAAAATCTTGTTTGTTGGATTAATCGAGTGTAATGGTGATTTAGGTGCCGACGATCAAGAAGGATTAATCCTTACCGTAATCAGGTGTGTAGTATCACACTGAAATCCAGTAGATTCATGATTAGATATCACGTTGGAAAATAGATCGTTATTATTTATATGGCTAAAAATTGTAATATGGCACAAATCGAGAAGTTTGCTTAAATTACATTATTTCTATAGATTTTTCAAAATCAATATTAAAATTTTTAAAATTATGAAAATGCTCCTATGGTCCGAATTATGAAAATGCCCTTATGGGCCGATTTGTCAAAATGCCCTAGGGGCCGAATTGCTAGAATGCCTTAGCGGGCCAAATTACAAAGCTCTAATAAATTATTGGATTAATGATTGTTGTACATATATGTGGATATTATGCTTTATTATGTATGTTGCATGTTACATATTGCATGGGTTGGGAAAAATGTATAAAGACCAGTGTAGCCTGGTGGCATTGCCACAAAATGTTCATTATTATGTTCACTTATGATTTCGGTGGCTTGGCCACAATAAAAATATATAATATAGCAGCTCGGCTACAATTTGGTGTGAGCGACGTGGTGGGTTGACTTGATCCCCACAGGTGTGATTGGCTGGTCGGGGGTGTGATGGATGGATGGGTTGGGTTGCATACATTGCATATATATATATATATATATATATATATATATACAGTCATGTAAATGAGATTCGGCCCAAGATTATGCTATATGGGCTCAAGCCCAAGATATTGCTTTAAGGGTTCAACCAGTGGATGACGATAAGGGGATTATACACTGAGTTCTAGTAACTCACCCCTTTTCCTTAACCCTTGCAAGTAATGCTCAGTGATGTGGACTTCGGCCATGGATGACTCGATGTAGGCCATACTTCAGAAATGGTGTTGTTGAAATTTAGATTTTTATTTACGTCTACTTTATTACTTTTACTATTTTGGGTTTTTACGTTGTAATAAGGCCTCTGGATTTTTTTTTTTTTTTTGATTTATTTGACATACTTATTATCTTGCTTGATTTATTTTAAATGGGAATTTTTCTAAAAAATCATAATAACGGTTTCTAAAATTGATTAACAAAAGGTTTTTATAAATATGTACAAATATTTTAACTCGAATCCTCTTTCAAATTATCAATGACAATTTCAAAAGTCACGGTTTTACTGTTCACAACCTCGATATTTTGATTCATCAATCAACCTCTAAAAAATAGTTGTATTTTATCAAAAATTTATATAAAAACTTGTTTTCTTAACCATAACCAAATAACACTTATTTTAGTATGAATCACAAGGACTTTATATGTTTTTCTCATGTGACATGCCAGATCCGGTCGTAACGCATGAGCCGGGTTTGGGGTGTTATAGCTCGATTAGAATCCATTACTATATGAAATCATGATTTACAATTGTTAGAAGATATCACACTATCATAAGTTAAATATGGCATGTATAGCTAGACTCACACATGCTACGTTAGTCCTAGAATTATATAAACTATAGCTCTGATACCAATAAATTTAACATCCTTAACCCATATCCGATGCTAGAATAGGGTTAAGGAGCATTACCTATCTTATACAACACACAATCATACATTTCATAATCATTTTCCATTCTAAATTAAAACCATTCAATTTCAATCATATAGTCCCTAACACGAGCCTCCGAGGCCCAAAATAGACATTAAAATTGGTTCAAGACTAAATCGAGTACTTAGGAAATTTTTAAGAAATCATGGAAAATTTTCAAAGTGCAGGGGCACACACCCGTATGTCCAGACTGTGTGTCTCACACGGCCAAGGAACACGTCCGTGTATCAGGCCGTATAAGCATTCGAATGGGATCACATGGTCGTGTCCCAGCCCATGTCCAACCTCGTGTAACTCACTAACTTGGGTCACACGGCCAAACCACATGCTTGTGTGATAGGCCATGTACCCTTCGAAGTGTCCTCACACACCCGTGCGCTAGGCCATGTACCCTTCGAAATGGCCTCACACACCCGTGTGTTAGGCCATGTGAAAACTTGAGGGTATACTGACTTGTGCCACACAGCCAAGTGACATGCCCGTGTGCTAAGCCTTTTGAAGCTACTAACTTAGTTTCTAAATAAGTATTAGGGGACACACGGCCGTATCACTTAGCCGTGTGTCACACATGGCTGAGACACACACCCATGTCTCTACCCGTGTGGAAGAAATTAAGCTTTTTTCTAAGCCACATTTCTCACCCAAATAGGTACCAACCTAAGCTCAATAATGCACACACAACCATAACATAAATAAGCATTCAAGACTAACCAATTTCAAATCTATAACATGAAATATCCACACATTCACTTGACCACTTAAAAGCATAAAACTAGTCATTCAAATCATACCAATATCACTTCCAAAAGTTACCTAAATGGTAAAATGCATATATACACACTTGTGCCTTATGATACTCAAAAGTTAAAACTCAGAATCAAGGAATTCCTATGGTAATTGAATCAACATATAACATGAGACAAACCGCACATATATACATACCAACATATACCAAATCAAGCCAAATTAAATGGCTAGTTACATAACAAAACATATAGGTTTCCATTAGCCAAATGACCTATACATGCCATTTAACCAAAATACATAATGTCCAAAAGTACCAAAATATGAGTTCGATAGTGCGATGCAATCTTTGACAAATTCCAAAATGAGCGAGCTTCTGAATCATTATAAAACATAAAAAAGTAAACAAAGTAAGCAATTAAGCTTAGTAAGTTCATATAACCTAAAACATAGCTTACCATTTAATCATATTATAAAGAAATAAACATAGTTTAATGCAACTCAATTTAATCCATAAATCTCACACATATTCATCCACAGAGTTAGACATGAAATCATAAATATCATAGATTCAATCCTTACATGATTCACGTACATACCTATACTTGTTCATATATAACTCATACACTTTCAGAACATAACTATGCCCGTTGAACCATTTGGAATAATATCGATACTCGGGTATCTCGCATACTAAGTGCTAATACATGGTCGAAACCATCTCTATGTCATATCTCATATATATAATGACTCTGGAGCTATCAATTTGTAACCCTATTCTATCATTGAATACGGGTGAGGGGTGTTACACTACATTCCCATGCCGTCGTCGCTCCATTTCTAGCCTAGTCAAACTGTAGCAGTGATGGGGGTCGAAACCACCAAATAAAAATTCCTACGATAAAATAATTCGAAATATAAGTATAGAGTAGTATGGTTGAATCCATATGGATTGGTTACCTAATTTCACCTTTTCTTATGAACAAAATTATTGTCACGGCAATAGTTGTGCCCATGACTCGTGACAAGCTTGATGAAAAAGAAAAGAAATAAAATAAATAAGGGGGAATGAAAATGTTTGGGAAGTAAATAAAATGTAATAGCGACAAATAAAAAATTATTTTAATCGAAAATAAAATAAGTAAAAGGAGTTGAACTTCATAAGAAATAATATAAAGTCTTACCTTTAGACTCAGCTAATTCTAGTTCTAAAATTGATCCTTGAAAATGATTTTTCTCCTCCAAACCATAAGTTGGTTATAGTGACTAAGAACATCCCAATAGCCAATTCTTCCTTTTGTTGTTGATTCTAGTACAACTTGCAAACCAACCCTTACCGACTATCTAACCGCAATACACGCGTTCGCAATTCAAGACCTTGGTAGCCTTGCATTCTAAAGAACCCAACTCGAATCGACGGCCTCAACCGCGTGGGTCGTTTAAATCCAATCACTATCTTCATTTATGAAAATCCCACTAGTATAACCCTGCCAGGATATGCCAATTCACTCGTAGAAATCCAAATACAACACAGAGAACTCAACTTCCCAACTGTATGCCAAACAACTCAAACCCAACGCGCGCTTTTTGAATTAAAATTGAATTGACTTTAAGGGACGAATTTGTACAATCCATATTCTAGATATGGTGAATATCATTATGAAAGATTTTTAAAGTGGATTTGTTTCTCACGATTCTTAACCAGAAAGGATACCGACCTAAATCTAAGTAGAAGTTTAGTGAAGCATGAAATTATTTATGCTTTGTTGGTGGATTTAATAAATATGGTACAAGGTGGAAAGTGAAGGGACTCGAAAAGTAATTAAACAGAATTTGTAAAAGGAAAGTAATGTGAAACAAAATGGTAGAATGCTTATTCAAAGGAAAGAAAAATGGTTATAAACGTATGAAAGAAATAAACTATTCTGCATTTCTAGTGTATTCAAGTGTGTTTTTCAAAGGCCACCACACACCCTATTTATATACATATCATATACCTAAATTAGCTTAACTCACCTTACAACCAATTACATGAAATCACATTCATATCAAAATTTTTTCTAAATATGGCTTTTACAAAGTCAAAAATCTAATCAACCCTTAAATGTCTCTAAATTTCTGATACGGCCCCTCTTTTATTTATTGTGCTCCAATTTAGTCATTTTCTACTTGTTTTTGAATTAAAGCATCTGAGTTTCATTCTTGACAGAATTTCAACATAAAATTACCAATTTAGCATGAATTAATTCAAGAGTTAATTTATTTGAACACATAAAATATGCTGAATAAACATGCTATCAAGCAGCAACAACCCCTTCGTACCGCTCTATGGCAGTAGCCCGTCCCTAACAGCCATCTTTACGCATTTCTTCATTGCCACGCAACCAACCAAATATGAAGCATACCAGTATGATCACCATTGAACAAGTCCGCTTCCATTTACCAAACTTTTTGCTGCCACATCAACAAGATAATCGAGGTAGTTATTCTACTTTCACATGATCAATTCATAAATTGGTTCTGTGTACTTGATTCATTTAATTCACTTCATTTAAAAAATTTCGATTGTTAATTATTTCTATCAAGTGCTATGTCTCAAAAAAGGATAAGTTCGGTCATTTAGATTGATAAAATCCAGCCTTGGTTTAAAACTCTTGGTGTAAGAGCATGCTATTTAACTATCTTTAAGAAAAAACCAATGTTGTAGGATAAAGGTTTTCTACTAGCTAGTGATGACAATGTCGTTGTGTCGGCATTCATTCAGAAAACCATTCCTGAATTGAGATGGAAAATGTTTTGCGATGTCTGATCTTTTTGTGATGAAGACATTTTTCAGGAATTCTATCCTCATCTTACTCTGTCAGTAGTAACATTGTTCCGTGTGCAAGAAAATGAGAATTCTCTAACCTTATCAGTCATCAATGACTTGTTTGGCTTGCCTAATGTTGACGATAATTACTCGCCATGTGAGAAAAAGTTGATGAGGTAAAGATTGAAGATGTAATGAAATTAATCACAATTCCTAGAACTGAATGGACGAGATCAAGACAAGGTACTTATTCTTGCAAAAAGGAATTTCTAACCTGTAACAGCCCATTTTTGACAAAAATCGGAACAATGGTTTTAGCACCACAAATCTGATTTCAAAAAGGAAATTTATTTTAATATTATTTTTTGATCTACAATACGATAATAATGTCTTATGAAAATTTCATATAGAAATTTTATCGATTATATGTTTAATTTGATAAAGGACCAAATTGCACAAAGTACAAAACTTGAGTTCTAAGAGCTAAAGGGATTAAATAGCAATGGAAATCAAAATTTGAGGTCTTTAAATGGTAAATAGACCATTAAAAATGTTTATTTGTTAAGAATGATGATTCATCCATGGAAAATAAAATAAAGAAAAGGATGAAATTAGAAAGTGAAATAATAAAAGATGATAAATGATAAAAAAATAGCATCATTTATATCATCTTTCCCAAATTAAAAGCATGGAAACCCTAGCCATGGAAACCTAAGCTCAAGCCAATTTATTTTGTTTGAATAGGTAAGTATTCTTGCCTATTTTTAATGATTTTTATATTTTCGAGATCGCAATAGCTTAATTTAGCTATCTCGGGGATTAATTTGTAAAGATATCAAAGTACTAGGGTTTTTCCATGGATGAGTATGCTGAAATTTTGAAATTTATGATAGAAAATGAAAGATTGTTGATAGATAAACAACTTTTATAAAGTGAATTTTGATGAAATTATGATTTTAGGACTAAATTGTAAAGTTATAAAATTCATGGACAAATTTTGAAATTTATGAAATACATGGGCTATAAATTTTATATGTAAAATTTGGCTAGGCTTGGAATAAGGATTAAATTGCATGAATTTCATTTTTTGAGCCTAGGGATGAAATCATCATTAATTAAAAGTATAGTGGCAATATGGTAATTTTTCCTAGGATATGAATTGGACTGAATTGAGTATAAATTGTATTAAATTGATGTTAAATTTACTCGTATAGATTCGGATAGATCAAATTCGGAGTTAGAACGAGAAAAAGAGAAAGTGTCAAATTAGTAGATTTTATGTACACGAACATTTGTTGAGGTAAGTTCGTGTAACTAAATTTATACATTTATATGCTTGAATTGAATGTTGTGTATAAGAAATATGTAGTTTTCATGCATATGAAATTGAATATATATACATATCCGATAAAGCCTGATAAAAATTAAATCCCGTTTGAATAATGAAAGTCGATGGATACATGATTTCCTGTATTGATTGTGGTCCAGCATGTGTTCCTGACACACTGTAGCTCAGATGAACAATCATGTTATAAGCCCTCTCGAGCTTCCTGTTACATGGTTCTTGCGAGCATCCTGATCGGTAGTGATCCTGCATGTGTTGCACACTATCGCAGCTCTTTGTGAGCATCCTGTTACACGATTCGATCGATTGTGATCCAGCATTTATTGTGGACACAAACGTAGCTCTTCGTGAGTGTCCTGATATAGGCTCTTATGAGCTTCCTGACATGGCTCGCTTGAACTTCCTGTTATATGGCTATCCAGAGCTCCCTGATATTAGCTCTTCAGAGTACCTAAAACACCCCAAACCCGGCCCACAAGTTCTGACCGGATTTGATATGTTCCTCGAGTAAAACTTCAATTAAATCTCGTTTTGTTTATTAAGAAAATATGATGGATTCCTATAAAACTTAGCTTAGTGATCGTGTTGAAAATCGTTAAATAAGTTTGTATCTTCTAAAACATTATCTTTATGAGAAAGATTATAAGTTAAAAGAAGACCAAATTTAAAACTTATTATTATTGTGAAAACCATATGTGTTTAGGTGTCAAAACAGTTTAAGTTATTTTTCGAAATCATTTAATTATTTAGTAAATATTTGATCGTAGCAGATTAAAAATCTAAAACGTAAAAAAAAAAATAAAACAGTTTATAGCGGCCTTATTACAAAAACATAACCCAAAATAAATCCAGAATAATAAAAATAAACGTAGTGGGTTTAATTAAAAGAAAATCCGAAATACTGAGTTGAGCAATGGCCACCACGTAGTCCTCACTGACCCGATCCATCACGCTAAGCGTCACCTGAAAAGATAACCCACGAGGGGTGAGTCAACAGACTCAATGTGTAACATAACACTAAAAACCCAATCGATCATAGCCATAAAGCCTATTTAAATCACATTTAGCCATAAGCCCATAATATAGCAAATCAGATAATAATAGATTAAATCACATGTACATATATAATCAAATGCAATCCCGAGCCCACATAGATATCCATCCGCTACACACCAATTGCATTACCTACCAATCACACCGTGGGATTACTAAATCGACCCTCCATTCACTACACACCAATCTAAGGTAGTCGCTGCAGTCAACTACACATCGCCCTTATAAATTGTGGCATGGCCACGGATAATTGTGACAGAGTCACCGGATTCATAATATTGTGATCGAAATCACCGGATAATAATATTGTGATCGAAATCATCGGATAATGTGGTAAAAACCACTGGAACACTTTCCCCTTATCAATATCACCCATATGCCCATGCAATAAACATATTATTTCGATATCTTGCCATATACCCCCAAAATCATAATGGAATCATACACATTTCATATTCATGCTTATAGCATTATTAACGAAGTATTAGGGGTAAACATACCTGAATACCATGTACCACTGAATGGTACCCGCAACCATTATCATACATATTTTTCTTAACACATGTAAATCATTAATATTTTCGATCTATTAGAAATTTAATGTAGTGCTACACACCTTATAACAATGAGAACTATGCTTTCCCGCTCGTCGATACCTAATTATTTATCATGCTTAATTAGAACACTAATACCTATAAAACTATTCAATTGATAAGTAATCTAAATCCTTACCCTCGGAATCTCGAACAATAACAATATACGATTTCTCTCCGATTGATGGTTCATAACCCGATGAAGAACCACTAACAAACAATGGCTCGGGTGTACGTAGTACTTCAAATAATCGATTTTCACTTGCAGAGGGTCCACAACCCGATGGAAAGTCTCAGATTCCCGATACAGCCCTTCGTTTGAAATTTGAGGGTATAGCAGAACCACCCCTCTTCCAAACACTATTTAACACTCTTTTCGAACCTATTTTGTCTGCCCCAAAATCTTAAGTTCACGAAAAAATAATAATAATCGAGCGATAGAGTCCCCTAAAACGAAATCGATTAGTAGTCCATCTAAAACGATATAACAAGTAATATAAAAATCCTTAACTTGAATAATTTAAATCTCAATGATTTCTCCTTAATCGTTAGCTACAAAAGAATCCCAAAATCCTCCTTCAAGGTTTCTACCAAAGAGGATAAAAGGATTAGAATCTTGATTTTTTCGACAATCAAAGAAAGATAAAGGAAAGAGATCACCTAGAAGAGATTCTTCTTGGAAAGAATGACCAAAACGAAAATGGTCAAAAACTTCAAGGAATCGACAAAAAGAACATGAAGTGGAGAAATCGGTTCAATGAGAAAGATGATAGGCTTTTAGTGCTTAGTAGCAATCGATTTCAATGGGTGACAAAGAAGTGGAACTTTCGGTTATAGGAGAGAATAGAAAAGGGTTATAGGTTCGGTTTGAAGAACATTCGGCTATATAGGAGAATGATTGACTTTGAAGAAGTAAGAGAAGAGAATGGGGTGTGATGTGATTCGGCTTGGTGTAAAGAAGAAGATTCGGCCTTTTCAAAAAAAAAAAAGAAAAGAGATGGGAGATTTTAGGTGTTGCGACAATGGTGAATGTGGAAGGAAGGTTTTGGCTATTACAAGAGAAAGAAGAAGAAAGAAAGGGAATGAAGTGTGATGCGAGTTGGCTTGATGACAAGAGGAGATTCTGCTTTAAGTAAAAATGGAGAGGAAGAGTGTGAGGCTTTGAAGTTGCAAGAAAGGTGAAATGAAAGGGATGAGAGGTTTGGCCTAAACAAAATAAAAAGAGAAAAAAGATGATCAAAAGAGAAAGAGGTGCACGAGAGGTCACTTACTTGGTTTACGGTCTCAAAAGAAAAAGGACACAAAAGCTTTCGGAAAATGAAATTGCACAAAGAAATGCCTAAACCTCTATATGCAAAAATCTGCTACAAAAGAAAAGGTGTTTTGGAAGTTCAAAAAATGACCAAATGGGATTACACCCAACCACTCATCCTTACCAAGATCAACAACAAAATCCACCACCCCTTGTCCATAATGCCGTCCACATACATGGTCAAGTTGGCCATTAACAAGTTTCCAAAACACACTCCATAAAGAGTGCCTTATGTCCCCCTAATTTACCAAAACCTTTATCAAAAATTCGGTCACTCCCCCCTAGGCTCCCAAACCGTCCAAATACATAGACTTCAAAGTCAAAGTTTCTCCACACAAAACTTTCCATAGCAATTACCTTACAATATGCCTTGTGTTCCCTCATCATTCCTTAATCAAAATGATTCCTTTCCCCAAATTTAAACTTACCTAAACTTTTAATCATCTTGCCATAAAAATTAAAGTCTAACTTACCAATTATATAACTTGGCCGACACTTGATATAAAGAAGCAGAAAAATAAAGTCTCCAAAATGCACTCCATGTTACTCGAACCACTTCCCTCAAGCAACCATTCATGTGCTATTACCACCATGCTACTAACTCCTCTTGTGCTAATTTTAGATGCTTAAATTAACTTAAGTAATAGGGTCACTTGATTCACTTCACTAAATTCTCCATATTTAAAAATTATTCTAGATCCGAATAAATTCCAAACCTTCACAAAACTATATCAGACACACAATAAAATCATACCCGAGCTAACACAAGCAACAAGATGATTCACAAATTTTTAGGATGTTACAGTACCTATTAAGCTCAATAAGCTTCCTATTTTAAACTCTTAAGAGTTTCCTGATATAGACCGGATAAGTATCCTATTACATGGCTCACATGTGCATCCTGTTACATGGCTCGAGGGTGTGCTTCCTGATTATGTGCCCTTATGGGTACCCCTGAATATGAATTGACGATTTCTGATTTGTACACTTCGAGTGTACTACATGTGTATCCATCGATATTTCAAAAAAATTCAACAGGAAAAAATCCTGATATAAGAAAATATGAACACGAAATGAATTATTACATGTATCTTCCTGAAATACATGAAAATGATGATACATGATATATAGAAGTATGAGATGGTGATATATGAACATGGAACTTGTTTGATGAATATGTTCATCTAATATTATAGGTTTGTACACTTCGAGTGTATTTTCCTGTGTTTCCATTGATATTTTATTTGATTTAATGAGTAAAATCCTAACATGAAATAATCTGAACTTGAGACAAAATATTATGAAAATGTACTTGAAATACATGGGTATAATTTGTATATGTTATTTGAATTCATGATGTCAAAATATATGTATATGGGAATTTGGTTATTATTGAGCGAATATATGTTTCTTGATGTTTATATGAGATATCATGACTTAGAAACGAACTATTACCCGTATGTATATGAAGTATATAGAAATGACATTACTTCATATAATGATGCATGAATTGGTCGTTACATGAATGTGGATCATGCTTGATGACTTTGTTCATCCATGATTAAGGATTATTATAAGTGATTACTTGGATAACATGATGAGGATATGTGTTTAAGGCTTGTTATAAAATTGGTTGATAGTGCCTTGCATGTTTATTTTGAACATATATATATATGGTAACTTATTTACCATGTTATACAAAGTTACTAAGCATTTCATGCTTACTCTATTTTATTTTCCCTTGTTCTATAGTAATTCAAAAGCTCGTTGGATTGGAAGCATCGGTGGAGATCACTCACACTATCCATTGGCCCATCTTGGTATAAATGGTAATTTAATTATGGTTATAATGGCTTGTAGAGGTTAATTAGCCAATGTTAGCATGTAAATGTTTGGGTTATAACTAGCCATTAGAATGGCTTCTGATGAACATGTTTTGATACGCATAAATGAGGCTATAACATGCTTGGTATGTGCTTAAATGATTGATTGATAGAAATTATGTTGGAATATTGAAAATTAATTCTAACATATTTGGTAAAATATGTATATAGGTGAATTCGATAAGTTAAGTTGTATATTTAATTACATGATGGTAAAGTGTCATTTGAGGTGTTTAAGAGCACATTAGTTGTATGTAATTCTATATCATGCATAAGACTTGGTTTTGACTTGAATTAATTATTTTAAAATGGCTTGTGAATATGTTTAAGTATGGTGTAAGAGGAAGACAAATTGAGTGAGAAATGTGGCTTGGAAAATTGCCTATTTTGGTCTACATGGGTAGAGACACGGACATGTGTCTCAGCCGTGTGTGGCACATGACCTAGCATATGGGCGTGTGATCTGGCCATGTGTCCCCTACATATTTAAAATGTGAAAACAGAATGCTCATAATTGATCACAAGGCCTAGCACATGGGCGTGTGGCTTGGCCATGTAACCCTGCACCTACACACGGTCTAGCACATGGGTGTGTGACCTGATCGTGTGACCCAAGTCGAGAGTTACACAGCCTTGAGACACGGGACGTGTGTCCCCTACACCTAGGAAAAATTTTGAGATTTCGTGAAAAATTCTCTGTAAACTCAGTTTAGTCCTGACTCATTTCAAATGCATGTTTTGGACCTCGATAGTTCATAAAATGGACTTTATGATTAATTTCTGATATGAATACTATATGGTGTGGAATATTTGTTATTTGATCTGTAATTTATGGTAATGCTCCATAACCATATTCTGGTGAAGGATTCGGGTTAGGGGTGTTACATAACCCAAGAGGCAAAGATATGGTTTTGTTTTATTCGATTAAAAATTATGCCTATGACACAGAGTAGTACTATTTTGATGGAACGCATGCTCCTCTTATATTGCATACTAACCGAAAGATTGATTAATTTGGAGAAATTAGTTCTCACGGAAGTTCAAGAATGTGCAGTAAGAAAACTAGGTTATGCTTATTTTCATCACTCATCACCTTATTATGTCACCAAGAAAGAGTACCAATGTGGGATACTATATAAAAACATTATAAAAATGTATGATTATTGCTCGTTGATAAACCATAATTTACACATATTTTAACCCTATGTTTGGCTTAATTTTGGATGAATATTCATCAGATTTGATGAATTTGATGCTCCTAATCTCTTATTTTTATGTTTTATACTCAGGAGAGCCTAGAGAGTTGAAAGGAATGAGAAACGTGCCAAAAAGGGACAAAATGGGCCTACCTTAGAGACTCACACGGCCTGGGCTATCACCTATGGCCTTGTGTTTCGAGCAACAACCGAGACACGACTTGGATCAACATACATGGCAATATCACAAGGTCATGTGTGGCAAACAGGATCGACCACGGGCGTGTCCTTGCCGTGGCCAAGATGAGTTCTATTTTGATTAGGATACTTTTAGGCTAAGTAAAGCATCTCAAAGCCTATATAAATACCCTAGGGGGCAACCCAAAAGGGGGGTCAAAAGGACGTCGAATAGACACCGAGTAGAAGGCAAAAAATACTCTAAGACAGTCGTCGAGAATAGCTTAGGTGAAGGATCTCCATCAAGACTGAAGATCTCCCATCAAGTTCTTTAGAAGTTTTTGGGTTTTCATTATGTTTTGTGGTTTTCCCTATTTTATGATGTTTCCTTCTATTAGTATGAACTAAATCCCTTAGATACCTAAGGGGATGATACCTATGACAGATTTTACTATTACTTGATTTATGAGATAAATATTTGTGCTTATTTTTAATTATGAGTTTTATTCTTGTTTAGATAATTCAGGTTATTGATTCAAGCCGAATGTGCTTATTTAATGAAGCAAAAGTCTTTATTTAATAGAAGATCAACACTATTAATGTAATATCCAAGATTTAGGGGTTGTGCATTTTTGCTTAAATATATGTAGAAACATGCCTGTGTGTATTTTGAATGTGTCTTGTGGATTTTGAGAACTTTAGAGTGTAGGTAAGTGCCTTAGAAAATATAAGATTTTAAGTCTTAAAGGGGAGCTAGGCAAATAAGGCCTTAAGAGAATTTGTAGGGAAATTGGACATAAAAGTGGGCTTGTTAGTGGCAAGGAGGCGCCACTTAGGGCCTTGGTAAGTGGCGCCTCAAGCAAAGGAGAATGGCTCAGTTTGAGCAAAGAAGGGAAGCAAAAGGGAGTTTTATTTTGTAGCAAGGAGAAAAGAGGTGGACGGCAATGGGACACTAAGGGATGAGCTTTAGATGTGGTCAATTTCTTTTAAAATTCACTAAGGTATGAAGATAAATGTTGATTTATTTCAATTATTTTGAATGAGTGATAAAGAGAAGTTTTAGAAGAAAAGAAGGGATTAGATAGGGGAAAAAGACTTGGCCGAATGGAGGGGTCTAGGTGTGGTATTTTCGACAAAATGGAGGAGTATGGCCATTTGCTTTCTTTTCTTTTCAATGGTGCCTCTGCCGAAATTCTTTCTCTGTTGAAAATCGAAAGTGAATCTTCTCTTCTCCTTTTAGTTTGTCAAAGCCGAAAACACACGTAAGCCTAGCTGATTTCTTCATCTTTTTCTTCTTCAAGTTGATCACTCTTCCATAGAGCCGATTTGATCATAGCACTAAAAGCCGAAATATCCCTTGTGCTAGCCAAATCTTTATTTATCACCATTGTCGAATTGCTCAACCTTTCTCTTCTTCTTTTCACAATTTTCCAAAAGCCAAAAGTAAGTTCTTCCTAGACCATAGCCGATTGTTCATTAAACTCCAAAAGCTGAAACCAATTGATCAACATCTAGCCTACATAGCCAAATATCTCTGTGAGTTCAAGCAAGGGTGCAGTCGATTTTTGTAGTAAGGGGTAAGGATCAACTGTTGTTTTTCTTCTTTCTTTTCTTTTGGGTTAGCAGAAATTAGGACTCTAATCTTTTTTACTGATCTTTGGCCGAAACTATGAAGGAGGTTTTGGGATTTGGTTATTGTTGACTACAAGGAGGAGATCATTCGGGATTTCAAGGTCTAAGGTAAGCAAGTAAGGTTTTAGGCCGAAGGCCATTTATTGTGTTTAAATGCTAGAATTCGATCTAACATGTACTATATAGGATTTCGACATCTCCATAGCCAAGTGACGATTTTCGGGATTTAGATCCACAAGGTAAGGGAGTGTTAATATTCGGCCAAGGCCATATTAAGTGTTAGTGTCTAGCTGATTCTGACATTGATTTTTAGGGAGGAGTACAATCTGTTTGGTAGACATTTGGGATTCAGTGAACACGTTAGTAAACCAGGTGTGTAGCCCTACATTGATTCCTAATAAAATTTATGGTATTAATTCAAAACATGTGTTAATGAAAATATGAAAGATGTGGCTTAAGGTACAATTCAATGGTATAGTGTATCCAGGTACGTTATCCTCTAAAGCTCTGTTAATAGTGTTATGAACATTGAATATGACACATATGTGAATTTGTTATGAATATGAAATAAGGTATATTGCATGATTTCGCATGGTTTGTATGACGATGGGGCATATGGGTGATATTGAAAAGGGAAGTGATCCGGTGGTTTTACCACAATATCCGGGGACTCATGTCACATAATCTGAATGTGGTGACTAATGTAACGTATTACTATCTGGTGACTTTGTCACATTATCTGGTGGCTATGCCACAATTATAAGGGCGATGTGCAGTTGACTACAGCGACTGCCTTCGATGATGTGTAGCGGATGGAGGGTCGATTTAGTAATCCCCACGGTGTGATGGTAGGTACAGGTGATGTGTAGAGGATGGATATTTAGGTGGGGTTGGGATTGCATCATTGCCTATATTTGTTGTGTATGATCTGATATGCCTAAGTCGTTTGGGAGTTTGTGTTGGTTGTTACACACTAAGTCTGTTTGACTCACCCCTCGTGGGCTAACATTTTGTAGGTGACACTCAGTAAATGGACCGGGTCGGCAGGAACTTAGTGGTGGCCATGCTCAGCTCAGCATTTATTTAATTTTGAATTTTTATATTTAAGATTTGGATTTATTTCGGGATATTCTTTGTTGTAATAAGGCCATTACTATTAACTGTTTTATGCATGCATTTTATTTGATTTTATTATGATACGATTATTATTAAATCAAGGTTTAACAACTTCGCTTGAAAATAAATTTTATATGTTTGACACCTAAACACAAATGATTTTCGATTAAATAGATATCAGACTTCAAGAATAACACCGTTTTCAATTTGAACTCAACACAAACAAATCTTTCTTCAACACCACCCAAATTTTCCTAAGTAACAAACAAGTTTTTGAAATGTTTTTCTCAGGGAACATACCAGATCCGATTGAGGCTCGTGGGCCGGGTTTGGGGTGTTTCAGTTTGGTATCAGAGCTCGGTTCAAAACTCGACCTTGAGGGCTTTTGGGCCCAAAATGTTTCTCTATTTTGAAATTGAGCTTTACAAAAGAATGAGTAGGTTTTCTAGATGGCACCTGAGTCTCCGGCCCGAAGTCCACCAGGTAAGTACCCCTAACCCTTTTGTGATTGGGAATTATAGGGACGTAAATTAGTAGATTAGGAATTATTGAACCCTAGGATTAGTCTACTCCAACACCGAGTTACATAAAATTTAAAGTCTAACCAAACAAACCTGTGAGTGAGTCACCGAGTTAAAGGTGTGGCAACCATTGTGAGCATGTCTAGGATTGGATTCAGGGGGAGCTTGGTATTTAAGCAGTCCTAGTGACTCACCTCCTCTCCGCTCGAATCCTACCTGGTGCGTAGTGACGGTTCACCCTAACCAAGAGGACTCAATCACAGGCTAAATTCAATAATTAAAACCCGAAAGGGACTAGTCACCTTATTTTGTAAAATTCTAAAGTCAAGACGTGATTATAAAATTCCAAAGTACCCTTGATTTAAAAATAACAAAAATACCCCTAATTTGCAGATTAAGCAAATTACCCCTAACATGTACAAATTACCAAATTACCCTTAGTATGGGAAGTTACCGAAATACCTTCGAATTAAAATTTTCCAAAATACCATTATTTCGTTAAATCATCGAGAACCATATTTTGTAAAAAAAATTTACCGAAATGCCCCTGGTTTGAAAAATTACAAAAAATACCCTCAATTTATGAAATTTCCATATTACACTTGAATCTTCTTACCAAGTATTCCTATTTTGCAAAAAGACCAAAAATCTCTGTTTTGCAAAATTTTCAAATACCCTAATTTGAAAAATTACCAAAATATCCCTATAGGATAAAATTATGAAAATACCCCTGGGTAGTGGAAAACAACAACAATGACAACTATAACTTTTTTCTGTAATGAACGCAAGTTCATGAATGTGATGATTGAATGAATGAATTTGAGACTGTGTGTGTATGAATTCAAAAGAACTACTATTTAGAACTATTGAACATAAGATTGTTCGCGATAAATCAATGGAACAAAAACTAATTCATAAAATTCTTTAATCAGATAAACGCGATTCAGAAGCATGAGTTCTAGGGGACGTGGCCGTAATGTGCGTGGCCGTGGTAGAGGCCGAATGACCGTGTCGAAACCCGTTAGGTCTGGTCAAGGGTCCAAGAATGAAATGCCACCACCGCCACCGCAGGTGTTGAATATCAAGATAAGACGGGAGGATGTTTCAAGTGTGTGTCAACTCATTCATATATTTCTAGTAAGGTGTCTGGAACTTTGCATGCGAACTCTGAAACTGTGCCTAGGAAGATGACTGTACTTAGTCCTTTAAGGCAATCAAGTAGTGTTAGATAAAATCTTTAGGCGCACTTTGGAAGTTCGGGGCGCAATTTCAGCAGAGACTTAATGGAGTTACCGCTTGAGGAGTTTGACCTAATCTTAGGCATGGATTGGTTAGTGAAGTACCATGCAAATGTGGATTGTGCGGCTAAGCGCATGTCGTTAAGAACTCTTGACTACATGAGGTTGTGGTGATGGGCGAGAGACGGAATTGCTCATCAAATATGGTATCGCGCCTTAAGGCAGAGAAGATAGTGAAAAAAGGGTGTGTAGCTTTCTTGATGTTGATCAGTGCCTTGGAGGCTAAGGAAGCAGCTGTAGGAGGAGTTAGAATAGTAAGGGAATTTGTGGACGTCTTTCCGGAAGAGCTGCCTGGGTTACCCCCGGATAGGGAGATGGAGTTCAGAATTGACTTGTTACCGGGTATAGCTCCTGTGTTAGTTGCTCCATACCGAATGGCACCAAAGGAGCTAGTAGAGCTCAAGGCTCATATCCAAGAGTTACTCGATTGTGGATTTATTTGACCGAGTGTGTCTCCATGGGGAGCACCGGTCTTATTTGTGAAGAAGAAGGACGGGACTATGCGCATGTGCATAGATTACCGACAACTGGATAAGCTGACCATCAAGAACAAGTATCCATTGCCAAGGATAGACGACTTGTTCGATCAGCTTAAGGGGGCCGCAGTATTTTCGAAGATAGATCTAAGGTCAGGATATCATTAGCTTAAGGTGAAGGACGCTAATATCCATAAGACAGCTTTTCGGACAAGGTACGGGCATTATGAGTTCTTGATAATGCTGTTTGGATTGACAAACGCCCCAGCGCATTCATGAACATGATGAACTGGGTTTTCCAACCCTATCTAGATCGGTTCGTTGTTGTGTTCATAGACGATATCTTGGTGTATTCTAAGTCTAAGGAAGAACATGATAAGCACCTCTGAGTCGTGTTGCAAGTGTTAAGGAAGAAAAAGCTATATACCAAGTTCAACAAGTGCAAATTTTGGCTGAAGGAAGTTACATTTTTAGGGCATGTGGTGTCTGCTGAAGGGATAAGGGTGGATCCTCGTAAGATTGAGGCAAGATGGATTGGAAACCACCTAAGTCTGGTGGAAGTTTGTAGTTTCTTGGGATTGGCAGGCTATTATAGAAGATTCAGTAGAAGGGTTTTCATCAATAGCTGCACCTTTGACGAAGTTACTAAGGAAAGAGGTACCTTTCGTGTGGACAGATAAGCAACAGGAGAGCTTTGAGAACCTTAAGAGGGTTTTGACTGAAGCTCCAGTTTTAATTCAGCCTGAGGCAGGAAAAGATTTCATGGTGTACTGTGATGCTTCCCATACAGGATTGGGATGTGTCCTTATGCAAGACGAAAAAGTAGTCGCATATGCGTCTTGGCCATTGAGGCCACATGAGGTAAACTATCTGACGCACGATCTGAAGTTGGCAGCAGTTGTATTCACTCTTAAAGTGTGGAGGCACTATCTATATGGAGAAAGGTCGGTGATCTATACGGACCACAAGAGCCTTATGTATCTGCTAACTCAGAAAGAGCTGAACCTGAGACAGCGAAGGTGGGTGGAGTTATTGAAAGACTATGATTGTTCTATAGAGTATCACCCGGGCAAGGCGAACGTAGTGGCAGATGCCCTAAGTCAGAAAGTAGTCTTAGAGCTGAGGGCGATGTTTGCACATCTTAGCTTGTATGACGATGAAAGTTTGCTGGCAGAGTTGCAGGTCAAGCCGTCATGGCTGAATGAGGTAAAAGAAGGACAGTTGGCAGATGAGGATTTAAGTACTAAGCTGCTACAAGTACAAAATAAAGAATTGGAAAATTTTGGTGTAAACAGCGACGGAGTGTTATGTTTTCAAGGCAAGGTTTGTATGCCTAAGAATGAGGAGTTAAGGCAGAGGATTCTTCGGGAATCGCATAGTAGCCCTTATGCCATGCATCCTGGAGGAAGTAAGTTGTACAAGGATTTACGGGAATAGTTTTGGTGGCCTGGTCTTAAGCGAGAAGTTACAGAGTTTGTAGGGAAGTGCCTAACATGTCAGCAAGTCAAGGCTGAACACCAGGTATCGTCAGGATTGCTTCAGCTGATAAAGATTCCGCAATGGAAGTGGGAGAGAATTACCATGGACTTCGTTAGTGGGCTTCCCCTTATGCCTACTAAGAAGGACTCGGTATGGGTAATAGTAGATCGGTTGACAAAATCTGTACATTTTATACCGGTGCGGATGGACTATTCTCTGCAGAAATTGGCAAAGTTGTATATAGCAGAGATTGTGAGGCTGCACGGTGTGCCGGTGTCAATTATCTCGGATAGGGATCCAAGGTTTACGTCTCAATTTTGGAAGGCGTTACATCAAGCTTTGGGCACCAGGTTGGATTTCAGTACGGCATTCCATCCGCAGTCAGACGGTCAATCTGAGCGGGTAATACCAGTGTTGGAGGACATGTAGAGAGGTTGCGTGATAGACTTCAGAGGGAGTTGGGAGGAGTTCTTGCCTTTAGCGAAATTTGCGTACAACAACAGCTATCAGGCAAGTATTCGGATGGCACCGTACAAAGCGCTGTATGGACGAAAGTGTCGCACTCCTACATGTTGGACGAAATTGGGAGAACGTCAGATTTTGTGTCCAAAAATCATGGTAGAATCGAAAAAAAAGGATAAAGTAATTCGGACACAGTTGAAGGAGGCATCTGACAGGAAAAAGTCATACGCAGATCTTAAGCGAAAGGAGATTGAGTTTGCTGTGGGAGATTACGTGTTTCTCAAGGTTTCGCCTTGGAAAAAGGTAATGAGATTTGGTCGCAAAGGAAAGTTAAGTCCCAGGTTTATAGGACCTTATCGAGTATTGAAGCGAGTTGGACCAGTGGCATACCAGTTGGAGTTGCTTCCGGAGTTGAGGCAGATGCATGATGTATTCCATGTTTCTATGCTATGTCGTTACCGATCGGATCCATCTTATATAGTGCCAGTTGAGGAGGTGGAGCTGAGACCAGATTTTTCCTACGAGGAGGAGCCAATTCAGATTCTGGAACGGGATGTGAAGGTACTACGGAGGAAATTCGTTCCTCTAGTCAAAGTGTTGTGGCGTAATCATGGATCGGAAGAAGCTTCGTGGGAGTCGGAAGAAGCAATGCGACAACAATACCTTCACTTATTTGAGCCAGGTAATTTCGAGGTCGAAATTATTTTAAGGGGGTAAAACTGTAATATCCGGGATTTAGGGGTTGTGCATTTTGCTTAAATATATGTGGAAGCATGCCTGTGTATTTTGAATGTGTCTTGTGGATTTTGAGAACTTTGGAGTGTAGGTAAGTGCCTTAGAAAATATAAGATTTTAAGTCTTAAAGGGGGAGCTAGGCAAATAAGGCCTTAAGAGAATTTGTAGGGGAAATTGGACATAAAAGTGGGCTTGTTAAAGTGGCAAGGAGGCGCCACTTAGGGCCTTGGTAAGTGACGCCTCAAGCAGTGGAGAAGGGCTCAGTTCGAGCAAAGAAGGGAAGCAAAAGGGAGTTTTATTTTGCAACAAGGAGAAACAGAGGTGGACGACAATGGGACACTAAGGGGATGAGCTTTAGATGTGGTCAATTTCTTTTAAAATTTGGCTAAGGTAGGAAGATAAATGTTGATTTATTTCAATTATTTTGAATGAGTGATAAAGAGAAGTTTTAGGAGAAAAAGAATGGATTAGATAGGGGGAAAGAGAGTTGGCCGAATGAAGGGGTCTAGGTGTGGTATTTTCGGCAAAAAAGAGGAGTATGGCCATTTGCTTTCTTTTCTTTTCAATTGTGCCTCTGCCGAAATTCTTTCTCTGTTGAAAACTAAAAGTGAATCTTCTCTTCTCCTTTTAGTTTGTCAAAGCCGAAAACACAAGTAAGCCTAGCCGATTTCTTTGTCTTTTTCTTCTTCAAGTTGATCACTCTTCTATAGAGCCGATTTGATCAAAGCACTAAAAGCCAAAATATCCGTTGTGCTAGCCGAATCTTCATTTATCGCCATTGTCGAATTGCTCAACCTTTGTCTTCTTCTTTTCACAATTTTCCAAAAGCCAAAAGTAAGTTCTTCCTAGACCATAGCCGATTGTTCATTAAACTCTAAAGGCCGAAACCAATTGATTAACATCTAGCCTACATAGCCGATTATCTCTGTGGGCTCAAGTAAAGGTGTAGTCGATTTCTGTAGTAAGGGGTGAGGATCAACTGTTGTTTTTCTTCTTTCTTTTCTTTTGGGTTAGCCAAATTAGGACTCTAATCTCTTTTATCGATCTTTGGCGAAACTATGAAGGAGGTTTGGGTTTGGTTATTGTCGACTACAAGGAGGAGATCATTCGGGATTTCAAGGTCTAAGGTAAGCAAGTGAGGTTTTAGGCCGAAGGCCATTTATTGTGTTTGAATGTTAGAATTGGATCTAACATGTACTATATAGGATTTTGACATCTCCATAGCCAAGTGACGATTTTCGGGATTTAGATCCACAAGGTAAGGGAGTGTTAATATTCACCAAAGCCATATTAAGTGTTAGTGTCTAGCCGATTTTGACATTGATTTTTAGGGAGGAGTACAATGCTCTCGGTAGACATTCTGGATTCAAAGGAACACGTTAGTAAACCGTGTGTAGCCCTACATTGATTCCTAATAAGATTTATGGTATTAATTTAAAACATGTGTTAATGAAAATATGAAAGATGTGGCTTAAGGTACCATTCAATGGTACAAAGGTATCCGTGCACGTTATCCTCTAAAGCTCATTAATAGTGTTATGAACATTGAATATGACACATATGTGAATTTGTTATGAATATGAAATAAGTTATATTGCATGATTTCGCATGGTTTGTATGACGCATGGGGCATATGGGTGATATTGAAAGGGAAGTGATCCGTGGTTTTACCACAATATCCGTGACTCATGTCACATAATCTCAATGTGGTGACTAATGTCACGTGTTACTATCTGGTGACTTTGTCACATTATCCGGTGGCTGTGCCACAATTATAAGGGTGATGTCCAATTGACTGCAGCGACTGCCTTCGATGGTGTGTAGCGGATGGAGGGTCGATTTAGTAATCCCCACGGTGTGATGGCAGGGACGGGTGATGTGTAGAGGATGGATTTTTAGGTGGGGTTGGGATTGCATCATTGCCTATATTTGTTGTGTATGATCTGATATGCCTAAGTCGTTTGGGAGTTTGTGTTGGTTGTTACACACTGAGTCTGTTTGACTCACCCCTCGTGGGCTAACATTTTGCAAGTGACACTCGGTAAATGGACCGGGTCGGCAGGAACTTAGTTGTGGCCATGCTCGGCTCAGCATTTATTTAATTTTGAATTTTTATATTTAAGATTTGGATTTATTTCGGGATATGCTTTGTTGTAATAAGGCCATTATTATTAATTGTTTTATACATGCATTTTATTTGATTTTATTATGATACGATTATTATTAAATCAAGGTTTAACAACTTCGCTTGAAAATAAATTTTATATGTTTGACACCTAAACACAAATGATTTTCAATTTAATAGATATCAGACAAGAATAACACCGTTTTCAATTTGAACTCAACACAAACAAATCTTTCTTCAACACCACCCAAATTTTCCAAAGTAACAAACAAGTTTTTGAAATGATTTTCTCAGGGAACATACCAGATTTGGTCGAGGCTCGTGGGCCGGGTTTGGGGTGTTTCAATTAAGCGGAGTTAATTGCAACCCTAGAAATAGGGCGACAAAAATCTGCCGGATTAGGGTCAAACCTAATATGGGAATCTATAGATCGAATTAATGTGATAATAAGGGTTTTAATTAGAAAGAGATTTCAATTAATCAACCTAGAGTCAGTTGTTAGTAGCCTCGAAAGAGGTATTAATATAATTCAGGGATTGCTACGGATTAAGTCAAGTGAATAAGTCGCATGAATCAAAAGTAAAAAGTGAAGTCTAGGTGGATTCTTCCTTAGGTATTGTCCATCTCATATAAGTTGTCCAAAGTATTTTCCCAATTTACTCCTGTCAAGTTCATAGTTAGTTAAAGTAGTTAGTTAAATTTTAGATTAAAAGCAAATCCCTTTAATTATTAGGCTAGATAATAAAAAGATAGTTAATACTAAGTACTCTTGGTCCTTGAAGATACGATATTCTGACTCACCACAACTATACTACTGTTCGATAGGTGCGCTTGCCTTTGTCGAAATAATAGTTAGTTTCGAGCTCCATCAAGTTTTTGGCGCCGTTGTCGGGGATTAAGATATTAGGAAAACTAATTTTTTATTACTTTAGCCATTTTTATTTACAATTTATATTTATTTTAATTTTTAACTTTACTAATTTTTCTTTACTTCTGGTAGGTAATTCTAGTTTATGACTAGGAGGAACCGTCAGGACACTTGATTTTTGACAGTGATATAGTAGGTACCGTTCACAGAAATCGTAGGGAAATAAGGAGAAGCCTACAGTACATAGAAGAAGAGCAAGAAGACGAAACTAATACTACCAAAGAGATGGCTGACAACAATCCGCTACCCCATGTGGTGGAGGCAAACCCGATGAATCAAAATCCTGCTCCTCGTACTACTTATGATTATGCTAAACCTAATTTAATAGGAACTGAAATCTAGTATTGTTAGACCTGCTGTTGCTGCAAATAATTTTGAGCTGAAACCTAACACTATTCAGATGATTCAACAATTTGTTTAGTTTGATGGTTTGCAAGATGAGGACCCTAACAATCACTTGAAAAATTTTCTGGAATTCTGTGATACTTTCAAAATAAATTGCATTTCTGACGATGCCATTCATCTTCGGTTGTTTCCCTTTTCATTGAGGAACAAAGCTAAATAATAATTGAACTCATTACCACGAGGATCAATCACTACGTGGGAACAAATGACCGAAAAATTTCTACTTAAATATTTTTCGCCGGCTAAAATGGCTAAGTTGAGGAATGATATCTCCTTTTTTGTGGAGATGGATTTAGAAACACTTTACGATGCCTGGGAGAGATACAATGATCTACTAAGAAGTTGCCCTCACCATGGGTTACCATTATGGCTATAGGTTCAAACCTTTTACAATGGTGTGAACTCCTCGACTAGGCAGTTGATTGATGCATTCGCGGTGGTCCATTCAATAATAAAACACCTGAGGCTGCTTACGAATTCATTGAAGAGATGTCACTGAATAACTATCAGTAGCAAGTTATGAGGACAAAGCCAAGAAAAGCAGTCGGAGTTTTTAACCTTGACGCGGTGACCATGCTATCAAACTAGGTAAAAATGTTAAATAAAAAGATTAATGGTTTGTGTGGTTCGCAGTACATCCAGTGATACAGTACGATACAAATGGAGGAGGGATGAATAATATGGAATACCCACCCTACAATCCTAGCATAGAAAGCGAACAGATGAACTATATGGGTAACAATTTTAGATCTCAAAATAACCCTTATAGTAATACTTACAATCCAGGTTGGAGGAACCATCCAAACTTTTCATGGGGTGGCCAAGGAAATCAGAGATAGCAACCCCCTTCAGGCTCCCAACAGTAACCCTACCCACAAGAGAAGAAGTCAAAACTCGAAGATATGCTAACAAAACTCATCGCATGTCAGAAACCCATTTCCAAGACACCGAAACAACACTAAAAAAATTAGTAAGCATCGATTCAATGGCTTGAAAACCAATTACGACAACTAGTTAAGCTCATATCTAAAAGACCACAAAGCAGCTTGCCGAGCAACATTGAAACTAACCCAAATTAGCAACTTCAAGCCATAATTGCTCACGATAGTGAAGGGTTAGATGAACCAAAACTAAGGGAAGAAAATGTGGTAAAATAAAGTAAGGTTGAGGTAAAACATGATAAACCCAAACCGGTAATTACAGAATACCAACCTCGAGTACCATACCCCAATGCAATGAAGAATGTAACATCCCAAAATTGGGCCTAAAAAATTAGGCCCATGGGGCCTTAGGCACGGGAGCGTTTAAAATTTTTAAGAATAAGAGAACGGCATTAGTGCAAGTTGGATCTATTAGTTGAGTGATTTTGGGAAGGTTAGAGGATTTCTATGAAGTCCCGGGTTCAAACTTTGGCTTTAGGAAATTTTGGTTTCAGGTGAATAAAACCCTGAGAGTTAGTAGTGGGCTTTAAGAATAAAATGTGGAGAAAAATGACACAAGTGGAGTGTGTGGTGTAGTGGGAAAGTGATGCCACTTAAAAGGCAAGGGGGTGACGCCACAAGGAAGGAAAGAGGTCCAAGGCTCAAGTCTTGGATCTTGCATTTTGGATTTCTTTTTAAATGGACTCTAGAATTTTGCCATAGGGTTATATTGAGTTGCGCATTATTTTAGACACAAGAGTAGCTTGTGGCCAAGTGGTTAGCAGTGTGGATTATGCTACAAGGGAGCTTGGGTTCGAATCTCATGACAAGCAAAGGAGTATTTATTTTGCGGATTGGACGAGAAGAGTTTGAGTTGGATTTAAACTCTCCTAACGGAAGGATCCCACATCAGTAAGATACAAAGAAGGAAAGAAAGAAGCTAGCTATATATAGAGCATTCTAGGAGGAGAGTTAATATACCTTGGTGGGCATTTTGGTGCAGACCTAGAGGATAACCGCCAATAGTAGCGAAGGAATAGCTACTATAACGGGAGGTGCACGATAAGGTTTCGATGAGGTTTCAATTTTTGATAAGTGTCTATTAAGTTATGATTAATCGTTAGGTGATGTCGATTGTAGGTTCGTGACTAAGGGGTTTGCAGCGCGCGTGGTTACCAGGTGTGTACAAACACTACACACACGACATCAGCAATGCCGAAAAGCTGAAAGTGGGTAAATGGGCCCGGTGGGCCCTGAGGCTAAGTTTGATTAAATGGTTTGGTTATACGAATTGAATTAGTCATGCATGATACATGAATTGGATTTGTTTTGGGCCTAATCGGCCATATGATGAGATTTGGGCCTAATGGGCCGTAAGGGAGTGATTTGGGCTTATGGGGACGTAGACATATATGTTAGGGTTTATGGACCTTAGGCTTAGTTTGAACAACTCGTAAATTCCATAAGACTTAATTCTAATTAAACATGCCTGTGAACAAGTCATTGGGTTAGGGTGTGGCAACGGGCATACGCATTTGTAGGATTGGATCTAGGGAGAGCTTGGTACTTAAGCGGCCCTAGTAGCCCACCTCTTCTTTTCTAGAATCCTACCTGGTGTGTAGTGTCTATTCACTTTAGCCGCGAGGACTTGTTGATGGGCCAAAGTTCATAACTAAAACCCAAAAGGGACTGAAATACCCCCGACTTGCGAAATTACCAAAATACCACCGGTTTACGAAATACCCTCGATTTGCGAAATTACCAAAGTAACCCAGTTTGTCAAATTGCCGAAATACCCCTAATTTGTAAAATTACCAAAATACCACCAGTTTACAAAATTACCGAAATACCCCTGGTTTGTAAAATTACCAAAATACCCCTAGTTTGTAATATTACCAAAATACCCCTGGTTTGTAAAATTATTGAAATACCCCTGGTTTGCAAAATTACCAAAATGCCCCTAGTTTATAAAATTACCGAAATACCCCTAAATTAAAAAATTATCGAAATACCCCTGAATTACAAAATTATCGAAATACCCTTAGTGTGTAATTATCGTTTTACCTCTAAGCGACAAATGGTCGTTGTACCCTCGTGGTAGTACTAATGTTGTTTGTGTTAATTGTATGATTGATTATGTTCGAGATGCACTGCATACATGGATTAGTTATGAGTAGAATTACTGAATTACCCTTGGTAGGTAAATTATTGAAATACCCTCGGTACGTAAAATTATCGTTATACCCTTTGGGGTTGATTAGCGTGATTGTGTGTAACATTCTCACACCATTTGGATTGCATGTTAGTATATGCTTATAAATTTATTCTATTCTGCTAAATGCCGAAATATCGGCATGACTGTTGAAAACCCGAGGAGGGTAAAGGCGAATAACCAGGTTAGTGATCTTTGTCATTCTAAATTGAATGGTTCTGTTGATTTGATATGATAAACATGTATGCCGATTTCTGTGATTGCACAGGGTTGGTGATTGATGAAAGGGGAAGTGTTCTGTTGTTGTGGCTTTTGCCATGATCTGTTGTAGTGGCTTTTGCCATGATCTATTCTAGTCGCTCTGCCACGATGTAACACCCCAAACCCGGTCAATGCGCCACGCAATCAATCGATATGTCACTGAGGAAAACATTTTGAAAAGAATCGAATAACAATTAAATTTTTGTGAAAAACTCTTTGAAAATTTTATATTTGTAGAAATCAGGTGTATAATAAGTTTAAACTGATAATTTACTTTGTAATTTCATAAATAAAACTTTAAAACTTAGTTGAAAAATCATAGGTTAGAAAACATTTATATCATTTTAAGAAAACTCAATTATTACTTTGAAAACCATTTGCATTTTGAATGTAGAAACTTAATATTTGGAAATCATTAAAATTGTAGAAAACACTTAATCTATATTTTACTATCAAACGATTTATATTACCCGATGGTAAGATTTTAAAACCATTATGCGTTTTATTATTTTAGAAAACTTTAGGCTCAATTATTAAATTAACCAAATAATTTATAAGCCATATTTAAAACATATCCAAAGCATATAAATAATCCAAAACATAATTAAAGAGGCCTTATTACAAACCCAAATAAAACAAAACCAAATTAAAATAAATTAAAGTACCCCAAATCAAGTTCATGAAAAATCAAATTTTATTGCATGGCCTCCTCGAGTTCATCCGGCTCCCCATCCGAGATCTCACGAATCACCTGAAATGATAAGGGAGAAGGTGAGTCACCAAGACTCAGTGCATAATCCCTCTCCCGGTTAATGCAACATTCTTACACAATTTATAATCAAGCAACATATATATTATGCACCAACCTAGCCATCCATAACTCCTTTTCTACCCCGTGTGGTACCAAACCACTGGTGGTGCCAAACCACTGGTGACCCAAAGTCACGATATCTAAAAATGTGATACCAAATCACTGGTGACTCAAAGTCACGAATAATCCATCTGTGGGGCCAATCCATGTGTGATACCAAATCACTGGCGACGATCCCATATCTCAAAAGTGGGGCCAACCCATGGTGGTGCTGGACCACAGGGACGAATCGCTATAAGGTGCCAAACCTCTGGTGTCCCAAAGACACAACTGTGATACCAAATCACTGGAGGTGCCAAACCTCTGGTGTCCAAAGACACGGATATCAAATCTTCCCCCTCTTCTCATATCACCCATACCAATGTAATAGATAAACAAATCATGTCATTATACATTATTAGGAAATCACATAGAAATTCCATATCATAAATCGTATCATCATGCACCATATTGCAAAAGTCATATCGAAACGGTCTTACCCAATTCCTTGTTTATACCCATCATGGTATCATATCAAGATCTCACAGCTTTTAGGCTTTAACAACATGAATAGTTATTTAACACACATATATACATACCACTGTTATAAAGTGTGTAAGGTACACACCTTTCACCAACGCAAATACTAACTTCCAAAGATCCGATCTACTGCACTAGATCACCTTGTCCTACATTAGGCCAAACCACAATACTTTAATCATGATCATTCGGCCAACATCATATCTTAATCCCAATAGTCTTAGGCTTTCTCAACCAACTTAAAGAATATTGAATCCTTACCACTTGACTTACTAACTTCGATTGCTAAAGGAATGGGGCTTAGATCGATAGCTTCCGAAGTCCCAAAGAGCCTAAAAGAATGATCGATTCCTAAAATTGGTTAGAACTTTGCAAACAATTGCCAAAAGATTCGGCCTTTGTCCACAAGAAAATGACTTAGAAAAGAGAAAGAAATAACGATAATACGGCCATGAACACATACCTATCTTCCAAAACCAATTGAAGGAAACCCAAAGATTATCTACCCTTATTGATATTCGGCCAAAACAACACCAAAAGAGAGTGGAAAGTTTCGGCAAAATGGTTAAAAGGTGAAGGGATTTTCGCTATGGTTTTGAAAAGAAGAAATCAATTGATTTGAGACTAAAAGAAATGAAATTGAGTAGAGAAGAGAATAAAAATAAGAGAGGAGGATTCGGTTTAATCAACAATGGAAGAAAAGAAAAGAGAGTTTGGAGAAGAGAGAGGTTCGCCAAAAGAAAGAAAAAAAAAGGAAATGTGATTTTGAGCAAATACCAAAAGAAAGAAAAGAGAGAGATAGGAGAAAGAGTGCACTAAAATGCAAAATGTGTTTTCGGTTTCAAAGGAGAAATGAGAGAAAGAATTAGAATTTGGTTCAACACAAAAATGAGAGCTAAAATCCAAAGCAAATTTGCACAAAAATGCCTAGGTACATTCGGCCAAAGAGGGAGTTTTGGAGAGAAAGAGAAACAAATGCCAAAAGGTGCACAAATGCTCAAGTTGGCCAACTTTTCCCCAAACTTCCTATCAACAATCGCCACCCCTAGCCAAACATGCCGTCCACATTCAAGCACTAAAGGCCTTGAATAGTGAAACACCCCAAACCCTACCACGAGAATGGATCGATCCGTATGTTCCTCAAGTAACCTGTTCAAATTCATACAAACTGCTTTGAAAACTATGAGTTTTGGAAGATAGTTCGTTGTGGGTTGGGCTTGAGTTGAAAACAAATTTATTTTATAACGAAACCCATTTGCTTCCAAAAAAAAAAATATTTAAACTTATTTCATACTAAGTGGGCTTACTCTTTATAAAGCCCTAAACTCATAACATAGTAATTATCGTAGAAATAAAAATTAAATCACTATGGCCTTATTACATAAAATGAAACCCAAAATAATAAATTGTACAGTACTTTAAAATAAAATAAATATTCAATTTAAACTGAACTTCAAGTCGATCATGGCCACCACAAGTTCTCGCCATCCCGGTCCATTATCGCTCATCACCAAACATATTCCCACAACGGGTGAGTCGATAGACTCAAGTGTGTACCAACACTAAACATAATAGAAATAGGCACACCATAAAAAAATCATATGCATATAACAATTTCAAGATCATGATGCAAACCCGAACCCAAACCTATATGCCATCCGCTACACTCCACCGTACCAACTCAGACAAGTGGGGACTACTAAGTCAACCCTCCTTCCGCTACACTCCATCGAAGGCGATCATTGCAATGACGTGCTCATCGCCCATCGATAATATTGTGGCATAGCCACCATCGTAATGTAACCGGTTACCACTTAGTGAGACCGAAGTCATCACATTCACTTAGTGAGACCAAGTCATCACTTTCACTTAGTGAGACCGTCATCACTTTCACTTATAACGTTGGTGAGACCGTAGTCAACACCTTCTTCCCTTTCACATAAATCTCGAATGCCCCAAATTATAAATATCATGCATAACATATTTTTATTTCACTTTCACATCACTTTTCACTTGTATAACATTTATTTCGAAATCCTAGTAGAAGTAGGAAAACGTACCTGAACACTTTGTACCATAACATGGCACTTTAGCCACTTTCTTTCACTTTCACATTAACATATATAACATATTTAAACCATAAAACTATTAAGAATAGTGTGGAATACACACCTGATTTGTTTAGCGATTCCTTGAGATTTGGAAAGCAAGATCTAGTGTTTAGATCCTAATTCCTACATTTGGTTTATCAAATATTACTTAGCATAAATTCTATTTTGGGCTATAATATCCAAATCCTAGTAGGATTTGTAAAGAGGCTTACCTTTGATGCCGATTTGATGTTTATTCAAATCCCGGAATCTTTGTTTTCCTTCACTTGATATTCGGCCAACCTTGAAACTTCAACATAAATTAGTTTTCGGTTTTTAATAATTTTGGATCTAATCTAGGTAATCACATAACTTTGGCGAATACCTTTAGGGCTTACCTTATGGATTTTAAATCCGAAACTTCACCTCCTTTTTCCTTGAAATCGGCAACTTCCTAGATCTCCTAATAGATTAGTTTTGATCAATTTGATCTAATTGACTAAGATTTGGCCTTGGCGAATGTATAGACTCACTTACCTCAAATCCAAGTTGATCTTTATTTCAAATTCTGCCGAAATCACTTGTTAGATTTGATCTATTACTTAATCAAGGAGGGATCTTTTGCCGATTGTATAATGAGGTACTTACCTTGTTTTCGAATCCCTAAGATCCCTTATGCTATTCGCCATGGCACTATTGTGGATCTCAAAGCTTTGGCTTTTGTGGTTGGATAGTAGAAGAAAAGAAAAGAAAGAAAAGATGGAAAGAGTTTTGACAAGGAATTTCGCTAAAGAGAAGAGGAAAGATTGTTGCTACTTTCACTTGGAGATTTCGGCAAGATGTGGAAGAGAAGAGAATGGCTCTTTTCTTTTCTTTGTTTGGCCGAATCTATTAGCCTTAGAGTCCCTAATTCAGCCAATTCTTCACTTGTGATAAGGTTTAGTTTTATCAATATGAAACTCCATCAAATCTCCTAATTAGCCAAGAGTTTTATTGAATAGAAACTCCTCCTCCTTGTGCCATCCAACCCTCCACCATGGAGACAAAAATTTTATTTGTTTTATTTGTTTCCTAGATGACTCAACTCAGCCCAAAACCTCTTTGCATTTGGGCCATTTCTGTGGCTTTAGGGGTATCTTCAGCCACATTTCCAAGTCTCTTATTGGGTCAAATTTTATGTTCTTTATATCTTTAGGATCACTTGGCCCTAAACTCCCTTTGGGCTCTTAAATTTGACATTCCGGTCATTTTAAGTTTCCTAAAATTTTCAAGGCTGCTCAGATTTTCCAAGTTTCCAAAATGTTTAGTTTCCTATTTTGGCTTGGTTTCCAAAATGTTTAGTTTCCTATTTTGGTTTGGTTTCAAAATGTTTAGTTTCCTATTTTGGTTTGGTTTCCAAAATGTTTAGTTTCCTATTTTGGTTTGGTTTCCAAAATGTCTAAGTTTCCAAAAATGTCCATTTCCATTTCCATTTCCATTTCCATTTCCATTTTCATTTCCATTTTCATATCCATTTTCATTTCCATTTTCATGCATTTCTAGGTTTCCAAAAGTATCAAAAACTTATTCATTGTACTTGAAACTTGTCATTTCTTACAATTAAACTGAAATGCATAGGCCCTATTTAGGATGTTACAGTTCTACCCCCCTTAAACAAAATTTCGTCCTCGAAATTTTCTAACTAAACAATTGAGGGTATTGTTGTCTCATTGCCTCTTCTGGCTCCCACGAAGCTTCCTCCGATCCATGATTGCGCCATAATACTTTAACTAGAGGAACGGACTTCCTTCGTAGTACTTTCACGTCACGTTCCAGAATCTGAATCGGCTCTTCCTCGTAGGTTAAGTCTGGCCTTAGCTCCACTTCTTCTACTGGTACTATGTGAGAGGGATCCGATCGGTAACGACGTAGCATGGACACATGGAATACGTCATGCATTTGTTGCAACTCTGGTGGCAACTCTAGCTGGTATGCCTCTGGTCCCACTCGCTTTAGTAATTCGATAGGGCCCGATGAATCTTGGGCTTAATTTCCTTTCCCACCAAACCTCATCACTTTCTTCCATGGTGAGACTTTTAGGAACACTTGGTCTCCTAGTTCAAATTCTATTTCCTTCCGCTTGAGGCTCGGCATAAGACTTCGCTCACCGAGGCTTCTTTAACCGTGTTCAAATTATTTCAACCTTCTCTTCTTCTCGCCACTATCTCTCGGTCCCAAAACTCGACGTTCTCCTAACTCACCAACAAGTAGGAGTACGACACTTTCGTCCGCATAATGCTTCATATGGTGCCATTCAATGCTAGCTCGATAATCGTTGTTGTAGGCGAATTCGCTAAAGGCAAGTAGTCCTCCCAACTTCCTCGAAAATCCATCACACATCCTCTCAACATATCCTCCAACACTTGTATTACTGCTCAGATCGCCCGTCCGATTGTGGATGAAAGGCCGAGTGAAATCCAACTTGGTGCCTAAAGCTTGATGAAGTGCCTTCCAAAATCGAGACGTAAACCTTGGGTCTCTATCGTAGATGATTGACATTGGTACTCCATGTAACCTCACGATTTACGCCACGATAACTTGGCTAGCTTTTGAAGAGGATAGTCTATTCTCATCGATAAAATGTGCGGTCTTAGTCAAACGGTCTACTATAACCCATACCGAGTCCTTCTTAGTAGGCGTAAGGGAAGCCCACTAACGAAGTCCATAGTAATTCTTTCCCACTTCCATCGTGGAATCTGGATTGGTCAAGCAATCCCGATGGAACTTGGTGTTCAAATTTAACTTGTCGACACGTCCGACATCTTCCCACAAATTCAGAACTCTCGCTTAAGATCCGCCACCAAAATTGTTCCCTTAAGTCTCTCAGACAGCTTAATGCCTCCGGATGCATAGCATAAGGGCTACTATGCGCTTCTCAAGGATCTTCTGTCTTAACTCCTTGTCTCTTGGCATACAGACTTTCCTCTCAGTAGCATAATACTCCTTCATCGTTAATCTCATAGTCCTCCAACTCTCCGCTCGTGCTTTTTGTAGCTTAACATTCAAATCTTCATCAACCAACCTGTCCCTCTTTACTTCCTTCAACCATGTTGGCTTGACTTGTAACTCACCAACAAACTTCCATCCTCATATAAGCTTAAATGAGCTAACATTGCTCTTAAGTCCTGTCACCACCTTCCTACTTAAAGCATCACCACTACATTCGCCTTTGCCCGGATGATATTCTATCGAATACCATAGTCTTTCAAGAATTCCACCCACCTTCGTTGCCTCAAGTTTAACTCCTTTTGAGTCAATAGGTACTTGAGACTCTTGTGGTCCTGTGTAGATCACCGATCTTTCTCCATATAGATAATGCCTCCACACCTTGAGAGCGAAAACCACGCCGCCAATTCCAAGTCATGGGTTGGGTAGTTCACTTCATGCGGCCTTAATCGCCGGGACGATAAGCTTACTTACCTTGCCATCTTGCATAAGAACACATCCTAACCCCGTATGTGATGCATCACAAGATACCACAAAATCCTTTCCCGCCTCAAAGTTGAATCAACACCGAGCTTCATTAATACCTTTTAAGTTTTTCAAAACTCTCTTGTTGCTTATCCGTCCACACAAAGGGTACTTCCTTCCTCAACACTTTTGTTAATGGCGCTTATCGACGAGAATCCTTCCACGAACCTTCGGTAATAGCCGCCAACCCTAAGAAACTACTTAATCTCCGCCACCGACTTAGGTGGTTTCCAATCCAACACCGCTTCGGTTTTTTAGGATCCATCCTTATTCCCTCGCAGACACCACGTGTCCTAAGAAAGCAACTTCTCTAAGCCAAAATTCACACTTCTCAACTTGGCATAAAGCTTCTTCTCCTTAATACTTGTAACACAATTCGAGATGCTCATCATGCTCCTCTTCCGACTTAGAATATACCAAGATATCATCGATGAATACCACAACAAACCTGTCTAAATAAGGTTGGAATACTCGATTCATCATATCCATGAACGCTACCGGAGCATTTGTCAACCCAAACGGCATTACTACAAACTCAAAGTGACCATATCTTGTCCTAAAAGCGGTCTTATGGATATCGCCTCCTTCACCTTCAATCGATGGTATCCCGACCAGAATCGATCTTCAAAACATCATGCTCCTTTTCACCGATCGAACAAGTCATCGATCCTTGGCAAGGATACTTGTTCTTGATGGTCACTTATTCATTGACGATAGTCTATGCACATACGCATAGTTCCGTCCTTCTTCTTCACAAACAAGACCGGTGCTCCCCACGGAGACACACGGGCGAATAAATCCTCGACCCAATAACTCCGGATTTGAGCCTTAAGCTCCACTAATTCCTTTGGCGCCATTCGGTATGGAGCAATTGACACAAAGCGCCGTTCTCGGCAAGAAGTCTATTCCAAATTCAACTTCTATCCGGGGTATTCTGTAATTCCTCCGAAACACATCCTCAAAGTCCCTTACCGCTCGACTACTTTGACACCCTCCTCATTTCCATCCAACGACTTACAAAGGCTAAGAATGCCTCGCACTTTTACGCACCATCCTTTCCGCCTTAAGCACCAAACTACATTAGTCAAATAGTTCCTTCTTTCTCCTATCATAATGACCACCTCATCCTCAATGGTCCTTAGTTCCATTCGCTTAGCCGCACAATCCAATACGGCTCGATGTTCTACTAACCAATCCATACCAAGTATAAGGTCAAATTTCAAGGGTAATTCCATTAGGTCACCAAAGCTCACTCCCCAATTTCTAGGGGTATATTCCGAAAGATCTTATTTACCACTATAGTTTGACCTAATGGGCTTACTACCGCCATCTCTTTATCGAAAGTTCAGAGTCTAGGCCTAGTGTCTCAACTACACTACAGTAACATAAGAATGGGTCGAGCCCACATCAATTAAAGCATAATAGGGTTTACCATGAATGAGGAACGCATTGGTTATGACGTCCGGCATCTTCATCCTCCTTCGACGAACCGCATAAACCAAACCCGATCGTCTCGCCTCAAGATAGTGGCACCTCCGCCACGCCCTTCCGCCAAAGATTATTAACTCAAGATTCGCACCTCGACCTCGTTGAGGTCATTGTCCTCCCTACCTACCGATTAACATTCTGTTCTTTGGTCATCGTCATCCGATATCTTTGGACAAGTCCTTGAGCATATGGTCCTTAGACCCACATTTAAGACATGCTCCTATCTTTTCCAACACTCACCGAAAGTGCTTCCTTCCACAATACTCACAAGAACGACATCGCCTCTCGTATCAACTTGTCACCTTTTGACCCCTCGCCTGGGCCTTTTCGCACATTTCCGACGATCCATAACCTCTCTTGGGTCTATTCTCGCTGAGATTTCGCCTAGTCGAGTCCTTGATTCCTTCGCTACCTTAGCCTTTTCAACCAACGTGGAGAACTCCTCTCCGATGTGGAGCTATCAACAACCTTAGGTCATCCCTTAATCCGTCCTCAAAAGACATACGCTGCTCATGTTCGGCATGACTACTCCTCGAGCATATCGACTTAACCTCGTAAATTCAGCCTCATATGCCGCCACCGATTTGTTCCCACGAACTAGTCCTAGAAAAGCTTTTCATGCTCATCAATATACCGAAAGCCGACATACTTTTTCCGATATGCCTCCTTAGCATACTCCCACGCCGAACCTCTCGCTGTGGCACCATCACGCAACAGCTAGCCACCATTGGTATGCTTCATCACGTAATGTGGCTACCATTCCTTTCAACTTCTCCTCGTGGGTCGGTCGAGTTCATCCATAATACGCCATTGCTTCCATCCAATACTGGCAGATCGGTGCCACACCGACACTCCACTTAAACACCTCGGCCCGTTGGCTCTGAGTCGCCGGCACAGATTGAGCTCCCGATTTCCACCGCCACCACCATTTCAATACTGTAACATGGCTCATGACACGCCTCATCCCCCGCTCTAAGCCTCGCCGCTCGACATTAACAAATGGGGTGGTGGTGGCGGTAGAACTCATTGTCGAACCTTGACCGATCTAACGGGTTCGACACGCTTATTCTTCCTCATCAAGGCCTTGACGACCGCGTCCTCTAGAACTCATTTTCTAGCCGAGATCCGATTTAGAAATTTTATGGATTAGTCTTTGTTCCACTTATTTATCAATCAAGAAGTTTTATGGAAAGGATTTAAGAGTGGTTCTTTCAGATTCATACAAACATACGCCTTTTCCATTCATTCGCTCATCCATCAAACAAGTATGAACTTTCGCTCATTCGTGAGAAATGTTGTAGTTTTTGTTGTTGTTGTTGTTTTCCTCTACCCGGGGTATTTTCGTAGTTTTGTCCTACAGGGGCATTTTCGTAAATTTTTTTTTCAGAAGAAAAACGTTCCTTGGTGTTTTTGTCAAAATTATTTTTGAAAATTTCAAGTCTAGGGTAATTTGAAAAAATTTTAAATCGGGGTTATTTCGGTAGTTTTAACCTCGTGGGTATTTTGGTAAATTTTATAAATCGTGGTAAATTTGTAAAATTTAATAAATCGATGGTATTTCAAAAGTGGGAAAACTCGAGGGTTCTTTTTGAAAATTGTTCCTTCAAAATGGAAAGGTTGCAAAATTTTGAAAATCGTGGTCATTTTGGTAATTTGTAAGTTAGGGGCAATTTTGTAATTTTCCAAAATCAAGATATTTTGATAGTTTGCACGTTAGGGTTTTTGAATATTTATAAAATAATGAAATTTTGGTAAAACTGTTGAATAGTTGAATTATTTTATAAACTAAGGGCATTTTGGTAATTTTACCACTGTGGCATTTTTGTAATTTGTATGGATCAAAATTTTTGAAAATAATTGTGTATGAAATAGTTTTCGTGAATTAAGGATGAGAGAAAGGAAGTGATTTAAGAATTTTAATATTATGTTAAAAAATGGCTAATTCCTCTCGAGTTTTAGTTATCGAGTTTAGCCTATGACCGAGCCTTCTTGGTCGGTGAACCAAAGCTACGCACTGTGCAGATTCGAGGGAGAGGAGGTGAGTCACGTGGATCTGCTTAAATACCAAGCTCCCATCAAACCATTCCTAGACATGCGCATGCATGGTTGCCACACCCGTTAAGTCCTCTAGGTTAGGGTGAACCAAGCTACGCACTGTAGGATTCAAGAAGAGGAGGTGAGTCACTAGGACCGCTAAATACCAAGCTCTTCAGATCCACTCCTAGACATGCGTATCATGGTTGCCACACCCTAGCTTAATTGACTTAGTCATAGGTTGGTTTAGTGCCTTAAATCTTATGTGTTTGTGTTTGAGTAGTCTAATCCTGTGGTTCAAGTTCCTATCATGCTATTCTAATGCTCCATGCCTTTTCCACCCTTATATAAATAATGTAATCACACATAGAGTTGTGGTACTTACCGTGGACTTCTGCCTGAGACTTATGGGCCATGTCTTTGTACTGCCTATTTGTAAAATACTTTCATAAAACTCATTAGGCCTTGTTTTAAAAACGTTTTGGGCTTTAGGCCACAGCCGAGAGTTTGAACTGGCTCGATACCAAATCGAAACACCCCAAACCCGACCCACGAGAATGGATCGGATCTGTATGTTCCTCAAGTAACCTTGCTCAAATTCATACAAACTGCTTTGAAAACTATGAGTTTTGGAAGATAGTTCGTTGTGGGTTGGGCTTGAGTTGAAAACAAATTTATTTTTATAATGTAAACCCATTTGCTTCAAAGTGAAAAAAAAATATTTAAACTTATTTCATACTAAGTGGGCTTACTCTTTATAAAGCCCTAAACTCATAACATAGTAATTATCGAGAAATAAAAATTCATTCACGGTGGCCTTATTACATAAAATGAAACCCAAAATAATAAATTGTACAAGATTTTAAAATAAAATAAATATTCAATTTAAACCTAACTTCAAGTCGATCATGGCCACCCCAAGTTCTCGCCGTCCCGTCCATTATCGCTCATCACCAAACATATTCCCACAACGGGTGAGTCGATAGACTCAAGTGTAACCAACACTAAACATAATAGAAATAGGCACACCATAAAAAAATCATATGCATATAACAATTTCAAGATCATGATGCAAACCCAACCCAAACCTATATGCTATCCGCTACACTCCACCCGTACCAACCTGCATAATCGTGGGACTACTAAGTCAACCCTCCTTCCGCTACACTCCATCGAAGGCGTCATTGCAATGACGTGCTCATCGCCCATCGATAATATTGTGGCATAGCCACCATCGTAATGTAACCGGTTACCACTTAGTGAGACCAAGTCATCACATTCACTTAGTGAGACCGAAGTCATCACTTTCACTTAGTGAGACCAAGTCATCACTTTCACTTATAACGCTGGTGAGACCGTAGTCAACACCTTCTTCCCCTTTCACATAAATCTCTAATGCCCCAAATTATAAATATCATGCATAACATATTTTTATTTCACTTTCACATCACTTTTCACTTGTATAACATTTATTTCAAATCCTAGTAGAAGTAGGAAAACGTACTAACACTTTGTACCATAACATGGCACTTTAGCCACTTTCTTTCACTTTCACATTAACATATATAACATATTTAAACCATAAAACTATTAAGAATAGTGTGGAATACACACCGATTTGTTTAGCGATTCCTTGAGATTTGGAAAGCAAGATCTAGTGTTCGATCCTAATTCCTACATTTGGTTTATCAAATATTACTTAGCATAAATTCTATTTTGGTTATAATATCCAAATCCTAGTAGGATTTGTAAAGAGGCTTACCTTTGATGCCGATTTGATGTTTATTCAAACCCAAATCTTTGTTTTCCTTCACTTGATATTCGGTCAACCTTGAAACTTCAACATAAATTAGTTTTCAGTTTTTAATAATTTTGGATCTAATCTAGGTAATCACATAACTTTGGCCGAATACCTTTAGGGCTTACCTTATGGATTTTAAATCCAAAACTTTACCTCCTTTTCCTTGAAATCGGCAACTTCCTAGATCTCCTAATAGATTAGTTTTGATCAATTTGATCTAATTGACTAAGATTTGGCCTTGGCCAATGTATAGACCCACTTACCTCAAATCCAAAGTTGATCTTTATTTCAAATTCTGCCGAAATCACTTGTTAGATTTGATCTATTACTTAATCAATGAGGGGATCTTTTTGCCGATTGTATAATGAGGTACTTACCTTGTTTTCAAATCCCGGAAGATCCCTTATGCTATTCGGCTATGGCACTATTGTGGATCTCAAAGCTTTGGCTTTTGTGGTTGGATAGTAGAAGAAAAGAAAAAGAAAGAAAAAGATGGAAAGAGTTTTTGACAAGGGAATTTCGGCTAAAGAGAAGAGGAAAGATTGTTGCTACTTTCACTTGGAGATTTCAGCAAGATGTGGAAGAGAAGAGAATGGCTCTTTTCTTTTCTTTGTTTGGCCGAATCTATTAGCCTTAGAGTCCCTAATTCAGCCAATTCTTCACTTGTGATAAGGTTTAGTTTTATCAATATGAAACTCCATCAAATCTCCTAATTAGCCAAGAGTTTTTATTGAATAGAAACTCCTCCTCCTTGTGCCGTCCAACCCTCCACTCATGGAGACAAAATTTTATTTGTTTTATTTGTTTCCTAGATGACTCAACTCAGGCCCAAAAACCTCTTGCATTTGGGCCATTTCCTAGGGCTTTAGGGGGTATCTTCAGGCCACATTTCCAAGTCCGTTATTGGGTCAAATTTTATGTTCTTTATATCTTTAGGATCACTTGGCCCTAAACTCCCCTTTGGGCTCTTAAATTTGACATTCCGGGTCATTTTAAGTTTCTAAAATTTTCATGCTGCTCAGATTTTCCAAGTTTCCAAAATGTTTAGTTTCCTATTTTGGCTTGGTTTCCAAAATGTTTAGTTTCCTATTTTGGTTTGGTTTCCAAAATGTTTAGTTTCCTATTTTGGTTTGGTTTCCAAAATGTTTAGTTTCCTATTTTGGTTTGGTTTCCAAAATGTCTAAGTTTCCAAAAATGTCCATTTCCATTTCCATTTCCATTTCCATTTCCATTCTCATTTCCATTTTCATTTCCATTTTCATTTCCATTTTCATGCATTTCTAGGTTTCCAAAAGTATCAAAAACTTATTCATTGTACTTGAAACTTGTCATTTCTTACAATTAAACTGGAAATGCATAGGCCCTATTTAGGATGTTACAAATAGTTTCCAAAACATCTTCCTTAAGCCAAGCCTTATGTCCCCCCATCCTTCCATAACCTTAAGATTCCTTTCCCAAAGTACAAACTTTCCTAAACCAATATTCAACTTACTAAAAATTGAAAGTCCAACCTATCATAATTAGAATTTGACCGTCCATTAATGCTAGGATACAAAAATAAAGTCTTCAAAATGCTAGTCATGCTATTCGAACCTCTAACCTCAAGCAACTCTTCCTGCATCCTAACCATCCTGCCACTAACTCCTCTTGTACTTAATTTAACACTTAAATTAACTTAAGTGTCAAGTTCACTTAATCCACTTCATTAAATATACTATACTAAGAATTATTCTAGTTTCCTAAATAAAATCAAGCCTTTACAAGACTATGCTAAACACAAAATTCATACCCAAGCCAACACAAATAATAACTCTAACTTTTAGGATATTACAATTCTACCCCCTTAAGAAAATTTTGTCCTCGAAATTACCTGATCAAAAGAGTTGAGGAAACTGCTGCCTCATCGCATCCTCTGGTTCCCACGTAGCTTCTTCCATGCCATGATTCCGCCATAAACCTTCACTAAAGGAACCGACTTCCCACGCAAAACTTTTACATCTCGATCTAGGATCTCGCATGTTCTTCTTCTATCGTCAAATGGACTCACCTCTATTTCCTCTCGCCACAATATGCGATGGATCGTAACGATAGCGTCTAAGCATGGAGACATAGAACACATCAGAAATCACTCGCTTCACTGGTAACTCGAGTGATAAGCCACCGTCCCACTCGTCTCAACACCTTAAACGCCCAATAAACCTTGGACTTAACTTGCCTTTTCTCCCAAATCTTAACACTTTCTTCCATGGCGAGACCTTCGTAAAGACCTTGTCACCCACAAGAACTCTATATCCCTCCGCTTGAGATCGGCATAAGACTTCGCTTATCCGAAGCTTCCTTCAGACGAGCCTCGAATCAACTTAACCTTATCCTCGCTTTCAACAACCAACTCGTCCTAACATTTGACGCCACCCAACTCGTCTCAAAGATGTAGGTGTGCGACACCTCCTACCATACAACGCCTCATATGGTGCCATCTTAATGCTTGCTCGATAACTATTGTTGTATGCGAACTCACTAATGGCAAAACTCTTCCCACCGCCCTCAAGTCCAAAACACATCCTCTCAACATATCCTCTAAGATCTAAATAACTCTTTCCGATCGCCATCGATCGTGGATGAAATGTCAGAGTAAAATCCAACCGCTGCACTAAAAGCCCGATGTAACGCTCTCCAAAACCTTGATGTAAATCTAGGATATCCGTCGAGATGATCAATACTAGTACACCGTGCAACCTCACTATCTCCGCCACATACAACTTAGCTAACTTATGAAGCGAGTAATCCACCTTCACCGAATGAAATGAGTCGACTTAGTCGACGATCCACAATCACCCAAATCGAGTCCTTCTTACTAGGTGTAAGAGGTAATCCAATCGACAAAGTCCATAGTGATCCTTTCCCACTTCCATCATGGAATCTTCACCGCTAAAGTAACCTGCACGGTAAATGATGCTCACTTTAACCCATCGACACGCCAAACATTTCCCCACAAACTCGCCACCTCCCGCTTGACACTGCCACCAAAATTGCTCTCTTAAATCCGATACATCTTGCTACCTCTAGGATGCATAGCGATGGGCTACTATGTGCGTCCCCAAGAATCCTTTGCCTCAACTCAACATCTTTCGCATACAAGATCTCCTTGAAAACACAATACTCCATCATCGGACAAACTATAATCCTCTAAACTACCATTCTAAAACCGCAACCTCCGATCATTCAAACTATCATCCTCTAACTGCTTCTCCTTGATTTGATCTAACCAAGTCGGCTTGACTTGCGCTCAATAAAAGACTCCCATCGTCATATAAGCTAAGACGAGAAAACATCGATCTTAAATCGATATAACCTTACGGCTTAACGCTCTCGCCACCACGTTAGCCTTGCCCGATGATACTCAATCGAACAATGAGTCCTTCAACAACTCAATCCATCTATGTCGCCTCAAGTTCAAATCCTTATGAGTCAAAAGATACTTAAGACTCTTGTGATCCGTAGTAGACTATCGACTTCTCTCCGCATAAATAGAGTCTCCAAATCTTCAAAGCGAAAACCACTGCTGCTAATTCCAAGTCATGCATCGGATAATTAACTTCATCTGGTCTCAACTGTCGAGATGCATACTACCTTCCCTTCCTGCATCAGCACACATCCCAATCCAGTATGTGATGCATCACAATAAACCGTAAATTCCTTGCTTGCCTCAGGTTGAATCAAAACCGAAGCTTCAGTCAGAATCTTCTTCAACTTGTCGAAGCTTTCTTGCTGCTTCTCAGTCCACACAAATGGAACTCTTTTCCTCAACAACTTGGTCATAGGTGCTGCTATCAAAGAAAATCCCTCTACAAATCTTCGGTAATACCCTGCCAGACCTAGGAAACTCCAAATCTCAGCCACTGACTTAGGCGGCTTCCAGTCCAACACTTCTTCAATCTTCTGAGGATCCACTCTAATCCCCTCGGCTGATACAACATGACCCAAGAAAGTCACCTCCCTAAGCCAGAACTCACAGTTACTAAATTTAGCAAAAAGCTGCTTTTCCCTCAGATTTTGTAACACTACTCGCAAATGCGCATCATGCTCCTCCTCCGCCTTAGAGTATACCAAAATATTGTCTATAAATACTACAATAAACCCACCCAAAACTTGAATACCCGATTCATCATGTCCATGAATATCGCGGCAAGTTAGTCAATCCAAACGGCATTACCGTAAACTCAGAGTGCCCATACCGAAAAGCGAATGTCAGATATGGATATCACCTCTTTCACCTTTAGCCGATGATACCTGCACCTTAAATCAATCTTGAGAAAATCGCTCCTTTAAGTCGATCAAACAAGTCATCTATCTTCTAAGAATAGATACTTGTTTTTGATCGTCACTTATTCACCAAGATAGTCTATACACATCCGCATCGCATCATCCTTCTTCTTGACAAAAGAACCGACGCCCCGGTTAAAACACTTGGTCGAATGAAACCTCGATCCAATAACTCTTGAATCTGAGCCTTTAATTCCACCAATTCCTTCGGTGCCATCCTATACGGAGCTATAGACACTGGCGCCGTTCTGGGTAACAGATCTATACCGAATTCGACTTCACGATCCGGAGGCAGTCCCGAAAGTTCTTCTAGAAATACATCAGCATATTCCTTTATAGTTCAGACATTCTCCACAGTAGATTCCTTAGCCTCCAACGCACACACATGGACCACAAATGCCTCACAGCCCTTCCTGACCATCTTCACAGCTTTCAACGCAGATACCACGTTGGATAGGTAATCTCTTCTATTACCTATCATGACCACCTCTTTACCCTCAATTGTCTTCAAAACCACGTGCTTAGCAGCGCAATCCAGACTTGCATGGTACTTAACCAACCAGTCCATCCCAAGAATCAGATCGTACTCCCCAAACGGCAGTTCCATCAGATTAGCCACAAACACTACCCCTTGAAGTTCTAGGGGTACATCCATATACAGCTTATTAACTTCTACAAAGTGACCTAGAGGACTAAGTACTGTCATCCTCCTAGAAGCAGTCTCAAAATCTAAGCTCAAGGTCTCTACTATGCTACTAGCAACATACGAATGCGTCGAACCAACATCTATCAAAGCAGTATATGGAACACCAAAAATTAAGAACGTACCGATTATGACATCCAGTGCGTCGCCATCCTCTCAACGTCTCGTATCATACACTAAACCAGGCTATCTTGCCTCAGTGCTGCCTGCACCTCTGCCCAATGATCCGCGGCCTCGACCAGAACCATTACCTCTTCTACCATTACCACGACCTTTCTGCGATGACGGTCCCTCTTTTCTGAACAGAGCAAGACCTTGACCCTCAGACTGATTCCTGGCTTGCTTACGTGGACAATCTCTCACACGATGATCTAGTGAGCCACACTCAAAACATCTTTTCCCTCCGGTCCAACATTCGCCCCAATAAAATTTCCCACACCGGTCCAACACTCAAAACATCTTTTCCCTCTGATTAGCAGTAACAGGCCTTCCAGATTGATTCGGCCCATTCTACTTAGCCCTCTTCTGAGAATTATCGGCTGACCCGGATGATCCAAAACTTCTCTTACGTTTGTTCCTGCTGTGATTCTCGCTTATGATTCTTTTATCCCTTCACTATTTTAGTCTTTTCAACTAGCGCAAGAAATTCTCGCCCCGATATGGAGCAATCAATGCCTCACTGCCTCTCAATCCATCCTCGAATCAACACATCGCGTGTGCTCAAGCCACGATACCTCCAAGATATCGGGTCACTTAAAATTCCGCTTCATATTCGATACGGACTTACTCCTTGGACCAAACTTAGAAATGCATTACGCTATGCATCAATGTAACTAGACCCAATATATTTCTTCCGATACGCCTTGAAATAGTCCCAAGTAAGATCTTCTCGCGTGACATCTGTTCCTCACCGTGAGCCACCACCGATATGACTCATCTCAAGAAGTGACACTATCCTTTAGCTTTTCTTCAACATTCAGTCGGTTATCAATGATTCGCCCGTCGCTTCTAGCCAATATTCGGTCAGACTTGGAGCTACACCAAACACCTCGAAATACCTCACTCCATTGGCTCGGAGTCGCCAGTACTGATTTACGAGCTCTGCGCCTCCACCTATTCCAACTACTCTCAAGAACTCGCAGATTGCTTGAGACACCGCGTCGACCCCGCTTGATCCTCGATGCTCAACTCCAACACGGTGGTAGTGGTGGTACCTCATTCTTGAATCCTTGACCCGACCTTACGTGCTCGCATACGACCATCCTACCCCGATCGCGTCCACGCATAACATGACCCCGACCTCGAGTGCTCATGTCTAAAGTCTTGAGTTAGCTGATTTAAAAATTTTATGTATTAGTCATTATTCCACTATTTTTAAAACACAGTTTTATGAATAGTTTTAATAAGAGGTTGTTTCGCGAGTACATCCAACCTATAGTTTTGAGTCTCTAGAGTAGTTCCTACTACTATACAGTCATACCATCATCATATCAAAATCAACAATTTGAAGTACTTACCCGAGCGGATCGGTGCTTGAGACTCAATGCATGCTTTTCCAACCTTATAATTTTAAACAAAACATTTTAAAACTATACTTTGAATCATTTTGGGCCTCAAGCCCACAGCCGAGCTTTTGAACTTGGCTCTGGTACTAATTTGTAACACCCCAAACCCGGTCAATACGCCACGACCGAATCTGATATGTCACTGAGGAAAACATTTTGAAAAGAATCGAATAACAATTAAATTTTTGTGAAAAACTCTTTGAAAATTTTATATTTGTAGAAATCGTGTATAATAAGTTTAAACCGATAATTTACTTTGTAATTTCATAAATAAAACTTTAAAACTTAGTTGATAAATCATAGGTTAGAAAACATTTATATCATTTTAAGAAAACTCAATTATTACTTTGAAAACCATTTGCATTTTGAATGTAGAAACTTAATATTTGGAGATCATTAAAATTGTAGAAAACACTTAATCTATATTTTACTATCAAACGATTTATATTACCCGATGGTAAGATTTTAAAACCATTATGCTTTTTATTATTTTAGAAAACTTTGGGCTCAATTATTAAATTAACCAAATAATTTATAAGCCATATTTAAAACATATCCAAAGCATATAAATAATCCAAAACATAATTAAAGAGGCCTTATTACAAACCCAAATAAAACAAAAACCAAATTAAAATAAATTAAAGTACCCCAAATCAAGTTCATGAAAAATCAAATTTTATTGCATGGCCTCCTCGAGTTCATCCGGCTCCTCATCTGCGATCTCACGAATCACCTGAAATGATATGGGAGAAGGTGAGTCACCAAGACTCAGTGCATAATCCCTCTCCCGCATTCTTACACAATTTATAATCAAGCAACATATATATTATGCACCCAACCTAGCCATCCATAACTCATTTTCTACCCCGTGTGGTACCAAACCACTGGTGGTGCCAAACCACTGGTGACCCAAAGTCACAATATCTAAAAATGTGATACCAAATCACTGGTGACTCAAAGTCACGAATAATCCATCTGTGGGGCCAACCCACATGTGATACCAAATCACTGGCGACGATCCCATATCTCAAAAGTGGGGCCAACCCACGGTGGTGCTAGACCACGAGGACGAATCGCTATGGGTGCCAAACCTCCGTGTCCCAAAGACACAAATGTGACACCAAATCACCGAGGTGCCAAACCTCCGTGTCCAAAGATACTGGATATCAAATCTTCCCCTCCTCTCATATCACCTATACCAATGCAATAGATAAACAAATCATGTCATTATACTTTATTAGGAAATCACGAGAAATTCCATATCATAAATTGTATCATCATGCATCATATTGCAAAAGTCATATCGAAATGCATTTACTCGATTCCTTGTTTATACCCATCATGGTATCATATCAAGATCTCATAGTTTTCGACTTTAACAACATGAATAGTTATTTAACACACATATATACATATTATCTGGTTATAATGTGTAAGGTACACACTTTCACCAACGCAAATACTAACTTCCAAAGATCCGATCATCAAGGCTAGACCACCTTGTCCTACATTCGCCAAACCATAATACTTTAATCAAGATCATTCTACCAACAACATATCTTAATCCCAATAGCCTTAGGCTTTCTCAACCAACTTAAAGAATATTGAATCCTTACCACTTGACTTACCAACTTCGATTGCTAAAGGAATGGGGCTTAGATCGATTGCTTCCGAAGTCCCAAAGAGCCTAAAAAAATGATCGATTCCTAAAATTGGCTAGAACTTTGCAAATAATTGCCAAAAGATTCGGCCTTTGTCCACAAGAAAACGACTTAGAAAAGAGAAAGAAATAACAAAAATACGGCCATGAACACATACCTATCTTCCAAAACCGATTGAAGGAAACCCAAAGATTATCTACCCTTATTGATATTCGGCCAAAACAACACCAAAAGAGAGTGGAAAGTTTCGGTAAAATGGTTAAAAGGTGAAGGGATTTTCGGCTATGGTTTTGAAAAGAAGAAATCAATTGATTTGGGACTAAAAAGAAATGAAATTCGAGAGTAGAGGAGAGAATAAAAATAAAGAGGGAGGATTCTTGTTTAATCAATAATGAAAGAAAAGAAAAAGAGTTTGGAGAAGAGAGAGGTTCGCCAAAAGAAAGAAAAAGGAAATGTGATTTTGAGCAACTACTCAAAGAAAGAAAAGAGAGAGATGGGAGAAAGAGTGCACTAAAATGCAAAATGTGCTTTCGGTTTCAAAGGAGAAATGAGAGAAAGAATTAGAATTTGGTTCAACACAAAATGAGAGCTAAAATCCAAAGCAAATTTGCACAAAATGCCTAGGTACATTCTACCAAAGAGGGAGTTTTGGAGAAAGAGAAACAAATGCCAAAAGGTGCACAAATGCTCAAGTTGGCCAACTTTTCCCCCAAACTTCCTATCAACAATCGCCACCCCCTAGCCACACATGCCGTCCACATTCAAGCACTAAAGGCCTTGGAATAGTTTCCAAACATCTTCCTTAAGCCAAGCCTTATGTCCCCCATCCTTCCATAACCTTAAAATTCCTTTCCCAAAGTACAAACTTTCCTAAACCAATATTCAACTTACCAAAATTGAAAGTCCAACCTATCATAATTAGAATTTGACCGTCCATTAATGCTAGGATACAAAAATAAAGTCTTCAAAATGCTAATCATACTATTCAACCTCTAACCTCAAGCAACTCTTCCTGCATCCTAACCATCTTGCCATTAACTCCTCTTGTGCTTAATTTAACACTTAAATTAACTTAAGTGTCAAGTTCACTTAATCCACTTCATTAAATATACTATACTAAGAATTATTCTAGCTTCCTAAATAAAATCAAGCCTTTACAAGACTATGCTAAACACACAAAATTCATACCCAAGCCAACACAAATAATAAGAAAATACTCCAACTTTTAGGATGTTACACACGATCTGTTCTGGTGACTATGTCACGATTATGACGATGAGCAGCTAACTACAGCATGACTGCCATCGATGGTGTGTAGCAGATGGAGGGTTCACTGTAGAAATCCCTACGATGTGATTGGTTGGTACGGGTAGTGTGTAGAGGATGGAAAATCTAGGTTGGGGCTGGGTTTGCATCGCATTGCATACATTATCTGCTATGACATATGATGTGGGTTAAGGCTCAACCGAGGCTATTTTGGGCTAAGGCCCAATTGCCACCATTACTGTAATGGGCTTCGGCCTGGATTGTTGTGATGCATGTTCTTACCGATGAGGGTTGTACACACTGGTTTTTGAAACTCACACCCCTTTAATTTAATGTTTCAGGTAATCCTGAATAGACGACTTGACATGGGAGAGGACTCGGAGATGGCCACACTACAAGCTGTTCAAATGTTTTAATTTATTCAAATGATCTTATTTTAAATACTTTGGTTTTTTTCATTGGATTGTAACAAGGCCTTGTAACTCCTAATTGAATTTATATCTTGGGTTATTATTATTGTTCCCACTACCCACTTAAGAAATTTTATAAAATTATTAAAGTGTTAATATGGTTTTCAAATAAACTTTTGTTTTGGGCTTTTGGGCCTTAATTTTTTAATTAGCAAAACTGTTTCAAATTGTGCCTTCAATGTGACACGCCAGATTCGGGCCTAACTTCTAGGCCGGGTTTGGGTGTTACAATTTTGGTATCAGAGCCCAGTTGTAAAGCTCGGGCTGTGAATGGGCCTTAGATTTTGGGTTGTTTTAGAAGTTTTGGCAGGATTCTTGAAGTGTGGTTTATTGAGCCCTCGACGTCGAGCCAAGTAAGTTTTTTTGTTATTGTTTGAATTATTGAACTGTATAGATAATGGGCTACTTAAAAATAAGGTTTAGAGACTAAAGCCCGTGGGAAACTTAAGCCTGTAGTGGATTCTCGACCGTGGAATAACTCTAAGAAATTATTGTTACTTACATAAGACTTGTGCCCTACACAAGTGGAGCTAAGTGCTAATTTCATAAAATTCTTAATTAGAGTGCACAGCGAAAGCATAATGGTGTGACGAAATTTCTTTAAGGAGGGTAGATTTGTAACATCCTGAAATTGAGCCTAGAAGAATTAGGCCCATGGAGCCTTGGGCCCGGGAGTGTTTAAAATTTTTAAGAATAAGAGAACGACATTAGTGCAAGTTGGATCTATTAGTTGAGTGATTTTGGAAAGGTTAGAGGGTTTCTATGAAGTCTCGGGTTCAAACTTTGGCTTTAGGAAAATTTTGGTTTTAGGTGAATAAAACCGTGAGAGTTAGTAGTGGGCTTTAAGAATAAAATGTGGAGAAAAATGACACAAGTGGAGTGTGTGGTGTAGTGGGAAAGTGATGCCACTTAAAAGGCAAGGGGGTGACGCCACAAGGAAGGAAGGAGGTCCAAGGTTCAAGTCTTGGCTCTTGCATTTTGGATTTCTTTTTAAATGGACTCTAGAATTTTGCCATAGGGTTATATTGAGTTGCACAATATTTTAGACACAAGAGTAGCTTGTGGCCAAGTGGTTAGCAGCGTGGATTATGCCACAAGGGAGCTTGGGTTCGAATCTCATGACAAGCAAGGGAGTATTTATTTTGCGGATTGGACGAGAAGAGTTTGAGTTGGATTTAAACTCTCCTAACGGAGGGATCCCACATCAGTAAGATACAAAGAAGGAAGGTGAGAAGCTAGCTATATATAGAGCATTCTATGAGAAGAGTTAATATACCTTGGTGGGCGTTTGGGTGCAGACCTAGAGGATAATCGCCAATAGTAATGAAGGAATGGCTACTATAACGGGAGGTGCACGGTAAGGTTTCGGTGAGGTTTTGGTTTCTGATAAGTGTATATTAAGTTATGATTAATAGTTAGGTGATGTCGATTGTAGGTTCGTGACTAAAGGGTTTGCAGCGCGCGTGGTTACCAAGTGTGTACAAGCACTACACACACTACATCGGCAATGCCGAAAAGCCGAAAGTGGGTAAATGGGCCCGGTGGGCCTTGAGGCTAAGTTTGATTAAATGGTTTGGTTGGTTAAACGAATTGAATTAGTCATGCATGATACATGAATTGGATTTTTTTTGGCCTAATAGGCCATTTGATCAGATTTGGGCCTAATGGGCCGTGAGGGAGTTATTGGGCTTATGGGGACGTAGACATATATGTTAGGGTTTATGGACCTTAGGCTTAGATTGAACAACTCGTAAATTCCATAAGACTTAATTCTAATTAAACATGCCTATGAACAAGTTGTTGGGTTAGGGTGTGGCAACGGGCATACGCCTGTCTAGGATTGGATCTAGAGAGAGCTTGGTACTTAAGCGGCCCTAGTGGCCCACCTCCTCTTTTCTAGAATCCTACCTGGTGCGTTGTGTCTGTTCACTTTAGCCGCAAGGACTTGTTGATGGGCCAAAGTTCATAACTAAAACCCAAAAGGGACCGAAAACCCCCAACTTGCAAAATTACCAAAATACACCCGGTTTGTAAAATTATTGAAATACCTCCGATTTGTGAAATTAACGAAATACCCTCGATTTGCAAAATTACCAAAGTACATCGGTTTGTGAAATTACCGAAATACCCCTAATTTGTAAAATTACCAAAATACCACCGATTTACAAAATTACCGAATACCCCTGGTTTATAAAATTACCAAAATACCCCTAGTTTATAATATTACCAAAATACCCCTAGTTTGTAAAATTACTAAAATACCCCTAGTTTGTAAAATTACCAAAATACCCCTAATTTGTAAAATTACCGAAATACCCCTAAATTACAAAATTATCAAAATACCCCGGATTACAAAATTATCGAAATCCCCTTAATGTGTAATTACCGTTTTACCCCTAGCGACAAATGATCGTTGTACCCTCGTGGTAGTACTAATGTTGTTTGTGTTAATTGTATGATTGATTATGTTTGAGATGCACTACATACATGGATTAGTTATGAGTAGAATTATCGAATTACCCTTGGTAGGTACATTATTAAAATACCCTCGGTAGGTGAAATTATTATTATACCCTTTGAGGTTGATAGCGTGATTGTGTGTAACATTCTCACACCATTTGGATTGCCTGTTAGTATATGCTTATAAATCTGTTATATTCTGTTAAATGCCAAAATATCGGCATGGCTATTGAAAACCCGAGGAGGGTAAAGGTGAATCACCAGGTTAGTGATATCTGTCATTCTAAAGTGAATGGTTCTGTTGATTTGATATGATAAACATGTATGCCAATTTTTGTGATTGCACGGGGTTGGGTGATTAATGAAAGGGGAAGTGTTCTGTTGTAGGGGCTTTTGCCATGATGCATTGTAGTGGCTCTACCACGATCTGCTTACGTGACTATGTCACGATTACGACGATGAGCGACTAAGCTGCAAGATGACGCCATCAATGGTGTGTAGCGGATGGAAGGTTGATTGTAGAAATCCCCACGGTGTGATTGGTTGGTACTGGTGGTGTGTAGAGGATGGAAAATCTAGATTGGGGCTGGGTTTGCATCGTATTGCATACATTATCTGCTGTGACATATGATGTGGGTTATGGCTCAACTGAGGCTATTTTGGGCTAAGGCCTAATTGCCACTGTTACTGTAATGTGCTTCGATCTGGATTGTTGTGATGCATGTTCTTACCGATGAGGGTTGTACACACTGAGTTTCGAAACTCACACCCCTTTAATTTAATGTTTCAGGTAATCCTGAATAGACGGCTCGACGTGGGAAAGGACTCAGAGATGGCCACACTACAAGCTGTTCAAATGTTTTAATTTATTCAAATTATCTTATTTTAAATACTTTATTTTTTTTCATTGGATTGTAACAAGCCCTTGTAACTCCTAATTGAATTTATATCTTGGGTTATTATTGTTCTAACTACCCACTTAAGAAATTTCATAAAATTATTAAAGTGTTAATATGGTTTTCGAAATAAACTTTTGTTTTAGGCTTTTGGGCCTTAAATTTTTAATTAGAAAACCATTTCGAATTGTGCCTTCAATGTGACATGCCAGATTCGGGCCTAACTTCTAGGCTGGGTTTGGGGTGTTACAAAGAAAGACAACACAGATGAATAATCCGGTAAATTTCTTTAACTTCTAAAGAAATTACATATTAACTTACCGTTTCTTGAAGCTCTTTTGCAGATGCTAGATTTAAGGAAATTTTTAAAAAAGTTATTGGCAAACAAACGGAGGTTAGACGAGGCATCGTATGTGGAGCTAAACGCAGTGTGCTCAGTAATTTTGCAAAATAAACTACCATGAAAATTAAAAGATCCAGGGAGTTTTACAATTCCATGTTTAATTGGTAGTTTAACTATTAATAATGCCTTAGCTGATTTAGGGGCAAGCATTAATGTTATGCCTTACAAAATGTTTCAACAACTAGGTCTTGAGAAACCCAAGCAAACTAAGATGAGCATCCAATTAGCTGATAAAACCATCAGAGTTCCTAGGGGTATAATTGAGGATGTACTAGTAAAAATTGACAAATTCATATTCCCAGTAGACCTTGTTGTTTTAGATATGAATGAGGATAATGATGTTCTTTTAATATTAGGAAGGCCCTTTTTAGCAACTGCTAGGACCATTATCGATGTTGATACAGGGGAAGTAACACTTCGTGTAGGTGATGACATGATTAAACTCAAAGCATGTGATTCTAAAAGAATATCTAACGATCAAGAGAACACAAGTCCTATTAATATGAATATACTTAACGTGCAATCTTCTTTACAGGAAATCGCTCAGGAAAAGATAACAGAGCCAGGATCTAGTGTTCATACTGAGAATACAACTGTTCATGAGGAACGAAGGTTACAAATCGATGACTTAGACGAGTGGAAGACACATTTGAAGGAAAAATAAAAAACACACGAAGCAAAACTGAGAGAACCCCCAGACGAGCTTCTAGGAATAGCAAATCACTTTAAAATTGGAGATCAGGTACTGTTAGAGGCAACAGATCCTCGAATTAGCGCCTTAGAGCTTAAAGCAAACGGAGCGACTTCTCTTACGATACTTAATATCTTTCCATATGGAATGGTCAAGGTAACTCACTCTAATCCCGGCACTTTAAAGGTAAATATCACTCGACTCAAACCGTACAGTGTTAATAGAATTGATAATAAGAAAGAGGAGTCTCGACTTGTAACACCCCAAACCCGACCTAGACGTTACGATCGGATCTGGGGTGTCACAGGGAAAGGGTGTTTAAAAGAATTTTGGAGTTTTAAAGAAATACCGCAATTTTGAAAACTTTTCGGTTTGTGTTTATAACTTGAAAATAATATTTAGTTAAAGAGTTTCCTACCAACTCCTATTTCAAAGAACTATTAGTTGAAGTCGGGTTTTGAGGTACGAAAACAAAAAATTAGAGGCAATCTGAAACATGTTATTTTGAAATTAGTGTTTGTAATATTAAGAAAAATTCCCAATTTAATCAGTCGTTCACCATCATTTATTAACACTTTGAAAACTATTTGTTTATGTTATTAATTTTCTGAAGAACCCCTTATTCGATAGTTTATAAGACATATGATTTCAGCATTATCTCAAAACCCAAATTAAAGTTATAGTGCCCTTATTACAAATAAAAAATCCCAAAATAGAAATAAATTCAAATTAATGTTCGAGTTTACTAAAGAAATCGCAACGCATGGCCACCTCGAGTCCGTCCCGGCTCCAAAACCCGCCATCTTCTGATTACCTGCAAAATTAGCAAAGGGGTCATCATTGAGACTCAGTGTGCAAATCCTCGTGTAGCGAAAACTGGGCCTAAGCCCATTCAATACGACAAATGTCACATGTATGCAATGCAGCCCAACCCAATTTAGCTTTCCATCCAAACACCCGTGGCATTATGCCACTGTGGTTCTTTGACCACCATGGTCCTAGACCACTCTTGACATTAGTCACTTGTGACAAAGTCACTATAATATATTATCGTAGGGCCAACCCACTGTGGTCTTAGACCACCGTGATGATCTCTGATAAATTACGCATACGTGGGGCCAACCCACTGTGGTCCTTGACCACCGAGACAAGTCACTGATTAAACATTCGTGGTTTCAACCACCGTGGTACTTACACCACTCGTGACAATAGTCACTAATTCTCCCTTCTCCTTTCATTCAATCTCGAGCCCATGCTCTTTACATCATGCACAATATGTATGCAACTATAATCACAATGCGTAACAGATACTATTTCATACATGCATAACATTGCACATATATACATGCATATAATCAAGAATATCAACATCGAAGAACTTACCCGTGTCTCCAACCTTACCCATAAAGGTATTTTGCCTAACACATATGTCATTTCGGCTTTCAGCCATCATAGTTAATAACACAACAACAAAAATACGTATGAGTAATACACACCTGATAACACGTAACACTAGGCTTTCTACGTCGAAGCTTTCACTAGTAGGGACGATGGCTATCTGTCTATCCCAACTAGACGTCGGCTCTCTACCAGAGCCCGACGAAAAATGCCGAACCGCCAACACAGCACGCCTCTTAAACATAGAGCTGAAACTATGGGTTCTCTCCTTCCTTAGACTGGCTAGCGCTCGAATCCATGGAGAATCTTTGACCAGTACACAAGAAGGCGTAGATTGACTTAAGAATCCGAATGGAGTGATTCAACTCGGCAAACAACAACCCTTCGGCTTTGGATTACAAGCATTCAGCTTAGCAACAGAACCGATTGAAAAGATCCCCAATGATTCCTAGCATCTTGCTATGCGATGGTCAACTTAACGCAGAGATACCGATTAACACACCAAATGTTTCGACTATGGTGAAAGGTGTAGAAATGAAATGCAAAGAAGGGGATAATAAGTAGATTTCGGCCTGCAGGATAAGTAGAGGAGAAAGAAGATATGCAGAGTTTTGGTTGCAAGGTTAAAGAGAATGAGTAAAGGAGAAGAAGGAATTCGGCAAGGGGGAATGGCTTCAATGAGTTTCGGCTAGAGATGAAGAAATAAAGAGGGAATTAAAATGAGAAGAAACAATGATGAAAAGAAACAAGGAGTATTCTGAGGTTCGGCTATGGCTTGTCGAAATAGGAAAGGTAATGCAACACAAAAAGAAATAAGAAGATGCTTGTTTCGGCACAGATAAAGGGAAGAGGAGAGAATTGCTTTAGCTCACACACAAGGTGATTGCCCACAAGAAAAAGAAAGACAAGGATACACCTTCCAAATTTAGGTTTCCACTACTATTACCCAAAAGAAAGAAAAGAAATGGCATAGATGGCACTATACCAACCCCATATGACCGAATGCACCAAGGTAGAAAGCCTAACACTAATCAAAGTAAATTTTGGCTCACCACCCAACTAGCACTAAACCGACTTCTCTCCCCCCTTCAAGCTCCCCACAACCGGCCATCACATCCACCCACATGAAATCCATTGATTCTCTCCTCCTTTCACTCATCTTCACTCATTCAAACTTTGTTGTCCCATTCAAACCCTACCAACACCTCATGTCTATCCATTCAAACTTCTTTGACCCATTCAACCGACAACCTTGGAGAGTCATTGTCGAAATCGCCTCTCCCCATCCAGTGCCAAAAATAAATCTCCAATGTGAGGCTTGTGGGATTCAAACCTCCTCCTTGCTGCTTCTCCTTTGTGATGCCACTTCCCTGCACTCTAAGTGGCACCTCCTTGGCACTTTACCACTCATTTTCTTATGTCAACAAACACAAGTAGTTACCCTTAAAGCCTGCCTCAGCTAGCTTCCCCCTAAAGTGCCTAAAAACAAAATTTTTACCAAGGCTCATGCTTATCCCCGAGCTTTCTCGGGACCCCAAAACACCACATTAACACACAAAACATGCCAAATAGACCCAACACGAAATAGCGTAGAGCCCTAATTCCAAGATTTACAGTTCTACCCCCTTAAAGAAATTTCAGCCTCGAAATTTACCTGATCAAAAGAGATGAGGGTGTTACTGACACATCACATCCTCTGGCTCCCACGTGGCTTCTTCCGAACCATGATTCCACCACAACACTTTAACCAATAGAATCGTCTTTCTCCGCAACACCTTAACATATCGGTCTAGGATTTGAACTGGTTCCTCCTCAAAAGATAAATCAGGTCTTACCTAGATTTCCTCTACCGGTACTATATGAGATGGATCCGAACGGGAGTGCCTTAACATTGAAACATGAAATACGTCATGTATCTGCCTCACTTCAAAGGTAACTCGAGCTGATAAGCTACTGGTCCCACAAGCTTCGACACACAATAAGGCCCAATGAACTTGGGGCTCAACTTACCCTTCCGTCCAAATCTTAAAACCGTCTTCCACGGTAAAAGCTTTAGGAAAACCTAATCCCCCACAGAGAACTCTATATCCTTGCGCTTCAAATCTGTATAAGATTTATGTCTGTCAAAAGCTTCCTTCATCCAAGTCCGAATTAACTTAACCTTTTCCTTTGTTTCAAAAACCAATTCTGGACCCAACAACTATTGCTCACCCAACTCTGTCCAGCAAGTAGGGTGCCATCTGAATACTGGATTGATAGCTGTTATTGTATGCGAATTTTGCCAACGGTAGAAACTCTTCCCAACTACCCCAAAGTCGATGACACAACCTCTCAACATGTCTTTCAAGATCTGAATTACCCTCTCAAATTGACCATCAGTCTGTGGATGAAATGTTGTGCTGAAATTCAATTTTGTACCCAACGCTTGATGTAACGCCTTCCAAAATCACGATGTAAACCTGGGGTCTCTGTCTGATATGATAGACATAGGTACCCCATGCAACCTCACAATTTTCGCCACATACAGCTTGGCTAACTTCTGTAATGATTAATCAACCGAACTGGTATGAAGTGAGCGGACTTTGCCAACCGATCCACAATTACCCACACTGAATCCTTCTTTGTAGGCATAAGGGGTAGCCCACTCACAAAGTCCATCGTTATCCTCTCCCACTTCCAAAGTGGAATCTTTATTGGCTGTAGCAACCTCGAAGGCAATTGATGCTCTGCCTTTACCTGCTGACACGTCAAACATTTACCCACAAATTCAGTCACCTCTTGCTTCAAACTTGGCCATCAAAATTGTTCTCGCAGATCTTGATACATCTTACTTTCTCCAGGATGCATAGCGTATGGGCTACTATGCGCTTCTTGTAGAATCTTCTATCTCAATTCGGAATCCTTCAGCATACAAGCCTTTCCTCAAAAGCACAATACCCCATCATTTTTCACACTAAAATCTACTATCTCATCACTTGCCACTAGCTAAAATTTAGGACTTAACAATTCATCAGATAATTGTTTCTCCTTTATCTGACTAACACAAGAAGTCTTCACCTGCAGTTCCGCTAGCACACTTCCATCATCATACAAGCTGAGATGGGCGAACATTGCCCTCAAGTCTGATATCACCTTACGACTCAATGCATCTGCCACTACATTAGCTTTAACCGGGTGGTACTCAATCGAACAATCATAGTCCTTTAACAATTCAATCCACCTCCGCTACATGAGATTCAACTCCTTCTGGGTGAAGAGATATTTCAGGCTCTTGTGGTCTGTGTAAATAATGGACTTTTCTCCATACAGGTAATGTCTCCAGATCTTCAGAGTGAACACCACCGTCGCTAACTCCAGATCATGCGTGGGATAATTTACTTCATGCAGTCTCAACTGCTGAGACGCATAAGCTACCACCTTCCCCCTTGCATCAACACACATCCTAACCCGGTGTGTGATGCATCACAGTAAACGACAAACTCCTTCCAAGCCTCAAGCTGAATTAACATTGGAACCTCAGTTAAGATCCTCTTCACTTCTCAAAACTTTCCTATTTTTTATCAGACCAAACAAACAGTACCCCTTTCTCTAATAACTTAGTTAATGGTGTAGCTATTAACGAGAATCCCTCAACAAACCTTCTATCGTACTCGGCTAACCCAAGAAAACTCTGAATCTCTACCACAGACTTAAGCGGTTTCCAATCCAACGTAGCCTCAATTTTTCGATGATCAGCCCTAATTCCCTCTGCAGACACAACATGTCCTAGAAAGGTAACTTCACTTAACCAAAATTCACACTTACTAAATTTGGCGTACAACTGCTTTTCTCTTAGAATCTGCAAAACCACCCAAGATGCAAATCATGTTCCTCTTCGAACTTGAGTGAACCAAAATATCATCTATGAACACCACGACAAATCGACCCAAATAGGGTTGGAATACCCAATTCAACATGTCCATAAATGCAGTTGGTGCATTCGTCAACCCGAACGGCATGACCAAGAACTCGTAATGACCATAATGCGTTTGAAAAGCTGTCTTATGAATATCTACCTCCTTAACCTTAAGCTGGTGATGACCTAACCTCAAGTCTATCTTTGAGAAGACTGAAGCTCATCACAACTGATCAAACAGATTGTCTATCCTAGACAAAGGGTATTTGTTCTTAATCGTCAACTTGTTCAGTTGTCTATTGTCAAAGTACATCCGCATCGACCCGTCCTTCTTCTTAACAAATAACACCAGCGCTCCCCAAAGTGATACATTAGGGTGGATAAAATCTCAATCCAACAATTCCTAAATTTGGGCTTTCGGTTCCACCAACTCCTTCAGCGCCATTCTATATGAGGCAATAGACACTGAACCTATCCCCGGAAGAAGATCAATATCGAACTCTACCTCACGATCTGGAGGCAACCTCTGATGATAAAATCTATAAATATAGGGCTGAAGAGTTCAAGGCCACTAGTGATGATGATGCCGAGAAAGCTGAGTTTTGGCTCGAGAACACAATTCGAGTGTTTGATGAAATGTCATTAACCCCGATGAATGCATAAAATATGTTGTTTTCTTGTTATGAGATGCAGCTTATCAGTGGTGAAAGACTTTGATTTTCATTGTTTTGAAAGAACGGGTTACATGGGATTTCTTTTAGTCTGGGTTTCGAAAGAAATACATTAGCCAGAGATTTATAGATCAAAAACGTAAAGAGTTTCTAGAATTGAAATAGGGTCACATGTCTCTCACTGGTATGAACGAGAGTTTGTGAGACTAACTCAATATGCTCGAAAATGTGTTTCAATTGAAGAAATAATGTGTAAATGGTTTGAAGACGGCCTGAACGAAGACATCCGTTTGTTAGTTGGGATTCTAGAAATAAAATAATTTGTTGTGCATCGATCGAGCGTGCAAAGCTGAAGCAATCGGGAAGACAAAAGAAAGGCTGAGTCTGAAGCCAGAGATGTGATAAAGAGAATTTCAAGTAAATCATTTCAGTTTGCTTCAAAGAAATTAAGAGATGAGCATAGTCATTCAAAAGCTAATGTGGGAAATGTCAGATCTGATCAACCTGAATGTAAGCATTGTGGTAAAAGATACTCGGGTAGTTGTAGATTGAATGATCGAGCATGTTTCAGATGTGGATCATTAGACAATTTCATTCGAGATTGTCCCAAGTCTGTTGAACAAGAGATTGTACAGAATTCGAGGTCAGATAATGTTTCAGCTAGAGGTAAACCTTCTCGAAACACAAGAAATGTCAGTGTAGTCAGAGAGCTACGAAAGATACTGTTGCGGGATCTAAAGCTAGAGCACCTACTAGAGCTTACGCCATCTGAGCCCTGAGGAAACTTCATCTCCATATGTTATTACGGGTACATTTACTCTTTATGATACTTCTGTGATTGCATTGATAGATCCAGGGTCTACTCATTCGTATGTATGCATGAACTTAGTATCCAGTAAGGCTTTGCCTGTAGAGTCTACTGAATTTGTTATTAGGGTATCGAACCCCTTAGATAAATGTGTCTTGGTTGACAAAGTATGCAAGAACTGTCCGTTGATGTTTTGAGATGTTTGTTTTTCGGCTGATCTACTGCTATTACCTTTTGATGACTTTGATATAATTCTAGGTTTGGATTGGTTAACATTGCATGATGCTATTGTGAACTGCAAAAAAAAAAAGACCATTGATTTGAGATATATGAATAATGAAATAGTTAGGATTGAATCAAATGATTTAAATGGATTGCCTGCTGTGATATCAGTGTTGAAAGCTCAGAGTTATGTGAAAAAAGGCTATAAACCTTACTTTGTTTATGTGATTGATTTGAGAATAACGGAAAAGAAAGTTGAATCAGTGCCAATGGTTTGTGAATTCCTTGACGTCTTTCCTCAAGAACTACCAGGATTACCTCCGATATGCAAAGTTGAATTTGGTATTGGTTCAATGCCCAGAACAACTCCTATTTCGATAACTCTGTATAGAATGGCACCAATAGAATTGAAAGATTTGAAGTCTCAATTGAAAGAGTTGACCGACAGAGGGTTTGCACGATCGAGTTTCTCACCTTGGTGTGCTCTCGTTTTATTTGTGAAACAGAAAGATGGCACGATGAAAATGTGCATTGATTATCGTCAGTTGAGCAAAGTGACCATTAAGAACCAATATCCTCTGCCCAGAATTGATGATTTGTTTGATCAGTTGAAAGAAGCCACCGTGTTTTCAAATATAGATCTAAGATCGCGGTATTATCAATTGCAAGTAAAAGATTCAGATATTTCGAAAACTACTTTCAGAACGAGGTACGAGCATTACGAGTTTTTAGTTATGCCTTTCAGACTAACAAATGCTCATCTGAGAATATTTAGATCGATTTGTTGTTGTATTCATTGATGACATTTTCATTTATTCGTGTGATGAAATTAAACATGCTAAACATCTGAGAATTGTGCTATAAACTCTACGAGATAAGCAATTGTATGCAAAGTTTAGTAAGTGTGAATTCTAGTTGCGTGAAGTTAGTTTTCTGGTACATATTGTGTTAGCATTGGCATAAGGGTTGATCCAAGTAAGATTTCAACTATTTTGGAGTGGAATGCTCCGAAAAATGTGTCTAAAGTTCGTAGTTTTCTAGGACTTGCTGGTTATTATCAAAGATTCGTAAAAGGCTTTACGATGATTGCAACTCCGTTGACGAGATTTCTTTAGAAAGATGTGAGATTTGAATGGTCTGATAGATGTCAGAAAAGTTTTGATCAGTTGAAAGCCCTTTTGGCTGAAGCTCCAATCTTGATACAACCAAAATTGGGGAAAGAATTCGTGATTTATATTGATGCTTCGTTGAATGGTCTGGGATGTGTTTTGATGCAGGAAGGCAAAGTTATAGCTTATGCCTTAACACAATTGAAATCGCATGAAAAGAATTATCTGACACATGATCTTGAACTAGCTGTGATTATGTTTGCATTAAAGATTTGGCGCCACTATCTATTCAGTGGAAAATGTCATGTGTTTTCAGATCATAAAAATCAAAAATTTTGATGACTTAGAAAGACCTAAATCTACGATAGAGAAGATGGTTAAAATTGTTGAAAGACTACGAGCTTGTGATAGATTATCATCCAGGTAAGGCAAATGTTGTTGCTGATACATTGAGTTGAAAATCACTGTTTGCATTATGTGCGATGAATGCTCATTTAGATTTGGTTGGTGATGGTTAAGTTTTGGCTGAATTGAAAGTGAAATCGTTGCTTTTATAGCAAATATGTGATGCACAGAAAGTTGATAATGAAATGTTAGCAAAACAAGCTCAGTGTGATTTAAACTCTGATTCTAAATTTCGAGTTGATAATGATGATTGTTTGAGATATCGAGATCAGATTTGTATTCCGAGGAATCCAGAGTTGATTCAGTTGATATTGAAAGAAGCACATAGCAGTTGCCTATCTGTTGATCTGGGAACTACAAAGATGTACCATGATTTGAAGCAATTTTATTGGTGGCCTGGTATGAAGCGGGATATCTCAGATTTTGTATCGAAATGTTTAGTTTGTCAGCAAGTTAAAGCTGAACATCAAGTTCCATCTGGTTTGTTACAACCAATAATGACTCCTGAATGGAAATGAGATAGAGTGATGATGGATTTTATTTTAGGGTTACTTTTGACTCTGAGAAAGAAAGATGCAATTTGGCTCGTAGTTGACAGATTAACAAAATCAGCCCATTTTATTTCGGTATGATCTGATTCCTCACTTGATAAGTTAGCTAAGCTTTATATCTCTGATATTGTGAGATTGCACGGTGTTCCACTATCTATTGTGTCTAACAGAGATCCAAGATTTACTTTACGATTCTCGAAGAAACTTCAAGAGGCTTTGGGTACTAAATTGCAATTCAATACAGCTTTTCACCCATAAACAGATGGTCAATCCAAGAGACTCATTCAGATACTCGAGGATATGTTGAGATGTTGCATTCTTGAGTATAATGGTACATGGGAACAATATTTGTCATTGATTGAGTTTGCATACAATAATAGTTTTCAGTCAAGCATCAAAATGGCACCTTATGAGGTTTGTATGGACGCAAATGTAGAACACCTTTGTATTGGACTGAGATCAATGAAAATAAGATACATGAGGTCGATTTGATCAAAGAAACTGAATAGAAAGTAAAAGTTATTTGTGATAGTCTGAAAGCCACATCAGATCGTTAGAAATCTTATACAGATTTGAAGCGAAAAGATATAGAGTTTGAGATCGGCGATAAAGTGTTCTTGAAAGTGTCTCCGTGGAAGAAAATTCTTCTTTTTGGCAGAAAAGGCAAATTGAGTCCGAGGTTCATTGGACCCTATGAAATTATTGAGCGTATTGGACCTGTTGCATACAGATTATTGTTGCCACCAAAACTAGAAAAGATCCACAATGTGTTTCATGTGTCAATGCTTAGACGATACCTATTTGATCCATCACTTTTGATTTCTCCGTCTGAAATTGAAATTCAATCTAATATAACTTACGAGGAAGAACCGATCCAGATTTTAGATCATGAGGTGAAAGAATTGAGAAATAAGAAAATCTCATTAGTGAAAGTCTTATGGCATCGACATGGAATGGAAGAAGCTATGTGGAGCCCCAAGATACTATAAGACAACAATATCCAAATCTGTTTAATGGTAAGATTTTCGGGGACGAAAATCCCTAAAGGGGGAGAATTGTAACAGTCCAGTTTAGAGTTGTAACACCCCTAACCTGTAACCGTTACCGGACTAAGGTTAAGAGGTATTACTAATCACATCCGAACATTTCATATCCATTTCACAACACAAAGCCAATTACCATTCATTCATATTCAAATATAATCATATAGTCCCTTAATGAGGTCTACGAGACCTTAATCATGCTTTAGAATAGGGCGAGACTAAACCAAACTCATATGAAAATTTCTAAAATTCTAACATTTTTCTAAGTTGCAGAGGTCACAAGCCCGTGTGGGTTGGCCGTGTGCCTCACACAGCCTCGCACACACCCATGTGTCCAAGCCATGGCAAAACAAGGCATACCTACTGACTTGTCCACACGGCCTGAGACACGCCCGTGTGCCTCACCCGTGGTCGATATTGACTTCCACCACACGACCAGTCACACGCCCGTGTGTCCAGCCCGTGGTCAAGCCTGACTTGATTCACTTGGCAAACTTAAACAACACGGTCAAGCCACACGCCCGTGTGCTCAACCGTGTGGGCAATTATAGGCCATTTACAAGGCCAAACTTGCCTCCCACACTTAGGATCGCCTAAAAGCCTCAAATCACATGCATTTATATTTCAAATGGCAATCAAAACATACCAATACACAAACCAATTAATCACTAACTATACCATCCATATCCATACTCAATTTCAACTCAATTTAGTTTATTCAAAAAACCAATTTCATACACCAAAGCATATAATTCAAGCATCATATAATCCATGCCACAAATTCACATTCAAACCACAAAACTCATCATCCATTTAAGCATGAAACATACCATTTCCCTTTTCACTACCTCAAGCCATATTCATCATTTACATAGTTCACATATAATAACCAAATTCATCTATCTTCCAAGTCATGTCACATGGCAAGGTCCAACATTTCAAAATACACATATCTACTAGCCTATACATGCCATATACCAACTATGTACATCTTTCAAAAGTATCAAAATAGACAACCGATAGTGTGATTGAGTCGCTGATGATCCCTAGATCCGAGCTTGCTTTAAAGACACTGTAAAATAGAGAAACAATTCACACAGTAAGCTCAAAAGCTTAGTAAGTTTGTAACATAATACATTCAAATTAACAAACCAAATACATTATACAAGTAAATCCATCACCTAGATCAACTCTCAAATACTCATACCATATCAATCATAGCTAAAATACTCCCTTAATCATTCATAATTCCAAACACAAGTATATCGACCACATAGGTTCAATACATACATTAGCCAACACATAGTTACTCACCACTTATTCTATTCAATACTTGATATTGCACCCCGGTCAACCTTAGTTATTCATTCGATTTAATCGCACACTTAGTGCCAATTTCGTAGCCGAAACATAAATATCATCGCACACTTAGTGCCTGAACTTTAAACCAAATTCATTTCGGTATCGCACACACAGTGCCAAACAATGAAGCCAAAGCTTTCATAACTTCACACACACAGTGCTATTCATCACTGTCTCGATCTCAATTAAACACACATTAGTGCTATCTATTTCAATTCCACACATAGCATAACTAACTCATAATCACATATACATTCATTCCACAATACTAGAACATAATTTACCAACATGTATTATATCCGAACTTATCTCAGATGTTGAAATACCAAACTAGCCGATCAATCGAGTACTTTATCTTTGCCTCGATCTCGATCCAAATCTCTCCTCTTGGTCTAAACACATTCAAATTTAACTAATTCAATCACCAATTCATTCAATCTAGTCCAAACACATATATTTAGGGTATTTTACAAAATAGCCCTCATTTTTTCACATTTTGACACTTTAGTCCTTAATTAACAAAATCACAAACACCCATGCCTAGTCGAATTCTCCCTATGACCATACAAGTCCACAAATTTCATTTATTTTATATTTTAGTCCTCCAGTTTCTTATTTTCACAATTTAGTCCAATTAACTCAAAATCACCAAAAATCCAAAGACAAACTATGTTAATCTATCACATAACTTTCATAATTCATCACTAAACTTCACAAATCTCATGAATTCATCCATGGAACATTTGAAATTCATCCTCAATTCACAAAATTTAAGAATGAGTTTTGTAGAGCATGAAGCAACAATAACAAAAACGTAGAAATTATCAAAAACCGATCAAAAACTAACCTCGAATCAAGAACATCAATGGTCGAATATCACAAGCTTCAGCCTTTTTTTCTTTTTTAAATTTCTGTAACACCCCAAACTCGGTCAAAACGCTACAACTAAATCTGGCGTGTCATTGGGAAGAAAACATTTCGAAAACCATTTTGTCAACTTGATTTGAGAAGAAAACTTTTGTTTATATATAAAAGAATCGTGTTGGTTGAGTGAACTGTTAAAACATTTTGAACCTTAACTTAGAAGAAATAGAGTTGCCTTGTTCCTATCCCTCGTTTATTAATATCCGGTGTACAACTTCAGAAAACAAAGATTTTACTCAAGTTTTAGAAAAATCGTTCATTTCTTAATTTATCAGGCATACTATTAACATTTAGCAGAGATTTAAAGAAAACTAAAATGAACAAATAATCCGAAAGTAAAAATCTTAGTGGCCTTATTACAAAGCTAAAACCCCAAACTTAAACTAAATAAGAACTAAATCCAAAATAAACATTGGAATCAAAACAAATATTGAGCATGGCCACCACGAGTCCACCCCGACTCCAAATCCACGATCTAAGCATTATCTACAAAAATTAACGGAAGGGGTGAGTCACCAAGACTCAGTGTGTAATTCCCCATCCCAAAAGACGTTAAGCTTTTACACAGATTCATAGGCAAATATGCATGTCATGCAACCCATCCAACCTAAGTATCCATCCGAGTCACCCAGATCTACCCCTTGTGGACCTAGCCACTGGTGGTACCTAACCATTGGTAACCGAAGTCACAAATATTCATATGTGGGGCGAACCCACTTGTGGTACCTAACCACTAGTGACGATCGCTTACAACGATATGTGGGTCTAACCCACTGTGGTACCTAATCACTGAGACAAGTCACAAAATAAGCATATGTGGTACCTAACCACTGGTGGTTCCAAAACACCGAGACTTAGTCACGAGAATAATGATATCTGGGCCAACCCATGTGGTACCTAACCACCGTGGCGATAGTCGATAAATCATACTTTCCCCTCCACTCATCATACCCATTTTCATGTATATGCTTTTCAATACCATAAGATCATGCTTAACACTTCAAGGAAATATAACATGGCACATGCAGGTTTTATATAGATAAATCACGTTATCCATCATAATGGACTTACCCAAGTCCTCGCTTTTACCCACAAGGGTAACATAGTGATTCTCACTATTACTTCGGCTTTTGACAAAACATAGAAACAACATATTAAACATATGAAGTGTGTAAAATTTACACACCTGATTACTCCACTATCACGCCCTCTACTTCAACACTATAGTCGAGACTACCGCTATTTGTCTACGATCTTGCTCCGATGTCGGCCCACAACCCGATGACCAATCTCGTACTGCCGATACTGCTCGCTTCTTAAATTTAGGGGCTGGGTTTACAGGTCCAACCCCTCCTAACACTTGGCTGGCATTTGAGTCCATAACAACCCTTGGTCACTAAATTGAATTTAAACGATGAGATCAAACCTAGTAGATTAACATAACACTTAAAACGAAACCCTTATCTAGATCGACAAATCTTGAAAATCCTCAAGTAGGCGTCACCACCCTACCTACATTCGGCCAAGCATCCAATCATTAAACCAACACGATGATTGCACCTACACAAGTATCTGATGAGATTCGACAAAAGAGAAAGGGTAAGGGAGTGGCCATTCGTCCGAACTTATTACCAACACATACCTTTGACTTTCCTCAAAGTTCGGTACAAGATATCACAGCGAGGAAGATTCGGCTTCCAAAAGAAAGTTTGGTCTTCAACTTTTAGTGAATGAAAGAAGAGTGGATTAGGGTGATGAGAATCAAGGGGTTTCGGCTAGCAATGTGTTTTGAAACGAAAAGCCAAGATGGAAAAGAGGGAAAAGTAATGATTCAGCTTTGGGACAAAGATGGAGAAAAAGAGTAGTTGGGATTCGGTATCACAAAAAGAAGAAGAAGAAAAGAGCCTAAAGAGGTTTTGGCTAAGGTCAAAAGGAGAGAAAAGAGGAGAAGAGTTTAGGTGATTTTCAGCAAAAGAGAGATTGAGAGGAAAAGCTAGACTGAAAAAGTGGAAAACCCACCTAAATGCCAAAAATGCTACCCTTTAGCAACTAGGTTTCGGCACCCTCTCCAAAAGCCAAAATCGAGAGTCCACTCCCCTCTAAACTCTTCAAAAGGATTCAGCTAACACTACCTCCAAGAGATAGCTCCTATCTTTCTTTGCTATCTTAATCCACAACCTCCTCCAAAAGAGGCCTACTTAGCACCAACTCTTCCCTCCTGTAATAGCACATTATCCACATATTTAAAACATTTAATCCCCTATATCCTAGTCTTAATGTTGTCCCCCCTAGCCCCCTCTAAGTGCCAAATTTGGCCTAAGAACATGGGCCTCAAGCAGCCAACACTTGGGCCCTCTCCATCCACTAGTGACGCCACCTTCTGCCTTCCTTGCAGTGCCACCAGACTTTGGGCCATAAGCCCACCTACTTCTTTTACACACAGATACCTATTTTTAAACCCTATCATGCCCCAATAGAAAATTAACCAAGGTCTTAGCCAAACCTGAGCCCAACCCGCACCTATAATTCTCAATCTAACACATTAAACACACACACAATGCAAGGCCTACAACTCAAGATGTTACAGTTTTACCCTCTTAAAATAAATTTTGGCCTCGAAATTATCTATCAAAAGAGTTGAGGGTAATGCTGTCGCATAACATCCTCCAGCTCCCATGTGGCCTCTTCTGATCCATGGTTTTGCCACAATACCTTTACCAAAGGGACTGATTTCCTACGTAATATTTTGACATCCCAATCCAGGATCTGTACGGGTTCCTCCTCAAAAGATAAGCCTGGGCTCACTTCAATTTCTTCTACTGGCACAACATGAGACGGATCTAAATGATAGCGTCTAAGCATAGAAACATGAAACACATTATGGATCTGACTCAATTCTGGTGGCAACTCGAGCTGATAAGCTACCAGTCCCACTTGCTTCAACACCCGATAAGGCCGGATAAAACTAGGGCTCAGCTTACCTTTTCGCCCAAATCTCAGTACTTTCTTCCATGGCGACACCTTCAAGAATACCTTGTCATCCTCTGCAAATTCTATATCCTTCTGCTTAAGATCGGTATAGGACTTTTACCTATCTGAGGCTTCCTTCAGGCAAGCTCGAATCAGCCTAACCTTATCTCTTGCTTCAGCAACCAACTCAGACCCCAATAACTGTCGCTCCCCCAACTCCATCCAACATTTAGGGGTATGACACTTCCGGCCATATAATGCTTCATATGGTGCCATCCAAATACTTGCCTAGTAACTATTGTTATATGCGAATTCCACCAACGGTAGAAATTCCTCCCAACTACCTCTGAAATCCAAGACACAACCCCTCAACATATCTTTCAAAATCTGAATTACCCTCTCCAACTGTCATCTGATTGGGGATGAAACGCCTATACTGAAATCCAACCTTGTACCCAATGCCTGATACAATGCCTTCTAGAATCTCGACATAAATCTAGGGTCTCAATCCGATATAATCAACACTGGCACCCCGTACAACCTTACAATCTCTGCTATATATAGTCTAGCTAACTTCTGAAGAGAGTAATCCACACGCACAGGTATGAAATGAGCAGACTTTGTTAGACGGTCAACAATTACCCAGACTGAATCCTTCTTAGTAGGCATGAGGGGTAGCCCACTAACAAAATCCATCGTGATCCTCTCCCATTTCCACTGCAGAATCTTTACCAATTGTAATAATCCAAAAGGTAACTGATGTTCAGCTTTGACCTGCTGACACCTCAAACACTTACTTACAAACTTAGTTACCTCTCGCTTTAAGCCCGACCACCAAAACTGCTCCCATAAATCTCGGTACATCTTACTACCTCCAAGATGCATAGCATAAGGACTGCTATGTGCCTCTTGAAGAATCTTCTGCCTTAACTCCATATCTTTAAGCATGCAAACTTTCCCCTGAAAATAACACTCCATTGCTCTGCTCAAGCTATACCCCTCCAATCCACCATTCTGTACTTGCAAACATCGAGCGCTTAAGACTTCATCTACCAATTATTTTTCCTTAACCTGGTTTACCCATGTCGGCTTCACTTGCAATTCCACTAATAGACTTTCGTCCTCATACAAACTAAGGTGGGCAAACATGGCTCTTAAATCTACTACCACTTTGCGACTCAAGGCGTTAGCTACCACGTTAGCTTTACCTGGATGGTACTCAATCGAGCAGTCATAATCCTTCAACAACTCGATCCACCTCCGCTGCCTTAAATTCAAATCCTTCTGAGTAAGGAGGTATTTCAAACTCTTATGATCTGTGTACACAATAGACTTCTCTCCATACAAGCAATGTCTTCAAATTTTCAGGGCAAAAACCACTGCAGCCAGCTCCAAATCATGTGTTGGGTAATTCACCTCGTGAGGTCTCAATTATCGAGAAGCATACGCTACTACTTTCCCTTCCTGCATTAGCACACATCCCAACCCTGTATGCGACGCATCACAATAAATCGTAAACTCTCTCCCTACTTCAGGTTGAATCAGCACCGGAGCTTCTATTAAAATCCTCTTTAACCTCTCAAAACTTTCTTGTTGCTTGTCAGACCACACAAATGGAACCCCTTTCCTTAGCAACTTGGTTAATGGCGTTGCAATTAAAGAAAACCCTTCCACAAACCTTCTATAATAACCTGCTAAACCCAAAAACTCTAAATTTCTGCCACAGACTTCGGTGATTTGCAATCTAATATAGCTTCAATCTTCCGAGGGTCCACTCTAATCCTCTCAGCTGACACCATATGACCCAAAAAAATAACTTCTTTCAACCAAAACTCGCACTTACTAAACTTTGCGTATAACCACTTTTCTCTTAGAATCTGCAAAACCACTCGCAAATGTGCATCATGCTCCTCCTCCGATTTCGAGTATACCAATATCATCTATAAATACTACAACGAATCGATCTAAGTATGGTTGAAACACCCGATTCATCATATCCATAAACAATACTTGCTGGTACATTCATCAACCCGAATGACATCACCAAAAATTCATAGTGACCGTAATGAGTACGAAACACCGTCTTATGAATATTTGCCTCCTTGACCTTAAGCTGATGATACCCCGACCTCAAATTTATCTTGGAAAAGACTGAGGCTCCCCTAAGTTGGTCGAACAGGTCGTCTATCCTTGGTAACGGATACCTGTTCTTAATCGTCAACTTATTCAGATGACGGTAATCTATGTACATTCGCATCGACCCATCCTTCTTTTTAACAAAAGCGCACTGGCGCTCTCCAATGCGATATACTCGACTAGATAAAACCCCGATCTAACAATTCTTGAATCTACGCCTTCAGCTCTACCAACTCCTTTGGCGCCATTCTATATGGGGCAATAGACACTGGCGCTGTTCCTGGTAAAAGGTCTATACCAAACTCAACTTCGCGATCAGGGGGCAAACCCGGAAGCTCCTCTGAGAACACATCGGTGAATTCTTTCACCATTCGAACATTCCCCACCATTGATTCCTTAACCTCCAAAGCACAGACATAAACCACAAACACCTTACATCCTTTCCTCACCATTTTCTCAGCCTTTAAAGCAGATACCACCCAAGATAGATAGTTTCTTATCTCATCTATCATCACCACCTCTTCACCCTCGACAGTTCTCAGCACTATTCACTTTGCTGCACAGTCCAAACTCGCTTGATACTTTGCTAACCAATCCATCCCTAAGATCAAATCGAACTCCCCAAATGGCAATTCCATCAAATCAGCCTGAAACACAACCCCTACCATGGTCGCGTACAATACGCCCTCGACCTTGAGTGCTCATTCTACCATTCGCGATTTAATCTGATTTAGAAATTTTTATAGATTAATAACTCTTTCTTCCACTGATTAACAACGAACAATCTTATGGAAGAAAGTTTTAACAGTGGTTCTTTCAAATTCGAACTATGTCTACATAGTTCGATTCTCAAGTCTGTACTTCCTAATTCTAGAATTCACATTCAATCAACATCCAACAGAGCACCATATACATGTATCAAACACACAAGTACATCCATAGACTCACGTTCATTGCCTAGGGGTATTTTTGTCATTTCACTATCTAGGGGTATTTTCGTAATTTTTCAAAATAAGGTATCCTGGTGATTTTTCAAAATAGGGGTATTTCGGTAATTTTATAATCTGGAGGTATTTTGGTAATTTTATAATTCGAGGGTATTTCGTAAATTAGGGGTAATTCAGTAATTTCTTAAATAAGGGTACTTTGGTAATTTTCAAACAAGAGTATGTTGGTCTTTTTACAAAATCAAGGGTATTTCGATAAAATTTCTCAACCTAGGGTAATGTGGATAATTTTTTACAAAATCAAGGACATATAAGAAATTTTACAAAGATAGGGTATTGGTCCCTTTTGGGTTTTAGTTATAAAGTTTGGCCCGTCAACAAGTCTTCGAGGCTAAGGTGAACAGTCACCATGCACCAGGTAGGATTCCAGAAAAGAGGAGGAGAGTCACTAGGACTGCTTAAATACCAAGCTCTTCTTGGATCCAATCCTAGACATGCGTATGCCTGTTACCACACCCTAGTCCTTCTGACTTGTTCACAGACATGTTTAATTAGGGAAGCTAAGTTTTATGGAATTTAAGAGTTTGTGTATCTAAGCCTATGGTCCATAAGCCCTAGCATACCTATCTACGTCCCTACAAAACCCATTAAACCCATCATATATATATCACATCAAAGGTTAGGATACTTACTTGGGTGGATCGATGCTGGAGACTCAGGAACCATGCTTTCCAAAATATGCATCTCCCTAAAAATCATTTTACAAACCCTTCATTGAAAACATTTTGGGCCTTATACACACAATTGAGCTTTTGAATCGAGCTCTGATATAAAAAATGTAACACCCCAAACCCGGTCAAAATGCTACAACCGAATCTAGCATGTCACTGGGAAGAAAACATTTTGAAAACCATTTTGTCAACTTGATTTGAGAAGAAAACTTTTGTTATCTATAAAAGAATCGTGTTCGGTTGAGTGAACTGTTAAACATTTTGAACCTTAACTTAGAAGAAATAGAGTTGCCTTGTTCCTATCCCTCGTTTATTAATTATCCGGTGTACAACTTCGAAAACAAAGATTTTACTCAAGTTTTAGAAAAACCATTCATTTCATAATTTATCAGGCATGCTATTAATGTTTAGAAGAGATTTAAAGAAAACTAAAACGAACAAATAATCCGAAAGTAAAAATCTAAGTGGCCTTATTACAAAGCTAAAACCCCAAACTTAAAGTAAATAAAACTAAATCTGAAATAAACATTGGAATGAAAACAAATATTGTAACACCCTAAATTAGGGGTTATTTGTAATTTAAATAAATTACAAAGGGGTTTCAGGAAATAAATAAATATGATTAGAATTTGGCATGTTTTAGGGTCTAAAAATAACCCCGAGCTAGGTCAGACTTGAAGCTAAAAATTTATTTTTAAGTGTTTAAAGGAGGGATCTAGGAGATAGGGGTTAAGAATAAATTTGGGAGAAAAATGTCACGAAATAACGCAGTAGCAAAGTGGTGTTTAGCCCCTTAAGTCTTGGAGGAGAGAATGGGCGCAGTCACGTGTTCGAGTGGTGGAGGGCGTTTTGCTTTATTTTATATCTGGTGATGGGCCAAGTAAGAAGGCTTTAAAGAATTTTGTGGGTAAGGTAAGAGCATGAAAGTCCAGGTGGTGGAGTGGCTTGGGGCGCCACTAAGGGTTGGAAGTGGTGACGAGCGCTCGAGCTTGGGTTCGAGCTGCCAAGTATGCGCTCTAGGAGTTTTATTTTTTTCTTTTGCATTAAGGAGGGGTTCGGCCTAGGAAGACCTTATAAATAAGTGGTGTGACTATATGACATGAGAGTCAAATGGGAGAAATGGCCTGGGGCGTGTAAGGGGGCTGCGGCAGTTGCTTCCCTAGGTCGTGGGTTCGAACCAGAGTAGCAGCAGAATTGGTTTTTATTTTTCTTCAAGGCTGACGTGAAGGGGGAGAGAAGAAGTTGGACGGCACCTGGGCAGTGGAAGGATAAGGATTAAGCAAGTTTTATTTTTGTAAAATTCGGCTGGAAAATGGAGGATTATTATTATTTTTATTTATCTTTTTGAAGAGGTGATAATAGATGGATAAAATTTAGATTAAAGTCGATGGGATGCTATTGAATTCTGCTGGAAGATTGGGATAATTACTATTTTATTTTCTTTTAATATTATTTTGAAGAGGTGGTTAAGTGATGGGATAAACATTTTTAATTTTATTGGGTGATAAAGAGACGTTTAATTGAGGTTGGGTAAGTGCTGAATTTTTATTTTATTATTAGGGAAAGTGCCATCCTTTTTAATTCTTTCTTAATCTCCATTACCGAAATTTCTAGTCAAGAAATTTCTCTCTTGTTCTCTCTTTTCTTTGAGGCAAGAATCGAAACTTTAAGTGACCATTTGGGCAAACTCACCCCTTGTCATTACTCTTCTTTTCTTTACTTGGGCGAATATTGTAGCCTCATTTGCTCTATATTTCACAAACGGCGGCCGAATCTCTCAGAAGGCAAAGAGGGAAGGAGTTTTCGGGAAATTGATCTGTAGTGGTACGTACTTTCTCTTTAGCATTTAACTTTGGGTTCTTTCTCTTTTGGTATGCCGAAAGCAAGGGTAAGCCTTAATATTTTGGGTTAGCCGAATATTCATAAGCCATGTATGTGTGCCTTTTTGTTTGTAGCCGACATTAAGGAGCATTAAGGAGAAGCCTTCGGGATTTGTAGGAATCAAGGTAAGTCGAAGTGGTATTCGGCCAAAGGCCATTTTCTTAGATTATTGTTTAAAGCCGAATCTAACATGTGGTATAGGGGTTTCGACAGTTTCAAGAGCAAGGAGTGGTTTTCGGGATTTAGATCCGTAAGGTAAAGTAATAGTAATATTCGGCCATAGGCCATAATTGGTTTTAGTGTTAGTCGATTTTGACAAAAGGTTGTGTAGGAGGATTCGACAAGGTTGGGTGAGAATCGTTTAGACGTAGAGTTTCGGGATTTGATCGATTGTACCAAACAGGTGCGTAATTATCACACTGTTTCTCCTGTTTTGTGTATTGATATATATGTGTACATATACTTGGTGTATGATGTGTGATAGCCGACAATAAAGGCTAAAGTGGTGGATACCCACGTTTGGGGTGTTCGGTTAACAGGTCAGTAATATGTGATATTAAATTATTTATGGTGCCTGTGTGATATGATAATGAGCATGTGATGTATATTCATTTTACATGTTGATTTGATAAGATACATTAACATATATGCTTGGGGCTTGGATTTGATCAAGGAAGGATGGGTGTACATATTTATGTACGTGGTCTAATGTTAGCCTCGTGCTACATTAGCGCTTGATGATTAGCTGTGTGCTTTATCAAGGGAGATGTTGGCTAGGTGCCCATCTCGGCGGTTGAGGGCTGTGTGCATCACCGTAGTCGGATTAATGTGAGGATCACTGATGTGATCGGTGGCTCAGCCACGGCCTTGTGCAGTAGGTCTGCCGAGGTAAGATATGTGGGATCACTCGGTTGTGATCGGTGGATTAGCCACGGACTTGATCAGGGAGTCTGCTAAGGTTGGTGTAACGGATGGACCTAGGTTGGGTTGGGTTTCGTAATTGCATATTTATCTGTATGATCTGTGTGGATATGGGCCAAGCCCATGTGTGGAGGCATGTGTGATGATTATGCACTGAGTCTGTGGACTCACCCAATTTTTCTCAACCATTTCAGGTGATGCGTAAACCTTGGTCCGGGTTTGGAGTGGATACAAGGTGGCCCATGTAGAAAGAAGATATTTAAATTATTTTAAGCATTTTTTTATTAAGTATTTTGTTTAAATAACGGTTGTAATAAGGGCCTTATTATTATTTTTGGTATTATTATAATTGTGGTTAGATTAAAATTAAATTACTATATAAAGATGATTTTATTTTATTATTAGCAATCTATTTATTCAAGATATATATATTTATATACTAAAGTTTTAATATGGACATTTTATAAAAACAAAGTTTTACTTATAATTTTAAACGGACATGGTTTTCAAAAGCCAACCAAATTTTTCATGTTTTATTCTAAAGTTAAAAAGATTTTGAACCGTCTTTCCGCAGTGACATAACCAGATCCGGTCAGGGCTTGTGGGCCAGGTTTGGGGTGTTACAAATTGGTATCAGAGCCCGATTCAAAACTCGGCTTGAGGGTTGTGGGGCCCAAAAATGTTTTCAAAAATGGGCTTTTCGAAAAAAAATGGGCTTTTTAGAAATTTTTCAGGTTATTCTAGCATGGCACCTCTATCTCCGACCCGCAGTCCACCAGGTAAGTACCTCTAATTGATGAAGTGATTTATATGTGAATATTATGGGCTTATGTGGGCTCGTAGATTAGAATATTAGGGCTATTGAACCCTAGGGCTAGTACACTCAAACACATACATAAGACTTAAGGACAATCGAACAAACCTGTGAAGTAAGTTGCCGAGTTAAGGTGTGGCAACCATGGTGCGCATGTCTAGGATTGGCATTCAGTGGGAGCTTGGTATTTAAGCAGTCCGCGTGACTCACCTCCTCTCCACTCGAATCCTACCTGGTGCGTAGCTACGGTTCACCTTAGCCAAGAGGACTTATTCATAGGCTAAACCCGATAATTAAAACCCGAAAGGGACTAGCCATGCAGTTTTATAAAATTCCTAGTTTTAAAATTCCTAAATTACCCTTTTAATTTTAGTAAAAGATTATTGTGAAAATTTTTCCAAAGTATCTCTGATTTACAAAATTACAAAAAATGCCCTCAGATTGTAAAAAGTACTAAAAAAAACCCTTGATTAAAAAAAAATTACCATACTACCCTCAACTTTTGTTAAATAATCTTACTTTGCAAAATGCCAAAATCTCTAGTTTTCAAAATATCAAGATACTCGATTTGGGGAAATTTACTTAAAATACCCCGTGTTAAAAATTACCAAAATGCCCCTGACTTTCAAAATTTCCAGTTTAACCCCAATTTTAATAAAATTTCCCTACTTTGCAAAAGTATACAAAAACTCTATTATGCGAAAATTCAAGATACCCTGATTTGAAAAATTTACAAAATTACCCCTGATGAACGAAATTACCAAAATAACCCTGAATTCCAAAAAAAAAAAAATTTTCTCATACCTTTGATTTGAAAAAAAAAAATTTCTTCCAAAAATACCACAGTTTTGAAATTTCAAAATATCTTGATTTATTAAGATTTTAAATCGACCCGATTTACTACCAAAATACCCACAGAGGAAAAATGACGAAATTACCCCTGGGTGGGGAATGGATAAGAATGCCCATAATAGTATGTTGGATGGTGTGAATGTGAATGTGAATGTGATTCTTTGGATTAGAGTAGTGAACTCGAACTGAAACTCTGATTGATCGAAAGAACAACTTCGGAAAACTTCATTTCATAAAATTTGCTCGTGGATAAATAGTGGAACAAAATTTCTAATACATAAAATTTCTTAAATCAGACTAAATCGGGGCACTGGCAATGAGTTCTGGAGGATGTGGTCGTCATGGACATGGTCGAGGCAGAATGGCTGTATCAGAACCCGTTAGGTCCGGTCAAGGATCTGAGAATGGGGTACCACCGCCACTACCACCAGCTTTTGGTGTTGAGCAGCAAGATCAGACGGGGGATGATGTCAGATCGTGGCGGTGCTACGAGTTCTTGAGATGGTGGCTGGAGCAAGTGGAAATATGAGAGCTAGGAAGTCTGTACCTGAGAGACTCCGAGCTAATGGAGCTGAGGTGTTTCGGGGCGTATCAGGCATGGCACCCAGTACGGCTGAATATTGGTTGAGCGAATTATGGATGAATTGGATCTGACCCCTGAGGAGAAAGTGAAAGGAATGGTGGTGCTGCTACGCGATAAAGCATATCAGTGGTGGCTCACAGTTTGGGATGGTACCACAGCTGAGGATCTAACCTGGGAGTACGTTAAGGCAGCGTATCAGAAAAAGTATGTGGGAACCAGATATATTGATGAGCAAAGAAAGGCGTTTCTGGGGCTGGTTCAAGGGAACAAGTCCGTAGCAGAATACGAGGCTGAATTCCTAAGGTTAAGCCGATATGCTCGAGGAGTAGTTGCTACAGAACATGAACGATGTGTCCGATTTGAGGACGGACTAAGGGACGACCTGAGGCTGTTGATAGCTCCACATCAGGAGCGGGAGTTCGCTGTGCTAGTAGAGAAGGCTAAGGTAACTGAAGAGATTGAGGACTCTGTGAGGCAAAACAGAGATAAGGAGAGGAATCGGGATAAGAGAAGTTTTGGTTCGTCAAAATCGTCTGAGAACTTTCAAAAAAGACTGAGGGTCAAAAATTCTATTCGTGGCGCCAAGCCACCATCGAAATTGAATCGTCGTCAAGCGCCAAGGTGGGAAAGTATCATGTTGGCGAGTGCTGGAATCGAAATCGAGAATGTTTTAGATGTAAGTCTAAGTCTCACCTGATTAAAGACTATCCTCAAGATCCGAACAGGGCTCGGACGGTAGGCCAAGGTGATGTATAGTCGGGTAGAGATGGTCAGCAAGCGACAAGAGATCGTGGTCCGAACCATGGAGAAAATGGTTCAGGTCGAGGTCGTGGAGCACCAAACAAAGAGGCTAAAGGTGCAGATGCAAGGCAGTCAAGGTTGGTTTACGCAGTCGGCCGTTGCGAGGAGGAAGAGGTGACAACAGGTACGTTCCTCATTTCTGGAATACCCTTAATTACTTTGATTATTGTAGAGTTTCCTTGCTTTGTTAGGGAAGTGCCTGAAACCTTGGTTGTGAACGTAGAGATTGTGCCTAGGAAGTAAGATGGTTTTATTAAGATCAGAGTGTGCAGCATAAGCGTAGTGCCGTGGGTTAAGATGTACGACTATTTGTTAGTAAGTAATTTCGAGGACGAAATTATTTTTAAGGGGGTAGAATTGTAACACCCTAAATTAGGGGTTATTTGTAATTTACATAAATTACAAAGGGGTTTCAGGAAATAAATAAATATGATTAGAATTTGGCATGTTTTAGGGTCTAAAAATAACCCCGAGCTAGGTCAGACTTGGAGCTAAAAATTTATTTTTGAGTGTTTAAAGGAGGGAGCTAGGAGATAGGGTTAAGAATAAATTTGGGAGAAACATGTCACGAAATAAGGCGAGAGCAAAGTGGTAGCGCGCCCTTAAGTGCTGGAGGAGAGAATGGGCGCAGGTCACAGGTTCGAGTGGCTGGAGGGGCGTTTTGCGCTTTATTTTTATATGCAGAGATGGGCCAAGTAAGAAGGCTTTAAAGAATTTTGTGGGTAAGGTAAGAGCATGAAAGTCCAGGTGGTGGAGTGGCTTGGGGCGCCACTAAGGGTTGCAAGTGGCGACGAGCGCTCGAGCTTGGGTTCGAGCTGCCAAGTATGCGCTCTAGGAGTTTTATTTTTTTCTTTTGCATTAAGGAGGGGTTCGGCCTAGGAAGGCCTTATAAATAAGTGGTGTGACTATATGACATGAAAGTCAAATGGGAGAAATGACCTGGGACGTGTAAGGGGGGCTGCGGCAGTTGCTTCCCTAGGTCATGGGTTCGAACCAGAGTAGCAGCAGAATTGGTTTTTATTTTTCTTCAAGGCTGACGTGAAGGGGGAGAGAAGAAGTTGGACGGCACCTGGGCAGTGGAAGGATAAGGATTAAGCAAGTTTTATTTTTGTAAAATTCGGCTGGAAAATGGAGGATTATTATTATTTTTATTTATCTTTTTGAAGAGGTGATAATAGATGGATAAAATTTAGATTAAAGTCGATGGGATGCTGTTGAATTCCACTGAAAGATTGGGATAATTACTATTTTATTTTCTTTTAATATTATTTTGAAAAGGTGGCTAAGTGATGGGATAAACAATTTTAATTTTATTGGGTGATAAAGAGACGTTTAATTGAGATTGGGTAAGTGCTGAATTTTTATTTTATTATTAGGGAAAGTGCCATCCTTTTTATTCTTTCTTAATCTCCATTACCGAAATTTCTAGTCAAGAAATTTCTCTCTTGTTCTCTCTTTTCTTTGAGGCAAGAACCGAAACTTTAAGTGACCATTTGGGCAAACTCACCCCTTGCCGTATTACTCTTCTTTTCTTTACTTGGGCCGAATATTGTAGCCTCATTTGCTCTATATTTCGCAAACGGCGGCCGAATCTTTCAGAAGGCAAAGAGGGAAGGAGTTTTCGGGAAATTGATCTGTAGTGGTAAGTACTTTCTCTTTAGCATTTAAATTTGGGTTCTTTCTCTTTTGGTATGCCGAAAGCAAGGGTAAGCCTTAATATTTTGGGTTAGCCGAATATTCATAAGCCATGTATGTGTGCCTTTTTGTTTGTAGCCGACATTAAGGAGCATTAAGGAGAAGCCTTCGGGATTTGTAGGAATCAAGGTAAGTCGAAGTGGTATTCGGCCAAAGGCCATTTTCTTAGATTATTGTTAAAAGCTGAATCTAACATGTGGTATAGGGGTTTCGACAGTTTCAAGAGCAAGGAGTGGTTTTCGAGATTTAGATCCGTAAGGTAAGGTAATAGTAATATTCGGCCATAGGCCATAATTGGTTTTAGTGTTAGTCGATTTTGACAAAAGGTTGTGTAGGAGGATTCGACAAGGTTGGGTGAGAATCGTTTAGACGTAGAGTTTCGGGATTTGATCGATTGTACTAAACAGGTGCGTAATTATCGCACTGTTTCTCTTGTTTTGTGTATTGATATATATGTACATATACCGGTGTATGATGTGTGATAGCCGACAATAAAGGCTAAAGTGGTGGATACCCACGTTTGGGGTGTTCGGTTAATGTGTCGATAATATGTGATATTAAATTATTTATGGTGCCGTGTGATATGATAATGAGCATGTGATGTATATTCATTTTACATGTTGATTTGATAAGATACATTAACATATATGCTTGGGGCTTGGATTTGATCAAGGAAGGATGGGTGTACATATTTATGTACGTGGTCTAATGTTAGCCTCGTACTACATTAGCGCTTGATGATTAGTCAGTGCTTTATCAAGGAGATGTTGGCTAGGTGCCCATCTCGGCGGTTGAGAGTGTGCATCACCGTAGTCGGATTAATGTGAGGATCACCGATGTGATCGATGGCTCACCACTGACCTTGTGCAGCAGTCTGCCGAGGTAAGATATGTGGGATCACTCGGTTGTGATCGGTGGATTAGCCACGGCCTTGAGCGGGGATTCTGCTAAGGTTGGTGTAACGGATGGACCTAGGTTGGGTTGGGTTTCAGAATTGCATATTTATCTGTATGATCGTGTGGATATGGGCCAAGCCCATGTGTGGAGGCATGTGTGATGATTATGCACTGAGTCTGTGGACTCACCCAATTTTTCTCAACCATTTCAGGTGATGCGTAAACCTTGGACCGAGTTTGGAGTGGATACAAGGTGGCCCATGTAGAAAGAAGATATTTAAATTATTTTAAGCATTTTTTATTAAGTATTTTGTTTAAATAACGGTTGTAATAAGGGCCTTATTATTATTTTTGGTATTATTATAATTGTGGTTAGATTACAATTAAATTACTATATAAAGATGATTTTATTTTATTTTTAGCAATCTATTTATTCAAGATATATATATTTATATACTAAAGTTTTAATATGGACATTTTATAAAAACAAAGTTTTACTTATAATTTTAAACGGACATGGTTTTCAAAAGCCAACCAAATTTTTCATGTTTTATTCTAAAGTTAAAAAGATTTTGAACCGTCTTTCTGCAGTGACATAACCAGATCCGGTCAGGGCTTGTGGGCCGGGTTTGGGGTGTTACAAATATTGAGTATGGCCACCACGAGTCCACCCCGGCTCCAAATCCACGATCTAAGTATTATCTGCAAAAAGTAATGGAAGGGGTGAGTCACCGAGACTCAGTGTGTAATTCCCCATCCCAAAAGACGTTAAGCTTTTACACAGATTCATATGCAAATATACATGTCATGCAACCCATCCAACCTAAGTATCCATTCGAGTCTTCCAGATCTACCCCTTATGGCCCCTAGCCATTGATGGTACCTAACCACTGGTAACCGAAGTCACAAATATTCATATGTGGGGCCAACCCACTTGTGGTACCTAACCACTGGTGACAATCCCTTACAACGATATGTGGGGCCAACCTACTGTGGTACCTAACCACTGGGACAAGTCACAAAATAAGCATATGTGGTACCTAACCACTGGTGGTTCCAAACCACTGAGACTTAGTCATAGAATAATGATATGCGGGGCTAACCCACGTGTGGTACCTAACCACTGGTGATAGTCTGATAAATCATACCTTCCCCCTCCGCTCATCATACCCATTTTTCATGTATATGCTTTTCAATACCATAAGATCATGCTTAACACTTCAAGGAAATATAACATGGCACATGCAGGTTTTATATAGATAAATCACGTTATCTATCATAATGGACTTACCCGAAGTCCTCTCTTTTACCCACAAGGGTAACATAGTGATTCCCACTATTACTTCGACTTTTGACAAAACATAGAAACAGCATATTAAACATATGAAGTGTGTAAAAGTTACACACCTAATTACTCGCACTATCACACCCTCTACTTTAACACTATCATCAATCGAGACTACCGCTATCTGCCTACGATCTTGCTCTGATGCCGGCCCACAACCCGGTGGCCAATCTCATACTACCGATACTGCTCGCTTCTTGAATTTAGGGGCTGGGTTTATAGGTCCAACCCCTCCTAACACTTGGCTAGCATTTGAGTCCATAACAACCCTTGGTCACTAAACTGAATTTAAACGATGAGATCAAACCTAATAGATTAACATAACACTTAAAACAAAACTCTTACCTAGATCGACAAATCCCAAAAATCCTCAAGTAGGCATCACCACCCTACCTACATTCGGCCAAGCATCCAATCATTAAACCAACACGATGATCGCACCTACACAAGTACCTGATGAGATTCGGCAAAAGAGAAAGGGTAAGGGAGTGGCCATTCGACCGAACCTATTACCAACACATACCTTTGACTTTCCTCAAAGTTTGGCACAAGAGATCACAGCAAGGAAGATTCGGCTTCCAAAAGAAAGTGTGGTCTTCGACTTTTAGTGAATGAAAGAAGAGTGGATCAGGGTGATGAGAATCAAGGGTTTCAGCTAGCAAGGTGTTTTGAAACGAAAAGCCAAGATGGAAGAGAGAGAGAAGTAGTGATTCGACTTTGGGACAAAGATGGAGAAAAAGAGTAGTAGGGATTCGGTTATCACAAAAAGAAGAAGAAGAGAAGAGCCTAAAGAGGTTTCAGCTATGGTCAAAATGAGAGAAAAGAGGAGAAGAGTTTAGGTGATTTTTGGCAAAAGAGAGATTGAGAGGAAAAGCTAGACTGAAAAAGTGGAAAACCCACCTAAATGCCGAAAATGCTACCCTTTAGCAACTAGGTTTTGGCACCCTCTCCAAGAGCCAAAACCGAGAGTCCACTCCCCCAAACTCTTCAAAAGGATTCGGCTAACACTGCCTCCAAGAGATAGCTCCTATCTTTCTTTGCTATCTTAATCCACAACCTCCTCCAAAAGAGGCCTACTTAGCACCAACTCTTCCCTCCTATAATAAAATATTATCCATATATTTAAAACACTTAATCCCCTATATCCTAGTCTTAATGACGTCCTCCCCCTAGCCCCCTCTAAGTGCCGAATTTGGCCCAAGAACATGGGCCCCAAGCGGCCAACACTTGGGCCCTCTCCATCCACTAGTGACGCCACCTTCTGCCTTCCTTGCAGTGCCACCAGACTTTGGGCCACAAGCCCACCTGCTTCTTTTACACACAGATACCTATTTTCAAACCCTATAATGCCCTAACAGAAAATTAACCAAGGTCTCAGCCCGAACCTGAGCCCAACCCGCACCTCTAATTCTCAATCTAACACATTAAACACACACACAATGCACAGGCCCACAACTCGAGGATGCTACATTTTCGATGAAAGAAAGATGAGAATGGCCATTTTCATGCTTTTTGTTTTATTAAATTAAGTTTAATTATCATATTACATTTTTACCCTTAGTGAAATTTTAATACAAAACATTTAATCTATGGATATAATTGTCCACTATCTTAAAAATGGCATAATAACATCATAAGGACTTTAAATTCATAAATCCATGCCAAATAAGCACTTTAATAATCAGCACACAGCTTTTGCATTTTATGGGATTAAGTATTTTTCTCAAATTAAGCACACAAACGTAAAAATTTTCACACAGAAATTTCACACATGCTTAATCACATACTGTAAACGCAAAAAATAATCTTAAAATATTTTTCTGACCTTAGATTTGTGGTACCGAAACCACTGTTCTGACTAGGGTCTAAACCGGGCTGTTATAAGACCCTAATCAAATAGAAGTTTCGAGACCACAAATTCGAGTTAGAAAAATATTTTAATATTATTTTCTGAGTCTACAACATTTGAATTGGTATGTGTGAAATTTCTGTGATTTAATTTGATCATTTGTGTGTTTAATTTGAAAAAGAACTAAATTACAGAAGATGTAAAGGTAGTCTGCTATTTGAATAATGGTCGAATTGATGTGTCTTTATAAAGAGGAAGTCCTTAAGATGAAATTAAGCCATTATATAAGTAAGTGGATGATAATGGACATTAATGGCCTTTTATATATATGTTTTATATGTTAAAAATAAAGGTTAATTTGGTAAAAGATTAATAAATGTTAATGAAATAAAACATAAAGTAAATACATGGCTAATATGTTCATCTTTAGCCGAAGCTATCAAGAAAAGAAAAGAAAAATTAAAGCTAGGGTTTGGCACTCATGTTGGCTTGATTAAAGTATGATTTGCTTGGTTTTGATAATTTCTACGTTTTTGTAATCATTGCTTCGAGTACTATAAAACCCATGCCTTAACTTTTGTAAATTGATAATGATTTTGAAATGTGTCATTGATGAATTCATGAGTTTTGTGATATTTGAGGATGAAATATGCAATATATGTATTAGATTAACATGTTTTATCTTTAGATTTTTGGTAAATTTGAGTAATTTGGATTGAATTGTGAAAATATTATTTTGAGGGACTAAAATGTGAAAAAAATGAAATGTATGGACTTGTATGAGCTTATGAAAATTCGGGTGAGCATGGGCAATATGAAATTTTGTTTATTTTGTGATTTTGTGGAATAAAGACTTAAATGTCAAAATGTAAAAATGAGGGCTAAATTGTAAATTGCCTTAAATGTGTGTTTTTGGATTGAATTGAATGAATTGGTGAATAAAGCAATTAAATTTGAATATGTATAGATCAAGAACCAAAGAAAACAAATTAAGACTGAGGGAAGTCGAAAGTGATCGAGTAATCGAATCCGTTTGTTTAATTTGAAATCAAGTTAAGTCTATATACAAATAAATGTATTTGAATTGGTTTATTTATGTATCTATGAAATTTAGTTTTGATGAATGTGTATGAGATGATATGTACATGAAATCCGAGAAAGTATCGTCAAAGTATAAATATCCGAAAAGTCACGTACAAACCATAGGAATAGATAGGATCCATATGTCATGACATACGTTTTTGATATGTGATATCGTGTAAGACCATGTCTGGGATGCTGGCATTGGTATGAGATTTATGTGTAAGACCATGTCCAGGGCATTGGCGTTGTATTTGATTTGTGTAAGACCTTGTCTAGGACAGTGGCATCGATGTTTGGTTACATGTAAGACCACGTCTGGGACGTTGGCATTGTACGATTATTCTGAGTATTTCGAGTATCCTATTTGATTCCGAATGGTTCAACGAGCAAATTCGAGAAATGAAAAACTATGTGAAATGTAAAACCGTTTCAAGTACGTTTGATGTGTATGCTTTGTTTAAGCATGAAAGGTAAGTATTTATGAATTTGCAATAGAGAAACATGTGCATAGATTCAATGCGACAAAATGTGGTATATGCATGAATGTGTTAAGAGTAAAAGAGATACTTTGAAATATGAATTGTTGTTAAGTAATGGCTAAACAAATGAGCCAAAGAAGAGTTATGGATTTTAAATTGAGTAACAACATTAAAACTTGAAAAATCACTCAACAGACTATATTTATCAAATTAAACATTGTTAGTGTAAATTTTACTTGCTAGGTACAATGTTAGTTGCAACTTGAGACATAGCTGGCAGTATGACAAAACTTGCATTATTTATTGGCATGTTTGATCAACATATGTTGAAGATTTATTTACATACTTTTGAGGATTTTGAGAAAAAAATCAAGAAATTATAATTATAGAAGAGATTTGATTAAGAAAGGTTAGTTTTCATAAGTCTTAGTCTGATATGCTTACCCCATATATTGAGATATGCAATCACAAGAAGATGTTGGCTAACTTTGTGAAGATTTACCTCAATTCTTTGTATCTTTATAATATGGGTAATTGATTTCGTGAAGATATGAGTACATTAGAGTGGATTAAAAATTACTTAGTGAAGCTGCACTCCAACTCTACATATTGAATACTCTTATTTTATTTTTTATTTTTTGTTTTAAGGTGCAGATTTAGAGAGAGCTCAATTGGTTCATTGTGATTAATATTAGTGAGTGGTTTTGTGATATATTCAAACTTTTGTATTTGTGTGTAAATTAAGCTTACATTGGGCAAAGTCTTAATAAGGTTTTAGTTAAATTTATAGAAGTGATGTTACAATTTGGTGAGTGAATTGAACTTAAAACACATCTTGTACTATTGATTCACAATAAATTTCATTTTGGGCAAGGCTTTGTAGACGTAGGAAGAGGTTTTGAACTGCGTCAATAATTTTTTGATATCCATCTCTAGTTTTCTTACAATAGCCAATTGTAAAATATTGTTAGGTATTCATTTGTATTTTTTGGTCCAATTACAACTTGACGTATATCTGGACAAATATTTAGTTAGAAAAATCAACGTTTCTTTTAAACACAAAATTAAACAAATTCACAATTAATACAAAATTTATTTTTAACGGAATTATGAAAATTTAAATCTCATAATATTAGCAATTAACTTTCATTAAATCAATCCTAAAACAAAATTAAACACTAAAAGTTGTTAACATCGTTACCTTTAAGTACTAAAATATGTATTTTTATTAAATAACATTAGAAAAAAACACAACCATATTAGAAAAATATATATATATCAAACTTAATCATATCAATATTTTTATTTTTATTTTACCAAACAATAAAAACAAATTAAAAAATTTAAAACTGTTTTGACAAATGAATTTCCTCAACAATATATCTTAATCAGACACAGGATTTAAACCATCAAATTAATGAAGAGTTTCTTCAATAAGCTTGTACGTTTTAGAAGGAAAGTTGTGGATATAAACATATTGAAATTTTATTTTAGAAATAATTATTAAAGAATAGTGTTTCTTTTCAACTTTTTATAGATTTTAAGTTTTTGAAGAATAATTATTGGATATATACGTTTGGGATGTTAACATTTGACTGGTAGAACTACCAATCATAACTAATGGAGTGTCATGTGAATGTTCATTATCTTTTCAGTTCTTTGTTTGGTCAAAATCAAAGACCCCTAAGGAATGTTAGTTTATTTTATTTTTTGATTAAAAAAACAGAAAGAAAAAATAATAATAATCTCATGTTAGTCATGATTGGCAATCTTCCTTTTCCTTTCCTTTTTTCTTTTTCTTTTTTAAACATTATTATTTTCTCTGCCTTTCTTTTCTTTCTCTATAATTATTAATTTGGAACCCCATTTTTCCTCCCCAAATAAAGTTGAAGTTTGAGCAAATTTGAATTCCCGAAAAATATATGCTCACATCGAACTGTTGAATAAATTGGTTCCGAGGTTGTCAGATTTCGATTTTTTATTTAATTACATTTACCAATCAAATCATTTAATATTTAAATATTAAATTTTTATATTATATATTCTTAAACTATGATTCTTAATTGATCTCAAACGTTCTAATTATATTATTAAATTATTGATCTTATATCAATTAAGTCATTATATTAGTAAAACTATTAATTTAACCACTATATGTTACATTAGATTTTATTTGACATAATATTAAAATAAAAATTTTAAAAAGAATAAATATTATAAAAAATAGATATTGTAAAAATTTAGTTTTGAGGTTTTGAAACTTTCGTAGAAACTATCTTTCTCTATCTCTCTTTTTTGTTTTATTTTATTTTTAGTTTTTATTTTAAAAGTTATGCAACGACATTTAAATTTATTTAAATTTTTATTTTAAATTATGTCATATAAAATGTTACATGTCATTGAATGGTTAAATTTATAGTTTCAACAATTGAATTATCTAATTGATATAACATCAATAGTTTTGAGATATAATCGAACGCTTTGAAGTTTGGGAACTAATTTAGAATGAGTTCATAATTTGAGAATGCTTGATGCAATTAACTCTTAAATATTAGATATATTTATTAATTAATAATCAATGAAAAGTTATATTTGGCTTAATAATATATTATTCAATAAAATCTAAGAGGTTTGTTAAAACAACAAGGTTATATAAGGTCTTGAATATTATAATGAAGGTAATTCACATAATATGATCTGTGAAGAGAAACACTAAACATTACAATGAAGGCAGTTCACACTATATATAGTGTGAAGTGCCACTTGATAGAGAGCAGTTCACACCATGAATAGGGCACAGAGGCATTTGGTTGGGTGGTTAGAGAAGGTTGAGGCAATATTAGAGCAGAGTTATAGTAATTTTTTGCTTGTCTATCATTCTTTTTGGAGGAAGGGGTATTTATAGGTTGAAAAGTTTTTGGACTGGGCCCTTATCTGATGTGACTTTAATATATGCACGAATGGAGTCAAATTTATTAAATTCCATTCACCGAAGCTGCTAATTATCAAGTTTGGAAAATCAGCCAACTTGTGGCGGCTTTTTGGATGAGATCCAGACATTTTTGGGTTGGAATGTCTCATAGCATTCGATGATTTATCCTTTAGCTTCTGAAACGCACTTTGAATCATTTAATTTTGAGTTCGGGAGCTCATATTATGATCATTTTAGTAAAGACTACGCAAATAGAACATTTGGACAAAATTGGTACAAAAACTATGAGTTTCAAGATTTTAATTTGAGTTTAAACAATATTAGGTTCAATTTGTAGGCTTAATTTTTATTATATATGAGCCCAATATTGCATTTATTAGGTCATATTATTTTATTATTTATTCTGAATTTTGGATATATATATTTTAAGTATTTTAAGTTATTAAGGAGTTTCATGTTTCTTAGTCAACAAGAAAGTTTAGTTTAAAACTTTTTCTTGTTTAGATTAATTAGAGTTTCAGTATACTTAATAGTTTTATTTGGATGTACTTAGCTAGCCTAAATAAAAGCCTCTTCATTTTTCATTAGATACATCGTTGTTTCTATTCATTAATAAGATTTCCAACCCTAGGAGTTAGTTTCTTTGTGCAAAGATTGATTTCTTCTGATTTTTAAAAACAATTTTCTTCTTGATTTTCTTCAAGGAGTCATAGGAATTCATCCTTCATCCTTCAATTTTCCAAGGATTATTTATTGGAGGGTTTATTAGAGTCATTAATAGAATTTTTTGGGACTTATACCTCAAAGGGTTCAACTGAACACTTATCCATCAATCTATCATATTCGTTAGTTTATTTGATTCATCTTCCACTTTTTATTCTATCTTTTCTTTATTTAGTTGTTATTTTGAATATTTTTTATTCTTAAATTTCTTATTTTCTTTGTTTTCTTTTTTCCCCTAAATCTTTTGGTTTCTTCTTTTCAGGTCAGATTCGAATCTTTCTTTCTCAAGTTGAACAACTTGAATACGATATTGGTCCAATGTTCCTTATCAGACTTCCTTATAGTGTTTAATATTTAGCTCAATTCAAGGTATGTGTTAGATATGAACTTCTTAAAGGTTGGTAAGCTAGGGGAGTGGATCGGATGTGACTTTCCTAGGGTTGGTGAGCTTGGGAACTTAGGATCATTACATGAGATGAAACTCGAAGTGAAGGTTGTCTTTGAGGGTGTTTCAGGGATGCTTCCCTAGTAGCTATAATGGTGTAGGATCTATTTTTAATGCATAGGAGATGTTCTAGCATAGGAATAGAACAACTATCCCATACTCAAAGAGGATATTATAAAGTGAGCTGCTATGAGACTCATATGCGTTTGCAATAACACATTTGTGCCCCGGCCCATGAAACAAACCAGAATAAAAACAAAAAATAAAAAAACCCAAATGTCCAATTATTGTCCATTTACAAAACAATTAGCCAAAAACCAAAATTCAAACCCAAACCCAATACTAAACCTAAACCCAGTGGCCCAAATAGCTTACAAACGCAGGAAACCCTAGGTTTCCATCACACATAAGCACCCAATGACCCTTCCTCATGCCCAAGCCACCAACAGCCAGTAGTTAGCGTGAGTCGTGCCCTATCACCGTCGCGTTTCTCGCTGTTCGACCTGCAAAAAGAAAAAAGCCACAACAGAGGCACGAAGAGGGCAAAATAAAATTTGTACTTATTTTTTGGGGGTTATAAAAAACCCATTGCAATATGCGAAGGTGCTACGTTTTTTTACATAGATACAAGCAAGAAATATACAAAAAAATACAAAGAATAATAGAGGTGATTTTTTTTTATTTTGTTTATTTTTTTCTTTTCGATCTATGCCATTTTCTTGTATACTTATACAAATATTAAAAAAATAGACAAGTAAGAAGACTACCTGTGTTTCGGCTTCAAAATAAGGAGATTTGAATCTCCGGCCGCCGTTTACGGCGGCGCGTGTGGTGCGTGAGGATGTGGCCCATGAGTCCGATGACCGGACTCCGGACGGAGGAAGGGAGGACTTTGAGAGAATTTTTTTGAAGTTTTTTTTTTTAAAACGGGGTTCAAATGAATTTTTTTGGGTTAAAATTAACTTATATAGCAGCATGAAAACGACGTTGTTTTGCTTAGGCCAATAAGCATTAAACGACGTCGTTTAAAAAGGCCAAACCCGCGCGTTGACCCGACCTGGGGAGGATCCGCGCATTTTTATAAAAGGGTCTAATTGCCACTTTAGTCCTTCTGCAATTATATTATTTTTAATTTAGTTCAATTTAATTTTTCTTTATTTTTAATTTAGCCCTGAAAGTTTGTCTCTATTTCAATTTGATCCCCCGAGTTAATTAAAGGTCAATATCAGAACGGCGTCGTTTAGGAGATAAGTCATAATTGCCTAACAAGTCCTTACAGTGTGACGCATGTTTTGATTACGTCCTTTTTATTTTCACTTCTATTTAATCCCTATTTTTTGTTTAATTTTAAAAATCTTTTTATTTTATTTTATTTTTAAATTATTTTATTATATTAAAATTTGTATTATTTTTTACTATTTGTATATTAATTTATTACTAGTATAAAGTTTTTATGTATTATTTTTCTTAAATACGCATTATATTTATATATATATTAAATTATTACTATTTATTATTTTATTTAGTTTAATATTATTTATATATTACATATTATTTTATAATTTATATATTAGTTATTATATTATACTTTTTAAATTTTGTATATTATATAGTATTATATTATATCATATTTTACTTTTAAAATTTTATTTTGTATAAAATTTATTTATATTGTATAACATATTTTATTTATATTATTTATATTATATATGAATTTTTATATATCATTATTTAAAATTATTATACACTATTTACTAATTGTTTTATCATATATTATCATTTATACATGTACTAAATTATTAAATTATATATTTATTATAAGTATCCCTATTTTTTATATACTCTAAGTTCTTATATTATTCATTTAAAATAAATTTTTATATATATTAATCATTTTAGAGATTGCCTTATTTTTTTATTCAATGTTCTTATATATATATATATATATATATATATATATATATATATATATATATATATATATATATATATATATATATATATATATATATATATCATCCATTTCTTTTATATATTTGATCTTGTTTGTAGAAGTTTCATATTTATTTTCTAAAATTTTTATCTTTCATATAGATTTTTTTATTGATTATTTATTGCTTTATATATTATATTTGCTTATTTTTTCGTTTATTATTTTTATATTCCTTAATTATAACTATTCTATTATTTGTATCACTTATTATTTCATATTATTCTTTCTTTAATTATCCCTAAGTAGTAATTGTTAATATGATTCGTAGTTATGATAAATTGCTATTTTGTATATATGTAATGTATTGATGCAATATCTTACTCGAACTATTTTTTATAAAAACACATTTTGTAAATTTGTCACATTTTATTTAAAAGTTTTAATATAGCGATACATAATATTTGGGGACTTCGGAAAAACTATACCCTAACTCACTGGGTTTTAATTTTTCTCATGGAACTTAAAGTATCGAGTATCTCTTCTTTTTAAACCCATAAACTTCAAAACAAAACTTATTATCGAAAATTCAAAATGTTATATCTTAACTTATTAGATATAATGTTTCATATCTCGAGGTAAGAATTTTCTACAAGTAAAGGCAAACTTAGTTTTGAAGCTTTGAAATGTTGCGTCCTAACTTATTGGGTGTGGCATTTTATTTCTTTGAGATAAGTAAGTCTTGGCTTTCTTTCGAATAAAAGGATCATATTTTAAATTTTTCAAATTTTCAGTATTTGGACATTAAATAATCAATTGGGTACCAATTTTTTTGGGCGTTACGAGGGTGCTAACCCATCCTCGTACGTAACCGACTCCCGAACTCATTTTTGAATTTCATAGGCCAAAATCAATGTTTTGAAATAAAATGTTTTATAAGGTGATCCAATCACTCCTAAGCAAAAAAATGATCGATGGCGACACCATTTTCATTTTTAAAAGTCGATCCCTGTTTTTCATAAAAACTTAAAAATTGTTTTGATAGTGTCGAGGTGATGTAATGTTGGTTATAGCATAGATTACTATCATTTGAAATATCGATGTTAGGATACACTGATTACTTGTGAGGTTTATTCAAAATTCTAAAATTGCCCCTTTAATAGGCATAATTGCTTACTTTTGATATGGTGTCATTTGACTGGCCAAAAATTACATTGCTTCCAAGAGTTTCTTTCCCTTTTTTTCTTTCATTATCTTATTGTTTCCTTTTTATAAAAAGAATACTTATTCTAGGTGGTATTTTTGTGTTCCCTAAGCTTTTCATCTTATGTCAGTATATCTTTTAACTCTTCCCTATTTTATAAACATTGTTATTTTGCTTTTTGCTTTTGATAACTGTTTCCTCCTTTCAATTTTAGGTTCTAGGTTTTCTGAAACACCCCACACCCAGCCCACGAGCCTTAACCGAATCTGGTATGTTTCCCGGTGTAAACCATTTCAAAATTCTTTTGTTACTTAGGAAAAACTTGTGTGTTTTGAAAGAAAGATTGTTTTGGGTTGGGCTTGAGTTGAAAACAAGTTTAATTCATTATTAAAATCTTTTACTTTAGGTGACAAAACGTTTGGGCTTTTTATGAAAATAGATTTACTTAATCTTTAATTGATAAAAATTCGTAAGCTTAACAATAAAAACAGAATAAAATATTCCTACTAAGGCCTTATTACATCAAATAATTCCCAAAATTTAAATTCAAAATACTTAAAATAAAATAAAAGTCCAAGTCATAAATTTCTTGCTATGCATGGCCATCCCTAAGATTCTCGCCGAACCCACCATTATCGTTAGTCACCGAAAATAGTCCCACAATGGGTGAGTCAAATAGACTCAATGTGTAACCAACACTAAGAATTAACATTTCGGGCATGCATTATCATATCACATACATGTTCATATAATGTAAAAATAATGATGCAACCCAAACCCAAACCTAGTTAGCCATCCCTACACTCCACCTGCACCATCCTCAGATACCGTGGGGACTACTAAGTCAACCCTCCATCCGCTACACACCATCGAAGGTAGTCGCTGCAGTCGACGTGCTTATCGCCCATATAAAATTCATGGCATAGCCACCAGATAATTGTGTCATGAGACACCACATTCAGATAATGTAACCGGGTTACCACATTCGGATAATGTGACCAAGTCACCACATTTAGATAATGTGACCAAGTCACCACATTCAGATAGTGAGACCAAGTCATCACATTCACTTCCCTTTCTCAAATAACCCAATGCCCCATATTATTCACATCATGCATATCATACTTAAATTCACATTCATGCCACTTTTCACCTGTTAAGTATAACATATTTCGTAATCCTAGTAGGAGTAGGAAAATGTACCTGAGTACTTTGTACCATAACATGGTACTTTAGCCACATTCTTACACTTTCATATTAACACATATATCAAGTTTAAGCCATAAATCTATTAAGATTAGTGTGGGGTACACACGGTACCTTAGCCATGTTCTTACACTTTCATATTAACACATTTAATTTAAAACATAGCCATGAACGTATTAAAACTTAGGGTAGGGTACACACGGTACCTTAGCCATGCTTTTCACATTCTTAATAACACATTTAATTTAAAACATAGCCATGAACATATTAAAACTTAGGGTAGGGTACACACAGATTCGCTTAACGATTTCACTTGAAATCCCAAACCGATCTACTACCTTAGATTTTTAATGCCTACATTCGCCAACATGGTAATATTTAGCAAAGGCCTATTCACATAAAACCAAATCCTAGTAGGATTTGTGTACTTACCTTAATGCCGATTGAATAAAAAATTCAAAATCCCGAAAACTTGTATTCTTCCCCCTTTGAAATCGGCTACTCACTAGATCCCTTGAATCGGTTAGTTTTCACTTAAAACACATAATAATAGATCTACTACAAAAATAAGGTCTTGGCTGAATATTCATAGTCACTTACCTTAAGGATCTTAAATCCAAAATTCACCGAATAACTAGGGAACACGCTGCCTATGGTGTACCTTCTGGAAAAGAACTTCTCCTTCCATGATTCGCCAAGATTAATAATCTAAATTAGTCCCTAAATTTTGATAAGTCTAAAATATAAAAGAATGGAAACTAAACTTGGATCTTACCCTTATTTGAAGGAATCGATTGCACCTTCACTTCAACCTTCAGAGATTCGGCTATGGCTAAATGATGTTCTCACAACTTTCGGCATTTGGAGGATTAGAAAGAAAAGAGAAGGAAGAATAAAAGCTGTAGGAATTTCGACAGAGAGGAGAATCTGCTTAAGAAATTCAGCAAAGGAATAGTGAATGAATGAATAAATGGCCTTCTTCCTTTTATAGCCAAATTACTAGCTAGAGTCCTTAACTTGGCCACCACTCTTCCTATGTGATAATTATCACTTTATCAAAAGAATTAATCCAACAATTATCTCCTAATTAGCCGAAATTTAAAGGAAATAAAACTCCTCTTTATGAGCCCACATGCCGTCCACCTCTCTCGCTTTTTGTAGCAAAATAAAACTTCTTTTATTTGCTTCCTAAGTGACTCGATCCTCGCCCAAATACACTTGCATGTGGCGCCATTTCAGAGGCCCTAAGTGGCATCTCCAAGCCACTTTTCCAAGCTCTGTTGTGTGTCAAATTTCACATACTTTTTCTCTTAAGGCCACCTTTCCTTAATTTCCTCTTTTAAACTTTAAAACTCGACATTTCTAAGTCATTTCTAAGTTTCCAAAATTTTCGTTTGGCTCTTTAAACTTGACATTTCCTTACATTTCCTAGTTTCCGAAATGTTCACTTTCCTCTTTTGAATCATTTCTAAATCATTTTCCTAGTTTCCATAAATGTTCACTTTCCTCCTTTAAACTTATCATTTCTAAAGCATTTCCTTATATTTCCAAGACATTTCCCTACATTTCCTTACATTTCCCTACATTTCCTTACATTTCCATACATTTCCTTACATTTCCATACATTTTCATACATTTCCTTATATTTCCATACATTTCCATACATTTCCATACATTTCCTTACATTTACATACATTTCCATACATTTCCTTATATTTCCAAACATTTCCATACATTTCCTTACATTTCCTTACATTTCCATACATTTCCATACATTTCCTTATATTTCCATACATTTCCATACATTTCCATACATTTCCTTACATTTCCATACATTTCCTTACATTCCCATACATTTCCATACATTTTCTTATATTTCCAAGGTTCTAAAAATGCACACCACATATCACAGTAAACATGCTATTTCATAAAATTAAGCAAAAATGCACACAATGGGATTCGAACCTCTTCCCTCAAAGTACTTCACTTGTTGCCATAACCCTTGCACCTTAGGTGGCGTCCTTTGCCACTTTTCCACATCACTTCTTGTTTTTAACTTAAAAACCAATAATTGTCCAAAGCTTTCTTTTCCATCCTAGGATTTTAAAAACCCTTAATTCACTTCCAAACACTGCCAAAACCTACTACTCATGAATTATGCACAAACGCATAACCCCTAATCTAGGATGTTACATTTTCTTTGTTTCTCTTTTCATTTTGTTTTCTGGTAACATTGCGTCCATGATGGGTCCTTTTGTAAAATCTTCGAAGCTGAAGGGGAATGTATGAGGGGATGATATTTTTTTCCTCATGATGAGCGACCATGTCTCGTATACTACCATTGTAGTTTAAATGCAATAGGTTATTCGCTTGATGGGGCTTGAGGGTCCTTATTATCAGTATAAGTTTTCTATTAAAGAGGGCAAGCACCAGCTAAGAGATGTAACAAGAAACAAAAGGGGTAAATTCTAACCATTGTATATCTTTAAATTTCTTTCAACATTGTTGTATCGAGGGAGATGAGTCATGCCTCTACAATTTTTGAAATTTAAATCTTGTACAATTTTTTCCATAAGAAGTGCCAGCATGGGTTTTGCTTCATTCAACAACATAAAGGACCTACAAGCCAAATAACTAAAGCATCAGGAGAAAGGTCAAAATATCTAACAATCGTTTCCTAGTGTGGGGAAGGAGTTCAATTCTTTAAAGATTGTTGGAAAGCCCAACCACAAATTTGACCTCACCAAAGCCTAATTTAATATCTATAAGTTAGGCTCTTGCTTTTCAATTAAGAAGTTATTAAAGCTTAACCTGATTTGGGTTCAATACCTAGAAAGAAAGATTCCAAATAGTATGGTTCTTATTGATGTTGAAAACTTCTAAGAGCCAATTAAATCTAAAGGCCTGGCCCATGAAGGGTGAAGGTTCATTCATAGAAGCTTCTGATGATTCAGGGCACATGCTAATCAAGATGATTGATGAGCCCAAATCTATAAAATATAAGTCCTTAAAAAATGGAAAAATACAAGTGCCCCTACACAAGCTCTGCCTAAGAAAAAGGAGACGAAGCTCATTGTCTTAAGGGCACTAAAGAAGTAAAATATGGCAATCGCAACTTCTTTGGTGATTATCATTTTCGAAAGGACTCACCAAACCTAAGATAACTCTCCTAGAGAGGTTCTTCCTACTGATAAGGATGCTAACTACCAAATGATAGACAATTATTCAGGGGCAAAGCTAAGTCTTGTTACACCCGAAGGTGGAATGGGCCTTTCAGTCATTAGTGTTACGATGGAAACCTTAACGGTTGGGGTTTTCAATACTTGCATTAATGTGTTGGTTTTATTCCTTACCTACTTATTCTTTTTTGATGCTTTGCATGAATGACATCTCATAGATTTGATTGCCAGAAATGCTTGCAATAGGTGGGTGACAAAGGGGTTAGATCCTTAAAGATGAAAATGGTCGCTAATGCTATTGGTTATACTTTGCATGTTCAGTTTACATATACCCTACCTACTAACCCTTCTCATCTTTCATCATCCTCACTAGAAATTATGTTGCCTACAAATGTCGCTATGCCTAATGTATATCTATAGCTATCCTAATTAATGGTGTTATCACAATGCTAGTTGACCAAAATGCTCTTATTATTGCATCCTTACCTATCATCAATGCCTTTGAGCTAGATTAGGTTGAGGGTGATACGAACATCAAGGTCATGGGTAGCAGAAAGAAAAAGAAATTAAGAAATGCATATATTAAGGAACTTTTTCTTAGCGAAGGTCTCTTCTTGTTGATTGCTTTCTTCTAGATCCTCGAGCATAGTACACTCTAACAGAAACCAATTGTAAAGATAATATTACCGCACTTTAATCTCCAACCAACCAAAACCTTCACTTCAGGAGGAGTTTAATTATTTAAGGCATTGCTAATGATGTTAATGGTAGACACAAAATTCCTTGAAGTTGAGGTTGTTGTTGAAAACAAATTGGAGGGTCTACCAAAGCTTTTAGAAGAGTTGGTTGCATCAAAAAGGTAAAATTAAAAGAGGATATCAAGTTATAAAAAGACCATCGCCAGCCCTAGATGCTATTTAGGAGAAATCACAAAAATAGCTTACTCAGAACATTGTCCATGTTTAGGCTGTGATGTTGACTTGTGTTCAAAATCTTCCATAGGCCCTTCAACTTCTCTAGCGTTTGCTTTGTAGTGGTCAAAGTTATACAATAGTCTACCAATATATACAACCCCACTAACGAGGTGTAGGAGAATTGAAAGAAAGAGACTTTAGATTATATGATGCTTAACATTGCTCTTGCTACTTTGCCAATCGTTGAAGATCCTCTTAAAGGTGGTGACTTGAACAAAAAATGAGAAAAATCCTCCTACCACTAATACACATAATGCCATGGCTACTCGTCCCCCGCTAGATCCTCATGTTCCTTAGTGTTTTATTTTTTCTAATGCATTTTGCCTTTCGCCAAATATGTTATTCCTAGTATATATAAAGACTGTTATTTTTTCCAATTTGTATTTGTATTTCTCTACCTATCTTTATTTTCCTACTTCAACTTCATGTGATCTTACTTTTTTCTATAAACATAATTATTTTAGCATTATGACTTGTTTAAAAATACTTGAAAGTCTTATAAGGTTATGCCCAGCGGGTCTGACAATCTCTTTTTAGTGAGTTGGGTACTTAAAAAGCTTTTACCGATGATGTACTAAATATTTAATGAGCTTCATTGAAAATGGCACTGGGACCGTCAGAAGGCATAAAGATGAAAGCGGCATTGGTGCCATAAAATGCCATTAATAGGGGTTGCTTTGCTAGTAGTCACTTTTGAGTGAGTTGGGACTTTAAAAGGCCTTACCTGATGGAACATTAGAGCCTTAGGAAGCTTCACAAAAAAAAAAAAACATTAGGGCCATTAGAAAAGCTTACTCTAAAAGTGGAACTAGTGCCTTAAGAGGCTCTGCCAAGAATGACATTGGGTCCTTGAAAAGACCTACGCTGAAAGTGACATAGGAACTTAAAAGGTCATTATTAGAGAGATGATTCATTGGTAGCAACTTTTTAATGAGTTAAATCCTTAAAAGGCCTCATCCAATGCATAAATAGAGCTTTAAAAGGCTTCACCAAAAAATAGCATTTAGGGCCTCACAAATCCTACAACAGAAGCGACACTAGGGCCTTGTGATGCCTCACCTAATGGGGCACTTTCCTTAAGAGCCATTCTAATTTGTACATTCCATATCTTATCTTTTGAGTAATCATGTAAGGTCCTTTCCAATTCCTAATCATTTCCCAGCTTCACCCTACAGGACTTTAGCATTCATGTTATGCATCACCAAGTCACTTACTTGGAGTTGTTAGTTGCATACCTTAGCATTGTAACATCTAGCTATTTTCTGGGATGGAGTGACTAGCTTCATTGATATTTTTCTCTAGCATCCTCTATGATATCTAAATTAGCACCCAATGCCTCTTTTTTTGATTGCTCTTAGAAATAGGTAGTCCTATGCATATTAACACTAATTTCTAGTAGTATAGCGTGTAACATCCTAAAATAGGGCCTAAACGGAACAGTGGTTGTGAAACCATGAATTCAAGCTATAAAATTTTATTACGATTAATTATTATGATTTACCGAGTGATTAAATACATGTGTTAAAGTATTGATAAGAAATTTTATTGATTTCATGCTTAAATTGCCTATTAGGACTTGTTTGCAAAAGTTGCTAAATAGGGGTTCTAATTTATAGAGTACTTGATTGAAATGGGGGTTTGAAGTAGGAGTCCTTAAATGGTAATTAGACCATTATATTTTCGTGGACAAAAATGGACATATATAGGTAGAAAGAACCAAAGTTTTTAATGAAGGGTAATTTAGTCATTTGGTAATAAAAAGAAATTAAAAAGGGAAAAAGATGGCAAAATATGCTCATCTTCTTCATGAGGCCGAATTTTCAAGTGTTCACCATAGCTAGGGTTTGTTTCAAGCTTCCAAGCTCCATAGTAAGTGATTCCAAGCCCCGTTTTTAATGTTCTTTACATTTTTGAAGCCCCGATAACTCGGTTTAGCTTATTCTATCAATAATTCATGCTAGGGTTCATATTTGGAAAACTACCCATATGTGAAATGTGTTTATTTTGATGTTTTATGATAGAATATGGAGTCTGAAATTATGTTAAACAACATTTGCTAAGTGATTTTAAGTGAAAACTAGTAAAACGGCTTAATCGGTAAAATACCTAATGTTCATAAGTACATGTTAGAGTGAGAATTTGATGTTGTCATAGAAGGTAAAAATGATCACCATGTCATAAAACATAAGAATAAGGGATAAATTATAATTTCTGAGCTTTGGGGAAAATGTGTAAATATGTAAAAGTTTAGGGGCAAAATTGTAATTTTGCCAAAGTTAGACTTAAGGACTGTTTTGATAAATGTGAGTATTAAATAAGCTAAATTTGCTATTATAGATCAAGAAGAATGAAATTTAGAGTTAGATCGGGGAAAGAAAAAGATAGTGGACTAAATCGATATAGTTTATCGTATTTTGTTTGAGGTAAGTTCTTGATAAATAAATGCAATATTCTATTATTTTACATTTAATATTATTAAATTCTAGCATTTACATATTTATTCTGTAAATTTATTATTAAAAGACTCAAGTATGAATTGACGGAGAAACAATCTCAGAAAGTTCCGGTTGAACCTTAGGAATGTATAGGATACAAATGTCATGACATTAGGGTTTAAGGAAATCATGTAAGACCATGTCAAGACATGGAATTGATAAGTTACTATAAGGCAAAGGTCTCATGTAATACCATGCCAAGGCATGGCATTGGTGAGTTCATAAGGCAAGGATACCACGTAAGACCATGTCAAGACATGGCAATGGTTAAGTTTCACAAGGAAAGGTACCCACATATGCTTAGGATTCCAAATGGTTCAACGAGAAAATTTAAAGAGTATACCAAAGGAAAGGTAAGACAAGTTCAAGCTAAAAAGGTACAAGTAAGAATTTAAGACTTAAGTATATTAAGTTAAAGGCTTAAATAATTTTGGTAAGAAAAGAATATGATAATGCATTAAGAATGTTGTTATTTATTTACATGCAAACTTACCAAGCTTAATACTTACTCCCATTCCTTTCTTTCTTTTCATAGTTTTACAAGCCAACTCGGGGATCGTAAGGACGTCGGAGATCGTTACACACTATAAAAGGATTATATTGGTATTTTGTGACTCGAATGTTTTAAGTTATGGCATGTATAGGGACTTAGCCATTTTGTGTGTATGACCTTATGATATGGCTTAATATTGGCTTTTAAATGTTTGGTAATGATTAGCTATTAAAATGGTTAATTAAGAACATGTTTTGGATGTTATGTAATGCCTAGTTGATAGTTATTTTAAGAAATTATGTAATTATATACATGGGAATAGTTTGGACAGCAGCAGTGACGTGATTTTAAAAAATCACCAAAAATAGTAGAAATGTAATTAGGTTGTGCATGAGATATATAATTAAATATTATTTAGTCTATTTTTATATAAAAAAAACGGTGTAGGAAAAAGAGTTGTATATTATGAGATAATTGATTTTTAGTGAAGAGAGGTCAGAACTGTCAAATTGTGTAATAGGGGAGACTTTAACAAATAAACTGTACTAATTGGCCATACCAAAAATTCTGGAAAAATTATAGTAAGAAGATATATGAGTCTAGTTTCAAGGAAAATTTACGGATCTATATTTCGAGTTTCGTAACTCAAGTTATAGTTAATTTAGTGAACATGACGCAGATGGATAGTTTCAATTTTTATGCCCTGATCTAGTAAGTTAAGTCTAGTAATGCCTCGTGCTCGACTCCGGCAATGGTCTCGGGTAAGGGGTGTTACATTTATTAGTATCAGAGCGAGAGTTTAGTCGATTCTCAGAGTATTCAGTATGAGTAGGAGTCTAACTATACATGCCATACTTATATTTTGATTGTGTGACGACTCCTGACGATTTTAAAATGTTTTTCTTTTATAGTTATGGATCCCGAACAAGCTAGTGTAGATGATGTAGAGAGTAATCGTCCGCTCCCATAGAAGGGACGGTGCCACCGAATAGTAGTGAAAGGCCCATCTGATTAGTCGGGAGGAGCGGCTCGAAAGCCTTCTTCCAAGCTATGAATGAATGGTTTCTTGAGTTCGTTAAATACGAACCCGGCTGTTAGACCTTCACCCCCTCACGATCCTCAGACCACTCATGTAGCTTCCCCAGTTGCAGATGCAGTCAGAAGAGAGAAGCCACCCGTTGACAAGATCAAAAAATAAGGGTCCGATGAGTTTCGGGCTACCAAAGATGATGATGCAGAGAAAGCTGAATTTTGGCTTGAGAACACTATCAGAGTCTTTGATGAGTTATCCTGCAAACCGGAAGAATGTATTAAGTGTGTGGTGTCACTTCTTAGAGATTCGGCCTACCAATGGTGGAAGACACTTGTGTCAGTAATACCGAAAGAAAGAGTTACTTGGGATTTCTTTCAAGAGGAGTTCCGCAAGAAATACATAAGTCAGAGGTTTATTGACCAGAAAAGAAAAGAGTTCCTTGAGTTAAAATATGGTAAGATGACAGTGACTGACTATGAACGTGAATTTTCCCGACTCAACAATTATGCTCGAGAGTGTGTGTCTACAGAGGCTATCATGTGCAAAAGATTTGAGGATGGACTCAATGATGATATCTGACTGTCAGTTGGTGTATTAGAGATAAAAGAGTTTGTTGTTTTAGTTGAACGAGCCTGTAAGGCAGAAGAGTTATTAAAAAGAAAGGGTAAAGCTGAAATTGAGATGCAAGACACGAAGAAAAGATAGATGAGCAAGTCATTTCAGTCTACATCCAAGAGGCTTAGAGAGTTCTCTACGAGATCTAATTCTTCAGCCGGGTATTCTAGCCGAAACAGAGGTGGAAGATTTATGGATTCAAAAGCTCAAACCACTTCGATTGCGAGTGTTGGTGGTATTCAGCCTGATAGATCCGAGTGTCCTCATCCAGGTCAATGTTGAGCAACTGAGATGGTTGTTTCCGATATGGTGCACCGGATCATTTCATTTGGGAGTGTCCCGAAATGGTTAAAAGAGAAGTAATATCGAGTGCAAGATCAAGCAATGCCCTCATTAGAGGCGGATCTCAGAGAAATCCAGGTAGTAGGGGCAGGTAGAGGTACATTTAGAGACACAGCAATGAGATCAGATGCTAGAGCACTCGCAAAGACTTATGCTATCCGTGCTCGTGAAGAGGCATCTTCCCCCGTCATAATTACGGGTACATTTTCTCCTCATAATGTTAATGTTATTGCTTTGATTGATCTAGGTTCAACCCATTCCTATGTTTGCATGAAATTAGTGCCTAGTATGAATATGCCCATAAAGTTTACGAAATTTGTGATTAAAGTATCGAATCCATTAGGTCAGCATGTGTTAGTAAACAAAGTATGTAAAAATTGCCGTTTGATGATTAGAGATTACTATTTTCTGGCTAATCTCATGTTATTGCCATTTGATGAGTTTGATGTGATTCTTGGTATGGATTGGTTAACTGCACATGATGTGATAGTGAATTGTGGAAAGCAATTCATTGAGTTGAAATGTGAAAATGGTGAGATCCTTCGGGTTAATTCAGATGAATCAAGTAGTTCAATCTCCATGATTTCTGTTATGTCTGCTCAGAAATGTTTAAGGAAAGGATGTGAAGCTTATCTTTCTTTTGTGTTGAATGTTAAAGATCCAGAGTTGAAAATTGAATCAGTGTCTATCGTAAATGAGTTTCCTGATGTGTTTCCAGAAGAACTACTAGGTTTGCCTCCTATCAGAGAAGTTGAGTTTGGTATTGAATTGATTCCAGGTACCACACCTATTTTTATTACTCCTTATAGAATGGCTTCAATAGAATTGAAAGAATTGAAAGCTCAGTTATAGGAATTAACTGATAAAGGCTTTGTAAGACATAGTTATTCATCATGGGGAGCACCAGTGTTATTTGTGAAAAAGAAGGACGGTTCCATGAGATTGTGCATAGACTATCGGTAGCTTAACAAGGTAACCATAAAGAACAAATATCCCTTGCCTAGAATAGATGATTTCTTTGATCAATTGAAAGGAGCCACTATGTTTTCTAAGATAGATTTGAGATCTGGATACTATCAGTTGTGAGTTAAAGAGTCGATGTTCCGAAAACTGCTTTTCGAACTAGGTATGGTCACTATGAATTTCTTGTGATGCCATTTGGCTTAACCAATGCTCCTGCCATTTTCATGGATTTAATGAACCGAATTTTTTGACCTTACTTGGACAAGTTTGTAGTTGTGTTCATTGATGACATCTTGATTTATTCTCATGATGAGACTGAGCATACAGAGCATTTGAGAACAATTTTACAGATTTTAAGAGATAATCAGCTTTATGCCAAGTTTAGCAAAAGTGAGTTCAGGTTACGGGAAGTTTGTTTTCTTGGACATATTGTCTTAGGTGAAGGTATTAAAGTTGATCCGAGCAAGATTTTAGCCATTGTTGATTGGAAGCCTCCCAGGAATGTATCAAAAGTCAAAAGTTTTCTTGGTCTTGTTGGTTATTATAGACGATTTGTAGAGGGATTTTCCATGATAGCTACTCCATTGACAAGATTGCTACAGAAAGATGTCAAGTTTGAATGGACTGAGAAGTGTCAGCAGAGTTTCGACAAGTTAAAGGCATTGTTGATTAAAGCTCCTATTTTAGTACAATCAGAACTGGGTAAAGAGTTTGTGATTTACAGTGATGAATCCTTAAATGGACTAGGTTGTGTACTTATGCAAGAAGGAAGGGTAATTGCTTATGCCTCTAGACAGTTAAAATCACATGAGAAAAATTATCCGACACATGATTTAGAGCTAGCTGCTATTGTATTTGCATTAAAAATTTAGAGACATCACTTGTATGGTGAGAAGTGCCGAATATTCACTGATCACAAAAGTTTGAAATATTTGATGACTCAGAAAGATCTAAACTTGAGGCAAAGAAGATGGCTAGAGTTGATTAAAGATTATGAGCTAGTGATCGATTATCACCAGGTAAGGCAAATGTTGTTGCTGATGCTTTGAGTAGAAATCGTTATTTGCCTTGAGAGCTTTGCATACTAGTTTGGCCTTATCAGATGATGGTTCTATTTTAGCTGAGTTGAGAGCTAAACCGACGTTTCTTGAAGAAATTTTTGAAGCTCAGAAGGATGATGGTGAGTTGCAAGCCAAAAGAGTTCAGTGCGAGCTAGGTGTAGAGTCTGATTTGCAGCCTGTATTAGTTCCCGAGTGGAAATGGGACCGAGTTACTATGGATTTTGTGATAGGATTGCCTTCGACATCGAGAAAGAAAGATGCAATATGGGTTGTGATTGATAAGCTAACGAAGTCGGCTCATTTTATCCCAGTTCATATGGATTATTCACTTGACAAGTTGGCCAAAGTTGTATATTTCAGAGATTGCGAGACTACATGGAGTACCGTTATCGATTATCTCAGATAGAGATCTGAGATTTACTTCACAGTTTTGGAAGAAATTGCAAGAAGCTTTAGGTACAAAGTTGAGTTTTAGTACAGCTTTCCATCCTCAAACTGATGGTTAGTCAGAAAGAGTTATTCAGGTACTTGAACATATGCTTAGATGTTGTGTATTGGAATTTCAAGGTAGTTGGGAGAAATATTTGCCATTAATAGAGTTTGCCTATAATAATAGTTATCAATCGAGTTCGAAGATGGCACCTTATGAACCTTTGTATGGACGAAAATGCCGCACACCTTTGTATTGGACAGAGCTTAAGGAAAATCAGATTTATGGGGTTGATCTAGTCAAAGAAACAGAAGAGAAAGTAAAAGTCATCAGAGATTGCTTGAAAGCAGCTTCAGATAGACAGAAACCCTATGCATATTTGAAAAGAAAAGAAAAGAAATTGAATTTCAAGTTGGTGATAGGGTACTCTTGAAAGTATCCCCTTGGGAGAAAGTTCTTAGATTTGGCAAGAAAGGAAAATTAAGTCCCCGTTTTATTGGACCGTTTGAGGTGATCGAGAGAGTTAGGCCATTGGCATATCGATTAGCTTTGTCGACTGAGTTAGAGAATATTCATAATTTGTTTCATGTGTCTATGCTACGTCGTTGTCGTTCAGATCCATCGCATGTGATTTTGCAAACAGAGGTTGAGATTCAACCAGATATGACTTACGGTGAGGAATCGGTAAAAATTCTAGCTCGGGAGGTTAAGCAATTAAGGAACAAAAGTATTGTAGTTGTGAAAGTATTATGGAATAGGCATGAGATAGACGAGGCTACATGGGTGCCCGAAGAGACTATGCGAAAATAGTACCCAAATCTCTTTACAGGTAAGATTTTCAGAGACGAAAATCCCTAAAGGGGGAGAAATGTAACATCCCAAAATAGGCCTAAACGGAAAAGTGGTTGCGAAACCATGAATCTGAGCTATAAAAGTTTATTATGATTAATTATTATGATTTATCGAGTGATTAAATACATGTGTTAAAGTATTGATAAGAAATTTTATTGATTTCATGTTTAAATTGCCTATTAGGACTTGTTTGCAAAAGTTACTAAATAGGGGTTCTAATTTATAGAGTACTTAATTGAAATGGGGGTTTGAAGTAGGATTCCTTAAATGGTAATTAAACCGTTATATTTTCATGGAAAAAATGGACATATATTGGTAGAAAGAACCAAAGTTTTTAATGAAGGGTAATTTAGTCATTTGGTAATAAAAAGAAATTAAAAAGGGAAAAAGATGGAAAAATATGCTCATCTTCTTCATTAGGCCGAATTTTCAAGTGTTCACCCTAGCTAGGGTTTTTTTCAAGCTTCCAAGCTCCATAGTAAGTATTCCCAGCCCCGTTTTTAATGTTCTTTACATTTTTGAAGCCCCGGTAGCTCAGTTTAGCTTATTCTATCAATAATTCATGCTAGGGTTCATATTTGGAAAACTACCCATAAGTGAAATGTGTTTATTTTGATGTTTTATGATAGAATATTAAGTCTTAAATTATGTTAAACAACTTTTGCTAAGTGATTTTAAGTGAAAACGAGTAAAACGGCTTAATCGGTAAAAATACCTAATGTTCATAAGTACATGTTAGAGTGAGAATTTGATGTTGTCATAGAAGGGAAAAATGATCAACATGTCATAAAACATAAGAATAAGGGATAAATTATAATTTTTGAGCTTTGGGGAAAATGTGTAAATATGTAAAAGTTTAGGGGCAAAATTGTAATTTTTCCAAAGGACTGTTTTGATAAATGTGAGTATTAAATAAGCAAAATTTGATATTATAGATCAAGAAGAATGGAATTTGGAGTTAGATCGGGAAAGAAAAAGATAGTGGACTAAATCGATATAGTTTATCGTATTTTGTTTCGAGGTAAGTTTGCGATAAATAAATGCAATATTCTATTATTTTACATTTAATATTATTAAATTCCAGCATTTACATATTTATTCTATAAATTTATTATTAAAAGACTCAAGTATGAATTGATGGAGAAACAATCTCAGAAAGTTTCGATTGAACCGTAGGAATGTGTAGGATACAAATGTCATGACATTAGGGTTTAAGGAAATCATGTAAGACCATGCCAAGGAATGGCATTGGTGAATTTATAAGGCAAAGGTCCCATGTAAGACCATGCCAAGGCATGGCATTAGTGAGTTCATAAGGCAAGGATACCACGTAAGACCATGTCAAGACATGGCAATGGTTAAGTTTGACAAGGAAAGGTACCCGCCTTTCCTTAGGATTCCAAGTGGTTCAACGGGAAAGTTTAAATAGTATACCAAAGGAAAGGTAAGACAAGTTCAAGCTAAAAAGGTATAGGTAAGAATTTAAGACTTAAATATATTAAGTTAAAGGCTTAAATAATTTTGGTAAGAAAAGAATATGATAATGCATTAAGAATGTTGTTATTTATTTACATGCAAACTTACTAAGCTTAATGCTTACTCCCATTCCTTTCTTTCTTTTCATAGTTTTACAAGCCAACTTGGGGATCGTAAGGACATCGGAGATCGTTACACACTATCAAAAGATTATATTGGTATTTTGTGACTCGAATGTTTTAAGTTATGGCATGTATAGGGAGTTAGTCATTTTGTGTGTATGACCTTATGATATGGCTTAATATTGGATTTTAAATGTTTGGTAATGATTAGCTATTAAAATGGTTAATTAAGAACATGTTTTGGATGTTATGTAATGCCTAGTTGATAGTTATTTTAAGAAATTATGTAATTATATGCAGGGGAACAGTTTGGACAACAGCAGTGACATGATTTTGAAAAATCACCAAAAATAGTAGAAATGGAATTAGGTTGTGCATGAGATATATAATTAAATCTTATTCAGTCTATTTTTATATAAAAAAACGGTGTAGGAAAAAGAGTTGTATGTTATGAGATAATTGATTTTTAGTGAAGAGAGGTCAGAACTGTTGAACTGTGTAACAGGGGAAACTTTAACTAATAAACTGTACTAATTGGCCATACCAAAAATTCTGGAAAAATTAAAGTAAGAATATATATGAGTCTCGTTTTAAGGAAAATTTACGGATCTATATTTTGAGTTTTGTAACTCGAGTTATAGTTAATTTAGTGAACATGATGCAGATGGACAGTTTCAATTTTTATGCCCTGATCTAGTAAGCTAAGTCTAGTAATGCCTCGTGCTCAACTCCGGCAACGGTCTCGGGTAAGGGGTGTTACATAGCGGCCTTAAAAACATACACAATTTTGAATCGAACCTCTCTTATCCTCATATGCAACATTATCCTAATTGCCCATAGTATGCCTAGGAGTTCTTGTACCGAGGACCCTTTTGATTTGTCCACTTTCTTTTTCAATCCTATAAGGATTCTCTTATTAGTTGCCTATGCTTGTCCATTGGATTGAGGCATTTTAACAAAGCTATAGGAGGAAGCTATATTGAGGTTAGAACAAAAAACCTCAAACTTATTCCAAAACTAGGCTCAATTATCAATAATGAGAAGCATGGGCATCCCAAAACTATAGACTATCTGTTGCCAAAGGAAATTATACACTTGTTTCTCCATAATGGTGGCAAGGGCATCTGTCTGAATCCATTTGATAAAATATTCCATAACTAAAATGATAAACAATTTTGGGTTGTGGCAATGGGGAATAGGCCTACGATGTCATTTTTTGATGTTAAAAAAAGCCATTAGGCTATAAATTATTTGAAGAGGTTTTGTTGGCATGATGCCTCGAATCAAGGTGTATTACCCGGTTCTATTTTCCACCTTGGTTACTTATTGTAGATCTTCAAGAAGGTACTTACTTTCCAAATATTTTTTAATGGGACTAGTGCAATTTGGTTCATCAATAGTGGGTAGGGTATGGACATGAGCTTCAGAGCAAGGAAATTTCATGTATTCCTTTAAAATTTTTCCTTACTATTTAATTTTGATCGTACATATGAGTTGATCTATAGTATCTACTTTCGTTTTGCACCCCCGAAGATAATTTACATATCCACTTAATCATACTTCATTTTTAGGGAGGTGGCACTCCTACAATATTTTCCTAATTATTGATCACGCACTTCATACTCCCTTTTCAAGTGCTTCGCCACCAATTAGGAATTTTTAAAAGCACATAAATTATTTACCCGCAACCTTGGAACAAACTCCATTCTTGAGAGTAATATTTCATACTCCGTAACATTATTAGACACAACAAAATCAAACGTTAACCCTTACTACAATTCATGCCCTCCAAGGTTTATTAACGTGATGCTTGCATTGTAACAGCCCGATTTAGGGCCTAGTCAGAATAGTGGTGCTAGACCACAAATCCGAAGTAGAAATATGTATTTTATGATTTTTATAAGACTTATGATGTGTTTGCATGATAGTGTGAAAATTTCATGAGGAAATTTTATTTATTAGTGATTAATTTATCCATTAGGACTAAATTGTGAAGATTAGAAAATATGAGATTCTAGAAGATTTAAGTATGAAATAGCATCATAAAAATTATTAGAAACCCTTATTTAGCAATTAGACCATTATATAAGATGGAAAAAATGGACATGGGAAGGAAAAATCTCAAGAAAGGGACTTAAGGGCATTTTAGTCATTTGGTTAATAAAAGATTAAAAAGAGAAAAGTGAAGCAAAATTTGCTCATCTTCTTCAAGCTAGGCCGAAAACACCAAGCTCTCCATAGCTAGGGTTTCTTCAACTTTCAAGCTTGATAGTAAGTGCACCCTAGCCCCGTTTTTAATGTTCTTCGTATTTTTAATATCCTCGTAGCTCGATTTAGCTATTTCTAGCTATATTTTGAGCTAGAGTTTATGTTCAAAAATTTACCCATTAATGACATGCATGTATTTTGATGTTTTATGGAAGAATATGAAAGTTTGATGTAGAATAAACATCTTTTTCTAAGTGATTTTCATGAAAAATGCATGAAAGTACCAAATGGTAAAAGTTATAAAAATGGTCATTCATGGGTGAAATAGTGGAAATTAGAGGCTGTTATAGTTAAGAAAATGATTCGGCTAGGCTTTAAATACAAGAAAGTGGAATAAAAATCATTTTACGAGCCTAGGGGTAAAAGTGTAATTATGTGAAAGTTTAGGGGCAAAATTTTAATTTTACCAAAGTGTGATTCATGAGTCAATTTAGTCAATGTGAGTATTAAACAAGTGAAATTGTTAATATAGATCAAGAAACATGAAGCCCAGACCAAAATCGAGGCAAGAACAAAGTGTCGAACTAAATCGAACATCTACACGCATTTTGTGTACGGAGGTAAGTTTGTGTGAAATTAAGGCTATATATGTTATTATGTTTAAATTACTTATTATTTTGAGAAATGTATATTATTTCCATGAAGTTGATTAATGATGTTTTAATGAGAAAATAACGAGAATATGCTAAGTGAAGTCCCGGTTGAAATTTTGAAATAACGAGGATACTTATGCACAACATGAGATAAGGAAGGTCCCGTGTAATACCCCTAACCCGTAACCGTTGTTGGACTAGGGTTAACAGGCATTACTAATCATTTTCGAACATTCCATATCATTTTCAACACAAAGTCAATTAAACAAAATAAATCACAATCAATGAGTCCCTTAATGAGGTATACGAGACCTTAATCACATGTTAGAAAGGGGTCGGGACTAAATTGAACTCATACGAAAATTTTTAAAATTTTAACATTTTTCTAAGTTACAGAGTTCACACTCCCGTGTAGGTAGGCCGTGTGCCTCACACGGCATCGAACATGCACGTGTGTCCAAGCCGTGGCAAAATAGGGCATACATACTGACTGGTTCACACGGCCTGAGACATGCCCGTGTGCCTCATCCGTGGTCGACACTGACTTACACCACACGGCCAGTCACACGCCCGTGTGTCCAACCCATGGTCGAGCCTGTTTTGCACCAAATTACAAACTTGCATGACACGATCGAGCCACATGCCGTGTGCTCAACTGTGTGGGCAATTATAGGCCATTTTTCTAGGCCAAATTACCATCCTCACTTAGAATCACATATAACCATCAATCCAATACCAATTCATGCCTCAAAATGTAAACAAAACATAACAATACAAGCACCAATTCATCATCACTATACCATCTATAACCATACTCAATCTCATCCCAAATAAGTCCATCTAAAATACCAATTTCATATCCTAAATCATGCAAAACAAACATCATGCAATTCATGTCATAATTCCACATTTTAACTTCATTTTTCAACAACCAACTCAAGCATAAATCATACCATATTCATCACTCACTACTTCACACCACATTCATAATTTACATAGCTCACACATAATAACAAAATTCATCTAACTTCCAAGCCATGTCACATGGCATGGTCCAACATCTCAAAATACACCATAACTACTAGCCTATACATGCCATATACTAAATATGTACATCTTTCAAAAGTACCAAAATAGATAGCCGATAGTGTGATTGAGTCACTGACAATCCTTGGATCCGAGCTAGCTTTACTGACACTGTAAAATAGAGAAACAATTCACACAGTAAGCTTAAGATCTTAGTAAGTTCGTAATATAATACATATTACTCAATAAAGCAAAATCAATATATAATTAAATCATCACTTAGATTGACTCACAAATAAACACAATTTCTCTCTCAACCATATGCTCATACATCCATCCATTCAACCTTACAAACTATCATCAACCACATAGGTTCAAAACATACCTTCGCCAACACTTAGTTAACAAACGTTCTTGCTTTTCAATGCTCGATACTATATTTCATTCACTGTTCGTTATCTCTTCAATTCAATCGAACACTTAGTGCCCAAATCATAGCCGAAGCTTAAACAACATCGCACACTTAGTGCCTCAATGTAAAATCAAACTTAATTCGGTATCGCACACACAGTGCACATTAAAAAGTCGAAGCTTTTATTATTTCACACACACAGTGCTAATCATCTCCATCTCATTTCTAATTACGCACACTTAGTGCCACCTAACTCGGTTTCAAACATAGTATTTCTATTCCACGAATCACATAACTATACATTTCATAGCATTTAAACATAACATAATAGCATGTATTATATCCGAACTTACCTCAGACGTCGAAATACCGAGACTAGCCGATCAATCGAGTACTTTGTCTTTGCCTCAATCTCAATTCGAATCTCTCCTTTCTTGGTCTATACATATTCAAATTTAGCTCATTTAATAACCAATTCATTCAATTTAGTCAAAACACACATATTTAGGGCATTTTACAAAATAGCCTTCATATTTTCACATTTTGACACTTTAGTCCCTATTTCATAAAATCATCAAATACACATAATTTCATTTCACCCATGCCTAGACAAATTTTTCCCATGCTCATACAAGCCTATATATTTCATTTATATCACATTTTAGTCCCTCAAAGCATTATTTTCTCAATTAAGTCCAAATTACTCAAAATCACCAAAAACTCAAAGACAAACTATGTTAATCTAACACATATCTTCCATAATTCATCTTCAAACATCACAAAACTCATGTGTTCATCAATGGCATATTTCAAAATCATCATCAAATTCTAAAATTAAAGCATGGGTTTGAAAGATCACGAAACAACGATCACAAAAACATAGAAATTATCAAAAATCGAGCTTGAAATATACCTTAATCAAAGACACAAATGGCCAAACCCTAAAACTCTTTTCTTTTCTTTTTCTTTAGCAAATTTCAGCAAAATGGATGATGATAATGGCTTATTTTTCATGCTTTTATTTCATTTAACATAATAATATACCTTTTACTATATTACCCTTATTATTTAACAAATAAAGAATATGTACACAAGGTCATTAATGTCCACTAATGATGTTAATGGTTTAATTACAATATAAGGACTCTTCATTTAGAAAGCCATGACAAATTAACACTTCAACAATCAGCACACAAATTTTACATTTTATGCGATTAAGTCTTTTTTCATAATTAAGCACACAATCGATAAAATTTTCACACAGAATTTTCACATACTCAATCTCATATTATAAACACCAAAAATAATATTAAAATATTTTTAACCTCAAATTTGTGGTCCTAAAACCACTGTTCTGACTAGGGTCTAAATCGAGCTATTACATCCCATATTAGACCATGTTTGGGACATGGTATCGGCACCGAATATAGGTCCCGTATAAGACCATGTCTGGGACATGGCATCGGCATCGAATAAGGAAGGTCTCGTGTAAGACCATGTCTGGGACATGGCTTCGGCACCAAAGGAAGATCTCATGTAAGACTATATCTGGGATATGGCATCGACATCTATGTACGATCTCGTGTAAGACCATATATGGGACATGGCATCGACATCGAGTTAAGAGATCTCGTGTAAGACCATATTTGGGATATGACATCGGCATCATGAGGTGATCCCATGCAAGACCATATCTAGGATATGGCATTAGCATCGTGATAGATGAAGGATGAGGTTGAGCATCCTCTGATATTCCAAGTAGTTCAACGGGAAAAAGAGCTAAGTATGCAAAGATGCTATAGAGATATACTATACAAGGATGATAATGAGTTCCATGTATGTTAAGGATGATGATGATTTAAGTTTATGTTCAAGTGAGCATAAGTGCTAAATTATGTGCTGAAGTGATACAGGTACCATGAGTAAAATATGAGTTATGAAATCTGTAATGTGATATATGATGGGTAAGAATAAGTATGAGTAAGTATGTTAAGTACTTGGGAACTTGTGTTGCTAATTTTCCATGATTAATGGATTTTACTATGAGTATTATGTTGCTATGTTAACTCATGCAAACTTACTAAGCTATATGCTTACCCCTCTCTTTTCCCTTTTCCTTGTAGTATCGCCAAGCTAGCTCAGGGATCATAGAACGTTGGAGCTCGGATCACACTATCAATCATTCTTTTGGTATAGTAAAGTTGATTTATTTTGGGTATGGCATGTATAGGAACTTGGTAATTTTGTATGATGTCATATTTGAGAGCCAAAGTGTTGGCTACTAATGTTATACACTCATTTTTTATATGGTCATAGAGAATTGGCCAATATTTGTCAAGTTTTATATTTTAATGATGATGAGCTTTATGAAAGGAAAGTTTATGCAAATGATGAGGTCAAATGTGAAGCATTTGATTGATGATTAGTGGTTCTTTATAGGGTATTATTGTCTTATCATGTATTGCTTGTGTTGGTATATGTGTGTTTATGTTTCAGGTTGGCAATTGGCTTGATAAATAGCTTTCTAATTGTCCACAGTAGACACACGGGCGTGTGTCTAGGCTGTGTGTGACACACGGTCAACCCCCATGGGTGTGTTGATAGGCCGTGAGTCCCCTGCATCAAATTTACAAGAATTCAATTCATCATATGGGCCAGCACATGGGCGTGTGCCTAGGCCGTATGGCCTTAAGAGTTTGCTAATGTCATAAATAAAATGCTAAGGTTTTCACACACGGGTGAGGACACGGGCATGTCTAGGCCGTGTGGGGTACACGGGCTAACGACACGAGCATGTGTTCGTCCGTGTGAAAACCCATGTAGGTTCGAAATAAAAATAAATTCCACACGGGCTAGGAACATGGGCATGTGTGATCACACAGCCTACCCATATGGGCGTGTTCCATTTCACATGGACATGTGGCCCCTGTTTAGGCAAAAAATTTCTAGGCACGTAAAAGTTTTCGATGTATTCTTGAACCCTTTCATATGTATGTTTAGGGCCTCGTAGGCCCATAATAAAAATTTTATGAATATGGATGAAAAGTTTTAAGTTTGAAAAGATATTTTATAGCCCGATAATGTATGTTTAAGCAAGTTAAGTCTGGTAATGCATCGTATCTTGTCCCGGTATTGGACACGGGTAAGGGGTGTTATATGCACCTGATCCTATCTTTTCCTTTGACCCATCAAAAAATAATTTTCATACTTCTATGTCTGGCATATGTCCCATATTTGCATTATATCAACACTTTCTTCTTCCAACTACACCTCTTCTAGGGCTTGAGAGTCTAATTTAGTTCTTTGAGTAGGGTTGGCTAAAAGAACATTCTATTATGATGCCAACCAAGACCTAAGCTTTGATTTTTTTTTTTTGGTGGAATTCCAACTCAAACTCGCTAAGTTTGATTCTCTACTTAATTAGTCTTCCAATTTATCTTACCTTTTCTAAGATTTCCTTCAAAAGTTGATCATAAAACATGTAAACAGGATGTGTCCAAAAGCATTAGCGAAGCTTATGTATTTATCACTTTCTTTACTTGGATGTAGTTGAGTTTGTCATTCCACAACAACCTACTTATATAATATACTAGCCTTTGGAGTAACTACTCATTTTTATCCAATATAATATTAATGATTTCATCTTATGTGTGAGGCACAATTATAAATGATAGCCAGGTAAAGGTGAAATTAATAATGGAAACAATCCAAGGTACCTCTTTTTTCTTCAAAGACTCTTGTAGGTGTCATTCAATTCATATATGGTTACTTTTTAAGGCCCTAAAATAAGGAAGGCACTTGACTACCAATTTTGAAATGAACTTATTGAGTACAGCTAACTTACCTTTGAATATTATTCATATGAGGATCGTTGATCTTTTCAAGATTAGCCTTTATCCCTCTTTGCGAGACCATAAACTTTGGAACTTTCTTACCCCAACTATGAAGGTGCATTTGACAGGGTTTAATCTCAAGTCATACCTCTTGAGAATGATTAAGACTTCAACTAGATCCTTCACATGTTGTTCCTTGGATGTGTTGTTTACCAACATATCATTCACATAAACCTCAATAGACATTTCAATTTTTTTATATACTGGATTTATGAGGTGTTGGTTTATTACCCACCATCTTTTAACCTAAAAGGTATGGCCTTGTAACAAATTAAACCTTCTTCAATGATAAAAATGGTTTTCTCCTAGTCTTCATACGCTAAGAGAATTTGATTATACCCTTAGAAGCCATTCGAAGAGCTTAGGTATTTATGCCTTGTTGAAGCATATACTATTTGGTTAGTGCTAAGAAAAGGAAAGATATCCTCTAAACAAGATTTGTTGAGGTTGATGAAATCGACACATGTAATGCCCCAAAAAGTTGAGTCTTTAATTTTTTTTTTCATGATATGTCACAAGTTGCTTGTCTGCTTCAGTGGCTAAGTGATTTGGGTGTGTTTGAGAGCATTTGAGAAGCCTGGACTCAAGTCTTGGCTTTTGCAAAACTTTTAACTTTGCTCTTAAATGAATTTGGACACTGGCAGGTAGGCCTAATAAATAATAGTGCTTGTTTTATGACGCAAAGAGAGCTTGTGGTCTAGTGGCAAGGTGGCGTGTTGAGTAACTAGGAGGTCTAAGGTTCAAGTCCTGGGTTGCACAATGGAGTGGTTATTTTGCTGCTTGAGTTGTGTAGCTAGTGGAGTTGGACTGAAACACAGCTAGTGGGAGTTTGAACTGGTCATGGAGAGATTCAATGAGGGATAAGGGGAGAGATTTTAGGAGGAAATCAAGGAGATAAGAGGGGAGGGAGTTGTGCCAAATTTGGACTCTGGCACTCAAGAATTCGGCCAAGAAGAGAATACTACTCATTTGGTTTTTCTCTCTTTGGCCGAATGTGGTAGGCTCTTTTGAGTTGTTTTTTTCCTCTGTTTGCTTTGGTATTCCTTTCACCTTTTGCTTTTGGTGTCGAATTTTGGCTAAAACTTCGAGTACCTCTCGGGTTTATTCCTTTTCTTTTCTGCTCTTTCCTTTACTTTCTTTTTTTTGGCCGAATAACCCATTGGCTCTCTCCTCTGCTGAAACCTCTTTTCTCCTCCCCTCTCCTCTTTACGGTTTCTTTTTGTCCTCTACTTTCCCAAACCTTGATCGATTAGTGTTGGGCAGTTCTTTCTCCATCTCTTTTTGATTAACTGTTTGTCAAATATTGCCTATCTCTCCCTCTTTATCTCTTTAATTGTGTTTTTGTCTTGACAACTATTTTCTGACGATTTGTATTCCTCGAGGAGTGAAAAAGTTTCAGGTAAGATTAAAGTCGTCGAAACCTTTCTCTCATCACTCAATCAAAGGTAAGTATGTAGGCTAGCATTCTAAAGTGTAGGCCGAATGCTTTCTACAATTCTGTAGGTTATCATGTGTGGATTTAAACCACATGAGTAAACAATCATTTTTAATAAAATCTGTTTGTAATATAGATATCCACCAAAAAGACTATAGTCAACCTTCGTCGGTGGTATAAATGGGCTAAGCCACATTAGTCTATCGAGGCAAGTGTTAATTTTGGTTTTAGTTAAGGAAGTAAAAGAAAGGGATTAACCCTATTGTTCAGTGACTAATGAAAGCTTTGTATAAATATAGGTTTTGGTGCTCGTGGAACTTGGAGCAGTTGCGTAAACAGGTGTGTAAATAGCTCACTATAACTATAAAAAGGCAAAACTTGAAAAATTGAAAACGCGGCATTTGAGACCATACGAGCGTACGATCGCTCATGTGGTAAGCCAAACCCACGAAACGTAGGCGATAGACTGTAGAGGCCTCTATAAGTATTCTCATAGGCTTAGGTCGTATTGGGCCATGTTGGGCCGAAATGGGTCGTGTGGGCCCAATGGGCTCGTAGGCCTACACAGATGAAATCCATAATTTATGGCATATGCTAGACTGGGCTATGTAGGTCACATAGCCGTGGCAAAATATGGGCTGAATGGGCCGTACGAGCGTGTGGGCCCATTTGGGCCGAGTAATGGGCTTTGCGCCCATTTGCACTATTATGACTGTTTAGGTTACTGAAGTCACTCGAGGTGACTGCGGACCTCCCGAGAGGTCGATATCTGCACTGAGACCCTAAAGTAGGTAAATGACCACAATACCCCTAAAGGGTCAAATAACTATTTTACCCCAATAGATGGAAATGACGGTTATATCCCTAATGGTAGGTTAATTGATGTGTTCATGATTTATATATGACTGTTACTGAGTCTGACATTCTGCATATACGTATGATCTATGACATGACATACTGCATGGGGTTGCGATACTGTTATGGAGGAAGTATACTGTACTGGTGGTTTTGCCACATATTCTGTTAGTGGCAGCTTTGCTACAATATCTTGGCGATTTTCTTTGCAATATCTTGGCGACTTTCTTTGCGATAAAGGTGTGTTGGCCTGGTGGGTCAATTTTATCCCCACATGGTGTATTGGTGGTACGGAATGGTGTGTTGGCTGGATTAGGATGAGTTACGTTATTACACTATATTGTTACTATATTGGGTTAAGGCCCACACTGTTACTGTGTTGGGCTAAGGCTCGCACTGTTAATGTATAGGGCTCAGGCCCAAACTGGTACTGCATGTTGCATACTGACTAACTGGTAGGGGATTACACAATGAGTTTTCGTAAACTCTCTCTTTCTTTTTTACTGTACAGGTAATCCTCAGCCATAGGCGATTTGATGCTGGGAGGGACTCAGAGGTGGCCACACTACTGCAGCTATTTTACACTACTTTTACTTAATTTTAAAATTTATGTTGGGATTTTTTATGTAATAAGGCCATTTATGTTTGTTTAAATTTTTAATTGTGCTTTTCTTATTTACTTAGAATTGCTAGTTTAAGAGAAGACAAATTTTCAAAATAATTAACTGCTTTCAAAGACACGAAAGTTAAATATTAGATTTTTCCAAAAGCTTCCGCGACATTAAATCAATCTATTACAATAATAATGGATAATAGTACAAACGTTTTTGACTCGATGATTTGTTAAATACCAATAATAGAGTTTTGCATTTGGAAACGACTTTTACAAACAAGTCAAATTTTTGAAAGACACTTCACTATGACACGCCAAATTTGGCCATAACATCTAGGCCGAGTTAGGGGTGTTTCATTTAGTGGTACCAGAGCCCGATTGCAAAACTCGACTGTAAAATAGGTTTAAAAATATTTGGAATTTCTGGAAAACTGTTATTGAAGTGTTTTGGAAGGTTTACAAGTGTGGCACACTGAGTCTCCAGTGTCAAATCCATAAGTTTTCTTTATACTATAGACTACGTGAACTAAAATACACTGAGAGAATACTATAGATAGTAGGACTATACTAAAACTCTTTAGTTAGAGTAAACTGAGACTGTAGGAAACTAGAAACTATAGGGAGACCTTGACTTGCGGAAACAAAATTTTTATTACTGCTTTTCATAAGCCATCTATTAATAATTACTGGAATTACAAACTAATACATAAAACTTCGTAAATAGATAATACGTTATTTGATATGAGCACTAGAGGTACTCCTAGAAGGGGTTGATAAACCGTAAAAGTAACATATTCTAGGTCCACATTTAGTATGTTTTTGGATAATTTAGCCCTTGATTTATGTAAAAAGGTGCTTTTAATCCTTTCTTTTCATGTTTATACTCGCACCCGAGGATGAAAAGCAAAAGCGGGCCAATTTGAGGATGAAAAGAACGACTGAAGCAAGACACGGCCATGCCACAATTAAAATGGGCCAATTTGGGCAATTTCAAAACTTAGAAATCAACACGACTTTCTAAAGGACACCTAAGTGTCTTGAAAGCCAAAGAGCTAAAGCTAGGCAGTCAATTAGTGGAATGACTCAAGATATCCATTGATCCAAAATTAACTAAGATATAGGAATCTAAACCCTTTAGATACGATGAAACCTAGATGAATGTTGTTATTTGATTTCTATTCTAGGGGCTTAATCCAAATCCGATTATTATAGATCTAATATAATTAAGTAGAGTTGATTGAACGCCTAGATAGGGTTACAAGAATGAGGGAATCCACGTTCCACTAATTAACCTAATTAACCTAGGTTAGATGTTATCCACCTCGAGAGATGGTTTAATATAGGTTAGGGAGTCCTATGGATCAAGCTAAGTAAAGAAGTCATATGGTTTAGGGTTAGGTAATAAGTGAAGTCTAGGTGGATTCTTCCTGAGGGTATCGTCGTGATCAACTGAGTTTTTCATCAAGTTATTTCCAAATTCATTCTCTTTTATCTTTGTGTCCTTAGCTTAGTCATCGTCAATTTAGTTTAAAACAACTTCACTCTATTTTTAAGGAGAAACAAAAAAAAAAGTGAGTATTAGTACTTCTAGTTCCTTTGGGTTCGATAATTCGGTCTTGCCTAAGCTATACTACCATTCGATAGGTACACTTGCCTTTAATCGTTGTCAAAGTTAGTTTCCAGGTTCGGTCACATTCATTATAAATTTTAAAACTTGATAGAGACACGATCAGGGGTATACGAGGTCGTGGTAGAGGCCAAGGAGGTTCTAAGGCTATGTCTTCGACATTAGGCCACATGCCCAATGTTGAGTCTAGGGAGGCACCAACTTCACCGATGACTGAGATGGGATCATGCGATTGAGCAGCTGGGGATGATGCACTATCCCAAGCTATGCTTCGCATTCTGGAATCTTTAAGGGTCATACTGGTCCTGTGGGCCGTGGGTTGATTTCAGAACGACTCCAGTTGAATGGAGCAAAAATATTTAGGGATATTTCTGAAATAGCCCCTAATGTGGCTGAATACTGGTTGGAAGCCACAGAGAGAATAATGGATGACTCGACTGCACCTCTAAACAAAAACTAAAAGGTGTGGTGTCTTTACTAGGAGACGAGGCCTATCAGTGGTGGCTTACTGTGAGAGAGGGTACTTAAGCCGACCGGTTAACGTGAGATTTCTTTAAGGCGGTATTCTAAGAAAAGTATGTGGGAGCAAGTTATGTGGACTCCTGAAGAAGGAAATTTCTGAGTTTGACCCAAGGGAATAAAATTGTGGCAGAATATGAGGCAGAATTCCTACAACTAAGTCGTTATGCTCATGGGACAGTGGCAACTGAATATGAACACTGTGTGTGATTCGAAGATGGCCTCCGAGATGAGTTACGAGTCTTAATAGCTCCGTAGAGGGAGCGAGATTTTGCTGCCCTAGTAGAAAAGGCAAAAATCATCGAGGACATGAAGTGCTCTGAGCGCCAGAACCGTGAGAAGGATAGGGGAAGATATAAGAGGAATTCAGAGCCATCAAGTGCTTCTTGAAGGCCTAAAAAGATGGCCAGTTTGATGGGCCAGTTCGAGCTGGGCTTCCTATTACAAGACCACAATCTTGTGCTGATTGTGGGAGACATCACCTGGGTGAGTGTTGGAAGAAGATTGGGGCATGTTTCAAATGTGGGTCCATAGAGCATCAAGTCAAGAATTGTCCTCAGAGGTCTATTTAGATGCAAGCTACAGATCAGGGTTATGTCTAGCTAATAAGAGGTGGTTAATAGCCACCGAGAGATAGTAGGCAAGCCAGGGGTGGAAATGATGTAGGACGACGTCGTGGAGCACCAGGTAGAAGTACTGGTAACATTGAGGTGAGGAAGCCAGCACTGGTCTATGCTGCTCATCGCCGAGAGGATGGTGACACTCCAGATGTTATAATCAGTACGTTCCTAATTCATAATATACCTTACATTGCTCTGATTGATATAGAGTTTAAGCATTCATACATTGCATGCACTGTGTCTGGCACCTTGGGTATCATGTGTGAGAGTACTGTTAATGAGATAACTGTGTTAAGTCCACTGGGATAGTCAGTAAGAGTAGACAAGTTGTTCAAAGATGTGCCCCTAGAGGTTCAAGGAGTTATATTTCCAGCAGATTTGATGGAGCTACCGTTTAGTGAATTCGACCTAATCTTGGGGATGGATTGGCAGGTAAAACACCGTGCAAGTTTAGATTGTGCTGTTAAGAGTATGGTGTTGAAGACTACGGATGATGAGGAGGTGGCTGTGATTGGGGAGTGAAGGGACTTTCTGTCTAATGTGATCTCTGCATTAAGGGCCGAAAAACTGGTTCACAAGGGTTGTGAGGCGTTTCTAGCCTATATTGGTGTGTCTGATTCTAAGGTTCCTTTGTTAGAGATATCATAACGGTTAAGGATTTTTCTGATGTATTTTCTGATGAGCTCCTTAGGTTGCCTCCGAACCTCGAAGTGGAATTTGGTTTTGAGCTCCTGCCTGGAACAGCTCTAGTGTCCATTGCTCCTTATAGAATGGCATTGGAGGAGCTAGTGGAGTTAAAAGCACAAATTCAAGAATTGCTGGATCGAGGATCCATTCAACCTAGTATGTTTCCATAGGGAGCACCAGTGTTATTCATAAAAAAAAGGATGGGTCTATGTGCATGTGCATCGATTATCGATAATTGAATAAACTGACTATCAAGAATAAGTATCCATTGTCGAGAATAGATGATTTATTTGATCAGCTGCAAGGAGCTTCAGTTTTCTCTAAAATAGATCTTCGCTCTGGGTACCATCAGTTGAGAGTTAAGGAGGCTAATATGTATAAGACTGCGTTTAGGACTCGTTGTGGTCATTACAAGTTCCTAGTAATGTCATTTGGGCTGACAAATGCACCAGCTGCCTTCATGAACCTGATGAACCCAGTATTCCAGCCCTACTTGGATCGATTCGTAGTGGTATTTATAGACGATGTCTTAGTGTATTCAAGAACCGAGGATGAACATGATGCACACCTTTGAATTGTTCTACAAATTTTAAGGGAGAAACAACTATATGCTAAGTACAGCAAGTGTGACTTCTAGTTGCGATAAGTGACATTTTTGGGTCACGTAGTATCTGCCGAGGGGATTAGGGTTGATCCTCCTCAAAAAATTAAAGTCGTAATAGATTGGAAACCATCTAAGATCGTTTTGAGATTCGAAGCTTTCTGGGTTTGGCAGGGTATTACAAACATTTTGTTGAGGGGTTTTCCTTGATTGCTGCACCTATGACTAAGTTGCTACATAAAGAGGTACCTTTTAACTGGACTGATAAGTAGCAAGAAAGTTTTGAGAAACTGAAGAAAGTTTTGGCTAAGGCCCCTGTCTTGATACAGCCAGAGTTTGGGGAGGAATTCACTATCTATAGTGATGCATCACACGTTGGTTTTGGTTGTGTGTTGACGTAAGAGGGTAAGATGGTTGCTTATGCATCTCGCCAGCTGAAGCCTCATGAGGCTAATTACCCTACTCATGACTTGGAGTTAGCCGCGATGATATTCGTACTAAAATTTTAGAGGCACTATTTATACGGTGAGAAGTGTATTATCTACACAGATCACAAGAGCCTCAAGTACCTCCTCACTTAGAAGGAGCTGAATCTTAAGCAGCAAAGATATATAGAGTTGCTTAAGGATTATGATTGCTTGATTGAGTACCACCTTGGTAAGGCTAACATGGTAGCTGGTGCACTGAGCCGTAGGGCTGTATCTGATTTGAGAGCAATGTTTGCTCGTCTCAGCTTGTTTGATGATGGTAGCTTGTTGGCTGAGTTGCAAGTTAGATCGACATGGACTGAACAGATTAAGAGTTAACAGTTGTTGGATGAGTCACTGGTTCCTCATTTCTGACAGGTCGAGAATGGGAAAACTTCAAATTTTGGGCTGAATGGTAAAGGAGTACTGTGTTTCTGTGGGAGAGTCTGTGTACTGAGGGATGTTAATTTGAGGCAGTCTATACTGTAGGATATGCATAGTAATCCATATGCTATGTATCCTAGTGAAAACAAGTTATATCGAGATCTTTGTGAACTATACTAGTGGCAAGGACTGAAACGTGAGGTTACTGATTTTGTAAGTAAGTGCTTGACGTGCCAGCAAGTTAAAGCTGAGCATCAGTTGCCTTCAGAATAACTGCAGCCAGTTAAGATTCCACTTTGGAAGTTGGAGAGGGTAACTATGGATTTTGTGAGTGGGCTGCCCTTAACGCCTACTAAGAAGGATTCGGTATGGGTTATTGTAGACCGATTGACTAAATCAGCCCATGTTATACTAGTCTACAATGATTACTCGTTACAGAAGCTGGCAAAGTTATATGTGGCTGAGATTGTGAGACTGCATGGGGTATCGATTTCCATTATATCCGATAGAGACCCTCGATTCACATCTCGATTCTGGAAGAAATTACACGAGGCTTTGGGTGCTAGGTTGAACTTGATCTTGTGTTCCATCCTCGATGGATGGTCGATCGAGAGGGTGATTCGAATCTTTGGAGGACATGTTAAAAAGTGTGTAATTGATTTTTAAGGCAGCTGGGAAGACTTTGCAGAGTTCGCGTATAATAATAACTATCAGTCCAGTATTCAAATGGCACCGTACGAGGTGTTATATGGTCGTAGGTGTCGTACTCTTACTTGTTGGACTGAGTTGGGCGAGCGACGAGTTTTGGGGTCAGAGTTAGTTTCTGATACCAAAAAAAAAGGTAAAACTAATTCAAGACCGGTTGAAGGAAACATCCGATAGGCAGAAGTCTTACATGGATCTTAAATGCCGAGAGATTGAGTATTCTGTGGGGGGACTTCGTATTTCTCAAGGACTCCCCCTGGAAAAAGATACTGAGGTTTGGGCGGAAGGGTAAGCTTAGCCCTAGGTTCATTGGGCCTTACCGTGTACTTAAGCGTGTTGGACCGGACACCTATCAACTTGAGTTGCCTCCATTAGACCAAATTCACGATTTGTTCCACGTCTCCATGCTAAGGCGTTATCGCTCTGATCCCACACATATAGTACTAGTCGAGGAGATCGAGGTTAGGCCAGATCTGACCTTTGAGGAGGAGCTAGTGCAGATATTGGACCGTGAGGTTAAAATACTGAGAAAGAAATCTATTCCACTAGTCAAAGTGATTTGGCACAATCATAGTTCAAAGGAAGCCACGTAAGAACCTGATGAGGCGATCCATCGGCAATACCCCCATCTCTTCTAACCAGTTAAATTTTGAGGCCAAAATTTTTTTAAGGAGGGTAGAGTTGTAACGCCCCAAAAAGTTGAGTCTTTAATTTTTTTTCATGATATGTCACAAGTTGCTTGTCTGCTTCAGTGGATAAGTGATTTGGGTGTGTTTGGGAGTGTTTGAGAAGCTTGGGTTCAAGTCTTGGCTTTTGGACAAAACTTTTAACTTTGCTCTTAAATGAATCTGGACACTAGCAGGAAGGCCTTATAAATAATAGTGCTTGTTTTATGATGCAAAGAGAGCTTGTGGTCTAATGGCAAGGTGGCGTGTTGTGTAACTAGAAAGTCTGAGGTTCAAGTCATGGATTGAACAATGGAGTGGTTATTTTGTTGCTTGAGCTGTGTAGGTAGTGGAGTTGGACTGAAACATAGCTAGTGGGAGTTTGAACTGGTCATAGAAAGATTCAATGAGGGATAAGGGGAGAGATTTTAGGAGGAAATCAAGGAGATGAGAGGGGAGGGAGTTGTGCCGAATTTGGACTCTAGCACTCAAGAATTTGGCCAAGAAGAGGATACTGCTAATTTGGTTTTTCTCTCTTTGGTCGAATGTGGTAGGCTCTTTTGGGTTGTTTTTTCCTCTGTCTACTTCGGTATTCCTTTCACCTTTTGCTTTTGGTGCCGAATTTTGGCTAAAACTTCGAGTACCTCTCGGGTTTGTTCCTTTCCTTTTTTACTCTTCACTTTACTTTCTTTTCTTTTGTTTGGCCAAATAACCCTTTGGCTCTCTCATCTGTCGAAACCTCTTTTCTCTTCCCTTCTCCTCTTTGCAGTTCCTTTTCTTTACGAGACAAGTGTGATTTTTACAAAGGTTTTTGATTTGATAATTTATGTTATATAAGAGATTTATTAAGTTCAAGTGGTTTTAGAAAATGAGGTATTGGGGCCTTGTTTTTATAAATTGAGCCGTAAATATTTTTATAAATATTTATGGAGTGTCATTAAAGTGGTATTAAAGTTTCATTAAGAAATATTAACGTTTTGATAGTTAATTAATTAAAAGGACCAAATTAAAAAAAAGTACATTCCGAGACTCTATTCCTGTAAATTGGACTCATAAATATTTATTAAAAATATTTACGAAGTTAGTTGTGTAGTTAATTAGGTTTTGGTTAAGTGATTTTGCATGAATTAAGAGTAATTAGGTATAAGGACTAAATTGCATAAGGTTGAGAGTTGAATTATAGATTAAAGAAAAATTAAAGGGACTAAAGAAGCAATTATGCCATTGCCTTTAGTTGAGGCAGCATAAGTTGTAATATAATATATATTGTATAAAATATATTTACTTAATATGTAAGTATATATATTATATTATTATAATAATAAAATAAATAAGTAATCAAAGAAATAGAAAAAGAAAGAAAGCCAAAGCGAAAAATAGAAAGAAAAGGGAGAAAGAAGGAGACGAAGGGCTAAAGGCTAAGTGCTAAGGGCTTCAAAAGTTTCCAAGCTCAATTGGTTAGTCAATTTAGTCCCCTTTTTTTTGTAATTTTTATGTTTTTGGAATCTTGGTGTTAAATACTACCCGACCCATGTCAAAATTTTAGAAATAATTGAGTTTTTAAATTTTGTTTATGTTGAATAATTTTAGTATTAGGGACTAAATTGATAGGTTTTCAAATTAGAAATGAAAAATGATTGAATTGTAGAATAAATTGTAAATTTTGAGTAATAGGGACTAAATTGTGAAAATTTCAAATTTTGGGGATTTAAGTGAAATTAGAGAGTTAAATCTAGTTTAAAGTGGAAATTAAATAAAAATATAGAATTGATTGTGAAGAAATAAAATTAGTCTTGATTTAGGGACTAAATTGGAATCTAGACAAATGTTGAGTAAAAACTTGAAATATTCAATATTCAATATGAAATTTAAATTGTATTGTATTGATTAATTTTAATTGTTTTAATTCTATAGCTAATGTCGTATCGAAATCATCGACTAAAAAGGGAAAAGATAAAGTCGACGAGTAACAGCTCGGAATTCATGGTTTGTATTTCTATAATACGAACTTAGCTGTTAACTGTTATAATTCAATTTTATATATATGGTAAGTGTTGAGGTGAGAATTATTTTGTTTTGCAATTGAAATGGATTGTTTCATCATCTGATGAATTTATTGAATTTATATTGATTATTTGAATTGAAATGAATATTGATTGTATTGGAAAAGTGAATCGGAAACCTATTAATTGTATAGGGCTAAGTCAGATATAGATGGCATATCATAGGATTGGAAGAGTTTAGGGATTTCTTCGACTTCGAGTCGATGAGACATTGGGTGTCAATTTACTACTTCAGATTAATTTGATGAGGCACTAGGTGCCAATTTACTTCGGTTTAGCCGATGAGACACTGGGTGCAAATTATTACTTCGAATTATCCGATGAGGCACTGGGTGCCAAACTGGTGTGTTTTGGTTGGATCCATGTATCGTCCGAGTCCGAGTCGTGTTAATAGGGAAAATGAATAATAAAGTTTTATAATTGATATTGAGATGGCATGGTATGAGAAATGAAAGTGAAATAGTGAATTGAAAATAGAATGTGAAATATTGAATATATGAGTTATATAGTCATGAAATGAATATAGAATGGATAATGCAATTGTATAATGGAATGTGAAATAAATTGTGAAAAGCTATTTATATAGTATGTATGAGAATTGAGATATTTGTGAAACAAATGAAATATGATATGGATGTTGTAATATTTAAATGTTAATATGTGTTTATATTTCAATTGTATATTTGTAATTTCTTATATTTAAATATTCGGATTACAGAAATACCACTAAGTTTTACTCAGCGTACGGTTTTGTTTTCCGTGTGCAGGTTAGGCACTTAATTTTGATCATTGATTCAGCCTCCAATAACGATCCTAAACTCAAATGTGGTGATGTTTATCCTTTGTGTCGGCATGTACCTAGGGTGTCTAAACAATAGTCATTTTGTGGTTTGATTGTAAATGAGGTTATAAGTTTAATTTTAGTTGGTTTTATACATATAATTATGTGTTTGTTTTTGAAGCCATATTATGGCATGGTAAATTAAACTAAATCTAGATAGGTGCATATGAATTTAATTCTATGTTTAAGTGCTCATGAACTAGGCAAAATTGATTTGGATTTGATATGTTTATAATTTGGATTAAAATGATGCTTTGATGGCTTGTTTTGATGATATGAAATGTTTGAAATTTCTATCTGTTTGATCTGTAAACTCTGATAATGCTCCGTAACCCAGTTCCGGCGAGGGATACGAGTTGGGGGTATTACACATCCATTAAGGTCTTAATTCCTTTAGTGGCGACAATGGATCCTTGGATATATTCTCACAAACTTTCACCTTTTTCTTGCTTGGTGTTAAAAGGAATGTTCAAGTTCTTTTTTGTGATGATATTAATGAAGTGGTGGCCCTCAAACTGGAAAGCTAGCTCATTGAAGCTACCAATAGATCTAACCAAAAGTGTTAGGAACCAACTCTTAGCTTATTTTTGCAACGTTTTAGCGAACAAATTGCATTTAAAGGCATTAAAGGCATTCATAATCATCATGTAGCTATTGTACTAATATAAATGGACCCTCTAGTCTTCCATTTTGTAATAAGTTTCTTTTGGCATCTTGAAGGAATCCAAGATCAACTCCAATGCGACCCATATAGTTAATGGAACGTGGGCATACTGAAAAGGTGAAGCCTTTCTAAGCTTTCCAATACACTAATATATTTCTCTTCTCATTACTTTCATTTTTTGCTCAAGCAGGGAGCTTGCTATCACCATACCTCCCATTCTTAGGCCACATTCAAAGTCTGTTCTTCCCACTCTCATAGGGTGATCCCTTTGCCCAGCTACTAATAAAGTTGCTTCGTTGTGCCTTAGCGCCACATGCACCAATTTTGGTGGCCTCATTCCACCCTAAGCTAACAAATAGTCCATGCATTTTGTTATATGGTGTAATGCACTCAACCTAACCCGATTCACCTAGTCTGGATCTCAGGTGTTACCACACATAATACTTAACAATTTAACAAATAGTTTACAAACTCACAATTCTCTAATTATTTTAATTAACAAATTTAACATATGAAAACAAAAAAAAGCACTATACAATAACTTGTTACATTAAAACTTGAAATGTATATATATATATATATATATATCTTTACAACATAGTAGATTATTAAAAGCAGACTCATAAAATATAATCCTAGACTATGCCACAAATCTATTGTATGCATAATAGCCCACTTCGCTCGTAATCTTGGCATACACTTGGCATCGTTCCTCTTGGTGCAAACCTAAACCAATCCCTCTTGGCGCAAACCCAAACCTTACACCTGAAACAATAATAAACACCATAAGAGAACTTAGTGAGCTTTATCACAAAATTACCTTAGGGACATTAAATTTTCTTGTGATTACTTCTATGTGACAACCTTACTTATAAACTATTTGGTTCGGGCAGATACCACTACAGTTTTATTCACATATGTACGCTAGCTATCATACTCTTAAGATACCAATTATAGTTAATTGGATACTGAAGATTCTTTAATAAATTTCTTGATTTTCTATGTTGCTTACGTACTTCTCAACAGAACAGATCTTCATAATCAATTTCATATAGACGAGTCTAATATTTAAGGAACAAATCTTCATAATCAATTTCATATAGACCAGAGTCTAATATTTAAGCTCTACTCAGATCGATAGTTCCCAGACATAGTTCTTGGGCGGATACATAATATTTGAGGAATTCTTACACTGAACTGCCTAACAACAAACAATTAACCAACTCATTTTTTAACTCAATATCTTTCAAATCCACATTTATGATATACTAAAAAGACAGATCAGAAGAATTTCTCATCGATTTCGTTCAAAAATACAATTACTCAGAATACCCATGTTCCAGATTTCATAGAACTTCAGAAGGAGTCCTTATATCCCAGACATAACCTTGATATGACAGGTTCCAAGAAATCTGATTCAATCATTTCATAACCTAGTCGAACTCACAATGAAAAATCCTTAGATCTCACATAGATGCACCCATACATATCCCACATTTTCAGATTTTCAAAGCGGAAACCCATATCATCATACAAATACACAATTCTTTTCAATAACTTATTCAATTAATTTACAGATCTTACTCAACCTTTGACCTTGAGTATAATAGCACCTTATCTTAGCCGTACTTATTACAGAGCTAACAAACCTATTCATATCTTACCAGTCGTTCTTAACAGATCACACCATTCAAGCCAAACAAAACACACTCTATAGGCATCATAGAGAATCTCGTGTTTACTATCCCGATGGACTTCAAAGAAGATGCCATGGGTTTCTCCCTCATAGTATTATATAAAGTTTCATGTATCATGATATGCCATTTCAATTTACACATTACCTGTAACAGCCTATTTTTAGTGATGCTTGAAATAGTGGTTCCAATACCACAATTTCAATGAGTGAGTTACTATTTTAATATTTGTTTAATGTCAACGGGATTATATTAAGGCCGTATTAAAGTTTCATTAAGAAATTTTGGAGTTTACATGGTTAATTTGATAAAAGGGATTAAATTGAAAATTGTGTAAAAGTCAAATTCTATTAGTTAAAATGGTTAAATGGCTATGGAAAGGAAAGCTAATGGACTAATATAGTAGTTATACCATCCTTAATGTTAGTGGCTAGGTTCATATTTGGATTAATCAAAAGGTTAAAATTGTAAATTGGTAAATAAAATGAAAAATAAGTAAATAAAAGATAATAGAAAGATGACATCTTCTTCATCTTTGTTACAAAACCTAAATAGCCATTAAAGGAGGAGGATAATTCAGCCAAGGCTTGTTTCACATGCATGGTATGATTTTGTCTCCCATTTTTAATTATTTTTATGTTTTTAAATTCATATTCGCTTCATCTAGCTAGCCCGAGGGTTAATTGGTAAAATTGTTAAAGGTTGAGGGGCTTTTCATGAATGTTTTTGAATGTGTTCTGATGTTAGTTGATGGATTATTTATCTTTTTGTAAAATAAACATGTTTTATTAAGTGATTTTTGTTGAATTTTAGAAATGGGGATTAAATTGTTAAAAGTATAAATCCCTGGGTTTTGTTATGAAATTTTGATAATAATGGGTTATTTTAAGGTTCACATTGATTAATTTGGATTTGGTTAAAATAGTTATATTTTAAGTTATGAGCTTAAGGACTAAATTGTGAAAAGTCCAAGTATTAGTGGCAATTTTGTAATTTAGCATAAATATGATATATGGATTGAATTGAATATTAGAAGAACTTCATTGAATGAAATTATTTATTTAGATCAAGATAAATCACATTCGGACTTAAATAGAGGAAAATTTAAAGCTCCAATTAGTTCGACTCTACTACTACGACCCTAATTATCGAGGTAAGTTTGTATGAATTATGATCGTTTTAATATTAGTTAAATTGACTATTTGCTATGTTGTTTTAATATAAATGAATCTATATATAAATGTATCCATGTTATGATGAAGTAACAGATAACGAATCCGGTTGAACCTTAAGAATTCTTAGGAAATTACATGGCATTAGGGATTTGATGTTTCGGATGCTAGTATTAAATGTCCTACCGATGGTTGAGGTCCTGCATTTGTTGTAGATTCTCCACAGCTCATGTGATCAGCATTCTGTTGCTTACATTCTAACCCACAGCTCGTGTGAGTAGGCCCATTTTACAGCTCATGTGAGCATTGATGTAAAATAAAGGTTGAGGTTATATAGAAAGGCACACTATGTGTGAGCATTCCAGAGTATCTGATATAATTCTAGATGGTTCAACAGGTAAGAAAAGGAAATGAAATGGTAAGTATGCAAATGGAATGAATCATGATCTTATGAAAAGGTTGATGAATTCAATGATGTATTTGTATATGAAAACTACTTATCTTATGGTTGAATTCATTTGTATCATGGACAAGTGTACTGACTTGTGAGTTTGATTATGTTGTATAGGCTTATACTAAGCTTATGGCATTAGTAATGACTTATACTTAATCCATGAATTGTATAAATGAAATGGTAAGTTATGTTTAAGTTTATACGAGCTTTCTAAGCACTCGTTGCTTACATAGTTACTTTTCTTTTTTTATAGATTATCAGAAGCTTGATCGGTTGGAAGCTCGTCAGAGACCTATCACACTATCCAGAAACCATTTCGGTAGTTCTTGAGTATTTTGGTCAAGGTTAATAATGACATGTATAGGACCTTTGTAATGTATGTTTTGGTATGTTCAAGCTTTTGAAGTTATGTTGGTTTAGTGCACTTTAATGTCTTACCAAGTTATTTCTTATTGGTTATTTTTAAGTACTTGTAAATAAGGTTCTTTTGGTATGTTTTGGTGGCTTGAAAATAATCATTAAGGTAGTGCTTGTGGTGTTTAGGGGCCTAAATAATCATTAAGGTAAGGGTAATCACCTCTTTTAGATACAAGGTTATGGTAGAATGGCCTAAGACTCTTACTAATATAATTAAACCAATTGTAGGGATGCCATAGCCCATTGAAGGGAGCTTTGAGTTTGTTTTCCTAAGGTAAAGAGGTAAGTGACATTTGGCCATAGGCCTTGATTATGAGTGATTGTGCAATTTTTAACATGTGTTTTGGTAGGGATTTTGAAGACTCAAGTGATATTTCGGGATTTTGGTAAGTAGGGTGGCTGAATAAGTCACATTCGGCCAAGGGCCATTTGTTAAAGAAATTTATATATCTAAAACTAATATGTGCCAAGGATTAGGGGCTAATTAAGGCTTGGGTTTGGTTGGAAACCAAATCGGCAACCAAGGTGAGTGTTATTTCAAGTACAACAAATCCTTGGATTATTTGGTTTGGCGAATAGGCCTAATGTCCTAACCATGATTATTGGCGATTATAGGTCAAGAGATCTAGCATCGTAGAGTCGAATCTTGGGATCTAGGAATTTCGGTAGAAAGCAGAAAATTCGACTTGTTGTGTTTAGAGGCCTAAATAATCATTAAGGTAAGGGGTAATCACCTCTTTTTGGTACAAGGTTATGGCCGAATGGCCTAAGACTCTTACTAATATGATTAAACCGATTGTAGGGAGGCCATAGCCGATTGAAGGAGCTTTAGGATTTGTTTTCCTAAGGTAAAGAGGTAAGTGACATTCGCCATAGGCCTTGATTATGAGTGATTGTGCAAGCCGATTTTTAACATGTGTTTTTGTAGGGATTTTGAAGACTCAAGTGATATTTTGGGATTTCAAGGTGTAAGTAGGGTAAGTGAATAAGTCACATTCGCCAAGGGCCATTTGTTAAAGAAATTTATATATACTGAAACTAATATGTGCCATGGATTTAGGGCTAATTAAGGCTTGGATTTGGTTGGAAACCAAATCGACAACCAAGGTGAGTGTTATTTCAAGTACAACAAATCCTTGGGATTATTTGGTTTGGCCGAATAGGCCTAATGTCCCTAACCATGATTGTTGGCCGATTATAGGTCAAGAGATCTAGCATCGTGGTCGAATCTTCTGGATCTAGGAATTTCGGTAGAAGCAGTGTGTAAAATTCACTACACACTTTATTAATAACATGACTATTTTGTTGCCTTGTTAATAAATATGATAGTGATCTATGATACATGCTTGTGGGCTTAAGCATGGACTCGGTAAGTCCCTATCGTAATCTTTGATATATGATTTTGTATGCCATCACATGTTGTTAAATGCCATGCCTAAATACATGATATATGATAATTGATATGTGAGCATGATGATGGTGGGATTGATAAGAGGAGGGGGATGATTTTATGGACTGTCGCCAGTGGTTTTGACCACAAGATGGGTTGGCCCCATCAGTTTATTTGTGACCTATAGTCATCAGTGGTTTTGACCACACCGATTGATAAATTGCACTAAGTCCCAGTGGTTTGGTACCACCAGTGGTTTTGACCACACTTGATAAATTGTGACCTATGGTCATCAGTGGTTTTGACCACACGATGGGTTGGCCCTATCATTTATTTTGTGACACTAGTCACCAGTGGTTTTGACCACCAGTGGTTTTGACCACCAGTGGTTTTGACCACACGGGGTAGAAAAGGAGTATGGATGGTTAGCTGGGTTGCATGTGCATTTTTATTAATAAATTGTGTGTGAGTTGTATGTTTCTGGGTGGGGGATTTACACACTGAGTCTTGGTGACTCACCCCCTTCCATTACCATTTTGCAGATGAGTAGATCGCGGAGATGGAGCCGGAGAGGACTCGAGGCGGTCATGCTTATCGATGAATTTGAATTTATTTTATTATAGTTAATAATATTTACTTCTAAGTCTTTTATTTTGGGATTGTAATAAGGCGTTATTTATTCTTTGGATGCTATCTTTGGATGCTATTTTATTTTACTTATGTTATGATACAAATGAATTTACAAATGTTAAGTAAACCGGTTAAAAGTAACTTTTTCCAACTTAATAACTTCTACGGATTTTTCAAAGATGTTACCATCGGGTAACAAAATTCACCAAGTCAATTATAACCTTGACGATTTTAAAATTTTAAATGATCAAATGTTTTCAAGGCTTTCAACACAACCATGATTATAATAAGCCCAACTAAGTTTTCAAACACCATTTCAAAACCTTTGCCATATTTTAACCAGTTTTCACCAGAAAATCAATGTCTTTCAAAACGCTTTTACTCCGTGACATACCAGATCCGGTCAGGGCTCATGGGCCGGGTTTGGGGTGTTACACAAATGGTCATGTGTGGTAGTTAATTGAACTAGGCTATTATACTTGGGAATATGCAATATTGACTTGTTTTGGTAAGTGATGTTTTTGATATATTTGTGGTTCCTTTGAATGGTATATTGGTTAGATGAATTAGGGTGTTTGAATTGGCATGTTTATGTGTATTTGAATGATGTTTAAACCCCTTGATTGTGTGCCCAAATGGTTTCAATGATTAGGTATGAATTGGACTCGAAATGGCTTGATTTTAGGACAAATTTTGGGTTCGCACAGCCTAGGACACGGGTTGTCACACGGCCATATGACACACACAACATAGTGACACGGTCTTGAGTCATTTAAAATTTCTTAGTGTTTCAAGTCAGTGAGTTACACAGCCTAGCACAAGGCTTGCCGTATGGCCTTGTGTCGCAACTCAGAGAGTTACACGGTCATGTAACCTTACTCAGTAAGTTATACGGGTGAGGACACGGGCTGGGACATGGCTGTGTGTCCCTTTATTCGAATGTTACACGTCTTGGGCTATGTCACACGGCTTGGCCACATGGTCGTGTGCCTATTTTTAAATTTTTTCATCTTTTTCTTAAAACTTTTGTTTTGTTTCAAATTAGTCATGAATTGCTTCTAAGCTATTTTTAGGCGTCAAAGGCTCGATTCAGGGACAAAATGCATACGAATGAATGGTTTACAATGAATTTTATTTATTTTATGTTATAATTTTAAATGATTTTTGGTCGAACGGTAATACTCTGTAACCCTAATCCAACGACGAAGACGGGTTAGAGGTATTACATTACCAAAGGCTACACCATGAACATCCATACAGTCATATCATATCATGCCATGGGTCTTAACCACATGGTCTTATACACATTCACGTATCATGTTCTATCATTCCAGTTTCTCTTACTAAAGGCTACACCATGAATGGTTCCAATTCATACCAAGTTGCCATGGGTCTATACCTCACGGTCTTACACCCGTTTCTAATTTGTGATATGCCAATCTGGTTAGCAATAGAACTGCCCTACTAGAGGTTTCAAAATGGAGCATTTCTCATTTCTTACTTACCTAGATGTGACCGTATTCTAGACTGACATTCTTTTCGTGTCACAACTATATAACATTCTTACCAATCAGTATTCTTCTCAACAGAACCTACACATATCATCATACACTTCCTTCATGTTTATTTTGATCATATGTTTACCTATTATTATATATATCATTAACCTTTATATATAAATGCTTTTAATTGAAGATTTTACACAAGAGATTCAAGGTATAGACTCACCTAATTCTCACCTACTGCAGTTCTAAGTCCTAGACCTAGTCATCCCTTTCGAACCACCAACAACCACTACTTAGAAACACAATTTCACTGTTACAACTCTTATACATATAATTTACTCATCATTTCAATTGCTAACAACCTCATGCAAAACCTTTCACTTACAACTTACTGTTCAAATATCGCAGACTTACTCATTCAGAACTTATCATGCATAGCTGAATTACTTACCCTGAGATGGAATAACTACTCATCATTAAAGAACCATAGCTTTTAGATTATCGAGGAAGAGATACATTTAGATTTGAGGAAGGAGTCAGAGATCACCACTTAAGAAGAAAGAAGAGGAAGAAGAAGAACTTCCTTTAGAACCCATCACACTCATATATATAATCCCACTTGCTTAGTGGATCTTTACAAGTGTCATACATTTCAGAATTTGATTCCTTAATGGTCTATAGTTTATGAGAGAAATATAAATAAGTACCCTACCTTCACACTTATTAGGCTAGGCTATTTAGTTTATTTCTAACCAGATTACTTATAGTCTAACTAGCATAGTATTCCAGACAACCAATGCATATACTACCTTTGGCGTTGGCGCATACCATATCACTTAACATGAACTTCTCCTTAATATAGCAGAGTACCATGAAATGAAATCCCTACTAACTTGTGTGGCGGATACTATGCGCCCATACGTATAAGCACAATAGAAAATTGGGCAGATTACACTTTGCCGAGAGACTATTTTGCTACTATACGCCAAAACCTTAGACCAGCCAGATTTAGGGTGTTACATATGGTCTCTTATTGTTGGTTGTATTTCTCAAGCAAAAGCCTTAAACCCAATCCGAATATGACCTTCTTAGGGGTTGGTGAGCCTCAGGAGTGGGTCGCATATAATTTCTTTAGGGGTTGGTAAGCTTAAGGAGTAGGGATCACTAAATGAGATGAGACCCAATATGTTGGTTGTCCTTAAGGTGCTCCAATGATGCTTCCCTAACTAACTATTATGGTGTAGGCTTTATTCCTAAGGTGTAAGAGATGTCTAAGAGAAAGGTGTAACAAGGTTAAAGATTAATATTTTATTAATTATAAACAAAAGTTTATACGCATTCAATTTTATTTTTAGATTTTTCCATGGAATTAATGGGATTTTTCATAGGTCAAAAGAAATTTCTTATGTTCGTTTTACAATTTATAAAAATAAATTCTTTCGAAATTACAACATCATCTTCAATATTTGAATTATTATAATTTATTACTACCCAACATTTATATGCACTCATCAATTTAAATTAGGGAGGGCAAAAAACTTCAAACATGTAATGTTCAGACCAACCTTGCCTACTAAAGACAGATTTTTGTTTTGATAATCCGTTTAAGAGTGCGATTCAACATGTTTTTATTAGAATTTTTGAGGTTAGGTCAAATAGAGTTTAGATAAAATTTCATCCCACCTCCTCATGATATATATTTACCAAAATGCATCTTTCAATTTTATAATCATATCTATAAATTAATCTCTATTTTAAATTTTATAATATATATTTGTTTTAAAATTTTATAAAATATTAAATACAATTGTAGACACATATATTAATATAAAAACTCCACAACATGAAACAATGATTTAAAATTGAAACCAACAAAAAGCGTTCCCATTAGTATCCACATCTATGATTATTAAAACTTGGTTCACTGAATATATATATATATTTGTTTGGCCGAAGTTTAAATAGGTAGATAATTCAATTTTTTGTGAAATATAATAATAGTGTAAAGTTCGAATAAATAATGTGATTAATGTGATTCAATTCAAGTTATACATGAGATGATAAATACATTTAGCTATTAAACTATTAGGCCGTCAAATGAGATTTAGTTCATAATCCAACTTTTACCCATGCCTTCTTGACAATAAATATTTTAAATCTTATAAAATAATCAAGTAATTCAATGAAAATTATTATTTCTGAAGATGATAATTTCATAAGGGTAAGGTGGATTTTACTAAATTTGTCCCTGGCACTTTTATAGAGCATTTTTCCGTACCATGGAAATTATTTTCTTAAAATGGAAATTATTTTATAGATAAAAATTTAGAAATTAAAAGTAAAAAGCCAAAAAACTTGGAAACAATTTACTTTTCTCCTGTTTTTTTTTTTTTCCTTTGTTCGTTAAATTTTAATGAATTTATAATTTTTAGCTAGCTTTATTTTGTTTTTCTTTTCTTTTCATTTCATTCATTAAAATATATACTTTTTAGCTGCAAAATTATGAAAATTAATTAATTTAAATTTATTTTAGCTACTATCAAAGTAGATTTTAAGGCAAAGCATCAGTTTTTGTTTTGGTTACTGTAAGTACACAATTTTGCCCGGGCCCATGTGACAAAACAAAACAGAAATAAAACTTAAAAAAAATAATGTCCATATTTTTTAATAGTCCATGAAACCCATTAAATAACTGCCCAAATCCTACCCCATACCCAAATAGAGGCCATCAGACCTAAACAAAAACTGAAGCCCACTTACACACTGAGCCCAATTACCAAATCTTACCCTGACCAAAAAAAAGAAATGGCCCAAAAGAGCCCAAACTATAAACCGAAATCAGCAATGGCCTAGGGTTTCTGAAACCCTAGGCGCCGCAAGCTTCACCCCAGCAAGATCCCAAACGTCGCGCCGCAATCGTCGTCTCCATTAGCCCTCGGCCATGCCACCATCAACGCACGTGAACCTTGCCTGGTCATCACCGCGAGATCTCCGTCTTCTACCTGCAAGAAAGGAAAGAAACCAAGCAGCAAAAAGGAAACAAATCGCAGCAAAGGCAAAACAGTAGCAAAAATGGATTTTTTGTGTTTCCTTTTCTTTCATTTTTCGGGTATAAAAACCTTGGACCAAACTTGTAAAAGAGACACGAAATACTGAATAGAGAATATACGTAGTTTATAAAGCATCAAAGGTTTTCATTTTTTTTATTGAATACTATTTTTTTGTGTTATTGTTATTTTTTTTACTCATATATAATAGATATTTATTAAAATAAAAAAAAAAGAAAATTTTACCTTTTGAAAAATTTCGGCCACCGCGCGCAGACGTTGGACGGAGCCTCACTGGAGAAGGCCGGAAATCACCCTGGAGAAGGCTCTCATTTTTTTTTTTTTTTTTTTTTGTGTGTTGAGGGGAGAAATGAAAATTTCAAGGTAAAGGGTGGCTTTTATAGGGTCCTGGAACGGTGCCATTTTGCACTAGGCCCTTAAGCGTCAAAACGACGCCGTATCGTCCCTGGCCCGACCCGATCCGACCCGCTCCATTCAGGATCCGCGCGTTTTCTCAAATAATGGGTCATTTATGCGTTGAATCCCTCCTATTTCTTACCCTTTTTCAATTTAGTCCAATCTGATTTTAATTATTTTTTCTTTAAATTTATTTTTGTTTCATTTTAACCTCGCAAGAAGCGACACCGTTTTGTAAAAGGCATAATTCCTTCATAAGTCCTTGTGGTTTAACATGTATTCTTATTTAGTCCTTATTATTCGCTTTTATTGCTATTTAATCATTTTTTATTATTTGATCCTTTTTATTTTATTTTAAAAAACCCTTTTATTTTATTTTATTTTAAATTAATATTGTTTTAAATTATTTTATCATTTTAAATATGTTATATTAATTTTATTATTTATTTCATTTTATAAATTTATATATATGCTTTTTACTATCTTTATATTTAATTATTATATATATTATTTTATTTATTTAATAATTTTATATTTTTATTATTTATTACATTATATTTTGTATATTATTTAGTATTATATTATATCATATACTATTTTCTAAAATTTTATTTTGGTATAAAGTTTATTTATATTTTATAACATGTTTCACATATATATTTTTTAATATATTTATTCAAAATTATTATATATTATTATGTTTTATCTTTTATATATATTAAATTATATATTTATTATTTATTTTTTATTATTTTACATATATTGCTTTATATATTTTATTTATCTATGTAATGCCCTTTTATTTATTTATTATTTTATGATTACTATAGTGTAGTTATTTTAGTTGTATTTTATATTGTTTGCTATTGTATTATAATTGTTTTTAATATTTGTGTATGATAGTTTATAAATGCGATATTGTTACATGGATTATTGTTCAAAATAAAATACATTTTACAAGCTTACTATATTTTAAAATAAGGAAATGTTTTGGTATTTAGAAATTAGGAAATAGTGCCCTAACGTCTTTGGGTTACGATTTTCCGTTTGGCTAAATAACTAAATACCCTTTTAACAAGTTTTATAAATCATGAGATGATTTTAATTACGAGGGTTTAAAAAAAATCGTGTCCTAACGTATTGGATGTGATGTTTATATTCCTTTGAAATAATGAAATCTCAAATTTCAAAATAAAAACTTATTCTTGGGAACTCAAGGTGTTGTGCCTTAACTTATTGGGTTCAACATTTTGTGTTTCGAGATAGGGTTTTCCTAAAATAAAGACAAGCTTAATTTCAAAGTCATGAGGTGCTATGTAACATCCTGAATAGGGCCTATGCATTTCCAGTTTAATTGTATGAAATGACAAGTTTCAAGTACTATGAATAAATTTTTGATACTTTTGGAAATCTAGAAATGCATGAAAATGGAAAGGAAAATGGAAATGAAAATGAAGATAGAAATGAAAATGGAAATGGAAATGGAAATGAACACTTTTGGAAACTTAGACATTTTGGAAACACGAACATTTTGGAAATGATCCAAAATGGAAACTTGAACATTTTAGGAAACTTGGATATGTAAGAAAAATGGCAAGTTACTGAGCCGATCGAAAATTTTAGGAAACTTAGAAATGATGCCAAAATGTCAAATTTTAAAGTTCAAAATAGGAAATAAGGGCTAAAGGGCCTTAAAAGAAAAAGTTGGAGAAGTTTGACATACAATCCGGCTTGGAAAAGTGGTCTGAAGGTATCACTTAGGGCCTATGGAAATGGCGCCATGAGCAAGAACTGTTGGGCCTGGGTTCGAGTCACTTGGGAAGCAAGTAAATAAGTTTAATTTTTGCTTCCAGAAGGCTGAGGTGGACGGCATGGGTTTCTAGAAAAGGAAGAGTTTTATTTGCATAAATATGTGAATAATAAGAGATAAATAAAGGAGTTTTATTCACATAAATATGTGAATAATAAGAGAGAAATAAAGGAGTTTTATTCACATAAATATGTGAATAATAAGAGATAAATAAAGGAGTTTTATTCACATAAATATGTGAATAATAAGAGATAAATAACGGAGTTTTATTCACATAAATATGTGAATAATAAGAGATAAATAAAGGATTTTTATTCACATAAATATGTGAATAATAAGAGATAAATAAAGGATTATTTTCTAAGGAGATAATTGAGGAGATAATGGATGGATTAAAGGCTTTTATCTTTTAAATAAAAGAGATAATATTATCAAAAAGAGGAGTGGTGGACAAGTAAGGGACTCCTAGGCTGATAACTTTGGCTATAAAAGGAGGGCAGGAGGGCTACTCATTCACTTTTGCTCCCTCTTCCTCTCTGCCGAATTTTCCTAGCTCTCTCCCCCTCTCTGCCGAATTTTTCTTTAAGAAAAATCCATCTTTTCTTCTTCTATTTTCTTCTCTGTTTCTACTGTCAAAGCCGAATCTTTGTTGATTCTAAGTAAAGGAGCAATCAACTACAACATCAAAAGGGTTTCTTCAACTGTCGAATACAAGGATCAAGGATCTAAGGTAAGATAAATTTATTTGATTAAAGGTTATGATGTATATGTTAGATTAGATCTAACATGAAGATTTCGACAGACATATAGGGCAAGGAATCCTCTTCAGATTTGGAATTTGTATGGTAAGTGATATTCGGCAAAGGCTTAATTTTGGTATTTGGAATTATTTTTCATTATTTCAAAAGCTGAAAACTCACATGGTTACATGAATTAGTGTTAGCCGATTTCAAGGAAAAGGATACTAGCAATTTTGGGATTCGATTTACAATCATCCAATTCGGCAACAAGGTAAATAATACAAATCCTACTAGGATTTGGTTTTTAAGCCAAATAGGTTTGTTAATATGTTTTAATAATTGGCCGAATGTAGGAGATAAAGATCTAGATCGGTAGATCGTTCTTCGGGATTTCAAGGAATCTATTAAGCCAATCAGGTGTGTACCCTTACTAACCTTCGATATTTCATATGGCTATTATTTTAATATATGAATATGTATAAGAATGTGAATGTGGCTAAGTACCACAAATGTGGTAAAAAGTACCCAGGTACGTTTCCTACTTCCGATAGGATTACGAATATGATATACATATATATATTTTGAATATGTAATATGAATGAGAAATAAGATATGTATAAATATTTGGGGCATATGCGATATTTGTGAAAGGGGAAGAGTAGGTGTTGACTTGGTCTCACCAACGAAGGTGTTGACTTCGGTCTCACCAACGAAATATGTTGACTACGACCACATTGCGAATTTTGGTAACTTCGTTACAATATTTGAATATAGTGTCTAATGACACAACGTATAAATTGACTATAGTGTCTAATGACACAATGTATATAGGCGATGAGCACGCCGATCGCAATGACGCCTTCGATGGTATGTAGCGGATGGAGGGTTGACTTAGTAGTCCCACGGTGTGGCCGGCATGCGGGTGGTGTGTAGCGGATGGATCTTTAGGCTTGGGTTGGGTTGCATCATCATTTATCTTTATATGAATATGAATTTGATATGAACATGTATGCTGATTTGTTGAATGTTAGTCTTGTGTGCACATTGAGTCTGTTGACTCACCCGTTGTGGGAACTATTTTCGGTGATGAACAGTGTGACGGACCGGACGGTGAGACCTTGAGGTGGCCATGCATCAATTTGAAGATTTTATTTATTTTGGACTTTATTTCTTTTAGTACATTTAATTTTATTATTGGGTTTTACTTGATGTAATAAGGCCATAAGGCCCAAGTTGGATTTCTTTATTTCTTTTTACTTTTAATTATTATGTTTACAATTTTTATTAAGTAAAGATCAAGCAAATACATTTTTAAAATAAAACCTAAATGTTTTGTCACTTTAAATAAATGGATTTTAATGTTAGATAAATTGGTTTTCAGACAAGCCCAACCCAAACCAATCTTTTTTTCAAAATCACACAAGTTTTTCTCTAAGTAACAAAAGAATTTTGAAACCGGTTTACTTGAGGAACATACCAGATCCGGTTCAGGCTCGTGGGCCGGGTGTGGGGTGTTTCATGCTATACCTTAACTTATTGGGTAAAGGACTTTATTTCTTTAAGATAGGTAAGTCTTGGTTTTCTTTCTAATAAAAGGATCATATTTTTGTAATTTTCTTTATTTTCAACATTCGGACATCATCTTATCTATTTGGTACCAATTTTTGGGCGTTATGAGGGTGCTAACCCTTCCTCATACGTAACCGACTCCCAAACTCGTTTTCTTATTTTCGTGGACCAAAAAAAATATTTTAAAATAAAACATTTTACAAGGTGATCCAATCACACCTAAGTAAAAAAGATTGGTGGCGACTCCCGTTTTTGTTTTTAAAGTCGATCCCTGTTTTTAAAACCCGATTTTAAAATGGTTTCGACAGTTACTAAATTATAAAATAAAAAAATTAGTTTCATCGTTAACATTTCACTCAATTTTATTTTGGTCATCTTTTGTTAAATTAATAATAAAAGTGATGTCGTGATTTTTTAATTGGTATAATAACAAATTTATTACTCAAAATTTATATATTTTATTAATTAGGTCTTAATTCTAAATAATTCAACAAATTTAATCTTCTATTTTTACAAATTCTATCAATTTGAACCTCAAACACATCTTTATCATAAATTGGAATTCTAATAAAATTATAAATATTTTAATATTAGAAATATACTTAACAATCATTTTATTCACATTTTAGAAAAAGGTCGTTTTCACAATTAAAGAAAAAGCAATAATTTTTCATATAAGCTTATATATATAAATAAATAAATATTATTGTAGGATGTTGGATACAAATAAATCCTTCCCCTAAATAGAAAATTGCTATTTAAGTCCCTATGAGATTATTAAATTGAAATTTAATTTATGGTAAAATTATACTTTAGGCCTCTTAAAAGAAGAAATTTTCTGTTTAATTTCATAAAAAATAATAAAAATAATATAAAATTATATTTTAATCCCTCAAAAATTTATTCTATTATCAATTCAGCTTGAAGTTGACAGCACAAAACTTTGCCATTTTTGTTGTGAAAAAGGTTGCAAAGAAACCAAATGAGTCAAGGATGGCTCATATATTCTAAATGACTCAAACATTATAACTTTGAAAAGAGAATTGACAACTTAGACTTACAATTAAATATATTTTACTCTTTTTAATTTATATAAAAGTTATTAGAAAATTCAACTCATCATTGCTTTTCTACTTTTCAATTAAGTCTAGAAACATTAAAATATAATACAGAGTTGATGATTGGGAAATTAAATAAAAGATGACTTCCTATGAGGGTCCTATATTATTAAGAGATCAATTTCTTAATTAGTGAGATTTATCACTGTTAGCTTAATGTTAATAAAGTGGTATACAATCTATTTCTCCAGCACAGGAAAATATAATTTTAAAAGATATTAAATGTTCCTTTTTCAAAAAAAAAACAAAAATTGCACATAAGCAGAAAAATGAATATCGGAAATTATTTGACCAGTTGATAAATGAAGTTTTTAGATTTCATAAGTAAAATTAGAATCAATAAATGTCTTATAAAAATATAATAAATAATTTTAAAAATACATATCTATTTTTAAAACCGTTCCTGAATTTAAAAATATAGTCAAAATACATGTTACTTTTATAAACTAAAGACAGTGTTGCCATTAAATTTCATTATTTTAAAGGTTTGAATTTTTCTAATTTTGATTAAAATATAAATTTGTATTTTTTTTAAACTAACATCAAAGACAATATTACATATATTATAAAATATGTAGTTTAACCATATGTTTGTTTGTCTCCATATTTTATTTTAGTTTAACTTCAAATTTATTCTTAAATACAATTCAATTATAATTGTACTTTTAACATCTTTAAAAATTGTCACTGTTCTAATAAAAGAAATTCATTTTACACATATTATTGGTAACATTCCCTATCCAAGTTACCCAACATCACCATTGCAGACATTAGTATATATCATTCTCTTTTATTAAAGTACTTCTTTGGGTACAATTGCAATCTTTTATGTTTATGTGGTATTTGACATTCTATGTCTTAATAATTTTGATTGATGATCAAAATGTGTTTAAGGATCAAATTTATAGAACTAGTAAATATAGATGATTAAATTTGTTGAATTATTTAAAATTAGAGTCGAATTAATAGAATGTGAAAGTATTAAAGACTAAACGTGTTTTTATACCAATTTAAATAAAGTTACATCAACATTTCCGTTAACGATTTAACAAATGATGACAAAAACAAAACTCATAAAAAGTGATATTGACAAATTTGAAAATTTTTATAGTTCAATGATGAAATCGAAAATATTCTAATAATTGAGTGGCTAATGGTATAATTTACCCTAAATTTTAATTAGGACACTTGGTTAAAATATATTTTAAATATTTTAAATTTATTTTTCACTTCAATCATGCATTCATTTTAAGATAAATGTAACCTTTTTATTTTTATTTAAGATAAATAATTAAACATTAATTCGTAGAAGAAGAAAATTCATAGACAAATCAAAAATCATCATGTTTTATTATTTTTATCTTTATTGAAATTAAATTAATTAATAAAATATAAATCAAGATAAATAAGGTAAATCAAAAATCATCATGTTTTATTATTATTTTATTAGTTTATCTCTAATCAATTTAAATTAATCTAAGATAAATAATAAATAAAAAGTTTAAAACTTGCAAGCCACTCAAATAAAAAATTATATGCTACAAAAACTCACCTAGTTGACTAACAAATGCTATAAAAGGATTACCGCAAAGCCATTCAAAGTTCTTAAGTTTTAAAAATTGAAGCTTGATGAGAAAATTTTGAAGACTAGATGCATTCAACAAAATTCCAATAAACCTCAAAAGAAACCAACGAATTGAAACATCAATTATGAACCAAACTATTCTCCTATCTTGTTCAACCAATAGAAAAGAGGCTAAACTTGTTCATAAAGATCAATTTTAGGTGGCCCTTGAAGTGGAATCAACCGTCCAAGATTAAATCTCAAAGACCCATAGATCAAAGCTCTCTTTAATTCGATTGCATCAACATAAAAGAAATAAAACTCATTCTTCGAGATCAAGCCTTGATGACTCTTCAAGTGAATCACATTAACCCAATATCAAGTCTTGAAGACCTTTCAATCAAATCTCAAGCAATATCAAGAAAGAAACTCTCTAGAACATATATATGAAGTGGAATTCATTTATTCAAGATCAAGTCACAAAGACCTTAAAGCGCAAATCAAATCAAATACTCAAGTAAGCTTCTCTCCAAACTCATTTTCGTATTAGGTCTTGATGACCCTTGTAGCAAATAACATCCATTCAAGATCAAGTTGGGACAACATTGGATTGAAACTTCATTGAAGAAAAGAATCAAAGGACTTAAGCGAAGATTATAACATAATTTTATAATTAAATTTTTTATTTTATTTCCAATTTTTAGGTCTTATTTTGACTCAAAACTTGCATGTAGATATTAAAATAAAAAATTTAATTCACATATTTTAACAATAAATATCATTAAAACTATTAAATTAATTAAACAGGTATTTTATTTGATAAGAGTATTTTTAAATTTTGTTATCACATTCCTATGGTGTTTAATAAATCAAGTGTGTCAATAACTTTCTCATTCTTTTAATAAACTTCATCATGTATACCAAATCTTCAATTTCTACTTTTCAAGCAATCACATTTCTAATTATCACATTCTATTATAATCTTTTATAGAAAGTGTCGTATGCCATCTTAAAATATTATATCATTATAATATCTTGTTTTTCTTATTATTTAATCTTTATGAATATTTTTATTAATTTGATAATTGGGGTGGGGTAGGAATGCACTTAAAGTTGTATAACCATTTCATTTCGTTATTTTGATTACATCTTATTTGGTAAAAGTATTAACAATGTAGAGCACCTCTTTGTATGCTAGTTAACATTAGTCACTTGTTTGGTTTTGAAAACTAGCTTATATTTATTACACCACTTAAAGGTATTAAAGTATTAAAAAGATACTAACGCTGAGCTAAATGAGCTAGGAGTTAGCTGGATTGCAAGTTAGTTAGTTATAATTGTCATCTATTTTGTTATTAGATGCAACTATTTAGATATGTAGCATTCATTGTATTAAAAACAACTATAAATAGTAAAATAATTATAAAACAAATTACAACTTTTAAAAGATCACGTGGTTATTAATTTCCATTTTTCTAAATGATCTTTCTCTTTTCCTTTCACAAATTTCTTTCAAACTTTAAACACTTTTACCTCTAAAAAAATTTCTTAGATCAAAGAAAATCTAATATAGTATCAAAGCTATCAATACTCGTGAATTGTATTCTAACATGGATGTGATTCATAAACTCCATTATAAGTGAAGTTTTTGTTTAAGAATATGTACAAGATTACAATAAATCAAAGCTCGGTAAATGGAAAGTGTGATGATCAAAGGACTAATGGTTCCACTACATGTTGAAATGTTGTAAACTTGTCCTTATAATATTCAAATGGATGGCTCTTCTCGACCAAGCAAATAAACATGATTTTTTATTATTCTAATTATCTCCTTTAGATAGTTCTATTTTACTCCTTTTTTAATATATCTCAAATGTAGATGGTGTTTCGAGCATAAATCTCAATTTTGAACAATATCAAAAACAAGGTAGTGCTCTCACTTCTTAGTTGCTTTCTTTTCTCACTGATAATGTTTTACCTTATTTGATTACGCATGACTTAGCTTGTAGAATTTGGAAAACAATAAGTAACATGTATAGTAGTAAGACTACTTCAAAGTTAATGTTCTATAAGAGTTCATAGCATATTCTTAGTGCAAATGTAGGTTAAGCATGAAGGATTATCTAATAAAAAGCAATAATCTTAAACATTGCTACTCATAACGAAGTTATAATTGAGCATGAACATATTACTGCAACTCTCAATTAATTACTACTTGACTATAAGTCTAGTATTATGTCGTAAAAGAAGAAGTCGTAGTGGTAGAAACCCAAGAGGCCATGGGTGGGTAGGTTGGTCACTAAAAGTGGCAAGAGGCTACAAAATTGAGAGGTTAGTACTCCTATAAAATTGCCTTCCTACTAATGCCTAACTATTAAGGATAAAACAGTAGGGCATTTAGTAGCTAAGGGGATTCGGTTGTCTAATTTGGCCTATGACTTTGATATCATTAAAGGGGAGTGTTGATTAAGTGACACTATAGACGGTTTCATCTCTCATTACACCCATTCCACTGCACTATTCTAAAAGAGTACAGGGTTGCACCAGGATAGCTCATTGGGTTATTGTGGTGGAAACTGGGGTCATATTTTATAGATTGTTGTTTGCGAGAAGAGGCACCCTTCCATCGCGGTTTTCAACACATCTCCTAGCTGAAGGTGATCACTTAAGGGATCTCAGCTAGGATAGTTCACTTTTGTACTCACATGGGTCGCGAGCCCATTCTAAAAATTGGACTTCAAATCTTCACCTTAACCTCCACAAATACCTTCAAATTAAGAGAAAACTGAAAGGAGATTTTGGCTTTCCCACCTAGTGGTCCATTTCGTGGGAATCCACCTACCTTCAGAAACAGGCAATTGATAATGAAATCATTGTTGAGTAGTACAACCGATTAAAGAAGAGCCACTATTTGATACTTGAAGAGCTTTTAACTGTTAGGAATATTTTCAACTTCTATTTAGATGAGAAAAGCCCTACCGCTAGTAGGGTAGGTAATCTGATGTTAGCTGCTGATCCTAGAAAGGTGAAATCCACCGATGAGGCATGGTTATAAGGGTTTAGTAATGACTTGGCCTTGATATTAGTAGAGAGAAGGGAAAAGCCCATTAACTACTTCTACTCAACTTGTAAGATGCATTCTCAATGATGGTTCCTCATGCCAACAGTTGATCAAGGTGAGTAATCTGGTAAGGCCTTAGTTTCTCGTGGTGCTAATATTGTTCTTACTGCTGCAGGCTCGTCTGATTCTTTCATTTTATCTCAATATTCTCGAACAAAAACATGGATGTGGAAACCTTAATGGACAACGTGCAAGAAGATGAAGAAGTTGCTGCTCTACAGACACGACCTAGCACTAGTGGTCACAAGCGGCCAAGAGTAGAGAAAAGATCAAAGAGCATTGAAAACAGTAGTGGTGGAAGGCTGATCCACCATAGATGAGGCCAAGAGCCGTCTATTCCTGATAGGGAAGTTACTTCATCCCCCATCTATTCCACTCTTGAGAGGAAAACCTAGCTTTAGCATTCGTTCTTTACTCCACCTTCATCTCCTGTTGGACATATTATATCAGCACTGATCAATATCCCTTCTCCCTTCATAAGGTTAATCAAAAGTGGGAAAAAGACTTGCCTCTGGATCTTAAAGAACATGCCTTCCCATCTTCTTCTGCAGTTGTAACACCCCTAACCCGTACCTGTCGCAGGAATAGGGTTTCAGAGCATTACCAGAACATTCAAAAATTTTTCTATTAAACTAATTAAATTTACTATTCATTTACTGAGAACATACATAATGTCCCTTGATCGGACCCTCGAGGCCCAATACGAGCATTAACATCGAATCAGGACTTAATCGAAACCTCTAAGAATTTTTTGCAAAATTATAATTTTTTTTTCTAAGGTGTAGGACTCACACGCTCGTGTGGTCCAAGGGACACCCCTGTGTAACCTTGGAACACGCCCGTGCTACAGGCCGCGTTCAATTTAGGTTGCTCTCTAACTTGCGCCACACGGCCATGCCACACGCCCGTGTGCTAGGTCATGTGGTTAATTAAATTAATTCAAATTAGGTGTAGGTTTCACACGACCAAGACACATGCCCATGTTTTAGGCCGTGTAGCACATACGGCTGAGAACACGCCTGTATTCTCGACCGTGTAGCACACACGGCTGAGACACACACTCGTGTCTCTGCCCGTATGCCCAATTCTGAGCATTCTATTTTTCAAAATTATGGTGCAGGGGACACACGGCCCAACTACATACCCGTGTTACCAGGCCGTGTGTCACACACAGTCTAGACACACACCCATGTGTCTACCCATGTGGGAAAAATAAAGCCATTTCTAGCTTCATTTCTCACCCAAAATTTCACCCAAGACCTGCACTAGAAACACACATCCAATACCAACCAATTCAAGCATTCAAATTAGGTAATTTCTATCATTCACAAGGCATATCACTACAAGCATACATGATCACAACCTTACCTTAGTATAACTTAGGCATTCCCAACATTGATCACATATTTTTAACATAACACATGTGTATATATGTATATCATAATAATCTACTTAGTCATACCAAAATGAACCAATACTAGCCATTCCAATGGCTAGGTTACAAAATAACATTTTAAGCCACTATTGGCCAAGTTAACCTATACATGCCATTATACCCAAAATGATTTCACTAAATATACCCAAAATGCTAGTTGATAGTGTGACAATACTCCAATGATCTTCCAACCTTCACGAGCTTCCGAGCACTATAAAACAAGAGAAAAATAAACGGAGTAAGCATTACATGCTTAGTGAGTTCATATAACGGAAACTAAACTTTCCAATCCTGTTATTAAATTTAAGCACACAACATCATGTTTTCCATCCATTAGGAAAATTCCCTAAGCGCATACCTTCAATCAAACATGTTAGTCACAACACTTACAAACATGTCAAATAAAAATAGTTGAGCTCATCATGCAATGTTCTTTCAAGTCATTATCATTACATCTCAAGATTTTCATGCCAAGTTAAGAGATACATGCCCATTGAGTCATTGAATTTCGATGGATGCTCAAGTAGTACACTCGAAGTGTACGGCTCCATAATCCGTTATTTTCTTATTCAATGGTACCCATTATGTCACTTAACTAAGGAACACACTCTCGAGCCACATATCGTATAGCAGGATTACCAGTCCAGGCTAAATCCTTTATATAGGTAAGCTTGAAGGAGCCCAATTAGGATTACCAATCCAGGCTAAACCCTAATCTTAATGCATACTCGAGAGGTATTATATTAGGATTACCCATCTGGGCTAAATCCTTTATATAACAAGGTCAATGGGATTACTCGTCTGAGCTGAATCTTGCCCGCAACAAATACAGGTCCTTATTAGTTTTGGGAAAGCGCATATAATCATCGAAATTCAACATTCAATCGAGACTAACCCTTTTATCTCCATTTCAAGCATATAGCAAAATTTCCATCATAGCATACAAGTAAATCACATTAACATAAATCACAGTACACACAAACACAACTTTCAATTAACATAATTACATGTCCGATTAAGTTACACAAACTTACTTCGACACTTGTTCGCGTAATAATCTACTGATCTAAAATCTTTTCTTTTCCTCCATCTAACCTCAAGTTTGTGTTTTTCGGATCTATATAAATGAATTTAACTATAAATTTCATCCATTTCATATTTAAATGAACTCAATTTACATCCTAGGCAAAATTACCATTTTGCTCATAACTTTTCATAAATTTTGATTTTGTCCCTAAGCCGGAAAATGAAACTTGTCCAGATTACTCCCTATTCCAAGCCTAACCAAAGCCCCATTACAAAATTTATAGCACATGTATACATAAATTTTTATAATTTTTCTTTCAATTTCACAATTTTACATTTTAGTCCCTAACTCAAGTTTTCATTAAAAATCACTTTGTAAAAGTTGTTTATCTATCAATAATCTTTCATTTTCTACCATAAATTTCTAATTTCCAGCATAATACATCCATGACCCATTTTCATATATTGATAACGTTTCAAATTAATCCCTCAAATAGAGAGATTAAGCTATCTGGGTTTCAAAAATACTAAAATTATTAAAAACAGGACAAGCGAACTTACCCAATTAAGCCTTGAAAGTTTCCACTCTCTCTCCTAGGGTTTCCATAAAACTTTAGGTTGAAGATGACAATAATAAGATGATATTTTCTTTCATCATCTTTTAATTAATTAAGTTTTTACTATTTTTAATTTAGTCCTTGACTTTTTTCTATAATTCCATGGATGAGTCACCATGAAAAATCTACAAATGGTCTAATTACCAAATAAGGACCTCTACTTTTGAATTCCATAGCTATTTGATCCTTATAGCTACTAGAATTCAACTTTCACATTTTATGCGATTTAGTCTTTCTCGTAATTAGGCACTAAATCAATAAAATTTTCATTTCAAGATTTTCACATGTCATGTCTATCATATTATGGACCATATAATAAAATAAGAATAAATTAGATTTTGGGTCGAATTTGTGGTCCCGATACAACTGTTCCAATTTCACTGAAAAATAGGTTGTTACAGCAGTGGGTTCGCACTAACCTTATTTGGTAGAATTAGTAGGCTCCTACCAAATGATGGTGGAGGAGTGCAGACTCATCGACTAGGCCCTTTTGAAATTTTATGGTGTTAACAAAGCAAAACATGTTGAGTTTGAAAGGGCCATGCACTCCCACAAGCATCACTTACCCAACTCCGCCAATTATATGAGGCGATTGTCCGCCAAAACTAAGAGCTGGCTGATTTTGTCTCCACATAAGAGGCCAAATAAAAATATTTGGAGACTAAGGAGAAAGATTTAATGGAAAGGGTTCTTCAGTTGGAAATCAAGAATAAAACCTTAGAGGAGCAACGTCTAGCTGATATGGAGCAGTTGCAGAAAGAGAGCCACGAAGCCCTAAAGAAATACAAAGAAGACACCGCGGCTAGTATGAGGGACTATCTCCCCAAACTAAGATCACACCTCATGCTGCACACTCAAGTAGCCGTAGGACCCTTCGATGTGAAACAGGTGTACTTTAACAGTATGCACAAGCTCACCACTGCTGATTTGGGTTTTGATATGCTCTATCCCTCAGGCAAGGAATGGGAAGAGTTCAACAGAAATAGAAAGAGTCCGAAAATTTTTTTTCCCAAAGAGATTGAGGTGACCAATCTTCCTCCTATCGAAGAAACCAATCAAGTAGGAGAAGAGGATTTAGGGGACGCCACTGTGGATGATCCACCAAATGAGAGGGTAAATTAACTTTCTTGTTGCAACTGTATATGTCCTTTTTGGAATGACATGAATCAAATTTCATTGAAACTTATATTATTTTCTGAATTTACTTGCCTTCATTTTTACCCTCTGATACTTGCGATTCTTTCATATTTTGTACTCAATTCAGCAATTTGTCGATTCTTCTCCTCATCTTATACTTTACATAACAATTCGGTAGAAAGTACTTGACTATGCAACACACAATATGACTTAGTAAAATTCAAGGGACTAAGCCAACATTTACATAACATGCATACAGGGGCTAACTTTCAAAATCTTATTTTCTAAGGACTAACTAAACTGGAGCTCTAATACTACTAAAATTGTAACATCTCATACCCGACCCAATCAACGGATCTGAGCTACAAGGTGCTACGCTCCAAATTTGGATTTTAACTAACACATTCATTTAACTCATTTCCACCTAACAGATTAATTCAATGCCAATATCAATTTTGAAAAACAGTTAAATAATTATTGTTACCATATATATGAAATTAATACAAGTATTTTTAAGATGTAAAAATTTACAAAGTAGCTTTAAAATACGGATAACTTTATTTAGTTTAAAGAAAATGTATCCTATTGCCCTATATAACGACAAACTCATGTTTGATCCTAAGACTCCACCTCTGAGTCACCCCATTGTATGCATATTACGACTAAAAAGCATGTCCATTGAGCTCGACAGATTCTTGCTTGGTCCCTCCTCAAATTTCCCATTCCTACCTACATTATAAAAATAACACTTACGTAAGTTCAAATGAACTTACTGAGTTTTCATACCTTATCAACACAGCGCTGGTACACTTGTATTTCATGGCTCAGAATTTACACTTGACTTGTCTATAATAGGATGATTCGCCAACCTCATTGGCATAGTATTTAATCACACGAATTGGTCCACTTGTTTTTAGTACATTATCCTCAATGACACTACTACTTGATTTACTTGCAGATCTAGGAAGATAATTCATCTTACTCAACTACCTTTAATCTATTATGGACGACTTGAAAATAGAATATTTTGTATTCGACTATAAAAAGCCTTGCAAATAAATAACTTCCACTGATGAGACATCATCGACGTAATATCAGGATGTTGATAAACATTTGACCTCTTGGAAGATTATTCCTATGAATACTATCTTCATTAGTTGCCTTTGCGAACCCATATGCTTCTACTTCCTTGAAAGGAAATCTTTGTGGATTCTTAGTTATAGAATTATGAAAGAAAACCAATGGATAATACCCATAGCACGCCTTGCACAAATAATTGCATATATGCAAATAAGACAACTCTTGGTGAATAATCCTTGTTGTGAACTACTATTAGTGACTTGTCCTAACTAACTCAGATTCGTATTACTATCCTCACAGATTCAATTTTTTTACGAAACATACCAGTGGATTCATAAGGAAGACCCCCATTACGGATTAATAAAGAAAATATACTCACCTCGATCAAGTAGACAAATCTAGTGGGCCGTCTCATCCTATCTCTGTCTCAATAACAGATAACCCATTCTTGGTGGTCTTCTTTTTTAAACAAATAACATGTAGACAGATTCTTAAAAGCGATTTCCCTATTTGCGGAACCATAACTATCAGATAGTCTTAACGGACTTTCATATCTTTCATGTACAAACTCGCTTAAACGAATAGCTCATACCTTTTGATAAGAACATAGTAATAGATTTCCCAGTAAACAAACTCATTCTTAGAGGACTTATTAAGCGGATCCCATAATTGTGGAGACATAGATGCGAATATATATATATATACAAATTCACATACGTGATTTTATCTTGCGGACCTCTAGTGGATTATCCCACCTAGGCAAGTCAGGCATATTCATAACCGTGAATTGTTTTGCAGACTTCTTTGGATCTTGACATGGCCTTGGACTTACATTCACTCAATATGTCCCATAAAAGGCTCTCATACATCCCACAAAGGGCTCTCATATACTGCTGCATGCATTTCTTCATACAGTCCGCCTTAACTTTCACAAAGTCAAATATCATTAATATTCATTTTCGATATAGTCCACTCGAACCTCCAAAAATTCTCCTTATGAATTTGAACACTTATGTGTTCCCCCACAAGGATCGGATATTCACCAATCAAATTTTTCATTTTCACGCCCTGCCGAGACAAATCACATATCATATCCCCTTCTCCGTCTCCTATATCAATCACACATCGTCAAACCTCCACAACTCCACATATTATTCATACACATGCATTTCATACACAAGCAGTCAACGAATATTGCTATTCATGCACGACACATATTATGCCAAACATTCATCTATTTCATATCAACACAACAAGCCTCACAATACATCGATATTCAATCATAGAGTAATGCATCATTTGCTCAAACTCAATCAAACATACCCAGTACACGAAATTGAAAATAAATGAATAATCATCTAAGTCTTGAGTTCTGGAACTCACCTAGAGGTTGACGTCAAATCCATCTACTTAGCTTTCCCTTGCTACTCGATTCTCCAACTTACAAAAGATAACAACCATTTTAGAATTTCCAATTAAGATAATTCATCATCATAAGAAGCATAACTTGTTTGCATGCAGAGGCCATTTAAAAGATTATCTATAACTTTTACCTATAACAGAACAAAATCGATGAATAACTGAAATACTTAACTTTTTCCACTTTACTTAAATTTGTGAATGCAAAGGTTAGGAAGCTTACCAGCTTGATAAATTATCAGTTACTTATGCATACCTTTTAGCTTGTATCCTCCATGCAGATCGTTCTTAGCCTTTTTTTCTTTGAACCAGACGAGTGAAGAAGATGAAGAAAGAATAGAAAATGAAAGAATAGCAACGGAGAATAATGTCTCTCCCTTATATACTACTCACGCACTTCCTTCATCGATCTCAAATTCAATAGCCAAGTGTACATTCATTGTAACACCCTGAATAATTTATTTCTATTTATGTAAATACCTGACACAACTGTGAATCTGCTTCTGTGGTTAAGTGTTCTCGATGTGTGTGTGATGTCTTCGGTTCAAGCCTTACTTCTGCCAAATTTTATTATTTTAGATCCAATCCTTACCCTTGTTGAGTGGGCTTATATAATATTGTCTGTTAATCCATATCAAAATGAGTCTACTAGTTCAAGTGGTAAGGGAGTTAGTATGCTAGAGGTCCTGTGTTTGAATCCCTGCGTTGGCATGGGTATTAATTTTTGTTCAATTGACTGATAGAGTTTGGTTGAGATAGAAGCCTGAGGAGGTTGTGAAATAGTGGGTTAGTGGGAGAAAAATAAGGGATATATGAATATCCTTTGATTTTATTTTTCTTTTGTTTAAAATTTTCTCTCTCTGCCAAAGAAAGTTTGACGTCAATTCTTCTCCATTTTTTGCTATTTTCATTTTATTCTCCTTTTTGCTTTATTCGACTACCCTGTTAAACTGCTGTTGAGTTCTTGCGTTTTGGGATTTCTGTCTTTCTTTGTTCGTTCGGTAAGTAAAGATTTTGGTAATTTATAGTTTTCAATTTCTAAATCGCTAGTTGGTGTTATATTTTTGTTTGGCAGAATGGTGAATAATTAAGGGATTGTTTCCTGCAAAATTGTGGTGTAAGTAAAGGTGGTGAGCAGTGAAGGGTTACTCCGACCGTCTAAATCGCGCTAAGGTCTTTTTGTGTCATCGATAAGTCTTGAGCATTATTTCAGATAATGTATCGATTCGTTAATTACCTGATAAATGGGCTTTTGGATCCATGTACTTAGGTATTGAGGGCCTCAAGAGTGTTTTTGCATCAAAATCATTCTAGGTGTATACCCATTACGGAGAAAATTGAGCTTGGCGAAAGCTAAAAAACTGCACTATTGACGCGACACGGGCGTGTACCTAGTCGTGTGGTTGGCCATGTGTGAGACACAATCGTGTGATCGACTAAGACATGGCCGTGCACAAGACACGACCGTGTGGTGGTGTGAGTGTGGCCGTGTGGGTCACACGAGCTAGGCCAACTGGGCGTGTGGACCCACACGGGCATACCACACGGGCGTGTGTGCCCACACAGGCAAGCCACACCGGCATGTGGGCCCAAAATTTTATAATTTTTCCTAGGGTCGTACAGGTTGTTCCAATCGAATGTGGGCCTACTGTAGGGTCGGTAAAGGCTAACCAAACCCTAAAACTATGTGATTTGCTAGTCTAATATTCTATTCTGAACATAACACTAATATGCATGTCTGATTAATATGATGTATGTATATATACAATATTTGTATATGAGCATGTAAGCATGATAAGTTTGATTATGTATGTCTAATTGGGATGGGTTTTATATGTGTGGAGGAAGTGTTCTGTATAGCGTTCATCATCTATATTCTGGCATCTTGGCTGCACTTTATCTAATATGTGTCATTTTGGCATGATACGGTGTGTAGGGCTGAGTGGGTATTTTTAACCCCACATGGTGTGATGGGATGGTCGAAGTTGGTGTGTAGAAGATGGGGTAAGATTCTGTTTATCTGAGCTACATATCTGTATCTGAAATGGACATGGGTCCGAATCTATATCTAACTTTATGTATGATTTCAGTATAATTTGTTTGTTTAGTTCTATTGGGTTACACACTAAGTTTACGAAAACTCACATCTGTTTGTCTTTTCAGTTCAGGTAATCCACAGACTTAGGCGGACCGGTGCGACAGAGACCTACCGGTGACCACTCGACCTGTAACATCCCAAAATTGGGCCTAGTAGGATTGGGCCTAATGGGCCTTGGGCGTAGGAATGTTTAAAATTTTAAGAACAATAGAATGACATTATTGCAAATTGGACTTATTAGTTAAATGAATTTGGAAGGTTACAAGGTTTCTATGAAGTCTCGGGTTTAATTGGGCCTTAGGAAAAATTGGGTATTTTAGCACTTTAAGGAGAGATGGTAAGTAGCTTCAAAGCTTATAGAAATAAATAAGTAATGTGCTTGCATAAATGAGCTATTGGTAAAGGAGTTATGACATCAAGTGAAGTACCTTGAGGGAAGAGGTTCAAATCCTTTGTGTGCAATTTTGACTAATATTTTGCATTCCTTCCTTAAGTGCCGGCCAAGAGGTATTTATGGCAAGTTTGACTTCTTTATTTTTGGTATGGTGGCTAAAGAATTAAGGAAAGGTTGAGGTTGGGAAAGGAATCAAAAGGAAAAGGCAAGTAAGGGAACAAGTAGCTTATTTCATGGAGAATGCTATGGAAAGTATGGTTGGCAAAATTTTGACCCTTATGACTATGCATGTGGACGGTTTTGGGGGTAGATAGGTAGCTGAAATTTTACTTTGGCATTTGGTAGGGCCTTGGTATTGTTTTGGCCAAAAATCACATTTGCAACTTTAGTGTCATCTTCTCCCAATTTGCTATTCTCTTTGCCGAAATCTTCTAGCACAATAGTGCATTTTTCTTCTCTTTGGTTTGGTTTCATATTCACCTTTTGTCCATCTTCCTTGATAGCCGAATATCAACATACAATTTCCTCCATAACCGAACTTTTATATTTTCTCTATTTCTTCTTCTCATCCATATTAACATCCGTCTCTTGATCAATCGGTACGTATTCTTCTCAATATTTTATTTTCTTTGGTTTTGGATGGTCATTTTGACCTAGACCATCACCTTACTTTCCCTCATTCGAAATCATTTTTCTTCCTCGTAGAGATATAGTGGAAGGTCGAAACTTGAATTTTTCCGAAGTCATCGTATAATCGCTAGAAATCAGATCCAATATTAATAAGGTAAGAAGTTCTTATGGATTATTGATATTATTCAATATTCGATTGGTTGCTAACGGAGTAATAATGTGACATAATCGACTACATGTTTTAGGGACAAATCACTCGATATATTCTACCTTCGGACATAGCGGTAAGTGATTCAAGTGTAAGTGATACAAAATTTTTGGGAAATCCGAGGCTAGCTTTTGGTTGGTATTGTTCTAGGTCAACGACGAGTTGTTCGTTAGGAAATCGAAATCAGGTGTGTAATACTGTACCTTTCGTATACATATCTGAAATGGTGTGTAATCTCACACTTCTCAAAAATTTTGTATGAAATATTCTGTGAATCGGTCGAAATACCGAAGAAAATCAGAAACCGGTATCCGTGATCACTAGGGCGTGCATATGATCGTAGTGGTAAATGTATATTGTAATAAAAATCACGAAAAATAGAAAAAAGGGAATTAGAAAGTGAATGAGATAAAGAATAAAAGCTTACTGTGTCTATCTTGATAAGGAAGAAACAGAGAAGGAAAAGGAATTTTATATTCTAATATATGTTAATTTTAGTGAGACTAGTTCTGAATGATTCCGTGGTTCCCTAATCTGTCTTGGAAAAATCGTATAAAATTGTACAAAGTGAATTAAGAGTTATAGTTTATATGTAAAGATTCCTTAGTGAGTCTATTTTCAATAGAAACAAGTGGAAACAACATATGAAAACTGTACAGTGAGATATTTGAATTTTGGGTAAGAGAGGTTAGAATCGTTGGACAGTGAAACAAGGGAAACTTTAAGGAATAAATTGTACTAAATGGTTAAGTCAAAAATTCTGGAAAAATTATAGTAAGAAGATATGTGAGTTTAGTTTCAAGTAAAATTTACGGATTTATATTTCGAGATTCCTAACCCATGTTATAGTCAATTTAGTTAGTACGACGCAGATGGACAGTTTAAATTGTTATGCCCAAATTAGTAGTTAAGTCTGGATTGCAAAATTACCGAATTACCCTTAATGGGTAAATTGCCGAATTACGAAAATGCCTCTAAAGGGCCAAAATATGGAAATACCCCTAATGGGCCGATTTGCAAAAGTGTTAATGGGCCAATCTAATATTTTGATAAATGGGCAAATTTGATATTTTGATAAATAGGCCAATCTGATATTTTGATAAATGGGCCAATCTGTTATTTTGATAAATGGGCCAATTTGATATTTTGATAAATGGGCCAATCTGATATTTTCTTAAATGGGCCAATCTGATATTTTTCTAAATGGGATAATCTGATATTTTGCTATATGTGCCTAATTGATAATTTGTTATAATGAGCCGTACTTTTGTAATAAATATCCGAATAAATTATTGTGATTTGTTATGCATTATATACATGATTTGCATGGGATGGGATAATGATAAAGAGAAGTTCTGGTAGCTATGCTACATAAATCTGGTGGCTCTGCCACAAATCTGAAAAATGGCAATGCCATGTAAATTCTGTTAATCTGGTGGCTTGTCCACAAATTTGATATAAATGGCTTAATGCCTACGTTTGGTGTGTTGGCGGGGTGGGTTGACTAAAGATCACCCACAGGTATGTTGGTTGGTACGGGTGGTATGTAGCGGATGGAAAACTAGGATTTGGTTTGGGACTTGCATATCATATGCATATTATATATGATACATTTATATTATTGTAAGCGGGCTTTGGCCCAATTAATTGCTTAATGGGATTTTGGCCCAGTGAACAATGGTAAGTGGATTATACACTGAGTTCTTGTAACTCACCCCTTCTCTTAACCCTTGTAGGTAATGCTCAGTGACGAGGACTTGGAGCCATGGATGACTCGGTGGAGGCCATGCTTCGGAAATAACATTTTTGAATATTAGTAAACTACCTTTCCGTTTTATTTGATTACTTTTATTGTTTCGGGTTTTAAAGTTGTAATAAGGCCTCTAGACTATTTTTATTTTGCTTTATGTTTGGGATGTTTTTATTATTCTTCTTAAATTGTTTAAAAAGGAATTTTTAAAAATATAAATAATGGTTTTCAAAATTGATTAATAAATAGATTTTATAGCAAACTTTTACAAATAATTTAACTCGAATTCTCTTTCAAAATTTCAACATCATTTTCAAAAGTCTTGATTTTAAAGTCCACTACTTCGATTTTTGACTCATCAACCAACCTCTCAAAAATACTTGTATTTTATCTACATTTCCACAATGTTTTCAAAATGCTTCTGCAACTCTATTTCCAAACGTCATATTTTCGTAAATTGTTATTTCAAATATGTTTTCGCAACCAAAAAGGTTTTTAAAGATAATTACGTTTTCAAGTAGATAACAATTGCTTAAGTGTTTTGGGATTTAATAAAGTGGCTGTAATTCTCAAACAAGTTTTTAACAATCACAAAGATGGTTTTGAAAAGAAAAAAACACTTCCATGTGACACACCAGATTCGGGCCTAACTTTTAGGCCGGGTTTGGGGTGTTACACGACCGTAAACTAATTAAACTTTAGTAATTTATGGTTTTTATTTTAAATTCTGGTTTCATTGAGAGTTTGTAATTTCTGGGACTCTCTAGACTGTATGGGTTTTTAACTGTTGATTTTTGTTTTGTTTGTTTGATAATTTGCATGCTTGGCAAAACATTTTTTTTTGAAACAACAGTTTTTACGCGAACAAAGGTTTTTCAGAAAACAACAAACCGGATTTCACAAAATGTATCGATTTTATTAAACCTCCGCTGTAATAAGTGTTTTGGCAAAAGAACTAGTTAAGTGACATTTTTAGTAATAATCATGAATGAATATGAGATATAAAAGTTGAATGGTTTATCAAAACTACTCAGTTTTCAAAACCCATTCCTTGTGACGTTTCCGAATTCGGCAATAATGTCTAGGACAAGTCTGGGGTGTTACATCCATAATCATCATGTCACCCACTAAGACATATTCTTAGTTCAAACTTAACGGGACCAAGGTTGAAATCCAACATTTCCACAACCAGCCCACTAAATCTTCTTATTTCCACTAGAACACACTCAATTTGTCAGCTTTTCAAATTAATCCCCAAAATTACAATTCCAACCTTAGCTTAATGTTTCAAGGTATGAAAATCTGGTACCTATTTCATACTTTGCAACTAAACCTATCAACATGTCCAACAAATACCACTTTTCCTTAAACCAAAACAGTACCAAAATAGTGCCAAATAGTTCAAGCATCAATGTTCACGTTCTTAACAAGTTAATCATGACATTATTCACCATTCAAACTGAAACAATTCAATGCCATTACAACTAACAATTAAGTCATGCAATCTCCAAACATTACCAATGCTAAACCATCTTAAAACATGTCATTTCAATTTCATTATAACCTTTTATGAACACCTAAGCATAACCATGACTTATAAGCATTAAGCACAACTATCATTTATGAACCTTATGCCACATTTACAAGCATACTTCAAAATAATAACATTCAAATACATCTCAATTTCATTCACCATCACTCAAGTTACCATTTCTTCCTCATTTCACACAATTCCATAAGCCAACAGGTAGATATAAAATCAGCACATCTTTTATCATAAGCACACATATATGTCCATTACCATATCTAATCCAAAACACCAACTCAACTTGATATATAATGGTTAAAAAAACTTGCCAGAAGTTCTAAAAATTCACACACCAAGATACACCTAGTTACTTATATACATGCCACAACCCTTGACTCAAAGTGATAAAAAAGCTACTGATTTGCTTATAGGATAGTGTAAGCTTCGAAATGATCTAGCTTGACGTGTTTCGCAAGGTAACGATTTACAAGGAAAAGGGAAAACAAACTAGGTAAGCATATAAGATGCTTAGTAAGTTCATAGGCATTAAAAAAAACTTATGGTATCCTACAATCAAGTACAATACGCTACCATAATTTGGCATAGTTGGCGAGACATGGCAAAGCACAACATCAACAAGGTGAGTTTAATAAACAATCAAACCATATGATATCTCAATCATATATCAAACCAATTCATTTTAAAGACAATATTTAAATACCATGCTCATGCTCAATTAACCATTTATCCATTTGAACATCAATCTCATATCATTCCATTTGAATTTTTCATTTTACATTAATTGTTTAGCTTGATGAACTCTAGTAAATGGACTCGAATATACAGGTAATAACACCACACCAATTGCTCGTTCGAGCTAAATATATTTGTGTCAAGTAACTCTTCTGGGCTAAACCTTTATAACGACAAATTTGACTTCTTGTCCAAGCCGAATATATGCATATAATGTTGTAACAGCCTGATTTTGGGGCTAGTCGAACAGTGGTTCAAGGCCACTAAACCGAGGATAAGGAAAATTATGTTGATATTATTTTATGTGTTATAGCATTAAAATATGGCTATGTAGAAATTTTGGTGCTTTAATTTTAGCAATAGCATGCTTAATTGTGAAAAAGGACTAAATAGCATAAGATGCTAAAAGTTCTATTTTATAAGGTAGGGGTACCTAATAGCTATAGAATGTAATTTGGAGGATTTTAAAATGAAATTGGGCCATTTTGGAGTGTAATGGCCGGCCATAGGGTGCTTAGGGAACAAAAGTATTAAATTTAGTCAAACTAGGTGATAGTTGGTGACTAATTGACTAAAATATGATAAAAATAAGATGGCTAAAGGAAGCTATCATCTTTCCTATTCATCTCCCCCTCTACTACTGAAAATTTCAGCAAGTTTAAGGGTTTGAAAGCTTGAAAATTTCAGCTACATCTCATCTTTGCAAGTAAGTAATTTTTGAGGTTTTTCTTAATGATTTTTGTACTTTTGGGGTCCCAAAGCTTAAGCTAGCTAATGAGGGGACTAATTTGTGATATGGTTAAAAATCTAGGGACTTTCCATGAGAGTATTCATGTTGTTAGCTGAGTTTTTATGGAAGAAAATGAATGTTAGGGAGGTGAGAAACAACTTTTGTGAAAGGTGTTAGTATGAAAACACCTAATTAGGATTTAAATACAAAGATTGATTTTGTGTCATAAATGCATGAAATAGTTGGAATTGTGACTAGTTGTAAGAGAAATAAATGTTCTGCTAGGCTTGTTTAATGAGAAAGTGAGTTGAAAAATGATTTATGATCCTAGTGGCAAAATCATAATTTTGCCAAAGTACAAGGGCAAACTAGTCATTTTTACCTAAGTGTAGATTATGATGCATTATGATCATAGAATGATCTAAATGAATGAATTTTATTGTTATAAATCAAGAAGAGCGTGGAATTAACCTTGATCGGGGAAAAGGCAAGGTTACGTATTAGACCATTAGTTAACGCGTTTTACACCGAGGTAAGTTTATGTGTGAACGATACATTATATATATACATTGTTGTTGCTAACTAGTGCATGGCACAATTGAGAACATGTATGATTCAAGTGGGTAGAATGTGGTAGTTATTGAATAACTCTAGTATGAATGATGGAATGGATATGTAAATGTGTTATATCAAAATTTGATGGTGGGCTAAGTGCAATACCACCTTAATACTTAATTACGATGGGCTATGTGCGATACCATTGACTATTTATCATTTGGTGGGCTATGTGCGATACCACCATAACTAACCTCTTTTGTGGGCTATGTGCGATACCACCCTAATAAAGACTGATGGTGGGCTAAGTCCGGAACCACCGAGTAATTTGATTATGAGTAGTTGATTGAAAGATTGTGATGTGTTGTATTATGTGACATTGTGGTGCTAAGTGCAGGGAGGCATGCTAATAAATGTATACATTAAGCTTGTGATATAGTTTGGATGTGGAAATGGAAGAAATGAGTAAGCATGATTAGGAATGTGGAATGCTTCTTGTTTAGTATGTAATGCTATTTATTGTTTAGCAAATACTATAATGCTATTTGTTTACATGTAAACTTACTAAGCTTAAAGCTTATTCCCCTTTTCTTTTTCCCTTGTTTTATAGTGTTTAAGAGCCGAACCGGGATACCCCGATAACCAGAAGATCGTCCACACTATCAGCTCACCTCAATATACCTAGACTTAGTGATTTTTATATGGCATGTATAGGGGCTAGACTAGTTAGATATTTTGTTATTTTGGCCAAAAGTGTGTTGGCCCTTTATTAAGATAACTATTTTGTATATTGCCATGGCTGATGGCTCACCTTGTCATTTATGAAAATATGAAGTTATTCATGGAAGTTCATATTGAAATTATGAGTTGTTTATTGGTATGTTGAATAAGTTTATGAGGTGTAAGCTAGAGGGGTGCAAAGAGCTTGGCAAATAGCTTCGTTCTCATCCACATGGGTAGGCACACGGGCATGTGTCTATGACGTGTGTGACACACGACCATTTCATGGGCATGTGCCCAAGCCGTGTGAAGTCTGTACTTAGGATTTAGAATTTAAATCACCACACGGTAGAAGCACACAGGCGTGCGATCAACCGTGTGGATTAATTAGAGACGACCACGAGCCAGTCACACCGGCGTGTGCTTTGGCCGTGTGCTATTTAAAGGTTGATGATGTTATAGTTAGAGAGCTCTATGGGTAGAAGACACGGGTGTGTCTAGGCCGTGTGATTAAGTCAGTGTCGTCCAAGAGAATCGAACACGGGCGTGTGAGAGGACACATGGACGTGTTCTGGACCAACACGGGCATATGCCCTTGTTTTAATGAAAAGTTTCTCGGGTTTGTAAAAGTTTCGGATTAGTTCTGAAGCCTCTCGGAGGTATGTTTAAGGCCTCGTAGACCAGTATTGAGCTTTGCGATAGGTTTAACAATGATATTTTATAGTCGTTTAGAGATGTTAAGTGTGATAAGTTAGGTAATGTCCCAAACCCAGTTTCGGTTTCTAATACGGGTAAGGGGTGTTACACATGTTACTTGCCCAGGCTAAACCTTTAAAATGAAATTAGGTTACTCCTCTCAACTAAACTTGTGTGACATGTATTTGTGTATCCGCAACAAATGCAAGACCTTGGTAATATTTGTAATCAATCTCATACGAGTGTGCTCAAGAACCTATTGGCATGCCAATTGTATCCTAACTTTTACTATGGTCACACGGCGATGTATTCAATATATTAAAATCTCTTTTCAATTTAGTCCAAACCTCATCTTTTACACAAATTCACAACCAAACACATATATTTACAAATTAAATACACAACAACATATAATACAAATACCATATGAACCTAGTCCAAATAGAAAACAAATTGAATCCTCAAGGACTAATCGACAATTTTGGCTTTTCCTCAATTATCTCCAGTTTGATCCAATTCTTAACGCATTCAATTATTTTAGACAATTCATCAATACTAAACATTATACATTATATCATGATACGAATGAACCTATGAAATTTTTTTTTGGTACCTCTAAAGTTTTACATTTTATTCAATTTATTCCCTCAAACTGAAGTAACTATATCTTTTAATTTTGAGCTTCGATTTAAAATTTGACTTCAATCACATCCCTTAGTGTCCCTTTACTATATATTATATAGAAATATTTCACATCAATTTCACAATTTATTCACTTTAGTTCTTATGTGAAAAAACTAACAATTAAACATTACAATTTAGCCTTTTTTTCATATCTAAGTTTAAAATCTATCAATTTAACACCTATTTCTTCAAGAAATCACTAGTTGCAACTTCAAAAACTTTAAAATTTTTGCAAATTGGTACTTGGGTTAGCTAAATCAAGCTCTCATGACCTCAAAACAAAAAATTACAAGAAAATGACTTAAAAATCTTACCTAAAAGTGATCGAATGTTTGAAGGCTTCTTGGGTTTTTCTTTTTCTTCAAATCATGGAAATAAGAAGATGAAGAAGAAAAATAATGACATTTTTACTTTATTTTAACTTATATAATTTGATTATAGTTTAATTAACTTAAGCTTAATTAATTAACCATTAAGCAAAGTTAGTGGAAATGTCATCATATACCACTGATTCGTGTTAGAAAATGGTTTAATTACTATTTTGGATTTTTTGTAATTGCAATTTAAGTCCCTAAATCTTTAGCCAATTAAAAATTTATAGCGATAAGACTTTTACAATTTAGTCTTTGAACCTTAATTAAGCAATTAAAAGACAAAACTAAAGGATCAAACTTTAAAAACTCACTATACCAACTCCGTAAATATTTATATTCAATATTTATGGCCCTGATTTACAGAAATGGGGTTTTGAAATTGCCTTTTTTGAAACGACAGATAGTTGGTTGTTACAAGCCATACCAACCAATCACACTTAAAGGAGGAGAAGACACCATTTTTCTCATCTCTTTATCATTTTCAAATTTTTTCTCTAACCACCCACCATTTTCTTCCATTTTCTTACAAAACCACCTTATAAAACAATATTTAAACCAAAACTCATCACCATTCTCTTCACCCATATATCTAAGGTTTGAGCTTTAGTGTGGAAAGGTTGAGCTAAAGAGAGAAGAAAGAGATTTTGGTAGCGGTTCATGATTTCTTAGTATTCCATCATCCCATTTCATATTTAAATGCTTTGGAATGATTGTTAAGCCATTAATATAACTAATAAATGTTATTTTGACATTTTGGTAAAATTGTTGATTTTGTATGTATTTGAAGAGAAAGAGGTTGCTAGAGGTGGTTCTATCAAGGGAAAGAAAAATGTTATGGATTGAAGGCCTTGGAGAAGCCTCCAACCATTTTTGTTGCTTATGGGAAAGGTAAGTTCTCATGGAACTGACTATACTTCCATGTTGTTGTGTATACTAGTAATTTAATGTATTTAATGTTTTATTTGAATGTGAAATTATGGTAAGAAAGTCAATATAGTTATCATGTTAGGTAAGATGGCATGAAAACATGGTGGATGTTTTAAAAGTTATATTATCGGTGGTGATAATAAGAAAATTGAAAAAAAAAGGATTTTATATGTGGACAATGGCATGATTGACTTGTATAATGTAAATGAATGTTGGGTTCATGAGCTATGTAAAGTGGAAAACATGAATGTCTATGACAGTTATAACTTTAGAAGGAAGAACTTGTTGATAAATGTTCACTTAGTTCTTGTGCCCATGTAAACTTAGTAGAAAGGTTACGATACGATTGACATGCCAATTAAGGTCATATACACATTTTTGTATGGGTTATTTGTAACACCCTTAACCTGTATCCGTCATCGGATTAGGGTTACAGGCATTACCAATAGCCAAATCTTTTTCAATTTATTAATTCATATCCTAAACAGATAAAGCACATGGGCATAATAAATATATATAAATTTACTTAATATACAAGTTAAAACATATTCAATGTAATCATCCACAAATACAAAATGATCAAACAATATACTCCTATCCTCATTATTAACATATTTATCTATTTTATTCTATGATACAAACACCTAATTAGTACCACTCCTTTGTATACATTTCATGCAAACATGCCTCACGTACCATTTCGTTTTAAACCAAAACACACCAACACGGTAATTGGAACTACTAATAAGCATCATTACGATTACATGCATACATCACTTGACATTACACCTATGGACTAAGAGACAATACACTTCATATATATATATATATCTATATACCTATATCCTATATGGATAACCTTAGTTTTTAATGCATAACCCCAATATAACTTTGCATGTTATATGCATAGATCAAAGACCGAATGTACCAACTAAACTTCCATAATTCATGCAAAATTTACGTTACTTATTTGTACTACAATTGACCATACTTAAACATAGGTCTCAAAACCAACTTAACCTAAAAACACAAGCATATAAACCATGCCTTGATCGAACATTCATTACCAATTTTCCATAATTTATAACTACTTATACTTATCATTAACAATGAATCCAACAAGTTAACTTATACATATATATAATCATTTCTACACAACTACATTTAACTTCCAAGCATTATAAGCATACGTCTTATACCAAAGTTTAAAACAGACTATTGTATCAAACATATAAACAATGCTTAAACCAAAAGTAACAGCCTTATTCGCAAGGCCATATATATACATTTACAAAACCGAACATCATTCATTACTTATCAAAATATAGCCTATACATGCCTTTGATTCAAAAAGTATACAAAACATATATATACCAAAGAGAGTGATAGTGTGGTCGACTTTCTTGATGATCCCCCAGGCGTAGTTGAATCAATGATCTATAAAACAGAAATACAAACACATACAGAGTAAGCTCACTAGCTTCGTAAGTCTTAAGCAAAAGATAATTCACTAATCAAGCACTTTAACATTTTTAATCAATAAATGTAGAACATTGTATATGTATATTTTGATATGCAATTGATACAAAATCGAATACTAGTGTTGTATTAACTCAATTACTTATACTTCACTACCATCAACCTGCAACTCATCAAAGCACAAAGTACATATATTACATGTCGATTACCAGCTCAAATTCACATAACACCATTCTTATCATAATATTTCAACTCAAATAACATTAATCACAACTTACCTTACTTCTGATGAATTCAATGGGACTTAAGCTTACCTGAGTTTTTAACTCAATAGTTTCACTATGTTACACCTCGATCAATTATGGTTTCTTCATTTTAAAGTATCACCGGTATTAAGCCTACTAGGCACGAAGCGAATATATTCCAAGACTAAGCTCGCTAGGCACGGCTTAGAATATGTCATCGGCACAAGGCTTGCTAGGCACAAAGCGTGAATATGTCACCTAAGCTCTAAGCACGCTAGGCACGAAGCCGAATATGTCACCTAAGACTAAGCACCTAGGCACGAAGCCCAAAATAATTCATAAACCAGTCCATCAAATTTCATTCCTTAACACTATCATCATTAACTAAACATATACACAATCCACATTCACATATCACCACTAATGTACAAATTCTTATCATATATACAAAACACATCTAATCCATTTTAAAGCCTTTATATTCGGCTAACACATATATTCATACTCAAATTTATCAAATAATTTCATTGAACCTATTCATAAATAATTCTTTAACATACTTTAGCTTAAGGACTTACCTCGACTCTCGACGGACAACTTAGGCCATTATTCGAGAACTTTCGTCTTTCCTCGATCCAATTCTGTTTTTCTTTGCTCTTGATCTAAAACACATTAAATTCAGCTCATTCAAGTACATTTCAATTCAATTTAGTCCCAAAACACATAAACATGCAAATTACCATTTTACCCATAAGGTTTCACATTTTTACTATTTAGTCCTAATTGTACAAAACACAAAATACACACAATTTGCCAAGACTATACAAGGGCCGAATATTCCTAGGGACTTCATAAGCACTCTCATTTTATTTATTTTGCAATTAAGTCCCTCTAAAATTTTATTTTTATAAAATGGCCCTAAATACAAAATTTCACCAAAATTTCTAATACAAAACTTGTAAATCTTTAACACATCTTTAATCTAAAACCATCAAATATCAAAACCATAAGAACACATCAATGGCAGAACCTCATATACACATGATTCTCAAAAATTCAAGCATGGGTCGGGTAATATACGAAGCAACGATCTCAAAAACGTAAAAATTAACAAAACCAAAATCAAACTAACCTTGATTTTAAGCTTTAAAGTCTTGAAAATTTAAACAAGGTTTTCTCCTTTTCTTTAACACATTCGCCATGAAAGGAAATAAGATGATAATGGCTTTTCTCATGTTTTATTTAACATATATTATAACATTTAATTAATTACTTATTTAACCTTATAACATAAAATTATATAATATAAATCTAAAGGTTAATCTTGTCATATAGCATCCACTAACTTAAAAAGGGTTATTTCCCCATTTAACACCTCATATTAAAACCCATCATCATTCTAGCACTTTACACTATAGCATGCTACTTTTACTTTTTACGATTAAGTCTTTTTTTCTAAATTAAACACACAAACAATAAAATTTTTCTACGAGACTTTCACACACATTAATTCACATATAATAAACACAAAATATAATATTAAAATATTTCTCGGACTCAATTCGTGGTCCCGAAACCACCGTTCGATTAGGGTCAAATTCGATCTCATTACAACTCTCTCCCTTAATGATTTTCGTCCCGAAAATCTTACCGTTAAACAACGCCGATATTGTTGCCTCATTGAGTCCTCGAGCTCCCACGTATCCTCTTCAACTCCATGCCGATTCCATAGTATTTTCACTAATGGAATCCTTTTGTTCTTAACTCTTTCATTTCCGAGCTAAGATACGGATCGGTTCTTCCTCATACGTCATATCGGGTCGATTTCAATCTCGGATGGAGCAATCACTTGTGATGGATCGATCTGATTCATCTGAGCATCGAAGCGTGAAATACATCGTGTATCTTTACTAATTCAGAGGGTAACTTCAATCTATAAGCAATGGACCTAATCGTTCGATGATTTCATACGGTCCGATAAATCTCGGACTCAATTTGCCTTTCGACCAAAACAAGTACTTTCTTCCACGAGATCTTGTCAAGAATACCGATCTCGACTTGAAATTCTATATCTTTACGTTTCAAATCAGCGTAAGACTTTTGACGATCTGATGCAGCTTTCAAACTATCTTTGATTATAGCCACTTTCTGTTCAGTCTCTTTAATCAAATCAACCCTTTGTATCTTGTTCTCACTGAGCTCATCCCGAGACAATGGCGTACGACACTTGCGGCCATATAGAGCTTCATAGGGTGCCATTTTGACACTTGATTGAAAACTGTTATTATAAGCAAATTCAATCAAAGGTAAGTACTTTTCCCACGTACCTTCAAACTCGAGAACGCAACATCTCAACATGGCCTCAAGTGTTTGAATGGTTCGCTCAGACTGACCGTCTGTCTGCGGATGAAAGGCTATGCTAAAGTGAAGTTTAGTACCTAAAGCATCTTGCAGCTTCTTCCAAAATCGCAATGTGAACCTCGAATCTCTATCTGAAACAATGGAACTCGGCACACCATGCAATCTCATAATCTGTGATACATACAACTCAGCAAGTTTATCAAGTGAATAGTCTGTACAAACTGGCACAAAATGAGCTGATTTGGTCAGTCTATCCACTATAACCCAAACTGTATCTTTCTTACTCGTGTCGTAGGCAATCGGATACAAAATCCATAGTGATTCTATCCCATTTCCATTCGGTATCATGATCGGTGAAGTAACCTCAAGGCACTTGATGTTCTGCTTTTACTTGCGACAAACTAAGCACTTCGAGACAAATTCAGATATATCCGTTTCATACCGAGCCACCAATAGAATGCTTTCAAATCATTATACATATTCGTGCTACCTGGATGTATCGATAATCGACTATCATGAGCCTCGCTCAAAATCATCTAAATCAAGTCCACATTCTTCGGAACACATATTCGGCCTTTGAAATTCAAACAATCATTAGCATTAATTCGAAACTCTGACTCTGCATCATTTTCACATTGAACTCGTCTAGAAACCAAGTCTTTGTCAATTCTTTGCGCATCACAAATTTGTTGGATGAACATCGGTCTTGCTTTTAACTCGGCTATGATCGAACCATCACCAGACATAACCATCTGTGCGTTCATCGTACGAAGAGCAAATAATGATTTTTGACTTAACGTATCTGCAACAACATTGGCTTTTCCTGGATAGTAGTCAATCACTAACTCATACTCTTTCAACAATTCTCACCATCTGCGTTGTCTCAAGTTCAGATCTTTCTTAGTCATCAAATACTTTAGACTTTTATGATCCGAATAAATGTGACATTGCTCGCCGAATAAATAATGACGCCAAATTTTCAATGGGAAAACAATGGCTGCTAATTCCAGATCGTGAGTCAGATAATTTCTTTCGTGCGGCTTCAATTATCTCGAAGCATAGGCTATAACTTTGCCTTCCTGCATCAAAACGCAACCCAACCCATTCAAAGAAGCATCACTAAAAGCGACAAATTCTTTACCCGATTCAGCCGAGTTAACACCGGAGCTTCGGTCAAAAGAGCTTTCATTGTTCAAACTTTTTGACACTTTTCTGACCACTCAAACTTGACATCTTTCTATAGTAGCCTTGTCAAAGGTGTAGCTATCACAGAAAAACCTTTTACAAACCGTCTGTAATATCCTGCAAGGCCTAGAAAACTTCGAATTTCAGAAACATTCTTTGGTGGTTTCTAATCGAGTATAGCCGTTATTTTGTTTGGATCCACCAATACGATCTGAAACAACATGCCCCAAGAAACTGACTTCATTCATCCAGAACTCACATTTACTAAACTTTGCATACAGCTATTGATCTCGCAAAGTTTGTAGCACTAATCTTAAATGCTCGGCATGCTCGGTTTCATCTTTGGAATAGATCAGTATATCATTAATAAACACTACTACAAACTGATCCAAAAACTGTCTGAAGACTCGATTCATTAGGTCCATAAAAATAGCAGGTGCATTAGTGAGTCCAAAAGGCATAACCAGAAACTCAAAATGTTCGTACCTCATCTGGAATGCAGTCTTTGGCACATCTGTATCTCTGACTCGTAAATGATAACGATCTCAAATCTATTTTCAAAAATACCGAAGCCCCTTTCAACTGATCAAACAAATCATCAATCCGAGGTAACGGGTACTTATTCTTTATAGTTACCTTATTCAGTTGCCGATAATCAATACACATTCGCATATTTCTATCTTTCTTCTTCACAAAAAGAACTGGTGCACCCCAAGGAGAGAAACTCGGTCGTGCAAAGCCCCTATCTGTTAACTCTTGCAACTTTGCTTTCAACTCTTTTAACTCAGTAGGTGCCATTCGATACGGAGCTATCGAGATTGGAGTCGTTCCCGGTGCTAATTCAATGCTGAACTCAATCTCTCGTACTGGTGGTAAACCCGGTAGTTCTTCAGGAAACACATCTGGGTATTCACACACAACCGGTACAGATTCAATATGCTTTTCAGACATTTTATTATCCAGTACATATGCCAAATAAGCTTCGTACCCTTTTCTCACATACTTTCGGGCTAATATCGAGGATATTACTGTAGGAAACTCACTTAAATCACTGGATCCAATTATGATGATCTCACCGCTTCGACATCTCAAATCAATAAGCTTTCTTTTGCAATTCACCACTTGCATCATGTGAAGTTAACCATCCATTCCCAAAATTATTTCGAACTCATCGAAGGGCAACAACATTAAATCTACTGGAAGCAAGAATCCGAATCATCAACGGGTAACCTCTACACACTTTATTAACAAATACACATCTACCCAAAGGGTTGGACACACGAATCACAAACTCAGTAGACTCAACTGGCAGAGTCTTACCAAATACTAGAGTTTCACACACATATGAATGAGTCAAACTATGATCAATCAATGCAATCACAGTAGTATCATAAAGGGTGAAAGTACCGGTAATGACATCGGGGGAGGAAGCATCCTCTCTGGCTCGTATAGCATAAGCTCTAGCTGGAGCTCTAGCCTCTGATCATATTGCGGTGTCCTTCGTCCCTCTCTGACCGCCACCTACATTGCCTGAATGTCTGAGTGGTCTACCCCGTGCTGGCACACTACTCGGTCTAGTGTTCTGAGTTGCATTTTGCTTGGCTAACATCGGGCACTCTCGAATAAAATGATCCGACAATCTACATTTAAAGCAGGACCGATCACGAACCCTACAACTCCTAAGATGCCATTTCCCACAATGTTTACACTTAGCCCGGTTCTGCGGAACATTACCGACACTAGCTATCGACGTGGCTCGGGATCTCACTGGAGGTCAATCACGTATAGGCAAATCTGAAGTGGCTTTATGTCGACGAGGGTCATCTCCGAACTTCTTATGCATGAATGGAAAATTTTACTCGATGATCTTTTTGAGTGTCTCTAGCTTCTACTTGACTTTTCTTTTCTCCTTTCCGAGCTCTTGACTTTACAAGCTCGCCGACTAATGTTACAAACTCTTTGATTTCAAGAATGCCAACAAGTAACTTTATGTATTCATTCAGGCTGTCTTCAAATCTTTTACACATAATGGCTTCGGTAGATATACATTCCCAAGCGTAACGGCTCAATCTGACAAACTTCCGCTCATATTTCGTCATAGTCATGAGACCCTATTTTAATTCCAGAAATTCTTTCCGTTTCTGATCGATGAATCTCTAACTGATATATTTCTTACGAAAGTCAATTTGGAAGAAGTCCCAAGTTACTTTTTCTTTCTGAACTACGGATACCAGTGTGTTCCACCAATGATAGGCGAGTGTCCCGAAGTAGAGATATAGCACACTTTAGGCATTCATCTGGAGTACAAGATAACTCATCGAGTACGAATAGTGTTATCAAGCCACATCTCACCGCGCTCTGCGTCATCATCATCATTGGTCTTGAATTCCACATTATATTTCTTGATTTTATCAACGGAGGCTGCTAGATCTCATCGGATCTATCATCTGAAGTCTTGAAGGTCTGGGAGTTGGATTATTTGGGGTAGAGGTTGTTGTACACCAGATTAGTCGAATAAATGGGGTAAACCATTCGTTCATCATCGATAGAAGGCTTGTTTAGCCTCCCCTCATGGCTACCCGCGGTCGAGAGTCTAATGGAGTGATCTCGTGCGAGACCAAAGCGCAACGCTCCACATCATCAGCTCTGGCTCTATTGGGATCAAATCCATTTACTATATAAAATACAATTGAAATTGTCAAGTCACCACACTATCATATATACAATTCAAAGGCATGTATAGCTAGACTCTTACGCACTACGGTAGTCCTAGAATCGACTAAACCGTAGCTCGATACTAATAAAATGTAACACCTTTAACTCAGATCCGTCGTCGGATTAGGCTACAGGCGTTACCAATAGCCAAATCTTTTTCAATTTATTAATTCATATCCTAAACAGATAAAGCACATGGGCACAATAAATATATATAAATATACTTAATATGCAAGTTAAAACATATTCAATGAAATCATCCACAAATACAAAATGATCAAACAATATACTTCTATCCTCATTATTAGCATATTTATTTATTTTATTCTATGATACAAACACCTAATTAGTACCACTCCTTTGTATACATTTCATGCAAACATGCCTCACTTACCATTTCGTTTTAAACCAAAACACACGAACACAGTAATTGGAACTACTAATAAGCATCATTACGATTACATGCATACATCACTTGACATTACACCTATGGACTAAGAGACAATACACTTCATATATATATATATCTATATACCTATATCTGAATATGGATAACCTTAGTTTTTTAATGCATAACCCCAATATAACTTTGCATGTTATATGCATAGATCAAAGACTAAATGTACCAACTAAACTTTCATAATTCATGCAAAATTTACGTTACTTATTTGTACTACAATTGACCATACTTAAACATAGGTCTCAAAACCAACTTAACCTAAAAATACAAGCATATAAACCATGCCTTGATCGAACATTCATTACCAATTTTCCATAATTTATAACTACTTATACTTATCATTAACAATGAATCCAACAAGTTAACTTATACATATATATAATCATTTCTATACAACTACATTTAACTTCCAAGCATTATAAGCATACGTCTTATACCAAAGTTTAAAATAGACTATTATATCAAACATATAAACAATGCTTAAACCAAAAGTAACAGCCTTATTCGCAAGGCCATATATATACATTTACAAAACCGAACATCATTCATTACTTATCAAAATACAGCCTATACATGCCTTTGATTCAAAAAGTACACAAAACATAAATATACCAAAGAGAGTGATAGTGTGGTCGACTTTCTTGATGATCCCCTGAGCCCATAGTTGAATCAATGATCTATAAAATAGAAATACAAACGCATACAGAGTAAGCTCACTAGCTTCGTAAGTCTTAAGCAAAAGATAATTCACTAATCAAGCACTTTAACATTTTTAATCAATAAATGTAGAACATTGTATATGTATATTTTGATATGCAATTGATACAAAACCGAATACTAGTGATGTATTAACTCAATTACTTATACTTCACTACCATCAACCTGCAACTCATCAAAGCACAAAGTACATATATTACATGTCGATTACAAGCTCAAATTCACATAACGCCATTCTTATCATAATATTTCAACTCAAATAACATTAATCACAACTTACCTTACTTATGATGAATTCAATGGGACTTAAGCTTACGAGTTTTTAACTCAATAGTTTCACTATGTTACACCTCGATCAATTATGGTTTCTTCATTTTAAAGTATCACCTAGGCATTAAGCACGCTAGGCACGAAGCCCGAATATCATCCAAGACTAAGTCCGCTGAGGCACGAAGCTCGAATATGTCATCCAAGACAAGGCACTGCTAGGCACAAAGCCCGAATATGTCACCACTAAGCTGCTAGGCACGAAGCCCGAATATGTCATCGGCACTAAGCTCGCTAGAACGAAGCCAAATAATTCATAAACCAGTCCATCAAATTTCATTCCTTAACACTATCATCATTAACTAAACATATACACAATTCACATTCACGTATCACCACTAATGTACAAATTCTTATCATATATACAAAAACTCATCTAATCCATTTTAAAGCCTTTATATTCAGCGAACGTATATATTCATAAATAATTTCATTGAACCTATTCATAAATAATTCTTTAACATACTTTAGCTTAAGGACTTACCTCGACTGTCGACGGACAACTTAGACCGGCTATTCGAGAACTTTTGTCTTTCCCCGATCCAACTCCTTTTTTCCTTGCTCTTGATCTAAAACACATTAAATTCAGCTCATTCAAGTACATTTCAATTCAATTTAGTCCCAAAACACATAAACATGCAAATTACCATTTTACCCCTAAGGTTTCACATTTTTACTATTAAGTCCTAATTGTACAAAACACAAAATACACACAATTTGCCAAGACTATACAAGGGCCTAATATTCCTAGGGACTTTATAAGCCCTCTCATTTCATTTATTTTGCAATTAAGTCCCTCTAAAATTTTATTTTTATAAAATGGCCCTAAATACAAAATTTCACCAAAATTTCTAATACAAAACTTGTAAATCTTTAACACATCTTTAATCTAAAACCATCAAATATCAAAACCATAAGAACACATCAATGGCCAAACCTCATATACACATGATTCTCAAAAATTCAAGTATGGGTTGGGTAATATACGAAGCAACGATCTCAAAAACGTAAAAATTAACAAAAACTAAAATCAAACTAACCTTGACTTTAAGCTTTAAAGTGCCGAAAATTTAAACAAGGTTTTCTCCCTTTTCTTTAACAAATTCGGCCATGAAAGTAAATAATATGATAATGGCTTTTCTCATGTTTTATTTAATATATATTATAACATTTAATTAATTACCTATTTAACCTTATAACATAAAATTATATAATATAAATCTAAAGGTTAATCTTGTCATATAGCATCCACTAACTTAAAAATTGGTTATTTACCCATTTAACACCTCATATTAAAAAGCCATCATCATTCTAGCACTTTACACTATAGCATGCTACTTTTACTTTTTACGCGATTAAGTCCTTTTTCTAAATTAAACACACAAACGATAAAATTTTTCTACGAGACTTTCACACACATTAATTCACATATAATAAACACAAAATATAATATTAAAATATTTCTCGAACTCGAATTCATGGTCCCAAAACCACCGTTCCGATTAGGGTCAAATTTGGTCTGTTACATTATTATAGAGTTGGAGCTATATCGTGTCATTTGATGGTTTAGTATTTATTGTGGATCATCGGATATACACTGTCTCTTCAAAGACGGTCTTGGTATGTGATATAGTTGAGAATGTTGTATTAAGTATTTATGTTCTTATGGAATTTGGTATGCTCACCTCCAACAACGTAAGTACAGTGAATTCCATGTGAACAGACTAAACATTGTTTGCTTACGCGCTATTATTTTTACGCATAGATTTTTATTCGATAAGATATGAAGCCTAGCTCAATCTGGGATATCACAATATCAACGGGACCTACAAAATTAAGAAATTGATATATTTTTAGTTGTAACATGTCTTAGGTGTCCACATAAGTAAATATGTTAATTTCATATTACTTTGTCTTTCTGTTGAATGTTGTTTAAATTTGAACTTGCAAGTTACACTTGTTATTTCATCATATTATCTTTCTTTTAGTAAATTGATTATATGCATGGTTACTTACATTTGAGGATCATAAATTGTGAATTTAAAATGTTTTATAGTGGCTTTCATACATATTTGAGTTATTTTCAAGCATGTGTTAGATATATTATTAATAAAGGGACTTAGGAAAATATTTTGAAGTGTTTTGGGCCTACCAAACGAGTTACATCGCGACCACAAAATTTTGATGTCGTGGCCTCACCACTCGACGTCGTGACCATGGAATTGCAACCTCACGATCTTCCCACTTGACATCATGACATAACTACTCAATAAGTCTCATCGTAGTGCCAAAAGTCTTCACATCGTGACATCATGCTTGTTTTTAGCACTACACTATTTTAAGCTATTTTGACCTTTCAGAGCTTATTTTTGGGTTCCAATCAGCTCTAATTAACTTCAATTAAAACTTAAATGATTTTAAATTGTTTTTAAACTTTGAATCTTGTCTAAAACATATTTTAATTATTTTATAACGATGTTTTAAACTTTGAATACTTAAATAAATCCAAGATTTCTTACTCGTCCATCCTTCGATGGCATCTCCCACCCATGTTAGTCTTCTGAAATGGGTGAGAGATGTTGTAGTTGGATATTCACATATACTCACAAGACCTAGATCCTTATATATGAGATATGAGTTGCATGTACCTAATCTAACAAAAAAATTGCTCTCTGAGTCTAAATTTACTAAGGACAATCATGTCTCATTTGATTTCTTTCTAACATACTTTCAAGTCAAAGATTTGGCTTCCAAAGAGGTGTTACTGCAAGGTTCATAAGCTGATGGACTCTATAGGCTACCTCTTGGTGATTTTAATATGTACAATAAGGATCATCAAGGTTCTACCATGGTCAATAATACTCATTAGGGTACCAATGGTTCTTGTAATATAATTACTAAGTCAATTCACTTGATCTCTTATACAAAAAGTTTGGTTACCTTTTTTATTATGTATTGACCAAAGACTTGAATAACTACAAGTATTCCTTTTTTAAGAAATAAATATCTAATTATTTGCTCTACTTGTAAACTTGGTAAAGCATATAAATTTTCGTACTCTCAGTTTGCAACTTAATTTACTGAACCATTGGACTAAGTAGTAGTAAACCTTTATAGTCTTGCTCCCCTTTGTTCAAATGGTTTTCTCATTATGTAACATCCAAAGATGCCTACTCGAAAAATTCTTAGATTTATTTTCTAAAGGAGAAATTATATGTTTAGGCTTCATTTATGTAATTTCACAAAAGATGAAAGATTGTTTGGCTATAAGTTGAAAGTATTGCAAACTGGTGAATAAGGGGAGTTTTAGCCATTTCTACCCTATGTTAAGACACATAGTATTGTTCGTAGGTGGTGAAGCCTTCACACTTTAGAGAAAAATGGATTGCTTGAAAGAAAGCATACACATTATTTTCTAGATAGGGTTATCAATGTTGGTACAAGCTTTTATGCAACTAACATATTCGAATGATGCATTCTCCAATGTTACATTTCTATTAAGTTGGCTTCCTACTATAGCTCTAGCTTGTGTGTCTCAATATGGAAAGCTTTTTCATGCCAAACCAAACAATAAATTCATGAGTGTCTTTGGTTGTCTTTTCTTTCCAAACTTAAGGCCATATAGCACCCATAAATTGTAGTTTAGATCATCTTCATATAAATACTTGGGTTATTCCTTTGTTCATAGAAGTTATCTTTGTATAGATGCTTCAAGGAGGATTTATATATCTAGATATGTTAGATTTGAGGAGCATACTTATCCTTTTTTTTCCCAATCCCAACCACCTTCTCCCTTATCCAAGACATACTCTAACCATACTACTCAACCTACAACCTTTCTTGTTGTAATTCCTATTGTTGTAGCTACCTTACCAAATAATTCTTTTCAGCCATCCACCTTCAAACATATTCCTTCCTTAGGCATCATTCATCTTTACCTATACCACAAGACATTTCTAATTTACTACATGCATTGTCTCTTAAACCACAGTTTAGGACATCCATTATATCGACACTTCGGTATCAAGCCAACCTTTCTTCACCTCGTACCTTAAACAAGTTCAATATGTTCAACTATTTATTTTTGTCCCTATTTTTTATTTTTACCAATTTCAAGAAATTTCCAAGTCAATCGGTTCAACCATTTTGTTCGAACCATTATATCAATTAGTTCTTGGTCTGTCCAATCCAGTCCTATTCTAGTAACACTAGTCACATCATCAAATCTTGACAGAATCTAAGTTTAGGTACCAAAATGGATCTAGTTGCCAAGCTCAAAGACCAAAGTGGACCAGAAAAAAGTATAGGTACCAAAGTAAATCTAGCTGCTAAGTTCAATGGCCAAAATTATATTCTCCCTTTATAAAAAAATTTATTAACCTTACTATTTCAACATTTTTGTTTACAAAAAAATGAATTATTTTAGTACTAACATTATTACATCTATTTTAATAGCTAAATAAGCTTTTCTCAAGTTATTACATTGACCAACCAAATAAAATATGGGTAAACTACACCCAAGATCACTAAACTATTAGTAAATTTATGTTTCGGTCACTAAACTATTCATTTTCATTGAAGTCATTAGGCTATTAACTTTTTTAAAGTTTGACTAACGAGCTCCAAACGATGATTTGATGATCAATACAATGAATTAGTACCCATCGACGAGTAGAAGAAATACCCTAGATCCAAGTTGATTTGACAATAAATATCGAAAGTCAGCAAAGAAAACTTTTAGACTTTGGTTTGTAGATTCGTGATGTTCAAAATTGTTACATGGAAAAGACTAAACTATAGAAGAGAAAGGGGGAAACAACTTTCAATTAGTGCAAGTGATACGAACGAAGAAGGCTATACAATATCAATTTTAATAGCCCAGTGACTTAAATGAAATCTTTCAAATAGTTCAGTGATCATTTTGTAAATTTTTTAAGTTGAGTGACAAAATGTAAACTTACTAAATGTTTAGTGGCCTTGGGTATAGTCTACCCATGAAATATTAATCAAGAATTATTTAAGTCACCTCAAATGGAGTTACTAAAAATTATTTTAGGGTAACCTACATCAAAGAGTGACCAAAACGTAAACTTAGAAATAGTTTAATGGTTTTAGGTATAGTTTACCTTTTATTTTATAAACAAAAGACGACTTAATGATAAATTTAATAAATGAGATGAGGACGGGCAAAGTGGCATGGAGTGATTTTGATATGGCCCTTAAACTTGGCAACTAGGTCTTCTTTGGTATTTGTCCTTCTTTTTCTTTTTCTTTTTCTTTTTTTTGTTCACTTTGATACTTAAACTTGACTATTAAATTCATTTTGGTCTCTGAAATTGGATTCCATCAAGATTTGTTGATGTGAACAGTGTTCTTAGAACAAGATTTGGGTTGTTTGGTGGGGACGATTGGACTGAGAATCGATCGACGTACTAGTCAGAACAAAGGGGTTGAACCAATTAAATCAAAAACTACTCGAAATTAGTTATAATCGAAACTGGGACAAAACCAATAGTTGAACAAGTTGAACCAATTTAATTTTTTTATTTTTATGAATTTTTAATTATTTATTTAATTATTATTGGTCTTGTAATTGAACCAATCAAACTGATTGAATCGAGAACCAGTTGTCTGAACGACTCAAGCACCGATCTAATTATTAGAACACTATATTTGACACTCTAAGATTGTACCACTTAATCACCTAAAATTTTATATATATTTTTAAAATTTTCAAGTGATGATGTGGCACAATCTCAAAGTGTCATGTCATCAAGTTTTTATATTTTCAAGTTTAGGGACCAAAATGGATCTAGTTACTAAGCTCAAGTACCAAAGTGAACAAAAAAAAAGTACAAGCACCAAAGCGGACCAAATTGCTAAGTATAGGAGCCAAAAATTATATTATCCCTTTTGATAAAGTCTCATAATTTTACTCCTTCAATATATACTATTTTATATTTTAATATTATTAAAATAATATGTTGATAGTTTATATGTATTAAGAACTATATTAAATTTAATAAATGTAATTATCCCTCCATGTAAGCTTTCATTATACCAAAAAATTATAAATGTCCTTGACATAATATATATATATATATATATATATATAACATGATAATAAAAAAGTTAAGGTTTGATAAAATTTGAGATTTAGTCGCTACATTTAAAATTTTAAAAATTAAGTTAGTGACTTTTTATTTAAAAATCTCAGTCTAATATTTAAATCATAAGTATTTTTTATCAAAATTTGTCATTTTAAAATTTTAACTAGGTTGTCTTCATATGACATGACATACAAGTGACAAAAATAAACATATTAAATTAATAAATTTTGATAGAAACTACTAACGATGAATACAATTGGACTAAAATTTTAAATTTAAAAAGTAAAAAATTAAATTTTAAGTTTTTAAAATATAAAGACCAAATATTAAATTTTATACAAACAAATATACTAACAACAAATTTTAACCAAAAACTATATAGGACACATTTAATTTCAAGCAAGCCCAGGTTGGGGAACGGTTGAGAAACAATTTTAGCCAATCCTACCGCAGCTCATTTATTTATAAGGTTTAGTGGAGAATTATCCCTCCCACTAGTGGGAGGATTTCTTTTTAAAGCATTAAATATAATTAACTATTAAATATATACTCTAAGTTATTTATTTTAATTAAATATAGTTTTAATTTTTAAGAAAAACTTTTAATCATTATTCAACATAAAAATAAGTTATATTTATAATTTATTATTTAGTATAAATTAAAATTATTTATTATACATATACACATTAATTTTCTATTTTATGTTATCACTAGGGGTGAGCAAAATCCGATTCGATTCGAAAAACTCGATAAAATTTTCAAATTTTGAATTAAATAGTTCAAGTTATTTGAGTTAATCAAGATTTTTGGATCAACTCGAATAAAAAATTAAGTTTTTCGGTTTAACTCGAATGTGAATTACACAATTCGGGTTATCTGAAAATCCGAATAAGAAAAAGTAAAACTACGCCATTTTGATAAATGTTTACCTTTTCTAAAGTTAAAAGTCAAAATAATTAAGTTAAAAGTCAAAACTACGTTGTTTTGATAAATATTTACTTATTAAGTTAAAAGACAAAACCATTATATTGTTTATGTAGTTAAATAATTTTATACTTCATTTACTAGTTAAATAATTGGTTCATATAAATGCAACATTAAGTATAAATAATAGGATTCGTTAACTCGACTAGACTTGACTCGAAATTTTTTGACTCGATTCGATCCGATTCGAAAAAATTCAAATTAAATTCGGTTGCTAAAATAGGATTCGTCAACTAGACTAACTCGAAATTTTTTTACTCAATTCGACTTGACTCGATCGAATACTCACTTCTGATTATCACTATCTTTTAATTTATTTTTATTATTATAACATTGAGTGAGGAGAATGACCGGAGTTTAAACCTTTATCTTATAAATACTAAACAATTTATATGTTAAATATAAATACTAACTTCCTCTAACTTATTCAATACTATCTTTGAATTCAGACAATCTGATGAGGAAAATAATTTTAAAACTATGAATGATAAAATGTTTTTATAATGGGTTTTGACCATTTGAATATTCTCCTTTTTTTTTAATAATACTCAGAGGATAGAGACTACTTACTCCATTTGCTCCATCTAATTTTTTATTAGAATAATGAAAATTTTAAACTTTACAAATAAAATTAGAAGGTTGACAGATGTTTTATAAAAATATAAATATAATATTTTAAAAAAGAAATTTAAAGAAAAGGTACATATCGATTTTTAAAATTACTTATGAAATAAAATTTTAAAATACCAGTATACTAAATAATTACCCATAATGATAATGATAATGATAATGATAATTAAAGTGTATGAAAGAAAATTGAAGAAATAAGTACTTCAATGATGCATATTATGCAAGGCAAAGAGGAGAAGCAAGATCCGAAGGAGAGGGGTTTTGGTTGGGACTATAACGTCATAGCCAAACTAACAACATAAATTTGGATGTCCGCCAACCTTGCATTAAATATTTCTCCAAGGGATATATGGTACTCGTTAGATCTATTTATTTAAGATCGAAAGAGATGCAAATAATTATCGGGATATCGAAAAAGTGAATAAGAAAATTTATTTTGTACTTTTAAAATCAAAATATAATCTAGAGATAAAACATAACTGGTTTCACTCGAATTGGATTTTTTTCAGCTCAAATACGAGGCCTTTATATATGGGTAAGTACCTCCTTCCAAAGGAAAAGTTATCAAATCAACACAAGTATTGAGGTAAGAGTACACAACCTTTCAATTTTGAAAGGTCACTGAATCAACACAAATATTCCTCTTTAGAGACGAAATTTTTGAAGTAGCATCCGTTTGAAGCCAATGGACACAACCATTTCCTAAATCAACATGTCTATGTACGTTTCTTTCTTTCCCATATTATATACATATATTACATATATATGTTATGTTTATGACACAAAATTTTAATTATAGAAGAGAGTGGGGGAGGATGCTCTTTTTTATATGTAAAAATTTATCTATCTAACTAATTACCTCCAATTAGTTGTAACATCCGAGCTACATGATGCAACAACAGTTAACGAAATAAATTATATACATTTCTAACTTTAATATTCAATAAAATAACAACATAATTAATAATTCATGTTAAGCATGATTTACAACCAAATCCAAGTCTTAATCAAGCTTACAAAAGCTCTTAAGTTGACTCGAGTATAAATAAGAACTAAATTGTAAGTTTTTAAATAACTATGGAAAAATCACATAACAACACCACATGGTCGTGTCCCTAGGTCATGCTACAATCAGTGGCCATGTGAAGCTGGAGTTACATGGTCGTGTATCTAGACCGTATAACTCACTAAAACCGTGTAGACCTAAATGAAAAAACTTACAGACATTCACACAGCCGTTTGGCTAGGCCATATGAGAGACTAAGACCATGTGAAATCTAGTTACCATATGTGTAACACCCCTAACCCATATCCGTTGCCGAAATAGGGTTACGAAGCATTACCGAAACATTCGAAAACATTTACAGATAAATCATACAAGTTACTATTCATATTTCAAAATCATTCTTAACGTCCCTAAAATGGACAAGTCGGGACTTAAAAGAAACCTCTAAGAATTTTTCGCGAAATTACAAAAATTTTCCAAGGTGCAGGTGATAAACCGTAAAAGTAACATACTGTAATCCCACATTTAGTATGCTTTTGGATGATTTATCCCTCATTTATGTAAAAGGTGTTCTTAATCCTTTCTTTTCATGTCTTATAGTCAGGAAAGCACCTAAGGATAAAAAGAACGTAAAACGAGCTTAAAACGGACCAAATTGGGCCAACCCACGAAATCGACATGGCCTGGACTTTAAGCCACACGACTGTGCCTTGCCATTTATTTAGAACATGGCCTCACCCTGATTTACATGGCCGTGCCTCGTCGACAAAAGGCCAACACGGTCTGGCCACGACTTACACGGGAGTGTGCCATGGGCGTGCCCCTACTACGGAATGAGTAATTTCACTCGGATTTGGATGTTTGAAGCCAAAGAAACATACTCCTAAGTCTACTTAAACACCTTAATAATAATTCTACTTGAATGAGGTACTTAGGAGCCGAGTAAAGCATCTAAGGAGCCTATATAAACAACCCAAGGCAGCCATTTTAGAGGAGGGAGTTTTAGGTAGAAGTTTTCTGTCAGAGCTTTTATTCAGGGAATTACTCGAAGATAGCCAGTTGATCCATCTCAAGAAGTCGGAGTTCTACTCAAGGCAGAGGATCTCCTCTTCAATTCCTTTAGGGGGTTTTAGGGATTTCTTATGTTTTGTTTTATCTTTTCTCTTGAGATGTTTTCTTATTTTGTTATGAACTAAACCCTTCAGATACCTGAAGGGGATGAAACCTATGATGGATTTTATTATTTGATTTCTAAATTATATGATAAGTGTAGCGGGCCCAATTTGTCCGGCCCATTAAAACCAAGACAATAATAATAATGTCCATCAATAGTCTAAATTTGCAAAACAAAAATGATGAATAAAATAGCAGGCCCAAAGTCCCTAGTGGCCCAAATACTAAGCTTAGCCCAAACTAAACTTGCTTCTACCCAATTACATTGGCCCAAATTCAGACCCAAGTCAGATCCAAGCCGGAAACCAAATAGAACTGCAAGAAACCCTAGAAGCTTCCAGACCCTTCAGCACCACAGCTCCCCACGCGCGCCCCTTGAGTTTCTCGCGTGCTCCCCACGCACGCTGCTTGGGCTTCTCGTGTGTTCTCTACGCGCGCCTCTTGAGATTTTCGCGTGCAAGCCTGCACCAGAACGCCATTCGCACCGCCTCCAGCGTAGCAGTGTCGTACGACCCCTTGCTCCTTGGCCACATCCATACCTGCAAAACGAGACAAGCAACGACGAAAAGAGAGTAGCAATTGACAGTAAAAAATGATAATTTTTCCTTTTTTTATTTTTATTTTTCGAATTCGGTTATAAGAAATCGAAGAAAACATTTGTAAGGCCCCCCATTTTTTACAGAGACACAGAGAACACAAAAAGGATATCTCCAAGCCATTTTGGATATTTTTTAGATACATCATATACAAAGAAACAGAATCTCAAAGGTTTTTCTCTGATTACATCTTCTTCTTGTTTTTTTTTTCTATTTCGGTAGCATTCTCTTCTATTTCAACGTGCGAACAAAAAAAAGGGGAATAAGGGACTTACGAGCGGAGTTGCGCTGTCGATCTTTGTATTCTCCGTCGTAATCAAAGTTCAGATGAAGATCTCAGTTTAGATCTTACTTTTGCTCTCTCCGCTACAATCGGGGTTGGACAGTGGTGGATCGAGTCAAGTCTGGCGAACCATTTCTCGCCCGTCGCAACGGCGATTCAGGGGTTAAGGAAAGGGTTGCGATTGCGGCTGAGCGAAAATAGAAAAGGGTTAGGGTTTGGTTTAAAGAAAATAAAGGAGTCTGATTAGTTTAAAGTGTTAAGTAGTGGAATAATACAAAATGGCGCCGTTTAAGAGGGTGTAGATCCGCGCGTCGACCCGTTTCGTGACCCGGATCTGCGCCCTACCACGTTAAAGGATTATTTACACACTTAGTCCCTCGGCTCTCTGATTCTGTGGCAATTTAGTCCTATTAAACGCAACATTTTCACGACTGGGAATAATTGCTAGTTCAATCCCTGATCGTTTGCGCGCATTTCATTTGAGTCCTTTGATTCTCTTTCATTTTCAATTCTTGCCCTAGATTCCTACTTTCATTTTAATTTAGTCCTTTTTTTCTTATTTTTTATTTTCTTTAATTATTTTTGCTACATTTTTATCATTAAAATATTATTATTATTATTATTATTTATGATATTATTATTGTTATAATTGTATCTATTATTAATTTCATATTATTTATGCATGTATTTTCTTTTAAATTCATCAATGTATATATTTTATTTTATATAAATATGATTGTTCACTTAAAGATCTTATTTTAAAGTTATGTATTTATTTATTCCAAACACTCTCACATGTCATTATTTTTTTAATACACAAGTATATTATATCAAGTTTATTACGCATGTATTATTTAAATGGACACATATTATTTCTTAAATATTCATTTGTTTGTTATTCTATGTGTTACACCCCTTAATTTGCGATCGATGATTATTCGTGATTCACCATTGTAATATTTTTCCATATATATGGCTATTTTGCTTCGTGTATTATCATTCCATTACAATTTATTTGTGAAAGAAAGTCGAGCTTAACATCATTCAAATCTCAAAATCATTTAAAGTTTTAAATAAGGCAATGCTCGTGTTTAGGGGTTTCTAGAAAATTGTGCTCTAACTTACTGAATTTCAATTCTTCTCGTTTAAAACCTAGCAACCGAGTATCCTTTCTCTCCTAAACCGCATAATGTTTCAAATAAAAACTTACTCTTGGGATTTTTGGAGATATTGCACCCTAACTTGCTGGGTGTGATATTTTATTTTCTCGAGATAAGATTTTTAAAAGAACAAAGGCAATATTCCGTATTCGGGAATTTTGAGAAATAGTGCCCTAACTTACTGGGTTGCTATTCTTTTCATTTGACCCAAATAAGAGAATATCCTTCTCATCTTTTTAAATATACAAGTGTTGAATGTCGAAGGATAAATCCTACTTCGAGAATATAAGATGTTATGCCCTAACTTACTGAGTATGGCATTTTATTTCTCTGAAATGGGGAGCTTTGGCATCCAATACGATTTTCGTCCAAATATATATATATATTAAATAAATGGATCGTAATCTAAAATGTTTTCAAATTTTTGGCATTAAGACATTCATTAATCAATTTGGTACCAATTTTGGGCGTTGCGAGGGTGTTAATCCTTCCTCGTGCGTAACCGACTCTTGAGCCTGTTTTCTGGATTTCGTAGACCAAAATTATTGTTTTAATAAATCAAAATGTTTTATTAAAATAATCTATCTTAAGGTGATCCGGTCACACCTCGAATAAAAGATCGGTGGCGACTCCATTTCCATATTTTTAAAGTCGATCCCCTTTTCTAAAACTCAAAATATGAAAAAAATGGTTTTGACAGCTTGGCGACTCCACTGGGGACTGAAAGAGAGTAAAGCCGTAAAATTTATTAATTTTTGTCAGTTTGTCGAAAATTGAAAATTTTGATTTGAAGATTACGATCCTTTTATTGCATTCATCTCATTTGATTGTTATTGTTCGAGTCTTGTAAAATACTTTGGCATCATATTGCATGACCGCTGGGTCACACCTTTAAGTGGAAGAGAGGAACTACTCCTTCGTGAGGTTTTCACCTCCGTGCAGGATAGTCAATCACTTCCGGAATATATCCGTACCTATGTCTTCGTGTGATTTTCATCTCCGTGCAGCCATAGGAAAATGTATTCCCCTGAACTGAACTCGATCCATATAAGCTTATAATAGGTGAGGATTGAGGAATCTGCTGGTTCAGGTACCCTCAACTTTAAAACTCAAACTACATGTAAAAGACCTTAAGAGCGTACCCCAGATGGAGTTGTGATAAACCCTAGTGGTCACCCAATAGGTGCTTAAATGTTTTACATGCTTTGAATTTCCTTTCTATCGTACTGACCATTTGTTTTATCATTGTTACTTAGCATGCATTTTCATATTAGAGAGAGATTTCGATTCGGGTTCGATTGCTAAATTAGGGAGCTCGGCATGGAGAACGAATTTCTTGATAAAAAGGAAGACAATATGGATGTTCGTATATTTGTAGTCCGTTTCATGTAAAGAGTTTTGTCCTCTAGTAAAGTTTTCTAAAGGAAATTGAGTTAGAATTGACATCTCTTTACATTCATTGCATGCATTTACATGGCATTACATTATATGCATTAGATTTCATGAGAAGACCCTAATTGGTTGAGGTTATTTCAGCCTTAATCTGGAAGTCGGCAAAAATCAACCAAGCACACACCCTTACGGTACAAGGAGAAAAACCAAAGCAATGGATAAAAGACTAGAGAAGTTGGAACAAATGCAGAATGAGATGCAAGAGTGGATGCAAGCACAAATGCAGGAGCAGCTTGCTAAGATCCAGCAGGATATGATGGACAAAGTGATGGAATCACAAAAGAGTATGATGACTCAATTAACTCAACTACTGGTAGGAGGAGTAGACAAAGGAAAACCCCATGGTTAATACCGTTGAAGATAGCGAGGAGCGACTATATCCCCCGGTTTTACCCCGACACATCCTAAAGTGCATCCACGAAAAACATTTGTTATAATTAAACCTCAACAATTGTAACAAGGCATTTCGATACTGCCGAACTTCCAAACTGGATCAGGTTCCAACTTAGTAGACCATACGATTAATGCTGATATTCCGACTTGGATGAGGCAACAGAGAGAGAAAGGGCAAGCGCTGAATTTCCAAAACAGTTAGAGGAGCGATGCAAATGGTTGGAAGACAAATTTAGGGCCATGGAAAGCGCTGATAGGTAATATGGAGTCGATGCTAAAGATCTAAGTTTGGTGTCAGATCTAATACTTCCCCACAAATTCAAGCTGCCTGAATTTGAAAAATACTATGGGACTACTTGCCCAGAGGCTCACATAACTATGTTTTGCTGGAGAATGACTGGGTACGTTAATAATAACCCACTGCTAATTCATTGCTTCCAAGACAGTCTGGCAAGAGCAGCATCTAAATGGTACAATCAGCTGAGCCGTACCAAAATTGGTTCTTGGAGGGATTTAGCACAGGCGTTTATGAAGCAGTACAGTCATTTAACATATATAACCCTTGATAGAATTACCTTACAAAATATGGAAAAGAAGCCAAGCGAGAGTTTTCAACAATATGCACAAAGATGGAAAGAAGTCACCATATAGGTTCAGCCACCTCTTCTGGAGAAAGAAACCACTATGCTCTTCATCAACACCTTGAAAGCCCCATTTATCAACCATATGTTGAGAAGTGCCACGAAGAGTTTCTCGGACATAGTAATGACCGGCGAAATGATTGAAAACGTTGTGAGAAGCGGTAAAATAGATGCTGGAGAAAGTGCGGAAGGTCACTACGAGAAAGAAAGAAGACGAGGTAAATAATGTGGGAGCATACAAGATGAGGTTATTCAAAGCAAGCTCTTGTGGGATCACCAAGGTTGATACTCTGAACCATCGACTCCTTCAAAGAATGAATCTAGGCAAAAGACAAATACAGAAAAGCTTCAGTTCACTCCTATTCCAATAACATACCGAGAGCTATATCAGAAATTGTTTGATGAGCACATAGTATCCCCTTTCTACTTGGCACCATTGCAGCCCCCGTACCCCAAGTGCTACGATGAAAATGCCGAATGTGACTATCATGCAGGAGTTTTGGGGCATTCAATAGAAAATTGCCTTGCTTTTAAGAAAGTCACGGAAAGACTCATCAAGCTAGGCATTGTAAAAGTGGCTGATATGTTAAATGCCGATAATCCGCTACCAAATCACACTGATGTTGGAGTAAATGCGATTGAAGAAATGCTGGAAAATGTACACATCAATGCCATACATGAAGAAATCATGAAAGGGGGACATTGTTGGATATCTACCCTTACGACCTTGGAAGCGTTCTGAATAATTGGACTGCGAAAAAATTCCTGTAGTATTTAGAGCTTACTCGGAGTAATGTACAAAACGCACTTGTTGCTTTAAGCCTAGAAGCAACAAGAATCTTTTTGTAAAATAGGCTTGGGTCCAGAATCCTTACTTCAATGAAATGCATCTTTTTGTTTATAGATTCTTTCATATTTTGGATTACTATCCAAATATTCTTTCATTCTTTATTCATGATTATACATACAAATATTCATTCATAAGTTCATTCGTTCTTTCCATATTCTTTTGAACTTACAATAGGTCCCCAGATATCAATGACATGGGTGACGCTGTTACTGACTCCCTTTTTAATGAGATATGGATCTAAAGGATCTTAGGACTTTGAAGATGACAAAAAAAAATTGTCACCCATCTTCTGATTTATTAATACTGGATGAAAAATAAATCCTACGTCATGAGCCAAGGAAAGAGATAAAGGTCAAACCCTAGCTCAATGCAGAAATAAGATCTCCTATGTGTGGGGTATAGATGATACCAAGCTAGTCTCATCAAAAGCTTCTAGCCAACATTGATTTATTTTCGTGGATATCAATTACTTCACTAAGAGGGTGAAGGTTGCTTCATATGCCAATATTACAAAGTCGATAGTCATTAGACCAAAAAAGAGAAAGAAAGAACACTGAAAAAAATGTCGAAAAGATCACATTTAGCCGCACAATGTCAAAAGTCTGCGGTCTGTTCAAAGATCAGGTGCCACATCACAGTAAAAGCAGCCAAAAAAAGAGATAATAAAAGAAAAAAAGGCCGAGACTTGTAAAGATTGGCATACAGAAGTTACCATTTACCCTCCATGCTTATCCAACATTGGCCAGGACGATCACAGGGGCAGCCCGTTTCTTATTGGTTTCGCCCATTGAAGTCAAGTTTCATTTTTTTGAGTCTTATCAGAACTGGAGTTGGATGAGACAGAACGCGTTTAATCTCAATATGATCAAAAATGTTAAAAGCTATCTATCACGGTCAAATGATGCAAGCTCACAACAAGAATGATTCATCCTAGAAAATTTCATGATAGGGCTTTGAAGAAGATTTTTTCCATGAAAAAAGGGACTTCAAAAGAAAGTGGATGCCAAACTAGGAAAGACCTTATGCAGCGAAGAAGGCCTGTTCTGGGGAAGCATGAATATCGACTGAGATGGATAGCAAGGACCTACCCAATCCGATGAATTCAAAAAAAATTCAATTCAAAAAAAGAAAAAATAGAAATTTTCAGTAAAAAAGGAAGAAAGAAAAGGAGAGGCCAAGGTGAAAACCCGTAAATGGCGCTTTGAGACCAAAGGGATTTGAGTTGAAAACCCAAAAGAGCGGCTCAAATTTTGATCAAAGGGGCATCTGTTGATCTTGCTATGCCCGAATTAACAATGAAGAAGTATGCTACGTCTTGGGGCATCGACAAAGTACTTTGAATCCCCTAAACACATATTGAGCTTAAAATGGCCCTTAAGAAGTTGGAACAGAGAAGCTCAGGCTGCGATATCTGGGGCACCTAGTTTCCACTTTATCCATTTTAAATTTTTTATTTATGATTACATTATTCCTTTCAAAATATGTTCACAATAAATTTCTTTCTTGATTGCAATTGCTATCTTTGCTTAGCTTATTTGTTTCGAGCTATGCTCATAATTAATCTCCTTCTTATCCATGGTTATGATCTTTTTCAGGCATTTTGCATTAAAATAATGATTAGTGGACTAGTAATATTTTCATAAAATGAGTTTCGCATATTACTCTAAAATTTTGAATAATACAAGAACCTGAAACAAGACTATTGTTTAAAAACTCACCAAGTTTAAGGAAGAGTCTAGATTAAGGCTATCTCTTTGGATTTTCTGTCAAAAATAGTTGGTGATACAATCTTGACGAAAATGGGCAATGTTAACCTAGGTGTAAAATGGGAATCATTCTCCAGAGAAAACTAACATTCTACATTCACACGAGCATCATGCATACATATTTGGTTAGGTCACCTGGGGAGAGATCAGTTGATTGAACAAATTACAGTCCTCTACCCCTAAGTTGTGGTGGCATAGAAGGAAGCCGATATGGATCCTATACCTCTGAATAGTAATAGGGTGGATTGAAGTAGAAGCAATCCAACATTTCGAGGTCGCAGTGGGATAGGTGGGAAGGAATTCAGATCCTATACCACTAAGTAACGATGAGATGAACCCTGAAGTTATAGCGGGGCAAAGCTGTTGAATAGTTATAATTGTTTCCTCGAGTATTCTATTGAAAATACCAGCCGAACAAGAGGGCAACATAATACATCAGCAATATAGTCGTGAGCAGGGATCATTCTTGTGAAATTTTGCATTCATTCAAAACACATTTAGTTAGGAGCATTTGATTCATTCCGATCATTGCATCCTAATCATTGCAAGAAATCATTCTCATGACATTCTGCATTCATACAAATGTCATCCATTAATCCTAATCATTGACATTCTCATGACATTACGCATTCATACAAATTTGGGGGGGCACCTAATTCATTCCGATCATTGCATCCTAATATTTGTGAAAAAAACCATTATCATGACATTATGCATTCATACAAATGTCGTCCATAATATATTAGTTAAGAGCATTAGATGCATTCTGATCATTGCCTAGATCATAAGCATAAACACAAAACTGATTTTACAGCACAGTTTCGCTAAAGGACGTTCTCGCAGCATCAGAAAATTCAAAGATCTAGCCTTTCTCGGTGAAGGGGATCGAAGACAGCAGATCTGGCAATTCTGAAGTTACAGGAACAGATCAAAGCCAAACAATTTTTATCACCTCAAAGTTCCAGTGGAGCAGGTCGAAGTTACAGATCCCTCCTCCCCGAGATTACGATGAGGATTAGTCAGTATTCCTTTGAAGTTTCAGCAGAGAAGATGGAGGTTACAAATCCATTCTCCTGAATTTTTAGCTCCTCAAAGTTCCAATGGAGCAGGTCAAAGTTACAAATCCCTCCTCCCTGAGTTTACGATGAGGATCAGTCAGTATTCCTTCGAAGTTTCAGCAGAGAAGATGGAGGTTACAAATCTCTTCTCCCTGCATTTTTTAGCTCCTCAAAGTTCCAGTAGAGCAGGTCAAAGTTACAAATCCCTCCTCCCTAAGTTTTACAATGAGGATCAGTCAGTATTCCTTCGAAGTTTCAGCAGAGAAGATGGAGGTTACAAATCTCTTCTCCCTGAATTTTTAGCTCCTCGAAGCTCCAGTGGAGTAGGTGGAGGTTACAAATCCCTCTTCCCTGAGTTTACAATGAGGATCGGTCGATGTTTCTTGAAGTTTTAGCGAGAAGATGGAGGTTACAAATCTCTTCTCCCTAAATTTCTAGCTCCTCGAAGCTCCAGTGGAGTAGGTGGAGGCTACAAATCCCTCATCCCTGAGTTTACAATGAGGATCAGGCAGTATTTTTTTGAAGTTTCGACGGAGCAGATTGAAGCTACAAATCTCTTCTCCAGGAAATTATATCGAATTGGATCGAAGCGCTAGCTTTCATATCTTGAAGATACAGCCGGATGAAACGAAGCTACTCGAAGGGGAAAAGCATGAAAGAGAAATGACCAGACAAAATTGGCCCATTTTGAAGTCTTTGCTCTATTCTCGTTACACGACAATGAGCAAAGAGGGGCAGCTATAGGATGCTCAATTTGCTCGGCCCATTAAAACCAAGACAATAATAATAATGTCCATCAACAGTCTAAATTTGCAAAACAAAAATGATGAATAAAATAGCAGGCACCAAAGTCCCTAGTGGCCTAAATACTAAGCTTAGCCCAAACTAAACCTGCTTCTACCCAATTACATTGGCCCAAATTTAGACCTAAGTCAGATCCAAGCCCAAAACCAAATAGAACTGCAGGAGACCCTAGAAGCTTCCAAACCCTTTAGCGCCGCAGCTCCCAGCACGCGCCCTTGAGTTTCTCGCGTGCTCCCCACACGCCGCTTGGGCTTCTCGCGTGTTCTCCACGCGCATCTTGAGATTTTCAAGCGCAAGCCTACACCAGCAAGCCATTCACACCGCCTCCAGCATAGCAGTGTCGTACGACCCCTTGCACCTTGGCCACATCCATACCTGCAAAACACGACAAGCAATGACGGAAAGAGAGTAGCAATTGACAGCAAAAATTGATTATTTTTCCTTATTTTTTATTTTTTATTTTTATTTTTTGAATTCGGTTATAAGAAATCAAAGAAAACATTTGTAAGGCCCCCCATTTTTTATAGAGACACAGAGAATACAAAAAGGATATCTCCAAGCCATTTTGGATTTTTTTCAGATACATCATATACAAAGAAACAGAATCTCGGGGTTTTTCTCCGATTACATCTTCTTCTTGTTTTTTTATCTATCTCGGTAGCATTCTCTTCGATTTCAACATGCGAACAAAAAAAGGGGGGAATAAGGGACTTACAAATGGAGTTGCGCCGTCGATCTTTGTCTTCTCCGTCGTAATCAGAGTTCAGATGAAGATCTTGGTTTAGATCTTACTTTTGTTCTCTCCACTACAATCGGGGTTGGACAGTGGTTGATCGAGTCAAGTCTGGCGAACCATTTCTCACCTGTCACAATGGCGATTCAGGGGTTAAGGAAGGGGTTGCGATTGCGGCTGAGCGAAAATAGAAAAGGGCTAGGGTTTTGTTTAAAGAAAATAAAGGAGTCTGATTAGTTTAAAGTGTTAAGTAGTGGAATAATACAAAACGGTGCCGTTTAAGAAGGTGTAGATCCGCATGTTGACCCGTTTCGTGACTCGAATCCACGCCCTTCATCGTTAAAGGATTATTTACGCACTTAGTCCCTCGGCTCTCTGATTCTGTGGCAATTTAGTCCTATTAAGCATAGCGTTTTGCATTTGAAATAATTTCTAGTTCAATCCCTGATCGTTTGCGCGCATTTCATTTGAGTCCTTTGATTCTCTTTCATTTTCAATTCTTGCCCTAGATTCCTACTTTCATTTTAATTTAGTCCTTTTTTTCTTATTTTTTATTTTCTTTAATTATTTTTGCTACATTTTTATCATTAAAATATTATTATTATTACTACTTATGATATTATTATTGTTATAATTGTATCTATTATTAATTTCATATTATTTATACATGTATTCTCTTTTAAATTCATCAATGTATATATTTTATTTTATATAAATATGATTGGTCACTTAAAGATCTTATTTTAAAGTTATGTATTTATTTATTCCAAACACTCTCACATGTCATTATTATTTTAATACACAAGTATATTATATCTAGTTTATTACGCATGTATTATTTAAATGGATGCATATTATTTCTTAAATGTTCATTTGTTTGTTATTGTATGTGTTACACCCTTTAATTCGCGATCGATGATTATTCATGATTCATCATTGTAATATTTTTCCATATATATGGCTATTTTGCTTTGTGTATTATCATTCCATTACGATTTATTTGTGAAAGAAAGTCGAGCTTAACATCATTCAAATCTCAAAATCATTTAAAGTTTTAAAGAAGGCAATGCTCGTGTTTCGGGGTTTCAAGAAAATCGTGCTCTAACTTATTGAGTTTCGATTCTTCTCATTTAAAACCTAGCAACCGAGTATCCTTTCTCTCTAAACATAATGTTTCAAATAAAAACTTATTTCAAATAAAAACTTACTCTTGGGATTTTTGGAGATATTAGCCTAACTTCTTTGGGTGTGATATTTTAATATCTCGAGATAAGATTTTAAAAGAACAAAGGCAATTTTCCGTATTCGAATTTTGAGAAATAGTGCCCTAACTTCTTGGTTGCTATTCTTTTCATTTGACCCAAATAAGAGAATATCCTTCTCATCTTTTAAATATACAAGTGTTGAATGTCGAAGGATAAATCCAACTTGAGAATATAAGATGTTATGCCCTAACTTCTGAGTATGGCATTTTATTTCTCAAAATGGGGAGCTTTGGCATCAATACGATTTTCATCCAAATATATATATTAAATAAATGGATCGTAATCTAAAATCTTTTCAAATTTTTGGCATTAAGACATTCATTAATCAATTTGGTACCAATTTTGGGCGTTGCGAGGGTGCTAATCCTTCCTCGTGAGTAACCAACTCCCGAGCCTATTTTCTGGATTTCGTAGACCAAAATTATTGTTTTAATAAATCAAAATGTTTTATTAAAATATTTAATAAATCAAAATATTTTATTAAAATAATCTATCTTAAGGTGATCCGGTCACACCTCGAATAAAAGATCAGTGGCGACTCCATTTCCATATTTCTAAAGTCGATCCCCGTTTTTCTAAAACTCGAAATATGAAAAAAAATGGTTTCGACAATAAGTATTTAGTTTGTTCTTAATTATGTTGCTTAATTTAATCTTATGTGCTTAGGTGGAGGAGGAATAGACCCTGCATAAGAGTAGATCTAGCATAATTAAGCAGAGTTGATCGCACGCCTAGAGATAGGGTGACGAGATTTTGCCAGATTAGGGTGAAACCTAATATGGGAGTCCATTGATCGATTTACTGCTTCCTTTGAGGGTTATTATAAGAGAACGAGAGTTCCACTAATTAACCTAAGGTTGGACGTTATTCGCCTCGAGAGAGGGTTTAATATAAGTTAGGGAGTCTCACAGATCAAGCTAAGTAAAGAAGTCATATGAATTAAAAGTTAGATAACAAGAGAAGTCATAGGTGGATTCTTCCTCAGGGTATCGTCTAAAATCAACTGAGTTCTTTCCACAGTCTTCTCCCAAAGTTTCATTCTTTTGTCTTTGCATCTAGTTTAGTTTTTCATTAGTTTTTTAGATTAATAAACCAATCACTCCATATTTTAGGCTAAATAATAGAAAGAAAATGAGTAGTAGTACTTTTAGGTTCCTTTGGGTTCGATAAAATAATCTTGCCTAAACTATACTATTGTTTGATAGGTGCACTTACCTCAATCGTTGTCATAGTTAGTCTACAGGTTCGATCATTCTTTATAAATATTAAAACTCGACTATTTGACACGATCAGCAGGGCTCACACACCCGTGTGGTCCAAGGGACACGTTCGTCCTAGAGACCGTGTTTGACCCCGTGTAACTCTCTGACTTGCACACACGGCCATGCCACATGCCCTGTGCTAGGCCGTTTGGTTAATTAATTCAATTCAAAATTAGGGTAGGTTTCACACGGCCAAGACACACGCCCGTGCTCTAGGCCGTGTGGCACACACGGCTGAGACACATGCCCGTGTGCTCAATTTTAACATTCTGTTTCTCAAATTAAGGTGCAGGGGACACACGGCCTAACCACATGCCCATGTTACCAAGTCGTGTGTCACACACGGTCTGGACACACACCCGTGTGTCTACCCGTGTGGACAATTTAAAACCATTTCTAGCTTCATTTTTCACCCAAAATCACACCCAAGACCTGCATTTAAAATACACATCAAATACCAACCAATTCAAGCATTCAAAATAAGCAATTCCATCATTCAACATGGCATATTATTTCAAGCACAAGTGTTTATAAACTTACCTTGGTTTAATTTATTCAATAACAACATTGGATCACATATACTTAGCATAACACTTGTGTATATATATCATCATAATAACTTACTTAGTCATACCAAAATGAACTATTACTAGCCATTCCAATGGCTAGGTTACAAAACATCATTTTCAAGCTACCTATGGCCAAGTTGTCCTATACATGCCATTATACCAAAATGATTTTACTAAGTATAACCAAAATGACTAGTTGATAGTGTGACGATGCTCCAATGATCTCCAACCTTCATGAGCTTCTGAGCACTAAAAAACAGTGGAAAATAAAACAGAGTAAGCATTGCATGCTTAGTAAGTTCGTATAACAGAAACTAAACTTACCAATCCCGTTTATTAAATCTAAGCAAACAATAACAAGTTTTCCATCCATTTGGCTAGCTTGCCTAAACACATACATCCAATCAAACATGTTAGTCACAAAGTTTACATATACATTAAGTAAGGGTAGATGAGCTCATCATGCATTATTCTTTCAAGTCATTATCATTTCATCTCAAAGTTCTCATGCCATGTCAAGAGTTATACGTCCGTTGAATCATTGAAATTCTGATGAAAGATCAAGTAGTAAAATCGTAGTGAACAATTAGATAATCCGTCAATTTCTTATTCAAGAATACCCATTAGGATACTTAGCTAAAAAACACGCTCTTGAGTCACATATCGTATAACAGGATTACCAGTCCAGGCTAAATCCTTTATATAGTATATGCTCAAAAGAGCTCGATTAGGGTTACCAGTCCAGACTAAACCCTAATCGTAACGTATACTCGAAAGGCATTATTTCAGGATTACCCATCCGGGCTAAATCCTTTCTAAAACAAGGTCAATAGGATTACTCGTCTGAGCTAAATCCCGTCCGCAACAAATGCAGGACCTCATCCATTTTAGGACAACACATCTACTCATCGGAACTCAACGTTCAATCGGGACTTAACCTTTTTCACCATTTCAACATGTATCAAATTTTCCATCATAGCATACAAGTAAATCACATCAATATGAATCACATTACATACAAACACAACAGTTAATTAACATAATTACTTGCTATTAAGTTACACGAACTTACCTCGACATTTGTTCATGTAAATAATCTATTAATCCAAAATCTTTTCTTTTCCTAGATCTAGCCTAGAGTTTGTGTTTTCGGATTATATAAATGAATTTAACCATCAATTTCACTCATTTCATATTTAAATGGACTCAATTTAAGTCCTAGGCAAAATTACCATTTTTCCCCTAACTTTTCCATGAATTCCAATTTAATCCTTAGGCCCGGAAAATGAAACTTGTGCAAATTAGTCCCTATTCCAAGCCTAACCAAAGCCCCTTTACAAAATTTACAGCACATGTATTCATAAAATTTTAACTTTTTTCCTTCAATTTCACAAGTTTACATTTTACTCCCTAAATCATGTTGTCATAAAAAATCACTTTGTATAAGTTGTTTATCTATCAATAATCTTTCATTTTCTATCATAAATTTCTAATTTCCAGCATATACATCCATGACCCATTTTTCATACATTGATGACTTTCAAATTAATCCTCCAAATAGAGAGATTAAGCTATCCCGATTCCAAAAATATCAAAATTACTAAAAACAGGACAAGGAAACTTACCCAATTAGGCCTTGAAATTTTCTTCTCTCTCTCCTAGGGTTTCCATGTGTTTTTAGGTTGAAGATGACAAAAATAAAATGATATTTTCTTTTCATCTTTTAATTAATTAAGTATTTTGCAATTTCCAATTTAGTCATTGCCCCTTTTCTATATTTCCATGGATGAGTCACCAAGAAAAATCTAATACTTTTCTTAATGGTCTAATTACCATATAAGGACCCCTAGATTTGAATTCCATAGTTATTTAATCCTTATAGCCACTGGAATCAAACTTTTACATTTTATGCTATTTAGTCCTTCTCGTAATTAAGCACTAAATCGATAAAATTTTTGTACCAAAAGTTTCACATGTCATATCTATCATAATAAGGACCATATAATAAAATAAAAATAAATTATGTTTTTGGATCGGATTTTGGTCCCAAAACATATGTCTTATACACAATCAAAATACCAACTTTCAATCACCTATTAATGACCAAAAATGCCAAACCCACAACCTATAATATTGGTATCAACACTATTCCATATAACATACATAAAACATCAATTAAATCATCCAACTATAATGTCATAATCTCCAACACAATCTCACCTACTCAAACATTGCATGTCATAATTAGACATGCTAAACATTCATTTTAATCTATCACATGTCCCATGCTTAACAACCACATTTAAAGTTATCATTTCAAGCCATAATCAAACATATCAAAATGTCATCAAGTACACATACTTTATACATCACTATTTACATTTTACTTTTACAAAACACTTATATACAAATCAAATCCTATTTACATGTCGCATAAACAAGTTGAATGATTAAAAATCTACCAAACTGAAGGTTGGATAGTGTGATCTTCGAGATGATCCTATCGTCGAGTTCAAAAAAAATGCTAACTATAGGAAACAAAAAACAAAACAAAGTAAGCTTTAAATAAGCTTAGTAAGTTTATAGGTTCGAAACAATATAACTTACAATAATTCCCACAATTACAAAATAACACAGTTTGTAACACCCCAAATCTGGCCTAGAAGTTTAGACCGAACTTAGGATGCTACATTGATCACTTCGTGGGAAAATTTTACAAAACAAGCCGACCTTAATTCCATTTCTGAAAATCATTCATATCTTTACGCACCTAAAACATTTAATCATTAAAAATCCTTTCGATATAGTTACTGTTAAGTATAATAAATAACCAGAATAAATGTACGAATGAAAATCTAAAGTGGAAACTGTACCACAATCTTATAAAACCTTACATCTCAACATTTAACTAAATAATAAAGTCGTGATCGAAAACAAAATCTGACATTCCATTGCGCTGAAACTGTCCGAGACCTTCACCTACTGAGTCCAGCATCCAAAATTCCAAGATGTACCTAAGAAGGGGATACAGAAGAGGGGTTGAGCTACTCAAGCTCCGTGTGAGATCAAAATCAACCACTATAGAATCAGAAACAAAAAACCCGTAGCAGTTCAGAAGCGAACCATACTTATAGGATCATACGGTAACTTTGAGACAGAAGTCTCGAAGAGATAATCACAGTTCAAAAAAGAGTCACTAGATCTATTCAGTCAGTCAGATACAATCGGAGTTACAATGTACATAGAACCACAAAATTTATTTTTAGTCAAATAGATACTTATGAATACAATTGAGTTATAAAACCCACCCAACCAGCTAACACACCACTCCGTCCCCCATCACTCCACATGAGAGTTGTTTGAGCTCATCCCACCAATCACACCACATAGGACCTTGTAAAGCCCATCAATCCCTGCACTCCAATAATGTCCACGACCCTTAGGGTATTGTGACTACCCACGACCCTCTGGGTATTACGGGCTATCAGTAAGTTGTACAGTGTCATACGATAAACCGCAGTACATACATGCATTTTGAACTGCCCGATCAGATAGTGATGATACGCAGCAAAGTTGACATATAAGCGATACAGTGCAATACAGTAAATCGCTATACTAGTAAAGTGCGATTAAAGCGCCGGATCGAGATAACTACACACAACAATCTTGACGTATGAGTATGCAGTTGCAATGCGATAATCATAACACATAGTCCATGGCCCTCAGGGTATTGGGACTGCCCACGACCCTCTAGGTATTAAGAGCTAACAACAAGCAGATCAACTGCCAGTTCAGTTCAGTTTCAGTCTTCCTTCTCTTCACAATCCCACCAAAAACATTATATGCATATGTATGTGTACAAACAGATGAACAGAATCAGAGTACAAGATTACAGACAGTCATTCACATCCAGTCAGTCCGATTCAGATAGGAGTATACTCAAGTACCTAGATTCGATTTAATGGCTATATAACCTCACAGAACAGTGACACCTAGTCAGACAAACTAACAGAAGCATATTACACACACATACCCGTCAGCCAGATTCAGAAAGAAACATGTTACGCAACCAATCACAAATCTCACCTAAATCGAAGTCAAAACAGAGTCTTAATTACCCTTACTAAATCTTAGCCAAGGGTGGAAATACACAGAGTCACAAATATGCTTAAATTGACCTAGAACCAAAATCTGGCGAGATAGGGCCACACGCCCATGTACTCCGGCCATGTGGAGCAGTCCAAGCTATGTGGGGGTCCAAATGTAGTGTGAAGGGTAGTTCACGGCCGTATGATAGAAGCACATGCCCGTGTGGTGCAGGGACACGGCCATGTGAACAGACCGTGTAACTCCTACCCAATTTCGTTAAAGTCAAATGCAGAGCAATCACGGCCTTGTGAGGGTCTCACTCACCCGTGTGGGATCCTTAAATTCCCAAATCAGCCACAGCCGTGTGGCAAGACCATGTGATCTAAATCCCAAAACCCTAATTCCCAAACCCACACACCCGTATGCCCAGGGGACACGGCGATGTGAAAATTGACAAAATCCCCAAACTGGCCACACGGCCATGTGGCACCCAATTTGGCCTGAAAACCCTAATGCCCAATTTCACACGGCCGTGTGCGTCGACACACGCCCGTGTGGTCGTTGGGGTGGTCACGAACCCACCCTAAAATAGCCCCAAAACCATCGTTTCAGCCATTAGATCCGTCCCCAACCTTTGCCCTATCAACATATATCAAATATTGTCAATTTCCTTACTTCCAACGACTAAAAACCCACAACCAACTGTTTAGCCTACAATCAAGAAAAGCCGAACATAAACTTTGCAAAAAAAGAAAAAGAAAATATAATACAGAGTAGTAAAAGTTTGATTCCCACACTTGAATCGACGACGAAGAAGACAACAGTTAAGTAGAAATCCTCAATGCCAAAAAACAAAATCGATCTTTGAGTAATTTTGCCAAAAGAGAAAAGAAAAACAAAAAGAGCAGAGAAGTAGCAGAACACGAACACAGGGAACACCAAAAAAATATATAATAAAAATAAGAACAAACTTATATCTTAAAACACATAATTTAATAATTATAAATTATTATAATTATTAACTAAATAAAAACAAAACAAATTAAGAAGGCTCTCCCAAAACTCGCACCCCAAGACTCGAACCCAGAACCCAGAGGTACATTAACACTCCACTTTCCTACCAAACCAGCAAGCCCATTCTGCCACTCAATTGCATGATTAAACACATATGTATAGCCTCCTCACTGTCCCTATGCTCAAATCTCAAAACTTCTAGGCCTAAAATTTGAGGCGTTACATAGTTATCTAAACAATTTTCCCTATTTCCACAATTCATATCATTAGGTGAGTCCATTGTATATATAACTCATAAAACATTCCATTCAATATAATTCAATCTCAACCAAAGCTATATCATCAACCATTAAATATATGCAATTTTACATTGTACAACAATACTTTATCTCATTATAATACTTCTACCATTCATCATTATCCAATTGAAACAATAGTTTAGCGTGATGAACTATAATAAATAGATATGGATACATGGGTAGCCACCCAAAACAAACTTGATTGCTCAAACGAGCCATGCCATCCATGAACACACCTAAGCACTAAGTGCCAAGCCCGTAGGCTAAACATCCCTTCAGAAACACACTTGGGCATTGAGTGCCAAGCCCGTATTCTATACATCCCACCCCTAACACACCTGATCATTGTAAAGAAAACTCAGTAATCTACAACAACTGATGGATTTCAATACAATTAGTGAATAAATAGTACAGCATCATCTCATTTCGTATCAAACCTATACAGCGTGCAAAATAACCCTATTGGCATGCCAATTGTACCCCATCCTATGTTCATCCGGGCTCAGTACATATATTAATATAATACTTTTCCATTCAATCATTTTTCTTAACTTTGTACCAATTTGCAACATTTAAGTATACATTCAAACATTACAAAATACACAATTCAAATATAAACATTACAAAAATACAAAGAACTATACCATATGAACTTATCAGATATAAGTAGCAATAGAAGAAGTGTCAGGGACTAATCTACTATTTTCCTTTTCCTTGATTATCTAATGGTTGATTTGTTTCTTGATTCATACGATAATTCATTTCAAATTATCGGTTATAAGTACTTCATAACGACTTATATAATACATATGATATCCTATCATCATTTTCACAATTTCCTAAAGTTTTGTAATTTATTAAGTTTAGTCCCTAAAATTGAAACAAGCATATTTTCATAATTAAACCCCAAAATTTAAATCTAAATTCAAACACATCCATATACAGCTCTCAAGCATCTATGTTTATAAAAATTTCATGCCAATTTCAACATATTTTAATTTTAGTCCCTAAACTCAAAACTAACAAAATTCACTTTACAAAATAATCATATTTCATATCAAACCTTCAAACTCAACCATTTAACATTAAAAAAATCAAAATCCATCAATGGAAACTTTTAAAACTTTTGGCATTTTATAATTTAGTACCTTTGTTAGCTAGATTAAGGTAAAACGATCTCAAAAACAAAATTTATGAAAAACAGTTTTAATTTACATAGCATGCAAGAGGCCGATTGAGCTTGAAGAAAATAGTTATGGCTTCCTTAGGTTTTTAGTGTTCGATTAGAGAAGAAAGAATGAAATGACAATAATATGGATGATGACTTGTTTTATTATTTTAACTTAATTTAATTAAAAAATTTATAAAACTCAAATAACTATATACTAACCAGCCACTAACCATAAAAATGGCTTATTTTCCATATAGAACCTTAAACAATTATTAATCAAGTGTTTTAACAAATAAAAACCAATATCAATTAATTTTTACAATTTTTACGACTTAGACCATGTACTCTAATTAACCATTCAATCAACCAAATTTTCGGATCAAAATTTAATATATTACTATAGTAGACCTATAAACATTACAGACTCAATTGTCGATAAATCAATTTCGAAACCACCATTTCTAGTACCACTAGAAATGGGTTGTTACAACTCCCCCCTTAAAAATTTCATCCTCGACACTTTTACCTGAAAATAAGTTTAGGTATTGAGACTTCATTGATTCTTATATTTCCTATGTAGCTTCCTTAATACAATGTCAGTGCCATAGAACTTTCACTAATGATACTTTTTTTAATGATGTTTTTTACTTCTTGTGCCAAAATCACTACTAACTCATCTGAATAAGATAGATCAGGTTGTAATTCAATCTCACTGGGAGTAATCACATGTGAAGGATCTGACCTATACCATCTTAACATCAAACCTAGATAGTTCGAATCTTTTCAAGTTCTGGAGGTAAAGCTAGACTGTAAGCCACTGGACCGATTCTCTCGATAATTTCGTACGACCCGATAAAACTCAGACTAACTTTCCCTTTTTTTCCAAACCGTAGAACTTTCTTCCACAACGAGACTTCAAAAACACTCTATCATCGGTCTAGAATTTGATACATTTTCTTTTCAGATCTGCATACAATTTCTAACAATCAAATGCAACTTTCAAACAATCATGGATAATACAGACTTTATCTTCTATTTCTTTAATTAAATTTGTCCGACTAATTTCCATTCGCTCAATTCTTACCAGTATAACGGAGTTCTATATTTACATCCATGTATAAAGCTTCAAATGGTGTCATTTTAATACTGGAATGATAACTATTATTATAGGTGAATTCAATCAAAGGTAGATATTTTACCCAGCTGCCTTCAAACTCGATAACACAGCATCGTAATATGTCTTCTAGAATCTGAATTACTCGTTTTGGCTGTCTATCTGTCTACGGATGACATGTTGTACTAAAAGTAAGTTTAGTACCCAAGGCCTCGTGTATTTTACCCTAAAATCTAGAGGTAAACCTGGAATCTCGATCAGAAATAATGGATTGTGGCACGCCATGTAGTCTGACAATCTCGAAGATATACAATTTAGCTAGTCTCTCAAGTGAGTAATTGGTTCTAATGGGACTAAAATGTGTTAATTTTAATAATTTGTCAATAATCACCCAAACCGAATCTTTCTTCTTCAGGTCGAGACAATCCCTATATGAAATCCATCATGACTCATTCTCATTTCAACTATAGAATCATAACAAGTTGTAACAAACTTGAGGGAACCTGGTGTTAAGCTTTCACTTGTTAACACATTAAACATTTTGATAAAAATTTTGAAATCTCACGTTTCATTCCCAGCCACAAATACATCATTTTCAGGTCGTAAAACATCATAGTGCTACCCAAATGAATTGAGTATGCACTACAGTGAGCCTCGAATAAAATTCCTCGCTTTAATTCTGAATCATTTAACACACAATCAATTTTGAAAATACAGAGTATCATCATTACTAACTCTAAATTCAGAAGTCTGACCATTCTGAACTTGTAACAGCTCGATTTAGGGCCTTGTCAGAATAGTGGTGCGAGACCACAAATCTGAAAAAGGAATATGTGTTTAAATGATTTTACAAGGCTTATGAGGTATTTGCATAATTATGTGAAAATTTCATGAAGAAATTTTATGAATTAGTGAACAATTTTTCCATTAGGACTAAATTGCAAGGATTAGAAAATATGAGATTTTAGAAGGTTTAAGTATGAAATAGAATTATAAAAATTATTAGAGGTCCTTATTTAGCAATTAGACCATTATATGTTGAGATGGACAAAAATGGACATAGGAAGGAAAAATCTCAAGAAATAATCATTAAGGGCAGTTTTGTCATTTGGTAAATTAAAGAATTAAAAGGGAAAATAAGTCAAAATTAGTGTCCATCTTCCTCTCCCTTGGTCGAAAATCACAAAGAAGACATAGTTAGGGTTTCTTCATCTTCCAAGCTTGATAGTAAGTGTATCTTAGCCCCGTTTTTAATGTTCTTTGTATTTTAAAATCCTCGTTACTCTGTTTAGCTATTTCTAGCTATATTTTGAGCTAAGGATTATGTTCAAAAATTTACCCATGTATGACATGCATGTATTTTGATGTTTTATGGAAGAATATGAAATTTTGATGTATGATAAACATATTTTTCTAAGTGATTTTCATGAAAAATGCATAAAAGGACCAAATTGTAAAAGTTGTAGAAATGGTCATACATGAGTGAAATAGTGCAAATTGAATGTTGTTATAGTTGAGAATATGATCCGTCTAGGCTTGAAATGCAAGAAAGTTGAATGAAAATCATTTTACGAGCCTAGGGGCAAAAGTGTAACTATGATAAAGTTTAGGGAAAAATGTAATTTTTGCCAAAGTATGAAATATGAGTCAATTTAGTCAATGTAAGTATTAAAAAAGCTAAATTGTTATTATAGATCAAGAAACACGAAGCCCGAATCGTAACCGAGGCAAGAACAAAGTTGTGGACTAAACTGCACATGTACACACATTTTGGAGTATCGAGGTAAGTTTGTATGAATTTAAGGTTTCATGTGTATTATCATTAAACTACTTACTATGTTTTTAATGTATGTTATTTTCATGAAGATGATTAATAATGCCTCAATAAGGAAGTCAAAGAGAACAAATAAATAGAAGCCCCGGTTAAAATCTTAGAATAACAAGGATACCTATGTCATAACATGAGACAAGGAAAGCCCGTGTAAAACCATGTCTAGGACATGGCATCGGCATCAAGGAATGTAGGTCCCTGTATGACCATGTCTGTGACATGGCATCGACACCGAACGTAGATCCTGTGTAAGACCATGTCTGGGACATGGCATCAGTATCGAACAAGGCAAGGATATCATATAAGTCCATGTCAAGACATGGCATTGATAAGTTATTATAATGCAAGGATACCATGTAAGACTATGCCAAGGCATGGCATTGGTGAGTTCATAAGGCAAGGATACCGCGTAAGATCATGTCAAGACATGGCAATGGTAAGTTTCAAAAGAAAACACCTAAGGAAGATATCGTGTAAGTCCATGTCTGGCACATGGCGTCGACATCAAGCTAAGGGAGCTCGTATAAGACCATGTCTGGGATATGGCATCGGCACTAAGAGGCGATCCCATGTAAGACCATATCTGGGATATGGCATTGGCATCAAGAGACATGTTTGATGAGATTGAGTATCCTCTGGTATTTCGAGAAATTTAACGGGCAAAAGAGTAAGCATGACAAAGATGACTAAGAGCAAAGTAAGTAAAGTTGATGATGAGTTATGTTATATAAGAATGATAGATAATTCCATTCAAGTTAAGGAAGTAGAGATTTAAGTTATTGTTCATGGTAGTTTAAGCACTAAACTATGTAAGGAATGATACAAGTACCATGAGTAAATACAAGTTAAGGGAACCCTAATTTGATGGATAAGTATGAGTAAGAGTAAGTATGAGTAAGTAAACTTAAGCACTTGAGATTTATGTATTCTTGCTTCATGATAAATGAGTTTAATTTGAGCAATTATGTTGCTATGAAATATTTTATACAAACTTACTAAGCTATATGCTTACCTTCTTCTCTTTTCTTTCTTCCTTGTAGTATCGCCAAGTTATCTTGGGGACCAAAGACGTCGAAGCTCGGATCACAGTATCAATCATTATTTTGGTATAGCCAAGTTGTTTTATTTTGAGTATGGCATGTAAAGGAGTTTGATCATTTTGGTCATGTCATATTGTGAGCTAAAGACTTGGTTATTAAGATTATGCATTCTTTTGTATATGGCCATTAGAAATTGGTCAATATTTGTTAAGTTATATACCCTTTCATGATGATTTTTATGCATTTAAGTTTATGCAATGGATGGAATAATTGAGTTGTTTGAGCTAGTATAAGTGTGTTTATTTTTTAGAGTGGCAATTGGATTGGAAAATAGCCTTATAATTGTCCATATGGGTAGACACACGGGCGTGTGTCTATGCCGTGTGTGACACACGGTCAGCCCCATGGGTGTGTTGATAGGCCGTGTGTCCCCTGCACCAATTTATGAGAATACCATTCGTGACACAGGCCAACACGCTGGCGTGTGCCATGGTCGTGTCCTATTAAGAGTATGATGACGGCATAAACAGAGAGCTCCACTGGTAGAGGACACGGGCATGTCAAGGCTATGTGAAGGACACGGTTATAGACACGGGCGTGTGCTCAGTCGTGTGAAATAAGTCAGTGTCGACCACGGGTGTAGAACACAGGCATGTCTTAGGGGCACACATGCATTTCCCTTGGACAATATGGGCGTGTGGCCCCTATTTAGGCAAAAATTCTCAAGGAGTGCCAAAGTTTCCAAATGAATCTCGAAACCTTCCAGATGTACTTTTAAGGCCTCAAAGGCCTATGAAAAGTATGTTATTAGTAAGAAAGAAAAGTTTTAAGAAGTAAGAAAGAAAAGTTTTAAGATGGAAAGAAATTTTATAGCCCGATAATACATGTTTAGGTAAAGTCAAGTACGGTAATGCCTCATATCCTGTCCTGGCGTTGGGCATGGGTAAGGGGTGTTACAGAACCTATTCTTACTTAGCTATCAATTTCAAATCTTCTTTTTGCAATTTTTGAATTTTTTGAAGAAAAAATGGTTTAGTCGCCCTTAACTTGGCTAAAATATAACTATCTTGTTCAAAAATTAACTGGGCATTCATCTATCTCAAAGTGAATAGAGGTTTCCAGCTTAAGGCATCTACTACAACATTAACTTTACTCGGATGATAATCAATCACTAAATCTTAATCTTTTAACAATTCAAGTCATCTACACTATCTCAAATTTAATTATTTTTTTGCATCAGGTATTTTAGGCTTTTATGATCGATTAAAATGTGACATCTTTCATCATACAGATAATATCACCAAATCTTAAAAGCAAATACAACTGTAGCCAGTTCTAAATCATGTGTCAGGTAATTTCTCTCTTGTGGTTTAAGCTGCCGAGAAGCATAAGTTATTACTTTTCTATCTTGCATTTGAACACAACCTCATCTACTAAGTGAAGCATCATTGTACGCCATGAATTCTTTCCCTAATTTTGGCTGTATCAAAACTGAAGCTTCTGTCAATAAGGATTTCAACTAATCAAAACTCTATTGGCACTTCTACCAGTTAAAATTAGCATTTTTCTACAATAGCTTTGTCATTAGTTGTAACATCCCAAAATAGGGCATAGGATTTTTAGGGTATTTTAGGAATTATGACCTTAGAGTGCTTGGAATTATGCGACATGGTATATCAGTAATGTTTTTTATCATAGTTTTTAAAAGGTCAAATCAATTTTTGAAAAAGTGTTTTAAAAACCATTGATTTTAGAAAAATGACTGATTTGTAACAGATTCAAAATTGTGAGCTTTTAAGAGGCAATTAAACCAACTTTTAAAATTGAACCTAAAAACCCCTACTCTTAGCTTATTTTCATGATAGTTTTCTTCCATCTCCATAGTGTTGTCATCCCTTGCTCTCTTTTACTCTTTCAAATGATTTTCGATTCCCAAACTATATTACTTGATTCCCATCATTCCCAAAGCCTTCAACATTCATAAATCTTCAAGAAAACATATTAAAATCTCATTGAAATCATCATCTTCCTCATGTGTAAGTTTTTCGGGTTTCCAAAAAAAGACCATATTTCTTCCATCAAAGGTAACCAATCATCTTCCCATTAGTTTTTAATGTTATTAAGCATTTGAAACTAAATTTTTAGCCGCTAAATTGCATATTTTGATTAAAAGCCAAAAATAGGGTCGTTAATGGTGAATTTTAGATTTTAAAGTAAAAATGTAATTTCAAAATGCTAATCAATAGGTTTTGACATGATTAAGAGGTTCCTAAACTTTTTTTGAAGTTTCGTTAAAGATTTCTTGAGTTTTAATGAATTTTTGTGAAAATAGTCAAAACTTGTCGAAAACTATTGATACCATGAATTGTGTAGTTTTATGTAGTTTAAAGGTTGGAAATTAGTCGTTAGCGAATTATAAGATGAACGGAATTGGCTTTTGGAAAAATATTGAGTATAAACCAAGATATTCGAATTTAAAGTTTGCTATGTTAAGGGTTCCAGTTACATAGGGACATAGTTTAGGCTTATGTTTTTGGTTGCTTGTGGTAAGTCCTTAGCTAATTTTTGAATGTGTTAATGTTATGTGAATTATTGTGTTGAAGTTTCAGATTTTCTAGGACCATCTACGAGCTAGGAAAGGCTAGTTTGAGCTTTTAGCATTTCGGTGAAAGTGAATTGGTGAGTGTTTAGATTAACTGCTTATGGACACAATTCAATGCATTGTTAGGGAATTTAGTTGTAGCCTAAACCCCTACTCTAAATTTTGAGTGTAAGTTCTATTGTGCTCATGCTTAACTTGTGTATTATGTGCTCGTTGAATTGTGAAAATGTGTATTAAGATGATATGCCATTACATGTATTATGTGTTCATGATTATTATTGTGGAATTATATATGTGAACATGTCAAGTAAGCTAAATGTTAGTGAAATATTATGCTTATGATGCAAATATGTAGTGGTAATGAGCAAGAAATCGGTAAGTAATTTATGTGTGCTTAGTAATGGATATTTTGGCCTTGTGACACTTGAGACCATTGGATATAGTTGACATGCCATAGGATTGTGCGTGCTCACATATATGTATATGTGATTTTGGGCGTTGAGTCCCTAGGACATGTTGGAGTGATAAGGGAATGTGAACTAAGCTCCATTGAATGGGAGATGTAAGGGGAAATAAGGAGAGTGCTAGTTAATGCTTCACTATGGGACATGTTTGACTCTAAGAGTCTATGTAGTGTGTTGGAGATCCGTGTATCCGATGAGTGGTGGTAGTGCCCACTTTTACATTTCGTAGCTCAAGTGCCAAATTATCTTAAGTTGTAAATGTTTGTATGTATTGTGATGTATGCATGAATATATATATGTTGACTTTGTAAATAGGCTATTGAATATGCAAAAGATGTAAAATGTGTCAACTAAGTTGAGGTTGTTATAATTATGTTACTTATATGCTTCACTAATGCTTGATAAACTATTTACATGGTAGTTGTTCTAGGTAGTCATTGAGCTTATTACAAATTAGTTGTGTGCCGGTGTGAGCGGTGTGGTTCACAAGGAGTGATCCAATCAAGTATTTGTGTTTCTTCATAGGTGTTTATTATCTATCCGTTTATGTTTCAGGAATAAGGCAATGTGGTAGACTATATGCTGGTTTTGCTATGACTTTTAAGTTGTTTTAGGATTATGCCTTAGGACTTAAGGACTTTACATTTGAATTATTGGTTTCTTGTTCAGTCATGATTATGAAGTTTTGGACTACCTATTCAATGAAGTGAAAGATGCGTGATGACTAGGCACTAATTGTTATGAGTTATATGTTTGAAATTGTTGTATTTTTTATGTCTAGAGCAGAGGTATTGATATTGGGATTTTAATATCGATACCTCTATCATTTTTTAAAGTGCAGGAAGTCAGTAGCGTAATTTGGTATCGATACTTTATCACGAGTATCGATACTTTTCAAAAGGTACCAATAATTTCTAAGTCTTTGGCTTTTTGTACAAGAAGCGAAATGCAAGTTTGGTAGCAATTTTCCAAGTGGTATCAATACCACTTGAGAGAAATATCGATACCACACCTTAAGTATCGATACATATGTGATAGTTCTAGAATTTTTGCTTAATGGTCCCAATGCATGATTAACTATTATTATAAAACTACTTGATGTATGAATTGCATATAAAAATGTTAACTATGGAGTAAGATTAACTTAAAACCTATTCGAATACTAAAATGGAAGATGTTTCATTAGAATGAGGTTTTACTTGTATATAGCATGAAATGGTGGTGTGGCATCTTGATATTTGGGCTTGGCGACCAGATCTGGTATAGGGTGTTAAATTAGTAATGTTATCGTCGAGAAATTCTTAGTGAATTGTCGATAGTAACTGGCTAAGTGCAAAAAACTATGCACCTCAAAGACATTCTTCAAAGCTTTTCAATTTAAAATTGCAGAAATCTTGCTCGGATCAACCTGAACATCATCAGCAGAAATCATGTGACCAAGGAATCCAACCTCTCGTAGCTAGAACTCGCATTTGCTAAACTCCATTTATAATTGTTTCTCACTTAAAGTTTATAATTCAATTTTAATATGTTGAGCATGCTCAGCTTCAATGTTAGAATAGATCAATATATCATCAATGAATACTACTACAAATCTATCTAAATGTGATTGAAAAACTCAATTCCTTTAGTCCATAAACAGGGCAAGGGCATTGGTCAATCCGAAAGGCATCACCAAAAACTCATAGTGATCGTAACGGGTTCGAAGTGCAATTTTTGGCACATAAATATCTTTAACTCACAACTGATAATAGCGGATCTGAGATCTATTTTCAAAAATACAATAGCTCCTTTCAACTGATCAAATAAATAGACAATACAAGGTAGAGGGTAATATATTCTTTATAGTGACTTTATTCAACGGCCTGTAATCAATACACAACCTCATTGACCTATCTTTCTTCTTCATGAATAATACTAGTACACCCCAAAGAGATGCACTCGGCCATATAAAAATCCTATCAGACAACTCTTGCAATTGTGGTTTAAGTTTTTTAGTTATGTTGGTGTTATTTGGTACAATGCAATAGATATCGGTGCGGTCCCTGGCACTAGATCAATCATGAATTCAACTTCCCGATCTGGTGATAACCCAACAAATTTTTCTAGAAACACATCTATAAACTCATTAACAATCGGTACTTGATCAATCTTCGATCCCGATTCTTGAGTATCAATTGTATAGGCCAAAAATGCTTCATACTCTTTTTTGATCAATTTTTGAGCGGAGATTGCTGAAATAACATTAGTATCATATTCCAATCTATTAGACTCAACTATAACATTCTCATCATTCTAACATCTTAGAACAAAATCTAAAGTTCACCACGACATCATGTAAAATCAACAGTTCATTCCCAAAGTAAGATCAAATTCGTTAAATGATAGTAACATCATATCAGCAGGAAAGTCACAACCCTGAATTCTCTGCAAGCACTTTTGACATATCAAATTGACTTTAACACATTGACCTAATGGATTCGTAACTCTGACAACAAATTCAATTGACTCGACGAGTATGTTCTTATCTGTTACTACTGCAGTGTAAATATATGAGTTGACCACGGTTCAATTAGTGCATATACAGTAACATCAAAGAGAGAAAAGGTACCAAGAATAACATCGAGTGCAACAACTTCCTCTTCAGCTTGGATAGCATACACTAGAGTAGACGCCCTAGCTTCAGACCTAACTGTTGTCTCTTTGGTACCACTACGGTTTACCCCAATATTACTACTCTATCCGAGACGTCTACCGTTCTTAAGAATGAACATTGGCTTCACACTTCGATCATCAGTGTCACTGTCTTTCTCGAGCAATTCCTCAAGAAATGCTCGATAGATCCACATCTGAAAGCACCTATTTTGATTCGATATTCACCAAAATGTCATTTTCCACAATGTTCACAAACTAGTCTATTGGCAATGTGAACACTGGCAACATTAGCAATCGGAATAGGAAAAAATCTCGACTCACTTGGTCTCGATTTATTTCTTCCTAAAAACCCAAATTGTGTTGCGAATCGACTAAAAGCTTCCTTTAATTTATTTGCTGGAGGAGCTGAAAATAATCTGGGTACGCCCCATTTACCAGAGTCCTAAAATCTCATTTTTAACTACCTTTTCTCATTATAATTTTTTTATCTTTTGAGCTCATTCAGATAAAACTACTAACTCCCACAATTCTAATGCTCGAACTAACATTTGGATCACATCATTCAGGCCAGATTCAAAATGATTACACATTTCATCATTTGTCGCACAATCTCGCAAGTATATTTGTTGAGCTACACAAATTCCCTCTCATTTTCAGCCACAGATTAATTGCTTTTCTTTAGCTCAAGAAATTAGTTCTTTTTCTTGTCCAGGTACTGATGTGGTCTAAAACTAACTAAAATCGCAATAAAGGCAAGCGCAGCTATCGTTCAATAGTATAGTTATGGTAATATCGTATCCACAAAGACCAAGAGTACTAGTAATTACTATCTTTTTATAATCTAACCTAAGAATTGGAGTTATTTCTCTTCAACTAAAAACTTAATTCAAAACGACAACGAAAGAATTAGGAAAATACTTTTAGACAACTTATATGAGATAGGCAATACCTAAGGAAGAATCCACCTAGACTTCACTTATTACTTTTGATTCATATGATTTATTCACTTGACTTAATCTGTAGAAATCCCTAATTTATGTTAATATCTCTTTCAAGACTAAGAAAAACTAACTCTAGGTTGACTAATTGAAATTTCTTTCTAATTAAAACCCATATTGTCGTATTAACTCGATCTATGGATTTTCTTATTAGATTTGACTCTAATCCAAAAGATTTTCGTCGCCCTATTTCTAGGGTTGTAATCAACTCCTCTTAATTGTATTGAGCTACTCTTAAACAAGGATTTTTTCTCCACTGAATAAGTACATTCTACTTGAATCAATAACCTAAATTATCAAAACAAGAATAAAAACTCACAATTAAGAATAAGAACAAGTATTTATCTTATAAATCAAATAGTAATAAGATCCATCATAGATTTCATCCCCTTAGATATCTTAGGGATTTAGTTCATACTAATGGGAAACATCTTATTTTAAGGAAAACAACAAAACATAAGAAAACCCAAAAACATCTAAAGAACTTGATGGGAGATCTTCAGTCTTGATGGAGATCCTTCTTCCGAGCTGCTCCCGACGGCTGTCTTCAAGTATTTTCTGCCTTCTATTCAGCGTCCTCCTTTAGGTTGCCCCCTAGGGTGTTTATATGGGCTTTAGAACATATCCCTTGGCCCACAAGTGGTCTATTCCGAATAGGATTAAAATTTGATACGGTAGGGACACGCCTGTGTACGACTCCTTAGACCATGCTCGCTTCTGCTTGCATCACACAATCGCGTGGTCTGCCTGTGTACGTTGCTCCAGGCCGTGTTTTATCCTGCTCGCATCACACAGCCGTGTTTGGTAGAATAGGCCATGTTGATTCTTAAGGTAGGCCCATTTTGTCCTGTTTTGGCCCATTTCTCGTTTTTTTTACTCCCTAAGATCTCCTGAGTGTAAAACATGAAATTAAGGTATTAAGAGCATCGAATTCATCAAATATAAAAATTCATCCAAAAATAAGCTGATCGTTGTTTTGTCGAGTTTTAAAATTTATAATGAATGAGATTGAACTTGAAAACTCACTCTGACAATGATTAAAGGCAAGTGTACCTATCGAACAGTAGTATAGCTTAGGCAAGACCGGATTGTCGAACCCAAATGAACTAAAATTACTAATACTAACTTTGTTTTTATTATTTAGCCTAAAATATGGAGTGATTGGTTGATCTAATTTAACGACTTCTAAACTAAAGACGCAAAGACAGAAAGAATGACTTGAAAAATAACTTGAAGGGAAACTCAGTTGATCACGATGATACCCTCAGGAAGAATCCACCTAGACTTCACTTGTTATTTAACACTAAACCATACGATTTATTCACTTAGTTTGATCCGTAAGACTCCCTAACGTATATTAAACCCTCTCTCGAGGCGAATAACGTCTAACCCTAGGTTAATTAGTGGAACTCTCATTCTCTTATAATAACCCTCTAGAATAGTAGTAAATCGATCTATGGAGTCCCATATTAGGTTTCACCCTAATCCGGAAAAATCTCATCACCCTATCTATAAGCGTACGATCAACTCCGCTTAATTATGCTAGATCTACTCTTAAGTAGAGTCTATTCATCCTCCACCTAAGCACATCAAATTTGGATTAAGTATGCATAATTAAGAACATATAATTCAGAAATCAATCACAAGATTCATCTAGGTTTCATCCCCTTCAGATATCTGAAGGGTTTAGTTCATAATAAATAAAGAAAACATCTCAAGAGAAAAGAAAAAACAAAACATAAGAAATCCTTAAAACCCCCTGAAGGAATTGAAGGGGAAATCCGTCGTCTTGAGTAGAATTCCGACTTCTTGAGATGGATCAACTAGCTATCTTCAAGTAATTCCTACAAATCTTGGCCTTTCTGGCTCGGCTCCTTGGCCTAGCTAACCGCCCCTTTATCAGGTTACACTTAGGGTGTTTATATAGATTTTCGGAATGCTTTACTTGTCCTCTAAGTGTCCCAGTTCAAGTACACTTCCTACTTGGTGTTTGAATAGGCTTTGGAATGTGTTTCTTTGCCTCAAAGTATCTAAATCCGAGTGAAATTACTCTCTCTCGTGGTAGGGGCACGGCCATGGTACACGCCCATGTAAATCATTTTCAGGCTGTGTCTCGATTCTGTCGATTGGGGCACGATCGTGTAAATCATGGCATGGTTGTGTCTTCGTTAATTATCGAGGCACGGACCGTGTGGCTTGAAGTCTAGGCTGTGTCGATTTCTTTTTTGGCCCAAATTGGCCCATTTTAAGCCCGTTTCTTGTTCTTTTCGTCCTCGGGTGCTTTCCTGAGTAAAAACATGAAAAGAAAGGATTAAGAGCACCTTTTTACATAAATCAAGGGCTAAATCATCCAAAAGCATACTAAATGTGGGCCTAAAATATATTACTTTTACGGTTTATCAAATACCCCTACACTTAAGCTTTTTCTTGTCCTCAAGCAAAATTCTCAACTTATAATTAAAACGAACTTTCTATAATTCACAATTCCTATCAACAATGCCTCATCATCATTCATAGATAATTTATACATGGATAATTTAACTCAAAGACTCATAAAGATTCAAACAATTCTAAGTCGTATATTTGTAGCACGAAAAACATAAGTGTCTCTCCTTATCTAAATAATTACCTTTGATTCAAAACTGACAAGGATTGACATCCTCATTAAAGATTCACTCAAATCACTCAAAGTGTTTAAGGTTCACAATTAAGCACTCCACAGTCAAACCTGAAAAGTTAATCCCATAGGCTTGCCTAAAAATCAAATCTCCACCACTGTGATATGAGATGATACACAAATCAAAATGTCTTTAATCAGGGTTGTAACGGGGCTTGGGTTAAAAGGTGTGGATAAAGGCTGAATTAGAAGGTTAAAATCGAGATCGAATTGACAAATTACCTAACTAAAAACAATGAACTATAAAATAGATGATTACATCAATTGAAACTTTAAACTAATAATAATACAAGCTTTTTCTTTGATAATTGAAATTTAAATGCACAAGCTCACTTTTTATACTACTAATACTGAATATACTTCAATTTTTCAATTTTTTTAAGAGCAAACTAAAGCAAATACATAATAAAGAAAGACTTTATCAACTGAAATAAACTAATTAGGTAACTGATCAAATCAATTCTCGATAGAAGGGTAGTGAAAAGAATGATAACAAATTCAAAGGGCTTTTTGGGTTAATATTATCGGGTAAATCAATAAAAAGGGTTGTTAGGATTAAAAAGGGTCCACTAGGGTTAATTATGTGGGTAGGCTTTTAGTGGTGTGAATGGGTTAAAACCTAGGTGCCTTTATCATCTTAGTATATCAAACCATAGATGTGGTCTCAACATTTATAATCGAGGCAAGTTCTAGAATAATAGTTCAAAGTTGACACACTCATAATCTATAAGGTGAGCATGACAAAGAATATATGCTCTATAAGGCTCAAAATCTCACAAAAATTATGGGTATTTGACATCAATCCTGTAAATTTCAAACTTCAAGGTAATATTCAAATTCAATTCAACAACCTAGAAAATTTTTTATTCTTGAAACATAGACTTATCATGCTTGATTCTCTAGAATTCTTCAAGTATAAATCATCAATGCACAATTATCAATGACTTACCCAAAACATATCAATAAAATCATAAATCATCGAAATTTCACCCCAATTGATAATATGAGAAAATTTCTTAGGGACAAGACTAAAATTGAGGATTTTAGAATAATGCAAAAGTTAGGTACTTTTACCCCCCACACTTAAGATGTACATTGCCCTCAATGTACAAAGATAGATAAACAATTATGTAATAAAATAATCAAAAGAGAAGGGAGAAGTAACACTTCCTAAATTTTGGATGATTAAGGAGTTAGCGGAGGTCGTGGTGAAAGGTGGGTGGAGGAGGTGGGTGGCATTTTCTATGGGCACGGTGGGGTGTCTCTGATGAGCTTTATCCTAGATAAAGAAATTGGGTAGCCTGCAAAGATATAGCCAAGAAATCTAAAGAAACATTAATAATATACTAATACTATAATTAAAGACAAAAGAAATAAAGAGAAGGAGACTAAGAAGAAAACTGAAATTAAAAGAAAAGATTAATGGACTAAGGAGTCCTTATTGTTGGATGGTTCGCGAGGTGGGTGTGACCTCTAAGGGTGTGGTGCATGATTCCCAAGCAACCTTTAGAACCTAAAACCAAGAAACTAAAAGAATTTAAAATAAACATAAAGAAAAATTTAAATGGTCTAAAAGACCCTTGGCTTGGTGTTTGGATGAAGCGGCCGGCATGAACTTATGTGTTGTGGTCTCCTTTAAGGAGATAATGCTTGCCTTCTTACGCTTCTTCGGCCTGACTCTAGTGTAGCTAAAGAGTCTGGACACTTAAAGAAAGAAAGAAAAAAGAAGGAAGAAGAATGAGAGGAGAAGGAAGAGGGATGTGGGGTTTAAATAGGGTCCCAAATCTGGCACGTTCCTACACCCGTGGACCTAGGGTGTGTTGAATTACACAACCGCATCGCAGGCAATGTGTCTAGGCGTGTTTGCTCACCCACGCCTGTTTTCCAGGTGCCACGCCCGTGGATGATAAGTCAGTGTCTTCACACGGTCGCATCGCACGGCCGTGTGCTAGGCTTGTTGGTATGCCACGCTTGTTCCTCCATTGCCACGCCCGTTCCTGAAATGGCAGTATCGACCCACAGCCACCACGCATGGCCGTGGTAGGGTAGGTAGGCTCGTGACTTTCAAAAGTTGGTTGGGGCAGGATTTGCACGGCCTCTGCTATGTCAGTACGGGGATTTTGGTGGTCCACACGGTCACGTACACGGCCGTGTGTCCTAGAAATATGCACTTTTGGTTAGTTTACAAAGAGAATGAGAAAGAAAAGAAAAATGGAAACAATTGTAAAAAAGTAGGGTTAGTGTTCGGGTTGCCTCCCGAGAACGCTCGTTTATAGTTTTAAGCTAGACTTCCCTTAACATTGAAAAAAAAATCAAGGAGGTTTAAAGGTTTGAATATCTTCCCTCTTGCTAAAGTTCTATTTTCTTGACAATATTGAAGTCGAGAAGCGTTTACCTCAAAAGTGTTGAATGTTGGGTTGCTTACCTCGACTATTTCGTGGGAAGATATTGTGTACCTTAAGAAGGGTTTCTCCCTTTTCCTTTAGGTCTGTTGTGATGATGTGAGAATCTGCTTTGTCTAACAGTACCTGGTCTCCTATTTTGTAGTGGTTTGATGTTCCTACGAGCTCTTCTGGTAGTTCTTCTAGTTTTACTTTGTGCGGTTCCGGTTCTTCTTTGACTTGTGTCCTCTATTCTTCTGAATTGTCGACCCTAAGGTCTTGTTCCTTTTTTGTTGATTTGGGATCTATGAGTTGGCTCAAGGTTGTGTCTTTGCGGTGTTTCCTGTGATAAAGGTTAAACAATTTCATTATCATCTGTATTGACTTTCTTACCTTCATCGATTGTTGTCCTGGCCGAGTCAAAAGCTTGAAGACTGATTGATTCGTCACCTACACAAAGTATGAGTTCTCCTATGGCAACATCAATTTTAGTCTTGGCAGTTGCTAGAAAAGGTCTTCCTAAAATTAAGGGGATTGTATTATCCTCATCCATATCTAAGACAACAAAATCTACTGGGAAAACATATTTATCGATTTTGACAAGAACATCTTCGATAATACCCCTAGGAATTCTAACAGTTTTATCAGCTAATTGTATAATCATCCTAGTTTCTTTGGGCTTCCCTAGACCTAGTCATTTAAATAATGTATAAGGCATGACATTTATGCTTGCCCCTAAATCAGCTAATTCATTATCAATAGCTAAACTACCAATTAAACATGGAATTGTAAAACTTCCTGGATATTTTAGCTTTCGTGGTAGTCTATTCTGTAACATTGCTGAGCATGCTGCGTTCAATTCAACATGAGGTTCTTCATCTAATTTGCATTTGTTCGTCAAGAGCTGTCTTAAAAATTTCCTCAAGTCTAGCATCTAAAAAAGAGCTTCGAGAAGAGGTAAGTTAATATGTAATTTCTTTAAGAGTTTAAGAAACTTACCGAACTGTTCCTCTGAATTGTCTCTTTTCATCGCTTCGAGATAAGGTATGCGTGGTTAGTACTCCTTGATTACTGGTTTTGGCTTTTCTTGTGTTATCTCTATCTTACCTTTGTCTCCCTCGTTTTCTTGTACTGAGCTGGATTCATCTTCTCTTTTATTGTCATCAGCTGTGATGGCTTGGATTTGTTCTTTCGGGTTAATCTCAGTGTTACTTGGCAGCCGTCCTTGTGGTCGCTCTGACCTTAGTTTTGCGAGTTGTTCTACTGCATTAGTGGCTGCCTTGACTGACTTAGTAAGTTCCCCGATTTGGCTCTCGTTGCTTATAATTGTTTTCTCAGTTTCTTGGAAGCGATTTTCTGTGTTTCCCATGAATTTTGTCAACATATCTTCGAGGTTTGGCTTCTTCTCTTGCAGGTATGGCTGATTTTGGAAATTTGGAGGAAGTTGTTGTCTTTGATTTCCTTGAATTCCTTGGCCTCCCCATGAAAAATTTGGGTGGTTCCTCCAACCTGGATTATAGTTGTTACTATAAGGATTATTATTGGATCTGAAATTATTATATATATAGTTCATCTGTTCGCTCTCTTCGTCCGGTTGGTAAGGTGGGTACTCAGGATTCGCCACAGTTCCACTAGTGTTGCACTGTATGACTGGATGTACCTGCGAAGAACACAAACTATCAAGCTTTTTATTCATCATCTCTACCTGTGTTGATAGCATGGTCACTGCATCGTGGTTGTAAACTCTGACTAATTTTGTCGATTTTATCCTTGTAACTTGCCACTGATAGTTATTCAGTGACATCTCTTCAATGAACTCGTAGGTTGCTTCAAGAGTTTTGTTGTTTAGGGTTCCACGGGCGGCTAAATCGATTAGTTGCCTCGTTGAGGGGTTTACACCGCTATAGAAAGTTTGGACTTGCAGCCACAAGGGTAGACCATGGTGTGGACACCTCCTCAAGGGATCCTTGTATCTTTCACATGCGTCGTATAATGGTTCTAAATCCATCTGGACAAAAGAAGAGATATCATTTTGTAATTTGGCCGTTTTGGCCGGTGGGAAATTTTTTAATAAAAATTTTTCGGTCATCTGCTCCCATGTAGTGATTGACCCTCGTAGTAACGAGTTAACCACTGTTTGGCTTTATTCTTTAATGAAAAGGGAAATAACAGAAAACGTATGGCATCATCAGAAACACCATTTATTTTGAAAGTATCACAGAACTCTAAGAAATTAGCTATATGAGTGTTTGGATCTTCATCCTGCAAACCATCAAATTGAACAAACTGTTGAATCATTTGTATTGTGTTAGGTTTTAATTCAAAATTATTAGCGGCTATAGTTGGCCTAACAATACTCGATTCCGCTCCTGTCAAATGCGGTTTAGCATAATCAAACATTGTGCGTGGAGCATTATTTTCTCGCACATCAGGTGCTAGTGGATTATTCTCATCCATCCTTCAATAAGATTGGACTTGTCTTCTTGATCTTCCTCTATGTAATTTATGGCTCGTCTGATTTCTCTGCGATTCCTACGTGCGGTAGCTTCGATATCACTATCGTATACTAGTGGTCCTCTCAGGTTCCTCCTAGTCATAAACTAGAGGTACCTGCTAGGAAAAGAAAGAAAGAAAAGTTAGTAAGTAAAATAAATTAAACTACGAAATTTAAAATAATGACTAAAGTAATAAAAATAGAGCTTTCTTAATATTTTAGTTCCCTGGCAATGGCGCCAAAAACTTAATCGTTGTTTTGTCGAGTTTTAAAATTTATAATGAATGAGATCGAACCTGGAAACTAACTCTGACAATGATTAAAGGCAAGTGTACCTATCGAACAGTAGTATAGCTTAGGCAAGACCGAATTGTCGAACCCAAAGGAACTAAAAGTACTAATACTAACTTTCTTATTATTATTTAGCCTAAAATATGGAGTGATTGGTTGATCTAATTTAACGACTACTAAACTAAAGACGCAAACACAGAAAGAATGACTTGGAAAATAACTTGAAGGGAACTCAGTTGATCACAACGATACCCTCAGGAAGAATCCACCTAGACTTCACTTGTTATTTAACACTGAACCATATGATTTATTCACTTAGTTTGATCCGTAAGACTCCCTAACGTATATTAAACCCTCTCTCAAGGTGAATAACGTCTAACCCTAGGTTAATTAGTGGAACTCTCATTCTCTTATAATAACCCCCTAGAATAGCAGTAAATCGATCTATGGACTCCCATATTAGGTTTCACCCTAATCCGGCAAAATCTTGTCACCCTATCTCTAGGCGTGCGATCAACTCCGCTTAATTATGTTATATCTACTCTTAAGTAGGGTCTATTTCTCCTCCACCTAAGCACATCAAATTTGAATTAAGTATGCATAATTAAGAACAAACTAAGTATTTATCATATAATTCAGAAATCAATCACAAGATTCATCTAGGTTTCATCCCCTTCAGGTATCTGAAGGGTTTAGTTCATAATGAATAAAGAAAACATCTCAAGAGAAAAGATAAAACAAAACATAAGAAATCCCTAAAACCCCCTGAAGGAATTGAAGGGGAAATCCACCGTCTTGAGTAGAATTTCGGCTTCTTGAGATAGATCAACTGGCTATCTTTGAGTAATTCCCACAAATCTTGGCCTTTCTAGCTCGGCTCATTGGCCTAGCTAACCGCCCCTTTATTAGGTTACACTTAGGGTGTTTATATAGATTTTTGGAATGCTTTACTTGGCCTCTAAGTGTCCCGATTCAAGTAAACTTCCTACTCGGTGTTTGAATAGGCTTTGGAATGTGTTTCTTTGCCTCAAAGTATCCAAATCTGAGTGAAATTGCTCTCTCCCGCTGCAGGGGCACGGCCATGGTACACACCCTTGTAAATTGTTTTCAGTGTGTCTCGATTCTTTCATTGGGGCACGGTGGTGTAAATCGTGGCATGGCCGTGTCTTAGTTAATTGTTGAGGCCCGGTCGTGTGGCTTGAAGTCCAAGCTGTGTCGATTTCTTCTTTTGCCCAAATTGGCCCATTTTAAGCCCGTTTCTTGTTCTTTTCGTCCTCGGGTGCTTTCTTGAGTAAAAACATGAAAAGAAAGGATTAAGAGCACCTTTTTACATAAATCAAGGGTTAAATCATCCAAAAGCATGCTAAATGTGGGCCTAAAATATGTTACTTTTACGGTTTATCATAAGCCAAGCATGAGGTTAAAATATGTATAAATTGAGGTTTATCAAATATCCCACACTTAAGTCTTTGCTTGTCCTCAAGCAAAATCCTCAACATACAATTAAAATTAACTTCTTCAAATCATAATTTTCATCAATAATGTCTCATCATGATTCCTAAATAATTCATACATGGATAATTTAACTAAAAGAGTCCTAAAGATTCAAACAATCTAAGTTACAAATTTTTGCAACACGAAAACATAGGTGTTTCCCCTTACCTAAATAATTACCTCTGATTGAAAACCGACAAGGATTGACATCCTCACTAAGGATTCGCTCAAATCACTCAAAGTGCTTAAGGTTCAAGATAAAGCACTCAAAATTCAAATATGAAGAGTTATTACCATAGGCTTGCATGAAAATCAAATCTCCACCACTATAAAATGAGATGATTCACAAATCAAAAGGTCTTTTAAAAGGGTTGTAATGGGGCTTGGGTTGAATGTGTGGATAAAGGATGAATTAAAGGGTTAAAATCGAGATTGAATTGTCGAATTACCTAACTAGAATAATAGACTAATACTAAATAATTACATCAATTGAGAACTTATCATAATAACACGAGCTTCTTCTAAAGATGTAAATTTAGCTGTTTTAAGCTCAAATAACATAGTACTAATAATGAATTTTTTTTAAGAATAAGAACATACATGATATAAGATGAATTTAACCTCTGAAATAAATAAAATAGATAAGCAACTGATCAAATCAAATCTCAACAAAAGAGGAGTCAATAAAGTAGGGGAAGTAAAACTTTGGTTTTGGGTTAATGTTAATGGGTGAGTCAAGAAATAGTTTATTAGGCTCAAAAAGGGTTCACTAGGGGTTAATTATGAAGGTGGGCTTTTTGGAGGAATAAGTGGGTTAAATCCTAGGTGCCTTTATCATCTCAGTATATCAAATCAAAAGTGTGGTCTCGACATGCATAATCGAAGCAAGTTCTAGAATAACAAATCAATGTTGACACACTCATAATCAATAAAGTGAGCAAGAAAAGTATATGCTGTAAAGGCTCAAAATCTCACAAAAATATGGTTTTTGATGTCAACCTTGCAAATTTCAAACTTTAGAATAATATTTAAATTTAGGGAAACAACCTAACCAAATTTTTAATTTTGAAAATAGACTTATCATGCTTGATTCTCTATTATCTTAAAGTTTAAAACATCAATGCACAATTACCTATGACTTAATCCGAAACGTATCAATAAAAATCATAAATCAATAGAAGTTTCATTCTAACAGTAATTATGAGAAAATTACTTAAGAGCAAGACATAATTAAGGAATTTCAAATAATACTATAGTTAATCTCCCCACACTTAAGATATACATTGTTCTCAATGTGCAAAGATAGATAATGATAATATAGTAAAAAGAAAAATAAGATAGGGAGAGAAGTGAAACTTCCTGAAGCATGGATGAAATCCTTAAAAGATAAAAATTGTAGAAATGGAGCCCATGAAAAGAATGATGAACTAAGCAGAGGTAAAGGTGGGGGAGAATATTCCAGTTCCTTAGTAGCACCTTTATCCTTTTGAAATTTCGGAGTCATCAGTAAAGTTTTAGGAGGTTTTATTAAATAGGTTTCGTTATGATTACTCGATAATAAACAGCCAGAGATAAAGAGAAATTAACATAATTAATAAAATTTAAAGACAAGGAAGATAAAGAAAAAAAAGTTTAATAGTTTAAAGATTTAAATAAAATAAAGGGAACAAAAAATAAAAATAAAAATAAATGGACTCAAAGGTCCTCATCCCCAGATGGATCGTGAGGTGGGGGTGGCGGCTAGGGGTTAGCAAAACTCGATTCGACTCAAAAAAATCGAAAAAATTCAAATTTCGAGTTACACGAATCAAATTATTCGAGTTATTCGAGTCAACTCGAATTTTTTTTCGAATTTCGAGTTCGAATCGAGTTGAGTTTTCGAATTTAAATAACTCGAATAATTTGAATAATTCGAATATCAAAATATAATATTTTACATTTTTATCCCAAACTCCCAAATATTTTTACTTTTCCCTCAAAACTTTTACTCCTTCCTGCATTTCCCCCAAAACTTTTATTCCCCTCCCATCCCAACCCTCCAATCTACCTAAAATCTATTTCCCACCAAAATTTTACTCTCCCATTTACTTTTTCTCAAAATTTTACTCCCAAAAACCCTCAAAACTTTTTATTTTTCCCCCAAATCTTTACTCCCTGCCACTTTTCCCTTAAAACTTTTACTCCCTTCCCATCCCACCTCCCATCTACCCCAAACCCATCCCCCCCTAATTTTTTTTTATATTTTCCTCCAAAATTTTACTCCCCGTATGTACTTTCCCTCAAACTTTTGTTCCCCAAAATTTTTTATTTTCTCCCTAAACTTTTACTTCTCACCCTTTACTCTCAAATAAAAAATCAAAATTATCCAAAAAATAATCACTAAACATAAATAGTAATAATTTTATTTATATCTACTATTTATATTATTAAATTAAATTTCACTTTTATATTATTTACATTCTTGAATTGTTTAGTCATATTGAATATTTATATTAAAATTGAATTATTAATTATGCCATAAAATATTAAGTATTAAAATTTTATATTGGTATCAATTTCACATTTTATCTTTAAAATAACTTTTATTAAAAATCACATTTTACATTTAATATATATTTTAATTCCAAAATACATAGTGACAAGAATATGAAGATAATTGAAACAACTAAGTAAGCAAAGAAGCTAACCAGTATATAAAATATTAATAAATAAATTATGAGGTGATGAAAGTTAATAAAAAATTTGACTAAGGTGGACAAATTTTATTACGATGGGTGACAGAGGTTACAAGGACCCAAAATTATTTTTTAAAATTTAACTCGAATAAATATATTCGATTCGATTTGAATTTCATCTCACTCGACTCGATTTGAGAAAATTTCAAATCAAATTAGGATGATAAAATATGATTCGTCAACTCGATTAACTCAAAATTTTTTCATTTGATTCGATCGAACGCTCACCCCTAGTGGCGGCGATATGTGAAAATGCTGACAAATCTGCTGAAGAGTCGCCTCGATGCCATCAAATCATCGAGCGTTGTCGTTAAATTGTTGCGTACAATACTACTCGAACCTAGTGAGGCATTCAGAGATGTCAGTCAGTGAAGCTGCTGCATAAGCTAGTTGGCATGGTAGTGGTCGCGCAGATGGTGGCTCCTCGTGCTGTGGGGGGACATCATCAGTAATGTCCAATGGGTCGTTTTGCTTGGTGGGTTGCGAGAGCCAGTACTGGAGAGGATCAAACCCACGTCGACGCTTAATCATCCTCATGTGAAGCATAGTCTGAATGCCCTGGGGGGACATCTGCCCGATAAGGGTGAGTAAGGAGGATTGAGCTGTGGTGTTAAGGAACCCAAAATATCGAGCCAGGCAGCGTGATGAATGGGCCCATGAAGATGACTCCTCTCCTATGCCGCTCCGTCTGATGCTGAATGGCGTGGGCGATGTAGTAAGCTACGTCAAAGACGTGCCCGTTCGCCATGCACCATAAAAAGTAGGCGTCGTAAGTGTTGACGACGCGGTGCTCTCTCTCCTACTTGTCAAAGTATAGGCTAGGATAGCATACAGGTACCTCAATGATGGGACGAGATTCGATAGGTGGCGAGCAGCTAAGTCTTCCAACATGTAGAAGGGGAGTGTAACACCACGAATTAGGGGTTATTTTAATTTAAATAAATTCATAGGTGGACATGATTTAGGGTCTAAAATAACTCGAGCTAGGCTGACTAAGTCTCTTAACATGCGCTAGGTTAGTTAGGGCTTTAATAAAAATTTTAGGCGAGTTATGGCAAAAGGATAGGCTTGGTATAAGTGGCGTGGTCCGCCTGTGAGTATAGGTAGTTTATTTGCTATTAAATTATTAGAGAGATTAAGGGATAGAAATAAGATAAAACTTGTTTTTTTGTGATAATTAAAGGCATAAATTATCACAAAGAAGAGGTAGTCATAAAAATTGGGACTCCTTGAGAACATTCTTAATTTGATTTTTGCAACAACAAGAAGAAGAAAAACTCCAGCAACAATTTTCTTTTCTTTTCTCCAAAATTTGCTGCTGCCGAAACCCCTTTTGCATTGCCCAAATTATCAAAAAAAAATTTCCAGCTTCTCTTCTCTTTTACAAGCCGAATATACCCCCTCTTTTAATAGGAAAATTCCAGCCCCTTTCCTTCTTAGGATTAGCCGATTTCCTCTAAGGTGAGCTGCTGTTCGGTTCTTTTCTTTTCATTGAAAATAGTCAAACCCCCCTCACAACCCCAAGTGGTGCTGATTTGTGGAGTTTAAGGGCTGAAACAATCATTAAGGTAAGAGATAATCACCTCTTTTTGGATCTAAGGTTATGGCCGAATGGCCTATGAATCCTATTAACTTGTTTAAACCGATTGTAGGGAAGCTTTCGGGAATTATTTTCCAAGGAGAGTTGGTAAGCACATTCGGCCAAGGGCCTTTCAATTAAAAAGTCTATGATTAAATGCCGAAACTAACGTGTGCCATGGATTTAGGGACTAATTTAGGCTTCGGGATTTGATTGGAAATCAAATCCATTCAAGGTAAGTCCGCAAAGAACCCTTGGTATGAATTTGGTTTGGCCGAATAGGCCTTTGGTATTAACAGTAAAGTTTGGTCGATTATAGGGGCAAAAATCTAGTGTTGTAGATCGGATCTTCGGGATCTAGGAATTTCGGTAGAAACAGGTGTGTAAACTCTTTACACACTTTATTAATAAACTTGCTATAATATTACCTTGTGTATAAATTTTGGTAGTGTTCTATGGTATGCTTGTGGGCTTAAACATGGATTCCGGGTAAGTCCCCTAACTTATGATTTTTGATAAATGATTTGCATGCCATCACATGATGATTAAATGTTAAGATATGATTTATGAAAATTGTTATAAAAGCATGTGATGGTGGGATTGATGAGAGGAGGGATGATTTTACGGGTATCGCCATGGTTTTGACCACAAGATGGGTTGGCCCCATCAGTTTTTTGTGACCTATGGTCATCAGTGGTTTTGACCACAAGATGGGTTGGCCCCATCAAATTATTTGTGACCTATGGTCATCAGTGGTTTTGACCACATCGACTGATTATTTGCGACTAAGTCCCAGCGGTTTGGTACCACCAGTGGTTTTGACCGCACTTTGATATTTTGTGACCTATGGTCATCAGTGGTTTTGACCACATGATGGGTTGGTCCCATCATTTAAATTGTGACTTTAAGTCATCAGTGGTTTTGACCACACGGGGTAGTTGAGGAGTATGGATGGCTAGGTTGGGTTGCATATTTGCATGTTATTTAATATCTTGTGTATGAGTGCTTTACCGGGTAGGGGATTTACACACTGAGTCTTGGTGACTCACCCCTTCCCTTAACATTTTGCAGATGAGTAGATCACGGAGATGGAGCCGGAGAGGACTCGAGGAGGCCATGCTTATCGTTGGAGTTAAATTTATTTTCGTTGAGTTTAATTATTTTATTTCCTAAGTATTTTTAAATTGGGATGTAATAAGGCCGCTATTATTATTTTGGATGCTTATTTTGCTTTCATTTTATTTTAAGGTGTTACAAAGGAAATTTACAAATGTTAAAGTAAACCGGGTAAAAGTAACATTTTTCAACTTAATAACTTTTACGAGTTTTCAAAGACGTTACCAACGGGTAACCAAAAATAAACTTAGTCAACTACAACTTGATGATTTTAACAAATACATGATCAAATGTTTTCAAAAGGGTTTATAAAGCCCAAATGTATTTATAAAAAGGCCCAACTAAATTTTCCAAACACCGTTTTAATACCTTAACCAAATTTTATCAAACTTTCTCCAAACTTTCAAATTGGCCCAAAATATTTTACCCAGTAACATACCAGATCCGGTCAAGACTCATGGGCTGGGTTTGGGGTGTTACAAATTGGTATCAGAGCCCAGTTCAAAACTCGACTGTGGGGGCCCAAGGCCCAAAATGTTTGGTTTTTGTTAGTAGGCCTTATTATGATGTTTTGAGAAACTGTTTTGGTTTGAACAGCATGGCACCGAGTCTCCGCACCTATCGGCCGGTAAGTACTTCTATCAATTTCGTGAATTCTTTTGATGAGGGTAGAAGGAAAAATGGGAACGTAGACTACTAGAGTAGAAGCTGTTGAACCTTGTGGCTAGCATACTCCAATGAGATATTGTATAAGATTTAATAAATTCCTAAACAAACCACATGAGTTGTCACCGAGCAAAAGATGTGGCAATCGTTATATGCATGTCTAGGATTGGATTCGGTGGGAGCACAGTATTTAAGCGATCCTCGTGACTCACCTCCTACTCACTCGACTCTACTCGCAGTGCGTAGTAACAGTTCATCCTAGTGAGACGACACACTCATAGGCTAAACCCGATAACTAAAACCCAAAAGGGACTAGCCGTTTTATTTTTGAAATATCTTTGATTTATTAAATTTTACAAATTCACCCCGATTTGTGAAAATTACCAAAATGCCCTCGAGTTTCAAAATCACCGAAAGACCCCCAGATTTCAAAATTTTTCAAAATACCCAGAAATTAAGAGTTTTAAAATAATTTTGACAAAATCATTCGAGAACCTGTATTTGTAAAAAAAATTAATTACGAAAATACCCCTGTAAGGCAAATTACGAAAATACCCCTGGGTAGTGGAAAAACAATCATCATGAAATCAACAACGTCTCTTTGAATGAATGAATGAAAGACTGTGTGTTTGTTTGATTACGAAAGAACCACTTCTAAAACTTCTATCATAAAATTTCTTCGCGGTTAACCAAGTGAAATACTAATGCATAAAATTCTTAAACAAATAAACGCGATCATTAGAATGAGTTCAAGAGGTCGTGGACGTCCACCGCGTGGCCGTGGTAGAGGTAGGATGACTTTGTCTGAGCCAGCGAGGTCTGGTCATGGGTCTGAAAATGAGATGCCGGATCTGTCGACGCCGAAAACTGAGTTTCAGGATCAGACGGGTGGTAACGATGTAGTATCCCAGGCGGTGCTACGAGTGTTAGAACGAAGTTCTTGAGGTTTGGCGCGTGCGAGGAACCCGTAAGTCTGTATCGAACGACTCAAGCTAACGAAGCGTAAGTATTTAGAGGAGTTTACGGAGTGGCACCTAGTGCAGCAGAATATTGGTTAGAGTCCACGGAAAGGATTATGGGTGACTTGGATTTCACCCCTGAGGAGAAGTTAAAGGGCATCATTTCTCTGCTTCGGGATGAGTCCTATCAGTGGTGGCTCACCGTAAGGGATGGAACGGTGGCAGAAAACCTTACTTGGGAATTCTTCAGGGAAGCCTACCAAAAGAAGTATATTGGAACTAGCTATGTAGACGCTCAGAGGAAGGCTTTCTTGAACCTGGTCCAAGGAAATAAGACGGTGGCTGACTGTGAGGCCGAGTTCCTCCGATTGAGTAGGTATGCTCGTGGTATTGTGGGTACCGAGCATGAACGCTGTGTTAGATTCGAAGATGGGCTTAGAGATGAGCTTAGGATTATGATAGCTCCACAACAGGAACGGGAGTTCGCTGTCCTAGTGGAGAAATCGAAGGTTGCTGAAGGAGTAAGGCAGTCGGTTAGATGAAATCAAGATAGAAATTGGAATAAGAGGGGCTCGGAACCTTTAAGGTTCTCGGGTAATGAGCAGAAGAAGATGAGGTTTGATGGGTCAAATCAAGCTGCTAGGCTTGCTGTTGCTAATCCTCAATGGCCGCCACGATGTGATAGGTGTGGCAAGTTTCACAAGGGGGAGTGTTGGAATGGTAATCGTGGATGCTTCGAATGTGGGTCTATGGAGCATCGAGTTAGAGACTGTCCGAAAAAGGCAGCTAGACTGAGATCAGAGGGTGAGGATCGTGCACCGAACAGGAGGGATAACCAGCAACCACAGAGGGGTCGAGGTGCAGTTAGGGGTAATGGAAATGGTAACGGGCGTGGCCGAGGTGCTGAAGGTGCAGAGGCGAGGCAACCAAGGTTGGTTTATGCAGTTGGCCGTCGCGAGGAGGAAGATGTGCCAGATGTGACAACGGGTATGTTCCTTATTTCTGGAATACCCTTAATTGCTTTGATTATTGTAGAGTTTTCTTGTTTTGCGAGGGAAGTTCCTGAAACCCTTGGTTGTGAACTTAGAGATTGTGCCTAGGAAGTAAGATAGTTCTATTAAGATCAGAGTGCACAGCATAAGCGTAGCACGGTGAGTTAAGATGTACGACTAACCGTTGGTAAGTAATTTTGAGGACGAAATTATTTTTAAGGGGTGGAACCTGAACACCACTAATTAGGGGTTATTTTTAATTTAAATAAATTCCATGTGGGCTTTAAGAAATAAATAAATATGATTTTATTTGGCATGATTTAGGGTCTAAAAATAACTCGAGCTAGGCCTAACCCAGTATTAAAAATTTATTATTAAGTGTGTAAAAGGAAAGAGCTAGGTTAGTTAGGGCTTTAATAAAAATTTTGGGCGAGTTATGGCAAAAGGATGGGCTTGGTATAAGTGGCGTGGTGCGCCTAAGGGTTTGCTAGGGGTCTTGGGTTCGATCCGTAGAAGTAACAAGGGGAATTGTAATTTTTGGGCATTAAAGGAAGGGCCCAAGTAAGAAAAGCTTTAAATAAATTTTGAGTAAGGTTCGGACATGAAAGGCAGGTAGGCGGAGTGGCTGAGGCACTACTTGAAAAGGGGCTTTGGTTAAGGTCTCAGGTTCGAGACATGAAAGACGCGAGGAGCGTTATTTTTGGGCTTTTTGCGTCAAAGGCAAGAGAGCCAAGAACAAGGCTTATAATTAAAAGGCAAGGGCTCATGACATGAAAGTCTAAGGGGAAAAGTGGTAAGGCGCGTTGGAGGGAGGTGCTTGCTTGGGGTCACCGGTTGAACCCGTGAACAAAGACCTTGATTTTATTTTTTCCTTTTCTTTCTTTGTCACGACGAATGGGAGAGTTTGGTTCAATTTTGAACTCTCAATTTAATTTGGAAGGGGTGAGTATAGGTAGTTTATTTGCTATTAAATTATTAGAGGAGATTAAGGGATAGAAATAAGATTTGTGATAATTAGAGGCAGAAATTATCACAAAGAAGAGGTAGTTGCGAAAATTGAGACTCCTTGGGTCGTTCTTAATTTGATTTACCTTTCTGACAAAGAAGAGAAAAACTCCAAAGAACAATTTTCTTTTCTTTTCTCCAAAATTTCTTTGTTGTCGAAACCCCTTTTGCATTGCCCAAATTATCAAAAAAAAAATTCCAGCTTCTCTTCTCTTTTACAAGTCGAATATACCCCCTCTTTTAATAGGAAAATTCCAGCCCCTTTCCTTCTTAGGATTAGCCAATTTCCTCTAGGGTGAGTCTTTGTTTGGTTCTTTTCTTTTCATTGAAAATAGTCAAACCCCCTCACAACCCCAAGTGGTGCTGATTTGTGGAGTTTAAGAAATGAAACAATCATTAAGGTAAGAGATAATCACCTTTTTTGGATCTAAGGTTATGGCCGAATGGCCTATGAATCCTATTAACTTGTTTAAACCGATTGTAGGAAAGCTTTGAATTATTTTCCAAGAAGAGTTGGTAAGCACATTCGCCAAGGGCCTTTCAATTAAAAGTCTATGATTAAATGTCAAACTAACGTGTGCCATGGATTTAGGGACTAATTTAGGCTTCAGGATTTGATTGGAAATCAAATCCATTCAAGGTAAGTCCGCAAAGAACCCTTGGTATGAATTTGGTTTGGCCGAATAGGCCTTTGGTACTAACAGTAAAGTTTGGTCGATTATAGGGGCAAAAATCTAGTGTTGTAGATCGGATCTTCGGGATCTAGGAATTCCGGTAGAAACAGGTGTGTAAACTCTTTACACACTTTATTAATAAACTTGCTATAATATTGCCTTGTGTATAAATTTTGGTAGTGTTCTATGGTATGCTTGTGGGCTTAAACATGGATTCTGGGTAAGTCCCCTAACTTATGATTTTTGATATATGATTTGCATGCCATCACATGATGATTAAATGTTAAGATATGATTTATGAAAATTGTTATAAAAGCATGTGATGGTGGGATTGATGAGAGGAGGGGATGATTTTACGGATATGTCGCGATGGTTTTGACCACAAGATGGGTTGGCCCCATCAGTTTTTTGTGACCTATGGTCATCAGTGGTTTTGACCACAAGATGGGTTGGCCCCATCAAATTATTTGTGACCTATGGTCATCAGTGGTTTTGACCACATTGATTGATTATTTGCGACTAAGTCCGGTGGTTTGGTACCATCGATGGTTTTGACCACACTTTGATATTTTGTGACCTATGGTCATCGGTGGTTTTGACCACACGATGGGTTGGCCCCATCATTTAAATTGTGACTTTAAGTCATCGATGGTTTTGACCACAGGGGTAGTTGAGGTGGTAAAAGTAACCTTTTCAACTTAATAACTTTTACGAGTTTTCAAAGACATTACCAACGGTCAACTACAACTTGATGATTTTAACATATACATGATCAAATGTTTTCAAAAGGGTTTATAAAGCCCAACTCCTAAATTTTCCAAACACCGAATACCTTAACCTTTTATCAAACTTTCTCCAAACTTTCAAATTGGCCTAAAATATTTTACCCAAGAAATACCGATCCGGCCAGTCATGGGCCAGGAGTGATAGATGTGGCGATGGAGATCCTCAAATTTGTCCTCCTCCATGAACTCCTCAGTGTAAAGTCCCAAAGCGGCTCTAAACTGTGGGACACTAAGCTCACGTACGAGGCCTCCGAGACGAAATTGGATTGTGCCAGAGTCGTCAAAGTTTTTCATAATCGTATGCAGGTGGAATGTGGAACATAACTCCAAAGTGAGCTCTAGGTATGTGGGCTCAACGATATCAAAGAAATGCCCCCATGGGTCGGTGGATAATAGGGCTCGAACCGCGTCAGCTAGCTAGACCTACTCTAGAGCGGCCCAATCAATGCATCTCCTCACGCCGAGGGGTTGTGCGCAAAGTAACCGAAAGAGCTCCTCTTGGGGTTCCGAAGGAAACTGTAGGAATGGGTGGCGTACTTCGGCGAAGTGCTTGAGGAGGTCACACCGGCACCTTTTCGCTTTTTTGAAGTGGGAACAGCAGTCTTCTTCTCATGTAGGGAGTCATTATGTACCTACAAAAGACGTACAATACCTAAGTATCATTAACCAACCAAGGATATAGGATCCTACTAATCATTATATTCTTGTGATAATCCTAATACTGAAAACTAAGAACACATAAGTCTATTGAATAATGAGAAAGCAATATTGATGAAGAAAAGAGATATCAGTTCATTAATAAGAAGATGACTTGTCTAACAATGAGAAATATCAGAATACTTAGCATCAAGAATTCAAGAAAATAAATATAGAATAAGAGAAAAGAAATTAACATAGTCTATGAAAGAAAATTTAATAATGCTAAAAATAATTATGAAGAGAATGATAATTAAGATAATAGAAACTAAATAATAAAAGAAATGGAGGGTAAAACAATGGTGACCGACGGTGAGGTGGTGGGAGGAGGTGCACAGTCGTGGTGATGGCGCGCGACCGTGTCGTCCTTACACGGGCGTGGCGTGCGTGTTGTATGTGTGGGTAAGAAAGGGAAGGAGGAAAGGGAAAGGAGGAGGGGAGGGGTGTCAACGATGGTGGCCAAACTGAGTAGGGAGAGTGGAGAACGGCTAGGGTGTTTAGGGAGGGAAAAATTTGGGGAGAAAATGAATAGTGGTGTGGTTTATATAGAAATTGGAGTACACGATCAAGGCCCACGACCGTGTGCCTACTGTTTAGGCCGTGTGTTTCGTAAAGTTTGAATTAGGGCGCGTCTGATACTTGTGCCACGCCTGTGTCCCCTAGGCGTATTGGGTCACACAGCCTTATCGCACGGTCGTGTGATAGCTTATTTGTCTCTCTCACGCCCGTATTTAGGGTCACACGCCCGTGGTAATTAGTCAGTATCGACCACGACCTAAAGGCACGAGCATGTCCTACGCCTGTGATTCTTTCAGTTTCAACCATGGCTTCTAAGCACGGGCATGTCGCACACCCATGCCATTTACTCAGTAACAATCACGGCTGCATCGCATGCCGTGGCACTTTATCGCAACCAGTGTTTTCAAGTCAGTTTCGACCACAACCGTATCGCACGGTTGTGGTACTTTATCGAGCCCGTGTTGGGAAAGTTTCCCTCCTTGGCCTACACGATCTCCACCACGCCGATGTTTCTTCCTGTGGTATCCACACGGCCATGGCCATGCCCGTATGCTAGGCCGTGTGGGTAGGAAATCCTGCGCCTAATTGATTGGTCAGTTTTAGTTAGATGCTAAAATCAAAAATATGAATGTTAGTGAAATTAGTGCTCGGGTTGCCTCCCAAGAATCGCTCGTTTAAAGTCTTAAGCTAGACTTACCTGTTTTCATCTCTATATGAAGGTTCACAAAGCTGAAGCTCCTCTCTCATATCTCTAAAATCTTCACCATTATATATTTTAAGTTGCTGACCGTTTACCTTGAATGTGCCATAAGTCGGATGAGTTACCTCAATTGTGCCATAAGGAAAAATAGTTTTGATTATGAATGGACCTGACGATCTTGATTTTAGCTTTCTAGGAAACAATTTGAGCTTTGAATTGTATAGTAGAACAAGATCTCCCACTTCAAATTACTTTGGTTGCTTCAAACGAGCATCATGGCGTCGCTTTGTTGCCTCCTTATATAGACGTGAGTTCTCATAGGCATTAGCTCGCCACTCATCTAGCTCGTTTAACTGCATCATTCTTTTCTCACCTACAAGTTTAAGATCATAATTTAAGAATTTTATTATCCAAAATGCTTTGTGCTCTAGTTCAAATGGTAGATGACAACTTTTTCCGTAGACGAATCTGTATGGAGATGTTCCTATGGGAGTTTTAAAAGTGGTTCTATAGGCCCATAAAGCATCGTCTACTTTTAATGCCTAATCTTTCCTGTTTGATTCTACTGTTTTCTCTAGAATACGCTTAAGCTCTCGATTAGCTACTTCAGCTTGTCCACTGATTTGAGGGTGATAAGGGGTAGTTGTTCTGTGGTGCACCCCATATTTCTTTAAGATTTTATCAAATTGAGTATTACAAAAATGAGAACCCCTATCACGAATAATTGCTCTAGGTGTTCCAAATCGAGAGAAGAGTTTCTTAAGAAATCTTTCTACTACTCTCGTATCATTAGTAGGCAAAGCTTGAGCTTCGACCCATTTTGACATATAATCAACCGCTACTAAAATGTATTTATTCCCAAATGAGCTAGGGAATAGTCTCATAAAGTCAATACCCCATACATCAAATATTTCACATGATAGCATATACGTTTGAGGCATTTCATCGCGTTTAGATATATTACCTGTTCTCTGAAATCTATCACACGAAGTAACATACCTGTTAGCGTTCTTGAATAGGTTGGGCCAATAAAAACCTGATTCGAGCGTTTTATGTGCTGTCCTAGTCCCACTGTAATGTCCTCTCATTGGTCTTGAATGGAAATGTTCTAGGATTTTGCTTGCTTCTGCCTTTGTAACACATCTCCGAATTACTTGATCTGCACATATACGAAAGAGACAAGGGTCTTCCCAAAAATAGTTTTTCACATTAGTAAAGAATCGCTTCTTTTGATGGTGTGTTAACCCTTTTGGTAGGATGTTAGCAGCTAAATAATTTGCAATATCTACAAACCAGGTACCTCGAGTCGGTTATAGTAAAGAGTTATTCTTCAAGAAATGAGTCGTTTATCTCACTTTCGTCGTGTTCTTTGATATGTGGATTTTCAAGCCTAGAAAGATGGTCTGTCGCGAGATTTTCAGCTCCTTTCTTATCTTGAATTTTCAAATCAAATTCCTGTAAGAGTAAAATCCATCTTATGAGTCAAGGTTTTGCATCAGATTTAGTTAAAAGATAACGAAGAGCTGAATGGTCAGTGTAAAAGACAACTTTAGATAATATCAAATACTATCTAAATTTATCAAATGCAAAAACCACAGCAAGCAACTCTTTTTCTGTGGTGGTGTAATTTTTGTGTGCGGCCGTTAATGTCTTGCTAGCATAATAAATCAACTAAAAGTTCTTGTCTCTTCGCTATCCCAAAACTGCACCTACTAGAAAATCACTCGCATCACATATTAGTTCAAAGAGTAAATTCCAATCAGGTGCAATTATAATTGGAGCATTTATTAATTTATCTTTGAGGATATTAAATGCATCTAAACATTCCTGATCAAAGTTGAAAGGCATATCTTTTTCTAGTAATTTCATTAAAAGCTTAGCTATTTTAGAAAAATCCTTAATAAATCTTTTATAAAATCAAGCATGTCCTAAAAATCTTCTAATAGCCTTAACTGAACTAAAAGGAGGTAATTTTTCTATGGTTTCAATTTTTGCTTTATCAACTTCAATCCCTTTACTAAAAATTTTGTGACCTAACACAATACCTTCTCGAACCATAAAGTGGCACTTTTCCCAATTAAGCACAAGGTTTGTTTCCTCACATCTTTTAAATTTCTAAGGCAAAGATGGAAAGAATTACCAAATACCGAAAAATCGTCCATGAATACCTCCATAATATCTTCCACAAGGTCATCAAAGATGGCTAGCATGCAGCGCTGAAAAGTAGCAGGGGCATTACATAATCCAAAAGGTATTCTACAATAAGCAAACGTACCATATGGACATGTAAATGTAGTCTTTTCTTGATCCTCAAGAGCTATTGGGATTTGAAAGGAGCCAGAGAGCCCGTCTAGGAAGCAATAGTACATATGCCCGGATAATCTTTCTAACATCTGATCAATGAAGGGTAAAAGGAAGTGATCTCTTCTCGTGGCATCGTTCAACATCCTATAGTCAATGCAGACTCTCCAACCTATGACTATTCTTGTTGGAATCAATTCATTGTTTTGGTTAGCTACAACAGTCATGCCTCCCTTCTTTGGAACAATCTGCACAGGAACTTACCCAAGTACTATCAGAAATAGGATAAATAACTCCAACATCTAGAAGTTTAATTACCTCAGCTTTAACAGTGTCCTTCATGTTGGGATTCAATCGTCTTTGAGGTTGCACATATGGTTTATATTCATCTTCCATTAAAATTTTGTGGGTGCAAAATGATGGACTTATCCCTTTAATGTCAGAAATTTTCCAAGCTATGGCTCTTTATGCCTTTAATACCTGTAGTAACTCATCTTTCTCATTAGGTTCTAATTTCGAAGAAATAATTATCGGTAGTGTAGAATTATCTCCTAGGAATGCATACTCTAAGTGGTTTGGTAATTGTTTCAATTCCAATTTGGGAGGTTCTTCAATAGAGGGTTTTTGTTTTAGTTCGTCGTTTGTTTCAATGTCCACATACTTCTTTTGTCTTGGAGAAGAAGTATTAGAATTTAACTCACTTTTTATCTCCCCCATCTCATCGGTATCGTCGTCTACCCCCTCACCTTGGGTAAGACACAGTTCCAACGTGTCTTCATGCATGATTTCCTGAAAAGAGTCTTGAATAAAATGATCAATAGTATCAATAAAATAATAGGAATCATCTTGCTCTCTAGAATATCGCATAGCATCATAAATTTTAAAAATAATTTCCTCGTCACCTACCGTTAGCACAAGTTTATCATTGCCTACATCAATAATAGCCCTAGCAGTAGCTAAAAAAGGTCGTCCAAAACTTAAAGGCACCTCAACGTCCTCATCCATGTCAAGCACAACAAAATCGACAGGGAATATAAATTTAACAACTTTTACCAGAATATCTTCAATAATTCCCTTAGGATATTTAATAGATCTGTCAGCTAATTGAATACTCATCCTAGTGGGTTTTGGTTCCCCAAGACCAAGCTGCTTGAACATTTTATAAGGTATTAAATTAATATTGGCACCTAAATCAGCTAGTGCTTTCTCAATAATCAAACTACCAATTAAACAGGGAATAGTAAAACTTCTTGGATCTTTCAATTTGGTTGCTAGCTTATTTTGGAGAATAGCTAAACATTCTTCATTTAGTTTCACGGTTGATAGCTCTTCAAACTTCCTTTTATTTGTTAGAAGCTCTTTTAGGAATTTTGCGTATGTCAGCATCTGTGAAATAGCTTCAACAAAAGGTAAGTTAATATGTAATTGTTTAAAAAGTTCAAGAAATTTGTCATATTGTGTGTCTATGTGGTCTTTCTTAAACTTTGCCGGATATGAGATCGGTGGTTTATACTCTTTAAGTATCGGTGTTACATTCTCGTTTACTTCCTCACCCTTTTCCTTATCATTTTCTTGTGGCATCTTCTTTTCAGCTTCAACCAATACATTCCCACTCCTTAGTGTAACTTCTTTCACATGTTCTTTTGGATTGAGTTCGGTGTTACTAGGTAAACTACCTATTGCCTTTCGAAAACTAACTTGGTCAACTATCCAATTTGATTCTTAAGCCCTTGAATTAATGTTTGCTGATTTTTTAATGTCGTTTTGGTATTCTGAAAATGAGTTTCTGACACCGAAATAAACTTTGCTAGCATATCCTCAAGGTTTTGTTTTTTTTTTTTGGTAAGGTTGCTGTTGAAAGCCTGGATGGGGTTGTTGTCTCTGATTTCCATGGCCACTAAAAGTTTGGGTGGTTTCTTCAACCTAGATTGTAAGTGTTACTATAAGGGTTATTTTGAGGTCTAAAATTGTTACCTATATAGCTCATCTGTTTGTTTTCTATGCCAGGGTTGTAGGGTGGGTATTCTGTATTATTCGTCCCTCCTCCATTTGTATCGCACTGCATCACTGGATATACCTACGAAGAACCATACAAACCATCAATCTTTTTATTTAACAGTTCTATCTAGTTTGATAGCATGGTCACTGCGTTGAAGTTGAAAACACTGGTGGCTTTTGTTGGCTTTGTCCTCATAACTTGCCACTGATAATTGTTCAGTGCCAACTCCTCTATGAACTCATAAGTTGCTTTAGCGGTTTTGTTATTTAGGGTTCCACCGGCAGCTGAATCAATCAATTGCCTAGTTGAGGGGTTCACACAATTGCAAAAGGTTTGAACCTGTAGCCACAAAGGTAACCCATGGTGAGGGCACCTTCTTAGTAAATCCTTGTATCTCTCCCATACATCGTAAAGTGTCTCTAAATCCATCTGCACAAAAGAAGAGATATCAGTCCTCAACTTAGCCATTTTAGCCGGTGAAAAATATTTAAGTAAAAAATTTTCGGTCATTTATTCCCATGTAGTGATTGATCCTCGTGGTAACGAGTTCAACTACTGTTTAGCTTTTTTTCTCAACTAGAAGGGAAACAACCAAAGACGAATGGCATCATCAGAAACACCATTAATCTTGAAAGTGTTGTAGAATTCCAGAAATTTTGCCAAGTGATTGTTTGGATCCTTATCCTACAAACCATTAAACTTAACAAATTGCTGAATCATCTCAATAGTGTTAGGTTTCAGTTCAAAATTAGTTGTAGCAACAGCAGGTCTAACAATACTTGATTCAGTTCTAGTTAAATTAGGTTTAGTATAATCATATATAATACGAGGAGCAGGATTTTGATTCACTGGATTTGCGGCAACCACAAGGGGTAGCAAATTATTATTAGCCATCTCTTCGGTATTATTAGTATCATCCTCTTTCTCTTCTTGTATGTATTGTAGACTTCGCCTTATTTCTCTTCAGTTTCTGTGAGCGGTACTTTCTATATCACTGTCATAAAGTAATGGTCCTGATGGGTTTCTTCTAGTCATAAACTAGAGTTACCTGCCAGAAGCAAATAAAAGGAAAAATTAGTAAAAAATAAATAAATTTCAAATAAAGTAAAAAAAATGGCTAAAGTAATAAAAATTTAGTGTTCCTAATATTTTAGTCTCCGTCAATGGCGCCAAAAACTTGATATGGTCTAAAACTAACTACGATCACAATAAAGGCAAGCGCACCTATCGTTCAATAGTATAGTTATGGTAAGACCGGTAATATCGTATCCACAAGGACCAAGAGTACTAGTAATTACTATCTTTTTATTATCTAGCCTAAAAATTGGAGTGATTTCTTTTAAACTAAAAACTTAATTAAAAACGACAACGAAAGAATTAGGAAAATACTTTTATACAACATATATGAGATAGGTAATACCTAAGGAAGAATTCACCTAGACTTCACTTATTACTTTTGATTCATGTGATTTATTCACTTGACTTAATCCGTAGAAATCCCTGATTTATGTTAATATCTCTTTCAAGACTAAGAACAACTAACTCTAGGTTGATTAATTGAAATTTCTTTCTAATTAAAACCCCTATTGTCGCATTAACTCTATCTATGGATTCCCTTATTAGATTTGACTCTTATCCGGTAGATTTTCGTCACCCTATTTCTAGGGTTGCAATCAAATCCACTTAATTGTGTTGATCTACTCTTAAACAGAGACTTTTGTTCCACTAAATAAGCACATTCGACTTGAATCGATAACCTGAATTATCAAAACAAGAATAAAAACTCACAATTAAGAATAAGAATAAGTATTTATCTTATAAATCAAAGATATCTAAGGGATTTAGTTCATACTAATGAGGGGAAACATCTTATTTTAAGGAAAACAACAAAATATAAGAAAACTCCAACACTTCTAAAGAACTTGATGGGAGATCTTCAGTCTTGATGGAGATCCTTCTTCCGAGCTGCTCTCGACGGCTGTCTTCGAGTATTTTCTGCCTTCTATTCAGCGTCCTCCTTTAGGTTGCCCCTTAGGGTGTTTATATGGGCTTTGGAACACCTCCCTTAGCCCACAAGTGGTCTATTCCGAATTAGATTAAACTTTGATACGATAGGGACACGCCCGTGTATGATTCCTTAGACCGTGCTCGCTTCTACTCGCATCACAGGCCCTGTGGTCTGCCCGTGTACGTTGATCCAGGTCGTGTTTGATCCTACTCGTATCACACGGTTGTGTTTGGTAGCCCAGGCCATGTTGATTCCTAAGGTAGGCCCATTTTGTCCCGTTTTGGCCCGTTTCTAGTTCTTTTCGACTCCCTAAGCTCTCCTGAGTGTAAAACATGAAATTAAAGGATTAGGAGCATCGAAAAAACATGAAATTAAAGGATTAGGAGCATTGAATTCATCAAATCTAATGAAAATTCATCCAAAAATAAGCCAAGCATGAGGTTAAAATATGTATAAATTGAGGTTTATCAGGTACTATTTACTAATATATTTCTTCTAGAACTCTATTCGGAAAAAATCCCAGCTCAGTGTCTCTTTTAGTACCATAGTTGTCAACGTAAACCACCAATGATAGGCTTCATCTTTTAACAGTGATACAACACATCTTAAGCATTCGTTAGAAGTACAAACTAGTTCATCAAATACTCTTTGAGTGTTTTCAAGCTAGTACTCAACCCTAGTTGGATCGTCGTTTGTCTTACTTCTAAATTCTTTGGCTCCACATTTTCTAATTTTATCGATCGAAGGCCGCTTGAACTTTCAATAATTTGAGGACACGCGGGTGCCATAAGAGGCAGAGCATGGGGTGGAGGTTGTGAAGCCACAGGATTGGCTCACATAAACTCGGTAAACCTCTGACCTATCATGCTAAAAAAGGCATTTTTACTTCATTTTCTAACATTTGCAGAACTAGCAGACTATTACACGCTTCTTGTTCAGAACTCGATGCATTAAAGTCTACTTCATCATTGACAGCACGATTGGACTATACAAACATCTTTGAATCTATAAGAAAACTAGGTCAAATCAGATCAAATAGTATCACACTATCATAGGTTAATGTGGCATGTCATTTCTAGATTCAACAAATGCTACGGTTTAATCGATATGTTCAGTCCTAGAATCGATTAAATCGTAGCTTTGATACCATTAAATGTAACATCCCTCTCCCAATCTAATCGTCGAACCTGATCTATAAGATCCTACAATAGTTAATTGAATAAATAACATACATTTCTAACTTTAATATTCAATAAAACAACAAAATAATTCATAATCCATGTTAAACATGATTTACAACCAAATCTGAGTCTTAATTGAGCTTACAAAAGCTCTTAAGTTGACCCGAGTACAAATAAAGACTAAATTGCAAACTTTTAAACAACTATGGAAAAATTATGGAACAGGTCACACAACAGTATGCCTAAGATGTGTTACAATCAGTGACCATGTGAAGCTGAAGTTACAGGGTCGTGTATCCAGACCTTGTAACTCACTAAATTCATGTTGACCTAAATGCAAAAACTTACAAACATTCACAGTCATGTGGCTAGACCATTTGAGAGACTGAGACCATGTGAAAAATCTAGTAACCATATGAAAAGTACCCACACCAGTATGTGGCCAGCCCGTGTAACAAACTATAACTGTGTTTACCCAAAACTTCCAAATCAATATAGAGGACACAATCTTGTCACTTACCCGTATGTGACACGCAACCGTGTGTTAGCCCGTGTGTGCCAATAAGTTCCTTATTATGCAAGCTATGAACCAAAATTTGACCTAGGTCATGAGTATGCATTTATCCATTTTTTAAACCTATTCAAAATGTATAAAAGTATGCCAAAAAATATCATTCCCTATATCTAACCAATATTTTTCAAGGTACCATCACACAACATAAATTCATACCAAAGTACATCTGAATTCATGCCAAGATAGATAATGCCCAAACATATTTCTTATACACAATCAAAATACCAACTTTCAATCACTTATTCATGACCAAAAATGCCAAATCCACAACCTATAAGATTGATATCAACACCATTCCACATAACATACTTAAAACATCCAATTCAATCATCCAATTTTTATGCCATAATCTCCAACACAATCTTACTTATTCAAACATTCCATATGATAATTAGAGACATGCCTAACATTCATTTTAATCCATCACATTTCCCATGCTTAACAACCATATTTAAAGTTGCCAATTCAAGCCATAATCAAACATATCAAAATGCCATCAAGCACACATACTTTATATATCACCATTCACATTTTATTTTTACAAAACACTTATATACAACTCAACTCTTATATACATGCCACATAACCAAGTTGAACGATTAAAATTCTACCAAAATGAAGACTGGATAGTGTGATCTTTAGGATGATCCGATTACCGAGTTCCACAAAATGCTAACTACAGGAAACAAAAATGAAACAGAGTAAACTTTAAATAAGCTTAGCAAGTTCATAGGTTCAAAACAATATAACTTACCTTAATTCCCAAAATAACACATTTAAGTAAACAATTTTCCCTATTACCACAATTCATACCATCAAGTGAATCCATCATGTATATAACTCATAAAACATTCCATTCGATATAATTCAATCTCAACCAAAGCTATATCATCAAGCCATTGAGCATATGCACTTTTACATTATACAACAATACTTTATCTCATTATAATACTTTCACCATTTATCATTATCCAATTCTAACAATAGTTTAGCCGATGAACTATAATGAACAGATGCGGATATGTGTGTAATCACCTAAAACACACATGATTTCTCAAACAAGTCATACCATCCATGAACACACTGAACACTAAGTGCCAAGCCCATAGGCTAAACATCCCTCTAGAAACACATCTGGGCACTGAGTGCGTAGCCGTAGGCTACACATCCCTCCTCCCCATAACACACTTGATCACTATAAAAATAACTTGGTAATCCGCAACAAATGATGGATTCCATACAATCAGTGAATAAACAGTACATCATCATCTCATTTCATATCAAACCGGTACAGTGTGCGAAATAACCCTATTGGCATGATAATTGTATCCTATCCTATGTTTATCAATGCTCAATACGCATCAGTATAACACTTTTCAATTCAATCATTTTGCTCACCTTTGTACCAATTTGCAACATTTAAGTATACATTCAAACATTAAAAAAATATGCAATTTAAATATAAACATTACAAAAATACATAAAAATATACTGTATGAACTTATCAGGTATAAACAGTAATAGAATAAGTGTCAGAGAATAATGTTATTTTCCCTTTTCCTCGATTATCTAATGGTTGATTCGTTTCTTGATCTATCGTAATTCATTTCAAATTGTTAGTTCTAAATACCTTATAACATCTTATTTAATGTGTATGATATCCTATTATAATTTTTGCAAATTCTCTAAATTTTACAGTTTATTCAATTTAGTCCTTAAAACCAAAATAAACATATTTTTCATATTTAAACTCCAAACTTTAAACATGAGTTTCAACTCATCCTTATGTATCAGGCATCTATGTTTATAAAAATTTCATGCCAATTTCAACATATTTTTATTTTAGTCTCTAAACTTAAAACTAACAAAATTCACTTTACAAAATAGTCCTATGTCAGATCAAAGCTTCAAACTCAACCATTTAACATTAGAAACATCAAAATCCATTAATGGAAACTTTTAAAAATTTTGATAGATTTACAATTTAGAGCTTGGGTTAGCTAGATTAAGCTACAACGATCTCAAAAACATAAAATTTACGAAAAACAGGCTTGATTTACATACCATGCCAGAGGTCGATTATGCTTGAAGAAAAGGGATATGGCTTCCTTAGGATTTTAGTGTTCGGTTAGAGAAGAAATAATGAAATGAAAATAATGGAAGATGACTTATTTTTTTATTATTATTTTAACTTAATTTAATTAAAAGTGTTTTATAAAAATTGAATAACTATATACTAATCAGCCACTAACCATAAAAATGGCTTATTTTCCATATAGAACCTTAAACAATTATTAATCAAGCCTTTTAACAAATAAAACCAATATCGATAAACTTTTATAGTTTTACATTTTAGTCCTTGTATTCTAATTAACCTTCAATCAACCAAATTTTCGGACCAAAATTTAATATAATACTATAATATACTAGTAAATATTAATAAAGAATATTTACTGACTCGATTGTAGGAAAGCAGGGTTCTAAAACTACCGTTTTTGGTACTATTACAAGCGGGTTGTTTCATTAATATTTACTAAGGGTTGTTTAAATATACTTATATATGTGATATTATATGCCACAAATCTTGCTTATTTTCAAATAAAACATGATTTATCTATAGATATCTAAGTTAGTTATACATAATCAAATGTTACCATAGCTTGAACTTTTGAAATAAAAGTAAAACATAACATAATACTTTCTTACCAAAGTCATTCTAATACAACGTGTTAAAGGGTAATGCACTACATCATGTATGTAGTAAGTAATTCAAGATTCTACCAATCAATCCATAAAAAGCAACCATTGATTTATCTACTTAAAAGGCGAGCTCATCAAAAGTGTTCACAACATTTTTCTCACTTCACTTATTTGAACATAAGTTATGAGTCTAATTAAGGGCTATAAATCCAACCTACTTCATTTTGAAATTTAGCGCAACAACCAAGTATAATACTTTACTAGAATAATTTTTGCCCCCACTAGTCAAAAAACATTTGATGCACTTCAATTGTCAACCTCATTGACATATTCAAAGTATCTGTGAACTTTGACGCATATGATTTTTTATTAATAAAAAATATATATTTATCCGACATCAATATGATAGAGTATGTATTAAACAAGATTATCGTTATGAACTGGTAGTAGTCTCATACTTCTCACGGCTTTATTGATCTTTCCACTAGATAATGGCTTAATAAAAGGTCAACCAACATCAAACTAGTGGTAAATACTCAAGCACTATTTGACCTTTTTTCATGACATCTCTTATGAGATTGTATCTCATAGGAATTTGATTACTACTGCTTGAGATTCTCTCATTATTAATGTTATATATAGTTACTTGTTATCACGATACAAAGTGATTGGTCCTTTAAGAGTTTCTAAGAATGAAATGCATTTTAGAAATCTTTTTTACCATAACATATTCTACTTTCTAGTGACATAGAAATGAACTCATATTCTATAAATGAAATACAATACATGTTTACTTTTTAAATGAGCGAGCAACTATTGCACCACCTAATGTAAATAATCTACCATTATTAGGTTTAGAGTTCACTTTATCATATGCATAATTTACATCACTATAGCATTCTTAAAAGGAGTTGTACAGTTATAATGCGATCCATAATATTTTTATATCAAACATCTATTAATTTCATTCCAATGTTCTATACTAGAATTAGTAATGCATCTACTCAAGAATCCAATAGCACAAGCAATATCAAACCTAACATGATCCATAGCATATATCAAGCCACCAATTATTTAGCTTATTCCTTTTGATATATTGATACGAACCTAGAAGGGGTAAACTCATTTGAGTTTAAGTCTGGAAAATCAACCAACTTGTGCCAAATTTTTGGGTTGAGTTGGCTGTTTATAAATCGAAAACCTATCTCTTAACTTCACAAATCACTTTGAAACAAGTCAATCCAAGTTTAAGAGATCAAGTTATAGTCGTTTTAGTGAATCTTGTCAAGCAAGAATTTCTAAACAAGTTTAATATGAATTTTTGAGTTGAAGGCTTTGGATCAATATTTTAATTCATATTGGGCAGCTTGGGAGCCCACATTACACTCAAACTCATCTTTCTCAGTACTAACATCTTCAAGTTTCTTAAGTGTCATAGCTTCTAAAGTATAAAAGAAACAATACAAAAGGCAAAGAAAAATAGATAAAGAAGAAAGACAAGAAGAAGCAAAGCAAACCTACTAACCGTAAAACTTTGATCATTGAAGGTAGAAGAATTTAGAAATTTAGATAAACCAAAAAAAACCAAAGATGGAGATCAAAAGTGAATGAACTCAAAAGAAATAGAAAGGATTTAGAGAGTTCTCACAAGGCAAACAAGTAGCAAAACAAAAGTAAGAGAAATAATCTCTAACTTTTCCTATTTAAAAAAAGAAGAGACCCTTCAGTCACACTTAGTGTGTGACAACAAAGCAAACACGTGCAGCAGTAGAACAAACACGTGTGACACTCACATGCAACTTCCAACAAATAGCACAAATTATCTACTCATGAAGAGACATAACTTATTTGCGCCACCATTATTGATTACCTCGATTACTCAACAAACGTGTCGCCATTCTAATACACACTCCCAAAACTTCTTCACCACGTCAACATTTAGAGCTTATTTTAAATGGAAAACTTGATTTCAAATTTTTGAAATTCCTAAGTTATTAATTTTACAAGCTATTAATTTTCAAAATTACATGGAATTACACGAAACTCAATTCAATCCTAGCTCACATCAACAAACTTACCCCTTCAATAGACTTGACAAACCTCATTTCTCAATAGACTCAAGAAGGTCATTATATAACCTCCCTCGTCTGAAGGGCAATTATTATACCACCTTCGTGAATCCCCTACACGTGTCCTCAATAGGTGAACTTCATACCATCCACGTGTCTCCATTAGGCAAACCTCACATCAAGCAAACCTTAAGCATCAAGCAACACTGTGACGAACTCTCGCTAAACCATCACCAAGTGTGTATGGAGCCTTAGGCCCATTAATTGCTCAACCATCGTAAGATATTGTATCATCAACCTAGAAGGTAACATCACCGCCACTATAAGGAGACAATATAGGACTCTGCCTCCAACAAGCTCAAGACGTGTGACCTTCCTTTTCTCCCATATATAAGCCCAATCATAACACCTGAGAGATCATCAAATATACTCCTAGAACACTTAAAAAACTTTCTTCCCCAACCAATTCTCTCCTAAAAACCCTCTTCATTCTCACCAAAAATAGTGGCTCTCCATCCCAACTCACGGTAAACCGTCATCATCACCGCCAAACACTCCTTGTTAATTCTACCTATCCACAAGTTCAAATCGAATTGATAGAAAAGCTGGAAGACTTTCCAAAGAAACCCTACGCAATGTCTATTCTCCCATAGCATGGAAGGAACTGCTTCCATTCTTTTTTCCTAAATTGAAATTTTTATTTTAATATAATTTATTTGTATTATAAATTAAATATGTATAGTTAAATTAATGAAATAACTTAAAATTATTTTTATGATTTAAAGAAAAAAAGATCAAGGACCGAATGATTTGCAGCAATATAAATTGAAATGGATTTTGTTTTTTATATATAGAAAAGAAGTTAAAGAAACAAACAAGGGAAATCTTTACCAAAGTTTTTGTAGAAGTAAAAAGTGAAAATGAGAATGTAAAAGTTAAAAAGGGTTAAAAAGTTAAAGCGGTTACCTAATTATAATCATTATTAGGAATGAGAGAGAGTAGGGACAAAATCGCCAATAAAAACACGCTATTCAAGATTGGTGGGTCCCTATTTCTCCCACCGCACTCACTCTGTCCCACACTATCACATGACTCTTTTATCATTGTTTTACATAATTATTTCATTTTTTAATTACACTTTTTATAAATATATTTATTTGCATCTTAATTTAATATTGCTATTTTGTGTGTGTGTGAGAGAGAGAGAGAAGTAGAACAAATATTTATTTGTGTTAATCTTATTTGTATTGCTACATATAATTTATATAATATCAACAACATTCTCATAAAAAAAGGGAAAGCCACACCACTGACTTTCCACTTACAACATTTTATCATCCTCCCCTAAAACCTTCAACAAAAATATTATCTATATCATAATTTAACCCCTAATCCAACATAAAATTGAAAAAAAAGATTAAAACTAAAATTAAAAAAAAAACATTTTCAAGTATATTATGGCATCAAACTTGAACTTTTTTTTAGGGGGTAAAATGAAAATCCAAATCATCATCATCTTCACATAACATTGCAGCTTGAGGTATTCTCATCGCTAAAGAAGTGGGTATAAGGGTCGGGTTGAGGTTGAGGTTGGGGGTATGGATACGGGTATGGATATTGATATGGGTATGGTGGCATGTAATTCACAGCTGCGGGTGGCCTAGCATGCATCATGGGCTGAAATCTCTCATTTCCTCCTCCCATTGCACGTTGTTGGTTCATCATTGCTGCCAAATACTGTTGTTGTTGTTGTTGATGGTATGGGTTACCCGGCATTACATCCGGACCCGCTCCCTGGAAGTACCCTCCGCCGCCGCCGCCGCCGTTCATGGCTGCTGCCGGTAATCCTTGCACTGCTGGGATGTTACCCATTTGGGGTAAGCTCCCCATTTGGCCCATTGCCATGTTCATGGCAGCAGCCCTTTGTTGTTGACTCATGTTCCCACCATTAGCGCCGCCACCCATGGTAGGGAACCCATCGGAAACACCGTTGGGAGCTCCCTTTTTGCCACCGTTCCCACCACCGTTGTTACCACCATTCTTGTGTAGCTCCTGAGGTAAACCACCGCCATTTTTACCACCGTTTTTACCACCGCCACCTTGATATGGATTCCCCCCGTTAGGATTCCCTCCAGCACCACCACCTTTCTTACCTCCATTCCCATTTTTACCCTCATTGTTACCACCACCAACAGGCATACCACCACCCCCACCGTTACCACCTTTCTTACCATTACCCCCACCATTAGGAGCAGCATTTTGGGGACCCTTTTGTGGATTCATAAGCTGAGGGAGATTACCATTCATCATGCCATTCAACATCACCATGTTGTTGGGCATTCCTTTAGGAGGAGCATTATTCCCCATCATAGCCTTCATCTTGTTAACTGGATGACGAGGATCATCCAACTCATCACCATCATCAAAATCATCATCATCATCAAGATCACAATCATCATCCAAGTCATCATCATCATAATCATCACTGAAATCTTCCTCTTCAGCAAACTTGACAGCTTTGTTGTTTTGGAGTTGGTTGGGATTAGGACCCATTTTCATGTCCTTCAACTGAGGCAGCTTCAGATCTTGGAACCCTTTCATTTGTTGAAGCTGTTGAAGATGCTGGTGCAACTGTTGAGGAGTCGGCTGACCACCTTTCGGCTGGTTATTGTTGTTGTTGTTCCCTTTCTGACCACCCTTGTTGTTGTTTTGGTTGTTGTTCTTGTTGTTGTTGTTTCCACCTTTGTTGCCATTATCAAGCATCTGCATGTTCTTGAACTGGTTGGCAAGATGAGCTTGATTGTTGTTAGCTTTTGCAGAACCCCAAGGCTCTGCATGCTTCCCTGATTTTGCAAGCTTTCTTATTAGAACATTAGGATCTACATTTCCCAACACTGTTACCTTACCTTGCTCAGAATCTATGGTGGTCTTGAAAACCCCTGACAAAACAAAAATAAAACCCCCAAAAACTCAACTTTAAAGTCTGAAACATGAAAACAAATTGATGTCCAAAAAAATGAAGAAATACCTTCAATCTTTTGTAAGATTTTCTTCACTTTGTGCTTACATCCATCACAGTGTATGTTAACTTTGAGGACACAAGTCTGCAAACAAGCAAAAAAAAAAAAAAAAAAGAAGATATTTTGAGTAGAAACGAAGTAAAGGTATAATCTTTAACAAAAAAAAAAAATAGAGAAACAAAAATGACAGAGAAAAAGAAAGAGAAAATACTTGGATCTTCATAAACTCTTCTTTACTCATTTTTTTTGTTCTTTTCTAATCTCAAATACACAAACAAAAACAACGAGAATGAAAGAGGAAAAAAAGGGGTTGGTAACAGATCTGAAGAAAAAACAGAAGAAATGATAGAAATTTACAACAATCCCAACAAAGACTTAGTTTTTGGGTTTGTTTAACAGAAGAAAGAATGAGAGCCGGAGAAGAAGAAGAAGAAGAAGAAGAAGAAAGAGAATATATGTTAATAAGCAAAGCAAAGACTCTGCTAAACGCAAAGAAAGAGAGAGTGCCGGCAATGGCAATGGCAACAGCAGGCAAAGCAAAGCAAAGCTTCACTCTATCTTTTGGATCTTTATTTATTGATATATTTATATATATATTGAAATTTTAGCAGAGAGAAGAACAGAGTGATTTTTTATTTTTATTTTTTTGTAAAATGTGTATTAGAGCCAAATGGGGTTTAGGCTTGGCTTGAGCTTTGGCTTTTGGCTTTGGTGTTGGCTTTGAACGAAGAAGAAAATAAAAGAATAAATAAATTTGAGGCTTTTGGTGATTTCACAAATTTCACCGTAAGAGGGGGATTGGATTTTGGTGGGTCCAAAATAATAAATGGAATGTACAAAGATCACAGATGTGAATGAACTCCTTGTCAGATTTTTTACTCCCTTATAATACAATACAATAATGACACTAGATGGCATTGCCATACGCTTCCCTATCCTCCTTAGATTCGATTTTATTTTTAATTAAACTCTTTGAATTATAAATTTATAATTAATTCAGCCCTAAATTTTAATTTTTATATCAAAACTTCTAACGAGTAATGATATATATATAGTAGTTTATAGCGACACGAAATAAGTTGATGAAAGAGATTCCAAAATTATCTAAATTATTATATCTTCTTTAATGTTTAAATCTAACTTCAGTTTAGTCTAATGAAAATTAAAAAAAAAATTCATTTTTACATATTTTTAAATTTTTTTTATTATTTAAATTGAAGGAAAAAGAAATTGGTCCAAAGCTTGAGTTTGTACATGCCAGCCTAATAAATTTAACAATCGATCCAACAAAAAGAACTTACCACATATCATGATTGGATTGCCTTGGTGTATCCATTTTACAACCTTCAAACTAGCACATATTAAACCCGTATAAATTTTATTCTTTTTTTTCTCAATAAAAGTTCAGCTAAAGTGCACTCTAACAATATTTCTTGATTTATAAGAATCAAAGTCTTGGAAAACCCCTAATCAGAAAATAAACACAACCCTAAAATTCTTGCTACTCGATCAAACCGTTATTGGATTTCCTCCCATTGAATCAAGCACATATTCAATTTTTCTCAATTTCCCACTCCATTAAAGAGAAAAACTATGTTGAAAAGAAATAAAATTTGCCTAACATATGTAAATTATCAATATTTATGAAAGTACAAAATAGATTAATGCTTTTTCGAAAGAATTGAATTTAATTAAAACACTTAAATATAATACAGATAGTAGTATACATCTCAGACCTACAACAATCACACCACATCCCATAATCAAATAAGAGAACTTTTTTTTCAACCCTCCTATATTTGATTGGTTTACTTGTCTCAATCACTTGTAGGATGCGCATGAACTCCGTTATTGTCCAAGATGTCTACCAAAACTAACTAAACTAAATTAATATTAAAACTAAGAAAAGAAAAGAAAAACAAAAACAAAACAAAAAAACAACAAGAAATTTCAATCAAGGTTAGTTCATGGAGTTTGGAGCATCAATCATTGAATTTGAACGGTAAAAGGAGGCTTGGATGAGGAGAAGCGTCAATCGAAGTCCGGTGACGATTCAACAACCAAAAAAAAGATATTGGAAAAGTTGAAGCTTTGGACCTTGGGATTTGATTTGGTTGATTTCATCTTAAACCATTCAGTAATTGGAAGAAAGCAATGAAAGGTAGCAAGTCGACACCTTCAATTGGCCAAAAGTGACTTGAATTATGGTGATTCCAAGTAGTGGCTAGGGTTTGGAGAAGAAGGGAGTAGTTTTGTTTTGTTCTACAAAAGAATAAGAAATGAATAGACAAAAAAAAAAAGGAACAAAGGAAACTTACGTGAGATATTTTTATAATCTTTCTAATTTTTTAGAATATTGACCAATTGGAAATAATTTGTAAATATTAAGGCTATTTTTAAGAATCATGACCAAATTGACATAATATATCAACATTGACAGCTAAAATTGTTATTATACCAATTTTAAAAGTTGTTACACCATCTTCCCATTAGTCAGTTAACTATTGGTGACAAAAAAAAGTCAAACCCAATAAGTTGAGTGACCATTTTATTACTTTCAATAGTTGGGTGACAAAAAAAACCTTACTAATAGTGGCATTGTTCCTTAGACTAAGGTGCCTTCAGATAAAAATTTGCGATAGTGACATGGAAGATCGAGAGATTATTCTTTCTCATTGTATTTCTTTCATATTTAGGTAACTTATGGTGCAATCCATTTAGCAACTCTCACTTTTGGAAAAAAAAAAAACCCTCCAATGAAAAAGGTGCTTTTTTTTTTTAAAGAATGCTTTCTTTGATTCCAAATAAAAGATGATGCATGCTTATTGATTGGCTTCCATTGACATATAAAAATTTAATAAGTGGTATATAAAAATTTAATAAGAACCATACATTAAAATTTCCATAGATTTATATTATTAAAAAGTGATTATATGATAATATGTTTGTTTATGATACCAATCATTGGTATACAAAATTGTGTATGTTACCTCAATATTCCGCTTATTTTGCTATATGCATTAATATGAAATAAGCATGACTATAATATGATTTGTAGATAAATAGCATGAAAATCGATTTGATATGTATGTGCATGGGCATATGGGTATATTTGATAAAGGAGGAAGTACTGTGGTTTTACCACATTTACGGTGACTTCGGTCACATATGTGAATTTGGTGACTTCATCACGTATATTTGACTCGGTGGCTTTGTCACATATTTGACTCGGTGGCATCGGTCACATATTTGACTCCGGTGGCTTCGGTCACAAATTTGACTTCGTGGCCGGTCACATATTTGGTTCCGTGACTTCGGTCACGATTTGAAATTTGGACTTGGTCACATCTGCTTTGGTGGCTTTGCCACAATAAGAAGCGATGTGCATGTTGACTGCAAAGAATCCTTCGATGGTGTGTAGCGGATGGAGGGTCGATTTAGTAATCCCAACGGTGTCTTTGGTTGGTACGGGGGTGTGTAGCGGATGGATAATTAGGTTGGGCCGGGCTTGCATCTCATTTCATAAGTATATCCATGTAATATTATATGATTATATTTGATCTGTTATGAAATGGGCCTTTGGGCTAAATTTGAGCTAAAATGGGCCTTTGGGCTAAATATGAGTTAAATGGGCCTTTGGGCTAAATATGAGTTAAATGGGCCTTTGGGCTAAATATTTGATTAAATGGGCCTATGGCCATATGTGAAATTTTTGGGCTTGAAAGCATTTCATAAAATGGGCTTTTTAGTGTATGTGTTATACATTGAGTTTATAACTCACCCATTTTATGGGATAACTTTTCGATAATTCAGAAAAGCGATGGATCGGGTCACAAGGAATTCGAGGTGGCCAAAGCTCAAACAATGACGTTTGGAAATTTTCCCGCTTGAACTTTTAAGTTAATTTTTATTATTTAGACTTTATTTTGGGTTTGCCAAATTTTATGTAATAAGGCCACTATAAATTATCTTTAATTTTGTGTTTGGATTTATTTTAAATTACGCCATGAATAATTATCAAATATCTAAATGTTTTCGATAAATTAGTTAAAAATGTGTTTGTTACTATTATATAAATGTTTTCAAAGAAATTTTCTTAAGTTTGGTTTCCTTTTGATTTTATTACTTCCTCCTAAAAATATGTTTCCGCTAAAGTTTTACTTGAGGAACATACCAAATCCGAGGCTTTTTGTTTTGGGGTGTTAATATCGAGCCATGTTTTAAACTCTGGGTTTTGAAGCCCACAACGTTTTCAAAATTTTGGCCCAAAAGACTTTTTGAAAATTTTCTTAAGTTAAATGGTTTTATAAGAGCATGGCACTCGGAATTCTCGGCCCAGATCCATCAGGTATGTACTTTCATTTGATAAATGATATGAATGTTTGATAAGTCTAAGGAAACTTTAGAGACATGGACCTTAGGTGTTTGTGTACTACTACGAAAACCACTGAATATCTGTTGCATAAGACTTTCTTTTAATAAGAAGTGAAAAGACTCTAATACATAAGACTTTTCGTAAAAAACAGATAAGATACGTAGTAGACATGAGCTCTAGGGGACGAGGTCGTCGTGGACATGGAAGAGGAAGGATGACTGCTTTGAACCAGCCGGTCTGCGTCAAGGTTCCGAGAATGAAGCTCCACCACCGTATTTGTCAGCGTAATTTTCAAGAACAAAATGAAGGTGGTGACGCAGATCACTGGTCGTGTCTTGCGAGTTTTGGAACGAGTAGCGTAAGCTAGTTCTGAAATGGGTCTCGAAAGTCAGAGTGAGAGACGAAGATCGAATGGAGCCGAGGTTTTCGAGAGAGTATCCGGAGTAGCTCCTAATGTAGCTGAATATTGGTTGGAGGCGGTCGAGAGGATCATGGACGATATAGATCGACCGATGAAGAGAAATTGAAAGGTGCTATTTCACTTCTTCGTGATGAAGCCTACCAAGGGTGGCTTACTATCAAGGAAAGTACCCCGTGGATCGTCTGATGGGGTATTTTAAAGTGAAATTTGAGGAAAATATGTCGGAGCTAGCTACGTTGACTCTCGAGGAAGACATTTCGAATCTGTGCAAGGAAACAAGTCGATAGTGAATATGAAGCGAATTTTTGCGACTTAGCCGTTATGCGGAGGAGAGTGGCTACTAATATGAACGGTGTATCGATTTGAAGATGGACTTAGAGATGAGCTAAGAGTGATGATTGCTCCACACCGTGAAAGAGATTTTGCAATCTTAGTGGAAAGGGCAAGAATTGTGAAGAGGCTAAACAGTGCAAAGTCGTACTTGTTCTCAATGTGGGAAAATGCACTCGGAGAATGCCGGAAGAAAATCGGCGGATGTTTCAAGTGTGGTTCAAGGATCACATGATTAAGGATTGTCCGATGAACTGGAGAAGAACCGCCCAAAGAAGTCGGGTGCTAATCGTCGATGTGGTGGACAAAGAACCGATAAGAGGCCGTGGTCCCAATGGAAGGGCAATGGTTCCGGTAGAGGTCGCGAAACTTGAGAGGCAAGTGGAAACTCGAGGCAAGACAACCGTGTTTGGTGTATGCTATTCGTCGCGAGAAGACGGACGCACCCGATGTTATCACGTGTACGTTTTTGATTTCTGGGTTGCCCTTTATTGCCTTGATAGATATAGGGTCAACTCATTCCTATATCGCTAGTGAAGTATCTGGTAGCTTGCATCTCATTTCATAAGTATATCCATGTAATATTATATGATTATATTTGATCTCATTATGAAATGGGCCTTTGGGCTAAATTTGAGCTAAAATGGGCCTTTGGGCTAAATATGAGTTAAATGGGCCTTTGGGCTAAATATGAGTTAAATGGGCCTTTGGGCTAAATATTTGATTAAATGGGCCTATGGCCATATGTGAAATTTTTGGGCTTGAAAGCATTTCATAAAATGGGCTTTTTAGTGTATGTGTTATACATTGAGTTTATAACTCACCCATTTTTATGGGATAACTTTTCAGATAATTCGTAGTGCGATGGATCGGGTCAACAAGGAATTCGAGGTGGCCAAAGCTCAAACAATGACGTTTGGAAATTTTCCTACTTGAACTTTTTAAGTTAATTTTATTATTTAGACTTTATTTTGGGTTTGCCAAATTTTATGTAATAAGGCCACTATAAATTATCTTTAATTTTGTGTTTGGATTTATTTTAAATTGCCATGAATTTATCATGTAATTATAATTATTATCTTTAATTTATATCGATAGTTTACTAAGCACAAACTTGGACAAGTGGATGTCAGGCGAATAAGATTGTTTCTCGAGTTGGAGTGGCTAGGTTGTTTCGGATTGAACCAAATGGTTTTGCTGGGGGATTTGGATTCTTTGGAATGAAACGGTTCTAATTAACATATTGGTTATGCATCCCCAAATGGTTCATATGAGAGTTAGCAATGTGTAAGATTCCTCTAGTTTTCTATGTTTAGCAGTATATGTTAGCCTATAACAAATGATGAAGAGGGAACTTTGGTATATTTTGAATTACATGGCAGATTCGATTTTGAAGCTGTGGTTGATTGCTGGAGATTCTAATTCAGTTTTGGAGGGATCGAAAAGGGTAAGAGGTGCTGCTATGTCGGAAATAGGTTGTAAATGGTTTCAGTCATTCATGTTTGACAATGGGCTTCGTGATTTGGGATATAATGGACCACAATTTACTTGGAGTAGAAGAAATCTTTCATATAGGCTTGATAAGGTAGTTTGTAATTCAGAATTGGATCTTTTTGCGCCTAATTGTGTGGTTCACAATCTCCATCAATTAAAATCGGATCATAAACCGATTTTGGTCTCATTAAGGCCGTTATTAAAAAGGGTTGTAGGCCTTTTCCATGCTTAGCCAACTGGATGCTCCATACTAAATTTAAAGGTCTTGTTAGGGAAAATTGGAAAAACAATGTGAAGGTGAAGGTTAATTTAGAATGGTTCCATGATGTGGTACAAGATTGGAACAAACGTGTTTACAGTAATATTTTTGTGTACAAAAGGAAACTAGTATCTGAGTTGAATAGGTGCAGAAAATTTTAGATTTAAGGCCTTCGATACGACTTCACAAACATGAATTAGTATTACGTTAAGAGATTGAAGAAATCTTGAAGCATGAAGAATTGTTATGGTTTCAAAAATCTAAATCGAAATGGCTTACATGTGATGATAGAAATATAAGCTATTTCCATGGACGTGTGATGGCAAGACGAAAGTAGAATAGGATTGAGGGGCTAAGGTTTGAAAGCGACGAATGGTGCTTTAATGGAGATGCATTGAAACAACAGGAAGCTATTCATTCCATAAAAGGTTTCAAAGGAAGAAAATATGGGATGACTCTGAAAATTAACTTGGATAAGGCGTAAGATAGGATTAGATGGGATTTTTTGGAGGACACCCTATCGAAAGCAAGAGTACCACATTTATTGGTATCAGTGATTCTAAATTGTGTATCATTAGCCTCACTCCAAGTCCTTTGGAATGGTGATGTCACAAAAACTTTTAGACCGTCACGCAGAATAAGACAATGGGACCCTCTTTCATCATATCTATTTGTACTCTGTATGGAAAGGTTGTTAAGGGGCCAGTTAATTGTGGGAGTTGGTCTCCAATTTTCCTGTTAAGAAGGGCCCCAGCTTTATCTCATTTATTTTTCACAAATGATCTTATCATTTCTTGTGAAGCCAATAGGAATCAAGCAGCATAAGTTAATGATATTCTTCGCATATTCTGTCATTTTTTAAACCAAAAAGTAAATAGAGAAAAATCACTAGTATTTTTCTCTCCCAGTATATCAATTGACTTAGCAGATGCAATTTGTAGAGATGTTGGTTTCATGTGTGTGGATGATCTTGGTAATTATCTTGGCATGCCATTATTTCACAAAAGAGTCACAACTAATACTTTTGATTTTGTGGTTAGCAAAGTTCGAAATAAGTTGAATGGGTGGGAAGCAAGGAAGCTATCTTTGGTAGGAAGAATTATGTTGGTAAAATCGGTTTGCTTATTATTCCTAACTATTTCATAAGTACAGTTTGTATTCATGTTTCTATATGCAGTGAAATTAAAAAGTTAGCTCGTAATTTTATATAAAGAACAACATCGGAGTCCAAGAAACCATCATTAGTGTCTCGGGGGATTATTGTTGACCTCTCGATTTCTGTGGTCTTGGACTCAGAAGCCTAGTTTATCAGAACAATTTTTTTGTTGAATTTGAGTTTCTAAATTCTCACTAATACGGAAGCTTTATGGGTAAAGTTATTGAGAAACAAGTATAGAGTACAATGGGGTTACTAGAGTCCATAGCAAGGAGTAATTGCTCTTATATTTAAAGATCTTTGATGAAGGTATGGTCAGATGTGATTGCCAATGTGTTCTAGTCTTTAGGGGATGTCGACTTACGAACTTCTAGAATGATGTATGGGTTCGTCAAGTTGGTCAACTTAGAGGCTTTTACGTAGGTATTGGGCAATCAAATGATACTTTTCGTGTCTGTACCAAGTACATTACAACCAAATTCAGAACTCCCAACAACTAAGATATCTTCACTTTTCCTTTCATATTTTTTGTGAAATAACTTTGGCATCACTTAACTCTTACTCATTTGCTTTCAAAGTTACATTCGTTTTAGTAATCATCTCATCCTTTTCTTTGATAGTTTTATCAAGCACTACGTTAGCCTTATTAAGGTTAGGGATAACATCATCTTTTTCTCTGACCACAGTTTCAATCTTTCTTTTTCTCCTTTTAGAATGATAACTTCTTCCCTCAAGTACTCATTTAATTAGCATAATGTTTCCATGCTTTTCAACATTTGGCTGAACACTTCCTCTTGGTCATTGAAAAGAACATCATTATCGTGATCTGAATTTGATTCTTTAATCATCGAAGGTGGACAGGGGATAGTACAACCTTTCTTCTTAGACTTCATTATTGCAAATTGTAGCTTAGGATCTCTTTCAAACAACTCTCGAAGCCCGCTTTGATTCAAATTGAAAAGTAACACAAGGATACTCCAAAAACACATGAATTTGATCAAAGACACTCCAAAAACACACCCTAAATGACACCACAAGCAGACTATTTATAGGTTGATGCAATAGTTCATTCAATAGAGTTTTGATAAGTTTTAAACACCTATTTAAAAGATCAAATTATCTTATTAATTATCTACAGTATATATCTCATAATAGCCTTCATAAACAAGTTCCCCAACAACTTGAAATACTCTAAAAGATAAGGATAAGAACTCAATCGTTATCAAATAAACTCATGGCTTCATCACAAGGATCAGTTAATTTGAGTCCTAGCCAAACTATATTGTTGTTTTGTCAAATATTCCACAATTTTGTAAGTCATAAACATCTAACATCAAAGAGGCCAAAAACCTTTCCATGGCCCAAGCAGAAATTCATTCTCGTTTTAACAGAACATGGAATGAGCAAGTAAAAAAACCCCAATAGTTGCCCTGATTTGATTCTACATTGTAATTAGTCGAACATTCATTTATACATATATTATATTTGTGAATGTACTTGTATTTTTAATAATAAACTTTTTTAAAAAAAAATTATATAAACAAAAACTCATTTGTATAATTTTTCTTAACAAACATATAGGAGAAATTATATTAAATATGGAAACTTCTATTTTATAAAAAGCATGTATAATCATATTCAACTAAGGATTTTGGTTGGATATAAATTATTATATCCATTTATTGTATCTAATTAATGTCTAATAAATATATAATATCGTTCTCTATAACAATTAATTTTATAATAATATTTCATTACAATAATTAAATTTATTATCCCAAAAAAAACTCATGTACAAACAAGAATTAATTTTACTTCCCCACCTAGCTACTCTAGGTTGGGGGTAGGTCCTGGCAGAGAAGTTACTGACACATTTCCATACTTTGTATCTGGAGTACTGCACTTAATTTCCTCTGCTGTATTGGGCTTTGGCGGTATTTATCATGCACTTCGGGACTGAAACTCTTGATGAATCTTTTCCATTTTTGGTTATGTATGGAAAGATAGAAATAAAATGACCACAATTTTGGGTATTCACTTAATTTTGCTAGGTATAGGTGTTTTTCTTCTAGTTTTCAAGGCTCTTTATTTTGGGGCGATACGATACACGGCTCTAGGAGGGGGATATGTAAGAAAATTACCAACTTGACTCTTATCCCAAGTGTTATATTTGGTTATTTACTAAAATCGCCTTTTGGAGGCTTAAGGTGGATTGTTAGTGTGGACGATTTGGAAGATATAATTGGAGGACATGTATGGTTAGGTTCCATTTGTATAGTTGGTGGAATCGGCATATCTTAACCAAACCTTTTGCATGGGCTCGCCAGCACTTGTATGGTCGGGAGAGGCTTACTTGTCTTATAGTTTAGGTGCTTTATCCGCTTTTGGTTTCATTGCTTGTTGCTTTGTCTGGTTCAATAATACCGCTTATCCTAGTGAGTTTAACGGGCCCACTGGAATATTTCATTATAATAATTAAATTTATTATAGAATTAATTTTTATGTTTTATTTTTTTCTTTTACATCAACTTTTCATTTATAACAACAATCATAAAATATGAAGTACAGTCTTTACTAATTTAGTTTTCTATAACAATCTTTTGTCTCAAATTTATGTAAAATTAGTTTTATTCCTAATTAAAATAAAAATAAAAATTTTAGTTAATATATTATTCTAATACAATGTTTAAATTAATATAAAAATATATTAACCATAGTTTACTAAATAAAAATAATCTTTAATCAATTGAATTATATTTGTAATTTTATTAAAGATGCGATCTAAAATCACTAACTACTAATATTATAGTTTTTTAATTTAAAATTTTAAAAATTCAAATATGATCTAAATTTTAAATGTTATTATAGGTATATAATAGTCACATCTCTATCATATTCAAAATTTTAATGACAAATGAAATTGTTATAAAGAGAACTGACATTATATGCATAAGTTTAATTTTATTATACAATTATTTTTTAAATTAAGTAGATGGAGACATTTTTTGAGTGCTTTAATATATATTACAAATTGATTGCAACTCAATATTTTATATTGTAAAAAACTAAATTTTGTAAAAAAAAATGGTAATATTACTAGACTTGCTCAAAGGTCAAGTTGTAGAATGCTTAGGCCCACGACATCACTAAACTAAAATTTAGCTACACTTCCTAAAACTCCAAAATAAGAAAATAAAGGAGGGATTTAAAAAACCAAATAGAAAATTCAATATTTTGTTTGGTGCACTTAACATTTACTACATAAGTCTTTATATAGAACCAAGGTCTCACTACCTTCGTTTTTTTAAGCAATGTGGGAAATGAATTGTTCTATAAACTCACAATCACTTACTTTTTTATTCCTAAATATTGTGGGATTCGTTCCCCCTACAAATATAAAATTTAAAACTAAATTTAGTATTTAAAGACTACTCACCAAAGTTAAAGTTCTTACAATATAAACATTGACCAAATATATTTTTTAATAAGTTGGTGTTGATAATCAACACTCCCCCTCAACACCAACTTTCACCACGCCAAACTGATGATAAAAACTTCTGAGCTTGTTGTCACACAAGTCTTTTGTAAACAAGTTTGCAGTCAACTACACATGGCTTCCTTTGGATTCTGATAAATTCTGCAACTTCTTTTTATCACCAGTCATGTGATTTGAGTAGCCCAAATCAACAATCCAACCATTCTCATAATCAATTTGATTGGACGTTACAATTGTAAAAGCCATCTCTTCTTCCACAATAAACAGTGCATCGACATCCTATTCTTCTTCACTGTTGATGGTAGCAAGATTACCTTCCATGGGTTTTTTCTCGACCAGTAGGTGTGCACCTTGTGACCCTTTTTACCGTAATTTTCAGCTCCCTCTGAACTTTCTTCCACTGACATAGGACTTTGCAGCTCCCTCTACACGAGAACCCCCTTCATTTCGTAAACTCTACGCCTTATCCTAATTTCTTTTCAATCCACCTTGTTGCTCGGTATTCCAACTGCTCTTGTTGGCATAAAGTGCTTGCTCATCCCCTTTCAGTGGAGCTCTTCGCATATTATTTACTAATGCTTCTTGACCAACAAGCAAATTCTCAAACTCAACAAGTGATGGTTGGGTTTGCCATCCTTGTACTGTAGCAACAAAGCCTCTGAACTCTGGTCTCAAACTATGGATGATTATCCTCTTCACCCTAGTGTCCTTAATCGGATCTTATGGATCCAAACCACCAATCTCTCGCCATAACGACTTCACCTTATGGAAATACTACAAGATTGTCATGTCACGTTACGCCATCGATAATAAATTGCTCTCGAGAAGTTGAAGCTTTATGTCATTTCTCTTGGAGGGCAAACTTGACAATGTATATTATGCTTCTTTGGGAGTTTTGGCATCCCAAATGTGCTCCAACACGTCATTTTCAATCGTCATCTTCAAAGCAAAAATTGTTTTACTAGATTTTATTTTCCATTTTCTTAACGCGCCACTTGCATCCTTGGCTTCTAGTGGTGTCACTTCATTCCTATTGGTAACCTCCCAAAGGTCTTATCCTTGCATATAAGACATTATGCAAGTTGATCATGTATTATAATTGTTATTATTAAGTTTCTTCATTTCGCCAACAATTCTCACAATTAAATACCTAAAGAGTGAAAGTATTTTATGAACAATGCATCAGGAAGTTCCCAGAAAAGAGATGTGGCACTACACCAAAACAGAGTTTTAGCGGCGTTTTTAGTAGCGTTTTAATGAAAAACGCCGCAAGTATTATACATTAGCGGCGTTTGGAAGAAAACACCGCAAAAAGTTGAGCAATAGCGGCGTTTATTTCCAAAACGCCGCTAAAAAGGATAAATAGCGGTGTTTTTTTCCCAAACGCTGCTAAAGATCTGAGCATTAGCGGCGCTTTTTAAAAAACGCTAAAGATCTGAGCATTAGCGGCGCTTCTAAAAAACGCCGCTAAAAGTTAACCGACACTCATTTCAATTTGATTCGATTTAATTTTCATTTTTTTCTTTTTTTTTTTTTTGTTTTGAATTTAGTATTATTTTGCTATTTGAAACTGACTTAGCTATGAGAAAGTTTCATTTTAATTATTTAATTATGAAAAGTTACAAATTGATAACTAAACTATTTAGAAGTTTTGTTTTATCGAAACCTCTAAACCCTAACTATTTTATTAATTAAAATACAATTTTTAATTAAATATTTAAATTCTTCAAAATAAATAATGACACGTAGAAAAAAATTTGAAAGAAAAATAGAAAAATATATGTTAAAAATAAAAATAAAAATATTATTATTTAAAATAAATTTAACTTTAATGTTAAAATGCGATGTAAGTTTAACTTTAAGATTTCAATGTTAGATTCTATAGTCATGACAAGCATTTAGGGTTTTAGGATTTAAGGTTTAAGGTTCATGGTTTTAGGGTTTATGGTATTGAAGTTTAAGGTTTTGATTTTAGGGTTTATGATTTTGAGGTTTAAGGTTTGGGTTTAGGACTTAAGGTTTTAAGGTTTAAGGTTTGATAATGCTCTCTATATTCTCACCCATCATCCAAGTACCTATCATGTATTCTTTTCAACACGTAGAAAAATTTGAAAATAAAAGCATAGAAAAATATATGTTAAAAATGATAAAATTAAAATAATATTTTTAAAATAATTTAAAGTATTTTTGGCTATATGACTAATTGTTTTTAATTTATATATAAAATAATTTCAATATTTAAATATTTCAAATTTTAAATAATTTTAAAGATTTCAAACTTTATCTAATTATTTTAAATATTACTTAAAATTTAAAAATTATTTATTTAAATGAAAAATTAAAATACTATTATTTAAAATAATTTTAATTTTTTAGGTATATGACTAATTGTTTTTTAATTTATTATTAAATAATTTAAATAATTTTAAAGATTTCAAAATTATCTAATTATTTTAAATATTACTTAAATTTTAAAAAGTATTTATTTAAATGAAAAAATTAAAATACTATTATTTAAAATAATTTAAAATTTTTGGGTATATGAGTGATTGTTATTTAATTTATATATTAAATAATTTTAAATTTTAAAATTTTAAATTTTATCTAATTCTTTCAAATATTACTTAAACTTTAAAATAAAGAAAATTGGATTGAATCTTTAAATATATATTAGTATCAAAAACATTAGTGGCATTTTTTTTTTCAAACGCCGCAAAAGGTAAGTAATAGTGGTATTTTTTTATAAACGCCACAAAAGGTAAGCAATAGCGGCGTTTTTATCAAAAAACGCCACAAAAAATAATTTTATTTTAATTAAAACTCTATTAGCTTTTTTAGTGGCGTTTTTTTTATAAACGCCACAAAAGGATAGACGTTTTGCTCTCAACTTTTCCCCTCCTATATACCCCCAAAATACTTAATTTTCCCCCCTAAAATTTCCCCCCAATTCCTAAATTTTTCCCCAAAATCCTTCATCGCTCAACCACCATCTTTGCATGCACATATATCATCCATCTCTTCATCATTAATTTCATAAGGGTTTCTCATTTTCCTAGCAACTTCCTCTATTCCTATAATTTCGACGGTGGAGCAGTGAAAGTGGTGTTTCCAAATGGGAATATTCAGATGTATACTGAAATCACCAAAGCGGCGGATCTAATGGTGGAGAATTTGAGTCATTCGGTAAAGCGATTCCTATGGTTTAAAAGTGGGTTTTCGGGTTCATGGGTTGACGGCAGATGAAGAGTTGGAACGGCGATGACTTTATTTCCTTCTTCCCATGGAATTGCTTTACTCAGTGTTGACGGAAGAGGAAACGAGTTGCCTCAGTTGTAAGCCAGATAAGGCATTGAAACATTTGAGCTTTAATATTAGGAAGATTTTACTTGTTTTTAATGAGTTTTGCATTTGTCTGTTTGAAGCTAAGTCCCGCCGCAAAACGCCGTGAACGATGGTGCGAAACATTTCGTCGTGGTGAGATCTTCGAAGCAGAGATCGTGGAAACCGACATTGGATACTACCGTTGCAATATGTACTCTTGAGGCAACATATAAATCATCAGCTGATGCTGCTGCAGTTGAACTATGATATTGAGACTCACTGAGAAGGTACAATTTGTAGTCTTATATGTGTTGAACCACTTATAATTTCTCAGCCTTGACTAATAGGAAGCTTTAATTACCTGTGTGACTACTTCTTATATGAGGCATTTGTTAGATTTGAAACTAATTATGCTCCCAAATCTTACTGTTTTGGTATACATTAGAAGAAACAGTTTAATATACCTCATGTCCTCAAATTAAAGGTTAGCATGAGCAAAGGTAAGTAGATGAGGGAGTGTAGCTGGCTGACATATATTTACTTTGTATCTTAGCATTTTTCATGTATGACTTCCTCAAAGTTTTGTGGTGGCTATAGGCTAGCCTTTGCAATTTCCATTCACTTTTTTTGCATTCCACAGGAAGGGCCACTCCTCAAGAGCAAGGGCAAAGCTAGCAATGCCACACAAATTGCAGTATTGACTTGGAGATCATTATTAATCATGTCAAGGGAATTCAAATACTACTGGCTTCGTCTAATTCTTTATATACTTCTTACATTGTGTATTGGAACTATAATTTCTGGCTTGGGCTATTCTTTGTCCTCAGTTGTGGTGAGTAAATCCATTGTATAAGATTCAAAATATCTTTGCTATTATGTTTTTGGTAAACTTGACAAGCATTTATATGGATATTATGCAGTATGCACATATCTATAGTTGTTATAGTTGCATCTTGTTTATTCTCTTAGGATATTTCTTCTTATTGTTATATGCTTACTTTGTCTATAGTTGGTTTGCCATAGTCATTATGTGCTAATGTATGCTTTTGTGGTAAGTTCCAGACTACTTTCTTACGTGAATTTGGAATTTTCTCAAGTAATAATTTAAAACTATCATTTTGTGGTACCAAACATTTTAGTCAATTCGCTTTATCCATTGATGTAATGATAGTCATAGAGATGCATTTCATGGGCGTGCTTGTAGCAAATTAGGGTATGAACTTTTTGTGATAAGAAAGTAGAAAATGTAGATTGATTCACACATGAGAGCTCATCATAATGATTCTTGCCTCACCTCTTTGATGGGTTTTTTACTAAAATATTACAAAAAAAAAATTAAAATACGAAAAAGGGGAGCACTTTTTAAAATTTACGAGATTGGTACAGAGAGGGTGGTCGCGTGTAACACCCTAAAAATTTGAGTATTTATATATTGCATGATTTGGTGTTTAGATTTTAAAGGAAAATTTCTTTCTTCTATTTTCGTGTTTATTGAAGTCCTAAAGAAGAGTATAGCATAATTTGGGTAAGGAATAAATTTAATATTTGAGAATTTATTGAAGAGAAGCAAGTGTCATTAATACTTAGGTTAAATTAAGTGTTAATAAGTGACATGAAAGGAGTACATGGCATGGTGGTGTTGGCGCATGAGTTGTAGCATGAGGGGAGAGGTTCGAATCCCTTGTTTAGCATCTAGATGAAATTTTATTTTTAATTTTTCTGCACATGTAAAGCAAGTGTCGGCCAAGAGCATATATGGTAAGTGTTGACCATGTTATTTTTGGTTAGTGTATCAAAGGATTAAGGAAATTGTTAACTTATGGCATGGAATCAAAAACTTAAGGAAAGATGTGAGGACATAAGGCACATATCAAGGAAAAGTTTTGGAAACAAAATCATGGCCAATTGACCATGTTTTTGGACGGAAACTTAGACTATAGGGAGAGCCGAATTTTTGGTGATAGTTGGCTAAGAGATGAATTTTCTCTTTGGTCATTCCTAGCAACTTTGTGCAGAATTTTGCATCCCTCTTCTCAATTTTCTCCTTTGGCCGAAATTGAACCTTGGTAAAGCCAAATTCTTTTGACCATTTGGTCACTTTTGTTCATCTTTTGAGTCTTCTCTTGTGCTTCTTCTTAGTGCCGAAATTGTTAGTACCAAAAAGCCATTCTTTTTCTTTTCTTTTTACCATGGCCGAATGTACCTAGCTCCTAAAATCCATCTTTTTCTTCTCTTCTCTTTGAAATCAAACAACATCATCACCATCTCCTCTTTCATATTTTATTTCTTTTCACTCAAAGTTTCTCCATTAAACTCTCTCATGGCCGAATGCTAGAGTGCCCATAGCCGAACCTTTCTTTCTTTTTCTTTGATTCTTCATAGCCGAAATCTTCATCCATCACAAACACCATTCTCAATCCTTTCTTTTCGATCGTGGAAAATAGGTAAGGGATTCTTTTTTTTTCGTTTTTGATTAATTCATAGTGATATGGCCGAATATTGATGGTGTTCTGAAGGACCATATGGATCAAAATAAACGTTCGTTCTATTAACGTTTTATTCGTTATTATATAGTGCAATAACGAAAGATCAGAACTCAAGTGTTCGGGAGAATCGTAGAAACGTTGGAATCGATTTATTGTGGTAAGGAAATCACATCCTTTAAAGCCTCTAGTACTATTTTGATACTATTTTAGATTGAACTAATATTCCTTTGATCTTGAAGACTTTCAAAATAGGGAAGAAAAGGGCGGTGTTTAGTCATATTAAGAGGGGTGGATCCGTAAATCCCCATTTAAACGAAGAGCGGTTTGGCGGTCAGGATTTTCCAGGGTTGCGGACCATCTTCGAAGGAAGTCAATTATTTGAAGTGGTACGAACTTAGAGCCTTTATCGTTGGTGGATTCTCGACTAACGAATCAATAAACGAGGAAACGAAAATCAAGTGATTCAAAATCAAGAGGGTAAGATTTTGGATCTATTATCGATAAAGTATATTTATACTGAAATAGTGTTCTAACGGATCGAAATATGTTTTAGGTCTTGGGCGAGAAGGATTAGTACTTCGGTATCGAGGTGTGTAACTTCACACTTTCTCGGGTTGGAAGGGTATTGAAGTAAAATCAAAAGCGACTAGATATTTATTTTGAAGTAAAATCGGTACGAAAATGGGCTATTCTAGATCGATAAATGGGCCTTAGATTGATAATTGGGTGAAAACTCGTTAAATTGATAATGGTGGTTGTAAATTGGTAGAAATCTCGCTAGATCGATAAATGGGCGAAAACTCATTAAGTTGAAAATCGGATAAATTTACGATGAATGTAAATTGGGCAAATCTACTAATCGATAAATGGGTAGTAAACTCATTAAATTGTTAAATGGGCTAAAATACTTGCTAGATCGTAAAATTGGGCAGGTTGATAAATAGTTAATTAGAAAATTCCTTAATAAAGATTTAGAAATATTAACAATGGGCCTTTTTTTTAAATTATTGTATGACCATAGTTTACTATTGCATACATATTGGGGTTGGGAAATGATGAAGAGAAGAAGGCTATCTATCGATAAGTTGGTGGCTCTTACATTATAAATGGCTATTTGCCTCTAGTTGATGGCTCTTGCCACAAAATTAGTTTTGCTTCTACAAAAGTTATAAATGGCTATTTGCTTTTGTGCCTCTAGTTCGTGACTTTGTCACAATCTAGTTCGGTGGCTATGCCACAAAATATAAATTGGCTTAATGCCTATGATTGGTGTGATGGCGGGGTGGGTTGACTTGATCCCAGTGTGTGATGGTTGATACAGGGGTGTAGCGGATGGAATTAGGTTTGGGAGGAAAAATTCATTTTTACATGCATGCTATTAATTATGTTATTCATTATATTATTTTGCTTATGGGCTCAAGGCCCAAACCCCGTAAATTAAAATCGCCCGATGGACAAGTAAGTGAGTTATACATCTGAGTTCTAAGTAACTCACCCCTTAAATTTTTCCATCTCGTAATGGAAATTGATGTGGACTTGGTAGAGGATGACTTCGTGGAGACCATCTTGCAAAACATGGGTTTATTAAACTCTAAACTTTTTAATAAGTATTTTACTATTTTAGGTTAATGTAATAAGGGCCTCTATAAATAATTTATGGATTTATATGTGTGTTTGGTTTTAAACTATATTTTGGACTTTTAAATATGGGCTATAGTTATATGATGTTTTATTAAAATAAATTTTGGGTTTTCAAATATATGAAATTCCTCTATAAATATTTTATTATTGTTAACTCTTAAACAAATTACCTAAAGGTTTTGATAATAAAACGTTAATAATGTTTTCAACTAACGTTTCTAATATTCATTAAATTAAAATACTCTTGATTTTTATTAAACCCTTAATTTAGAAATAATATTGTAGTTTTCAACTTATTGAAGATTTTAAAATAGCTCGATTCATGTAACAAACCAAATCTAGTCTCAATGCATAGACCGGGTTTGGGGTGTTACATTTAATGGTATCGAGCCGATTTCAAAAACTTCGGTACGTGGTTTGGGTTCATAAATAATTTACATGTATGAAATCGTTCAATTATATTTTAAAGATCGATATGGCACCACAAGCATCCGGCAACAAGTCAAGTAAGTATTTATTGCTTAATGATTACTATGATATGATCATAGGAACACTCTAGAATTTCTAGTTTTAGATGTGAAAAACCGTAGAGATTGAGACTATAGGATATGTTGCGAAAAAATAACTTTATATCTCAAATCTCATAAAATATCGTTAATAAACACCGAAACAAATTTTCTGATTCATAAAACTTGTAATTAGATAAAAGCGAACAAGCTATCATGAGCACTAGAGGGCGGTCGTGGGCGCGGTAGACGATGGCCGTGGTAGAAAGCAGGTGCTACTGATGAAGCACCAAATCATATGCCGAAATGGACTTTTTCGTCAATTGAGAGTGAGACGGATCACGCGATCACATGGAAGAAGATAATGCATTGACTCAAGCAATGTGCGAGTCTTGGAAAAGTCATTGGAACTAGAATTGGCCAATAACTCGTGGGTCAATTTTAGGCGACTTAAGTCAAATAATGCGAAGTTTTAGAGGAGTCTCGGTGTAGCTCGAATGTGGTGAATCTTGGCTCGAAAGGTGGAGCGGATTATGGATGATATGGAATGCCTTTGTTGAGCAAAAACGGGAGGAGCTGTATCCTTGTTAAGAGATGAGGCATATCGATGGTGGCTCATTTATTAGAGAAGGCACCAAGTGACGCGATTAATTGGGAATTCTTTAAAGTCGCCTTCCAAGGAAAATACGTTGGAGCGAATTATGTAGGCGCTCGAAGGAAAGAATTTACGAATCTTGTCCAAGGAAGTAAGACGGTGGCGACATATGAAGTGAGTTTTACGTCGAGCCGCTATGCGGACAATTGTAGCAGATCATGAGCGTTGTGTGCATTTTGAGGATGGACTTAATGATGAGTGAGGTTACGATTGCTCCACACAAGTTAGAAATTTTTCCACACTTGAATTTGGAATTTTCTCAAGTAATAATTTAAAACTATCATTTTGTGGTACCAAACATTTTAGTCAATTCGCTTTATCCATTGATGTAATGATAGTCATAGAGATGCATTTCATGGGCGTTTCGTAGCAAATTAGGGTATGAACTTTTGTGATAAGAAAGTAGAAAATGTAGATTGATTCACATGAGAGCTCATCATAATGATTTTTGCCTCACCTCTTTGATGGGTTTTTTTTTAAATTATTGTATGACCATAGTTTACTATTGCATTATTGCATGGGTTGGGAAATGGGTTTTTACTAAAATATTACAAAAAAAAATTAAAATACTGAAAAAGGGCATTGAGCTTTTGCTCGACAACTTTAGTGTCCATTGCTCCTTATAGAATGGCAATCAAGGAGTTATCGAGCTTAAAGCTCAAATTCAAGAATTGTTGGATGGGATTCATTCGACCAAGTGTTCCGTGGGAGTACCAGCTTTCGTCAAGAAGAAGGATGGATCGATGCGTATGTGCATTGACTACGCATAATTGAATAAATTGACGATCAAGAATCGGCACTTCACGAGAATTGACGACTTGCTTGATCAATTAAAAGGAGCTTCAGCTTCGCTCCAAAATTGATTTGAGCTCAAGTTATCACCACCAAGGTGAAAGAAGCGACATTTATAAGACGGCATTTTACACGCTACTTTATTAACTATGAGTTTGTAGTGATGTCGCTTGGATTTACCAATACACCACCAGATATAGACATAATGAACCTAGTCTTTCAACCATATTTAGACCGGCCAGGTAGTGTTCATAGTGTGATGCGCCTCACACGGGTTTGGGTTGTGTGTTGATGCAAATGGAAAGGTGGTGGCCTATGCTTCTCGCCAATTGAGACCACACGGCAAACCACCTACGCGATGATTTGGAGTTAGCCGTTGTCTTTGCTCTAAAGATTTGGAGGCACTATCTCTATGGTGAGAAGTCAATAATCTACACGATCACAAGAGTCTTAAATACCTCCTTACCCAAAAGGAGTTAAATTTGAGACAAAGGAGATGGGTAGAATTATTAAAGGATTATGATTTCTCAATCGAATATCATCCCCGAAAGGCTAACGTGGTAGCCGACGCGTTAAGTCGTAAGACAAGATTCCGATTTGAGAGTATTGTTTGCCCATTTGAGTCCAGATGAGGATGGCGCTTGTTAGCGTAACTTCGTGAAGCCTGTCGGTCGAACAAATCAAGGAAAAATAGACATCGATGAGAAGTTGGACCTTTACTTGCAAGAAGTTGAAAATGGTGAAATCGAGGATTTTGGAATAAACACAAGGTGTAAGAAGCGAGGAAGAGTATGTATGCCTAAGGACTCGCACGAGGCAAATGATTCTACGAGGCGATAGTAGTCTTATGCTATGCATCCCGGAGGAAATAAGATGTATCGAGATCTCCGTAATGATTGGTGGCCAGGTTGAAGTGCGAGATTTCGTATTTGGGGAAAATGTTTGACTTGTCGCAAGTGCAGGCGTAACATCAATTACCGCCTCGATTGTTACAACCGATAAAGATTTCTTGAAATGGGAACGATAACCATGGATTTTGTTAGTGGGTTACCTTTAACACCTACTAAGAAAAATTTCGTGTGGGTAATTGTTGATCGCTTGACGAAGATCGCCATTTCCCGCCATTGACGGATTATTCATTGCAAAAGTTGGCAAAACCAGACGATCCGAAATTGTGAGGTTGCAATTGGCACCAGTATCTATTATATCGGAGGGACCCTAGGTTTACATCACGATTCCGGAAAGCTATGCATGAAGCCTGGGGACAAAGTTGAATTTCGCAAGATGCCTTTTCATCCTCGCTTGATGGTCACGGAGAGAGTGATTCAGATTGGAAGATATGTTAGGGATGTGTAATCGACTTCGTGGGTAGTTGGGAGGATTATCTACCACCGCGTAATCTGTATAAACAATGCCATCGCTTTAGCATCAGATGGCACCTTACGAGGCATTGTATGGTCGTGTCGCTTCTCCTATTTGTTGACCGAAAGGCTTAACGATGATGTTAGGTCCTCGAGATGATATCTCAAACAGAGGATAAGGTAAAAGTTATTCGAGTAACGCTGAAAGAAGCTCGACGATGATGTAAGTCGATGCAGACCGAAGCGTAAGACATCGAGTATGTCGTAGGGATCGTGCTTTCTTGAAGTCTCTCCTGGAAAAAGATCTTCGTGTTTGGAAGAAAGGGCAAGCTAAGTCCTAGATACATTGGACCTTATCGTGTCGTCAAAGCGTGTTGGTCCAAAGAGCTTATCGATTGAGTTACCTCCTAATTGGATCAAATTCATAATGTTTTCATGTTTCCATGTTGAGGCATTATAGATCGGATCCCTATTACATTATACCAGTAGAAGAATTGGAGTTGAATTCAGATTTGTCTTTTGACTTTTTAAAATTTACTAGATTAGGTAGAGAGGGTGGTGCCGAAGGATTAGTACCCTAAAAATGACTAGGCAGGTGGCACCACCTCTCATATTGCATATGGAGAAGAAGGCTGTTGCCAAAATCTAGTTTGGTGGCACTGAAATCTAAAAAAATTTGAAATCTAAAAAATATAAATTGGCTTAAAAAGTTCAAAAAAAGGAAATGGTAGAAAAATTTTACATGCATGCTAGTTAGGGGCAAGCAAATATATGAAATTCCTCTCTTACACAAAGGTTTTGCACCAATGATGCCTCTTATTGAAGGCGGCACCAATGGTGCCACTGGTAGAGGCATCACCAGCCCGTTTTAAGCTCTCAGTTGTAGGTTTTTTATCAAAATTTTAGCAGCTAAGAAGAAGAAGAAGAAGAAGAAGAAGAAGAAGAAAGAAGAAGAAGAAGGAGAAAGAAAGAAGAAAAAAGAAGAAAAAATAAGAGTATGTATAATTTTTTTTTAATAAGGAAGATATTGTTGTTGTAACATTATATGATATATATTGATTTTTATTTTATTATTTGTTGTTGTTAGTTTAGTTTATAACTGTCGATTCTGCTTTCCTAGTTAGGAATATTCAGTAGAATCAGAGATATTTTATATAATCCTGTAGATATTTTATACCCCTAACTTTAAGGTTTGTGTTTTAAGGGATGACATCCCTAGAATCTATTGTTTCCTAGTTTAGAGTTTCCTAAAGTTAGGCTCACCATGTGTATAAATGTTAGTGTAATTTCTTGTGAAAGAATAATAATAGAAAAAGTCTATTTCTATCATGGTATCAGATTAGATCGATTTACGGATTTTTTATGGTAATCTTTTCCTTCCACAAACCCTTAAGCCTCTTCTTTTTTGTAAAATGTCTCGTCACACAAAAGAACAAAGGTTGGAAGCTTCATGGGAAGCCACAGACAATAAAAAGGAATTTTTTTGACAACAATGGACACCCAAAGGAACAAGGCGAGCAAATATAGCACGACAGATGGATGAAGAACGAATTCGGTGTTTTTAATAAAGACGAAATTGAGAAGTTAAAGACGTTCTTTGGGAACATTGGAAAATCTTCTTCCACAGTACTTGCGGTTTGGCACTTTCGTATTTCCTCTTCTCAAAATTCTAATGTCTCGGACATAGTCACCAATAGTCTTGGGTCATTGACTCGAAGCTACGAGACCATATGACCCATTCCTCCCACAAATTTGTTTCATATACCCTTGTCCTAGTAATAGAAAGATTACGATGGTGATGGTTCTATGCTAACAAAGGGTCGGTCGGGGTGATATTGTTATAAATAAGACCCTTACCCTTAAAAATGTCCTTCATGTTCCTAAATTATTTCCCAATCTTCTCTCCATCCAAAAACTTACCAGGATTCTAATTGTAATGTGGTTTTTATCCCAAACAATGTTTTTCCAGAATGTAATCTGAAGAGGATGATTGGACATGCTAAGGAAGCAAATGGTCTATACTATCTTGAAGAATCTAGTGGAAAAGTTAGTGCTCAATTCCTCAACATTATCTTTCCTATCCAAGTTTGTTCAAGCTAATAAAGACCTAATTTGGCTCCATCACCTCCGCCTCGGTCATCCTTCATTTCCAGCCCTTAAATTTATGTTTCCTCCTTGTTCCTAGGAATAAATGTTGATAATTTCCATTGTGATGTTTGTGAACTTGCCAAACATAAACGTACCTCCTTTCCAAAGAAGCAATAAAAGAACATCCGCTCCTTTTACTCTTATTCATAGTGATATTTGGGGACCATCAAACATTTCAAACATCTCGGGGCTCGGTGGTTCGTTTCTTTTATTGATGATTGTACCGTTTGTCTTGGATATTTCTATTAAAACAAAAATCGATGTCAAGTCTATTTTTCAAACCTTTACAACCTGATCAAAACATAATTTGGGGTTGCAATAAAACGGTTTAGGATGGACAATGCTAAAGACTATTTCAATCACTTTCTCTCATCATATTTTCAAGAAAAGGCATTCTCCATGAGTCCTCTTGTGTTCACACACCCCAACAAAATGGTGTTGCCGAGAGAAAGAATGGTAATCTTTTAGCTATTACTAGAGCTCTATTGTTTCAAAGCAATGTTCCTAAACAATCTTGGGGAGGCTGTTTTAATCGCTACTTATTTGATAAATAGGTTGCCTACAAAGGTCCTTGACTTGCAAAGTCCTATACAAGCTCTATCAAAATTTTTTCCGATTTCCATACCTCAAATCTTCCTCCTAAAATATTTGGGTGTGTTGCCTTTATCCATGTCCATTCTCAAAATAGGGAAAACTATATCCACGAGCTGTCAAATGTGTCTTTCTTGGTTATTCCTCTACACAAAAAGGGTACAAATGCTATAATCCAGCCACCAAAAAATATTTTGTTTTAGCTGATGTCACTTTTGCAGAAGAAGAACACTTTTTACTCGTCCTTATCTTGGGGGAGAACTTATTCACGAAGATAAGGGTAGAGAGTTTTTCTTCTTGATTTTCCAACTTTCATCCAATTTCGCCTAACTTCATTTTCTTGCCCAACTTCATTTTCCAACTCCTATTCAAGACCAAACACTCAAATTTACCTACCAACCAAATTGCTTTTTTGACCCTATGCAACCTAAAATTGAGCTTACTACACCTAAGTCACCAAAAGGAATTCGAGGACTCTACTCGCCCTTACTAGTTTACTCAAGAAAGAAGGCACCCTGCAAGTTCAATCATCTTCTTGGATAAACAACCTCATCGCTCTACAACCCGAGGTAACTCATGAACCTACTTTGAATACTACTGAAAATTCAGATCGAGAGACTATGAGTTTCCTATTGCTATTAGAAAAGGAACTAGGGCTGTACAAAACATCCCTTGTACTCATTCATGTCCTACAAAAATTTGTCCCATAACCACAAAACCTTCCTTACTAGCCTAAATTCAATCTCCATTCCCAAAAGCAGATCCGAGGCATTAAATAATGAGAATTGGAAAAATGCCATGAATGTTGAAATGGAAGCACTTGAAAAAATAAGACATGGAATTTGGTAGAATTACAAAGAAAAGAAAACAGTTGGTTGTCATTGGGTGTATCTGAGAAAATACAATTTAGATGGCTCTTTGGAGAGGTACAAAGCAAGATTAGTTGCTAAAGGGTACACTCAAAAGTATGGAATAGATTACCTTGAGACATTTGCCCGGTTGCAAAGATGAACACTGTGAGAGTGTTGTTGTCACTTGCTGCGAACAGAGGCTGGAAACTACAACAGTTTGACATCAAGAATGCTTTCTTACATGGTGATCTTGAGGAGGAAGTCTATATGGATGTTCCACCAGGTTTTGGTTCAGATACAGGACAGGCGGTTTGCAAACTAAAAAAGGCTCTGTACGGACTAAAACAGTCCCCGAGAGCCTGGTTTGGAAGGTTTACCAAAGTGATGCTCAAGCTGGGGTATAAACAGAGTCAAGGAGATCACACTCTATTTGTAAAACACTTATCTTCAGGGGGAATGACTGCTTTGTTAGTCTATATAGATGACATTATAGTGACGGTGATGATTTGGAAGAAATGAAAACTTGAAGAAATGCCTAGTAAAAGAATTTGAGGTCAAAGAGCTTGGTAAACTAAAATATTTCCTTGGTATTGAAGTGGCACACTCTGAAAGAATCTTTATATCTCAAAGAAAAATACATAATTAATTTGTTGACAAAGACGGGCAAGTTGGGATGCAAACCAGCGAGAGACACCTATAGAAGTGAACCACAAACTTGGAGATGCACTAGAAGATGCACGATAGTTGATAAAGGTTCATATCAAAGACTCGTAGGAAGCTCATTTACTTGTCACATACTAGACCGGATATTGCCTATGCAGTTGGTGTTGTAAGTCAGTTCATGCACAATCCTAAAGAATCACATCTTAGAGCTGTCTACCAGATTCTACAGTACTTAAAAGGCACTCCAAGCAGAGGAATCCTATTTAAGAAAGGGGAGAATTTAACCCTTGAAGCCTATACTGATGCAGATTATGCAGGATCTATCGTTGATAGAAGATCAACCTCGGGCTATTGCACATTTCTGGGAGGCAACCTTGTAACTTGGAGAAGTAAAAAACAGAATGTTGTGGCTAGATCTAGTGCAGAAGCAGAATTTAGAGCGATGGCTCTTAGAATTTGTGAATTACTATGGCTGAAAATTATTTTGGAGGATTTGAAGATCAAGTGGGAAGGTCCAATGAAGTCAGCATTGTGATAATAAGTTCATATCAATATTGCACATAATCTAGTGCAACATAATCGTACAAAACACATTGAGGTTGACAGACATTTCATCAAGGAGAAACTTGACAGTGGCCTAATTTGCACTCCATATGTGTCCACTGATGGTCAACTGGTAGATATCTTAACCAAAGGATTATCTGGGAAGACCTTTCAGAAACTAGTAAGCAAGCTGAGAATGGATGATATCCACTTCCCGACTTGAGGGAGAGTGTCGATTACAGCTTCCTAGTTAGGAATATTCAAGAGAATCCTGTTGATATTTTATACCCTAACTTTAAGGTCAGTGTTTTAAGGGATAGCATCCCTAGAATCGATTGTTTCCTAGTTTAGAGTTTCCTAAAGTTAGGCTCACCATGTGTATAAATGTTAGTGTAATTTCTTGTGAAAGAATAATAATAGAAAAAGTCTATTTCTATCAATAACTAATAGGTTAATAATATAGTTAGTTAATTATTAATATTTTAGTTAGAAACCCTAGAATGATATTTTAGTTTAGTTAGTAGTATATTGTTGGTAACCCTAAAATAAAATATTAAAATATTATTAATGTATTAATATGTTATTATATATTAATATTTAGTTAATAATATGTTAGTTAATAAATTGTTAGTAGACTAATATGTTAGTTAAAAATCTTAAAACCCTAAAATAATATATTGTTAGTATATTAATAATATGTTAGTATATTAATATTTTATTTAATATGTAACATAGTTAGTATATTGTTGTTGTTAGTATGTTAATATGTTAGTATATTAATAATATGTTAGTATTTAATATGTTGTAGAAGATCAATATGAAGAGAATCAAGAATTTATAAATTCGATTGTACAGTATTTTCCAGAGGAAGATACAAGCTCGGAGATGGAATAAAATGTAGATCTGACTTTAAGTGGTTAGATGTAAAGATAAATGTTGTTCATGTACAAAATGATAATTGTAATAGTGTGAGCGTAAGAATGAAAAAAAAACATATTGAAACATTATGTTTTTTATTTAAGAATAGTATATACGAGTCGAAATTTTTCTGAACAATTTTGTTTATTTTTTAACAGATTGAATATTGAAGATGGATGATCAGTTTTTCGTATGTGTTTATTTCGATGGAATCATCCTAACAACAACCGTTGGATGCATATTTGAATGTCGGCAACAAATAGCAATGAGATTTAAGAAAAATGTCTCGTTGGATGATATGAAGCGAAGGATAAACTCAAAAATTATTAGACGTTGTGGGAGAATGATCTCAAGACTTTTCTACAAGTTTCCAATTTCGATAGATCCGATCAAATTCACAGAAATGGAACTTGTATACGACGAAGACGTTGAGACAATGATCGCTCTTTACTGTGGGAATAGGAGTAACAGAAATGCACCAATTCACTTATTTGCTGAGTTTGCCAGTATTCGTATCGAGGCAAATGAAGAGAGCAATGCATATGGTGAAGAACGTGGAGCTCAAGAACCGTGCATGGTGCCTCTAATATCATATGTTGATGCCAATTCGAATATACGTGGGATCGATATTGATCTTAATATTATACCAGATATTGACATGGTTGGTGATGATGGACACGATAGTAGTGATCATTATGAGGAAGAGGTCAATAGTGACAGTGATCCCGATATGGACGATATACCTGATGATATTGACAATGAAGATGTGAATGACGATGGAAACATTAGCGCGTCTTCGGTCGGGAACCAGATGGGATGTATTATGATACACAATAATCCTGGGCCACACATGTCACTCATAGACCCTAACTCAGCGCGTGTAGCTGAGTTCCCGGAGTACCCTGAAATGTATCCTGCTTATCGGCTGGCCGTAAATTCTGAGCATGAGTTATTCGTAGGCCAGAGATTCGAAAGTAAAGAAGAGTGCGTATTTGCTATTAAATGGTATAGCATGGATATATCAATGATTACAAAGTCACGATGTCCAAACCGACGATTTATATTGGGGAGTGTTGGAAGGCAGCGGAAGGCTGCAATTGGCGGGTACGAGCTGCGTTCATTCAAAATTCGCAGATGTGAGAGATACAAAAATTGGTTGGACCGCATACATGTAGATCGACACGTATGACGAAGATCATAAAAACTTGATTCAAAACCATCATGCGTGTATCCTTCCAATGGTGAAGGACATGCCAACCATCAAAGTTTGATCTTGATTCTTTGAAATACAAGCACGATTTCAGTATCGAGTATCGTATCGAAAAGCATGGATAGCTAAACAGATGGCAATGGAGCAGCTGTATGGAGATTACGACTCATCGTATAACGAGCTGCAGGGATGGATAGCTGCTATGAGAGAGTACGTACCGGGAATTGTGATTGAGTTGCAGACACGACCTTATTACGGCCCAGATGACCAATTATAGCCGGGGAAAAGAATTTTTCATCGGATGTTCTGGACGTTTGATCAATGTGTGCGGGCATTTCCACACTGCAAGCCGTTTGTGCAGGTTGATGGGACATGGCTATACGAAAAATATACATAGATCCTACTTATTGTGGTTGCTCAAGACGGCAACAAGAACGTGCTCCCAATAGCATTTTCCATAGTAGATAAGGAGAATATGGAATCCTGGGAATTATTTCTTACCAACCTGCGGAGGTATGTTATCAGCAACGATAATATTTATATCATTTTCAATAGAGGGAAAGGATTAATTGCCACAATTAGGTGTTCCGGTGTGCCATAAAGATCTGTTTACTGCATCCGTCATATTGTGGCTAACTTCCTTCGAGACTATAAGAATGCAGAGTGGAAGAGACAAGTGGTGAAAATGGGTAAAAGATAGCCTTAAATTTTCAATCATTCAATTTTAATGTTTTTATGTTATATATTTACCGTAACTTATCTTTTATTAAAATGTGTACAGAGTACAAGTTAGAGCCACATATTTTTAACCAAAGAGTGACTCGACTTGAGAGTCAAATGGAAGGTCAAACAAACAAATCTTTTTGAGAGTGGTTAGGCACAATGAAGCCGTGGTAATGGGCTCAAAGTTTTGACGGCGGCTTTCGGTATGGTCAAATGACCACAAACTTGGTGGAGGGGGTCAACGCTGTGTTGTTGAAAACACGACATCTTCCAATTTCATCTATCTTCTCGGCTGCATTCTACAGGTTGGTCACATTGATGCCAAGAATGGGTGAACAATAAGTCAACCAGATAGATGCCGGACATGTGTTTGTGGAAGATGTCAGGTATGCATTGATTGTAAACCGTCGGATTGCAAGGTCGATGACTGTAGAAATATATTTATGACGTATAAAAACTTTTTGAGTTACGGAGTCTATCGGTCGTCGACTTGGTTTGCCACCTAGATCTTATGGAGTTAATCTTCGAAACAGACAGTGCGAATGCAGGAGGTTCCAAACACTTCATTATCCGTGCGCACATTTCGTGGTAGCGTATGCTAAAGCGAACCTTAATGTTGAACAATTTGTGAATGATGTGTACACACGGGAGCGTACGTTACATGTCTGAGAAAATGAGTTCATTGTCCTGCCTGACCTGTCTACATGGGAGGTACCTCGGACGACTTTCGAGCTTGTCCCGGACAGAGCACTACGCAGGAATCCGAGAGGTCGTCTGCAATCATCTAAAATCCATAATGAAATGGACATTAAGGAGAAATCCGACGATAGGTACCGGGAATATCTGAGTTAGGTGGTCATTATCGAAGTAAATGCCCGCAGCGAAACTACCATGTTGTCCAATCATCACGAGGGAGTGGGAATTGACATTATTCAGATTAACATGTTTTGTATTGATTTTTGTGATTTTGATTAATTAGGGCTAAATTGCAAAAAAAATTACATGTATGGATTTGTATGAATGTTGATTTGTATTGATTTATATTTTGTGTGATATGGGTAGTATAATAAATGTTTTACATGTTTGTTTTGCTTTCTCATCAATCTGAATATTTACAAATTACATTAGATGTGAATATTTACAAATACAAATTAGAAAAAACCTAAACTGCAAGAAACACCTAAAATTGATGGTTCGATGGTGTAGTCCTAGGTGTATACTTCTGTGGTGGTCGACGATCACGTCGTGGGTGCTCGTGACGACCAACATTCTCTTCAGCTTCCGGTGGGGGTCCAGGTAGGGATGTGCTAAACATGGTCGAAAAATCCTGTGGCTCGAACGGCATAGATGAACTCGAGCCAGAAGGAGTGCCCTGATGCACTTGATATGACCCAGAAGGCCTGATGTCATGCGATGGATACGAGCCGAAAATCTTGTCTTTGCGGTGTACGATCCAAATATATCAAACTCGAACTGGTATCCACCTCCTGAAGAGCCCGGAAGTAGTCATAGCTCGGCACATCCGGATGATACGAATGTGCATCCGAATGTGAATGTGATTGCTCGGGCTCTGGCTCTGGCTCCTGCTAGGGTTCCAACTCGGGATCAGGATCTGCAGCTGCCTCGACCTCCATATCGATCGCTGTCTCGTATGCCCCATCTCGCTGCATGTGTTGGGGGACTACAGTCGACTATCCCCCGAGTATATATGGCTTCCCCATACTAGAGTACCATTGTATGTACTCTAATGAAGGTTGAAAATCGGAAGCCATATCCATCCGGGGTATACAGGACATGCGGTCATTCCACACCGTAATAAATTGCCTATACCTAACCCCCAATCCAAGCCTTGGTTCCCTCTCTTATTTTTACCATGAACCGCTCCCACGGCATGGCGGATCGGGGATATATTGACGAACCAAATTACGCATGAGACTTTCGGTCGCGTGATACCACTCGACTACATGGAAACATACAATTGGTGCGTTTGTGCACCACATGTACGAGTGAATATAAGCGGCCGGGGGTACAATGGCTGTAATTTTCGGTCGACGATATGGCGTCCATATAAACTACACGATTAATAACATTGTCAAAATTTAACACGGTGTGCGTATGATATACAACCTAACAAGTAACCAATATTGGAATCACTTACCCATTGCCCGGCATGTTGCTCAATCATAAGCTGGTATATCGGGACAGTGTACGACCTCCCGATACCCGGATAAATGCTCCACCTACAAAAATAAATTTTAAGTCAAATATAATCAATATAAATAAATTGTCAATCAATAACAAATTATATTTTATCACCGTTTACTAGTGGACATACATATGGTTGGTGGAGTAATCGATGCCAAGAATGGCATCCGATCTGAGCCCATGATTGCAATGTGTAAGGCATCCGCCTATGTTCTGCGATCGTTGGATCTGTCGTCCGACAAAGCTCACGATACAACATCGCAAGAACAAGTGAGCCCCAACTATCTGAGAAATTGCCCCAATAGGGTAGGTCTATGAACCGTATATTATTTGCATTGGGCATCGAGACACCCCTATGATGTGCATAATGTACGCGGCGATGTACATCAACTTGCATGGCATCGAAATCAGCCCATAGGCCTCGACCATGTAAACTTCAAGCCGTAAAATTTTTTCGCCATCGCCGATCCCCTAGTAGGCTCGACATAGTGTAAATGGGTCATCTATCATTGGCTTGTGTGGGATCCGTCACCCACCCCAACATCCTCTAGAGTATGTCTCCACACGGAAATGAAAAGTGTGGGTCTCCGGCCAACGCTCAACTAGTGCGGATATTAAATCATCAACTCAAGCGTCCGGATCGCTTTGCTGACCCAAATCCAGTGGCATCGGTGATACCAATCGTGCATCCAGGGATTTCTTAACCCATTCGCCCTCAACCATGTCCCGAAAGTGTTAAATCGAAAAAAATTATTATTATAACATAAATTATTATATACCTATTTTGTTAATATATCCATGATTAATAAATAACAATACATTACCAAATTATTAAAGTATATGTGTGGATCAGATAATCAATCGAGCCATTGCTCTCTCGGATAACCTACAAAAAATTATTTTTATATTAAAGTACAAAAAATAAATAACATGCCAAAAAATAATATAACAAAAATAATATAATAATTTTTACTAACAACAATAATAATAATACTAATAACTAAAATAATATTTATTTAACTACCATTGTTTTTTACTTACTACTACCAATATACTAAAATAATAATTAGTGTTCTATTATTTTTAACTAACATAATAACTTTTCTTACAATCTAACCAACAAAATTATTATTTTAAGTTTTTAACTAACTATCTATAGTTATATAACTAACAATATAATTAATATTGTAACTTTTAGTAATACTAACACACCAACTAACTAACTCATTTATTATTTTAATGTATTTAACTAACTAACTAATTTATTATTTTAGGTATTTAACTAACTAACTATAATAATAAACAATTTATTATTTTAGAGTTTAACTAACTAACTATAACACAATATAGTTAATATTTAAACTTTTAGTAAATCATAATAATAATAATAATAACTAATTAACAATTATTATTTTAGGGTTTTAACTAACTAACTAAGTATAATAATAAATAACAACTACTAAAAATATAATTTTACTTAATATTTACATCATTACTAATCTTAATAATAACCCTAAACCGTAATAACTAACTACCTAAATTATCATTTTAGGGTTTTAACTAACTAATTATAATATTAACTAACAATATTATTACAAACTAAATTACTAACTTTTACTAATCCTAATAGTAACTTACTAACTAAATTATTATTTCAACATTTAAACTAATTATAATAATAACTATTTAATAATACTACTAACTAAAGTACTTTTTAAACATTTTTCTAATCTAAACTAACAATAACTAAACTAAACTAATCTAATCTAATAATACAACTAACTAACAATAACTACTAAACTAACCTAAACCCTAAACTAAACTACACTACTAAACTAACCTAAATAATATAACTAACAATAACTAAACTAACATAGCATAAAATAAACTAACATTAACTAAACTAAACTAATAATAGAACTAACTAACCTAAATAATAACTAGCATTAACTAAACTAAACTAATAATAATACAACTAACCTAAACTAAACTAACCTAAATAATACAACTAACAATAACTAAACTAACCTAACATTAACTAAACTAAACTAATAATACAACTAACTAACCTAAACTAAACTAACCTAACATTAACTAAACTAAACTAATAATACAACTAACTAACCTAAACTAAACTAACCTAACCTAACCTAAACTAACAATAATCAACAAAATAATAATAACAAAATATAATCATCCATATTTAAAAAAATTACATACTTCTTATATTTTCCTTCTTTTTTTCCTTCTTTCTTTCTTTCTTCTTTCTCCTCCTCCTTCTCTTCTTTTTTTGCCTTGCATGAAGCTTCTTCTTCTTCTTCTTCTTCTTCTTCTTCTTCTTTCCTTTTCACATTCTCGCTTGGTGATTTGGGGACCATTATAAGGTCCCCACCACAACCCGATTGGTTCTTGTCAAAAGGTGTCGCCTGCCACCTTCTCTGCCAGTTGTTTTTTTTCTGTTTTTTTTTTTTTTGTTTTTTTTGTTGTGGGGTTGTTGGGGGGGTGGTGCCGCCTGCTGAGGCGCGACCACCCTCCTTTGTACCAATCTCATAAATTTTAAAAAGTGCACCCATTTTCAGTATTTTAATTTTTTTTGTAATATTTTAGTAAAAACCCCTCTTTGATCCATGAATAAGTGCTTCCTCTATCATGCTTTTTGAATTTTAACAGTTTGGATTTGTATTCGAACGATAACTAAATCACTTATGAAGCATGAGTGCATTTCTAAATTTTATTTATTTTTTCTTATTGCGATAAAAGTTCTTTGCTATTTTGTATTTGTATCATTTACTTCACTTTTAAGCATTCTTTGGAGTACTGTGCTAATAAATAGAAATTAAGGTGATCCTTATCATTTTTGTTCGATTATGATGGCTATTTGCAAAGTTGCATGATTGGTCCTTTCTTTCATGCTCAAGTTGTGCTTTCTTTTATATGAACAAAAAAAAATGTACTTACTTTTTTATTTTGCAGATATATGTAGGTGAGGAATCAAACCAACATTCAAGAGCTTTAGCCTTTCTGTTTGGGCAACTACTCTCAAGCATCCTTCCTATTCCTCATCTCAATATCATCAAGTCTTGTCTTCTATTTCTTAATAGGACTACGAGATGAATTCACTTGTTGATGTACTTTGTCTTGAATTTCTTCATGTGCCTCTGAGGTAATGAAGGATTGATGATGGTCATTGTTTCTTTGTGGAAAAATATTTTCCGAGTGCCTTAACACTTGTAACCATACATGTAAGCTTTCACTATATAAAAGACGAGTAATCTTTTCATGCCTCTATAATTATTTTCATTTCCACCTTTAGCTTTTACAAAGCCTTGGAACCTTATGATCAAAATGCATGATGTTTGTGGTACTTGATGCTCATGGCGGGCTATTTGAATCCGGCGAGTTGCTCGGACTCAATGTGGACGCATCCATTATCATACATTGCTTTTCACACTTACTCCATCCAAGTATGTGCTTGATTTTAACATTAGTTCTTTTATTCATTATTACAAACCACATGGTTCAAAGATCATATATTTTTCACTATATCAAATCGCATTTGCAATACTCATCCTGTAGGCATTGGAGAATAAATGCTCTATGGATTTAGTCATAGTGGTAACTAATTATTTTTTTTTTTGTTTTGTATATATATAGGTGCATTTGGTTTTGCATCCTTTAGATATTGAAGGTGCAGTAGAGGATTCAATCTCTTCAAGCTAGAAAGCCAAGGCATAGCATTTCTTCAAGTGGCATGTTATTTAATGTTTCATTCCATGGTCATTCATCTTAGTCGGAACTTGAATTTTGTGTTATTGAAATAGGGTTTTGTGTTAGTCGGAACTTGAATTCATTAATTTTTGTATTTAGTTTTAAAGTTATAATTTTAATAGAAATTTAATTTAATTAATATTTTTTAATTTATCCTTAAAAGTATATAGTTTAAAGTTCAAATTTCAAGAATAAAACATAATATAATATTTATTATAGAAATAAATATTAATTAATTAATTTTTTTAAAGGTTATGTTTTTTAGTGGCGTTTGTGGGAAAAATACCACTAAAAGTCATGATCTTTAGTGGCGTTTGTGGAGAAAGCGCCGCTAAAGGTCCTGATCATTAGCGGCGTTAGGAAAAGCGTCGCTAAAGGTCCCGATCATTAGCGGCGTTTGTAAAAACGCGAAGGTCGATCATTAGCGGCGTAAAAGCGCCGTTAAAGTCCCGACCTTTAGCGGCATTTTTGGGAAAAGCGCCGCTAAAGATCAAGCCCTTTAGCGGCATTTTTTTAAAAACGCCGCTAAAGTTTGCGGCGTTTGATTTAGCGGCATTTTTTGCGGTACTTTCAGAAGCACCGCAAATACTATTAGTGGCGCTTATAAACGCCGCTAAAAGCCTAAAAAAACGCCGCTAAAAGTCTGTTTTGGTGTAGTATGGGTCACAATAGACACTCTTAAGTACCAAGTCTTTCATTAGCCAGAACCTTTCCAAGACATGCAATTTCACACTACCACACTTCCTTCCAAAAACTAAGCAACCAAGGATAATCTTCAAGTAGCGATGACAATTTCTTTTCTAATGTGGAAAATTAGACAATGCTACAACTACAAGGCATACTAAGAAAATTTTCTCCTCTAACCTGGCTTTAATACCAATTGTAGAACACTCAAGTCCACGACACCACTGAACTAAAATTTAGCTACACCTCCTAAAACTCCAAAATAATAAAATAAAGAAAGAATTTAAAGAACCAAACAAAAGATTCAATATTTGGTTTGGTGCACTTAACATTTATTACATAAATCTTTATATAGATCCTTACTACCTTCGTTTTTCTAAGCAATGTGGGATATGAGTTTTTATATAAACTCACAATACCTTACTTTGTTATTCCTAAATAAGGTGGGATTCATTCTCCTACTAACATAAAACTTAAAACTAAACTTAGTACCTAAAGACTACTCACCTAAGTTAAACTTTTTACAATATAAACATTGACAAAACATATTTTACAATAAGTTGATGTTGATATTCAACACGAGTTACCTATTTGAGCTCGAAGACATGTCTAATATTTAGAATAGTTTGAACAAAAATAATAAGGTAAGAAAAAAATTATTAAGCTTGATTAACTTTTGTGTTGGGCTCGTCTTCCAAAATTTAAACGTCAAGCCCTACCTTTTCCATTTTCAACTTCATAATATGTTTATTTTATTTTATGCATCATTGTAAAAGTTCAATACACTATTATATTGTAAATAGTAAAATAACATTTAGTTGTTGGTATTTAGGAATTTAATAAAAAAGAAATATAATGATTGTAAAACACACGTATAGAATTATTAAATATTAAATAAAAATAATATATCTTTTAAATAAATTAAAATAATATGGACAATTCAAATAAATTTAAATTAATCATTTATAAATATTATTCGACATGGACAAAATTTCAAGTTGAACAACCTTAAGTAATTATATATCATACATAGGTCTGATCGAATAATACATATAAGTATAGCTATCATCCAATAATAAAAATTAAATTTTTTTGTGGTATATAATTTTTTAATTAATTATTTCATGCATACCATAGATTTAAAACTAATTTGAATTTTTATTTAGGGCGTAGCTGTAAATGCCCAAATTACGTCCCCTTAAAAGGTAAAATTTCTATTTAGGCCTTTTAAATTTTTTAAAAATTTTAAATGAGTAAATGTAAAATTATACTTTGGCCCCCCTAAAATTATAAAAATTCGATTTAATCATTTACAAATTAAAAAAATATAAACTATAAAAAATTAAAATTTCATCCGCCCCTAAAAAATTATCCTGGCTTCGCCCCTGTTTTTATTTTTGATGTATTAGTTGAAAAAATGTACAATCAACCTTTGTATAACAACCACCTTTTATAATATTCAAATTTGTTGTATAATTAATTTTTATATTTTATATATTATCTCTATAACAACTTTTCATCTATAACAGCAACAATTATAAAGTAAGAAATACATTTTACTAAGTTAGTTCTTTATAGAATCCTCTTGTCTTAAATTTTAGTAAATTTTAGTTAAGTTCTTAAGTGAAATAAAAATAATAAATTTTAGAATATATTATTTCAATAAAATATTTATTTTTTTAAAGGAAATGTTAAAATTTTATATAAAAGGGAAATTATTTGGTACATTTCTAGTTAAGTTTTCTAGATTCCATAAGCAAGGTCACGGGTTGACAAATCTCCTATAAGAATAAAATAATAAAAAAGAGACGTATATTAATTTTTAAGGCTACTTGTAGAATAGAAAAATACACTTACTAATGTACCAAATACTTGCCCAATATAAAAATATATTAATCGTATTTTATTCAATGAAAATAATTTTAATAAATAAAATTACATTTGTAATAAATTTTCTTAAAGTGCATAGTATTATTAATATATTATAGTTTTTTAATTTAATTTTAAAAAATTAAATATGATCTAAATATCAAATATTATTATAAATATATAATAAATACGTGTCTATAACATTCAAAATTTTAACAAAAATTTTGATGTAAACCATTAATATTTTCCTCTAAAATTTAGGAAGAATTAAGATAGGTAGAGTTGTCTGAATTTATTAAAAATTAATAATTTCTCCCATGTATAAAATTCACCATCGGTTTAAAAGTTTGGCGGTCATTTAAATGCACAAGTTGCCTATGTAGGAGATCTATCCGAGGATAGGTTATCTACTCCCTCCCATGAATTTGGTTCCAAACAATGTTTCTTCTTTTTTTAATAATCTGGAAATATTTTTAGAATCAAATCGATTAAATTATTAATTTTTAATTTAATTTATCTGATCAATTTAATTAATTTTAATTAAATGAATTCATAAAAAATAAAAATTATTAAAAGAATTATAAAACTTTATTCAACCTGTTTTAATCTAGTTCAATCGATTTGTATTGATCTGTTGATCAATCGATTCTATGCTTTACTTCAGATAATGTATTGGCCGATTCCCAATCCCGTCTAGTTTCAACAATTTTGGTCAATATTGTTCAAATTAATAATTAAAAATAAGATAAACTACCAAAATAGTCACTTGTGTTTGTCTTAGGTTACATTTTAGTCACTTATATATATTTTTTTTGAATAAAAGTTCTGATAAAATTGAAGGTTAGGCTCAAGCCCAAAAGAACGAAAAATAAAAGGTCCAAAACCAAAGACAAAACAAGTAACCTAAGCAAAAAACAGATAACAACAATCAGAAAATAAAACAAAGGAACACCTTGAGCCCCACCCCACCGAAACATTAGCCAACAAACTTCAGATATCAGTCGCTTCTAATTAATACGACTCTTGCTCTACCTGACACCGACATCCAACAGAGGATTCAATGAACCTTCCTCTGAGCAGAGCAAAACAAATCCCCAAAACCATTCTATCTCGTCAAACTCCTCTCCTTCTCCGCCAAGTTAGACAATCAAGTCGAACCCTTGACTCCATATCCCAAAGTATCTGCTTCTTCTTCCTTCCAGGGCCAGCATATGAGCAACTTCATTAACCGGTCTTGGTACAAATCGGTAAGAGATCTGTTCGAATTCCAGTCCCATGATAAAAATATGGTGTGTTATTGATCGAATCACCGATCTATCTCGAACCCTCCTCTGAATGCTTTTAATAATCGTTAGGGCATCACCTTCAATGACCGCGCATCGAAACCCATGGTTTTCGCCAATAGCATCGCCTGCTCACAGCCCTTGCTTGACCACAAACGGATCTACAACATCAGTAAACAGATAAGTCTCAGCCCAAGATATGACCTGTATGATCTCTGGCTATTACGGCAGAAATTGCTGTTTGATCTTTTATTTGAAAAGTTATGTTTTAGTCACTTACGTTATCGTGTTAAAATATTTTAGTCACTAAGCCATTAATTGACATTAACGGTAAGCTGACATGGCGCGTTAAATTATCATTTCAAACGAAAATTTTAGGTTAAATTCTACAATGAATTCCTATATTTTTTCATTTTAAGCAATTTAATTTTTTTTAACTTTCTTTCTTTTTTCTTTATCTGTCATTCTCTTCTGTTTCTCCCTCTATTTTCCTTCTTTCTTCATTTCTTTTAATGTAGTTTTTGTATGTTTTCCATTTGTTAAAACTAGTCCACAAGCTCGCCTCACTTGGAAAAATTAAATTGTTCAAAAAAAATAAATGTATAGGAACTATCTTAAAGAAATGCAAAACATAAAAAAAAAAAAAAACATCATTAAAAGAAATGAAGAATGGAGGAAAATAGAGGGAGAAGCAGAAAAGAATGAAAAATAAAAAGAAAAAAAGAAAGTTAAAAGAAAATAAAAGAAAAAATTAAATTGTTCAAAATAAAAAAAATATTGAAACCGATTTTATAAATTAACCTTCTTTTTTTTGAAATGATGATTTAACGTGCCACGCCATCTTACAATTACACCGTCAATGACTTAATAACTAAAATGTTACAATGTGATAAAGTAAATAGTTAAAACATAATATTTCAAATATAAGTGACTAAAATGTAATTTGAAGTAAACAAAAGCAATTATTTTAATAATTTACCCTTAAAAATATTTTAAAACATAAAAAAAATTATATTTTTAATATTGAATGGATAATATTTCAGAGGTGGTAACTCATTTTACTTTTTGTTACCATGATTGTAATGTAATTAGTTGTAAACAAAAATAATTAGCTTCTGCTTCACTTATATTTCAAATGATGTAGGGGAATGACAAAATAAGACGTTTCGATGCTTTGACTTGTCCAACTCGACATGGGCAATTTTGGCATTACTAGAATGGGGTAAGGTTAAAAAGTAAAAATATTGTCAATTTTAAGGACTGTTATATAATTAAGTGTATAATACTAATTAAGATATATATATATATATATATATATTAAAAAAGTAAAAATTTCAAAAAGTAAATATAAAATTGAAGACAGGTTGAGTAAGATGAGTGTTTAGAAAATAATATCCAAATTGGGGAGGGTTAAAGCTAAGCGGGCCGACCCCTTGGTGGGTAGATGGATTATTTAAGGGGGTATTTATGGTGAATTTTGTATACAAATTTTAACATATATGTGTGTATGTTATTTCTTTTATATTTTGTGCACGTGTTTGAAAAAAAAAATTATATTCTACTCTAATATTATCAAATTAATTAAGAGTGTATTTAATATTATTTTTGACTTTTACCATTCAAAATATTTTTAAAAAGTATGTGTAACAACAATATTAAATCGAAGTTTAATTGTACTATATTTTAAAACTAAAGAAAAATATAAAATTGTTTGTAAAGCTATATTCAAAGGCTATGGTTAATGTTGAAAAAAAAGAGAGGAGAGAATAATTATCCAAGTTTCTAGACTTGGCATGCCTAGAAATAAGACTATGAGTGCTACCTTTGTTTTATATAGTATATATATATATATATATATATATATATTTCAACATACCAACTAAATTGTTGAAAATAATACTGCTTTTACTTCTTTTTCACTTTATTTTAAATTAGGAAGATTAATAAACCTCCTTTCCTTCTTAGAAGGTATTTACCTAAGAAGGAAGTTCAAAGCCATGAGCACATGCTTGGTTATTATCATGCAAGAATGGGGTTGTTTAGTTGAATCCATTTAATTAAATCCAAAATTAATAAAAGATTGAAAATTATTTTAAATATTTTTTATTTTATTTAAAATTGATATCTTTTAATTTAATTATTTTTATAATAAAATGAGAGAAAAAAGGTAAATGATAACTTTTTGAAAATAAAGTAAATGGAGGATTGTTTAGTTAATGAGACCTTTCCTTCTATAGTAGAAAATAAAATATTTCTATTGCTAGATAAAAGTTTGAATTGATTTGACTCAATTAATATTATTTTTAATATGAAATTAATTTAAATGTATAGAAATGAAATTACAAAGAAATAGTTTGGTATGAAAACATTGGTCCAAAAATAGGAAAGTAGGGCAACATGGGTATAAATTTTGTGCAGAGAGGGATTGCATTATTCATTTGATGGGGGAAATATGAGTATTAATGGACAACAGTCTGCCAAGCCTAAGCTTCCACTTCTTCATAACATTTTCTTTACGTTTTGCTTTCGGCTTTTCCCTCAATATTCCACTACTGCCTTCCATCTCTCATTTTTTATGCCAACCTATTATAACTTTATCACTTCAAAATTCCCTTCCGATACTACAAAAATAACGTCAAACACTTTGATTAAGTGTAAGGGTTTGATTAAATTAAGTAAAATTTTTCGATTTAATCGAGTTAAAAAATCTTATTTTATCATCCTAACTTTATTTGAAAATATTTAGAATTAAGTTGAGCAAAATCGAGTTGAATAAATTTATTTGAGTTAAATTAAAAAACTTAAACTGGTCATATTGAAATCTTATTGACAATATGACTAAATTTTAAGTTAAAAACATAAATACCATAAATATATATATATATATAAGAAATCTTAAAATGAAAATAAGAAAAATATATATAATTAGAATGATAAACTAAATTTGGTAATTTACTTGTTTAAAGCCTCAAATTTTGTCATTTGGATTTTTTAATTTATAATTTAGTATTATTATATAATTTTTATTTTTAATTTTTGAATATATAAATTTTATAAATTTTTGGAAAAAGATATTTTATAAATATATTGAATTTTTGAAGAATATTTAGGTTTTTTTTTGTAATTTTTAGAGTGACCAAATTGCACATTTTCAAAATTGTCGTGCCCAATGAATATTTATATCAATTTGTTATTCGAATTTTAAAATTCAAAATTTGAATCACTTATTCGATTTGATTTAAAAAAAACTAAATAATTCAATTCAATTAACTCAAAATTAAAAAAAGTTGATTTAAATTAAATTTTGTTCAACCCTTAGGAATAAAAAATATTGTCAAAAATGCTTTCTTACCCAAATGTGAAGGCTAACATTTATCGTCTATTTTTGTTTGAAATTATTAAAATATTTTTATTTATATTAACTATTTAAATGATATTTTAAATTTTAAATTAATTTATATTATATATTATTATATTAGATTATGTAAATATCATTTATTTTTATAATAATTTTAAAAATATTCCATGTATTATTTTTATAAATAATTTATATTAATTACTTAAAATTATTTAAGATGTATATTTCATGTATAATTATGTAAGTTATTTAAATAACATCTAAGTTAATTTATTTTTTTAATTTCCAGCATGGACATTTTAACTTTCTATTTTAACAACAATGTTAAACATTTGAAATTACAAGCTACCCATTTTCACTATACCTTTTAAAAACACTTTTTCAAACTAAAATTTTCAAACACTTTTCAACCACAACAATAATATTACTGTCAAAAAGTATTTTAAGAAATAAAATGTTTATTTTAAACATAGTATTATAAAATAACAAATAACCATTTAAATAATATTTAAATTAGTTAATATTATGATAATTTAACAAGAATATAAAAATAATTTATTATAATTTATTTTCATATTTTAATATATGAAAATAAATTTTAAATATTTTTAAGTAATTAACTAGAGAAGGAAAGTACCATATGTTGGAGAGGTGAAAACGTAATTAAATTATCAAAGTGCTCTTGAGAGAAAATAGCTAAAAATTTTAACTTCTCTATTTAGGGAAAAGTGCTTTAGAAAAGTAAAAAAAAAAATTTAAAAGTTGCTTGTTTAACATTCGTTTTGCTTCAAAAATGCTTTTAATATCAAAAGTGCTTTTAAAAAGCATTACTAAACACAACCTAAAACTTGTAATCACAATCACCATAACAATGTTGGCAAAAAAATATTTATTTATTTTTTATAGAATATTGTGTTATATGTTATTTTCATTTCATTTCATTTTGTTTTATTTGTCTTTATCTTTAAAACTTGTATCGAAAGTACTCAATCATTAAATTATAAAGCATGGGAGTTTAGGTTTGATCCCAAACAACCTATCTCCCACCCTCAATTATTAAAAAAAAATCGTAATGGAAGTAAAACAAGTGATGCATAGAATAAATGACAAAAGGAAAATATTTTGTATACTGTCAGTAAAGTTTTTAAACTTCACAAGTAAGGTCAAGAGGTTGATAACTATCCTATAAGAATATAGTAAAATATTAAAAAAAAGATATAATACTAATGTCCGTTTATCAAATACTCACCCTAATAAAAATATGCATTTGATTGAATGCAAATATTGTCTTCAAACTAAGTTCTAATTGTTTAATTTAAATAAAAAAAGTTTAAAATTATCTTTTAGGGTGTGTTTAAAACATTTGATTTCATAACTATCAAGTTAACGTAATAGCAACTGAACTAATATTATATAATTAAACTTAATTATTATATGATGCACAAAAGTTAGAAATTCTAAGGTAGCATAGAATGGAGAATAGAATAAAAGGTACACGAAAACTAGCCCTATATGCAATGATGGAAATGATAAATCACGTTTCTTTGTAGCCCCTTCTTTTTTAATTTTAATTTTTAATGTTTGAAGTTTGAACCCTTCTTTTTTACGCAAATTATTGATTTTTTTCCCTCAAAAGCCTAAAACCCTCTCTTGCTTTGCTGGCTTTTCTAGTTTCCTTCTCTTCCATTTGAAGTTTGAACATCGAAGATTTCACTTTTTATATGCAAAAAGGGGCATTGAATTGTGACCAAACAAAAAACACAAGAAAAACGGGTTTCTCTCTCCCCCTTAATTAAAACACAATCTTGCTTAACTATTGAACTCAACTTTACCCTGATTTTGCTGCATTTTTTTCATACCATTCTTTGGCATTCCATGGTGAAAAAGGAGGGGGAATAAAAGAAATTTGTTAACAAACACAATAATTGTCTCCCAAACCTTATTTATATAATAATTATTCATTTTATATATCTCAACAATTTCATCTAATATCTTCAATCATCATATTCTAGAGATCCTTGTTCTAAGAGTCGGTTGCGTTTTCTTCCCTCTACAACAAAAAAAGTACAAATTAGTCCCTGTAATATTAGATCAAAGAACAAACTAGCCCTTCTATTAAAAAATTCATCCATTTCTCTTGTTAAATTGATTCATGTATGTTAGAATGAGGCACATCTGGTGTCAGTTATGCCAACTTTTAACAATAGAAATAGATAAAATTTTTAATAGAAAGGACTAATTTACTCTTTGATTTAATGTACAGAGATTAATTTGCCTATTTTTTTAAATAAAGGGATAAAATGTAATCTATTTCTTAATACAGGGACCTCTATTTTTTGCTTTTACGTATTTTACAATCACCTTGATCATTTTTATTTCTTTTGAACCTAAATTTAGATCCACTGTTAATTTTAATCTCAATCACTGCAATATCTAATGTCATAATTATAATAACTAGTTTTACTACTTTTGTTGTTTTTAATTTTATCAAAATCAATGGGGTCATTACATTATCTGCATTCTTTTTTCTTTCTCTAAGCATAAAATTTTGATCCATCAAATATGTTGTAATTTTTTCCCTAGTACAAAGGAGATTTCAAGTTGAGGATAGGGAAAAGGTTGCACATACTGAGATTCAAATCCCAAAGTTGGTAAATGTCATCTTCTAAAATATAGTTTCATGAACCAATTGAATTAAACTCCAAATCCAGTTGAATGTAACTCGTGTTGGGTTGAGTTGGAAGGATTTAGTGTCCATTGAGTAGAGTGTTGAGGGAGAGTGAAGTTTGTCCTTAGCTAAGAAGTCCAACTTAGCTCAACTTGGTTGTCCAAATAAAAAGAAATACAGTTTGACCAAAGGAAAAAAAGAAAAAAGAAAAAGGAAAACAAAATGGAAAGAGAGTAAAAGAAGGAAAGATGATGACATAAGAGAAATGGTGAGTGGTTGAAAAGGGCAAAGGAGGGGGGGGGGGAAGGGTTTGGTGATAGCCAATTGGACAATTTGCTATTTATAAAAAAACAAAGGCAGAGGACATCACATGAAGACCACATGGTTGGATCAGATAGCCGATGCTTTCTTAATCATTCATTCACTCCAATTTTTATTTTTATTCTCTGCAAATATTATTATTAATAATGGGAGATGTTTTGGTATAAATAAAACTTATTTGCTTTATTTTTCAATAAAAAAGTTTTATTCACCAAGCTGTAAAAATGTGAGTTTGGGGCTAATTCTGACTTTTTAAGGTCATTGTTTTCAGCAAAAGAATTCTGTCATTTACAATTACATCACTAAGCTATTAGGACAAGAATGCAACTGTAATGCGAACAGGGGGGAGGGCACAAAAGTAAATCCAGAAGGGCACAATAAATACAAGAGAAGAGAGAGAGAGCTTCACTTGAATTAAATGCTCTTGCCTGCCTTCACGCTTTTTTTTCTTAGTTTTTACACAACCTTTACTACGCTGAATGTCAAATATTTTGGTTCTTAATTTTGCAAATTTTATTAAGTATTGAAAAAGCTTTTAAGAAAGATTAAACGACATTTTTTTTGGCTTTGAAAGAGTCTAGGCCCAATAAGTGGGTACTAGGAAAATTTAAACTCTTTAATCCAATTAATTACATTTATAAAGTTTCTGGGCGGGCTCATTACAATTTTGAAAAAAAAAAAAAAAAAGGCTCATTCACTAATTTTTAATACCAATGTACAACCGTAATTATATCAGCCTGAATCTCCCAACCTTTTCCTTTTTTTTCTCTTTTTCATTTTTTGTCCCCTAAGATTTAACTTGTAATGGCAGATATTCCCAGATTTTTCATTCCATAAGTTAAAAGATATTCCCCGATTTTCTTTCCACAAGTTAAAAAGCTCAACTGGCCTTTGAATGTTCATCCCATCTTTACCAACCTTTTTGAAAAAAAAAAGTAAAACATTGATAATAGGGTCAGGCAACATGTCCAGACCAATAGGCCCAACTCCCTCGAACTAGATTATATATTAATATGAAAATAGTATCTAATTATATTTTGGAATAGTGTGTGTAATTTCGGGTCGGCCCGAGATCACCCCAAATGAATCTGGACAAAATTTCTTAAAAAGTTTCAGACTACAGCTCGGCCAAACCTACGGACACATGCACTTCGAAACAAAGAGGGCTGCAAATTATATACAAAACGTTACTAAAAAAAGTGAAAGAACAAAGAATAAAGCTGGTTCTCACATATTCTTTCAAAAGCTTCATCAAGCAGCAAACTTGGAAAAAAACCCTATGTTTATTCACACCTCATTAATATACATTGCTTCCAAAAGGGGAAAGCCAAAAAGAAAAAAGAGTTTAACTTCCAACATATGCAAGCTTTACATATATATAATATCTAGAAAGTGTAAGTTCAGAAATTGTTCACAAGAGAAATTCGGGATTTAACTCAATTGGTTTATACAACCGCTCTTAAAAAGTGACATCTAATAAACCCGTACGAGCACATAAGAGAGACTATGAAGAATGGGAAGACGAAAAATATACAAAATAATTGTAAAACAAGTGAATCAGAGAAAGATCACAAAGAAGAATTTGTCATACCGTACAATCAAACTTCAAAGGAAGAAAACTTTTCAATGACTGCTGTTTATCTTGATTTCTATAAGTTCTTCGATAGGTTGTCGGCATATGGGACATTTATTCGACTGAAGCCTCAATGTTTTAGCACATTCACTGCACAAACACTGGAACCAAAAAAAATTCTCGCAAGAATGATTTACTAGTTTGAAAAGTCATAATTTGAGAAAATAGACAAACAAATACATCCTAGCTTCTAATCAAAGATTTCGAAGTTTGCAAGTATAAATTAATCAAACCTTTTCACCATTACTAAATTGTTAAAAAAGGCAATTCAGCAACAATTTCAGACAATCTAAAATCTAAAAATTCTTCTATATTACCTGGACTCGAGGGCGATTACATGTTCAATTTATAATAAATAAAAAAAATAAACGTATTTGGAGAGTCTTTGCAAGATTATAACCCCATTGTAAATTTTAGTTCTGATATTTTCCATGGTAACCAATAAAGAAGCTCCAAATTCCAGACAAAATCAAAGTAAATTATTCCATCATCAATCATGACACTCTTTCTCATAAGTCATAGCTATAATGCATGAGCACCAACCATAAAAGATGATCCTCTTAGAGGGTATGATGGTAAAGTGAATGCCATGTGGAACCCACATAATGGCAGAACAATAATATGTAACTTATTAAGTAAATGATGTGTCTGATCCTACACAACATCCAAGAGTGGCAAACACTAATGCTTGAGCTTGTTTCCATGTTATTTTAATCTATGTTACTCAGATTGAGACGTGAATGTTAGACATGGATGCGCCAGACACAGATATGTTTAAATTTTTTCAAGATTTCCATGTGTTTGGAGGATTTATGAAGGATTATATCCTTGTCCCAATGTCCAAATAAGCATTGGTATTTCAAGAAAAAAGAAGAGTCCGGCAACATAGATTTTAATCACACTATTCCAAGAGTTCATAAGTGCCAATTTCAAACTATTATATCAGGCTGATTAGCATGCATTATATTCAAGGAATATGGGGAATTCTTACCATGTGGCGGCAAGGTAGGACCGCAGTATCCTTGGGTTCGGTCATGCAGATAACACACTCTTTCCCCGGGTCACTATCATCAAAGCCTTCTGCTGCTGCTGAGCTTCCTATTCCATAAATCTCGCGTAGTTCATAGCGGACTCCATCAACCCATAATATCTGCCGTATCACTTTTGCTTGGAAAGAGTTACCATTCTTCTCTAAAATGGCTTGAGTAATTTGCATGTGGGCTGATGTACTTTGTGTGGGATCATCAACATGTTCATCAGATGAATGCGGCAGCATACATGTTTCAGCAGAAATTACAAGAGGGAAAACATCCTCCCCTGGTGATGGTTTCGAGAGATCATCCAATTCAAAGAAACCTAAGTCAATTCCTGTCCCAGGAGGCTGCTGGAATCTCTGGCCAAGTCCCTTCTGAAATGGGACTCTCACAGGCTCGAAGGCTTCAGGAAATACGGGAACAAATCTACAGTTCAACTCTTCCTTGGCAAAGTAGAAAATGGTGATACTGTAAATCAGAAAACAACACGATTAGATAAAAGCATTGAATGAAGTTCGCATACCTTATCAGACAAGTACCAAACATTAATTACACAGTTACCTGGAAAGCTTTACATCTATTCACCCTAGAATTATGTCAAGCATAATTGAGCCAACAACTTAGTTGCTTTTGACAAACTTAATTCAGCTTCTGTGATATTTGAGAGCAAAATTGGCTTTAAAAATGCCAAAAATTACAAAGAACTGTATCACTAGTCCATACAAAACCAATACCTTTGATATCATATTACTTGCTTGGCAAGGCAGTGAATTATTGTAACCGACTGTTCTCTTTTCTTCATATGCAGATAACTAAGGAACAGTGTAAGTGAAGGTCTGAACTTAATAAAAAAAATGAATGAACCAATCCAAATAAAGAATTGAATTATTATTCCTTTGAATCAGGATATCACAGTCTACAGCTTAACAAAATTCTATTATAATCCAATTTTAAGAAATTTCCCTCCATAGAACTTTGAGAAACGTTAACCTTAAAAATCTCTATAACAGAAGGCTTTTTGGTATCAATTATATATTCACATTAAAAAATTGCTTCAAAAGCAAGAAAAAAATCCGTAAGAGAAACCCAGAAGGTATTTATCTCAACCCCAATCAAAACAGTGGTTGCAAAGTCAATATGCCACTGAATCCCTCAAACAAAGAATCAGACATGCCTGAAAACAGAAGAAGGGAGAACTCTTTACAAGTCCAAGGAAATTAATGGCAGCTTATAAAGCCATGAAAGAAACTTCCAAGAAGCAAATTTTCAACATCTAGTTCTTTATCTAGGTATAGTAAAAACTTTAAAGATGAAGAGCAGATTTTAAAAAGGAAAGACTTTATGGGGGAAAAATGATGGGAAAAAAAAAACTATAAGCAAAAATTAACATTAAAACAACCTGCCGTTCTTTTGAATTCTAGGATGTAAAGTTCCAATACAAGTGCTACCATCCTATCCCTACCTCTTCTCATCAATGTTGAGCAAATGATGCAGTTTATTCAAAAGGTTCCATGGACAAATAGCCGGTTCTATGGTAGTAAAGGAACTAAGAGATTGTGAAAAGAAGTCAAGGCATCTATCCTAAGTGTGCCAACATTTGTGAAAATCATTTCAAACTTACAAGCACTAGCAGACCATAAAGGGGCAGTTCTTTAATAAAACATATGACTAAGCCAATGCAGGTTACCTAATGTCATTCAGCTTGCATGGCGCAATCTATGCAAGTTCAGAAGTTTAAAACATCAAGTCATTGACTTCACAGGCAACAGCATAATAGCATTATGATCCACTGTTCAGCTAGCAAAAGCTTAACCAATAATACATTCCAGGAAACCAGAACTTAAAATGCTGGGTTATCCTAAATTTCTGTGAAGCATAAAATGTAAAAGGTGATAGAAAAGGTAGGTGCCAATATCAGCAAGACATGATCTAATACCGTAAGGCTACATCGTAATGGACAAGAAGATACATCACAGCCATAGTCCTGGAAACTGGACTAGCCACATGTGCTTGCTGAACTAGAGAGCTCTCTCTGTTAATCATCGCCCTTCACTGTTAAGTTCCCAGGTTCAATTCCAAAACATATTTGTAAAGATTTTTCAGCAGATTTCAGATTCTGATAGTGACATTGGACTTCTGATTTTGGAGATCTTATATGGTTTAAGATCCTTGCAATCTTTATCTAAAAGATTGAAGGGTCTCATCTTGCAACCATCAGGCTTCATTGCTCAAGGAGAGCCTAGAGTATGTCAAATGTGACAATCTCTTTATGGTTTAAAGCAATTCCCAAGAGCTTGGTTTGGATAGTTCAGTGTTGTTATCCAGCTATTCAGAATGAAAAGGAGTGAAGCAGATCACTCAATCTTCTATCGTCATAACACTCATGAAAAATGTATCTATTTGATAGTTAATATGGATGATATTGCCATCACAAGTGATAATCATGAAGGGATAGAGCAACGTAAGTAACATCTTTTTGGTCACTTTCAAACAAAAGACTTGGGGAAGTTGAAATACTTTTTTGGGCATTAACGTAGCACAACCAAACACAGGCATTGTTATTTCCCAGGGAAGGTATGCATTGGACATACCGGAAGAAATAGGGATGCTGGATTTTAAACTTATTGAGACACCGATGGATCCTAATGTTAAATTTGTTACAGGACAGGATGAGCCACTAAAGGATCCTAGTCAATATCGAAGGTTGATTGGGAAATTGAACTATCTTATCATCACAATTCTTTTCCAGTAAGTGTGGTAAGTCAATTTCTGCAAGCTCCATGTGATAGCCATTGGAATGCAATGATGTGCATCCTCTGATACATCAAACATGCTCCTAGACAAGGTTTGTTATACAAAGATAAAGGAAATACACAAGTCATTGGGTATTTAGATGCTAACTGGGCAGAATGTGTCTTCATTGGAAGGAATCTAATATCATGAAAAAGTAAAAAGCAAGATGTTGTGGCAAGGTCGAGTGCAGATGTAGAGTATCAAGTAATGACCTTAGTCACTTGTGAACTTATCTAGTTGAAACAACTTCTTCAGGAATTTCGATGTGAAACTAACAGCCCAATGAAGTTGGTATGTGATAATCAAGCTGCTCTACATATTGCTACAAATCCAGTGTTTCATGAAAGGACAAAAAGCATAGAGATAAATTGTTACTTTGTCAAACAAAAGATCGAGCCAAAGTGTATTGCCATGAGTTTTGTCAATTCTAATAATCAACTAGCTGATATTCTCACTAAAGCTCTTAGGAAATCTCGAATTGAGTATATAAGTAACAAGTTAGGAGCCAAGCTAGGAGCATATTATCTATACGCTCCAGCTTGAGGGGGAGTGTTAGAATATACTTGCTGTAACTTAGGGATTTAAATCTTTATCTTTCTTATTTTGTTTACTCTTAGATAGTATAAATACCCTCTAAGCGTGAGAGATAACTAAGCTGATTTTTCCAGATTATTTCTCTCCTATTTCTCCTTTCCTTTCTCCCTTTTCTTCTTTCTTTTTTCTCACAGCAGCAGCCACCTCCCATGGCAACAGCTTCTCTCCCTCTTCTTTCTTTTCTTCTCAATTTTGCATACTATTTGTATGGTCTATTTTCCAAAAGAACAAATTTTTTGATATACTTACAAAAGGAGTTGCTAACATTCAAGAAGCTAGTGTGTTACATGTCAATTAATTATTATTAGATTAATTTATTATTCTATTAGGCGATTTTATTTATGAGTATTTTATATCTTTTAAGAGATTTTTTTAATTAAAAGTATTTTAGAGAGATATTAGGAGTCTTTCTTTATTTAGAGTCTTTATTTTGGTCTCCTTAGCTTATAAGTCATTTATTCAAATAAGTAGACTTATGTAACCTCTATTTAAGAGGCCAATTGTACCAACAAAATTAAAGTCAGATTAAACCAATTTTTACGAGATTTAAGATTCTCTCTAACAAATCAAGTCTTAAGGTTTGGAATTCCCTTCAACGAGTTTCACTTGTTCAACATAGGTCATTCGCAAGGAGGAGGTAAAAATCAGGGAAAGAGCCCTGACAAGACAGACAGATCATTCGGTTTCAAGATCCATCAGTCAGGACAGTAACATAGCGAACAAGAGGGGAATTTTCAATTCTTTTTCCTGACTTGTGGGGAAATGTCACATAACTTAGATTCAGATAATCTTATTAGAATTTAGATGCATAAGATCTTATCTGGATTAAGATCGTTGCAATCTTATCTGGATGATTATCTAATTTCTTTTTATCAAGCAATTTTGTTTATATGCAGGTTCTTAAGAGGTTTAAGGGTCCTATATGAACGACCTTTTTTAAAGTTGAAAGCAGATTTGTCAGGTTGTTCACAGAGTTTATTTAAAGGGCTGTAATTCATACATTTGATTAATGTTATGAAATAATGGCAGTGCTTGTTTTTCTATCCCATAAAGGATTAGACATTTCAATCGCCAACCCTAAGGATGAAGAGAACTTTGCAAGGACTTTCAAGAGTAAGCCTATCAATTACAGTCCACATTCACTAATATAGCTTTCATAGTTCCTAATGCATATATGATAAGGATACTCACAGTTTGATCAGTTAAAGCTAGAAAAGCAATAACCAAATGCACAATCCCGAACTCAAATAAGAAAGCTCATCTGCTCATAAAAATGTGAATTGTATCATGACTCAACTAGATTGCTAATCCTAGCAGCAAAAATGCTTCTAAATAGTATAAGGACTAGCTGCTGCTGCATTAAGATTTTAATCCTTCAGATTTGGTAGGTTCATGGTATCACGGTCAAACGCAATGAAGTTACAAGCACTATTTTGGAATCCATATAACATCCAAACCCTATTACATTATCTAATTCTCTATCTTTCTTTAATCATTTAATGACCAAAGAACAGTTTTTTATAATTTCAATTTGGTTTTTCATATCAAACTAGCTACACTAACATCGGGTTTGATTAGGATTACATTTTGTTTTCTCCATTGGTTATGTACTCATGCTTTCAAATAAATATTTCAACTATCATTTATTTGATTTTTTTTTCATCCAAAAATAAAGTAATAACCCTTAAACTAAACCCATCTTTACTTTTTCCTCTAAAAAGAAGAACTTGAACCAGACCCAAAATTAAGCAACAAAAGTAAATAATTTTTTGAAAAAAATTACCTGCCATCAAACAAAGCATCAAAAACGAAAGAAACCAAGTGATGATCGGGATTCTGCTCGTCTACTTCCAGCTTCAACGTATCCTTGTGCACGTTCACATCATTCCTCACTTTCTTGGCGTTATAATGCTCCACATAAGGAGGTGGCGGCTGAGGCGGCGGCGCCGCCACGGCATGAGCACGAATCGGGGGCCAGGCACTAGCCTGGTTGGCGAAATATGGAGGATATTGAATAGGGTAACGACCCATGACAGGGTTTGAGTAACAGCAGGCGTTGTAGGGTGGGGAACAGTAGTAATTGTTGGGAATTGGAGGCGGTGGGGGTGGAGGATGCGCAGGATAAGGGTGGCTAGTAGAAGGCTGGGATGGCGGTGGAGGTGGCGGAGGAGGAAGGGAAGTGGGTTCTTGGGGATAATAGAAAGGTGGAGGAGGTGGAGGGCCATGAAGGTAAGCTTGGTTTCTCCTCCGGTTGCTATTGCTTGTGTTGCTCCATGAGATTCCCATGTTTGGAGAGAAAGAAAGTGAAAGGGAAAAAGGGAAAATTTTCCAAGAAAATGGACAGTCAAGGAAGAGAGTTGCTTTTATTTCTTTGTTTGGTGAAACCAATGAAAGTTCCAAACACAATTCATTATTGACTTTCTGGCTTTGAAGTCTGTGTTTAAATTTCTATTTTTCTGTAATAATAAAAATTTTATTACAATTGTATTAGACTTTGAATACATTTTAGAACTCTGGCTTGATAGGTCTAATTTAATTTGGGTGGGATTTAAACAATGATTTTTCTATTTTAATTTAATTTAATTTGACTTGAATTCAATTTAAATAATAAAATGTATTTTAAATTGAATTTTAATTTTAAAATGTATAAAATAATAATTAAAATATTTTTAAATAATAAAACGAGTATTTTTTACTAACTCAATTGACCCGAAAATTGACCTGAGTTTGAAAATTATTTTAGAACCAAGCCTTCACCCATTGACATCTCTAACTTTGAGTTCTAAATTCTATTTTTATATAATTATTGGTCAAATTTAGAGATGGTGAAAAATCTAACTAAATGTATTTCGACTTAATCTGATATTATAAAATCCACTTTTTAGATTAGATTTAAGAGCGAGCCTAAATCTCCAATTAATTGGATAGATTTGTTTTTAAGAAAAATTCGTCCCGCCCCACCTTGTCCTAAGATAATTATCAAAATACCCTTTAACATATAATAGAGTTAAATATAAAATTAGTATCTGAACTTGTCCACTTCTTTCATATTGGTACAGCTTTTTTTGTCCCAGATTAATACCCGAACTTTTTTCTGTTAACTAATTTGGTATTTTTTTAACATCGTTAAGTCTGGAACAAGTGACGGTGCCAGATAATAACATATGTTATTAGTGACATCATGATGTTGTCATCGTCTAAAAATTAAATTAAAAATTATTAATAATTTAAAATATATACAAAAATAATAAAAATATATTGCACCGTTTCTTTTCTTTCTCGATTTTTCTTCTTTCATTTCCCCGATTTGTCCTCATCTTATTCTTTTCTCCTTCTTCCTCCCATAGCCCACCTTAGATCCCATTGATGTAGTTTCTTGTAAGCAAACAAAATTGTTGCACATTGGGGTCCCAATTTCAAATTTGAGGGGTTTTTTTTTTTTGTTTCTTGATATTCTAATTGGTTTCTATTTCAAGTATTCATTTTATTATTTTATTTGTTTGTATATCTATATGTTATCTTGAATCAATGTATTACTGTGTTATTGATGAATGTTCTTTAATTTTTTAAATTTATTTGCAAAATCTTATAAATTCTTAGAAAATGCTCTCTTTTAACATGAAAAAGCTCTGGATGAAAATAAAATCGATAAAAACTCAAGTTGAACACATCCAACTCAAATAGAAAACAAATAATAAAAACTCTTGTAACACAAATAAATGAAGCAGGAGATGAAAGACGGTGCAAGCAAAGGGAAATGGAATAAATTTATGGAGATAATTTAGAAAATCTAAGAAAGTTTTTATTTATTTATTATTTTCATGTATTTTTTAGATTTTTAAAATAAATTATGATATTTAAAATCTTTTATTGATTTTTAATATATTTTTAAATTGTGACATCAATGACACATATTGTTTTCTGGTACTAAAAAAGTTCCGTTACCAATTTAAGACAAAAATGTTTTTAAGTACCAATCTAGAAGAATTGAACAAATTCAGGTACTGATTTTATATTTCACCCTATATAATACTAATTTTCTTTACCCATGCATTGTATGTATTAAGAAGAAGTTTAATCGGGCTGAATTAAGGTCTGGATCCAAAAAAGTTTTAAGCTTAGGCTCGTTTTCGACTTGGCTTAGCTTGTCCAAAATGTTCATTTTACTGTTAAAAAAATAATAAAATATTAAAAATATATTTTTAATTGATATTTTATATATTTTTATAATTAAATTTAAAATTTAAAAAAAATTACTATTTAAATTGAATTCGAGCCGACCGAACTGGTCCAAAGTACAAAATACTTGTCCAAACCTAACTCAAATTAAATCAGGAGAGCTAATCGGCCCATAGATAGGTCTAATATTAATTAAATTATATATCATTATTTCTTAATTTTTTCATAAATTTCTTAATAATATAGTTATAAATTTAAAACATAATAAAATATAAGTTCAATTTTAAAAGCATAATAATTGATATTAGATTAAATTTAAATAAACCTAAAGTTTTCATAAAAAAATATTTTACTTGATTTTCACAGTTAATTTTTTTTTAATAATATCACTATAAGTTCTGATCATATGCGTTCTTTTTAACACAATATTTAGAACTACCCAAAACTCTTTCGCGACTCATAAATAGGAGGATAATGCGCTTCAGCGCACTCAAACTCATGTTTTCCTACATTGGCAATAATGCCTATGCCAATAGACCTAAGACTCAATCAACAAATTTTTTTTAAATCTTTTCCATTCCAATTGAGTCTTAACTTTATTGACATTAATATTGTTGCCAGTGTAAGAGAATATGAGTTCGAGTGCGCTAATTTGTATTATCTTCCTATTTAAAAGTTGAGGATGAGCTATGGGTAGTTCTAAGCATCGTATTAAAACTTTTAAACCTTTTTATTAAAAAAAAATTGTGAAGCTTTTATCCTTTTTTGAATTGTTTTTATGTATTTTCTTTTTTGAAAAGCTTTTTTGTAATTTTGGAATTACAATATTTGTTTTATGATTTTGTCAAATTTTGAATATTTAGGAATTTTAAATAAATTGTTGTGATATATAAAATAAAATAAAATTTAAATAAATTGTTGTGATATACAAAGTAAAATAGTGTCACATCAAGAACGAAATAATAAGATTTATATTACTCCAAATAAAAAAAAGTAGGAGTCAAAGTAGATAAAGGTGTAAGTATCAAAGGCTAAATGTATTTTTATACTTATAAATATAAAGGATAAATATCAAGTTTATACATGAACTTCGTTTCAATGTGCAGAACTTTAATTTTGTGCAATTATATGCATGGACTTAAATTGTGGTTCATATGTATACATGAAACTTTGATTTTGATTCAATTGTACAAACTTAAAGAAATGAATAAGTATAATAGTCTGTGTATGCAATATCAACATAAAATGAAGCTAATTTGATAATATTGTTAGTGATTTTGAAAATTGAATCATTCAAAAGTTCATTTATAAAATTGCACAAAATCAAAGTTATCAAAGTTCATGTATAATTTTGATATTTATCCTAAATAAAACATTAAAATTAACATTTAATAGTACAATTTTAACAAATGAATCATTTTACTCTTACATTTAATGTACAAGAATTAATTTGTCTATTTTTTAATAAATATACCAAAATGCAATCTAAAATATAGTACAAGAACTACAATCATACTTGGTATTATAAATTTGAATAATTTAAAAAAAAAAAAAATTGGTGCATATAAAACAAAACCAAGAGTCCACAAAGGTATAACCTAAAACACCTAGAGGAGGTTGTTCAAACAAAAGTAAAATGTCTCCATTACTGCGATTCAATTTTGCAAGAAAATCTGCAACTTCAATATCTTCTTTGAGCACATGTTGGATGCGCCATTTTACTGTCCTTTCCAAGAATTGGTGTATACGCCTTGCCAAAGCTGAATTAGAGTTTCTTGAGTTGTTAACTTGAATAATCTGAAATGCTTCCTTATAATTTGTACTAATCAACACCCTATTAAATCATTGTTTCAACAGAAAAGACAAGCCCTCAAAAATACCCCATAGATCAAACTCCAATACTGGACATACTCCCAGAAACTTATTGAATCCTAAGATCCAATTCCCTTTCATGTCACGCATAACCCCCTTGCAATAGCAGAACCCGAGTCCACTTGTACCACGCCATCCGTGTTTAATTGAATCCAATTACCTGTTTATATCTGGTGGGAATTCGTTGTCATGTCCACCTTACCCATAGAGACATACTACGTAGCCCAACTATATAACGCTATAATCACTTCGTCAACACTCCACGAGACTCCTTGAAACACATGTAAATTCCAATTTTTCCAAATATGCCAAGCGATTAACCCAAAAATACAAGACCAATCCACCTCCCCAAACCAAATCCACAATTAATTCTGCAAATTAGCCACAAGCCATACTCTCAAATCTCCAAAGAAAAACCATCTATGCTTATCTTTAAGAATCACTTGTAACCAAATATCTTTAGTTGCTCTACAATATCTGATAACATGTAAAACATCCTCAGATTCGAGACCACAAAATCCACATGAATTGATGCTCACTATTCGCCTCCTCACGTGCTTGACATTAGTAAGAAGTCGTTCTTTAAACACTATTCAAATGAAGAATCTAACTCATTGTAGACCCTAAAGTTTCCGTTTATGAAGATGTATTGTGACAACCAGGCAGCTGTCAGCATAGCACATAATCCTGTGCATCACGATCGCACCAAACATGTGGATCTACTAGACAACAAGTTGCAGACGTGTTAACTAAAAGTTTAAATAGAAACATGTTTGAGGAACTTATTGACAAGCTGAGTTTGATAAACATCTACACTCCAGCTTGAGGGGGAGTGTTGGAATTCCCAAGATTAAGGATAAAAAACTTACCTTACTATTAGGAGATCTCTTGTAAATAGAAATTAATCTTAGTTACTTATTTTTAAGAAGTTACTATTTTTTAGGGATTGTTTCCTTGATTGTGTTAATTCCTCTCTTTATAACTGTAAGCTAATTAGCAGAAATAGTGTATCAATCTTTTCTCTAAAATTCTACACATGATGTTCCTTTCGACATTGAATCCAACCTGCTCTTGTGCGATAATCATAGGAAAAACTACTTTAAAATGATTAGTGATGATTTTCATCTTAGTTTGTAAAGGATTGAACAAAAGTTGATTGGCTGAAACTGGAAAAAGCTTTAAGGATTATGAACCTTGGGAATAAGAACAATTAAAGTGTTATTCAAATCCGGATCAATAGCTTTCTCGGCAGAAACCAACTTTACCCAATTACAAACTGTGGTCCTAATATGTTCCCATTTATTCTGAAAGAATAAAGCGTGGAACCCATCACTTCCCGGAGCTTTAAGTGAAGCCATATCAAAGAGCACAATTCTCAAGCTTAGAAAACGCATTAGATGGATGTCCCTTCATAAGTTTAGGAGCTTCCCCATATAGCCTCTGAAAAAATTTAATCGCTTCAACCTATAGAGCCTCCTCTTCAAAAATCCACTCCCAATTATTATTCCTCAAAGTAGTAATCCTATTATTCTTTCTCCTTTAGATTGTATGCCTATAGAAAAGTTTGGTATTCCGATCACCCAAGACTAACCAATCACATTTTGCTTTTTGACTTCAAAAAAGTCCCTCATAATGAAGGACGCTCTCCAAGTCTTCCCCCACCTCCATCTCTTGCTAAATTAACTAATCAGAATCTGACCTCTCCCTTGCCTTCTTAATGCCAGAAAGTTTTTGTAACAATTGCCTTTTATAATATCCAATGTGACCGTAGACAGACTTATTCTAATTTTTAATACTGGAATTAAACTGAGCAATAGAGGGAGTTATATCCCCATTATAACTCCAATTATTCTTACCAAACTCCAAAAAATTTGGATGTTGAGTCCATCTAGCAAGAAACCTGAAAAGTCTCCCTCTAGGTAGGTTAACTTTCGATCTAAGAGAAATGGGGAGAGGCCTCTGTTCAGACTTACTTCTGAGAAGGTGGGACACCAAACAATGCGGAAAGGCTTCAATCCAAGCATTATTACCTATTACTCTGTCAAGATGCTCATGAGCCCCACCTCTATGCCAAGTGAATGAGGGGCCTCTATAACCCAAATCATAAAGGTCAGTTGAATCCATAAAATCCCCAAAATAAGGACACTTTCTCCTATGATTCCGCCCACCCTTCTTTTTACTAGAAGAGAGAATGACATTAAAATCACCAATAGCCATCCATGGTACAGAAACATCAGACATGGTTGCTTTTAAACCCTCCCAAAGAAGTTTTCTCTTCCGTCTATCTAGACTCCCATAAACAAAAGAGATAAAGACAGAAGATTTCATTACATTGAAGATGACCCAGACCAATAAAAATTGTGGATGATTCTAGATAATCTCAACTTGTATTGAATCTTTCCAACCAACCCAAATACCACTAGAAAAACCAATAGCTTCCATCCGAAGCGAGAACTGAAAACCCAACTTGGCAACGATACAATCTGCTTTACTTCCACTAGCTCTAGTCTCTAACAATCCCATTATATCAAGCTTAAACTCTCTATTATACTCGCGAAAAATTCGAGGAACTTGCTATTCGCGCAACCCTGACTGTAAGGCCCAATTTTTAAAAAAACTCGGAGCCCAATGCAGCCCATCCATTTACAATAACAAAAAAGAATAAAAGGCCCAAAACAAGGTGGCCCAAACCCAAAGAAGACCCTAGGTCAGGCAGAAGCCCTCGCGCCGCACGTCTCGCTAGCACGCCCCCACGCCGCACGGCTCCTCTCCGCTTTGTGCGCGACCACGGCGTTGTACCTGCGAAAGAAAAGGAAAAGAAATAGGGAGAGTTCTAATCTTTGAGGGGGCTTCGGGATAAGACTATAAAAGCCGAAATAAACAGTGTAAAAAGGGGTTTTTTTTTTTTGGAGAGATACGAAAAAATACTTACAACAAAAAAAGTTCAAAGAAATACAGAGAAAAAGAGCAAAGGTTCCCTTTTTTTCTTTTTTTTTTCGTGTTGTTTATTTTTTTCCCCTTTTTCGAATCTTTTTTTGAGGTTTTCTGTTTTTAAAAAAAGTATCGTACTTTTTCAAAAAAAAAAAAACTTACTTTTTCAATTTCGCCACTGCAGCACGGTGGCATGACGGCAACAGACATTACGACTGTCTGCGACGGACGACGTTGGCCGGCTTCCCATCGGTGGGAGAGGGGATTTGAGAGAGTTTTCTCGATTTTTTTTGAAGAGAAAGGATAAAATGATTTTTTGGAAGAGTTTTGGCTTTTTATAGCTACACTAAACGGCGCCGTTTTGATAAGTGGGTTCAGAGGCCAAAACGACGTCGTTTTGGGCCTCTGACCCGCGACCCGACCCGCACAGGGGCTAAGATCCGCGTGTTTTACTTTGGAGGGGCTAATTGCGCGTTTAGCCCCTCCGCTTTTTCTTGGTTCTAGAATCAGGTTTTTCTTATTCATGATTCGGCCCCAATAGTTCGCTTCTGTTTTCAATTAAGTCCTCAGTTGAGCGCTGCGTTTTACAGGGTGGGGTTTATTGCCCTTTTGGTCCCTCTAAGTTGCGCGCGCGTTACAATTTACTCCTTTATCATTATCTGTTTTTAAATCATTTTTATATTCGGTTTTAACCCAATTTAGTCCCTTTTAGTTATTTTGTTATTTTATCATTAAATTAATTTTTTATCATCGGTATACGTATATATCCTTATTTACTTTAATTTCTTTTTATTCGATTATATCCACTATTTTATTGTTATCAAACATTTTTACTATTTTATTAATACTATTATTTTCTTATTTTCTTATTTATTATTATTATTATTATATACATATTCTTGTTTGCTTTAATTCTTTTAATTATATATTATTGTTTTTATGGTTTTTAGTATTATTTTAATTATTATTATAGTTATCATTAATATCACTTTTATTTTGTTTTTTAATGCTAATATTCGATATTATTATTATTTTCTCATTGGTTTTTTACTTATTGTTTTACTATCCTATTATCACATTTATATTGTAGTGTTGTATTTATTTATTTTTACTATATTTATTAGTTGTATTAGTAGTATTATTATTACTAGCTGTTTTATTTATCACATATTTTTCTTCACCGTAATATTATTATTTTTTCGCCTTTTGTATATACTATTCCCCCTTATTATCATCGTGTTCATATTTCAAGGTTTTTGCCTTTGCTTTTTTAAAAAAAAATTCATAAAAATGGGCTTTTACGAAGGTAATATTTCGTATTTAGAAGTCTGAGAAATCGTGCCCAATCGTGCTGGGTTTCGATTTTTCGTTCGTCTAGATCACTAAATATCCTTTAAAGATCTTGATCATATTTTTGGAAATAAGGCAATGTTTCGTGTTTGGAAGTTCAAGAAATTCGTGCCCAATCGTGCTGGGTTTCGATTTTCTGTTCATCTAAACAACGAGATATCCTTCACAGATTTTTTAGTCATATTTCTTAAATAAGGGCAATATTTCATGATTAGAAATCCAAAGAATCGTACCAAATCGTGCTGGGTTTCGGTTTTAGTTTAGCCAAATAGTGAAATACCCTTTTCAAATTGCACTACATGTATTTTGGAAATCATAAAATGATCTTGGGATCGAGAGTTTGAAGCATCGTGTCCTATCGTGCTGGACATGATATTTCAGCTTTTCGGAACAAGAGAGTTTTGATGTCCAATACGAGTCATCCAAACATTTTTCCATACTTTACAATATCTTCTAGTTTTTGATATTAAGGACATTAATCAATCAATACGGTACCAATTTTGGGCGTTGTGAGGGTGCTAATCCTTCCTCGTGCGTAACCAACTCTCGAGCCCGCTTTTCTTAAAATTCGTGACCAAAACGTTTTCAAAAGTGGCCCAATCACACTTCAAAAAGATTGGTGGCGACTCCATTTTTCTTTTAAAAGTCGGCCCGCTTTTCCAAACAAAAAATGGTTCAAACGACTTGGCGACTCCACTGGGGACCAATAAGAGAGTCAAGTAGTAAAATTGGTTGATTAATGTTCTTTTATCAAAAATATTTTTTCTTTTCGTTTTTCCATTTGCATGAGTTTGTGTCGCGTCAAATATTTGTTTTGGGTTTGAAACACATAAGATACCTCTGCATTCATGTTACATGACCGTGTGGTCACATCCTTTAAGTGGGAGCGAAACTATGCCTTCGTGAGGTTTTCACCTCCGCATGGGCTAGGGGACCGCTTCCGTGATACATCCGTACTTATGGTTCCGTGAGGTTTTCACCTCCGCATAGCCATAGGAAAATGTATTCCCCTAAACCGAACTCGATCTATATGAGCCTATAATGGGTGAGGATTGAGGAATCTGCTGGTTCAGGTACCCTTTTCTTTCTTTAGAACCAAACCACATATAGTGAACCTTAAGAGCCCACCCTAGGTAGAGCAATGCTAAACCTTAGTGGCTACCTATGTAGTGGTTAGACATTTTTTCACTTGCTTTGGTTACTTTTATGTGATACTAACTTGCTTTATTTTGGTCATATTTGCATGTCATTTCGTACTTAAAAGGCGTCGATTCTGTTTTAATTACTAAGTTAGAATACTTGTTATGGGGACAGATTCCTTGATAAAGTAGAGGATAATGGGGCCGTGCATGTATATGGTCGAGAAGACACTGACTTGAGAAGGGGATAGCCTAATCAAGGCTACACATCGAATTGTTGGACTTCACTCGCATCGCATGTGACGCAGAATGAGCTCCAAGAACTAAGAGATATATGGGTGGTTGGGATGAAGCAACTAGGCAACTGTTCTACATTAATTATGGTGATCTACCTTACTTACTCGACATCGAGTGGACAAACACTTGTTTGGGCTATGACTCAATATTGGAATCCCGCTTATAATTGTTTTTACGTTTGGGAAGTAGACTTGGTGCCTCTGGTGGAGGAATATCTGACTTGCTTGCATCAAAGGGCTCGGTCGACAACATTTACTTGGTACGCCATCGCACCGACTTTTGTAAAGAAGTGATGAGTATTACTAGGATGAGCGAACGATTGGGTCATGACACGAATTCAGAAGGGTGAAGGGAAATGCATTCCTTGGGTAAGCTTGAGGGACCTGATGGCGGCACACCCGGATATGAAGAGGAAAGTCGACATTTTTGCCTTAAGTATCTATGGTTTGGTAATTTTTCCCAAGGCTTTGAGGCATGTAGACGAAGCAGTTATTGATTTGTTCGACCGTCTTGACAAAGGGGTTACGCCGGTACCAGCAATTCTCGTCGAAACATTTAGATCTTTGAACTCGTGCCGGAGAGCAGGTGAGGGAAGATTCATGGGATGCGCACAACTATTGTTGGGGTGGTTCCATAGCCATTTCTGGAAAGTAGATAGAAATTCTTGTTGGGTCTTTTTACGAATTACTCCCCATTAAAAGAGTTGGCCACCGCGCCTAGGAGAGAGGACATAGCAGAAGAGAACTGGATCGCTTCTTCAGAATCTTCAGGAAAAAGATGTGGAATGGAGAGCTCCTTGGTTCATTCTCGATGAAATTCTCTACCGGTGTGGGAGTTATGATTGGGTGCCTCTTTTAGGGATCTGGGAAGCTGTTGGGTATGCTCCTTTGCTCGTGCTAAGGCAATACCAATCGAGACATTTTATACCGGTAATGCATGGGTTAGCTCAGTTTGAATTTTCGTATAGTGGGAATAATTATAAGAAAAGAGTTCGAGAAGTTTCTGATGCGTGGAAGTAGATTCACCGAATGAAAAGAGTTGCGATAAATCTAATGGTAACCTCGAATATAACACATGGCGGAGCGGGAGAGTGAACGATAATATCCTATGCAAGCGCGAGTGCTTCTTTCGATCGATAGAAGAATACCGCAAGTAGTCCTTCGAGTTGGAGATCTGAAGGGACTTTAAAAGTAAAAATTAGAGTTAGGAAAAAGATAGAACAACCGGAAGGGAAAAATGAATCGATGTTAGATATTGATATCTAGAAATCGAGGTGAGAAGTCGAGGAAAGGAAAAGGAAGGTCAAGAAGATTTGGATAGCTCAAGACCGATTACAAGAAGTTGCATCTATAGATGAGGATCTTTGGTGGGTAAAACCTCGAACAATGGCGTCAAGAAGTTCAGGAGGAGAAGACCAAGGTTGACCAGTGGAAGAAGAGATTTCATGGGGTTCAAGCACAAAAGGAAGCCCTAAAAAGACGGTGAGGGAGAGCCAAAGCGAAAATAAGATGCTAAGGGCTCGAGTAGCAGAATTAGAGAAGGCATTGAGTCAAAGTCACAACTCTACGGCGAAGTTGGAATCAAGCCTAGGCCAGATTGAATAATTGAAGGAAAGGTGGTGGAACTCAAAGCAGTCTTTGCAAAGCAGTGAGCTCGGATCCAACTATTAGAGGCGATAACCAATGAGGAAAGAACAACTTCAACGATCTCGTAACCAAGTCGAGAAAGAGATTACCTTATGGGCAAAGTCATGGTTCGAGATCGAGAGGTGGCCGATCATCTACAAACCCTAGCAGTTCAGGCTGATGTGTTAAGTATATTTTACGAGTCAAAGTCAGACCAGGGTCGAGAGCTAGCTTCACTTCTTGAGAAAGTCAAAACTTTGGGCATAAGGGCTAGGTCGTATATGTGACTTTGTTTTATGTAAACGATTTTGTCTTTTTCAATAAGTATTCCAAAAGAAATTGAATCAGAATCGACTCCTTTTATTTTTGCATTCATTCATTTGCATTACATTTCATACATTGGCATTGCATCACAACATTTGCATTAAATATTATAAGACAACCCTATTAACTAGAGGCCATCCTATAGTTATCTTGGAACACCGCTATTACACTCGGAAAAAGACGAGAGCAATGGATCAAAGGATAGAAAAGTTGGAGCAGATGCAGAAAGAGATGCAAGACCAACTACGTGCTCGGATGCAAGAGCGATTAGCCAAGATCCAACAGATATGAAGGATCAAATCTGGAATCTCGAGAGAAGCATGATGAGCCACCTAACACGCTTGTTGACCGAGGGCTGAAACGGAAAAAGGCCTATGGTCGATCTGGGAAAAGATAATAAAGATTTTACTTGCACTCCGGGCCTGGCCCCGATAAGTTCCCAAGTGCAACCACCAAGAGTGTCGGTCAATATCAAGCCTCAAGACTAATCCGTGCTCCAAAGATCGTAAATTTCCCATGGGCTCGAGCTCTAACCTCGAAGTCAATCTGGTAAAACCAACGGTCCCAGACTTCGATGAGGCGGCAGAAGGGGAGAAAGTAAAAGTAGAGCTTCCAAAAGAGTTCGAGGATCGATGCAAATGGATGGAAGAGAAGTTTCGAGCATTGGAAAGTGCTGATCACCAATGCGAAGTGGATGCTAAGAAGCTGAGTCTAGTCCCAGATTTAGTACTTCCTCCAAAATTCAAGATGCCAGAGTTAGAAAAGTACAACGGGACTAGCTGCCCCGAGGCCCATATTACAATGTTCGCCGGAGAATGACGGGATATGTCAACAATGACCGATTGTTGATCCATTGCTTTCGAGATAGTCGATTGGGTCAGAAAAATGGTACAACCAGTTAAGTTGTACCCAAATCAAATCGTGGAGAGATTTGGCGCAGGCTTTCATCAAGCATTACGGCCATGTGATCGATATAGCACCTGACAGGATCACATTGCAAAACATGGAGAAAAATCCAAGTGAAAGCTTCAGAAAGTACGCCCAAAGATGGAGGGAGGTCATTCTGCAGTCCAAACCACCATTACTAGAAAAGGAAATGACCATGCTCTTCATCAATACCTTGAAGGCACCGTTCATTAACCATATGTTAGGAGGCACGACTAAGAGTTTCGCAGACATGGTGATGTCAGGTGAGATGATAGAGAACGCAATCAGGTATGGGAAGATAGAGGACGGAGAGAGCACAAGAAGAGCAGCACTGAAGAAAAAAGAAGCTGAAGTAGGGAATATAAGCTCGGGTTATCCTAAACCCATTACTATTACCCAACCGAGAGTCAGAGTGTGGGCAAAGAGGCCCACCAAGACAAGAGCCCAACACGAGACAGAGGATGAGAGATTCCAATTTACTCCTATCTGGGTGGCGTATAAGGAGTTGTATAAGACTTTATTCAATGCGCATGTCGTGTCCCATTTTACTTGAAGCCACTGCAACCTCCATATCCTAAGTGGTATGACACAAACGCCAAAGGTGTGAGTACCATGCGGATGTAGAGGTCACTCGATGAAAGCGTACTTCATTCAAAAGACTAGTCGAAATGACTTATCAAGGTGGGGGTAGTAGACTTCAATGACCCACCTGGTGGAGGAAATCCGTTACCCAGTCATGCTGATAATGGGGTAAATGTGATAGTTGAAAACAGGGGGAGGAGGTTCAAACAGGAGATTACTGAGGTCAGAACCCCATTGAAAAAGGTTTGGAAAGAAATGCAGAAAGTTGGGTTGGTTCTGCAAGAGAATGTGAGCAGATCTCAAGATACAGGGAACTACTGTGAGTTCCATGATAAGGAAGGCCATGAAATCCAGCAATGTAATGAATTTAGAGCCCTAGTGCAAGGGCTAATGGATAATAAAGAGCTGGAGTTCTTTGACTTGGTGGAAAGAGGAGATGTATGTTACACAGAAGGAGGGTCAGCAGAAAGGATCCTTAAAGTTAATCACCCACGTGTGATTATCACGCGGCCAGGGGTCGACGAGGCCGGGGTAAAGGTGGCATCTAGTGTCGTAATCAGAAAACCTGTAATTTCTCCTTCTAAGAGTACACCGAAGATTGTAATTCAGAAACCCGTGACTTTTCCTTATAAAGATGACAAGAGGGTACCTTGGAATTACAATTGCACTATGACAGTTTTTGAGAAAAAGAATTCGACCAGCATACCCGACCCAGAAGCTGAGTCCTCTATGACAAGAAAGGGAGATGAGAAGACAGGACCACTTGTTAATAAACCAGTAACAGAGGATGAGGCCGGGGAGTTCTTGAAGTTCCTGAAGCACAGTGAGTACAGTGTGGTGGAACAGTTACTGAAACAGTCAACACGCACATCAGTATTGACCTTACTACTAAACTCAAAAGGACACCGTAGTGCGTTAATAAAAGCATTGAACCAGATTTATGTTGCTGATGACATTTCAGTAAATAAGCTGGACCGTCTTGTAAATAACATAAGCGCAGATAATTTCATCTCGTTCAGTGACGACGAAATATCGCCGGGGGGTAGGGGATCTACCAAGGCTTTGCACATTACTACCTGATGCAAAGGGTATACACTGCTAGGGGTATTAATTGACAATGGATCGGCACTGAATGTTTTGCCCCTGTCTACACTGGAGAGGTTACCTGTAGACAGCTCTCACATGAAAACGTGCCAAATTATAGTGAGAGCATTCGATGGCACCGAGAGAGAAGTAATGGGGAGGATCGAGATACCCTCCTAATTGGGCCAAATCGTTATGAGGTAGATTTTCTTGTGATGAGCATCAAGCCTTCTTATAATTGCTTATTGGGAGGCCGTGGATCCACTCAATGAGGTCGTACCATCGCCATTGCATCAAAAGTTAAAATTAGTAACAGAGGGCCGGTTGATAACCATAAATGCAGAGGAGGATATCATCGCGTCCTTTACTAGTGATGCACCGTACATAGAGAATGATGCGGAGGCCATAGAGTGCTCCTTCAGGTCATTAGAGTTTGTAAATGCGACTTTTATAAGTGAAGGAAGCAAGATCCCGGTGCCCAAACTCTCCGAAGCAACGAGGATGGGCCTACAGTTGACAATGGAAAAAGGAGCAATGCCCGGGAGGGACTTGGGAAATATCTCCGTGGTCCAACAGTGCTAGGGTTGGTTGACAAGCGGGATCGCTTTGGTCTAGGTATAGACCGGATACCGATGAGAAAGGAGGAGCTGGAGAGGAAGCGTGAAAGGCGAAGGGCACGATTGAATGGTCTTTGAGATTGAGTGGGGTTCAATGACCTTTTCCCATATATCTAATTCATTCGTGTCAGGAGGGATTATTCATTCAGGACAGGAGGACATGAATGAGGAAACAGCTGGAGACATGATGAGAAGTTTGAACATCAACGCTGTGGCTGAAGGAAGTTCGAGGAGAGGAAACTTAGCTGGTATTCGCCCTTATGAGCCTGGAAGTGTTCGGACAAGCTGATCATGGAAGAAATTCCTATAGTTTTAGGACTAAAAGCAGTAATGTTCAAAACACACTTGTTGTTTCAAGCCTAGGAACAATAAGAATTTTTTGTGAAATAGGCATGTTCACGCATCATTATTTTCAATAAGAAGTGCATTTTTTTTCCATTTCGTGTAATTATTCTTCTACTTCTGTTCCACTCCATTCATAATCATAACGCATAAATAAGTCGTCCTTAAATTCATTTTCATTGAATATTCTTTTATACCTACCATAGGTCCCCAGATATCGACGTTATGAGTGACACTGCTATGAACTCAGAATTTCCTTATGAGCAAGACACGTGCCCAAAGGGATTCCAGGACTTTATAGATGACGAAGATTATGATTTATCTCCGGATTTGTTAAGGATGGTAGAGCGGGAGGAGAAGCCGATCCTACCTCACATGGAAACAATAGAAAATGTGCTTCTAGAGGATGGGAAAGAAGTGAAAATTGGCACCTGCATAACCCATGAAACAAGGCAGGACCTCATTAGACTTCTGCTGGAGTTCAAAGATGTCTTCGCGTGGTTATATCAAGACATGCTAGGGTTGAGTGCTGATATTGCGATACAGCATATTCCCATAAAAGGAGAATGTAAGCCGGTCCAACAGAAGCTTCGAAGGATGAGACCGATGTCACAAGAAAGATAAGGGAAGAAGTCAAGAAGCAATTTGATCTTTGGTTCTTACGAGTAGTAAATTACTCAGAATGGGTAGCCAACGTGGTTCCTGTCCCCAAAAAGGATGGAAAAGTCCGGATGTGTGTCGATTACAAGGACCTAAATAAGGCTAGCCCGAAAGACAACTTCCCACTACCTCACATTGACACTGTAGTGGATAACACGGCGGTGTTTTCATTTTTCTCCTTCATGGACAGTTTCTCGGGATACAATCAAATAAAGATGCATCCTGAGGATATGGTAAAGACCACCTTCATAACCTTATGGGGAACTTTTTGTTACCAAGTAATGCCATTTGGGTTAAAGAATGCGGGAGCAACATACCAAAGGGCTATGGTAACCTTGTTTCATGACATGATGCATAAGGAGATTGAGGTCTACGTCGACGACATGATCGCAAAGTCTCGAACGGAAGGGGAGCATGTGCAAGTATTGAGGAAGCTGCTCCTGAGATTGAGAAAATTTCAGCTGAGGCTCAATCCAGCCAAATATACTTTCGGGGCTCGATCAGGAAAGCTATTGGGTTTCGTGGTCAGTGCAAAAAGAATTAAAGTAGATCCGGATAAAGTCAAGGCCGTACAAAAATTACCTCCGCCGCGCACTCAGAAGGAAGTCCGAGGTTTTCTAAGGAGATTGAATTACATCGCTCAGTTTATTTCACAATTGACCGAGAAATGTGATCCAATATTCCGTCTTCTTAAGAAGCACAATCCAGGCATTTGAGATGATGAATGCCAGAGGGCGTTTGACAAGATTAAACAATATTTGTCCAACACCCCAAGATAATGCCTCCGATCTGATAGACACTTGATTTTGTATCTGACAGTGTTCGATAACTCAATGGGATGTGTGCTAGGCCAACACAATGAGACAGGGAGGAAAGAAAGAGCTATATATTACCTCAGTAAAAAATTCACCGAGTGTGAAATGAGATACTCGCCAATTGAAAAATTGTGTTGTGCATTGGTCTGGACAACTCGGAGATTGAGGCAGTACATGTTGTACCACATGACTTGGTTAATCTCGAAATTAGACCCTCTGAAATACATGATGGAGTCGATGGCCCTGAATGGAAGAATGGCCCGATGGCAAATTTTGCTCTCTGAGTTCGACATTGTCTATGTGAACTAGAAGGCGGTAAAAGGGAGTGCAATAGCAGATTTCTTAGCCAGCAGGGCGCTAGATGATTATGAGCCCCTTAATTTTGATTTTTCTAATGAAGATCTGATGTTTGTAGCTACAATTGAAGAAGATATCTTAAAAGATCGTCCCTGGAAGATGAACTTTGACGGAGCATCAAATGCCGTTGGTAATGGAATTGGAGCAGTCCTGGTATCCCCAAATGGAGAACACTATCCATTCACTTGCAAGTTGGACTTCGATTGCACAAACAATATGGCAGAATACGAAGTGTATATCATGGGGATCCGAGCAGCCATAGACCACAAAGTTAAGGCGCTAGAGGTATACGGAGACTCTGCCCTTGTAATATATCAACTCAAAGGAGAATGGGAAACAAGAGATCCCAAACTGATTAGCTATCAAAAGTTAGTCTTGGAACTAATTGAGGAGTTTGATGATATCACATTCTTTTACCTCCCGCGTGATGAAAACCAGATGGCTGATGCTCTGGCCACTCTAGCCTCTATGATCAAAGTGAATGAGCAGGAGGATATGAAGCCCATTCAAATGAGTATTTGCGAGGCTCCGACTCATTGTTTCAGTATTGACGAAGAGGAAGAGAGAGATGATCATCCTTGGTACCATGATATTCTGTAATATGTGAAAAGACGTGAATATCCCGATCAAGCGACTGAAAATGATAAGAAAACATTGAGAAGACTTGCCAGCGACTATGTCCTAGATGGAGAGATCCTGTATAAAAAGAGGAAAGATCAAGTGTTGCTCAGATATGTGGATGCTGTTGAAGCTAGGAAAATTCTAGAAGAAGTCCATGAGGGTGTCTGTGGAACACATGCCAATGGGTTTACGATGGCCAGACAAATCATGAGATTCGGGTATTACTGGTCTACGATGGAAGGAGACTACATCCGTTATGCCAAGAAGTGCCATAAGTGTCAGGTTTATGGAGACAAGATCCATGTGCCTCATTCACCTCTTCATGTTATGACTTCTCCATGGCCTTTCTCAATGTGGGGCATGGATGTCATTGGGCCGATCTCACCGAAAGCTTCTAATGGACATCGTTTCATCTTCGTGGTCATTGATTACTTCACCAAATGGGTAGAGGCAGCCTCGTATGCCAATATCACGAAGACGGTAGTTAGCAAGTTTTTGAAGAAGGAGATCATATGTCGCTACGGTATGCCAGAAAGGATCGTGTCTAACAATGCCCTAAACTTAAACAATAAAGCGATAGCGGAAGTCTGCAGTCAGTTCAACATTAAGCACTATAACTCGTCACCATATCGCCCAAAAATGAATGGAGCAGTTGAGGCGGCTAATAAAAATATCAAGAGAATTGTGGGGAAAATGGTTGAGACTTACAAGGACTGGCATGAAAAGTTACCGCTTGCCCTCTACGCCTATCGAACATCGGTTAGAACCTCTACCGGGGCAACTCCTTTCTCGTTGGTTTATGGGATGGAAGTAGTTTTGCCTATTGAAGTTGAGATCCCTTCACTCCGGGTTTTGTCAGAGCTAAAGTTGGACGAAGCAGAATGGGTTCAATCTTGATATGATCAACTGAATCTAATTGAGGAAAAGAGGCTAAGAGCTATTCGCCATGGTCAATTGTACCAGAAGCGGATGATGCGAGCTTACAATAAGAAAGTCCGCCCCAGAGTATTCCATGAAGGAGACTTAGTGTTGAAACAGATCCTCCCTATGCAAAAGGACTTCAGGGGAAAGTGGATGCCTAATTGGGAATGAGCCTATGTTATAAAGAAGGCCTTTTCCGGAGGAGCTTTGATACTAGCCGAGATGGACGGAAAAATTCTGCCAAATCCGATTAACGCAGACTCAGTCAAGAAGTATTTCGCTTGAAAGTGAACCAAGATGAAAACGCACAAAGGGGCATCTTGAGTTCAAAAAATAAAAAATCGAGAGGCCAAAGCGAAAACCCGCAAAGGGCGCTTTGAGACCAAAGGGGCTTTGAGTTGAAAACCCAAAAAGGGCGGCTCAAAGTATGATCAATTCTTGAGGGGGCATACAGTAATTTCGCTATACTTGCATTAACAATGAGGAGATATGTTACGTCTTGGGGCATCTACAAAGTACCATGGATCTTCTGACACATGTTGAACTCAGTGGTCTTCAAGAAGTACATCTGAAAAAGCTCAGACTATGATATCCGGGGCATCAATACCATTCTTATTCATATTGCACCCTAATGGAATTTGTTTTCCTTGTTCAACCCATTTTCACGGGTTTTTATCCCGAATAAATTTCAGTTTTATTCATTTCTATAGTCTTGTTTCAAGCATTTTTCTTTGAAATAATGATTACTGAACTAATAATACTTTCACAAAAGAAGTTTTATGCACTACTCTGAAAGTTTCTAAAAAATACAAGAATCCGAAACAGGATAATTTTTTAGAACTAACCAGGCTTAAAAGGGCTCAGAGACTTGAGATAAGGGTTTAAGCTATGACGACATCTTCGGATTAGTTGTTAGAAGTATCAGCTGAACAGAGAAGACATACGTCAGGGGTCACCTTAATAAGCAGCAAGCAATAACAGCCCGAGTGTTAAAAATGAATCATTCTCATGACATTTTGCATCCATTCATAACATTCATGATACATATGGTTAGGATCATCTTTCATGACATCCTAATCATTTGACATATGCATAGACTCCATGAAATCACTTCTACAGGTAGGTTCCCCAGAGGACAATGTAGCAAAATTGATGGGAGTTACAGAAGAGTACAGATCTTATCTCCACTGAGCAGGAGTGGAGCAGATCGAAGATTGAAGCCTTATCTCCACCGAAAGCGGGAGTGAAGCGAGCTAAAGATAGTAGATCCTATCTCCACCGAAAGGTGGAGTGGAGTGGATTAAAGCAAGAGATCTTATCTCCACCGGCGAGGTGGGCAGATCGAAGATTGAAGCCTTATCTCCACCGGCGAGGAGGGAGCGAGCTAAAGATAGTAGATCCTATCTCCACCGAGGTGAGTGGAGCGGATTGAAGCAAGAGATCTTATCTCCACCGAGCATGAGTGGAGCAGATCGAAGATTGAAGCCTTATCTCCACCGGCGAGTAGAGCAAAGCTAAAGATAGTAGATCCTATCTCCACCGGCGAGAGTGGAGCGGATTGAAGCAGCAGATCTTATCTCTACCGGCGGGAGTAGAGCGGATCGAAGAAGTTTTATCTCCACCGAGTAGGAGTGGAGCGAGCTAAAGATAGCAGATCCTATCTCCACCGAGGGAGAGGAGCGGATTGAAGCGATGATCTTATCTCTACTGGCGGAGTGGAGCAGATCGAAGATTGAAGCCTTATCTCCGAAAGGCGAGTGGAGCGAGCTAAAGATAGTAGATCCTATCTCCACCGGCGGCGAGTGGAGCGGATTGAAGACAACAGATCTTATCTCTACTGAGCAGGAGTAGAGCAGATCGAAAGACAAGTCTTATCTCCACTGAGTAGGAGTGGAGCAGACTAAAGATAGTAGATCCTATCTCCACCGGCGAGAGGAGGAGCGGATTGAAGCAGCAGATCTTATCTCCACCGCGAGGTGGGAGCAGATCGAAGGTTATAGTCTTATCTCCACCGAAAGCGAGTGGAGCAGACTAAAGATAGTAGATCCTATCTCCACCGAAAGCGAGAGTGGAGCGGATTGAAGACAAGCAGATCTTATCTCTCTTGAAAGAGAGTAGAGCGGATCGAAGACAAGTCTTATCTCCACTGAAAGGAGAGGGAGCAGACTAAAGATAGTAGATCCTATCTCCACCGAAAGGCGAGGGGAGCGGATTGAAGATAATGATCTTATCTCTACTGGCGAGGTAGTAGCGGATCGGAAGATGATAGCCTTATCTCCACCGGCGGGAGTGGAGTAGGCTAAAGATAGTAGATCCTATCTCCACCGGCGAGTGGAGCGGATTGAAGACAGCAGATCTTATCTCTACTGGCGAGGGTGAGCGGATCGAAAGACAAGTCTTATCTCCACCGGCGGTGGAGGCGGACTAAAGATAGTAGATCCTATCTCCACCGCGGAGTGGAGCGGATTGAAGATAATGATCTTATCTCTCTGAGCAAGAGTAGAGCGGATCGAAAGCTGCAGATCTTATATCCACTTTGGGCGAGGTGGGGCGGATCGAAGGTCAAGCCTTATCTCCACCGAAAGGAGTGGAGCGAGCTAAAGATAGCGGATCGAAACAAAACTTCTATACCTCACGGAATGCGATGGGTGGAATAAAGCTACCGGAAAAGGAAGCATCAAGAAGTTAAGATCGAACCAACTTAGGGCAAAATTGGTCCTTTAAAGTCTTTGCTCTATTCTCGTTGCGACAATGAGCAAAGAGGGCAATGTAAGGCCCAATTTTAAAAAACTTCGAGCCCAATGCGATCCATCCATTTACAATAACAAAAAGAATAAAAGGCCCAAAACAAGGTGGCCCAAACCCAAAGAAGACCCTAGGTCAGGCAGATGCCCTCGCGCCGCACGTCTCGCTAGCACGCCCCCACGCCGCACGGCTCCTCTCCGCGTTGTGCGCGACCATGGCGTTGTACTTGCGAAAGAAAAGGAAAAGCAGCAGCAACAAATAGGAGAGTTCTAATCTTTGAGGGGGGCTTCGGGATAAGACTATAAAAGCCGAAATAAACAGTGTAAAAAGGGGGTTTTTTTTGGAGAGATACGAAAAAATACACATTTGTAAACAGAAAAAAGTTCAAAGAAATACAGAGAAAAAGAGCAAAGGTTCCCTTTTTTTCCTTTTTTTTTCGTGTTGTTTATTTTTTTCCCCTTTTTCGAATCTTTTTGAGGTTTTCGCTTTTAAAAAGTATCGTACTTTTCAAAAAAAAAAAACTTACTTTTTTAGATTTTCTACCATACCGTGCAGTGATGGCCATGGCGCGACTTTTACTTGGTGGTCCGTGACCGGACGTTAATGGCGTCCCATCGGTGGGAGAGGGGATTTGAGAGAGTTTTCTGGATTTATTTTGAAGAGAAAGGATAAAATGATTTTTTGGAAGAGTTTTGGCTTTTTATAGCTACACTAAACGGCGCCGTTTTGATAAGTGGGTTCAGAGGCCAAAACGACGTTGTTTTGGGCCTCGACCGTGACCCGACCATTGTGGGCTAAGATCCGTGTTTTGCTTTGGAGGGGCTAATTGCGCGTTTAGCCCCTCCGCTTTTTCCTGGTTCTAGAATCAGGTTTTTCTTATTCATGATTCGGCCCCAATAGTTCGCTTCTGTTTTCAATTAAGTCCTCAGTTGAGCGCTGCGTTTTACAGGGTGGGGTTTATTGCCCTTTTGGTCCCTCTAAGTTGCGCGCGCGTTACAATTTACTCCTTTATCATTATCTGTTTTTAAAATCAGCCCCAGATATTCGGTTTTTAACCCAATTTAGTCCCCTTTTTAGTTATTTTGTTATTTTATCATTAAATTAATTTTTTTATCATCAGTATATACGTATATATCCTTGTTTACTTTAATTTCTTTTTATTCTGATTATATCCACTATTTTATTGTTATCAAACATTTTTTACTATTTTATTAATACTATTATTTTCTTATTTTCTTATTATTATTATTATTATTATTATTATTATTATTATATACATATTCTTGTTTGCTTTAATTCTTTTAATTATATATTATTGTTTTTACGGTTTTTAGTATTATTTTAATTATTATTATAGTTATCATTAATATCACTTTTATTTTTTTTTTTAATGCTAATATTCGATATTATTATTATTTTCTCATTGGTTTTTACTTATTGTTGTTACTATCCTATTATCACATTTATATTGTAGTGTTGTATTTATTTATTTTACTATATTTATTAGTTGTATTAGTAGTATTATTATTACTAATTGTTTTATTTATCACATATTTTTCTTCACCGTAATATTATTATTTTTTCGCTTTTGTATATACTATTCCCCTTATTATCATCGTGTTCATATTTCAAGGTTTTGCCTTTGCTTTTTTAAAAAAAATTCATAAAAATGGGCTTTTACGAAGGTAATATTTCGTATTTAGAAGTCTGAGAAATCGTGCCCAATCGTGTTGGGTTTCGATTTTTCGTTCGTCTAGATCACTAAATATCCTTTAAAGATCTTGATCATATTTTTGGAAATAAGGCAATGTTTCGTGTTTGGAAGTTCAAAAATTCGTGCCCAATCGTGCTGGGTTTCGATTTTCTGTTCATCTAAACAACGAGATATCCTTCACAGATTTTTTTTATCATATTTCTTAAATAAGGGCAATATTTCATGATTAGAAATCCAAAGAATCGTATCCAATCGTGCTGGGTTTCGGTTTTAGTTTAGCCAAATAGTGAAATACCCTTTTCAAATTGCACTACATGTATTTTGGAAATCATAAAATGATCTTGGGATCGAGAGTTTGAAGCATCATGTCCTATCGTGCTGGACATGATATTTCAGCTTTTCGGAACAAGAGAGTTTTGATATCCAATACGAGTCATCCAAACATTTTTCCATACTTTACAATATCTTCTAGTTTTTGATATTAAGGACATTAATCAATCAATACGGTAGCAATTTTGGGCGTTGCGAGGGTGCTAATCCTTCCTCGTGCGTAACCGACTCCCGAGCCCGTTTTCTTAAAATTCGTAGACCAAAACGTTTTCAAAAGTGGCCCAATCACACTTCAAAAAAGATTGGTGGCGACTCCATTTTTCTTTTTAAAGTCGGCCCGTTTTCCAAACAAAAAAATGGTTCCGACACTGACAATTTCAAGAAAAAATTGATAAGTTCATAAAATTAAAAAAATAAGAGGATGGAGAGATACTGACCTCTACCGTTCCTGGCTAGTCGACTCCTTATGAAGATTCCCAGCAATAATCATAACAGCTTTTCCAGATTTTGCCTCAAGTTGTGCAGTAATCAGATTAATCATAGAGTTCATCTTATCAGATAAATGAATCTGATTGCTTCCCTCTAATTTGAACCAAATGCCCTGATCCCTAATGGTTTTATCAAGGTTTCTTCCTCTTCGAACATATCCCCCTCTTGTCCCGAGACTCTGCCATTTATGAACTAGAATGCCTTTACTAGAATCCCCAAGTCTAACTCCATCTGATTGCTTATTAATTACTAAGTCAGAATTTTCTTTGAAGGTAAAAACAGAATGCTTTCCATGATCCAAAACACCAGCACTAAGTGATACCGAAGTTTCAACTGACCCCTCAAAAGTAGGATTAAAATGAGATGTCGTACCCAAATAGGGACTAAATAAGAGTTTCGAACCTTTATCAAAACCAATCTCCTTCATTAAAGGATCATTACGGAGAGAGTTACCACATTCACCATCCACTATAACACAATTATTTTTTGAATTATTTAAATTATGCAAAGAAAGGGATTTTTCTTACGCCCAACATTGGTAATTGCTAACTTAGCTCGAACTAATTCAAAATTTTCCACAGCAAGCCCAAATTCCTCAACCCACCTAGAATCATGTGACACACCATTTTCCTTTTCTAATCCAGCCCCGTGCCTTGCTGACCCAATAACCTTTCAATTTCTATTTGGCCCAACCTCACCTTCTAGGCTTTCTAAAGAAATCTGTTTTGCTTCCTTCTTGCCCGGCCCACTTTTTACGGCTTCAAATCCCTCAACCCTAGCCTTACTTTTGATAAAGTCTCCTTTCAGAAATTTGATGCCCTGTAAATCTGCTAAACCCTCATTATTAGCATCACTCCCTTCCTCCAGAAGATTCAATATATCAAATATTGATCCCGAAACATCTTATTGGCTTCTAGCATTTTGAGTTTGGCTTTCTCTAAAATTTCGTCGTGATTTTCGCTCCACCACCTTCCACGGCCCGAATGCTTTCGACCCCTTGTCCGACACACTTTCACATGGCATTAGTTCCACCGTCTCAACCTTCTTTCCAGTGAGTTCAGAGTTACCAGAGATATGCAGGCACAGATTCTTCATATGGCCATACTGGCCACATCCAAAGCAGATCAACGGCAAAGCTTTGTATTCAACGCGTTGAGCCCTACCATTCACCAAAACTTAAGGAATCAACGGCTTATCAAGGTTCACGAAAACTGTCATTCGTGCAAATCTCCTCCTCGATCTACTGTCGGTATTATAGTCAAGTTTTGTTACTCTACCAGCCAAACCGCTGATCTCTTCCAATATTTTCCTTTTGTATAAAAAATCGAGCAAACCAGGTAATCTGATCCATGTCATTACGACACTTGAGTATGGTTGAAGAGGATTAAAATTTGGTGTCCATGGCTGAACGGTTAGGTATTGCCCAAACACTACCCACGATCCCTGTGTTAATACTTTTTCGAAATCGTCATTACTTTGAAATTTTACCCAATAATAACCATGTTCAACATCCATTAATTGAAATGTCTTGGCCGGCTTTCATAGATTGAAAATCTTATTTTGAAGGGTGTTATATCCAATATTTCTCCCCAAAAGCTTAACTCCCATCGTAGTCGCCATCTCTTTAACCAGCAATTGTTGTACGCTATTTGAGAATTCAATCGCTGAACCCCATTAACCATAGATCTCGTAATATCTCCTTCCAAAAAGTCGAAGTCCTCTGTCAGGAACACTTGATGAGTCTTGAGATCCAGCAATACTTCTCCCCAAAAGTCGGTCCTTCCAAGAAAGTGTCTTCTTCGGTAATGAATCAACCTCCATAATTGCTACCTTCATCCCCCTCATTTCCTTTAAAGCGCACTTTTTTTGTGATCCAATCCTCCGACGGGCGAGTCTCACAACCGTCTTTCTTCATAAAAATCCATCAGAGAGCAAAAAGGTAGAATTCAAATCTAAAATATATAATAATAATTTTCAAATTTTCATTTTTATTTTAACAGTGGGGTTTTTACAAAAATAATACAAAAAATAAAAAATATTCAAAATGGCATGCCTTTTTTATTATGTACTAAAATGATATATTTGACTTGGTGGAGGGGCTGTGAGAGGCGGCAGAGGTGGAGGGGCTGTCAAAGGTGGCACCGGTGAAGGGACTGTCAAAGGTGGCAGCACAGATTAAAAGTTGTTGAAAAAATTTTAAAGATTGATCGATTTATTATGTAATTTTTCTAATTTTAAGAAAAAGAAAGGAAAGTTTGAGCGCGGCATCAAATTTTAAACTTGAGTAATTATCTTTTAAGTTTTTTTATTTATTATTTTTTATTCCTCTTTAATTTATTATATTGTGTTTAAATAAGTTATTAATCTATTTTTATAATTAAGTCATTTACTTATAATTTTACTCATAAAAGTTTATTTTAATATTAAAGTAAAACAATTTAAAAAAATTATAAGTAAAGTTATTAGTTTATTTTTTTAATTAAATAAGTCCTTTATAATTTGTACTCATAAAACCTATTTTAATATTAAAGTAAAGCTATTTAAAAAAATTATAAGTAATGCTATTAGTTTATTTTTTGTAATTAAATAAGCTTTTTATTTATAATTTTTACTCATAAAAACTTATTTAATATTAAAGTAAAACTATTTAAAAAAAAACAAACTCAATAAAAACACAATCAAATTGAATCTATAGAAGAAAGGAATTTAGTTTTTTTTTTTTTATATATATTCAAACTCAATAAAGTGTTTTTTGTTTATTCCTTTTAATTCTATTTGTTTCACTGCTCTTAATCCTTCTATTTCCTGCTAAAATGTCTATCAATTTTATATTTATTCACTTTAAATGCTTTTTAATATCATATTTCTTACATTAACATTTTTTAATTTAGTATTTAAGTTTTTCTTTTTTACAATTTGGTATCTAAATTTGTTAAATATTAAACAAATTATTTTAAAACACTAGCATATTAGTTTTATTAATGAAGGGATAGAAATAGTTAATGTACAGATGATCCAAAATTTAATCACAATATTTATTTAAAATTTCCTTTGTCTTAAATTTTAATTTTCATAAAAACTAAGGTTATTGTGATTATTAAAGGTGGGAAGAATTCAAGGATGGCATGCTTAAACTATAATAAAGCTATTAGTAATAAACAAAGATATGAATTAATTTTTTTTTTTAAATAGTTTTACTTTAGTATTAAAATAGGCTTTTATAAGTAAAGCTATAAATAAAGGGCTTATTAAATTACAAAAATAGATTAATGGTTTGTTTAAATATAATATAATGAGTTGAAGGAAAATAAAAGAAAATAATAAATAGAGAGGACTTAAAAGCAATTAATCAAATTTAAAGTTTGATGTCGCCCATATCACCCTTTCCTTTCTTTTCTCAGAATTGAAAAAATTACATAATAGGCCTCTTAATGTTTAAAATTTTTTTCAGCAGCTTTTAATCTGTGCCGCCTCTGATAGCCCCTCTATTGGTGTCGCTTCTAACAGTCCCTCCACCTGTGCCACCTCTCACAACCCCTCCACCAAGTCAAATGTACCATTTTGGTACATAATCAAAATGGCATGCCATTTTAGATATTTTTTATTTTTTTGTATTATTTTTATAAAAAATCCTTTAACAGTCGTTAGCCTCTGTCATTAATTTTACGCATCGACTTTGTTGATGTGGCGAACTTTGGTCATCTAAATTTCTTTCACATTGATGGCATGAATTTTATTTCTGATGTTTTTAGTCTCTTTATTTTATACAAATATAGATCTAACCCTCTATATTAAGATGAAAACTTTAGCAAAATATAAAAAAAGTATTTGTACTATTAAAACGATTATAAAATATGAAATACACATTTTATTAAATTAATTCTTTATTCTCAAGTTTTGTGAAATTCTAAGTGAAATAAAAATAATAAAATTTAATTAAGATGTTTTATAAAAATGTTTAAGATTAGTTTCTTTTATTTTTGTTTAATTCAGGTTAAGAAAATGTTTAAAATGTTTATAAATTTATAAAGAAAAAGTGAATCCCCAATTAAAATTAAAAGCTTATGGAGAATTCAAAGATAAAATATTTTCTAGAACAGGAAAAGATTGAGAAGAGAATAGCTTAGGTTGGCTTCACATTATTCAAATAATAAATAATTTCTTAATATCTTATAAATTATAAATTCTAAATTACATCAAAATTCTTTCAAACTACACCCTAACCTCAATTTAAATCGAAATACGGGGAGACAAAGAGAAAATGGACAAGAAAATAAAGTAAAAAATGTAAATCATATATGCTATGCATTCACATTACCCGAATCTCAATTCATTTATCTAACAACACATGAAGCTTTTATTCAAATCATTAAGTAAAGGTATCAAAAATCAAAATCGCTTAGCTTCTAATCCTATCCTCAGTATTTTTTCCCCAAATTTTACATAATAATATTTATCACCTTATAAAATCAACTAGTATAATCTTTCTACATATTTAAACCCAATTGACAGATAACACATTTAATCAGCAATTTAAATAAATTTTTTTTGATATTTTTCAAATCCGATGACACCAACGTCACAATTTAAATAATTATATAGATATAGATATGCACTATTTTATAGTTAAATTTAAATATAAATATTTATGCATACCAAAACAAGGATTGATACTTTTCTTTGTTTTATAAGAGTGGTAAAGATAGTTGTCTCCCACCAAAAGTAAGTTGGGTCAAGTTGCTTTTTTTGGGTCAAACTCAACTCGAAAAATTGTCTACGCTTGACCCTGACCCACTCATATTAAAATTAGTAAGAACTAAACTAATTAATCGAAACATCAAATACAAAAATATTTTAAGAAATTCAAATTTGTTATTGAATAAGTAACCAACAAATTCATAGACTTGATAAATTATAATGTATGTTAACATTTCTAAATGTTTTAAAATCCAAATTCTAAAATCCCGAGCAGTTCATTATTTGCATTAAATTGAAATCCAAGTTTTGCATATGAATTCATATCCAAATCCACCAAACATCTAAATTTAGGTAAAGTCAAAAGAAATTTGAACAATAAAGAAGAAAATGGGTTTGAAAATCTAAATCCAAATCAATGATTCAATTCACTTTACCTTTTTGGATAATAAAATCCAAATCATATAAAACAACCCAGATAATAATATATATATATATATATATATATATGTTTGTGTTTAACCAAAGTGAATACCCTCATCCACTCTGAATACATTGTAGATGGTAATTAAAATATCTGAAGTCGTATTCGTAAATCTTTAGATGATGTCTCCATAGAGAACAAGAAAAACATAAGAACATGGCTTTAAGGATATTACCCTCCAAGGAAACTTTAAACATTTGAACCTATCCATGTCAAATATACACTCATATCCAAGTTCGAATAACATAAGTAAATAATGCATGCAGTGTGCAAGAAATAGAGGAAAGAGAAAGCTCTAAATCAGCATACTCTCAACAATATCTCAATTGTTTCATTCATTCTCATTCACTGAACTAAACTTAAATTGCTTATTCGCAACAACAACTCCATTGTATAATCAGCTATTTCTATGGAGAACTAAACCAACAAGCAAAGAAATTGAATCACATCATATAAAAGAAGAGGAGAGAAGAATTTACAGGTAATTTTACTTCATTTTTCATGACCTTCATTGGCAGCAGCAGCATCTATCTTAATTATAAGAGGCTGGTGGAAATTAGTGGGTGCTTCACCCATGATAGGCAACGGTGGTGAGCCTACGATGCTATCAATATCCTCATTTTCGGCCAAGGCTTTATCTAGAGCCGATTTGGCAACTCTAGTCACACAAATCATTAAAACCACTGCATAAAGAAAATTAACCGACGTCAAACAAGGACATCATTGCAGTTGTATAAATTTTAAGTATTTTCTTGACTATCATTTATCCTAGAATTCGGTGATTTGCAGCTTACCAGACACAGAAAGGCCCAATATGAGAAATGCCTGCACTCATAAAGCAAACATGGGTTGTAAGAACACGAGACAGAATTGTGATGAAGTAAAGCATCTTCATTGTCCTAACCAGAATTGCCTTATATAAAAATGAAAATGCAACCCGGGTTTCCTTTTGTGCCAGTCAAAGCAAAGAATCTTATCCAAAAGTAACTAATTATGTCCATTTCCTGGCCTAAAGGGGCCACAATTGAAGCTCAGCAACCACACACTGAGACCAATCACTTAAAATGAAAATAGATAAACAATCGAACATATAAAGAATAACAAGACTTACCCAACGAGTAGTTGAAAACTCACTCCATCCATGTGTCACGTCAGAAAGATCCTTGAGTGTTGTTCCGACATAAACTAAAGCAAGTGTTATTGGCTGTAACAAACACCATTCTCAGTGTTAAATCCAAAGCATAACAAAACCACCAAAAACCGAAACACACATAAATAGCAAGCAGAAATTCTTGGAAACAATAAGTGAAAGGTGATAGTTAAATAGAGATGCAAATACCATCATTCCTAACCAGGAGGCCAGCATGTATTCTAGAATAGGAACAGGAGTCACGGACAACAGATAATTCAACATGTTGAATGGGAGTAAGGGTACAAGTCGAAGCAGCAAAACGATCTGTGCAACAACAGAACAAAATTTAAGAATCTGAAGTGTGTGGTTCAAAAAAGTCATTTCACATGAGCAAACTGCTTACCTCAGGAAGTTCTAATGGTATTATCCATTTTTTCAATAAGACATTAATTAATATAGAGCATAAATTAACATACAGTGTTGTAACAGAACCATCAGAATTGTTTTTCCTCTTTTCCCGGATATTGCAAGGAATTTCATGTTAACAGATTAGGATTACCAAACATAATACAACCCATATCCACAATTTGAGATCATACAAAATGGATTCAATGAACAAAAATGCTTGATTGTATTTGTAGCATGAGATGAATACCCTCAAGGAGAAATAACAAGTGACATTTTTATCTAGATAATCCAAAACATTACTTACTGAAAGCCCAAAAGCCACTTTTCTTTTATTAATTCAATGTCCTTCGAACTACTCAAACTTCAGAAGAAAAGAAAATTTTGCTCTTTTTTCTTCCCATTATTTGGCAAATAGCATTTTCATGAAGTCAAGATGCCATCAAATTTGATAATTCATAATGCATTAAGCATGATTTAAGCCAAAACCTATCAAATAGCATAAATTTAATTTAAGGCTTAGGGATAGACATATCCTACAAACCAAGATGCCATCCTCTAGAAATTAAGAAAAAGATTATAAACCTTAAAGCCAGATCTCCGTATTGCAAGTGCTACTGACCGGAACTGAGGATAATCCTTCAACTTAGAAACAACAAATGATCTCCCAATCTGTATAAGCAAAACATAATAAGATGAAAATTGAACGAGAGACTCAAGAAATAAGTAAGAAACGGAAGTAAATATAAAGCAAGCGATAAAGTTTTGTGAAAACTGATATCAAAAACATCAATAACCTGCCAAGAAATCAGTCAATGGAAGGTAAAGTAATAAGGCATAACATTAAAAGTTTTCAAAACAAATCAGTTAACATACTGTTCTGCCAAGAAGGAATGCCGCTCCCGCACCAAGGGTTGCACCAATAGAATCCGCAACAAAGCCCACAGGCAATCCAAAAAGATAACCACCACCAAGCTGCTACACAGTACTAGGTGAGGTTAAAGTTTGTTCACTTCCTGTCTAATTTTTGGAAGTTTCAATCTACAACTGCGCAGGGCAAGTACAATATGACACATAACAACAAGAAATTTGATAAAATAGGCTGTAGAAAATTAAGGAAAAAAGAAGTTAAAAGATCATAGGGATAGTTTAATATTAAAATTAACTGTAAGAATGCAAGTCATGATACATCAACTCTCCTCCAGTAAATGACAGACATAATTTTGTGTTAAAAATGGTTTGTGTTGGCAGGCAGCATAGAATTTAACCAAAAAGTGTGAAGAGCCACAATTTACCATAGCATTACTCTATATATTAATGCAAACTGTTATCAACACTAGTTGTAGCAAAGGAAACTTCAATCCTGATCCAGACACCTTACACAGGGCTACCAACTCATCTATAGAACCTAATTCTAAGTATATGAACAGGTAATTAACTTTTCCATATAGGAGTTGACCGAAAGCTTCCTAAAAGAGCCATGTATGGTAAATAATCAGCATCAGCACTGACTGGATTGTACTTCTAAATTAGTAGATAAAGGTAGGCTCCACTGACATGGACACCATGCCTACTCCATGGAAGAGAGCCACTAAGAAAGAATCACGATCAATACTCCAGAGTTTGGAATGCAAGAAATTGCATGATCATACAAAATAGTAAAAAATTTGGCTACACTGAAGCATCAGTATAGGTGTTTAACGCTTACGGTAAGCACTGAAGCTGGAACAGCCAAGACTGTCAAAGGAATATAAGCAACAGCCCTGCAAACCAACAAAGAAATATGAGTTGGAAAAGTAAAAAGAAAAATTTCAATACTTCAGAACTAAGTTATCTACATTCTACAGCTAATCAATTCACCAGCAAACTGGCCAATTATCAATGCCAAAGCTTCAAATTTAAGAGGTATTCCACATAACTATGAGATGCTAATTTCATTACTCATTGAGAGGCATTTTATTCATGCAATGCTGAAGAACACATAACCTAACATTCTCTCCATGTTTCACAAAATGGAAATGATCCACTTTCTGTTTACATGGACAGAAAGCTAAAGACAGTAAGAACCAAGCAAACCAACAAACTTTCAACTCAGTTGAACAATGTTTCAACAGCAACATCAATTTATATTAGATTTATTATATTCATATATTACCGAATCAAACGAATTACATTCAAGTAGATGACATGATAGATGCTAACGGAAGCCAAAAAAAATACAGGATTTCAAGTGACTTACAGCACAAGTGGACCCCAAGGTCCAAGATCCTTGTCAACCCATAACAAAAAATCCTTCAGAATCTGCAAGAAAAACTTATTTTCATCAACATAACAACTGAGCTTAATTTAAACACTAACAGCTAACATTGGGAAAGCGGGAGATAATCAGAATCCTTAAGAATTCAGCTCTAAGGATTAATGCCCTAGCTAATTTTGTAGTCCCCCTCATAACTTTTTCATACATTGTCCCAGCTTTGCAATTTGTACTAGTTTCAGAAAAGGAACACAATTAGACAAATACATTGGGTTTAAAAGTACAGGCTTGGTAGCATATCAATCGTGAAACCTAAGACCAAAATCACAAATTTGATATTATAACCTCAATCCCAAAATGTGCCACATAGGTAACTCATTTGAGTAGAAAACCCTACATTCAAATCTTCAATCGATATAAACATCCAATAATCCATAAATGATTCCCGGATTAGAAAAAGCTCAAAAAGAAAGAACAAAATTAGTAAAAAAAACCTACAAAATTAACAAATTATCAATCAAAAAGAGAAAACAACAAATACCCAGATCGGAGAACAAAATGAAAAAGCAAAATTAAGAAAAAAAGAAGAGAAAAATAAACTTCACCCAGATCAAGGAAACGTGTAAATAGGTAGAAAAACCAAACCTTTTCAACAGGGAGGGTGAAACAAGCGAAAACAATAGCAGCAATAAGAAGGAGAAGAAGAGTGATCCTGAGAGAGGAACCCCAGGTGAAAGCCATTGACAACCTTCGACGCCAAGGCCTACACTCTTCGTCTTCGTTGTCAATATCGAGGATCTCTTGTTTATGGGATGAACGAGCCCTCAATCCTTCTAAGGTTGCCAGATTTGGCAAAGTTAAAAGGGAAACAGAAATGAAAAGAAAAAAAAGAAGTGGGATTGTTCTAGCTTTGTGTTTGGTTTTTTCCTATAGCGGTTTTAGCCTAACAAACACTCAAAAAGATTTTTGGGATTTTGTCTGATTGCTTTTATTTCAATTGCTTTATTGTGTTGTTTTGGGTATTGAAAAAGATTAAAATTTTGGGATAGGATTGAGAATTGCAACTCAGTAGGTAGCATCCTTTTCTTAGTCTCTTAAACATGCTTACTGAAGACACAATTTGGGTGAAAATTACCTAAAATTAATTGAAAATTTATCTATATATTAAATAGTAAAATTTTCCATAAAAAGTTAACTTTGGTTATTACATTTGTTTTAATTAAGGTGGTTTAGGTTGAATTTTTTATTGATTATATATATAAATATAAAAACATCTTTGTAACAAGATAATAAGGTAAAAATATCTTTTCAGTCTCTCTCAATTTCAAATTAAGCAAATTAATTCCTCTAAAAAATAGAGCAATTTACTCTCTTCGATTTTAAAAGTGAGCAACCAAAAATAATTAATTATAATGCTAATGTCTTCTATTAATTGTACATAATTTTCATTAATATAGTAATAAATTTAGCCTTCGATGTTTATATATCTTGTCAATTTGACCTTATTTCCAAAAATAATTTAACAAATTCAATTTTTATAGTTTGAAAATAATGTAATTAATAAATTTTTATAACTGTTGATTGAGTTTTAGTTCGATTGGTATGTATATTATTGTGAATGAAGAAGGATGTAACTTCGAATGCGCTAAAGTGCATTATCCTTTTATTTATGAGTTAGGAAATGGATATGAATAATTCTAGACATTATTTTAAAAAGAACAAATATGATCAAACACTATAATAAAATTATTCAAAAAATATATATAACTCACTAATTCTACTGTAATAATATATTATTTTCAAAATTACAAATGGATATCTTGAATTTCAAATATATATATATCGTTGATTACTCCAAATTAATTTGTTCTAATTTATCTTGAATTTTCAAAGTTAAAAGAATCATAAGTTAATAAAAATTAAAAAAAACAAAATTCCTAAATTTTAACATAAAAATATAACTATATATAATATGTAATAGCCCATTTTGACAGGCTAAACCAAATAATAATAATATTAAGGAGCCCATTTTACAAGTCCAGATTACAAAAATATTCTTGGCCCATTAACCCATACAAACCCAACCCAATAACATTACAATGTAAAAGACACACAAATCAAATGGCAAACCCTAGGCGCCTGCACCTAGGTATCCGACTCTTCCGACTCCACTTGTTCGACCTCGAGCACCTTTGCTCCACTTTGCCACCGCCCATGCGCAAAGACTGCTACTTGCTTACTGCAAGAGCAATAAAATGAAAGGACGGTATATAATAGTCCAAAAATTGTGTAAAAATGGCTATAAACCCAAGCAAAAACCGTGTAAATGGGGACTTTTTTCCGATTAAGAATTCTTTGTAAAAAAGGGCTTTTGATCTTCTGAATTCAAGAACACAAACACAAACAGAGAGAAATCAAAAAAAGCAAAAAAAGAACTTTGAAGGTTATTTTTTACTGTTCTTTGTTATTCAACTTTGTTTTATTTGCTTTAAATCGTTTATAAACAAAAATAAAAAAAAGGGGAAAAAGACAAGGTTTTTGCCTTTCCGGCCACCGCGTGTGGTGGCCAGTGCGCCGGTGCGACGGATTGGACCATTGCTCCCCGGAAGCCCTCCCTCTCGAATCTGCAGAGGGAGAAAGGAGAGAAATCTCCCCTTTTTTTTAAGCAGCAAAGAAGAAATGAAGAGAAATAGAGTAAAAAACGGTTTTATAAAAAATGAAAACGACGTCGTTTCATGAGGGGCTTCAGTAAAAGCAAGACTTTGATGGAGGCGACCATGAAATGACCAATTCCGCTCCTTGGGTCCGCGTGTTTTGCCCGAAAAAGGGGGTATTTGTGGGCGTAGTCCTTCCCTTTCCTGATTTCACAAATGAAGTTTCCTGTTATTTTTCAATTTTGTCCCCAAATTCTATTTCGATTTCATTTCTACTTCTTCTTCTGCGGCTTCTAAGGAATGGGCTATTATCCATTTTGGCCCCTCCTTCTTTTAACGCACTTCAGATGAGCCCTTTTTTTATTTCAAATTGACCCCAAATTTTTGTTTTAAATCGATTTACCCTTCTTTATTTTAACAATTTTTTTATTATTTTATTCACCTTATCATTGTTAAATTATATCACCATTATCAATATTATCGTCATATATTATTATTATAATCATGTTATTTAACATCATTATTATTATCCTTTCAATTATTATTCCTTGCTTTATTATTTTCTTTATTTTAACTACCTCATTATTATTCTTGTTTGTATATAGGTATTTATATATAAATATATTCCATTATTATTTTGTTTATTAGTTGTTATCATTACCATTCATTATTAATCTTATTATCATCATTTTCATCATTATTATTACTAATATTTTATCAAATTACTATTACCATATTATTATATAATGCATATATCTTGTTACTATCATATTGATTAACCGTTACTAATGTTATTATTATATTTATTTTCAATATTAACATATCCTTTTATATAAATACTTTACTATTATTTTATGTTATTTTTCTTTTCTCTAAAATTATCACTATTATTCTACTCCCATTATTATTATTATTATTATTATTATTATTATTATTATATCTTTATTTTACTACCGTTAATATAATGTAATACTTTCACTATATTATATATCATCATTACTTATATATGTCTATGTGTATGTGTCTTTTATTATTCTTTTCATGTATAACATCATGTTTTCATATTTTTACGCTACTTTTTCTCGATGCCTCATTTTTATAACGACCAACATTCTGTATTAGTGATTCGAGAAAATCGAGCCCTAACTTACTGGGTTTTGATTTTTCTCGTTTAAACTAAATAACGGAATACCCCCTTTAAATCGCAATACAAGTTTTGAATAAAATACATGTTCTCGAAATTGAAATGTTGTGCCCTAACTTCATCGGACTCGACATCTAGATACTTGAGATAAGTTTCTTTTTCTACAATAGAGGCAATATTTCTAATTTGGCTTTTCGAGAAAACAAGCCCTAACTTCATCGGATTTTGATTTCTCGTTCGACAAAGGATGGGAGATCCTCTTCTAAAATAAAATCAAGTTTTAAAAGGCGAGCTTAGTTTCGAGAATCTAAAGTATCGCGCCCTAACTTACTGGACATGATGCTTTATCTCTTCGAAAATAAGAAAGTCTTAGCGTCCCTTCTAGTGCCTTCAAATTTTGAAAATAAAAAACATTGTATTTTCGAACCCTTTCAAAGTTTTCAACAAATAGGACATGAATCAATCAGTTTGGTACCGATTTCGGGCGTGTCGAGGGTGCTAATCCTTCCTCGCACGTAATCGACTTCCGAACCTGTTTTCTCAAAGTTCGTAGACCAAAAAGCACTGTTTTAGTAAATTAAATGTTTTATTAAAACAAAGGTGATCCGATCACACCAAATAAAGATCGGTGGCGACTCTTTTCCTTTTCTTTTTCAAAAATCGAGTCGACCGTATCGTTTACTATTTTATCAAAAAAATGGTTACGACAGCTTGGCGACTCCACTGGGGACTCGAGGGTCAGGCCATAGATTGATTTATTTTTGTCCTTTTGATTAAAATGGTTTCGAAAAATCATGCTTCTTTTAATGCACTTTCAATATTGGTCTCGTAAATACTTTGGCATTGCATTGTATGACCGTTGTGGTCACACCTTTAAGTGGGAGCGAGAAGCTATGCTTTCGTGAGGTTTTCACCTCCGCATGGGCTAGTGAACTGCTTTCGGGATACATCCGTACCTATGTTTTCGTGAAGTTTTCACTTTCGCATGGCCATAGGGAAATGTGTTCCCCTGAACCAAACTCGGTCCGTATGAGCCTATAATGGGTGAGGATCGAGGAATCACTGGTTCGGTACCTCAACTTTAGAACTAAACCGCATATAGCAAACCCAAGAGCCCACCTTAGGTAGAACTATGTCAAACCTTAGTGGTCACCCGGATAGGTGTTTGTTTATTTTACTTGCTTTATATTCCATGGTACTAACTTGTTGTGTTTCATTCTTTTGTGCATATCATTTCATATTTTAAGAGGCATCGATTCACGGTCGGTTTCGAGTTAGAGAGCTAGTTATGGAAAGCGAATTCCTTGATAAAGTAGAAGACAATCGCGTACGCAGCAAGACATGGTCGAGCCAAGCCAATTAGAAAAAATGGACTAAAAGCTAGAATAGCCGAGCTTGGTGGTCTCTACACCACTATCAAAGTTAAGACTTGGAAAGCCAATCAAGTCAAGCTCAATGTAATCGAGGAAATGAAGGGTAAGGTTGAAGAGCTAGAATCGGCATTACACAGTAGTGAGCTCCAGATTGAGCTTCTGGAAATGAGAGAAAGGCGTTGGGAGGAGGAGCTTCGCCATTCTTGCGAGCAAGTTAAGTCGAACTACCTCATGGGTGAAGCGATAATTGATTCGAGAGGTAGTCGATCACCTCTGACTTTGGTCGCAAAAGTGACATATTGAGCGTGAGATATGAGCTACCACCGGGTCATGATCAAGAGCTAATCTCATTGCTTGGGAAAATCAAAACCTTAGGCCTTAGGGCAAAAGTATATTTGTAATCTGCTTTATGTAAAGGGTTTTGCCTTCTAATAAAGTTTTCTAAAATGAAGTTGATCAGTATCGATGTCTTCTTCCTGCATTCATGCATTTGTATTGCATCACATCATATGCATTTAAGTCCAAAGAGAGCCTAATTAGTTAAAATTAATACTGAGAGAGAAAAAAATCTGGGCGAGAACCATTACAGTATATGTGCCAAGACAAAGAAAATGGATCAAAGATTTGAACAATTCCAGAAAGACTTGCAAGACCAGATGCAAGAGCAAATGGCAAAACTCCAACAAGAGATGAGGGATCAGATATTGAAGGCTCAAAAGAGCACGATGGCTCAAATGGCCCAAATGCTGAGTGGGCCAATGGACAAAGGAAAAGGTCTCATAAAAATTACAGGAGAAGAGAGCGAAGGCATTCCTCTGGGTTTTACCCCACCACATGCGCCAGCACAGCATGAAGAGTATCCCCAAAGGCCATCTGTCATGATTAGGCCTCAACAAAGGCAAAATGATATTAGACCACCCACGAACTCCCACGTTGGCTCAGGATCCAATCCAGGAGATAGCCCAGCCAATCCCAATTTGAATATAGTAGAGAGAGACGGGGCAATAGTTGAATCCTCGAGGTAATTAGAGGATCATTGTAGATGGTTGGAGGAAATGTTCAATGCTTTGGAAAATATTGATCACCACCATGGTATTGACGCAAAAGACTTGAGTCCGGTTCCGATTTGGTGTTTCCTCATAAGTTTAAAATGCCGAATTTGAAAAATACGGTGGGACTAGCTGTCCGGAGGCCCACATCACCATGTTCTGCGGTGAATGGTCACTACGTGAACAATGATCAACTCTTAATCCACTTGTTTCCAAGAAAGTTTAGTGGCGCATTGCTAGATGGTATAACCAAATTTAGTCAGCCAACATTAGTTCTGGAGAAGTCCTGCTCAAGCATTTCTAAGCATTTCACCATGTTACGGACATGGCACCAGATAGAATTACTTTGCAAAGCATGGAAAAAAGACAAAATGAGAGTTTCAGACAATACGCGCAAAGGTGGAGGGAGGTCGCCATGCAGGTCCAACCACCCCTCTTAGAAAAGGAAACTACCATGCTCTTCATCAACACCCTGAAGGCTCCTTTCATAACCCATATGATAGGAAGTACCACTAAGAGCTTTGCCGACATGGTAATGGCAGGGGAAATGATCGAACATGCGATCAGATGCGGCAAGATTGAAGTAGGGGAAACCACTAGAAGGTCTGCTCCTAGAAAAAAGGATGACGAGGTGAATAATACACACATAGGGGATCCTAAGTCAATTATCGTTAATCAGCCAAAAATGCTGACTACTGAGTATCAAGGTTCATCAAGAAAATAATCTCGCACAAGGAAAAACATTGAAAAACTTTAATTTACGTCAATCCCTATGATGTATAAGGAGTTGTATCAAAAGTTTATTTGATGCACACGTTGTGTCCCCCCAATATCCAAAATCGATGCAACCTCTGTACCCAAAATGGTATGACCCAAACACTCAGTGTGAGTACCAAGCGGGGATCACAGGCCATTCGATAGAAAATTGCCTACTTTTAAGAAATTAGTGGAAAATCTCATCAACATGGGTATTGTGAAGTTCGATGATGGAGCAGTGGTAATTGAAATTGGGGGCAGGAGAGTTGTGTTTCCTTAAAGAAGTCATTAGAAACCTAGAAATCAGATGATCAAAACGCCAATAGTATACCTGAAGAGAGAACCGAGGAATAAAAGTTTTTCGAGCATCTGCCTTTATGTACTTGGAAGTGTTTTGAACAATGAGACTGTGGAAGAAACATGTATTTTTAAAGCTAATCTAGAGTAATGTGCAAAACACACTTGTTGCTTTAAGCCTAGAGGCAATAAGAGTCTTTTTACTGAAGTAGCTCGTGTCCGAAATTTTATTTCAATAAAATGCATCTTTCTAAGTGAATATTTTCATTCTTTACATTTCGTACTGAATATTTTTCACTCATGACCATATCATACGAATAATCATACTTAGGATCATTTATTTTTTAGATTTTTTGCCTTTTCACCCACAATGGGTCCCCAGATATCAATGACATGAGCGACGCTGTTACTGACTCCCTTTTTAGTGTGATATGTATCTAGAGGGATCTAAGGGCTTTGAAGATGACAAAGATTGCAACTTACTTCCCCAATGGTAGATCCTACCTTATGAAATATCAGCAGACGCTATGAACTAACGAAGGGGATGAAGATGGAAGCGTAGCTCCTCGTAGAAATAAGGCAAGGCATCGTTGAGCTATTTTCAAGAATTCAAGATGTTTTCGCACGATCATATCAAGGCATGCCAAACTACTAAAACATGGTATGCTGTTAAGGTTGGGGTTTAAAGAACCCATGTTTTACAACAGCCTAGCTAATCAAGAGGCTCGGGCTATTGGTTCACCAAGAAAGGGAAATTGCACCTGTTATGTCATAAAATGCCAAATCGAGGAAGATTGTGTCTTCTCCATTTTCTCTATATGAAGCATGGATGTTAACAAGCCAGTCTCCTTAAAAGCTTTTAGCCAACATCGATTCATATTCATGGTCGTTGGTTACCTCACTAAGAGGGTGAAGGTCGCTTCATATGCCAAAATTACAAAGTCGGCAGTCATCAAAAAAAAATTCAAGATTTTTTTTGAAAAAATGGCTGAAACTTGTAAAGGTTGGCATAGAGAAGTTACCATTTACCCTTTAGGTTCCCTGAACGTTGGCCAGGACTTTTGCCGGGGCATCTTTCCCATTGTTTCGTGAAAGGGAAACAATTGTTGGAAGATAAGATTTCTTTTCCCAAGCTTGGATTGAATTAGATGAAGCAGAATGCCTCCAGTAAGCTTGATTGAAAGTATTCAGCAGGGTCAAATGTACCAAAAACGGATACGGGCTTGACAAAAAGGTTCGCTCAAGAGAATTTCAGGAAGAGGACCTAGCATTAAGAGAGATTCTTCTTATCCAAAAGAACTCCAAAGAAAAGTAAATGCCTTATACAAGAAAGAAGGCTGTTCTAGGAAACATGAGTGTTAACCAAGATGGATGACAAGGACACCCTAATCCGGTGAGTTCAGATTCAATAAAAAAGTTTTCCAAAAAATACAAAAAAATACAAAAAAGACGAAAAACAAGAAAAGAAAAAAGAAAAAAGAAAAGGAGAGGCCAAGGCGAAAACCCATAAGCGGCTTTGAGACTAAAGGGTATTTGAGTTGAAAACCCAGAAGGACAAATCAAAATTTTGATCGAAAGTAGGGCATCTGAGAGTCTTGCTACTCTCGAAGAAGTATGTTACGTCTTGGGGCATCGACAAAGTACTCTGGATCCCCTAAACACATATTAAACTCAAAATGGTCCTCAAGAAGTTGGAACAGAGAAGCTCAAGCTGCGATATTTGGGACACTTAGTTTTTATTTTACCCATTTTTGTTACTTGTGGTTATTTTATTCCTTTCAAAATAGCACCAATAAATTTCCTTTTTAATTGCATTTGCTAGCTTTGATTAACTTGTTTGTTTCGAGCTATGCTCCCAATCAATTTCCTTTTTGTCCATTGTTACAATCTTTTTCAAGCATTTTGCATTAAAATAACGATTAATGGACTAATAATACTTTCATAAAAGGAGTTTTGCATATTACTTTGGAAGCTTCTGAATAATACAAGGACTTGAAACAAGACTATTGTTTAGAACTCACTTAGCTTAAGGTTTGAAAATATTAGAGAAAGATGATTATCTCTTTGGACCTTTTGTTGGTTGAGCAAAAAGACAAGACATTTAGCCGGTGATACAACTTTGACAAATAACGAGCAATGTCAACCCAACCGTACAAAGGGATCATTCTCGGGAAAAGAAAAATCATACTCTACATTCATGCATATATCAGGCATATACATCTGGTTATGACACCCAGAGAATGGAAGGTGTAGTAGACCAAATTGATTGAATAAGTTACGAATTCTATACCCTGAGTCATAATGGGATGGTTGAGATGATATAAATCCTATACCTTAAAGTTACAGTAGGATGGATGAGAGGAAACAAATGTTATTCTCCGAAGTTGCGGTGAGAGGTACAATCTTTATATCCCGAAAGGTGCAGTGGAAGGGACTCAAAATCACAATGGGCAAGCTTATTGAAGCGAATATGATCATTTTTTTGGGGTTTTCTATCAAAGATACTAGTGAACGAGAAAGCATGATAACGCATCAGTGATAGAACCTTAATGAACTACGAGCAATGATGACCCCAAGTATTTAAAAAGGGATCATTTCATTTTGCATTCATACATCATTTTAAAGCACGTTTAGTTAGGAGCACTCGACTCATTGCATCCTAATCATCATAAAAAGACCATTCTCATGACATTCGCATTCATGCAAGTGTCGCCCATAACCAAAGCGAGGGAGACTTTGAGTCGTTCGATCATAACATCCTCATCATTTGCATAAGCATAAGCACATAAAATTAATTCTACAAGACAGTTCTTCAAAGAACGGTGTAGCGATATTGAAGTTTAGATTTTGTTCCTCGAGATGGTAGTGGAGCGGTGAAGATTGAAGTCTTCTCAAGATAGTAAGGAAGCAAATTGAAAAGTTCAGTTTTGTTCCCTAGAGATGATAGTGGAGCGATCAAGATTGAAGTCTTCCTGAATATAGTAAGAAAGCATATTGGAAAGTTCAGATTTCGTTCCTCAAGATGGTAGTGGGGCGGGGCAAGATTGAAGTCTTCACGAAAATAGTAAGGAAGAAAATTGAAAAGTTGATTTTGCTCCTTCGAGATGGTAGGGAGCGGTGAAGATTGAAGTCTTCCTGAGGATAGTAAGGAAGCAAATTAGAAAGTTCTGAATTCTCATTTCCTCGACGTTCCAGTGGAGTAGGTTGAGATTACAAATCTCGTCTCCCTGAGTTAACAATGAGGATCAATCATTATTCCTTTAAAGTTTCAGTTAGAGAAGATGGAGATTGCGAATCTCTTCTCTCTAAATTCTTATTTCTTCGAAGCTCCCGTGGAGTAGGTTGAGATTACAAATCCCATCTCCCTGAGTTAACAATGAGGATACATCCTTAATTCTCTGAAGTTTCAGTAGAGAAGATGGAGATTACAAATCTCTTCTCCCTGAATTCTTATTTCCTCGACGTTCCAGTAGAGTAGGTTAAGATTACAAATCCCGTCTCCCTGAGTTAACAATGAGGATAAGTCCTTATTTCTTTGAAGTTTTGGTAGAGAAGATGGAGACTACGAATCTCTTCTCCCTAAATTCTTATTTCCTCGAAGTTTCCGTGGAGTAAGAAGTAAATCAAAGAGATCAGTCTGGTGATCCCTGAGTTTACAGGGATCAGATTGAAGAAAGCAGATTTGACATTCACGAAGTTACAAGAAGCGGTCGAATACATCGATCTGGTGATCCACGAGTTTGCGAGGATCAGATTGAAAAGCAGATTTGACATTCCTGAAGTTGCAGGAAGCAGATTGAAGACATCAGTCTGGTGATCCCTAAAGCTTGTAAGGATCAGATTGAAGATAGCAGTTTTGACATTCCTGAAGTTTCAAGAGCAGATCGAAGTTAACAAGTCTGGCATCCTGATGTTGCAGGAGCAGGTTAAAGATAGCAGGTCTGGTGTTCCTGATGTTGCAAGAGCAGATCGAAGTTAGCAAGTCTGGCAATCCTGATGTTGCAGGAGTAGATCAAAAATGACAGATTTGGCGATTCCTGATGTTGCAGGAAGCGAATCAAAGAAATCAGTTTGACAATCCCTGAGTTTGTAGGTGATGCTGCGGGAAGCAGATTAAAGATAGCAGATCTTATCTCCCTGAGTTTGTAGTGGAGCAGATCGAAGATAGTAGATTTTATGCAGATTTTATCTCCCTGAGAGTGCAGCGGAGAAGATCGAAGTTCACAAGTCTGGCGTACCTGATGTTGCAGGAGCAGATTGAAGATAGCAGACCTTATCTCCCTGAATTTTCAGTAGAGTAGATCAAAGATAGCAAGTCTGGCATTCCTGAAGTTGTAGGAGCAGATCAAAATTGGCAAGTCTGGTCTCCCTAAGTTCGCAGTGGAGTAGATCAAAAGATGGTGGATACTGCCTTTATGAAGTTGAAGCTATCAAACTCATAGAAATCAAAATGAAGTTCCAATAACAGTGAAGTTGCAGTGGATTGGAAGTCATTTGAAGTAAACGAAGATCGAGAAGTCGAGGCTTGGCCAAGCCCGGTCAAAATTGGTCCTTTTATGGTCTTTGCTCTATTCTTGTTTCACAACAATGAGCAAAGAGGGGCAGCTGTAATAGCCCATTTTGATCGGGCTAAACCAAATAATAATAATATTAAGGAGCCCATTTTACAAGTCCAGTTACAAAAAATCCTTGGCCCATTAACCCATACAAACCCAACCCAATAACGAGCCAATGAAAAGACACACAAATCAAAATAGCAAACCCTAGGTGCGCACACTAGGTATCTCGACTCTTCGACTCCACTTGTTCGACCTCTGAAAACCTTGCCCCGGCCACCGCCCATGCAAGAAGACCGCTACTTGCCTGCAAGAGAAATAAAAATGAAAGGACGGTATATAATAGTCCAAAAAATTGTGTAAAAAATGGCTATAAAGCCAAGCAAAAACCGTGTAAATGGGGACTTTTTTCCGATTAAGAATTCTTTGTAAAAAAGGGCTTTTGATCTTCCAAATTCAAGAACACAAACACAAACAGAGAGAAATAAAAAAAAGCAAAAAAAGAACTTTGAAGGTTATTTTTTACTGTTCTTTGTTATTCAGTTTTATTTTATTTGCTTTAAATCGTTTATAAACAAAAAAAGGGGAAAAGACAAGGTTTTTACCTTTCCACCACGTGTGGTGGCAGTCTTACCGATCTGACGGATTTGGACCATTGCTCCCAAAGCCCTCCTCTCGAATCTGCGGAGGAGAAAGGAGAAAATCTCCCTTTTTTTAAGCAAAGAAAAATGAAGAGAAATAGAGTAAAAAACGGTTTTATAAAAAATGAAAACGAAGTCGTTTCATGAGGGGGCTTGAGCCAAAGCAGCCTTTGATCGAGGCGACCATGAGCGACCGACCGCTCCTTGGGTCCTCGTGTTTTGCCCGAAAAAGGGGGTATTTGTGGGCACAGTCCTTCCCCTTTCCTGATTTCACAAATGAAGTTTCCTGTTATTTTTCAATTTTGTCCCCAAATTCTATTTCGATTTCATTTCCTATATATCTTCTTTGCTGCGTTTAAGGAATGGGCTATTATCCATTTTGGCCCCTCCTTCTTTTAACGCACTTCAGATGAGCCCTTTTTTTATTTCAAATTGACCCCAAATTTTTGTTTTAAATCCGATTTACCCCTTCTTTATTTTAACGATTTTTTTTATTATTTTATTTACCTTATCATTGTTAAATTACATCACCATTATCAATATTATCATCATATATTATTATTATAATCATGTTATTTAACATCATTATTATTATCCTTTCAATTATTATTCCTTGCTTTATTATTTTCTTTATTTTAACTACCTCATTATTATTCTTGTTTGTATATAGGTATTTATATATAAATATATTCCATTATTATTTTGTTTATTAGTTGTTATCGTTACCATTCATTATTAATCTTATTATCATCATTTTCATCATTATTATTACTAATATTTTATCAAATTACTATTACCATATTATTATATAATGCATATATCTTGTTACTATCATATTGATTAACCGTTACTAATGTTATTATTATATTTATTTTCAATATTAACATATCCTTTTATATAAATATTTTACTATTATTTTATGTTATTTTTCTTTTCTCTAAAATTATCACTATTATTCTACTCCCTTTATTATTATTATTATTATTATTATTATTATTATTATTATTATTATCGTTATTTTTACTACTGTTAATATCGTAATACTTTCACTATATTATATATCATCATTACTTATATATGTATATGTGTATGTGTCTTTTATTATTCTTTTCATGTATAACATCATGTTTTCATATTTTCAGGCTACTTTTTTTCGATGCCTCATTTTTATAACGACCAACATTCTGTATTAGTGATTCGAGAAAATCGAGCCCTAACTTACTGGGTTTTGATTTTTCTTGTTTAAACTAAACAACGGAATACCCCCTTTAAATCGCAATACAAGTTTTGAATAAAACACATATTCTCAGAAATTCGAAATGTTGTGCCCTAACTTACTGGACTCGACATCTAGATACTTCGAGATAAGTTTCTTTTTTTCTACAATAGAGGCAATATTCCTAATTTGGATTTTCGAGAAAATAAGCCCTAACTTACTGGGTTTTGATTTCTCGTTCGACAAAAGACGGGAGATCCTCTTCTAAAATAAAATCAAGTTTTAAAAGGCGAGCTTAGTTTGGGAATCTAAAGTATCGCTACCTAACTTCTTGGATATGATGCTTTATCTCTTGAAAATAAGAGAGTCTTAGCGTCCCTTCTAGTGCCTTCAAATTTTGAAAATAAAAAACATTTCATTTTCGAACCCTTTCAAAGTTTTCAACAAATAGGACATCAATCAATCAGTTTGGTACCGATTTTGGGCGTGTTGAGGGTGCTAATCCTTCCTCATGCGTAATCGACTTTCGAACCCATTTTCTCAAAGTTCGTGGACCAAAAAGCACTTTTTTAAGTAAATTAAATGTTTTATTAAAACAAAGGTGATCCGATCACACCAAATAAAGATCGGTGGCGACTCCCTTCCTTTTCTTTTTCAAAAATCGAGTCGACCGCATCGTTTACTGTTTTATCAAAAAAAATGGTTACGACATAATATAAAAATCATAACTTTGTAGTCATATTTTTCCATTGAAATCCATCTTTCATTATCTACATAAAGGAATTTACAAGGCGTCATACTTAATAATTTAATGCAGCAATCTTTCCTTTCACACATGAAATTTTGCACTTTTATTCTTTAAAAGATTTGATTTTACTTCCATTCATTTTTTTTCTTTTTACAATTTATCCTAATACATTATTCTATAACTAGAATAAATATTTTTTTAAAAATTAATATTTGGAATCTTAAAAATATTTTATATATTTTCATTCTTTATTTTATTTTAGAATATTATTTTCATATAGCGAAATTGCTTCGGTTAGTGATATTCCAGACTAGAGTGCTTTATACGAATCATATTATTTCCTTACTTCATTCGGTTAAAGCTATTGGGGAATGATATGAGGGGCTTGTTTTAATTGATTATGTTAGAAAATTTCAAATTCACTTATGCCATATTGTTGATTATGGCTGGCATTGATTTAGAACACTGAAACATTAAATGGTGATGGGAGAATCCATTTATAGTTCAAATATTGCAACCCATTTTAAGAATTGAAAACCTACAACCACATGAAAAGGGACTTTTTACTACAATAATTTGTACAAAATACAAAATCAACAATATTTTTTTTTTCTGAGCTAAACAACATAGGGTTTAGTAACATAGGATCTACAAAAAGATTTGGTCTTATTTTTGGTCAGATTATATATATATATATATATCTTTTGTGTTTTTCGATCCATTGATGTTTGGCTGCCTTGTATTCATTTATGTCTTGTATTCTTTTGATTTTAAAAGTTGTAGTGCATTTTTTAGGAATTACAATTTAAATAGTTATGTTAGGTATTACTTGTAAAGATTATGCCAACTATTACAAAACATTTTTACTTAATTACTACTGAAAACAATTATATTAAATATTCACAAATACAAACCAAATAATTTTTGTGTGTTCTGTTGCAGATGTAACGAATAATGCATATATAGTGTTGTTTGATGGAACCGTGGATTGTATCCTTAATCATACTATTGAACAATTGTTTTGTGGAATATGTCTCGCATTTCGTTAAAACTAGGACACAAACAGAGAGTGACGTCGCAACGAGGAGGAGCTTCTGGTCTTGACAAGCTGCTGACATCACGACGAGAAGAAGACCATCGTCCTAACAACGCAACGCCACCTCGTCCCGACGATGCAAATTCCACGTCACAATGTGGGGACATGTCATACATTTTTCTCGATTTTCTTCTTCCAGTTATGTACACCCTATACCCGGCCCAATCGTCGAGCCCGAGTAATAGGACGCCACACCACTGTCTCATCAACAATCATAGCCAAACATCTCATCGAACTTGCAATTAATTTCACATTATTAATCTTAAACATATATAGACCTCCTAAGTCACGAATACTCAAAGTAGCATTAAATTAAGCCATATAAACATCAATCAAGCTTATTACACAATTACAACATGCAAATGAATTATTCAGCAGAAATTCAATACAATTCACATAGGTATTGATACTGAAACTAGGGTATCGATAATTTTCTTATATGGTATCAATAGTGCTTGAAAAATTGATACCAAAACAACAATTTGTTTTTCGCTTAAAAAAAGTCTCGAAAATTATCGGTACCTTTCATAAAGTATAGATTATTTACCCCGAGTATCGATACTCGTGATATAGTATCTATACCAAATTCCCATTTTGACTTCCTGTACTTTCGAAAATCATGGAGGTATCGTTTTTAAAACCCGAATATTGATACCTCTGTTCTAGATAGCAAAAATACAACATATTAAAACAATTTGTCCGATCTAACTTATGTCCATTCAACATGCATCTTTAAACACATCAAACAATCGTCAAAATGACTATAATAACAGTTTAAAACATCAAAAATATGTCCGAGCAATAATCAACATGCCAAGGTCCAAGCCTATAGTTCCTAGGAATAATTAAGCTACAAAATATCCAAAACATCATGGCCATATCATGCAATAGTTCTTCAGCATTATTCAACGTCCATTGACCATACTTACAGTTCATGGCACTTCAACATAGCAAATATTCATTCCAAAACAATATCAATGAAATAATTATGACATCCATCAAAAGTGCTAGAAAACTAAACCCATAAAATATCATGAGGACCACAATAATAATCAATCAAAGTCTAGCCACATTGCCTTATCCCCATAGTTCAAAAAATAATATTAATACTGCCTACGCAAATACTAAGGCCTAACTTGGATCACTTCCTTGGTATCCTCACACCACTCACACCGCAAACGCTAAATATCTGAAATGGTTAGAGAGAGTGGGTGAGCTTAAACAAGCTCAGTGAATATAGAAGTAACCACAATTTATACACAACATCAAATGTTAAATGAGAGCATGATATAGCACATTCACAACCATATTCTAACCAAGCCATAATAACATATTCACGCTTCATTAAATCATAAAACTAGAATATACTCTTACGTATAACAAAACTCAACTTATATACAAATAATCCATTTTACAATAAGTTGTCAAGACTAACAATATATACATGTTTTAATAACTCACAAGTTTAGCTTATTGATTCACATGCATTCACAAGTTAAATGAAAATGACCCAAACCACAGTTACATACGCACTTTACTAAGAGGACATACTAACATTTTCATGAAACTTAAATCAACTCATTTAGCATATTATTCACATGTTTATACATCCATCTCACATCATATTATCATAGTATATAAGATCACATTTAAACAATAATTTGACACTTGAGGCTATATGTAACATCCTAAATAGGGGGCTCTGCAATTGTAATGTGTTATGTGAGTATGTTGTGCTATGTGTGTTAATCTGGTGTGTTTAGGGGTTTGGGAAGGCTTGAGGTTAAGCCTGAGCCTTGGTAAAATTTTTTATTTTTAGGCACTGCAAGGAAGGGCTAGTTGAAGTGGGCCTTAAGGGTACTTAAGTGGGGTAGTTGACATAAGAATCTAACTGGTAAAGTGGCAAGGAGGCGCCACTCAAGGTGTAGGTAGGTGACGCCATAGGGAGGTTGTGAGGGAGCAGGTTCGAGTTGCATTGACAGCAAATGGGAGTTTTTTTTTATTTATGTGCCTAAAGAGCCTGAGTGATGGATTCGACTGGGACTCTGCATGGGTGAGTGTGGATTAAGTCAAAAGATATGAAGATGAGGCTAAGAGGAAAACGTGGGATAAGATATGGGTGTAGGTGGTGGCGGATGTTGGACACTAGGAGCAAGGGGGAGAAATCGGTTTGATGTGGCTAGGGTGTTCCGAATTTTTACTTTGGAACATAGGTTCCTTGTTCTAAAAAATAATGCATTTTCGGCTTTTGGGTTAGTAGGTGCAGAAATTGTGTTTAGTAAAGTGAGAGTTCTCTTCTTATTTTTGGCATTTGAGGTTTTCTTTCTCCTCTTCTTTTTCTGCCAAAACTGAATCCACTTAGGTCCTGTCGAAAATTCTTCTTCTTTACCATTCCTAACACTTCTTTCTACCTTGTTTTTATTTCTCTTCTCCCAATTGTTTCCTTCTCAAAAGCCGAAACCCCTAACTCCATTCTCATCCCCACTTCTATGCTATAGCCGAATGTTCCTTGCCTATAGTTCTCTCCTCTGTTTTCTTTCCACAAGCCGAATCTTCATAGCCATTCTCTTGTTCATCTTTTCTTCTAATCTCTTCTAAAATCGAAAACCCCTAGGTCTCATCTGTGGTTTAATTCTATTTCTTTTGGCCTTTCAATCTCCTTCCATATCATTATCGAATCTCCTCTTAAGTGGTAGCCGAATCTCCTGTGTTGAGGAGATCAGATCATCTAGGTTCCTAAGCTAAAAATCGTTAACCTCTGAACCATATATCTTCTTTCGGGATTTCAAGGCAAGGGTGTTCTCTTTGAATTGTATTAAGGTCATTATCATAATCGGTACCTTAACCCTACCTTGTGGTTTGACAACCATATTTCATTATAGTAGCATCTGACAAGATCTTTGATGGAATCCAATATCGATCAGGCAAAGGAGGGGGTTGGACTCGTAAACCCAGCCCCAAAGTTCAAGAAACGAGTGGTGTCTACTGTTCGAGATTGACCACCGGAGTGTGGGCCGACTTCTGAGTAGAATAGTAGATAGATAACAGTGGTTCTTATTAGCGATAGTGTCGACATAGAAAGCGTGGTATTGCACGTTATCAGGTGTGTAAACCTCCACACACTTTACTTTATCTGTACTAACGATTGTGTGGGCTGAAAAGCCGAAAATGCTTTGTAGGCAGTCGTGATGCCTTTAGGGGTAAGGCTAGGGATGCCAGGGACGTGACCGTATCATTTTTTTTACATGGACGAATAAATGTGTTGTGATCTGTTGTGTTATGGATAGCATGTTGCATTTGTTAGGATATGTATGTAGTTCATGGGGTATGGGTTTGATATGAAAGGGAAATGCATGATTATTTGGTCACGTAGTGATCGGTGGCTATGCCACTATATATATATGTACACACAGTAATTGGGTCACATAGTGATCGGTGGTTAAGCCGCGATATATATATATATAATTTATTTGGTCACATTGTGATCGGTGGCTAAGCCACGATGTATTATTTGGTCACCTAGTGATCGATTTATGACTGGCAACATGACTGTCAAAATGGAGTGTAGAGGATGGAGGGTTGATTGTAAAAATCCCCACGTGTGATGGGCTGGTACGGGTTGGTGTGTAGAGGATGGACAAACTAGGTTTGGGTTGGGCTTTTTGCATTCATGTGTTTTTATGTTTTTATATATGGGCTAAGGCCCAATGTGTAATTGTGGGCCATGAGCCGTTTGTATAATGTGGGAGAATATACACACTGAGTCCCGGTGACTCACCCCTTCTTTAATCTTTTAGGTAATCAGTAGATCGTGGATGTGGGAGCCGAGGCGGACTCGTGGAGGCCATAATACCCTTTTCTTTCATAAACTCATTTCTTATTATAGTTTATTTTTAATTGGGATTTTTGTTATGTAATAAGGCCTTTCTAAGTAAAACTTGGGTTTTTATTAGTTATAGATTATTTCAAATTCGACACTTAATCATTAAAGTGGAAATGAAGTTTTTCAAAAACATACGGGCAACATAAATTAATCATTTCTCTTTAAAGTATTAGCTAATATAATGAATGCTCGATTATCATAACTTGGGAATTTCCTTAATCTACGTATCGTTATTTTCAAGACTACATCCTAATTGAAAATTTTTTCAAACCTCTGGTTTTTCCTAAATTCAACAAATCCCATTTTTACTTCACCCTGTAACATACCGGATTCGGTCGTAATGTTTAGGCCGGGTTTGGGGTGTTACACTATGAAACATAAAAGTGTGCTCTATCACCACACATCAGATACACGGATCTCTAACATACCAAATGACTCATAGAGTTGAACATATCCCAAAAGCGTAGCATTTAGCTAACACTCTCCAACACACCAACATAACCCAGTGAATGGAGCTTGGCTCACATTCCCTTATCTCTCCAAACTGTCCCGGGGCTTCAATGCCCAAATCACAAAACACAACAATGAGTTTGTTGGGAAATGTAACTGTTTTCTATTTATTTGAAAGATAAATAAATAAATAAAGTTAATTTCACATTTCACTATTATGTCTTTTGTAATTTTTGTCTTTTATATTTTGCATGCATAGAGAAATTGTGACAAGCAAATATTAGCTCATTGATTGTCTAAGTTCAAATTGGAGATAAGTGGCATTGTAAGAACATTTACATTGAAAGAAAGACAACTTACTTTAGTTGATTATCTAAATAAGTTCTTAATCCCGTAAAAGAATCAAGGTGGACATTTGATTCAAATACTGAGAAGGATTATTATGTCGTTTACAATTCCAATTGGGAAATGACTAGTCTTGGCTATCAGAGCAGTTGACTCCACGAGTAGAGACATAGATGCATTCATTGGTAGAATGATACATTGGACTGGACCCAAGATAAATTAATTCTAAATCTGTTTGTGAATTAATTCACTTGTGACATTCATGGTATGATTTACCTAAATCCTAAGTTAGTCACTGAATATGCGTATGCAACTCATTTGCTTTGATATAAGTGGAGGCTTATGCTCTAAAGATGATCGAGCCCATAGCCTGTATGTTGGATACATGACTTGTGTAAGGCATGGCTTTACTAGAAACAATGGAATTCATAGCTCGATTAAAGAAGAACAATGGTGACAATAAGATAAAATAGGATTGTATTGAGTGAACGGATTTAACTCAAAGGAATTAAGGATATCATATGAGGGTAACACACACGTGATGAGGTCATTGGACAAAATAGTTGGATGAATTACTTTTGTAAAGAGTATACAATAGGGAGTTTTCAATCATGAGACTTCTTGTGGACGGACTCCATGATTAAGTAATTGTGAATTATCGGAACGATACTTTTGGACATAATTACAATCACTAGAGCCTAATTCTATATGTCCGATTGGTCCTTCCGCTAGCTAAACAAAAGTTTGATCAGACTGCACTTGAATCAGAAAAAAATTCTACGACTTTCGGAATGATTTAATAGAGTCGATTTATTCGATGTGGAATTAAATTAGATGGTCGTAAGAATTGTTCAACTAGAGAATTTGATTAAAGAATTTTCTTGAAAAATTAATTTGGAAAATCTAAGTGATTTTTGGAAAAATTAATTTTGATCAAGTAAAATTAAATTAATCAAATCAATTAAAATTAATATGATATTTTTGAAAGTTAATTTTCAAGTCAGACAATTGACCCAATGGATAATTGAGCTTGAAGCCCAAAATCGAGACTAAGACCCAAAAATTAGTAGAACTGGGCCCGATATGTGAAACCAGGCCGATGGTCCAACTGTGGCTAGATTGGACGGATCAGGTCGTCATTAACCTGGACCGAACTGGCAGCAGTGGAACCGACTCAGGTTGTCGTAAGGGTGTCGCACCTGTATCACCAGACATGGTGGTGTCGGTGGTTCCGGTGATGAAGGCATCCCGGTGATCGACAATGGTTTGTCGTCGGTGGTTGAGCAGTGCAAGATTTACACTCCTACTGAGACTCTACCAGAGAATTTGATTTCAGATTAATTATTTTAAAAATAATATTATTTTAATAATTTAATATTAAATTAAATTAAATACATATCTTAATAGTATTTTATTAATTTAATATTAAAGTGATTATCTTAATATTAAATTTAATTTAATGTTTATCTACAAGATAAACATTCTATTATTTAATAAGATTTAATATTAAATTTAATCTAATATTTATTAAGTTATATTAATTTAATATTAAAGTGGTTAAGTTTAATCATAGTTGAACTCTCTAAACTCTCCTTATATAAAGAGAGCTTTGGGTCATTATTTACACACATTTGAATTCAAGAAAAAGTTGTATAGAGAAAATTCTCTAAAGAGATTATTTTAGAAAATTTCTAGAGATATTTTTCTAATTTACAACTTAACACAAAAATTTAGAGAAATTGCAAAATTACCTCACTAGTAATTTTTGTGAAATATTTTCTGATTCGAAGCGAGCCCACACTCGGTAGATGTGAGCTTAAGGATAGCGGAGGAGACTACTCGGACGAAGCGCTTATCTTAGACAAATCGAAAAGGTACAATTTGGATTAAGTGTTTATTACTTTAGATATCACAACTAAGATCTTGTTTTGGAAAAAAAATTAAAACTCTAGTTTTTCCCTAAATTTATTTTCTATTGCGTTTTTCAAACTCGTTTTTCCAACAAAGTACTCACAATCCTATATCATTCCAACTATATCCAACGGTTTCAAGAGATCACAAGGCCAAAATATCCACAATTACTCAATTTTAATTATTAATTTAATGCACCTCATCTCTATTCATATTCACCAATTTACATCACAAGCTTATACACAATACATGCTTATCAAATTCACATTTAATTTCACTTTAAGTGCCACAATAATGCTCATTAAGCCATCACATATTTGTCCACAAAAGTGTATATTAAAATCAGTACATCATATATCACATACAGGTATTATCACATATTACTTGTCATAACAATATCATATTCCATAATTCAACACATATGTACTTACCGAAATTCCGCTCACTTTCACTGCATATTTTCATTATTAGCATATCATTATCACTATCATTTAGTAAGTATATCATGCCCATCACACAACACAATTCACAATAGCCATCAAATACATATCATGTCACAATATCGCAACATAATACTCAATCCACAATTATTCACATAATCACATATTTTTCCAAAATAAATCAAAGGGATAGAAAGCTTACACTTGAAACTTAGGATAGGGGTCTAGGCTATTCCTAAGCTCCCAATTAACACTATGAATCGTGTCTACAAGTAGCGATTCCAAACACTCATCGATCATGCTTTCACCTAATTGCCGAAAGCTTAAACTAGCTTTTCCTTACCTTTATATTTACTCGTTGAAGGTCCTAACGATTCTGAAGCTTCAACAAGGTAAATCACACAACAACACAATTAACAATTAGCCAAAGACTCACTTCAAACAATCAAAATACAAGTCTAAGCTAAATTCTCATGTAATCGAAATCCTCGACATAACAAACTTGAATTTCAATTATCTCAGTCTATATTTAATATTTTTGCCTAAAAAGAATTCCATTCATCTAATTATTCACCTACGACAAATTCTCAACTTTTAAACTATGCAAAACTACCCAATTCATGGTATCAAAATTTTCAACATGTTTATGGCAATTTTCACGAAAATACATTAAAACGTTGGAAATCTTCAACGAAACTTTGAAGTAAGTTTAGGAACATTCTAATCATGTCAAAAATAATTGAAAAAATACTCTGAAACCATGATTTTTCCCAAAATCTCAAAATCCACCATTAACGATCCAAATTTTTACTTTTATTTAAAAACATGCAATTTAACGTCTAAAAACTCAATTTAAAGGATAAAATAACATTAAAAAACTAATAAGGAATCGAATCATTACCTTGGTTGACAAAAAACCAAACGTTTGATCGAAAACCTGAAAAACCCAAAAATTCAACAATGGAGAAATCTATGGTGTTCCTGGATGTTTTTCTTTAAATAGTATGGAGATTTATGGCTTGAGGAATGATAGAAATCTAATGAATTAAGTTTGAGAATCAAAATTGAATGAGATGAGCTTTGGAATGCAATAGACGGAAAAATAAAAAATATGGAGAAGAGACTAACGTGGGTTTTATAAAGATGAAGGGGAAAATAGGGTGAAAATTAAAATTTGGTTTAATTGCCTTTTAAAAACTCATAATTTAGAACCTTTTACAAATCAGTCCTTATTTCAAAATTAAAAGTCTTTTGAACATTATTTTAACACCCCAAACCCGACCTAGAAGTCTAGACCGAATCCGAGATGCCACATTGATCACCGAAGTGATTATGAGAAAATTTTACAAATCGAGTCTTTCTGATAAATCGTAATATGAACATATTTTAATCCCACATTTAGCATAGTTGTGGATGATTTACCCCTTTAATTATGGAAATAGGTGCTCTTAATCCCTTATTTTCATGTTTTATACTAATGAGAGCACCGGAGGATGAAAGGAATGAGAAACGAGTCGAAAACAAAGAAAATGGGCCAAGTATAAATTGCACACGGCCTGCCCCTCAAATACATGGTCGTGCCTCTTTCACAGGATCGAACACGGCCTGGCCTTGACTTATACGGGCGTGTGCCATAGGCGTGTCCCTGCCGTGATCTGTTTGAATTCTATTCGGAATAGGGTACTTAGAAGCGAAGAAAGCCATTCCAAAAGCCTATATAAACACCCTAGAGGCCAACCTTTAAGAGGGCGTTCAGCTAGGCCAAAGAGTCAAGCCAGATGGGCCGAATTGTGGGATTAACTCGAAAGAAGCTAGTTGATTCATCTCAAGAAGCCGGGATCATACTCAAGACTGAGGATTTCTCATTCAATTCCTTCAGGGGGTTTTAGGGTTTTCTTTATGTTTTGTTTTATATTTTCTTCTGAGATGTATTCTTTTATCATTATGAACTAAACCTCTCAAATACCTGAGGGGGATGAAACCTAAGATGGATCTTGTTATTGTTTTCTAAGCTGTATGATAAATACTTGATCTATTCTTAACTATGTGTTCTTAATTCTTGTTTTGGTATTTCAGGATATTGATTCAAACATTTATGCTCTTAGGCAGAGGAGGAATAGACCCTGTTTAAGAGTAGATCTAACATAGTTAAGCGGAGTTGACCGCAACCCTAGAGATAGGATGACGTAAATCTACTGGATTAAGGTCAAACCTAATATGGGAGTCCATAGATCGAGTTAATTAATCAACCTAGGGTTAGACGTTAGTAGCCTCGCGAGAGGTATTAATATAAATTAGGGAATCCTACGGATCAAGTCAAGTGAATAAATCGTCTAGTTCAGAGTTAGATAACAAGTGAAGTCTAGGTGGATTCTTCCTCGGGTATTGTCTTAATCAATTGGTTTTTCCACAAGTATTTCCCCAATTCATTCTCTTCGTGTTTACATCTTTACCTTGGTAGTTAGTTAATTTTAGATTAGATAAACAAATCTCTTAATTCTTAGGCTAAATAATAAAAAAAAGTTAGTATTAGTACTTTTAGTTCCTTTTGGTTTGACAATCCGGTCTTGCCACTAAACTATACTACTATTCGATAGGTGCGCTTGCCTCCATCGTTGTCTTAGTTAGTTTCCAGGTTCGATCATTCTTTTTATAAATTTTTAAGACTCTGACACACGATCAAGTTTTTGGCGCCGTTGCTGGGGAACTAAAATATTAAGAAAGCTTAATTTTTATTACTTTAGCCATATTTTATTTTATTTTATTTTTGCTATTAAATTTTAATTTTACTTTTCTAATTTTCTTTTTCTTTTTCTTTTCCTAGTAGGTACCTCTAGTTTATGACTAGAAGAAACCCGACAGGACCACTACTTTACGATAGTGAAATCGAAAACATAGTTCGTAGAAACCGAAGAGAAATAAGGAGAAGCCTACAATACATATAAGAAGAGTAAGAAGACGACATCAATACGAACGAAGAGATGGCTGAGAATAATCCGCTACCTCCAGAGGTGGCAAAAATCATGCTCCTCGAACTATGTATGATTATGCTAAACCTAATTTAACAGGAACTGAGTCAAGTATTGTTAGACCTGCCATAGCTGCTAATAATTTTGAACTAAAACCTAACACTATACAAATGATACAACAATTTTTTCAATTTGATGATTTGCAGGACGAAGACCCAAATAATCACTTGGCAAATTCCTAGAATTTTGTGATACTTTCAAAATTAATGGCGTTTTTGACGATGCCATCCATCTTCGGTTATTTCCCTTCTCTTTAAGGAATAAAGCTAAACAGTGGTTGAATTTTCTTCCACGAGGATCAATCACTACATGAGATCAAATGACTGAAAAATTTTTATTAAAATATTTTTTGTCAGCCAAAACGGCCAAATTAAGAAATAATATCTCTTCTTTTGTGAAGATGGATTTAGAAACACTATACGATGCATGGGAGAGATACAAAGATCTATTGAGAAGGTGCCTACACCATGGTTTACCCTTGTGGCTACAGGTCCAAACTTTTTACAACGGTGTGAACCCCTCAACCAGGCAGTTGATTGATTCAACTGCCGGCGGAACCCTGAATAACAAAACTCCTGAAGCGACCTATGAGTTTATAGAAGTGATGTCATTGAACAACTATCAATGGCAAGTCACGAGGACAAGGCCAACTAAAGCAGCCGGAGTTTTCAACCTCGACGCTGTCACCATGCTATCAAACAAGGTAGAGATGTTAAATAAAAAGGTTGATGGTTTATGTAGTTCTTTGTAGGTACATCCAGTTATGTAATGTGATTCAAATCTAGGAGGCGTGGCGAATCCTAAGTACCCACCCTACAATCCGGGCATGGAAAATGAACAAATAAACTATACGGGTAACAATTTTAGATATCAAAATAACTCTTAGAGTAATACTTATAATCCAGGATGGAGGAACCACCTTAATTTCTCATGGGGTGAAGGAAATCAGAGACAACAACCCCCTCCAAACTTCCAACAATCGCCCTATCCACAGGAAAAGAAACCGAACCTTGAAGAGATACTGACAAAATTCATAGTGGTATTGGAAACACGGTTCCAAAACACCGAAACAACACTTAAAAATCAACAAGCATCGATTAAAGGAATCGAGAATCAGTTAGGGCAACTCGCTAAGCTGATCTCCCAATGACCATAAGGTAGCTTGCCAAGTTATACGAGACTAACCCAAAGGAGCAACTTCAAGCCATCATAGCCCAAAATAGTGAAGGGTTAGTAGAATCTAAATCTGAGCCAAGGCATGAACCTGTGGTAAGTGAAGGTAAAGTTGAGTAAGCTAAGAAAAGCCAAAGCTGATTATTAAAGAATACCAACCTCGTATACCTTATCCCTATGCAATGAAGAAAGACGATACGGATGAACAGTTCGGTAAGTTTCTTAAACTCTTAAAAAAATTACATATTAACTTACCGTTTCTTGAAGCTCTTTTGCAGATACTAGATTCAAGGAAATTTTCAAAAGAGCTTTTAACAAACAAGCGAAAGTTAGACGAGGAGTCGCATGTGGAATTAAATGCAGTGTGCTCAGTAATGTTACAGAACAGACTACCACAAAAATTAAAAGATCCAGGGAGTTTTACAATTCCATGTTTAATTGGTAATTTATCTATTGATAATTCTTTAGCTGATTTAGGGGCAAACATCAATGTTATGCCTTCTAAAATGTTTAAAAAGCTAGGTCTAGGGAGACCCAAGCAAACTAGGATGAGCATTCAACTAGTTGATAAGACTATTCAATTTCTAGGGGTATAATTGAAGATGTACTAGTTAAAGTTGACAAATTCATATTCCTAGTAAATTTTGTTGTTTTAGTTGTTTTAGATATGGATGAAGACAATAATATCCCCTTAATTTTAGGAAGACCCTTTTTAGCAACTGCCAGATCTAAAATTGATGTTAGTACAGGTGAGCTCATACTTCGTGTAGGTGACGAATCAATCAGTCTTCAAGCTCTAGACTCAGCTAGGACATCGAGTGATAAAGGTGAGAACGTAAATTCCATTGATAATCATTCGGTCAAACTCTCTTTTTAGGAAGCACCACGGAACTACACCACTGAGCCTGATCTTATACCTCATACAAACAAAGAAATATCTCATGAGGAACGATGGCTTCAGATCAATGAGCTAGATGAATGGAAGATACATTTCAAGGAGGAGTCAAAACCACACGAAGTGAAACCGAAGGAACCTCCGGATGAGCTTAAAGGAACATCAAATCACTTCAAAATAGGAGATCAAGTACTCTTAAATAAAATAGACCCACGAATCACCACTTCAGACCATAATACGAACAAAGAGATCTATTTTAAGGTAATTAATATCTTCCCATACGGCACAGTCGAGGTAAGCAATCCTACATTCGGCACTTTTAAGGTAAATGCTACTCAATTTAAACCATATAATGATAGCATGAGAAAGAATTTCTCACTCCTTAAACCACCATGAATGAGCGAATGAGAGGTCAGTCTAGATAAAGAATTTAAACTAGTGCTTCTCGGGAGGCAACCCGAGCACTAATCCCATTTAGTTTTACTTTCTTTCTTTCAGCATCTAACTACAAACTAACCAAGTTAATAAAGCGCAGATTACTGCACCACACGGCCTCACACACGACCGTGGTCGTGGCCGTGTGGGTGCTATGGATCTTCATACCGGCGTGACAGAGATAGTATGAAAAAAGACAAAAAATATCTTCAAGTCATGAGCTCCAACTAAACACCTTGGCCGTGCGATGCGGCCGTGGCCGACACTATTTTAGAAGCATGGGTGTGGCAACCTGCATATGGGCGTGAGAGAAACGAAGGAAGCAGAACACGGCCATGTGATTTGACATGCCCACGGTACACGAGCATAGGGACGTACCAGACCTGAATTTCTATTTAACCCACCCACTCCCCTTCTCACCCACTCTCTATTCTCTTCTTCCACACCCTTTAAGTTTTCCTCCTTTCATTACTCTTCTTCTTCATCTTCCAAGTCCTTGATCTTCACCTAACCCATGTCAAAGAAACGAAGGATACTATCCCAGTCTCCTTGCGCGAGACCAATCTACATAAGTTCATGCCGACCACTTCATTAACTCGACAGGAAAAGGACTTTTAAGTCCATTTATTTTCTCTTTTTCTTTTCTCGTCTCTTTTAATTTCCTTATCTTTATTTTTCTTTTCCTAAATTTGGTTTATTTGATTCTAGTTTCTTGGTTTTAGGTTCTTCAGGCTGCTTGGGAATCACACACCATGGCCTTAGAAATCACACCCACCTCGTGAACCATCTAACAATAAGGACCTTTCGGTTCATTAATCGGTTCTTTTAGTCTTATTTCACTTTTTACACTCTTTCTTTTTATTTTTCTTTCCTTTAAATATATAATGAGTATATTTAGAATTATTCTTATTATTTCCTGGCTAACTCTTCACGAGGTTCCCAATTTTTTCATCTAGCGCAGGAATTCGAGGCACCCCCTCCAACTTATATTTCCCCTCCGAATCAAGTTTTCACACTTCGAACTCAAGGAATCCATCCAAAAATTCAGGAAGTTTCACTTCTCTCCCTAACTTATGATTATTCTTCTTATATTTTTATTATATATCTTTGTACATTGAGGGCAGTGTATATCTTAAGTGTTGGGGGTGAAAATTATTTAGAAAAAGTACCTAAATTTTGCATTATTCTCAAATCCACGAATGATATCTTGTCTTAAGTAATTTTCTCATATCACTAATTAGAATGAAATTCTGTTGATTTATGATTTTATTGATATGTTTTAGATTAAGTCATAGTTAATTATACAAATGATTATTTAAACTTTAAGATATTAGAGAATCAAGTATGATGAGTCTATTTTCAAAAAAAAAAATTATTAGGTTGTCTACCTGAATCTAATTATTACCTTGAAGTTTGAAATTGATAAGGTTGTCAAAAAAACCCATAATTTTTGTGAGATTTTGAACCTTTTAGAGCATACATTCTTTTCGTGCTCATTTTATTGATTATGAGTGCCTTAACATTGATTTGTTATTCTAGAACTTGCTTCGATTATACATGTCGAGACCACATCTTTCATTTGATATACTGAGATGATAAAGGCACTTAGGATTTAACCCACTTATTCCACTAAAAGCCTACCTTCATAATTAACCCCTAGTGAACCTCGTTGATCCTAACAACCCTTTTTATTGATTCACCCACTAATATTAACCCAAAACCCATCTTGTATTTATTATCACCATTCCTTTTGACTACCCTTTTATCGAGACTTGATTTGATCAGTTACCTAATTATTTTATTTCAATAGTTGAAATCTTCTCATATTATGTTTTTATTTAATTATTTGATCTTAAAAAATTCAGAGTATATTCATTATTAGTTCTATAATTAAGTGAGCTTATACATTTAATTTCAACATCTTGAAGAAAAAGCTCATATTATGAGTTTCCAGTTTTCAATTTATGTAATTATTTAGGATTAGTTCATTTTTCTAGTTAGGTAAATTGTCAATTCAATCTCGATATTAACCCTTCTGATTCAGCCTTTATCCACACTTTTAACCTAAACCCTGTTACAACCCTTTTAAAGACCATTTTGATTTGTGTATCATCTCATTTTATAGTGGTGAAGATTTGATTTTCAGGCAAGCATATGGGATTAACTTTTCATGTTGACTGATGAGTGCTTTATTTTGAACCTTAAACACCTTGAGTGATTTGAGTGAATCTTTAGTGAGGATGTCAATTCTTGTCAGTAGTGAATCAAAGGTAATTTTTCAGATAAAGGAAAACACCTATGTTTTCGTGTTAAAAACTACGAATTTGATTGTTTGAATCTTCAGGACTCTTTTAGTTAAATTATCCCTGTATAAATTATCTATGAATTATGATGAAACATTTTCGATGAATATTATGAATTGAGGAAGTTCACTTTAATTGTGAGTTGAGAATTTTGCTTGAGGACAAGCAAAAACTTAAGTGTGGGGGTATTTGATAAACCGTAATATGAACATATTTTAATCCCACATTTAGCATACTTTTGGATGATTTACCCCTTTAATTATGGAAATAGGTGCTCCTAATCCCTTATTTTCATGTTTTATACTCAAGAGAGCACCGGAGGATGAAAAGAATGAGAAATAGGCTAAAAACAGATAAAAGTACAAATTTAGCATACTTTTGGATGACTTACACGGGCGTGTGCCATGGGCATATCCCTGCCGTGACCTGTTTGAATTCTATTCGGAATAGGGTACTTAGAGGCGAAGAAAGCCAATCCAAAAGCCTATATAAACACCCTAGAGGCCAACCTTTAAGAGGGAGTTCAGCTAGGCCAAAGAGCCAAGCTAGAGGGGCCAAATTGTGGGATTAACTCGAAGGAAGCCAATTGATTCATCTCAAGAAGCCGGGATCATACTCAAGACTGAGGATTTCTCCTTCAATTCCTTTAGGGGGTTTTAGGGTTTTCTTTATGTTTTGTTTTATATTTTCTTCTAAGATGTATTCTTTTATCATTATGAACTAAACCTCTCAAATACCTGAGGGGGATGAAACCTAAGACGGATCTTGTTATTGTTTTCTGAGCTGTATGATAAATACTTGATTTATTCTTAACTATATGTTCTTAATTCTTATTTTGGTATTTTAGGATATTGGTTCAAGCATTTATGCTCTTAGATAGAGAAGAAATAAACCCTGTTTAAGAGTAGATCTAACATAGTTAAGCGGAGTTGATTGCAACCCTAGAGATAGGATGACGTAAATCTACCGGATTAGGGTCAAACCTAATATGGGAGTCCATAGATCGGTTAATGCAATTCTAGGGGCTTTAATTAGAAAGAGATTTCAATTAATCAACCTAGGGTTAGATGTTAGTAGCCTCGAGAGAGGTATTAATATAAATTAAGGAATCCTATGGATCAAGTCAAGTGAATAAATCGTCTGGCTCAGAGTTAGATAACAAGTGAAGTCTAGGTGGATTCTTCCTCGGGTATTGTCTTAATCAATTGGTTTTCCCACAAGTATTTCCGCAATTCATTTTCTTCATCTTTACATCTTTAGCTCAGTAGTTAGTTAATTTTAGATTAGATAAAAAATCCCTTAATTCTTAGGCTAAATAATAAAAAGAAAGTAAGTATTAGTACTTTTAGTTCTTTTGGGTTCGACAATCCGGTCTTGCCACTAGACTATACTACTGTTCGATAGGTGCGCTTGCCTCCATCGTTGTCTTAGTTAGTTTCTAGGTTCGATCATTTTTTTTATAAATTTTTAAGACTCTAACACATGATCACGTTCAAAATCTAATTTTTGAATATGTTTATCCCGAAGCAAATCAAAACATTTAATCAAATAAAATTCATCGGTAACTTTAACAGTATAAAATGTACGAATGAAAACTTAACAAGAGTTGTACCACGGTATTGTGAAACTTTACAATTCGAACTTAAACGAACAAAAATTAAAACCTGAAAATAAAAGCTTATAACTTATTTCCACCAAAAGCGTCGAGACCTCCGTCTTGAGTCCAAAGATCCGAATCCGAATCTGCCTAAAGGGAAACAGAAGAGGGGGTGAGCTACTCGAGCTCAGTGTGAGATCAAAACCAATTAACTACGGAAATCAGACACAGGAAACCAGTAGTAGTCATGCAATGGAACATACTTCAGACAGATAACAATTAAGCAAGTTTGCCCAACATCAAACACACACCATATGTACCCTACAGTCATATAGAACAAACAGACACACCTAACCTCACGTGCTATTCAAATACAATAGCAAAAATTCACAAGTTAGTCACACTATCACAATAATAGTTTAGTCAGACATTTATAGAGAAAGTCTACCGAATTCGCATAGGCAGACGTGCCTTTCAGTCGATCAGAAACACATTCAGTCATAGTGTCACATTCAGTCCAACAGATCAATCAGACATTTTAGTCAAATAGTACAGTCACATTCAGTCACACAGATTCAATCCAATGCATATGAGTGCAAATGAGTTATAAAGTACCCCACCCATCTAGCCAACACACCATCTCTTTCCAACCCTACACTTACTGTAGGGATTTAATCAACCCACCTATCCCTGCATTCCGAGTAGGACCTCGAAAAGCCCATCCAACCTTATATTCCATAGGATGTCATCCCGAGTTGCCCGGCAATGATGATCATCAGCATTGTCCTCGACCCTCATGAAATTAGGACCATCAGTGTACAGATAGACTGCAAGTCTCATATATTATGCAGCAATGCTAGCTTGTGAGCTGTACTGTGCAATGCGAGTAAACTGTGATACAGATATGCAGTATGAACTGCTAGATCAGATAATGGTATGTAGTATAGCTAACGTACATGCGGTACAGTGCAATACGATAATCCGCTATACCGATAGATTACAGTAAAACTGCCAGATCGTAAATCTCCCTTCTCTTCAACATCCCACCCAAAATAATTTTATGTAAATGTATGAATGCATATGCATGTATGCAGTCAGATGAACACAATCAGAATACCAGTTATAGATAGTTAATCAGAAGCAGACACTCACCTCTAATAAGTCAGTTATAAAATCAGATATGTGCACATTTACAACTCAAGTTCAATATCAAGCTTATCACACAACCAACCACAATTAACACACATAAATCGAAGTTAGAGTAGAGTCATAATTACCCTTACTAAAGCTTAGCCAATGGTTGAAACACACAGAGTTATGATGGCATTCAATTTGCCCTAAAATTAGAATTTGGCGAGTTAGGGCCACACGCCCGTGTGGAGCAATCCAGGCCGTGTGGGGATCCAAACGCCTATGTGAAAGGTGGCACACAGCCGTGTAATAAAGGCACACGTCCGTGTGAAGCAAGGACACGGCTGTGTGAACAAGTAGTGTAACTCATTGTCTAAAATCACTAATATTAGGTGCAGGGCAGACACGGCCGTGTGAGAATCTCACATGCCCGTGTTCCCATCAGACACAACTGTGTGTTCTGAAACACATGTCCTTGTGGGATCCCTAAATCCCCAAATAAGTCACATGGCCATGTGACCCCAAACTCTAATACCCTAATTCCCAATCTCACACGCCCATGTGCCCAAGGGATATGGCCGTGTAAAAGTCGACAAAAATCCCCAAATCGTCCACACGGCCGTGTGGCACCCAATTTGGCCCAAAAATCCTAATTCCTAAATCCACACGATCGTGTGCCTCGGCACAAGCCCGTATGGTCGTCGGGAAGGTCACGAAACCACCCCATATCAGCCTCGAAATTGCCGTTTCGGCCACCAAAACCATCCCTCACCTTTGCCCTATCAAAGTATACCGGAAAGTGGCAATTTCTCATCACTTCCATTGACTAGAACTCAAAATCCTTGGTTTAACATCCACTTAAGCAAACTCGAATCATAAGTTTACAAAAACCATTAAACAATTAAAAAAACAATATAGTTACAGTTAGAATCCCACACCTGTTTGCGATCGGAGAAGACAACAGAGGCGCAAAATTCCCGAATCCACAAATCAATCGTTTTGAGAATATTTAGAAAGCAGAAGAAAGGGGAGGAGAAGAGAGGAGAGGAGAGGAGAGGAGAGGAGAGACAGAAAAGCCGAAAAATAAAAATAAAAATAAAAATAAAAATAAAAATAAAAATAAAATCAGTTTTAGTCATAAAACTAATAATTTAATAATCATAATTATTAACTAAAAATAAAACAAAATAAAATACCTACCAAAACATTCACACTAAGACTCGAACCCAGAACCATGAGGTTCCCTAGCACTCTCTCAACCACCATACCAACAAGCCCATTCTGACACTAAATTGCACAACTTAATTTATGTGTGCGACCTCCTCGCTGCCACTACACTTAAAACCTAGAACTTCTAGGCCCAAAATTCGGGGCGTTACAATTATTTTGAAAAATTATTTTAAATTCCAAAATGCCATAAACAAAAACATTTTTGAATACCATGCTAACGAAATTTCCAAGCTCACTAGAGCTAAAATCCCCATTTAACCTTCGAAACTTCTAGGCCCAAATTTGGGGTGTGACAAGTTAAACTCTAATTATTTATCTCAGTCAAATTTTGATTAGTGTAGATTATTTTAATATTATTTTACCTATGAATTTAGCCTATAAATAAACACTTTTTTACCCTAGAAAGAAGAACCCATTACACATTTAGATATTAGCTTTTACAAGCTTTTAGAGAATTTTGTATTTATATTTTTAGGGTTCTTATTTCAGGTTTCGGGGTTTAGTTTTATCTCTATATTTGTACTCTTAGTTTTTGCTGTTATAGTGAAATTATCTTTACCTGTGTTCTTTTATTCTCTATACAAGGGTTTTCCACTTAAATACTTGTGTTTGATCTTTTCAACTTCTTTGTTATTTTACTTGTTTGTTGCTTAATCAAGTTTATCCCTAACAAATTGATATCAGAACTTGGTCAATTTTCACAATCAACGCGTTTTGAGATGGAAACAACAAGATTTGATATTGATAAGTTCGATGGCATCACAAATTTCAATCTGTGGCAAGTTCGGATGATGATAATTCTAATTCAGAGAGACATTGAGAAGGTTCTTATAGAGAAGAAATCTACAAACATATATCAATCAGAATGGGATAGGTTAGATAAAAAAACTCTATCAACAATTTAATTATGTCTAACAAATAATGTGTTGCAGGAGGTTTTGATGGAGAAAATGATATTCACCTTATGGAATAGGTTAGAAACCATCTATGCAAAAAATCTCTGACTAACAAATTAGTGTTAAAACAATGTCTATACACGTTCCGCATGGATGAAAGTGAGCACCTTAGAGGTCACATCAGTCAGTTTATTACTCTTTTGAATGATTTAAAAAATGTTGATGTTCAGATTGACAATGAAGATCAGACTATGCTATTATTGTTCTCTTTACCCCTTCATACAAGTCTTTTAGGGAGACCTTGATTATGGCAGAGATAATCTTTCGTTCGAGATTATGAATAGTCATCTGTTCAGCAAAGACAAACTCGACAATGAGTTTGGTTTGGATAGCAATTCAGATAGGCAAGCCTCGATTTTGGTAGCATTAAGGAAGCGAGACAAGAGATGTCGCTATTGTAAGAAGTTAGGTCATGTTAAGGCAAATTGTTACAAACTGCGAAATAAAAATGTTGTTGGGAGCAACGTGGAAGATTTAGCTGGTGTTAATTTGGATGATGACAAGGGTGATGATTTCTTGTTAGTATCAACAAGCGAAAGCTCCAAGCTTACATCTGAATGGGTCCTAGATTTGGGGGTTCTTTCCACATGTGTCCCAACAGAGACTGGTTCTCCACATACATTTCAGTTGAAGGTGAAGTTTTGTATGGGGAATGGTTCTGTAACCTCCCCAACCCGGCTTAGACATTATGGCTAGATTGAGAAGGTTACATTAGCCACTGAAATGGCTAAACTAACTTATGTTACTTTTGAAGTCATTAAATAATCTCATTTTAGAGAAAATCGTAGTTGTACTTTGAGTTGGTTTAAAAGCATTTATTCATTAGGTCTTGTATACTTAGGATTCATTTTATTGTTGGTAGTGTTGTTTTAGAAAAATCATTTGTGTGTCGCTCTTTTTTAAAAAAACACTCCATGTTAAACTAATACAGCGGAAAAACCATTTTTCAAGTCATTTTGGAAACTTAGTTGCCTTATCAATTTGTTTTTTCAAAAACAGTTCCTTTGCAATGCACTGGAAACTAGGGAATAATATCAAATATTACTTAAGCCCGATATCATGCACTATCCGGTTATTATGCTTGAGTAATCCATGCATGCAAATATTCCCAAAATAAAAGTTACCAAGCCACAGACAAGAAAATAATTAAAAATTACAAGCCAAAACCAATAAAGACTTAATAATACTTATTAAGAATAGTCCGAGGTCCAAGTGATTCTCCGAATTCCAAGCCCGGTCCTAATTTTAAGGTTTACCTGAAAAGTTAAACACTACTGGGGGTGAGCTTATCAAAAGCTTAGTGTGAGTCAAACAATTATTTAAACGAACATAAATATCGAATACAGTGAAACATATTAGCTTTAATAGAAGAAAATAGAACCATCATAGGAATTTCATATCATTACATAACCATTATCAAATTGATGTCAAATGGTGTATGAGCATGGGGCATCATTCATTCGAGTAACAATCATTAATTTCGATACCATTTGATACAACCTAGTACAATACGTAGTATAAATCAATAACATTCGAGTATGTCGTGATCATGATGTAATGCCAAAAGGTTCCTACCCATACCATCCACAACGCACCACGAGTTCCCTAAAACCCGTCCGAACTCCAAAAAATTATGGGCATTAAGCCTGTTGTGGTTAAAACCACCAACAACAATATGTAAAAATTACGCGAAGAAAATGCGATAAATCGCCATTCCCTCAAGATCTTTGCAGTGCGGTTACTCGACTACTTAATAATGCGGACTTAATATGTCGCCGGTACTCCATGGGACTCCTCCGTCAACCACAAAATCCCAACTTAATGCATATGCAATATGTCACACAATCTTATACATCATATCTCAATATTTTTCACATTCATTTGACATGCTCTGCATATCCTTAATAATCACATACTTTTAGTAAATGGAAATAGTGTTTCAATCTTTCAAATTACCATTGTGTTGGTATCAATCAATATCATTCAATTTCACATATTTTACGGATTTTCATTATTCATAAATAGCACCCTTTTCAGTATACAATATAATAAATATCTCATGTGTTTAAATCATACATAAGCTTAATATCTCAATTCATTATATCATTCAGTCAAACATTCTCATATCTCATAACTCAAATATGCAATTACAAACTTAATCAAACATTCATACTATTAAACTAGCAATTTTGCCAACATGTCAATCTTTTAAGGCTCGAAACATACCTGGTTAGACCACTCAAAAAATCAATAATTTGAATATTAAGTATATTAAATAAGTAGGCTAATTTATCAAATATAGCATGATATTTAACATTTTCAAACAATATTATGAGTTTAGAACCCACACATTATTTTTCGCTTCCTCGCAGCACACTAGCGAATCTTCCAATTTTCCTTAATAATTCCTTAAACGAACCTAAACCAAAATTCAGTATAAATTCAATAAATATACCATTAAACCAGCCCCCAAACACCCACTTATGAGTTCAAACCAATCGTTGAAATTATAACTATTTTATGAATCCAAACTAGTTAGATTCCTTATACTGTATTGATGCGAACTGTACGTACAATCGTTCTTCGCCTTTACGGATGATTTGAGGCATTTGGGTCAGCATCTAATTCAATAATATAGTGGAAAATAAGAAAATAATAATGATTAAATTCCTTCATTTAATTAATCCATAACCTTTACCCCACAACTATGTCGAAATAATAATTAATTTTACGTTTAATTGCACTTACGCTTCCCTATTTGTGAGTTTCGAATGCCCAAACGGTCAAGAATGTCTCTCCCTAATTAATCATGGGTTTAAAAGCTAATTAGGAGGGTTAAAGAACTCAAATTAAGGCTGGAATTAATTGGGCAAGATTCAAGAAACAAAACAGTCCCCTTTCTTGCACGTAGGTGCACGCACCACCACCCATGGTTGCCAAAATTGGGGCTAAATTTTAAAACGGTTTGAGATCTCATTAAAATTTGGAAAAAATACCTTTGAAATAATTTAAAATCCCTCAAATTCCATATCTGAAAATTTTGGTTTTTAATTGACAAGATTAATCAAGAAATTGAAGAGAAAAGAGATCTTACACAAGCTAGTTAAGAGAAACGGCAATGACACTTTCTTAGCAATGTTCGGGATCGATCCTGGGGTTCAAGATTTCAGATTTGGGGCTGATTTAGATGAGGATAAATGAAATCAATATAATAAAGAAGACAGTGCACAATCTTGACACAAAAATAAAAAGAAAGATATTGTAAAATGGGAGGTGTAGACAACGACATTAATGGAGGAAAGGAAAAAAAATAAAATCAGAGAGAGGGAAAGGAGGAGATGAGTGGCTAGGGCAATGAGGAGGAGGATTAAAGGCTAATTATTTGTGAAAATTTAATATTTATACCTAGGGTTACAAGGCTTGGACACACATTAAAAACAAGATATTTTTTTTTCCAAAAATTAAATTATTTCACAAGGAAAGGATTTGAACTTAGGACCTCATTTAATTCCCATGCTTTCTCATATTTCTTTTAACCGTTGGGCTTTTTCCTCATTCTTGAAATAATTTTGCAATATTTATTTTAAAAGCAAGACATGTCACATACTAGGGACGTTTCACTAACACTTAACCAACAAACCAATTCCTCATTTATTTCCTAAAAATGCATAGATAATCTTAAAAATTAAGGCATGACCACACTTTCTCTGTAACACCCCTAACCCTAAATCGTAGCCAGAACAAGGTTACGGAGCATTACTAGACATATCAGATAATTTACAAATAAAATAACATACATAGTATAATTTAATCATTAAATCCCTATAATGGACCCTCGAGGCCCAAAACACGTATTAGAAATGGAACAGGACTTGTTCAAGTACTTCAAAATTTTTTTCATAAATATATATATTTTAAAAAACTCAATATAACCCTTTTATAAATATCTAACATTCCCTACAATTTCAAACCGTAACCAACTCACAATTAATATGGAAACCAACACATTTTCACATTCAAACATACTTAAATCATGCCTAAAACATTGACTTATCAAATTGATCAATAACATTCATGATAATATATAAAAGTTAACTAATAAACTTCATTTATCTCATTTCAACTTTAGTACCAAACATACCATTTTATAACTTAACATTTCATTTACCATTCAAATATTAAAGACCAATTCTTTACAACCAAAACTCACAAGACTCTTAAATAAAACCTAGGTATATGCCACATTTACCAAAGAGAAAATTACATCACCAAGTTTGTGCTGAAGTCGGGATTGATCTGGATGCTGAATCGGGACCTTTGACTTCTACTAACCTGCGTACGAAAATAACCGTACGCTAAGTATCTCTATACTCAATGGTATTACCATAATTTAAATTATAATAACAATTAATGGAATATAATATCAAACATGTAACAATTGAATTTCTCAAGTACTAATTCATTCTTAAACTTTCATTCATCAACAATAGCAACTCAAATTTTAGCTATTAAACACTTACAATCACATATTATAAGCTTCAATTCCATTCACTTCATGAACATTTAGTTCATGCCTTCCATTTCCAATCTCAATTTCAATTCACAATTCAATTTTCTCATTTCTTTCAATAATTCAATCAATCAATTTCATTCGATTGTTTATTTCATTTATTCACCCCTATTAACAAGACTCGGACCTTGGCGGATACACGGATCCAACCAAACACACCAGAATGGCACCCAGTGCCTCATAGGATAGTTCGAAGCAATATAATTGACACCCAGTGTCTCATTGGCAAAGTCGAAGAAATTTGGTACCTAGTACCTTATCGAATCTATCCGAATTAATATAGTGACACCTAGTGTCTCATCGACTCGAGGTCGAGGTATTCCTGAACACTTCCAATCCTATGGCATGCCAACTATATCCGACTTAGCCCGACTAGTTAATAAGGTATTTATATCACTTTCCAATAACTGATCAATACACATTTAAGATAATTTCACTTTGATTCTTCAATTCGATTCACTTTTCCAATCAATATACAATTCATATATTGACACATATTCATAATTTCATTCACTTTTATTCAATGCAATATTCATACTCACCTCAATTTTCACTTACCAGATACTTTAATTAAAATTCAACAATTAATAATAATAAATTTGAATTATAGTAATACAAATCTGAAATTCTTAATTTACTCCTCGGTAATCTTCTCATTTCCCTTTTGAGCCGATACCTCTGGTTCTTTGTTAGCTACAAAATTAAAATAAATTTACAATGATTAATACAACATTAATTCACATTAAATACTTGAATTTCTATTCAATTTCTACCTTAATTTCAATTTAGTCCTAACTAAATTCATCCATTTTCTATCTCAATTTATACCTTATTTCTACTCAAATTTTAACTAAACTTAAACTTAACAACAAATTTTCAGCATAAAAATCATAATTTCAAATTTCTTTCAATTTAGCCCTATTATACAAAATTTATAACTTATTCTACAATTTAATCTATCTCCCACTTCTAGTTAGAAATTCTATTAATTCAATCCCCAATTCACACTTTTACTCAATAAAATTTAATGTCTAAAAATCTAATATCTTCCAAAATTTTGGCACATACTTAATAGTATTTTATTCTAGTTTCATAAAAACTCAAAAATTACATGAAAATGACTTACTTTGACTTATCAATAGAGGTGTACATGGGAAATTGATAAGTTTAAAATTAAACCTTGAAAACCCTAAATTTCTTCTTTTCTTTTCTTTCTGTTTCGTCCCCTATTCTGTTTTTCCTTCCTTGTTTCTTTCTTTTGTTTATTTAGTATATATATATATATATATATATATATAATATAATATAATATATTATTAAAACATAAAATATTTTTATTATATAATAATATAATAATATATTAAAGATAAAAATCTTAGATTTTCCTCACGATAAACCGCCTCAATTTATACTTTTGGTATAATTTCCCTTTTAGTCCTTTTTATTTTTTAATCTATAATTCAACTTTTACCCTTTATTCAATTTAGTCTATTTTATTAATTACTCCTAATTAAGTCAAATTCACCTATCTAAAACCTAATTAAACACACAATTAATCTCGTAAATATTTCTAATAAATTTTTTCGAACCCATTTCGCTAAGACGGAGGCCCGATAATGTACTTTTCTGATGCCCGTGAATTTTAGGTCATTACACTCTTGATTTACCAACCCAATTTTACTAACCCCCGATTTTTGGGATGTTACAGGTTCACCCAATAAGGTAATTGGTATTGGTACTGTTCAGATCAGGATGCATGACAGAATAATCAAGACACCGTTAGACGTTAGGTATGTACTTGATTTAAAGAAAAATCTCATCTCCTTGGGAAATTTGGACTCGAAAGGTTGTAGAATTAACATCGAGTTAAGCAGCATTAAAGTATCTCGTGGGGCTCTTGTTTTGATGGAATGTAAAAAGATTGGCAGTCTTTATGTTTTGGAAGGATGAACAATGACTGGTGAAATAAGATGTCCCTCGTTTATTAAGGAGTCAAAGTTAACTCGTTTGAAGTGGAGAACTCTTGGTCATAGGAGGGGAAAAAGTATGGTTGTTTCGTATAAGAGAGGTTCTCTTTTGGGTGCAAGTCTTGATAAGATAGGAAACTGCGTTCGTGAAAATCAAATACGAGTTAGTTTTGATTTGACAGTGCACAAGTCGAAGGCTAGAAGTCTTCTAGCTTCTAAGCAAAACTTCGACTTAGTCCTGTGGTAGACTTTGGCAAAAAATGCATTGTGAAAATACGAGTCAAAGTGGAGATTTGTAGAGTATGCCTCAATTTCGATCAAATTAGGACTCAAACCGAGAGTGACATCGTAATGAGGAGGCTCCTCGTCCTAACAAGTTATTGATGTCATGACGAGAAGTAGACCATCATCCCAACAGTGCGATGCCACCTTGTCCTGAAGACGTGAATTCCACGTCACGACGTGGTGACGTGTCATGCAATTTTCTTTTTCTAGTTAAATTCTATTATTTGTCCCATTCAAACTCTGATTGGTGTAGATTATTTTAATATTATTTGACCTACAAATTTAGCCTATAACTAGGCAATTTTCTACCCTAAAAAGAACAACCCATTACGCATTTAGGTATTAGCTTTTACAAACTTTTAGAGAATTTTGTGTTTATGTTTTGAGGATTCTTATTTTGGGTTTCGGGGTTTAGTTTTATCTCCATCTTTGTACTATTCGTTTTTGCTGTTATAGTGAAATTATCTTTTCCCTTGATTTTTTATCTCTCTAGAAGGGTTTTTCCACGTAAATACTTGTGTTGTAACATCCTAATATTGGGGTTATTTGTGATTGAATTATTTTTCCTTTGTATGAATTGTTGTGATATTATTCGTAGAGTTATAAGACTAAATTAGGGGTCTTGAGTATGCTCGGTTTAGTAGAGTAATTTTAGTATGGTTTATTTAATGAAGTGGATTAAGTGAGCTTAGCACTTAAGTTAATTTAAGTGTTAATTAAAGCACAAGAGGAGTAAGTGGCAAGTTGGTTAAGGAGTTTGAAAGGTGGCTTGAGGTTAGAGGTTCGAGTAGTATGTTTAGCAATTTGAAAGTTTATTTTTGTATTTTAACATTAATGGCGGTCAACCTATGTTTATGATAGGTTGGGTTTTCATCTTTTGGTAAGTTGAATTTTTGCTTAAGGAAAGCTTGAAGATAGGGATAAGAATCTTGAGTTTATGGTATTATGAGGGACAAAGGCATGAAAGGTGGAGAATGTTTTGGAAAGAAATCCTATGCCTTAATGCATGTATGTGGACTATGTAAGGCTAAGGGAGTGTCAAATTTTGGTAGGTAGCTTGGGGGATGTTGGCCAAACTTTTGTTTTGTGTATCATTTTGTGTTTGTTTTCCTCTCCAAAAGCTCTCATCTTTGGCGAATGTCTAGGGTGTTTTTAGTGCAAAATTTCTTTTGAAGACAACTTCATTTTGTTGAAAACAAAACACCACTTTCTTTCTCTCATTTGTCTTTTGAACCAAACTATATTTTTTGCATCTTGTGCATTTTCTTCTTTGGTAAAGTTTGTGGTGACCGAATATCATTTCTTCTATCTCTTTTCTTCCATTTTCTAAACTTTGGCGAATCTCCTACACCATTATCTTTCATCTACTACTTTTCTTTTCTTTTCAAACCGAATCCCTATTTCTCCTTTCTTCTCAATAATTTCTTTATTGGCCTAATATACTCCTTTGGGTGTGTCAAACTCTCTTCTTCCAGTTAGAAGTATCTTGGCGAATATTGAAGGTGGTAAGGATTTATTTTAAGGATTATTCTTTTGATTATTCTAAAGTCTAAGGCTATTATTTTTTAATGGTTGTCGATTATAGGAAGTGAAGCGATTCGCGTGCAGGTTCTAAGTAGTTAGTACTCAAGGTGATTAAGTGAGGTTTCGGGTTCATATGATAACCCAGTAGAATTATTTGGTTTGGCGAATAGTCCATGTCCCTAACTCTTGTGTTTGGCCAAATATAGGAGCAAGAAATCTTGTGTGGCCAATTGACCCTTTGAGGATTAGGACTATCGTTGGTGACAGGTGTGTACATACACACCTTATAACTATTTAATATGCTAAGTGTTATATGTATGCTTAATCGGTTTGTGTAGATTCGGATGTAATACCATCATGATATAGACAAGGATTTGGGTAAGTCTTTGTTGCTATGAGCTTTCTTTTGATGCTTTGGGGAAGCATGGCATATTTGGTATATGTGGCTTATAATATATGGCTCATGATAGATCTGTTGGATATTGATTAATAAATCTATTGGCATGACAATTGTTAATTAAATATTATTGATTCATGTGGGATCAAATGAGTGGAGGGCGGTGATATTCGGTGTCGGCCGGACACGGTGTTTTGGTAACACATTGTGACTACGGTCACCGAGGTTTGGCACCTCATAGCATCTCGTCCCGTGGCTTAGCACCACCGTGGGTTGGCCCACTTTGAGATATGGGATTGACGCCGTGATTTGGTATCACACGATGGGTTGGCCCCATCATTCGATTTGTGTCTTCGACACCGAGATTTGTATCTCCAAGGATTTGGTATCACATATGTGACTTTAAGTCACCATGGTTTGGCACCACCAAGGGTTTGGTACCACACGGGTAGAAAAGGCGTTTGGATGGCTAGGTTGGGTGCATATTAAACTTTTGCATGTTAATTGGTTATGACTTGTGTATGTGTTGCACTAAACCGGGAAGGATTACACATTGAGTCTTGGTGACTCACCTTCTCTTTTAAATTTTCGGTGACTCGTAGATCGCGGATAAGGAGCCTAAGAACTCGAGGTGGCCATGCAAAGTGAACATTTGGATTAAATGATTTATGAACTACTTTTATTTTATTGTTGGTTATTTTGCTTAAATTGTAATAAGGCCTACTAGGATTATATTTTGGTTATTTTATCTGTTTTGGATAATTTGTTTAATAACTTAATGACTTGAAAATGGATACACATGTTTTCTCAAATTAATACGCAAAAGGTTTTATTGTGCCATCGGTACACTTGAATCAGAACAACCTGACCTAATAAATTATTAAACCAAAACAATATCTTTTATCAAAAATTTAAAACGGCAAAGGGATTTTTCAAAATGTTTTCTCTGTAGCATACCAAATTCGGTCATAACGTTTGGGCCGGGTTTGAGGTGTTACATGTGTTCATCTTTTCAACTTCTTTATTATTTTACTTGTTCATTGCTTAATCGAGTTTATCCTCCAACATGTTCCAACTTCAATCTAGAGGTACTCTAATTGTATATTTAACAATATTGTATTGAACCTAATTATATTTTTTTAATCACCCAAAATATATTTCATTGTGATATATATTTTGCTTAGGAATATGCTACTTTAAAATTGATAAAACTCTACAAAGGTTGGTTAGCCATTCATTTGTTTTTTTGGTTGGAATCAAATGAATATAACTTCAACAAATTCACAGTTTTGTGCCTCCATGAAGTATCATACAAACATCAAGCACAAGTCATTTTTTACAAAATTAAAAAGGTAAATGAATGTCATTATTTAAAATATCTTATTATTTTTAAATTTAACATGCATAAATATACTTGATTAAAATATTTATTTTAAAGAACCTTATGTGATGGCCTGATGATCAAGGGTGTTTACTACCTCAGGTGTGGCCTGGGTTCGAGTCACGCTAGTTGCGTTGGTTGTTCGAGTTTTACCCTGTTATTGTAATTCACCAAAAAAAAACTTATTTTAAAGCATGTACCATTCCTGGCTGCTGTAAATCCTCGGATAATACTTATTTTATTTTTTTAATCATTACGTTACTTGCTTTTAATGATAATTTTCATTACAATGTTAATTTTAGAAGATACAATCATAATTATGAGATAAGAGTGATAAAACTAGGTTCATAGAATTAATTTTAAGATATCATAGATATCCTATGGGGCAACATATATATATGACAAGGTCCTTGGATTAAAGTTTAACATAAGTAGTTTTTGTAATGATATATGATAGAAAGTTTAGTCATGATACTTTTAGTAGATTGACTCCATGAATAAATAATTTTGTAATTAATAGAGGTAAAGTCAAAACTTAATTAGAAACTATTTTTGTCCTAATTATATATGTTAAATCGATCCCTCCACTATCTCACAATAGAGGTGATCATGGGCTGGGTCAGATCAGGCTGGGCCTAAGTAAAAATTTAGGCCAATTTGCTAGGCCTGGTCCCTACCCGAAAAATGGGCCTAAAAATTTTCCAAGCCCAACCTAGATAAAAATGCTAAAACCCGAGCCCGACCACCCTACCATATTAAATTTTTTATATTATTTTATTTTTTACATAAATTTTAAATTTACATAATACATCAAAAATACTAAAAACATTAAAATAAATATTTCTGAATAAATTGAAAATAAATTTTAAAAAATATATATACTTAAATAATACTAAGATAGATGCAACTTAATAAGAAAATGTCTCTAAAATAATAAAAAATTAACAATAAAACAAGTGTTATACAATATCCAAACAATAACAACAAAATAGTAGCAATATAATAGTAAAGTAGTAGCAAAATAGGGAGAGAACAACAATAAAATAGCATTAAAATAATAATAAAAATATATTTTTTTGTCATTTAGTGAATTCGGGCCAGACCGGGCCGGGCTCGAGCCAAAAATGTCTTACCGAGGCTTGGCCCGTTTTTAAATGGGCCTTATTTTTTTGCCCAAGCCCAATTTTTGAGCCTATATTTTTGCCCAAACCCTCCTACTTTTTGGACGGGCCTTTGGGTCGTGCCGGATGGCCTGGCCCATGAGCAGGTCTACCTCACAATAACTTTGTACATATTGCATAAAAGAATTTTTAATGAATGCACAAAAATGATGAATGATAAATAGATTTGCATGTATTACTATTCATAGTGATTGCATTTTCTCGAAAAGGCAAGAAATGACTTGAAAATAATTTAATTAAATTAAATTATTATTTAATTGGATAAATACATTAAATAATTGAGTTCAAAGTAAAAATTAATGGAACCACCGTAGTTTAATTTCATTCGGATAGTTAAATAATTTTGCACATAAATTCTAATACAATAAAGATGTCATATTGTTAATGAAATTAGAATTGAGTTGTGTAAATTATCTAACTATACTTGACTGATTTAATTAATTATTTCAATCAATAATTAATTTGGAGGAGTCATTAATTATTTAGTTAGTTAAAGGGTCGGGCCAACAAGCCCAAATGGGACAATAGGGGTTGTTGAAAAAATCGGTTAAGAAAATGGTTTTATAGTTACAATGGAAGTTTTAAAATTTTCAAAATCAAGCACTTTGTTATATTTATAGTAATAAACTCTAATTGGAATAGTACTTATGGTTTGTGCGAGATAGATTTAGTCAATCTTAGGTTTCAACCAAATGACCTTCTCCGCTATCATCATACTATGAATTATGCTGAGCGTGTGCTCGAGCAACACAAACCAAATCACAGCAAAGAAAACAATCTACTTACATTCAGTAGGAAAGTAATTTCTTTATATAAAAAAGTGGCAAAGATCGTAATTTCTAGAAAATAGAATTTATTATAAGTAAATAAATTTTCACTAATTTCTAGCAAAATAAAGATGACTCTAAGAATGTATGAAGTATGTTTTTAGGTCAACCGATACTCTCTATTTATAAGAGGAAGTACAAAAATTTTGGTTGAACAAGCCCTTGACAAATAATATTATTTGAATAAAACACAATCCCACTATAAGTGAGATAGGGGGCGGCACACCTAGTTAATTTTACTAGGATTGCCGACCTTTATGTTCACACAAGGGCTAAGACGAACCTCTCATGTATCGGGTCCAATTATATGTGTTTCTTGGACTTTTGACCCAACATTTTATGATTTAATCTAACTCAATATTTATTTTCTATTTTCCAAAATACATATTATTTATTCAATTAATTAAACTAACTAAATTAATTTATCAATTATATAATTTTCTCAACTTAATTCTAATTTCATTAAAGTCATGACAATTACCGTATAAGAATCTATACAAAATATATTAATATCTTTATTCAAATAATTCATAATCACTAATTAATTTAATTTCATTTTGAACTTCAATTATTTAATTATAATTAATTAAATTATAATTTGAAAAATCTTAAATTAATTCTCAAATCATTTATGTACTTGGCAAGAAAACACATTCGCTATGAATGCGATCTATTTCTCTTCATCGTTTCCATTCATTTGGTTCTACATGCAATTCTTTTCTGTTTCAACAAGCTAGTGGAGGGACCAATTGGACATATATAATTAGTGCTCAAATAATTTATAATTAGGTTTTGACTTTTTGACTATTAATTATAAACTTATTTAGTCATGAAGTCATTCCACTATAGTATCATGATTGAGCTCTCATTTATTATATACCATTACTAAAACTACTTAATAAATGCTCATCTAATGACCTTGTCATGATTCTGTTACCCTCATAGGATATTCTTAATCTTTTTGGGATAAATTCGTTCTCCCAATGTGACTCTATTTTATCTCACGGTAACCATTATATCTTTCTTCATAAAAAGTCAATTACTATTAAATAGTTGTTAAGTCATTTATCACAAAGATAAATAACTCATGATCATGTTTACTTTTAATCTATCATGTAATGCCGATGAGAGGATATCATTTACCCTTTAGTTGGGATATGAATTCCACTATTGTGGAATGATGATACATACTACAAAAGTCGTATACCCTATATACCAGCTTTGAATTCCTTATCTATTTAAACTTAGGTTTTCACTTACATCAAAGTATACAAGTCACGCATACATAGTTCATCATCCACTTAAGATTAAGGTATGTCACATTATGAATGTCACAAGTGAATAAATCTATAAATAAATCTAGGATCTATTCTATTAGGTCTTGTACGATGTACTGTAAGTCTAATTAGTTACTTCTATGTCTCTATCTTTTTGGAGTCATCTGCTCCAATACTCAAGACAAGTTATCTCTCCAATTGGACTTGATATACAAAATATTAGCCTTTCAATTGATTTGCTCATTTCTAATTAGACTAAGGACATGTTTAATTATCTACTAATATGAGTTGTCTTTTTGTACTATGATCCTACCATGTAATACTGCTTAGTATTAGTTAAACATTAGAGAATCAGTGAGTCAGTATTTGCTTCTATTTTGCTTTGTGTGTAAAACCCGTTGAGGACAATATGTAAAGGATATTAATGTAATTAATAGATATTTTATTAAACCAATTTATTCGAAAAATACAAGTATATATAGACGGCAATACTACACTAAGGGCACTAGATCCAAAGTGGAGACATAGGAGTCCCTCTCCAATGAGAAGTCCTAATTGGACCAAAACTCATCCATTTTAATTAATTTAAAACTTCAAATGAGAATTAAGCTCTTGTGTAAACTTATCTTTAAATACATATGTCTAAGCCAAATTTTACAAGTACCAAATACCAAGGAAAAACTCAGTAGAAATTTAGTGATATTTTATTTGAGTAATTTTCTTGTACTTAGCTTGGATTCTAGATTAGAAGCAATTATAAGTGTAATCATGTAGGAAATATAATTTGGATTTAAAGAGTTAAAAAATTAGTTTAAGCTATAAGGGTTTGTAGAAAGGGCTCTTCCAAGGGAAAGTCTTGATTTTGTCTTGTGTTCAGTTCTTTGAGTTGAAGCAAATAAAATCAGTTGGATGGAAGTTTGAAGTATTTAGACTTCCATTCAGGTTGATCAAAAAGTCCAAACACTTTTCGAGAAGGATATATCAACCAGAAAATCTCTTAGATCCTTGACACACAATTAAATCTAGCAATGGCAGCGGATTAGATATTTGTAATTTTGGATTGTCTAAATCCAAATATGCAGATCTATTTAAAAATTTGAATTCGAAAAATTATTTGGATATTATTCAAGTATTACTATCTAAATCGAATTAAATATCATTATCCGTTGGATATCTAAATCCACAAAAAATTTGAATTTAACATTTTCAATAATATGTTAGATATTCAAATCCGCAAACATAAAAATCAATTAGTTAAATAATATAAAATGAAACAAAAATTAATTTTAAATGAAATTCATTCAAGATTAATACTAAACAAATGCAAATTAACAGAAGTAATTAATTAACAATCCAAGCAAATTAAACATAAAATTTTTGTAACAATTGAAATATACCTAACAACTTAAACATAATAATTGTAGACGAATTAAAATTTTCATATCAATCTCAAATAGCTTAATTACTTAACACTAATTATACACTACCAATTTTATATATTATAACCCTAATTAGGTTGTACATAATTAATAAAAGAATGCACATTATTATATCATAATTGTATAACAAGTATTATAAAACAATTGATATATTATATGTAGTTTAAACTATATGTATACTATTTTATAATATAATGTGTACTAAATATAATAATGTGGCATTGTAAAATAAATTCATATTATAATATTATTTTAATTATAAAAATGTTAATTAATTTTGATTTAAAGTAATTTAATTGAGTTGATCAAATAATAAAAAGATAAAGGCGAATTTAGAGATTCAAATGATCCTATCTTATTGTTCAGTTAAATTTACATATACAAAAGAATATGATTTAAGATAAGCTAAATGTGATTTAAGAGAGTAAAATGTTAAAGAAAATATTTTTTATAAAAATTATTATACTTAATTCTAGAAATTATTTTTATTTTGTTTTATACATTACTTTATTAATTTATATAAATTATAATTAATGTTTAAGACAAATATTGATGATTAAAATATTGCTTTATATAAAGAGGTTTTGAATTCAAGCTATATTTGAAGTAAATAATCTATAACTAGAATCTGTTTCGAAGCCTTAAGTAATAATAATTTTAACATTCAAATCCAAATATTTAATAGTCGAATTCACAAATATCTAAATCCCCCTAATTGGATCTCTTAAACGTATGACAAATATATCTTATCCAAAGCGGAATGCATAATCGGACAAATATAGAGTGGGTCATATTGCTAATTTCTTTAATTATATACATAAAAGAGTAATAATATGGAAGCAATTAGTACTTCAAAAGGAGTTCAAGTCGGTCCACTTGCCAAACCAACTCATCATAAGCCCAAATATGCATCCAAACTCAAACTAAGCCCAAATCCGAATATAGAATATTATAATTTATGGTAGGTGCTGTTTAATATGTTGAGAAATTAAGTGCTGAAAAAATAAATGTTAAAAATTTAACTTTTGATATATTACTTAAGAATAATTATGAAATATAAAATTTAAATTATAAAAATATATATATTCTACATTTTATCTTTAATTTTAAATATTTCACCTTTTTCTAAACAAAATTAAAATTTTATAGGATAATATAACATTAAAATAAATAATGTAAAATTGAAATAATTGAAAATATTCTTCATTAAGTGACAAATAACTCTTATCTATTTATTATTTTCTATACTATTTTTTAAGAAAAATTCTGTCATATTACTTTAATTTTGGATTATCAAACATGCGTAAAAATAAATTATTAAAATATTAATTTTCAATGTAATTAATTTTTCAATAGTTTGCCGGTAGTTTAATTTATAGTTTTAAAATATTAAATAACTAATTTTAATATTATTTGAAAATATCCTTAAAAATTATTACTTAATAAATAAATAATCAATACATTTATATATTTAGTTTAATGATATAATCTTTAATGTGATTAAATTTTATTTTATAAAAATAAATAAATATTATATTTAAAAATGAAAAATTATAATATTTTTTTATTAAGGATGCCTATTAGGATAAGAAGTTTGATATGATTTAGAACTTTAATATCCCTTAGAGTAAAATTTTATATCATTCATATTTATGTTTATAAATTTGTCTACTAAGATTTTGTCAGTTAGAGAGAGATGATTGTTACATGCTATACAATAAAATTTATATCGTATATTTCAATCAAATAAAAAAGTGAAAATTATGTTAAAAATAAGAAAGAAAATAAAAATCAAATCAACAAAATAAAAATATATAGCAAGTGCTTGCATTATTGTTTTTATACGTATATTATTTTACATTCTTTCACATGATTAATTATGAAGTTCATAAATATAACAAGTTCAATTAATTAGTATGAGTTATCTACCTTTCATAAAAAGAGTACGAGTCATCAAATTAAATTAATTAATTAATCATGAATTATTAAATTCAAGTAATTAATTTCAAGTTATTTAAGAAAATATGATTAATAGATTTTTTTTCATTTGAAATTTAAATATTTTATTGAAATAATATTTTAATTAAGGTCATTTTAATTAATAAATTATAATCAATAGGCTTGCTTATATTAAATAGTTATAATTTTCTTAAAATTTTATACAATATGCTATTATAGAGAACTAATTTAATAAATAATGTATTTAATAACCATGATGTTGTTGTTATAAGTGAAAAGTTATTATAGAGAGTTAAAATAAAACATAAAAAATTGATTTTATTATAAACTTAGTTGTTATAGTGACATGTCGTTATTATGAATAGATGTTATATAGTAAGTTGATTTTATAAGCTTTGGAGAAGCACTAAAATATCCAATTGTTAAATAAATAATGCATCTCTCTTTGTTCTTCCATCTCTTGTTAATTTCACTTTCTTTGTTTTTTTTTAATTTTATAACACATATAGACATTATTTTCATCAAGAAACTTTTGGGTAAAATTCATGGTTTGCAAAAAATAAAAGAAGTTGATAGTAAAGAGAGAGACAAAAATAGAGCTAAAGAAAGGATTCAAACCCACGCAATAAGGCTACTCCATCCCCAATTAAATCACTTGGATATTTTGACGACATGTTAGGTTAATTGCAATGTAATAAAGGTATAATGGAATAGTTATCCAATAAGAATTGAATACAATTCTAATAAAATAAAATGATTATAAAAATTGTTTAGTTGAGTGGAATGAAAAAAGTACTTAATAGCATTCTTATGTTTAATTTAGAATAATAAAAGTTGTAATAACATAGGAAAATATGTTCAAATGATAAATATTTTTAAAAATAAGATGTAAGAATATAAAATGCTTAACAAAACCATGTAAATATGTTAATTTTTGCTAAAACATGCCATAAGTTCTTGTGATGTTCAGAATTTGAAATTTAGTCTCTATACTTAATTTTTAAAAATTTAATCCCTTTATTTTTAGATTTTAAAATTTAGATTCAACTATTAATATTATTAAATTATTTTGTTAAATTCAAGTTAATTATAACATCATTTTTTTATTTATATTGCTACCAATTGAGTATTTCTTTTATTTTAAAATGTCATGCCAACAAATTTAACAAAAAAGTAATATTATTAACAATTGAACTTTAAGTTTCAAATATGAAAAGTAGAGGACTAAATTCCTAGAAATAAAATACATGGACTAGGACCTATGACATATTTTAACCTAATATTTTTGTAAAATATATTACAAAATGTCTATTACTTGCATCTCGTTATCTCCACAATAATGAACTTTAAGCGCGCAAAAAAAAAAAAAAAGTTTCAAGTTATTAACATGGAAGTTAAACTTCATATCCATAATCTAGGTATGATACTAATTGTTAGGCTCGAAAATATCAAGAGGAGGGTGAATTGGTATTTTAAAAATCTTTGCAAAACTTTTCTAAATGATAAGGAAATGGAAGAAAAGTTTGGACAATTTGATTTATAGTGGTTCGACTCCAATTGCCTACCTCCTTCACCTTAGTATACCTCAACTAAGGATTTTCCCAATTCACTATAAGAATCGCTACCTTTCAAGGAAAATATATAACCTTTATAGTCTCTATATTTTCACAATAGCTAAGATAGAACCTTCCTTTTAATATTTGTGACTAAACTAAAACCTTCTAGTTTTTGTGGTTTAACTAGAAACTCTTTATAATCTACTTAAGGTTTTATACCTCAAAAACCTTAAGTATACTTTTTATAACAAAGAGAAGATGAACAAGCAAACAATGAACTTATAATAGGTGTGTGTTTGCAAATTGAAGCTCTACATACAAAGATACGAGAGCAAGAAAAGTGAAGAAAATACCAAGAGAAATGAAAAAAATGAAGAAATGAAATATTTTCTCTTGAACTTTTCATTGGATGTTTCTCTCTTTACTTGTGAAGTGTTCTTGATGAGTATTTATGTTAAGGAAGTGATTTGTAGTCATTTATAGTAGTTGGGGATGATCTAGAGCATCAATTTGGGCATTAAATGCAGTTGTGAAGCCTTATGTTTTGATAAGTAGCCCTTAGGTGTTGATACCTAACTTTAAAGAATATAATTGTTGGACTCGTATGCATCAAAACTTGGGGATATGTTTCAATACATCTTGGTTGAGGTCTGATGCCTCTGAATTTGGAGTCTGATATGCCTGGTTGCCGAAATGCTCATTGACCTCCTATGGTTAAGTTTCGATTCTTATATGGGTATCGACACTTTCACCTGTGATTATTGATACCCTTCAAGTTAGTAACTTACTAACTCTATAAGGTCTGTATCGAAACTTGGTTTCAGGTTTGCATAAAATCAATTTTAAGCACCTAAGAAAAGAATTTGGTATTGACTCAAACAGTTGGATAAGTTAAAACACATTTAAAACATATTTTTGAGTACATTGCAAGTCCTTAAAATGCTTTGAAAATGTTTGATCACTAAATGGTTTAGTTATAAAATTTATCTTAGATATTATTATATCAAAAGCTTGAGAATTACAACCAACAAAGGTTTTTCAGGCAACATCTCGAGTTGAGGTAAAAAGACCACATTGGCTAAGTAAAAATAAAACAAAAATTTAAGGTACAATTTTTAAGGTCAAGTTGCAGTTTAGCCTAACGGTTTCAAGAGGCAAATTTGTATTTCTTAATTTTTCTAGCTCTTCCTCGCTCTGCTACCTCCTAATAGAGGATATCATTCGAATTTTTGGTCAATTCAAACATTTTTTTATTAAACCAACCATAAAGTACAAAATTGACTGATTAGAGCTAAAAATCAATGTAACTAAACCAACTTTAGGTTTTCTCAGTTTTAATCAAAATTGCTTTCCTTACATCCGAATCTGATCTTCCTCCTCAAATTTGTTGCTTTGCCTATAAAGTACCTAGAAAAAGCTTATTAAATAAAAAGAATCTAAAAAGTACTAAAAAATTAAAAAAAATCATTTTACAACAACTAATTGTAAAATCAACTAAAAGACTCGAAACTAGCTAAAACTACTTAGAAGCAATGCAAGTATGAGTGAATTAGGGCCTAAAATGTGTAACAAATATTCACTTGTTTGTCATATGTAAACTAATCCTTTAATTTGAATCAAAGTTACAGTAGGACAACCTAGTAGAATAAATAAAGTAATGCATGCATGAAGCATGGTAGATTAATTGGTCCAAAAAATAAAATAAAAATAATTGTAAAGTAATAATAAATCAAGATAATCATATAGTGGAGGCAGTGCTTCGAAGAGACTCAGCACATGACTAATCAATAGAATTTCAAAAGAGATTCAAGCACCTAAAAATAAAAATAATGAAAATGAAAAGATTTTAATAAATTATGTCACTACGAGTAAATATGTAATCGAAATGAAAATATCGTCAAGAATATTTTTACCTATAATATTATTGTTGAAATAATGAAAAGGAACTAAAATCTTGAATAAATTTGTTGAGAAATATAGACATAGAGTAGATTGGCCAAAAACGGAACGGTGAAAATCAAATTGAATTAAATTCACTTCCAGTTTGTGAAGTTTCTACACCTATAGTCCAAACATCTAAAGGTGTAAAGCTAGTGGAATACAAATTAGCAGTTTCTCAAATACAAAATAAGAAAAATGAAGTTTTAATGTATATAAACTATGACTTGTACTATTAAGATTTTTCGCAAAGTCCTAGCATTGATTACGAAAAGATATAATGCACTTTTGTGGTGGATGTAATAATCTTTAGATATTTTATTAATTTGGAAGTTTATGAAAATTTTGACATGAGCCTAATGATTATTGTTGTTACAGCTTTTCATATGAACCACTATATAGTGAAATTCATATTAAATTTAGAATGCTAGAAGCAAATAGAATTTTTTGGAGTTTGTTTAATATGTTTGTGTAAATATTTATATTAATTGAAATGATTTGAATATTTTTTGTAACACCCAAAATATATAGGATTAGAAGTATTAAGTTCACCAAGAAATGAGCCCTAGTCTTAATGGTTAGGAGCTTAGCATATTCCCCGGAGATCCTTGGTTTAATCTACTCCTCTCCCATTTCTTGTTTTAATTTTTCAGCAACGAAAGAACCAAGTCCAACTAAGATATATATTAGTTTTGGTATGTGCATTAGTTTAAATGGTATGGCATCTAAACCCTCTTAACACCTAGGTTGTAGTCACGCCACTTTCATCTTTGAAGTCTTTTCTTTTTGGACGACAAGAAAGGTTATTTACCCAACCAGCCCTTTAAAATTTGAAAGCCCTAACTATTTAATCCTATTTCTAAATCAAAATAGAATTTTGGCTTTCCTTTTCCCAATTGAACAAAGATTTCACTTTCATTTCTCTATTTCTTCCCTATTCTTTTCATCTTCACCTTTGCAATTATTTTCTTTACATTATAATAGGTGTGTGTTTGCAAATTGAAGCTCTAAATACAAAGATACGAGAGCAAGAAAAGTGAAGAAAATACCAAGAGAAATGAAAAAATGAAGAAATGAAATATTTTCTCTTGAACTTTTGATTGGATGTTTCTCTCTTGACTTGTGAAGTGTTCTTGATGAGTATTTATGTTAAGGAAGTGATTTGTAGCCATTTATAGTCGTTGGGGATGATCTAGAGCATCAATTTGGGCATTAAATGCAGTTGTGAAGCCTTATGTTTTGATAAGTAGCCCTTAACTTTAAAGAATATAATTGTTGGACTCGTATGCATCAAAACTTGGGGATATGTTTCAATACATCTTGGTTGAGGTCTGATGCCTCTGAATTTGGAGCCTGATATGCCTGGTTGCCGAAATGCTCATTGACCTCCTATGGTTAAGTTTCGATTCTTATATGGGTATCGACACTTTCACCTGTGATTATTGATACCCTTCAAGTTAGTAACTTACTAACTTTATAAGGTCTGTATCGAAACTTGGTTTCAGGTTTGCATAAAATCAATTTTAAGCACCTAAGAAAAGAATTTGGTATTGACTCAAATATTTGGATAAATTAAAACACATTTAAAACATGTTTTTGAGTACATTGCAAGTCCTTAAAATGCTTTGAAAATGTTTGATCACTAAATGGTTTAGTTATAAAATTTATCTTAGATATTATTATATCAAAAGCTTGAGAAATTACAACCAACAAAGATTTTTCAGGCAACATCTCGAGTTGAGGTAAAAAGACCACATTGGCTCAGTAAAAATAAAACAAAAATTTAAGGTACAATTTTTAAGGTCAAGTTGCAGTTTAGCCTAACGGTTTCAAGAGGCAAATTTGTATTTCTTAATTTTTCTAGCTCTTCCTCGCTCTGCTACCTCCGAATAGAGGATATCATTCGAATTTTTTGGTCAATTCAAACATTTTTTTTTATTAAACCAACCATAAAGTACAAAAATTGACTGATTAGAGCTAAAAAATCAATGTAACTAAACCAACTTTAGGTTTTCTCAGTTTTAATCAAAAATTGCTTTCCCCTACATCCGAATCTGATCTTCCTCAAATTTGTTGCTTTGCCTAAAAAGTACCTAGAAAAAGCTTATTAAATAAAAAGAATCTAAAAAGTACTAAAAAAATTTAAAAAAAAAAATCATTTTACAACAACTAATTGTAAAATCAACTAAAAGACTCGAAACTAGCTAAAACTACTTAGAAACAATGCAAGTATGAGTGAATTAGGGCCTAAAATGTGTAACAAATATTCACTTGTTTGTCATATGTAAACTAATCCTTTAATTTGAATCAAAGTCACAGTAGGACAACCTAGTAGGATAAATAAAAGTAATGCATGCATGAAGCATGGTAGATTAATTGGTCTAAAAAAATAAAATAAAAATAATTGTAAAGTAATAATAAATCAAGATAATCATATAGTGGAGGCAGGTGCTTCAGAAGAGACTCCAGACATAACTAATCAATAGAATTCCAAAAGAGATTCAAGCACCTAAAAATAAAAATAATGAAAATGAAAAGATTTTAATAAATTATGTCACTACGAGTAAATATGTAATCGAAATGAAAATATCGTCAAGAATGTTTTTACATATAATATTATTGTTGAAATAATGAAAAGGAACTAAAATCTTGAATAAATTTGTTGAGAAATATAGACATAGAATAGATTGGCCAAAAGCGGAAGGTGAAAATCAAATTGAATTAAATTCACTTCCAGTTTGTGAAGTTTCTACACCTATAGTCCAAACATCTAAAGGTGTAAAGCTAGTGGAATACAAATTAGCAGTTTCTCAAATACAAAATAAGAAAAATGAAGTTTTAATGTATATAAACTATGACTTGTACTATTAAGATTTTTCGCAAAGTCCTAGTATTGATTACGAAAAGATATAATGCACTTTTGTGGTGGATGTAATAATCTTTAGATATTTTATTAATTTGGAAGTTTATGAAAATTTTGACATGAGCCTAATGATTATTGTTGTTACAGCTTTTCATATGAACCACTATATAGTGAAATTCATATTAAATTTAGAATGCTAGAAGCAAATAGAATTTTTTGGAGTTTATTTAATATGTTTGTGTAAATATTTATATTAATTGAAATGATTTGAATATTTTTTTGTAACACCCAAAAATATATAGGATTAGAAGTATTAAGTTCACCAAGAAATGAGCCCTAGTCTTAATGGTTAGGAGCTTAGCATATTCCCCGGAGATCCTTGGTTTAATCTACTCGTCTCCCATTCCTTGTTTTAATTTTTCAGCAACGAAAGAACCAAGTCCAACTAAGATATATATTAGTTTTGGTAAAAAAGAACAAGTATGTGCATTAGTTTAAATGGTATGGCATCTAAACCCTCTTAACACCTAGGTTCTAGTCACGCCACTCTCCTCTTTGATGTCTTTTCTTTTTTGGACGACAAGAAAGGTTATTTACCCAACCAGCCCTTTAAAATTTGAAAGCCCTAACTATTTAATCCTATTTCTAAATCAATATAGAATTTTGGCTTTCCTTTTCCCAATTGAACAAAGATTTCACTTTCATTTCCTCTATTTCTTCCCCTATTCTTTTTCATCTTCACCTTTGCAATTATTTTCTTTACATTATTGGAAATTTTATTTTGATCCTAAGTTTGAAATTGAGCTCCTGTTACAATCTTCTAATCAATTTAGCGTAACATCATCGAATCCCGTCTTAAACATTGCCAAGAATCGGTAAGAATATTTCAATTTCTACATTTAGATCTCAAAATACCTATAGGTTTTCTGTTCTCACTAATTTCAAGATCGATTAAATGAACTTTCACAAATTTTGCCGATTTTCTTAAAATCTTGATTTTTCTTGAAGATCGTTATTAATCATTGCATATTTGTCGAGTGAAAGACTCGTTGTAGGTATCTCAGATCAGATTTGGACGTGAGGATTGTCATTCAAGACTCCGAAAGTAAGGTGTGTGTTCTTTTACAAGAAAATCAAAGGTGTGTGTTCTTTTACAAGAAAATCAAGGCAAAATAGAACCTAGATTAGTCCACACGGCCAGACACACGTGCGTATGGGTCGCCTGTGTAGACCATATGACCATGTCCCCCTTGAAACCCTAGGTTTTCGCTTCTCACACCACTTAGGACCCTTCACACAATCTGCCACACGACCGTGTCACCCTTGTAGGTTGAAGTTTTGAATGCCACACAGTCTAGCCACACGGTCGTGTACCTATATACACAATTCAAGGCTTCCCACACTGTCCGGTCACACAACTGTGTGTCCCCTGTAACTCATAATTTACAGTTTTGACTCAAAATTTTATGTTTTGATCAAATTAGTCCCTAAATAGTTTCTGAACTATTTTTAGTGAATTAAATTATGCAATTAGGTCCCCGATGATAAGAAATATGCTAGAATTCGGGATTGATCGATTTATTGCGGTATTTATTTATATTTATGAATATTTTCATGAATCATGAATAAATTATGTTGCTATTGTATATATACTTGCGAATGTATGTACGACATGCCCTATGATATTGTTAATCAAACACCTGAAAAAGCATGACTTTGTTACTGATTTGCCCTGAGAGTAGTACATTAAATACTATTATGTTTTAATTGGATTAAATATGTCATATTACATTGCATGGGTTGGGATGATATGTACGGAGGAAGATTAGATAGTTTATCTACAAGAAAAATGGCGGGCAAGTCACAACCATGTGACGGTTCTTATCTGCAAATTGCTGTGTATCCACAGCCAAAGGCAGATTCCATTTGCGAGTACTGCTGTGTATCCACAACCAAAGGTTGATTCCAACAGCAAGGTTTATGCTATAAAATCTACAACCAAAAAGTAGGTTTCATCTACAAAACTTTTATTATGAACCCACAGCCAAAGGCAGATTCCAACCGCGGGGACTTGCTGTGTGTCCACAGAAAAATGGTAGTTATTATCTGTATACCAGTAGTGGTTTATCCACATCCCAGTGTGTTGAAGAAAGGGAGTTCTAGGGAACTCCCATTATGGTGTGTAATGGTGGGGAAGGATTTATTCTGTTTAAACCCGAAATTATATGGCATCATTTAAATCATGTGCATGCAAATATGGAAAATTATGTTATGATACGTATGCGTGAATATATATATGTGTGTATATTGTGGGAAAATTTGAAAATTCGTTATTCTAAAATCTATATGAAGAGTTTTGTGATATAATTGTTGGCTAAACGGAAAATTGATACTCTGAACTGTAGTCTAATTATGATTATTTAATGTTATATTATTTAATGTCTTACCCAGGGTCTACATTGATTTTGTTGTAAACGAACTCACACTGAGCATCATAGCTCACTCCCCTTAAATTTTCATCCTTACAGGAAATCCACCATGTTAGGACACGGGCATAACATCTGGAGGGTCTCGACACAACCTATTTTATTTCCAATTTATTAAGGTTTAATCTTTTGATTTATTTTATTATTCGAGGGATGTAATATTTTATTTGAACTATGGCATGAGATTTAGGATTTAGGTTTGCTTTATTTTGCATGATATTTTATTTGAACTTTTAAGATATTATGCTATGAGTATTATTTAGTATGTAACAGCCCAATTTTTTAGTGGTGTCGGAAACAGTGGTTTTGAGGCCATCAAATCTAGCGAGTAAGTTTGTAAATGTTATTATCTAATATTTATGAATTAAATATGGTTAAAAAAAGGGTCTTTGAATTCGTAATTTGTGTTTTATAATGATTTATTAGGTCAAGTGGTTTTAGAAAGTGAGGTATTGGGACCTCATTTCTATAAACCGAGTCAAGATATTTTTATAAATATTTATAGAGTGTCATTAAGTTAGTATTAAAGTTTCGTTGAAAAATTTTAACGTTTCGATCGCTAATTAATTAAAAAAGACTAAATTGAAAAAGGTGTAAAACTTGCTAATTATAAGAATTAAGTGATTAAATGGTTTAATTAATAAATAAGGAAGGACTTAAGGAATAAATAAACCTAAATGAAGAGTGGAGGCGACATATGAAAGAAAAATAATAATAAAATAAAGCCTTTAATGGCAAAATTGTAATTTTTAGGAAATTAAAATGAAACGAATTGAATTTAAAGTTTTCTAGACAATTCATCTTCTAATTTTCGGCCAAAAACAGACGTAGAAGAGAGCTTAAGCTAGTTTTTCAAATTTTTTTCTTTATTTAAGTTCAATTCTTATCTTTTCTTGTAATTTTTATGTTTTTGAGATTGTTACAATTAGGTTTAACTAAACCTTACCTTTGTTTTTATTTTTTTTGAAAATTTTGGAAGTTGCCATTGATGGATAATAGATTTTTTGAGGAATAACATTGATTTAGAACTTTGATTGTATTGTATGATGATTTTATAGTGATTTTGTCAAATATTAATTTTAGGATTAAATTGTGAAAATATCAAAAATATTAGGGTTTGATAGTGAATTTTGGTTTATTAGGGGCTGTATAATGGCTTAGAATATTTGAATAAATTATTGATTAAGAACAAAAATTAGTTAATTTGATAGATTAACTAATTAAAGGTTTAAATTACAAAAATTGTAAAAGTTTGGAGTAATTGTGTAAATTTAGAAAAATAAGAGGGTATTAATTGTGAAATGAATTGGAAATGAAATATATGTTAATTAATGAGTAATTTTATATTTTAGATCAAGATCCAAAGATACTCGTGAAAAGGAAAAATAGTAGAATAGTTCATAAACTTCATAATTATTACAATTCAATCCGAGTAAGTTCATACGGTTAAAATTTAATATTTGTATAAATTTGATGAACAATATTATGCATTCATTCTATTGTTGGAAAATATTAAATTGGATATTCGATTTGAATGGAACGCGAGATTTGAGTACATTCATATTTTGGTGTATGATGGTATTGGAAGGAGACAACGACATTTTTTCCAACTAAACCGGGGTTCAGTATTTGTTGCAAACTCTCGTGTTTTACTTTTGTTCAGCTCATACGAGCTTCTGTTCAACTTTCGAGCTTCTGTTGGCGTATTTAGGAGGATCAACTTTTATGAGTTTCTGTTGATGTTGTACTCTTATCCGTAAGTCGTTCTTCGAATGGAAAATTTTTAGTAAGGTGATTTATCTAATGAATTTGAAAGATATGTTATTCATTTTTATATTGATTTGAAAACGGATGCATTTATTAATAGAAGTTATGAATGACGAGAAATTGTCAGTGAATGGCAGGGAATTGACATGAATGACTTTATTTATTTGACTTGTTATAGTAGATTCGGTAAGATTTTTGTTTAAACCGTCAAACTTACTAAGCTTCATTAAGATTATTTGTATTGTTTAATGTCTTTGTAGATTTTTAGAAGGTTGGACGATCGGAACAATACTCAAGTCACACTATCCGACTTATCTCGATAGTTTTTGAAACATTAAATACGGTTTATATGACATGTATAGGCTTTTGTTCAATTTTGGTCAAAATTTAGCTTATGTAAATACTATGAATAATATTTTGTTTATATAACCAACATACATATTGATATGAAAGTAAGTTATGAGTGTGATGTTAGTATAAGTGATATATGTATATATATAATTGAGTTAAAGTGAACTTTGGTAACTTGGTTAGATAGGTTAATTAGGTAAGTTTGGAGACTTGGTTGACATTTTTCTAAGTTGTCATTTGAGGCATCTAAGGGTTTATTAGTTGTATAAGGTGATAATACATGTTTAAGACATAATTTTAGCTTGTGTTGAAGGCCTTTTTATGGCTTGTTGATGTGAAATTTGTTGAGGCTAGGTTGGTGTCAATTTGGGTTAGAAATGAGGCTTATAAAGTGGTCTCTTTTCGTCCACACGAGTAGAGACACGGGTGTGTGTCTCAGCCATGTGTGACACACGGCCAAGTGACACGGTCGTGTGTCCCCTGTATCTTTTAGGAATGCTAGTTAGTATGCTCACACGGCCTAGCACAAAGGTGTGTGACTCCACCGTGTGACCCAAGTCAGAGAGTTACACGGGTATAGACACGGCTGAGACACGGCCTTGTGTCCCTATTTTGAATGCCCACATGGCCTGAGACACGGGCGTGTCTCCTAACCGTGTGAGTCACACGGCCTGGCCACACGGCCGTGTGACCCTACAATGTTGAAAATTTTAAATAATTCTAAAAAATTCTTTGAGTTTTCAATTTAGTCCCGACTTCTTTCTAATATGTATTTCAGGTCTTGAGCACTCATTTAAGGGACAATATATATGATTTTGATTGGTTTTATTATGAGTATTGATATGTAATGATATGTTTGAAAATTTTGTATGATTGATCCGTAAACCTCGGTAATGCTCTGTAACCCTATTTTGGAGACGAATATGGGTTAGGGGTGTTATATTTATTGGTATCAGAGCTACAATTTAGTCGATTTTCAGACTGAACGTAGCGTGTTAGATGTCTAGAAATATATGCCATATAAATCTGTGATAGTGTGATGTGTATAATCTGATCTAACCTTTGTTTTCTTATAGATTGTAAACATGTCCGATGGATCTGAACGTGCTGATAATGATGAGGTTAACAGTAAAGTACCGACTTCTAAACATGGGACGATTCCTTTAGCTCAGGAACATGAACTTAAAAATATGTTATTTGGATATATGAACCAGTGGTTCACTGAGTTTATGCAAGAAAAAAATATGGCTCAACAACCTCCACCCTCTACTGTACCACCTGTTGTACCTCTGGTTGCACCTCCTCCTCCTCCAGTGATTGAATCTAATAAACGTACTTCGATCGAGAAACTCAAAAATTATGGTCTAAAGAATTTCAGGGGTAGATTAGAGGATGATCCGGTTAAAGCTAAGTACTGGCTTCAAAATATAATAAGGGTTTTCGAAGAAATGGCTTGTTCTCCTGATGATTTTCTTAGATATGATATTTCGTTATTAAAAGAGGAAGTGTATAGTTGGTGGTCCACAGTAGTAGCTATGGTGCCAAAAGAGAAAATTTCCTGGGAATTTTTCTAGACTAAGTTTAAAAAGAAGTATGTCGGAAAAAGGTATTTGGACAAGAAAAAGAGAGATTTCTTGAGTTACATCAGGGAAATAGTTCAGTAGCTGAATATAAGAGAGAATTTGTGTATCTCAGTAAATATACTTGAGAAATTGTGCCTACTGAAGAAGAAATGTGTATCCGGTTTGAAGATGGTCTGAATGATGAAATTCGAATGATGATCGGAGGTAATGAAATACAAGAGTTTGTTGTCTTGTCTGATTGTGTACAAAAATAGAAGTGTACAACCGTAAGATACAATAGGACAGGCAGAATCGAGAATTTCACAAGAGAGGTTCTCCAAGTCATTTTCGGCATCACCGGCAAAAAATACTAAAGATTATTTTAGCCGAGCAACCTTAGTGCTTGAACGTTCAAATAAAAATAAGACAATTAAACATGATTTTAGGGTACCTACTAGACCATTTGATAATGTGGGTAGTGTACAAAATACTCCGCAGCCTAAATGCATATATTGTGGGAAATATCACCTTGGTGAGTGTAGAGGAAAAACGAGAGCCTGTTATAGATGTGGATCAACTTATCATTTTATTCGTAATTGTCCTAAATTGCCAAAAGAGGATGAAGATCAGAAAGAAAAGCAAATGTCTACCTCTCAGAAAAGTAGACATTCGTGTAATGACCTGACAGTCGAGTAATTGAAAAGTATATTTTCGGGTCTACGTTTTCGTGAAATGGATTTGTAAATATTTATTAAAAATATTTATGAAGTTAGTTGTGTGGTTAATTAGGTTTTGGCTAGGTGAATTAGCTTCAATTATGGATAATTAGGTATAAGGACTAGATTGAATATTGAGTAAAAGTTGAATTATAGATTAAAGAAAATAAAGGGATTAAATGAGAAAATAAACCATATGTAACACTTGTTTAGTAAAAAGTAAATATAAGTGTATGTTAATAGTGAAATTCATGTGCAAAATAATAATTATAAGTACAAAATAATAATACATGTATTCTTATTATTTAAGTAATTATTATTTTAATATAATATAATAATATAATAAACATAAAACAAAATAAAGAAATAAAACAAATAAAACAAAAGAAAAGAGAAACATTAGGGCGAAACAGAGAGGGAAGAAAAAGAAAGAAAAAGGAGAAAGAAAAGAAGGAAATTAGGAATTTTAGGGTTCAAACTCAAATTGGTAAGTCAATTTAATCACTTTTCTTGTAATTTTGATATTTTTAGAATCCTAGAACAAAATACTACTTGATTTATGTTGAAAATTTGAAAGTTAATAGATTTCTAGATGTTGTTTATATTGAATAAATTGAAGTATTAGGGGTTAAATTGATAGAATTTCAAGTTAAGAGTGAAAAAGGGATTGAATTGTAAAATAAATCATAAATTTTGAGTAATAGGGACTAAATTGAGAGAATTTGAAATTAGGGTTTATGGTGAAATTTGAAAGTTGAAATTAGTCTAAAGTGGGATTTGAATAAAAATATGAAATTAGTTTTAAATAAAATAAAGTTAGTTTTGATTATGGACTATTGAAATGTGAGAAAAAGTTGAATAACAATTGAAATATTTAATGCGAAATTGTGTGTATTGATGATTTTAAATTGTTTTAATTTTCGTAGCTAACGTTGTGTCGGAGACCTCGGCTAGGAAAGGAAAAGACAAGGTTAACGAGGAATAGCTCGGGAATTACGGTTTATATTTCTATAATCCAAATTTAATAATTGTTGTTGTATTTATTATTTAATATGTATGGTAAGTGGAATTGAGGTAAGTATTGGTATTGAGGTAATGAATTGAATTGAGTTGAATTATGAGTATATGTGATTATTGAATTGAAATGTATATTGATTAGAAATTGAAAATTTATTTGAAAACCCTATTAACTGTATTGGGCATAGTCGGATATAGTTGGTGTAACGCCCCTTACCCGTAGCCGAAGCCAGAACTGGGTTTGAGGCATTACCTAACTTATTCCACGTAACATCTCGAATCAGGCTATAAAATATCGTTGTTAAACCTATCGCAAAGCTTAATCTTGCCCTACGAGGCCCTAAACATACCTCCGGAGGCTTGAACTAATCCTGGAACTTTTACCAACCCGAGAAACTTTTCATCAAAACAGGGGCCACACGCCCGTGTTGGTCAAAGAACACACCATGTATCATCTCACACGCTGTGTTCGATGCTTGTGGACGACACTGACTAATTCACACGGCCTAGACACGCCTGTGTCTTCTACCCGTGGAGCTCCCTGACTACGACTGTAACACCCCAAACTCGGCCTAGAAGTTAGGCCCTAATCTGACGTGTCACATTGAAGGAAGTTGAAAAGCTAAGCAATTGTTTAGAAAAGTTTTATCGATTTTTGAACTCCGAGTTCATTGTTAGTTTGTGAAAAACGCGATTTGCTAAATGACCGTTCAAAAGTTGTTATTAATTTGAAAACTGCTTTTGTTATGAAAATCAAATTTGAATAGTTGCAGAAACATGATATTTTGAAATACAGTTTATTAACATTTTAGGAAAAACCCCATATTAAACAATTAATAATAAATGTTAACGGAAAGGAAAGTTTAAAAGAAAATTTGAAGTTAAAAGGCCTTATTACAAAATATTAAACACAAACCAAATAATCTTAAAATAAAGCAAAACGGAAGTTTACTACGTTCACGAGAATTAAATCCTATATATGGACACCATCGAGTCCTCCACGGCTCCAAATCCTCTCTCGCTGAGGATTACCTGAAACATTTAATAAATAGAGGGGGTGAGTTTACGAAAACTCAATGTGTACAATCCTCATCGATCATAAAACATGCATCAAATTAATCCGGGCCTAAGCCCATTACAGTAGCGGTGGCAATTGGGCCTTAGCCCAAAATAGCCTCAATTGGGCCTTAACCCATATCATATGTCACATGCCATAAATATCTGGGCCTAAGCCCATCTTAATAACATAATCCATATATGCAATGCATTAATGCCCATACCATCCATACACTCCGTCTCCTATCCAATCGTGCACTCCAGTAGGGATTTAATTGACCCACCCATCTATACACACCTTTTGTAGCACCGGTTGTGGCACTAACTTATCGTGCAGCATGGCTGCTCGGTGGCTAAAAAGCCTGCGGTGTTGGCACAAAGCCCATAATTACGACACGAAGCCCATATTAATGGTACACAACCCTCGGTAACATTATCGGTGCAACATAGCTGCTCGGTGGCTAAAAAGCCTTCGGTAAATATGATTGACACAGAGTCATCAATATATATGTTAGGCACATAGCCATGATAAATATGATTGGCACAAAGACATAATAACGACACAAAGCCTTCGGTATTGGCACAAAGCCCATATAAATGGCACACAGCCCTCGGTAACATTATCGGTGCAGCAGAGCTGCTCGGTGGCTTAAAAGCCTGCAGTGGCTATAAAGCCTTCAGTGGATCCATAGTCGTCAAGCGACCATGCGATCCTATTAGCACTTCCTCCGTATTAATAATCCCAACCCCATGAAATATGTCGTGTATGTCATGCTCAATCATTACACTATATGAAAAATGGCCATGCTCGGTAATAATTATTTAAACATGTAACAAAAGCAAATTAGTCATACAGCCACAGTCAAATTAGACAACTCATTGCACAAGTCGATCATTTAACTATAAGGGCAAATCAGTTATTTTACCCTATAAGGGTATTTCGATAATTCTACTCATAATCAATCCATGTATGCAGTGAATCTCAAACATAATCAATCATAAAATTAACACATACAATGCTAGTACTACCACAAGGGTACAACGGTCATTTTTTTCGTTTAGGGGTAAAATGGTAATTTCACCTCTTAGGGTATTTCGGTAATTTTACAAATCAAGGTATTTCGGTAATTTTACAAACTGGGGGTAATTTGGTAATTTCGCTAATTGAGGGTATTTTGGTAATTTCTCAAATATTATTTTGGTAATTTTACAAATCGAGGTATTTCGGTAATTTTACAAACTGGGGGTATTTCGGTAATTTTGCAAACCAATGGTATTTCGATAATTTTACAAATCGGGGTATTTTGGTAATTTAACAAATTGAGGGTATTTCGATAATTTCACAAACCGAGGGTATTTCGATAATTTTGCAAACTGGGGGTATTTTGGTAATTTTACAAATCGAGGGTATATCGGTAATTTTGTAATCTGAGGGTATTTTTGTAATTTTTTAAACTAAGGGTATTTCAATAATTTTGTAACTAAGGGTATTTCAGTAATTTTACCTTTAATGGCCTTTTTGAAGGCCTACTGTTGCCTCGAGCGACACGGATACCCTTTTTTATCGAAACGGTGCAATTGGGCCTAGGGCCCATTCTTGGCCTGAATGGACCCACACGCTCGTGTGGCCCATTTAGCACAAATCTAACTACATATATGAGATTCACATGGTATAGTCCAATTTCTACTACACAATCATACAATTTATTCATATGGGCCCACAGTCGATTGGGCCCACTTGGCCTGTTTGGCCCATCGTGGCCCAACAGCCTAAACCCACAAGAATACTATTGCCGTGTCACCGGTATTTCGACATATACCGCTCTATAGCTAGAGTAGAGAGAATACACACCTGTTAGGAATTTGGTGCTAATCCGCGCTCCGACCACTCCTGTGCCCAAACGCCCACCAAGGTCTCTTCCTCTTCATAGACAGCTCCATATATAGCTAGCCTCTCACCTTCCCTCTTGCTATCTTTCCGATGTAGGATCCCTCCGTCAGTAGAGTTTAAATCCAACTCAAACTCTTGCCGCCCCAACTTAGCAAAATAAATACTCCCTACTTGTCATGAGATTCAAACCCAGGCTCCCCTGTAGCATAATCCACGCCGCTAGCCACTTTACCTACTAGATCCTTGTTGTTTTAAAACATGCGTAACTAATTATAAGTCTATGGCCAAAGTCTAAGTTCACTTAAAAATAAATCAAAAAGAATTGCAAGCACTAAGACTAGAAACTTGGATCCCTTACTTCCCTATGGCGTCACTCCCTTGCTCATTAAGTGGCATCACTTTGCCACTACACCACACACTCTACTTGTTTTATTTTTCTCCACATTTTATTCTTAAAGCCTACTACTAACTCCAGGGTTTTTTTCACCAAAAACCAAAATTTTTCCTAAGGCCTAACTTGAACCCGGGACTTCATAGAATCCCCATAACCTTCCAAAATCACTCACCTACTAGATCCAACTTGCATTAAAGTCATTTTCTTGTTCCCAAAAATTTTAAATGCTCCTACGCTTAAGGCCTATTGGGCCCAATTCTACTAGGCCCAAATTCGGGTCGTTACAACGACATCATCAACCCTTAATTAGCACATGGCCAAAGCACACACCCTTGTGGCTGGCCCGTGGTCGCATCTGATTAATCCACACGGCTGTCGTATGCCCATGTGCTTCGACCATGTGGCGATTTAAATTTCAAATCCTAAGTGCAGACTTCACACGGCTTGAGCACACGCCCATAGACTGACCGTGTGTCACACACGGCCTAGACACATTCTCGTGTGCCTACCCATGTGGACAAGAACGAGGCTATTTGCCAAGCTCTTTGGACCCCTCTAGATCACACCGCATGAATCCATTCAACATATCAATAAACAACTCATAATTTGCAACATGAACTTTCATGAATAACTTCATATTTTCATAAATGATAAAGTGAGCCATCAACTATGGCAATATACAATATAGTTATCTTAATAAGGGGCCAACACACCTTTGGCCAAAATAACAAAATAATCTAATTAGTCTAGCCCTTATACATGCCATATACAAAATCACTAAGACTAGATATACCGAGATGAGTTGATAGTGTGAGCGATCTTCTGGTTATCGGTGTATCCCAGCTCGGCTCTTAAGCTTTATAAAATAATGGAAAAGAGACGGGAGTAAGCTTTAATCTTAGTAAGTTTACATGTAAACCATTAGCATTATAGTATGTGCAAAATAATAAATAGCATTACATACTAAACAAGAAACATTCCACATTCATAATCATGCTTACTCATTTCTTCCATTTCCACATCCAAACCATATCACAAGCTTAATGTATACATTTATTAGCATGCCTCCCTTCACTTAGCACCACAATGTCACATAATACAACACATCACAATCTCTTAATCAACCACTCATAATCGAATTACTCGATGGTTTCGCACTTAGCCCACCATAGGCCTTTATTAGGGTGGTATCGCAAATAGCCCACCAAAAAGGTTAGTTATGGTGGTATCGCACATAGCTCACCAAAGAGGTTAGTTACGATGGTATCTCACATAGCCCACCAAATGATAAGTAGTCGATGGTATCGCATATAGCCCATCATAATTAAGTATTAAGGTGGTATCGTACTTAGCCTACCGTCAAGTATTGATATACCACACTTATATATCCATTCTATCATTCATATAAGTGTTATTCAATAACTACCACATTCTATCCACTTGAATTATACATGTTCTCAATTTTGTCATGCACTAATTAGCAACACGAATGTATACAAAATGCATTGTTTACACATAAACTTACCTCGGTGCAAAACGTATTGAATTGCGGTTTACTCCGTAACCTTGCCTTTTCCTCGGTCAAGGTTAATTCTGCATTATTCTTAATCTATAACAATAAGATTCATTCATTTAGATCATTTAATGATCATAATGAATCAAAATCTACACTTAGGCAAAAATGACCATTTTGCCCTTGCACTATGGCAAAATTATGATTCTACCCCTAGGCTCGTAAATCATTTTTCAACACATTTTATCAATAAACAAGCCTAGCTAAACATTTATTTCTCTTACAACTACTCACCATTCCAACCATTTCATGCATTTATGACACAAATTCATTCTTTGCATTTAAGTCCTATTTAGGTGTTTTCATGCTAACACCTTTCACAAAAGTTGTTTCTCATCTTCCTAACATTCATTTTCTTCCATAAAAACTCACCTAACAACATAAACTCTTTCATAGCAAGTCCTTAGACTTTCAACCATATTGCAAATTGGTCCTTTCATTAGCTAGCTTAAGCTCTGGGAATCCTAAAAACATAAAAATCATCAAAAAAAACTTCAAAAATCACTTACTTGCTAGGGAATATGTTGGCTGAAAGTTTGAGCTTCAAAACCCTTGTTTTCTCTTCAAATTTTTGGTGGATGAAGGTGGATGAATAATGAAAAGATGATAACATCTTTATTCATCTTATTTTATTCATTTTTATCACCTAATATCCATCAAATTTTGACCAACATTAAAATCTTGTCTCCCTAGCTCCTATATGGCCGGCCATCACTAGATAAATGTCCTAATTGCATTTTAAAGACCTCCAAATTGCATTTTACAACTATTAGGTACCTTTACCATATAAAATAGAACTTTTGCACTTAATGCGATTTAATCCTTTTTCACAATTAAGCATGTTATCACTCAAATTAATGCACCAAAATTTTCACATAGCCTTATAATTATGCTACAACAAATAAAATAACATTATAAATAATTTTCCTCGACCTCGGTTTAGTGGTCCCGAAACCACTGTTCTGACTAGCCCCTAAATCGGGTTGTTACAACTCTCTCCCCTTAGAGATTTTTGCCCTCGAAAATCTTACCAGTAAAGAGGTTTGGATATTGGTCTCTCATGGCTTCTTCCGGTTCCCCGTAGCTTCTTCTACACCGTGTTTTTGCCATAACACTTTTACTAAAGCTATGTCCTTGTTCCTTAAGTGATTTACCTCTTGAGCCAAGATTTTAATCGGCTCCTCTTCATATGTCATATCCGCCGTACCTCAATTTCTGTTGGAGGAATCACATGCGAAGGATCGAGCGATAACGCCTTAACATCGATACATGAAACACATTGTGAATTTTCTCTAACTCTACCAGTAAAGCCAACCGATATGCCACTGGCCCAATCCTCTTGGTAATCTCATACGGCCCTATGAACCGCGGACTCAATTTCCCTTTCGGCCAAATCTCAATATTTTCTTCCATGGGGACACTTTTAGAAATACTTTGTCACCCACATTAAACTCAATTTCCTTTCTTTTCAAGTCTGCATACTACTTTTGTCGGTTTGAAGCAGCTTTCAGACTGTCTCGAATCACTTTCACTTTCTCCTCGATCTCTTTATCTAGATCAACCCCATGAATTTGCTTCTCACTCAGCTCGGTCCAATACAAAGGAGTCCGACACTTACAACCATACAATGCTTCATACGATGCCATCCGTATACTCGACTGATAACTATTGTTGTAGGCAAAATCAACCGAAGGTAAGTATCTCTCCCAACTACCTTCAAATTCCAACACACAGCATTGGAGCATATCTTCAAGAACTTGAATCACTATTCAGACTGACAGCTAGTTTGAGGATGGAATGCAGTACTAAATTCAACCTTATACCTAAGGCCTCTTGCAACTTCTTCCAAAACCTCAAAGTAAATCTCAGATCTCTATCCAAGATAATAGATTCATGCACCCTATGTAATCTCACCACCTTCACAATATACAACTCAGCCAACTTATCCAGCGAATAATTAACATGCACTGGTATAAAGTGAGTCGACTTCGTTAGTCTATCAACGACAACCCACACAACATCTTTCTTTTTAGGAGTCATAGGCAACCCCGTCACAAAATCCATGGTGATCCTATCCCACTTTCACTCGAAATCATCACTGGTTGAAGCAATCTCAAACACACTTGATGCTTAGCTTTCACTTGTTGACATATCAGACACCTTGTTACAAACTTTGAGATGTCTCTTTTCATACCCGGCCACCAATAAAATTTCTTTAGATCATTGTACATTTTCGTACTGCCCGAATGTACTGACAAATAACCACTATGTGCTTCATTTAATATCTTTCGGATCAATTCATCATTCTTAGGTACACAAATCCTATCATGAAACATCAAACAACCATCCGAACTTATCCAAAATCAGAATCATCTTTCAATTCACACTTAGCTCTCTTAGCTTGCATCTCATTATCATTCTTTTAAGCTTCACATATCTGTTGAACAAATAGTGGCCTAGCTCTCAACTCGGCTAATACAGCACCATTGTTAGACCATGTTAAGCTAGTGCTTATAGCTCTCAAAGCATACAGGGATTTCCTACTTAAGGCATCCGCAACCATATTCGCTTTCCCCGGGTGGTAATCGATTACTAGTTCATAGTCCTTCAATAATTCAAGCCACCGCCGTTGCCGCAAATTCAATTCCTTTTGATCCATCAAGTACTTCAAACTCTTATGATCCATGAAGATTCGACACTTCTCACCATATAAATAATGTCGCCAAATTTTTAACGCGAAAATAATCGCGGCGAACTCCAAGTCATGATTCGGATAATTTCTCTCATGCGGTTTTAGCTACCTTGAGGCGTAAGCGACTACCTTACCATCTTACATCAACACACAGCTGAGACCATTAAACGACGCATCACTGTAGACCATAAACTCTTTCCCCAACTCAGGTTGAACCAAAATCGGTGCATTCGTCAACAATGTTTTCAATCTCTCGAAACTCTGTTGACATTTTTCGTCCATACAAACTTAGCATCCTTATGCAACAGTTTCTTCATCACGGTGGCAATCATAGAAAACCCATTTACGAATCATCTGTAGTATCCTACCAAACCCTAAAAGCTTCTGACTTTTGACACATTCTTTGGCACTTTCCACTCCACAATAGTCGAGATCTTACTCGGATCAACTCTAATACCATCACTCGGCATGATGTGTCCTAGGAATCCGACTTTTCGAGAGCGAAAACTCATTCTTGCTAAATTTAGCATACAATTGCTTGTCTCTTAAAGTTTGCAAAACAATCCTCAGATGCTCTGCGTGATCACTCTCATCCCGAGAATAAATTAGTATGTCGTCGATAAAGACAACTATAAACTTGTCTAAATACAGTCAGAAGACACGGTTCATTAAGTCCATAAAAATCGCAGGAGCATTCGTTAAACCAAATGGCATGACAAGGAACTCATAATGACCATAACTCATCCGAAATGCTATTTTCGGCACATCTTGCTCCTTAACCCTCAACTGATAATAATCGGATCTCAAGTCAATCTTAGAGAACACCTTAGCTCCCTTTAGTTGATCAAATAGATCATCTATCCTTAGTAAAGGATACTTGTTCTTCACAGTCACTTTGTTGAGCTGTCTGTAGTCTATATACAATCTCATCGACCCATCTTTCTTCTTCACGAATAGTACTAGAGCACCCCACGGTGAATAGCTCGGCCTCACAAAACACTTATCCGTCAACTCTTGCAACTGAACCTTCAGTTCTTTCAACTCTAAAGGTGCCATCCTATACGGAGCAATCAAAATAGGTGTCGTTCCCAGAACTAACTCAATCCCAAACTCAACCTCTCTAACTGGAGGTAATCTAGGTAACTCTTTTGGGAATACATTCAAATACTCACATACAACCAACACTGTTTCAATCTTTACTTCAGACTCTTGAGTATTTAAAATGAAAGCGAGATAAGACTCTTACCCTTTTCTCGAATATTTCTCAACCACCATGGAAGAAATCATCACCCATAAACTATCTGATCCACCTGATTCAACCCGAATAACATCTCTATTTTCACATTTCAATTCAATAAATTTACTACCACAGTTCACTAAAACACTATGGGTAGTCAACCAATCCATACCAATCAAATTAAATTCATCAAATGGTAACAACGTAAGGTTTGCCGAAAAATAATGGCCCCTACTTGTCAAAGGATAATTTCTACATACCTTTTCAACTAACATATGTTTATCTGACGGGTTTGACACCTTTACCGCAAATTTTGTAGACTCAATAGTCATACTCAAACTCAATCCCAATCTCATACAAATATAAGAATGGGTAGACCCCGGATCAATCAAAGCAATAACAAAGGTGTCATAAAGAGAGAAAGTACCCGTTATTACATCTCGCGATAATGCCTCTTCTCGAGCGCGAATAGCATAAGTCCTCACTGGCGCCCGACCCTCTGGCCTCAAGTAGAGTCTCGTGATACACCTCTACCACTAGTCTTACCTCCGGGTTCTTTTGTGGCCTACCCTTGGAGGATACACTGCTTGATCTTATCTCTTCCTTCCTCTCATTATCATCCCTTTCGGAAGTTTTGGATGAAATGGTCAGGGGACCCACACTTATAACAATTCTGATTGTTTCCCAACACTCCCCAATGTGATATCTGCCACAACTTGGGCACTCCGATTTGGACTTTGGATTGCCCACACTTGCCATCGAGGTGGCCTGAACTCTGAACCCGAGTACGTGTTACCTCGCTCTATTTGTGAATACCCGACTGATGTAGTCGTCCGAGGGTTCACTTTCTTGGACCTCTTCGATTGAGCTTGGTAGATTTTACTCATCATCCTTTTCTTTGCATCCGGGCCTCACTCACGGCCTTCTCCTTTTCCTTACTCAATTTTTCGGCCTTACTGGACACTATCCACCAATATCACAAATTCCTTTAGTTCTAATATCCCGACTAAAAGTCTGACATCCTCATTCAGCCCATCTTCAAACCTCTTGCATAAAATATCTTTTGTTGACACACATTCTTGCGCGTACTTGCTGAGCCTAACGAATTCACGCTCATATTCCACCACAGTCATTTTTCCTTGCTTTAACTCAAGGAATTCGTTCCGTTTCTGGTCCACAAACCTTTAGCTTATGTACTTCTTTCAGAACTCTTCCAAAAAAAGTCCCACGTCACTCTCTCCTTTGGAACTACGGATGTCAATGTCTTCCACCAATGGTATGCCGAGTCCCTCAGCAAAGACACGGCATATTTTAAGCTGTCCTCAGGTGTACAGGAGAGTTCATCAAACACTCTCATTAAGTTCTCAAGCCAGAACGCCACCCGTTCAGGGTCATCATCTATATTAGTTCTAAACTCCTCACCCTTGCTTTTGAATTTTTTCTACTGGGGGCTTAGTTGTTCTCACCAATTCTATACCTTGGGGAGCCATAGGAATTGGTTGAGGTATAGGAGGGGTTGAGGAGGTTGAGCATTGGGGTTTGCTCGTACATATTTTGTGTACTAGTTACTCATCATTTGGAAAAAGATTTTCCAAGCCTTTTCACCCAAACCCCTAGTCTCGAGTTCACTCTGCACAGGCATGATCCTTTGCGCGGGAGCCGGCACAATACTAGCTGCATCATCATCAGCTGATTGATAGGGATCCATATACTACATAAAAATTAAGTTTAGAATCATCAGAAATAACCACACTATCTTTATACGTTTGTGGCATGTATAGCTAGACTCTTACACACGCTACGGTAGTCTGAGAACTAACTAAACCATAGCTTTGATACCACTATATGGGTTTGAGGCATTCCCTAACTTATCCCACGTAACGTCTCGAATCGGGATATAAAATATCGCTGTTAAACCTATCCCAAAGCTTAATCTTACCCTACAAGGCCCTAAACATACCTCCGAGAGGCTTCGAAACTAATCCCAAAACTTTTACAAACTCGAGAAATTTTTCATCAAAACAGGGGCCACATGCCCGTGTTGGTCTAAGAACACGCCCGTATATCATCTCACACGCCCGTGTTCGATGCCTGTGGACGACACTGACTAATTCACATAGCCTAGACACGCTCATGTCTTCTACCCATGGAGCTCTCTGACTACGACATCATCAACCCTTAATTAGCTCACGGCCAAAGCACACACCTGTGTGGCTAGCCCTTGGTCACCTCTGATTAATCCATACGGCTGTCGCACGCCCATGTGCTTCGACCGTGTGGTGATTTAAATTTCAAATCCTAAGTGTAGACTTCACACGGCCTGGGCACATGCCCATAGGCACACGGCCTAGACACACGCCAGTGTGCCTACCTATGTGGACAAGAACGAGACTATTTACCAAGCTCTTTGCACCCCTCTAGATCACACCACATGAATCCATTTAACATATCAATAAACAACTCATAATTTGCAGCATGAACTTTCATGAATAACTTCATATTTTTATAAATGATAAAGTGAGCCATCAACTATGGCAATATACAATATAGTTATCTTAATAAGGAGCCAACAAACCTTTGGCCAAAATAACAAAATAATCTAACTAATCTAGCCCCTATACATGCCATATACAAAATCACTAAGACTAGATATACCGAGGTGAGCTGATAGTGTGAGCGATCTTCTGGTTATCGGCGTATCCCGGCTCGACTCTTAAGCTTTAAAATACAAGGGAAAAGAGAAGGGGGAGTAAGCTTTAAGCTTAGTAAGTTTACATGTAAACCATTAGCATTATGGTATGTGCAAAATAATAAATAGCATTACATATTAAACAAGAAACATTCCACATTCATAATCATGCTTACTCATTTCTTCCATTTCAACATCCAAACCATATCACAAGCTTAATGTATACATTTATTAGCATGCCTCCCTACACTTAGCACCATAATGTCACATAATACAACAAATCACAATCTCTTAATCAACCACTCATAATCGAATTAGTCGATGGTTTCGCACTTAGCCCACCATAGGTCTTTATTAAGGTGGTATCGCACATAGCTCACCAAAAAGGTTAGTTATGGTGGTATCGCACATAGTCCACCAAAGAGGTTAGTTACGATGGTATCGCACATAGCCCACTAAATGATAAGTAGTCGATGGTATCACACATAGCCCATCGTAATTAAGTATTAAGGTGGTACCGCACTTAGCCTACCATCAAGTATTGATATACCACACTTACACATCCATTCTATCATTCATATAAGTGTTATTCAATAACTACCACATTCTATCCACTTGAATTATACATGTTCTCAATTGTGTCATGCACTAATTAGCAATACGAATGTATACAAAATGCATTGTTTACACATAAGCTTACCTCGGTGCAAAATGTATTGAATTGCGGTTTACTCCGTAACCTTGCCTTTTCCTCGATTAACGTTAATTTTGCATTCTTCATGATCTATAACAATAAGATTCATTCATTTAGATCATTTAATGATCATAATGCATCAAAATCTACACTTAGGCAAAAATGACCATTTTGCCCTTGTATTATGGCAAAATTACGATTCTACCCCTAGGCTCATAAATCATTTTTCAACACATTTTATCAATAAACAAACCTAGCTGAACATTTATTTCTCTTACAACTACTCACCATTCCAACCATTTCATGCATTTGTGACACAAATTCATTCTTTGCATTTAAGTCCTATATAGGTGTTTTCATGCTAACACCTTTCAAAAAAGTTGTTTCTCATCTTCCTAACATTCATTTTCTTCCATAAAAACTCAACTAACAACATAAACTCTTTCATGTCAAGTCCCTAGACTTTCAACTATATTACAAAATGGTCCCTTCATTAGTTAGCTTAAGCTTTGGGGACTCAAAAACACAAAAATCATCAAGAAAAACTTCAAAAATCACTTAATTGCTAGGGAATATGTTGGTTGAAAGTTTGAGCTTCAAAACCCTTGTTTTCTCTTCAAATTTTCGGTGATAAAGGTGGATGAATAGTGAAAAGATGATAACATATTTATTCATCTTATTTTATTCATTTTTATCACCTAATATCCATCAAATTTTGACCAACATTAAAATCTTGTCTCCCTAGTTCCTATATGGCTGGCCATCACTAGATAAATGGCCTAATTTCACTTTAAATACCTTAAAATTGCATTTTACAGCTGTTAGGTACCTTTACCATATAAAATAGAACTTTCGTACTTAATGCGATTTAATTATTTTTCACAATTAAACATGCTATCACTCAAATTAATGCACCAAAATTTTCACATAGCCTTATAATTATGCTACAACACATAAAATAACATCAAAAAAAATTTTCCCTGACCTCAGTTTAGTGGTCCCGGAACCATTGTTCCGACTAGCCCCTAAATCGGGCTATTACATTGGCATGCCATAGGATTGGAAGTGTTCAGGGATATTTCGACCACGAGTCGATGAGACATTGGGTGTCAAATTATTACTTTGGATAAATTCGATGAGGTACTGGGTACCAACTTACTTCAGTATGGCCAATGAGACACTAGATGTCAATCTATTACTTCGAATTGTCCGATGAGGCACTGGATGCCATACTGGTGTGTTTTGATGGATCCGTGTATTCGCCAAAGCCCGAGTCTTGTTAATAGGGTTGAATAAATAAATTGGCAATATGAATGATATTGAATGATTTTGATCATGAAATTGAAAAAGATATTGAATTGAATTATTCAAATGGAAAACATGAATCATGGATTCATGGAAAGATTATTAATATTGATAGATGATTATGAGAATCAAGTTGAGAAAAGCTACGGTGAAGATTGAATATATGATAATGATCTATCTAAGAATTTATTAATTGAATGATTAAGAATTTTAGATGATTAAAATGTTTATGTTTTATCATTTCTTGAAAGTTTTCAGATTATAGAAATACTACTGAGTTTATATTCAGCATATGGTTTGTTTCTGTGCACAGGTTAGGTTAAAGTCAGATTGTTGAATCAGCATCCAAAGCCGATCCCGAAGTCAAAGTGGTGAAGTAAATTTCTTTTTGGTAATGGCATGTACCTAGGATGTTATGTATGTCATTTTGGAAAGTAAATGTAATGATGTTACATGATGATAATGGTTCCTTTTAAATACAAATATATGTGTTATGATGTGGTTGAATGTGGTATGTTAAAGTTAATGCATTAATAGATATGAAATGGGCAAAATTAAGGTTAAAAAAGTATGAAATTTTGAATTAGTTTAAAAGGTATATTAATGAATTATTTGGACAATATATGTGAAACACTTATGAGAGTATAATAGTTAGATCCTTAGATTAATAGTTTTAACATGTTTTAGGTGTATTTGAATATGTTTTGGATTGGTTGAATAGTTGAGTTTTGTGTTGCTTGTTATTTAAGATTTGCAGGGTTGGTAAACTTGATGTTTAAGGCTCATTTTGAGTCCACACGGCATGGTACATGGGCATGTGATCAGACCGTGTGAGACACACGGCTTACACATGGGTGTGTGGATAGGCCATGTGCCCCCTGCATCTTAAAAATTTAAAACAAAATGCTAAGGAAATTTCACATGGGTAGAGACACGGGCGTATGTCTCAACCATTTTAGGCACACGGCCTTACACGGGTCGGGCACGGCCTGAAGCACGGGCGTGTCTTTAGGCCACACGGGCATGTGAGCCCTGTATTTAGGAAAAATTTTGAAATTTCACAAAAAAATTTCTAAACTTCTGATTAAGTCCCGATTTGTTTCTAACACATGATTTGGGCCTCAAGGGCTCAATAAAGGGACATTATGATTCAATTATGATATGTATGTTATATTATTACATGATTGTTCGTATTTATTTTGAAATGTTCGGTAATGTTCTATAACCCTGTTTCGGTAACAGATAAGGGTTAAGAGGTGTTACATTTAGTGGTATTAGAGCTATTCAGGTTTAGCCGATTCTCGGACTAAATCAAGCTCAAAATTGAGTCTAGAGGTACATGTCATAATTGAGTCAATTGAGTCTGGATTTGGATGTTGATATATATATTGTTTGTTTTTGTTTTATACTTAAAGATGTCGGATGAATATATTGCTGATACTGATCAAGAAATGTATACTGGAGATGATGAATCATATGAATGGGATGAAATCGAGTCAGTAACACTGAGTGTAAATCCAGTAAGAAATCAACCACCTAATGTTGAAAGAGATAATGCTAGAGAGAGAGAGATGATTCATAGCTACTTAGGGTTATAGTTGATGCCCTTCAATGAGTAACAAGAACTGTATCTGCTACGGCATTTACTCCTATCGTTCTACGAGCCCCAATAAAAGAATTACGTAAGTATGGTGCCATAGAATTTTTGGGTTTAAAAGGGGTTGATCCTTCTACAGCTAAAAATTGGATTGAAGTTACAAAAAGAATTCTGCAACAATTTGAATGTACTCCTGAGAAAGTTTATTATGTACTATTTCTTTATTACAAGGGGAAGCATATGTATGGTGAGAATCTGTAACACGACATGTATCGGCAGAACAAGTAAACTGGGATTTCTTTCAAAGAGAATTTAAAAAGAAATATGTGAGTAAATTATACATTGAAGATAGAAAACAATAGTTCTTGATGCTAAAACAAGGTGAGATGTCAGTAGTTGACTACGAATGGGAATTTTCATGGCTCAATAGATATGCAGCTGAATTTGTACAAATTGAAGCTAACAGTTGCAAGTAATTTTTACGGGGTTTTGTGATGAGTTACGGGTGCAACTGGTATCACACAGAATCACTGAATTTGTAGATTTGGTTGAGAGAGCAAAGATGGTTCAATAAGTGCTGGGTCATGATAAAAACCCTAAAAATACTCGTCTGATTGAAAAATGTTCTGGAGCTACTAGTTCAAATCCGCAAGCTAAAAGATCAAAATAATCTCTTGGTAGTTGGAGATCGAGTTTTTGATCAGCAAGGGTGATAGAAACTGTGGAAGGAAAATTACTGTAACACCCCAAACCCGGCCCATGAGTCCTGACAGGATCTGGTATGTCACGGAGTAAAATAATTTGATTGACATGGATTTTCTGGTGAAAATTTGTTAAAATTTGGCTAAGGCATTAAAACGGTGTTTGAAAACTCAGTTGGGCTTTTTATAAATATAGTTGGGTTGATAAACCCTTTTGAAAACATTTGATCATGTAACATTTTAAAATCGGCAAAGTTATGGTTGACTTAGTTCATTTTTGTTACCCGATGGTAACCTCTTTGAAAATCTCGTAGTAGTTATTAAATTTGGAAAATTACTTTTAACCGGTTTACTTAACATTTATAAATATCAATTGTAGTATAACATAAGTAAATTAAAACAGTAAAATAAACATCCAAAATAATAATAGCGGCCTTATTACAATCCCAAAATAAAATGACTTAGAAAATAAAATAAATAAACTTAAAGATAATAAATTAAATCCAACGATAAGCATGGCCACCTCGAGTCCTCTCCGGCTCCATCTCCGCGATCTACTCATCTGCAAAATGGTAAAGGAAGGGGGTGAGTCACCAAGACTCAGTGTGTAATCCCCCACTCGGTAAAGTAACTCATACACAAGTCATTAATAAACATGCACATGCAACCCACCTAACTATCCATACTCCTTAACTACCCCTTGTGGTCAAAACCACTGGTGGTCAAAACCACTGGTGACTAGTGTCACAAATTAAATGATGGGGCCAACCCATCGTGTGGTCAAAACCACTGATGACCATAGGTCACAAATAATCAAGTGTGGTCAAAACCACTCGTGGTACCAAACCACTAGGACTTAGTTACAAATATTCAATCGTTGTGGTCAAAACCACTGATGACCATAGGTCACAAATAATCGATGGGGCCAACCCATCTTGTGGTCAAAACCAACGACGATATCCATAATTTATCCCCCTCTCATCAATCCCACCATCACATGCTTTACATCATTAATCATATATCACGCCATAGCATTTAATTACCATGTGATGGCATGCATACATATATCAAAAATTACAAGTTAGGGGACTTACCCGAAATCCATGATTATGTCATAAGCTAATCACAACCAAAAGATTTAAAGCAAACAATAATGTCATGTTAATTAATAAAGTGTGTAGAGAGATCTGACACACCTGTTACTATCGTAATTCCTAGATCTCGAAACTCCGATCTACAACGCTAGATCTTGACCCTACATTCGGCCAATCATCTTTGTTAGTATCAAAATCCTATTCGGCCAAACCAAGATTATACCAAAGGGTTTCACACAAACCTGAAACCTTACCTACACGTCCTTTGAACACTAACCACTTCACGATATGTAAATCCGTTTCACTTCCCTACAATCGGCAACCATACATATTAGTAGCCTTCGACTTTTCGATCACTAAAAATATTGTCTATTAAAATCGATCCTTACCACCACTTACCTTAGGGGAATAAATCCCGAAAGCTTTCCTTAATGGCTATGTCTTCCCACACTTATTGAAAATTGGCAGCACCCTTTTTCTCAAGGGAGATTCGGCCTAAGCAAAATTGGAAGGCTGAAATTTTAGAGAAGAGGAGAAGGGGTATTCGGCCAAGAAGAAACAATGATGCTGGAAATTCTTGAGCAAATTTTGGCTAAGAGTTAAGGGTGGATTCGGCAGCACAATGAAGAGAGAAAGAAGAAAAGAATTTGCTGGAAATTTTCTCTTAAAGAGGGGGTATATTCGGCTAAAAGGAAGCAAGAAAAGTTGGAAATTTTTGAACAATTTTGGCTATGGTTTAAGGGAGATTTTGGCAGCACAAAGAAGAGAAAAAAAAAAAGAGTTGTTGGAGTTTTTCTCTTCTTCAGAGTAAAAATCAAAATATGAACAGCCCAAGGAGTCCCAATTTTCTAAAACTACCTCCTACTTTGTGATAATTTCTAGCCTCTAATTATCACAAAAAACAAGTTTTATCTTATTTTCTATCCCTTAATCTCCTCTAAACAATTTAATAGCAAATAAACTACCTATAATCACCCCTTCCAAATTAAATTGAGAGTCCAAAATTGAACCAAACTCTCCTTTATACGCCAAAGAAAGATGAAGAAAAAAATAAGAAAAACATGTGCGCTGCCTTGGTTCAAACCAAGACCTCACGCCTCACCCTCTCTTCAAACGCCTTTTACATCTTTCCCATTTGACTTTCATGTCAAATAATCCCACCATTTATTCATAAAGCCTTATTCCTGAGCCCTTTTCTCTCTTAGCGCCAAAGCCCAAAAATAAAATCCCCTTTGCGTTCGTCACGACTCAACCCGAGTCCCTTTTGCAAAGCCCTTTAAGTGGCGCCCCAAGCCACTCCGCCCACCTGCCTTTCATTTCCGATCCTTACCCAAAATTTCTTTAAGGCCTTCCTTACCTGGGCCTTTCCTTTAACGCAAAAAAAAAATAATTTCCCTTGTTGCTTCCACGGATCGAACCTCCTCCCTTGTACCCCCCTTAAGCGTACCAAGCCACCACGCCAAATACATTCTTGTGTCAAGTTTCTCTTAAATTTTATTTAAGCCCAATCTTCACCTAGCTCCCTCCTTTTTAAGCCCTTAAAAAGAGTTTTTTTTATTCCAAATCCAACCTAATTCGAGGTTATTTCTAGACCCTAAATCATGCCAAATAAAATCATATTTATTTATTTATTTAAGCACACATGGGAAATTAATTGAATTACAAACAACCCCTAATTCAGGGTGTTACAGTTCTACCCCCTTAAAAATAATTTCGTCCTCGAAATTACTTACTAACGAATAGTCGTACATCTTAACTCATCGAACTATGCTTATGTCACAAGACTCTGATCTTAATAAAACTATCTTACTTTCCGGCACAATCTCTAAGTTCACGCCCTTAGAACTTATTTCTAACGTCATGATTTAATCTGATTAAGAAGTTTTATGTATAAAAATTTCACTTGATTATCCATGAAGAAATTTTTATGATAGAAGTTTTAGGAGTGGTTCTTTCAGAATCATACAAACACACGCCTTTCATTCATTCAATCCATAGAGACGTTGTAGTTTTCATGGTGATCGTTTTTCCACTACCCGGGGGTATTTTCGTAATTTATCCTACAGGGGTATTTTTGTAATTTTCAAAAGTAAAAATTTTTGGATGATTTAGTCAAAAAGTATTTCGAAACTCTTAAATTCTCGGGTATTTTGAAAAATTTTGAAAATCGGGGGTATTTCGGTAATTTCGAAGTTCAGTGGTATTTTTGTAATTTTCTAAAATTATGACATTTTTGCAATTTAAGGTTTTTGAGCACTTTCTATGTGATGAAAATTTTGACTAAAACCATGGGTATTTTGAGAATATCATAAATCGAGGGTGTTTTCGTAATTTTACCCCTAAGGGTATTTTAGTAATTTTTCACATAATCAGGGTGTTTTCACAAAAATGGTTTCCAAAAATTGGGTTCTAAGTGATTTCACAGAAGAAGGATATTTTGGAAATTTCTATTTGAAAATTTTTCACATGGAGGGTATTTTGATAGTTTACAAGCCAGGGGTATTTTGGTCATTTTTCAAACTGAGGGGTATTTTGGTCTCTTTTTTTTTAAAAAAAACTAAGGTTTTATTTATTTCCAAAACCAAAACGGCTAGTCCCTTTCGGGTTTTAGTTATCGAGTTTAGCTTTGTGAGTGTGTCGTCTCGGCTTAGGATGAGCAGATTACTACGCACTGTAGGATTCGAGTGAGTAGGAGGTGAGTCACGAGGACCGCTTAAATACCAGGCCCCCACCGAATCTAATCCTAGACATGCGTGTAACGATTGCCACATCCTTTGCTCAGTGACAACTCACAGGGTTGTTTAGGTAATTATTAAATCTTATGCATAGTTGAGGTATACTGGCCCTAGGGTTCAACAGTTTCTATTCTAATATTCTACGTCCCTAATTTACCCTTCTACCCTTCATCAAAAGAATTCACAAAAATTGATAAAAGTACTTACCTAGGCGGATAGGTGCCGGAGACTCGGTGCCATGCTATTCAAACCACAAACACTTCCCAAAAATATTTCAATAAGGCCTACTATCCAAAAACCAAACATTTTGGGCCTTGGGCCCCCACACCGAAGTTTTGAACTGGCTCGATATTAAAATGTAACACCCCAAACCCGGCCCATGAGTCCTGACCGGATCTGGTATGTTACGGAGTAAAATAATTTGATTGACATGGATTTTTTGGTGAAAATTTGTTAAAATTTGGCTAAGGCATTAAAACGGTGTTTGAAAACTTCGGTTGGGCTTTTTATAAATATAGCTAGGTTGATAAACCCTTTTGAAAACATTTGATCATGTAACATTTTAAAATCGCAAAGTTATGGTTGACTTAGTTTATTTTGTTACCCGATGGTAACCTCTTTGAAAATCTCGTAGTAGTTATTAAATTTGGAAAATTACTTTTAACCTGGTTTATTTAACATTTATAAATATCAATTGTAGTATAACATGAGTAAATTAAAACAGAAAATAAACATCCAAAATAATAATAGCGGCCTTATTACAATCCCAAAATAAAATGACTTAGAAAATAAAATAAATAAACTTAAAGATAATAAATTAAATCCAACGATAAGCATGGCCACCTCGAGTCCTCTCCTGGCTCCATCTCATGATCTACTCATCTCGCAAAATGGTAAAGGAAGGGGTGAGTCACCAAGACTCAGTGTGTAATCCCCACCCGGTAAAGTAACTCATACACAAGTCATTAATAAACATGCACATGCAACCCACCTAACCATCCATACTCCTTAACTACCCCGTGTGGTCAAAACCACTGGTGGTCAAAACCACTGGTGACTAATGTCACAAATTAAATGATGGGGCCAACCCATCGTGTGATCAAAACCACTGATGACCATAGGTCACAAATAATCAAGTGTGGTCAAAACCACTGGTGGTACCAAACCACTGGGACTTAGTCGCAAATATTCAATAATTGTGGTCAAAACCACTGATGACCATAGGTCACAAATAATCTGATGGGGTCAACCCATCTTGTGGTCAAAACCACTGACGACAGTCCATAATTTATCTCCCTCCTCTCATCAATCCCACCATCACATGCTTTTACATCATTAATCATATATCACGTCATAGCATTTAATTACCATGTGATGGCATGCATACATATATCAAAAATTACAAGTTAGGGGACTTACCCGAAATCCATGATTATGCCACAAGCTAATCACAACCAAAAGATTTAAAGAAAACAATAACGTCATGTTAATTAATAAAGTGTGTAGAGAGATCTGACACACCTGTTACTATCGTAATTCCTAGATCTCGAAACTCCGGTCTACAACGCTAGATCTTGACCCTACATTCGGCCAATCATCTTTGTTAGTATCAAAAGCCTATTCGGCCAAACCAAGATTATACCAAAGGGTTTCACACGAACCCGAAACCTTACCTACACGTCCTTTGAACACTAACCACTTCACGATATGTAAATCCGTTTCACTTCCTACAATCGGCAACCATACATATTAGTAGCCTTCGACTTTTCGATCACTAAAAATATTGTCTATTAAAATCGATCCTTACTACCACTTACCTTAGGGGAATAAATCCCGAAAGCTTTCCTTAATGGCTATGTCTTCCCACTTATTGAAAATTGGCAGCACCCAATTTCCTCAAGGAGATTGACCTAAGCAAAATTGGAAGGCTGAAATTTTAGAGAAGAGGAGAAGGGTATTCGCCAAGAAGAAACAATGATGCTGGAAATTCTTGAGCAAATTTTGGCTAAGAGTTAAGGGTGGATTCAAAGAAGACAATGAAGAGAGAAAGAAGAAAAGAATTTACTGGAAATTTTCTCTTAAAGAGGGGTATATTCGGCTAAAAGGAAGCAAGAAAAGCTGGAAATTTTGAACAATTTTGGCTATGGTTTAAGGAGATTTGGCAGAAGACAAAGAAGAGAAAAAAAGAACGAGCTGGAGTTTTTTCTTCTTTGCTATAGCAAAAATCAAAATATGAATAGCCCAAGGAGTCCCAATTTTCTAACAATACCTCCTATTTTGTGATAATTTCTAGCCTCTAATTATCACAAAAAAATAAGTTTTATCTTATTTTCTATCCCTTAATCTCCTCTAAACAATTTAATAGCAAATAAACTACTCAGAATCACCCCTTCCAAATTAAATTGAGAGTCCAAAATTGAACCAAACTCTCCTTTATACGCCAAAGAAGATGAAGAAAAAAAAATAAGAAAAACATGTGCAGTTGCCTTGGATCGAAACCAAGACCTCACGCCCCAGCCCTCTCTTCAAACGCCCCTTGCCATCTTTCCCATTTGACTTTCATGTCAAATAATCCCACCATTTATTCATAAAGCCTTATTCCTGAGCCCTTTTCTCTCTTAGCGCCAAAGCCCAAAAATAAAATCCCTTTATGTTCGTCACGACTCAACCCGAGTCCCTTTTGCCAAAGCTCCTTTAAGTGGCGCCCAAGCCACTCCACCACCGCCTTTCATGTCCGATCCTTACCCAAAATTTCTTTAAGGCCTTCCTTACAGGCCCTTCCTTTAACGCCAAAAAAAAAAACAATTTCCCTTATTGCTTCCACGGATCGAACCTCCTCCCTTGTAACCCCCCTTAGGCGCACCAAGCCACCACGCCAAATACATTCTTGTGTCAAGTTTCTCTTAAATTTTATTTAAGCCCAATCTTCACCTAGCTCCCTCCTTTTTAAGCCCTTAAAAAGAGTTTTTTTTTTATTCCAAATCTGACCTAATTCGAGGTTATTTCTAGACCCTAAATCATGCCAAATAAAATCATATTTATTTATTTCTTTAAGCACACATGGGAAATTAATTGAATTACAAACAACCCCTAATTCAGGGTGTTACAATTACAGTTTCTACTGGTAGTGTACGAGGTCCATCACGAGATACTGAAATTCCAGATTGTGAACATTGTGGGACAAAGCATAGATGTGAATGCTAAAAATTGACTAGAGGTTGTTTCCATTGCTGATCTACATAGCATTTTGTTAGACATTGTTTGAAGAATGAGAATGCTACACCTGTTACATCTCAGAGATCTATACCTACTTCTAAAGGTCGAGGATCGGGCAGAAGTGGTTCATTTTCTAGAGGTGGTGCTAGAAAAGGAAATGATATTGCTACTCAACAATCAGAGGCTAGAGTACCGGCTCGAGCTTATGTTGTACGGACTCGTGAAGAGGGTGATGCACATGATATGGTGACAGGTATATTTTTATTGCATTCAGAACCTATTTATGCTTTAATAGATCCAGAATCTTCACATTCATATGTTAATACTAAATTGGTTGAGTCGGGAAATTTAAAACCTAAAATGTCTAGAGTATCAATAGTGGTGTCTAGTCCGTTGGGGCAAACTATGTTAGTGGATCAAGTATGTCAAAAATGTCTGTTAGTGATACAAAATAGAATCTTTTCTGTTGATTTGTTGATAATGCATTTGGTGATTTTGATATAATTCTAGGAATGGATTGGTTATCTAAGCACGGGGTCATTTTAGATTGTTGTAAAAAGAAGTTTATTGTTCAAAGTGAAAATAGGGATAAGATTGAGGTAAATGGAATTCGAACCAGTGGGTCGACTCGTATTATTTCAGCAATTCAGGCGAATAAACTTCTTCATCAGGGCTTGTGCAGCTTTTCTAGCTTATGTTATCAATTCAAATTCTGTTGAAAGCCAATGAAGTAAAATTCAGACTGTTTGTGAATTTCCTAATGTTTTTCTTGAAGAATTACCGAGATTACCACCTGATCGAGAGGTTGAATTTGTAATTGAAGTTTATCCTGGTATAGCTTTGATATCAATACCCCCATACCGTATGTCACCTACTGAGTTAAAAGAATTGAAAGTGCAGTTACAAGATTTACTAGATCGTGGTTTTATACGTCTTAGTATTTCACTTTGGGGAGCTCTAGTACTATTTTTTAAAAAGAAAGACGGTTCAATGTGGTTGTGTATTGATTATCGATAATTAAATAAGGTGACTATCAAGAATCAATACCCATTACCTCGTATTGACGATCCGTTTGACCATTTGAAAGGAGCTTCTGTGTTTTCGAAGATTGATTTGAGATCGGGTTATTACCAGTTGAAGGTGAAAGAAAGTAATGTATCAAAGTCTTAGTAATGCCTTTTGGATTAACAAATGCTCTAGGTGCTTTTATGGATCTTATGAATCGTATTTTTAAATTGTACCTGGATCAGTTTGTAGTGGTTTTCATTGATGATATTCTGGTATATTCAAAGTCCGAATTTGAACATGAGTAGTATCTCAGAATTATTTTGCAAATATTACGAGAGAAACAGTTATATGGGGAACTTAGCAAATGTAAATTCTGGCTATCAGAAGTTGTGTTTTTGGGATATGTGCTATCGAAAGATGGAATTAGAGTTGATCCAAATAAAATTGAATTAATTTGTAATGCCCCAAACCCAGCCTAGATGTTATGGCCGCATCTAGCAATGTCACACGATAGTAGTTTTGAAACCTTGTTGTTACGATGGAAACATTCCATGTTATTATCTTTAGTAAACTTTTTTAGAACTTAGGAAGTTGTCTTTATTCATTTAAAACACTTGTTTTGAAATATCCCTCGTTGCGGAAGCTTTAATAAAACAGTCTAGGTGATCATGCGTTTAGGAAATACTTTAACTTTTTGAAAACCAAATTTCCTACGACTAGCAGGTATAAATCCATAAAGTAAAATAAATAAATAAAAACCCAAATTTAAAACCAAAGTCTTAGAGGGTCCTTAAATTACAACCCAAATAATCAATAATAATCAAATCATAAACTTTAAATTGAAAATCATGAAGTCCAAAAATTACTGTGGTCACAGTTGAGTCCTCCGTCGTACCGATCCATCTAAGTATGGGGATTACCTATGCACATTAAATAAAAAGGGCGAGTTTACGTAAACTTAGTGTGTAATCCCACAGAAACAAAAAAAAATCAGTATTCACAGTGCACAGTTGAGCAGTCCTGGGCCTAAGCACTTTTCAGTATTAGTGACAGTTTAGGCCATAGCCCATCTCAGTACAATGTTAAAAATACAGTAAGGTCTTAGCCCATCACAGTATCAGTAGTAATAATAGTTATGTAGTAGCAAAATCCTACCCAACTAGCCTCTACACACCATCTCCGTCCAACCCTACACTCCATGTGGGGATATAATCAACCCACCCATCCCTACACTCCAAGTAGTACCAAATGTGGTACAAAACAGTAGTTTGTAGTGAGCTACAAGTAAATTAAGCTTAAAGTCATTCAATACACTTCCTCTAAATAACAACCCCCAACCCAATGCAATGCAACTGATAAACCATAAAAGTAACATATTTTAATCCCACATTTAGTATGCTTTTGGATGATTTAGCCCTCAATTTATGTAAAAAGGTGCGTTTAATCCTTTCTTTTCATGTTTATACTCAAGAAAGCACCCGAGGATGAAAAGAACGAGAAACGGGCTTAAAATAGGCCAATTTGGGCCAAAGAGGAAATTGACACGGCCTAGACTTCAAGCCACACGGCCGTGCCTCGTCAAATAACTTCACACGGCCATGCCACGATTTACACGGCCGTGCCCCAATCGACAGAATCGAGACACGACTGAATCTCGACTTACATGACCGTACCGCGGTGGCACCTACGCCACGAGCGTGCCTCAATCAATAGAATCGACACGGCACAAGTCAACTTACAGGCGTGTGCCATGGCCGTGCTCTGCTACGGGAATGAGCAATTTCACTCAGATTTGGATGCTTGAAGCCAAAGAAACATACTCCTAAGTCTACTTAAACACCTTAATAGTAATTCTACTTGAAAGAGGTACTTAGGAGCCAAGTAAAGCATCTCAAAGCTTATATAAACACCGAAGGTAGCAATTAAAAAGGGGAGTTCGGCAGAAGCCAAAACGAAGTTTTTGGGCCAGAGTTTTCTGCCAGAGCTTTTATTCAGGGAATTACTCGAAGATAGCCAGTTGATCCATATCAAAAAGCCAGAGTTCTACTTAAGACAGAGGATCTCCTCTTCAATTCCTTCAGGGGGTTTTAGGGATTTCTTATGTTTTGTTTTATCTTTTCTCTTGAGATGTTTTCTTATTTTGTTATGAACTAAACCCTTCAGATACCTGAAGGGGATGAAACCTATGATGGATTTTGTTATTTGATTTATAAATTATATGATAAGAACTTAGTTTGTTCTTAATTATGTTGCTTAATCCAAATCTGATGTGCTTAGGTGGAGGAGGAATAGACCCTGCCTAAGAGTAGATCTAACATAATTAAGCGGAGTTAATCGAGCACCTAGCGATAGGGTTACGAGATTTTACCGGATTAGGGTGAAACCTAATATGGGAGTCCATTGATCAATTTACTGCTTCCTTAGGGGGTTATTATAAGAGAATGAGAGTTCCACTAATTAATCTAAGGTTAGATGTTATTCGCCTCGAGAGAGGGTTTGATATAGGTTAGGGAGCCTCACGGATCAAGATAAGTAAAGAAGTCATATGAATTAAAAGTTAGATAACAAGAGAAGTCATAGGTGGATTCTTCCTGAGGGTATCGTCGTAATCAACTGAGTTTTTCCACAGTCTTTTCCCAAAGTTTCATTCTTTTGTCTTTGCATCTAGTTTAGTTTTTTTTCATTAGTTTTAGATTAATAAACCAATCACTCCATATTTCAGGCTAAATAATAGAAAGAAAGTGAGTAGTAGTACTTTTAAGTTCCTTTGGGTTCAATAAGATACTCTTACCTAAACTATACTACTGTTCGATAGGTGCACTTACATCTATCGTTGTCATAGTTAGTCTACAGGTTCGATCATTCTTTTTGTAAATATTAAAACTTGACTGTTTGACACTATCAAGTTTTTGGCGTCGTTGCCGGGGAACACTAAAATATTATGAAAGCTTTATTTTTATTACTTTAGCCAATTTTTTTTACAATTTATTATTATTATTTTTTAATTTTTTTTACTTTGCTAATTTTTTCCTCTATTTTGCTTTTGGCAGAAAATTTTAGTCTATGGAAAAGATGGCACTGAATAATTATCGATGGCAAGTCATGAGGACAATTTCTACTAAAAGCGATTAGTGTCTTCAACCTCGACGTAGTCACCAAAGTTATCTAATCGATTAGAGATGATGAATAAAAAGATTGATGATTGGTATAGTCCCTCGCAGGTACATCCAGATATACAATATGATTTGAATCTAGGAGACATGGAGAATCCTGAGTACCCACCCTACGAATATGGCATGGAAAACGAGCAAGCTCACTATACAGGTAACTATTCTAGATATCAAAATAATTTTTATATTGACACTTATAATGCAGGATGGAAGTTCCATCCCAATTTCTCATGGGATGATCAAAATAGCCAAATATTGGAACTTCCTCTAGATTTTCAACAACCACCTCACCAACAAAAAGAGGAGCCGAATCTTGAAGAGATGCTGACGAAATTCATGGCAGCCATAGATTCTTGTTTCTAAAAGACTGAAGCAGCACTTGATGAACAACAAAAATCGATCAAAGGGATCGAGAATAAAGTTGGAGAACTTACTAAGTCAGTGGGACATCTCATGAAGCTAATTTTTGAACGTCAACAAGGACGTCTACCAAGCAACACAGAAATAAACCCAAAAGAACAGATCCAAGCCATCACAGCTCAAGAGGGTACAAAAGTAGACGAGCACACCACGACACAAGAAACCAAGGAAGAAAAAGGTAAAATAGAGGTAGCACATGAAAAGCCAAAACCAATAATCAAAAAATACAAACCTCACATACCTTATCCTGAAGCATTGAAAGGAGATGATTCAGAGGAACAGTTTGGTAAGTTTCTTAAAATTTTAAAGAAATTACATATTAACTTACCCCTTCTTAAAGCTCTTTTCTAGATGCCAGACTCGAGGAAATTTTTAAGATAGCTCTTGACAAACAAACGCAAAATAGACGAAGAGCACCACGTGGAACTAAACGTAACATGCTCGGCAATGTTACAAAATAGACTACCACAGAAACAAAAAGATCCAGGGAGTTTTACAATTCCATTTTTAATTGGTAGTTTAACTATTGATAATGCATTAGCTAATCTAGGGGCAAGTATAAATGTCATGCCTTATGCATTGTTTAAACGACTAGGTCTAGGGAAGCCTAAACAAACTAGGATGAGTATTCAACTAGCTGATAAAACTGTTAGAATTCCTAGGGGCATTATTGAAGATGTGCTTGTAAAAATCGATAAATTTGTTTTCCTAGTAGATTTTGTTGTTTTAGACATGGATGAGGATAATTCAATCACCTTAATTCTAGGAAGACCTTTTCTAGCAACTGCCAAGACTAAAATTGATGTTGCCACAGGCGAGCTCATACTTCGCGTAGGAGATGAATCGATTAAGCTTTAAGCTCTCGACTCGGCCAGAAAAATAGATGATGAAGGTAAAAAATCACTTCAATAGATAATCAAATTGTTCAACTTTCATCATAGGAAACACCATATAAAGACAACCTTGAGCCGACTCATAAGTCCCAAAACAACAAAAAAGAATCCTACAAGGGACAAGACCTTAGGCTAGAAGAGTTTGAAGAGCAGAAGATACAAGTCAAAGACAAGTCGGATCCACACGAAGTAAAACCAAAGGAACCGCCAGAAAAGCTCGTAGGGACATCAAATCACTTCAAAATAGGAGACCAAGTACTATTAGATAAAGCCAATCCTCACATCTCTTCAATAAACAAAGGGAGAAGTCCCGCTTAAGGTACACGATATCTCCCCGCATGCAGATAATGAGGTAAGCAAATCAACATTCAGAACTTTTAAGGTAAAAGCTTCTCGACCTAAACTTTTTCAAGAAACTAAAACTGTAAGTATGAGGAAAGATATTCAAACCTTTAAACCTCCCTAAAAATTTCAAATACGAGGAAAGTCTAGCTTAAGACTATAAATGAGCACTTTCGGGAGGCAACTCGAATACTAACACTTTTTATTTTCAATTATATTTTCAGTCTCCTTCCCTTTCTTCCTTCTTTCTTTTTTTTACTAAACCAAGGATGCAGAATTTCAAGGTCACACAGCCTTACACACGGTCGTGTCCATGGCTGTGTAGACCATCGAAATCCCCGTACTGACATAGCAGAGTCCGTGCAAATCAGGCCAACCACCCTCTGATGTCACGGATCCAACCACCTTCCTCCACGGGCACCAAAAATTAGCACGACCATGCCCCACGACCGTGCGAGGCTACTGACTTATCGAGCACGGGCACAACACGCCCGTGTGTCACACTTATGCCCATATACTGACTTCACAAACACGGGCATGATGGGCTGAAACACGGGCATGGATGAACAACACACTCCACAACACGGCCTTTCGATGCAGCCGTGTAATTCAACACACCCTCGATCCACGGGGTGGGAACGAGCCAGATTTAAGCACCTATTTAAACCCCACAGCCCTATACTTTCCTACCAATTTCTTCTCTCACTCTTTCCTCCTTCTTCTTTCAAATTTCTCTTATTTCTTTATGATAGTGTCCAAAATCTTGAGCTACACTTAAATCATGCCGAAGAAGCGTAAGAAGGTAAGCATTGTCTCCTTAAAGGAGACCCCAGCACATAAATACATGCCGGTAGCTTCAGCTATTCAACACGCCAAGGGTCTCCGATACCATTCGGTTCTATTTTTCTTTTCTCTTCTCCTTTATTTTTCTTATCTATACTTCTCTTCTGCTTTCTTGGTTTTAGGTTCTAAAGGCTGTTAGGGAATCACGCCACTTCCACCATCACCAACAATCCGCAGCCTTAGAAATCACTCCCACTTCGTAAACCATCTGTCAATAAGAACTATTCAGTCCATTAGTATTCTATTTTAACTTTAGTTTTCTTCTTAGTCTCCTTCTCTTTATTTTTCTTGTCCTTAATTATATTATTAGTATATTCTTAATGATTATTTAGATTTCTTGGCTATATCTTCCCAGGCTACCCAATTTCTTCATCTAGCAAAATGCTTTTCGGTAGCCACCCCACTGGGACCATAGAACACACCATCACCGCCACCAAGACGCATCCTCCGAAAATCACCCAAAATTTAGGAAGTGGCACTCTATCCCTCTCTTTTGATCTTATATTAATTGTTATTACCTATCTTTGTACATTGAGGGCAATGTACACTTAAGTGTGGGGGGATAAAAGTGCCTAAATTTTTGCATAAGTTTCAAATTAATGCCTAATTTTTCATTGTTCTCAAAATCCTGAATTTTAAACTTGTTCAAAAGTATTTTTCTCATATTACTAATTAGGATGAAATTTCTAATGATTTATGATTATTATTGATATGTTTTAGAGTAAGTCATAGTTAATTATGCATTGATGATTAAATTTGAAGAATACTAGAGAATCGAGCATGATAAGTCTACTTTCTAAAAATTAAAAATTAATAGGTCGTTGAACTGAATTTGAGTACTACCTTGAAATTTGGAATTTATAAGGATTGATGTAAAAAACACCCATAATTTTTGTGAGATTTTGGGCCTTATAGAGCATATATTCTTTTTCGTGCTCACTTTATTAATTATGAGTGTGTCAACTTTAAACTGTTATTCTAGAACTTGCCTCGTTTATACATGTCGAGACCACATTAATGATTTGATATACTGAGATGATAAAGGCACCTAGGTTTAACCCACTTACTCCATAAAAAGCCTACCTTCACAAATTAACCCCTAGTGAACCCCGTTGAATCATAACAACCTTTTTATTGACTCACCCACTAATATTAACCCAAAATCCCTTTGAATTTGTTATCACCATTCTTTTGACTACCCTTTAATCGAGGTTTGATTTGATTAAATTACCGAATTATATTAGTTCAGTAGTTACATTTATCATTTATGATGTAATATTTTAGTTTGTTCTTAAAAAAAATCCAAGTTTATTCAATATTAGTAGTATATAAAAGAGCTTAGAGCATTTAAACTCTAATTGTTGAAGAAAAAGCTCAGATTAAAGTATTATCAAATTTCAAGTAATGAAAATACTCTTTATTATAGAGTAATTATCAATAGTAGGTATTATTAGTTTTCATTCGATGTAAATATTCATATTTAGTTCATTATTTCTAGTTAGGTAATTTGTCAAATCAGTCTCGATTCTAACTTTCTAATTCAGCCTTTATCCACACCTTTTAACCCAAGCCCCGTTACAACCTTGATTAAAAACCTTTTGATTTGTTTATCATCTCATATACAGTGGTGGAGATTTGATTTTCAGGCAAGCTTATGGGATTAACTTTTTAGGTTTGACTTATGAGTGCTTATTCTTGAACCTTAAACACTTTGAGTGATTTGAGTGAACCTTTAGTGAGGATGTCAATCCTTGTCAATTTTGAATTAAAGGTAATTATTCAAATAAGGGGAAACACCTATGTTTTCATACTACAAAGGTATGATTTCTAGTGATTGAATCTTTAGGACTCTTTGAGTTGAATTATCCATGTATAAATTATCTATGAATTATGATGAGACATTGTCGATAGGAATTATGAATTATGGAAAGTTTGTTTTAATTGTAAGTTGAGAATTTTGCTTGAGGACAAGCAAAAGCTTAAGTGTGGGGGTATTGATAAACCGTAAAAGTAACATATTTTAATCTCACATTTAGTATGCTTTTGGGTGATTTAGCCCTCAATTTATGTAAAAAGGTGCGCTTAATCCTTTCATTTCATGTTTATACTTATTAAAGCACTCGAGGACGAAAAGAACGAGAAATGAGCTTAAAACGGGCCAATTTGGGCCAAAGAGGAAATCGACACGGCCTAGACTTCAAGCCACACGGCCGTGCCTCGTCAAATTACTTCACACGGCCATGCCACGATTTACACGGCCGTGCCCCAATCGACAGAATCGAGACACGGCCTGAATCTCGACTTACACGGCCGTGCCACGGTCGTGCTTTAATCAACAGAATCGACACATGGCCTGAAGTCGACTTACACGGGCATGTGCCATGGCCATACCCCTGCTACAAGAATGAGCAATTTCACTCGAATTTGGATGCTTGAAGCCAAAGAAACATAATCCTAAGTCTACTTAAACACCTTAATAGTAATTCTACTTGAAAGAGGTACTTATGAGCCAAGTAAAGCATCTCAAAGCCTATATAAACACCCAAGGTAGCAACTAAAAAGGGGAGTTCGGTAGAAGCCGAAATGAAGTTTTTGGGGTAGAGTTTTCTGCCAGAGCTTTTATTTAGGAAATTACTCGAAGATAGCCAGTTGATCCATCTCAAAAAGCCGGAGTTCTACTCAAGACAGAGGATCTCCTTTTCAATTCCTTTAGGGGGTTTTAGGGATTTCTTATATTTTGTTTTATCTTTTCTCTTGAGATGTTTTCTTATTTTGTTATGATCTAAACCCTTCAGATACCTGAAGGGGATGAAACCTATGACGAATTTTGTTATTTGATTTATAAATTATATGATAAGTACTTAGTTTGTTCTTAATTATGTTTCTTAATCCAAATCTGATGTGCATAGGTGGAGGAGGAATAGACCCTGCCTAAGAGTAGATCTAACATAATTAAGCGGAGTTGATCGGCGCCTAGAGATAGGGTTACAAGATTTTATCAGATTAGGGTGAAACCTAATATGGCAATCCATTGATCAATTTATCGCTTCCTTAGGGAGTTATTATAAGAGAACGAGAGTTCCACTAATTAACCTAAGGTTAGACGTTATTCGAGAGAGAGGGTTTAATATAGGTTAGAGAGTCTCACGGATCAAGCTAAGAAAAGAAGTCATTTGAATTAAAAGTTAGATAACAAGAGAAGTCATAGGTGGATTCTTCCTGAGGGTATCGTCGTAATCAACTGAGTTTTTCCACAGTCTTTTCCCAAAGTTTCATTCTTTTGTCTTTGCATCTAGTTTAGTTTTTTCATTAGTTTTATATTAATAAACCAATCACTCCATATTTCAGGCTAAATAATAGAAAGAAAGTGAGTAGTAGTACTTTTAGGTTCCTTTGGGTTCGATAAGATACTCTTGCCTAAACTATACTACTATTGATAGGTGCACTTGCCTCTATCGTTGTCATAGTTAGTCTACTGGTTCGATCATTCTTTTTATAAATATTAAAACTCGACTGTTTGACACGATCAGCAACATACAATGGATGACATGCTATTATGCAATTTCAGTACATATATTCAGTTCAAATATTAACATGCCCAGTACAGATATCATTCAATCAATTTCACACATTTAGGGGTCTAAGTAGTGCTTACCGACCTACAGTAGGTTCACAGTCGACTTGGGCGACCCGTGCAACCCTAAAAACATTCCAATAAAAATGGGCCCATAAGCACATGTGACCTACCCATGTGGCCCACTCGGCCCAAATTGGCCTTGACCGTGTGATCCATTTTTTTAAAATAACCCATGCTAGCTCAATACTCATATATGTTTTCACTATTTACTTATATGTTCATTCAAAGCTGTCTAATTGAGTCATTATCACTAAATTATTTATATCTTGAGCTACAAAATTCAAAATTAAGATTCGTTTGATGTTTTTGAAACTAGACTCAAATACCTTTCTACCATAAAATTTTTAGAATTTATAGTTTATCAAATAAGTACATTAAAATCTTTAAATTTATCCCTATTCTGCTGTTTGACAGCTTCGACATTTCCTTACCAAAAATTATTTATCTCTTAGTATAGAATTTATATGATATTTTCGTTTGTTTCTTTTGAAAATAGACTCATTGAGGATTTAAAAATATAAATTTAATCCCCTATATTCTTTTACAATTTTTTATTATTTTCCAAAGTCAGAACAGAGGAACCCAAAATCATTCTGACCTTATCTCACAAAATTTATTATAACTCATGATTTACAATTCCATTGCTTCCACTGTTTCTTATATGAAAGACTAGACTCAATAAAATTTAATTTCATATTTTATTCAAATTCTAACTAAATTTACACTATTTTTGATGATTTTTTAAATTCAGACTACTGCTGCTATCTAAAACTGTTTTAGTGCAAAATATTGATTTCCTAGTTTTTAACACCCTTATTTCCTTTCTCTACAATTTTTCGCATCATTTTCTCTTATTTCTCTACAGTAAGCAATTTCTACTTTTTTTTTTGAACCCCGTTTTCTGCGTTTTGGGTATACACCTGGTATCATATTGATGCCTAATCACTCCCAAGCACTTCATGCCTAAAATCAAGATACTCAACATCAATTTAATAGATTTACAAGTGAATTGACAACCAAAAACAAATAGAAACCCAACTTACCACTAAAGATAACCCTCCGTTTAACTATTATTAAGACAAGAACACCGAATTCACCAGTCTGAGCCTCCCCCTACACCCAAATTGTAGAGAAAAAACATTACCACTTCAGTCGCTAAGAGATTCATGACAGAAACGAAGAGAAACACTTACCGAAACTAAGCGAGCACTAAACGCGTGCGAAAATGAAGGAAAATAAATGGATTAGGGAAAAATAAAAAAAAAAGAAGAGAAAGATGGAAAAAATTAAAGAATTTCGACAAGAGGAGAGGGAGAAGAATAGACGGTAGAAATTTTTTTTGGAAAAGGGAGCCAAAATTTGGTTATGGGAAAAAAATAAAATAAAATCCCAATAACCCCCAAAATCCCATAATCTTCTCCCTAATTCCCACTTCACATTCTCTACTCAGAATCCCCCTATTACACAACTCTATCCCAAAATCTGAGCAAAATAATAATAATACATTTGCCTGCGTAGGGATTCGAACACAAGACCTCCACCATAATAACACACCACTTAACCACCAGACCAGCAAGCCCATTCTGATGTAATTTACCCAACATTTAAACTTAAGCCCTTTGCACAAGGTTAAGGCTTTATTTATAGAAATACCAAAATTTGCCCAAGTAAGGCTTGAACTTGAGACCTCTCACACACACCCAGAACACATAACCACTGAAGCAGATAGACATTGTGTGTCACACATACACGAAATCAAAAATCAAAATTTTGGGGTGTTACACAATTATCCAGTGGAAAGCACCGAGAAATGTGTCAAAGGTTCATAGTTTCCTTGGATTGGCTAGTTATTACCGAAGATTTGTAAATGGATTTTCAAAGATAGCTTTGTCGATGAAAAAGTTGTTGCAAAAGAATGTTCAGTTTGTTTGGGATGATCAATGTCAAGAAAGTTTTGAAAAATTAAAGAAAATGTTGACTGAAGCACCGGTTTTGACCTTACCTGAATCGGGGAAAGATTTTGTCATTTATAGTGATGCTTCTTTGAATGGTCTCGAGTGTATTTTAATCCAAAACAAAATGTGATTGCCTATGCATCTCGGTAATTGAAATCGCATGGACGTAATTACCCAACACATGATCTGGAATTAGCTACTGTAATTTTTGCTTTAAAGATCTGGAGACATTACTTGTATGGTGAGAAATGCTATATTTATACCGATAATAAAAGTCTCAAGTATCTATTATCTCAAAAAGAGTTAAATTTGAGACAACGTCGGTGGATAGAGCTTTTAAAAGATTATGATTGTCTTATTGATTATCATTTGGGAAAGACAAATGTTGTGGTTGATGCATTGAGTAGAAATGTAGCAATTGAATTACGAGTAATGTTTGCGCAGCTTAGTATCAGTGATGATAGAGTCTATTGACTGAGTTAAGAATAAAATCAGTGATGTTTGATAGAATCAAGTCAGCACAGTTAGAAGATGACAAGCTAATAAAGAAAAGAGAAATGGTTCAAAATGGCACATCAGAGAATTTCAGCATTGATGATCATGGTTGTTTGAGATTTCATAATCGGATTTGTGTTCCAGATGCTTTTGAATTAAAAGAGTTGATACTTCATGAAGCATATAACAATCCTTTTGCGTTGCATCCGGGAGGAACGAAAATGTATCGTAATCTACGGGAATCTTATTGGTGGCTGGGTATGAAAAGAGATATAGTTGACTATGTGGCTAAATGTTTGACTTGTCAATGAGTAAAGGTAAAGCATCAGGTTCCTACTAGGCTACTTTAGCCTATTAACATTCCTAAATGGAAATGGGATTGTATCACGATGAATTTTTTACGGGGTTACCATTATCAATAAGTAAGAAAAATACTATTTGGGTGATTTTTGATTGAATTACAAAATTAGCTCACTTCATAGTTGTCAGAACTGATTGGTTAGTCCAAAAACTTGCTGAAATTTATATTCGGAAATTGTGAGATTGCATGGTATTCCTATATTGATAATCTCTGATTGGAATCCAAGGTTTACATCGAGATTTTGGAGACAGTTACATGATTCTCTTGGTACACAACTCAACTTTAGCACAACTTTCCATCCGCAGACTGACGGACAATTTGAGCGAGTTATTTAGACTTTAGAAGATATGCTCCGAGCTTGTATCATTGATTTTGAATCATGTTGGGAATGTTATTTACCATTGGCTAAATTTGTGTACAATAATAATCTCCAATCAAGTATTGAAATGGCTCCGTATGATGCTCTCGTATATGTCGATCACATGTGTGTTGGATGGAATTGAATGAAAGAAAAGTGATTGGGCTGGAATTAATTCAAGAAATGGAGGATAATGTTAAGAAGATTCAGGATAGACTTAAACTAGTTTTCGACAGACAAAAATCGTATGCAGATTTGAAACATCGATACATTGAGTATTATGTTGGTGATAAGGTATTTCTTAAAGTATCGCCTTGGAAGAAAATCTTGAGATTTGGTAGAAAGGGAAAGTTGAGTCCTCGTTTTATTGGGCTTTATGAGATTGTGGAAAGAGTTGAGCCAGTTGCCTATCAGTTAGCCTTGCCTCCGGAATTACAGAAGATTCATAATGTTTTCAATGTATCCATGCGCAAAAGATATAGATCAGACCCCTCTCATATTATTTTGACAAAAATATTATGTATCCATGCTCAAAAGATACAGAGCAGACCCCTCTTATATTATTTCGACAGAAAATATCGAAATCTGACCCGATTTATCATATGAAGAAGAACCAGTTGAAATTTTAGCACTAGAAGTAAAAGAATTGCGTAATAAATGGGTTCCATTAGTAAAATTATTATAACGAAGTCATAGTGTTGAGGAAGCAAGTGGGGAACCGGAAGAAATGGATTTGTAATGACCTAATAGTCGGGTAATCAAAAAGTGTATTTTTGGGTCTCCTATTTCATGAAACGGATTCGTAAATATTTATTAAAAATATTTACGTTAGTTAGTTAATGGTTAATTAGGTTTTGGCTAGGTGAATTAGCTTAAATTATGGATAATTAGGTATAAGGACTAGATTGAATATTGAGTAAAATTTGAATTATAGATTAAAAAAAATAAAGGGATTAAATGAGAATATAAACCATATGTAACACTTGTATAGTAAAAAGTAAATACAAGTGTATGGTAATAGTAAAATACATGTGTAAAAAGAATAATCATAAGTATAAAATAATAGTACATGTATTCTTATTATTTAAATAATTATTATTTTAATATAATATAATAATATAATAAAAATAAAACAAAATAAAGAAATAAAAGAAATAAAACAAAAGAAAAAGAAAAACATTAGGACGAAACAGAGAGGGAAGAAAAAGAAAGAAAAAGGAGAAAGAAAAGAAGGAAATTAGGGATTTTAGGGTTCAAACTCAAATTGGTAAGTCAATTTAATTCATATTTGTTCGTATATTATTTCATGATTGTTCGTATTTTTTTGAAATGTTCGGTAATGCTCCGTAACCCTATTTCAGCAACAAATAAGTGTTAAGGGATGTTACAATTCAGGTTAGAATAGTGCTACCGGACTACTTATTCGGAATGAAAGATACTGTTGTTCGGTCAAAAACTAAAGCACTGCTCGTACCTAGTCCATTCAAGCTAGAGAGGAAGTTATTGCTCCAAATGTGATTACTGATATATTCTATCTCTTTGATGTTACTGTGTATGTATTGATTGACCCAGGTCAACTCATTCTTATATTTACATTGCATTAGTAACGAAAAAGAAGCTGTCTGTTGAATCTACTGATTATGATATTCAAGTTACTAATCCACTAGGTCAAAGTGTGATAGTTAATTTTAGTCTATCGTAATTGTCCACTGAAAGTTAAGGGCTGTGAATTCCCTGCTGATTTGATGTTGTTACCCTTTCGGGAATTTCATGTTATCCTGGGTATGGATTGGTTATCTTTGCATGATGTTGTGGTAAACTGTAGACAGAAACAGATCGATTTGAAATGTTGGATAGGAGAGACGATTTCAGTTGAGTCTAAGGATCCAAAAGATGTCGTTAGAATTATTTCAATTTTTTCTGCTCGAGATTGATACGAAAAGGTAGCGAAGCATTTCTAGCATATATCCTTGATACCAGAGATTCAGAATCAAAGCTAGATCAGTTATCAATTGTTAGTTAATTTATTGATGTATTTCCTGAAGAATTGTTGGGTTTACCTCCTGATCGTGAAGTTGAGTGTGTGATTGATTTGATTCCTAGAACTGCTCCGATATCAATATCACCATACCATATGACACCAGCTAAACTAAAAGAATTGAAAGCACAGTTGCAAGAGTTATTAGATTGAAGGTTTATTAGACCGAACATGTATCCTTGGGGTGCACTTGTTTTGTTTGTGAAAAAGAAAGACGATTTTTTAAGATTATGTATAGACTATAGACAGTTGAACAAAGTCACAATTAAAAATAAATACCCTTTGCCATGTATTGACGATTTGTTTGATCAATTGAAAGGTGCTACAATGTTCTCAAAGATAGATCTCAGATCCGTGTATGTAACATCCTGAATAAATTATTTCTACTGATAAATATCTAACACAAAACATCTGTCTGCTTCAGTGGTTAAGTGTTCTGGGTGTGTCTGAGAGGTCTTGGGTTCAAGTCCCACCTTTGTTAATTTTGTTATTTTTTGATCCAAGCCTTACCCTTATTGAGTGGGCTTATATTAAATTGTCTTTCAATTTTTATCAGAATGAGCCTGCTGGTTTGAGTGGTTAGGGGGTCTGATGTGTTGAAGGTCCTGTGTTCGAATCCCTACGCGAGCGTGTGTTTTATTTTTGTTCGGTTTTGTGATAGAATTTGGATGGAATTAAAATTTTGGGGAAGTTGAGATATTGTGGTTAGTGGGGAGTTGGGTGTTATCTAATTTATTAATTATATTTTTTCAAATTTCTCCTTCCTGTTTCTGACGTTTCCTCTTTCCCACCCTTCTTCTTTATTTTTAGTCCCTCGTTTATTTATGGCTTTCCTCTGATCCCTATTGGATTCTTCTTGTTAAATCATCGCTATTGTGCTCTTGGTTTTCTATTCGACTGGTAAGTTACTTTTCAGCCCTTTAACGTTTGATTTGGGTTTAGCAATATTAATCTATGGTGGCTAAGCGATGAATTCTGTGATTAGGAGAAGGTTGTGAGGCAGGAAATCGCACTTCAACGGCTTGATTCAAGATGGTGGTCGTTTTTACGTAAGCGGTAAGTTGATTTTGTGTAATTGAGTAAATTGTGTTGTGCTCGTAATTGATTAGTAAAAGGTGTTGGGCATTTTGTTTTAGGTACTGGTGGTCTCGAGTGATTTCGCTGCGAAAATGAACTAGATATGTACTCGAAATGCAGAAAAATGAGTTTCGACAAAAGCCAAAAAATTATTCTATCGACACCACACGGACGTGTGGTCACTCGTGTGGTTGGCGTGTGCGAGACACGACCGTATGATTGACGAAGGCATGACCGCGTGTAAGACACGACCGTATGGTGGCTTGAGTGTGGCCGTATGGGCCATACCGACAAGGCCAATCTGGGCGTGTGGGCCACATGGGCATGTGGGCCTATTTTTCTAAAATTTTCCCAATGGTCTCACAGGTCATTCCGATCGACTGTAAGCCTACCATAGGGTCGATAAGGGCTAACGAAACCCTATATTTATGAGATCTACTAGTCTAATTTTCTGTTCTAAACATGACACTGTTAAGCATGTCTGATTAATCAGATGTAATTATATATTCGATATCATTATATGAGCATGTTAGCATGATAAGTCTAATTATGTATGTTTGATGGGGGTGGGATTTATATATGTGGAGGAAGTGTTCTATATGGCGTCCATCGCCTATATTATGGCAGTTAGGCTGCATTTTATTTTATATGTGCCGTAATGGCACGATATGGTATGTAGGGTTGGGTGGGTGTTTTTAACCCTATATGGTGTGATGGGATGATCGGAGTTACTGTGTAGAGGATGGGGGTAAGATTCTATTTTTGATCTACATTTCTATATCTGTTATCTGTATTTGAAATGGACATGAGTCCGAATCTGTATTTGATTATATATGAGATTTCTGTATGTTTTGCATGTCTAATTCTGTTGGGTCACATACTGAGTTTACGAAAACTCACATTTGTTTGTCTATTCTGTTCAGGTAATCCACAGACTTAGGCGGATCGATGCGGCGGAGACTCAGTGGTCACCACCTGATTGAAAACTGCTTTACTTAGTAATTTATGATTCTTTTTATTTATATTTTTGGTTTTATTTGAGAGTTTGTAATTTCTGGGACTCTCTGGACTGGACAGTTTTTAAACTTTCGGTTTTGGTTTTGGTTGCTTGATTATTTGTATGGTAAAACAAAACATTTGTGGATTCGACGGTTTGACACAGACAAGAGTTTTTTAAAAAATACGAATGACCTTTTTTGAAATACAATGATTTTCGTAGCTTCCGTTGTAAAATACATTTTAAGGTAAATTAATTAATTAAATAACATTTTGACAATGGGTATAAGCAAATAAGAGTTGAAAAACTAAAATGGTTTTATCGTGTTGACGTCGTTTTCAAAACCCATTTTTTGTGACACCTCTGAATTCGGCTATAACGTCTATGCCGGGTTTGGGGTGTTACAGGGTATTATCAATTGAAGGTTAAACACTGTGATGTGCCAAAGACTATTTTCAGAACTTGTTATGGTCACTACGAGTTTCTGGTAATGCCATTTGGTTTAACTAATGCTCCTGCCGCTTTTATGGATTTAATGAATCGGATTTTTCAACCTCATTTGGATAGATTTGTTGTTGTGTTTATTGACGATATACTAATCTATTCTAAGATAGAATCTGAGCATGCACGACATCTGAGGATCGTACTACAAACTTTGAGAGAAAAGCAGTTGTACGCAAAACTTAGTAAATGTGAATTCTGGCTTCGTGAAGTTGGATTTTTGGGTCACATAGTATCAGCTGATGGGATTCGAGTTGATCCAAGTAAAGTTTTTTCTGTGATAAATTGGAAAACTCCGAAAAATGTCTCAGAAGTGCGAAGCTTTCTGGGTTTAGCATGTTACTATCGACATTTTGTTAAAAAAGTTTCAATTATTGCTTCACCGATTACTAGATTATTATAGAAAAATGTTGAGTTTGTTTAGCCCAATAAGTGCTAACAGATTTTTGATCAGCTGAAGAAAATGTTGACGAAGCTCCAGTCTTGACTCAGCCTGAACTGGAGTAGCGTATGTTGTTTATAGTGATGCATCTCTCAATGGTTTGGGTTGTGTACTGATGCAGTCAGGAAAGATAGTAGCCTATGCTTCTTGATAATTAAAGTCGTATAAGAAGAATCATCTTGCACATGATCTCGAGTTGGCCGCAATTGTATTTACTTTGAAGATTTTGAGACATTATTTGTACGGCGAGAAATGTTACGTATTTACAGATCACAAAAGTTTAAAGTATTTGATAACTCAGAAAGAATTGAATTTAAGATAGAGATGGTGGTTAGAATTACTGAAAGATTACGATCTGATTATTGATTGCCATCCCAGAAAGGCTACTGTAGTTGTAGATGCACTTAGTTGAAAGTCATCATTGTTTGCACTTCGAGCGTTGAACGCTCATTTAGCTCTTAATAAAGACAGTTCTGTATTAGCGGAGTTGAGAATGAAACCCCTGTTTCTACTATAACAGCTCGATTTAGGGCCTAGTTAGAATAGTAGTTGCGAGACCACAAATCTGAGGTAGAAATATGTGTTTTATGACTGTTATGAGGCCTAAAGCATGTTTGCATGATTGTGTGAAAAATTCATGAAGAAATTTTATAAATTAGTGAACAATTTGTCTATTAGGACTAAATTACAAAGATTGGAAAATATGAGATTCTAGAATATTTAAAGAAATAACATTATAAAAATTATTAGAAGTCCTTATTTAGCAATTAGACCAATATATGTCAAGATGGAAAAAAATAGACATGGGAAGGAAAAATCTCAAGAAAGAGGCCTTAAGGGTATTTTTGTCATTTAGTTAATTAATGAATTAAAAGGGAAAATAAGTCAAAAATGGTGTCCATCTTCGCTATGCTTGGCTGAAAATCACAAGGACTCCATAGCTAGGGTTTCTTCAACTTTCAAGCTTGATTGTAAGTATCTCCTAGCCCCGTTTTTAATGTTCTTCATATTTTTTAGATCCTCGTAACTCGATTTAGTTATTTCTAGCTATATTTTGAGCTAGGGTTTATGTTCAAAAATTTACCCATGTATGACATGTATGTATTTTAATGATTTATGGAAGAATATGAAAGTTCGATGCATGATAAACATTTTTTCTAAGTGATTTTCATGAGAAATTCATAAAAAGGACCAAATTGTAAAAGTCATGAAAGTGGTCATACATGAGTGAATTAGTGAAAATTGGGGACTATTGTAGTTATGAAAATGCAAAGAAATTGAATGAAAATCATTTTACGAGCTAGGGGTAAAAGTGTAATTATGTAAAAGTTTAGTGGCAAAATCATAATTTTTCCAAAGTATGATTCATGGGTCAATTTAGTCAATGTGAGTATTAAATAAGTAAAATTGTTATTATAGATCAAGAAGCACGAAGCTCGGACCGAAACTAAGACAAGAATAAGGTTGTAGACTAAATCGAACAATTATACATATTCTGAGTACCGAGGTAAGTATGTGCGAAATTAAAGCTACATAATGTATATTATTTCCATGAAGATGATTAATGATGCCTTGATGAAATTATAATGAGATCATGTTAAGTTGAAGTCTCGGTTGAACATTCGGAATAACAAGGATACCTATGTCACAACATGAGATAATGAGGTCCCGTATAAGACCATATCTGGGATATGGCATCGATACCAAATAAAGGAAGGTCCCGTATAAGACCATGTCTAGGACATGGCATCGACACCAAATAAAGAAGGTCCCGTATAAGACATGTCTAGGACATGTCATCGGCACCAAATAAGGAATGTCCCGTATAAGAACATGTTTGGGACATGGCCTCAGCACCAAAGAAAGATCTCATGTAAGACCATGTTTGGGACATGGCATCGACATCTATATATGATATCGTATAAGACCATATCTAGGATATGGCATCGACATCGAGATATGAGATCCCGTGTAAGACCATAACTGGGATATGGCATTGGTATCATGATACATGTATGATGAGATTGAGTATCTTTCGATATTTCAAGTAGTTCAATGGGAAAAGAGCTAAGTTTATGTACAAATGAAAAAGAGCTAAGTCTATGTTTAAAGAGTATAAAAGTGCTAAAGTTATGTGATGAAGTGATACAGGTACCCATAAGTAACTTACGAGAAATGAATGCAAAATGTGATATGTAATTTGGTAAGAGTATGCATGAGTAAGTTATGTTGATGTGTTTGAGAACTTGTGTATTATTCAATGAAATGAATGGATGCTATTATAAATCTTAATGTTGCTATTTATTTCATGCAAACTTACTAAGCTTATTGCCTACCCCTCTCATTTTCCTTTTCCTTGTAGTATCGCCAAGCTAACTCGGGGATCGTAGAACGTCGGAGTTCGGATCACACTATCAACTATTCTTTTGGTATAGTAAAGTTGATTTATTTTGGGTATGGCATGTATAGGAATTTGGTCATTTTGTTATGTCATAGTTTTAAATACTATTATGGTTACTCATTCATTTTGTAAATGGCCATTGGAAATTGGTCAATACTTGTTAAGTTTCATATATTCAATTATGATGAGATTTACGAAGTGCAAGTTCATGCAATTGATTGAGTGAAATGTGAAGTGTATGCATGATGAATTAATGATTATTCATAGTGTATTATTGTTATGTTATGTGTTGCTTGTGATGGTATAAGTGTGTTTGCTTTTCAGGGTGGCAATTGGATTGGTAAATAGCCTTATAATTGTCCACACGTGTAGACACATGGGCGTGTGTCTAGGCCGTGTGTGACACACTTCAGCCCATGGGTGTGTTGATAGGTCGTGTGTCCCCTGCATCAAAATTTCAAGATTCAATTCGTCACACAGGCCAACACACGGGCGTGTGACTAGGCCGTGTGCCCCTAAGTGTTTGCTGATGTCATAAACAAAATACTAAGGTTTTTACACACAAGTGAGGGTACGGGGGTGTCTTGGCCATGTGAAGGACACGAGCCATAGACATGGGCGTGTGCCAGGCCGTGTGAAAACCTCAGTAGGTTCTAAATGAAAAATAAAATTCACACAAGTTAGGAACATGGGCGTGTATGACCACACGGCCTACCCACACGGGAGTGTTCCTTTCCACATGGGTGTGTAGCCCTGTTTTAAGTAAAAATTTTCTAAGTGTGTGAAAGTTTCTAGTTTAGTACTGTACTAGTCCGTATGTATGTTTAGGGTCTCGTAGACCCATAATAGGGACGTTATGAATATGATTGAAAAGGTTGTTAGTTGGAACGAAATTTTATGACCCGACGTTGTATGTTTGAGGAAGTTAAGTTCGGTAATGCCACGTATCCGGTTCGGTGTTGAATACGGGTAAGGGGTCTTAGATCTACAACAAATTCGGAAATTGCAAGATGACGATCTGAAGTTGGTGTTGAAACAACAGATGGTTTAGAATAATTTGAGTTCAGAATACAGTATTGATGATAGTGGTACATTGCATTATCGCAATAGAATTTGTGTTCCGAATAATTTAGATTTGAAAAATGATATTCTTTCTAAATCTCATAGTAGCACGTACTCTATTCATCCGGGTAGCACGAAGATGTATTGTGATTTGAAACGGTTGTATTGGTGGCCGGGTATGAAACAAGAAATTTGCAAATTTGTAGCTAAATGTTTGATTTTTCAGCAAGTGAAAGAAGAACATCAGGTACCAATAGGTTTACTACAACCTGTTATGATTCCTGAATGGAGATGGGAGCGATTCACAATGGATTTCGTATATGGTTTACCTGTAACTCCAAGAAAGAAAGATTCAATTTGGGTGATTGTTGACAAATTGACTAGATCGGCACATTTTATTCCAATCAGAACAAACTTTACACTTGAAAGATTAGCGGAACTATGTATATCTGAGATTGTGAGATTGCACGGAGTTCTATCTATTATTTCAGATCGAGATCTGAGATTTACATCAAGATTTTGGAGCAAACTTCATGAAGCTCTATGCACTAAGCTTAATATCAGCACAACATTTCATCCTCAGACTAATGGGCAATCAGAATGAGTGATTCAGATTCTGGAAGATATGTTAAGGTGTTGTATACTTGAATTTGAAGGTAACTGGGAAAAGTATCTACCGTTAGCTGAATTTGCATATAATAACAGTTATCAATCCAGTATAAAAATGGCACTATTTGAAGCTCTTTACGGAAGAAAATGTAAAACACAGTTGTATTGGTTTGAGTTGAGTGAATCCAAAATGGTAGGAGTTGATTTGATCCGAGAAACTTAGGATAAAGTTCGGATTATTCGAGATAGTTTGAAAGCTGCATCTGATCGTCAGAAATTGTATGCGGATCTAAAAAGAAAATATATAGAATTTACTATTAAATCATTATAAAACCACTTTTAAAATTTACTATTAGAATTTACAGTTACTACAATTCAATCCAAGTAAGTTCATACAGTTAAAATTTAATATTTGTATAAATTTGATGAACGATATTATGCATTTATTTTATTGTTGGAAATGAGTCAATTTTGGAATTATAATATTAAATTGGATATTCGGTTTGAATGGAACGCAGATTTGAGTACATTCATATTTTGGTGTATGATGGTATTGGAAGGAGACAACGACATTTTTCCCAAGTAAACCGAGGTTCAGCATTTTTGTGAACTATTGTGTTTTACCTTCTGTTTAGCTCTTACGAGCTTCTGTTCAGCTTTCGAGCTTCTGTTGGCGTATTTGGGAGGACCAGTTCTTATGAGCTTCTATTGATGATGTACTCTTATCTGTAAGTCATTCTTCGAATGGAAAAATTTCGGTAAGGTGATTTATCTAATGAATTTGAAAGACATATTATTCATTTTTATATTGATTTGAAAACATATGTATTTATTAATAGAAGTTATGAATGACAGGAAATTGTCAGTGAATGACAGGGAATTGACATGAATGATTTTATTTATTTGACTTGTTATAGTAGGTTCGGTAAGATTTTTGTTTAAACCGTAGAACTTACTAAGCTTCATTAAGCTTATTTGTATTGTTTAATGTCTTTGTACATTTTCAGAAGGTTGGACAATCGGATCAGCACTCAAGTCACATTATCCAGCTTATCTCGGTAGTTTTTGAAACATTAAATATGATTTATATGGCATGTATAGGCTTTTGTTCAATTTTGGTCAAAATTTAACTTATGTAAATATTATGAATAATATTTTGTTTATATAACCAACATACATATTGATATGAAATTAAGGTATGAGTGTGATGTTAGTATAAGTGATATATATATATATATATATAATTGAGTTAAAGTGAGCTTTGGTAACTTGGTTAGATTGGTTAATTAGGTAAGTTTGGAGACTTGGTTGACATTTTTCTAAGTTGTCATTTGAGGTATCTAAGGGTTTATTAGTTGTATGTGGTGATAATACATGTTTAAAACATAATTTTAGCTTGTGTTGAAGGCCTTGTTATGGCTTGTTGATGTGCAATTTGTTGAGGCTAGGTTGGTGTCAATTTGGGTGAGAAATGTGGCTTAGAAAATGACCTATTTTCGTCCACACGGGTAGAGACGCGGGCGTGTGTCTCAGCCGTGTGTGACACATGGTCAGGTGACACGGCCTTGTGTCCCTTGTATCTTTTAGGAATGCAAGTCAGTATGCTCACACGGCCTAGCACACGGGCGTGTGACTTGGCCGTGTGACCTAATTGAGAGAGTTAGACGGGTATGGATACGGGCTGAGACACGGCCGTGTGTCCCTATTTCAAATGCCCACACGGCCTGAAACACGGGCGTGTCTCCTAACCGTGTGAGTCACATGGCCTGGCCACACGGCCGTGTCACCCCTGCAGTGTTGAAAATTTTAAATAATTTTGAAAAATTCTCTGAGTTTCTGATTTAGTCCCAACTTGTTTCTAATATGTATTTCGGGTCTTGAGGACTCGTTTAAGGCACAATATATATGATTTTGATTGGTTTTATTATGAGAATTGATATGTAATGAAATTTTTGAAAATTTTGTCTAATTGATCCATAAACCCCGGTAATGCTCTGTAACCTGTTTCGACAACGGATATGGGTTAGGGGTGTTACATAATATGCATGAACCCCTTTTTTTTATTAAAAACATAAGTAAATATCATCTTTGTCACTGCTAGATATTAATTAAAACTTTGAGGGATTATAAACAGGAATTTAACTAGGTTTTCTACTAAGTTAAACAAAAGTTTTAAAACAATTGTTTTCGAAAACTACGAAACCCTGCTAGGCCATTTCAATGGCTAATGTAATCTTCTGAATTCAGGTCTAATGTCTAGGTCGGGGTGGGGAGGTTACATATATGGTAAATTCGACTCAACGAATGATAATTGAAGGAATACTATAAAATGGTCCAACATGATCATATGTATTTTTATAGAAGGATCATGATCATAATTTGTTATGATTACTGTTGAAACTCCTAAAGAGATTTCAAAATAGTAAATTATTTAAAGAAGAATTTGAGATAAAGGACCTTAGAAAAATATAGTTTTGTCTCAACTTGTAGATCAGTTACTTAATATAAAAAGTTTTTGTATATAAATTGACATATACTAAAAAGGCCTTAAAGAGATCCAATTTGATTAACTCTCATCCATTAAATACTCTAATGGTTGTAAGATTGTTAGATATAAATAAAGATAATTTATCATCTTCAAAAGAATGATAAAGAAATCATTGGTCTAAAAGTAACGTATCTTAATTGGTTTACAAGTACCATGTCATAGTGCTATAGAAGCATTGATGTATCTTGGTAATAACATGCATTCTATTCAATGTGTGACTTATCTTTAGATTTTAAAAATTATCCACAATAGTTTACAAAGATAATACTATATGCATAACATAGTTGAAAGGATGATATATAGTAAAGAAGACCGATCAAAATATATTTCCCCAAAACTCTTCTTCATTCATGAGTTTCAAAAGAATTGTGACATAAAGTTTTAGCAAATCCATTCAAGTAAGCATTTGAAGAGCTAATATTCAATATTGAAACAAGTAAACTCTAAGATATTATGTAATGTTGTCATGAGGGGTAAATACGAGTTGTACTCTTTTTTTTTTAACTAAGGTTTTGTCTGTGGATTTTCCTGGTAAAGTTTTTAATTAAGCAACATGTTATGTGTATTAAAGATATATGTAATATTTTAATTTCACTTAGGATTTCTTTCTCGTAAAATTTTATTTATTTTAGTAAGATTTTAATGAAGCACATTATTTATTAATGGAAATGTTATAAATAATTTTTATATAAAGTGGATGTCCATTAAGATAAGAAATTTGATATACTTTAGAGAAATATTGTAAATATCCAATTGATAAATACATAATTCTCTCTTTATTCTCTAATCTTATTCTTTTACTTTTGATGATCTTTATTTTATAATAAAGAAATATTTTTTTAACTTAGGCCTTGTTTGATAAACTTTTGAAAAAAATTAAATCCATTGAAAATTAATATTTTAATTATTTTAATTTTGTACACATGTTTGATAATCTAAAATAAAAACAATCCGATAGAATTTGATCTATAAAAAAGTGAAAAATGTTAAGTAAATAAAACTACTTATCACTTAATGGAGAATATTTTCAATTACTTCAATTTTATTTTATTTATTTTAAGATCATATTATCTTATAAATGTTTTATGCTTAAAATTTGACTTTTGCTTAGAATAAGATGAAATGTTTAAAATTAAAGATAAAATATAGAATATATATTTCTATAATTTAAATACTTAGCAAACAATCTAGTTATATTGTGTAATAAATTTTAAATAATATACCAAATAAATTTTACAACTGAAGTTTAATATTTAAATTTTTAACATTTATTTTTCAGCAATTTATGCACCTTATTTTCAATTTTTTTTTTAGTTTTATTAGTTTTTAGTGGATTAACTTGTCGTTTAATCAATTCTATGCATCACACCAAACTGAACTAACTTCTTAAAAAAATTTATTGAACCCATCCAATGGGCTAATTTAGTCCCATTTTTGGATCAGAGAAATATATTAATTTTTATTTATGGTCTTAAATGAAAGGTGCATGGAACCAGTGTTCAAATTAAAGCTAACCCTACATTCTTCAACCAATGCTAGTCTTTCTCATTATGATGCACTGCTTCAAAGTTCAGCTTTCGCCTTAAAAAACACGCTTTCAGCTAACCATTTAACTCACCAAACAATTGTGCCAATTTTAATGGACTTGTTTTAATAATAAGGTAATGGACTATTTATTCACACCTGAAATGTAAATATATGATATTTAAAAATGTTTCAACAAAAATATTAAATCCAATAAAATAGTCTTTAATAAAATTTTAAAAATTATATATCGTATAAAACTCAAATGTATAGCATATCCTACATAGGCTTACCTCGAATCCAGTACGAAAATTACCTATATGCAACATTATATAGGCAGTTCCTTGACATGAAGCACTATAAAACTCATACTGCAAGAGAATGCTAGCAACGATTCGGGTACCGACTGCAATGCTATGCGATAATCAATATTATATAATTCGGCCCATCAAACTCGAGGGCTGCTAATGATCATCTAAGAACCAGACAAGAGCTATGACTGCATGATAGTCAATGTATGAAAATCGACCCTTCAAACTCGAGGGCTTTAATGGTCTTCAAGTGAACTGAACACGAGCAACGAATGTAATACTATACGATAATCGATATATGAAAATCGGCCCTTCGAACTCCAGGGCTTCAAATGATCTACAAGTGAAGCGACTATATATGGTATTTAAATCAATAAACAAATAATGAATGCCTGACTCTACTCAAATAACTCGTAAATTTGCCTCCCAAGGGCCGCCCGCATTTTCGAATTACTCAATGGTGTCATAGATGCCGCTTTCTACTCGGAAAAACTCCCAGCACTCGTACTACTATCTTGCACATAGAACATTAAGCAGCACATGACATAACATGAGATCGACGAAGTACTGGTGTCCAATCTCACCATCTCTCCACTTCATCTTTAGGGGAGCCCTCCCGTAATGAACACCATCGTTGCACCTGTTATCGAAATGCCATGAAAATGTCATATCGAAGTTATCGATGACACTAGAAACCAGCCCGGCTCGTCTCAATTTCTCTAAAAACACTCCATTGAATGCCTCCATCTTATTAGGATTAAATGCCAGTAATCTCGCATATCCACCGGTTGCGATCGTGGACCGGAAAATGATTTGTGGCACTACTAACCCTCTCCGCCTCACCGATTCCATGATGTCTTTCCAGAATGATGCTGCATACTCTGCCCCACGAGAAAATGCTCGAATATTCGACCAGTGAACACCATCATGCAAGCCAGAGTTCATGATGATAGTATCCGGGACCGTATCCTCTGAGAAGTACTTCTTTAACAAATTCCGGAACCCTTCATCTTTCAAAGAATCCAAACCTAAATAATTCTGTGTTCCATTCCAATGACCATTGAAAATGCTAGTGATCCGAACCATCTGAGACCGATCTTTCGGGTTCGAAAAGTTCATATCAAACCTTCTCGGTACCGATTTGATCTCGGGCAACCCTAACACAAAATTAAGCATATTCCTAATGGTATCCACATGATTGGAATCACCCCAGAAGAAAATCCACCTATTCTTCAAACAATCCCAACCGGAATCAACCGTAAACAACCGGAACGAACAATGGCTCGAATACACCCATCCATTACTCTCTAAAACCCCTAAGGAACCATTACACCACGGATTCCGACATGGAAAATCTGGTGCCAGGCATCGATACCGACCGTCGTTACTAATCAGACAACCATCATTCTTACCATGTCTAGTCCATCTACCAGACCAAACATCTCTATTGAAATCAGATTTTTGACAAATTTGCAATTCAGGCAATTGAGTTTTAGTCCTAAAGAACCTAATCTTTATATGGCGCAATTGTTTATCATATGCAAATCTTGCAGGTGAAAATTTAAGACCTTGGAAATGTCTAAAAAGCAAAATAACAGTGAGATTATAGTCACCGGCAAAATCAGGATGAACTTGAAGTGAAACTGAGTAAGTACCATTCCCAAAATCTTTCACCAAAGGCCTTGATTTCCATGAATCTCCTGAAAGATCAAATTCAAAGTAATCCCCACCTAAACAACGACCATTCCCAGATTCATCCACTGCTTGAAACATGAAATAATGGATTTCGCCAGCTGATAACTCCACTAAATCATCCTTATCCAAGCCAGGAATCTTGATTTCCACTGTTTTAGAGTCCTTACATGGCTCCCCTCCTTCAGCCAGCCACCTACTCAACAGATTTGCAGTGAAGTTGTTCCCAAGCTCAGCTGAAACCCAGTTCAAGCTTGATTTTTTGGTTTCAAAGGAAGAATTAACGTTCAAAAAGGGAAATGGGTAGTATTTATAGTTGGATTTAAGGTAAGATTTCGAAGAGAATGTGAAAAATTTTGGTGGGTTTGATTGATATTAGCAAAGGAGTTAACTTTCAAGGTGATGTAATCTTGTTTAAACTGCCATGATTGGACGAACGTTTTGATGGTGCAGCCATCTATGCTCCAAACCACCACCATACCAACCAGAACCAAAGCTGTTAACAAACCAAGACGCCATTGATGAACTGGAACAAAGCTCCCTCCTTTCTCCGGCATCTTTAGAGAAAAAAAAAAAAAGAAACCCTTTTTTCTTTTCACCACCAAGGAAGAACGATGAAATCTTCTTTTTTATTCAAAAAAAGACAATCAAGAAAGACTCTAATTTGACGACAAAGCACATTCCAATAAAAGTTTTGATTTTATCAATGAAAATAAATTGGAAAAAAACGAGGGAAACAACTGTGAATTTGTAATTTACTTACCGAATTTGCTCCAAAATAGATGGCTTATGAAATCAAAGAAAATTCTTCCCTTGTTTCTCTTTTAAGTGTATACGTATATATATAATATTAACTCATTTATATTATAAAATTACTATAACTTTTAAGACCAGTTTGGTTTTATTAGGATTCTCCCATGTCATTGTGAAGAAAAAATTTTTATAAAAATATATATATTGATTTATACCATTATAATTAAATTTAATATAATAAGTTAAGTTGATATAATTCAATTTAAATTAAATTTATAAAAATAACTTTAAAAAGGATTTTAGTCTTTTAAACCTCAATAAATAAGTACTAAAATATAATTATTCTTTGAAAAATAGTTTTTCATTTAGTATCATCAATTTGTATCCATGTTATATATAAATTAGTTGATTGAGTTAGTATCACAAGTTAATTTAACACCAATTTAATTGTAAAATCATTTAAATACCTTGATCTAAATGGAAATTTTTATTTAAGCACTTTATAATTTATTAAATTTTAAATTAGTAATGATAAAATTGTACTTTAACCTCCAAAAATAATAAAAATTTGATTGAATCATTTAAAAATTATAAAACTATAGACTATTAAAATTATAAAAATATAAACTATTAAAAATTATATTTTATCACTGATAATTAATATTATTATAAAAGTAGTTTTAATATTTTTATAATATTTCAAATAAAAATTAAAAAACTTTATTTGAGAATCAATCACAATGCTAATAAATTCAAATAGAAATCTCCTACTACTACATTAATAATTATTTGTTGAAACAATTTTATAAATATATTTTTAATATTTTTAATGGTTGTAGTTTAAGAATTAACAGCATACGCTACTTGAAAAAGGAATTAAAAATAGAAATAAGATTATATTTTTATAAATTATTGATGATAAAACATATCATTTTCCATTAAAATATGTCAAACATTTCTTAGGAATAAATGATATTATTGTTAATTGATAAACAAAAGTTATTATTGCTTTTTATAGTCAATATTAAGAGTGAGTTTTTTATACATGATATATAAAAATTTCAATTTTCATAATTGATGTAATATAAAATTCAAAATTTTCAAGTATGTTTGTATATATTTTAAAATTTTAAATATATATTTTAAGTTTTTTTTAAATTTCATGATTTTTAACGTGAAAAATAATTTCATTTCAAAAGTTTTTGTTTTTTCTTTCTGAAAACAACCTTTAAAGAAAATTTACGAAAGAGAAATACCGGAAAAGCAAATCTTAATGAAATCAACTGGAAAGGGATGATAACTTTTGCATGTTGCCGATAATACCCTTATCATTAACAGGAATGACAGTGAGGTACATAATCTAGAAGCGCCCAATACGGCACCGACACGGGAAAGAGACGGGGCTGGGAATGGCGTCGGTGTGTGGGGTAGGGGATGGGCACTAATGTCAATTCACAATGTTACTAAATATGGTTGGCAGAATTTTTTTTTCTAAGTGAAAAAATGCTCACATGATGTGTTGGGACATACAAAAAGGACAAAAGGGCTGTCTTTCCACAACAGTATCTAATGGAATGGTTGCATGGTCCATTATTTTGTAGGTCATCATTAGAGAGAGAGAGAGATTTAAATTAGTAAATTATATGAAAATTATATAAATTTAATATGGATATGGGTTTAGAGTAAACTAATTTATTAGTCATAAAATGAGGGATAAAATAAGAGTGTGTAAATTTCGAGTAAAATCGAATTAATTCGATTGGGGTCGGTTAATAATTTTTTGAAAGTTTAGTTAACGGTTAATTCGGTTTGAAATTAGTCGGTTAACCAAATTTAATAAATAATATTATAATATATAAGTATTCGGTCTGTTCGATTAATTTTTTGAAAATATAAATTAATCGGTTGGTTAAGTCAATTAATTTTTATATGTTTTTATATTTGTTTTAATAAAAAATAATAATATAAATATAAATTTTGGTTAACAGACTGAATTAACCAAAAAAGTTCTGTTCATTTAATTTTTTTAAAAAAAATTCGGTTCGGTTAACGGTTAAGGGGTTAAAAGGGTCGGTTAATTCAGTTTATAGTAGTTTGGGTCGGTTAACCTATTGAACACCCCTAGGATAAGGTCATTTAACTAAAAATAGTTACAATTTGGTCATTGAATTATTCAAAAGTTTTTATTTAAGTTATTGAAGTATTAAAAAGTTTTTATTTAAGTCACTGGCCTGTCAAGGTTTTTTTAAATAAAGTTTCGCCAGCTCTAAGCGACAATTTGATAATTGGTATGTGGATCAATACTCATCGACAAATAGAAGAATATACCTTAAATTCAAGTTGATCTGACGGTCAATATTAGAGACCAAAGAAAAAACTATTTGAACTTTGGTTCATAGATCCGAGATGTCCAAAGTTGTTCCATAAAAAAAATAGACTGTAGAAGAGGAGGGGAAAGAGAGCTTTTGATTGGTACAGGCCATGCGAACAAAAAAAGCTATATAACATCGATTTTAACAGCTTAATGACTTAAATGAAAACTTTTGAATAATTCGATGATCAAATTATGACCTTTTTAATTAATTGACCAAAATAAAAACTAACTCATAATTTAGTGACTAATAGTATAATTATTTTTAAAAAAGATTAAATCTACAAAGTATAATTTATATGTGATGATTGATGAATAAAGTTATCAAATATATATAATTAATATATTTGAATACAATAGCATCCAGTATTATAATACATAATCATTTCATAATAAAAATATGTGAATATATATTTATTTAAGTATGAAAATAATAAAACTAAGATTCAAATATAGGGTTATTTAAATTTAGAAGATTTTTTATTTATATACTTAAATTTTGTGATGAAGGAAAATGGGGATGGATATTTTTTAAAGAAAGAAAATTATGGCCACCTTTGGGTGGGGATCTTGTACATTTTCATTCAACTTTATATAAGAATACCATTTTATATTTGTTAGAATGTCTTAAGATGAAGAAATGTATTCTCCAAAAAAGTGAAGAAATGTGCTAAATATTTTTTAGAGACTATCATATAATTATTAAGAAAAGGTAAATAAAGTATTTGAAGGATATAATTTTGACTAGGCAACAAACAGGAAAAATATTGTTACCATGTAATCTTAGCTTAATACTTTTCCTTTTTCAAAAAAAAAAAAACAGAGAAAAGGCAGAAAAGAAAATTAGGGTGCCCACAATGAAATTTTGAATTTTTAAAAGGTCAAGATAAGATTTTGGGGGTGCAAAGCTCGGGATTTTTACCAAAATAGGTTGGAAAAAAAAATATGTTCCAAAATAGGGTGCCACCCCAATTATTTACCAAAATGGGTTAAAGCAGGGTGGTCACGCCACTCCCATAAAGCGCACCACCCCTCGCTCTCGGCTCCCCACCAAAGAAAGGTCGCACCAAACAAGAAGAACCTGCACCAAACAAGAAGAGAACAAGAAGAGGCATGCATGCAAACAGAGACAAGTGAAAATACTCTCCATAAAGGCACCAAGCTTGAAGAATGCCATCCCATAGGCGGCACCAGGTGGTCAATACCCTCCCATAGGCGGCACCTGCATGGCCGTTTGTCGGCTTCTACTGCTGGGGACCTTAAATGGTCCCCTCCCTCCCTCGCCCCCAAACAAGGCCACAAGGAGAAGCAGAAACAAGCACCCCCAAACAAGGCCACAAGGAGAAGCAGAAACAAGCAGAAGTGCTGCACGCCGGAAGAGAGAAAAGAAGGAAGGAAGAGAGAAAAGAAGGAAGGAAGAAAGAAAGAAAGAAGGAAGGAAGAAGAAGAAAAGAAGGAAGAAGGGAAAAAAATTAGGAGAAAATTAGGTATAATTTTTTTAAAATAATGTTTATGTTGTTGATTTTTTATTTTATGAAATGTTAATTTTTATTTTATGACATATTTAGTAGTTTAAGTAGTTTAAGTAGTTTATAATGTAAGTAAGTAGTTTAAGTAGTTTATAATAATTTTATTATTTGTTAATTTTATTTTATGACTTAGTTTATAACTAACATTAGTAGTTTAAGTAGTAATTAGTTAGTAAGTTAGTTAAATACTATTATGATTAATAGGTTAATAAATACTATTATGATTAATAGGTTAATAAATACTATTATTAATAAGTTAGTTTAAGTAGTAATTAGTTAGTAAGTTAGTTAAATACTATTATGATTAATAGGTTAATAAATAGTATTATTAATAAGTTAGTTTAAGTAGTAATTAGTTAGTAAGTTAGTTAAATACTATTATGATTAATAGGTTAATAAATAGTATTATTAATAAGTTAGTTTAAGTAGTAATTAGTTAGTAAGTTAGTTAAATACTATTATTAAAAAATATTTAATTATATTAGTTAGTTAATAAATTATGTTAGTGTGTGTATTAATATGTTAGTTTTAACTCTAACATGATTTTAGTTAGTATATTGTTATTAGTTAAACTTTAATAATTAATTTAGTTAGTATATATATAAAACAATTATTATTATTGTTAGTGTAATATATTATAGTTATTGTTAGTATAAAGAATATTAAAATAATACATAAAACATTATGTATAAAAATAAATAATATAAAATAATAAAATACAAAATAGTATATTTCTTTAAACTAATAGAATCTGAGAAAAAGAAAATATGAATAAATAGTTAAAATAAGTGGGTTTTACTAAATTGATATATAAAAGTAATAAAACAATACATTTGAAATATTACGTAGTAAAAGAAATAATATAAAATAAAAAATACGAAAATAATAAAACCAAATATTTGATTTATTATGCACTAAAATGTGTCTCAAATAATATATTTGAATTATTATATACTAAAATAATATAAAATAAAATGGAAAAAGGCTCGTAATATATCTATAATAATTATGTACTAAATTATTTTTTGTTAATCAATTGTTTTATTAGAAAAGGTATACCTATACGTAATATTATTATTAAGGAATCGTAAAAATTATTATTATTACTTTAGCTATGTTAATATAATATTATTATTAAGAAACCGAAATATTATTATTAGTTATTATAATTATTTGTAAAAAACTCTAATTAAAATTTGACTTAATATTATGATGTTTGTATAAATAATAAAATATTATATTTATTATCGTCGTTTACATGATGTTCTTATTGTATTATTAGTAATCGGCATGTTATTTGTTACTAATTGAATTAGATTTACTGCTTTTTATGTAGGTAAAAAATTGATTTGAGACGGAAATGGCTTCATTGATTAGTAAAGTTCCTCACATATGCGACGCTGCTAATAATATGGTAATGTATTGTTATTTATTAATTACAGGTTATATTAACAAAATAGCTACATAATAAATTATGTTATTCTACATAAGTAGTAATCTTTTATGATTTAACACCGTCAGACTCGTCTCAGTGTATTACGGGGCCGGGTGAATGGCGTAAAAAATCCCCCGGATGAACGACTGATGTCATATATAGAGCAAGCTGGATTCGGGTTAGCAGCACTGATCCGGACGTTTGACTTGCGGTATGATTTAATATCCGCACTAGTCGAGCGTTGGCGCCCGGAGACCCACACTTTTCATTTTCCGTGTGGAGAGTGCACAGTCACTTTAGAGGATGTTGCACTGCAGCTTGGGCTCCCAATTGACGGGAGTCCCGTTACGGGCGTGAGTGCGGTAGCTGACCCGTTTACCCTCTATGAGAGCCTACTAGGGCACTCGTACGACAATAATGGAAAATATTTTACAGAATTAAAATTTACATGGTTGAGAGCGAGGTACCAACATATATCAGCTGATGCCACCGAAGGCGACTTGATGTGCGCAAGTCGAGCGTACATTATGCACATCATAGGGGGTATACTGATGGCGAGTGCAAACAATAATACGGTTCATATTCAGTTCCTACCCCTATTGGCTGATTTAAGCAATGCTCGTCAGATAGTTGGGGATCCGCAGCTTTACGTGGTTGTACCGTGAGCTTTGTCGCATTTACGCACCCAATGACCGGAGACATAGGCGGATGCCTTATACTATTGTAGTCCTGGGCTCTGTATCGGATGCCATTCTTGGCATCAGTTACCTACCAACCATACGTATATCCGTTAGTGAACAGGTGATAAAATATAACTTGTTTTTAATTGAAATTTCTTTATATTGATACTGTTTGACTTAATTTTTTTTTTTTGTAGGTGGAGTAATTATCCTGCATCGGAGGTCGTACATCGTCTCCGATATATCGACTTATGATTGAACAACATGCCGGGAAGGGTAAGCAATTCCAATATTAGTTACGTAGTAGTTTGTATATCTTACGCACAATGTGTTTAATTTTAACAATGTCATTAATCGTGCAGTTTATATGGATGCCATACCGTAGACCCGAAATTGCAGCCGTTATACCCCGTCCTCCTATATCCATCAGATATGTGGTGCACAAACGCACCAATTGTCTGCTTCCATGTAGTAGAGTGGTATCACGGGACCGAGTCTCATGCAATTTGGTTGCGTCCCAATACATCTCGAACCGCCGTGCGGTGGGAGAGGTTCATGGCAAAAATAAGAGAGGAGACCAGACTTGGATTGGGGGTTAGGCATGGTCAATTTATTGCAAGATGGAATGATCGCATGTCCCGAATGCCTCGGATGGATATGGCTTCCAGTCTTCAACCTCCATTAGAGTACATACAATGGTACTCTAGTATGGGGAAGCCATATATACTCGGAGGACAGTCGACTGTAGTCCCCCCACATGTGCAGCGGCATGGGGCATACAAGCCAGTGGTAGATATGGAGGCCGAGGCAGCTGCAGATCCTGATCCCGAGCCAGAGGCCGAGCCGGAGGCTGAGCCGGATCCTGAGCCGGAGGCTGAGCCGGATCCCGAGCCGGAGGCCGAGCCGGAGGCTGAGTCGGAGGCCGATCCCGAGGCTGAGCAATTACAATCATATTCGGATGCACATTCGTATCATCCATATGTGCCAGGCTCGTCATCAGGAGGTGGATACCAGTACGGGGTTGATATATTCGGATCGTACACACCGCAAAGATGCAGTACTCTCGGCCAGATCTCGGGTTATATCCATCGCATCGATGCAGTTCATCCGCTCGAGTTCATCTATGCCCTTCGAGGACATGATTTTTGGCCATGTTTAGCACACCGCCATCCGGACCCCCACCGAGATCGACGAGGATGTTGGTCGTCGCAGGCACGGATGACGTGAACGTCGACCACCGCAGAAGTACACACCGAGGACTACACCATCGAACCATCAGTTTTAAGGTGCTTCTTCCGGTCTTGATTTACTTGTATTTTGTATTGGTAAATATTACGATGTTTATACTTTATTTGTATTAAATTAACTTGGTTATTTGTAGCTATAATTACTTAATATTGTTATGATTTTTGATGATTTGGAGCTTTAAAATTTCGTAACAAGATTTTAAGACATGACACCAACAGCTCACTGTACACCAACAACTAAATTGATTTGTTTACTTTACACATGGGATCTAGTTGCAATTTAACTACATTTCTATACTCCACATTTCAATATTCGAAACATACAACGAAAAAATAAATTCAAACCTGGGGTAGTTAATATGCATGATAACAATCTCAAAATGTTGAAATTAATGAAAACTAAGCTCAATTCCACAGTCGCTGACGATTGTCCAACATGATAGTTTCATTGAGGGCATTTACTTGATTATGACCAGCTAACTGCATATTCCACAGTACATCACGATTTCTCCCTAAAGTCCATCTCATTACGGATTCGGATGATTGCGACGGCCTCTCGAATTCTCGGAGCGCCTCGTCTGCAGGACAAGCTCGAAGACGTCCGAGGCACCTCCCATGTAGACATGTCGGGCAGGACAGGGAACTCATTTTCCCAGACACGCAATGTACGCTCTAGCGTGTACACATCATCGACAAAATGTTCAACACTAAGGTTCGCTTTAACACACGCTGCCACAACATGTGTACACAGATAATGAAGTGTCTAGAACCTCCTGCATTCGCACTGTCTGTTCCGAAGGTCAACTCCATAAGACCTAGGTGGCAAACCAGGTCGACGACCTATAGACTCCATAACTCGAAAAGTTTCCATTTGTCGTGAATATATTTCTACAGTCATCGACCTCGCAATCCGGCGGTTTGCAATCAATGCATCCCTGACATCTTCCACAAACACGTGTCTCGCATCCATCTGGTTGACTTGTTGTTCACCCATTCTTGGCATCAAGGTTGCCAACTTTGTAGAATGTAGCCAGAAGATAGATGAAATCGGTAGATGTCGTGTTTTCAACAACACAACGTTGACCCCTCCACCAAGTTTGTGGTCATTTGACCATAACGAAAGCCCTCATCAAAACTTTGAGCCCATTACCACGGCTCTATTGTACCCAACCACTCCGAAAAGATTTGTTCGCTTGACCTTCCATGTCACTCTCGAGTTGAGTCATCATTTGGCGAAAAATATGTGGTTTCTAACTCGTCACTGTACATGTTTTAATAAATGTCGATTCTGATCTCGGATAACACAAAAACATTAAACTATACATATTGAAAATATAAGGTTATCCTTTACCCATTTTCACCACTTCTCTCTTCGCTTTGGATTCTTATACTCGAAGAAAGTTAGTCGCAATGCGACGGATACATAAACGGATCTCCATGGCACAATTTAACGCCTAATCTGCGTAATTAATCCTTTCCCTCTATCGGATATGATGCAAATATTATCATTGTTAATAACATACCTCCGCAGTTGGTCAAGAAGAATTCCCAAGATTCCATATTCTTCTTATCTACTATTGCAAATGCTATTGGAGTATCGCTCTATTGCCGTCTTGAGCAACCGCAATAAGTAAGATCTGTATATTTTCCGTATAGCCATGTCCCATCCAAATGCACAAACGGCTTACGGTGTGGAAATGCTCGATACATGGATCAAACGTCCGAACATCCGATGAAACATTCTTTTCCCTACCGTAATTGGTCATTGGGGTAGTAAAAGGTCGTGTCAGAACTCAATCACGCTTCGGTATGTACTCCCGCATGGCGCCTATCCATCCTTGTAGCTCATTATACGATGAATCGTAATCTCCGCATAATTGTTCCATTGCCATCTGCTTAGCTATCCACGCCTTTCGATATGATACTCGACATCGAATCGTGCTTGTATTTCAAAGAATCAAGATCGAAACTTTAATAGTCGGCATGTCCTTCACCATTGGTATGATACACGTACATATAGTTTTGGAATCAAGTTTTCCATGATCTTCTGTCATACGTGTCGATTTGCATGTGTGAGGCCCAACCAATTTTCTTATCTCCCACATCTGCGATTTTTGAATGAATGCATTCGATCCGCCAATTGCATCCGTCACGCCTTCCAACACTCGCAATATATAGTGTCGATTTAGACTCTGCGACTTTGTAATCCACTGATATATCCATGCTATACCGCTTAATCGCAGATACGCACTCTTCTTTACTTCCAAATCTCTGGCCTACGAATAACTCCTCATGATCGAATTTACGGTGAGCCGTGGCGGGATATATTTCGTGGTACTGAAACTTCGGTTACACACGCTACCAAGGGTCTATGAGTGACATGTGTGGCCCAAGATTATTGTGTATCGTAATACATCGCATATGGTTCCCGATAGAAGACGCACTAATGTTCTAATCGTCATTCACGTCTTCATCGTCAATATCATCAGGTATATCATCCATATCGGATCATCGTCAATATTGACCTCTTCCTCACAATCATCACTACCGCCGTGTCTATCATCACCAACCACATTAATATCGGTGTAATATTAAGATCGATATCAATCCAACGTATATTCGATTCGTCATCAACATACGATCTTGGAGGCACCATGCACGGTTCTTGAGCTCCATGTTCTTCACCATATGCATTGGTGTCTTCATTTGCCTCAATACCGGCTAACTAAGCAAATAAGTGAATCGGTGCATTTCTGTTACTCCCATTCCCACAGTAAAGCGCAATCATTGTCTCCACGTCTTCGTCGTCTACAAGTTCCATTTTTGTGAATTTGATCGGATCTGCCGAAATTGGAAACTTGTAGAAAATTCTTGATATCGTTTTCTCACACCGTCTAACGATTTTTGCGTTTATCCTTCGCTTCATATCATCCAACGATACATTTCTATTAAATCTCATTGCTATTTGTTGCCGACATTCAAATATGCATCCAACAGTTGTTGTCAGTATGATTCCATCGAAATAAACGCATACGAAAAACTGATCATCCATCTTCAATGGTCAATCTATTCAAAAATAAACAAAATTTCTCAAACAAAATTTAAAACATAACATTCACAATAAAAATTAATTAATATAAACACATAAATTACTAACAAATCAAAATAAACAAACAAAATATCTTTAAAACAAAACTAAAAATTTTGGCACTATTTTGGCACTATGTTCGTTCAGATTTCCTAAGTGTTCAAATCTTATAATTTTCAATAAAATACTATTAGATTTAGTAAAATCACTTATTTTGACCATTTACTTGTATTTTCCTTTTCTCAAATTACATTACTTTCAAAATATATATTATTTATTTTCAATCATAATGTTTCATGTATTATTTTAATGTTCTTTTATACTAACAATACTTATAATATTTATTTACTAACAATAATAATATAATACTAAATAAAATAACATTTACCATTTTTAATAACAACAATATTACACTAACAATAATAATAATAACAAGTTTATATACTAACTATAAAGTAATCATTAAGGTTTAACTAATAACAATATACTAAAGAGTTATAAAATAACATATTAATATATACTTTACTAACTAATCAAAATAATTTTTAGGGTTTCCAACTAACTAACAATAATACTATAACTAACTTACTTACTAACTAAATTACTACACTTAACCTACTAATCCTAACTCACAATACTTATAATATAAACTAAACTAAAGTAACTAACAACATATAATTAATAAAATTATAATTAATATATAATTAAATAATATAATAACAATTCAAAACAACACAAATATTATCTAAATAAAAATTTACCTATTTTTAAAACTTTTTTTCCGTAACCTCCCTTTCTTCTTTCTCTTTCTTTTCTTTGGCGCCACCACCTTTTTTCTTCTTCTTCTTCACTCATTGCTTTTCTTCCGCTCTCGCTTGAAGCTTCAAGTTTCGGGGAGGGGGACAATTTAAGCCCATAGTCCCGCCTGCATGTCCATTTTTGCTTTTGGTGCCGCCTATGGGAGGGTATTGACCACCTGGTGCCGCCTATGGGATGGCATTCTTCAAGCTTGGTGCCGCCTATGGGAGAGTATTTTTCACTGTCTCCTGTTTGCATGCATGCCTCTTACTATTCTCTTACTGTTTGGTGCAGGCTCTTACTGTTTGGTGCAGGCTTTGCTGGTGGGGAGCCGAGAGCAGGGTGGTGCCGCCTATGGGAGTGGCGTGACCACCCTGCTTTAACCCATTTTGGTAAATAATTGGGGTGGCATCCTATTTTGGAACATGACTTTTTTTTCTAACCTATTTTGGTAAAAATCCCGCAAAGCTCCTGTAATGGCCTAAATTCAAGATTATCGGAACAATGGTTTCGTAACCATAAATCCGATTTAAAGAGAAATTTAATTCAATATATTTGCATGAATATTTATATGATAGGAAATATTTTTAAAATATTTATAAAATGTTAGTAATGAGGTATTAAAATTTCGTTAGAAAATTTTAACGTATGGGTAGGTAATTAAATGAAAAGGACTAAATTGAAATGAAAGTAAAATTAAATTATAGATTAAAAAATTATAAAGGACCAAAATGGAAATTATGCCATTTTTAAATGTTGAGGCAGCATAAGCATAAAAATCTTAAGATTTTTATGTGATAAAATATATTATTATTAGATAATTATGTTAATATAATATTATATTATAAAATAAGGTAAAGAATAAAAGAGAAGAAACAGAGAAGAAAACGAAACAGAGAGCAGGGGAAAGAAAGAAAGAAAGAAAGAAGAAAAGGAAAATAGAAAGTTTGAAGCTTGGAGTTTAATTTGGTAAGTTAGTTTAGTCCTTTTCTTTTAATTTTGATACTTTATAAGTTTTAGAACAAAGTTTTGATGAATTTAAGTTGAAGTTTTTGAAGTTTTAGAGTTTTTGAATATAGCATATGATGAATAAAATGATGAATTAGTGGTTTAATTGAAAGGATTTGAAGTTAGAATTGGATAAAGGACTTAATTGTAAAACAAGCTATACGAAAACAGTTTTGGGACAGCAGCAGTAGAGTAAGTTTGAAAATTCACCAAAAATCGTAGAAGTGGAATTAGAAGTTGAGTGAGATATTAAATTAAAGCTTATTGAGTCTATTTTCATATGAAAGAAACAAGGAAAGAAAAGAAGTTCTGTATTTTGAGATATTTAGATTTTTGTAAGACTGGTTCAGAATGAATTCGGGTTCCCCTGTTTTAAATTTAGAAAATCATAAAAAATTTGATAAAAATAATTAGGGGCTTAAATTTATATGTTTAGAATTCTTAATGAGTCTATTTTCAATAGAAATAAACGGGAATATCATCCGAATCCTGTATGAATAGATAATTAATTTTTAGTGAAGAAGGGTCAGAACTGTCAAACAGCAGAACAGGGGTAAATTTAAAGAATAAACTGTACTTATGGGCTAAACCAAAAATTCTGAAAATTTTATGGAAAGAAGATATGTGAGTATAGTTTCAGGAAAAATTAGCAGATCCTAATTTGGAGTTCTGTAGCTCAAGATAAAAATAATTTAGTGACTATGACTCAAGTAGACAGTTTTGAATGAACTAAAAATAATAATAGAATTATAGAAAATGCTACATGTGAACATGAAATGTATTGAATTGATGATTGAATTTATTTATTTAGATTCGGAAAACTCAAATACGAAGCTAGATCGAGGAAAAGAAAAAGTCCCGGATTAGTAGATTTTGTGTACGAACAAGTATCGAGGTAAGTTCATGTAACTTGAATTATCTTCTTAAATGCTTGAAATGTATGTTATTGATGTGAATATAATTTGAATGTTCATTGTATGAAGATTGATGAAACATTGATATATTTGATAAAAAGAAAGAAATCCCGGTTGAATGAAAGGAAAATTCGATGGATCTCTGAAAAGGAATTGACGGTAAAAAGGATCTAGCCCGGACGGGTGATCCTATCTGATATAGCCCTCCCGAAGAATATGTGGAAAATGGATTTAGCCCGGACGGGTCCGAATTAGGGTCTGAATTTAGCCTGGACTGATAATCCCGACAATACTCTATGAGTTTATATTACAGGGGATTTAGCCTGGACTGGTAATCCCGCTGTAAGGATGAGGTTCGCGGGAGTGTGCTCTCTGAAATGGAAATGTGCGCACATGAATATGAATTGACGGACCCGAATTTGTACACTAAAAGTGTACTTCTGAAAATCCATCGAAATTTCGAGTAATTCAACGGGATAAATATGGAAAAATAACAAGAAAATGGAAATCATGATATTGATGAGCTCATCAATCATAATATATATTATTGATATATGGAAATTATTGAACTGACTTGAATGTTGAGTTTGTGAATGTTAGGGTAATAATGCATTGAATGGGTATATGAGTGTTTATTGCTTGTATTGAAAATATTGAGTAAGTATAATTCTTGTTACATGGACTTACTAAGCACAAAGTGCTTACCCTATTTCCTTTTTCCCTATTTTGTAGTGTTAAGAGCTCGGAGATCGGATCGGTGGGAGACTCATCACACTATCAACCCCAATATTTCGGTATTTAAAGAAACTTTAGTTTGGAAATGAATGACATGTATAAGCTAATAAAATAAATGTTAATATGAAATGAATGTAAGGTCCACCATTGGTATGGCTAGCAAACCTTGGTTTGGTATGTGTTGATGTTATCTTATAAATATGCATGAATTTATTTTGAAAATATGTTGAATTGGAATGGTCTCGGTTTAGAACTTGCAGGAAATGCTAGATATTTATAAATGGGTTATATTGAGTAAAAAAAAAATCGTAAACTCCGGTAATGCTTCGTACCCTATTCCGACAACGAATACGGGTAGGGGGTGTTACAGCTCCCTCGCTACTCCCCTCGGATTCACCTATGCAATAAATTAATTTGGGATTTTTAAAAATAATATTAGTAATTTTATTCCACGTATATATATATATATATATATAATCACATTTAAAATATATGTAAGTATTTAAAATAAAATTTAATAAATAATAAAACATAAGATTTAAAATTAATAATAATAACAACATATGTAATAAATTAATAAAGATTCGGTTGAAGTGGTGATAAGCAAAATTTATAAATTTTGGGCATATAAATCTCAATATTTACAATATTTATTAATTTTTAAAAATAAAAATAATAAAATCATTATAATAATATAATTTATTTTAAAATATTTTAATTAATTTAATATCCAATTAATTAGTAATATCAACTAATAAAAAATTAAATAATAATATAAATTACCTATTTTCTTTGTAACATAAATATAGCTTGTATAATAAAGTAGATCAACCTCAAAATTATTTAACAAAATGAACGGTTTAATTTTAAACAAAAACGTATTGAGAAGTGTCTCCAAAGACGCCATGTGGGAGGGAGGCTTCTTCCACCAAACGCGCTATGAGTAAAATGACGTTTTTATATTGTCCCTAATTTTTAAATTTATCAGTATGGTCTCTTTATTTTAAAATTATATTTAAAAATAGTATGGCACTTTTAAAGTTAAAATATATATTATTTTGTTATTTTATTTTTAGAAAAGTGATTATTAATATTTTTAAAAATAGTATATCATCTTTTCTAAAATATTAAAAATATATGAGTTGTATTGGTCTTTCATTTGTTTATGGGTTAATATTTAATATATTAGTAATATATTTTTTATTCTACGAGTAGCCTTTAAAAATTATCATACGCCTTTTTTTCAATTATTTATTTTAATATTATATTATATTCTTATAAGACACTTGTTAAATCTTAAATCAATTTGTAGAGTCTAAAAATTTCACCCACGATACACCAAATAATTTTCCTTTTCTTAATATTGAAAAATATCAACCTTAAAAGTAATTTGTATGTTTCATTTTAAAATGATAATATAATAATTTAACAAGTAAATTTTAAATTTTCGTATTTAAACATAATTTTATTTCAGTATTTTAAATTTCAAATTGTTATAGTAACTTTAATTTAGAAATAAAATATTTTTAAAAATATAGTTTAATAGTTTTAAGTCAAGATTAAATTTGAATTATATATATATATATATTTATATATATTATTATTATTTAGATATTAATGCCAAAATTAAAAGTTAAAAAATTTAAAACTTATTTAGTCAGTTAAGTGTTTTTTTATATATTATATCCAATTTAAGGTTAATATTTAAGAGATTAAAGGGATAAGCAATATTTTATTGTTATTAATAATGTGGTTCAGATGTCACATGGTCATTGGATGCTGTAAAGATATTTTAATGCTTTAATATTATTGTGTGTAGTGTTTTTATGTGCCTTGTCATGTTGCTTTGATGTGATTGCTATCTTTATAATCTAATTAATTATAATGGTAATGTCTTAGGTTTAAAGGTTATCACTACCAATTTGCACCGTCATTTTCTTATTTTGTCACAAGCATAGCTAGCATGTGGATCTTCATCCAACATTTTGAAGAGGCAATCCTTGAATTTTGCGGGCTAGATTTACGTGCATTATATTTTACTTCATGTTTATATACAGCTATGAGTTTGAGCATGTAAATATTGTTAATAAATGCACGATTATAATTATTTGTGCGAGTAATTCTACCTGTGGAAAAATTCATCTGATAGATGTAATTAAGAGGATGAAAAATCATAGGTATAGTAGGTTTTGGCATTTTACTAACAAGCAAACAAATAAGAATATAAGATAAAGAAAAATTACCTTATTTGTACAAAACCCGAACTAGGAACACAAAGCTTTCTCTTTAATACAACGTTCTCATAGAACTCTTTTTTTTTCCTCTCTAATCGATTAGGGTTTTAATGACTCTTTAAATAGGCTAAGATTAGAGGACCAATATGGCTAGAATTTCCCTGGAGTAATCATAGTTTGACTGGAAGAAAGAGTCCTACTTAACTATACAAAAATGAGGCTGCATTAATTGGGAAATACGTTGCGTCATCGTGACGTGGTATGCTTCCTTGTCACAACGTTGTCCCTGCTTTGGTTCTGGTTCCGTCAAGTGCATGCAAAGTGTTCGAAAATGCGAGGCACACTCCACAAATCTCCACATTGACTTGTATTTAACATGCCTTCTTTGCCAAGCCCCGTATGGGCCTAACTTAATATTTGTAAGATATTGACCAAGTCCAAGCAATGCTCGAACTTAGAAACTGAAAGACTATTAGTCATCATATAAGTTAGATTATCCTCTATGTTAATCTTATGAATTTGAACATCCCCTTTTTAAACCACCTCTTGAACGTAGTGATACCTGATGTCTATGTGCTTCGTCCTCTCGTGATGCATATGATCCTTAGTGAGATGTATAGCATTTTGGCTATCACAATATATGACAATTGCTCCTTCTTCATTAACCAACTCTTTGAATAGACCTCTCAACCAAATGGCTTCCTTCATAGCTTCAATGATTGACATATATTCTGCTTCTGTAGTAGATAATGCCACTGTAACCTGTAGTGTGGCCTTCCAACTAATAACACAGTTGTTGAAAGTAAACAAATAACCTATGAGAGATCTCCTTTGGTCTAAATCTCTTACATAATCTAAGTCCACATAGCCAACTAGACCCTTTGAAATTCTCTCGAACCTAAAACAAGTATTAGATGTGCCCCTTAAATACCTAAGATTCCACTTAACTATCTGCTAGTGTAACTTGCTGGGTCTAGCCATGTATCTACTCACAGTACTAACAACATGTAAAATATTGGGACGAATGCAGACCATTGCGTCCATCAAACTACTAATTGTATTGGAGTAGGAAACCTTAGACATGTACTTTTCTTCATCCACGGTCTGTGGCGACTTTAAAACCGAAATTTTGAAGTATGCAACTAAGGGAGTACTGACTAACTTTGAATTTTGTATTGCAAATTGCTCAAGGATCTTTTCAATGTACCTCTGTTGTGACAATAACTACTGGGAGCGTCTATCTCTGAAAATTTTCATCCCTAATATTTTCTTGGCTGCACCAAAATCCTTCATATCGAACTTAGAGTTAAGCATGGTTTTTAACAGATCAATTCCAGATGAATTCTTAGCTGCAATCAACATAAAGTAACAAATATAAAATCGATCCATCATTTAAGCGATGCAAATACACACAATTGTCATACTTACTTAGAACAAAACCAATGTTTAACATGATAGAATCAAATTTCTTATACCACTGCCAAGAAGACTACTTTAAGCCGTAAAATGCTTAACAATGATTTTAGTGAAAGGCAAACATGATCCTCCTTGCCTTCATGTTACTGCATATAAATATCCTATTCCAGATCACCGTGAAGGAACGTAGTTTTCACACCTAACTGCTCTAACTCAAGGTTGTATAATGCAATAAGGGCAAGTAATGCCCGAATGGACGTATATTTTGTTGGAAAAAATACGGTTTAAAAAATGGTTTTCTTGAACAATGAAAAATTAAAATTTTAAAAATCGACTTGGTTTGTGATATTTATAACAATAAACCTTAATGAATTCGTACCTGTGTTTTTGGATAAGAGGATCCTTGATGTTTTCCATCTTTCAACCAAATGATCTTCTCTACTATTCTCGTACCATGAACTACTTCGACTGTAGGCTTGAACCAATTGAATTGAAACACAGAACTAAAAAAAAAGTTCTCTCCTTTTGGGGTGAAAATGAAAAATCTCTCTTCTTTAATAGAAACTGGTAAAATTGTTATTCCAGAAAAATATATGTAATAGTTGAGAATAAATTCACTTTAATTTTTGGCACAATAACAATTTCTCAAAGTTGTATTAATAGCTTTACTAGTGTCATATATTTATAGGAAGAGAAGGTAGAACCATTATTGTAATATCCCGGGTTAGGGGCTATTTCTGTTATTGCATTGTTTGCATGTGTTTGGTCTGCAATATTGTTGTTCTTGATGATTTGAGGGCTTGAGTGTAAGCCTAGTGTAAGCCTGAGTGGTAGGAAAAATTTTAGTTTTTAGGCTTAGGTGAGAGGAGCTGAAGGAGCTGGGGTTTATAAGTATTCTTTGGTGAATTTTAGCATAAGAAATGAGCTGGTGGAGTGGCAGGATAGGCGCCACTTGAGGCTTGTGGGTGTGACGCCACTGGCAAGGAGGAGGTCCTGTGTTCAAGCTGCAGAATGCCCACATTTTGCTTCCATTTTGACGGCATGGAGGGGAGAAGTTGTAGGCAGTTCAAACTCTGCCATAGACCAAGTCAAATAATTTGAATGGTGGGTGGAGAGTGAATTTAGGAGCGAGACTTGTTCAAAGTGATTTGAATGGGTGGTTGTGAGTGTTTGGAGAGTGGTGGCCGAATGTTGGAGAGCTTTTGGGGGTGAGTGGACGGTTTTGGTAAGTAGGGAGTGGGAGTGTCGAATTTCATTTGGCAATTTTGTGCATTTTCGGTCAAAAACAATTGGTAAGCCAAATTCTGCTTTAGTCAAAAAGCTAGCCGAAATTTCAAGTGTATTTCTTCATTTTTTCTCCTTAACCTAAAAGTCCAAGCATCTTCTTGCCGAAAAATTGCTTTGCTTCTCTTGATTGGTGTGTGGCCGAATGTTTTTTCCCATTTCTTCTTCTATCTTCATTCGTGTAAACTGAAAGCACCCTCCCTCTATTCATCTTTTATTTTCTTTCTTTTTCAAAACTCCTTAGCCGATTGTCTCCATTTGTTTCTTCCCATTTCTCTTAAACTGAAACCCCCTCAACTTGTCCCTTCAAACCTCTTTTTTCTTCTCTCAAACCCCATTGCCGTAGCTTCTATTTCTTCTCACCTCTACTGTCCCTTTCTTTCCACTCAAGCCGTACATAAGCGTGTTAAACACCTTGGCCGAATTCTTTTTTCTTCTTATTTAAGTGTTGGCCGAATCTCTCCTCTCTCCTAGTGGTTTTCTTGTGGCCGAATTTTGGTGTGGTGTTGGTTCTCATCTGGTGTTTTGTAATCGTTGAAGAAGGTGAGTTTTTGGCCGAAAGGCTATCCCTTTCCTCCCTTGTTCTTTGTTGATTTCGATTTGGATAAATGCCGATTTTGGGTATTGGTTGAAGGGGGGTTAATCTTTTGTGTTGAATTGATTTCAGTAGAGAGCCTTTGGATTTTGGTGGCAATCAAATGAAGCAGTCATCATTGGTTGATCGTTTGGTAAGAGTGGTAAGAGTGGGTTCTTTTAGTTTATTAGTTTAGTTTTCATTACACCAAGTCTTCAAAGGATTAACCGTTTTCTTGTTAGGGTGTGGCCGTTTGACTAAGGAATCATTGTGTGGTTCGGGTTTTGGTAGGAAACCAAACCAAAGGTAAGGTAAGGGTTCAAACGCTAACCCCTTTGGTTTAATGGTTTTGGCCGAATGGTCTAGGTGCTAATTTCGTGTTTGGTCGATTTTAGGAGCAAGGTAATCGAGGGATTTAAATCGGTTCTTTGGGATTAAGCTTGCGTTTTAGCAGGTGTGTAAGCTAACACACTTTTTACTTAGTAATATGTTTAATAAACCTGACTGCCTTTGTAATACCAAAACGGTATGATGACTGATATGATACCCGATGGGGTATGTGCACGGATTCGGGTAAGTCCGTTTCATTACGTGATCTGTAGTGATATACGATATCATGATTTATGGTGTATGTATTATGAGATGCCATATTAAGCATGTGAGCATGATTGCATGAGTTGCACGATTTGCATTAGTATGATATGTTATTGGGTGATATGAGAGGAGGGGGAATATGATATCCGTGTCTTTGGGACACCAGAGGTTTGGCACCTCCAGTGGTTTGGTACCACAGATTGATTATTGTGACTTTGGGTCACCAGAGGTTTGGCACCTCCGCGTCTCGTCCCAGTGGCTTAGCACCACAGTGGGTTGGCCCCACGGTTGATTTTACGGGATTGACGCTAGTGATTTGGTATCACACGATGGGTTGGCCCCATCATTTGATTCGTGACTACGGTCACTAGTGATTTGGTATCACACTTGTGTCTTTGGGACACCAGAGGTTTGGCACCTCATAGCGACTCATCCCTGTGGTTTAACACCACCGTGGGTTGGCCCCACTTTTGAGATACGGATCGCCGCCGGTGATTTGGTATCACACATGGGTTGGCCCTACGATGGATTATTCGTGACTTTGGGTCACCAAAGGTTTGGCACCACATTGATGGATATCGTGACTTTGGGTCACCATTGGTTTGGCACCACCAAAGGTTTGGTACCACACGGGGTAGAAAAGGTGTTACGGTTGGTTAGGATCGGTGCATTAATTGTGTTGCTTTGTTATGATGTGTGTTAGTATGTTGCATATACCGGGGATTTATGCATCGAGTCTTGACTCACCTTCTCCTTATCATTTCAGTGACACTTAGATCGCGGACACGAGCCGGTGGACTCGAGGTGCCCATGCCATGAATAAAAGTCTGATTTGCAATCGATTTTAAACTTGGTACTTTGCTTTATTTATTTTTCATTTGGATTTGTTGGGTTTGTAAAAGGCCTCTTTAAAATTATTCTTTGGTTGATTATATGCTTAAACTTGATTTCAAACATGTCTTAACAAACTATTGGGTTAGAACTGGCTAAAATTTTGGAAAAATAAGAATAAGGTTTTCAAATCACAAAGCGAGATGTTTTAAACTTTACCATCGGGTATCACGTTGTAATTTAAAACGAATGTAACTCAAATGTGTTTTCAAACCTGGGAATAGTTTCTTACTAAGTCAAAAAGAATAAAAAGGATGTTTAAATCAACACAAAGGAATTACTCAGATTTCCAAATGTGACAAATTTGTTTTACTTAAATGTATAGTTAAGTTTTCAAAAATTCCCGGGTTCTCAAGTACACTATCGTTTTTTAAACAATCATGCTTAAGTTTTCTACAAGAACAAAACATACAAAAGAGTTTTCATTAGACTTTTAACCGGAAACCTAAACCTTTCAAACACATTTTCCCTGTAACATACCAGATTCGATCGTGGTGTATTGACCGGGTTTGGGGTGTTATAATTATGGTATCAGAGCTAAGTTCAAAGGCTCGGCTGTGGACCGGAGGCCCAAAATATTTTAAAAGATTGTTTTTAAGTGTTTTGGTTTTAAAGAATATGGTTTGAAAGGCATGGCACCGAGACTTCGGCACCAATCCACCCAGGTAAGTACCCCTTACTATTGCTTGTGATTTTGATGTTGATGAAATGTGATTGGATGACTAGTAATAGTGGATTACTTTAGAAACTGAAATCAATAGGACTCTGTGGACTTGCGAAAACAAAACTTCTTTAAGAAGCAATATTCATAAGACTTTGCTTTTAAACAGTGGAATAATTACTGATGCATAAAATTCTTTAAATCAGACAAGTAGAGATCTTAGTCATGAGCGCTAGAGGTGGACATGGTCGTTGACGTGGTCGAGGTAAGATGACAGTTTCTGAACCCGTAAGATCTGGTCAGGGGTCGGAGAATGAGATACCGGTACCGCCACCAGCTGGAGGTGGTGAGTTTCAAGAACAGACTGGGGACGACGCAGTGTCGCAGGCGATGCTGCGAGTTCTGGAAAGGGTAGTGGGAGTAGGAGGAGGCGCAGGAGCTCAGAAATCTGTGCCTGAACGACTCCGAGCAAACGGGGCTGAGGTATTCTGAGGTGTGTCCGGTGTGGCTCCCAGCACTGCAGAGTATTGGCTAGAAGCGACGGAGCGGATCATGGACGATCTGGACCTGACTGCTGAAGAAAAGTTAAAGGGGATAGTATCGCTTTTTCGAGATGAGTCATACCAGTGGTGGCTCACGATTCGGACAATCTCGCAATTGAAGATCTTACTTGGGATTATTTTAAGGTCGCATATCGTAAAAAAGTACATTGGAGCTAGCTACATCAATGATCAACGAAAGGCATTTCGAGGTCGGGTATGCGGGAGTAAGTCCGTGGTTTGAGTACGAGGCGTAGTTCTTGAGGTCGAGTCGATATGCTAGGGGTATGGTGGCTACCGAACACGAGAGGTGTGTTCGCTTCGAGGATGGTCCGAGAGATGAATTAAGGTTGCTGATTGCTCCACGCCAGGAGCGTGAGTTCATTGTCTGGTTGAGAAGGCTAAGGTAGCCAAGGGGTTAAAGAGTCCGTGAGGCGTAACTTGATAGGAACAGCAAAAGCGGAGTTTTGGATCTTCTGGGTCGTCAGGAAATCCTCAGAAAAGGGCTAGACAGAGTGGGCCGAATCAATCTGGTAGGGTCATTGCTTCTAATCAGGGACCGCCACAGTGTAATCGTTGTGGGAAAGCTCATTGGGAAGGATGCTGGACCGGTGGAAAATGGTGCTTTGAGTGTGGCTCTCTGGATCACCGTGTGAGGGACTGTCCACGTAAGTTGGCTAGGATGCAGTCCGAGAGTCAGGGCCGTACTCAGTTCAGGAATAATGGACCGCCACCGCAGAGGGGCCGTGGTAATGGTAGAGGAGGTAATGGTTCGGTCAATGTGGAGCACCGGCAGCAGTGTGCAGTAGTTCGGAGGCCGAATGACTGGCTAGTGTATACAGCGAGGCGCCGAGAGGAGGGCAACGCACCGGATGTCATAACCGGTACGTTCTTAATCTTTGGTTCTCCATTTACTGCTTTGATTGATGTGGGTTCAACGCATTCATATGTTACAAGTAGCATAGTGAAGACCATGGATTTAGACTCTGAGATATCTTCTAGGCAGATGACTGTAATTAGCCCTCCGGGTCATTCTGTAGTTGTAGATAAGTCGATAGAGATGTACCTCTAGAACTCTGGGGGTAGTGTTTGTGGTCGATCCGATGGAACCGCCGTTTGGGGAGTTCGATCTGATTCTTGGGATGGACTGGTTGGTTAAGTACCAGGCGAAGTTGGATTGCGCGGCTAAGCGCATGGTTCCAAAGACGTCGGAGGGTGATGAAGTGGTCATGATAGGTAATAGGAGGGATTACCTATCCAATGTGGTATCTACTCACGAAGGTGAGAAGATGGTCGAAAGTACGTGAAGCATATGTGGTTCATGTGTATGCCTTGGAGGCTAAAGAGTCTCTTTGTTGAGAAGGTTCTGGACGCTTAGGAATTTATGATGTGTTTCTGAGGAGCTTCGTGTTTGCCACCGGATCGTGAGGTAGAGTTCGGATAGATTTGTTACCCTAATCGCGCCGGTGTCTATTGCTCCGTATAGGATGGCGCCAAAGGAGTTAGTGGAGCTTAAGGCTCGATCTAGGAGTTGTTGGATCGAGGTTTTATCGTGCCAAGTGTTTCACCTTAGGGAGCTTTGTACTTTTGTTAATAAGAAAGACGGTACTATGCGGATGTGTATAGACTACATCACCGTTGAATAAGTCGACGATCAAAACAAGTATCCGCCGCCACGGATAGATGACTTGTTTGATCACCGAAGGTGCATCGGTATTCTTAAAGATCGATTTAAGGTCCGGTATCACCGCTTAAAGGTGAAAGAGGCGGATATCCGCAAGACGGCGCTTGCAGACTCGGTATGGGCACTATGAATTTCGTAATGCCGCTTTGGGTTGACTAATGCTACGGCAAAGATTTATGGATATGATGAATAGGGTGTTCCAAAGAACATTTGGATCGGTTAAATCGTGGTTTTTATTGACGACATCTTGGTGTATTCAAGAACTGAGGAGGAGCATGATGCGCTTTTGCGGGTGGTATTACAGATTTTGAGGGAGAAACAGTTGTATGCAAAGTTTAGTAAATGCGAGTTCTGGCTTAGAGAGGTGACTTTCTTGGGTCATGTAGTGTCGGCTGAGGGGATTAGAGTGGATCCTCGAAAGATTGAGACAGTTTTGGATTGGAAGCCGCCTAAGTCAAGAGTCGAGATTCGAGTTTTCCGGCTTGGCAAGATACTCATCAAGATTTGTCAAGGATTTTCGTTGATCGCAAGACCGATGACCTAATTGTTAAGAAAAGGGTTCCGCTCATTTGACCGAGAAGCGCAGGAGAGTTTTGACAAGTTGAAGAAGATTTTGACCAAGCTCGGTTCTAATTCAACCCGAGGTAGGAAAGGAATTCACAGATATATTGCGATGCATCACATACGTGTTTGGGTTGTGTCTTGATGCAGAAGGAAGGTTGTGGCTTACGATCTCGGCAATGAGGCCACATGAGGTCAATTATCCGACGATGATCCGGAGTTAGCGGTGTAGTCTTCGCTTTGAAGATTTGGAGGCATTACTTGTACGGAGAGAGATCGATAGTCTACACAGATCACAAGAGTCCAAGTACCTTTTGACTCGTAGGATTTGAATCGAGGCGTAGAGATGGATTGAGTTGCTAAAAGACTACGACTGTTTGATTGAGTATCATCCGGGCAAGGCTAATGTGGTGGCAGACGCTTTGAGCCGTAAGGTTGTTGCAGACTTAAGAGCGATGTTTTCCCATTTGAGTTTGTACGACGACGAAAGTATTCTGGCAGAGCTGCAGGTTAAGCCTACTTGGGTTGAGCAGATCAAGGAAAAACAGTTAATGGATGAGGTTTTGAGTGCGCAGAGGTCACAAGTGCAGAATGGTGGTTTGGAGGGTTACAGTTTGTCTAGTGATGGAGTGTTGTGTTTTCAGGGGAGAGCTTGTATGCCGAGGGATATTGAATTAAGGCAGAAGATTCTTCAGGACGCACATAGCGACCCTACGCTATGCATCCCGGAGGCGAAGATGTATCGGGATCTAAAAGAGCGCTTTGGTGGCCGGTCGAAGAGGGAAGTGACGAGTTTGTAGGAAGTGTCCGACATGTCGGCAGGTCAAGGTGAACATTAGATGCCGTCGTGGTTGCTTCACCAAAGGAAGATTCCACAGTGGAGTGGGAAAGGATAACTATGGATTTCGTCACGGATTACCTCTTACGCCTAGTAAGAAGGATTCGATTTGGTAATTGTGGATCGTCGACTAAATCACTCACTTCATTCCAAAGGAGGGTGGATTACTCACTTGAGAGGTTAGCGAAGTCAGATGTGTCGAGATAGTGAGGTCGCACGGTGTGCCAAGATCGATCATCTCAACAGGATCCCAGATTTACGTCGAGGTTCTGGAAAGCGTTGCATCAGGCTATGGGTACACGGTTGGACTTCAGCACGGCATTTCACCCGCAGTCTAACGGGCAGTCGGAAAGGGTTATTCAGATCTTAGAGGATATGCTGAGAGGTTGTGTTCTGGACTTCAGAGGTAATTGGGAGGAGTTTCTGCCATTGGCTGAGTTCGCCTACAACAACAGTTACCAAGCAAGCATCAAAATGGCACCATATGAGGCGTTGTATGGTAGGAAGTGTCACTCACCTACTTGTTGGACGGAGTTGGGTGAACGTCAGTTGTTGGGACCAGAGTTGGTTGCTGAGACCGAAGACAAGGTTAAGTTGATTCAGGCTCGGTTGAAGGAAGCTTCAGACAGGCAGAAGTCTTACGCTGATCTCAAGCGTAGAGATATAGATTTTGCTGTAGGGGATCAGGTTTTTCTGAAGGTCTCGCCATGGAAGAAAGTGTTGAGGTTCGGAAGAAAAGGCAAGTTAAGTCCGAGGTTTATTAGGCCGTATAAGGTACTGAGACGAGTGGGACCGGTAGCGTATCAGCTTGAGTTGCCAGCAGAGCTAAGTCAGATTCACGACGTATTCCACGTTTCGATGCTTAGGCGATATCGTTCAGATCCATCGCACGTGATAGCAGTGGAAGAGATCGAGGTAAATCCAGATTTGACCATGGAGGAAGAACTTGTGCAGATTCTAGATCGGGATGTGAAGGTTCTATAATAGCCCAAATTTCAGTTATATTAGAAATAGTGGTTCGAGACCATCAAATCTGACAAATGAACTCATAGATTGTATTATTTAATATTTACAAGCCAAATGTAGCTTTTAAAAGATTTTTGAAATAGTAAATTGTGTTTTATAAAGATTTATTTGGTCAAGAAATCGAGAAAAAGGGGTATCGAGATCTCGGTGTTATAAACCGAGTCAAAAATATTTTATGAATATTTACAGAATGTCAATAAAGTGGTTTAAAAATTTCGTTAGGAAATTTTGACGTTGGGTGGTTAATAAAATAAAAGGACTAAATTGAAAAAGGTGTAAAAGTTGCTAGAAGGATTAAATAGCTTAATTGTCAAATGTGGAAGGACCTAAAGTGAAAATAAGCCCAAAGGAGATATTTTGGGCGGCAATAGCTGAGAAAAATCAGGAAATGGCTGAAATAAGGGTAAAATTGGAAAATTGTCAAAATTAGTTAAATAAATATGGGACCAAATTGAATATCTAGAATTCTCTTCATTTCTCTTCATTTTCATCAGCTGAAAAATAGTCATGGAAGAGGGTTCAAGCTGGTTTTCATACTCTGGCTTCATGTAAGTTTAATTCTTGCTTTCTCCTTGAAATTTCTATGTTTTGAACTTTTACAATTGGGTCCAACTTAGTATGTCATTAGTTTTTGATTCTATGGCAAATTTTAAAGTTTCTATGGATGAGTGCTGGAATAATATGATGAATAAATATAGAATTGAAGCTTTAATTTTGATATATGGTGATTTTATCAAGTAAAATTGATGGAAATTGGTTTTAGGACCTAATTGTGAAAGAGTTGAAATTAAGGCCTAATGTTAAAATTCTGATTTTCAAAGGTTATGAAGTAGTTTAAAATGATAGAGAAAAGTATTAAATGAGAAAATTAGCCCAATTGAGGGGTTAATTGAGCAAGGACTGAATTGTATGAATTGTGGAATTTGGGACAAAATAGAAATCAACATGTTACACTAAAGCAGTTTTGGACAGCAGCAATTGTCTACCTTTGAAAAATCACCAAAAATGATATAAATTGAATTAGAAGTTGAGTAAGATATAGAATTAAAGCTTGTTGAGTCTGTTTTCATATAAAAGAAACAGTGCAAGTAAAGGAAGTCTACATTTTAAGATATTTAAATTTTAGTAAGACTGGTTTAGAATAACTTCGTGAGCCCCTGTTCTTACTTTAGAAATTCACTAAAAATTGTACAAAAAGAATTATGCATTATAATTTATATGTCTGTATTCCTTAATGAGCCTATTTTCATTAGAAATAATCGGAAACACTATATGAAAATTGTATTATGAGATAATTGATTTTTAGTGAAGAGAGGTCAGAGCAGTAGGACTGTGTAACAGGGGAGAACTTAACTAATAAACTGTACTAATTGGCCATACAAAAAATTTTGTAAATATTATGGTAAGAAGATATATGAGTCTAGTTTCAAATAAAATTTACGGATCTTAATTTGGAGTTCTGTATCTCAAGATAAAAATAATTTAGTGACTATGACACGGATGGACAGCTTGAATATTCACATAAGTAAATAGTGAAAATAATAGATAATGTTACTTACAAGTGTGTTGTTTATACTAAGGATGTGGATGGAAAGGAGGAGGAGGAAAAATAATAAATGAATGACTTGTGTATAAATTGATCACATGCTCGATTATAATTGATAAACGTTGAGGTAGAAATGATATAATGTTTTATTTCAAATATTTATTATGAAACTGAGATTATCGTTATGGTATAAAAATCGAATTGTAAGTTCATGTAACTTGAATTATATCCTTAAATGCTTGAAATGTATGTTATTGATATGAATATAATTTGAATGTTCATTGTATGAAAGTTGACGAAACATTGATATATTTGATAAAAAGTGGAAGAAATCCCGGTTGAATGAAAGGGAAATTTGATGGATCTCTGAAAAGGAATTGACGGTAAAAAGGATCTAGCTCGGACGGGTGATCCTATCCCGATATAGCCCTCCCGAAGAATATGTGTGAAAAGGATCTAGCCCGGACGGGTGATCCTGATATAGCCCTCCCGAAGAATATGTGGAAAATGGATTTAGCCCGGACGGGTAATCCCGACAATACTCTATGAGTTTATATTACAGGGGATTTAGCTCGACCGGTAATCCTTTTGTAAGGATGAGGTTCATGGGAGTGTGCTCTCTTCTGTGGGATTTAGCTCGGACCGTAATCCACTGTAAGGATGAGGTTCATGGAGTGCTCTCTCGAAATGGAAATGTGCCCACATGAACATGAATTGACGGACTTGGATTTGTACACTAAAGTGTACCTCTGAAAATTCATCGAAAATTCCAAGAAATTCAACGGATAAATATGGAAAAATATTAAGGAATAAAAATCATGATATATATATTATGTGATATAAGGAAATACGAGTTGATGAGACATGAACGTAGAACTTGGTTGATGAATGAGTTCATTTGTGATTATATATTTGTACATCCTTGAGTCTATTATCTGTATGAATTGGTATTCCAAATGAGTTAATGAGAAGAGTTCTAATATAAAATAATCTTAATTCTAAATGAAATATTATGAAAACGTATTTGAAATACATTGGTATGTCTTGTATATGTTATTTGAGTTCATAATGTGTAAAGTAAAGTATGTGGAAATATGAGATGATGATACCTGTACATGGAATTTATTGGTGGATACGTACATCCAAATTTATATGATAGATTGTAGTGAACATTGAAATTGGGCTCAATAAGTGATTTGTCACTTTAAATTGTGATTAGCGTGAAGGGTTAGTGAATTTCATGTTTATGAATTGTTACATGTATTTGTCAAAATATGAAGAAATGATGGTAATTGATACATGGAAATATGAGACTATACATATAAAAACATGGAATATGTTTGATAAATGTGTTCATTCATAATTATAGAATTGTGCATCTCTAGTGCACTATATGTGTAAAGATGATGTTTCAAATGATTTGATAAGTAAAACTCAAATATGAAGTAGTTTGAAACCAAGATAATTTGTTATAAAATATATATGAAATACAGAGGTGTAATCATATATGTTATATGAATACATAGTGTGAAAAAGTATAAGTACAAGAGAAATTTAATGAGAATTGAGCTCATATACATTTCTTGTTATTTATATGAAGTGTATGACTAACAAATGGTATTAAGTATAAGGCTCAGTTGAATATCTTAAATTGGTTTTTGTATGTATTAAATGTGGGTGAAGAATAAGGATCAAATGAGTGAGAAATATGGCTTGAAAAATAGCTTAATTTGTGAAAATTAACTTTACCCCACGGCCTAGCAACACGGGCGTGTACTAAAGCCGTGTGACTCAAGTTCCTTCATAGACGCAAGTCAAAGAGTTATACGGCCCAGAGGCACGGCCATGTGAGCCACACGGGCGCGGGAGCTTTGTAAATGAGATAAACTTAGGGATTTTGCAAAAAATTTCATACGATTCTGATTCAATCCCGACCCAATCCCAATGCATGATTTGGACTCCAAGGGTCTGTTAAAGGAAACTTCTATAATCAATTTTGATATTTGAGCGATAAATGGTTTAAATCATCTGTAAGTGTTCCGTACTCCTCGGTAATGCCTCCTACCCTGTCCCGACATCGAATACGGGTAAGAGGTGTTACATTTAGTGGTATCAGAGCTATGGTTTAGTCGATTCTCGGACTAACATAGCGTGTACAAGAGTCTAGCTATACATACCGTATGTGAACTGTGATAGTGTGACATCTCCCGACTCTAACGAAATTGTTTTGTTAAGACAGAGATAACTTCTAACCGAGCTATTGTCGATAATGCTAAAAATGGTATTGAGATGATTGAATTGTTCTTACGATGTATTGAAATGTGGAAAGGTATGAATAGAAGTTCATGATAAGCACGTGTTAATGTGCTTAATGAGATAACCATATGTTGGGAAATGTGGAAAAGTGAAATGAAACAGAAGTCTTTATTGTGATAAGCTCGTTCATGTATGTTAGTATTCATATGATATTATGTGTCTAACATGCTTGATTAAGTGAGTGTTATGAGTAAATTTACTCAAAATTCATGGAATGTATGTTTAAGTACTCTTGTTTGAATAAGATAATCGAAAAGTTCGTGTAACATGACTAACTATGAAAATTTGCATAGAGTGAATTATGTGATTATGATGATGTCACATTGATGATGAATGCTAAGTCATATATGTGTATTTATGAGAGTCAAGTTAGAGGCTTTATGACCTCACCCCCTTACTAATATTGCTTTATGATGAAAGTTCGCGAGAATTATGTTGAATAAGTTCATAAGTGAGAAACTAAAGAGTCCAATGGTGGAAAAAAAAAGAGAGAGAGTTGAGTATAGTGCGACAAATGAACTCATTTTTAAAAAGAAATATCAGATTATTTTAAAGATTACACAGATTATACAATGTCACGGATAAAGAAGAAGCTAGTCTCGACTATTCGACTCAATTGAGTATGAAGTTTAAAGTATGAGTTGCTGATATTCTTCTCGAATTTGTTTTAGTTGGTGAATGGAATGATGCGGGAAACATGATGATAGAATTAGTTAGAGAAATAATAATTGAGTAGTAAAGATGTCTGTGTGTGATATTTATAGTTGAGATGAATATGATGATTTTTCTGGGTATTCTATATATATTCTTTTATCCTTAGAGATATGTGTGTGATTGTTCAGCTCTGATGGAGTTCTTATGTTATGAAAATGCTAACTAACTATGATGTTAGACGAAAGCCCTATTGGTCGGGTCGATTTATGATCGGTATTTCTTTATCTATTCGGAATTCTATTTTATTATGTTGGAATAAAGTCGATGGTAAAAATTTATGTTGGACTATTCTTCCGTTCTTATTGGATATTATTCTGTTATATATATATATAAATATTTGGAAATATATTATCTCTGTTATGATGGAAGTCCAAAGTTGGTAAGCAGTGTTTTTCTTCTGACCTTCTCTGAGGAATCATCAGTATCTTTATTATTTTTTATGAGTTATGTTCTCGGATTTACGTATGGTATTGTATCTTGAATTTCCTTATCTTGGTTTTCCTATCATTCATACTTCGTAAATTATTAATCATGGCTTATCTTTAAAGTGTGTTGTTCAGTTTGTGATAACTATGTCTGTTATGATTATGCTTTTGGTTTGATCATAGAAACGTGGTGATTTTGGTATCTGGATTTCTCTAAATTTTGTGTAAGGAATTGACATCGGAAAAGGTATAAGTAGTGAAAAATATTTGAACCTTTCCACCAAAGGAATTTTCGAGGACGAAAATTCTTAAAGAGGGGGAGAGTTGTAATAGCCCAAATTTCAGTTATATTAGAAATAGTGGTTCGAGACCATCAAATCTGACAAATGAACTCATAGATTGTATTATTTAATATTTACAAGCCAAATGTAGCTTTTAAAAGATTTTTGAAATAGTAAATTGTGTTATATAAAGATTTATTTGGTCAAGAAATTGAGAAAAAGGGGTATCGAGATCTCGGTGTTATAAATCGAGTCAAAAATATTTTTATGAATATTTACAGAATGTCAATAAAGTGGTTTAAAAATTTCGTTAGGAAATTTTGACGTTTGGGTGGTTAATAAAATAAAAAGGACTAAATTGAAAAAGGTGTAAAAGTTGCTAGAAGGATTAAATAGCTTAATTGTCAAATGTGGAAGGACCTAAAGTGAAAATAAGCCCAAAGGAGATATTTTGGGCGGCAATAGCTGAGAAAAATCAGGAAATGGCTGAAATAAGGGTAAAATTGGAAAATTGTCAAAATTAGTTAAATAAATATGAGACCAAATTGAATATCTAGAATTCTCTTCATTTCTCTTCATTTTCATCAGCTGAAAAATAGTCATGGAAGAGGGTTCAAGCTGGTTTTCATACTCTGGCTTCATGTAAGTTTAATTCTTGCTTTCTCCTTGAAATTTCTATGTTTTGAACTTTTACAATTGGGTCCAACTTAGTATGTCATTAGTTTTTGATTCTATGGCAAATTTTAAAGTTTCTATGGATAAGTGCTGGAATAATATGATGAATAAATATAGAATTGAAGCTTTAATTTTGATATATGGTGATTTTATCAAGTAAAATTGATGGAAATTGGTTTTAGGACCTAATTGTGAAAGAGTTGAAATTAAGGCCTAATGTTAAAATTCTGATTTTCAAAGGTTATGAAGTAGTTTAAAATGATAGAGAAAAGTATTAAATGAGAAAATTAGCCCAATTGAGGGGTTAATTGAGCAAGGACTGAATTGTATGAATTGTGGAATTTGGGACAAAATAGAAATCAACATGTTACACTAAAGCAGTTTTGGACAGCAGCAGTTGTCTAACTTTGAAAAATCACCAAAAATGGTATAAATTGAATTAGAAATTTAGTGAGATATAGAATTAAAGCTTGTTGAGTCTATTTTCATATAAAAGAAACAGTGCAAGCAAAGGAAGTCTACATTTTAAGATATTTAAATTTTAGTAAGACTGGTTTAGAATAACTTCGTGAGCCCCTGTTCTTACTTTAGAAATTCACTAAAAATTGTACAAAAAGAATTATGCATTATAATTTATATGTCTGTATTCCTTAATGAGCCTATTTTCATTAGAAATAATCAGAAACACTATATAAAAATTGTATTATGAGATAATTGATTTTTAGTGAAGAGAGGTCAGAGCAGTAGGACTGTGTAACAGGGGAGAACTTAACTAATAAACTGTACTAATTGGCCATACGAAAAATTTTGTAAATATTATGGTAAGAAGATATATGAGTCTAGTTTCAAATAAAATTTACGGATCTTAATTTGGAGTTCTGTATCTCAAGATAAAAATAATTTAGTGACTATGACACGGATGGACAGCTTGAATATTCACATAAGTAAATAGTGAAAATAATAGATAATGTTACTTACAAGTGTGTTGTTTATACTAAGGATGTGGATGGAAAGGAGGAGAAGGAAAATAATAAATGAATGACTTGTGTATAAATTGATCACATGCTCGATTATAATTGATAAACGTTGAGGTAGAAATGATATAATGTTTTATTTCAAATATTTATTATGAAACTGAGATTATCGTTATGGTATAAAAATCGAATTGTAAGTTCATGTAACTTGAATTATATCTTTAAATGCTTGAAATGTATGTTATTGATATGAATATAATTTGAATGTTCATTGTATGAAAGTTGATGAAACATTGATATATTTGATAAAAGTGGAAGAAATCCCATTGAATGAAAGGGAAATTGATGGATCTCTCGAAAAGGAATTGACGGTAAAAGGATCTAGCCCTGACGGGTGATCCTATCCCGATATAGCCCTCCCAAGAATATGTGTGAAAAGGATCTAGCCCGGACGGGTGATCCTGATATAGCCCTCCCGAAGAATATGTGGAAAATGGATTTAGCCCGGACGGGTAATCCCGACAATACTCTATGAGTTTATATTACAGGGGATTTAGCCTGGACTGGTAATCCCGCTGTAAGGATGAGGTTCATGGAGTGTGCTCTCTTCTGAGGATTTAGCCTGGACTGGTAATCCCGCTGTAAGGATGAGGTTCGCGGGAGTGTGCTCTCTGAAATGGAAATGTGCCCACATGAACATGAATTGACGGACTTGGATTTGTACACTAAAGTGTACCTCTGAAAATCCATCGAAAATTCCAAGAAATTCAACGGGATAAATATGGAAAAATATTAAGGGAATAAAAATCATGATATAAATATTATGTGATATAAGGAAATACGAGTTGATGAGACATGAACGTAGAACTTGGTTGACGAATGAGTTCATTTGTGATTATATATTTGTACATCCTTGAGTCTATTATCTGTATGAATTGGTATTCCAAATGAGTTAATGAGAAGAGTTCTAATATGAAATAATCTTAATTCTAAATGAAATATTATGAAAACGTATTTGAAATACATTGGTATGTCTTGTATATGTTATTTGAGTTCATAATGTGTAAAGTAATGTATGTGGAAATATGAGATGATGATACTGTACATGGAATTTATTGGTGGATACGTACATCCAAATTTATATGATAGATTGTAGTGAACATTGAAATTGGGCTCAATAAGTGATTTGTCACTTTAAATTGTGATTAGCGTGAAGGGTTAGTGAATTTCATGTTTATGAATTGTTACATGTATTTGTCAAAATACTGAAGAAATGATGGTAATTGATACATGGAAATATGAGACTATACATATAAAAACATGGAATATGTTTGATAAATGTGTTCATTCATAATTATAGAATTGTGCATCTCTAGTGCACTATATGTGTAAAGATGATGTTTCAAATGATTTGATAAGTAAAACTCAAATATGAAGTAGTTTGAAACCAAGATAATTTGTTATAAAAATATATATGAAATACAGAGGTGTAATTGTTATATGTTATATGAATACATAGTGTGAAAAGTATAAGTACAAGAGAAATTTAATGAGAATTGAGCCCATATACATTTCTTGTTATTTATATGAAGTGTATGACTAACAAATGGTATTAAGTATAAGGCTCAGTTGGAATATCTTAAATTGGTTTTGTATGTATTAAATGTGGGTGAAGAATAAGGATCAAATGAGTGAGAAATATGGCTTGAAAAATAGCTTAATTTGTGAAAATTAACTTTACCCCACGGCCTAGCAACACGGGCGTGTACTAAAGTCGTGTGACTCAAGTTCCTTTATAGACGCAAGTCAAAGAGTTATACGGCCCAGAGGAACGGTCATGTGAGCCACACGGGCGCGGGAGCTTTGTAAATGAGATAAACTTAGGGATTTTGTAAAAAATTTCATACGATTTTGATTCAATCCCGACCCAATCCCAATGCATGATTTGGACTCCAAGGGTCTGTTAAAGGAAACTTTTATAATCAATTTTGATATTTGAGCGATAAATGGTTTAAATCATCTGTAAGTGTTCCGTACTCCTCGGTAATGCCTCCTACCCTGTCCCGGCATCGAATACGGGTAAGGGGTGTTACAGGTTCTGCGTAGGAAGTCTGTGCCTTTGGTAAAGGTACTATGGCGGAATCATGGCATGGAAGAAGCTACGTGGGAACCCGAGGATATGATGAGACAGCAATACCCGCAACTCTTCTGACCAGGTAATTTCGAGGTCGAAATTATTTTTAAGGGGGGTAGAACTGTAATATCCCGGGTTAGGGGCTATTTTTGTTATTGCATTGTTTGCATGTGTTTGGTCTGCAATATTGTTGTTCTTGATGATTTGAGGGCTTGGGTGTAAGCCTAGTGTAAGCCTGAGTGGTAGGAAAAATTTTAGTTTTTAGGCTTAGGTGAGAGGAGCTGAAGGAGCTGGGGTTTATAAGTATTCTTTGGTGAATTTTAGCATAAGAAATGAGCTGGTGGAGTGGCAGGATAGGCGCCACTTGAGGCTTGTGGGTGTGACGCCACTGGCATGGAGGAGGTCCTGTGTTCAAGCTGCAGAATGCCCACATATTGCTTCCATTTTGACGGCATGGAGGGGAGAAGTTGTAGGCAGTTCAAACTCTGCCATAGACCAAGTCAAATAATTTGAATGGTGGGTGGAGAGTGAATTTAGGAGCGAGACTTGTTCAAAGTGATTTGAATGGGTGGTTGTGAGTGTTTGGGGAGTGGTGGCCGAATGTTGGAGAGCTTTTGGGGGTGAGTGGACGGTTTTGGTAAGTGGGGAGTGGGAGTGCCGAATTTCATTTGGCAGTTTTGTGCATTTTCGGTCAAAAACAATTGGTAAGCCAAATTCTCCTTTAGTCAGAAAGCTAGCCGAAATTTCAAGTGTATTTCTTCATTTTTTCTCCTTAACCCGAAAGTCCAAGCATCTTCTTTCCGAAAAATTGCTTTGCTTCTCTTGATTGGTGTGTGGCCGAATGTTCTTTCCCATTTCTTCTTCTATCTTCATTCGTGTAAACCGAAAGCACCCTCCCTCTATTCATCTTTTATTTTCTTTCTTTTCCAAAACTCCTTAGCCGATTGTCTCCATTTGTTTCTTCCCATTTCTCTTAAACCGAAACCCCCTCAACTTATTCCTTCAAACCTCCTTTTTCTTCTCTCAAACCCCATTGCCGTAGCTTCTATTTCTTCTCACCTCTACTCTCCCTTTCTTTCCACTCAAGCCGTACATAAGCGTGTTAAACACCTTGGCCGAATTCTTTTTTCTTTTTATTTAAGTGTTGGCCGAATCTCTCCTCTCTCCTAGTGGTTTTCTTGTGGCCAAATTTTGGTGTGGTGTTGGTTCTCATCTGGTGTTTTGCAATCGTTGAAGAAGGTGAGTTTTTGGTCGAAAGGCTATCCCTTTCCTCCCTTGTTCTTTGTTGATTTCGATTTGGATAAATGTCGATTTTGGGTATTAGTTGAAGGGGGTTAATCTTTTGTGTTGAATTGATTTCAGTAGAGAGCCTTTGGATTTTGGTGGCAATCAAGTGAAGCAGTCATCATTGGTTGATCGTTTGGTAAGAGTGGTAAGAGTGGGTTTTTTTAGTTTATTAGTTTAGTTTTCATTACACCAAGTCTTCAAAGGATTAACTGTTTTCTTGTTAGGGTGTGACCGTTTGACTAAGGAATCATTGTGTGGTTCGGGTTTTGGTAGGAAACCAAACCAAGGGTAAGGTAAGGGTTCAAACGCTAACCCCTTTGGTTTAATGGTTTTGGCCGAATGGTCTAGGTGCTAATTTTGTGTTTGGTCGATTTTAGGAGCAAGGTAATCGAGGGATTTAAACCGGTTCTTTGGGATTAAGCTTGCGTTTTAGCAGGTGTGTAAGCTAACACACTTTTTACTTAGTAATATGTTTAATAAACCTGACTGCCTTTGTAATACCAAAACGGTATGATGACTGATATGATACCCGATTGGGTATGTGCACGGATTCGGGTAAGTCCGTTTTATTACGTGATCTGTAGTGATATACGATATCATGATTTATGGTGTATGTATTATGAGATGCCATATTAAGCATGTGAGCATGATTGCATGAGTTGCACGATTTGCATTAGTATGATATGTTATTGGGTGATATGAGAGGAGGGGGAATATGATATCCGTGTCTTTGGGACACCGGAGGTGTGGCACCTCCAGTGGTTTGGTACCACGATTGATTATTATGACTTTGGGTCACGAGGTTTGGCACCTCCGCGTCTCGTCCCAAAGGCTTAGCACCACAAATGGGTCACCCCACGGTTGATTTTACGGATTGACGCTAGTGATTTGGTATCACACGATGGGTTGGCCCCATCATTTGATTCGTGACTACGATCACCAGTGATTTGGTATCACACTTGTGTCTTTGGGACACCAGAGGTTTGGCACCTCATAGCGACTCATCCCTATGGTTTAACACCACCGTGGTTTGGCCCCACTTTTGAGATACGGGATCGTCGCCAGTGATTTGGTATCACACGTGGGTTGGCCCTACAGATGGATTATTCGTGACTTTGGGTCACCAGTGGTTTGGCACCACATTGATGGATATCATGACTTTGGGTCACCAGTGGTTTGGCACCACCAGTGGCTTGGTACCACACGGGGTAGAAAAGGTGTTACGGTTGGTTAGGATCGGGTGCATTAATTGTGTTGCTTTGTTATGATGTGTGTTAGTATGTTGCATATACCGGGAGGGGGATTTATGCACTGAGTCTTGCGACTCACCTTCTCCCTTATCATTTCAGGTGACACTTAGATCGCGGACACGAGCCGGGTGGACTCGAGGTGCCCATGCCATGAATAAAAGTCTGATTTGCAATCGATTTTAAACTTGGTACTTTGCTTTATTTATTTTTCATTTGGATTTGTTGGGTTTGTAAAAGGCCTCTTTAAAATTATTCTTTGGTTGATTATATGCTTAAACTTGATTTCAAACATGTCTTAACAAACTATTTGGTTAGAACTGGCTAAAATTTTGGAAAAATAAGAATAAGGTTTTCAAATCACAAAGCGAGATGTTTTAAACTTTACCATTGGGTATCACGTTGTAATTTAAAACGAATGTAACTCAAATGCGTTTTCAAACCTAAGAATAGTTTCTTACTAAGTCAAAAAGAAAAAAAAGGATGTTTAAATCAACACAAAGGAATTACTCAGGTTTCCAAATGTGACAAATTTGTTTTACTTAAATGTATAGTTAAGTTTTCAAAAATTCCCGACTATCGCTTTTTAAACAATCATGCTTAAGTTTTCTACAAGAACAAAACATACAAAAGAGTTTTCATCAGACTTTTAACCGGAAACCTAAACCTTTCAAACACATTTTCCCTGTAACATACCAGATTCGGTCGTGGTGTATTGACCGGGTTTGGGGTGTTACAATTATAGAGTTGTAAAGGTTTGTTTTAAATTGAAAAATAATATCATACTTAGATTAGGAAAGGGGTGAACAACCCACTCTTGTATTTCTACTAAAGTTGTTGCCCCTTCATGTTATATGAGGGGTTTTTTGGCCTCTCTCACTTCGAGTCCAATTATGAGTATTTCCTGGGCTTTTTTGACCCAATACTATATAATGTGATTAAGCCCGATTTAATTTTTCTATTTCCCAGAATAAACTTAAATGTTTACATATTAAATAATTTTCCCATCCCAATTTTACTATAGTAAAATTTTGATGATTTTACCCTTCGGTAAAATTTTGAGAAAATTTGTTTAATATGTCATAACTCAACATGTTCACTATGACCAAATAGTTTATTTTCATTTTTGAGCTTCAAAATAGTCTAAAAACATAAACTTATTCTTCCATCATTTTTTAAGTAATCCTATACAAGATTGCAAATTTTCATTTTCATTTCCATTTTTGAAAACTTACGTTCATTTCCAAATGTTTCTATTTCTTCATTTTGGAGAAAACCACAATCATTCTTAAATATTTCCCATTTATATTTTTCCATTCATTCCGTTAATTTTTGTACGAACACACAATTTATTTTTGGTTTCAACAAGCTAGCGGAGGGATCGGTTGGACATATGAAGTTGAGGTTCAAATGATTTATAATTAAGTTCTGGATTTTCACTTATTAATTATAAACTCATTTAGTCACGAAGTTATTCCACTATAGTATCGTGACTGAGCTCTCCCAATAACGTACCATTACAAAAGCAATTATTCAGTGCTGGTCCAATAACCTTGTCATTAGTGTGTTACCCTCATCGGATATCCTTGATCTCTTTAGGATAATATTTTTTCTCCCAATATGATCCTATTTTATCTCGTGATAACCATTACATCTTCCTTCATGAAAAGTTGATCATTATCAAACAATGATCAAGTCATCCATCACAAAGACGAACGACCCATGACCACGTTTATTTTTCATCAACCATGTAATGCCAATGAGAGGATATCATTTACCCATGTTTTGGGCTATGAATTCCACTGTTGTGAATGGCACTAAATACTACACAAAGCGTACACCCAACACACCAACTTTCTATTCATTATCTATTTGAACTCAGGCTTTTACTTACATCAAAGTGTACAAGTCATGCATACATAGTTCGTCATCCACTCAGGATTTAGGTATGTCACACTATGAACGTTACAAATGAATAAATCCATAAATGGATTCAGGATCTATTCTGCTTGGGTCTTTTCCGATGTATTGTCAGTCCAGTAAGCTACATCTATGTCTCTATCTTCTAGGAGTCATCCGCTCCGATGCCCAAAGGCAAGACATCTCTCCAATTGGACTTGATAGACGACATATTAGTCTTTTAATAAGTTTGGTAATTTTTTATTAGACTAAGGATATATTTAGGTTCATCTACTAATACAAGTTGTCTTTATGTACTATGATCCGATGCTGTAATGTTGCTTAGTATTAGTTAAACATTTAGACAACTAATGAGCAACATTTGCTTTTATTTTGCGTTGCATACAAAAATCATGTGAGGACAATAATATAAAGTATATTAATGTAATCAATGAATTTGTTTTCTTAACCAATTTGTTCGGAAAAAATTACAAGTGTGTATTGAAAAAAATACTACACTTGGGGGACCAGATCTAACATGTTTCACAATGGGAGAGAAAATATCGTGGAAGTCAACTCCCTCTATTTGATTATAACCCTTTGCGACCTACCTTAACTTATACTTAGTGTCTCCTAGATCTGACCCTTCTTTCTTTTTGAACACTCACTTACAACTGACTATCCTTTTTTGGTGGGTGGTTTCAAGAGCTGGCAAGACTCGTTCTTTTGCAAGGACTCCATCTCCTCTTCCATAGCCACAAGCCACTTGCTAGAATCAAGGGTCTAAACTACCTTAGAGTAATTCAAAAGATTGAATGAATTAATGCTCTCGACGATGCTTAGAGCATATGCCATTAAATTTCTATGGCAGAACCTTTGCGGTGGTTTGATCTCCTATCTCTTCTTGTCACAAGCTAGCTAATCATTTTTTAGTTGAGATGTAAGAGATACATGTGAATTAGATGGAGTCTCTAATTGATCTAGAGTGAATTCAGTATCCACCTACTGCTCTGGGGAACCTTCAGCCTCATGTAAGTGAAAAAATTTTCACGTTGTCATAACATCTCGAGTTTTCTTATTGCAACGTCGCCCCTGATTTGTCTCACGCTCATGAAAAAATCATCAGGTCATTGTGACATCACCGGCTTCCTCGTCATGACATTCACGCTACACCTTTCCTAAAACACTCTACTTTACTGTGTTGACAAGAATAAGAAACTCCTTTCTTAAGTGAAGCATCGTAGTTTCATCAAAGATAACATCTCTACCAACCATAATTTTCTTAGTTTCTAGGTACCATAATCTAAAACCCTTTACTAGTAGTAAAACCAAGAAATATACCTTTCACTGCCCTAGGTTTAAGCTTTCCTTTGCTAACACGTGCATAAGTAGGACAACCAAATACTTTAAGGTTAGAGTAATTTGGAGGATTACCTGACCATATCTATTCAAGAATCTTTCCATCCAATGCTCAATGTGGTGATCGGTTCCCTGAATAGCTAGCTAGGTTGATGGCTTCTACCCAAAACTCATTTCTTAAGCCTGCGTTGAAAACAATGAACTGGGCTATATCAAGTAAAGTTCTGTTCATCCTTTCTGCGATGCCATTCTACTATGGGGTACGGACAACTGTGTAGTGTCGGTCAATCTCTTACTGCTTGTAATAATTATTAAACTCAGTTGCACAAAACTCGAGTTTGTTATCTACCCTCAATTGCTTTACTAGCTTCTCGACCTACTTCTTTAGTAAAGTCTTCCACTATTGAAAGATCTTGAAAACTTCATTATTGTTTTTAAAAAATAGACCCAAACCTTCCTAGAGTGGTCAACTATAAAATTTAGGAGACACCTGCTACCTCATTTGAAAGTGACTTGAGCTAGACCATTTAAATCAAAATGAATGTAGTCAAGTGTGTCTTTCGTCCTGTGTACTACAAAATCAAAATTGACTTGTGTCTGCTTCCTATAAATGCAGTGCTCGTGAAGTCTAACTTTTCAACTCCTGCACTTGAGAGAAGACCTCTCTTACACAAAATGGTCATACCTTTTCGCTCATATGATCGAGTCACATATGCAACAACCGAGTCAACTCTGTCTATAATAGACGAGGAAATTATCGCAATCCTTTATTAAACCACAGTACAATATATAGACTGCCGATTTTTTGAACTCTCATCAAGGCAAGAGCTCCATGAGATACTTTAATTGTAACACCCCAAACCCGGCCCAAACACTACAACCGGATTTGGTATGTCACTAAGAAAATTTTCGTAAAACCAATAGTGTTGACAGGAAGCCCAAATGTAATTTATATAAAATATGCCCTAATAATCAAAAGCTCAAAACTGAATTACATGTCTTAGTTTTAAAAATAAATAAAAATAAATAATAAAGGCCCATAATAAAACTAAAAGGAAAACTAGTGGCCCATGGCCTTATTACAACGTAGTTTAAATCCATAACATAAAATAATTTAAGAAGAAACTATTAAGTGGAACTTTTCGCCGGATCCACATATTCTTTTGCATGGCCACCTTATGCCCACTCCTACCGGTCCGATGCACTAATTGTCACCTGAAAGGTTAGTTTAATTGGGTGAGTCGCGAGACTTAGTGTGCAACCCTCATGCACTACTAGATTTGGGCCTCATAAAACATAATAATAATTTCATTTACATGGATAACAAATAATATGCAAAGCCCAACCCATTTGCCTAGGTTTCCATCCACTACACGCCCCGTACCAACCAAACACGCCATTGGGGATTTCTACAATCAACCCACACCGCTACATCGCCAAGATGGCGCTCATGTCGCTCATCAACATATTATGGTCAAGCCCTTATAAAAGATCACGGCATTAGCCACACAAAGAAATCACGGTATAAATCGCTACGCATATACATATACATATAACTTCCTCCTTTCATCACCCAACCCATGCAAACATGTACAACAATTTACTTGTAACATATAATCGATTATTTACTAACTCGGTGGTCCATTGTTTAAATCCGAGATTTCACTTTTAACGTAACATATAAAACTTATGAACATATATATATATATATATATAATAATCGATCTAGATGGTGGGAAGTATTACACACGATTCTCGATAATGCTTTCTCTACGCTCTACGCTACTATCACCGAGACTACCACTATCGGCCCATGATCCGACTTGATGTCGGCCCACACCCGATGGCCAATCTCGCACTACCGAGACAGATCGCTTCTTGTATTTGGGTGTTGGTTGTATAGATCCAACCTTTTCTGCCTGACTGTTATTCGAGTCCATCCTTAATCACTAAATTATTTAAACGATGAGATCTAATTACTTAACAACTATAAAACTTAAATCGAATTCTTACCTAGTTAATTGAATCCCGAATGTCGTTGAGAACTCGTCACCTCCTTTCCTACATTCGGCCATCACCAAAAATAGTTAATTAAACCGATGATCGAAATCCATCTAACACCTTATGTCATTCGGCCGAAAATAAAAGAATAGGTAAGTGGCCATTCGGCCGAACCTACCCTTGACCACCTACCTTCTGCTTTTCACAAATCGGCACTTCAGGTCTCAGCAAGAAATGATTCGGCTTCTAAGATTAGAGAGTGAAATCGACAAGACCTTAAAAAATTGATTCGGATTAGAAACTTGATAAAAAGAATGAAGAATTTGAAAAGAAGCAAAATCTCGAAACTTACCAAATTAGAGGGATGTATTCGGCTATGGTGCACCTTCGGGAAAATGAAACCACCCTTGTAGTTTCGGCTATGGGAGATGAGGGTACAAAAAAGAGAATTCGGCTAGAGTGTTTTGAAAAGAATGAGTGAAGTGTTGTCAGAGTATTCGGCCAACTAGAAAAAAAAGAAAAGAAAGAAAACTTAGAGGAAGAATAGAGTGGAGATTTCGGCAGAGAAAAGAAAAGATGGAGAGAATTGTTAGCAGAATTTTGGCTAGCCTATACTAAACCGATTTTCCCCTCCTGTAGTTGAGTTTTGGCCAACTCTATCCTCTTTTGATAGTCTTTAAATCTCATGATAACTCAATCCTTATCTTACCTTTAGGAGAGCCCACATCAAAGCCAACTCCTCCCTCTTTAATTATCAACTTTTATCACATAAATTAAAAGAAAAAGACTCCTAAAAAGAAGCCTAATTGCCGTCCAACCCCCTTCCCTTCTTAGTGCCGAAATTAGACTCATCCATTTGGGCCCCAAGTGGCCATACTAGGCCTAATACCTTCTTTCTTGTGACGCCACCATTAATGCCCACTTAGAGCACCTTTTGTCTTCGGGCCACAAGCCCAGCTTGCTGCTGAACTAATTATCTAACTTAAATTATGAACTAACACCATCTGTCAACCACCTAACCCAAACTTTCAAGCCCAACCTATCACTTAAACTACCCAAAACATTAATTTAAACCCTAATCCATATATTTAATCAAGGCCTTAGCCCGAGACTTAAATTCTTGAACTAACATGTTAAACCAACATATAAATCCAGAGGCCCACATTTAGGATGTTACAGTTCTACCCCCCTTAAAATAAATTTCGCCCAAATTTACTCCGTCGAAAAGATGGGGATATCACATGATAACATCCTCTGGCTCCCACGTCGCCTCTTCTGCGCCATGATTTCACCACAAGACTTTGACCAAAGGAACAAACTTCCTTCTTAACACTTTTACATCTCGATCCAGAATTTGCACTGGTTCCTCCTCAAAAGACAAATCCAGCCTTTCTTCTATCTCTTCTACTGGCACTACGTGTGATGGATCAGATCGATAACGTCTCAGCATCGAGACATGGAACATATCATGTATCTGCTCCAACTCCGAAGGCAACTTCAACCGATAAGCCACTGGGCCCACACGTTCTAGTACCCGATAAGGCCCAATAAAACGTGGACTTAACTTCCCCTTTCGACCAAACCTTATTATCTTCTTCTACAGGGATACCTTCAAGAAGACTTAATCACCTACCGCAAATTTCACCTCTTTCCGCTTTAGATTCGTAAGACTTCTGTCGATCAGATGCTTCCTTTAACCTAGCCCTATTAACTTCACTTTCTCCTCCGTTACCTACACTAATTCTGGACCTAACACCTTGCGTTCTCCCAACTCCGTCCAACAAGTTGGAGTACGAAATCTCCTTCCATATAACGCTTCATAAGGCGCCATCCAATGCTAGCTTGATAACTATTATTGTATGCAAATTCGCCAAGGGCAAATACTCTTCCCAACCGCCCTAAAGTCGATGATGCAACCCTTAGCATATCCTCCAAGATTTGAATTACCTCCTGACCGACCATCATGCGTGGGTGAAAGGCGGTACTAAAGTCTAACCTTGTTCCCATTGCATGATGAAGAGCCTTCCAAAATCGTGACGTGAACCTAGGGTTCCCATCTGATATGATCGACACCGGTACACCATGCAATCTTACCACCTCAGCCACATACAACTTAGCCAACTTTTGTAGAGGAAAGTCCACTCGAATCGGTATGAAGTGAGCAGACTTCGTCAGTCAATTTACAATCACCCAAATCGAATCCTTCTTAGTGGGTGTAAGGGGTAACCCACTAAAAAAATCCATTGTGATTCTCTCCCATTTCCATTGGGGAATCTTCACCGGCTGCAACAATCCCGATGGCACTTGGTGTTCAGCTTTGACCTGCTGACACGTCAGACATTTTCCTACGATTTTTGTTACCTCTTTCTTCAGACCTGGCCACCAAAACTATTCTCACAAATCACGGTACATCTTGACTCTTTCAGGATGCATAGCATAGGGGCTACTATGCGATTCCCGAAGAATCATCTACCGTAACTCTTTATCTTTAGGCATGCAAATCTTCCCACGATAACATAGAATTCCATTCTTGTTCAGACTATAATCCTCCATTCTACCATCCCTCACTCGTAACAGTCGAGCACTCAGGTCTTTATTCCCTAACTGTTTTTCCTTAATGTGACTTACCCATGTTGGCTTTACTTGCAACTCAGCCAGCAAACTCCCGTCGTCGAATAGACTCAGATGAGCAAACATGGCTCTTAACTCCGATACTACCTTACGGTTTAACGCAACTGCCACCACATTCGCCTTACCAGGGTGGTATTCGATCGAATAATCATAATCCTTCAAAAGCTCGATCCACCTACGTTGTCTTAAATTTAGCTCCTTCTGGGTAATGAGGTACTTCAGACTTTTATGGTTGGTGTAAATTACCGACTTCTCCCTATACAAGTAGTGCCTCTAAATCTTCAAGGCAAACACTACCGCCGCCAACTCCAAATCATGCGTAGGGTAGTTCAACTTATGCGGTCTCAACTGTTGAGACGCATATGCCACCACCTTTCCTTCTTGCATCAGCACACACCCTAAACTCTGTGCGGCGCATCACGATCACAAGAGACAGTAAATTCCTTTCCCGCCTCCTATTGAATTAATACCGGCGCTTCCGTCAGGATTCTCTTTAACTTCTCAAAGCTCTCTTGCTGTTTGTCGGCCCATATAAACGATACTCCCTTCCTCAAAAACTTAGTTAGAGGTGCCGCTATTAGAGAAAACCCTTCAACGAATCTTCAGTAATACCCTGCCAAACCTAAGAAACTCCGAACCTCCACCACAGACTTTGGTGGTTTTCAATCCAGCACCGCCTCTATCTTTCGAGGGCCCACCCTAATTCCCTCGGCCGAAACCACATGTCCTAAGAAAGTCACTTCCTTCAGCCAGAACTCACACTTATTGAACTTTGCAAATAACTACTTCTCCCTCAGAGTTTGCAACACTTCGACTTAGAGTAAACCAGGATATCATCGATGAACACCATGACGAACCGATCAAGATATGGCTAAAACACCCAATTCATCATATCCATAAAAGCTGCTGGCACATTTGTCAACCCGAACGGCATCACCAAGAACTCATAATGCCCGTACCGAGTTCGAAATGCCGTCTTATGAATGTCTCCTTCTTTAACTCTTAATTGATGATATCCAGACCTTAAGTCAATCTTAGAAAAGACCGAAGCTCCTTTGAGCTGATCAAACAGATCGTCGATTCTTGGTAATGGATACTTGTTTTTAATCGTCAACTTGTTCAATTGACGATAATCCACGCACATACGCATGGATCTATCTTCTTCTTCACGAACAGGACCGGCACTCCCCATGGAGACACACTCGGTTGAATGAACCCACGATCTAATAGTTTCTGCATCTGAGCCTTAAGCTCCACCAACTCCTTCGGCGCCATCCTATGAGGATCAATGAATACTGGAGCTGTACCCGAAAGTAGGTCTATTCTAAATTCCACCTCGCAATCCGGGGGTAATCTTGGCAATTCCTCCGAAAAGAATCCGCGAAATCCTTGACTGTTCGGACCTCATTAACAGTCACCTCCTTAGCATCCAACGCACTAATAAAAGCTAGATATGCATTACATCCCTTCCGAATCATCTTAATAAATTTTAAGGATGATACCACATTGGACAAGTAATTCCTCATTTCTCCTAACACAACCACCTCCCCGCCTTCCGGGGTACCCAACACCATACGCTTGTTCCCACAGTCTAACTTGGCACGATGCTTAGTTAACCAATCCATTCCTAGAATAAGGTCAAACTCTCCAAACGGTAATTCCATTAAATCTGCTGGGAATACTACCCCTTGAGTCTCTAAAGGTACATCCCTAAACACTGTGTCCACTACTTTAGATTGTCCTAGGGGATTAACCACGGTCATCTTCTTAGCTATTATTTTAGAGTCTATACTTAGAGTCTCAGATACTGAACATGCAACATAGGAGTGGGTTGACCCAATGTCAATTAAGGCAAATAAAGGATTATCAGCAACAAGAAACGTGCCGATTATAAAATCCGATGCGTCACTGTCCTCCCTTCGACGAGCCGCATAAACTAAACCCAGCTGCCTTGCATCTGTATTACCTGTACCTCTGCCAGATGCTCCACGACCCCGACCGGATCCATTTCTTCCTCTAGCTGCACCTCTACCCATTGGTCCAGGCTGATCACCTCTCTTAGCCTGATCAGAACCTCGGCCCATTGGCTACCCACGATCCATCTGAGGACAGTCCCTCATCAAATGTTCTATGGATCCACACCTAAAACATCCACCAGTTTTCACTCTGCACTCCCCATAATGGGTCCTCCCACATGTAGAACATGCTTGACTCTGTCCCGTTGGAGCACGAGCTGGCCCATCAGTCCTAGGCCTCTTCTGAAAATTTCCAGTTGCTCTAGAGGATCCAAAACTTCTCTTTCTCCTGCCCTGATCCTTATCCTTCTCTTGCCTCTCCACCCATTTCACTTCCTCAGCTATTTTAACTTTATCCAACAAAACCGCAAAAATTCTCTCTCGTTGTGGTGCAATCAGAATCCTTAACTCATTCCGTAGCCCATCCTCGAATCGAACACATCGTTCATACTCTGTTGCCATCATTCCCCGAGCGTAATGACTCAGGCGTAGAAACTCAGCCTCATACTCAGCCACAGACTTACTCCCCTGCACCAAATTTAGGAGCGCTTTCCTTTGAGCATCCATGTAACTAGCCCCAACGTACTTTCCCTAGAATGACTCCTTAAAGAAATCTCAGTCGACTAGGTCTGCGGCCGTACCCTCTTTCACCGTAAGCCACCATTGGTAGGCCTTGTCTCGAAGAAGGGACACAACCCCCTTCAGCTTCTCCTCCACCGTGAAGTCTAGGTCATCTATTATACGTTCCACTGCCTTCAATCAATATTCACCGGAACTTGGGGATACGCCAAAGACTCCTCTAAATACTTCTGCCCCGTTGTTCCTAAGCCTCTCTAGCACATATTTCCGGGCTTTTATGCCCATACCAGCCTCAGCCACTCTTTTCAAAACCCTTAGTACAACCTGAGACATCACGTCTTCTCTACCTGTCTGATCCTGAAATTCCACCTCAGCAGCTAGTGGAACCGGTATCTCACTTCCGGACCCATGACCCAATCCTACGGGTTCTGACACGGTCATCCTACCTCACCGCGTCCACGTGGCGGACGTCCTCGACCTCTTATACTCATTCTTCTAGTTTGCGTTTATCTGATTTAAAAATTTTATGAGTCATTAGTTTTTTCCACTAATTATCCCCGAACAATCTTCTGAAACATAGTTTTAAAAGTGATTCTTTCGAATTCGAACCTATCTACAGTTTTCAGTCTTCCTATTCTAGGAATTATGCACACACAACGTTCATACAAGTAACATTCATCACCTAAGGGTATTTTTGTCATTTCGCTACCTAGGAGTATTTTCGTAATTTTATCCTACAGGGGTATTTTCATAAATTTTTTTTCAAAATATGGTTTCGGGTGATTTTTCAAAATAAAGATATTTTGGTAATTTTCAACTCGGGGTATTTCGGTAAATTTGCAAATTTGGGGGTATTTCGGTAATTTTGCAAATCTGGGGGTATTTTGGTAATTTTACAAATCAAGGATATTTTGATGTTGTTGTTGTTGTTTTTGTTTTCTATGGAAAGATTCTGTTAACTTTGTAAATCGGGGTATATTTGCAAATCATGGGTATTTTTTTTCAAAATAAGGATATTTAATAATTTTGTGAGAAAAACAGGTGGCTGGTCCCTTTCGGGTTTTAATTGTAGTTTTGGCCTGTCAACACGTACTCATAACTAGGGTGAATAGTCACTATGCACCAGGTAGAATTCCAGTGGAAAGGAGGTGAGTCACTAGGACTGCTTAAGTACCAAGCTTTCCCTGAATCCACTCCTAGACATGCATATGCCTATTGCCACACCCTGTCATGGCTAAAGTGAATAATCACTATACACCAGGTAAGATTCCGACGAAGAGGAGGTGAGTCACTCTGATTGCTTAAATACCAAGCTCTTCTGGATCTACTCCTAGACATGCATATGCTTGTTACCACACTTTAGTCTTGTGACTTGTTTACATGTTTTGTTTAATGAAGTTAAGTCTTATAGATTTTAGGAGTTGTTTGTCTAAGCCTAGAGTCCATCAAGTTCTAACCTAAATAGTCTATGTCCCATAAAACCCATTAAGCCCACATTTATATCACAATCAGGAGTTCAAAATACTTACCTAACGAACTTTATCGAAGACGCAGGTGCCATGCTGAGCTAACAAACCTTTACTAAGAGAAATCCATGTTTCAAAACCCATTTTTGGAAATCTTTTGGGCCCAAAACCCCAAAGTCGAGTTTTGAATCGGGCTCTGATTCCAATTTGTAACACCCCAAACCCGGCCCAAACACTACAACCAGATCTGGTATGTTACTAAGAAAATTTTCTTAAAACCAATCGTGTTGACAGGAAGCCCAAATGTAATTTGTATAAAATATGCCCTAATAATCAAAAAGCCCAAAACTGAATTACATGCCTTAGTTTAAAAATAAATAAAAATAAATAATAAAGACCCATAATAAAACTAAAAGGTAAACTAGTAGCCCATGGCCTTATTACAACGTAGTTTAAATCCATAACATAAAATAATTTAAGAAGAAACTATTAAGTGGCACTTTTCATCGGATCCACATATTCTTTTGCATGGCCACCTTGTGCTCCACTCCGGCCCTGTCCGATGCACTAATTGTCACCTGAAAAGTTAGTTTAATTGGGTAAGTCGCAAGACTCAGTGTGCAACCCTCATGCACCACTAGATTTGGGCCTCATAAAACATAATAATAATTTCATTTACATGGATAACAAATAATATGCAAAGCCCAACCCATTTGCCTAGGTTTCTATCCGCTACACGCCCCCGTACCAACCAAACACACCATTGGGGATTTCTACAATCAACCCTCACCGATACACGCCAAGATGGTAGTCATGCTGCTCATCAACATATTATGGCCGAAGCCCTTATAACAGATCACGGCATTAGTCGCTATAGCAAATCATGGTATAAACCGCTACGCATATACATATACATATAACTTCCTCCTTTCATCACCCAACCCATGCAAACATGTACAACAATTTACTTGTAACATATAATCAGATTATTTACTAACCTGGTGGTCCGCTGTTTAAATCCGAGATTTCACTTTTAACGTAATATATAAAACTTATGAACATATATATATATTAATAATCGATCTAGATGGTGGGAAGTATTACACACCGATTCTCGATAATGCTTTCTACGCTCACGCTACTATCACTCGAGATACCACTATCGCCCACGATCCGACTTCGATGTCGGCCCACACCTTGATGGCCAATCTCGCACTACCGAGACAGATCGCTTCTTGTATTTGGGTGTTGGTTGTATAGATCCAGCCTTTTCTGCCTGACTGTTATTCGAGTCCATCCTTAATCACTAAATCATTTAAACGTTGAGATCTAATTACTTAACAACTATAACACTTAAATCGAATTCTTACCTAGTTAATTGAATCCTGAATGTCGTTGAGAACTCGTCACCTCCTTTCCTACATTCGGCCATCACCAAAAATAGTTAACCAAACTGATGATCGAAATCCATCTAACACCTTATGTTATTCGACCGAAAACAAAAGAACAAGAAAGTGGCCATTCGGCCGAACCTACCCTTGACCACCTACCTTCGACTTTTCACAAATCGGCACTTCAAGTCTCGGCAAGAAAGGATTTGGCTTCTAAGATTAGAGAGTGAAATCGACAAGGCCTTAGAAAATTGATTCGGATTAGAAACTTGACAAAAAGAATGAAAAATTTGAAAAGAAACAAAATCCCAAAACTTACCAAATTAGAGGGGTGTATTCGGCTATGGTGCACCTTCGGGAAAACGAAACCACCCTTGTAGTTTCGGCTATGGGAGATGAGGGTACAAAAAATAGAATTCAGCTAGAGTGTTTTGAAAAGAATGAGTGAAGTGTTGTTAGAGTATTCGGCCAACTAGAAAAAAAAGAAAAGAAAGAAAACTTAGAGGGAGAATGGAGTGGAGATTTCGGCTGAGAAAAGAAAAGATGGAGAGAATTGTTAGTCGAATTTTGGCTAGCCTATACTAAACCGATTTCCCCCTCCTGTAGTTGAGTTTCAGCCAACTCTCTTCTCGTTTGATAGTCTTTAAATCTCATGATAACTCAATCCTTATCTTACCTTTAGGAGAGCCCACATCAAAGCCAACTCCTCCCTCTTTAATTATCAACTTTTATCACATAAATTAAAAGAAAAAGACTCCTAAAAAGAAGCCTAATTGCTGTCCAACCCCCTTCCCTTCTTAGTGCCGAAATTGGACTCATCCATTTGGGCCCCAAGCGGCCATACTAGGCCCAATACCTTCCTCCTTGTGACGCCACCATTAATGCCCACTTAGAGCACCTTTTGTCTTCGGGCCACAAGCCCAGCTTGCTGCTGAACTAATTATTTAACTTAAATTGTGAACTAACACCATCTGTCAACCACCTAACCCAAACTTTAAAGCCCAACCTATCACTTAAACTACCCAGAACACTAATTTAAACCCTAATCCATATATTTAATCAAGGCCTTAGCCCGAGACTTAAATTCTTGAACTAACATGTTAAACCAACATATAAATGCACAGGCCCACATTTAGGATGTTACATTAATGTCGCTTGAATTGATGATGATTCTACAACCATTCGAGTCTAAAATACCTAATAAGATTAGATTCTCTTCAAATCAGACACGTCTAACATCTGACAGTGTTTTGATAGCCTCATTATGCATCCTAATCTGAACGGTACCGATACTAGTTATCTTATGGGGTGAGTTATTCCCCATAAGCATAACTATACCTTCAACTGGACTATATGTGGAGAAGAAGTCCTTGTTGGGACACATATGGTAAGAACACCCTAAATACAGGATCCACTTGGACGTAAGCTTAGACCTTTTGGTTGTAGAAACCAGCAATAGATCATCATCCTTGTACTCGATCGGCAATACTAGCATCAGCTACCTCAGCCTTCTACTTCTCTTTCTCATCATTTTTAGGAGCCCTCCTATTTTTATTTTGCAGGTTGTAACATTTTTCTTTAATGTGACCTAACTTCTTACAGTAGCCACATGTCTTAACTCGATTCCTCAACTTTGACTTTAATTTCAACCTAAATCTACCCTGACCTGGATCCTTAAACTGTTTCTTACCTCTAGCAACCAAAATCAAGGCTTGCATATCGGACTTGCTACTTGAACCTAACTCATTTCTGAGTTTTTCATTGCTCCATAAGTTACCATTCACATTCTCGAACAAGAGCTTATATCTGCCACAATTCAAGGTCTCCCTAAAAGTTTTATATGAAGGGTAGCTTGATTTTCATCATCTATATTAATCTCGACATTCTGTAGGTCATTCAAGAGAGTAATAAATTCACTGATGTGAGTCCTAATGGACACACATTCAGCCATATGGAACGTGTACATGTGATGTTTCAACACCAATCGATTAGCCAAATACTTTGTCAAATAAAAGGATTCTAACTTCCTCCATAAGGTAGTTGTCATTTTCTCCATAAGCACATCCTCGAACACATTATTCGTGAGACACATCTGGATTGCAGGCAGGGCCTTCTCATCAATCTACATTTTAACTGATCTAAATTTTCAAGCTTTTGACTAGAAACGACCTTCTTTAGGCCGTTTTGAACTAGGATTATAATAATCTAAACCTCCTACAAACTAAAAATTGTGATTCTATATAACTTCTCATTATCAAATTTCGTTGTCACCATTTTTGAATGAGTCGATTACGAAACTCTAACCAAAATTTGATACCAGTTTATTGGAAATCAACCTGAATAAACAATGAAAAAAAAGGTAGAGAAGATCAAACACACAAATTTATGTGGAAAAACTCTTCTGATCGATATGACCAAGAGGATAAAAAAACACGGGTAAAGTAGGCTTCGGCTTTTCACTAACAAGCAAACAAATAGGAATTTAAAATGGAGAAAATTAACCTAGTTGTACAAAACTCAAACCCAGATCACAAAGCTTTCACTTGAATACAATGTTCTCATGGAACTCTCTTTTTTGTTTCTAATCAATTAGGATTACAATGGCCCTTTAAATAGGCTAAGATTAGAGGACTAATATGACTAGAATTTCCCTGGAGTAATTAGATTTTGACTGGAAGAAAAAGCCTTGCTTGACTGGAAAAAATGCGGTTGCGTTATTTGGGAAATACGTTGTGTCAACGTGACGTTGCATGCCTCCTCGTCTCGATGTCATCCCTGCTTTGGTTTTGGTTACATCAAGTGCTTGCAAAATGTTTGGAAATGCGAGACACACTCTACAATGTATATAAATTGATGTAATTATTCATGCATGCATGTGCATGTATATATATCTTGAATTTTGATAAAAACTTTTAATTTTCTCTCATTCAATTGTTCTATTATTTGCTTTTAGAATAGTTTAAGACAATTAAAGTATGTTTTGATTTGTTGGTTTTTGTGATTTGTATAATTTTTTTAAATGCATTTGTACAACAAATGATTGATAGTTTGTGCAACAAAGGAACTATTATATGGAGAGATTTGTTCTTATCCTTTGGTCGATTTTTAAATAGAGAATGAGCAATTTTAAATGATTTACAATTTTATCCTTATCTATAAAATTTTAAATAAATTTAAGATTCATTGGCGTTGAAGCTAGATTTTGAGACTTTAAAGGGAGATGTTTTTTGTGGAGAAAGTCAATTTAAATATGATGAATTACCTTATCTATTATTTGAATTGACAAGCTAATCAATCAATGCTTATAAATAAGATGCATTATTTTACCATGTTGTGTGCTTTTGCTAGTATTTTTCAGTCGACTATTTACTTATCTCTACTTTTTTTTTCCACTATTTTGTTAGGTTTTTCTTTGGAGAGTTATTATTGATCGGAAGTAAGATATTTTTGAGTTTGAATTTGAGGTCAAAATTCTCCATTTTTGTAAGGGTAGATTATGCTCCAATAATTATTTTTGATGAGTTGTTGAATAAAATCAGTCTGTGAACCATGTTTTATAGATATGATCATTGCATCCAAATTCTATTAATAACTATTGTATGTTGATATTACTTCTTGCCTTACTTGTAACACCCTGAATAATTTATTTCTGTTTCTATAAATCCTGCCATAAATGTGTATCTGCTTCAGTGGTTAAATGTTTTGGGGGTGTGTGTGTGGTCTTGGTCTCAAGTCTCACTTTTGGAAATTCTGTTATTTTTGGTCTTAGTCTTTTCCCTGTTAGGTAGGTTAATAGGATATTGTTTGTAAACTCATATCAGAACAAGTCTGCTGGTTCGAGTGGTAAGGAGTTAGTGTGCTGGAGGTCCTGTGATCAAATCCTTGCGTGAGTGAGGGTGATAATTTTCATTTTTCCCTTTTCTAATCTGTTCATTTTTTTCGTTCCTCGCGTTATACTTCAGATTTTAGTGCTCTTCGTATGATTTAGGTAAGAGGGGTTACTTTCATTTTAAGTAACATTTTCAGTAAATTTTTTTGATGTATTCTCTCTGTAATAGTATTTGGTGTTGTAGGGAGTTTGATTTCTATGAATTTGTGGTGTAGGAGAAGGTTGTGAGCAGTGAAGTTTTACTCCAATAGCCTAAATCACACTAGTGCTTCTTATTATCGTCAGCAAGTTATGTGCGTTATTTCAGGTTAAGTGTCAATTCATAAATTGATTTCTAGTTGGTTAATGGGATGTTATTTCTTAGGTTTAGGAGGACTTAAGATTACTGTAGCATCTAAAATGAACTAGGTGTGTACCCAAAAAATGAAAAATCGAGGTTCGACAGAAGTTGAAAAAGGGGCACTGTCGACACCACACGGACATGTGCCCGACCGTGTTCAAGGCACAACTGTGTGATTAACGAAGGCATGGCCATGTGCAAGACACGATCGTGTGGGCCACAAGGGCGTGTGGGCCCATATGGGCTTGTTACACGGGCGTGTGGGTTTTGGCCAGGTTGTGTGGGCCACATGGGTAAGGCCAATTTGGGCGTGTGAGCCACACAAGTGTGTAGGCCCACACGAGCATGTGGACTCATAATTCTAAAATTTTCCCTAGGGTCGCACAGGTCGTTCTGATCGACTGTGGGCCTACCGTAAGATCGATAAGGGCTAACCAAACCCTAAATTATGTTATATGATATTCTGGTAGCCTGCTCTGAGTAGGACACCAATATGTATGTCTGGCTATTCTGTTTAAATATATATGTTATCTATATACGAGCATGTTAACCATGATATTTTTATATTTGTATTCTGTATCTATGATTGGGGTGGGAATTGTATATGTGGGGGAAGTGATCTGTATGGTGACTTTTCGCCTATATTTTGGCAGCTTGACTGCAAATTATCTATCATGTGTCGCATCGACACTGTATGGTGTGTTGGGATGGGTAGGTGTTTTTAACCCCACATGGTGGGATGGGATGGTCAGAGATGGTGTGTAGAGGATGAGGGTAGGATTCTGGATATCTATTCTGCTTGTTTGATTCTGTTATCTGCATCTGTCCTGGACCTAGGTCAGAATTTGTATCTGGCTATATTTGATATTTCTGCGTATGTTGCATGTTTACTTACACACTGAGTTTACGAAAACTCACATATGTTTGTTTGTTCTGTATAGGTAATCCACAGACTTAGGCGGATTGGTGCGACAGAGTCTCACAGTGACCACAAGTTCGTGAACAGTCTTAAATAATGGTTTTTATTTAATTTAAGGATTATTTTCTAAGAGTTTTGTAATTATTAGAATCTCCGGACTGTTTGTTTTTTTATTTTGGTTTGGATGTGTTTTGACTCTTATGTTGCGATGTTTGACTAGAATCACGGTTTTACGAAGACAAATGTCTTTTTTGAAAATACAAAAATCAGTTTTCAACTATTACTACTTGCGAGCTTCCACCGTGAAATTACGTTTTACTTAAATAGGCTATAAATGACAAATTCTTAAAGAGAACAATAAGTTTTCCAAAAATGTGAACTTTTTAGTAGCAATTAGTATAAGAAGTTTTTAAGCACGAAATTTGGTTTCTAAACCCTACTTCGTAACATTTTCAAATTCGGCCATAACGTGTAGGCCGGGTTTGGGGGTGTTACATTACTCTCCTTTTAAAATTGTTTTGTCCTATTTTTCAGTTCTAATCGTTATTACAACTACATTTATAACATTTACTTGAAAATAAGAGTAAGTGGAGTCTATTTCAAACTTGAATCGAGTCGACTATTTAGTGTACCTTTACAAGTATGTATGCAAACATAGAGATTGCGCGTAGTGTTTTAATCATAATATTTCGAAGCTATGAGGATGTTTATATATCACTGCTTGAAATGTTTTTAAAGTAAGGTAACAATTTTATAAAAAAACATTTTAGCATTAATGATATTGACAAAATCATTGTTAAATTTATTGGAATATGATATCGTCTATTGTTTTTAACGTTGAAATACTTTTCTTCAATATGAGTGATTAAAATCAATTAGTTTTTACAATAAAAATAAAAATTGTGTTGTGAATTTTTTTGTGTTTTAAAATTGAATTCACTTTATTGATTCAACTTTTAAATAATGAGTCATAATTAAATACAAAATTCAAATTTATAGTTTTCAAATTTTAAAACAACATACGTTTAACAAGTTATCGATTGCTTGATGTTATGAGGGCGCTATAGCTTTTCTTCTATGTAACAGGTTCTCGAGCCTAATTTTTCTCGGAAATTCTTCATAGACCAAGATTTCTTTAAGAATTTTAAATATTTTTAAAAATAATTTATTGATGATCAAACATATATAGTAAAAAGGTCGATAGTGACTTTTTTAATAAGACCTGTGGTTTTAAAAATTAAAAGTTTTTCCAAAAAAATTTTCCAATTAACTTTTGTCCAAAAAATAATTCTAACATGATAAATTAGATAGACTTCAAGAACTATTATGACATTATCTAATTCTATAACTAATTATATAAATTGGAGCATTTCATGGAAGATCTGCCCTTGGGTGGAAGACGCCTTTCCCACAAGGGTCTTTGGTGAACCCTCTCTTGCACCACATTTTCACCTAAATTATTTTTAAGCTTATCTATTTTATTGAATAAATTTTGAGCTAATTTAAATTACTATATACTTTTTCTGGCCTTAACTATACTTGTATTTGAAGTTTATTGTGTAGGTTTAGTCATTATGTTCTATTCCTTATTTGAATAGTTGTCTGGACAAACTTCTAGATAGCAGTCTGGATATGCCTTCTGTTGGAATCTAGTACTCTTAATATAGTATTTTCATTTATATGTACATGTATTTTTTGAATAAATTGGTTTAATAAGATAGCTATCAGTTTTATTAATATCTTCGTATATTTTCTTCAACGGTTTTTGCACGCAAAGCAAAATGAAAGAAAATACAAGCTCAATGATTACCTAAAGTTTAACTAATATTAAGTCGTATTACGTGGTTGGATCGTAATATGAAAAGATGATTTATATTAATAAATTATCTAAACACGTACTTATTTTAATCGAGATTGAGCAATCAATTGAAAAAACAATATGTCATTTATCAAGTCCAATTGGGGACATAACTCGTCTTGGGTCTCAAAGTAGATGACTCCTAGAAGATAGAGACATAGATGTGACTGAACGGATTGATAGTACATTGGACATGACCCAAGTAGAGTAGATCCTAAATCTGTTTATTTATTTATTCACTTGTGACGTTCATGGTGTAGTACACATTAATCTTGAGTGGATGCATACATTAGTCCTGAGTGAATGGTGGATTATGTAAGCATGACTTATATACTTTGATGTAAATAAAAGCTTGAGTTCAAATAGATAAAGAATCGAAAGTTGGTACATTAGGTATATGACTTCTGTAGTATGTAGCATCATTCCGCAATAGTGGAATTCGTAGCCTAATTAAAAGGTAAATGATATCTTCTCATCGACATTACATGATAGATAAAACGCAAACATGATCATGGATCATTTGTCTTTGTGGTAAATGATTTGTTTACTATTCAATAGTGATTGATTTTTCATGAAGGGAGATTTAATGGTTACCATGAGATAAAATAGGATCATATTTGGAGAACAAATTTATCCCAAAAAGATTAAGGATATGCTATGAGAGTAACACACTTATGACAATATCATTGGACAAACACTTGATAAATAACTTTCGTAATGGTATATAACAAGGGAGAGCTTAATCATGATACTTTAGTAGAATGACTTCGAGACTAAATAATGTTATAACTAATAGGCAAAGAGCTGGAATTCAATTACAAATTATTTGAACCCTATCAGTCCCTTCACTAGCTCGAGATAACTAGAAACGAATTGCATGTAGAACCAACAAATATAAAATGAGTGAAAACGATGCAATAAGAGAAATAGATTGCATGTATCACGATTTGCAATGAGTGTTTTTTCTCGCTTAGTACAAAAGATAACTTAGGAATTAATTTAAATTCTTCCAATTATTATTTAATTAATTTTAATTGAATAATTGAAGTTTGAAGATGGAATTAAATTAATTAAGTCATTATAGATTTGTTGAATAAGGAAAATTAAATATATTTTTCTCATATATTCTATTATAGTAAAGTTGCTATAACTTTAACGGAGTTATAATTGGGTTAAAAATTATTTCATCGAGAATTTAAATTTAATATTAAATAATATTTTGGGTAATGAGAAATAAATATTGAGTTGAATAAGATTATATGTGTTGGATAAAAGTACAAGAAACATATATAATTGGACTCAATACATGAAAGGCCTAGTAGGGCCATATAATATGCAATGGGCGACAACTCTAATGTATTTTACAAGGGTGTCGCTGCCCCTATACTTCTACTTAGAGTAGAAGTTGTATTTTCTATTAAAATATTATTATTTAATCAGACCTTATTCAAACAGAATTTTGATACTTATTCTTTATGAATAGGAACTATGTGTTTAGCAATGTAATATACTTCTCAGACGTCATTATTCTTTTAAAAAATAATGACAATTTATTTTAAATAATAAATTATATTTTCTAGGAAAAACACATACTTTTATGGTTAAAGAGAGAATTAACTTTACTACTAAAAGTTAATAAAATTTTTCATTCTATGCTATTGGTTTGATAGGCTTTGCGCCCACACTCAAACCAGTTCGTAGTTGGAGAATATAGGAGAAAATTTATTGCACATGTATAATTTTGATTAAATTTATTGCTATAAATAACAAAATGGACCCAGTTTTAGAAAATTTTAAAACTTCTGTTGTACCTAACATTACTGTTTTCTAAATTGATTTTTCAATACCTTCAAGGTAGCTAAGTGTAGTATAAAATTGACATTTTTTACTTTAATCTTAATGATGTGTTACACTATAAGAAAATGATCCTTTGGTCATGTTATATTATCCTTAATGATGGTAATTGAATTTTGAAGTGATAGAGGAGGAAGGATCGACAATCTTATCACAAACCTTATCCTTATTTTTTTACTTGGAGATCATGCTGGCTGTGTTCTTAGATATGAAGGAAGATATAAGATAATTATTAGTGATAATTCAAGAGATATATTCACCATTTTACCAAGAGTTTTAAGCTTATTAAAATGCTAATTAAAAGCTTTCGTATCAGCTTATAAGTAGGTTATTGGTTGCCGTACATCAAGGTCCGTTTGTTAGTGTCTTTTGTTAACAGTTCCTTTGTGCTTTCACTTTTGATTTTGTGACACTCTTGTTAAGTTTTTTTAGAGAGATATTATTGATTGTAAGTGAGGTTATTTGAGGTGAGTAATTTGTAATAATTGGATTTATTGTTGGGGTTCCAAATACTTTGTGTAAGTGTAAATAGGGGTTAAACTACTAGGTAATCCTAACGATTGTTGAATAAAATTGTTAACTGAACGAGGCTCCGCAGACTAGGATTAGTGAATCCGAACTGCGTTAACAAACATTGTGTGTTAACTTATCTCATTACTTTACTCTTCGTTTATAAATATTGTTAAACTGCCTTGTTCATTCACGCGTTCAAACATCTATCCATATAATAATTACAACATTAGATTGAATAGAGAGCAAAACGAGTTGTGGTGTTTTATAATTTTTGTTTTGTGATCTATATGAAAAAAAAAAACTTTATCATGCGTTGCTACATTAATCATTAACAATTAAGAAAAAAAATCTCCATATTTAATGTTAATCTCAACATAAATATTACATAATTGTAATGGAAGAATTGGATAGAAGAATAATAAAACAAACCATATTCAAAAGTCAAGGATTAAAGTAAATTTGGAAAAAAAGAATTAGTGGCGTCTATAATGAATTTACCCCATAATCTCACAACATTGTCCCCACATTTTCATTATCTTTTTTACCAAACATGATAGTAATGTGTAGTTGATAATTGTGAATTGTGGAGGAGGTATTAACATTTATGCTTAATAAAATAAATAAATTGAGGAGATCTGGAATCAAGTTAACTGTACTTAAATTTGTCTTCGGAAAATAACTAGTTTGGTGGTATTTGTTTTAATGCATTAAAAGCTAATAAATTGCAATGATATAAACAAGTAGAGCAAGTTAGTTGGTTTATGGTGGTTTTATTATCTTAAATTTAAAATTTTATTTTTTATTTTAATTTGAAAATTTGATTATTTATTTTTCTAATATTATTAACTAATTTAAATAATTAACACTATTAATTATTTAGATTAAAATATTGAAGCGCTTTTTTTATAAATATTTTTAAAAATTAGAATGTCAACATGATAGTTGAAGTGGCGTTTCTAAAAAAAAAAATTACGTAAAAATTATAATTGAAATAGTTTACGGTGTTAACTATTTGGACTATATAAAAGAAAAGAGAACAAATTATGTAAAATTAAAGCATAAAGAATAAATTTCAAATTTATGTATACTATAAAGACTAAAATCATAATTTAACTCAAGTTAATTGTAACACCCCTTACCCGTATTCGACATCGGAACCGGGTACGACGCATTACCGGATTAATCTTACTTGAACACATAAAGTTGTACTATCAAATTTCATTCCAATTTGAAATATCTCATTCACCCTCAAAACACTCTCATTATAGGCCTACAAGGCCTTAAACATGCTTACGGAGGGTTTCGAAACCCAACCGGGAACTTTTGTGCACTTAAATTTTTTTGTTTAAACAGTGGCCACACGCCTGTGTGACATGGGACACGCCCGTGTGGGCAGGCCGTGTGGTCACACACGCCCATGTCCCTAGCCCGTGTGGGATTTACATTTATTTCAAACCTACAAGGGGTTTTCACACGGCCGGACACACGCCAGTGTTCTTGGCCTGTGTGCTCCACACGGCCTAGACACGCCCGTGTCCTCTCTCGTGTGTAAAAACCTGGGTATTTTGTTTGTGACGTCAACAGCCTCATAAGGGTCACACGGCCTAGGCACACGCCCGTGTGGCTAGCCCGTGGTTGACATTGACCTGCAACCTTAACATGCAGGGGACACACGACAAGGTCACACACCCATGGGACTGACCGTGTGTCACAACGGCCTAGACAGACCCCTGTGTGTCTATCCGTATGGACAAGAACAAGGTTATTTGCCAAGCTCTTTTTATCACCCTACCTCACACAACATAAATCCATTCAACAAATCACTAAACAACTCAATTATACAACATACACATTCATGAATAACCTCATCTTTTCATATATTAATAACTATAAGCCATCAACTATAGCTATTTACAAAAGTTCATCATTAAAGGAGCCAACACACACTTGGCCAAAACAACAAAACATTTCCTCTAGTCTAGCCTCTATACATGCCATACTCAAAATGCTAATTCTAGATATACCGAGATGAGCTGATAGTGTGGGTGATCTTCCAGTTAACTTCGTATCCCGAACTGGCTCTTTGACACTATAAAACAAGGGAAAAGAAAGGGGAGTAAACTTTAAGCTTAGTAAGTTTACATGAAAACAATAAACATCATACTATGAGCTAATCAATAAATAGCATTACATAATAAGCGAGAACAATCCACATTCCAAGATCATGCTTACTCATTTCATCTATTACCACATTCCAACCATATCGTAAGCCAATTGCTCACATTATTTAACATACAACCTTGCACTTATCACCACATGATCACATGAAGCAACACTTAACAATTTAATAATAAACCATTCATAGTAATACCAAACACTCGGTGGTTTCGCACTTAGTCCACCATTAATCTTTAACAGGATGGTATCACACATAGCCTACCAATAAGAATATTTACGGTGGTATCGCACATAGCCCACCAACAAGAATAATTAAGGTGGTATCGCACACAGGCCACCATTAATTACTACGGATAATATTCCACATTTACATATCAATTTCAACATTCATACGGAAATTATTCACTATCTACCAAATTCAATCCATTTAAATCATAAATGTTCTCAATCATACAATGCACTAATAAGTAACAACATGTGTATTTAAGATGCATCATTTACACATAAACTTACCTCGGTGTAAAATGTGTTAATTTGCGGTTTAATCTGAAACCTTACCTTTTCCCTGGTCAAGGTTAATTCCGCACTCTTCTTGATCTATAACAACAAAGTTCACTCATTTAAATCATTTTATAATCATAATACATCATAATCTCTACTTAGGCAAAAATGACCATTTTACCCTTGTACTATGGCAAAATTATGATTTTGCGCCTAGGCTCGTAAATCATTTTTTTTTATCACATTTTCTCATTATACAAGCCTAGCTGAACATTTATTTCTCTTACAAATACTCATAATTCCAACTATTTCATGCATCTATTACAAAATTTCAACTTTTTCAATTTAGTCCCATTTAGGTGTTTTCATGTTAACACCTTTCACAAAAGTTGTTCCTTGACTCACTAACATCCATTTTGTTCTATAAAAACTCAAAAAACATAATGAAAACTCTCATGAAAAGTCCCTAAACTTGCAACCGTATTGCAAATTAGTCCCCTCATTAGTTAGCTTAAGCTTTGGGGTTCCAAAAGTATAAAATTATCAACTAAAACCTCCAAAATCACTTACTTATGTGAGGATAAGTTGCTAAAATTTCAAAGCTTTCAAAACCCCCTTCTATACTGGTATTTTTGGTGGTGAAGGTGAAGAAGAAGAATGGATGATATCATCTTTTCTTATTTTATTTATTTCCTTCAAATTAGTCCACCTAACCCACCCAATTTTGACCAATTTTGAGTCTATTGTCCCCTATGGCCGGCTATCAACAGTAGGAAGGTCTAATTTCACATTCAAGACCTTCAATTTAAAGTTCCTTATCTATTTAATACTTCTAGCTTGTAAAATGGAACATTTGCACTTTATGCGATTTAGTCCTTTTTTGCAATTAAGCCTTAAATCTCTAAAATTAATGCACTAAAATTTTCATGCATCCTTATAAATATGCTATAACACATAAAATAATGTCAAAAATAAATTTCTTCAACCTCAGGTTAGCGGTCCCGAACCCACTGTCCCGACTAGCCCCAAAATCGGGATGTTACATTAATTACACTAGATTTTATGAAATATGCAAATGTATGTGAAAATTTTAGGAGGTCAAAGTTTATTTTAGAGTTTACAAGTACAAATATAATACAATTATATATATGTGAACAACTATAAAGTAGTTACAAATCGATTTTACAATAGAAATATAACAAGGTAAAATCTACCCATGGTAACTACGCATTGTAGGACCAAAGGCTTTGTAACACCCCAATTTTTGGGGCTATAAGTTTTGAGGTTTTAATTAAGGGTCAGTGATTAGGTTGATCTATTGTGCATATTTTTGCATTCTAGTGTTAGAATAAGCTTGTTTGTTTGATGGTTGGATATGTGTTGGTTTACCTTTGAGTTCTGGGTTCAAATCCTCATGTGTGTGCAATAGGGAAATTTTTGACTTAATTTTGTAAATATTAATTTTAAATTATACTCATTTATTTCACTAACTTTATTTTTTATTTTATTTTTAATTTATCAAAAATAATATCCCTAGTTTTGCTTCATTTTTTGCATGTTCAAACAACCCTTTCTTTTCACGTTTTTCTTTTAGTTTCTTTCTTTTTTTTTTCCGCATCAATTTTCAAAATTTGGCCTTCTGCTATTAGGAAATCTTGTTGTTTTTTTTATCACCAATTTGTGTTACTCTCGCCATCGGATTATGTTTTGTTCGTCATTTAGTTACGCTTTCGTCAACAAGGAATTTTCATATTGAGGGTGTCACTATACATAAGCTGTTTTTTTTTTCTGGGTACTTTAGATCGTAAAAATAGGTGTGTGTTCTAAACTGCTTCGTTTTGGCATCGAACTATTGTAGGTTTTTGTGGAATTCGACAATTACGGGTGTGTTTCTAAATTGTTTAGTTTCGATGTTGGGTTTTATGGAATTTGGTTATTTCTTGTATGTTACTGAAATTAAATCGTATGATTTTGGGATTAAAGCAGATAGGAATCGTCTTGATGATGGTTACTTGATTTTCAATATATTTCAGGGTGGGTTTTAGAGCTACTGTTGTTAAGGATTTGTTTCATAGAAGTAAGACACATTTTTCAACCTATTCCGGTGTGGTTTCGTGACCACACGGGTGGCCACGCGGGTGGTCCACACGGTCATGTGCAGTTGGGAAATTAGGTTTTTGGGTAAGCTGTGTGGCTGAATTTGGGGATTTTAGTTGATAATCACACGGGCGTATGTTCTGGAGACACGGTCGTATCCCATGGGTGCACGGGCGTGTAAGACTTCCGCATGGCCGTGTCTACCCAGTGCCTTAATTTTAGCCAATTTGGACAAATAGTTACATGGACTATTCGTACAACCATGTCACTCGGACACACGGGCCTGCGCCTCTTTCAAATGGGTGTGTAGACCCCCATACGGCCTAGGTACTTCCACACGGTCGTGTGGCCCTATTTTGGAAATTTCTGTTCTGTGTCAGATTTTAACTTGTTGTATTCCTGTGTGTTCTGACCCTCAGCTAGGCCTTAGTAAGGGTGGTTGGGACTTTGTTTGTCCCAGACTTATGTGTTACTTGTAATGATAGCACTAATTTAATAATTTTTTAAGTGTTAAGTGATGTTACCTAGTAATTAAGTACCGTTATAACTGATTCTGAATCTGGTCGATTGATTATGTACACCTCTGATTCTGTTTGACTGATGTACAATTGTTTGTAAGTTGTATACATTGTTTCTATAAGTCTATTAGTGAGTTGTCTGCATACATGCATTTGCATTTAACTTGGGTTTTGGTTGTGAAGAGAAGGAATAATGATCTGATTTGGCAGTTTTAACTGCAACACTTTTGTACAGCGGTTTACTGTAATGTACTATACATATGCTAGCTTAGCTGCATATTGATACTTCAATGGCTTAGTTCCACATGTGGTGTGTAGGGTGGATGGGCCTTTTGAGGTCCTATATGGTGTACACAGTTGGTTGGACTTGATTAGCTCATATGTGGTGTGCAAGGCGGTCGAAGTGTTGTTCGGTTGGTGGGGTGGGTTTGTTTTTAACTTGTTGTATCCAATTTGCATTTGAACATATGTCGGTTTGTATGAATAATATGTAAGCGTGTGTTCTAATTAATACGTGTGGTTGTGTCTGACTTTTGGCCCAAGTTTTCTCCTAGTATACACAACCAATGTACCCTTAACTTGAAATATTGTATTTGATACTTCGTCTTTTGTTATTCGCTTACATTTTGAACTCACATTGAGCTCGCGTAGCTCACCCCCTTAATTTTCCCTTTTCAGGTACTCTCATTTTCTGAAGCTGGACTCGGCATGTCGGTGGTCTCAGTGTGATGCGTTGTAAGTCAAACTAATAAAATGATTCTTCGAATACTTAAACATGCAAACTATTTTGGACTGTAAAAATCTTTAGAGTCCATGGTACAATTTTTATTTTGGGTTTTTGTAAATTGTTTTCGAACTGAATTCTAGAATCTGTGGAACTTTATTCCAAAATGTTTAACACAATCCAAATTTTTTGCTTTGAATCCTAAACGGTTTAGTTCGATTTTAGCAAACTGTGTTCGTAATGGAATTTTAATAATTTGTTTAGTAAAATTGTTTTAAGATCACTTCGGTGATCTATGTAACCTCCAGGATTCGGTCTAAACTTCTAGGCCGGGTTTTGGGGCATTACAGACTTACATTTTTTAATTGCATATGATATGACTTAAACTTGAATACTCAATGACTTAAAGCTTCAACCTTTGGTAATAACACCAAAGACTCGTTAGTTAAAAGAGGAAAGTCAAAATACATGGCTAGTAGCAATTGATAATGGTGTACAACACACATTATGGATGATAGGAAGTTAAAAGTGAATAAATATAAAAATTTAATATATAATTTTGATTTGGTGCATTTATGTTTAAAATTTAAATTTTGATTCAATTGTATAAAATTGAAAAATTAAAAAATTCACCCCAAAGCATACTTTGGATCTTCTAGTTTGCCACCATAGACTTCTGTTGCGATATTGGTTCACATTTTTGTCGTCACTGTCTTTCTGCCACCATTTTTGTGTCGTCATCGCCATTGACCATTGCCAAGTTGTTATCAAACCATTGTCTACCACCGTTAAACCATCACTGACCAACTCCAGTAGCCCTTACCAACGATCTTCACCGCCGAACCACCGATAACGTTCTATTGTTTGACCACCGTTGATTTCACACTAGTCTGGCTGGGTTGGTAATGTGTCGCCTTGATCGGTCGATATAGATCTCGATTCTCCAAGTTCTGTCGAAAAAATATATTACAAAATTTCTTATCTCTGTTTTCTACCCACATATGTTATTCTAAAATAAATAATAAAATAAACCTTGCGTAGAAATGATAGTCTACGATCTAAAATATACATGCCCGAGAAAATAATAAATTACATTTAGTTTCTAGGATCACAACTTTGACAAAATTACTATATCATAAATAATAAAAAATAGTATCTGACATTCGTTCACATATATTCCCTAAACATGTATACAATTACAAGAGTTCCACATCTTATAAAAAAAATCATACATGAAGAAGAGAGAGAATTTTGATCTTGATTTATAATATAAAAATGGCATAACTTGGAGCTCTGATACCACTTGTTGGAAAAAGTCTAGTTTAAAAGTAACTTTCTTGCACAACAGAAAATTAAAATATTAAAAATCGAGCTAGTTTGTGGTATTTATAGCAATAAACCAATTATCAAATTTGCACTTGTGTTTTCGACTAGACGAATCCTTATCGTTCTTAACTTTCAACGAAATAATCTTTTTTGTTATTCTCGTACTATGAACTGCTTCGAGTAAGGGCTCGAACAGTTCGAATCAGACACAGAACCAGAAATAGTTTTATTCATTAAGTGTGAAAATGAAAAATCTCTTCTCAAATAGTATTCACCAGAATTGTTATTTTGGAAAATAGATTTAATAGTTGAAAATAAATTCTCTCTATTTTTGGGTAGAGTAACAATATCTTAAAGTTGTGTAAATAGCCGTACTAATGCCATCTATTTATAAGGAGATGAGGTAGAAACCTTGTTGAATTGTTTAAGTTTATTACAATTATAGAAATAAACTCCTAGTTTATCTAGCAGTATAGGGGGCGGTAACCCTAGTTAAAAATACTGTGGTTTTTCATCCCCCTCATTAACATGAGAGGCCTTTGGGCTTCTCCCATATCGAGTCTAATTGTAACACCTTGTATGTAACATTTCACCTGGTGAAGCCCTAGTATTCGAGTGTTGTTTTAAAGGTAAGAATTTTCGAAGGAGTTTTGAGTAAAGTGATTGATTCGTTTAAGAAACAGAAGTTCACGTTTACGCCCTTAGGTGAAGTCTTGAAAATTTTAAATATAGTTAATAGGAATAAGGCTTAAGAGGATAGTTTTAAATGTCCAACGTTAGGATTGGATTAAGTATAAGTTGCTTTTCGAGCGCGTTTGTGATGCCTTAGTCCTATGTATTTTAGAGGAACGAAACTTATGGCTAAGTTAAGTACGACAATTCAAAGAATAATGGCAAGAGTGTATAAGTCTCTAAATTAGGTGCATAGTTATATAGAAAAATAAAAGGCAAAGAAGTGTTCACCCAAAAAGGCCCATCTTGGTGTATAGAATAGGGGAACCAAGAATGTTCTATTTATACGACCCTTTTTACTAGGAACGATTAAAGAATTATAGGGAGGAATATTTGACTAAGTAGTAGTAGTTACCCAAATGCATTTTTGGTGTATAGAATGGGCGGACTCTAATATGAAAATAAGTAGATAAGGATTCCTAGTCAGGTTAGGATGATAAGTGAAATGAAAGTGACTGTTACAAAAAAGATTTTTATAAGGTATGAGGACACGCTAGAAGGCATAATACCTCTACTGACCAATGTGGTCCCGAATCAATTGACTTGTAAGAAAAGCTGGTTTGGAACTAACTAAACATGAACTGGAAGAGTTAAAGGCTAAGGAGTTTCGGGTAAGTTTCTTATGAATGGCAGGTTTTGGATAAGACAATTCAGTCTTAACGTGACATTTATCAAGTCCTCATCAAAACTTGAGTTAAGTTAAAAGGACACTTAGGTTAAGTTAAGGAAGGTTGTCTTCCTTCTTAAGGACGGAGGGACTAAGCAGATGGGGGATGCCTCCTAAAAAGACAAGTCTAGAACTCTAGTTTTCTACAAGTAAGCTCCTTCTAAACAAACCATAGTATCTGGTTGAATGAAAGATCTAAAACTCAAGCTGATATTTTCACACGAAAGGATTAGATCTGAATTTTGATGGCCTTTTAGGTTATGAGGTGAGTCCTTAAGCTGACTATTGCAAATGTATTATGCATGTTAGAACCTTCTATGAAAATAAGCTAAAAATGCATGATGTGATGATTTTGTGAGAAATGTATGTCTGATGAACTTGTATGAATGATTCGTATGGAATATGAATATGATATCTACAGTCAATGGTTAATGTGTCTGAATGAGTAAAGTGTGTCTATGTGTGTTTTGAGGATATGAACAAGTCTATCATGAGTAAGTCAGATGGGAATGAGCCTACCAAGTATGAGTCTACATGAAGTGTCTGTATTTGTCTCTAGAGTTGTATAAAGGGGTCCATCGAGACTAAAAACACGAACCTCTAAAAAGAAAAATCCATGGCTTTTTGAAGATTATATACTGTAAGACCATGGCTGGACTATGGCATCACATGGAAAATATTTAAAGTACGGTTGGGTGAGTACCGAATGGTGAGGGGCAAACCTCACAATTGTGAGTTAAGGTGGAAACACCTGTTTCTTCCATATTTTGGACATTAGCTCCATGAAAAAATTTGCTACTGCTGAAACATGAAAGAATTGAAATCTTAGATCAAAACACTATGTATGGATGGTATGAACTGCCTAAACAAGAATTCTTGAACAGGGAACAAACAGAGCTATTACTCATTACATCAAAAAAATCCCTATCATCAAAAACACCAATTTCCGTATAAGTGAGCCTTTGTGGTTGTTTCTATTAAAGGAATGCCTTTGTGTAAAATATATGATAAGGAATATCTTCGTGGAAATCTAAAAAGAGATGCCTTTGTGGTAATTTTCGTAAAAAGAAGTTTTTGTGGTGGTCTCTGTTAAAGGAAACCTTTGTGGCGATCTCTGTTAAAAGAAGCCTTTGTGCCGATCTCTATTAAAAGTAAGTCTTTGTGGCTATCTCTATTAAAAGGAAGCCTTTGTGGCTATCTCTATTAAAAGGATGTGTTTGTGGCTATCTTTGTTAAAAGGGTGCTTTTGTGGCTATCTCAGTTAAATGAATGCCTTAGGGAAAGCTCTATTAAAAGGACACCTTTATAGTGAGACTTTGAAAGGAAATCCTCTGTGGTTGTCTTTGGAAAGGAACGCCTTCATGGAAAAATCTAAAGAATGGTACTCATGATGACTATCTAAAGACAACACCTTTGGGCGAACACTAAATGAATGGCGAACCCCGTATAGTTACAAAGGACTAGGCTCTAGAGTACGTGGTAATGCAAGGTTATATGTTGAAATTATGTATAAAAAGTACACTAAACTAAAGAAGATCTAAGGGAATTCTGAGTTATGTATTGGGCGTAGCCTACCCTACCCGAAGAAAATGATAATTAAGTTTGATAATAAGGTAAGATTTAAGAAAGGATATAGAAAGTAAAAGGATGTTAAGTGTAGTACGATCAAGAGAATGGAAAATGGTTCTGAAGAAAGAAAGATGGTAGCCTCAGTATTGTACCCCAAGGATGTGCAAAATAACATATGCCACGTAAAATGAATGAAAAATTTATTCTATGGTTTAACTCACTAAGTTCTTATGAACTTACAAAAGTTGTTTTTGTTTTTAGGTCTATAAAGGAATACGTGTCGAGAGGCGATGCCAAGGCTACACCAAGGGAGTGTTGCATTGGACTATTATGCATACAGAGGAAGTCAAATGGTGTGTCTGAGTCTGTGTTGAAGTTCATTAAGTAGTGTCCCAAAGTATATCTAGTAGACTAAGAGATAAAGTAGGAAAGTCTAAAATTTTATCGAGTCGAAATAATAACCACACATTGTATTTTTACAAGAAACTTTGTAGTAGCTATAGATAGTAGTTTGTATATAGGCGAAATGTAAATGTAAGCATACAATGTACGCTAATAAGAGATTATGTTACACTCATAGAGACGTTTACAATAATGAATAAGAAAGAAAAAATTTAAGTTACATCTGTAAGAAGGACGTAACACCTGAGATTCAAATCTGGTAGATCGAGACGGGTCGAAGGTGTTACACTGTACCCAATTCGATCACCGATTCTGATAAATTCAAACAATGAAAATTTTAATTTATATATACTTTTATACGTATGTATATCAACTGTATATATTTATTTTTATTAGAATATAAAATATAACATTTGATTATAACATCATTCAACTACTACAAAACCTAATGTATTAGGTATATGCCATATATAAGTAATATTGAAAACTAACAAATATGGCCAAGGTTGGGATTGTGGATCGGATGCTGAAGTCGATGAACGAAAATCCTAATTTAGATCTAACCCGCGCAAGGAGAAAATAGTCTGTATGCTGAGTAAAGTATTCAGTGGTATTTCTATAATTTAAGTAGATAATATTAACATTAACAATTCTACCATAATAAACGTGTACATTTGTATGTACATATCTACCAAATACTTATTACTTGAAGTTACAGAGACAATTCATTATACTCATAATAATAATAAAAAATTAAACGAATTTGTAACACTTCATAATCCAATCTCGATCGCCGAGTCCGATAACCGAGCCTAAACTACAAAGTATTACCACAGATATTGAAATATAACACTTACAATTTATAGCAATTAATTTCATTTAATCAAGAAATCATGTCATAATTCCATGTATAATATGAAATAAAACGAAAACCAAGTCTAAAACGAGCTTACGAAAAGCTCTAAGGTTGATCCGGGATTTAATAAGGACTAATTTGAAACTTTTACAAAATGAAGTGCAAAAGTGCAATACAGGGGTCGCACGGCTATGTGTCCAGGTCATGTAACTCACTGCTGCGTAGGTTAAAAGGCCAATTTTTCCAAAAGTCATACGGCCGTGTGGCTAGGTCATGCAACAAACTAATATCGTGTGGATCAAAATTTTATCTTATCCACAGTATTCACACGGGTTGTAACAACCCGACTTTGGGGCTAGTCAGAATAGTGGTTTTGGAACCACTGATCCGAGACCGGAGAAATTATTTTTAATATTATTTTATGTGTTATATCATGATTATATAGGCGTATGAAAATTTTGTTGACTTAATTTTAGTGATTGCATGCTTAATTTTGAAAAAGGACTAAATCACATAAAGTGCGAAAGCTTTGATTTACAAGCTAAAGGTGTCAAATAGCTATTGAATATTAAATTGGAGGTCCTTAATGTGCATTTAGGCCTTATTTAGGGTGATGGCCGGCCATAGGGAAAAGAAAAGACATGGTCAATGGTTAGGTGTAGTATTTGCTGACTAAATTGTCTAGTAATAATAAAATAAAGAGAAAAATGATATCATCTTTTTCACCTTCCTCTACCACCGAAAATTTTAGCAAAAGAGGAGATTTGGAAAGCTTAAAATTTTCAGCAATTTGAGCCTTTTCTAGTAAGTGTTTTTGATAGTTATTTTTAATAATTTTTGTACTTTTGAGACCCTTGTAGCATTATCCAGCTAATGAGGGGACTATTTTGCAAAATTGTTGAGAGTCTAAGGTTTTGCTATGAGAACATTAGTGTTGATTGCTGGATTTTTATGGAATAAAATGAAACTTAGTTGTTAAATAAACAACTTTTGTGAAAGGATTTTTCATGAAAACACCTAAAATAGACCTTTTTTGTAAATGTTGTAAAATAGGTAGTAAATGTGTGAAATAATTGGATTTGAGAGTTTTTATAAGCTTAAAATAGATTCGGCTAGGCTTGGTTAATGAGGAAATTTGATGAAAATCGATTTATGAGCCTAGGGGCAAAATCGTAATTTTGTGAAAATCAAGGGGCAAAATAGTAATTTTGCCAAAATAGGAATTTTTGGAGTGATTTGATTAATTTGGTTATTTAATAAGCTAAATATGTCATTATGGATCAAGAAGAACGTGGAAGGAAAGGGCAAGGTTTTAAATTAAACTTCAAATTGACATATTTTGTATCGAGGTAAGGTTATATGTAAATGATATATCTTTTTACTTATGTTTTACATATTAATGCATTGTGTGAAATGTGAATTAATATTATTGATATCTATTAATAATAGGAAGTGAGGAAAATTCTCGGAAGAACCTTCGGAATAGGAAAAGAGTACAGGTAAACTCCGTGAATAAGTAATTTTTGGTGGGTTGTGTGCGTTACCATCGTATCCATTAGTATTGGTGGGCTGTGTGCGATACCACCGTGGATATGTGATTATTGGTGGGTTGTGTGCGATACCACTATATCCATTATTATTGGTGGGCTGTGTGCGATACCACCGTGTTATTTATCAATGGTGGGCTGTGTGCGAAACCATCGAGTATCCGATATTATTTCGAAGCGTTTATTGAGAAACTTTAACGAAGTGAAATTATGTGTGGTTATGTGGTGACAAGTGTAGGGTATAAGTGCATGTAAATGTGAGCAATCTTTATGATATGTAGTTGGAATGTGGTAAGATTAAGAATGAGTAAGTACAACTACGAGGATCTGAATTGTTCTTGATTAGTATGTAACGTTCAGTCCAACTACGAGGATCTGAATTGTTCCTGATTAGCATGTAACGTTCTTAATTGATAAGCATGTGGTATGATGTTTATTGTTTACATGTAGACTTACTAAGCTTAAAGCTTACTCCCTTCTCTTTTCCCTTGTTTTATAGTGTCAGAAAGCCAGTTCAGGATACGGAGACCGTTGGAGGATCACCCACACTATCTGCATATTTTGGTATAGTTAGATTTATCATTTTGAGTATGGCATGTATAGGGACTTAGGCTTTTATCGAATATCATATTGTTTAGGGCCAAATGTGTTGGCTTATTTGAAGATGAATTCTTTTGTATAAGGCCATAGGTGATGGCTATTTCTTATTATATGAAATGATGATGTTTTTCATGAATGTACAAGTTGCATGGTTGAATAAATGGTATAGTTATTCATAAATAAATAGGTTGCTTGATGTGGCTTATGATGGTACAAGTAAGGGTGGCAGAAAGGGCTTGGTAAATAGCCTTGTTCTTGTCCACACGGGCGTGTGTCTAGGCCGTGTGTGAGACACGGTCTGCTACATGGGCGTGTGGTTTGGCTGTGTGTCCCCCTGCATCCTAAGTTGGCAAAATAGAATGCACGGTAGTAAGCACACTGGCTGAGACACGGCCGTGTGTCTCAACCGTGTAGAAGACACAGCCCTAGTACATGGGCATATGTGCCCAGGCCGTGTGAAGTTTGCACTTGATTTAGGAATTTAATTTGCCGCATGGATTAAGGACATGGGCGTGTGTCTTTACCGTGTGACCTTATTTGGTTGATAATGTCACAAATAGAATGTCCCCTATTTTTGACACGGCCTGAAGCACGGGCATGTGATATGCCACACGGGCGTGTCCCTTCTTCTACACGGGTGTGTGGACCTTTTTATGGAAAATTTTCTAAGTTTTCTGAAAGTTTCCTAAGGTTCTCTGTTTAGTCCCAAGCCATTCCCAATGTATGTTTGAGCCTCATAGGCATATTTATGGGACGATATGTATGTTTATGAAAAGTTTTAAATTTGAGTGGAAAGTCATGGCTTGGTTTTGTATGATTGTTTGCATTTAAGTCCGGTAACGCCTTGTACCCTGTTCCAATGATGAATACGGGTAAAGGGTGTTACACGGGTGTGTGGACATCATGTGTGACAATTAGGAACTGTGTGGCTAAAGACTCCTACATTTCAGTGGTCACACAACTGTGTCACTAGCCCGCGTGTAACACACGGCCGTGTGCCAGCCCGTATGGTGCAAGAATGTGCCATTAAGTATCAAAATTCATGCCAAATCAAACTAATAGCTCAAATTTTGCACATATGGTCACTTAAACCTGCATAGAACCAATCCAAACACATACTAATACATCCATTTAACTAGCCATAATACCATACAAACTGTTCCACATGAAAAGGTCACTTTTCTAAGCTTTACAAACCTATGTAATCATCAACCACACAACAAGACATATCAATCATCTTAACACTTCAAACTCAACTAAAACATGTCATGTATTAACTTCCTAATCATCTAACCAATATGTCTCATTGGCACCATTTCACAACAAGGTTATATAATCATTACAAACCATTCAAGATCAAACATCATTCCTATATGCTTTAAATTATGCACAAGATATACAAGACTTATAACAATTCATGTTCCAAAGGAGTCACTCATTTATACTAATTAACATATTTACCTAGACTACTAAATTCAATCACTATTATAACACTTCATACCATATTCAAGCCTATTTATAGTTTACTTATACTTAACCAAATACGTACATCATCATCATAGTATATAAAAACATGTAGACAAAAGTTATACCAAGTTAACATAACATTTAAGTCATGTCCTAAGATCACTAATTTGCCATACAAATAATATATGAATTATGTAACAATTCCCTATCACGTTCATACTTCATATAAGTGTTACCCATCCCAAAATTACACATTTATTAGTCCTATATACATATCATTTCTAACTTGTAACATTCTCAACCATTCTCATTTATATAATCATTCCCAAAAAACCAACTCAATAAGGCACAATTTAGCATTTACCATACCATTTTTAATTCATCCGCTCAATTATTCATTCATCCTATCACCAATTCATACCATAATTGCTTACCTTGCTTATGCGTACTTATTTAAGCTACTTAACTTATTCATTTCTCCTATCACATAAAGCATGTCTAAAACAAATAAAATAATCATATACATCTTACCTATCAATTTTACATTCAATACTACAATCCTTTATTAAGAATGCATGTAATACTTTAATAAATTACTAATTGATCCCATACCAATTCACTTTTCCTATTTACCAATTCACCTATATAAGTATTTTAAACATGGTCAAAACATACCTATACCAATAAAGCACTAAGAATTTACGCCACATTGTCATTCCAACTTAATATTTCTAGCATATCATCTATCAACAAGAAAGCATATAATTAAAGTATACCAACTTTCAAATACTTATTCATATTTACCACACAATTCATAGTTTATGATTTAATCCCTTTAACTTTATCAAAATTATAATTAATCTAAACTAATAAAGATTAAATATAAGCAAACAAATCATAAATTTTTTAGTAAGTTTCATATGAACTTACTCGAAAACAACAACCAACACAATGTTGGGTACTATTATGTAATTTTTCCTTTTCTTCAATTATCTTTCTGTTGATTTAAATTTTGATCTATAATAATTCATTTCAATTTATCAATTCAAATTATCTTATAACAGCCTATTATAAACATGTATTTATTGAATTTTATTTTTTAGATATTACCTCAAGTTTTGCATTTTATTCAATTTAGTCCCTAAAACTGAATTTGTCATAACTTTCAAATTTGAGCTCTAATTTTTAAACTGGTCTCAAACATATCCTTCTAAAACCCTCTACTATCCATAAACACATATATTTCAACCCACTATTCATAATTTTACACTTTAGTCCCTAAGTGCAAAAAATTAACATTTAAACTTTACAAACTAGTCCTTTTTTATTTCTAAGCTCAAAATCCAAGAACTTAACATTAAAAGCTTCAAGCACTCATAAATGGTAATATTTTAAAACTTTAATAGTTTTGAAAATGAATATACGGTTTAACTAAATTGAGCTACCATGATCTCAAAATTATAAAATTTATGAAAAACGGGATTTAACCGACTTACCATGCAAGGCCAACCGATTGGGAGCATTCAACAATGGATATTGGCTATTCTTTTTAATATGAAATGGTGGAAGAAGAAAGAATGATGAAAAGATGTTAAGTGGTCTTCTATTTTACTAATATCTTTTTTATTTATTTATTAATTAAACTAAATTTAACTTGTAAATTGTAAACTATACATATCCAACCATCCTATACTTTACAAAATGGCCTAATTTCCATTTTGGGCCCTTTTATTTATCAACCAAGTTTTTAGTCATTAAAAATCAATAGAGATTAAATTTTATAATTTTTACGATTTAATCCTTATACCTTGTACCTTAATTAATCACTAATTCTGCGAAATTACCTATCCAAAATTTTATTCACCTATACAATAACTCCATAAATATTTTTATTAAATATTTATGGGCTCAGTTTATGAAAACGAGGTTCTAATACCTCAATTTCCAAAACCACTAACTTTTGAACTAATACACTTGTACCTTAAATAACTTTCAAATTAATCAAAATCATCAAGCCAAAATTTAATATATCACTAAACTAGACTCATAAATATTAAATAATATTTATAAACTCGATCAGTGGAATTGGGGTACCTAAACCACCATTTTCGACACTATTGAAAAATGGGTCATTACACCAATTACAAGTACTTCCTGGACTTTTAACCTAAAACTTTATAATTCGATCCAACCCGATATTTGTTTTTCTATTTCCTAACAACAACATCTCAATTAATTTCCAATTAAATAATATTCTCAATCCAATTTTAATTTCATTAAAATCATGACGACTTTGCCATAAAAAATCTATGAGAAAATATATTCAATATTTCTACATTCAACGCTTTACTATAACCAAATGATTTATTTTCATTTTCAAACTTTATTTAATTCGAAAAACATAAATTCATTTTCAGTTCATTTTCATTTTGGAGAAAACCACGTTCATTTCCAAATGATTCTATTTCTCCATTTTCATTTTCATTTTGGAGAAAACCATAATCATTTTCAAATGTTTCCAATTTTCCATTTTCACCATTTTTATTCATTTATGTTTATTTGATTCAACGTGTAATTCATTTTTAGTTCCAATGAGCTAGCAGAAGGACCGGTTGGACATATGCAGTTGAGGTTTAAATGATTTATAATTAAGTTTCAGCTTTTCACCAATTAATTATAAATTTATTTAGTCATGAAGTCATTCCATTATAGTATAGTGACTGAGCTCTCCCCAATGACGTACCATTACGAAAGTAATTCGATCAATGCTTGTCCAATGAACTTATCATAAGTGCTCGAGGTCATGGGTTGGATAGTTACATTCATGAGGCTTAAGTTGTTTCGAGGCGTAAGTCACAACCTTACCGTCCTGCATCAAAACACAACCAAGACTAGTATGAGATCCATCACTATATACCACATAATCCTTCCCAGACTCAAGCTGGATCAAAAAAGGTGCTTGAATCAACAGAGACTTAAGCTTTTCAAAACTTTCCTTTTGCTCCTCAGTCCATTTGAAAGGCGCACTTTTCCTCAGTAGCTTGGTTATAGAGGCCGCAATTAAGGAAAACCCTTCCAAAAACCTCTTATAATAATCGACCAATCCTAGGAAACTTCGAATCCAACTGATGTTCTTAGGCTGTTTTCAGCCCAAAATACCCTCAATTTTCTTTGGGTCGACACAGATACCCTTAGTTGATTCCACATGTCCCAAAATATCACTTCGTGGAGCCAAAACTCACACTTACTCAATTTAGCATAAAGTTGTTTCTCACGGAGGATTTGTAGGACAACCCCCAAGTGCTCATCATGTTTTGTTTTAGACTTGGAGTAGATTAAGATGTCATCAATGAATACTACAACAAAATTCGTTAGGTCTATAAAAGTTGCCAGAGTATTTCTGAGACTGAAGGGCTTCACGAGGAACTCGTAGTGACTATACCGGGTCCTAAATGTGGTCTTAAGAATGTCTGTCTCTTTCACTTTCAATTAATAGTATCTAGACCTTAGTTCGATCTTAGAGAACACTTTTTCACCCCTGAACTGATCAAATAAATCATCAATTCTCGGTAAAAGGTATCAGTTCTTTACAGTTAACTTGCTCAGTTGTCAATAATCAAAGCAAAGTCTCATAGACCCATCCTTGTTATTTACAAATAGAATAGGAGCTCCCCATGACGACACACTCAGCCTAATGAATCCATGATCCAGAAGTTCCTGTAACTGAGCCTTGAGTTCCATAAGCTCTTTAAGTGTCATGTGATAGGGGGCAATGGATACTGAAGCTATTCCAAGCACTAAATCAATGCCAAAATCAACCTCGCACTCTGGAGGTAATCCAAATAACTCTTCATGAAGGAAGTCAGGAAAAACCCTCAACATATGAATGTTCTCCACAGTTAACTCACTGACATTCATGTCTAGAAATATAAGCCAAATAGGCTTCGTATCCTTTGCACACCAACTTTTCAACCACTAGAGTGGAGATCATGTTAGATAAGTAATCTCTATGCTATCCAACCATCACTATCTTTTTTCCAATGGAAGTTTTCAATGTAAACCTCTTTGTTGCGCAGTCCAAATATACTTGGTGTTCCACCAACCAGTCCATACCCAAAATAAGGTTGAATTCTCCTAAGGGTAATTCCATTAAGTCTGGCAGAAATACCTTTCACTAAATTTCTAATGGACACCTCTTAAAAATTTTGTTTACAGAAACAATTTGTCTAGGGGATTGAGTACAGTTATGTCACTAACAGTTTCATTATTCTATCGAGTTCTATCATCTCTGGCTCACTTATTGGATCGTGGAGCCTGAGTAGTAGGACCAACATCTCTCTTAATAGGGATTTTAGCTTTATCCTTTTTCTCGCATTCAACACACTTAACTTCTTTTACAATTTTGGTTTTCTACACTAAAGTTTCGAAAACTCTTTCTTGATGAGGGGTTACAACCACCATCAGTTCATATCTCATTCCATTTTCAAACTTGACACACTTATCCGATTCAGTTGCAATCATTCCTTCAGCATAGCAGCTTAGCTTTAAAAATTTGATCTCATATGTGACCACAGATCTGTCCCCTTGTTCGAGCTCAATAAACTCTAGCCTACAGGCCTTGACATATCGAGTATCCTCTATTTATTCTGGAAAACATATAGAAAGTATTCCCATGTCACCCTCTTTTTCTGAATACCTCTCATAACGGCTTGCCAACAACGGTAAGCCTGGTTGCTATGTAGTGATATAGTACCCCTTAATTTCTATTCCAGAGTACACTCCTACTCATTTAAAATTCTCTCCATGGTTTTGAACCAGTATTTAACTACGGTAAGGGTCGTCCTAGTAACGCCTCTATATAACTTAGCCTTATAAGAATGAAGCCTCTCAGCTATAGTTCCACGACTATTAGCTCCAAAATGGGCTCCAGCTACTCGTTGTAGCACCCTAGGCATGGCCTGCGATACAACATCATTAGCAGGCTCATGTTGGCTCCCATCAACAGTAGGTGCATAATACACATGCTTAGCTATTGACTCGGGAGTATGTACTTGCGACACAGACGAATAGAATTGGATCCCTTGACCTTACTTTCCACGAGCTCTTATATCTCGGGTTTGTACATCATGGTTATTAAATTTGCTATCAGTTGTCTAAGTTTTATGAAATTATCTGATAATTTATTTACGATTTTTTGTTATTATTCCAAAATGTTTTCAATTTAAAAGTTTCATTACAACTTCATTATAGTTTCAAATCTACAATTTTTAGAATCTAAAGTTTCACAGTCTACTCGTTTCATATTCTATAGTTTCACAATCTAAAGTTTCAAAATAAAAGTTTCAGTATATTAGAAGTACTTATCTTGGGCTAGCTTTGAAGTCTTGGATTTTTAAACAAAACAAAACTTTATACAAAAGTAAGTTTTAGTTGTAGCATGGATTGTTCCCAAAAATACCCATTTATCATATATACATGCAATTTTTGAAAAAAAAAAAACCACTGTCCAAGTTTTGAATTGAACTCTGATACCACTAAATGTAATCCCTTTAATCTAGCCTAGACTTTATAGTCGAATATCAAAGATCACATTGACCATGATGATGGCGCAATAAAACGTTACTCTTTTCCTTCGACAATCATCATCATTTAAAATCGGCATTTTTATTTGCTTTAAGAAAAGCCAAGTATTGTCTAAATAGTCCATTCAGAAAGAATTTGTGAAAATCGATTATCTTTAGGAAAAACTCAAGTTTCAAATGTTTACCGAAAATCATCGTATTTCAAAGGGAATGTCGCCAACAGAAAATCACTAAATCTAATTTGTCGACTTGAAACATGTCTTGTAAAATATTTATTAAATGAATAGGTAGTGTTGAGTTCAAAAATAAAGTCTTGAGTTTGAAATAGCAATCATTGTGTTGGGTTTGTCGTTAAGTTCAACAATTCAAATTTTCTTTTCAAATTTATAAATCATCTTAAAATATAGTTTTAAAAGCTCAATCATGCAGTCTCATCCAAAACCCCAAAATCCAATTAAAAAGTCCCAACTAAGTCCAAAATAATAATAACACCTAAAATACCAAAAATTTAAAGTGTGATAATTTATTCGAAAGTATTAGAGTGCACCTCCGTAAGCTGAGCCTATGTCCTAACCTTGATTATTATCTGAAAAATCATAACTGAAAGTGGTGAGCTTTTAAAGCCCAATGTGGGTCAATTTTCATAATAATAGGAATTAAGAAAAAATTTCAACAGAATAACATATCACATATACAGAATCATATAATAACAGAGTCACTTTTATTAGTATGCATATCGATGATGTTGATGCAAACTTTTTCAGAAAATAGTGTAGATTTTCAGGAAATATTTCCTATCCATCTCCGCTACACTCCATATGAGTTCCCCAAAACTCGTCCATAAAAAAAACACCAAATAAGTCATCAAGGGTTGCCCGGCAACGATAAACCACCAACCTAGGTTGCCCGACAAAGATGACCCGCCACCTTGGGTTGTTCGGCAACGATTACCCGCCACCCTGAGTTGTCTGACAATGATGACTTATCAAAATGCAGTTAAACTACCAGATCAGATATATGTGGTGAAGCCACTATATTGTAGTTAAGCTGCAAGATAACGTGGTTAAACCACCAGAATGTGCAGATTATTAAATTGTCAGAATCTTCCTCCTTTCAAACATATCTCAACCCCATGGATGTGATATGGCATACAGAATAAAATTTTCAGTAAGCATGCTTTACATGTGAATCAGAATCAGTGTAATGACATGCTTAACATACAGATCAAAATTAGTGTAATGGCATGCTTAACATGCAAATCAGAATATCGACAGAAACAGTGGCATATTTCTTTTCATGCATATTAAATATAGCCATATGTCAGAATAAATAAGTGTCAAGAAATCGTATAACATCACATTTAATAGAAAATTGCACAAACATATTCATATTATCATAGATCCAAAAGTTCAGAATCACTTACTTGGAATCCTCCTTTCTAACGGATTTATAATCCATTTGAATACATAATGTATTCGCACATTTATTTAATTAACAATAATTCCACACATTTTAAGATGAATAAATCCCCATACTTGATTTCATGAAATCCGATGATATCAACTTTGAATCCAGCTCTCAAGGAGGAGATCAATCCTTAAATCCTTAATTTTTGACAAAATATCATATCATATTCAAAATAATGATATTTTGGCGAATATCTCTCATTTTAGTGATTAAGTAAGCTACTTAATCGGCTGCCCAAAATGCACGCTTCTAAAATATGGAGTATGGGTTTGGGATTTATGAATATCACTTCAAGAATGCATAACAAACCTTAATGTTAGAATCGTCCTAATCGAGAATAAAAGTGAAATAATTAATTTTGATTGGAAGATCTTCAATACTTAAACAATAATGAGAATATTTTTTCCTAAGGCAAGAATACAAATTCGAGCGTACGAAGAAGAATGCTCCACAAGTGTGTAAAAGCATTATTTGATTCGACCTTAGAAAGTGGAAAAGAAAAGATTATCATTGGAGTTTAAGGACCAGTTACGAAAAATCTCAAAGAATAGATAAATGTTTGATCCCACAGTATTTCATTTACAACGAAAGATTATATAATGAAATCACCATTCAAAAATAAAATGAATAGATATTAGAATAGTATATGGTCTATGAAAAATAAGAGAGGAGGATTAGCAGTTTGATTTTAAAAAAAGAAACGAAGAGAAGATAAAAATTGACAAAAAATAGTGATTTACGACAGTGAAGGCGCAGTGGCGATGCGACGGTGGCGCAACGGTGGTGAGAGAGGAGGAGGCGTAGAAGAGAGGGGAAGTTCTAGTGGTGTTGTGGTGTTGATTTGGTGAAGAAAATGTGGCTAACAGTTGTGGTATGGTGGCAAAATATGGATAAAGTGGTGGTGGAAGGAGGAGGAGAAGAGAGAAAAAGATGAGAGAAAAAGTAAAAAATAAAAATGGGTGTTTTTGGGTGTCTAGGTACATTGGTGGGCCATGGTATGGTAAGAGGGGAAGAAAATGGCAATAGGGGGAACATAGGCACAAAAAATGGATCATGGAGTAAAATGGGAGGTATTAGGGAAAATTTGACTAAACAAAAGAAGAAAGAATCTTTCCCATAAGACAACTATGAGGTGGACGGAAAGGGTGTTGACTATCCCTTTTTACATACTAAAATTTTAAATAAAAATATGTGGATGAGGGGAATTGAACCTAGGATCTCTAAGAATTTAATTAAGCCTTTTATCACTTGACCACTTACTTGCTTGTTCAATAAATTGAAAAAATAATAGATAAACATATGGGATGTGGCACTAAACATGAGATAGTTTGATGGGACACTAAACATGGGATGGTCCACTGTGACGGTAAATATGGGGTTATATCGTGTAAGACCATAGTTGAAATATGCTATGGCATCGTAGATATTTTATCGGGACGATAAACACGGGGATACTAAAGTGAAGGACCATAGTTAGACTAAGGAAACCAATGGAGTTCATCAGGACAATAAACATGAGGGTATATTGTGTAAGTCCATAGCACGACTATGGTAGCCTAGAGAAAGAGTCTGCGCAGACAATAAACATGGGTGGAAAATCAAAACATAAATCATGAGGTAACCCACAAACAAAGAAAAATGGTTGGAAGGAATATGGAAGTATAAACATACAACAGTAGAACAATGGGTCAAAGAAATTCCACAAATGAATGTATAAGTAATGGAAATGATAAATGACTACGGGAATAGTAGTCGTGTAACCTAGGAGGGCATAAGGATGTTAATCAGGAATTAGTAATGAAAGTTGATGTACCAATGGTCACTAAAGTTCAGACGAATGAGAAATGGTTTAACCAAGGATACCGAATAAGGATCCACCATTAAGGAATGTCGAGGGCGTTAAGAGAAACCTATAGACTAGTGGTGTATCATTTATACACTAGTTAATCCGTAAGGAAGGGAAGAGTGGTTAGATCCCATAGACAAAGAAGGATACACTGGATGACAGAAATGTCTGTCAAGACTATTTCTCTTAAAAGAGAAAACCACTGAGGAAGTATCAGCCAAATGGCTAGTTATATAGGAATGCAGTATGAGAGAGAAATCATGAACTCAGATAGCTACATAGTGACATCTGGCTGAGTACTGACAGCCATAGAGGTTCGTAGCAAAAGGGTGTGCTGCGCCTAAGGGTAATGTAATGTGGCCAAGGTGGATTACCAAGAAGTAATCCAACTACTATTTGCTACGAATGAGACTTACCTTGGCAGAGTGGCGGGAAATTTTCTAGGTATCCTAAAGGATGGGATGACAGCGAGCCCCTCAGGACTAGGGTAATAATGAGAGTCCACCGTGGACTATTTAAATTGTGAATGACTGTTAAAGGAAATATACTAATTGGTGTTTAGGAGGTAAGTCAGAGAGCTGCAATAATAGGGCATGATGGTGAGAAGAAATTCACTTTGAGGATGAATGGAAGAAAGAAAATGAATGAAAGAAAAGATAGAGTTAGCAGAGTTGGCAATACATTCAGAGGAACTGCCAAGGCTGATGGAAGGTCAATAGAATGGTGGAAGGAAATCGCTCAACGATCTATCCGTCCATGGATATGATCTATTATAGAGGTTTGATCCGTGGTTGCAAGAATTACGGATTAAGGAACTTAAGCACGGACCTAGACAAGCCTTTTGTATAAAGGAGCTCCGTAGTAAAGTGTCATGCACATAAAAAGGGGGCACCTTTAGGAATGTTGCTAATGGGGCGATTATGTTGTATTAATTTAGATTCATCAGTGTCCGGAGTTCAGACAGTAAACTTTGTATTTAAATTAGACTCTATTGTAAGTTATTTTTAATAGGTAACATTTTATGTTTTAACGTAGTGAGATCTTAGTTTAAACAATAACCCGGTACTGTTGTGACGCCCACACCCGAATTTGGTGATTGGGTCGGGTAAGGGTGTTTCAATCCATAAACAGATTCAAGATCTATTCTTCTTAGGTCTAGTCTAATGTACTGTCAATCCGGCCAGTCACATCTATGTCTCTATCTTCTAGGAGTCATCTACCTCGATGCACAAGATAAATCATCTCCTAAATTGAACTTGATAGAGGACATATTAGTCTTTCAATCGATTTGCTCATTTTCAATTAGATTAAGGGCATGTTTAGGTTCTTCTACTAATACGAGTTATCTTTCCGCATTACGATCCGACCATATAATATTGCTTTGTATTAGTTTAAACATTAGACAAATAGTGAGCTATATTTGCTACTATTTTGCTTTACATGCAAAACCCACGTGAGGAAAATATAAAAAGTATTAATGAAATTCATGAATAATTTTATTAACCAATCTGTTCAAAAAAATTACAAGTGTACATAGACGGATACACTACACTTAGGGACCAGATCCAACATGCAGAGCCTAGCTCAGTGAGAAATATCCACTACTTTCAACACTTACAACAAGTGATCCTAATCTATCACACACCCTATGACAATTTACCTCACCTTTATACCTTGAAGACTAGATACTCTCACTACAAAATTCACCCTTTATGAATTTAGCAAGTAAAACCATAATAAAAAGGTTCTATTATTAATATGCATGCATACAATAAGGTTCCTCACTTAGAATAGATTAAGGGCCCAATTCTCTCCGTACATAAACCTACACTAGTGTTCAATTATATAGAGTTTATCCAGACTTATTTACATAAAAAGATCTATCACAATCCCTATAAAACAACCACTATATAAGCTGAATACGACATAATAATAATGAACCACATAAACTAGTATTCTTGGCAGATAAGTCTTTAGTGATTCAATCTAGTCCAACTTCATTGATTCAAAGGATTAGATAAGGGTAATTTTATTCAATCCAATCACTAATATATGATTTCCAAGTGATACGATTTTCCATAACGGGCTAGATATCGTCTATATAATGAGCATAGCCCAAACAATCAGTTCAATAAATTGCCAACAGGAAACTGTCTCGATATTGATTTGGTGGGTAGGGGAATGAGCACTCCCTCTAACACCAAATTTTCAGATTCGTATTTTTAACAGATAACGGTGTTAGTGAAGTATAATTAAAAACAAATTTCTATGTATATAATTATATAGAATCAAAATTTATTTTATAATGGACATTTAATATCGTGAAGTATAATTTTAAAATTTATCCCTAAAAATACATACATATTAATTTTCATAGTTTTTAAATATTTTTTAGATTCATTCATATATAACTATATTCCTTTATATTAGAATTTATATAAAACTATATTTTATATTAATTGTCAAGGATTTATGATACATGTTTGCCATAGTCGTGATAAAAAAATTGCTACACTTTTGGATTTTTTCTCTCTAAAATAGTTTAAAAAAAAAAAAGAAGATTTGCTCACTTTTTGATATTCTTTTTAAAAAATATCATCGTCAACAGAAGTCATCGTTTTTCGATCTTTGGTTTGTAAAACAATTTACCGTAGAAGCCATTTTTAGTGCGGAAGCAGGAATCTAGAAAATATTTTAAGAAATATTTATATTGAATTTTAAAAAGTTAAAATATAAAATTATTATGTTTTAATTTATTATTTCGTTATTTTTGAGAAAATATTAAATAAATTTATTTTCATTTTGAGAGACAATATAATTTTATTATATATAAATTTATAATTTAATAAATTTTAAGAAATTAAAATGTAATTTTCATTTTTGAAACTAAGACCATTACTTATCTCTTGAAATCTCTCTTGAGGTGAAGCAAAACAAAAATAACTTTCGAGAATTTTTTTTATATTTTGATTATGTATTAATTGATTGATATTAATATAATTTTGATACGGAAAAATATGATTTAAAAATATATTTATTCTTTTGTTTAGTGTCAAGGAGAGGCTAATAGTTCTGATATTGTATAAAAAATAAAATATATATTTAAAATATTATATTTAGAATGGATGAATATATATATATATATAGAAAGTTTTCACCACATAAAAGGAAAAAAGGTTTTTTCTTTTGGAGCAAAGTGAATGGAAAAAGGCAAAAAGCAAAAGCATAAAAAGAATTGAAATTAGGTTTTGAGATAGACTGAAATTCATCAAACAAACACACACCTGTGAAGTGTGAATACAACCAAACAAGGACTGTTTTTGGTTTTACACAAATTAGCTCAGCTGGCTGCCCTCCTTTTCTGCATAATAAGAACAGCCTGTAGACCCACCATTTTTGGATCTTTTTTCCTATTTTGATATCAGCATTTGATTTTTTAATCTATTTCCAAAATTTTACTTAATAAGTTATTACAAAAAATAAATTACTTTAATAAACATTCAATTTTTTAGGGTTTAGCAGTCGATAGGTTTGAGGGTGGGCCCATTATATATGAGTGAATTGCCAAATTAATGGAGCAGAAATAAAAAGTAAAAGCTAATGTTGTTGAAAACTTGAAATGTGTGAAGCTTTGCCCAACAGCTGTTTTTTTGGATACACATTTATTTATGTCCCTTATCTCCTTTAATATTTTCAACGGATAGTCGGATTCAATAATTATTACATGTCTACAAATTTGTTTTGTTTTCATCCTATAAAATTTTTAACATTTACATAAAAGTTAAAATTGAAGTTAACGTTAAGATTTACGTTTCTGTTCACTGAATTTATGATTTTTTGCATTAATAATGTATCGACCTAATAAGATTTTATTAAATATTAATTTTAACTATCTAATTAATTAATTTCATATTAATATATTATCATATTAATTAATATTTAATTAATGTTATTTTATTATTATCACATTATGATACTAATAAATTAATTTTAATATCAATTTAGTAATCTAATTAATAATAAAAGATATTATTATCAGTTTAAAATTTCTCCAAAATGATGCTTTTCTATATATATATTATATATATTCAATAATTTTCTATTAAAAACAATAAAATCTATTAGTTATACAAAACATTTCATTTATTATTAAATAAAACTATAAATTGTTTTAGATCCTAATATAATCTCATGTTAAACATAATTTAATTTTCAATTAATATATGTAATTTTTGTTAAATTAAAAGTATAATCATATTGTAATTACAAAGAATAGATCTAAATAACTATAAGTAGAATTAACCATTATAATACATTATTAGAATGATAAGAAAAATATATCTAAACTTAAACCGAATGAATCTATACTTGACTAGAGATGAGATATAATGTACTAAGAAATCACATATGATTTACAGTGAATGAGATTCAAATATAAAATCTTAATATTCTAAATGCCTTAACTTATCCAAACTTAAGATTTCATTACTTATAAGTTTATTTAATTTTTTATGTAAGTACATGTTAATTACTTAAATTTTAATTATATATAATAAGTTTATGATGGTTTTTTTTATGTTTTATCAATTTCTTTTGATTAAAACCTTCAAAATGATGGCAACTAATTAATTAGTTACCATTAAAATAATAATGGTATAGTTGTTATTATATTTGAAATTTGTTTAGTAAGTAGATTTTAAGAGAGCTTATGAGGGCATTCTTAAAATCGTAAGTACAAATGTATTTAACTCTAAACCCAATGGGAAGTGTGAGTGGGCACTGTAGAAATCATAGGTGTAAGTGCATTTTGTACTAAACCTAAGAAATGTAAGTGCATTTTACACTAAAATGTTAGGAGGTGTCTTTTACGGTAACTGTTCTTGATGTAATGTTTATTTTACTCTTAAACTTTTATTCTCGTAGCTACTAATGGTGTGAATTGAATTAATGTGTTTTTCCATAAAATCTATAAAAATTAAATTGAACTTAGAATAAATTTAATTTTTTTTGCATTTGATAAGATTTCAACTTAAGATACTTTTCTCAAAAACTCAATTTCATTATTTTAGCCAAAGCATTATTTATTTTTATATTAATTTTAAAATTATATTTACATATTATTTTTTTCTAATCATGTCTTAAGTGTCTCACAAAGCAATATATAAAAATTTCGCTCGGTTGATTACCTACCAAAAGATGCTAGTTTACACCTATTTATTTATGAATAGTCAAACTATTAAATACCTTAGAAATTTCATTGTAAATTGTACAAAAATCTTTCAAGGTTTGTTAACGCATCTTTGGTTAAAGAAAAGGAAGAATTACGAATAGACTCTTGGTTTAGGTGGAATTTAAGTTTGAATTCTAAAGAAATATTTATTGTGTTAGTGATAATTCACTTAATTAACATATTATTAATAATTAATTTTGGACATAAATGTTACAAATTTGATATTATATTGAATATTTTATGTAGATGCAATATATGTCTAAATTGTTAGAATACGAATTGAAATGTAAATTTAAAGTAAAATTAAGAAGTGAGGTACAAAACTTTTAGATTTTTTATTTTTATTATAAACAAGAATAATAGATAAAAGATAGATATGTAAATATGAGGATTTCTATTGCATTCTCTTATTTTTCATCATCATTACAAGTAGTATACTCCTATATATATAGGAGATTAGACTCTTCATTTTCTAATACATAAATAAGAAAGTGGTTATAAGAAGATGAAATGTGAAAAATTAAGGAAGATGAAAGGTGAAAGGTTAAGGAAGATGAAAGAATAAGGGAGATGAAAGGTGAAAGGTTGAACATTCACTTAATAACATTCATAACACTCCCATTTGGATGTTTATTGTATAAAGGATATGCCTCATTAAATACCTTACTAGAAAAAACCTTGTGGAACAAAAATTTAGTGAAGGAAAAAAGAGTACATAATCATTTGATATATAGTATATCACAACAAAAATTGTAGTGCGAATTTACTCCCCCTTATGTAAACATCACTTAAGATATTTGAGACAATGCAATCTAATGTTGAAAATTAATTTATCAAATATAGTAGTAGAAAGCACCTTAGTAAATTGTCAAATTCTCACTTGAACGAATCTGTTGAACATTTACATTTTCATTCTTTTGTAGATCATGAGTGAAGAAAATTTTTGGTAATATATGTTTTGTTCTATCACCCTTAATATATCCTTTTTTAAGTTGTGCAATGCAAGTTGTATTATCTTCATATAAGACTGTTGGAGCTTCCTTTTTAGAGTATAAAACACAATCTTTTCATATGTGATGAATTATAGACCTTAACCACACACATTTACGACTAGCCTCATGGATTGCCAAAATCTCAGCATGATTAGAAGAAATAGCAGTAATTGTTTGTTTCACAGAGCGCCAATAAATTGCAGTATCACCATATGTGAAAACATAACCAATTTGTGATAAAGCATTTTGAGGATCAGATAAGTACCCTACATCTGCAAAATCAACAGATTCTATTTTAGGTAGGTTAAGGAAGAATAAACCCATATCTCTTGTACCTTGAAGATAACAAAAAAACATGCTTAACCCCATTCCAACGTCTTTGGGTTGGGCAAGAGCTAAATCTTGTGATACATGCATAGATGGGGTGAAATTTATTAAATTCCATTCACCGAAGCTGGTAATTTTCAAGCTTGAGAAATTAGCAGACTTGCGACAACTTTTTGGATGGGATCCTGACATTTCTTGTAACGTCCTAAAAACGTAATCTTTGAGTTGATAAAATTCATCGTAAATAAGTATCTGCCTCAATGGTTAAGTGATTTTTGTGTATGTGTGAGGTCTTGAGTTTAATTCTATGGGTAAGCAAATGGTGTTATATTTTTGCTTGGGCGAACTTAGGGGCTGCCTTTGTAGTTGAGTTTGGGTTGATTTCAAACCCTTAAAAATCTGATTGGGTGCTAGATTTTAAGGTGGTGATTTTTCTTTTTAAATTTTATTGTTATTTTTCCTTTATTTTCTTTTTCCCAAATTTCCTTCTCAGTTTCAAGTTCTCTCAGCTTTTTTTCTTTATTTTGTTTTATTTTGTAATTGAGCTTAATTTGCAAACACTTTGATCTTGTAAGGATTATTTCTTTATTTGTTTATTTATATCTCTTTGAGAGGGTTTATATTTTAAGGTTTAGGAAGAAACCTTAAGGGAGTTTGTAAGGTTAAACCTTATCCTTAAAGGTTATCAAATTAGTGAATTTGGGAAAATACTTAGTACTGGAAAGCTAATGTAGTGGAGTAGGCAATTGGGGCCTAACCACTCTAAATTATTGTGTCAAATTTTTCTATCATTTCTCTCTAGCTTTCATAAATTTTTTAAAAGCCAAATCACCCTCTCTTGGCAATTTTAGTTTGATTATTTGAGCTAACAGTTTCGACAGTTGTTAAGCTAAGTTTTATTTGATAAAATGTTTTAATATAACAAATTGAAGTGTTTATGAATAAAAGTTAAAATTGAACAAAATTGAGAAACTGATTCTTCAAATTGAAGTCTAAGAGATAAAACTTTGAATATCTACTTTAAATTCTTAGAAAATTTTTGAAACAACTTTAAGATCAAGTTAAAATGATTTTAACCAAGTTAAAAGTCTTTTAACAAATCAAACTTTTTCAAACATGTTAGAATTGCTCCAGGCCAAAAAGTATCGATACATTAATGACCAAGTATCGGTATTTTTAAAATATCAATACCCTTCAAATAAACGATACCAAATTAGCATTCTGTTTTTCACAAAATCAACTAAGTATCAATCCGGTATCGATACATTTTTATAAGGTATCAATAAAATTGTTATGGTATCGATATTTAAATTTCAACGGTCACTGAATTTAGCATTTATTGTAAAAAAATATCGATACCTTTTTTATCTGGTATCGATACTCGTTGCAAGTGTATTAAATGCTCTGGTTTTCACATCCCCAATAGCTTTATTAACTACCACAACAACCTCGACGATTGGAAATCATTTAGGGGGTATAAATACCTGCTTTTAAAGATCCTACAACAAGAAGAATGTAACACCCTAAACCCGGCTTAGAAGTTTAGACCGAATTTCGGATGTCACATTGATCACCGAAGGGATCTAGGTAAAATTTTAGTTACAAAACCTCAATTATCAAATCCCAATATTCAACGCAAAGTAATTTAATTCGAAACATTTTATACCACAGTGTTAAACAGAAGTCACAATCCAAAACCGTTTACACAAAACTCAGATTTAAAGAACAAGATGGTGCTTCTGAGACTTTCGACTTGCCGAGTCTAGCCGTAGAAATGGAAGAGTACCTGAAAAGGAAACACTAAGAAGGGGTAAGCTACTCAAACTCAGTGTAAGTCCGAAACAAGTCTAAACACAGAAGGTAAAATCGAGATCAACGTCCCAACGGAACGTACATTTCGAACACACACCATATCTCACACAGACACTCAGTCATAGGTGTTTTCAGTAAGAAAATCTAACACCCAGAATGCTCAAACAGAGTGTATGAAAAGCAGTCAAACAATAAATCCCACCCATCCAGCCAAAACAACTCTTCGTCCCCCGATCACACCCCATAAGAGTTGTTTAAGCTCATCCAATTGAAACACACCACGTAGGATCTCGAAAGGCCCATCCAACCCTACACACCACCTATGTGGACTAAGCCACTCAGATAATAATACGCAGCAGGGTTAGCGTATATGTTGTACAAAGGCAATACGGTAATTCATCAGACAGATAAATTGCGCTTATATCGCCAGATCGATAATAGTATGCAAAGAAAGTCGACGACATGCAATACAGTACGATAAATCATTGTACGAGTAAACTGCAGTGGAACTGCAAGATCAGATCAGAATCAGACTCTCTTCTCTTCATAAACCCACCCAAAATCCTTACCTTTATGCAAGTCTATGCATGCATACAAATTCAGAGAACAGAGATATTTACACAGTTAGTCAGACAGAACAGATATGCAACACACTCCACAGACCAGATTCAAAATCATACATCACACACAATCATCATAGATATCGAGTCTTGAACAACCTCACTAAACTTAGCTAAGGGTCGGAGCACACACAAATACATTTTTGGATCAGAAACTCACTCGAAACCAATATAAGTACCTAAGGATCACACACCCATGTTCTCTGGCCATGTGGAAATGCCTAGGCTGTGTGGAAGGTCAAAAACCCGTGTAAAAAAGGGCACATGGCCGTGTGGAAAAGGCACACGTGTAACACCCTTAACCCGAAACCGTCGCCAAAATAGGGTTAGAAAGCATTACCAAATGATCGAAACATTTCACATCCATTTCACGACACAAAGTCAATCATTAATCAAACACATTCAAATACGAACATATAGTCCCTTATCTAGGTCTACAAGACCATAAACACATGATAGAATAAGGTCGGGACTAAACTGAACACTTACGAAATTTTTTAGAAATTCAAACATTCTTTAACACTGTTGAGGTCACACGCCCGTGCAGTCAGGCTGTGTGCCTCACACGGCTACCAGACACAACCATGTGTCCAGGCCGTGCCAAAACAGAGCATACATACCAACTTGTTCACACGGCCACCAGACACGCCCGTGTGCCATGGCCGTGTGCAATTAGGCTAGCCACTGACTTATTCGCACGACCACCAGGCACGCCCGTGGGCCTTAGTCGTGCGACCTATCTAGACACACCTAGAAGTGATCCTTAAACCACACAGCAGAGACACACTCCTGTGTCTCTTAGCCATGTATGCAAAATAGGCCATTTGCAAGGCCATTGGCAAGGCCAATTTGCCACCCATACAAAGGTCAACCCTACAAGCACAATTAAACATATTTTCTCACACAATTTGGCAACCAAATACATGTCAAATGATCACATACCATCCTATCCAATCTCATTTCTAATCTTGCCAACTTATAAACCAAATTTCACAACTAAAACACATGCATTACCAAGCATGATTCATCCATATTATCACTAAATCATATTAGCATCAATCCATCACTAAGCTTATCATTCATAAGACATTTTCATTACCAACAAGCCAAACCATAATATGCATCATATACCAAAACCACTCATGCTCATAGCAAACATATATTTAGCCACATCACATGACTATTTACACATCTCCAATATGTTTCAAAATAACTAGCCTATTCATGCCATATTTTAACTATATACATCGTTCCAGAAGTACCAATTGCTGATGTGTGATAGATAATGCTGACGATCCCCGAATACGAGCTAACTCTGCTGACGCTGTAAAATAGAGAAACAATCACACAGTAAGCTTTCAAAGCTTAGTAAGTTAGTAACATAATGCATTATACCAAAATAAACCATCACATAGATTATTTCACAATCACATATATCATACCATCCAAAGCTAATATGTTTAAATAACCTTCCATAAACTCTTTCATAGTTTCATCAACCACATAGGTTCCGAACGTACCTTAGCCAACACTGAGTTGTCGATTACACATGCTACTCAACACTCGTTATTTCATTTCGATCAACTTTCATCTCTTCTTCGGTTCAATTGCACACTTATTGCCCAAATAGTTAGCCAAAGCTTAATTAACATCGCACACTTAGTGCATCCATGTCAAACCGATCTTAAATCGGTATCGCACACACAGTACCAACTACAAAATCGAAGCTTATATTATTTCACACATACAGTGCTAATCATTTCGGTCACATTTCCAACTTCGCACACTTAGTGCCACATAACTCGAGTCCTCACATAGCATACACAATTCAATAATATCATACCATTCATCTCATAACATTAAACATGGTTAAATACACATATTATGTCTGAACTTACCTCGGACGTCGAAAGATCGAAACAGTCGATTAATCAAGCACTTTGTCTTTGACTCGATCTTGATCCGAACTTCTCCTTTCTTGGTCTATACACATTCAAATTCAACTTATTCAATCACCAATTAATTCAATTTAGTCCTCACATACATATTTAGGACATTTTACAAAATAGCCCTCACATTTTCACACTTTGACACTTTAGTCCCTAATTCATCAATTCACCAAATACACACAATTTACTTGTACCCATGCCTAGCGAATTCTTCCCATGCCAATTCAAGCCCTCACATTTCATTTATTTCACATATTAGCCCCTCAATTTACACTTTTCTCAATTTAGCCCAAATTACACAAATTCATCAAAACTTCAAAGATGAACTATATTAATCAAACACATATCTTTCATTTTTCCACCACCAAACATTCAAGAACTCACATGTTCATCAATGACATATTTCAAAATCACCATCAAATTCTAAAATTTAAGCATGGGTTTACTAGAGCACAAAGCAACGATTACAAAAACGTAGAAATTATCAAAAACCGAAGTCAAACATACCTCGAATCAAGCTTGTTCTTAGCCGAAACCTAGATGTTCTTCTTTCTTCTTTTTCTTTGCTAATTTTCGGCACTAAAGATGATAACTAGGCTATTTTCATGCTTTTGTTTGATTATTAATCATATTATTAATCTATTTACTATATTAACCTTATATAATAAAATTATAAAACAAATTTTTCAAGGTCATTATTGACCACAACCGTCCACTATCAGCAGTAATAGGCAAATTGCCTTTTAAGGACTTCACATTATAAAGACATCAACAATTAAGCATTCAACAATTAACACACAACATTTTACACTTTATGCGATTAAGTCATTTCTCACAATTCGACAAGTCGATCTAATTTTCACACCAAATTTTCACATAGGATATATCACATATAATAAACACCAAAAATAATATTAAAATATTATTTCGATCTCAAATTTGTGGTCTTAAAACTACTATTTTGACTAGGGTCTAAACCGGGCTGTTACAACACGCCCGTGTGAAGAGAGGCATATGACCGTGTCACTAAGGCACACGCCTGTGTGGACTAGGAATATGGCCGTGGGGACAGGCCATGTAACTCTCTGTCCATTTGCACTAAAATTGAGTATAGCATTGACACGGCCGTGTGAGGGTCTCACACGCTCGTGTGCCCACTAGACACGACCATGTGTCCAAAACACACGTCTTTGTGGGATCCATAAATCCCTAAATTAGCCACACGGTCGTGTGACCAGGCCATGTGGCACCGAATCACTCAACCTTAGTCCCAAACACAGACGCCCGTGTGCCTAGGGGACACAACTGTGTGAAAATTGACAAAATCCCCAAATAGGCCACACGGCAATATGAAGTCCAAATCAGCCCGAAAACCTTAATACCCAAAAGCACACGGCTGTGTGAACTGGCACACGCCCGTGTGGAAACCCTTGTGGCCATAAAACCACCCCAGAACAAGCTAAAAATGTCATTTCAGCATTGTAACAACCCCAACCTTCGTAATGACAGAAGGGTGTCGGGATATGTTATATTCCCAAACCTTTTCCAGCAACTAACACCCAAAATCGACAGTTTAGAGCACAAACGAGTATTGCCGAAACAATATTTCACAAAAATAAAGGTAGACAAGATTCGAATCCTACACCTATTTTACGAACTACGACGTTTTGATCTCGCTTTAACAACGAACGAGCGATTCTCTAAAATTCAAATATAGAAAAACCCCTTTCCAAAAAAAAACCAAAAAGAAAAGCCAAGAGAAAAGAAAAAGAACGTCCCGAAAACCAGAATAGAAAAAAATAAGAATATTATAAAAATAAATAACTAATAACTAATAACTAATTATTATTACTAACTAAAAACAAAACAAAATAATAAGGCTATCCCAAAATGCAACCAAAAGACTCAAACCCAGAACCTTGAGGTAAAGTAACTCTCACTAAACCACCAGACCAGCAGGCCCATTCTGACACTTAACCACACGACTAAATACTAAAGCATGCCCTTTTCTATGACCCTAACCATAAAACCTTAAAACTTTTATCCCCAAAATTTGGGGTGTTACAAAGAAAGCATATTCAAATAGAAATCATCAATTAAACAACCTTTGTGCTCAATACCTACATAATTCTCTTGTACACACTCGTGAGCTCTTATTGTTTTTCTTTTGCTCAAGTGTATTATTGTCTATTTGTACTTAATTGGCAAACATTCTGATCTTGTTATGATTATTTATTTGTTTGCTTCTTTGTAATTCTTTGGGGGGTTTGTCTCTTAATATTTTGGTAGAAATCTTAAGGGAGTTATAAGGTTAAACCTTGTCCTCAAAGGTTATACACATTAGTGAATTAGAGAAAATCCTTAGTTGTGGAAAGCTAAGATAGTGGAGTAGGCAATTGGGGCCAAACCAATCTAAATTTTTTTATTCTTTGTTCTATCTTTTCTTTCTAATTTTCCTAATTTTTTTAAAAGCCAATTCACCCCTTCTTGGCAATTCCAGATTGGCCAATCGAGCTAACAATTGGTCCCAGAGCTAGTCTCTAAAAGACGATCTAACAACCAATAAAGATCCATGAGGTAGCTCAACTTTCATCTATTCAAACTACACAAGATGATGTCTTCATTTGACTTCTTTATTTTTTGTGAGCCTCAATTCATTAATAAACCTCCTTACTTCAATGGTGCAGATTATTCATATCAGAAGACTAGAACAATGATTTTCATACAGGCTAACGATCTAGCCGTATGGGATATCATTATGGATGGTCCGTCCATACCTTAAAAGCAAGAACGAGAAATCTTAGTTCTAAAGAGCAAGAAGGAAGGGAACGAGGAAGATAGGAGAAGCATACAACTCAATGCCAAGGCTATGCACACACTTTTTTGTGCACTTAGTCTGAAAAAGTATAGTAGGGTATCATCATGTGCCACAATGCCAAGGAAATTTGAGACAAATTAGAGGTCACTCATGAGGGCATCAATTAAGTCAAGAAATCAAAGGTGAGAATTCTCACCCTCAATTATAAGACGTTCAGGATAAAGCCCGAGGAGGACATCAAAGCTATGTCTGATAGATTCACTATCATCATTAATGAGCTCAAGTCTTATGGGAAGACCTATCCTAATGAAGAAGTAGTGCAGAAAATGCTCAGAAGCTTGTCTATGTTATGGGATGCCAAAGTTACATCCATGGAGGAATCAAAAAATTTGGAAACTATTTCATTAGATGAGCTAATTAGTTCTTTTCTTACTCATGAAATAAGGCTCAAATGAGTGGATAGAGGAGAATAAAAAAGTTGAGAAGAACAAGGTTGATATTGCCTTCGAGTCCATAATAGAAAATTGTAATTCAATTGATAATCTAGATGAGGATCAAGAGATGACCATGTTTGCAAGAAGATTCAAGAAGTTCATGAGGTCTAATAAAGGAAGGAAATTCAAAAAGAAGGAACGAGTCAAGATTGAATCCTCCAAGGAGAAGAACCCTATCATATACTATGAATGTAAGAAACCGTGGCATATTAAGTTTTATTGTCCCCAATGGAATAAAAAGAGGTCAAGAAAACAAAAATTCAAGGCTCATGTTGCTACTTAGAGTGATGAGGATTCATCCGATAATGATGATGATAATGAAGTAGTCAATCTTTGCCTTATGGCCATTGACAATTCTAAGGTAACTTTTAACTTATCAAAGTCAACTTCTTATTCTTTTGATGAGTTAGAATATGCCTATGATAAGTTGGGTTTGGAGTTTGAATTAATGATTTCAAAATACAGAGAAAATATTTCAAAACTAAAAGAGGAAAATAATTCACTCTCCAAAGTCAAGCATGAACTTGAAAGTAAAATAAATGATATGCAAGCTAGTATAAATGATTTTGAGAAAAAGAATTTTGACTTGCATTATTTTCTTTCTAAAGTTCATGTTTATCATCAAAAGCAACTTGAGTTGCTTAAGAGTGAAAAAGTTCACTCTAACAAAGTTTTACCAAAAAAAGTTTTTAGAGGAGAAAGCTCAGAATAAAACTTTTTCAAAACTAGCTTTAATTTCTATAAACATAGAGGTCCCCAAAATTTTTACAAAGGAAAACTTATTAAAAGTGTATGGGTCCCCAAAGGACTCACAAGTACTCAAGATAAAGACATCTTTTTAAAATAGATACCTAAAGGGACTAAAATTATAAGAACTAATGCTTATGGACCGAAAATAATTTGGATACCAAAATTCAAAGCTTATATCTATGTTTGTAGGAAGAGGAGCATTGCTTCAAGATGGAGGGTTCATTCAAAAACTCATTGTACCTTGATAGTGGATGCTCAAAGCACATGACTGCTGACAAGAGTAACTTCATCAATTTGAAGAAAAAAATGGATGAGTAGTTACATTTTGTAACAACTCTAAATGACAAGTAGAAGGAATTGGCTATATTGGTACAAGCTATTCAATTCTTATTTAAAAATGTTCTTTATGTCAACAGTTAACATTCTGTCTAATAAGATTATGCTTGTAGGACATGGGATAAGAAATATATATTGTGCATTTAGATGATTTGCATGATTCATTCATATGCCTTATTGCTAAAAATGAAAATAATTCTTTATTATGACATAGAAAACTAGGACAGACTAACATGAGCATATTCCATAAATTAGCTAAAAATGACTTAGTAAGAGGATTGCCTAAAATTGATTTTAAATTAGAAAAATTTTGTGATACATGTGTTAAGGGTAAAATAGAATAATTTTCTTTAAACCTATTAATGATGTATCTGTAACACCCCTAACTCGTCTCCGTCATCAGATTGTGGTTACGGAGTACTATCGTACAATCAAATACATTTAAACTTAATATCATTCAATAATATAATCACATCATAACCAATCATATACATACATATCGTCCGCCCTAAAACTATCTTAGAAGTAAATCGAGACCAATTTGAAACAATTTGAAAAGCATAGGAAAAACATGTAAAATTTGCAAAACAGGGGTCACACGGCTATGTGCCTCACATGCATGAGACAAATGCCCATGTATCAGGCCATGTAACCTTCGAACTAGGGACACACGGCCGTGTCTCAAACCGTGTCCTCACCCGTGCAACTCTCTGAGTAGGGTTACACACACGTGTGCCAGTCCATGTAACTCTCTAAGTTGCCCCACATGCCTGTGTACCAGCTCGTGTGATAGGTAATGTAACTCACTGACTTGTACCCTAAGAAATCATCAGATGACACACGACCATGTCTCTCACATGGCTAAGTCACACGCCTATGTCTTAGGCAGTGTAGACCCAAATTTACCTAAAATCAAGCTATTTTCGAGACCATTTCATGCCTAAATATTTAGACCAAAAATGCACACTTTCAAAGCACCAAAACAACATCTAAACACACACATACATATGCCATTTCCAAGGCCCTAATTCAACCAACCATTATGCCATTCAAAGGCACCTCAAATGCATACAAACACCATTTACCAAAACATGTTAGCAATACCTAATTCCATGCATAAAGACCAATCCTATTATGTGCCTAACCACAACATAAATACCTAATTCAAACACCTACCAAAACATACCACATTTATCACTTTCAAGCCATTATAAATCATTCTATACATGCCATTATAAACCTTATCCAAATTAATCAAAAACTGCCAAATTATCTACTGGATAGTGTGATAGGTCTCCGACGAGCATCCAACCAAATCGAGCTTTCGATAATCTATAAAATGAAGGAAAACAACTACATAAGCAATGAATGCTTAGTAAGCTCGCATAAACTTTAAACATAACATACCCTTTTAATAATAAACTTTATAAAATATGTATAAACATCTTAACAATGCCGTAAGCTTAATAAAAGCATATATAACACCATCAAACTCACAAGTTAGTATACTTGTTCATGATACATAAGAAATCAACCATGTATAAACATAACATTTAATTCATCGTCGTTAGCATATGATCATGATCCATTCCATTTGCTTAGTTACCGTTTCCAATACCATGAGTTACATATAACCATATTCAAGCATTATCAAGCTCACATGTTAGTAGATTCATTGACAATCATATAAACTCATTTATAACATAAATAGATTTCATAAGATACATTATATAAGCATCCACCTTTTCTTATAGTTATGAACCTTTCCATTAAGTCACTTTTTGTTCCATTCATTTCTTACCTATTGAACCATCTGGAATTACATCGGATACTTGGGAAAGCTCACGAAGTGTACTTTTACATATAACCTTAACCTTTCCTTTACATCATTGCTCACACGAACTGTGAAATGGGCCTGTTCACACTAGCTGAGGGTCAGAATGTAAGCTACACGATGCTACTCACACGAGCTGTGGAGAATCCGCAACAAATGTAGGACCTTAGCCATCAGTAGGACATTCAAGACTAGCACCGGAAACATGAAATCCCTAATGACATGTCATTTGTATCCTAAAAATTCTTAAGGTTCAACCAGGACTCGATATCCGTCAATTCATCATAACATTGATACATTTGCATAATGGTTCATTTACATCAAAATAGCATAATAAACATTCAATTTAAACAACATTTAAGCGATTACAGTTCATACGAACTTACCTGACTAAATTGCAGCAATGACTAAGTACATGGACTATTTGGAAATTTTCTCTTCTCCTCAAATTTTCACTTGTTCTTGATTTAAAATAATAATTCCATTTAATGCACTAATCCAGACAGAAAAATCAATTCATTTTATGGAATTAGGTCCTTTTTTACCTTTTTCAAAATTATCCCAACATTTTACATTTATACAATTTAGTCTCTAAGCCCAAAACATGCAAATTGTAACACCACTAAACCTCTCCATCATTGGATTAGGGTCATGAGCATTACTAACCAATCAAACAATTAATTCAATCATAATCAACATATAAACTAACTAGTAACATTATAATATGCAAGGGAAGTTCATGACAATATAATACTTTCATGCTAGATTCTTATACATTCGAATAATAAATTATGCTATGCATTTTTAAACTTGGTTTTCCACTGTCTACACTTTTATCACTATTTAGACATTGCTAAACTTAGTCTTCCATTGTCTACACTCTTATCACTATTTATCTCTTCTAGAATGTAAAAATTCAGATACATACAAGACTATTCCAATTATTGCCATTAGAGTATTAGTCCATACTCCGTCTATGATTATCTTTTTAATTTATCTTCGATGATGCTAGTGGAATGCACTTAATTTAGGTTTGCTAATCCACCCCAATTCAGAGTAAAAATTACCCTTACAGCCCTTATTACGAGTCTACGGGGCCCTAAAAGTTGTTTAAAAATAGGCAGGGACTAATTTGATACAATTCTGGAAGTTTAAGAAATAATTACAAATTTTTTTAACTGTAGGGGTCACACAGCAGTGTGAGTCACATGCCTGTATGGGCATTCGAAGTAGGGACACACAGCTATGTCTCAGCCCGTGTCTATGCCCGTATAACTCATTGACTTGGGTCACACGGCCAAGCCACACGCACGTGTGCCAGACCGTGGACCCGTTCGAAATAGCTTACACGCCCGTGTGCTAGCCGTGTGTCTCACACGGCCAAGTCACATGCCTGTGTGTCTGGCTGTGTGGACCTAAAATGTGCATTAAATCACAAGTTTAACATTTCTTATTTACTTGGACACTAAGCAACTCAATTGCTAAACATTTAACCTATTCAAAGCATGATTAAACATGCCCAAAATACACCAAATTCATCACCTAATATGCCTAACCAATGTACCCTCATTGGTACCACATTTTATATGTCCAAATACATCAACAACACATCAAACATTCAAGTCTTGCATTCACATCACACTTCATCTTTTCCAATTCAACCACTTAATTTTAAAATTTTCACAATTTAGTCCCTATTGCTCAAAATTTACAATTTGTTCTACAATTTAATCCTTTTCCATTTCTAACTTAAAAATATATCAATTTAATTCCTAATACTAAAACTATACAACATTTACAACATTTAAAATCTTAATCAATGTTAAAATTACAACATAGGTCGGGTACCCTCGACCCCTAGGTACCGGGATTCCAAAAATATAAAAATTACAAGAAAAAGGACTAAATTGACTAACCAATTGAAGTTGAAACTTAGAAACCCCTTATGGACGTGCGTTCTCTCATTTTTCTTCTTTCTTTATTTTTTCTTTTTCAATTCATTTGCATGTCTCCACTTTCTTTTATTTTATTATTTCTTTCATTTTAATTATCATTAATATAATATATATATATATATCAATGTTAATATATATATTTTTACTTAGCCACATTTGGCCACCTATACACAACCACTTATTAAATGGTTTAATTGTTATTTTAGCCCCTTTAGTTTATTTCAATTTGTAATTCAACTTTTACCCTATACGCGATTTAGTCCTTATATTTAATAACTTTTATTTCATGCAAATTCACTTAACCAAAGCCTAATTAACTATACAACTAACTTCGTAAATATTTATTAATATTTACGATTCTGATTTATAGGAATAGAGTCTCGGGAGTGCACTTTTCGACACCTCTGACTATCGGGTCGTTACAATTCTCCCACTAATTAAATTTTGTCCCCAAAATTTATCTGAAAAGAGGTGGGGATACTGAGATCTCATCGTCTCTTCTAGTTCCCAAGTCGCTTCCTCGATACTATGACTACGCCATAATACTTTCACTAACGGAACTCTTTTACTTCACGTGCCAAAATTTCAACTGGTTCTTCTTCATACAATAAATCAGGTTGAATCTCAATGTCTTCCGTCGAAATAACATGAGACTGATTCGATTGATATCTTCTAAGCATTAAAATGTGAAAAGGTCATGCCTTTTTTGTGATTACGTTGGTAGAGCTAAACGATATGCAACTGGTCCTACTTTTTCCATTATCTTATACGGTCCGGTAAAACGAGGACTCAGTTTCCCTTTTCGACCAAATCTCAAAATATTCTTCCAAGGCGATAATTTAAGAAATACTTTATCGTCAACAGAATATTCAATATCTTGACAGTTCAAATCCGCATACTAATTCTGTCTATTGAAAGCTATCTTCAATCTGTCTCAAATTTTCATAACAATGTCTTTCGTTTCTTGAATTAATTTCAGCTTGATCTGTAACATCCTTAAATCTAGGGGTCTGTAAAATTTGTGCAATTGCATGTTATGATGGTTCTGTGTGTTGTTTAAAGGTGTTTAGGGGCTCTAGGGAGACCTGGGGTTGAGTTTAAGCACTGGTAAAATTTGTCTTTGGGCACTTTAGGGGAGAGGACTATTGAAGGCAGGGCTTATGAGAAATTATTGGTGAATTTCTAACACAAGTTGTGCAAGTGTAAGGGTGTTGTGGCGTCACTTGTGTAGCAAGAGGAGTGGGGTTCGAATCCCATGGTAAGCAAATTGTAGGTTTATTTTTGTGCCCAAGGTGGAGAAGATGTGGAGTTGGCATGGGACTCTACCAAGGAAGGATTTGAACTGGTCAACCTGTTTGAATGAGTGATCGAGAGGGTTTGGTAGAGCAAATCAAGGAGCAAATCAAGTGGAGTTGGGAGTGTGGTGATAGTTGGCAAAAACTGGGAACTTGGGAAGGGGTGAAAATTCGGCTAGGGGGTGTTAGGTAGCATATTCGGTCAAGTGAGGAGGTGGTGTGCCGAAATTTTCCTTAAGCTCTTTTAGTTTTCTCTTCTTCTTTTTTTTTTGCTCTCTACGTTTTTGTGCAATTGGGTGATTTTCTGCTTGGTGCTTTTCGGGTCAACGTTGCATTTACCAATTGGTTAAAAACCTTATTCTTCATTTCTCCTTTACCATTTCTTTCTTCTAGCCGAAACTCATGTCCCATTATTCCCATAGTTGCATCTTCTTCTACACCATCAACACGTTAGCTGAAACTCTCTTTTCTATGTTGGTGCTCCTTCTACCCTTTTCTTCAACAACTAAGTTCTCTTTTCACCTTTCGATCGGGTTCTCTCTTCTTTTGCCATAGTCGAATGTACAACCTTCTTCTTTTCTTTTTGGTTGTTTCTTTTTCATCACTATAATCGAACCTCTAATCCTTCTCACTCTTTCTTCTCGTGTTCTCCTCTCGTAGTTGCTTATAAGGGGTTGGCCAAATCTCTCCTGCTCGTGCGACTTGTCTCTAATCACAAGCCGAATCTGTTGTTGTTCAGTTCCTCACTAATCAGGGTAAGGAGTTCTCTCTCTGGGTTCTTTGTGTCTTTTTTTTTCATTTCACTCTGCTAAAATCGAATCTTCAATTTTGGCTAAGTCGATAGTATTAAGAAGCAAGCAAACTCTCTCCTTCGCTCTTTAAACATTCAGACTTTGGCAAGTGGTGGTAAGAGGGGAAACCCCTTATTAGACAACCACTATTTCTCAATGTGGTAATTTTCTGATCGAGACTTTCTTCATGGAGGCGAGTGATAGCCGATCTAATGGGGTATCGATAAGGGAGCCCAAGAAAAGTGGACTCGTAGCCCTGCTCCCAAGTTCAAATGGCGTAGGGTGTTAGTAATTCTAGATTTTCCACCGGGTTGTGGAAGGGAACCGACAGCTGACTTGGATAAGCAAATCATGGTGGTTCGCACTAGTGAGGGTAAGTCTTAGTTAATCGTATGGTTAGTTATAGATTGTAGATCTCCTATTGCTATGGCTGTAAGCTAATTGTGTGATGTGTTGGCTTAGGTGATGTTGAGCGGAAGTGTTTAGTTCTCTACGTAATCAGGTGTGTAATCTCACACCTTTAATCGTTTTGCTATGTATTATTCTGTTTACTGTTTAAAAAGCCAAAATACCTTTAATGGGTAAGTTAATGCGATATACCTAGCGGGTGAGTTTTGAAATAGCCCAGGTGAGTAAATTTACAATTATACCCTTTCGGGTAGATTTGGCATGACTGCATATTCTGTTTATCTGCTGTATTGGTACGTTCATGCATGCACTAAAATATTATGTCATGACATGTTGCATGGGATGGGGGTATTGATGATCGAGGAAGTGTAATCCAGTGGCCCTGCCACATATTTTGGTGACTCCGTCACAATCTGTCTGGTGGCTATGCCACGTATATTCTATTAATCTGGTGGTACTACCATAAATTATGCGATGAGCAGCATGACTGCCATCGAGGTGTGTAGCAGATGGAGGGTTGATTGTAGAAATCCCCACAGGTGTGTTTTGGCTGGTACGAGCGGTGTGTAGCGGATGGATTACTAGGTTGGGCTGGGTTGCATTGCATACATTATCTGTTATACCATGCTAAAAGGGCTCAGGCCTAGTTCGATTCCATATGGGCTTCGATCAGTTTGTTTCTGTGAGGGTTAAGGCCCAACCTGCTTCGGTGGGCTTAGGCCTAGTAATGTCCTATATGGGGATTACACACTGAGTTCTTGTAACTCACCCCCTTTTGCTTTAATTTTTGCAGGTAATTCCCAGCATTGAGGATTTGGAGCCGAGGTGGACTCTGTGGTGGCCATACATCGTAACCTTAGTAAATCTCGTTTCATTTTTCTATAGTTTTTATTTTAATTTGGGTTTATTTTTTGTAATAAGGCCTTTGAGATTTTATTTTGGTTTTAGTCTTTGATTCGGTTATTATTTATTACTAGATGTTCAATATGGGATTTTTCTAAAACATTAATAAGTATTTTCCAAAATGTTAATGAACAATTTACAAAATATAATTGATAAGACTCTAGGTTTCTCTTAAATGTTAATAACTCTTTTCAAAATATCATAGCATTCGCTAATCACAAAACCTGATTTTTTTTATAAAACAAGTTTTCAGTGTTAACATTATTAACAACATTTCCACAACTTAGAAGCGGATCTGATTTTCAAACTTAACAAAACTCGAAGGTTTAACGAACGCAAAGCTTCTTTCATAACCCTTCCATATAGCATGTCGGATCTGGTCGTAACGTCTAGGCCGGGTTTGGGGTGTTACATGATCATTCTCCTTTTAACTAATTCCATCCAGCAAACAGGTGTTCGATACCTACGATCATATAAGGCTTCATACGAATCCATTCGAATACTCAATTGGAAAATATTGTTGTATACAAATTCGGTCAAAGGTAGATAACGTTCCCAACCTGATTCAAAATCGATTACATAAGTGCGAAACATATCCTCCAAAATTTGAATAACACGTTCAGGTTGTCCTTCTGTCTACGGGTGAAAAGCTGTGCTAGAATTAAGTCACGTACTAAGAGATTCGTGCAACTGTTTCCAAAATCTCAAAGTGAACTGCGGATCTCGATTAGAGATTGTTGACATAAGGACACCGTGTAATCTCACTATTTTTTAAATATAAACTTCAGCAAGCTTTTGAAGTGATCAATCAATCCTGACTGCAATAAAATGAGCCGATTTTGTAAGTCGATCAACAATCACCCAAATAGAATTTTTCTTGCTCAGAGATAATGGTAATCCTGTTACAAAATCCATCGTGATGCGTTCCCGTTTCCCCTCAGGAATAGAAATAGGTTGAAGTAATCTTGTGGAAACCTAATGCTCTACCTTAACTCATTGACAAGGTAAACATTTAGCCACATACTCGACCATGTCTCTTTTCATTCTTGGCCACCAATAAGATTCTAACAGATCATGATACATTTTCATTCCTCCAGGATGCAAAGCAAAAGGATTGACATTAGCTTCGTGAAGTATCATCTCTTTTAATTTAGAAACATCCGGAACACAGATTCTGTTACGAAATCTCAAGCAACCACAATTATCAATGCTGAAATTTTCTAATATGCCATTCTGAACCATTTCTCTTTTCTTCGCCAACTTATCACCATCTAACTGCACTGACTTGACCCAATCAAACATCACCGGTTTGATCTTTAGTTCAACGAATGTAAACGGAAAAATATGTAGGATTTTTCCTATGTAATTTATCACCTTTTTACTTAAATCTGATGTTAAAACTATGTAATTTTTAATAAATTAATGAAATATGTGAAAATATAAAATTAGGACATAGAAATTATTAAAATATGATTTTATGCTTTATTATATAGTTTTCTTGCAATAAATGACTTATTTTATATTAATTTGAATATATTATATTTTTTAGACATAAAGTGGGCCATGCATGATTAAAAAAAATATAAAATTATATTTAATAATTCATTTTAAAATATTTCATTAATAATTTGGGTTTTAATTAACTAATTAAATTGGATAAATTTTATTATTTGGTCTTCTAACTTGTTGATTTATTCTAAACAGGTATGATAGCTTTGCTGGATTACAAAACTGTCTAAATTGGAGACCAAGTCAACCCAATATTCGGCTACACATGGCTGTCCATTTAAACCATGCTTTGGTTTTGTAACACCCCAAACCCAGCCTAGAAGTTAGGCCCGAATTTGGCGTGTCACATTGGGGTGCCTTTCGAGAAACCATGGCTCTATTTGAAAACCTTTCTTGATATTAAAAACTAAAGCCCCAGTTTGCGTTTGTTTATTATTAATCGACATTTATTAAAAAGTTATTACCTAAAAAAAACTTTGTTTGTTGCGTAAACTTAATTAAAATGACCGACTTATGAAAACGTGATGTTTACGACCTATTCGCGAAAGCGTAGTATTTTGAAAGCGATATTGTTTTGGAAAAGCGTGATACAAAGTTTAGCGATTTAAAACATAATAAACTAAAAATCCAAAACTAAAACCAGAATTTAAGAGAGGCCTTATTACAAAATATTAACCCAAGTTAAAAATAAGTAAAGTACTAGAGTCCAAAACTGTTCGTAGTGTGGCCACCTCCGAGTCTTCTAGCACGTCGAACCGCTTACTAAGGATTACCTGATAAAAAAATTATTAAAAAGAGGGTGTGAGTTTACAAAAACTCAGAGTGCATAACCCTCATCAATAAGAACATGAATCACAACAATTTGGGCTGAAGCCCATTTCAGTAACGATGGCAATTGGGCCTTAGCCCATAAAAGCCTCAGTTGGACCTTAACCCATAAATGTCACAAATCATATTTATCTAGGCCTGAGCCCATCTCAAATAAAACCACGTATGCAATGCATTAAAGCCCATACAAACCCTGCACTCCGTCTCCTGTCCAACCCTACACTCCTGTGGGGATTTAATCGACCCACCAATCCCTACACTCCTTATGTAGCACCGGTTGTGGCACTAACTTATCGATGCAGCATAGCTGCTCGGTGGCTAAAAGCCTTCGGTGGATCCACAGTCGTCAAGCGACCATGCAATCCTATCTGCACTTCCCCTTTCGAATAATCCCATCCCCATGCAACATAATAACACATGAATGCAACATACAATAATAATCATACGATAACAATCATAAATCACATAGAAGGATAATCATATAACATGTAGGGGCGTTTTCATAATTTTTTTCCCTCCAGGGGCATATTGGTCATTTTACCCATTAAGGGTATTTTCGTAATTTACCTACGAAGGGTATTTTTTTAATTTACCTACCAATGGTATTTTTGGTAATTTACCTACCCAGGGGTATTTTAATAATTTTGCAAACCAGAGGTATTCTAGTAATTTTACAAACCTGAGGTATTTCAGTAATTTTGCAAACCAGGGGTATTTCGGTAATTTTGCAAATCAGGGGTATTTAGGTAATTTTACAAACCAGAGGTATTTTGGTAATTTCACAAACTAGGGGTATTTTAGTATTTTTACAAATCAGGGTGTTAACGACCCAACAGAAGGTCTACTGTCGCCTCGAACGACTCAAGTATTCTAAATAGAGATAATAATGCGAATGGGCCTAAGGCCCATTCTAGGCCCAAGTGGGCCCATTTAGCCCAAACCTAGCCGCATATATGAGATTCCTATAGTCTAGTTCAATATCTTCTACTCAATCATACAATTTACTCATATGGGCCCCTGGGCCCATTAGGCCCACTTGGCCCCTTTCGGGTCATCGTAGCCCAACAGCCCACACCTACAAGAATACTTATGGTGGCCTCGACCATCGCGTCGAAGCTTCCACATGTGCGCTCGCATGCTCGTCCGGCTACCATCGCCGTGACCGACACTTCGGCATTTGCCGCTCTACAGCTAGAGTAGAGAGAGGTACACACCTGATAGGAATTCTGAAGCTGCTAAACCGCGCTCCCAAAGCTCCTAAGCCCAACGCCCACCAAGGTATCTTTTCTCTCCTCCTAGAATGCTCTTTATATAGCTAGGTTCTCACCTTCACTCTTTATATCTTTTCGATGTGGGTTCCTTCCGCTAGCAGAGTTTAAATCCAACTCAAACTCTTGCCGCCCCATCTTAGCAAAATAAATACTCCCTTGCTTCTCATGAGATTCGAACTCAGGCTCCTTTGTAACATAACCCACGCTGCTAGCCACTTTACCAACTAACTTATTATTTCTAAAATCATGTGAAACTAAATATAAGTCCTATGGCAAAATTCAAAAATCCATTTAAAAAGAAAACTAAAATGCAAGCACCAAGACTTGAACCTTGGACCTCCTTCATTCCTTGTGGCATCACCCCCTTGCCTCTTATGTGGCGTCACTTTGCCACTACACCACACACTCCATTTGTCATTTTTCCTCACATTTTATTCTTAAAGCCTATCTACCAACTCCCAGGGTTTTTTTCACCTAAAACCAAAATTTTTCCTATAGCCTAACTTTAACCCGGGACTTCATAAAAGCCTCCTAACCTTCCAAAATCACTCACCTAATAGGTCCAACTTGCCTTAGTACCATTCTCTTATTCTCAAAAATTTTAAGCGCTACTACCCCCAAAGCCCATTGGGCCTAATCCTACTAGGCCCAGTTCTAGGATGTTACAAATCTACCCTCTTTAGAGAAATTTCGTCCTCGAAATTTCCAGTTATAGAAACAGTCGCACATCCTAACCTACAACACTACACTCACGTAGCGCACTCTAATTCTAAAACAGTAATACACTGTCTAACTTAAGCTTGGAACCTCTTCATACAACCAAATATCTAATATAGAAGCAAACAGATATTTAAAACTCATACATAAAAATTTTCCATTCAAACATCACATCCAAAACATACGCAGAAAAATTACCGTCATTATAGCATATAATAATAAGTAAGGGGACTTACAGATTTGGTTCCAGAGACTCGGGTGCCATACTTCCAATAAAGATACTTTTTTTTAAACCAAATTTCAAATAACTTTGAAAAAACATTTTTTGAACCCATTTTACAGCCGAGTTTTGTAACCGAGGCTCTGATACCAGAATCGTAACACTCCAAACTCGGCCTAGAAGTTAGGTCTGAATCTGACGTGTCACATTGAATGAAGTTGAAAAGCTAAGCAATTGTTTAGAAAAGTTTTATCAGATTTTTGAACTCCGAGTTCGTTGTTTGATTGAGAAAAACATGATTTACTAAATGACCGTTTAAAATTTGTTATTATTTTGAAAAACTATTCTGTTATGAAAGTTGAACTTGCACCGTTGCGTAAACATGCTATTTTAGAAAACGATTGCTAATGTTTTAAAAAAAAACCCCGTATTTATAAGTTTAACAGTTATAAATGAAAACTTAGAAAAAATAAACCAATGGCCTTATTACAAAATATTAACCCAAGTTAAAAATAAGTAAAGTACTAGAATCCAAAACTGATCGTAGTGTGGCCACCTCCGAGTCCTCCAGCACGTCGAACCGCTTACTGAGGATTACCTGAGAAAAAAATATTAAAAATAGGGTGTGAGTTTACGAAAACTCAGTGTGCATAACCCTCATCAATAAGAACATGAATCACAATAGTTTGGCCGAAGCCCATTTCAGTAGCGGTGGCAATTGGGCCTTAGCCCATAAAAGCCTCAATTGGGCCTTAACCCATAAATGTCACAAATCATATTTATCTGGGCCTGAGCCCATCTCAAATAAAACCACATATGCAATGCATTAATGCCCATACCAACCACACTCAGTCTCGTCAACCACTGCACTCTGGGATTTAATCGACCCACCCATCCCTACACTCCTTATGTAGCACTGGTTATGGCACTAACTTATCGGTGCAGCATAGCTGCTTGGTGGCTAAAAGCCTTCAGTGGATCCACAGTCGTCAAGCAACCATGCGATCCTATCTGCACTTCCCCTTTCGAATAATCCCATCCTCATGCAACATAATAACACATGAATGCAACATACAATAATAATCATACGATAATAATCATAAATCACATAGAAGAATAATCATATAACACGTAGGGGCATTTTCATAATTTTTGCCCTCCAAGGGCATATCGATCATTTTACCCATTGAGGGTATTTCCGTAATTTACCTACCAAGGGTATTTTCGTAATTTACCTACCAAGGGTATTTTCGATAATTTACCTACCCAGGGGTATTTTGGTAATTTTACAAACTAGGGGTATTCTAGTAATTTTACAAACCAAGGGTATTTCAATAAATTTGCAAACTAGGGGTATTTCGGTAATTTTACAAACCAGGGGTATTTTGGTAATTTCACAAACCAGGGGTATTTCAGTATTTTTACAAATCAGGGTGTTAATGACCCAACAGAAGGTCCACTGTCGCCTCGAACAACTCAAGTATTCTAAATAGAGATAATGATGCGAATGGGCCTAAGGCTCATTCTCGGTCCAAGTGGGCCCACACACTCGTGTGACCCATTTAGCTCAAACCTAGCCACATATATGAGATTCATATAGTCTAGTTCATTATCTTCTACTCAATCATACAATTTACTCATATGGGCCCCCAGGCCCATTGGGCCCACTTGGCCCCTTTCGAGCCATCGTAGCCCAACAGCCCACACCTACAAGAATACTAATGGTGGCCTCGACTATCGCGTCGAAGCTTCCACATGTGCGCCATGACGCTCATGTAGCTACCATCATTGTGGACCCCAGACATACGCATTTGCCGCTCTACAGCTAGAGTAGAGAGAGGTACACACCTGATAGGAATTCTGAAGCTGCTAAACCGTGCTCCCAAAGCTCCTAAGCCCAACGCCCACCAAGGTATCTTTTCTCTCCTCCTAGAATGCTCTTTATATAGCTAGCTTCTCACCTTCCCTCTTTATATCTTTCCGATGTGGGATCCTTCCGCTAGCAGAGTTTAAATCCAACTCAAACTCTTGCCACCCCATCTTAGCAAAATAAATACTCCCTTGCTTCTCATGAGATTCGAACTCAGGCTCCCTTGTAACATAACCCACGCTGCTAGTCACTTTACCAATTAGCTTCTTGTTTCTAAAATCATGCGCAACTAAATATAAGTCCTATGGCAAAATTCAAAAATCCATTTAAAAAGAAAACTAAAATGCAAGCACCAAGACTTGAACCTTGGACCTCCTTCCTTCCTTGTGGCGTCACCCTCTTGCCTCTTATGTGGCGTCACTTTCCCACTACACCACACACTCCACTAGTCATTTTTCCCCACATTTTATTCTTAAAGCCTACCTACCAACTCCTAGGTTTTTTTCACCTGAAACCAAAATTTTTCCTATAGCCTAACTTTAACCCGGGACTTCATAAAAGCCTCCTAACCTTCCAAAATCACTCACCTAATAGGTCCAACTTGCTTTAGTACCATTCTCTTCTCAAAAATTTTAAATGCTACTACCCCCAAGGCCCATTGGGCCCAATCCTACTAGGCCCAGTTCTAGGATGTTACAGGTTTAATTACACAAGGGCCTTGCAGTGTTCAAGAAACTAGAGATTTGCCCGAAGATTTACGATTGACCGAGTCTCAATCCTGAGTTTCGTGGCATCCAAAATTGCTTAAAAATCAAGAAAAAATCAAGTCAAAAGCCACAAGCATAGCCAACCACAATTTGAGGAGATTTGAAGAGGTTAACAACCACTATTTTTAGCAGACTATCCCCCTCTCCACACCTATAAATAAGACCCTCTCATTCCCTCATTCATCATCCCTCAACCATTCCTCATTCATTCTCATCATTCATCTTTCTCTCTTCTCTCCAAATTCTCTTAGCCTTTTCCATTCCTACGCCTAGCATCATCTCTTCATAGAGATTTTAGCAATTAAGCCTCTTAAAGAACCCTTAGTCGGCCACCTTGGAGACCCATCAGCAAAGGAGCAAAGCAAAAGAATGAAGGAGCCTCGTCAGTCAGAGTCTTGGATGACAGCCACTCTGAATCGGGTTTAATCTTTATCTTCTTTAATTTAATCTAAAGATGTTTGCTATGTGTTCTTTGTTCTTGTTTACAACAATGTTAGCTTAATTTTATTTAAGCTAGGATGATTGCTTTGATTAAATAATATTTATTTGATTTATGTTTATAATGTTTGTGCCTCAATCGATCATGTTTTCAATTAAAATCAAGTATGTATTTCGTTCATACGTGATTGAAATGCACCTAAATTAGCTGAGCGATCCTGACCAGACGACGACTAATGGACACATAATTGAAATGTGCATACTCAATTTAGATCTTGACCTGATTAAATTGTAGGTTGCATAACAACTCTGACCAAGTTATGTTATCTGCATAGTTTTTAGATTTGTGTGATTAAACTGCTTCAAACCTGACACGTCCCTGTTACCTCACACGAATGCTAAGAAACCCTTAGTAAATAAGGATCAGTAAAATGCGTATTTAATAAGTAAAGGATTCCGAAAGGACCTAATGTGGTTTCCAAACTCATGAAAGATCGAGTCGCTATGGAATGTTTTTCCGAATGTTATTAAGCATGTTGAAAATAAATTGAGTTTAATTAAAGTAATTGTCCTAGTTTATTTATGTTATAATTGTTGCTAATTGTGTTTAATTTTGCTAGAATATATTTCATTCATATAGTTTGCATATTTAGGATAATTTGCATTAGGGATCATTGCATTTATTTTAATATATTTTAATCACCACTTCTCAACTATATTGTGTTTTTATTTACCAAATTGTTAATATAATTTTACAAATTAAGTGGCTTAGCACAAATATAATCCATGTGGAGACGATAACTCGATACTTACTTATTACTTGATAACGACTGTGTACACTTGCACAAGCCTACGCGTTACAACCAACAAGCTTCCATCGTCATTGATACTGAGTTGAGCAAACATTGCTTGGAAATCAAACGTTGCTTTTCTACTCAATACATCAGCTACGACATTAGCTTTACCAGGAAGGTAATCAATAACACAATCATAATCTTTTAAAAGCTCGACCAAACGACACTGTCTCAAATTCAACTCCTTTTAAGATAGGAGGTATTTGAGACTCTTATGATTAGTATAGATGTGATACTTTTCGTCATACAGGTAGTGTCTCCAGATCTTTAAAGTAAAAATCGCAGTAGCTAGCTTTTAATTATGCATCGAATAATTGCATTCTTTTGTTTTTAATTGACGAGACGCATAAGTGATTACTTTCTCATCTTGCATCAAAACACAACCAAGACCACTCAAGGACGCATCACTATAGACCATAAAATCCTTTCCCGATTCTGGTAAAGTCAAAACTGACGCTTCAGTCAACATTTGCTTCAATTTCTCAAAACTTTCTTGCACTAATCGTCCTAGATGAATTGAACATTCTTATGTAACAAATTTTCCATAGCCAAAGATATCTTTGAAAATCCATTTACAAATCTTCGATAATAACCAGCCAGTCCAAGAAAGCTACGAATCTCTAACACATTCATCAGTGCTTTCCACTGAACAATTTACAGTGGCTATAACGCGTACGAAACACCATCTTAGGTATGTCATTATCTTTCACTTTCAACTGGTAGTAACCTGATCTCAAATCTATCTTTGGAAAGATAGAAGCTCCTTTAAGTTGATCGAATAAGTCATCAATACGGGGTAGAGGGTATCAATTCTTAATCGTCAACTTATTCAATTGTCAATAGTCAATACAAAGCCTTATCGAGCCATCTTTCTTTTTGACGAAAAGCACTAGAACTCCCCAAGGCGATATACTATGGCATATAAAGCCGCAATCCAGTAAGTCTTAATATTTTATTTTTTAGTCTTTCAAGTCTGTGGGTGCCATATAATAGGGGATATTGACACCAGAGCAATACCAGGAAACACTTCAATTGCGAACTCAACCTCCTGATCTGGTGGTAATCTTGATATTTCCTCGGGAAACACATCAAGGAATTCGCAAACAGTTCGAATTTTATTGCACTAACTATCACCAGAATTTGAATTCATAACATAGGCTAGAAAAGCTTCACAGCCTTCATTCAGAAGTTTATCAGCTCAATTTGTAGAAATGATACGAGTTGAACCACTCATTCAAACACCAGTAACCTCAATCATACCACCGCCTTCAATCTAAACACAAACTTCCTTTTACGGCAATCCAGAATCACCCCGTGCTTCGTAAGCCAATCTATAACGTCCCTAACCCGTACCCGTCACCGAAACAGGGTTTCAAAATATTACTAGAACATTTAGAACATTTTTTAATTAATTCACACAAGTCACTATTCATTAACCGAGATTATTCATCACATCTCTTAATTGGACCCTCGAGGTCCAATACGAGTATTAGAATTGAGTCGGGACTTAATCGAGACCTCTAAGAATTTTTTGCAAAATTACAAAATTTTTCCAAGGTATAGGGCTCACAGGCCCGTGTGGTCTAAGGGACATGCCTGTGTGACCCTGAAACACGCCCGTGCTAGAGGCCGTGTTCAACCCCATGTAACTCTCTGACTTGCACACATGACCATACCATACGCCCGTGTGCTAGGCCGTGTCGTTAATTAATTTAATTTGAATTAAGTGCAGGCTTCACACGACCAAAACACATGCCCGTGTTCTAGGCCGAGTGGCACACACAGCTAAGACACATGCCCGTGTGCCTAATTCTAAGCATTCTATTTCTCAAAATTTAGGTGCAGTGGACAAACGGCCTAACCGCATGCCCATGTTACCAGGCCGTGTGTCTCACTGAATCTAGACACACGGCTGTGTGTCTGCTCGTGTGGACAAAATGAAGCCATTTACTAGCTTCATTTCTCACCTAAAATCACTCAAAAACCTGCACTTGAAACTCACAACCAATACCAACCAATTCAAGCATTCCAATTGAACAAATCCATCATTCATCAAGGCTTACCATTTCTTGCATACATGGTTTCAAACTTACCTTAACCTCACTTAGGCATTCAAAACATTGGATCACATGAACTTAGCATAACACATGTAGATATATATACAATAATAGTTTACTAAATCATATCCAAAATGAACCATCACTAGCCATTCCAATGGCTAGGTTACAAAATGAAATTTCAAGCCACTATTGGCCAAGTTTCCCTATACATGCCATTACACCAAAATGAATTCACTAAATATACCCAAAATGCTAGTTGATAGTTTGACGATGCTCCAACGATCTTCCAACCTTCATGAGCTTCCGAGCACTATAAAACAGGAAAGAAACAAAAGGAGTAATCATTATATGCTTAGTAAGTTCGTATAACAGAAACTAAACTTACCAATCTTGTTTATTAAAATCTAGGCATACAATGTTATGTTTTCATCCATTTGGCTAAATGGCCTAATCACATACATTTCATCAAACATGTTAGTCACCAACTATTCATATAAATAAAGTAACATAGATGAGCTTATCAAGCAATGTTCTTTCAAGTCATTATCATTTTATCTCAAGATTTTCATGCCAAGTCAAGAGTTATATTTCCATTGAATTATTGAAATTCCGATGAAGGCTCAAGTAGTACACTCGAGGTGTACGATTCACTAATCCGTCAATTCTTATCGAGGGTACCCATTAGCGTACTTAACCAAGAAACACACTCATGAGCCACCTGTCGTATAACAAGATTACCAGTCCAGGCTAAATCCTTTATATAGTGTATGCTCACAAGAGCTCAATTAGGGTTACCAGTGCAGGTTAAACCCTAATCATAACGTGCATTTGAGAGATATTATATCGGGAGTACCCTTTTGGGCTAAATCCTTTTTATAACAAGGTCATTAGGATTGCTCGTCTGAGCTAAATCTCGTCCGCAACAAATGTAGGACCTTATTAGTTTCGAAAAAGCATATACATTCATCGAAATTCAATATTCAATTGGGACTTAACCCCTTTTTCATCATTTTAAGCATGTATCAAATTTTCATCATAGCATACAAATAAACACATCAATGTAAATCACATTCATACAAACACAACAATCAATTAACATAATTACATTCCTGATTAAGTTACACGAACTTACCTCGACACTTATTCGTGTAATAATCTACTAATCCAAAATCTTTTTGTTTCCTTAATCTAACCTCGAATTAGTGTTGTCTGGATCGATATAAATGAATTTAATCATTAATTTCATACATTTCATACTTAGGCGGACTCAATTTACGTCTTAGGAAAATTTACCATTTTGCCCCTAACTTTTGCAAAAATTTTGATTATGTCCCTAGGCTCAGAAAATGAAATTTGTACAAATTACTCCCTATTCCAAACCTAACCAAAGCCCCATTACAAATTTTCCAGCACATGTTTACCTAAAATTTAAGAATTTTTCCTTCAATTTTACAAGTTTATATTTTAGTCCCTAAATCAAGTTTTTATCAAAAAAACACCTTGCAAAAGTTGTTTATCTATCAATAATCTTTCATTTTCTACCATAAATTTCTAATTTCCAGCATAATACATCCATGAACCATTTTCATACCTTGATAACTTTTCAAATTAATCCCTCAAATAGAGAGATTAAGCTATCCCGAATTTAAAAATACCAAAATTATGAAAAATGGGACAAGGAAACTTACCCAATTAAGCCTTGAAGGTTATTTTCTCTCTCCTAGGGTTTCTATGTGTTTTTAGGTTGAAGATGATAAAAATAAGATGATATAATTACTTTTCATCTTTTAATTAATTATGTATTTTGGTATTTTCAATTTAGTCCCTTGTCTTTTTCTATAATTCCATGGATGAGTCACCATAAAAATCTACATAATTTTATTAAGGGTCTAATTACCATATAAGGACCTTAAGTTTTAAATTCCATATCTATTTGATCCTTATAACTACTAGAATTCAACTTTTGCATTTTATGCGATTTAGTCCTCTTAATTAGGCACTAAATCGATAAAATTTTCATATCAAAATTTTCACACGTCATTTATAACATATTACAAGGCATATGGTAAAATAAAAATAAATTATATTTTTGATTGGATTTGTGGTCCCGAAAGCACTGTTTCGATTTCACTGAAAAATGGGTTGTTACAACTCTCCCCCTTTTTGGATTTTCATCCTCGAAAATCTTGCCAGTAAAAAGATTCAGGTATTGCTTCCTCATAATATCCTCCCGTTGCCAGGTAACCTCCTCAATACCATGCCTTTACCAAAGAACTTTTACCAAAGCTACATTTTTATTTCTTAACTCTTTTGTTTCGCGAGCTAAGATTTTGATTGGTTCCTCACCATATGTCATATCAGCCTGGATCTCTACCTCTATTGGAGATAGCATGTGAAGGATCAAATCGATACTGCCGTAAAATAGGCACATGAAAAACATTATGAATTCATTCAAGCTCTGGTGGTAAAGTTAACCGATATGCAACCGGTCCAATTCTTTCTATAATCTCATATGGTCCAATGAATCGTGGACTCAATTTTCCTTTATGACCAAACTGGAGTACTTTCTTCCAAGGCAACACTTTCTAGAATACCTTGTCACCAACCTGAAATTATATTTTCTTTCTCTTCAAATTAGCATAAGACTTTTGACTATTAGAGGCTGCTTTCAAGCTGTCTCGAATTACTTTCACTTTTTCTTCTGTCTCTCGAACCAAGTCAACTCCATGTAACTATTTCTCACCGAGTTCTGTCCAATATAATGGAGTTCTACATCTGTGACCATACAAGGCTTCATCTAGTGCCATTTTAATACTAGACTGATAACTGTTATTATAAGCAAATTCAACTAGAGGCAAATACCTTTCCCAGTTACCTTCAAACTCGAGTACACAACACCGAAGCATATCTTCCAAGATCTGTATGACCTGTTCAAATTGACCATCTGTTTGGGGGTGAAAAGCAATACTAAAGTGTAACTGAGTACCCAGAGCTTCTTACAATTTGCTCCAGAATCGAGTAGTAAACTGAGGATCTCTATCTGAAATATTGGAGACAGGCACTCCATGCAATCTGACTATCTCAGAAACATCTAAATCAGCCAATCTATCTAAGGAAAAATCCATATGTACCAGAATAAAGTGTGCAGACTTAGTCAACCGATCAACAATTACTCAAATGGCATCTTTCTTCTTTGGAGTCAGAGGTATCCCCGATATAAAGTCCATAGTAATTATTTCCCATTTCCATTCTGGTATCGTAACTGGCCGTAATAGTCCAGAAGGCAACTGATGTTCAGCTTTTACTTGTTGACATATCAAGCATTTAGATAGAAACTCAGAAATATCTCGTTTCATTCCCGGCCACAAGTACATCTTTTTCAGATCATTATACATTTTATTACTACTAGGATGATTAGACATGTTATCATTATGATCTTTATTCAAGATCTTTCGTACTAGTTCAGAATCTTTCGGTACACATACTTTGCCTCTGAATAACAAACAACCATCAGTCCCAATCTGAAATTCTGAATCAGGAGTCGATTCACTCTGTACCCGTCTTGCTTGCAACTTGCTATCAATTTTCTGAGCTTTAGAAATTTGTTATAAAAACATTGATCTAGCTTTTAACTCAATTATGATTGAACCATCATCAGACAATGACAATCGTGTGTTCATTGCTCGCAAAGCATATAGGGATTTTCTGCTCAAAGTATCAGCCACTATATTGGCCTTCCCCAGATGGTAGTCAATAACAAGATCATAATCCTTCCTCGGATGGTAGTCAATAACAAGGTCGTAATCTTTCAGCAATTCTAGCCATCTGCACTGTTTCAAATTCAAATCTTTCTATGACATCAAATATTTCAGGCTTTTATGATCAGTGCTTTAATTTTAGTGATTTCGTGTTTATTCGTGAAAAAAGACTAAATCGCATAAAGAGAGAAAGTTCCATTCTATTAGCTAAAGGTGCCAAATAGCCATAGATTATTAATTGGAAGTCTTTAAAGGGCAATTAGACCCCTAGAGATAGAATGGCCGGCCATAGGAGACAAATTGTGTCTAAATTGGTCAAAATTGTTGATAGTTGGTGGTTAATTTGACTAATAGTAATAAAATAAAGAAAAGATGATATCCATCTTTCTTGCTCATCTCTTTCATCGAAAATAAGTAGCAAATAAGGGGTAGAAAGCTTCAAAAATTTCAGCAAGCTCTCATCCATTCAAGTAAGTGTTCTAGTGACCTTTTCTTGAAAATAGTTGTACTTTTGAGACCCCCAAAGCTTAAGCTTTCAAATGAGGGGACTATTGTGCAATATTGTGAAAAGTTTAGAGTTCTACCATGAGAACTATCTTAGTTATTTGCTGCATTTTTATGATTTTTACGGAAGAAGTTGAGTCTTAGTTGTTAGATGAACAACTTTTGTGAAAGGCGTTGTCTTGGAAACACCTAATTTGGACCTTAATGAAAAGGTTACAAAATTGTAGTAATTATGTGAAATGTTGAGTTTTGATGATAGCTATAAGAGTATTAATTATTCACCTTGGCTTGTTGAAGGTAGAAACGTGATTAGAATTAATTTCTGAGCCTAAGGGCAGAATGGTTATTTTGCCTGAGGTTTAGGGGCAAAATAGTAATTTTACCTAAATATAATTTTTGAAATGCTTTTATTAATATAATGATTAAAATGAGCTAAATTACTATTATAGAGTAATTTAGAGAAATGATATCATTGAGATATGAAATAGATAAGGTCCCGTATAAGACCATGTCCGGGACATGGCCTCAGCACCGAGTTGAAAAATCGTATAAGACCATATCTGGGATATGGCATCGATCCAAGAGATGTAATTCCATATAAGACCATATCTGGGATATGGCATTGGCACCTAGAGGTAATTCCATATAAGACCATGTCTGGGACATGGCATTCGTATCTAGGGGAGACTCCAGGCAAGACCACCTCGAGGATGTGGTAATAGCTTTATACTTACAGTAGTGATGATAAACGCACGTATTTGGCTATCCCTTGTGAGTAGTGGGATAAGTAGATGAATTTAGAAGTGGAAATGTGAAGGATATTTAAGTCATGTGAATGAGTGAATACAGGTACTCGTGAATAAGTCACGAGTAGTCAGTTTCGAGACATGGCACGAAATTTGTTAGATAAGGGCAACTAGAAGTGAGTATTGTCAAGAAACCTTGACTTGTGTACGGTTAGCTAATACAGTGGATGGATTATTTTATGAGCATTATTATTGCTATTTATTTCCATGCAACTTACTAAGCTTTATGCTTACCCCTTTTCATTTCCCTTCTTTCTTATAGTATTGACAAGGTAACTTGAGGATCGTGGAAGCAGGAGTTCATAAATCACGCTATCGAAAACACTTTGGTATAACAATTTTAGAATTATTTTGAATATGGCATGTATAGGACTTTGAGTATTTTGTTAAGTAGTACTTGTTGGTCAAAGTGTTGGCTATAAGTTTGTAAAAGTTATTTTGTAAATGGCCTTATGAATTAGGCAAATACTTGGGAAATTCTTTTGCTTAATGAAGATGGAACTCATGAAGTGTTTATTCCCTTTAATTATTTTGTATGTTGGAATGGGTCTTTAGACTTGCTTATGGAGTATGAGTTGTAATGTTTTTGAATGGAAGTATGTATGTGTACATTCTAAGGTGGAAATGGCTTGGTATATAGCCTACCAATTGACCATATAAGTAAACACAAGGGCATGGATCTAGGCCGTGTGGGAGGCACGGCTAGCACATGGGCGTGCACCTAGGCCGTGTGAAGTTTGCACCTTGCACTTAAGATTTAAATCACCACACGGTTGGGGTACACGGGTGTGTGTATAGGTCGTGTGGAGAAGTCAGAATGCTAAGGTTTTACACACGGGCCAGGGCCACGGGCATTTCATGACCGTGTGAATTTAGTCAGTGTCGACTACGGGTAGAAGACACGAGCATACTTCAGGGGTACACGGGCGTGTCCCTAGGCCTACACGAGCGTGTGACCCCTTTTTCATGAAAAAATTTGTAAGTTCTCCAAAAGTTTCCAAAGTTCTTAGTTTAGTCCCAAATCATTTTTAATGCATGCTTTGGGCCTCGTAGGCTCGTTCTAGGGATGATATGAATGACTTTGAAAAGTTTTAAATTTGAGTGGAAATTTATGTCTCGATTTTGAATGTTAGCTTGTGAATAAGTTCGGTAATGCTCGTACCCTATCCCGGTGTCAGATACAGGTAAGGAGTGTTGCATTTATTGGTATCAGAGCTACATTTTAGTCGATTCTAGGACTAACGTAGCGAAAGTACGAGTCTAGCTATACATACCATATGTAAGAGTATCTGAGTAATGATAGTGTGATGACTCCTGACTATAAATTTATGTTTTATGTAGTCGATGGATTCTGATCTGGACCGAACTGCAGTCGATAATGCTGTGAGTAACGCGCTGGCTCCTGCTCAAGGGACCGCGCCAGCTGATAGTAGACCCGAGACCTTGGGTCAGGGGGAAGAGGCTCAAGAAGCCTTTCTCCACATAATGTATAACTGGTATACTAAGTATACGCGAGCAAATCCCAATGCTCAGCCCCCTCCGCCCCCACCTATTCCTCAACCCGCTTCAGTAACCCCTCAAGTAGTTGAGGTGGTAAGAAGAGAAAGGCCTCCGGTGGATAAGATCCGAAAGTAAGGAGCTGAGGAATTTCAGGCAAATAAGGATGATGACCCGGATAAAGTGGAATTTTTCCTTGAGAATACCATCTAGGTATTCGATGAGTTATCCTGCACGCCTTACGAGTGCTTAAAGTGTGCGGTGTCTCTCTTGAGAGATTCTGCCTACTGATGGTGGAATACCTTGGTTTCGGTAGTAACAAGAGAGAGTTAATTGGGAATTCTTCCAAGAGGAATACCGAAAAAATATATCAGCCAGAGATTTATCGACCACAAGAGAAAAGAGTTCTTGGAGCTGAAGTAAGGCCGTATATCTGTGACTGACTACGAACAGGAGTTCGTAAGGCTTAGCAAGTATGCACAAAAGTGAGTGTCTACCGAAGCCATCATGTGTAAGAGATTCGAGGATAGATTGAACGAAAGATATCCGCCTATATGTGGGAGTTCTCGAATTAAATGAGTTTGTGGTGTTAGTGGATAGAGCCTGTAAGGCTGAGGAATTGGCTAAAGAGAAGAGAAGAGCTGAGTACGAGTCTCGTGACTCGAGGAAGAGACAACTGAACAAGTCTTACCAATCTTCATCTAAGAAATCGAAGGATTTCACTACTCGATCAATCACTTCATCGGGGTTTTCAAACCAAAGTAAAGGTAAGCAATTTTCGGGATCGAAAGGGCAAACCACATCAATTGCTAGTGTGGGCAATGTTCGACCAAGTAGACCGGAATGCCCTCAGTGTGGTAGGTGCCATTCTGGTAAGTGTCGGGCTAATGAGAAAGCTTATTTCAGATGCGGATCCTTAGACCACTTTATCAGAGATTGCCCCGAAGTGGATGGTAAAGAAAAGTCTCAGAATGCAAGATCGAGAAATTCTGATAAGGGAACACCAGTGAGAAGCTCGGGGATTAAAATGGGAAGAAAGAATCCTTCTAAAGAACAAGTTGCTAGAATCGAGGGTAGAGCACCGGCGAGGACAAATGCCATTCGTGCTCGTGAAGAGGCATCTTCCCCCGACGTAATCACGAGTATCTTTTCTCTCCATTATACTCGCGTTATAGCTTTAATTGATCCGGTATCTACCCACTCATACATATGCATAAAATTAGTCTCTAACATGAACATGCCTATAAAGTCTACTGAATTCATTATAAGAGTTTCCAATCCCCTAGGCAAGTGTGTGTTGGTTGATAGAGTTTGCAAAGGGTGCCCTTTGATGATTAAGGGTCATTGTTTCCCAGTCGATCTTATGTTATTACCATTTGACGAGTTTAACGTCATTCTTGGGATGAATTGGTTAGTTACCCATGGAGTAATTGTGAATTGTGGGAAGAAGCAGATTGAGTTGAGAGATGAAAATGGAAATTTTATTTGTGTTGAATCAGATAAGCTGGATAGGTCACCAATAGTGATATCAACCAGGTCGGTTAAGAAGTACCTAAGGAAGGGATATGAGGCTTATATTGCCTTTTTGTTGAACACTAAAGAGAATGGATTAAAAATTGAGTCGGTACCCATAGTATACGAATATCCAGATGTTTTCTCGGAAGAGTTGCCAGGGCTACCTCCGGATAGAGAGATTGAATTTGGGATTGAATTAGTTTCGGGTACTACCTCTATTTCTATTGCTCGATATAGAATGGCTCCAACCGAGCTGAAAGAGCTAAAAGCACAGTTGCAAAAGTTGACGGATAAGGGTTTCACGAGATCGAGTGTTTCTCCATGGGGTGCTCCCGTTCTATTCGTAAAGAAGAAAGATGGTTCCATGAGACTATGTATAGACTATCAGCAACTCAACAAGGTGACAGTGAAGAATAAGTACCCATTGCCGAGGATCGACGATTTATTTGATCAATTGAATAGAGCTACAATGTTTTCCAAGATAGATCTGAGGTCAGGGTACTATCAGTTGAGAGTCAAGGACTCAGATATACCGAAAATCGCATTTAGAACTAGATATGGCCACTATGAATTTTTGGTCATGCCTTTTGGTATAACAATGCCCCCGCGATTTTCATAGACTTGATGAATCGCATTTTTCGACTGTACTTGGATAGGTTTGTTGTGGTCTTCATCGATGACATTCTGATCTACTCTCAAAATGAGAATGATCATGCAGAGCATTTGAGAATGGTTCTACAAGTTTTGAGAGAAAAACAATTGCATGCCAAATTTAGTAAGAGTGAATTTTGGCTCAAGGAAGTAGGATTTTGGGGCATATTGTCTCGGGAGATGGGATTAGAGTTGACCCGAATAAAATTTCAACAATTGTTGAATGAAACCACTGAGGAGCGTAACTGAAGTGAGGAGTTTTCTAGGCCTAGCAGGCTATTATAGGCGTTTTGTCAAGGGGTTTTCCATGATAGCTACACCGATGACGAGACTTCTGTAGAAAGATGTAAAGTTTGTTTGGACTGAGAAATGTCAACAGAGTTTTGAGAAATTGAAGACATTGGTAACTGAGGCTCCTGTTTTGGTGCAACCTGAGCCAGGAAGAGAATTTGTTATTTTCATTGACGCGTCTTTGAATGAATTGGGTTGTGTACTTATGCAAGAAGGTAAAGTGATTGCATACCCCTCTAGACAGTTGAAGCCACACGAGAAGAACTACCCGACTCATGATTTAGAGTTGGTTGCAATCGTGTTTGCGTTGAAAATTTGGAGGCATCATTTATATGGTGAAAGGTGCCAGATTTTCACTGACCATAAAAGCCTAAAATATTTGATGACCCAAAAAGAATTGAATTCGAGGCAACGAAGGTGGATAGAATTGATTAAGGATTATGAGTTAATAATTGACTACCATCTGGGAAAAGCAAATGTAGTCCCAGATGCGTTGAACAGAAAATCATCATTCACACTAAAAGCCATGAGTACTCAGATGACCTTGTTAGATGATGGATCCGTTTTAGCCGAGTTGAGGGCCAAACCATTGTTCCTTCGAGAGATCGGTGAAGCTCAGAGGGATGATAATAGTTTGCAAGCCAAGAGAGTTTTATGTGAGTCGAACGTTGTGTCAGACTTTCGAGCAAATACTGATGGATGTCTGACATTTTGAGATAGGATTTGTGTACCCAGGAATGATGAGCTTATCCGCAAAATCTTGCATGAAGCGCATAGCGGATGTTTAAATGTACACCCGGGCAGCACGAAGATGTATAATAATTTGAAGAAATGTTATTTGTGGTTGGGTATGAAGAAAGATATTTTCGAGTTCGTATCGAAATGCCTGATTTGTCAGCAAGTGAAGGCTGAACATCAAGTACCTTCGGGTTTACTTCAGCCTATTATGGTTCCGGAGTGGAAGTGGGATCGTATTACTATGGACTTCGTGACAGGCTTACCGTTGACCCCCAAGAGGAAAGATTCAACATGGATAGTGGTTGATAGACTCACTAAGTCAGCCCACCTTATACCAGTGCGAGTCGATTACTCACTCGATAAATTGGCAAACTTGTACGTGTCTGAGATAGTAAGACTTCATGGTGTACCATTGTCAATCATTTCAGATAGAGATTCGAGATTCACGTCACGATTTTGGAAAAAGCTGTAAGAATCTATGGCCACAAAAATGAGTTTCAGTACCGCTTTCCATCCACAAACTGTTGGGCAGTCAGAGAGAGTAATTCAGAACTTGAAGACATGCTTCGATGTTGTGTTTTGAAATTCCACGGTAGCTGAGAGAAATACTTACCATTGATGGAATTCGCCTACAACAACAGTTTTCAGTCAAGTTCGAAGATGGCGCCTTACGAGGCATTGTATAGGCGTAAGTGTCGAACGCCCTTGTATTGGTCAGAAATCAGGGAGAAATAGATACACGGGGTTGATTTAATTAAGGAATCTGAAGAGAAAGTAAAAGTGATTCATGACTGTTTGAAAGTCACCTCAGATAGAAAAAAGTCCTATTCGGATTTAAAAAGGAAAGAGATTGAATTCAAAGTCGGTGATAAAGTGTTCTTGAAAGTATCACCTTGGAGAAAAGTCCTCAGATTTGGTCGGAAGGGCAAATTAAGCCCACGCTTTATCGGACCTTATGAAGTTACCGAAAGGATAGGACTGGTAGCTTATCGATTAGCTTTTCCACCAGAGTTACAGAAGATTCATGACGTCTTTCACGTATCCATGTTATGCCGATACCGTTCAGACCCTTCACAGGTCATAGAGCCGACAGAGGTAGAGATACAACTGAATTTGATATATAGAGAAGAACCAGTTAGAATTTTGGAAAGTGAGGTCAAGCAGTTAATGAACAAAAGCATGGCCCTAGTGAAAGTTCTATGGCAAAGGCATGGTATTGAAGAGGCTACATAGGAGCCCGAGGAAATGATAAGAAATCAATACCCCAATCTTTTCTCTGGTAAGATTTTTGAGGATGAAAATCCTTAAGGGGGAGAATTGTAACGGCCCGATTTAGAGGCTAGCAGGAATAGTGATCTCGAGATCATTAATCCAAGATTTGAGAAATTTATTTTCATGTTATATTATGAGTTGGAACATGATAGTTCAAATGCATGAAAATTTTGGTGCTTTAATTTTAGCGATTTCGTGTTTAATCGTGAAAAAGGACTAAATCGTATAAAGAATGAAAGTTCCATTCTATTAGCTAAAGGTGCCAAATAGCCATAGATTATTAATTGGATATCTTTAAAAGGCAATTAGACCCCTAGAGATAGCATGGCCGGCCATAGGAGACAAATTATGTCTAAATTGGTCAAAGTTATTGATAGTTGGTGGCTAATTTGACTAATAGTAATAAAATAAAGAAAAGATGATATCCATCTTTCTTGCTCATCTCTTCCATCGAAAATAAGCAACAAATAAGGGGTAGAAAGCTTCAAAAATTTTAGCAAACTCTCATCCATTCAAGTAAGTGTTCTAGTGACCTTTTCTTGAAAATAGCTGTACTTTTGAGACCCCCAAAGCTTAAGCTTTCAAATGAGGGGACTATTGTGCAATATTGTGAAAATTTTAGAGTTCTACCATGAGAACTATCTTAGTTATTTGCTGCATTTTTATGATTTTTATGGAAGAAGTTGAGTCTTAGTTGTTAGATGAACAACTTTTGTGAAAGGTGTTGTCTTGGAAACACCTAATTTGGATCTTGATGAAAAGGTTACAAAATTGTAGTAATTATGTGAAATGTTGAGTTTTGATGATAACTATAAGAGTATTAAATGTTCACCTAGGCTTGTTGAAGGTAGAAACGTGATTAGAATTAATTTCTGAGCCTAAGGGCAGAATGGTCATTTTGCCCAATGTCTAGGGGCAAAATAGTAATTTTACCTAAATATGATTTTTGAAATTCTTTTATTAATATAATGATTAAAATGAGCTAAATTACTATTATAGAGCAAGAAGAACCGGGGACCCGCCTTGATCGGGGAAAGAACAAAGTCCTAAACTAAATCGACGAGTTAGCTCATTTCGAAATCGAGGTAAGTTGTATGTGATTTAAACAACATTTTTATTAGCATGATGAGAAATGCTTGTCATTTTATTAATGAATGAGATGTTGAAGTCAAAATGGGCCATATTGATTAGAGAAATAACATCATTGAGATATGAAATAGATAAGGTCCCGTATAAGACCATGTCCGGGACATGGCCTCGGCACCGAGTTGAAAAATCGTATAAGACCATATCTAGGATATGGCATCGATACAAGAGAAGTAATTCCATATAAGACCATATCCGGGATATAGTATTGGCTCCTAGAGGTAATTCCATATAAGACCATGTCCGGGACATGGCATTCGCATCTGGGGGAGACTCTAGGTAAGACCACCTCGAGGATGTGGTAATGGCTTTATACTTACAGTAGTGCTGATAAACGCATGTATTTGGCTATCCCTTGTGAGTAGTGGGATAAGTAGATGAATTTAGAAGTGGAAATGCGAAGGATATTTAATTCATGTGAATGAGTGAATACAGGTACTCGTGAATGAGTCACGAGGAGCCAGTTTCGATACATGGCACGGAATGTGTTAGATAAGGGCAACTAGAAGTGAGTATTGTCAAGAAACCTTGACTTGTGTACGGTTACCTAATACCGTGGATGGATTATTTTATGAGCATTATTATTGCTATTTATTTCCATGCAACTTACTAAGCTTTATGCTTACCCCTTTTTCATTTCCCTTCTTTCTTATAGTATTGACAAGGTAACTCGAGGATCGTGGAAGCAGGAGTTCATAAATCACGCTATCGACAACACTTTGGTATAACAATTTTAGAATTATTTTGAATATGGCATGTATAGGACTTGAGTATTTTGTTAAGTTTTAATTGTTGGTCAAAGTGTTGGCTATAAGTTTGTAAAAGTTATTTTGTAAATGGCCTTATGAATTACGCAAATACTTGGGAAATTCTTTTGCTTAATGAAGATGGAACTCATGAAGTGTTTATTCCCTTTAATTATTTTGTATGTTGGAATGGGTCCTTAGACTTGCTTATGGAGTAGGAGTTGTAATGTTTTTGAATGGAAGTATTATGTGTACATTCTAGGGTGGAAATGGCTTGGTATATAGCCTACCAATTGACCACATAAGTAGACACACGGGCGTGGGTCTAGGCCGTGTGGGAAGCACGGCTAGCACATGGGCCTACACCCAGGCCGTGTGAAGTCTGCACCTTGCACTTAAGATTTAAATCACCACACGGTTGGGGTACACGGGATTGTGTATAGGTCGTGTGGAGAAGTCAGAATGCTAAGGTTTTACACACGGGCCAGGGCCACGGGCGTGCCATGGCCGTGTGAATTTAGTCAGTGTCGACCACGGGTGGAAGACACAGGCATGCTTCCGAGGTACACGGGCGTGTCCCTAGGCCTACACAGGTATTTGACCCTTTTTTGAAAAAAATTTTATAAGTTCTCCAAAAGTTTCCAAAGTTCTCAGTTTAGTCCCGAATCACTTTCGATGCATATTTTGGGCCTCGTGGGCTCGTTCTAGGGACGATATGAATGACTTTGAAAAGTTTTAAATTTGAGTAGAAATTTATGTCTCAGTTTTGAATGTTAGCTTGTGAATAAGTCCGGTAATGCCTCGTACGCTATCTCGGCGTCAGATACAGGTAAGGGGTGTTACATAGGCGGTGTGGCACACACGACTGAGACACACACCCATGTGCCCAATTCTGAGCATTTTGTTTCTCAAAATTTAGGTGCAGGGGACACACGGCTAACCACATGCCTATGTTACCAAGCCATGTGTCTCACACAGTCTAGACACACGCTCGTGTGGAAAAAATGAAGCCATTTCCTAGCTTCATTTCTCATCCAAAATCACTCAAAAACCTGCACTTGAAACTCACAACCAATACCAACCAATTCAAGCATTCCAATTGAACAAATCCATCATTCATCAAGGCTTACCATTTCATGCATACATGGTTTCAAACTCACCTTAACTTGACTTAGGCATTCACAACATTGGATCACATGAACTTAGCATAACACATGTAGATATATATACCATAATAGCTTACTAAATCATATCCAAAATGAACCATCACTAGCCATTCCAATGGCTAGGTTACAAAATGACATTTCAAGCCACTATTGGCCAAGTTTCCCTATACATGCCATTACACCAAAATGAATTCACTAAATATAACCAAAATGCTAGTTGATAGTGTGACGATGCTCCAATGATCTTCCAACCTTCACGAGCTTCCGAGCACTATAAAACAGGAAAAAAACAAAAGGAGTAAGCATTATATGCTTAGTAAGTTCGTATAACAGAAACTAAACTTACCAATCTTGTTTATTAAAATCTAGGCATACAATTTTATGTTTCCATCCATTTGGCTAAATGGCCTAATCACATACATTTCATCAAACTGTTAGTCACCAACTATTCATATAAATCAAGTAACATAGATGAGCTCATCAAGCAATGTTCTTTCAAGTCATTATCATTTTATCTCAAGATTTTCATTCCAAGTCAAGAGTTATATTTCCATTGAATTATTGAAATTCTGATGAAGGCTCAAGTAGTACACTCGAGGTGTACGATTCATTAATCCGTCAATTCTTATTGAGGGTACCCCTTAGGGTATTTAACCAAGAAACACACTCACGAGCCACATGTCATATAACAGGATTATCAGTCCAGGCTAAATCGTTTATATAGCTTATGCTCACAAGAGCTCAATTAGGGTTTTCAGTCCAGGCTAAACCCTAATCAAAACGTGCACTCGAGAGGTATTATATTGGGATTACCCGTCTGGGCTAAATCCTTTTTCTAACAAGGTCATTGGGATTACTTGTCTGAGCTAAATCCCGTCTGCAACAAATCCAGGACCTTATTAGTTTCGAAAAAGCATATACATTTATCAAAATTCAATATTCAATTGGGACTTAACCCCTTTTACATCATTTCAAGCATGTATGTATTTTTCATCATAGCATACAAATAAACTCAATAACATAAATCAAATTACATACAAACATAACATTCAATTAACATCATTACATGCCTGATTAAGTTATGATAAACCGTAATAGTAACATATTTAATCCCACATTTAGCACATTTTTGTATGATTTATATGGAAATAGGTGCTGCTAATCATTTGCTTTCATGTTTTATACTCAGAAAAGCATCGGAGGATGAAAAGAACGAATAACGGGCCAAAAAAGGAGAAAATGGGCCAAAGTACAAAATCCACACGGCCTGGGCCCAAGACCACACGGTCGTGCCCTATAAGAAGAGTCGACCACGGCCTGGACCCCAAAAAACACGGCCGTGCCTTATCAACAGACCCGTACATGGCCTGGCTATGATTTACACGGACGTGTGCCATGGGCATGTCTCTGCCGCAGATAAGAAGAATTCTATTCAGATTAGGGCACTTAGAGGCAAAGAAACATATTTCGAAAACCTATATAAAAACCCTAGAGGCCAACCTTTAGGGGGCGTTCAACTAGGCCAAAGAGCCGAGCCAAAGCAGTTAAATTTAGGGATTTACTCGAAGAAAGCCAGTTGATTCATCTCAAAAAGCCAGAATCATACTCAAGACGGAGGAACTCTTCTTTAATTCCTTTAGGGGGTTTTAGGGTTTTCTTTTTTTTGTTTTATCTTTTACAATTATGAACTAAACCCTCAGATACTTGAGGGGGATGAAACCTAAGACGGATCTTGTTATTGTTATCTGAGTTGTATGATAAATACTTGATTTGTTCTTAACTATGTGTTCTTAATTCTTGTTTTGGTATTTCTGAGATATTGATTCAAGTGTGATGTGCTTAGGCAGAGGAGGAAGAGAACTTGTCTAAGAGTAGATCCATCATAGTTAAGCGGAGTTGCTCACGCGCCTAGAGATAGGGTGATGAAAATCTGCCGGATTAGGGTCAAACCTAATATGGAGTCCATAGATCGAGTTAATGCAATTCTAAGGGTTTTATTTAGAAAGATATTTCAATTAATCAACCTAGGGTTAGACGTTAGTAGCCTCGAGAGAGGTATTAATATAAATTAGGGAATCCTACGGATCAAGTCAAGTGAATAAATCATCTGGTTCAGAGTTAGATAACAAGTGAAGTTTAGGTGGATTCTTCCTCAGGTATTGTCTAAATCAATCGGTTTTCCCTCAAGTCCTTCCCCAATTTCTTCTTTGTCTTAGCACCTTTAGCTTAGTTGATTAGTTAATTTTAGATTAGATAAAAAAATTCTCTTAATTCGTAGGCTAAATAATAGAAAGAGAGTTAATATTAGTACTTTTTGTTCCTTTGGGTTCGACAATCCGGTCTTGCCGCTAGCTATACTATTGTTCGATAGGTGTGCTTGTCTCTATCATTGTCTTAGTTAGTTTTCAAGTTCGATCATTCTTTTTATAAATTTATAAGACTCGACAGATACGATCAAGTTTTTGGCGCCGTTACCGGGGAACTAAAATATTAAGAATGCTCAATTTTTATTACTTTAGCCATATTTTATTTTTGCAATTAAATTTTATTTTTACTTTTCTAAATTTATTTCTTTTTCTCTCTTTTCCTAGCAGGTACTTCTAGTTTATGACTAGAAGGAACCCATCAGGACCACTACTTTAAGATAGTGATATTGAAGGAACCGTACACAGAAATCATAAAGAAGCAAGGCAAAGCTTAAATTACATACAAGAAGAGCAAGAGGATAAAGCTGATAATATCGAAGTAATGGTCGAGAATAATCTGCCACATCAAGATATGGCCGACCATCATGCTCCTCGAACCATGTATGATTATGCTAAACCTAATTTAACAAGAGCTGAATCGAGTATTGTTAGGCCTGCTATAGCCGTAAATAATTTTGAATTAAACCTAACACTATACAAATGATTCAACAGTTTGTTCAATTTGATGGTTTGCAGGACGAAGACCCAAATACTCATTTAGCTAATTTTCTAGAATTTTGTGATTCTTTCAAAATAAATAGCGTTTCTGATGATGCCATTCGTCTTCGGTTATTTCCCTTTTCTTTGAGAAATAAAGCCAAATAGTGGTTACATTCTCTTCCACGAGGATCAATCAGTACATGGGACCAAATAATCAAAAATTTTTTACTGAAATATTTTCCACCAGCCAAAACGACCAAATCAATGAATGATATCTCTTCTTTTGTGTAAATGGATTTAGAGACATTATACGATGCATGGGAGAGATACAAGGATCTGTTGAAAAGGTGCCCACACCATGGTTTACCCTTGTGATTACATGTACAAACTTTTTACAATGGTGTGAACCCCTCAACCCGGCAGTTAATTGACTCAGCCGCCGGCGGAACCCTAAATAACAAAACTCCTGAAGTAGCTTACGAGTTTATAGAGGAGATGTCACTGAATAACTATCAGTGGCAAGTAGCAAGGACAAAGCCAACTAAAGCAGCTGGAGTTTTCAATCTTAACGCAGTCACCATGCTGTCAAATCAGGTAGAAATGATTAATAAAAAGATTGATGGTTTATGTGATTCTTTGCAGGTACATTTAGTTATGCAGTACAATACGAATGGAGGATGGATGAACAATACAGAATATCCACATTACAATTCGAGTACTGAAAATGAGCAAGCTCACTATATGGGTGACAATTTTAGACATCAAAATAACCCTTATAGTAGTGCCTATAATTCAGGCTGGAGATACCACGACAATCAAGGACAACAACCCTACCCACAGGAAAGGAAGCCAAACCTTGAAGAGACACTAGCAAAATTTATAGAATTGTCAGAAACCCATTTCAAAAATACTGAAATGATATTGACTAATCAACAAGCATCAATCCAAGGGCTGAAGGATCAAATTGGACAACTAAATAAGTTAGTTTCTGATAGGCAGCCAGAAAGTTTAACTAAACAAAAAAAAAGCATGTGAGGGCAGTTACACTAAGGAGTGGAAAAGAGTTGGTTGAAATAAAGAAAAAGGTACCACATGAAACTGATAAGGCAAAGGACGAGGAAGTTGGGAATGTAACACCAATACGCGAAGAATGTAAACCATCAATCCCATATCTGGCAAAGTTGAAGAAAGACCGCCTAGACGCACAATACGGTAAATTTCTTGAACTTTTTAAACAGTTATATATCAACTTACCTTTTGTTGAAGCTATTTCACAGATGCTGACATACGCGAAATTTCTAAAAGAACTTCTAACAAATAAAAGGAAGTTTGAAGAGATATCGACAGTGGAACTTAATGAAGAATGTTCAGCCATCCTCCAAAACAAGCTACCAACCAAATTGAAAGATCCAGAGAGTTTCACTATTCCCTGTTTAATCGGTAGTTTAACCATAGAGAAACACTAGCTGATCTAGTTGCCAGTATTAATTTAATACCTTATAAAATGTTTAAGCAACTTGGTCTCGGGGAACCTAGACCCATTAGGATGAGTATTCAGTTAGCTGACAGATCTATTAAATATCTTAGGGAAATTATCGAAGATATTCTGGTAAAAGTTGATAAATTAATATTCATTGTTGATTTTTTCGTGCTTGACATGGATGAAAACACTGCGGTACCTTTAATTTTGGGACGCCTCTTTTTTAGCCACTTCTAGGGCTGTTATTGATGTAGGAGATGGTAAACTTGCACTAAAGGTAGGCGACGAAGAAATTATTTTTCAAATTTACGATGCTATGCGATATTCTAGAGAACAAGATGATTCCTGTTATTTTATTGATGCCATTAATCATTCTATTCAAGATTCTTTGTAGGAAATCATACAGAACGACATGGTGGAACTATGTCTTACTCAAGGTGAGGGGGTAGATGATGATACCGATGAATCAGATCTTGACACATTTCCCCTAGACAAATGAAAGAAGAGGGCATTGAAATTAATGACGAACTAAAACAAAAACTCTCTATTGATGAGCTATCCAAATTAGAATTAAAATAGTGACCAAAACACTTAGAATATGCATTCCTTAGGGATAATTCTACACTACCAATGATCATCTCTTCGGAAATAAAACCCAAAGAAAAAGATGAGTTGCTACAGGTACTAAGGGAACATAAAAGGGCCATAGCTTGCAAAATTTCTGACATTAAATGTATAAGCCCATCATTTTGTACCCACAAAATTATAATGTAAGAGGAGTACAAACCATGCGTGCAACCTCAGAGACGATTGAATCCCAACGTGAAAGAAGTTGTGAAAGCTGAGGTAATTAAACTTCTAGATGTTGGAATAATTTATCCTATTTCTGACAGCACTTGGGTAAGTCCTGTGCAGGTCATTCCGAAGAAAGGAGGCATGACTGTTGTAGCAAACGAAAAGAATGAATTGATTCCTACAAGAACAGTCACAGGATGGAGAGTCTATATTGACTATAGGAAGTTGAACGACGCAACCAGAAAAAGATCACTGTCCTTTTCCCTTTATTGATCAGATGTTAGAAAGATTATCCGGGCATATGTACTATTGTTTCCTGGACGGGCTTTCTGGCTATTTCCAAATCCTGTTAGCCCTTCAGGATCAAGATAAAACTACATTCACATGTCCATACGGTACGTTTGCTTATCGTAGAATGTCTTTTGGATTATGTAATGCTCCTACTACTTTCCAGCGCTGCATGCTAGCCATATTTGATGAACTTGTGGAAGATATTATGGAGGTCTTTATGGATGACTTTTCGGTATTTGGTAATTCTTTCCATTTTTGCCTTAAGAATTTAAAACGGATACTAATAAGATGTGAGGAAACGAACCTTGTTTTAAATTGGGAAAAGTGCACTTTATGGTTCGAGAGGGGATTGTGTTAGGACATAAAATTTCTAGTAAAGGGATTGAGGTAGATAAAGCAAAGGTTGAAACCATTGGGAAATTACATCCTCTTAGTTCAGTTAAAGCTATTAGAAGCTTTTTAGGACATGCTGGATTTTATAGACGATTCATTAAATATTTCTTTAAAATAGCTAAACCTCTAACGAAACAACTAGAAAAAGATGTACCTTTCAATTTTGATCAGGAATGCTTAGACGCATTTAATACCCTTAAATATAAATTAATAAATGCCCCAATTATAATTGTTCCTGATTGAAACTTACCCTTCGAACTTGTAACACCCCAAACCCGGCCTAGAAGTTAGGCCCGGATCTAGCGTGTCACATTGAAAGAAGTTGAAAAGCTAAGCAATTGTTTAGAAAAGTTTTATCAGATTTTTGAACTCCGAGTTCGTTGTTTGTTTGAGAAAAACGTGATTTGCTAAATGACCGTTTAAAAGTTTTTATTATTTTAAAAAATTGTTTTGTTATGAAAGTTGAACTTGCATCGTTGCATAAACATGATATTTTAGAAAACGATTGCTAATATTTTAAGAAAACTCCATATTTATAAGTTTAACAGTTATAAATGAAAACTTAGAAAAAATAAACTAATGGCCTTATTACAAAATATTAACCCAAAATAAATAATCTTAAAATAAGGTAAAAATCGAAATTACTAAAGTTCACGAGTAGTATCTCCGATGTATAGCACTTCCCAGTCCTCCACGGCTCCCAATCCCTATCATTGGAATTACCAAACATTTAATAAAAGAGGGGTGAGTTTACGAAAACTCAGTGTGCAATTACTCCACATGAACCATAACTGGGCCCGAGCCCATTCAAATACCATCTGGGCCTTAGCCCTTACAAAATCAATTTGGGCGAAGCCTATACCGAAACAGACTGGGCCTTAGCTCTATTAGCACAATGTAGCACATGATGTATGCAATATAATGCAACACCCAACCGAACCGAAGTATCCATCTGCTACACACCACCCGTACCTGCCAAACACACCAATGGGGATTTCTACAATCGACCCTCGATCCGCTACATACCATCGATGGAAGTCATGCTGCAGTTAGCTGCTCATCGTCAGATTGTGACAGAGTCACCAGGCTGAAATGGCATAGCCACCAGATACACTTGCCATTTCATTTAAAACATATACCCATTCCCATGCACATAAAATCATGATATATGAATGCAGCAGATATTGACATACATAAGATGTTCAGAGTGCATATGCTAACATGTTAACAAAATCGCTCTTATAGCATAATCAGAAGTCACTGACCTGATGTCTCGTCTTTACCCTCCATGGGTAACCCAACAGCCAATACCGAGGTTTCGGCATATAACAATGCATATACAAGTTAACAAAACAATAGGCAATGGTGTGAGAATTACACACAATCATGCTAATCAACCCCTAAGAGTATAACGGTAATTTTAACCATCAAGGGTATTCCAGTAATTTACCTACCAAAGGTAATTCAGTAATTTCGCAACCCAGGTGTATTTCGGTAATTTTGCAAACCTGGGGTATTTAAGTAATTTCACAAATTAGGTTATTTCAGTAATTTTGTAAACCAGGGGTATTTTGATAATTTTACAAACTAGGGATATTTTAGTAATTTTACAAACCAGGAGTTTTTCAGTAATTTCACAAATTAGGGTATTTTAGTAATTTTACAAACCAGGGGTATTTTGGTAATTTTACAAACTAAGGGTATTTTGGTAATTTCACAAACTAAGGGTATTTTGGTAATTTTACAACCCAGGGGTATTTCAATAATTTCACAAATTAGGGTATTTTGGTAATTTTGTAAACTAGGGGTATTTCGATAATTTTATAAACTAGGGGTATTTCGGTAATTTTATAATCTGAGGGTATTTCAGTAATTTTACAAACTAATTTTACAAATAAGGGTGTTAACGACCCAACAGAAGGTCCACTGTCGCCTCAAACGACTCGAGTATTCTAAACAGAGATAATGATGCGAATGGGCCTAAGGCCCATTCTCGGCCCAAGTGGGCCCCCACACTCGTGTGGCCCATTTAGCCCAAACCTAGCCACATATATGAGATTCACATAGTCTAGTTCACTATCTACTACTCAATCATACAATTTACTCATATAGGCCCCCGGGCCCATTGGGCCCACTTGGCCCCTTTCGAGCTATCGCGACCCACACCCATAAGAATACTCATGGAGGCCTCGACTATCATGTCGAAGCTTCCACACGTGCGCTCGCACGCTCGTGTGACTACCATCGCCGTGTGACTGGCTTTTCGGCATTTGCCGCTTCTGAGTAGTAGAATAGAGAAGTACACACACGATAGAATCAAGTCGCTAGACCGCCAGGCCCGAGCACTCCTATGCCCAACGCCAACCAGGTATGCTCCTTCTCCTCCTAGACAGCTCTATATATAGCTAGCTTCTCACCTTCCTTCTTTGTATCTTTTCGATGTGGGATCCTTCCGTCAGTAGAGTTTAAATCCAACTCAAACTTTTCCTGTCCAATCCGCAAAATAAATACTCCCTTGCTTTCCATGATATTCGAACCCAGGCTGCCTTGTAGCATAATCCACGCCGCTAACCACTTGGCCTCAAGCTCCTCTTGTTTGTAAAACCATGAGCAACTAAATATAAATCTATGGCCAAATTCTAAAGTCCATATAAAAAAAACCAAAATGTAAGAGCCAAGACTTGAACCTTAGACCTCCTTCCTTCCTTTTGGCATCACCCCCTTGTCTCTTATGTGGCGTCACTTTGCCACTACACCACGCACTCCACTTGTGTCTTTTTCTCCACATTTTATTCTTAAAGCCTACCTACTAACTCCCAGGGTTTTATTCACCTAAAACCAAAATTTTTCCTAAAGACAAAGTGTGAACCCTGGGACTTCATAGAACCCCCTAACCTTCTAAAATCTCTCACCTACTAGATCCAACTTGCACTAAAGCCATTCTCTTATTCCCAAAAATTTTAAACGCTCCTACGCCTAAGGCCCCATGGGCCCAATCCTACTAGGCCCAACTTTGGGATGTTACAGAACTAATGTGTAATGCGTGTGATTTTGCAGTAGGTGCAGTTTTGGGACAACAAAGAAACAAACACTTCCAGCCAATTTACTACGCTAGCAAGACATTAACGGCCGCACAAGAAAATTGCACAACCATAGAAAAAGAATTGCTAGCTATAGTCTTTGCATTTGATAAATTTAGACAATATCTGATCCTATCTAAAGTTTTCATCTACACTGACCATTCAGCTCTTCGCTATCTTTTAACTAAAGCTGATGTAAAACCTCGACTTATAAGATGGATTCTACTCTTATAGGAATTTTACTTGGAAATTCACGACAAGAAAGGAGCCGAAAATCTCGCAGAAGACCATCTTTCTAGACTTTAAAACCCCCATATCAAAAAACTCGATGAAAGTGAGATAAACGACTCGTTTCCTGAAGAACAACTCTTTTCGATAACCAACTCTGAGGTACCTTCATTTGCAGATATTGTAAATTACTTAGTTGCTAACGTCTTACCAAAAAAGTTAACACATCATCAAAAGAAGCGATTCTTTACTGATGTGAAAAACTATTTCTGGGAAGATCCTTTTCTTTTCCGCATATATGCAGATCAAGTGATTCAAAGGTGTGTTACAAAAGAAGAAGCGAGCAAAATCCTGGAGCATTACCATTCAGGACCTTCAGGAGGACATTACAGCGGGATTAAGACAGCACACAAAACACTCGAACCAGGTTTTTATTGGCCAACTTTATTTAAAAATGCCAATAAGTATGTTACTTCATGCGATAAATGCTAGAGAACAGGTAATATCTCTAAACGCGATGAAATACCTCAAACATATATACTATCATGTGACATATTCGACGTATGGGATATTGATTTTATGGGTCCATTTCCTAGTTCATTTGGAAATAAATACATTTTAGTAGCAGTCGATTATGTGTCAGAATGGGTGGAAGCCCAAGCTTTACCTAGTAACGATTGTAGAGTAGTAGTAAGGTTTCTGAAGAAACTCTTCTCTCGATTTGGAACACCTAGAGTAATTATTATTGATAGGGGTACTCACTTTTGTAATACTCAATTTGATAAAGTCCTAAAGAAATATGGAGTACACCACAGGATAGCTACCCCTTATCATCCTCAAACCAGCGGACAAGTGGAAGTAGCAAATTGAGAACTTAAGCGCATCTTAGAGAAAACAGTTGAAGCAAACAGGAAAGATTGGGCAGTAAAAGTAGATGATGCTTTATGGACATATAGAACAACATTTAATATCCCCTTAGGAACATCCCCATATAAACTCATTTGTGGAAAAAACTGTGATCTACCATTTGAGTTAGAGCACAAAGCTCTCTGGGGTATAAAATTCCTAAATTACGATCTCACATCCGCAGGTGAGAAGAGGATGATGCAGTTGAACGAGTTAGATGAATGGCGAGCTAATGCCTATGAGAACTCACGTTTTTATAAGGAGGCAACAAAGCGACGTCATGATGCTCATTTAAAGCAATCAAAGCAATTTGAAGTAGGCGACTTAGTCCTATTGTACAATTCAAGGTTAAAACTATTCCCTGGAAAGCTTAAATTGAGATGGTCAGGTCCATTCATGATAAAGACTATTTTTCCTTATGGCACAATCAAGGTAACCTATCCAACTCGTGGCACATTCAAGGTAAATGGTCAGCGGCTGAAAATTTATACTGGAAACGATTTTAGGGATATAAGAGAGGAGCTTCGGCTCTGTGAACCTTCATTTAGAAATGAACATAGGGTAAGTCTAGCTTAAGACTCTAAACGAGTGCTTCTCGGAAGGCAACCCGAGCACTAACTTTACTAATATTATATTTATAACACCTAAACTATAGGTTTCCCTACCACACGGCCTTGCACACGGGCGTGGCCGTGGCCGTGGCCGTGTGAATACCACGAATAGTCACATGGGCGTGGCAAAGATGGTGTAGAAATAGGACAATAATTTTTCCAAGCCACGGGCTCCGACTAAATGGCACGGTCGTGCGATGTAACCATGGAAGAAACTGATTAAAGGACACGGGCCTGAGACACGCCTGTTCCTCCAAACCGTGGTCGATCCTGAGTAAACTACACGGGCATTTGAAACGCCCGTGCCTCGAGACCGTGGACGACACTAACTTATGGGCACGGGCATAGGACCATGAACACTGACGCAGGAGAAGCGAACAAGGCCAGGCACGCCCAGGTAACACAAGCGTAGAAGACATCAAGAACGCACTCAAATTTGAATTCGCAAAAAACACGGGCTAAAGAAATGGGAACATGGGCATGGCCCTAGACCGTGTCCCCCACCCCCTATTTAAGGTAGCACACGTCGCACATTCCCCCCAAATTTTCTTTTCAACCCTAGCCACTTCTCCCCCAAAATCTCAACAGAAATTCCGGTCACCAGCAAACCCTCCCACCCCCTCTTGATTTCCTCCGTCCCCTACCTCTTTCCCCCTTCACAATAAACATAAAAGCAAGTACACGACCATGCCAACACGCCCGCGACAGTTGTGCTCCCCTATTCAGTTACAGCACACGCCCGTGTAGCACCCTCCAATGCTGTGCGCTGACCAACCGTGCCACTCCTCTCCAAGCACTCCACCGATCACCTCTCCTCTTTACATTTACCCTTTTTAAACTATTTATCACTTAATTTTATTTCATAATTAGTTCATGCTTATTTCTTAATATTAGTTTTATTTATTTTGTTCATTGTTTACTAATAGCACTTAGAGATTATACAAAATATGAGTTTATCATTATTATGATAGTTGTTTTCTACATGATATTATTGAGCTCTTCGAGATTGTGTAATATGGCTGAAAATGATACTTTAATCGATAAATATATGTTATTTTCAGGAACACAATGTCGTCATCCCAAGGAAACAAAATCGTGGTCCCTAGTTTTAAAAAATGAAAGGGACTCGGTTCATCATCAGCTAGCGCATCCGCTGAACTACGACATCCGTTCTTGTAATTCCTGTAAGGACCCCAGGAAGACCCCTACAGGATACTCTGCGCACGACCCCTCGACACAGGAAGGTGCATTGATTGGGCCGCTTTAAAGCAAGTCCAATTAGCCGACGATGTACGAGCTCTCTTAACCACGGATCCATGGGACCAATTATTCACAATTATTGAGCCCACATATTTAGAGCTCACTCTGGAATTCTGCTCCATGTTTCACCTCCAGACGGTAATGAAAAACTACAACGACCCCGGCACAATCTAGTTCTTTCTCGGAGGCATCGTGAGAGAAATGAATGTACCACAATTCGGAGCAGCATTGGGACTCTACAGCGAGGAATTTATGGAGGAACATGACCTCTCAGAGCTCCATCGCCACCTTCACAACACTCCGACGAGATGTTGGTATAATATAGCCCCCAGTTCAAACTCATACGACCCTAGCCGCTCGAAAGCAACAGCTCTCGCCCCATCTCTACGATACTTGCACGCTATACTAGCCCACACATTGACAGGAAGGTGCGAGAGCACCGGCGTCATCAACACTCACTACGCTTATTACCTATGGTGCATGGAAAACGGACAAGTTTTCGACCAGCATATTTTATAGCCCGTGCCATCCAACACCAAACAGAGCAACACAAGAGGGGGTTATATCTATAGGCCCGTACATCACACGATTGGCTCAACATTTTGAGCTCTTCAACACCGTCGCTCAGGTCTCCTCACTCATATTGATAGGACAGATGTCCCCACAGGGCATCCAGACAATCCTACACATGAGGATGATCCAACGACGACATGGGACCGATCCTCTCTAATATCGACTAGCTCCTACTACTGAGGAGGAGGATCTCGAGGATATTACTAATGATGTCCCACACCCACATGAGGAGCCACCACCGAGCCATCGTACATCTCATGCGACTCCTTCACTTTCGGATATTTCTGGACGGCTCACTCAATTCGAGCAATATTGTACTCAACAATTCAATGACACCGCTCGACAATTCGATGGCATTGAGGCAACTCTTCAGCAGATTTGTCATCACCTCCATATATCACCGCCGCCACCACCTACCGATCCAGCAGACGACGAGGACTTTTGAGGCCCTTCTTATTATCTTATTTTTATTTTTATTTTTATTTTTCACTTTATTTTATTTTACTTATCTATTTAAGCTTTTTATTCTTTTGTTTAAAACTCTTATTATTACAATTTTATTCCTTTTATAATTGGCTGTCTAACCATCGAAAATCCCTAACAACATCAATTAATTAGTACCCCCTAAAAAAACTTTTAACTGATGAATTCGCAATTTAAAGGTTCAATGTGCCACTACAAGAATGGAAAACATCTTTAGGAGTTTTCACCACCACATTCATTTTTGTTTTAAGTCATCATCATTAATCATCCAACTTAAGGAATCCATCCAAAAATTCAGGAAGTTTCACCTCTCTCCCTCTCTTTTGATTTTCTTATTTTATGATTATTATCTACCTTTGTACATTGAGGGGCAATGTACATCTTAAGTGTGGGGGGTGAAAGTTTACTAGAAAAAATTGTCTAACTTTTTGCATTATTATCCCTGAATGATATTCTGTCTTAAATTAGTTTTCTCATATAACTAATTAGAATGAAATTCCTGTTAATTCATGATTTTTATTAATATATTTTAGATTAATTCATTGATAATTGTGCAATGATGATTTAAACTTTAAGATACTAGAGAATCAAGCATGATGAGTCTATTTTCAAATTAAATTAAAATTCTGTTAGGTTGTCTACCTGAATCTAAATTGTTACCTTGAAGTTTGAAATTTACGAGGTTGACATCAAAATACCCATAATTTTTGTGAGATTTTGAGCCTTTTAGAGCATAGATTCTTTTCGTGCTCACTTTATTGATTATCAGTGTGTCAACATTGATTTGTTTTTCTAGAACTTGCTTCGATTATACATGTCGAGACCACACTTTTGATTTGATATACAGAGATGATTAAGGCACTTAGGATTTAACCCACTTACTCCACTAAAAGCCTACCCTCATAATTGACCCCTAGTGAACCCCGTTGATCCTAACAACCCTTTTATTGACTTAACCCACTAATATTAACCTGAAACCCATCTCGTATTTGTTATCACCATTCCTTTTGACTACATTTCTATCGAGACTTATTTTGATCAGTTGCCTAATTATATTATTTTAGTTGTTAAATTTTTTATCTTAGAAGATTTTTTTTTCTAAAAAAATAATCAAAGTATATTCATTATTAGTTATATGATTGCGAGCCTATACGTTTAATTTCAACATCTTGAAGATGAAGCTCGTATTATTAGTATTACATGTTTTCAATTGATGTAATTATTCAGGTTATTAGTCATTTTTCTAGTTAGGTGATTGTCAATTCAATCTTGATTCTAACCCTTCTAATTCAGCCTTTATCCACACCCTTAACCCAAGCCTCATTACAACCCTTTTAAAGACCTTTTGATTTGTGTATCATCTCATTTTACAGTGGTGGAGATTTGATTTTCAAGCAAGCCTATGGTAATAACTTTTCATGTTCAACTTTTGAGTGCTTAATTTTCGAACCTTAAACACCTTGAGTGATTTGAGAGAATCTTTAGTGAGGATGTTAACTTTTGTCGATTTTGAATTAAAGGTGATTATTTAGGTAAGGGGAAACACCTATCTTTTCGTGCTACAAACTCATGAATTTGATTATTTGAATCTTTAGGACTCTTTGAGTTGAATTATCCATGTATAAATTATCTATGAATTATGATGAGACATTATTGATGAATATTAAGAATTGAGAAACTTCATTTTAATTGTGAGTTGAGAATTTTGCTTGAGGACAAGCAAAAGCTTAAGTGTGGGGGTATTTGATAAACCGTAATAGTAACATATTTTAATCCCACATTTAGCACATTTTTGGATGATTTATCCTTTTAATTATAGAAATAGGTGCTCCTAATAATTTGTTTTCATGTTTTATACTCAGGAAAGCACCAGAGGATGAAAAGAACGAATAACGGGCTGAAAATGGAGAAAATGGGCCAAAGTATGAAATCCACATGGCCTGGGCCTCAGACTACACGGTTGTGCCCCGCAAGAAGAGTCGACCACAGCCTGGACCCCGAAAAACATGACCGTGCCTCATCAATAGACCCGAACACAGCCTAGCCATGATTTACACGGGCGTGTGCCATGGGCGTGTCTCTGCCTCATATAAGAAGAATTCTATTCGGATTAGGGTACTTAGAGGCAAGGAAACATATTCCGAAAACCTATATAAAGACCCTAGAGGCCAACCTTTAGGGGCGTTCAGCTAGGCCAAAGAGCCAAGCCAGAGCAGTTAAATTTAGGTATTTACTCGAAGAAAGCCAGTTGATTCATCTCAAGAAGCCGGAATCATACTCAAGACGGAGGAACTCTCTTTTAATTCCTTTAGGGGGTTTTAGGGTTTTCTTATGTTTTGTTTTATCTTTTCTTCTGAGATGTTTTCTTTTACAATTATGAACTAAACCCTCAGATACTTGAGGGGGATGAAACCTAAGACGAATCTTGTTATTGTTATCTGAGCTGTATGATAAATACTTGATTTGTTCTTAACTATGTGTTCTTAATTCTTGTTTTGGTATTTTTGGGATATTGATTCAAGTGTGATGTGCTTAGGCGGAGGAGGAAGAGACCTGCCTAAGAGTAGATCTAGCATAGTTAAGCGGAGTTGTCTTGGCGCCTAGAGATAGGGTGACGAAAATCTACCGGATTAGGGTCAAATCTAATATGGGAGTCCATAGATCGAGTTAATACAATTCTAGAATTCAACTTTTACTTTTTATGCAATTTAGTCCTTCTCGTAATTAGGCACTAAATCGATAAAAGTTTCATATCAAAATTTTCACACGTCATTTCTAACATATTACAGACCATATGATAAAATAAAAATAAATTATATTTTGGATCGAATTTGTGGTCCGAAACCACTGTTCCAATATCACTGAAAAATGGCCTGTTACACAATCCATACCCAAAATCAAATCAAAATCGCCAAATGGCATTATCAACAAATCAAGAGGGAATGTTATAGTTTGTATCTCTAATGGGCATCTCCTACACACCTGATCTACTAACACAGATTGCCCCAATGGACTAGACACCACTATTGATACTCTAGACATCTCAGATTTTAAACTTCCCAACTTAACCAATTCAGTATTAACATACAAATGCGAGGATCCCGGATCTATCAAAGCATAAATAGGTTCTGAATGTAATAAAAAGATACCTGTCATGATGTCATTAGCATTGCCATCCTCACATGTCAGCACAACATAAGCTCGGGCTGGCACTCTGGCCTCCGACTGATGAATAACAACATCATTTCCTTTTCTAGACCACCTCTTGGAAATGAACCACCTCGACTTGACCCGCGACCCCTAGGAGCAGGAACAGATTTCTGAGAAGCAATAGGTGTAGCATTCTCATTCTTCAGACACTCTCTAGTAAAATGTCCCGTAGATCCACAACGAAAACAACCTTGAGTTAACTTCCAGCATTCACTACGGTGCTTTTTCCAGCAATGCTTACAAATTAAAATATCAGTATCCTTAATTAGACCTCACAAAATACCTGTGGACACAATCGGTTGCCAATCATGATTTCTATCAGCTCTATCTGACTTAAAATTTAACCTTCATCTACCACGAAATTCTTTTGATCTCTTTGGTTGTGGGTTTGAACTTGTAGTTCCATGATGCTTTCCATAAGTGCAAGTAACATCAGCCTTTTTATCAAGTTCCAAGGCTTGTTCTACCATCTTTGCTCGTTCAACTAAATCTACAAACTCAGTAATTCTGTGCGATACTAATTATACCTGTAACACATCGCATAAACCATGTAGAAATCGCTTGCAACTATCAATTTTAGTCGGCACAAACTCAACGATGTACCTACTAAGTCGCAAAAACTCTCATTCATAATCAACTACAGACATTCCACCTTGTTTTAGCATCAAAAATTCTTGTCTTCTATCATCAATATAAAGTTCGCCAACATATTTCTATTGGAATTCCTTTTGAAAAAATTCCCAATTAGCTTGCTCTGCGGATACGTAGCGTGACACTAACAGCCACCAGGTATATGCTTCTCCTTGCAGTATAGAAACAACACATATTGTTGCAAGACGCGATTAATTGATTCAATCCAAATTTTAGCTATGGAAGGATTAACTCTTTTCAATCCTAAAAACTCAGTGGCACCATATCTTTGCAGTTCTTTTATCGGAACCCGTTGAACAATAGGTGCAGGCACTGGAGGAGATCTAGTTCCTGCAACTCGCTGAAGTCAACAGCGATAACTCTAAGTAAATGTAAATCACCTGCTCCATCATTATCATCTCGCTCAACGTTAGGTTGTTGAGCTCCAGTTGGATTAACATTCGGAGTTACCAACTTCGTTGCCTCACAATCATCACTATGCTCATCACTAGAGTAGAACTCTTGTTCCACTTCATTATCTGATTTATGTGTCATCTTTTAATTATAAAACAAAAAAAAATTATCATCAGTATCCAAATTCTAACTCAATTCGACTCAATTATGGCATGTACTACTAGACTCAATTTCGAGCTCGATTTAGTCTGAGAATCGGCTAAAACTACAAGCTTTGATACCACTAAATGTAATACCCCTAACCCCTCGTCGTCGTCGAATTAGGGTCACAAGCATTACTAATGAATCAAACAATTAATTCAATCATAATCAGCATATAAACTAACTAATAACATTATAATATGCAAGGGAAGTTCACGACAATCTAATACTTTCATGCTAGATTCTTATCAATTCGAATAATAAATTATGCTATGTATTTCTAAACTTGATCTTCCACTGTCTACACTCTTATCACTATTTAGACATTGCTCATTGTAGCCTTCCATTGTCTATACTCTTATCACTATTTATCCCTTCTAGAATGTCAGAATTCATATACATGCAAGACTATTCCAATTAGTGGCATCACAGTATTAGTCCATACTCTGTCTACGATTATCTTTTTAATTTATCTTCGATGATGTTAGTGGAAAGCACTTAATTAAGGTTTGCTAATCCACCCCAATTCAGAGTAAAAATTACCCTTACAGCCTTTATTACGAGTCTATGGGCCTTAAAAGTAATTTAAAAATAGGTATGGACTAATTTTATACAATTTTGGAAGTTTAGGAAATAATTACAAATTTTTAACCGCAGGGGTCACACGTCCGTGCGTCTGGTCGTGTGGGCATTCGAAGTAGGGGCACACGGCCGTGTCCCAACCCATTTCCGTGCCCGTGTAACTCACTGACTTGGGTCACACAGCCAAGCCACACGTCTATGTGCCAGACCGTGTTCCTTTTCAAAATGGCCTCGCACTCCCGTGTGTCTAGCCGTATGGACCTAAAATGTGCCTTAAATCACAAGTTTACCATTTCCTATTTACTTGGACACTGAGCAACTCAATTGCTAAATGCTTAACCTATTCAAAACACAATTAAACATGCCCAAAATACACGAAATTCATCACCTAATATGCCTAACCAATGTACCCTCATTGATACCACATTTTATATGTTCAAACACATCAACAACTCATCAAAGATTCAAGTCTTTCATTCATATCACACTTTCCATATTTGAACTAACTTCCAAACTTCTAAAGTTACCAAATACGAAGCTAAGCACATACCAAACATTATGCTAAGCTACCAACTTTAAACTATCATATACCAAAATTTAAACTAGACTAGCATACCAACAAAGTCTCAACCTCAATCATATACACATTTAACCATCATTTCACTAGCAACTAAGTTAACAACATCTTATAAACGATATCAACAAAAGACTCCCTAGGTACATGCCATTACAAAATGAAATATCACCACACCTGAGCTCGGGATTTGTGATTTGATGCTAGGTCAGCAATAATTTGAATAAAGACCTAGCTCAAGCATCGAAACACAAAACACATCACCGAGTAAAACTCAGTGGTATTTCTATAATCCGAATAACATAAACTTGATATAGATATTTAGAATGCAAAATGCAACAAGTAAGCAATATTCATGTGTTTCAATTTAATAGTATATTTTTTGCTCATTCCTTATTCACATCTACTAAGATTTTCACATGTTCAAATATATAAAATTAAATATATCAATGGCATTTCATTTAACATTTGCATACATCATCTCATGCAATGGCATGATTCATACCTTTGATCAATACTTGAATTCATTCAAGTTTCATATCTCGATTCATCATTTCATATGTCATTTCCCATCTCATAATCATTTTTCATATTTTGCCATTTCAATATTTTCTCATCTCATAAATTATTATTTTACTTTCCCCTATTAACACGACATGGACTCGAACGGATACACGGATCCAACCAACACACCAGTTTAGCACCCAGTGCCTCATCGGATATATCCGAAGTAATAAATGCACCCAACGCTATATAAATTGACACCCAGTGTCTCATCGGTTAAACTGAAGCAAATTGGCACCCAGTGCCTCATCGACTGTAGGTCGAAGTAATCCCTGAACTCTTCCTATCCTATGGCATGCCATCTATATCCGAGTCAGCCTGATACATTTAATAGGGATTAATTTCACTTTTAAATACAACCAATGTCTCAGTTTCATGAATATATATCATCACATATAAGCATTTATTAAATTTGATTATCATCACATTTTTCTCAATACACATACATTTATAATCAATATACTTTATAATATACAAAATCAATCCATTTCATTTCAATTATGAATTTAATTCAATTCCCATGTAACAAAGTACTCACCTTAATTGCTTACCATGTGCAAACAATTATATATGCAATAATCTACTATTTGATTCAGATTATAAAAACACAAACCGTGATTTTCGAGCTATTCGACGTCGATTTTATCTTTTTGTAAGACCCCTCACCTGTATTCAATGTCGAAATAGGGTTACGGAGCATTACCAAACTTATCACACATTTAAACATACATATTTCATACAATTAATTAATTCATAAATAATTCAATCACAATTAAACATTTCGTCCCTAATACGAGCCTACGAAGCCCTTAACATACATTGGGAGTGGTTCAGGACTAAACTGATAACTTTGAAAACTTTTTGAACTCTTAAGAATTTTTTCTCAAAACAGGGGACACAAGCCCGTGGGGCCCAGCCGTGTCTCTCACATGACTAATAGACACACCCGTGTCACAGGCCGTGTGGACATTCAAAATGGGAGCTCATGGCCGTGTCCCAGCACGCGCCCGACCCCGTGTAACTCTCTGACTTGGGTCACACAGCCAACACACACACCCGTGTGACTAGCCCGTGTGCCCTAAAAATGGACAAACACGCCCGTGTGTCAGGCCGTGTGTTAGGCCGTGCCAAACCTGTAGGGTATACTGACTTATTCCACATAGCCAAGTCATACGCCCGTGTGTGAGGCCATGTGGAGCATACTGACTTGATTTCTAATTCGACACAAGGGGACACATGGCCGTCTACATGACCGTGTGTCACACACGGATGAGACACACGCCCGTGTCTCTGCCATGTGGACAATAATAGGCTATTTACCTAGCCATTTTGCCACCCAAACTTATTCTTACCTACATTAACTCAAAGGCACCATATCACAGCATTAATAGACATTCTTCTAAACTCATCCAAACATAAATCATACCATTTTATTACCAACCACAACAAGGCATACATAATCTACATTATACTACACAATTTCATACCAATACCCAAAATCTCAAATCATCTATACGGATACATTCAAACATGCATTATTTTACCTAATATCACAAACATATCGTTCCTCAAATATGGACTATTTCATACTCCAAATACTAATTCAAAAACTACCCATCACAATTAGCATTTATAGGACAATTACCAAACTCAAAACAAAGGCTATTTGCACACTTATATACATCATCAAAATCACCAATATAAGCCAACTTACATGGCTATATATATATACAATCCAAAACATAAACATTTACAAGCCAATTCAAGTGGCCAAAATCATTATCAACTCATAACCAAAATGACCATAATCCTATACATGCCATATAACCAAAACACAAGCTCAAAAGTACCAAATTGATAGTTGGATAGTGTGATAGAGTCTCCGAAAAGCCCCGAATCCGAGCTAGCTTTGAATTCACTATAAAACATCAAAAATTAAACAAAGTAAGCTACACAGCTTAGTAAGCTCGTATGAAATAATTAAGCGAATTTCACCATTCATTTACATTTTCAAATAAGTAACATAAATTGCATCAAAGCAATAAACACCAAGTTAACATGAAGTTAATCACATAATTGACCATAAGCTCACAACTTCCTTTGGTTCATTGCTCAAATAGTTTTCCGTACATACCTGTATCAATACGTATCTATTTCTCACCAATTCACATATTTAATATACTCGTTGAACCATTCGGAATAGAAGTCGGATACTCAGGAGTCTCGTATACTAAGTGCTCAAATCATGGCCCGAAGCCAACTCAATGTATCTCGCATCCGAAGTGTCGATATCATGGCCCAAAGCCAACTCAATGTAACTCACACCGAAGTGCCAATATCATGGCCCGAAGCCAAATCAATGAATTCCCTAATGACATGTCACTAGTATCCTAATCTATTTCTAAGGTTCAACCGGGATTTTCAAAGTCGAATCATCGTCGAATGTATCCGTAGAGTCGAGCTCACAATTCATACAATATCAAAACATTTAAAACATAATTATATCAATGCTTATTACATACGAACTTACCTCGTACGTAGAAACGATGATACAGGTCAACTATTCCGTAACTTTGTTCTTTCCCCAATCTAACTCTGTATTTTGCCTTTCTTGATCTAAACATAATCAAACTTAACTTATTTAATCACCTCTCTATTCAATTTAGTCCAAAATTCACTTTAAGGTATTTTTACACAATTGTCCCTAATGTTTCACATCTTTTACAATTTAGTCCTTATTTCAAAAAAACACAAATTCATGTAATTTAACCACAATCCATACTAGCCAAATTATATTATGCCCCTAGCAGCCCATTTTTTTCATTTTTTTCAAATTTAAACCACAAAGTTTCCACATTTCACAATTTAATCCCTAATTTGCATTTTCACTAAAAATCACTTAATAAAACTTGTATATATATCAACAAGCATTCAAAATCTATCAAGAAACTTCAAAACTCATACTTATTCATCAATGGAATCATTCAAAATCTTTAATATTTTTGCAAATTAGTCCCTAGGCTAGCTAGACTAAGCTGCAACGATCTCAAAAACATAGAAATCATCAAAAAGGGATTAAAAATACATACCCAATTGATGGAAATAAGAATGCCGAATGAAGAACCCTAGATATGGTTTCTTCCCATGCTATTTTTTTTGTAAAAAGATAATGGAAAAAGATGATCACTTTGGTTTATTTTAATTATCATTTACCATATTAACTTTAATTATAACCATTAATATCATCCAAATGTATCCATCTATGTCCATTTATAATTAAAATGGTCTATTTACAACATAAGGACCTCTAAGTTAAGATTCCTTAGCTATTTAACACCTTTAACTATTAGAATATGACTTTTGCACTTTACGCGATTTAGTCCTTTTTATCAAATTGACTAATCAAACAATAAAATTTCTTAATTAAAATTTCACATAAACATATTATCATGTTGTAAACATTAAAATAATAATAAAATAATAACTTTGACTTCAAATTTATGGTCTCGAAACCACTGTTCTGATTTCACTAAAAACGGGCTATTACACCTTCCCTTTTTTACTTGAGGATTCCGGTGCGACGTTAGCTACGGATTAAAACAATTAAATCACATTAATATTACACATTTCAATTTCACATTAAATTTAAATTTTCACACTATATTTTTCTTATTCTTCAATTTAGTCCCTAAACCGAGACTAATTTTAATCATCACACTTAACTTCATATTTTAATACTAATTTCACTCTAGACCACATTTAGCTTCCTTTTTTTCCAATTCAACCCTTAATTTTTTGAATTTTTCACAATTTAGTCCATATTGCTCAAAATTTAAAATTTTTTCTACAATTTAATCCTTTTTCCATTTCTAACTTAAAAATCTATCAATTTAATCCCTAATACTAAAACTATACAACATTTACAACATTTAAAATCTTAATTAATGTTAAAATTACAACATGAGTCGGGTACCCCTAGGTATCAAGATTCCAAATATATAAAAATTACAAGAAAATGGACTAAATTGACTAACCAATTGAAGTTGAAACTTAGAAACCCCTTATGGCCGTGCGTTTCTCTCCTTTTTCATCTCTATTTTTCTTTCTTTCTTTCTTTTTTTTTTTTTTCAATTCATTTGCATGTCTCCACTTTCTTTTCTTTTATTATTTCTTTCATTTTAATTATCATTATTATGACAAAAATATATATACATTAATGTTAATACATACACATATATATAATATATAATATATACATGCATTTTTACTTAGCCACATTCGGCCACCTATACACAACCATTTATTAAATGGTTTAATGGCTTTATTTCAATTTATAATTCAATTTTTACCCTATACGTGGTTTAGTCCTTATATTTAATAACTTTTAATTCATGCAAATTCACTTAACTGCAACCTAATTAACTATACAACTAACTTTGTAAATATTTTTAATAAATAATTACGAGTCCGATTTACTGTAATGGAGTCCCAGGAATGCACTTTCCGACACCCCTGACTATCGAGTCGTTACACAAATTAACCATTTTTATTCAATTTCAAGATTAGCCAAATTTTTTGGAACCCTACTACGGCCCATATTTACTGTTAATTTTATAGCAAGTCCTTATACATTTACTAATTTCACATTTTAGTCCTTAAACATTAAAATTACCAAAAATTACTTAACAAAATACTTATATTTAACAACCAAGCTTATTAATCTATTATAAAATTTCAAGAACACTTCAATTTCATTCATGGTACATTCCATAACATTTGACAATTTAACAAATTGACCCCCGGGTTAGCTAGATTAAGCTACAACGATATCAAAAACATTAAAATCATTAAAAATGGAATCAAATTCACATACCATACAAGCCTTTGAAGTTGGTCGAAACTTGAAACAAATAAAAATGGTTTTCTTCTGCTCAATTTTGATGGAAGAAAGAACTAGAAAAAAGACGATAAGAAGCTCTGTTTTATTTAATTTAAGTTTAATTGGTCATTTACCATTTTAACCTTTAAAACTATCATAATTTCATTTTAACCATAACCAAGTACATCCACTATCACCTTAAATGGTATATTTACCATTCAAGTCCATTTACTTTCATTTCCATAGCCATTTAACCCCTTTAACAAATAGAACTCAACTTTTACACTTTTTTATGATTTAGTCTTTTTCAATTAATTAATCATTTAAACATCAAAATTTCTTAACCAAATTTAATACGACCTTAATAACACTTTGTAAATATTTAATAAAATATTTCTAGCTCGGTTTATAGAAACGAGGTCCCATTGCCTCATTTTTTAAAACCACTTGACTTCAGGGCCATACCACTTAACCCTGGCTATTCATTCAAATAGCATAAATTCCAAATTCAAATTTTATTTTAATACCATATTTGAATCATAAATAGTAAATATTTACGGATTCACACGTTGAATTTATGGCCCCGAAATCACTGTTTTCGACTCCACTGATAAACGGGTTGTTATAATTCTCCCCCATTATGAAAATTTCGTCCTTGAAATTTCTCACCTGATAATAGCTATTCAGACCAGGTTTTTCTTTTCAACCTTAAAGGTAGTCCACAAACAAAATCCATCATGTCTCGTTCTCAAATAGAACTCCCACCAGACTGTAATATTACAATATCTTTGTCTCAAGCCATTATGCATCTTCGTTGCTGTCTGATGTAAATCAAATAGATAATGCAATGAACCTCATATAAGATGTCCTATGAAATCTCAGAATTGTTTAATGGATCAATTCAAATATTTCTCCCTGACTTGACTAAACAAATTTGTTGCTTTCTTATAGTAGCTTCACCATTAGTAATACAACTACCGAAAAATTCTTTATAAATCACCTATCGAGACATAACCAAAAAATCCAAATCATCTAGCTTCAGATACATTTGATAATTCATAGTGTTTAGCTAAAATTCATAATTTTCATAACAGACTCTCAACTGATAAACATTCCAGTTATTCTGACCCGACTAACTTGTTGTCGCTCTATTTGGCTAGCATATCATGGTTCTGTATTCCATTTCATGAAAAGCTTCAAATAGTATCATTTAAATGCAAGTGAAAACTGCTATTATCAAGACGAATTTGACCCATAATAACATTTTCCAAACTATCTCTAGTCTGGTTAATATATCCATGTATCATATCTTCTAGAATCTAAATTTCTCATTTTGACTGTCAGTCTACTTGTCCGTGAATTCGTAAAATTTATTCTCGAATCTTGAGATAGACTCAAATACATACAACTCCATTAGCTCTTAAAGTGAATAATCCATTCTAACTAAAACAAATGAGTCAATTTATTAACCTAATAGTCATAATTCCAATCAATTTTTTTCTTCTTGTCGTCAAGATAATTCAGACATGTAACAGCCTAGTTTAGACCCTAGTCGAAATAGTGGTTTTGAGACCACAAACCCGAGGTCAAAAAATATTTTAATATTAATTTCTGTGTTTATTATATGTGATTTAGCCTGTATGAAAGTTTCGTGTGAAAATATTATCGACTGTGTGTCGAATTGTGAAAAAGGACTTAATCGCATAAAATGAAAAAGCTGTGTGCTGATTGTTAAAGTATTTATTTGGCATGGCTTTCTAAATGAGAAGCCCTTATGTTGTTATCAAACTATGTGTTAAATGGATGGACAAAAATGGGTTTTAGTTAATGGAATTTTAAAGGATATTAATAAGGCTATATTGGTAAAATGATTAATAATGTGTGTTAAAATAAAAAAAATAGGAAATTAAGCTCCATTATCATCATCTTTTGTTGAAATTATCAAGAAAAGAAAAGAAGAAGAACAAGTTAGGGTTCGGCTAGTTTGAAGCTTGATTAAGGTAAGAGTTTTGTTCGATTTTGATAATTTTAATGTTTTTGTGATCATTGCTTAGTGTACTATCAAACCCATGCTTAAATTTTAGAAATTGATGGTGGTTTTGAGATATGCCATTGATGAATATGTGAGCTTTGTGATGTTTGATGATGAAAAATGAAAGATAGGTGAAAGATTAACATATTTTATCCTTGAATTTTTAGTGAAATTGAGTAAATTGGGCTTAATTGTGAAAATGAGAAATAGGACTTAAATGTGAAATAAATGAAATGTGTGGGGTTGTATTAACATGGAAAGAATTCAGCTAAGCTTACGTGAATAGAAATTAGGTGTATTTTGTGATTTGATGAAGTAGGGACTAAAGTGTCGAAATGTGCAAATGTGAGGGCTATTTTGCAAAATACCTTAAATATGTGTGTTTGGAATAAATTGAATGAATTTATGATTGAATGAGCTAAATTTTAATATGTATAGACCAAGAAAGGAGAGATTCGGATCGAGATCGAGGTAAAGACAAAGTACTCGATTGATTGGCAAGTCTTGGTATTTCGACATTCGAGGTAAGTTCGGATATAATACGTGTACTTAACAATGTTTAAATGTTATGAAATGATTAACTATGATATTATTGAGTTATAAATGCTATGTGAGGAATCGAGTTATGTGGCACTAAGTGTGCATACTTGGAAATGTGACCGAGATGATTAGCACTGTTTGTGCGAATTAATAGAAGATTCGACTTTGTGGTTGGCACTGTGTGTGCGATACCGAATTACATTCAGTTTTGTATTGAGGCACTAAGTGTGAGATGTTATTTCAGTTGCAACTATGAATTGGGCACTTAGTGTGCGATTGAATTGAAGAGATAGTGAACAGTGATTAAAGTGTAATATCGAGCATTGATTAGCAAGAACATTAGTCAACTAAGTGTTGGCAAAGGTATGTTTAGAACCTATGTGGTTGATGATATTGTTCAAGGTTGAATAGATGAATGTATGAGTATATAGTTTAGGATGATATTGTGAATAGTTGTGAATCTATCTATGTGATGGTTTAATTATGAATTAATGTTGCATTATTGAGTAATATGTATTATATAACAAACTTAATAAGCTTAGAAAGCTTACTGTGTGATGTGTTTCTCTATTTTACAGTGTCAGTAAAGCTAGCTCGGATCTAGGGATCGTCAGCATCTCTATCACACTATCGGCAATCAATTTTGGTACTTTTGAAATATGAGTATTTGTAGTATATGGCATGTCTAGGCTATTGAATGTGGCATGTTTTGAGTTATGTAAATACTACCATGAGACATGGTTTAAAGTTTGAATGATGTAGTAATATATGTGAGGGATAAGTGTATGATAAATATGTTGTATTTCATGATTGAATTGGTTGATGATAATGGCATTTTAAGTGTGAATTTGTGGTATGACTAGATAATGCATAGTTATATGAATTGAGTTATGAATATGGTGTTTTTGAATGGACGTATTTGAGTAGAAATTAAGTATAAGAATAAATGTCATAGTAGATGATTAATTGAAGCTTGTATTGGTATGTTTGATTGCATTATGAGTGTGAATTGGTATTGATTTGAGGTTTGTAGGTAACTCAAGGTGTGGAAGGCAAGATTAGCCTTGAAAATGGCCTATAATTGCCCACACGGTTGAGCACTCGGGCGTGTGGCTTGATCGTGTTGTTTAAGTTTGCCAAGTGAAACAAGTCAGGCTCAACCACGGGCTGGACACAAGGGCATGTGACTGGCCGTGTGGTGCAAGTCAGTGTCGACCACGGGTGAAGCACACTGGCGTGTCTCAGGTTGTGTGGACAAGTTAGTATGTATGCCCTGTTTTGACACGGCTTGGACACATAGGCGTGTCCGAGGCCGTGTGAGGCACACGACCTGCCCCCACGGGCGTGTGACCTCTGTAACTTAGAAAAATGTTTGAATTTCAAAAATTTTTGTATGTGTTCGATTTACTCCCGACCTCTTTCTAACACATGTTTAAGGTTTTGTAGACCTCTTTTAAGGACTATATGCTTATGTTATGATATGTTTTAAATGATGATTGACTATGTGTTGTAAAATGTTATGAAATGTTCGGAGATGATTCATAATGCCTCTTAACCCTAGTCCGATTTAGGGGTGTTATATTTTATTAGTATCAGAGCTACGGCTTAGTGGATTCTTAGACTAACGTAGCGCGTGTGACTCTAGCTATACATGCCATATATATAATTACGATAGTGTGATAAATCCTGACAACTAAAAATGTGTTTTCATATACTAATAGATCCCAATCAAGCAGTTGCTGACGACGTAGAGAGTAACGCGCCTGCTCCCACTCAAGGGACAACGCTGGCCACATTTAGGTCGAATGATGGTAGCCAAGAGTGAGAGGCTAAGCAAGCCTTCTTCCGAATGGTGAGTGAGTGACTTTTGGAGTTCGTTCGAACGAATCCGGCTGCTCCACAACCTCTACCCCCACAAGTATCGGTTGTGCCACAAGTGACAAATCCAATCCAATTGAATAAACCTCCTGTGGATAAGATCTGAAAGTATGGGGCCGAAGAGTTTAGGGCCACAGCTGATGATGATGCTGAGCGAGTTGAGTTCTGGCTCGAGAATACTATTCGAGTGTTTAACGAGATGTCATTGACTCCCGATGAATGTGTTAAATGTTTTGTTTCCTTGTTGAGAGATACTGCATATAATTGGTGGAAAACTTTGATTTCAGTGGTCCAAGAGAGAGAATTACTTGGGACTTCTTTCAAGTGGAGTTCAAAAAGAAATATATCAGTCAATGATTTATAGATCAAAAACATAAAGAGTTTCTAGAGCTAAAACAAGGCTGCATGTCTGTTACTAAGTATGAACGGGAGTTTGTGAGATTGAGTCAGTCTGCACGAAAATGTGTTTCGACCGAAGCTACTATGTGTAAACGCTTCATTGAAGGGCTCAATGAAGATATTCAATTGTTGGTTAGAATACTTGAAATAAATGAATTTGTTGTGTTAGTTGAGAGAGCCTCCAAAGCCAGGGAGCTTAGCAAAGAAAAGAAGAAAGCCGATTCTGAGGCTAGAGATGAAAGAAAAAGATTAATGAACAAGTTGTCTCAAGCTTCATCAAAGAGATTTAAAGATGCAAGCAGTCGTTCAATTACTTCGTTTGGACATTCGGGTGGAGATCATGCGAGACAAAATGTTGGTTCGAGTGAGTGGTTTTTGGAGTTCGTTCAAACGAATCCAGCTGCTCCACAACCTCCACCTCCACAAGTATCGGTTGTGCCACAAGTGACAGATCTGATCTGATTGAATAAACCTCCTATGGATAAGATCCGAAAGTATAGGGCCGAAGAGTTTATGGCCACACCTGATGATGATGCCGAGCGAGCTGAGTTTTGGCTCGAGAATACTATTCGAGTGTTTGACGAGATGTCATTGACTCCCGATGAATGTGTTAAATGTGTTGTTTCCTTGTTGAGAGATACTGCATATAATTGGTGGAAAACTTTAATTTCAGTGGTTCTGAGAGAGAGAATTACTTGGGACTTCTTTCAAGTGGAATTCAAAAAAATTATATCAGTCAATGATTTATAGATTAGAAACGTAAAGAGCTTCTAGAGCTAAAAAAAATCTGCATGTCCATTACTGAGTATGAACGGGAGTTTGTGAGATTGAGTTAGTATGCACAGGAATTTGTTTTGACTGAAGCTACTATGTGTAAACACTTCATTGAAGGGCTGAATGAAGATATTAAATTGTTGGTTGGAATACTTGACATAAATGAATTTTTTGTGTTAGTTGAGAGAGCCTGCAAAGCCGAGGAGCTTAGCAAAAAAAAGAAGAAAGTCGATTCTAAGGCTAGAGATGAAAGAAAAAGATTAATGAGCAAGCCGTCTCAAACTTTATCAAAGAGATTTAAAGATGTAAGAAGTCATTCAAATACTTCGTTTGGATATTCGGGTGGAGATTGTGCGAGACAAAATATTGGTTCGAGAACTCAAGCTCCAATTAATCAAGTGTTGGAAGTGCCAAAAGCAACAAGCCCGAGTGTAGGCAGTGTGGAGGATGACACATCGAAGAATGTTAGGGCAAATACAATAATCAAACTTGTTACAAGTGTGGATCACGAGATCATTTCATTCGAGATTGTCCAAAGTTAGCGAAGGAAGAAAATGTTTAGAGTGTGAGACCAAGTAATATGACGGCTAGGGGTAGACCACCCAGAAACACCAAAAATGTGAGTGGAAGTCAAAGAGGAACTACGGATACAGCTGCGAGATTCGAGGCAAGAGCACCTACCCGAGCCTATGCTATACGCGTACGAGAAGAAGCTTCATCTCCAGACATCATTACTAGTACTTTTACTCTATTCGATTCTGATGTGATTGCAATGATAGATCCAGGTTCTACTCATTCCTATATGTGTGTGAATCTAGTATCAAGTAAGACTCTACCTGTTGAGTCTACTGAATTTGTGATTAGAGTATCGAACCCCTTAGGCAAGTGTGTTTTGGTGGATAAAGTGTGCAAGAACTGCCCATTGATGTTTCAGGATACATGCTTTCTGGCTAATTTAATGTTTCTACCTTTTGATGAATTTGATATCATTATGGGTATTGATTGGCTCACTTTGCATCATGCTAGTGTGAATTGTATACGAAAGAGTATCGATTTGAAAAGTCAGAATGGTAAGATAGTTTAAATTGAATCCAGTGAGTTGAATGGGTTACCGGCTGTTAGATCGTCGATGAAAGCTTTGAACTATGTGAAAAAGGGTTGCGAAGCTTATTTAGCATATATGATTAATACAAAAGTAACTGAAAAGAAAGTTGAATCGGTGCCTGTCATTTTTGAATTTCTTGATGTGTTTCTTAAAGAACTACCAGGATTACCTCTAATTCAGGAAGTTGAATTTGGTATTGAATTAGTACCAGGGACGACTCCTATTTCGAAAGCTCTGTATAGAATGGCACCAATAGAATTGAAAGATGTAAAATCTCAGTTACAAGAGTTGACAGACCGAGGATTTGCACGACTGAGTTTCTTGCCCTGGGGTGCTCCTGTGTTCTTTGTGAAAAATAAGATGGCACTATGAGAATGTGTATTGACTACCAGCAGTTGAACAAAGTGACGATAAAAAATAAATATTCGTTGCCCTGTACTGATGATTTATTTGATCAGTTGAAAGGAGCTACAGTGTTTTCGAAAATAGATTTGAGATTGGGCTATTATCAGTTGAGAGTTAAAGAATCTGAAGTGCCAAAAACTGCTTTCAGAACGAGGTATGGACAATATGAATTCCTAGTTATGCCTTTTGGACTAACAAATGCTCCTACAGTGTTTATGGATTTGATGAATTGGATATTCAAACCGTACTTAGATCGCTTTGTTGTGGTGTTTATTGATGTTATTCTGATTTATTCCTGTGATGAGACACAACATGCCGAGCATTTGAGAATTGTATTACAGACTCTATATGAGAAACAATTGTATGCAAAGTTTAGCAAATGTGAATTTTGGTTGCGTGAGGTTGGTTTTCTGGAGAATATTGTGTCAGCTGCGGGAATACGTGTTGATCTGAGTAAGATCTCAGCTATTCTTGAATGGAAAGGTCTGAAAAAAAGTGTCTGAAGTCCATAGTTTTCTAGGACTAGCAGGATACTATAGATGATTTGTGAAAGGTTTCTCGATGATTGTGACTCCGTTGACGAAGTTGCTACAGAAAGATGTTAAATTCGAGTGGTCAAAAAAGTGCCAGAAGAGTTTTGAACAGTTTAAAGCATTGTTGATAGAGGCACCTGTGTTAGTTCAACCTGAGTCTGGTAAAGAATTCATAGTTTATAGTGATGCATCGTTGAATGATCTGGGCTATGTGCTGATGCAAGAAGGTAAAGTCATTGCTTACGCTTCGAGACAGTTAAAGCCGCATGAGAAAAATTATCCGACGCACAATCTGGAATTAGCCGCGATTGTATTTGCATTGAAGATTTGGCGTCATTACTTATTTGGTGAGAAATGTCATATATATACCGATCACAAGAGTTTGAAATATCTGATGACTCAAAAAAAATTGAATTTGTGACAGAGAAGATGGTTAGAATTGCTGAAAGACTATGAGCTGGTGATTGATTATCATCCGGGCAAGGCTAATGTTGTTACTGATGCCTTGAGTCGAAAGTCGAAAGTCTCTATATGCTTTACAAGCAATGAATGCTCAGATAGATCTATGTGATGATTCAATTTTGGCTAAGTTAAAAGTGAGACCAGTGTTCGTATGCCAGATTTGTGATGCCCAGAAAAGTGATGTTGAAATGATGGCCAAACGAGATCAGTGTGAATTGAATTTTGATTCAAAATTTTGAGTTGATAGTGATGATTGTTTGAGATTCAGAGATCGAATTTGTGTTTCGAGGAATTCAGAGTTAATTCAGATGAATTTGAATGAAGCTCAGGTAGTCGGTTAGCTGTTCATCCAGGGAGTACGAAAATGTATAATGATCTAAAATAGTTTTATTGGTGGCACGGTATGAAAAGAGATATCTCTGACTTTGTGTCGAAATGTTTAGTTTGTTAGCAAGTTAAAGCTGAACATCAGGTTCCGTCCGGTTTGTTACAACCGATTATCATTCCTGAGTGGAAATGAGAGAGGATTACAATGGACTTTGTGTTGGGATTGCCTTTATCTCAGGGAAAGAAAGATGCGATCTGGGTGATAATTGATAGATTGACGAAATTAGCTCATTTTGTTCCGGTGAGAACAGATTATTCACTTGATAAATTAGCTGAATTGTATATTGTTGAGATTGTGAGATTGCACGGGATGCCACTATCTATTGTATCTGATAGAGATCCGAGATTTACCTCACGATTTTGGAAGAAATTGCAAGAAGCTTTAAGCACAAAGTTGCATTTTAGTACTGCTTTTCATCCTCAAACGGATGGACAATCCGAGCGAATCATTCAGATTCTTGAAGATATGTTGAGATGTTGCATTCTTAAGTTTGAAGGTACGTGGGAAAAGCATTTACCATTGATCGAATCCGTATACAACAATAGTTTTCAATCTAGTATTAAAATGGCACCGTATAAGGCTTTTTATGGTACAAAATGCTGAACTCCATTGTATTGGACCAAACTGAGTGAGAATAAGATTCACGGGGTTGATTTGATTAAAGAGACTGAGCAGAAAGTAAAAGTGATATGTGACAGTTTGAAAGCGGCCTCAGATCGTCAAAAGTCTTACGCAGATTTGAAATGGAAAGATATCGAATTTGAATTCGGTGACAAAGTATTTTTGAAAGTATCTCCGTGGAAGAAAATACTTCGATTTGGTCAGAAAGACAAGTTAAGTCCGAGGTTTATCGGGCCGTATGAGATCTTTGAACGGATTGGACTGGTTGCTTATAAATTATTTTTGCCATCTGAATTAGAGAAAATTCATAATGTGTTTCACGTATCGATGCTTCGACGGTACAGATCTGATCCGTCTCATGTGATTTCTCCTACTGAGGTTGAAATTCAGTCAGATTTGTCGTATAATGAAGAACCGATTTGAATTTTGGCACGAGAGACCAAAGAGTTGAGAAATAAAAGGATTTCCTTAGTGAAAGTGTTGTAGCATAAACACGGAAGAGGAGAGGCTACGTGGGAGCCTGAAGATGTTATGAGAGAGCAATATCCGAACCTATTCACTGGTAAGATTTTCGGGGACGAAAATCCCTAAGGAGGGAGAGTTGTAATAGCTCGGTTTAGCCCCTAGTTGGAATAGTGGTTTCGAGACCATAAAATCGAGGTCAAAAAATATTTTAATATTAATTTCTGTGTTTATTATATGTGATTTAGCCTGTGTGAAAGTTTCATGTGAAAATTTTATCGATTGTGTGTCGAATTGTGAAAAAGGACTTAATCGCATAAAATGCAAAAGTTGTGTGCTGATTGTTAAAGTATTAATTTAGGATGGCTTTCTAAATGAGAAGCCATTATGTTGTTATTAAACCATGTGTTAAATGGATGGACAAAAATGGGTTTTAGTTAATGGAATTTTAAGGGATATTAATAAGGCTATTTTGGTAAAATGATTATTAATGTGTGCTAAAATAAAACAAATAGGAAATTAAGCTCCATTATCATCATCCTTTGCTGAAATTATCAAGAAAAGAAAAAAAGAAGAACAAGTTATGGTTCGGCTAGTTTGGAGCTTGATTAAGGTAAGAGTTTTATTCGGTTTTTGATAATTTCTATGTTTTTGTAATCGTTGCTTGGTGTACTATAAAACCCATGCTTAAATTTTAGAAATTGATGGTGGTTTTGAGATATTCCATTGATGAATATGTGAGCTTTGTGATGGTTGATGATGAAAAATGAAAGATAGGTGAAAGATTAACATATTTTATCCTTGAATTTTTAGTGAAACTGAGTAAATTGGGCTTAATTGTGAAAATGAGAAATAGGAGGACTAAAATGTGAAATAAATGAAATGTGCGGGCTTGTATTAGCATGGGAAGAATTTGGCTAAGTTATGTGAATAGAAATTTGGTGTATTTTGTGATTTGATGAATTAGGGAGTAAAGTGTTGAAATGTGAAAATATGAGGGCTATTTTGTAAAATGCCCTAAATATGTGTGTTTGGACTAAATTGAATGAATTGATGATTAAATGAGCTAAATTTGGACATGCATAGACGAAGAAAGGAGAGATTCGGATCGAGATTGAGGTAAAGACAAAGTACTCGATTGATCTGCAAGTTTCGGTATTTCGACATCCGAGGTAAGTTCGGATATAATACGTGTACTTAACTATGTTTAATCTTATGATTAATTATGAGATTATTGAGTTATAAATACTATGTGAGGAATCGAGTTATGTGGCACTAAGTGTGCGTACTTGGAAATGTGACCTAGATGATTAGCACTGTGTGTGCGAATTAATAGAAGCTTCGGCTTTGTGGTTGGCACTGTGTGTGCGATACCGAATTACGTTCGGTTTTGTATTGAGGCACTAAGTGTGAGATGTTATTTCAGTTGTGACTATGAATTGGGCACTTAGTGTGCGATTGAATTGAAGAGATAGTGAACAGTGACTAAAGTGTAATATCGAGCACTGATTAGCAAGAACATTAGTCAACTAAGTGTTGGCAAAGGTATGTTTCGAACCTATGTGGTTGATGATATTGTTCAAGGTTGAATAGATGAATGTATGAGTATATGGTTTAGGATGATATTGTGAATAGTTGTGAATCTATCTATGTGATGGTTTAATTATGAATTAATGTTGCATTATTGAGTAATATGTACTATATTACGAACTTACTAAGCTTAGAAAGCTTACTGTTTGATGTGTTTCTCTATTTTATAGTGTCAGTAAAGCTAGCTCGGATCTAGGAATCATGGCATGTTTTGAATGTGGCATGTTTTGAGTTATGTAAATATTGAGTAATTTATAGTATATGGAATGTATAGGCTATTGAATGTGGCATGTTTTGAGTTATGTAAATATTGCCATGAGACATGGTTTAAAGGTTGAATGATGTAGTAATATATGTGAGGGATAAGTGTATGATAAATATGGTGTATTTCATGCTTGAATTGGTTGATGAGAATGGCATTTTAAGTGTGAATTTGTGGTATGACTAGATGATGCATAGTTATACGAATTGAGTTGTGAATATGGTGTTTTGGAATAGACTTATTTGAGTAGAAATTAAGTATAAGAAAAAATATGATAGTAGATGATTAATTGAAGCTTGTATTGGTATGTTTGATTGCATTATGAGGTGTGAATTGGTATTGATTTGAGGTTTGTAGGTAATTCAAGGTGTGGGAGGCAAGATTAGCCTTGAAAATGGCCTATAATTACCCACACGGTTGAGCACATGGGCGTGTGGCTCAACCGTGTTGTTTAAGTTTACCAAGTGAAACAAGTCAGGCTCGACCACGGGCTGAACACACGGGCGTGTGACTGGCCGTGTGGTGCAAGTCAGTGTCGACCACGGGTGAGGCACAAGGGCGTGTCCCAGGCCTTTTGGACAAGTCAGTATGTATGCCCTGTGGACAAGGCAGATAAGGCAGTGCCGAACATCCTTAGGAGAGCTTTTTTAGCCACGGGAAGAACGTTAATTGATGTGCATAAAGGTGAACTCACCAAGCGAATTCAAGACGATCAGGTAACCTTTAACATTCTTAAAGCGGTGAAATTTCCTGATCCGATGGAAGAGTGTTCAATTATAGAAGAGATAGAACCTTGGTTTCTATGGAAAGTAGTTTTGAAGAAGATCCATTGGAGAAAGCCTTAGATCTTGACCCTTTGGAGGATGAAGAAGGTGAAGAAAACATGGCTTTGATGGAAGCCAATATGAGAAATTTTATTCAATCCACACGGTTTGAACTGTAACGCCCCGAATTTGGGCTTAGAAGAAATAGGCATTGAGCGTAGGAGCACATAAAAGTTTATGTGTGGAAGGAAATAACACAAACATTTGTCTACTTCAGTGGTTAAGTGATTTAGCAGTGTTTGGGAGTGTCTGAGAAGTCCTGGGTTCAAACCTGGGCTTTAGTAAAAATTTTATTTTTAGTGAATAAAATCATTGGGATCTAGATAGAAGGTTCTTAAATATTTGTGGTTAAATTATGACACAAAAAGAGCCTATGGTTTAGTGGCAAGGTGGCGTGTATAGTTCTCTCAAGGTATAAAGTTCAAGTCATGACAAGGTAAAAAGAGTATTTATTTTGCTCTCTTGCCATGTAAGAAGCAGAAGTCGACTGAAACTCTGCAAGGTGGAATTTGAATTGGTGAAGAGATGATGGTGGAGAAAATCAAGGAGGATGGGGGAGTGAGGGAATAGGTGTTTCGAATTAGGACTCTGAACTCTCTAGTAATCGGTTTTGGTAGGGAATTTTCACTTTTGGTCAGTTTCTGTTTTGCCACCAATTTGTTTCATTTCTTCTCCCTATAGTGCCAAATTTTGCATTTAATCTTTTATGCATTTTTTTGTTTCTGTTCCTATTGTTCTGCCAAATTTTCTGTGCTACCTTTTTCTAAGCCATTCTGTTCTCTTTCTTTTGTTTCAACCTGTGCCGAAATCACTAATTCTGCTCCTGTCTCCTCTCGATTCCCAAGCTTTGGCCAAATATCCTGCCTATTGTTTTTGCTCCATTGATTATTGTTTTATGGGTCGAATTCATCCTCTTTTCCTCTTTCTTGTTCTTTTTCTTTCTCGGCATTCTAGTAGGTTGTGACCGAAGTTCTATCCTTCCCTCCATGAATCAGTTTTTTCCTTTTCACTTGGTGTTTCATAATTTGGCCGAATCTCAGCACTGTCCCTCTTTATTTCAGTTCTGCAAGTGTTCCTGGCAAATCAATAAGTGTCCATATTTCCTCCTTTCATTCAAATCTGTTCTCTCTAATCATTTTCTAAAAAGCCGAATGTTTTTCTCCATATGTTCTCTGACTGCGGTCCTTGTTCCTTCTTTGCAATATGGTGATCGATGGGTTAGGTGTTCCCAAGAAGTGAAGGGGTGCAAGGGTTACCAAGCCGTCGAGGTCCGTTCTTCTGTTATTCGATTAAGGTAATTTCGATACCTTGTTTTTGGGTAGGCCGAATATTCATTTATTTTTGAGAGAATAGTATTTGTGGATTTAAGCCACATTTACAATTGGTCCTTTCTAATAAGATCTATTGTTAGGCAGTAAATCGGCAAGAGACATACGATTGTTTTTAGTCAGTGATCTAAAAGGAGTAGATCGCGTGGTACTCAATCAAGGTTGGTAGTGATTATTGTTTGGGGATTAAGTGTTTTGAACAATAATATATGAAAGCCTGACTGTATGTGGAATGAATGTAGGTTTGGGCACTTAAGAAACTTGGAACAGTTGCTTAAACAGGTGTGTAATCGCGCTATCTCTGCTGTGAATTGGCAAAAGCCAAAAAGCTAAAACTTCGGCATTCGAGGCCTAACGAGCTTGCGATCGCTCGTGTGGTAAATCGAGCCCACAAATCATGAGCGATAGATTGTAGAGGCCATTACGGGAATTCTTGTGATCTTGGGCCTCGTTTGGCTAAAATGGGTCATGTGGGCCCCATGGCTAGTAGGCCCCACATGGATAAAATCCACGTTAAGTGGCAAATACTAGACTGGGCTATGTAGTTCGCATAGTCATGACTAAATTTGGGCTAAATGGGCCACACGAGCGTGTGGGCCTACTTGGGTTAAATATTAGGCCTTGGGCCCATTTACACCGTAATGACCGTAATGCCCTTGTAAGGTAAAATGACCGTAATGCCCCTGTAAGGTAAATGACTATTTTTCCCCTCGAGGGTAAATGACTGACTTGTGCTATGGTTTAACTGATTTGACTGTGATTGTATGACTATGATTTGATTGAACTGTGAATGATATGATGATTTGTGGGCTAGACATTCTGCATACATGACATACTGCATGGGGTTGGGATATTGGTTATGGAGGAAGCACTGTTCTGATAGGGTCACACGCATCGCACGAGATGACTGTGGACCCAGTAATGATCTGTTAAGGTCGCACGGGTCGCACGAGACGACTGTGGACCTACCGATGGCTTTAAGCCAGTTAATTTGATTATGGCTCTGTGCCAACCTAATTATGGCTCTGCGCCGTCTTGATTATAACTTTGTTTCGATCATATTTATCCATGGCTGTGTGCCGATCGTAATTATTGATGACTTTGTGTCGATCATACTTACCCATGGCTGTGTGCTGGTTATATTACCATAGCTGATGGCTATGTGTCGATCTTATTACAGTTACTGATGGCTATGTGCCAATTATGAGACCGTTCCTGAAGGCTTAAAGCCGCATATATACTAGCAGCTTTACTGCAATTTCGGTTAGTGCTGCAACTGGTGCTAACATTATAAGTTTAGGGATGGCGTGAGTGATTTATTCCCCACAGGTAGTGTAAGGTTGGACGGAGGCAAGTGCAGGGTTGGATGGGTTTGCATGCATCATGATCATTCACACTGAGACTGTTACTGTGATGGGTTAGGCCCAATTGATTCTATTATGGGCTGTGACCCAAATGATATTGTTTTGGGCTTTGGCCCACATATACTCTGAACTACACTGTACTATTACTGTTAAAGGGCTCAGGCCCAGACTGATTCTGTTTTTGTATACTGACTGTTTCTTTAATAAGGGGATTACACACTAAGTTTTCGTAACTCACCCCGTTTTTAACCTTCAGGTAATCCCCAGCGTTAGACGGTTCGGAGCTGCGAGGGACTTGGAGAGGGCCACACAACTGCACATGTTTTATTCTGTTTTGCTCATTTACTTCAGCACTTTGATTTTGATTCAGGTTGTAATAAGGCCTCTATAATTTCTGGATTTTAAATTTGGGATTTTATTGGTTGTGATTTATATCTGCTAGAAGTAGAACACGATTTTCCAAAACAATAACTATTTTCAAACGCTACGTTTTCGCAACTCAATTTTTAAATATCACGTTTTCGTAAATCATTTGTTTTAAATTAAGCTTCCGCAACAAATAAGGTTTTAAAGGTAATAACGTATTAAAAAGGAATAAATTTTTAATAAACCACGATTGAAAACAAACAAACGCAAACTGAGGTTTTGTACAAGTTTTAAATGGCAAGAAGTTTGAAATTTCAAGAAGGGCTTTCAACAAAAACATGGTTTTCGAAAAACACTTCAATGTGACACGTCAGATTTGGCCATAACGTCTAGGCTGGGTATGGGGTGTTACATGAACCGTTGGAGTTAAAAGTCAGAGAATTTGTGCAACCCAAGTTGTAAATTGAAGAACCAGCTAAACTCAAACAAAAGAAACTTCCTTCCCATTTGGAATATGTTTATTTAGGTGACTATTCCACTTTGCTTGTGATTATTTCAGTAGAACTGATGAAAGATCAAGAGGAGCAACTAATTATTGTTCGAAAGAAATTTAAGAAAGCAATTGGTTGGACCATAGCTGATATTCGAGGTATAATCCCTTCTTTTTGCATGCATAAAATTATTTTAGAAGAATTCGAAAGAGCTCGAATTGATGGGCAAATGAGGCTCAATCCTATTATGAAAGAAGTTGTGAGAAAGGAAGTAATCAAATGGTTAGATGCAGTAATCATCTATCCTATTTCAGATACTTCGTGGGTAAGTCCGGTGCAGCGTGTGCTGAAGAAAGGTGGAATCACAATTGTTGAAAATGAGCGTAACGAGTTGATTCCAACGAGAACTATTATTGGTTAGAGAATCTGTATTGATTACATAAAATTGAATAAAGCCACTCAGAAGGACCATTTTCTGTTACCTTTTATTGATCAGATGTTAGATCGACTGGCAGGTAATGAATTCTATTGTTTTTTAGATGGCTATTCAAGATATAACCAAATAGTTGTAGCTCTAGAGGACCAACATAAAACAACCTTTACTTGTCCATACGGTACGTTTGCTTTTAGGAGAATGCCTTTTGGTTTATGCAATGCACCTGCAACATTTCAACGATGCATGATCGCAATATTCACTGATATGGTTGAAAATTTTGTTGAGGTTTTCATGGATGATTTTTCTATTTTTGGTAACACTTATGATATTTGTTTGAGTAATTTGGCTAAGGTACTGAAGAGATGCGAAGATACAAATCTTGTCCTTAACTGGGAAAAATGCCATTTTATCGTTAAGGAAGGGATTGTCTTAGGGCATAAAATCTCAAATAGAGGAATTGAAGTCGATAAAGCAAAAGTGGACGTAATTGAAAGATTATTGGCCCCAATGAATGTGAAAGGAGTCAGAAGTTTCTTAGGCCATACCGGTTTTTACCGAAGGTTTATCAAAGATTTCTCGAAAATTTCTAAACCATGGTGTTTGTTGTTAGAGAAAGATATAGTGTTTGATTTCAACAAAGCATGTTTGGAAGCTTTTGAAGATCTAAAACACGGTTCATCTCAGCCCTAATAATCATTACACCTGATTGGATCTCACCTTTTAAGTTGATGTGCAGTGCAAGTGATCATGCCGTTGAAGCTGTGATGGGTCAAAGAAGAAACAAAGTGTTTCACCCTATTTACTATGCAAGTAGAACTTTGACGGCAGCCCAACTCAATTATACGGTAACTGAAAAGGAACTCTGTGCTATAGTTTTTGCTTTTGGAAAATTCCACTCATATCTTATTGGTACCAAAGTTACAGTATTTACTGACCATGCAGCCATTAAATACTTGCTCATGAAGAAAGATGCGAAACCGATGCTAATTCGTTGGATACTTTTACTCCAATAATTTGACCTTGAGATCCAAGACAGAAAAGGTGTCGAAAATTAAATAGTTGATCATCTGTCGAGGTTGGAGCAAGATGAGGTAACTCGATCATGTGTGCCTATCAACGAAATTTCCCAAATGAACACTTATTTGATGTAAGTCAAATTCATGAAACACCTTGGTTTTCTGATTTTGCCAATTATCTTACATGTGGAATAATTCTTGAGAAATGACATACCAACAAAGGAAAAAAATTCCTTCATGATAGTCGGTATTATTTTTGGGAGGATCCATTTTTGTTTAAACAGTGTGCAGATAATATAATCCGAAAGAGTGTACCTAAAAGTGAGATTGTTGAGACTTGTATCATTTCCATTCATCTCCAAGTGGGGGACTATAACACCCCTTACCCGTGTCCAACGACGGGACAGGATACGAGGCATTTCCAAACTTAAATTGCTTAAACATACAACATCGGGCTATAAAATTTCATTTCAACTTAAAACTTCTCATTCATATTCATAACATCCTTATAATGGGCCTACAAGGTCCTAAACATACATACGGAAGGGTTCGAGAATAAATCGGAAACTTCTACACACTTAGAAAATTTTTACCTAAACAAGGGCCACACACCAGTGTGAAATGGAACACGCTCATGTGGGCAGGCCTTGTGGTCACACATGCCCATGTTCCTAGCCCGTGTGGAATTTATTTTTCATTTCGAACCTACAGGGGTTTTCACACGGCCGGACACACGCCCTTGTCTGGTGCCCGTGTCCCTCACACGGCCTAGACATGATCGTTTCCTCACCTGTGTGTGAAACCTTAGTATTCTGCTTATGACATCAGCAAACTCTTAAGGGGCATACGGCCTAGCCACACGCCCGTGTGCTAGCCCGTGTGACGAATCGTATTCTCACAAATTTGATGCAGGGGACACACAGCCTATCAACACACCCATAGGGGTTGACCGTGTGTCACACACGGCCTAGACACACGCCCGTTTTACTACCCATGTGGACAATTAGAAGGCTATTTTCCAAGCCAATTGCCACCCTGAAAATATAAACACACATATACCAACACAAGCAACACATAACATGGCAATAATACACTATAAAGAACCACTACTCATCATTCATACATTTCACATTTTATTCCATCATTTGCATGAACTTTCACTTCATAAAAATCATCATCATTAAAATATGAAGCTTGAAAAATATTGGCCAATTCCCAATGGCCATATACAAATTGAGTGTATAACATTAGTAGCCAACACTTTGGCTTTCAAATATGACATAACACAAGATGACCAAGTTCCTATACATGCCATACTCAAAACAATTTAACTTTACTATACCAAAAGAATGATTGATAGTGTGATCCGAGCTCTGACGTTCAACGATCCCCGAGCTAGCTTGGCGATACTACAAGGAAAAAGAGAAAAAGAGAGAGGTAAGCATATAGTTTAGTAAGTTTGCATGAATTTAAAATAGCAACATAAAGGCTCATAATAAAATCCATTCATCTTATTGGACAATAACAACTCAATTTCTCAAGTACTTTGACATGCTTACTCATATTTACTCTTACCAATCACATATCACATTCGGTTTCATAACTCGTATTTTACTCGTGGGTACATGTATCACTTCATCACATAATTTAGCACTTATACTATTTTGAACATAAACTTAGCTTATTATCATCCTTGACTTAAATGTCACTCTTTGCCCGTTGAACTATTTGGAATATCGAAGGATACTCAGTCTCATCATTCATGTGTTAGGATGCCAATGCCATATCCCAGATATGGTCTTACATGGGATCACCTCATGATGCCGATGTCATATCCCAGATATGGTCTTACACGGTATCTCTTAGCTCGATGTAGATGCCATTTCCCAGACATGGTCTTATACGAGATCGTATATAGATGTCAATGCCATGTCTCAGACATGGTCTTACACGAGATCTTCCTTTAGTGCCGAGGCCATGTCTTAGACATGGTCTTATACGGGACCTTCCTTATTCGGTGCCGATGCCATGTCCCAGACATGGTCTTACACGGGACCTACATTCAGTGTCGACGCCATGTCCCAGACATGGTTTTACACGGGACCTTCTTTATCTCATGTCGTGACATAGGTATCCTCGTTATTCCGAATCTTCAACTGAGACTTCAACTTAACATTTTCACATCATTTTCTCATCGAGGTATCATATATCAACTTCATGGAAATAATTTGCATTCCTCATAATAATAAGTAATTTAAACATAATAACATATGTAACCTTAATTTCACACAAACTTACCTCGATATTCAAAATGTCTGTAGATATTCGATTTAGTCCACAACTTTGCTCTTGCCTCAGTTTTGGTCCGAGCTTTGTATTTCTTGATCTATAATAAAAATTTCACTTGTTTAATACTCAAATTGACTAAATTGACCCATAAATCATACTTTGGCAAAATTATGATTTTGCCCCTAAACTTTCACATAATTACTCTTTTGCCCCTAGGCTCATAAAAATGATTTTTATTCAACTTTCTTGTATTTTAAGCCTAGCCGAATCATACTCTTAATTACAACAGCCCCCAATTTACACTATTTCACTCATGTATGACCATTTTTATAACTTTTACAATTTGGTCCTTTTATATATTTTTCATGAAAATCACTTAGAAAAGATGTTTATCATACATCAAACTTTCATATTCTTCCATAAAACATCAAAATACATGCATGTCATACATGGGTAAATTTTTTAACATGAACCCTAACTCAAAATATAGCTAGAAATAGCTAAATCGAGCTACAAGGATCTCAAAAATACGAAGAACATTAAAAACGGGGCTAGGATGCACTTACTATCAAGCTTGGAAGTTGAAGAAACCCTAGATATGCCTCCTTGCAAATTTCGGCACTTAGAGGAAGAAAATGGATAAGATTTTGACTTTTTTCCCTTTTTTAATTCATTAATTAACCAAATGACTAAAATGCCCTTAAGGCCCTTTCTTGAGATTTTTCCTTCCCATAACCATTTTTGTCCATCTCAACATATAATGGTCTAATTGTTAAATAAGGGCTCTAGTAATTTTTATAATTCTATTTCATGCTTAAATATTCTAGAATCTTATATTTTCTAATCTTTGCAATTTAGTCTTAATGGACAAATTGATCACTAATAAATAAAATTTCCTCATGAAATTTTCACACAATCATGCAAACACATAAATAGCCTCATAGAATCATAAAACACATATCTCTACTTTGAATTTGTGGTCTCGCAACCACTATTCTAACTAGGCCCTAAATCGGGCTATTATAGGGACACTTTGGTAGTTCACATACTGCAGTAAAGATTTTGCAAGCAGGTTTCTTTTGGCCTACACTATTTAAATATGCTAATGCTTATGTGAAGAACTCTGATAAATGCCAAAGGATCGGAAATATATCAAGGAGGAATGAGATGCCCTTGACAAACATTTTGGAGATTGAATTATTTGACTTATGGGGCATTGACTTCTTAGGCCCGTTTCCCTCTTTGTATGGGAACAAATACATCTTAGTTGATGTGGACTATGTATGCAAGTGGGTTGAAGCAGAATTATACCCTACAAATGATGCTAAGGTATTGATGCGTTTCCTACATAAGCACGTGTTTACACGATTTGGGACACCAAGAGCTATTATTAGTGATGAAGGTTCTCACTTTGTAAACAAATGGCTTAAGTGGTTGCTTGACAATATGATGTGAAGCATAAGATTGCTACTGCCTATTACCCTCAGTCTAATGGGCAAGTTGAAAGAGTGAACTGTGAAATCAAAGGTATCCTTGAAAGAGTAGTACGCCCTAGCAGAAAAGATTGGTCTCGAAGGCTCGATGATGCATTATGGGCCTATCGTACAGCATTCATTAGGAATGACTCCTTATCGTTTAGTCTTTGGAAAGGCATGTCATTTTCTATTAGAGTTGGAGAATAAAGCTCATTGGGCTTTGAAGCAGTTAAACTTTGATCTTAAGTAAGCTGGTGAGAGAAGGATGTTACAACTTGATGAGTTGGAAGAGTTGAGGTTGTTTTCCTATGAGAATGCCAAAATTTATAAATAAAAATCAAAGAGATGGCATGATAGTCATATACAACCTTGCGAGTTTAAAGAAGTTCAGAAGGTTTTGTTGTTTAATTCAAGGTTGAAGTTATTTCCTAGGAAGCTTAAAACCTGATGGAAAGGACCCTATACCATATATCGAGTTTATCCTTATGGAGCTATTGAATTATACGACAATTACGGGGGTACGTTTAAAATTAATGGTCAACGTCTCAAATGCTATTGGAATGGTAAAGTTAAGCGAGTTGAATCCTTGTTCAAATTAACAGACCCTTAATTTTTCATGAAATCGTTTTGTAAATAAATAAATAATTAGAACTTATTTCTCAACTTATTATATTTAATTAATTCTGTCTAAGGAGATTGGAACTTAAGCGAGACCACTGTGACCCCTCCAACCTTTCCTGAAAATTAATTTAATGTAATTTGTTAAGAAGAAATTTTCTAATTAAGATTTAAAATTTTTAAGTTTCATTTGTTTTGTTTAAATTTTAAATTTTTATGTTAATAAAGGGGGTCAAATTTGGCCCAAGTACTAATCAATTTTTTTTTTTGTTGAGTAAGTTTGTAAATACAGTCTTAGTTTGAGGCCCAAGACAGAAAAAAGGAGGAAAAATCCATACTTTGCCGCCACTCCCATTACTTGCCACCCAAGTAACCCTAATGTAGCTAAATTTTTGCTACATGTTGCCCTAATTCTTCTCTATATAAACTCCTCTTCATTCTACTAATTTTCATATCCTTCAAAGCAATTTTCTTAACCCTAAATCTCCCTCTTGTGCTGCTAGCCTCAAATCTCGAAAGAAAACCAAGTCTCTCTTCCCTTTTTGCTGAAATCACCTTTTTCGCCGCAAGAAGATTGCCAAAGCACCAACGTTGCTACTGCATATCACTATTGTTGCCACCACACACTGCCGTTGCTATCGCACCATGTTATTTCTGTCGCACCATCCTTGTCGCCGCAAGATTTTTGTCGTAGCAAGTCATTACCCACCTTGCTGATTTCTCTTTTCCCCCTTGTGCAAAAACTTTGCCATATTCTCAAGAGAAGATACTATGTCTTGCAAAAAAAAAATAGATCTTCAAGGACTACTTCTGAAAACCCAGTTTTGATCGATGAAGAAGTGAAAGAGAGATTTCATTCAATCTTCAAGCATCAACCTATGATGTTGAAAAAAGGTTTTAACTTGAAAAATCGTGATTTGATGGTTGTTCCTATACAAATTAGAAAGAAAATCAAAACTCTCAAGTAGGAACGATTTTGTGATGCTCGTTCACTTCTCGATGATGAACTAGTTTGAGAATTCTATGCTAGTGTGACTATAGAAGATGCTACTGAGGTCATCGCTCAAAAGAAAAAGGTACCTCTTACTTCTAAGTCCATCAATGATTTGTTTAACTTACTTGATGTTGAAGAAAATGAGTACTACCCTATGATAAACAATATCAATTGGGATTTTCTTCAACAAGTGCTTGATGTTGTGACAAATCCGAGAACCCAATGGATTATAAGAAAGTATGGAAGCCATTCTTGCCGAAGGGAATATCTAAAACTAGTAGCAAAGGTATGGTTTTATTTTGTTCGCTACAGTTTTATGCCTATCTCACATAGTTCCACCATCTCGATGGAACGGATGCTCTTGTTATATGCAATTTTGACAAAAAAGTCCATTAATGTTGGGAAAATTATTCTCAAGGAGATTCATGATTTTGCTAAAAAGAAGACAGGAAGTGCTTATTTCCCATCATTAATCACTTCACTTTGCTTAAGGGCCCATGTTAAAACACAAGCAAATCTGAAAGGGCAATATGTTCAAGGGTGCATTACAAATCATGATCTTGAAAGGTTAGTAGAGAAGGTGTATGAGATGAATCAAGGCAAGCAATAAGAGCCAACTGAGTCAGATACCGAGCAGTCAACAAATGAAACTAGAACCGAAGCTAATTCAGTTACAGACACTGAAGAAGAAGAATATGACAAGGAACCGAACAGTCCTAAAGCAGTTGAAGGATCTACAACCCCTGAACCAGAGGTTGAGCCAGAAAAAGAAACAGTCAAGCTAAGTGTTGAACCTGAATCTACAACTCCAATGCCAACTTTTGCAAGTGCTTCAAAGAAACGGAGTTGTCAATTATGATGGATATATGCAAGTTCATGAACAATCAACAACAAACTTACTGGAAATATGCAACAACTAGAGATGACTCAATTCGAAATACTTTTAAAAATATCTCTAATACTTTTGTTCCTGAATTCTCAAATGCTATCTTTGAGACATGACAGAAGATACTGACTATGCAAGTAGAGATGGAGCTGAAAAAGAAAAAGGAATGAGTCAGAAAAATAAAAAGGGGGATTCTTGTCTTGATTTGTTTAATTATTTTAGGTCTTTAGGAATTTATTTCTTTCGTAATTAGGATTTAATTTCTACAGAATAAAGCATAACAAGCATGAATAAACTTAACACCTCTTTAGAAAGAAAAAGACTAAATAATGTGGTAATGGGAATGAACATGTCTAGGATTGGGTTATTAGGAAAGACTTGGCATTTAAGCAATCTTAATGACTCACCTCTCTTTATTTTCAACTCTACCTGGTGTTTAGTTTTCATTCATTATTTTGATCTTGCGATGAGGACATTGCTTCTTTCTAAAAGGGGGTAAGGCAAATAAATTGCTCAAATTTTTAAATTTTTCAAGTATGTTTCAATCATTTATTTCATAAGTATGTTTTAATAAATGAATGTTTAGAGACATTTTTTTGTTAATGAGATAGTTTGTATGCAAGTATGAATGATGATTTTATCTGAGTGAAAGTATGTTATCATGAAGAATGGAATGCTTGTATGATCTTAGCCTTAGTAATGTTTGCCATGAAAACTTAGTTTCTCTTAAGATTAGACATGCATGAAGGGTTATATCTTTAGAATTGACTTAGTAACTTTCTTGAGGCAAAATCTTAGGAGACATAAAAATCTAAAATGATATAGGCACTATTTCTTTGGATCGTTTGAGCCGTTTCGAGCCAACCTTATGATATTAGACCATTGAAATTGTAATTTTGAGCCTAAAGGCATGTTTATTGCAATGAACCTACATTATAAGCCACATTACCATCTTTTTAAGTTACCCTAATTTTGTGCACCCATCTTAACTAAAGTTGTCTTGGTAATCAACATTTGAGGAAATTTTCAAAATGATGTATGTGCTCATGCTTAAAAAAAATGAGATGAAGGAAGAGAGAAGAAAAGTTTGCTCAATCTCCAAAAAGAAAAATGTATGAGCATGAGTTCAAAATAAGTTTGGGGGTGTTCCAAAGGTTCACTTAAAGAAAAAGATTGTATTTCGAGAAATCCAAGACAAAGTTAAAGGTTAAGATTTTGCAACCAAAATGTCTCATCTCTTAAAATCCCTGCCTTTAATCGAGCCCCATTACAACCATATAAAAGACTTATTGATTTGATGATTATGCCACCTACATTAGTGGAGAGGAAGTACTAAGTTCAACATATGAAGATCATAAATAAGCCTTATGATTGTCTGCTTGATTCATAAGAAATTATGTTGAATGAAGAATGTTATATGTGGCTGTGACATACATACAAACTATTATTCATGTTGGCATATTTTGAAACTTAGTATGAAACTCTAAAAATGTTTGCATATGAATTACTTGTTAATAAAGAAGATCTATGAACATGAAGTTATTAATGCATTATTATTGGACAAAGATTGATGCTGCTTACACAGTTAGCAATTTTGCCTTAGCAAGACCTTTTTGTTGTGCATAAACATTACTCGAGGATGAGCAATGATTTAAGTTTGGGGGTGTGTAAATTGAAAAATATATAGGATTTTTCCTGTGTAATTTATTACTTTTTTACTTAAATTCGTTGTTAAAACTAAGTAATTGTTTAATAAATTAATGAAATATGTGAAAATATGAAATTAGGACATAGAAATTGTTAAAATGTGATTTTATGCTTTATTATATAGCTTTCATGCATAAAATAGCTTATTTTATATTTATTTGAACATATTATATTTTTAAGACATAAAATGCGCCAAGCATGATTAAATTAAATAATAAAATATAAAAATTATATTTAATAATTCATTTTAAAATATTTCATTAATAAATTCATTTTAAAATATTTCATTAATAATTTGGTTTTTAAATATTTATTTATTTTATTCTTTGGTCTTTTAATTTATTGATTTTTTTTGGACAGGTCTGACAGCTTTGTTCGATTACAAAAAATCGTCCAAATTGAAGATCAAGTCAACCCAATTTTGGCTACACATGGTTGTCCACATAAACCACTTTTTGGTTTAATTACACAAGGTCCTTACAATGTTGAAGAAATTAAAGATTTGCCCGAATATTTACATTTGACCGAGTCTCAGTCCTAAGTTGTTATGGCATTTAAATTACTTTAAAATCAAGCAAAATTCAATCAAAATCCACTAAGCATGGCTGGCCACTCAATGGAAAAGCTTGAAGAGACTAAACCTCTCTATTTTTAGCAAACTACCCTCCTCTCTTCACCTATAAATAAGACCTCATTTGATCCCTCATCCATCACCCCTCATCCCTCATCATTCTGTCTTTTCTCTCAATTCTCTTTAGCATTCTCCATTCCCCACGCCTAGCATCATCTCTTCACAGAGATTTTAGCAATTAAGCCTCTTAAAGAGACCTTGGTCGGCCACCTTAGAGCCATCAGCAAAGGAGCAAAGCGAAGGAGTGAAGGAGCCTTGTCGGTCGAAGTCTTAGGTGAAAGCCACTTTGATTTGGGTTTAATCTTTCTTTTCTTTAATTTAATCTGAAAATGTTTGCTATGTGTTCTTTGTTCTTGTTTACAACAATGTTAGCTTAATTTTATTTAAGCTAGGATGATTGCTTTGATTAAATGATATTTATTTTATTCATGCTTATAATGTTTGTGCCTCAATCAATCATGTTTTCAACTAAAATCAAGTCTGTATTTCGTTTATACGTGATTGAAATGCAACTGAATTAGCTGAGCGATCCTAACCAAACGATGATTAGTGGACGCATAATTGAAATGTGCATGCTCAATTTAGATCCTAACCCTATTAAATTGCAGGTTGCATAACAACTCTCACCAAGCTCTGTTATCTGCATAGATTTTAGATTTGTGTGATTAAACTGTTTCAAACCTAACACGTCCCTGTTACCTCACATGAATGCTAAGAAACCCTTAGTAAATAAGGATCAGTAAAATGCGTATTTACTAAGTAAAATATTCCGAAAGGACCTAATGTGGTTTCCAAACTCATGAAAGATTGAGTTGCCATGGAATATTTTTTCCGAATGTTATTAAGCATGTTGATAATAAATTGAGTTTAATTAAAGTAATTTTCCTAGTTTACTTATGTTATAATTGTTGCAAATTGTGTTTAATTTTTCTAAAATCTATTTCATTCATATAGTTTGCATACTTAGGATAATTTGCATTAGGGATCATTGCATTTAGTTTAATATATTTTAATCATCACTTCTCAACCATATTGTGTTTTTATTTACCAAATTGTTAAGGGTAATATTACAATCAAGTGATTTAACACAAATGCAATCCCTGTGGAGACGATAACTCGATACTTACATATTACTTGATAACAACTGTGTTCAATTCAACAAACCTACGCGTTACAGACTACTACAAGTATTTGGTCGAATACTTTCTCATATCATTCAATTTCAATCTAACTAACCTAACCTTGTCAGTATTAGAGTAATTTCATAAACATGTTGCACATTCACCTATGTCTAGAGATTATACGCATGCAATTCATAAATACTATCAAATGAAACAGTAAATTAAAACTAATCTAAGCCTTAGTCATTAAAGTAAATAAAGGTTTCATCAAACAATCCCAACCCTATGAGACTAACTCATGGGCTGGAAAATAACATTCAAATTCAGAATAGCATTCAACATCATTCTTCTCAATTCAATTCACAAAATAGTAAATAAATAAGTAAAATAAGAACTTCAGGAAGATGGCTTTCACCTATCCAGCCCCACAATTTCGGTGTCGCAATCTAAAGGTGGCCAAGAGGAACTGCCTTCTTCTTCTCCCTTATGATTCTACCTTGTTCTAAATCATTATCCTCTACTTCTATCCAAGGAACTTTTTTTCAATTGTCTGTATTTTTTTTCTTTTTCTTTTTGGGTTTTATATCTCCACCTTTAGAGTAGGCCCATTATACTATGATCTCATGATCTTTTTCCTCTTTTTAGGCTGATTTTTCTGGTATACGTACAATAGGGCTGATAACGGTTAAGTGTTGACTAGGTCTTTTCCTGGCATTGCCACGACATTTATTTTGGATAACTGTCCAACCTTTTTCCACAACAAACCTTTACCCCTTTACTTCTTTTCCTCATTCTACACCTGCCACCTAACAAACAAATCCTTCTAGCAAATAATTAAAAGTAACATGTAATAACATTTAAGCAAAATCCAAGTCATTTAATGTAATTTCCTAAAAACACTAATGGAAAATCCTAAAATGCAACTAAATTTACCTAACTACAGGCAATTAACCAAGTCTAAAGGCATAAAATATAACTCTTTTCAAGAGTTATCAATTTCTTAGTTCTTTATCAAATTCAGACACATTATCATTAGTCTTTTTTCGCTCCATGTAGTAACCAAAAATTTATGCTTCTTCTTGGTATTTGCACACTTAGATTGTATGTGCCCATACCCTTTCCATCCGTAGCACTAGACATATTTTTTCTAACATATTCACCTCTAGGTTGATTCGTTCTTAAACTCTCTTCTTTATGATAATCCCAAACCATCTTTTTCTTAAAACACTTCAAAGTTCTGTTAAAATTTGTAATGATCAACACTATCTATTTCTTAATATCCTCTATGGTTTTGACTGATTTTTTGTCAGATATAGTAGTATTTTGGACATTAAAAGCCATATTTGATTTTACCTTATTTTTTTAGCCTCTAGAAAATTCAGTTCAAAAGTTCTGAGGGACTCGATCAACTTATCTAACTTAAGTGTAGTAACGCCTTTAACTTTTTCAATTGTCATTACCTTGATAGCAAATTGTTTCGGCAGTGATCATAAAACCTTCCACTCTAATTTGGTCTTGGAGAATCATTCGCCAAGGAAAATGCCTCATTAGAGATTTAAAAAACACGAGCATAAAATTCAAAAATAGTTTCTTCTTCATGCATCTTTAAATTCTCAAACCTAGTGGTCAGCATCTATAGCTTTGACATTCTTACAACAGCATTTCCCTCATGTTAATTCTGAAGGATTGTGCAAGCTTCCTTGGAAGTTTCACACATTGGTATAAACTTAAATTACTCCATATCTACGCCATTAAAAATGAAATTTAATGCCTTAGAGTTTTCGACAGCCATTCTCCTCTTTTCAACAGTGAACTTAGCCTTTGCTTTTGGAAAACTAGTTCCATCTATCCCAATAATAGTTGGCCAAGCCCAACCTCATTCAACGGCCTCCCAAGTAGCGTCATTAATGGGCATGATGTACATTTTCATATGGGCTTCCCAACCGGCATTATTCGATGAACTAACAAGAAGTGAAGCTTGAAATATCAAACTTCCTTCTCTAATAGGTTACATAGCTGCAAACTTATCACTGGATAGTCTTCAAATACCTTATGAAGCCAATATCTAATACCAATTGAAAAATATATTAGTTTGCAGTAACAAAAAATTTTACTAAACTCAAAGTTCGTTGCAACAATAAATAGAATAAAAATGGAATGTGAGAGGAAGTAAGGTAAGGAAAGAAGAAACGACAAAACCAAATATTTGTTTTCGTAGTTCAAACACAATGATCTTACGTCTGTGGAGCCCAGCTCAGGACATACTCTTATTCAATCACCAAATCAAACAACTATAATAATCTGTCTCTATCAGCTACTACCCATAACCTCTTACAAGCTAAGTTCATGCAACTCCAATAGAGAACAATACCGCAATCAACATACACCAATGTTAACTCTCCACACCACTCAAGTGAGTTTATCAATAAACAACTAAGAAAATAAAACACTCAATTCAAGAAAATAAACAAAGCTTGGTTACAAAAATCTCTAAAAGTATTGTAGATTTCTAGCTCCTAAACTCGTGTAACACCAAGGGAAAGTTACGCATCAAGATAATATGATTAATTCAACAAATAAACCCTTGAAAAAAATTTGATAATTATCACTAAAATAATTCTTTAACCACCAAAGTGATAATGATAAGAACTTAATACTTATTGAGAGTCTTTGCATCCTAGCCAAGCTATGTTAGTTGTTTTTTCAAACATGCCATACCACACACAAGTGGGCCAAAATCAGTCGATCGGAACCCTTTTTCAATTCCCATTTCATCAGCATAAGTAGAAAAATAAACTCTTTCTAACATAACATGGAATGAGCAGGTCAAAACCCCAACATGAGGGATAAAACATTTTTTTTCTTTTATTTTCAAGAAAATTTCTTTTAATAATTTATTCACTTGTTCTTTGATTATGAGTAGCTAAATTCTAATCCAACCAAATGTCGAAAAAAGTTTAGTTTTGAATTGTGAGATCTAAAACCATACCCAATTCCTCTTCGATTTGATATTTCTTTTATTTAGATTATGGAAAAGATAGGATTGTCTCCTAGTATAATTTTTGGAATCACTTGGAGAAGGACCCCTTGTTCAATACTTTGAACAATAAATGATTGATAAAAATAAATTGATCTGTAATTATTCTTTTATTTTACTAAAAACCTAATTGGTGTGATTCAATTGGGTGTGTAGTTGGCTGACATCATGGGAACTAGAAATCTAGTGATCGTTGTTTTGTCGAGTTTTAAAATTTATAAAGAATATGATCAAACCTGGAAACTAACTCTGACAACGATTACAGGCAAGTGTACCTATCGAACAGAAGTATAGCTTAGGCAAGATCGGATTGTCGAACCCAAAGGAACTAAAAGTACTAATACTAACTTTCTTTTTATTTTTTAGCCTAAAATAAGTGAAGTTGCTTTTAATCTAAATTAACGACTACTAAACTAAAGACACAAAGACAAAAAGAACGAATTGGGAAATAACTTAAAGGAAAACTTAGTTGATCACAATGATACCCTCAGAATAATCCACCTAGACTTCACTTGTTATTTAACACTGAATCATACGATTTATTCACTTAGTTTGATCCGTAAGACTCCCTAACGTATATTAAACCCTCTCTCGAGGCGAATAACTTCTAACCCTAGGTTAATTAGTGGAACTCTCGTTCTCTTATAATAACCCCTAGAATAGTAGTAATTCGATCTATGGATTCCCAAATTAGGTTTCACCCTAATCCGGTAAAATCTCATCATCCTATCTCTAGGCGTGCGATCAACTCCGCTTAATTATGCTAGTTTTACTCTTAAGCAGGGTTTATTCCTCCTCTACTTAAGCACATCAGATTTGGATTAAGCATGCATAATTAAGAACAAACTAAGAATTTATCATATAATTTAGAAAACAATAACAAGATTCATCTAGGTTTCATCCCCTTCAGGTATCTGAAGGGTTTAGTTCATAACAAATAAAGAAAACATCTCAAGAGAAAAGATAAAACAAAACATAAGAAATCCCTAAAACCCCCTGAAGGAATTGAAGAAGAAATCTACTGTCTTGAGTAGAATTCCGGCTCCTTAAGATGGATCAACTGGCTATCTTCGAGAAATTTCCTAAATTGAATTGCTCTGGCTTCGACTCTTTGGCCTCGCTGAACGTCCCCCTTCAGGATACACTTTGGGTGTTTATATAGACTTTTAGAATGCTTTATTTGGTCCCTAAGTGCCCTAATTTAAGTATAGTTCCTACTCGATGTTTGAATAATCTTTGGAAAGTGTTTCTTTGCCTCAAAGTATCCAAATCCGAGTGAAATTGGTCTCTCCCGCGGTAGAGGCACGGCCAGGGCACACGCCCGTGTAAATCATGGTTGGGCCGTGTTTCGATTCTGTTGTTTGAGGCACGACCGTGTAAATTGGGGGTCAGGCCGTGTGAAGTATTTTGACGATGCACGGCCGTGTGGCTTGATGTCCAAGCCGTGTCAATTTCCTCTTTGGCCCAAATTGGCCCGTTTTAAGCCCGTTTCTTGTTCTTTTTGTTCTCGGGTGCTTTCCTGAGTATAAACATGAAAAGAAAGGATTAAAAGAACCTTTTTACAAAAATTAAGGGTTAAATAATCCAAAAGCATACTAAATGCAGGTCTAAAATATGTTACTTTTACGGTTTATCAAATACCCCCACACTTAAGCTTTTGCTTGTCCTCAAGCAAAATTCTCAACTTATAATTAAAACGAACTTTCCATAATTCATAATTCTTATCAACAATGCCTCATCATAATTCATAGATAATTTAACTCAAAGACTCATAAAGATTCAAACAATCTTAAGTCATAAATTTGTAGCACAAAAAACATAAGTGTCTCCCCTCTTCTAAATAATTACCTTTGATTCAAAACCGAAAAGGATTGACATACTCACTAAAAATTCACCCAAATCACTCAAAGGTGTTTCAGGTTCACAATTAATGCACTCAACAATCGAACCTGAAAAGTTAATCCCATAGGCTTGCCTGAAAATCAAATCTCCACCACTATAATATGAGATGATATACAAATCAAAAGGTCTTTGTTAGGGTTGTAACGGGGCTTGGGTTAAAGGTGTGGATAAAAGCTGAATTAGAAGGTTAAAATTGAGATCGAATTGACAGATTACCCAACTAAAAACAATGAACTAGAAAATAAATGATTACATCAATTGAAAGTTTAAACTAGTACGAGTTTTTTCTTCGATTATTGGAAATTAAATGTTCAAGCTCACTTTCTACACTGCTAATACTGAATATACTTCGATTTTTTTTATTTTTTTTGTTTTTTTCAGAATAAACTAAAGCAAATACATAATAAAGAAAGACTTTATCAACTGAAATAAACTAATTAGGTAACTGATCAAATCAATTCTCCATAGAAGGATAGTCATAAGAATGATAACAAATTCAAAGGGCTTTTTGGGTTAATATTAGCGGGAAAATCAATAAAAAGGGTTGTTAGGATTAAAAAGGGCTCACTAGGAGTTAATTTTGTGGGTAGGCTTTTTAGTGGTGTGAATGGGTTAAAACCTAGGTGCCTTTATCATCTTAGTATATCAAATCATAGATGTGGTCTCAACATGTATAATCGAGGCAAGTTCTAGAATAACAGTTCAAAGTTGACATACTCATAATTAAAAAAAGTGAGCACAAAAAATAATATATGCTCTATAAGGCTCAAAATCTCACAAAAATTATGGGTATTTGACATCAATCCTGTAAATTTCAAACTTCAAGGTAATATTCAAATTCAATTCAACAACCTAGTTTATTCTTGAAAAATAGACTTATCATCCTTGATTCTCTAGTATCTTAAAGTTTAAATCATCAATGCATAATTATCAATGACTTAATCCAAAACATATCAATAAAAATCATAAATAATTAGAAATTTCATCCTAATTAATAATATGAGAAAAATACTTAAAAACAAGATTAAATTTAGCATTTTTAGAATCATGTAAAAAGTTAGGCACTGAATCCCCCCACACTTAAGATGTATATTGCCCTCAATGTACAAAGATAGATATGTAATAATGTAATGGAAAGAGAATGAGAGAAGTGACACTTCTTGAATTTTGGATGATTTCGGGAGTTGGCCGAGGTCGTGGTGGAAGATGAGTTGGAGGAGGCGGTGGTGGCGTTTTTTATGGGCCTGGTAAGGTGGCTGCCGATGCGCTCTTCGCTAGATGAAGAAATTGGGGAGCTCGTGACGAGTTAGCCAGAAATCATTTAAACATATTTAAAATAAACTAATTATATAATTAAGGACAAGAAAACTAAAAGAAAAGGGACTAAAGAGAAAAATAAAATTAAAATACAATACTAATGGACTTAGGAGTCCTTATTGAAAGATGGTTCGCGAGGTGGGTGTGACCTCTAAGGCTGTGGTGTGTGATTCCCTGGCAGCCTTTAGAACCTAAAATAAAAAAACTAAAGAAAAATAAACTAAATTAAGCATAAGAAAGTCAAAGGGAAGGAAATTGAAACAAAAGAGAAAAGAAAAATAAAATCGAAAAGGTCTCAAAGACCCTTGGCTTGGTGTTTGGATGAAGCGGCCGGCATGAACTTATGTGTAGTGTCTCCCTTGAGAAGACTGTGATTGGACTCTTCCACTTCTTCGGCATTTTCTTGGTGTAGCTCAAGAGTCTGGACACTTTTCTTAAAGGAATAAGAGAAATTTTTGAGAGAAAAGGAAGGAAGAAAGAATGAGAGGAGAAGGAGAAGGGCAATGGGAAATGAGGGTGGGTGAGAAGGGGGGAAGAGTGGGTTTAAATAGAATTTTGGTTTCTGGCACCTTCCCACGCCCATGTATTCAGGGCGTGTTGTTTTACACGGCCGCCTCGCACAACCGTGTTTAAAAGAGTGTTGTATTTTAAATGCCCATGTTCATATTACCACGCCCGTGGATGATAAGTCAATGTCTTCACACGGTCGCATCACACGGCTGTGTGTTAGGCGTGTTGGTATGCCACGCCCATTCCTCCATTGCCACGCCCGTTCCTGAAATGGCAGTATCGGCCCACGGCCACCACGCATGGCCGTGGTAGGGTAGGTAGGCCCGTGACTTTCGAAAGTTGGTTTGGGTAGGATTTGTACCGTCTCTGCTATGTCAGTACGGTGATTTAGAGTACCCACACGATCACGGCCACGGCCGTGTGCTAGGCCGTGTGCTCTGGGAATCTGCACTTTCAATTTATTGAAATTCTAAAAGAGAAAAAAATAAAGGAAAACAAAAACCACAAAATAAAAATTTATGTTAGTGTTCGGGTTGCCTCCCGAAAAGCGCTCATTTAAAGTCTTAAGCTAGACTTTTCTTGACATTTGAAAAAGATCAGGGAGGTTTAAAGGTTTGAACATCTTCCCTCATGCTTATAGTTTTATTTTCTTGACAAAGTTCAAGTCGAGAAGCTTTTACCTTAGAGGTGTCGAATGTTGGGTTGCTTACCTCGACTATTCCGTGTGGGAAGATATTGTGTACCTTAAGAAGGATTTCTCCCTTTGGCTTCAGGTCAGTTGCGATGATGTGCAAATTTGCTTTTTCTAACAGTACCTGGTCTCCTATTTTGTAGTGATTAGATGTTCCTACGAGCTCTTCTAGATGCTCCTTCGGTTCTACTTCGTGTGGTTTTCCTTTGACGTGTGTCTTCTATTCTTCTAGTCTGTCAACCTCAAGGTTTTGATCCTTCTCTTTGTCGATTTGGGTTCTATGGGTTGGCTCAGGTTTGTCTTCATGTGGTGTTTCCTGCGATGAAGTTTATACAAATTGATTATCGACTAAATTGTCTTTCTTACCTTCATCGGTTGTTGTCCTGGCCGAGTCAAAAGCTTGAAGACTGATTGATTCATCACCTATACAAAGTATGAGTTCTCCTATGAGTTCTCCTATGGCAACATCAATTTTAGTCTTGGCAGTTATTAAGAATGGTCTTCCTAAAATTAAGGGGATTGTATTATCCTCATCCATATTTAAGACAACAAAGTCTACTGGGAAAACAAATTTATCGATTTTGACAAGAACATCTTCAATAATGCCCCTAGGAATTCTAACAGTTTTATCAGCTAATTGTATACTCATCCTAGTTTGTTTGGGTTTTCCTAGACCTAGTCGTTTAAATAATGTATACGGCATGACATTTATGATTGCCCCTAAATCAGCTAACGCATTATCAATAGTTAGACTACCAATTAAACATGGAATTGTAAAACTCACTGGATCTTTTAGCTTTTGTGGTAGTCTATTCTGTAACATTGCTGAGCATGTTGCGTTCAACTCTACGTGGTGCTCTTCGTCTAATTTGCGTTTGTTAGTCAAGAGCTATCTTAAAATTTTCCTCGAGTCTGGCATCTGAAAAAGAGCTTCAAGAAGAGGTAAGTTAATATGTAATTTCTTTAAGAGTTTAAGAAACTTACCGAACTGTTCCTCTGAATCGTCTCTTTTCATCGCTTTGGGATAAAGTATGCGAGGTTGATACTCCTTGATTATCGGTTTTGGCTTTTCTCGTGTTATCTCTATCTTACCTTTGTCTCCCTCGTTTTCTTGTACTAAGTTGGATTCATCTTCTCTTTTATTGTCATTAGCTATGATGGCTTGGATTTGTTCTTTCGGGTAAATCTCAGTGTTACTTGGTAGTCGTCCTTGCGGTCGTTCTGACATTAGCTTTACGAGTTGTTCGACTGCATTAGTGGCTACCTTGACTGACTTAGTATGTTCCCCGATTTGGCTCTCGTTGCTTTTAATTGTTTTTTCAGTTTCTTGGAAGCGATTTTCTGTGTTTTCCATGAATTTTGTCAGCATCTCTTCGAGGTTTGGCTTCTTCTCTTGCGGGTATGGCTGATTTTGGAAATTTGGAAGAGGTTGTTGTCTTTGATTTCCTTGAATTCCTTGGCCTCCCCATGAAAAATTTGGGTGGTTCCTCCAACGTGGATTATAGTTGTTACTATAAGGATTATTATTGGATCTGAAATTATTACCTATATAGTTCATCTGTTCGCTCTCTGCGTCCGGTTAGTAGGGTGGGTACTCAGGATTCGCCACAGTTCCCACTTGTGTTGCCTTCGCATGACCGAATGCACCGCGAAGAACACAAACTATCAAGCTTTTTATTCATCATCTCTACCGTGTTGATAGCATGGTCACCGACGAGGTTGTAAACTCGCTGATTTTGTCGGTTTTGTCCTTGTAACTTGCCACCGATAGTTATTCGGTGACATCTCTTCAATGAACTCGTAGGTCGCTTGTGAGTTTTGTTGTTCGTGGTTCCACCGGCTAAATCGATTAGTTGCCTCGTTGAGGGGTTTACACCGTTATAGAAAGTTTGGACTTGTAGCCACAAGGGTAGACCATGGTGTGGACACCTCCTCAAGAGATCCTTGTATCTCTCGCATGCGTCGTATAATGTTTCTAAATCCATCTGCACAAAAGAAGAGATATCATTCCATAATTTGTCTGTTTTGGCCGGTGAAAAATATTTTAATAAAAATTTTTATCATCTGCTCCCATGTAGTGATTGACCCTTGTGGTAACGAGTTTAACCACTGTTTAGCTTTATTCCTTAATGAAAAGGGAAATAACCGAAGACGTATGGCATCATCAGAAATGCCATTTATTTTGAAGGTATAACAGAATTCTAAGAAATTAGCTATATGAGTGTTTGGATCTTCGTCCTACAAACCATCAAATTGAACAAACTGTTGAATCATTTGTATTGTGTTAGGCTTTAGTTCAAAATTATTACTGGCTATAGTAGGCTAACAATACTCGATTCCGCTCCTGTCAAATGCGGTTTAACATAACCAAACATTGTGCGTGAAGCATTATTTTCTCGCACATCAGGTGCTAGTGGGTTATTCTCGTCCATCCCTTCAGTAAGATTGGATCTGTCTTCTTGATCTTCCTCTGTGTAATTCAGGGCTCGTCTGATTTCTCTGCGGTTCCTGCGAGCGGTAGCTTCAATTTCACTATCGTATACTAGTGGTCCTCTCGGGTTCCTCCTAGTCATAAACTATAGGTACCTACTAGGAAAAGAAAGAAAGAAAGAAAATTTAGTAAGTAAAATAAAATAAATTGCGAAATTTAAAATAAAAATAATGGCTAAAGTAATAAAAATAGAGTTTTCTTAATATTTTAGTTTCCCGGCAATGGCGCCAAAAACTTGATCGTTGTTTTGTCAAGTTTTAAAATTTATAAAAAATATGATCAAACCTAGAAACTAACTCTGACAACGATTATCGGCAAGTGTACCTATCGAACAGTAGTATAGCTTAGGCAAGACCGGATTGTCGAACCCAAAGGAACTAAAAGTACTAATACTAACTTTCTTTTTATTATTTAGCCTAAAATAAGTGAAGTTGCTTTTAATCTAAATTAACGACTACTAAACAAAAGACGCAAAGACAAAAAGAACAAATTGGGAAATAACTTGAAGGAAAACTCAGTTGATCACGACGATACCCTCAGGAATAATCCACCTAGACTTCACTTGTTATTTAACACTGAATCATACGATTTATTCACTTAGTTTGATCCATAAGACTCCCTAACATATATTAAACCCTCTCTTGAGGCGAATAACCTCTAACCCTAGGTTAATTAATGGAACTCTCGTTCTCTTATAATAAACTCCTAGAATAATAGTAAATTGATCTATGGATTCCCATATTAGGTTTCACCCTAATCCGGCAAAATCTCGTCATCCTATCTCTAGGCGTGCGATTAACTCCACTTAATTATGCTAGATCTACTCTTAAGCAGGGTCTATTCCTCCTCCACCTAAGCACATCAGATTTGGATTAAGCATGCATAATTAAGAACAAACTAAGTATTTATCATATAATTCAAAAAACAATAACAAGATTCATCTAGGTTTCATCCCCTTCAGGTATCGAAGGGTTTAGTTCATAACAAATAAAAAAAACATCTCAAGAGAAAAGATAAAACAAAACATAAGAAATCCCTAAAACCCCCTGAAGGAATTGAAGGAGAAATCCGTTGTTTTGAGTAGAATTCCGGCTCCTTGAGATGGATCAACTGGCTATCTTCGAGTAATTTCCTGAATTGAACTGCTCTGGCTTCGGCTCTTTGGCCTCGCTGAATGCCCCCTTCAAGATACACTTAGGGTGTTTATATAGACTTTTAGAATGCTTTACTTGGTCCCTAAGTGTCCTAATTTAAGTATACTTCCTACTCGGTGTTTGAATAAGCTTTGGAAAGTGTTTCTTTGCCTCAAAGTATCCAAATCAGAGTGAAATTGGTCTCTCCCGCGGCAGAGGCACGGCCAAGGCACACGCCCGTGTAAATCGTGGTTGGGCCGTGTTTCAATTCTGTTGTTTGAGGCACAGCCGTGTAAATTGGGGGTCAGGCTGTGTGAAGTATTTTGACGATACACGGCCGTGTGGCTTGATGTTCAGGCCGTGTCAATTTCCTTTTTGGCCCAAATTGGCCCGTTTTAAGCCCGTTTCTTGTTCTTTTCGTTTTCGGGTGCTTTCCTGAGTATAAACATGAAAAGAAAGGATTAAAAGCACCTTTTTACAAAAATTAAGGGCTAAATCATCCAAAAGCATACTGAATGCGGGTCTAAAATATGTTACTTTTACGGTTTATCATCTATTTAAATGGTCCGCGCAATTGAGAAGATTAATTAAAGTCGGGTTCTTGTTGCTTGTAATGTTGTTGAATAATTAAATTGTAAGAGCTAACCTCAAGGTTGTTTGTTTGACAAGAACTAATTATTAGGATGTTCCTACAACCTATAATTAGTTTACCACTATGGAAGAATTGGTGGTTTGAGGTTGTTCCTTGAACACAATAATCGACTTATTATTGAGTGGAGATGTATCCATAATTCATTATCAATTTAGAAACCGAAAGTCAAGTTGTGTATGAGGTTGGAATTTTTATATTTTTGGTTTAATTTACTTCTATTTCAAATTTCTATATCCTAATTTGCATTTATTTGTTTAATTTTGTTATACTTTTATCCCCTTTGTTTATTTACGCAGGTTTGCACAAGTCTTGGGTACGAAATTGTCCACGACAAAATTTGGTCGTGATAAATTATAAAATTAATCAGTTCAATCTTTATGAGATCAACCTGACTTCTTTGACTATGAATTTAAATTACATTTTAGGCTTAGGACCTTTTTATTTTTAGTAGATTCGACACTCGTCACTTAGTTCAATTGGCATTGTTGTTATTGCAACAATCATGAGGATGGATGCATCCAACATTCATGGAAGTATTAGTGGTTTTCAAGATTATACATCCATAGTGGAATGAGCAGATGGTAGAGCAAAGGATGTCAACTCTGGAATGGTGAAAGATTTGACAAAATCCACCATTGCTCCGCTCCATTTCCATCCCTACGAACATGATATGAATACCCAAATATCTCAAAATCTATGAACTACAAATTATTAAATTATCAAAATTTAGCCTAAATTCAATTATGAAAATGAAAAAATATAAAGGCCAAAACATACTATTTGTCAATGTATTGTGCATACATTGAAGATTGAATCTTTGTACTCTAGGTTGGTCAGTTTCAATCATTCTATTTTTTTTTTTTTGAAATTCCAATTCTAATCCCAAGGATAGCAGTTAAATCTATTAAATTAGGTTCTACTATTAATCCCATATTATGCGTAAATTGTGAATTTAGTTACTAATCTTCAATTTGATCATTGTTAATCCATATATGTTTAGAATTTTATAATTTCAATCTTGAATAAAAATGATAATTGTTAAATTTATTAATTAAAATGATATTTTTATGAGTAATATATGAAAATAATAAGTTGATAGGTTATTAGACACGTGATAAATATGTTTGTTATAAAAGATCTTAGATATAACAAAATTTGAGTTAACAACTTTAATAATTACAATTTGAGTTTGAATTGAAATGTTAAAATTCGAAAAATATAAAAACTAGAAAAATTAAATTAAAAAATTATAAACTAAATCCGCAAGAAGAAAAATTTAACCTAAACCCTGCACATGTAAACCTTGAATTTTCTATAAGATGATGCAACAAGAAAGACCAAATGCATTAGCAAATCCAACATTGAGATTACATGAGCGAAAGACAAGTTGGCAGTAAGAATTGAGCAGTACGGCAGCCATTATTGGGGAAGTTAAAGAATACCAACCCACTACCCACCACTCACCAGTCACCACCCACCACGAGAGGGAACCAACTTCATTGCTTCAACCAGTCATTATACCCACAAAAGTGAGAAAGGATTGGTGAGTTTTAAATCCTGAAATCTGAAACCAGTAAGTCAAAAAGCATTGCTCAATGTTGGAATTTTGTTGGTTGTTTTTAGGTAAAAATAATATGAGATTCGCCACTCTCTTATTGCTCTTTCTCAGGAAACTTCTGATTCTCATTCGGTTACCCTGCCCATTTCATAAGCATAAAAAAAAAGGCACAACTACTTCATAGAATTGGTTGAAATTAATTTTTATACTATTAAATTGATGAATTTAACCTTTCTACTAATAAAAAACTAAAATAAAACTAAAATTTAGCACAATTAACATTTATTACATAACATAGTTAACATTTCTAAAGTTGTTATGGTTTAATAAATGAAATTTTTTCTTTTTAGCTTAAGGGTTTAAAAAGTCCTCAAACTTTTTTAAAAAAGTAATTAAGCCCCTCCTTTCTTTTCTTTTCTTTTTTTTTTTTTGCACTCAATTAAGCACTTGAACTTTTAAAATGCATTAAAAAGGCCCTCAAACTTCTTCAAAAAAACAATTAAGCCCTTGTTTTTTTTCACTCAATTGGGTACTTGAACTGTCAAAATGTATTAAAAAGACCCTCAAAATTTTTCAAAAAAAAAAACAATTAAGCCCATGCTCTTATTAAAAATTATAAATAATATTATAAATAATAATAAATAATAAATTTTAGAAAAATTATTAAATTTTAATAAAAAAATAAAAAAATTGTAAAATTTTATAAAAATCATAAAGAAATAACGACCCCTAGTTTTTTTTCAATTAAAGTCATCACGTGTCGCAACACAGCCTGACATGTGGTGAAAATTAATAAAAATTATAAAAATCAATAAAAGTTATCGAAAAATTATTTTTTTATTTTTTAAGTTTGTGGACTTTTACACCCTTAAATTTTTTTTTTTTTTTTTTTGAGTTAAATTGAAAATGAATAATTTTTCATATAGTTTTTAAAATTGTAAATGTAACATTTAGATTTTTTATTCTTTTACTAATACATATATTAAATTAATCCATTTAATAATAAAACATTTAATTTGAACCAATCCTTAAAATAGAAAAAGTTGATAGTTAACTTCACTGCAAATAAAGTATACCTTAGAAATTGGGTCTATCTTGGAAGATATTTCTTGTCATTAAAGAATGGCAAAGAATTTTATTTTCAAAGACATAATATAATACTATAGCTGAAACTGGAGGAATGGCTTGAACCATACTCTGGTATCTAAGTTCGATTACAAGGGAAATGAAGGAGTGTTGGATGGGGTTAGACTGTTGCTTGGCTTTAAAAAAAAAAAAAGGTTATAATTGGATTTGGGCCTACCCTATGACCTTTCCTTTTGTTTGTATATTACAAATTATTTTAAAATTTTATATTGACATATAGTATAATTAGATTATCAAATTTTAGTAGGGTTGAAAATGTTATATTATTAACTTAAAAGGTAATTTTCGAAATTTAAACAAGGGATATAATCCTAAAACCTCAAATAAGGTATGAATTCGTGAATCAAATATCCTTTTAGGATAATTTAATGTGAACTAATGTATGTATAAGACTTGAATCCAAAAAATTTCATGTCTGAACTTGAATAGAACGTAGTAGGATTCTAACTCATTGCCTCATTTTATTATTTGAATAACAGTAAATCATTTTAAAAACCTTTTACATTAATATTAATATAGTTTTATACTTAAATTTATAGAAAAAATATTAAATTTATTATTTCAACCATTGTTGATTTTGCAAGTGTCCTCTAAATCCAGAGTTGCTGCGTGGGGTCCAATTGTGGGACGTCGACTGTGGTTCCAAGTCCAACAATTGCCTTTGTTGACCTTATTTTATATGAATTTTAATTATTAATAAAACCCAATCCAAACGTCTTTAGGCCCATTTCATTGTTTATTTTGCAATTCTTTTATGAGATTAACATTCCATTGATTTATAAATGGGGCAAATATCTAAAATATGCCCAAATATTTGAAAAATTATCGAAATGGGTCAGTTTGTAGAAAATTTACGGGAAAGGGCCATTTCCCAAAAAACGCCCACGCCGGTAGCGTTTTTGGGGATAAAACTAAGCGCGCCGTGGGACGCTTTTGCCACCTCAAAGAAAAACGCGTCCATGTAGGCGCTTTTGTTGAGGTGGCAAAGCGCCCCACGGGCGCCGCTTTAGGCCGTGTTTTTAAAAAAAATTATTCTCGAATATTTTAAAAATTTACGAGAATAAACCTTTATAAAGGCTCAAAGTGATAACACCATTTTTTTTAAGGTGTCATCAATTAATAAGGAAATATAACTTACAAAGGAAATCTTTATATAGACCCAAAGTCTCATTTCCCTTGTTTTCTTGAGTAAAGTGGGATATGAGATATGTGTATTTATAGACTCATGAATAGTTTTGCAGTTTGTTCTTAAACAACGTGGGATTCCTTCCTCTTTTAACTAACAACATGAGATGACATGCTACACTATATTTGATTTTTTTTACAAAATAATTTCTCTTTTTTAAATTTATTTAACATTTTCTTATATTATAAAAATAATAAGCAAAATAACTCAAATATATTTTCATAGATCACATGACAATTTTTCATATTGTATAAAGTATTTTGATGCTTATACTTGAGATATTTACCCAATATATTTAATATATATCATTATTTACTTATTTTGTTTATGTCAAGCAATCTTTTATGGATAACTAATGAAAGATGGTTCAGAGAGACACTTCTCTCTATTAGTACCGAAAAATAAGTAAGCTAATATTTAAATATTTCAAAGATCAACAAAATGGTCCCTCTATTAAATTTTTCTTCCAGATATGCTTAATTATAGAATTTTAATATGTTTTTAAATTAAATGAATAAATATTTTATAAATATATTTTAATATAATTTTATAAATAAGTAATGTTAAAAATTAAATGGTCACATCATGATATGTATTAACTTTTTAAAAGAGTAATAATATAATTTATTTTTATAAAATAATAATTTTTTAATTATCTTCCAATTGGATTTATACGTAGCTTGAATGGTGGATTTGGTGGCTTTCTTTTAATGTTTTTTCCTTAAGATTAATATGGTTTCCTTAGGATTAATTTGTATATCTTTGAGTTTAATTTCAATGTATTGAGACTTTTTCTTCCTTTCTTTGTAAAAGTTTACAAATCAATTAATGCAGTTCATCTTCAAGCTAAAATATTAAACAAACCATAACCATGCGAATCAAAGGTTAAGTAGCGCAGATAAGCTAAACAAAAAGATTTTTATAATTTATGTTGGGATTAAGCTTTGTTTACTCAAGCTTTATAGAAAATTATACTTTATCTTGTTGAGAAAGAAGCAAATTTTACAATAGAGTTTTTATTGAAGATCAAGGTGTAATGATCATTGTAGTACTAGTCATCTTTGTTGTCTTTTCTAAGCCCTCGGTTTCATCTTTCTTCCGTGAATTCTCGTAAATTGTCATGTGATCTATGAAAATATATTTGAGTTGTTTTGTTTTTGTTTTTATAATATAAGAAAATGTTAAATAAATTTTAAAAAAAAGAGAAATTGTTTTGTAAAAAATCATATATAGTGTAGCATATCATCTCATGTTGTTAGTTAAAAGAGAAGGAATCTCACATTGTTTAGGAACAAGTCGCAAAACTATTCATGAGTCTATAAATACACATATCTCATATCCCACTTTACTCAAAACAAGGGAAATGAGACTTTGGGTCTATATAAAGATTTCCTTTGTAAGTTATATTTCCTTATTAATTGATGACACCTTAAAAAAAATGGTGTTGTCACTTTGAACCTTTATAAAGGTTTATTCTCATAAATTTTTAAAATATTCGAGAATAGTTTTTTTTTTAAAAACACGGGCTAAAGTGCGCCTCGTAGGACGCGCTTTTATCCACCTCAGCAAAAACGCGTCCATGTAGGCGCGCTTTTGCTGAGGTGGACAAAAGCGATCCCATGTGAGCGCTTTAGTTTTATCCCAAAAACGCTACCGACGTGAGCGTTTTGGGAGAAATGGCCCTTTCCCGTAAATTTTTTACAGATTGGCCCATTTCTGTAATTTTTCAAATATTTGGGCATATTTTGGATATTTGCCCAAATTTGTGGAATTAGTACCTCTACTCCAATTTGTTCAAATTTAATACCTGTACTTTTTCAAAATTTAAACAATATTTTTGTTGTTTCCCTCCGTTTGAAAAGTCTAATGTGACTTTTACATATATAAATATTGAAGTGGAATTATACATAATAAAAAAAAACATTTTGGCTTCTATAAAAATTACCAACACATGAGCGAAGCATGCCAAAAAAAAAAAAAAACCTAAAACCACAAAAATTACTTAAATTAATAATACAATTAAAATGCTAAAAATATTACGTTCATATTTATTCCAAATATCATATATCATATTCAACTTACTTGATGGTGGACTTTTTCTCCGACTTAGCAACCTAAACTTAAAAACAACCCTAAAACTTTTTCTCTATCTACAAATACTAAATGCTCCTCCAAATTGCAACCAAGGATTTTCTGATTTAATTTGAGAAAATAGAAGATGCAACCAACAGAGAACATACTCAATCTTTCGTACCCAACAACTTAATTTGAGAAAGTAGAACAGAATTTTATGATTTGGCAATTGATTGGGTTTGTTGTTTTCGATTTGTGTTAGCGATAGTTCATCTTCTATTTGATTTGAGTAGAAGAAAATAGTTTGAGATTATGTGAAGGTTGATTGTGGCTTCAAAAATCCAAAATTTGTTTTCATGAAGAAAAATTGATTTGTTTCTTTGATTTGTGATTTCGACGGAAAGTAAAACCCAAACTTTTCCTTTTTATTTTTTGGCATGTCCGCACACGTACTGGCAAAGTTTTTTAGAAGTCAATTTTTTTATTATGTATAATTCCATCTCAATATTTATATACATAAAAAATCAAAACAACAAAAAAAAAAACATCAAGACCAAAATTTTAAATTTGAGCAATTTAGAGTAGAGGTACTAATTCCATTAAATGCAAAATTTGACCTTTATAAATTCCTTACAAGGGATAAACAATCCTAGTAGAATGAAACAAACCCATATAAAATACAAATCAAGAAATCCGTATGAATACTTAACTAAACAATTTAGCTATACTAGATAGATGTCCAATTCTAAAAAGTAACTCCTAGACAACATAAATGTCACAGGCACAAGCCTCAACGTTGGGCGTTAGCTGCTAGATCGAATCAACGAGTTAGTGCATTGAATTTGCCGTTAACAAACCAAGTCCATTATGAGAAACCTACCAACATTCGAAAAACATTGCATCTATCAAACGAAATGCAGACAAAACAAGTCCGTTTAGACTTGATAAAACTGACTCACCACGAACTCGAGAAAACATCCTTTAAGGGAGACCAAGGCCAAACCTTGGGCTAAATTTATTTTTCCAAAAAGAGGGGTATCTTTTTGCTGAAAAAAAAAGGTGTATGGTCGGTTAAGACGTTACAAGGGGAGACGGGGGCAGCAAGGGTGAGAGGTACTAAAAGAGGTGAAGAAGAGGGTGGTGACAACGGTGAGGGAAGGAGAGAAAAGAGGTAGTGAGCATGGTGAGCGAAGGGTGGGTCAATGGGAGAGGGAGGGAGAGAGAGAGTTAGTTGAATAACACATAGTGAAGATAAGAAAGGGAGGGTAACTAGGAAAAGAATAGAGCTATCGATCGATAGCCTGCTTGGTAGTCAGTATTGCCGTCGACTAGGAAAACAAGTTTGGGGTAGAAGTGGTAAGCGACAAAGTAGTTTATTTTGGAAATTTTGTTTTAATTTATAAATCAATGAACTTAGGTGTTGTTTGATAAACTAAAAAAATTAAGTGTTGAAAAATTAAATATTGTAAATTTAAGTACTAAATTAAAGTTATAAAATTTGTTTGATATATTACTTAAAATTAAGTATTGAATATAATTATATTGTTTGATAAATATAAAATTTAAATTATGAAAAAAATTAATCAGCTGAAATAACACGTCTTCTTTTGTTTTCTTTTGAGTGTTTTTTTCTATTTTCTACTCTTTTCCTGGTGAGCGTATTCTTTTGATTTCCCATGGAAGCAGATAGAAAGGATTGAAGATTGACGATGGAGAGGAAGTTGACTGGAAAATTGATGTGGATGCTAATGATCTAGGTTTGAACTATGATTTGTGTTTTGTGGGAAGTTTTTTAATAGTAAGTATAGTTTCGTTTGAGGCGATGAGAAATAACTTGACAAATATTTGGCATCCATTTGGGGGGTGTCAATCTTATATATGGGAGAAAATCGTTTTTTGTTTTTATACTATCATGAGATGATATTGCAAGAGTATTTAGGGGGATCTATGGACGTTTAATAATCATTTGCTTGTCTCTCATTGATTGAAAAAGGATGAAGATTCGCGAATAGTGTTATTATTATTTGTTGATTTATGGGTCGAAATACATTATATTTTGCACGGATTAGTGTCAAAGGTAATGGCGACACAATTTGGCAACTTTATAGGTGAATTCGTTGAGTATGACCCTAAGGTTGTTATGCATGGTATTAAGAGATTTATGCATATAAAAGTTAAGATTAATGTTTGTGTCCCATTGAGAAGGAAGAAAAAATCATCTTTCAAGGTAAAATAGAGGTTTACAAGAAATTTTAGTATGAAAGGTTATCCCTATTTCATTTCCTATTGTTGAATATCAACACCAACTTGTTGGAAAAAGTATTTTGTTAGTAATGGGTAAATCTCACATCACTTGGTAAAAAAAGACAAAGGGTTATGAAGGTATATAAAAACCCATATCCCACATAGCTTAAAAACACAAGGGTAGTTGGACTTTGGGTCTATATAAAAACCTATGTTGTAAGTATTATCTGCTCCAAACCAAATAGTTAATCTTCTATTTGGTTTCTTCAAATTCCTCATTTATTTTCTTATATTGGAGTGTTAGGAGTTGTAGCTAAATATTAATTTAGTGGTGTTGTAGGCCTGAGTATTCTACGATTGGTATTAGAGCCTGGTTGGAGGAGTGAAAATTTTCTTATTATGCTTTATGGTTGCAGTATTGTTTGATAAAGAAATTCTCATAGCTACTTGAAGATTATCCTTAGTTGCTTAATTGTTGGAAGGAAGTGTGGTAGTGTGAAATTGCATGTTTAGAAAAGGTTTTGGCTAAGGAAAGACTCGCTACTTAAAAGTGTCTAGACCCACCTCTCTTTTTTGGGAACTACCTGGTGCATTGTTCCTGAAATATTTTCACTCTCTCGGTATTTAATTGTGAGAATCATCTGCCAATACAATGACAGACCTACAAGTTGTCAACGAAATGAAGAAGCTTAATAACAACAACTATAATACATGGTTAACTTGTATAATGTCTTATATACAAGGACAAGACCTTTGAGAGGTTGTCAACGGTAATAAAGTGACACAAACGAAAGCCGAGGATGCAAGTGGCACGCTAAGAAAATTGAAATGAAATCCGGTAAAGCAAAGTTTGCATTGGAAAAAATGGTTGAAGAGGACGTGTTAGAGCACATCTGAAATGCCAAAACTCCAAAAAAAGGCATAGGATACATTGGCAAGCTTGTTCTCCAAGAGAAATGACAGAAAGCTTCAAGTCCTTGAGGGTGAGTTATTGTTGATAGACGTGATATGACAATCTCGTAGTATTTCTATAATGTGAAGTTTTTAGGCCGAGAGATTGGTGATTTTGATCCAGAGTCATGTTATTTGTCATCTAGAGTTGATGTCTCGACATACTAGGACCTGTGTCGCGACATAGGAGTCAGTATACTCCTCTTAGGATATCTTCAGGGGTATGTAGTGACACCATTAGGCTGTGTCACGGCATCGAAGGTAGTTTCATGATTTCTCCATTATTGTAACAGCCCAACTTAGGGCCTAGTTGGAATAATGGTGCGAGACCAAAAATTCGAAGTAGAAATATGAGTTGTATAATTTCTATAAAGTATATGAGATGATTTCATGATTGTGTGAAAAACTCATGAAGAAATTTTATTAATTAGTAATTAAATTGTCCATTAGGACTAACTTGCGAAGAATGAAAAATATGAGATTTTAGAATATTTAAGTATGAAATAGAATTATGAAAATTACTAGAGGTCCTTATTTAGCAATTAGACCATTATATTTTATTATGGACAAAAATAGACATGGGAAGGAAAAATCTCAAGAAATAACCATTAAGGGCATTTTGGTCATTTGATTAATAAATGAATTAAAAGGGAAAAAGAAGCAAAAATCATGTCCATCTTCTCCTACCTTATCCAAAATTTGCAAGGAGCCATAGCTATGGTTTCTTAAACTTTCAATCTTGATAGTAAGTGCCTCTTAGCCCCGTTTTTATTGTTCTTCGTATTTTTAAAACCCTCGTAGCTCGATTTAGCTATTTCTAGCAATATTTTGAGGTAGGGTTCATTCCAAAAATTACCCATATGTGACATGCATGTATTTTGAAGTTTTATGGAGGAATATGAAAGTTTGATGTATGATAAATATCTTTTTATAAGTGAATTTCATGAAAAATGCATGTAAGGACTAAATTGTAAAAGTTATGAAAATGGTCATACATGAGTGAAATAGTAGAAATTGAAGGTTTCTATAGTTGAGAATATGATTTGGCTAGGTTTGAAATACAATAAAGTTGAATGAAAATCATTTTACGAGCCTAGGGGCAAAAGTATAATTATGTAAAAGTTTGGGGGCAAAATTATAATTTTTCCAAAATATGAATTATGAGTCGATTTATTCAATGTGTGTATTTAACAAGTTAAATTGTTATTATAGATCAAGAAACATGAAGCCTGGATCGAAATCGAGGCAAAAAAAAATCGATGACTAAATCGAGTTTCAATACACATTTTGAGAATTGAGGTAAGTTTGTATGAAGTTAGAGTTTCATAATGTTTCGATATTTGAAACTATTCAATATTATGGTAATGTATGTTATTGCTACTAAAATTAGAGTGATGAAGTCTCGATGGGGTAATAGTGAAATTAAGCTATGTGAAATTCCGGATAAAAATTCGAAATAATAAAAATACCCATGTATTAGCATTGAATAGATAAGGTCCCGTGTAAGACCATGTCTGGGATATGGCCTCAGCACCAAAGAAAGATCTCGTATAAGACCATGTTCGGGACATGGTATCGACATTCATGTACGATCTCGTATAATACCATATCTGGGATATGGCATCGACATCAAGCTATAAAATCTTGTGTAAGACCATATCTGAGATATGGCATTGGCATCAAGAGGTGATCCCATGTAAAACCATATCCGAGATATGGCGTTGGCATCAAGATTTATGCATGATAAGTTCGAAAATCTTACGATAATCTGATTCGTTCATAGGAAAAAAAAGTTAAGTATGTGAAATGGTATAGAGCCAAATCCGTTTATGGATGGCCTTAAGTTTCATTCATAATAAGAATGATGAAGATTTGAGTTTATGTTTATGTTAGCATATGTGCTAAGTCATGTGATTAAGTGATACAGGTACTATGAGTAAGTACAAGTTTCTAAATCATAATGTGATATGAGATGGGTAAGAATAAATATGAGTAAGTATGTTTAAGCATTTGAGACATATGTTGCTGTTGTTTCATGAATATGATGAATTTGGTTTGAGAAATTATGTTGCTTTAGAATTTCATGCAAACTTACTAAGTTATATGCTTACCCCTCTCTTTTCCCTTTTTCCTTGTAGTTTCGCCAAGTTAGCTCGAGGATCATAGAATGTCAGAGCTCGGATCACACTATCAATCGTTCTTTTGGTATAGTAAATTTAATTCCTTTTGAGTATGGCATGTATAGGAACTTGATCGTTTTGTGTCATGTTATGTTTGAAGGCCAAAGGGTTGGCTATTAATGCTTTAAATTCATTTTTGTAAATGGCCATGATGATTTAGACAATATTGTCAAGTTCATGTTCTAAGTTTGATGGATATAATGAAATGAATGTTCATGCAAGTAATTGAGTAAAGTATGGGTAGAATAAATGATAATTTAAAGATTCTTAGTCTTTTAATAATTGCCATGTTATGTGCTACTTTTGATGAAATGAATGAGTCTATGTTTCAGGATGGCAAAGAGGCTTGGAGAATAACCTCTAAGTGTCCACACGGGTAGACACACGGGCGTGTGTCTAGGCCGTGTGTGACACACGGTCAACCTATATGGGTGTGTTAATAGGTCGTGTGTCCCCTGCATTTTAATTTCGAGAATTCGAATCGTCACAGAGGCCAGCACACGGCGTGTGCCTAGGCCGTGTGCTTCTTAAGGGGTTGTTGACATCATAAACAGAATACCCCTAGTTTTCACACACGGGTAAAGACACGGGCGTGTCTAGGCCGTGTGGAGGACACGGGTCATTGACACGGGCGTGTGTCCGGCCGTGTGAAAACCCCTGTAGGTTTGAAATAAAAATAAATTCTACATGGGCTAGGGACATGGACGTGTGAGACTGCACGGCCTGCCCCACACGGGCATATCCCAGGTCACACAGACGTGTGACCCCTATTTAGGCAAAAATTTTTAAGGAAAGTAAAAGTTTCCGATTGAACTTCGAAACCTTTCGGATGTATTATTAAGGCCTCGTAGGCCCATGAAATGTACGTTAATAGTAAGAAAGAAAATTTTCAAAAATGGTATGAAATTTTATAGCCCGAAAATACATGTTCAAGTAAGGTTAAGTACGGTAATACCCCATATCCGATCCTGGCATCGGAGATGGGTAATGGGTGTTATATTTAGTGGTGTCAGAGCTAGGTTTAGTCGATTCTAGGACTAACTAGCGTAAGCATGAGTCTAGCTATACATGCTATACGTAAGAGTAATTGTGTAATGATAGTGTGACGACTCCTAACGATTTGAATTGTATTTTTATATAGTAAATGAATCCTGATCCTGATCGAGCTGCAGCCGATGATGCTGCAATTAATGCACTGACTCCCGCGTAAGGGACTGCGTCAGTAGAGAATAGACCCGAGACTTTGGGTCAGGGAGAAGAGGCCCGAGAAGTTTTTCTCCATATGATGAGTGACTGGTACGCCGAGTACATTCGAGAAAATCTTAATGCTCCACCTCATCCATCCCCGTCTATTCCTCAACCTACCCATTTAGCTCCCCAAGTGGTAGAAGTAGTGAGAAGAGAAAAGCCTCCGGTTGATAGAATTCGGAAGCAATGAGCTAAAAAATTTAGGGCTAGTAAAGATGATGATCCAGAAAGAGCCAAATTTTGGCTTGAAAATACCATCAGGGTATTTGATGAATTATCTTGCACACTTGAAAAGTGCATGAAGTGCGCAGTTTCTCTTTTGAAAGATTTCGCTTATCAGTAGTGAAATACCCTTGTGTCAGTAGTACCAAGGGAAAGGATCACATGGGAGTTCTTTCAAGAAGAGTTTCGAAAGAAATATATCAGTCAGAGGTTCATTGACCAGAAGAGAAAGGAATTTCTTGAAACTGAAACAAAGAAAGATGACAGTAACTGAGTACGAGCACGAGTTTGTGAGACTCAGCAAGTACGCTCAAGAATGTGTGTCTTCTGAAGCTATCATGTGTAAGAGGTTTGAGGACAGACTAAATGAATATATTAAATTATTTGTTGATGTTCTCGAGTTAAAAGAATTTGTTGTACTAGTGGACCGAGCTTGTAAGGCCAAAGAATTAGTTAAAGAGAAAAGAAAAGCTAAGATGGAGTCTCGTGATTCAAGAAAGAGACAGTGTAGTAAGTCATTTCAGTCTTCGTCCAAGAAGTCGAGAGATTTCTCTACCTGATCGGCTACTTCAGCCGGGTTTTCAAGTAGAGGCAAGAGTAAATAGTACTCAGGGTCTAAAGCTTAGACTACATCAGTTGCAAGTGTTGGCAACACTCGACCGAGTACACCGGAGTGCCCGCAATATGGCAGACGTCATTCTGGTGAATGTCGAGCAAATGAGAAGGCTTGTTTTGGGTGTGAGTCTCTAGGCCATTTTATTAGAGATTGTCCAGAGGGGGGTGAGAAAGAGAAGCCTCAGAATGCAAGACTGAGAGGCATTGCCAGAGGAAGACCACAGAGAAACCCGAGAAGCTGGGCAAGTAGTAAGAATACGCACAAAGAGTAGGCTGCGAGATCTGAGGGTAGAGCGCCTGCGAGGACCTATGCCATTCGTGCTCGCGAAGAGGCATCATCTCCTGATGTAATTACGGGTACCTTTTCTCTCCATGATACTAAAGTTATTACTTTAATAGATCCGGGATCTACCCATTCACACATCTGCATGAAATTAGTATCTAGAATGAGTATGCCCGTAGAGTTCACAGAATTTGTGATAAAGGTGTCTAATCCTTTAGGCAAAAGTGTATTAGTTGATAAAGTATGCAAAGATTGTCCATTGATGATTAGAGGTCATTATTTTAAGGCAAACCTCATGTTATTGCCATTTGATGAATTCGATATTATTCTCGGTATGGACTGGTTAACTGCTCATGATGTGACAGTAAATTATGGAAAGAAATATATTGAGTTAAGATGTGAAAATGGGGACACTCTTTATGTTGAATCAGATGAACAAGACAGATCGCTCGGTAATGATCTCCCACATGTCGGCTCAGAGGTATATAAGAAAAGGGTATGAGGCGTATCTTGCTTTTGTGATGAACGCCAAGGAAACCAAAATAAAAATTGAATCATTTTCGATAGTATGTGAGTACCCAGATATTTTTCTCGAGGAATTGCCAAGACTACCTCCGGTTAGAGAGGTTGACTTCGGTATTGAGTTAGCTCCCGGTACAGTACTAATATCGATGGCTCTATACAGAATGGCTCCAACGGAGTTAAAGGAATTGAAGGCACAATTGCAAGAGTTAACGGACAAAGGTTTTGCTAGACCGAGTTGTTCTCCATGGGGTGCCCCAGTGCTATTTGTGAAAAAGAAAGATGGCTCCATGAGATTGTGCATAGATTACCGACAGCTTAATAAGGTAACTGTGAAGAACAAGTACCCGTTGCCAAGGATTGACGATTTGTTTGATCAATTGAAGGGAGCCACGGTGTTCTCTAAGATAGACTTGAGGTTCGGCTATTATCAATTGAGAGTAAAAGATTTAGATGTGCCAAAAGCAGCATTTTGGACGAGGTATGGGCATTATGAATTTTTAGTCATGCCTTTTGGTTTAACTAATGCCCCTGCAGTGTTTATGGATTTAATGAACCACATCTTTCGGCCATTTTTGGACAAATTTGTCGTGGTTTTTATTGATGATATACTGATATATTCTCGGGATGAGTATGAGCACGCTGAGCATTTGAGGACAGTTTTGCTTGGTTTGGGTGCCAACTTGCTTTGGTTTAACTGATAAGGCAGTAGGAGTCAAATTTATTTATGGCACTAAATGCAATTATTAGCTTCGAATTTATCTGATGAGGCACTAAGTGCTAAACTGGTGTGTTGGTTGAATCCGTGTATCCATCCTGGTTCGAGTCGTGTTAATAGGGGAAGTAAATGGTAAAATCAAGTTATCGATTTTGATATGGAAAAAGTTATTGAAATGGAAATGTTACTGAAATAGAAAGTGATATGAAATGAATGTGTATTGGAAACCAAAATGGGAAATGGATATGTATCAATTGAATTTTCCATGTATTATCATTAGCAAAATGTATATGGTAAAATAATGCCTATATGATTTTGTACATTTGAATTGATATTAGCATAACATCTTCTAGTTTTAATTTGAGCATTTAAATGTATTATGTTTTGCTTATAATGTTCGGATTATATAAATACCACTAAGTTATACTCAGCATACAATTTTGTTTTTCCCATGCACAGGTTAGGTACCTAGCGGTTCAATCATCGATTCAACATCAAGTGAAAATCCCAAACTCAAATTTTGGTCAATAATTCCTTTTATTTTGGCATATACCTAGGATATGTTATAGTTATCTTGATCATTGTGAATCTTGTTGGTCCTTAAAAGTTGTGTAGATATGTATATGTGTGATGGAATTTGACAAACTATGATTATCTTGCAATGGTAGTTGAATATGTGCTTAATGGTTTGATAATTGAAAAGTTACTATTGCTAAGTGTATGTTTGGCTGATGCATTGGTTTTGGTTTGGTAATGGTTAATAATGTTGGTGTATGAATTATGGTTGAAAATGAAAAACTTATTTTGCCTTGGAAAGGTTAAGTGATACATGTTTACCTAGTTAGTTTTGAGGTGCCATTGAAGGTATATTGGTTGATAGTTGTAAATGATTTATTGACTTGTTTTGGATGCCTTTGAATAGGTTGTAATGTGGTTTAAATGAAAGCTTGAGGCTTAAGCATTTCATAGTTGCATAGCTTGGTTTATAAGACACTTTTTAGTGCACATGGGCTGACACACAGCCTACCACACGGTCGTATGTCCCATACGGTCACCCCACACAAATATGTGGCCTATAAAATTTTGGTACAGGTTCTTCCCACACGGTCACAAGTTGTTACACAGCCTAGAGACACGTCTGTGTGACCCTATTTCGAATTAAACATGGTCTGGCCACACAGCCATGTTCTTGAACCACACGGGCTTAACCTTGCCACATGGTCTGGCGACACGGCCGTGCGACCCTCATTTCACACGGTATCAGGCTGTTGCACGGTTTGATCACACAGTCATGCAAGCCATCCACACGGCCTTGGCCATTACACACTAGAAAGGGACACGACCGTGTGTCCCCTATTTTTAGATTTTTTTTAACTTTTTATTTTTAATTCAAATCGATGTTTGTTCATTCCCAAACTATTTTAAAACTTCTGTATACCCAATAATTACCTAAAATAGATGGAATAATACATCATATATATGTTAGTATGTGATTGTTTAATATCTATTTGTGATTTTTCATTTGTAAATTGTTTATACTTGAGTAATTTTGTTAGTAGCATCCTATTACTTGGGTTCGACGACCAGGCCAGGTGAAGGATGTTACATTTAGTTGTATTAGAGCTACAAGTTTAGCCAATTCTAGAACTAAATCGAGCTCATAATCGAGTCTAGAGGTACATACCAGAGTTGAGTCGAGTCTGAGTCGAGATTTGAATGTTGATTACAATTGTTTCTGCTTTATAGTTAAAAGATTTCAGGTGAATCGAATAATGAAGTCGATCAGGAGATTCATATTAGCGATCATACCATAGAAAATTTAAATAGAGTTGAGTCAATGGCATTGAGCATTCATTCAGCTGGTGCACATCAACCTAACGTTGATAGAGGTAATAACAAGGGTCAAGGTGATTCAAATCTACTTTGTGCTATAGTTGAAACACTTCAAAGGGTAGCGAGAGTTACTCTTGCCGTTGTACCTTTACCTTTTGTTCGACGGGCTCCGATTAAAGAATTACGAAGATATGGTGATACTGAGTTCTTGGTTTTAAAAGGGGTTGATCTCTCAGCTGCTAAATTTCAGTTAGAATCGACTAAATGTGTTTTGCTACAACTCGAGTTCAGCCCTTAGGAATGTGTAATTTGTGTTGTTTTTCTACTATAATGAGAAACGTATATGTGGTGGTAAACGGTAACACGCCACGTACATGCTGAGTGAGCCGCTTGAGAGTTCTTTCAAAAAGAATTTCAGAAGAAATATGTCGGAGAGTTGTATCCCAAAGACAACAAAAAAGAGTTTTTACTGTTGAAACAGAGTGAGATGTCAGTGGCTGATTACTAACGCGAGTTTTTGCGACTTAGTAAATATGCTATTGATTTTGTGCCATCCAAAGCTAATTTGCAAACGATTTCTACATGGCTTACATAATGAACTCAGAGTACAGCTTGTATCACATCGAATTTCAGAGTTTTCCGATTTAGTCGAACGAGTAAAAATGGTGGAGTAAGCTTGAGGTCTTGATAAAAAAATGAGACTACGCAAGTTGTTGGAAAGCAGATAGGAGCTGTTAGTTCGCATCTGTAACCAAAGCGAACTAAATATTCTCGTGGTAATTGGAAATCGACATATAAGTCTGATAGATCTGACAAAAATCGAAATCGACAATCAACTGTCTGTGGGCAGTGTACGAGGCTTGTCCCGAGGTGTTAAGATACCCAATTGTGAGCACTGTGGGAAAAAGCATCAAGGTGAATGTTAGAAATTGACCGAGACTGATTTCGTTGTGGATAGTTGGAGCATTTTGCTCGAGAGTGCCCGATAGGTGATAATGCTACTATTGTCACTACTCAGAAGTCTGCACCTACGGTTAGGGGTCGTGGAATTAGTTATAGTGGTTCTATTTTTAGAAGTGGTGCAATAAAGGGGAATGATGCCGTTACTCATCAGTCATAGGCCAGAGTGTCGATTCTGGCATATGTTGTACGAACTCGCGAAGAGGGTGATGCTACTGATGTTGTAGCAGGTATCTTTTTATTATATTATGAGCTTGTTTTTGTTTTGATTTTGATAGACCCTGAATCTTCATACTCTTATGTTAGTTCTGAATTGGTCAAATTGAAAATTTTAAAATCTGAGATGTCTAAAGTATTCATGGTTATATCAAGTTTAAAGAATGTCTTTAAATAATAAATATATTGGTGAATTTTTAGATTGGCATAACTATTGGTAATTAATCAGGAAAATTATCTTATAAATGCAATTTTATTTTATTTAATATTATTGAAATATTTAACACAAAATTTATAGTAAAATTAATTTTCGTAAAATACATTTATAAATATGTTTCCCAAATTTAGTTATGCTTTAATATTTAATATAGCTTTTATATTGCATCTTCTTTTGTACACACATATATATAAATATATTGTAAGTAATTACCACATAATTAAAAGGTAATACTATAAATTTTCATAAAACTATTTCAATTTTCTCATATTATAAAAATTAAACTAACATAAATATAACATACAATCACAACTTTAATATATGGATTACAACTAACTTAAATATGTTTTAGAATGCAAATAAATATTCTAAATGCGTATATTATTTAATAAAATTTAAATTAAGTTATTATTAATTAATCGAAAATAAACAACCCTTGGCGAGGTTTAAATTTTCTTCAGCTCCACTAAACGACGCAAACCCCACACCCTTTTCGGTTTTCAGAAAGAAACGGCTCTCATGCTAATCTCTCAATCTCATGTTCAATTCTCTCAAACCAAAACCTTGTTGGCTGCACAAATGTCTCTCCACTTCAGCACCTTCTTCCAAACCCCACCACTACGACCTCCTTCTCATCTCTTCCTTAAAATCCGCTGCAACTCATTGCTCTGTTTCTCATGGCCGAATAACCCATTGCCTCGTAATCAAATCAGGCTTCGCTTCCAACCCTTTTATCCTAAACACCTTGATTAACATGTACGCCAAGTGCGGCTTCCTTCGAGACGCTGAACGTTTGTTCTCTTCTTATCCCAACCTGGACCCTGTTTCTTACAACATCATGATTTCTGGGTATGTAAAATCTGGTCGGTTTCATGAAGCACGTAGCCTGTTTGGTCAAATGCCTAAGAAGGGTTGTGTTTCTTATACTACCATGATAATGGGATTTGCTTCAAAGGGCTACTGGGAGAAGCAATTGGGATTTTTAAGGAAATGAGATATGGTGGTATTTTGCCTAACGAAGTCACGTTGGCAAGTTTGATTTCTGCTTGTTCGGGTTTTGGAGGGATTTCCATTTGTAGGATGTTACATGGTTTGGCGGTTAAGGTGATCCTTGACGAGTTCGTTATTGTTTCAACCAATTTGCTGCACATGTACTGTGTTTGTAGGAGTTTGAAGGATGGGAGGGACTTGTTTAACCAGATGCTAGAGAAGAATGTTGTTTCTTGGAATGTGATGTTGAATGGGTATGCAAAAGCTGGGCATGTTGAGTTGGCCGGGGAGTTGTTTGAGAAAATTCCCGTGAAGGAAAAAGATGTTGTTTCGTGGGGTACCATGGTTGATGCTTATGTTCAATTGGATTGGTTAAGTGAAGCTTTAACAATGTTTTGTGCTATGTTACGCGAGGGAGTTGAGGCAAGTGACGTTATGATTGTCGATTTGGTTTCAGCATGTGCGCGTTTGAGTGCGACCCTAGAGGGCTTTCAACTCCATGGTAGGATTGTGAAGGCAGGTTTTGAATGTTATGATTTTGTGCAAGCAACTATCATTCATTTTTATGCAGCTTATGGGAGGGTTGATCTTGCTTATTTGCAGTTTGAAGTGGGTGTTAAGGATCATCTTCCTTCTAGAAATGCCGTTATTGCAGGATATATAAGAAATGGAATGATTGAACAGGCGAGACGGTTATTCGATGAGATGGCTGAAAGAGATGTTTCTTCATGGAGCTCTATGATTGCTGGTTACGTGCAGAGTGACCAACCTAACATCGCTTTAGAGCTCTTCCACAAAATGATAGCTTGTGGTATGCAGCCAAACCAAATAACATTGGCAAGTGTTTTCTCTGCAATTGCTTCTTTAGGCATGTTGAATGAAGGGAGATGGGCTCATGAATATGTACAAAATAACTGCATCCCTCTTAATGACAACTTAAGTGCTGCTATTATTGATATGTATGCAAAATGTGGGAGCATCAATGCTGCTTTAGAAGTTTTTTGTCAAATCCAAGGGAAGGCCTCTACTGTCTCACCTTGGAATGCAATGATATGTGGCTTGGCCATGCATGGAGATGCCAATTTATCACTTGAAATATATTCTTACTTGGAAAGGAGGCATCATATCAAGCAGAATTCAATAACATTCATTGGGGTCCTTACCGCATGCTGCCATGCTGGGTTGGTAGAACTTGGGGAGAAGTATTTCAAGCGCATGAAGAATGTATATAACATAGATCCTGGTATCAAGCATTATGGTTGTATGGTAGACCTGTTGGGACGAGCTGGTCATCTAGAAGAAGCCGAGAAAATGATTATGAGTATGCCTATGAAGGCAGATGTTGTGATCTGGGGCACATTATTGGCAGCATGTAGAACACATGGGAATGTGGATATAGGGGAAAGGGCCGCAGAGAACTTGGCAAAGCTGGAACCATGTCATGGAGGGGGTAAAGTCCTTTTGTCCAATTTATATGCAGATGCAGGGAGGTGGGAAGAAGTATTTTCTGTAAGGAGAGCAATGCAAAATCGAAGAGTGAAGAAATCTCCTGGCTACAGTGGTGTTGTATGATGCTATTTTGAATTGGGTGTGTATTCAATCGGTTCAGTCAATTCAATTAAATGCTAATAGTATCTGTAGCAGGTTGTTTCAAGATGGTTCTATCTATTAATCAATTTTTGGACTTGCTTTTATTTGTGTATTTACTCTCATTGTTTCTTCATTCCTGAATATTTCTATTGTTATTTTTACACCTTTGAACAGCTTTTCGACATTGCAACTTCCTGTAAGCTAGCTATTGGTGAAAGCCGGAATTGTTGATCTTATCAAGAGGCGCACTGATGACATGACACTAGCTATTGGTGATAGTGAGTTTTGTTTGTTATTTGCTGTGCTTGGATTTTGCTCTAGTGGTTCCATTGGTTTCTACAGTTCACATGTTTTAAGCTAGCAGTGATATTTCTCTGATAATTATGTCATGACGGGCTAATGATGTTTTAATGATCCAAATGGCAGATGTTGGTGTTGGAATATGTGGTTGGGAAGGACGGCAAGCTGTGATGGCATCAGATTTTGCTATGGGCCAGTTCCGGTTTCTGAAAAGATTACTGTTGGTTCATGGTCATTGGAATTATCAGCATCTTGGTTACGTAGTTCTTTATAACTTCTATCGCAATGCTGTTTTTGTGTTGATTCTATTCTGGTATGTACCATTTTTTGTTGTGAATCTGAGCATTTTGAATTTCCTAGGTGCATTGCTCAAAAGAAAGGGGGAAAATACTAGGCAATTCTCCCCCACAGGTGCTCATTATTCGTTTTAAGCTGAATTAACTGACCAAAATTTGATACTTGAATGTTATTTTGGTTGTTGATTAGGACTAATCCTGTTAAGTTTTTATACCGTTTTATTTGTTTTGGACTTTTAGTATGTGTTAATTTAATATCTTCATTGTATTTTGCTTCTAGATGTTGATCTCTTTGGATATTTTGGTTGCATACGTAGAATTATCTATTGAAAAAGAATGTTGAAGGCTTAATTTTGTTTGGTTAACGAAAACCGGCCAAATCAACCGATTAAGCTGTTGTTTCTTTTTCTGCAATTTGTGTAGTTAATGGATTTGGGTTTTCACAGTGAATTATTTTGTTTGTTGTAGGTACATATTATGCACAGCATCTATTGGCTCACCATTTTGCTTATAATAATTGTGGCTTTACTTTTTCGCTTTCTTTTCAAAGTTATACATGAGATTTTTTGGCCTGTATGTTTGGTTCATCGTAATCGAATAGAGCTGCAATCAATAATTCAACTGTTTGGTTAAATGGAATGAAATAGAATCTATGATAGTATTCTTATGTTTAGTTGAATGGGATTATGTCTTAATAGTAATAATAAAAAAATTAAAATGACAAGAATACCCTTAATAGAATTTTTTAGATAAATGATTATTGTTTTTCTTATTAAATTTTAATAAGATTATTATTAAAATAATTTAACCATATTTTAACATAATTATTATCAAATATAATTTAGTAAAATTTTAATATAATTATTATTATATGAATTAAAAAATCATAATATATAATACTATAAAATAATATATTATCTTTTTATTATATTTAAACTGTAATATATATTTAATGTGCTAAAATATTATTAGTGAAATAAATAATTTAATTATTCTATAATAAAAACAAAATATTAGAAGTAATAAATAATTTGATAATTATATTTTACATCTAAACATGATATTCATATATTAACAAAAAGTTACATGATTTCATTAGTTTGTTTGTTATAATCCATATATTATAAAATTTTAAAACCTCAAAAGTTATAATATTGTAATGACATTCTATCATGTCATTATACCATTTAAATATTACAAACACAAAAGTTATCAAAATATTATCAACACAACTATGATTTTTAATGGTCAGCAAGAAATTTTCTAACCCATTTCAACCGCACAACAAAAGGAAAACTAAAGAAAATAAGTATTTGCGTTGGATAATCTGAAATTTTGCTCCATTCGCGATAGCACTCATCCTCAGTTAAACTTTTTACTTCACATAATGTTAGATATAATTTCATAGCACTTTCTTAAATGGTAATTTCTGACTTTTGTTGAATTAGCACTTCAGAAGCAATACTTTTACTGATTTCAAGGCTAACGGATGTTTTCCGCCAATAAAATGGTAGCATCATTAAATGAAGTATAAGAATCATTTGCACCAGAAATTTTTTTTTTCTTCTTTGATGATGTGGAATCACCTTGGTTTCTAGTTGGTTATGATTGTGTAGCTGAAAGATCCATGTCATCCAAAGAAACATCGGCTTCGCATCTATGGAAATTATTTCTTTCTTCATGAGTATTTGTAGCAGCTACATCCTCAACATCTATTTCTTCAATAATATCAGCAATTGTTTGAGTATATTTCCCAGTGGCTCGATCTTTTGCGTAGATAGCAGTGAGTTGGTCATAATAAGGGGTAACTCTGATGTCTAAATTGAGCGGCTTCTTTATGACTCTATAAAAATGGAAAATTCATATTAGATATAAGTTTGGTCAAAATAAGATAATAAAGACTTGAAATAATTCTTACATTTATATATGAGTTTCACAACGCATCTTCAGCAACAACTTGTCTATGCTCATCCTAACTAAAGCTGCTATTGTTTTTTCCACTAAGCATGTCATAAACGATTGACCAATCCCTTTTCAATGTCCTAATCCTCGATTCAAGATTAAGTTTAGGCTTCAACATGGCATTGGGTAAAACTTTTTCTAACATTTTTTTCAATTCATTTAAATAGCCGGCTTTAAATCCCGTATCTGCATTAAAGGTTCCAACATTGTGCAAGTCGACCATACAAGCAACTAACGCAGCATCTTCTTCTGGAACCCATTTCCTTTTGATTCCTCGAGAATTTTGAGAAGAAAAACTTGATTGTGAAAAACCTGACATAACTATCTTAAGAAAAAACGCAAATTAAAATTAAGTTCAATATTATGCATCAAAAGGTTAACACTTTATAAAATTATAACACATTGATGAATTAAAAGAAAATAAATTATCATTCAATAAGTCTAGTACAATAAAAAAAATAATTCAAACATCAACAAAGTTTCATAAATTAGATACATGAAATAACATAAACAACTTAAGGTTTACTATTGTTACCTTAAACCTAACTAATTTGTAGATGCTTGCCATTCATCGAACATTTGGTTGGCTAGTTCCATCCTCCAAGTAGCCCATGCATACGATGGATGAATATTTACGATATTCGGTTCATCGTCATCTATCACATTACTAGGTAATACTTTTCCCAATTCCGCTTCAATAGGATCAAGACTCATATAGGTTCGAATAATATTATGGAGCAAACAACATACAATAATAATTCTATTCTGCACCCTCACAGGATAAAATGATGGACTTCTAAGTATTCCCCATCTAAGTTTTATAACCCAAAACATCTTTCAATAACATTACGCGCTGAAGCATGTTTCATATTGAAAAATTCTTCCGGAGTACTTTGCTGGTAACCTTGACGCCACTTATTCAAATGATATCTTTGTCCTCTAAAAGGCGCAAGAAATCACTCACAATTTGTGTATCTAACATCAACTAGATAATAACAACTTATAAAAAGAAACTATTTATCTTAGTTAATTTCCCAACAAAGTATGATCTTAAAAATTAATTCAAATTCCTCTAATTTTGCATTTTACCATAAGGAACTTTTAGTCCATGTCTCCTACTAATGGGATCTCGAAGAACTCGTCCATCAGCAACAAAACCTTCCCAACCAGGAAGAATATAAACAAATTGCATACCAGGTGTACAAACACCTACCATATTTGTTGCTATGTCACATTTTCATGTTCGATATCTAGGTTTATCAACTGTTAGAACCCTAATCTTGATGTAGGTTCCATCTAAAGCACCTAAGCAATACCTTGAACCATTTCCACCTTGAGTCTGTAGAATTAGCTGTAATTGGCTCTGGCTTTTTAAATAACACATCTTCTAAGCGTATGATAGCATTTAAAACATTGTGAAATGATCTGCTAACGGTTTTCCCGGACCTATTAAAGTGATGCTTGATAACTTGATTTTTAAGGTGATGAGAAATGATATGTAAAAACATTGCCATTTGCTCATCAACAAGCATGTTCCTTGACGACTTCAATCCCCCTAAAGTTTGTAACATCTCACATAATTTAAAAAAGGTAATTCTATTTATCCTAACTTGTTCAATACAGGTCTCGTCACTAACATATACAAGTCTTTTCACAATCTCGTTTTGCATAAAAATCTAAAATATAGGATCTAATCCTTGGTCTATAAGTATGTAGGCTATGGATGGCACCCAATGCAACTAAGAACCAACTCGCAACTGTACACATTTGCAACCATATTGTAATAGCAAGACTAATTCTTTTACGCCTCTCACTTTGTACTATTAAAGGCAGACGAGCCATTACTACAAGATATTAAAGTGTTACAATCTTCAAATCGTAGTAAAAGGGTCACATTTCTCCAATACTAATTTCAATAACAGTAAAACAAAATCAAAAAATTTAATTGCCAAAGAACTTACAGTGATTCAGTGAATACAAGTTGCTCAACTCTGGGAGGAGGAAGCAATCAAACAAGCCAAATAAAAAGAGGAAGTAATAACAAACTGTCAAAGAAAAATGAACAATACATATTAAGAATCTTTACAAAGCACAAAATAGAAATTACAACTAAATATAACGCTCTATTTAGAATCTTTAAAAAAATACATATTAAGAAAAATGAACAATACATATTAAGAATTGTTAAAAAATTACAAAATAAATTCACTACTTTATCCTACAATGCGCTTGTTTTATGTTTTATCCTACAAAAAAATATCCGTTTTTTAAAACTTCCTATTTTATGACTCATTTTATAAGATTGAATTAGTTACTTTTTGGTGCAAAACATTTGAATGGTTGATGAAGTAAGTTGAAGTAAATTTATAGAGAAAATTAATAAATAGGATAAGTCCATTTAAAATTATATTTGCTTATGTACAAGTTTATACAAATAATTTATCAAGCATTTAGTAGTGTATAATAATATCATTTTCAAAGTTGCAAAGTTTGTTGCAGCTGAAATTCAATCTCATTTACAAAGAATTTCATGTTTATTTATACAAATACAATTATCCAAATAAATTTGGATACTTACATTTTTAACAATAGATAAAATTATTCAAATAATTTTTTTAACAATAGATAAAATTATTCAAATAAGTTTAAGAAGCACAACTTTTAATAACTAAGAAACATAACTCAATACTTATAATCCTTCACTTATAATTATTAAATCACTTATAACATTTTACATAAAATCACTTATAACATTTTACATATAGTCATTGAAACGTTAAAAATATTTTGAAAATGTTTTCGAATAATGAAATACAGTAAATGCTATGGCAAAAATTAAGTGAAGAGAAGATGAGAATGGATAAACTGGTGACTTATGGGCTAGCCATGATAATTGAGGAGTGTTGAGTTTCTTAAAGTGAGAGATTCCATATATTTGAGATTTATAAGCAATATTCTCTATGTATATTTATGAAATTAAAATTTTATAATAATGATATAAGTAATAAGATAAAGTACATGAGTATGTAAACTTTTGAATCATGAAATAAGATCATTATTTTTAGATATTTTATAAATAATATTCCATAACAAAGATATGATATAATAAAGTATTAATAAATAAATATATATATATATGTGTGTGAAACAATTATATATATATATATATAAAACTCAATACACAATTTTTTATAAAATACATTTTAATAAATTTATAATCTTTTGTTTTGTATTTAAATAAGCTTTTCATTACTTACATCTATCTCATCATCTTGATGAAATATCTTAGGGATTCTCATTACTTACATCAATCCTCATAAATGGTAAAACAGATCTTTTATATAATGCCAAAGATCTTGCTTATCAATTTTCTTTCAAACTATCTTTGCTAGCAATATTTTTTTATAGTTTATATTTAAAAAGTTGCATTATTCCTCCCAATAATTATGCAAATAACAGGTTTATGCAAAACAATACCCAAGTCCTGCTATTGAATTATTTTATTGAATTATTTTATCTATCAGATAAGCAATTGTTCTGATTGGGCAATTCATTTCTGGTCAGTGACACCTTCAAAGCCAAAAATCTAACCAGTTGTAATTGTACGAAACCTCTCTTGCCCAGCAGTATTTGCAACTTGATCCTTTTTCAATCAAGCTCTACGGTCCTTATCTTGAAGTCAATTCTGCCAGAGAAAACACAACCTTATTAAACCACATGCCCCTTGTTGAAATAATAATATACCACTGCACATTTAACACATAATGGTTCCAGCTAAAAAATCCAAATTAAAATAAACTTAACAAAAAACCAAAGGCAAAATTAACACTACAACAGGGCCAAACAAACACTTTCACTTTAGAAAAACTCTTCCGACAAAACTGCAGCTGACAGTAAAATAATTCCAGGGATAAGAATGCTACACTCAAACAATGAACCTAATCCAATTTTTTGCTCATTTCCAATACATCTAGATAATCCCCGAAAGGACATAGTACAATCTCACATACATATATGTATATATATATCAAAATGTATATAACACTGACAAGTGTTATTACATGCATCATATATTCACTCTTCTTTTTTTGGATGGGTTTGAGGGTTGATTGCTTGGTTTCTCTTAGTCTTACCCCATGGCTTAAAGTCAATAGTTTTGCTCCTCAGTTCTGCACCAGAATTAATTGGCTTATTGTCAGAGCTAAATGCTGCACTCGAAGAGCTTGAAAGCAAAGTCAATCCACTTTTAAGAAAGGTGTTCTTCTTCTCTTTTTTTTTTTTTTTTTTTTTTTTTTTTTGAATAGAAGGGTAATACTATACTTGATCTGCCAATTGATTTGGCAGCATATATGCATGTTGGGTCCATCTAGGTCCTTTGGGAATCTTCAAGTGTGTGGTTTGAGATGATTACATGTTTTTTTGATTGGGAAAAAAAAGAAGGAAAAACACTAGTACAGAAGCAAGTCAGCAACAACTAACACGCTTAAGAAATAAACAAAGGTCTTACAGAAATGTTTAACAGATTGTGCTAACAAGTGCCCTACTGACATTCATACAATGCATTGGAAATGATAAGTTATCAACTACTACATTCAATACAATGTTATGACCATAAATAGAATATTGACTAAGTTTAAAGAGTTTCTTAAGGGGACTCGTTGGCAAACCCGTCTTTAATATCTAATTCACTCTAATCTAACAAAAAATCAGCAGTAATAGAGTTTAGATTGTCCCTTTGTACAATTATTAGGTCCATCCTTCAAAGCTAAAGAGAATACATACACATACACACACACAAAAAGAAAAAGAAAAACTGTTTGACATGGCAAATCCAGCAAAACTAGAAACACAGCCATATAAAGAAAAACAAATGAAGTTTTATTGCCATTGAAAGAGATGGAGCTGATATTATATGCTAATTATTATTCCAAGATCAAGGAACTCAAAGCCATTTCTCAGATATAAGTTACTTAGCTAAACGCCTAAAAACAATTCAATTGATGAAAAAAATAAACATAGACAAAAGAGAAGAAAAGGAACAGGAACTCAAACAGATCACCAACTATAAACTGTAATTAAATAGAATACCTAATTGAAAAATCCTTCGTTATCTTCAAAGTCAAAATCTGATTTTCGCATCAGATGAACTGAAAGCCTAGCGAAAATTTCTCAATCAAAAAAATCACTTGGCAGTTTCGATTATTTCTCTTCTCAAGTTTCCACCTCATACGATTCTTAATTGAAAAAGAGGTTGGAAGGAAATGGGAGAAAGCTCCAGACGTGAGAAAGAAACGGAAGGGTAAAGTTGAAACTTAACCTAATTTTTCACGCTGAATAGGTATTCCGTGGGGAGAGTGGCGAATTGTAAACGGCAGTTCTAGGTTAGCATTACAGAGTTCAGCTGTAATTGGAATAGCAGTGTAATAGCCTATTACAGCCAGCCAAACAATGGCTTAGGTATGGGCCCACAGAATTCAGCTGTAATGGCTTGGCATTACAGCCAACCAAACATGCCCTAAGAGAAGTTAGCATGTACTGATGTACATTACACCCTGTTTTGAAATGGTTACTCAAGTCAATCATTCATATATGGCTGTCCTGTGGCATGCAATTGTAAGTTACGGGAAGTGGATATTCCAATCTTTTTTGTGTTACAAGTTTCATACACCTGTTACTAATGAAATTAGTCAGCATTAATAATGGATGCCTCCGAATGTTTTCCCACAATTCCCAACTTAATAATGAAAAGGACAAATTGTGATGATCCACTTACTAATAACAATCATAAAGAATCTTTCTCGGTTGTGACATTATTTAGAGATCTTTTAAGTAAAGAAGGTTCAATGGAATATTTTGTAGCTAATTTGGATGTTTGGAAATATTCTTTTTATTACCATAGTTTGATTAGCATGGTTGGGAAAAGATTAAACTACAGATCCATGCATTCCAATAAAAAATTAAGGCAAGTGGTAATGTTGTACTCTTTCAATGCCTTGAATTGAGTAAATACAATTCCTTTCAAATATTTGACCTACTGTACTCGCCATCAAGTATAACTTAATATATAGTAGTCATTGGGACCATTATAAGCTTTTTGAAAATACATTAATACAGCAGTATACCGGTACTATATGTAATCTTATTGATGTTAAGGGTTCAGGGTTGGTTGATACAAGGGAAGTGGCCTGGTGCTTTATGTCTAATGAACAAGGAAAAACAAAATGGTGGACATTTGCCTCCAACAATAATTTGAGGAAAAATACAAAAGAATGCCATGTATTTAAAGTTTACAGTCAAGAACTTGAATACTTAAATAGTTCATAGGGATCTTATGAAAATAAATGAAGTATAGCATGTTTTAATTGGAAGATATAGAAGTTGTGATACAATTTGCAACCATCAGATTTCATTTCAAAAGGAACAAATTATTAAATGTAACAAAAAAATCCATGAATGTGTCCAACCAAATTGTTATGTATACGATAGCAGCAACAGTAGCATATAAACATTATTTCCATGGAACACAAAATGTCTGATCGTTGCAACGCCAAACTGTTGGTCTCTTTGAAAAAAGAGAAACAAAGGAATCAATCTACTCCCCCATTGCAACAAAAGGGGTTCCCCTGGTGCACATGATGCATAATATATCCATAATTAGTACTCAAAATCTTTTAACTTTCTATTGCTTTATCCTCATCCACACAGCTAAAATATAATCCAAGTAGAGCTTTTCACTGAATGTGGTCAGCTATTGGAAATGCAACATAAATTTCTTAATATGTAGTGCATTTAGACTGCATTCGTATGTTAACTGCAGTAGTTGCATCTCAAGCCTAGAGTTCCGAATGTCTTGGGGCATAATTCCAGCATTTAAGGTGGGGTTAGAGATCTTATGTTTGAACTTAACGCTCTATCTTGAACCCAAGAAAAAAAGTCTTAGTTTAATTGTGTCAAAGAACGACTCTCACACAACACATGTCAGCCTAGACATATCATGCAAAACTTGGATTTCATTTGAAAAAGACAAGTAGATAGAAGCAAAAAGTGCCTGAATCATGTGATGGCCTGATGGTCAAGAGTGTTTATCGCCCCAGGTACGGCCTGGGTTCAAGTCGCGCTAGTCGCATTGGTTGTTCGGGCTTTGCCCTATTATTGTAATTCACCAAAAAAATAGTGCCCAAATCACATAAAATATAGTCAGCTTTCTTTATAATAATCACATTTAAATAAAATTAGTTATATTTCCAAGAGAAATAAATATAAGAAATTTTAGTTAAGATATTATTTTAATAAAATTTAAATTTTATATAAAAATATATTAATCATATTTTATTAAATAAAATAACCTTTAATAAATAGAATTACATTTGTAAATTTTATTAAAGATATGATCAAAATCTCACTAATTAATATTATTATTAGTATATTATAGATTTTTATTTTGAATTTTTTTTTAAAAATATCAATAATGATCTAAACCTCAAATACTGTTAAGTGTTAACAACCACCTCACTATAACATTTAAAATTTTGACAGACAAACAAACAGGACTATTATAGAGAGGGCTGACCCTAATTCTTCCTTTCTTGCTCCTCTAAATAAAATAAAAGGTAATACTGAAGTAAAAATTAAAACTCCATGCTCCCTTGCATAGATCAGAGAAAAAATGTTATACTAAGATCAATTTATTGACAATGATTCTTACCAGCCACCATGCCTAGAGAAGTAATCATTATCCAATGAAATAGCAAGAGCAACAGCAATCGCTCGCTCTGATAAAGTCAGTGGACGGCTTACATCCAACTCTTGGATCTGCAACAGAACCAATAAATTTGTGAACAAGAGAAGACTTAAACACTTCCAATCTCTAATGCAGAAATTACCATGCTAGCGGGACCAGTCTTCAAGACGGGATCAGCCTTCCCAAAGCGGATGACATACTGTCCAGCATCTGTAAATATCTGCATGCAAATCATTTTGCCTATTAGATACCCATAACAAAAAGCTAAGAAATTTAATTCTTGTAATAAAACGGATTCAGCAAAAAAAACCAACAATCTGGTAAGTTAGCATCAACCTTTTTATACAATATCAAATATCATGTGTCTGAATAATGCAACTAGATTAGAAGTGATAGTATAGAAATGAACCCAACCCAGGCGAAATAAACAACAAAGAGCCATGCTCCAATAGCCTTAATTTCTCAAAAAGTAGCACCAATTGATACGTCAAGATTTTTCGGTTCCAATCTAACATTTTTAGTCTCTGCTTGCTTAGAGAGTAGGGAAGGCAATCTCATAAAAATCACTAAGGTTTAGTTCTAAAGTTTGTCTAAATAGATAGGTCAGGAGAGGGAAAATAACAGTAGACAAAACGCAAGAGCTTAGAGGAAATACCAATTCTGAGTAGAATTATGACAAAATACACTACAGCAAAAATTCAAAGTTAGCTGAAACAGATAATTGCACTCCCACATTGTCATACAAATGGTATGAAGGAAGTCAAAAATGAATCCAATGGATTATGATGATTGAAGTTTTTCCACTGCCAAGGTTACTGCTGCATGGAGCAGAGATTCTCTATGCATTGCCTTTCTTCCAGCTACACTAAGTCCTAGAGTCATAGGCTCATTAAATAGTTGCAATCAGTGTGCTTCAAGGAAACAATATATGAAGATCTCAATTTTCACATCTAACATCTTTTACTATTTGTCGTTTTTGGTGAAAGAAAAGATGATAGAATTTATCAGGATGGAGAAAAAAAAAAGATACAAGAATGAAAAACAAAAGTTCCAATGAAAAAGGGTAATAGATATATGGTAAAATGGTAAAATGAGATTTTCATAATTTTTTGCTATGTTAAGCACTTTTGAAAAGATAAGACTATTGAGTCATCTTGGATTAACAACTCAATATTGAAAATCAAAAAAGAAAGCACAGATTTAGAAACGGGGAGGAAAAGAGGGTAGCATAAATCATTGACCATTGCTTTCAAGAAAACTAACCCTTATTCCCAAGAAATGCACAATGAGATCATCCTTTTCATATGCATAAAAAAATGTTTGTCAATGCCGACTATCAGTTTTCACCAACAATTTACCTTTTACAGAAATGAATATATAGAACACACTTTACATTTAGAAAATGGGGACTGCAAAATGTATGAATCAACAGCATCCAAGCTAGTTAGGAGAATTAGGACAACTCACAACCTCCCTGTTCTCTCCATTCCAAAACATTGTAAACCAGATTTCTACAATGATCAATCCACATCTTTCTTCTTCTCAGTTGACTCTTTTGCTCACTTTGACACATCAAATAACACATTTCAACTTTTTGGACATCCACTAGCATCTTTCTTACGGTATGAGAAAAGATCTTAGAAGAGAAAGTCCTAAAGCAAACATGGAGCTCTACCAACTCCTCCAATCTCAAAATACTACATTTTGCTCCTAATAAGAGCTTTTGCTTATTTCAATATCTGATTACTAAGGGAACTATCTTGAGAGGTAGTACTTCGGTCTTTCTTATTTAGTATGCTAAAGTTACAAAGCATGTGCCATTATAAATTCAGAGACTATGACATTTTATGCCAGTCCCAGCAACTCAAAGAACTCAAATCAGGCCAGAAACTTAAATGGAACAGAGGATTAATCTTTTAACCCGCCTTTTTTTCCCTCTTGCGGATGAACCAGCAATGTCCTGTTGGTAAATCTCAAAAATTGAAGGAAATTAAGTTTACTGAAAGACTAAAACCTCTGCTCTGGCGAGTCAATAAAATTTCACCATATTAATGTATAAGAAAATATTTATCATGGAAAACTATGAAAAAAAACTAGAGCCCATGAATCAAGTGAGGATTAAAATATGATATTTTTTAAAGGAGAAAACCTCAAAGCCAAAACCCCTCCAATCACGATCTATTTCTGCCAAAACTTGCCCATCAATGTCCTCCAAAGTAAAAGTCCAATTCCATAAGCCAGGATTTTTTACGACAGCAAATTGCTTATTCCTACGAAGAAAAGACAACCTCATTTGAATACTAGATTTGAATGTAAAATAAAATTAAAAAAACAAATTGCTCACCATCCTTGATTAGACTCTAAACAAGCAGTCTTGCAGGCATATGGAATTCTTAAAGTAATAGTAGTTCCATAATTCTGATAGATGCATAAAAGTGAGGAAAGAATATAAAAGGGGAAGGGGTGTTGGAAAACAGATTCTATTGTAATTGTATGAAGACAGTTAAAAGAAATCTAAGGGCATACACACATCCATACTGTAATACAGAACTTTGTGCTTTTTGCAAAACCATTGAAACATTGGGAAAAAAAAACAAAGAATTGGAGTAAGAAAGGAAATTAAAAGAAAGAAAAAGATAAAGAATGAGGAAAAAGTAATGACTATAATCCAACCACCAAATATTTCAGTAAACTAATACCAAATTATACCACAAACTTCATATAATGTTTGCCAGAATTGACTATAAGCATAAAAAATTTGAACTAAAACAATCTAAAGCTGGTAAACAAATTAACATATATTTATAGCATTTAACAACTACTGAATATAATATTGGAAATGGCTTGTTAAGATTACCCCAAGTACAAATCATACACCCTCCTCCAAAGATGCCACCTTCTGTGAACCACACCAATTTCCTAGGAAGGAATGACATTTTAAATCCTTGAAACTAGACGTTCTGTGCTAGATTCATACATACAAGAACAAATGTCAATATTGAAAATTTGCATACCTTACCGTCAATTTCTACATAAATTGAGCTGGTTATCCACCAAAAAGGCCTACGAACCTGAGGGTGGTAAAACAAAGTCTTAAAGCTAAAATGATGATATATTTAATAGTTGTTGGCCTTAAAACTTGTTACATTAGCTCAAGCAAATGCACATAATCTGCTTACCCTAAACAGCTCATTACCCATTGCATCAGTAATGTGAGCAACGAAAGGGCGCCTTAAGCGAAGCAACTGCACAAACACATAGAAGTCAAAGGTATGCAAAACATACCATTAAGAAAAGAATAGCAACCATGCGGTTGAAGCAATTCAGTGAAGCACAACTATAAACAATTTTTATAACAAAAACCAGTAGAGGATCAGAACCCTAATTAATCAGTACTCAAAGGAGAAGTTATTGAAGCTAAACATGTGGCTAAGGTACAAGCAAACAAATAAACATAATGGTGATTCAAAAGAGTCCAAGTGAATGTAGACATATCTACAAGTTATCTAGACTTGTATCCACCTCTCAATGAGAAACCCTTAATTACATCTGTTTGTAAAGTAGTCAGTGTGTCAGATGTTACTTCATTGCTTACAGTTAGAGTTCCTAAAATGGACAAAGTTAAGTAATGCTCAACATTTTTGGATTAGGCAGTGCCTTCTACACCGCATGACTGGTGATAGAAGCTAAAATATAAGAATACAACTGGCTCTCTTTGCTCAATCTATTTATCTGACATAAAGAAACTTAGAAGCCATAGTCCACATGATATAATTGCAAGATAAACCAAAAGGCAAAAGTTGCAAGTTATTTTATCAACAATGATATATGTAGATGACAATTAAATTAGTAAAACATACTCCCTTGATGTCACTTTGAAGAAGAATAAAAAGATAAAATAAAGCATAGTCTTGCAGGGCTTTGGTCCAAGTTGGCAAGCTCAAAGTACTCAAGTGTACCAAAAAAAACTCACAATATCAAGCTTAGATTGTTAAAAACAAAAACCTTATAGCTTAGCCAAAAAGGGCATATAACTCAATTATTTGTGATAGAAATAGACTTTTTCTATTATATTCTTTCACAAGAAATTACACTAACATTTATACATATGGTGAGCCTAACTTTAGGAAACTCTAAACTAGGAAACAACTGATTCTAGGGATGCTGTCCCTTAAAACACAGCCTTAAAGTTAGGGGTATAAAATATCTACAGGATTATATAAAATATCTACTGATTCTCTTGAATATTCCTAACTAGGAAACTGTGAATCGACACTCCCCTCAAGTCGGGAAGTGGATATCATCCATTCTCGACTTGCTTACTAATTCTCAAAGGTCTTCCCAGATAATCCTTTGGTTAAGATATCCGCCATTGACCATCGGTGGACACATATGGAGTGCAAATTAGGCCATTGTCAAAGTTTCTCCTTGATGAAATGTCATCAACCTCAATGTGTTTTGTACGATCATGTTGCCTTTGGATTATGTGCAATATTGATAGCGAACTTATTATCACAATACGACTTCATTGGACCTTCCCACTTGATCTTCAAATCCTCCAAAATAATTTTCAGCCATAGTAATTCACAAATTCCAAGAGCCATCGCTCTAAATTCGCTTCGCACTAGATCTAGCCACAACATTACATTTTTTACTTCTCCAAGTTACAAGGTTGCCTCCCGAAATGTGCAATAGCAGAGGTTGATCTTCTATCAACCATAGATCCCATGCATAATCTGCATCAAGATAGGCTTCAAGGTTAAATTCCCCTTTCTTAAATAGGATTCCTTTGCAGGAGTGCCTTTTAAATCTTGTAGAATCTGTAGACACTCTAAGATGTGATTCTTTAGGATTGTGCATGAACCGACTTACAACACCAACCTGCATAGGCAATATCCGGTCTAGTATGTGACAAGTAAATGAGCTTCCCTACGAGTCTTTGATAAGAACCTTTATCAACTCATGCATCTTCTAGTGCATCTCCAAGTTTGTGGTTCACTTCATAGGTGTCTATGCTGGTTTGCATCCCAACTTGCCCGTCTCTCAACAAATCAATTATGTATTTTTCTTTGAGATATAAAGATTCCTTCCCGAGAGTGTGCCACTTCAATACCAAGGAAATATTTTAGTTTACCAAGCTCTTTGACCTCAAATTCTTTTACTAGGCATTTCTTCAAGTTTTCCATTTCTTCTAAATCATCACCGTCACTATAATGTCATCTACATAGACTAACAAAGCGGTCATTCCCCGAAGATAAGTGCCTTACAAGCAGTGTGATCTCCTTGACTCTTTATACCCCACTTAAGCATCACTTTGGTAAACCTTCCAAACCGGGCTCTCGGGAATTTGTTTTAGTCCGTCTGAGCCTTTTTAGTTTGCAAACCGCACATCTCAGATCTCGAACCAAAACCTGGTGGAACATCCATATAGACTTCCTCCTCAAGATCACCATGTAAGAAAGCATTCTTGATGTCAAACTGTTGTAGTTTCCAGCCTCTGTTCGCAGCAAGTGACAACAACACTCTCACAGTGTTCATCTTTGCAACCGGGGCAAATGTCTCAAGGTAATCTATTCCATACTTTTGAGTGTACCCTTTAGCAACTAATCTTGCTTTGTACCTCTCCAAAGAGCCATCTGAATTGTATTTTACTGTATACACCCAGCGACAACCAACTGTTTTCTTTCCTTTCGGTAATTCTACCAAATCCCATGTCTTATTTTTTTCAAGTGCTTCCATTTCGACATTCATGGCATTTTTCCAATTCTCATTATTTAATGCCTCAGATACAGTTTTGGGAATGGAGATTGAATTTAGGCTAGTAAGGAAGGTTTTGTGGTTATGGGACAAATTTTTGTAGGACATGAATGAGTACAAGGGATGTTTTGTACAGGCCCTAGTTCCTTTTCTAATAGCAATAGGAAACTCATAGTCTCTCCGATCCGAATTTTCAGTAGTATTCAAAGTAGGTTCGATGAGTTACCTCGGGTTGTAGAGCGATGGGTTGTTTATCCAAAGAAGATGATTGAACTTGCAGGTGCCTTCTTCCTTGAGTAAACTAGTAAGGGCGAGTAGTGTCTGAATTCCTTTTGGTGACTTAGGTGTAGTAAGCTCAATTTCAGGTTGCATAGGGTCAAGGTGAGCAGCTGGTTGGCGGTAAGAAATTTGAGTGTTTGGTCGCTTAATAGGAGTTGGAAAATGAAGTTAGGCGAGATGGATGAAGTGGAAAATCAAGAAGAAAAACTCTCTACCCTTATCTTACGTGAATAAGTTCTCCCCACGAAGATAAGGACGAGTAAAAAGTGTTCTTCTTACGCAAAAGTGACATCAATTTGAAACAAAATATTTTTTGTGGTGGATTGTAGCATTTGTACCCTTTTGTGTAGAGGAATAACCAAGAAAGACACATTTGACAGCTCGTGGATCGAGTTTTCCCCTATTTTGAGAATGGACATGGACAAAGGCAACACACCCAAATATTTTAGGAGGAAGATTTGAGGTATGGAAATCAAGAAAAAATTTCGATAGAGCTTGTATAGGACTTTGCGAGTCAAGGACCTTTGTAGGCAACCTATTTATCAAATAAGTAGCAGTTAAAACAGCCTCCCCCCAGTATTGTTTAGGAACATTGCTTTGAAACAATAGAGCTCTAGTAATAGCTAAAAGATGACCATTCTTTCTCTCGGCGACACCATTTTGTTAGGGTGTGTGAACACAAGAGGACTCATGGAGAATGCCTTTTTCTTGAAAATATGAGGAGAGAAAGTGATTGAAATAGTCTTTAGCATTGTCCATCCTAAACCGTTTTATTGCATTCCAAATTGTGTTTTGATCGAGTTGTAAAGGTTTGAAAAAGAGACTTGACATCGATTTTTGTTTTAATAGAAATATCCAAGACACACTGGTACAATCATCAATAAAGGAAGCGAACCACCGAGCCCCGGAGATGTTTGAAATGTTTGATGGTCCCCAAATATCACTATGAATAAGAGTAAAAGGAGCGGATGTTCTTTTATTGCTTCTTGGAAAGGAGGTACGTTTATGTTTGGCAAGTTCACAAACATCACAATGGAAATTATCAACATTTATTCCTAGGAACAAGGAGGAAACATAAATTTAAGGGTTTGAAACGCAGGATGACCGAGGCGGAGGTGATGGAGCCAAATTAGGTCTTTATTAGCTTGAACAGACTTGGATAGGAAAGATAATGTTGAGGAATTGAGCACTAACTTCTCCACTAGATTCTTCAAGATAGTATAGACCATTTGCTTCCTTAGCATGTCCAATCATCCTCTTCGATGATACATTCTGGAAAAACATTGTTTGGGATAAAAACCACACTACAATTAGAATCCTGGTAAGTTTTTGGATGGAGAGAAGATTGGGAAATAATTTAGGAACATGAAGGACATTTTTAAGGGTAAGGGTCTTATTTATAACAATATCACCTCGACCACCATTGTTAGCATAGAACCATCACCATCTGTAATCTTTCTATTACTAGGACAAGGGTATATGAAACAAATTTGTGGGAGGAATGGGTCATATGGTGCAGTAGCTCTTGAGTCAATGACCCAAGACACATTGGTGACTATGTCCGAGACATTAGAATTTTGAGAAGAGGAAATACCGAAAGTGCCAAACGCAAGTACACATGGAAGAAGATTTTTCCAATGTTCCCAAAGCGTCTTTTAACTTCTCAATTTCGTCTTTATTAAAAACACGAATTTTGTTCTTCATCCATCTGTCGTGCTATATTTGCTCGCCTTGTTCCTTTGGGTGTCCGCCGTTGTTGTCGAAAAATTCCTTTTATTGTCTGTGGCTTCCCATGAAGCTTCCAAAGACTGTTCTTTTGAACAAAAGAAGCGAGCTTAAGGGTTGTGTGGAAGGAAAAGATTACGGAAAAAAAAATCCAAATCGATCTAATCGATACCATGATAGAAATAGACTTTTCTATTATATTCTTTCACAAGAAATTACACTAACATTTATACATATGGTGAGCCTAACTTTAGGAAACTCTAAACTAGGAAACAAGCGATTCTAGGGATCTTGTCCCTTAAAACACGACCTTAAAGTTAGGGGTATAAAATATCTACAGGATTATATAAAATATCTACAGATTCTCTGAATATTCCTAACTAGGAAACTGTAATCTGACAATTTGTAAAACGCTTAACCTTATTAAAAAGTTAACAAGTTGAAATAGAAAGCTAGTCCAATAAAAGCACATATATGAAGCCCAATCTCGTCTAGCAATGCATTTCTTTCCTAAGGTCAAGCTAAGACACATGATTGAATGCAACAGACAAAAACCTAGACCTAAAAACCCTATAGTCCTCAAACCAAATTGCATCCATGGTTCTCACCAATTGTTTCTCTTCAAATGTCATCCCATCTACAATTGCAATAACCAAGTCTAGCTTTTTTCTATGTGCCATCTCTTTCCCTATCTCTTTCTCTTATCTGTTCCTTAGCTTGAGACTGGTAGCTGCCATAGATTTGCTTTCAACAAGAGTTATTTGGCAGTAACCTTTTGTTGTTTTAAGCTTAAGCCTTTGCTTGATTGGGAGGGTAAAAAGGTTCATGTAAATATTTCAATCCAACAACTAAGATACAATGTAATATGATGATTATGAAATATAAACATTAGATTAGAAATAAGGTATATACTTTACCATTTGCATTTCACAATCCTTTACACATTCCTTTGTGCATTTGATCAACCAAATACACAGCTAACTATTTCATGCTAACCAAGATCACAAAGCAAACAAGACTTTCCAGTGCTATGAAGTTTTTGAGGTGTGAATTTGTTCAAAATTGGTAAGTGGCTTTAGCCACTAAACTGGTATGTGAGCATTATCATTCTCATTTAAAGTGGTTGGCTTTTGCACTTCAAACAAATAGCATTAGTGCTCAATATTGACGCACCTTTGCCACCATCTCAAGTGCATACAAGTCCCATTTCATGCTATTTTGGGATCTTAATTTAAATAAAGCTTTTTCTTCAAGCAATTAACATAATCCAGAAAACAAGAGGGTAGAAGTAATAACAAGACAATCAGACAACGGAGATTACCATTCATATCTGACCAAAGAATTTGACGATTGGAAAAAAAGATCACAGAATCAGTCTTAATTGCTTCAAAAGAAAGGGTAACTGGAGGAAGTTGTGACTCATCATGAATGAAATGAACTTAAAGGCACTGTGAACAGAGTTATACAAACAATTGCAGAAGAGGACAATGAATCAATACAATGGAAGCTTGATCTATAAACAACACGAAAGAGAATAGTCTAAGCTTGCAAATTGTTTCCAGCAAACTTGATTAAAATTTAAAAATGCAACGAAGTAATTATAAAGTTAAAAAACAGATAAACCCTTGTTCAATATTTTCATAGTAAAAAAAAAAACTATCATCAAAAATGAAGATACATTGAGTTTAATAGCTCACCTGTCTAGCAATGACGTTACTCTGCTCACGAATAAAACCAACAGGCTACAAAAATAAAGCTTACAATTAGGTATTTCAGAAGGATTTAAGGTGCACAATTCTTTTCTTTTCTTTTCTTTTTTTTCAATTTATTTCCATTTTGATACAAACTTAATTTCTTTAGGGAAAAAATGGAAGAAAAGAATCTTAGAATCACACTTACTGACTTTGGGTAGCAAACATCCACTATTGCATATCGGTTCTCCTGTATTTTGACAAATATGATTAGAGAACAAATAAGAGAGTAAAAAGCAAAAGTAAGAACCAAAAAGAATATGAATATGAAAGAAAAAGAATATCTCAATTGAAATTCTACCTGATATGAAGTTCTCAATTGAAAGTTTTAGAGCAATAAATCGTCAAAGGAAAGAGTGAAAATGCAGGATCGAATTGGGAATCTATGGCATTAAATGCCACTTAAAAGCAATTATTATATAAGGATGGAGTGGTTTATGGTAAGAGAACCAATCTGGCCAAGAATATGAAATCAAGAAATTCAAGCACCAAGTGCAAACAATTTAAAATTTGATAAGTGAAAACACATGTCTTGACGATGTCCGACCGTATCTTTATTTTAGTATATTTTTCTAATGTCCTAACATCTTCGGTACGTATTCCGACAGGTCAACAGCGTATCAATGTCAAACATCAACACAACACCCAAACAACAGACTTTCCGACGTGTCCATGCTTCATAGCAACTAATGTCAGGAATTAACCTTAGCTAATTTTTAGGGATTTGATAGGTTATTATGTTTATTTTCTTTTTGTAAATCAATCTAACATGTATAACTAGGTTGTTTCCAAAAGGAACGAAATATAGAGTTTTTCTCTCCATTTGCGTTTTACTATTGTTTTAATCACCAAAATATGATCCTTGGAGGATTCTAATATTGTTTGTTAGCAAAAGATTATGTTTCTATTGCATGTATCTAATAAATACTACATCTATCCTTGGTTGAGCACGTAAACGACTCCCTTCAAAACAAATTTACTTCATCACTACTGCCAAGGAAATATGCAATAAAACATGTAGTTCAAGATCGTTGTTACCTTCTCAAAAGTTTTGAAATTCTAGTCAAGTTTCAACTAACAAAGAGAAATAGCACAATAAGAAAACCAAGTAAATAGAAGAATTCTTATTTATATCTTTTATAACTAAATTTGTTAAAAGTTACATAATCTATTGTAATTTTGAGTAATTAGGGTGCTATAGAGTCCTATCAAGGATTTTGCATTTAAATACAATATTGATTTTAGAATATAGCCTACAATTGTTTATGATACATTAGCATCTAGGAGCTTTTGCATTGTAGGATAAAGATTTCTAATTTTATTAAATATTATCTCTTCTCTTCATCCTATCCCAATCTTCTGCAACTAATTTCAGCTAACTGCTCTTATTATATTCTAGTTTTCTTTTTTCCCTTTTTAATCAATAGTTTCTCCCTCTTCCCTCCTTTTGAATCAATTATACTGGAATATCCAAAAGAATTAATTCATGCAGCATTTAGAACTAGAAAGTACAAACTATGTTTGTATGAAATATGGCTTTTAAACTACAACAAGATTATATAAAAGATCACCAAAGAAGAAATTACATATATGAAAACTCATTCACCACATAATAGTTAAACTCCTTATCAACTAAAATATAACAAATAAAAACCTCTTTTCCTTTTAGTGAGCATTTAGAAACTTCTTCTAGTTGCCAAAGAGCAAAACAAGGAAAAACTGACAAAAGGAAAAATATCAACATTTACAGAAGCATGACAATTTATAGATCATCTCACTGTTAGAAAAACAATTAGATGATAAGCATCAATGTGATACCAGATGCTCGTACAGTGCAAAAATCAAGCTCTAATTTCTATTATAAAGAAACCAAGTGATAGGGAAAACAAGAACTACCTGCTCAAAACCTAGTACAAGATTCGCCCACTCAATATCCCTGGTGATTAGCAGATTGGACCTAGCAAGAAGAGGTGCAATTTGAGCCTGAATAATATGAGAACAACATGTGTCATATAATTTCTTTAAGGTATAGGTGTCAAAACCTCTGAAAATAGCAACCATGAAAAGAAACTAAAACAAATGTAACATAACAGAATTAGCATCTAAAGTTAGTCTCAACAATGCATTCCCCTGCTCCAAGAGGTGGGTTTGAATCTCCCTTCACCCAGTCCAAAAAAATATGAAATGAAACAATAACTACAATGGAATTTACCTCCTCTGGTGATGTTGGCTTAAGAAAACCTGAGACAGATTGACTAACTGGTTGTTGCTTGAAAACTGGTGCAGCTTGATTAGCAGATTCTTCTTCTGTGACTATCCTGCAGGTAAAGCTATTTTCGGATGGATGTTGGAAAGGTTCCTGTGCCTCATCATAATTTAGCTGCTTACCTTTTCTTCTTCTTTTTTCAAGATCCTTTCGCATTTTTCTATCTGCAACCCAAAGCTGAGCAAGAAACTTTCTACTCAAAGAAGTTTCATTGTTGGCAATGTCTCCATAATGGCAAAATGTAGAACCACTTTGCATTGACCGAAGAGGATTTCCTCGAAAAGAGCAAGGTAGGTTTGATCTCCGAAACAAATTTCTCCCAGACATCAAACTTTCCTGGGAACTGATTCCACCATACCCAAGACATTCCTGTTGCGGAAGTTGTTGGTGAAGATACCTTTGAGCTCCAATACTATGACGAATGCAAGGCTTTGTTGGGTCAAAAATACCATAAAGATGTTTCTTCACAACATGACAAGGGAATGGTGCACCTAATGAGAATATCTCCCTAGCGGTTTCATTAACATTGGACAAGCAGCGAAATCGCTTCATTCTATTCATCTAGTACAAATAAAGCAGTACCTGGAAGACCGTAGAACTTATCACAATTGTTTAACAGTAAACTTCGATTAAACGAAAATTGCTAACATATTAAGAGAATAAACTACAAACAACTGGTTTACATGAAGTTCCTTCCTTCCTTTCTTTCTTTTTAGGGGAAAAAATCTTAATCTTAATCTGCCCACATAGGGAAAACAAAAGCAATATTCATGAAATAACCCTATAAAATCAACACATTTATTAATTTGGGGGGAAAAACAAACAAAAAGAGAAGAAAATACTGAAGATCAAACCTGATTGCTTTAGCGTATTGCCAGCGTCGTAGGGTTTGGCTTAAACTGAAGGGATCGGAGCTGTAGCCATGTGAGAATAAAAAAGCGATTGAAGGTAAAGGGGCGGCAGCCGCTGGAAACGGGAGTTGGGTAAATATTGGAACGGGAGGGAAATACTCCTCTTAGGAGTAAATATAATTAGTTAGATCTTTTGCATAAGGGTAAACCGTATCAATGATCATATAAGTTTTTATTTTTGTCATTAATTAAGAAAATTACATTTTAATCCTTAACTAAAAATTCAAAAGATAACTGCTTATTTTAATTTTAAGTAGTATAATAATAAATTTAACTCTCAAAATTAATACATTATCTTTATTAGTTAAACGATCAAAACAAATACTTGTTTATAATTACGTGACCAATCATATAGTTTACCATTTACATAATTAAATATCATTAACTTATAGTGTTCTTTTAATTTTTTAATTTCCTAGTAAAAATAAATTGTAATAATCTTTTCAATTTATTTATACTTCCAAAAATAATATTGACATCCTTCTTTTATAAAGTTAAAGATTATAGTTATAACTGAATGTTTAAGTCTCATGTCATTTTAATTTCAAAATCTTACTTCATATTTAACTTTTTTCGTTAAAAATATATCATTTACTTATACTTTTATTTAACCAAATTTTATATTATATTTTCTAACTCATTTTTAAGTACTTAGAGTAAAAGTGGCACATTAACCCTTCTAAAATAAAAATAATAAAATAAATTCAAATAACTACTTTTATGAATAATTAATTAGACAAATAGATGAACTAATTCCTTTAATATCAATCATCATCCACCGTCCTTCTTATGTAGTGAACTGACTACAATAATATCTGGTAAGACATTATTATCCGCTAGATATGCATATTTAAGCTTTTCGGGCAATGGTTGCAACTCCAAAGAAGGTGGCTTCTCAATAGTAGGTATCATCTTGTCATAAGCATCGGGCAATCGTCCCAAAGGTTCTTTACAATGACGCAACCAATCCAATTGAGTGGCAAGTCCTATCTCACTATCTTCAAAAAGACTCAAATTGTCTTCCTCATTATTATTAGATAAAAAGACGGTAGACATGTAAACATCTAGAACCTTATAGTCCTACGACTCTTGAAAATCTTCATCACAATCTGAAAAGTATCCACTTTCAACTGATGGAGAAGGATTCATGGTTATCTCCTCACATTGGGATTGACCATACACAGTCTCATGAAAACCATGTGCTTTCATTTGAGCCAGCTTTCCCAAAGGTGACATTAACCACGAATCATCAACTTTATACACTTTATCACACTCTATGTTATTAGATTCTTGTTTACATTTAGCTTAGCAGACTGCACATAATCCCAAGCCATAGCATTAGCACTAATATTTTTCTAAGATAAGGAACACCTCTTGTACATATTGAATCCAAATACTTCCACCTGTTGAAACATTTACCTTCGCTTTACTCAAATTATCCAAAACATCATAAAAACATTGTAATTGAGCTTCCATAGTTACTCCATTTAAATGACAAACAATTCTCTTAAATCACTCCCATGCTTGTTCAACCGTGCCATTTGCTTCTTGTGTAAAGTAGAAAAACTATTGCGAAGTGGCCATTCATGTAGTGGCAAACTCAACCTATAAGTCACAAGTTCACTTGAAGTTGCGAGCTTAAACATGTCTGCGAGCTCTACGTGTACAAGCTCAATTGAAGCTGCAAGCACAACCATAAATGCGAGCTCATCAAAAGTTACAATATCAACCCAAGTTGCTAACTAAGTTAAGAGTGAGCTGTTATGGGATTTTGGCGAACACCTAGTTGAAGTGCAAACGGGGTTCTCATATTCTGCTATTGATGTTTTGTTTAAATTTGCTTGTTAAGGTTAACGTGTTGAAACAAGCAGAGTTGGTATTGAAATGATGTTTTTAGGTATCGGTTTACCTAATCAAGTTGTGTACAAGTTTTACTTTTATTTTTCCAAGACAAATTTGGTAAGAATAGTTGATAACTTGTAACCATTTCACATATATATTGTAATCTTGTTGGAATGAAATTAGGAGAGACTTTGATAGTAGTTAAAAATCTGCTAAGTATTTTTCCTTGTTTTCTCTTTACTTTTCATTGCTTTGTTCTCTCAACTTCTCAAAACAGCAACAATTGATATCAAGAGCCTAAGTCTTTGAAAGCTTTGTGTTTGTTTTTCTTGTTGAAAAGAGTGTTAATTGTATCTTGTTTGTATTGCAATGTCATCTGGAAGTTTTACACCACTTCCACCTCATATCCTTGCTCCATATTTGGGTAGTGAAGATGAAGACGTATCTTCAGGCATATGACTTGTGGGAAGTTGTTGATTTAGACAAAAAACCATCACCTTTGCAAGCTAATTCAACTATAGCTTAAATTAGACAGCATAGTGATGAGGCTACTAAAAAGTACAAGGCTTTGTCTTGCCCGCAAAATGGTGTGTCTGATGTTATTTTCACAAGAATCATGGCTTGTGAAACTCCCAAACAAGCATGGGATAAGTTAAAGAAGGAATTCCATGGGACTAAAAAGACAAGGCAACAAAAAATTTTAAATTTGAGGTGAGACTTTAAGAACCGGAAGATGAAAAAGACTAAAATGACCAAGCAGTATGCAGATATGATCATGTCCATTGTCAACAACATAAGGCTACTTGGCGATCAATTCAATGATCGAAGATATGTTGAAAAAATCATCACAACATTGCTAGAGAAGTATGAGTCCAAGATCTCATCCTTGGAGGACTCGAGAGACTTGAAAACAATCTCTCTGTCAGAGCTCATAAATGCTCTATATGCGTAGGAGAAAAAAGGAGCAAGTAGAGAAGAGGGCCACGCAGAAGGTGCTTACCAAGCTAAAAACAATAAGAGTCCATGTTCTTTAAGCAATAAGGGCAAGAAGAAATGGAATCAAACAAAAGAAAGGCCAAAAAGAGATGGTGAGAAGAAGAAGTATCCACCATGCTCAAATTGCAAGAAGATGGGTCATTTAGAAAAGTTTTGCTGGACCAGACCTAGTGTACAGTGTAAAAATTGTAACCAATTTGGCCATGAGGTTAAAATTTGCAAAAACAAAGTGCAACCGCAGTCTAATCATGCTCAAGCTGCTGATGAAAATCAAGCTCAGGACTAAAGCTCTGATGCTAATACAAATCAAGCTACAACACCCCTTACCCCGCCCTGTCGCTGGACCCGAGTTACAAGATGCTACATCAACTAACGAAACTTAATCACATGCATACATGGCTTCGAGAAAGATCTACAGTTACTAAATTAATATTTTAAAGGCATTCAAGTTTAATTAAACATTTTTTAAGACAATAAAATAGATATATCGGTCATGAAAGTTCATTTAATTTAAATCCTATTGAACAACTTAGGTATCGATAGAAAAGTACAGGTATCGATATTTTGTAAAATAGGTATCGATACAAGAAAGAAAATGATACCTAAGTAGCATTCTTCCAATTATTGATTTAAACCGTTTTATCAATACCTTGGTAGGGGTATCGATATTTTTGTAAAGAGTATCAATACTCGTATAAGGGTATTAATACCAAAGTTGGATTTTGTCAACTTTGAAAACGTCCCAACTTTGAGGTATTGATATCCGTATCCCAAGTATCGATACATTTACCCAAAATAACAAAAATTCACAAGTTAAAAATGTATTTCATGCTCAAACAACCTTCTAATTCAACATGCAATCATTATTCACTTCAACCAAATCCACTGTCAACATCAAACCATTCCATAAGCCATATAGACACATATTCGTCAAGCAACTAAATAGTGCATTACTAATATCAATCTTAAGTATAAAATTTGTCTATATTTATGCTTTTAAATAAAAATATCTAACATTCATTATCAACCTTTATCTCAAACGTCAATTTAATCATAAACAAAGTCCAAAATAATATCCACATTCCATCAATCCAATACCAAAATAGAATTAATAAAATCATGCTAATAATCAAAACTATTACTTTAACTCACATTGCCTTTATTCAAAATATCCAAAGATTATAAAACCACCAACTCGAAAATTATTGCCTTGCTTGGATCACTTCATTCGTCGCTCTACTCACATCGAAACACTACTTATCTACATAGTTTTAATATGGAGTGTGTGATCTTAAATAAGCTCAATGAATGTCAAAATAACCAAAAGCATACACAACACCATAGGTTAAGCAAGAGCATACAAAAACACATTCACAACCATATTTACTACAAGAAAAGAATATATTCATGATTCATTATTTCATAAAATTAACAAATATTCTCACATGCAATTACATACAACTCATATATATAATTCATTATCGATAATTTGGCAACTTGAGAGTTTGAAACATAAAAGTGGGCTCTTTCACCAAACATTGGATAAATGGATCTCCATCACACCAATGACTTAAGAAGTCTAACATAACTCATAAGTGTAGGTAAGAGATAACACTCTCCAACACACCAACATGTCTTAATGAATGGAGCTTAGCTCACATTCCCTTATTTCTTCAAATTGTCCCAAGGCCTCAATGCCCAAATTACAAAACACAAAGGTGAGTACTCACAATCTTATACATGCCAACTATATCCAACGGTTTCAAGAGATCACAAGACCAAACCATCCACAATTACACATTTTTTTTACTATTTCAATACACATAATCTTTGTTCATAATCATCAATTCATATCACAAATTTGTACATAATGCATGCTTATCGAATTCACATTTATTTGTACTTTAAGTGCCACAATTATGCTTATTGAGCTATCACGTATCCAACCACATATGTGTGCATTAAAATTAGTTTATCACATACAAGTATTCACACACATTACCTATTATATCAACATCTCAAACCACAACTCAACATTCATTGAACGTAATTTCACAACAAAGCAACAATATAAGAAAGACTTACACTCGAAACTTATGATAGGGATTTAGACTATTCCTAAACTCTCGATTAACACTATGAATCACGCATACCAGCAGCGACACTGGACACTTACCAATCACGCTTCCGCTTACAAGCCGAAAGCTCAAACAAATTTTTCCTTACTTTTAGACTTGCTCATAATGACTCCCAATTGATCCAAAACTTTACACACATAACAAACACATTCTAAACTCATCAAAAATAGCCTTGAACACAACCAAACAGCAAAGAAAACACAATTCAAGCTCTCATTTCTCATTATAAAAAACTAGCTAGTTTTGCCGAAATTGAAGTTTTGACACCCTAATCTTGTTTCTAAACCTCTTTTTCAATTCCAAACATCATAAATAACATTTAATTTCATATATAAACCATTAATTTCACCTAAATCTGTGGTCCTAAATTTTTCGGAAAATTGAAGCTTTCAATAACATGAAAAAGGGGAAACTCTTTATTCTTAAAATTTTGGTTATAAACTATCAAATTGAAGTGAAATACCTTCTAATTAGGTTAGAATAAACCAAAAATAACTTTGAAAACACAGGTTTACTCAAGATTTCAATATTTGCTATTTTTGAATCCAAGCTTGCTTTAAAAACATCAAATCTAAATAAAATCATTTAAAACTCAATTTGAATTAACAACACTCTTTATTTAACTATAGAAAGTCATAATATTACATTGATTTGATCAAAACGATGAGATAAAACTCTAATTCAGGTTTTGAACTCAAGAAGAACAATGAAGATTTTGGGGAAGAAAACACATTTTTTGTCTGAAATTGGGGCTTATTTTGGTGTTTGGAAGGTTAATAAATCTAAAGGAATGAATCAATCTCGAAGAAACTCTCTAATTTTAGGTTTTGTAAAAATTTTGAATGATTTGGGGTTTTTGAGAAGAAGAGGGAAACGTGTGTGTTCTCTTGTAGGAGAGTAATTTAAAAAATTGGCATTTTGTCATTTTGGTCACTCTTAATTTTTATTTCATCCAATTAGGCCCAAAATCAATTAAAATCCTTTTTTTTTTTCTAAATTAGACCTTAAAATTGAATTTCATTCTAAGCTAGTTAATAAAATAAAACCTAATTATGCAACTTTAATTCTTTAACTACTCACTTACAACCCTATGTTCCAATACCTGACTCAACCCCCGGTTTAATGACCTGTTTCTACTAAACTAAAACTACTAGGCCAAGTTATGGGGTATGGCATGAGCCTTGGAAATTTCACTGATTTCTGTTGGCACAATCTACGTGATCTTTATTGAATTCTGGTATAGTAGCAAATGTCATGAGAAATTTGTACTAAAACTAAAACTAAAACTAAAAATGAAATGGAAAGTTATGATTTGATATGAAATCTTCTAATAAATTGAAATAATAAAACAAAGCCCTAATAGCTTAGTGAGTTAGCTAAGATACGATTGACATGTCAATAAGAATTTATGTTACTTTTGATAAGAGATGAAACACCCCAAACCCGGCCCACAAGCCCTGATCGGATCTGGCATACTTCTAGGGAAAAATCTTTCGAAACTTATTTGAAGTTTTGCCAAAATTTTTGTGTGTTTTTGAAGAACAGTTGATTTGTGTTGATTAGGTGTCAAAACATTTAATCTTTGTTCTTAAGAAAAATTACTTGAACTTTAAAATTGATAAAAATCAAATCGTACCATACTAAAAATAATTAAAATACATGCATAATCAGTTTAATACTTATAGCCTTATTACATCAAAACAAATCCCGAAATAGTCCAAAATACTTAAGTATTGAAAGTCCAAAACAAAATAATTTCTGAGCTGAGCATGGCCGCCATAAAGCTCCTGCCGAGGCCGGTCCATTCTTGAGTGTCACCTGAAAAAGATCCCACAACGGGGTGAGTCAAACAGACTCAATGTGTAACCACCAAACACAAACTCTCAATCAATTTAGGCATGTCAAATCACACATATGAAACACATATAATCAATGATGCAAACCCGAACCCAAACCTAGATAACCATCTGCTACACATCACCCGTACCAACCATCACACCGTGGGGACTACTAAGTTGACCCTCCATCGGCTACAATAGAAATCCCGAACATAGTTTCGGCCATGAACATTAATGGGGTTAGATTTCATCTTTCGGCTAAAAAAAAAAAAAAACAATAGTTGATCCTTACCCTTATGACAGAAGTCGACTGCTCCTTGTTGAACCCACAGAGATTCGGATATGTAGACTTAGATAGAGATCAACAGGTTTTTAGCTTTTGGGGTTTAATGGAAAATCGGCTAGGGGTTATTATTTTATTCGGCTTGAGTGAATTTGCAAAAGAAGAAGGAGAAGATGGATGATGGAGATTCGGCTAGAACACAAGGTATTTCGGCTTGACAAAATAAAAGAGAAGAAGAGAAAATTTGCTAAAGAATTCGGCAAAGGCACAATTGAAAAGAAAAGAATGAATATGGCCTCACTTCTACCCTTTGGCCGAAAATACCACCCAAGAGAGTCCCTTGGCCGGCCAACTCTCACTCTCTCCATTCAATCCCCCTTTTCACTCTACCTTTTTGCTTCCCTTGTGATTCGAAACTAGGCCCTTCCCCCTTTACTTGTGGCTTCACTTACTAAGGCCCTAAGTGGCGCTTCCAAGCCACTTAAACAAGCCAATTTTAGTGGTATATTTCCCCTACAAATTTTCTTAAGGCCTCTTAGGCTTAGCTCCTTCTTTTAAACTTAAAATTAAATAATTTCTAAGGCATTCTCCTACATTCTACTGTTTCCGAAATTCATAAAGCACATTCATAATATACACAGGCATACAAGCATATGCAATTGAGCAAAAATGCACAAGCCTTAATTCCCGGATATTACAGTTCTACCCCCTTAAAATAATTTCGGCCTTGAAATTACCTGGCTAGAATAGGTGGGGGTATTATTGTCGCATTACTTCTTCCGGCTCCCAAGAAGCTTCATCCGATCCATGGTTACGCCATAACACTTTGACCAGAGGGACCGACTTCCTCCGAAGCACCTTTACATCTCATTCCAGAATCTGAATCGGCTCTTCCTCATAAGACAGATCTGGTCTCAGCTTCACCTCTTCAACCGGAACTACATGAGATGGATCCGGTCGGTATCGACGTAGCATAGAGACATAGAATACGTCGTGCATCTACTGCAACTTCGAAGGCAACTCCAACTGGTATGCCACCGGTCTAATTCGCTTCAACACCCGATAAGGTCCTATAAACCTTGGGCTTAGCTTCTCTTTTCGACCAAATCTCATCACCTTCTTCCAAGGCGACACTCTAAGAAACACTTGATCTCCCACATCAAATTCTATTTCCTTCCGTTTGAGATCTGCATACGACTTCTGCCTGTCAGATGCCTCCTTCAACCGTGCCCGAATTATCTTAACCTTCTCTTCGGATTCTGCCACAATTTTTGGACCCAAAATCTGACGTTCTCCCAATTCCGTCTAACATGTAGGAGTGCGACACTTCCGTCCATACAACGCCTCGTACGGTGCCATTTTAATACTTGTCTGATAACTGTTGTTGTATGCAAACTCAGCTAAAGGCAAATATTCTTCCTAACTTCCTCTGAAGTCTATCACACATCCTCTTAGCATATCCTCTAACACTTGGATTACTCTTTCAAATTGACCGTTCAATTATGGATGGAAAGCCGTACTGAAGTCTAATCTGGTGCTTAAAGCCTGATGTAGTACTTTCCAAAATCGAGACGTAAACCTCGGATCCCTATCCGAGATAATCGACACCAGCACTCCGTGCATCCTCACAATCTCCACCACATACAACTTTGCTAGCTTCTGGAGAGAATAGTCAACCCGCACTGAAATAAAATACACAAACTTTGTCAATCGATCCACTATCACCCATACCGAGTCCTTCTTAGTAGGCGTAAGGGGAAGCCCACTAACGAAGTCAATGGTGATTCTCTCCCACTTCCATGAGGAATCTGTATCGGTTGAAGCAATCCTGACAGAACTTGGTGTTCAGCCTTAACTTGCTGACACATTAAGCACTTGCCTACAAATTCGGTAACTTCTCGCTTAAGACCAGGCCACCAAAATTGTTCCCTTAAGTCTCATGACGACAATACCTCTAGGATGCATAGCATAGGGGCTACCATGCGATTTCTGAAGAATCCTCTGCCTTAACTCCTCATTCTTTGGCATACAGACCTTACCCTTAAAACACAATACTCCATCGCCGTTAACACCATAATCCTTCAACTCTCCACTCTGTACTTGCCGTAGCTTAACAATTAGATCATCATCCACCAACTGACTCTCTTTCACCTCATTCAACCACGTCGGCTTAACTTGCAACTCTTCCAGTAGACTTTCATCGTCATACAAGCTCAGATGCGCAAACATCGCCCTTAGATCTGACACTACTTTCTGACTTAGAGCATTTTCCACTACATTCGCCTTGCCCGGGTGATACTCTATGGAACAATCGTAGTCCTTCAATAATTCCACCCACCTTCATTGTCTCGGGTTCAACTCCTTCGAGTCGGTGAGATATTCGAGGCTTTTGTGGTGCATGTAGATTACGGACTTCTCTCTATATAAGTAGTGCCTCCACACCTTAAGAGCAAAGACCACTACCGCCAATTCCAAGTCATGCGTTGGGTAGTTAACCTCGTGTGGCCTTAGTTGTCGAGACGCATAAGCAACTACCTTCCCGTCTTGCATAAAGAGACCTCCTAATCCTGTATGGGAAGCATCACAGTACACTACAAAATCCTTTCCTGCCTCAGGCTAAATCAACACTGGAGCTTCAGTCAAGACTCTCTTAAGCTTTTCAAAGCTCTCTTGTTGCTTATTTGTCCATACAAAAGGTACTTCCTTTCTTAACAACTTCGTCAAAGGTGCGGCTATCGATGAAAACCCTTCTACAAACCTTCTGTAGTAGCCTGCCAAACCCAAGAAACTACAAACCTCAGCCACCGACCTAGGTGGTTTCTAATCTAGCACTGCATCAATCTTCCGAGGATCCACCCTTATTCCTTCAGCAGACACCACATGTCCTAAAAACGTAACCTTCTGCAGCCAAAATTCGCACTTGCGAAACTTGGCATATAACTTTTTCTCCCTTAACACTTGCAACACGACTCGGAGGTGCTCATCATGTTCTTCCTTAGACTTCGAATACACCAATATATCGTCTATGAACACAACAACGAACCGGTCTAGATAGGGTTGAAAAACCTGGTTCATCATGTTCATGAACGCGGCTGGGGCCTTTGTCAATCCGAACGGCATTATTAAGAACTCATAATGCCCGTACCTTGTTCGGAAAGCTGTCTTATGGATGTCAGCCTCCTTCACTTTAAGCTGATGATATCCAGACCTTAGATCTATCTTTGAGAATACTGTCGCCCCCTTAAGCTGATCGAACAAGTCGTCTATCCTTGGCAATGGATACTTGTTCTTGATGGTCAGCTTATTCAACTGACGATAATCTATGCACATGCGCATAGTTCCATCTTTCTTCTTCACGAACAAGACCGGTGCTCCCCATGGAGACATACTGGGTCGAATAAACCCACGATCAAGCAACTCTTAGATCTGAGCCTTGAGCTCAACCAACTCCTTGGGTGCCATTCTGTACGGGGCAATTGACACAGGAGCTGTACCCGGCAGCAAATCAATTCTGAATTCCACTTCTCTATCCGGGGGTATTCCAGATAATTCCTCTGAAAATACATCCACAAACTCCCTTACGGTTCTAACTCCACTAACTCCCCCTTCTTTCGCATCCAAAGCACTAACGAAAGCCAAAAATGCCTTGCACCCTTTCCGAACCATCTTATCAGCCTTTAATGCCGAAACTACGTTAGACAAGTAATTTCTTCTTTCTCCATCATAATTATCGCCTTATCCTCCGACGACCTTAACCCCATTCGCTTAGTTGCACAATCTAATACAGCCCGATGTTCCTCTAGCCAGTCTATACCAAGTATGAGATCAAATTCTCTAAAGGGTAATTAGATTAAGTCGGCAGGAAATACCGCTCCCTGAAGCTCCAAAGGTACATTCCGAAACATCTTATTCACCACTACAGTTTGACCTAATGGGCTTACTACAGTCATCTTCCTACTAGAAAGTTCAGAGGCTATTCCTAGAGTTTCAACTACTCTACATGCAACATAAGAGTGGGTAGAGCCAACATCAATCAAAGTAAAGTAAGGCTTGCCAAATATAGGGAACGTACCGGTTATGACGTCCGGTGCATCTCCGTCCTCCCTCCGATGTACCGCATAAACCAAACCCGATCGCCTTTACCTCAGATTATTAACACCTCTACACAGGGTTTCTCGTCCCCTTCCAAAGACTGTTATCTCTGCCAAATAGAACCATGGCCTCGCGTTAGCTCTCGTCCTCCTCTTCCACTGGTTGGGACCTTGGCTTCTTGGTCGACCCTTACATTCTCATAGGACAATCCTTAATCATGTGGTCCTTGGACCCACACTTAAAGCATCCTCCGTCTTTTCCAACACTCCCTCAAGTGCATCTTTCCACACTGGGCACAAGTACGACATCGCCTCCAAGAGTAGCTTGCGACCTCGCTGACCCATCAACTCTAGGCCTCTTTTGCTCATTCCTTGAAGGCTCTGATGATCCAAAGCCTCTCTTTTGCCTACTCCGATCTGTATTCTGTCTCACCGAGTCCTTAATCCATTCGGCTACCTTAGCCTTCTCCACCAATACGATAAACTCTCACTCCTGCTGTGGAGCTATCAATAATCTTAGATCATCCCTCAGTCCGTCCTTAAATCGGACACACTGCTCATACTCCGTCGACACAATACCTCGAGCATAATGGCTCAGCCTTAAGAATTCTGCCTCGTATTCTGCTACAGACTTATTTTCTTGAACTAGCCTCAGAAACGCCTTCCTCTGCTCATCAACATAGCTAGTTCCAATGTACTTCTTCTGATATGCCACCCTGAAATATTCCCAAGTAAGATCGTCTGCAAAGACTTCCGAATCGTGAGCCACTATTGGTATGACTCATCACGAAGTAGCGACACTATCCCTTTTAATTTCTCCTAGGCAGTTAGGTCCAAGTCGTCCATAATCCGCTCCGTCGCTTCCAACCAATACTCAGTCGTATTGGGTGCCACACCGGATACTCCACGAAAAACCTCAGCTCCATTAGCTCAAAGTCGCTCAGGTATCGACTTCCGAGCTCCCATGCCTCCGTCTGCTCCAGCCACCCTTTCCAAAACTCGCAGCATCGCCTGTGAAACTGCATCATCCCCCGTCTGATTTTGATATTCCACATCAGCGGTTGGTGGTGGTGGCATCTCATTTTCAGACACTTGTCCTGACCTAACGGGTTCCGACACGGTCATTCGGCCTCTACCACGGCCACGCACGTTATGACCACGTCCCCTAGAGTTCATACTTCTGAATCGCATTTATCTGATTTAAGAATTTTATAGATTAGTTTTTATTTCACTGATTTATCACGAATAGTCTTATGGTCAATAGTTCTAGAGAGTAGTTCTTTCGATTTCATACACATACAGTCTCAATTTATTCATTCAATCACATTCATGAACTTGCGTTCATTACAGAAAAATGTTGTAGTTGTCATTGTTTGTTGTTTTTCACTACCCATAGGTATTTCCGTAATTTTCAAAATTAGGGTATTTGAAAATGTTGCAAAATAGAGACTTTTGGTATCTTTACAAAATTGAAATACTTGGTAAGAAAATTTCAAGGGTAAAATGGTAATTTTATAAGCTGAGGGTATTTTCATAATTTTTCAAACCAGGGGCATTTCAGTAAAATTTTTTTCGCAAAATATGGTTTCTGGTGACTTTTCAAAACAAGGGTATTTTTAAAGATTTTTAATTTGAGGGTACTTCGGTAACTTTCCACACTGAGGGTATTTTGGTTATTTGTACAGGTTAGGGGTAATTTGGTCAATTGTAAACCAGGGGTATTCTGGTCTTCTTTAAATCAAGGGCACTTGGAGTTTTAAAATCATGGTTTAACTTTGAAATTTCACAAAACAGGGTGACGGTCCCTTTCGGGTGAAATTTCACAAAACAGGGTGACGGTCCCTTTCGGGTTTTAATTATTGGGTTTAGCCTGTGGCTGAGTCTTCTTGGTTAGGGTGAACCGTCACTACACACCAAGTAGGATTCGAGCGGTGAGGAGGTGAGTCACTAGGATCGCTTAAATACCAAGCTCCCACCGAATCCAATCCTAAGCATCGCATAACCGGTTGCCACACCTTTAACTCAAATGACTTAGACAGATTTGTTTGGTTAGACTTTAAGTTTTATGTAACTTGGTGTTGAAGTAGACTAATCCTAGGGTTTAATATTTCCTAATCTACTAATCTACGTCCCTATGATTTCCCCCATACAAGTCACAGAGGAGTTAGGGGTACTTACCTGGTGGACTTCGGGCCGGAGACTCAGGTGCCATACCAAAAAACCTGCTTATTTCTTAGAAAAATCCAATTTCAAAAGAAAGAAAACGTTTTGGGCCCAAAAAGCCCTCAAGGCTGAGTTTTAAACTGGGCTCTAATACCAAACTGAAACACCCCAAACCCGGCCCACAAGCCCTGACCGGATCTGGCATGTTTCTAGGGAAAAATCTTTCGAAACTTATTTGAAGTTTTGCCAAATTTTTTGTGTGTTTTTGAAGAACAGTTGATTTGTGTTGATTAGGTGTCAAAACATTTAATCTTTGTTCTTAAGAAAAATTACTTGAACTTTAAAATTGATAAAAATCAAATCGTACCATACTAAAAATAATTAAAATGCATGCATAATCAGTTTAATACTTATAGCTTTATTACATCAAAACAAATCCCGAAATAGTCCAAAATACTTAAGTATTGAAAGTCCAAAACAAAATAATTTCTGACCTGAGCATGGCCGCCATAAAGCTCCCGCCAACCCAGTCCATTACTGAGTGTCACCTGAAAAAGATCCCATAACGGGGTGAATCAAACAGACTCAATGTATAACCACCAAACACAAACACTCAATCAATTTAGGCATGTCAAATCACACATATGAAACACATATAATCAATGATGCAAACCCGAACTCAAACCTAGATAACCATCCGCTACACATCACCCGTACCAACCATCACACCGTGGGGACTACTAAATTGACCCTCCATTGGCTACAATAGAAATCCCGAACATAGTTTCGGCCATGAACATTAATGGGGTTAGATTTCATCTTTCGGCTAAAGAAAAAAAAAAGAAAAGAATCAATAGTTGATCCTTACCCTTATGACAGAAGTCGACTGCTCCTTGTTGAACCCACATCATCGAAGGCAGTCGCTGCAGACGACATGCTCATCGCCCTTATATATATTGTGGCACAGCCACCAGATAATTATTTGTGACATAAGTCACCACATTCGGATTTTGTGACATGAGTCACCACATTCAAATATTGTGGTATAAACCACCAGATCACTTCCCCTTTAAAATAATTTCCCATATGCCCCATGTCATACAAATCATGCAACATCATGCCTTATGCCTTATTTCACATTCTTATCAATATTCACATAATGTTAAGGTTACGTACCTGAGTACTTTGTACCATTGCATGGTACCTTTGGCCACATTTCACATTATTATAAACACATATATTAAATTGATGCCGTAAATCTATTAAAAGTTAGTGTGGGGTACACACCTGGTTCACTTAATGAACTCACTGAAATCTCGAAAATCCTGATCTAATGCTTTAGATCCTTAGTTCCTACATTCGGCTAACCTTAAGTACTTTAGTAAAAAGCCATTCGGCTAAATAATCAAATCCCAAAGGATTAACGTAACCGAAATCTTACCTTGCTTGCCGATTTAATTACTAATAAAATCCCAAAATTCTGTGATACTTCTTCCTTGAAATCGGCCAACACTAGGTCACTGGACTTGGTTAGTTTCGGATATTTGAATAAATACGAAATAGATCTGAAACACCAATTATGGCCTTGGCCGAATGTACATAGTCACTTACCTTATGAATCTTAAATCCCGAAAATATATCATTGGTTGTGGTATTTGTCGAAATCCCTATAGACACATGTTAGATCAATTCCTAACCTTTAATCACAATAAATGACCCTTGGCCGAATACCACATATTACTTACCTTGATCACACCAATCCCGAAGATTGCCTCCTTGAAATCGACTACAATAGAAATCCTGAAACTTCCTTCATAGTTTCGGCCATGAACATTAATGGGGTTAGATTTCATCTTTCGGCTAAAAAAAAGAAAGAAAAGAATCAATAGTTGATCCTTACCCTTATGACAGAAGTCGACTGCTCCTTGTTGAACCCACAGAGATTCGGCTATGTAGACTTAGATAGAGATCAACAGGTTTTCGGCTTTTGGGGTTTAATGGACAATCGGCTAGGGGTTATTGTTTTATTCAGCCTGAGTGAATTTGCAAAAGAAGAAAGAGAAGATGGATGATGGAGATTCGGCTAGAACACAAGGTATTTCGGCTTGACAAAATAAAAGAGAAGAAGAGAAAATTTGCTAAAGAATTTGGCAGAGGCATAATTGAAAAGAAAAGAATGAATATGGCCTCACTTCTACCCTTTGGCCGAAAATACCACCCAAGAGAGTCCCTTGGCCGGCCAACTCTCCCTCTCTCCATTCAATCCCCCTTTTCACTCTACCTTAACCGAATCTTTAACTCTTTCCAACCCAATCTATACCTCCTTCCTCTAGAGTCCATATGCCGTCCACTGCTGCTCATCCTTGTAGCAAAATAAAAACTCCCTTTTTGCTTCCCTTGTGATTCGAACCTAGGCCTTTCCCCCTTTGCTTGTGGCGTCACTTACTAAGGCCCTAAGTGGCGCCTCCAAGCAACTTAAACAAGCCCATTTTAGTGGCATATTTCCCCTACAAATTTTCTTAAGGCCTCATAGGCTTAGCTCCCTCTTTTAAACTTAAAATTAAATAATTTCTAAGGTATTCTCCTACATTCTACTGTTCTCGAAATTCATAAAGCACATTCATAATATACACAGGCATACAAGCACATGCAATTGAGCAAAAATGCACAAGCCCTAATTCTCGGATATTACAAGAGATGTTGTTTCGACCATGATTTAGCCTTCAGGCATAGTACTTCTCTACTTCTATTATTAGTACTTCGATACTTCTATTACTAGCACTTCGGTGCTTTTATTACTGGCATTTTGGTGCGATATTATTCTGGTCTTCGGATACTTAGATATGATGTTTTTGTTATTATGATGTGTTGGTTGGTTAGTCTAGTGTATCCAACCTTTGTCTCTAAGTCTACTCAAGGCGTAATTATTTGCAAATTGATTAATAAGATTGATCATGAACATAAGAAAATGAGTATCAATAATGGTACGTAATAAAAATGTAATAAGCTATATGAATTTTAAAGAACCGAATGGAAATATAAGCCACTAACAAATTGGTGTAAATGCATGACTTAACCAATTGTGGTATGATTAAAAAGCTTAATGCGTTATTAAGGTGAGTTAATAATTGTGTAAGACCCTGAGATGAAAAATGAAATTGAATGGTAAGATTCAGAAACAAAACAAATGTCAAAATTAGAGTATATCCATAATAGAAACAATTAATAAATCATCAAGCTATGAGTTGGGGCTTAACTTGCAAATTCACATGAAAGGATTGAACTAATAACAATGTGGCTTAAATAAACTTAAGACTATGATTCATCTAAAGGGCTTAAGGTTATTAAAGACTTAGGATAAAGTTTGATTATCCTTGTTACTTATTAAGGTTTATACCTTACACATTAGTTGTTTAGAACACATAGGTACGAGCTTGCTAAGAAGTTGTTATGATAGTTAGGGAGTATCACACCACTCGGCAATCCTATAAGGTTTTTTGAAATGTTAAAGTGTAATTTGTATCATATTAGTGGCATATATATTAAGTCTCATGAAGAATTTAATGAATGTAATGTGAATGGCATGTACTTAGAGCATCAACGTGTATAAATATGCTTATTTCATATTAAAATAGTACTTGAAAACTTGGGTTATGGTATAGTGGTTGAGTGCTTAATAAATTAGTTAAAGTTTAAGAAAATGCAAAAATTGTAAATAGTTTTAGTACCATCTAGGTGGCAGTTTAACAAAATTAGTATTAACTACATTATCGCTTGAGTGGTGGCTTGAGTCACCTAGTGGCTCCTTAGCCAAAAAAAATAAAAATTTAATAACTCCAGTATCGCCTAGGCAAGAGCTGTTACTGCTTGGGTGGCAACTTAACATATTGTTATTATTTTTTGTTATACTCAATTTCTTATCAATTCCTTAAGGATTTAATGTTATTAAGTAACCTTTAAAAAATCAAGTAACTTCCCTATATTTTACAGATTACCTAATTCTTTTGTTTTAATTAGCACGATAAGATTTTTTTTAAATTTTGTTTTGGAAACATAAAACTCATTTTGAACAGAATTTAAATATTTTTCTATAAATTTACAAAAAAATGTTTTATCACTTTATTTTCTTAAATAAAGTATTAGAGTAAATAAAGTATTATTTTTGCTATAAAAATGTTCCATTAATGTCTCACGTTCGTACCGGCTATCAGGACAGACGAGGGACATTACACTTGGAGGTTCTAGAATTGTCCCTATTGCTCTAAAAATTATTGTGAGTTGGCATTCTAGTTTTCAGTTGTGTAAGTTTGATTTTGCTATTGGTGATTAGGGTAAGTTTCATAATACCTCTATTGATATGGGTATGGTGGGGCATAATGATTATAAGGGTCGTAGTAATAGGTCCTAAGATTTTGGTTTGTTTGGGTTTGATTAACATTTTGAGCTTGGTTTCGAGTTTGATCAGTAGAGATATTTGCCTCTAGGTTTTCCATCAAAAAAAATATCACAGCGGGAGTGAGTCCATACTCACCTCACCAATTGTTGATGATAAATCCAATTGGGAGGAGAAAAATGATGAGGATGGGTGGTTCACCTCACTCGAAGCAAGGTGGAGAGCCATCGAAGACGCTAGTCAAAGAAAAAAAGGATAGGATTGGGGGAGAAGATAAAGGGAAGATGATGTATTAGGTATGAGAGAGAGTGTGTGTCTATGTCTGTGTCCTTGTCCTGTGGGAGCTTTGGGCTTTATATACCCTTAGCTTCAATCTTGATGCACCATGTGTTGGGCTCTTAAAAGTGGGTCAGATGTAAGTGAGCAAATAATTTGCCACTATAAACTTATGTAAGATGACGTTTAAAAATGTTTCCAATCATCTTGAATGGGACATGATAGTTGAAGTTGGAAGTAACGGTTAATAAGTAGGACTCTTATAAGTGCTAAATTAAAGAATATTTCTAAGGATAGAAGCTCCTTTCTTTGGAGGTCACTTTCCAAAATTTGGTCTTTACTTCGTGAAAACTTACATTAGTCTATTGGAGATGGTCACAAAATTCAGTCCTGGTAGGATAATTGGATTACTAACATCGGACCCCTGCTTAGACACATTCCTACTGATGTTAATCTAAATTTTGATTGCCTACTGCATGAGATGATTACTGAGGATGGTTCGTGGAATTTAGATCTCTTTCAAGTTTGGCTATCAGAAGAGATGATTCAGGCTATTAAGGTTATTCCTCCTCCACATCCTTCAGAAGGTCCTGACAGAATGATGGCATCATGAACTAACTAAAATACGACAAAGGCAAGCGCACCTATCGAACAGTAGTATAGCTATGGTGAGTCCAAAATATCGTATCCACAAGGACTAAAAGTACTAGTAATAACTATCTTTCTATTATTTAGCCTAATAATTAAAGGGATTTGTTTTAATCTAAATTTTAAATAACTAATTAACTATGAGCGTTACAGAGATAAAATTGGAAAAATATTCGAAGAAAATCAATGAGAGAGACAATACCCAAGGAGAAATCCACCTAGATTTCACTTATTATTATGATTCTGAATTAAATGATTTATTCACTTGCCTTGATCCGTAGAAATCCCTAAATTATGTTAATATCTCTTTTGAGACTAAGAACAACTGACTCTAGGTTGATTAATTGAAATCTCTTTCTAATTAAAACCCCTATCGTCACATTAACTCGATCTATGAATTGCCTTATTAGATTTGACTCTAGTCCGACAGATTTATGTCGTCCTATTTCCAAGATTGCAATCAACTCTGCTTAATTATGGTATATCTACTCTTAAACAGGGATTTTTGCTCCACTGATTAAACACATCAAACTTGGATTAATATCCTAAAAATATTAAAGTAAGGGTTAAGAACACATAATTAAGAACAAGAGCAAGTATTTATCATGTAATTCAGACACTTAAATAATAAGATCCATCGTAGGTTTCATCCTCCCTAGGTATTTAGGGAGTTTAGTTCATACTCATAGAGGAAAACATCTCAAAATAAGAATAACAACAAGACATGAAAAACCCAATAAAACTTCGAAGGAAGTTCAACTTGAGATCTTCAATCTTGGAGTATATCTGCTTCCGAGATGATTTCGACGGCTTCCTTCGAGTAATTTCTTCGTTCTACTCTGCGTGTCTCTTTAGGTCCTCTTCTAGTGTGTATTTATAGACTTTAGAATACTCAAAAAACCCTAAAAATTAGGTTTTTTCACGTAATAGGGAAGTAGGGTGCGAAATTGACACGAACTGGCACATGGGCATGTGGCCAGCCCGTGTGGAATTGCCCAGGCCATGTGGATCCTAGAAACAGCTCTTTTTGCCTTTTTTTGGCTCATTTTTTGCTCCTTTCGCTCCATTATGCTCACCTAAGTATAGAAACATGAATTTAAAGGATTAGGACCATCAAATTTACTAATTCGCATAATAAATCATCCAAAAACGCATTAAGAATGAGATTAAAAACGTGTTACTTTTATGGCTTATCAAATATCCTCACACTTTAAGCGTTTGCTTGTCCTCAAGCAAAATCCTCAACTCACAATTGAAATTAATATTTCTCAACTTGTAATTCTTATCAATAATGTTTTGTCATAATGCATAAATAATCATACATTGATAATTCAACTAAAGGGCATTAAAGATTCAAACAATCTAAGTCGAGCATTTTAAATCATGAAAACATAGGTATTCCCTATTAACTAAGTAATTACCTTTAATTTAAAATCGACAAGAATTGACATTCTCACTAAAGATTCACTCAAATCACTCAAAGTGTTTAAGGTTCAAAAATCAAGCACTCAAAATTCAAACATGAGAAATTATTACCATAGGCTTGCATGAAAACCAAATCTCTACCACTATAAAATTAGATGATACACAAATCAAAAGGTCTTTAAAGGGTTGTAATGGGACTTGGGTTAAAGGTGTGGATAAAGGCTGAAAAAGAAGGTTAGAATCGAGATCGAATTGATAAATTACCTACTAGAAAAATAAACTTTTACTGAAAAATTACATCAATTGAAATTATTAAAGAGTATCACGAGCTTCTTCTCAGAATATGAAATTAACTACTTAAGCTCAAACTAAAGAACTAGTAATAATAAATATAAATGAATATATATTTTTTCACTTTTTTTTAGAACAATGGATAAAAAGAGAAAATTTAACAACTGAAATAAAAGAACATAGTTAGACAACTAACCAAATCAAATCTCGACAAAAAGGGATTCAATAAAACGAGAATAATTCTCAACGAATCAAAACTGAGTTATGAGTTAATATTTATGGGTGAATCAAGAAATGGTTTGTTGGCACAAAGGGGTTCACTAAGGGTCAATTATGAAGGTAGGCTTTTAATGGGATAAGTGGGTTAAAACCTAAGTGCCTTTATCATCTCTGTATATCAAATCAAAGATGTGGTCTCGACATGTATAATCGAAGCAAGTTCTAGAATAACAAATCAATATTGAAACACTCATAACCAATAATAAAAGTGAGCAAGAAAATATATGCTCTAAAGGCTCAAATTCTCACAAAAATTTATGGCTTTTGATGTTAATCCTGTAAATTTCAAACTTTAAGATAATACCTCAATTTAGGGAAACAACCTAGAAATTTTTAATTCTGAAAAATCAACTTATCATGCTTGATTCTCTAATGTCTTAAAGTTTAAACAATCAATGCACAATTACCTATGAATTAATTCAAAACATATTAATAAAAATCATAAATCAATAAAAATTCATTCTAATAGTAATATGAGAAAATTACTTAAGAACGAGACATAATTCGAGATTTTCTAATAATTATATAAATAACCTCCCACACTTAAGATATACATTATCCTCAATGTATGAATATATATAATGATAGTATATATAAAATATCATAAGAGATGGAGAGAAGTGAAAGCGCTTTGAATTTTGGATGAAATCCTTAAATTAGTGACTAGCGGAATTGTAGAGAAGGCTAAATGTAGTGCATGATTCTGAGCAAGCTATTAAGAAAATAAACACAACTAGTGGAGAAGATTAAAGGATTACTAAATTAGGAACAACCGTAATTACTAAAATATAGTTCAAAATATAATAGACAAGTCTTTAAAAGATAATAAGAAACATAAAAAACAAGTAAAATAAAAATAAAAATAAAAATAAAAATAGAAATAGAAATAGAAATAGAAATAGAAATAAAAATAGAAATAGAAATAAGATAAAACAAGAAGACAAAATAAGAAAAAAGAAAAGGGGTTAGGGTTTTTATGGGGTGGCACGGTTGTGTGAGGGTCCCTGTTGGGCCACATGGCCATGTCACACGCCCGTGTGGCTTGTTTTCAACCCGTGTTTGTCGAGGAAAAAAATAGTCCAGTCTTTACATGGCTTCGGACACGCCCGTGTCTCCAGGCCGTGTGGTTCACACTTGAGTCGCACTGCCATGTATATCGTCCTTCACTTCTCCCACGCTCGTGTGACCTCCCACACGCTTGTGTGGCTAGGCCATGTCTTGAACACGGCCGTGTGCCTTGCCCGTGTAACTCTCTGACTTGTTTTAAAATTCAAAAAAAATTTCTCCAGGTTTCACACGGCCTAGGACACGCCTGTGTGTCCAGGTCGTGTGGTTTAATTTAAGGCCGTGCCTCTGTCGATTTTTGGAAAAAATTTAGTCCTGTTTCCATACGGCCAAGGACACGCCCGTGCGTCCAGGCCGTGTGGGTCAAAAACCTGCATTTAAATATGAAAAGAAATAAACTAATTAGTAGGGTTAGTGCTCTGGTTGCCTCCCGAGAAGCACTTATTTAGAGTCTAAGCTCGACTTACCTCTCATTCACATGGTCATGGTGGTTTGAAGAGTTGAAACTCCTCTCTCCTGACATCAGTTCTAACATCAAAATAAGGTTTAAGTCGAGTATTATTTACATTAAAAGTACCAAATTTTGAATGAGTTACCTCGACTGTACCGTATGGGAAAAAATTTAGTATCGTAAAGGGAGTTGTTCTATTTGCATTAGGCTTTAAAGTGACAACTCGAGGATCCATTTTATCTAACAGTACTTGGTCCCCAACCTTAAATTTATTGGTTCTATCCTTAAGCTCGATATGGTGTTGCTTCTGTTCCTCTTTGACATAAGTCTGCCATTCGTCTAGTTCATCTATCTGTAGCATTCGTCTTTCATGGATGGTTCCATTGTTGGCGCATGAACCAGAACGTGGCTTATTTGTGTTTTTTGAAAGAGTTTCCTGTAAAGATGGTTGAATCCCATGATTAGTCATATTAACAGGATTTATAGAATTGTCTTTATTACTTGATGTCTTAACCGAATCACGAGCTTGGAGCGTGGTCGTATCAACACCTACACGAAGTGTGAGTTCACCTATACCAACATCAATGATAGTTCTAGCAGTTGCTAAAAAGGGCCATCCCAAAATTAAAGGTATGCCACTATCCTCATCCATGTCTAGGACAACAAAGTCAACTGGAAATATAAATTTATCGATTTTGACAAAAACGTCTTCAATGATACCCCTAGGAAATCTAATGGTTCTATCTGCCAATTGAATGCTCATCCTAGTTTGTTTGGGCTTCCTAAGACCTAATTGCTTAAACATTTTGTAGGGCATAACATTAATACTCGCCCTAAATCAGCTAAAGTATTATCAACATTTAAACTACCAATTAAATAAGGAATGGTAAAACTTCCTGGATCTTTCAATTTGTTGGGTAGTTTATTCTATAAGATAGCTGAGCAAACTGCATTTTGCTCCACGTGCGCCGAACCATCTAACTTTCGCTTGTTTGCTAAAAGTTTCTTTAAAAATTTTACAGAATTTGGCATCTGCGAAAGACCTTCAATGAACGATAAGATAATGTGTAACTTTTTCAACAGTTTAAGAAATTTACCGAATTGTTCATTTGTATGGTTTTTTCTTGTCGCGTTAGGATATGGTACACGAGGTGTATACTCCTTACTTATCGGTTTTTGTTTACTGTGGCTTTCATCAACCTTACCTTTACTTACCACACTTTCTTGCCTTGGTTCTAGTTTGGACTCAGCTAACCCTTCTTCATTTCGAACAGTAATCGCATGAAGTTGCTCTCTTGGGTTAGTTTCGGTGTTGCTAGGTAAGCTACCTTGTGGTTTTTCTGAGATCAGCTTAGCAAGCTGACCTATTTGATTCTCGAGCCCATGAATCGATGCTTTCTTATTTTTAAGCGTTGTTTCAGTGTTTTGGAAACTTTTTTCTAACACCGAGATGAATTTCGTTAGCATCTCCTCAAGGTTCGGCTTCTTCTCCTGCTGGTAAGGTGGTTGTTGAAAACCTGGAGGAGGTTGTGGTCTTTGATTGCCTTGACCACCCCACGAGAAATTGGGATGGTTCCTCCAACCTACATTATAAGTGTTACTATAGGGATTATTTTAAGGTCTAGAATTGTTACCCGTATAGTTGACTTGTTTGTTCTCTGTGCTTGGGTTGTAGGATATATATTCTATATTGTTCACCCCTCCTCTGTTTGTATCGCATTGTATCACCGGATGTACCTACGTAGAACCATACAAACCATTAATTTTTTTTTATTTAAAAGCTCTACCTGGTTAGATAACTTGGTGACCGCGTCAAGGTTGAAAACACCGGCTGCTTTATTAGGCTTTATCCTTATCACTTGCCACAAATAGTTATTTAGTGACATCTCTTCGATAAATTCGTAAGCCTCTCTAGGTGTTTTGTTATTTAGAGTCCCACTAGTGAATGCATCAATTAGTAGCCTAGTTGAGGGGTTCAAATCGTTGTAGAAGGTTTGAACCTGTAACCATAGAGGTAACCCATGGTGAGGGTACCTTCTCAATAAGTCATCATACCTCTCCCATGCATCGTAAAGAGTTTCTAAATCCATCTGTACAAAAGAAAACATATCATTCCTCAACTTTACCGTTTTAGCCGGCGAAAAATACTTTAATAGAAACTTTTTGGTCATTTGTTCCCAAGTAGTGATGGAACCTCATGGTAACGAGTTCAACCACTGTTTAACTTTATTCCTCAATGAAAAGGGAAATAACAGTAAGTAAATGGCATAATCAGAAACGCCATTAATTTTAAAAGTGTTGCAGAACTCTAAGAAATTAGCTAAATGAGTATTTGGGTCTTCGTCCTGCAAACCATCAAACTGAACAAATTGTTAAATCATTTGAATAGTATTAGGTTTCAGTTTAAAATTATTTTCAGCAATAGCAGGTCTAACAATACTCAATTCAACCCTAGTTAAATTGGGCTTATCATAATTGTACATAGTACGAGGATTAAGATTTTGATCCACAAGATTCGCGGCAACCACAGGAGGAAGCGGATTATTCTAATTATCAGCCATCTCCTTGGTGATATTGGTATCATCCTCTTGCTCTTCCTCTATATACTGTAGACTTCGCCTTATTTCTCTACGATTTCTACGAGCTGTGCTTTCAATTTCGCTATCAAATAATAGAGGTCCTGATGGGTTTCTTCTAGTCATAAACTAAAGATACCTGCTAGAAGCAAATAAAAGAAAAGTTAATAAATTAAATAATAACTAAAAACAGAAAATAAATTACAGAAAATAAAAAAAATGGCTAAAGTAATAAAAATTAAGTGTTCCTAATATTCTAGTCCCTGGCAACGGCTCCAAAAACTTGATGACGTCGTAAACTAACTAAAATATGACAAAGACAAGCGCACCTATAGAACAGTAGTATATCTATGGTGAGCCCAGAATATCGTATCCACAAGGACTAAAAGTACTAGTAATAACTATCTTTCTATTATTTAGCCTAATAATTAAGGGGATTTGTTTTAATCTAAATTTTAACTAACTAATTAACAATGAGCGCGACAGAGATAAAATTGGGAAAATATTCAAAGAAAATCAATGAGAAAGACAATACTCAAGGAGAAATCCACCTAGATTTCACTTATTATTATGATTCTGAATTAAACGATTTATTTACTTGCCTTGATCTGTAGAAATCCCTAAATTATGTTAATATCTCTTTCGAGACTAAGAACAACTGACTCTAGGTTGATTAATTGAAATCTCTTTCTAATTAAAACCCCTATCGTCACATTAACTCGATCTATGGATTCCCTTATTAGATTTGACTCTAATTCGGTAGATTTTTGCCGTCCTATTTCTAAGATTGCAATCAACTCCGCTTAATTATACTAGATCTACTCTTAAACAGGGACTTTTGCTCCACTGATTAAGCTCATCAAACTTGGATTAATATCCTGAAAATATTAAAGCAAGGGTTAAGAAGACATTATTAAGAACAAGAACAAGTATTTATCATGTAATTTAGACAATTAAATAATAAGATCCATCGTAAGTTTCATCCTCCCCAGGTATTTAGGGAGTGTAGTTCATACTCATAGAGGAAAACATCTCAAAATAAGAATAACAACAAGACATGAAAAACCAATAAAACTTTGAAGGAAATTCGACTGGAGATCTTCAATCTTGGAGTGGATTTGCTTCCGAGATGATTCTGACAGCTTCCTTCGAGTAATTTCTTCGTTCTACTTTGCATGTCTCTTTAGGTCCTCTTCTAGTGTGTATTTATATACTTTAGAATGCTCAGAAACCCTAAAAATTGAGTTTTTTTGTGTAACAATGAAGTAGGGTGCAAAATCGACACGGGCTGGTACATAGGCGTGTGGCCAACCCTGTGGCTCATATGGGAGTGTGGCCAGCCCGTGTGGAATTACCCAGGCTATGTCGATCCTGGAGACAACTCTTTTTACCTGATTTTGGCTTATTTTTCTCTCCTTTCGCTCCCTTATGCTCACCTAAGTATAGAAACATGAATTTAAAGGATTAGGAGCATCAAATTCACTAATTCACATAATAAATCATCCAAAAACGCATTAAGAATGAGATTTAAAATGTGTTACTTTTATGGCTTATAACAGAATTTCTTGGAATCACACTCCGTCTGTTTTTTTTCGTTAAATCTGCTTATAAGGCCATCAAGGGAGGAGATTGGAATCCGGATGATGAAAAATAGAAGATGGCTTGGAAATTTCTCGGACCTCAATGGATTCGTACCTTTATTTAGACGATTTTACAGGGAAGAGTTCTTAGTAATGTTGAAAGAGTTATGAGAGGTATCTCGGATGACCCTTCGTGCCACATTTGCGATTTTCACTCAGAAGATATTTTGCACATCTTACGTGACTGTCTGGCAGCCAAAAATGTTTGGGTTCAGGTTAATCTAGGTAAGTATATTCCAAACTTTTTTCTTTTCTTTTTCAAGACTTGTTTTTTCTTAACTTGCAGGGAAATAGGCTGATTCATGAGAGGGGAGCTAGTTGGGCTTGCTTTTTTTGGATTGCTTATTTGGCGCATATGGAAAAATCAAAATTTATACATCTTTCCCGTGGAGCTCAAAAGAAATATTTCAAGGATCCTACAGTTGGGCGTTACATCTCTCCTCTTCCTCTCAAGAGTTCCCTTCTGGATGTCCTGATCAATCTGTTGAAGTTCATACCTGTGAAGAACAGGTTTATCTTTTTATTGATGGGGCAGTGCAATTAGATTCTGGACTTGCTACAGCTGAGGGAGTTGTTCATGATAATGAGGGGCATTGGATCATGGACTTTCACCGATTTCTTGGAAAATGCTCAGTTTTTAATACGGAACTGTGGGGTATTCTTGAGGGCCTTAAACTAATTCAACATTTAGGCTATGATCACGTTATCATTCATTCTGATAGCTTGGAAGTTGTTAAAGGCATTATCGAAGCTCTTCAACTGTCTCCAATTCTGCATTAATTAGGCGTATCCATAATATTATGTCTCAGGAAAATCATTTGTTTTTGCAATATATTCCGAGGGAACAAAATCAGATTGCAGATTGTTTAGCTAAACAAGCTTTGCTCGAGAAAGGAAATCTGCAAAAGCTCGACGTCCCACCTGAGATAGCTCGTGTTTTAATTGATAGAAATAAGTTTTTAGACTGTTCTTTTGATTTAAGTGCTATTCTTGTAATTTTTATTTTTTTTTCTCACCCAAGAAAAAAGGAAAGAATATTTCAGAGGTGTGTAAAAAATTAAAGAATATTTCTAAGGTGTGTACTATGGGTTTACTAAACTTACCACTTTGGTTCTAAAAGTTAGGGAATAGCACGCTATATCAACAAATTCATTTCCATCAATCCATCTTTTCTTTAATTTTGTGTTTTTCTTATTTTATTTTAATTCTTTTTCTTGAATTAATGGACTAACTTTTAGAAATTTTTAGATTTTAGGATAGTTTAAATCCTAACTAAGATTTGCCCTTATCCATTCGAAATTTCTTCCATTCAATTAACTTAATATTCAAATCCAAGATCCTTCGTCATATATCATCAACAGTATAGTGGATACTAATATAGATATGCTTACAATGTAGAACAATTATATTAAAAACTGAATGGTTGGTATTTACCAAAAAAAAAAAAAAACTAAACAGTCGGAACTTTTCGATTCCATCTTTAATTAAATTAAATAATCAAAATTAAATTTGAATAAATATTAAATGTAACAAATATTTAAATAAAATATACGCCAATCCCATGGTTAATACTTAAGCACAAGGAGGATAGAATTCTAATTTCATTATTTGCAGAAGGTTTGAAATTTAAAACATGAAAATATTAATACACAATTATTATTTATAAAATAAATAAATATTTTTTAAATTTTGTATATGTTACAAAATAAAAAAAATCTCTGTTTTCGATTCAACCAAATAATTTAATTTTTATTCACCTATCTACGAGTATTTGTGAGACAAAAAAAATACTATAAATATTTTTGCTAATTGATAATTTTTGTACAAAATGAAAATTAAGGGGCCGAACAAGCTTCAGCTCTGACTACAAGAGAAGACTAACATGAAAATTTTCTTCATCTCCTACCTCACTACAAAAAGATGCTACTCAAAAGATTACCGAATAACTGCCTACATACCCTAATGAAAATGGTAGAAGTCTAAGGACTATATTACAGTCGAGGTTGTGGATCTCGTAGTGTAGGATAACACTTGTATATAATGGGGTATAGTGTATAAAAAAAGAAGAGAAATTGATAGTAGAACCTGTGGCTTAATCCTGTAGTAAAAATTGGAAGGCTGGATTCTCAGTAAGTTCTGCAGCAGGTTTTACCTCGGCGAATTCTTTTACTCTCATAGAACCAATAATGTCCTCCACTGAGAATGGAAAGCTACATTCAAAGAGGAAGCCATTAACCTTTCAATATTGGAGGAACTAAAAAGCAACTTTAGTTTTCCAACTCTTACCTGATATCATCTTCCAACAGAAAGGTACTGCCACCATCATCTGCGGAACCATCTGATAATAGATGTTTCATGCTGGAAATTACCTGTACAATTGAAGAGGTAAAAAAGAAAAAAAAAAGGAAGGTCGTCCCTTTGTTGATAAAACTTTGTACTACCATTTAATTTTGGTGTGACTTACATCTGGTGAAACACTTGGAGCGGCGTTGCTGTCATCCCTAAAAAGTGCACATATTCGGTAAAGTTGTTGAACACTCAGAACCTGGAGAAGGACATATGTTTCATCATTATATGAATCACATAGTTTTGAAATTCTGAAGAATTTCATATTTTACAAGCAAAGGATTTCCATGGTGAAAACAGAAAGCAAAGGATTGCTTGTATCATGTTTCACTTCCAGGAGGAACATGTTCAAATACCACAAATACATTTCTTATTGATTTTCTAATGGGTTTGTTGTATGAAACCATATTTTTCACCATCCCCATCATCTGAGGGATGGTTGAAGGAAGAAAGAAAAAGAGACTTACAGGACAAAGTTCATTTGTGATTTCATTGTAAGTTATGCTGGATTTTTCTTGCAAAACCTGACAAGACAAGAACAGTTGTTTAAACTGGAGAAATGAAAGATATCAGAATAACTAAAACATGAAACAAAGAGCAAGAATTAGTGATTAGTTCATTGCATTCTGTTTTATACTCAAACTAAAACCAAAATTTGACAGCATTTATAAAGACCTTGCAAAAGAACTGATAAGAACAAAATCACATTTCTTTGAAGAAAAGAACTAAAAAGTTACGGTTAGCAGATCCTAGTTTATCAAGCCTTGAAATTCAAGAACAGATCATATGCTTTCAATTCCAAAACATACCAACCCTAAAAAGTATATTTTAACATAAAAAAGAGACCGAGGCCGGTTTATACACTTCAAAAGCCACAACTGCAACTAAATATTACAAAAACAAAGTAGCATGATTTTAATCAAGGAAAGAAAAAAAGTAGTGCATATAGCTTGCACTGCGTCATCCGTTTCAAGCTTACCAGGCACACACAATTTAGATTGTTGAGAATCTTTGATTATTTGATAGTATTAAATAACATGACTTTAGAGAATACAGCTGATTTTTAGGGATTTTATTTAGAGATACTTTTTCCTTAATTGATTCAATATTTCATGTATATATAGCTGTGCATATTTCTAAAAAATTCATACTTTTGAGTGAATTTTTCCTCGAGTATTCATCTTTAATTTCATAATGGTATCAGTTTTTTGATCCGATTTTTTGGAATTTTTTTTTCTTTATTTTAAATTTTGTTTCAAAAAAACCCTAGAAAACACAAAATTGGTACTTTCCACCCTAGCCTTATTTTTTTCTCTCACCGCCCCTACCATTGGAGTCGACATCCATTCGTTGATAAAACCCCAGAATCCGGTGACTAGAAGACCTGTGCGTAGGCCTCATGCGCTGTCGTAAGCTTTTGCATCTTTGTTTCACGTGCCATGCGTGGCTTTCACCTGCTGCCTCCGTGTTTTTTCCGACGCCGGTGCTGTGCTCTATGCTCCCTTCCAGTCATTCTCTTCTAAGTGGAGGTGTTTTTTTGCTAAATTTTTTTTGGGATCTCTTTTGTGTTTTTTTTTTTGGTGTTTTTCCCCCTAATTTTCTAAGCAGCTTTTTTGGGTATTAATTATTTTTTTCTAGCATTATGTCTAAGGACGATAAGCTCAAAATTCCAACCGATAGTCCCTCGTTGCAAATTAGTCCTATGAAGCTTGATGGATATAATTACCTCACTTGGTCAAGGTCTTGTTGTTCATCGAGGCTCGTGGCTTGCAGGGATACATCACCAGTATAACGTCGAAACCTGAACTCATTGATTTAACATTTAGTCATGGGATTCAACGAACTTTCTTATTATGGCATGGCTTATCAACTCTATGTAACCCAATATTTTCCAAACTTATTTGTTGCTTGATACTGCGGAAACAATTTGGAATGCTGCTGCTCTCACCTACTCTCGTGTTGGGATTGATGCGTAAAATTTTTTAGATTCGTAATAAGGTCCATGGGACAAAACATAGGAAGCTAACGATTTCTCAATATTTTGTTAAATTAAGTGGGTTGTGGTAGGAACTTGTTTATTATCAAGATTTTCAGGCGTCTTGTACCAATGATGTTGAAAATTTTCAAAAAATGGTAGAAAAGGAGCACGCTTTTTTATTTCTTGGCAGGGTTGAATACTGAGTATGGTTAGATTTGGGTTCAATATCTTAGCCAAGCTTCGTTCCCTTCTATCCATGAGGCATACTCTTATATACAATAAGAGGAGAGTCGTTGTGTTGTTATGCTCTATAATCCACCTCTTGAGAAAACTGGTCTCATTGCTAACCAGGATAGTTTATCGGGTGGTAAGTTTGATAAGGATCACTTGACGTGTGACTATTGTGGTAAGCCTCGGCACACTAAAGATCCGTGCCAGAAGTTGCATGGTCACCCCACTCGAAATCGTGGTGGAAAATGATGGGGTAATTCTTGGCCTCAGGCAAATTTGTCAGACTCTGTGACAACAGAGGACAAGTCCACTTTTGTTTGGATTTTTACCTCAGATGAGATTCAACATCTCCGATGCCTCTTGTCTTAATTGCACTCTACCTCGATTGTCAAGTCTAATCATGCGAAATCAGGTACTGGTTTAAATGCTTCATCTACTTCTAAATATTGAATTATTGATTTTGATGTGAATAGACAAGATAGGGTCAAACAAAAGTTTATTTAACTATATTACTTGTCCATCTAAAGATAGTGTGCGAATAGCTGATGGCTCCCTTAGCTCCGTCTCTGGAACAAGTTCTGCTGTTTGTACTTCCAATCTCACTTTATACTTTGTCCTCCATGTTCCTAAATTCCCGTTTAACCTTTTATCTGTTAGTACTATCATTAAAGCCTTAAATTATAAACTTGAAATCTTTCCCGATCAATGTGTCTTTCAAGACCTCCAGATAGGGAAGACAAATTGGCGGTGGTAAATTGTGTAATGGCTTATATCTTGTGGGTCAATCGTCCAATATGTCTCAAGCCTTATTTTCATACAATAAATATGTTAACCGGGAGATAATTCAGTGGCATAGCCAGTTAGGACATCCATCATTTATTGTTCTTTGCCAAGATGTTTCCTACTTTGTTTTTAATAACTCAGTTAGACTCTTTAGTTTGTAATGCCTATAAGTTTGCTAAGCATACAAGAAACAATTATCCTTTACGTAATAATAAAAGTACTGTTCCTTTTGATATTATTCATTCGAATGTTTGGGGTCCTATTTGCCTTACTTCTTTATCCGGTAATCATTGGTTTATTACATTTATTGACTATTCCACTCGGATGATATGGGTATTTTTATTAAAGTCCAAAAATGATTTTTTTCATGTTTCCGTCCTTTTCATAAATTGATTACTACTCAGTTTGATGCTAAGGTTAAGATTTTTTAAACTGATAATGGAACCGAGTATAACTTTAATTATTATTTAGAATCATATGGGATTTTGTCCAAGTACAAGTGCTCAAAATGGTGTTGCCGAAAGAAAAAATCGACATCTTTTGGAGGTTCTTAAATCACTTATGTTCACTATAAACTTCCCAAAGCCTTAATGGGGATGCGATTTTGGTTGTTTCTTATCTCCTTAATCGAATCTCTTCGGGTCCTTGATTTTAAGTCACATAAAAACCTTACAGGGCAAGACGAATTACCCAGTTTCACCGAAGGTCTTTGGTTGTGTTTGCTTCGTATACCTTCGACATGGGAGCAAACTGAATCCTCGAGCAGTTAAATATGTTTTCATTGGATACTATCTTACACAAAAGGGTTACAAATGTTATCATCCTTCATCTAGAAAATAAGTAAATATGGATGTAACATTTTGTGAGGAGGAACTCTACTTTTCTTCATCACAATCATATCTTCAGGGGAAGATTATTTAAAATGAAGAGATGACACCCTGTTCTATTACCCTTCCGAGGGAGAATTTAGTTCCAACAGAGACTTTGGTTCAAGAGAAGACTAGTGGACGGTTGTTGGATAGGTCTGACTTAAGAACATAGACTAGAAAAAGCAAAAAACTAGATGTCATCATACAATCTACTTTATGCCCTGATTTTTCACTGTCAGGTCAGTCTTCTTTACCTGAGTTTGCTATTGATTTAGAATTACCAATAGCCCAACGAAACAGTATTATAACTTCCACTTTACATCCTATCTCTAATGATTCCTTATCTCTATCCTATAGAGTATTTGCAATGTCTTTGTTCTCTATGTTTGTTCCACGGGATTGGAGAGAAGCTATCACTAATTCAAGATGGAAAGGCTATAATGGAATAAATGCGAGTTTTAGCAAAAAATGAGATGTGGGAACTAGTTAATTCTCCTGAGGGGCAGAAAATGGTTGCGTGCAATTGGGTGTTTACTATCAAGTATAAGATTAATGATTCAATTGAAAGACTCAAAACCAGATTAATAGCACAAGGGTTCACTCAGATATATGGAGTAGATTATCAATAAACATTTGCTCTAGTTGCTAAATTGAACACAATTAAGATCCTTCTATCATGTGCAACAAATCTCAACTGGGACTTACAGTAGTTTGATGTAAAGAGTGCCTTCTTACATGAAGACCTTAAAGAAGAAGTGTATATGAAAGTTCCTTCAAGATTCGAGGTTAAAGATACTCAAGGTATGTAGACTGAAAAAGGCCGTATATGAACTAAAGCAACCTCTCAAAGCTTGGTTTAACAGATTTAGTAAGGTCATAGTGTCGTTTGGCTATCGACAAAGTAATGTTGATCATACCCTCTTTATAAAACATCATAAGGGTAAGATTACTCCCTTATAGTTTATGTTGATGACATAATTATGCCAAGAGATGACAAGGAAGAAATGACCCAACTAAAGAAACAATTGGTTCAGAAATTAGAAATCAAAGATTTGAAAAAGTTACAATATTTCCCTGGAATAGAAGTGGCTAGATCGAAAGGGAGAATCTTTATTTCCCAAAGAAAGCATGTCTTAGATCTTTTGATAGAGGCTAGTATGTTAAGTTGCAAACCAGCAAAATCAACTATTGAAAGTAACCACAAGTTACAAGCAGGGATTGGTGAAATGATGGATAAAGGGAAATATCAAAGACTCGTCGAACGATTGATTTGTCTTGCTTATACTTGACCTGATATGGCCTATGCGATTAGTTTGATAAGCTAATTTATGCATGATCCTCGCGAAACCCATATATAGGCCAGGCAAAGGTATTCTCTTCTCTAAAAATAGTCATGTAACGCCCCGAATTTTGGGCCTAAAAGTTCTGGGTTTTGAATGAAGTAGCAGCGAGGAGGTTGCACACATAAGTTAAATTGTGCAATTTAGTGTCAGAATAGGCCTGTTGGTTTGGTGGTTAAGTTGAGTGTTAGTTTGCTGAAGGTTTGGAGTTCGAATCCCTGAGCATTCAGGACGTTTTATTTTGTTTTATTAAGCTATTGCTTAGTGCTACTTAAATTATTTTTTTTAGTGATTATTATTTCAGGTTACTTTTTTTGAGGGGGTATTTTTTCTGTGGGTTTTTACGTTCTCCTCTTCCCCTCTCTCTTCATTTTTTACTCCCTAAAAGTTTACTCAAAAACGATTTTATTTGTGGATACTGGGATTATCGTACCTCCGTTGTCATCACCGTTCACGAATCATGTGTGGGATCCTAACCTTCACTACAACTTTGGGTTTTTGTAAATTTTCAGTTTCAACAAGTTTTGTATGGGTGGTAATCCCTTATGTTGGGTTGTGAACGCTGGAAGTAAGGGAAATATGTCACATATTGACGTACACTTGATGTGGGTAAAGTTGGAGTCGAGTTTGGTGGCCAAAATGGTGATTTCGGGGTTGAATTGGGGTGGTTTCGTAACCTCTCTAACGGCCACACGGACGTGTCCTGAGGCATACGGCTGTGTGGATTTGGGAACTAGGATTTTTGACCAATTTTGGGTGCCACATGGCCGTGTGGTCGATTTTGGAGATTTTATCAATTTTCACACGACCGTGTCCTTTGGACACATGGGCGTGTAGATTTGAAAATTAAGGATTCTGAGTTTTGGGGCCACACAGACGTGTGACTGATTTTGGAAAATTAGGGTTTCTACACTGGTGTGTGTTTTGGGACACACGGCCGTGTGACTGATTTGAAGCTTAGGGATTCTACACGGGCATGTGTATCGGGACACACGGCCGTGTCTGATGGCCACACGGGCATGTGACACCTTCACACGGCGGTGTCTGCCCTGCACTTAATTTTATCGAAATTAGACAGTGAGTTACACGGCCGTGTCCCTGCACCACACAGGCGTGTGCCTCTATCACACAGCCGTGTGTCACCCCTCACACTGGCGTTTGGATCCCCACACAGCCTGGATTGCTCCATACGGCCGGAGCACACGGGCGTGTAGCCCTAATTCGCCAAATTTTAATTTTAGGGCAAATCGAATGCCATTGTAAGTCTATGTGTTCAACCCCTCGACTAAGCTTACTGAGGGTGAATACGATTCTATTCTGACTTCGAATTATATACTACTTGTAAGTGAATGTGTGCTATGCTAGGCACTGAATCTGAGTGCATAAGTGTGCACTTTCCTGTAGCTGATTGACTGACTATAAGTGACTGCTTCTGAATGACTGTCTGAAATTGTATTCTGAATTGGTGTATTTACATTCATACATCTGCATATAAAGTATTTAGGGTTGAGATTTTGAAGAAAAGGAAGACTTAGGATTTGGCAGTTTAACTGCATACTGAAGCCCCTAATACTCAGAGGGTCGAAGGCAGTCCCAATACCCTGAGGGTCGTGGACGATTTGACTGTACTGAGAATTTTCGCACTACTCTATACAGCACATTCGTTAGCATTGCTGCGTATCATTAACTGATCTGGCAGTTTTATTGTAGCTCATCGGTATAGCAGATTACCGCATCGCACTGTACCGCATGTACGTTAGCTATGCTACGTACCACTATGTGATCTAGCAGTTCATAATGCATGTTTGTACTGCGATTTACCGTATTCCACAGTACAACTTATACGCTAGCTTTGCTGTGTAATATATGAGACTGGCAGTTTATCTGCACACTGTTAGCCCCAATTCTTAGAGGGTCGAGGGCGGTCCCAATTTCTTGAGGGTCGAAGACAATGCTAATGAATATTGTTATCGGGCAACCCGGGATGACATCTTATGGAGTATAAGGTTGGATGGGCTTTTCGAGGTCTTACTCGGAGTGCAGGGATGGGTAGGTTGATTAAATCCCCACAGTAAGTGTAGGGTTGGTCGGAGATGGTGTGTTAGCTGGATGGGTAGGTTATTTTATAACTCATTTGCACTCATATGCATTTGAATGAATTTATGTGACTGAATGTGATTGTACTATTTGACTGAAATGTCTGATTGATCAGTTTGGTTGAATGTGATACTATGACTGAATGTGATGATATGACTGAATGTGTTACTGATCAACTGAAAGACACGTGTGCCTATGCGATTTCTGTAGACTTTCTCTATAAATGTCTGACTGAACTGTTATTGTGATAGTGTGACTGACTTGTGAATGGTTGTTATTGTATTTGAATAGCACTTGAAGTTAGGTGTGTCTGTTTGTTCCATATGACTATAAAGTACAAATGTTGTGTGTTTGATGTTGAGCGAATTCGCTTAACTATTATCTGTCTGTATGTGCTAGTTCTGAACTGTTTCTAGTTTTTTGTTTCTGCCTCGGTAGGTTTAGCTGGTTTGATCTCACACTAAGCTCGAGTAGCTCACCCCCTCTTCTGTTTTCCTTTCAGGTACCGTTCTGGATTCTGTAGTTGGGCTCAATACGCGGAGGTCTCGGACAGACTTGTGAACAGCAATTGAGCAATTTTTGTTTTCTAATTTTTACATTTGGTTTTGAACTGTATGGATTTATATTACTGTGGTACCATTAATGTTTTAAACTTTGTTCGTACATTATGTTTTGTTACGTTTGCGAACGGTATTTTTAAACGATTAAACGTTTTGGTTTGTTTTGAGATAAATATTTTCAGAAATGGAATTTTAAACTACTAGTTTTTGTTAAATTCTCCTACGATCACTTCGGTGATCAATGTAGCATCCTGGATTCAGTCTAGACTTCTAAGCTGGGTTTGCGGTGTTACATTTAATGATATCAGAGCCAGATTTGCAAAAACTAGGCTTGTGTTGTCTACGTGGACGTGTGCGCAAATACTTGATTTTGAAAAGCATTGAAAAGCTATACCACAAAAATTTGAAATGGATTGAAATTTTGTAAAGGGACAATAAATATGTATATGATTGGTTTATGATTTGTTTATGTTATGGAATGAAATTAAGTTTAACTAACTCTGATTGTAAGGTAATACTCCGTAACCCTAAACTAGCAACGGATACGGATTAAGGGTGTTACAAATGGTGTTTCTCTTTCTAGGGTTTGGGCCATAATACAAGTACTACATTAGACCACAAGAGTATAAATTAATAACTCAACAAATTCTAACCTAGTAAATGAATAGAAGAAACATACCAAGAAAGCAACAGCTTGCCTTGTGTGTTTGAGTTCACCCCATGATGATCCTGCATACTGTAATTAGAGGAATCATCAAACACCAATTTTTAACAAGGAATTGAAATTCAATAAGGTGATACAAGCCTAAAACTAAAATAAAGAAAAGGAAAACTTTTCATTGAATGTGACAATGCGACCAACAACAGTCCTTAGTGAATTAAAGAAATTACCTCTTCTGTCACTTGGGCACACCATAGTTCCAGTTCAGCTAAGCCATACTTCACATATTGCCCATTGCTAAATGTGCAGCACTCTCTACGAACAAGAAAGCTGTAGCAGAAAATATTAACTTTCATTTTTTGTAATATATTCTTATTATTATGTTAGGAATATAAAGATAAAATAGTGATATACCTATTAAAGAGCTGTGTATTTATATATGCAAATATTTGAATGAAAATCTTCTGAATAATTGTTGGAGGCACCTGAAAAGAATCTGTAGCCATAAGTTCAAGGTTCATTAAAATGATGGCACTACTCCACTTTAATATCATTAAGACAAGAAGTTACATACAAAATTTTCTTTTAATGTGCTCAGATGCTTGTTCAGGGATTCAATAATTCTTTGCCAATGACAAGCGGGAGAGCTATCGACTTCTGACTCTTCGAACGTTTTAAAAGCAGTTCCCTTTGATGCCCTAGGTACCTGACATGTAGGGTAATGCATTAACATTCTAAAAGTTCAAACATAGAGCACTATAGAAGCTGGGGAGATGATTTAAAAAATAAGCCTCACAATGGTTTCTCATGAATATAGAAATTAACAAAAGTTAGAAAGTAAATCAAATAAATCAATGGAGAGATTCTGCATGGCTCCTTATACCTGGATGCAACAAGAAAGAAGCAATGACAAGTCCTTTTTCAAGTTGTCTCTAATGATTCCATAGATTTTTTCTACATATGCTGTGAGCTGCTGCTTGAAAAGTAGAGCTGGATACTTGGCCTCAACCTGGCGTACTACACCAACTGCTAGATTCGCAGAAGATGAACGAAAACTCTGAAAAGGAACAACACCTTATCAGATAATTTTCCTAGAATCATTCAACACTACATCCACAAAATAAAATATCCAAAGGATTTTGAAATATGAAGTAGATTCTTTCTTTCTTTCCTCTTTTGGGATCTTTTCAACAAGTGTTCAGAAATATCATGCTAACAATTTACAGACATTGTAAGTGAATTATGTACTTGGGTCATCCTTGAAAAAAATGATGTTGGAGCAGGAGGCTTCTGTGCTGCAGCAGAGGATTTCAAACTACTTTGAAGCAAAAACAACAAAGCAGATGTGTTCGACAACCAATAAGCCATGTGATCATTGTCATCTTGTTTCTGCAGAACATCAAACCAGATCATGAATGTCATATTTGATTTATTTATCTAAGTCCCTAGCAAAGAGAGTAATTCAACATTCATTCCCAGTCTCTGAATACCACAATAGTACAGTGATATCATAGGTATCAGCAAGAAAATGGTAGTTAATATTGATGAAAAATATGGGCTTTGTGTGATAAATAAGTTACCTCTAGTGAAGAGCCAATCATCTGAATAAGATTATCAAATACACTTGTCCTTTCAGCTTCTAATGTTCTCCAGTGAACAAGGCATTTGTATATTGTAAATGCTGCAACAGGCTTTTCTTGGCTGAATCCAAGATTCTGTGTGGTACATTTTAGTAGAGAATCAACACCCTCTTGTGCCTAGGCATATGACCAAAATTAATCCCAAAAAACTTCTATCCAATACAAGTTGAAAAAAACACAAAAGCAGAAATCCATATCATTTGAGTTCATACTTGTGGCAATTCAATCTTAGATCTCCTCATTCTGCTATCTTCTCTACCAAACCTTTTTGATGGACCAGAATTCAATTGAGCCTGTCAAAAAGAGCTTTCTATCTCAGGTTCAAACCAAGGATGCTGATATAACTGATATACTGAAGTTAAAAGCTAATCATAGAGTCTCTTCATTCTTCACTTACATGATTACCATTTTGCAAAGGCTGCAATGTGAAAAAAATACCAACAATGAAAAATAAGGAAAATGAAAGTAATCACAACCAACAAACCAACTGGAGAAAGATAAGAACATGTTTAAACATAGCTTACTGTAGATGACGCAAATGACGATTGTGGTGACATTTTCCTACTAGGTGCACTCTGCAATGCTTTCTGTCTCAAAATCTTGTCCTCAGTTTCCATGTCTGAGATCTTTTCTTCTAACCTGTTAAATATAAATAATTATTTGAATGGAAGAAAAGGAGCAATTCAATTGACTAAACAGTCATACTATCATAAACATCAAACATCTATTACCACAATATAAAATAGGGATAAAACCTTAGCATTGCAGTTTTCAGCTCAATTATCTTCATCTCAGCCTCCGAAGCCTGCTTTAGCCGCTCTTCACTAAGCTTGTTTGTTTCTTCAATTTTCTTTTGTAATGAAGTTACCAGAACCTGAAATGGCATTTTGGCAAAAAAAAAATTTCAAGAAACATAAATGAAATATCACTAAATTTAAAATGACATTAAGCAAGCCTTCTGTCCAAGTAAGGTCCTATTCAGAAGTAATAACCATCTAACATTACCTTAAGCTGTTCATTTTCAGCAGTAAGCTTAACCATAAATTCATTATCAATTACTGGGACCTCCTTAATTACAGGAACTTGTCCAGCAATGTTCTTTGTGCCTCCGCCTTCCTTCATTAGCAACTCTTTTTCACGTTGCATCTTCTTCAACTCCCATGTAAGTTCTTCAACTTGCTTTTCCAGCTTAGTGTTGGCTTCTAGGAGGGCACCAGTTTCCTTGGCAGCCTGCAGACAAGCAAGGAGAATCAACTGCAACAATCATGCACAGACTATCACCTCATGAGTGAACCTATGAGAACATCACATCAAACAGGTGAAAGCAATCAAAACCTATAAAGGAAGCTTTTGATCATCCAGAATGGAAGCAGTTTTAGAGGAGATGAATGCACTGAAAAAGAGCTGCACTTTGGAGATAGTTGACTTACCAAGAGACAACAAGATCGGAGGATGTAAGTGGGTATTTACTATTAAAAGCAAGTATAGTGAGAGTGTAGTCAGTCGTGAGGTACAAGGCAAGACTTGTTACAAAAGGGTTCACAAAAAACCATGGAACTGATTACCAATAAACATTGCCTGCAGTGGCTAAGGTCAACTACATCCGTGTATTACCCTCATAAGTTGTGAATTCAAGCTGGCCATTACACCAATTAGATGAAAAGAATGAATTATTAAATGGTGATACGGAAGAAGTGTTTATGGATAGACCACCTGGTTTTGAAGGTAACTTTTACAGTTAAAATGTGTGTAGATTAAAAAAATCTTTTTATGGCTTGAGACAATCCCTTAGAACTAGATTTAAATGTTCTGTGATAACTGTGAAGATTCATGGGTGTTCTAAGAGTTAAAACTGATCACACCATGTTTTATAAGCACTCAAATGAAGGTAAAGTTGCTAATCTAATAATCTATGCGGACGACATAATTGTGATAGGTGATTATGGTGTTGAAGGGTTAAATAAGGTATCAGCTAATGCCTTTGAAATCAAAGACCTAGGTGCTTTGAAGTATTTTCTGTATTTTTGTTCCTAAGGGAAAGTATGTCCTTGGTGAAACAGGTTTTTTTAGGGTGTAAAGCTGTTGAGATGTCTATTGAACCTAATCAGCAACAAGAACCGGTCAAGAATGAGGAAGTACTGAATAAAGATCTGTCAGATTACAGTTTCCTAATAAGGAATCTTGAGTGTATCAGATAGGATTCTGTAAATATTTTATTGGTTGCTATCCCTAACTTTAAGGCTGTGTTTTAAGGGATAGCATCCCTAGAGTTAGTTTGTTTCCTAGTATAGAGTTTCCTAAGTTAGGCTTAGTGTAATTCTTTGTGAGAAAATATAACAGAAAAAGCCTATTTTTAACATGGTATCAGATTAGCTCGATTTCTGGGAATTTTTTTCTCTTTTGTCTGGTATATTTTTACTCCCACTCAACCCTCAAGCTTGTCCTTATTTTGTTCAAAAGAAATATGTCCGAAATTGTCCAAACCAATACCAATGGGGATAGTTCAAGTCTATATGAACAACTCCAACCCAACAAGTGAGTTGGAGAACATTCAAGTGGCCTCTGAGTTAAATGGGAAGAATTACAAAGTGGTCTTAGCTGGTTCGCACGTTCTTGAAGGGAAGGGAAAGTGAGTCACTTACTCGAACAGGACCTAAAGAAGGAGATCCTAAGTTTGATGCTTGGGATGAACAAGACTCTATGATAATGTCTTGGTTATGGAATTCTATGATGCGTAAATCGGTGATACATGCATGTTTCTTAACTCATCCAAATAAATATGGGAGGTCAGAAGCGGACTTATTCTAAAGTTTGAGATCTTGCTCAAATCTATGAAATCAAGACGAAGATTTCATCTACCAAGCAAGGAAGTCGTTCAATCACTGAGTATTCTAATCTGTTGCAAAGCTTATGGCAAGAGATGGATCATTACTAGTGCATTCAGATGAAGTGCAGTGCAGATGCAGCACTCCTAAAAAGGTTCGTTGAAAAGTGATAGGTAGGTAACTGATGTATGATAATTGAGTAATTTAAATATCAATGAGGTAAATTATTTTTGTATACGAAATTAAAGTACTGAGAGGTGATTATTAATCTATGAGTTTGATTGAATGAATGAATGGTATGCTAGTAGTCGATTTTGAGACCTATTGATTTTGGTAGTTGTTGAATGATAGCATGCTATATGTAATTGCATTTGCGAATTCGTTATTATCAAGTAAGTTGATTTAATTAACCTTATATGTTCGGCCACAAAGGTATGTGCATAGGTGATGATGAATTGAATTTGTATATAAGTGGTTATATGTGATATTATATTAAATTCGAATATATGAGTATATGTGATAATTTAATTAACCTTGGATGATCGGTTATATATATGATAATGCATTAAACTAGTATATTCGACCATATGTGATGGTATAATGAATCATGTGTATTTGATCTAACAAGTAAGTTTTAGATGTTGAAATGAAAATTTTATATCATATATATTTATATGTGAATTATATGAATTGAAAGGTAAGAAAGAAAATTTGGTAGTTAATATGTATATACGTGAACAAATGTATATGTATTTGTTTTGAGATGGGAAAGTGATTTATAGATCGACGTGAAATTTATTATTGAATGTGTGAGTGTTTGGCCTTAAGGCTATGAAAGGTGAAAGTTTACAAATGATGATATAAACTATGAGTAAGTAAAGTTACTTAACGAGGAACATGGATTATATGAGAAAAGTGATTGTACATGTGTATGTGATTAACTAAATTTGGCCTATTTGAATTGAATTATATATGTTTCTATGGTGAATTATTTGCTTATGGCTTACTAAGCTTTCAAAGCTTACTTTGTGTAATTTTCCTATGTTTATATAGTTTCGAAGACTTGCTCGGGTTGGAAGTCGAAGGAGATCTCATCACACTATCCAATTTTCGCTTCGGTAAATAAATGCTTGGAGATTTGGTTATGTGGCATGTATAGACTAGTTTTGATACTGATGGATTTGAAGTTGTATATATTTGTATAAGCCATGCGAAAATGGCTTGTCCATCTTGTTAATCTTGGAATTTATATTTTGACTTGATGATTTCGTTTGATTTGGTTTTGGTATATTTATAAGTAAAGTTAATGTATAGAGTTTAAATGAAATGGAGTAAAGATGTTATAATCTAGTTAACCATATTTTGCAATGAAACGGTTTTTGGTTAACAGCAGTGACGTGATTTTGAAAAATCACCAAAAATAGAAGAAAGGGAATTAGAAAGTGAGTAAGATATATAATTAAAGCTTATTGTGTCTATTTTTATATGAAAGAAACAGAGTAGGCAAAGGAATTTTATATTCTGTGATAATTAAATTTTAGTGAGACTGGTTCTGAATGACTTCGTGGTTCCCTGTTCTATCTTGGAAAAATCATTAAAAATTTTACAAAGTGAATTATGAGTTATAATTTATATGTATAGATTTCAAGGGGGTTTATTTTTCTTTAGAAACAAGTGGGAGCAACATATGAAAACTGTACAATGAGATATTTGAATTTAGGTTAAAAGAGGTCAGAACCGTTGGTCAGTGAAACAGGAAAAACTTTAATGAATAAACTATACTAAATGGCCAAGCCAAAAATTCTGGAAAAATAGTAGTAAGAAGATATATGAGTCTAGTTTCAAGGAAAATTTACGGATCTAAATTTCGAGATTCCTAACTCGAGTTATAGTCAATTTAGTCAAAATGACGCATATGGACAGTTTCAATTTTTATGCCCTAAATTAGTAGTTAAGTCTGGTAATACCTCGTAACCCCTTTCCGGCGACGGATAAAGGTTAGGGGTGTTACACCATATGTGTCCACTGATGGTCTGGCATATATTCTTACCAAAGGATTATCTGGAAAGACCTTTCAGAAACTAGTAAGCAAGCTGAGAATGGATGATATCCACTTCCCAGCTTGAGGGGGAGTGTCAGATTACAGTTTCCTAATAAGGAATCTTGAGTGTATCAGATAGGATTCTATAAATATTGATTGTTATCCCTAACTTTAAGGCTGTATTTTAAGGGACAACATCCCTAGAATTAGTTTGTTTCCTAGTATAGAGTTTCCTAAGTTAGGCTCACTATATATATAAATATTAGTGTAATTCCTTGTGAGAAAATATAACAGAAAAAGCCTATTTTTAACAAGATCAAGTTCAAAGACCTTTTCAGAAGTTAATTACTTGTCACATGCATGTCTAGATTTAGTTGTTAGTACTGTAAAAAAGTTCATTTGATGAAAAGTATGTCTTCATCTGCAATTCCTATAGGTGGGGAAACTCATTCTCTTCAAAAAACCCAACACAAACATAATAAACCAATTTTCTTGAATGGTCTCAATTGGTTAAGTTCATAATTCGAGGCAAAGGAAAAATTGATTACTTGCAAGATGAAAAGGTAAAACCAAATGAAGGAGAAGTCAGTTACTCAACTTGGGAATCAAAGAAGTCAATGGTCACATCATGGTTAATTAATTCCATGGAACCCAAGATTGGCCACACTTATGGATTTTACAAGACAGCAAAGGAGATATAGGACACGTCCAATGATATGTAGAAGTTAGAAAGCTAGAAAGGTGTGATGTTAGGAATGAAAACGGAAACAGAGAGGCTAAGAAAGCCTCTTAGAAGTGAAATTGAAATCAAAGACCTTGGGTATTAAGATACTTTTTAGGAATGGAAGTGGCAAGAAGCAATAGTGATATTTTTATCTCTCAAAGAAATTATACTTTGGATCCTTTAAGGAAACTGGAATGCTTGGTTGCAAGGCAACTAAGACACCCATAGTTGTGAATATGAAGCTTGGAGAAGCAAGCAATGGAATTCCAGTAGATAGGGGAGATATCAACGTCTAGTGGGAATAATGATTTATTTATCTCACACCAGGCCAGATATCACATTTGCTGCAAGTGTAGCCAGCCAATACATGCATTCGCCATGCGAAGAGCATCTTGAAGCAGTCAATCAAATCATTCGGTATCTAAATTTACTCCAGGTAAAGACTTGTTCTTTAAGAAAAATGAGGAGTCAAGTGTGGAGGCATTCACTGATGCAAATTGGGCAGGTTCAATTGAAAGTATGAGGTCCACATCAGATTATTTCACAATGCTTTGGTGGAATTTGGTTACTTGGAGAAGCAAGAAGCAACTGGTTGCAACTCGCAGTAGCGTAGAGGCTGAATTTAGAGCCTTTGCACAGGGACTTGTGAGCTGATTTGGTTAAAGAGGTTAATGGAAGGAAAGGCAGCTGTAAGTATTGCATATAATCTAGTTCATCGTGACCGAACAAAGCATGTCGAGATAGATCACCATTTTATCAAAGAAAACATAGAAGATGGGGTAATTTGCTTCACTAACTTAGCCTAAGATGTATACTATAAATATGTATCATTTTTCCTCATTGAAGTTAGAGAGCATAAAATAACATTAGTATTGACATGGCAATGGAGTACATTAGTCAAAACTATCATTTATTAAGAACTTGTTGAAGCAAAAATTGAGAAAATGCCCATGCAAGACATCATGAGGTTAAACTAATTCAAGAATAGAGAAATGAAAAATCACCATTCTTATATTCCGTAATTCTCTACGTGCAAGTTTTCCTCTCCAAGCACATTGTGTGGTGATTGCTGCTTTCTTTAACCTCAAGTAATGACGGCTGGCTAAGAATCGGCGACATTGACTCTGTTACAGACATGAAATCAAATGATATCAGTACGTTGATAATGATATACAACTATAACAAAAGTAGAAACCAGACATTGCAGAAACAAAAAACAGCATTAGTAGTATTTCTTTTGTTGAACTAACCAGCATCAATATTTATTGTGATTTGCAACACAACTAAGATAACACTTCATTGAAGAGAAATGAGATTTCTTAGAAAGAATGAGTAAAATCTGAGCTATTAGTATTTCATTAATTGAAAGAAATTTTATCTTTACCTGAATTACTGTTACAGCTCTCATCTGCTTCCTCAATAGAAGTTTATCACGAGCAATCATCCCACGAATACCCGCTTGGATGGTAACAGATGAGAAGTACAAATTCTTGTATGCTTTCCGAGCAAGAAACTTGCGTGAATGTTTTTGAATATTCAGACAAGCAGCAGCTCTTCTCATCCTTGCATATTGATGGCGTACCGCTTGTCCTGCAACCAGGTTATAGAAAATAACAGGGAAAATGAATAAGTCACTGGATACAAGGCAGCAATTATAACTAATGATACTATCACAAATGCACAATATGAAATGCTTATTACCTCTACAGAAGGCTTGAAGTTTTATGGAAGATAACCGCAACAATTTAAAGTGTCTGCAACTCAAATATGCACGGACTTTTCTCTGTATAACAATTGCTGATACTCCTAAAACTGCACCTCGACGTGCATCTAGTTCAGCCATCTGACCCGCCCTCAGAAAAACTTTTGTTTTACCAACCTGCAACGGCAGCAAACCTATAAGCCATAGTATTAAGCGGTGGAAGAGCATAGCGGAAGCAAATAATAGCAAAATGCAATACATGCAAAAACTGATATGATTAACCAGCCAACAAGAGATGTGACACTCATGATATTCAAGAACTACTTAAGAAACAAGTGGAATGACAATAACTTTTCCAAAGCTATTTTATGAAAATTGTTAGAATCCCTTAAATTAAGGATAGAATATTAAGAGATCTTCTGTAAATAGAAACTAATCCTAATTACTGATTCTTAGGAAGTCACTATCTTCTTGCGATTATTTCCTACCTTAGGATAATCTCTGTCTATATATTTGTAAGTTAACCAGCAGAATATACATAAAAAATTTCTCTAATTCTCTACATGGTATCGGAGCCTTAGGAATCATTCGATCTCTCTTTCTTTTAGAAAAATCCCTTCCTAAAATTTCCTCCGGTTTTTTTTCCCCATGGGTGACCTCAATGATGCCATGTCCGAAGCTGAGATCTCACAAATATCTCAGAATGGCAATCGAGGTATCAATCAAAGTGACCTCAATTCTTCTCTAATGATCACTAGTCATCGTCTAGATGAAAAAAATTTCCTGCAATGGTCCCAATCTGTCCTCATGGTAATTCGTGGTCGTGGCAAGTTAGGGTATATTAATGGAGACCACCCACGTCCAAATGTTGCTGACCCGACTTATGCTACTTGGGAACTCAACAACTCTATTGTTATGGCGTGGTTGATTAACTCGATGGAAGGCCACATAAGTCGAACCTACCTTCTCTTCAAAACTGCTAAAGACATGTGGGATGCAATTAGTGAGAATTATTCTGATCTGGGAAACGCTTCTCAAGTTTTTGAGATAAAACTCAAACTGAAGGATATTCGACAAGGGACTCTAGAGGTAACTCACTACTATAATAATCTGAAAATATTATGGCAGGAGTTAGACATGTACTACGAGGCAGATTGGGGTGAAGGCTTAGAGCAGTCTAAGTTCATGACTCATCTCAACAAAGAACGACTCTATGAGTTTCAATTTGGACTAAGGAGTGAATTAGATGAAGTTCGAGGCAGTGCAGGTAGATCACCCTTCCAACCATTGGTGAAGCATTTGCTGAAGTAAGACAAGAAGAAAAACGGCGTCTCGTCATGATGGGAGAACCTAAACCAATGATCTCGTCTGAAAAACAGCCTACTGAAGTTTCTGCTCTTGTCTCCAAAGGTCCATCAACACAAAAGTTGCGTGCTGGGAGTGATTCTGGATCAAACAAACCGGTATGTAGCCACTGCAACCTTGTTGGTCACACTAAGGAAAAGTGTTTTAAGCTTCATGTTATCCGGATAAAAAACAGAGAGAAAAGAAAACTGCCATGATATCCTCCACTAATGCAGATGAAGTACTTGATGTCCGCCTAACCAAGACTCAGCTTGCGAATGTCCATAAGATTCTGAGTGCTTCTACTGGACATGGGACTCTAGCTGCTCAAGGTACTGCTCTTAATACTACTCTTGAATCTAATAACCAAACTTCTTGGATACTAGATTCGGGAGCCTCGGATCACATGACAGGTAACTTCACTCTGTTTCAGACTTATACCACTTGTCATAACAAGTCAAGAATCCGAATAGCTGATGGTTCATACTCACCTGTAGTTGGAGTAGGGAAAGTAAAAATAGCAGAAAATTTTTCCCTTGATAATGTTCTACATGTCCCAAACTTGTCTTGTAATTTACTTTCGATAAGTAAACTTACAAAAGATGGAAACATGCTTGCTGAATTTTCTAATCTTGGTTGTGTCTTGCAGAGGCAATCGAGGAAGATGATTGGCACTTGCTAAAGTTGATGATGGATTATATGTGTGAATAAAAGCGATTACACAAGGGGATTGGCTTTATCTACTTCAAAAGAAGATAACATTATGTTATGGCACCGTAGGTTAGGACATCCAAATCTCTTGTATCTAAAAAGGCGACTTATTGCTATTTAGAAATAAAAGAATAAATTCTTTAAAATGTGAAATTTGTGAGTTATCCAAACATACCCGAGTGCCATATCCTCTGAAACCATATACCCAATCTAAACCTTTTTCATTAATTCACAGTGACTTATGGGGAGCTAGCCGAGTGACAAACATTACTGGTGCGAAGTGGTTTATAACCTTTATTGACGATCATACTAGAGTATGTTGGGTGTATCTATTAAAAGACAAATCTGAAACACCCAATGTTTTTAAAAATTTTCACTCTATGGTTAGAACCCAATTCAACTCCACCATACATACCCTCCACACTGACAATGGAAGAGAATACTTCAACTCTGTCCTAAGTCCTTACCTTTCTGACCATGGCATTATACACCGAAGCTCTTGTCCAAAAACTCCTCAACAAAATGGGATTCCCGAGAGAAAAAATCGACACCTCTTAGCTGTGGCTCGAGCCATTATGTTCACCATGAATGTCCCTAAATATCTTTGGGGAGAGGCTGTTCTTACTGCTTGCTACCTCATTAACCGAATGCCCTCAAAGGTATTAAACTTTCAAACACCTCTAAATACCCTTCTAAAATCCTTTCCCCTATTCCAGGTTACTAACCTTCCAGCCAAAATATTTGGTTGCAAAGCCTTTGTCCATAATCATCACCCTAATTAGTCAAAACTTGACCCTCGGGCTCACACCTGCATATTCATTGGTTATTCTTCCACCCAAAAGGGCTATAAGTGTTACTCCCCTCTTTTACGCCAAATGTTTGTCTCTCGGGATGTGACCTTTTTTGAAGATGAACCATATTTGGAGCCTCTCATCTTCAGGGGAGACCTTAAATGAAGATGAAAACCTTAATACCCTTCTTATCATACCCCCTCAAGATCCTATCACTACCCTCAATACAGGTACTGTTTCTCCTTATCCTAATACCCTACCTGATCCTAATACCACATCGGGATCGCCTTCAATCACGAAAAATAGCAAGGATGATTCTAACTCGCAGTTTACTCGGAAGAAATCGACATCCTGAAGCCGATATAGCGGTCAGATCCTATCTCTCCCGGGGACCTGCTGCGAAGCTACCAAACCGAGGTCTCACCTCCATCGCCATCCATCTATCTTCCAATCGCAATGAGAAAGGGCACAAGGAGCTGCACTCAATACCCTATTTCTCAGTTTGTATTCTATGGTAATTTATCTAAGTCCTATAAAGCATTTGTGACTAATGTTGATTCAGTAAAAACTCCCAAAAATATAGAAGAAGCACTTGAGTCAGATGAATGGAGACAAGCTGTCATGGAAGAGATGGAGGCCCTCAAGAATAATGGAACTTGGGAAGTTTCAGATCTGCCTAAAGGGAAGAAAACAGTGGGCTGCAAATGTATTTTTACTACAAAATTCAAACCTGATGGAAATATCGATAGATACAAGGCTCGACTTGTGGCTAAGGGCTTCACCCAAACCTATGGACTTGACTATGAAGAGACATTTGCACCGGTTGCGAAACTTAACACCATTAGAGTTCTCTTATCTCTCGCTGTCAATCTTAATTGACACTTGACTCAGCTGGATGTTAAAAACGCTTTTCTCAATGGTGAGCTAAATGAAGAAGTATACATGGTTTTTCCTCTGGGGTTTGAAGAAAGTAAAGACAGTTTGTAAGTTGAAAAAAGTCATTGTACGGGCTGAAACAGTCTCCAAGGGCATGGTTCAGTCGTTTTACAAAGGCCATGATGAGCAGACAGTATACTCAAGGATAGGCAGACCACACCATGTTCTACAAGCACTCTGAGGAAGGAAGATGTTGCATTCTCATTGTCTATGTAGACGATATTATCGTGACAGGAGATGATACTAGAGAAATTGACAGATTGAAAGAATTTCTCGGAACAGAATTTGAACTTAAAGACTTGGGGAATCTCAAGTACTTTCTTGGCATGGAGGTAGCAAGGTCTAAAAGAGGCATTTCCATCTCCCAAAGGAAATATGTCCTCGACTTACTCTCTGAAGTTGGGTTGATGGGTTGCAAACCAGCTGAAACTCCTATGGAGTTTAATCTCAAGTTGGGTACTGATCACGATTGAGAAGAAGTTGACAGGGGGAGATATCAACGACTGGTAGGTAGGCTTATCTACCTAGCTCACACTCGTCCAGACATAGCCTTCAGTGTGAGTGTCATAAGTCAATATATGCATGCTCCAAAGGAGAAACACCTGGAAGCTGCATATCGAATACTAAGGTATTTAAAAGGGACTCCTGGTAAAGGCCTATACTTCAAGAAGAATGACAACAGGAATGTGGAGGTTTATACGGATGCTGACTGGGCAGGATCTATCAACGACAGACGCTCTACTAGTGGCTATTGTAGCTATATTTGGGGTAACTTAGTGACATGGAGGAGTAAAAAGCAGTCTGTGGTAGCACGCAGCAGTGCAGAAGCAGAATATCGAGCACTAGCGCATGGTATTTGCGAAGGAGTTTGGGTACAAAGACTAATGAAGGAACTAAAAGTTCCTTATAATAGGCCTATGCAACTATTTTGTGACAACCAAGTTGCTTTCAGTATAGCTCACAATCCTGTGCATCACGATTATACTAAACATGTTGAGATAGATCGTCATTTCATAAAAGAGAAAATCCACTCAGGAGAAGTGAGTGTTACCTATCTACCTACCAGACAACGAGTTCTTGATGTGTTAACAAAAAGCACGAACAGAATATGTTTGAAGAACTTGTTGGCAAGCTGGGTTTGATAAACATCTACACTACAGCTTGAGGGGGAGTGTTAGAATCCCTTAAATTAATGATAGAATATTAGGAGATCTTCTGTAAATAGAAACTAATCCTAATTACCGATTCTTAGGAAGTCACTATCTTCTTGCGATTATTTCCTACCTTAGGATAATCTCTGTCCATATATTTGTAAGTTAACCAGCAGAATATACATAAAAAATTTCTCTAATTCTTTACAAAAATCGCTAAATGCAAGAAGTACCTGATAACCACTGAGGTTACTCTTTTCCAGAATCCTCTTGCTAGCAGCAACATCATTATAGCTACCACAAAACAAGCAACAAATAAAGAGAGTAATGCACCTCATGATTCTGGTAACATAATTCTAAATAATAAAAGATACACCAACACAGAAGTAATAATTTTGAACTACAAAAGAAAATCTTGGAAAAGCTACCTCCCATTGAGAACCTCTGGAGCCAATATGGAAAACCGATTTATAAATTCACGAAACATCTTTCGAGAGGGAAATCCAGCAGTGCTAATTCTAATTGCTTCCATCACTCCCTGGAATAAAATATGTGCCAAACCATCATACAAACAGGCTGCTCAAAGCAAGGATTGACCAAAACATGAAAACTCACCCCACAACGAAGTTGTTGTAGTATATTATTATTTTCAAATATTCCTGGCTTAAGAGCATTATTTGGCTTTATACAACGTACATAGTGTGGTTCAGTGGCATTCAAAGTCTCAAGCAAAGATTGGAGTTGTTGCTGTGTAAAATAGATAGTATAAGTGAAAATCAAATAAAATAAATGATGTATATAGTTTGCCTTTGATTTAGACACTGGAGCAGTGATAGACCTTGAAGCCAGTAGCTATTGAGGAAAATTTTGATGATTTGGAAGTTTCCTCAGGTAAAGGAGGAAACAAGCTTGAAACAAAAGAGCATTTGGAAGCATTCAAGAGAGCCTGATGCTCTGGAACAACTAAATCTTTGTTCTTCTCCAGGAACAGCTCGGTTTGGTAAGTCACCTGTAGCAAAAACCACTTCATAGTAAATGCTCAAGAATTGTCTGTTTCATAAGTAGATTACAGAATGATATCTAATACTATAACATTTCTAGCTAATATTGAGACCACTTAACATTTATATAATATCGAATATTGTAGGTTGAATTACTTGCGGTACAAAACAATGCTACCGGTTTATGTTATTTAATTTTTCAAATCGAGGCTTTTTAGGGGATTCAGCATTTGCTAAAATGGATTGTTAATTGAAGTTTGAGTAGAATTAGCTAATTGGATTTGTCCTTTAATCTTGACCAGTTTAGGCAGTGCTTGTTAGTCAAGTTTAACTTGTCTTTTCCAAGCTGGAGATCATCATGTCAACCGGTATAAGGTGTCATAAGCAGAAAAAATCACTAGATAATATAAATTTAGTAGAGCAAAATAGATATTCCCAACAGCCTTATCTTTTAGCTTAACATTAAGTGCCTCTTTGATGTGATTCATAAGGATGCCACAGCATAAAGATACTTACATCACCAGCATAATGGCAAATGGTGAAGTCAGTGCGTGACAACTTAGGCTTAACGAAGCGTTTATGGTCCTTAAAAGTCTGATAGAGTTTTTCCGCAAATGTCTCATGTGTTGATCGAGGAAACATGCTATGAAAAATAGCAAGAGTTATTGTCACAATTTTAAAGGTTATAAAATCAAAAGAAAATTAAAATTACATAAACCAAATTTCTTAAAATGGAAATGGTGGTTTAACATTGTTATGTATTTGATACCTACCAAGCCTCGTCAAGAAGAGCAATGATGCCACCAGGTTTCTGTAAGCAGAAAAGTAAACATTATAAGATATAACTATACAATAGAGTACTAAAATATGGATTAATTCCACCAACTCCCTACAGTTCCAACTTCTCCCACATAACACTTTTTTCCCAAACCGAAAAGATGTTAGATTATTAATCTGACCAAAAGAAAAGTCGCATCTTATTTGTTTACAGTTAAGGGTACTTTCATAACTTTCTCATGTAAAACTAACAGCTTAAACTCTACGAGAACAGTACTTATTCATTAGTAGTTATTAAGCATGTGTTTAAATCACAGTGCTATGGGAAGAATTGAAACCAAAAGGGAGTTTCCCTTGAAATTTTCATGACATTAGCTTGTTATTAAGCATGTGTTTAAATTTTCAAGTGTATCCTTTATTTTAAATTTTGCTGGTGTTATCATTTATTTTGAATTTGCTGTCGTCATCGTTTTTTTTAAATTTTGTTGTTTGTTAGTGTTTTGTAGAAATAAGTCTCCTACAGAATAGGAGTAGGCTTTTTTTCACCTATAAATATCTTGCTGCATTCAACAATCATCTTTATTTAACACTGTCACTTGAATTTATAATTGTAACATAAATTTTCTAAAAGATTCTCATTAACATAAGCAGACAATAATCTTTCATGATTTTAGCTTCCCATGTATAAAACCACCATCACCCAAGTTATAATCTTAGTCATCAGATAGCATCATTTAGAGTTCCTCATACTTCTTTAAAAGGTTTACATATCCATATGAATTTTAGAAAAACTACCCCCACCCACCACCCCGACACACACACATTCAAGGCTTATATGTGTATTATATATACATGCAGAGTTTTTCGCATAAATTGCATATTGCAAATAAGACACTGGCATAAAAATGACAAAATGGAATAGGACTGATGTTGTACCTTTTCAACAAGATCAAGAATATCTTGATTATCAACAAACTCTATATAACTCCAGTCAATTTGTTCCTTTTTATATTCCTCCTGCTCCATCTTAAAAACATGCTGGAAAAATGACGGCATTTGGTCATTTTTAGCATTGCTTTAAAAGCTGAAAATTACCTAAAGACAATAGCATCAATGTAATGTATAAACCTGATTAAAATGCTGTTGCAGCTTTTCATTCGTCAAATTGATGCAAAATTGCTCAAAACTGCGTACAATGAAAATGAATCATGTAGGTATTTACAGAACCAAACAAAGGAACATTGTCTATAGTTCTGCACACTGTAAAACTTGAATAACAGACACAATGTGCAGGAAGGATAAATCCAAACTAGCAAAGAAAGAGCAATAGTAATACCCACAAATTTAATCAACAATATAGACCCTGCATAATCGTTAAGGAAATTTTTAAAATCTCATGGACTTAAAATACTAAATTGCCCTATCTAGACATCCCAATCATGAAAAAAGCATGGGGATGCCATGAAAGAAATTGATGTTTGTAAATGATGAAAACAAAGCATACCAGTTAAGCACCTGTTTGTCTTGAAACTCTCAAATCCATAAATATCCAGAACACCAATCAAGAATTTTGATTCCGGATCCTGACCAATAGAAATATTTATCTTCTGAACCAACCTGGGAAACCAAAGTGCAGAATGTCAAGAAAAATCATAAATGAGATGTATTTAATATGTGCCTTTACATGTTTCTCTCGAGAATCTACTGGTACATAGAAAGTTACCAGTCAAATAATTTTGAATAAACAATTTTGGCCAAAGCATCCCTGCTGATAGCTGCAGTAGCTGGATCAAGAGATTTTGTAATGCGATCACCACGAGTCACAATAACACGTTTGCATAAGGAGTCTTCAAGAGACTTTTCATCACACCTAAACAAGAGAGGCATATTAGTGTTTTTCCATTCAAATATACCTTTGAAGACAATAACATGGATATCTAAGTATAAAACTAGCAATGATGAATTACATGAATAAGTCTGCAGCAGTTTTTAGATGCAACCGAGATTTATCATCTTTAGGTTCAGCACCATCTGTTTTCTTTCCCTTTACAAACTCAACATTTCCTAAATGTAGAATAGCAGCCACAACTCGAAATATTGCCTCCTGAGATAGTAACAAGAAGAGGTTTGAAAGAAAAAAAAAAATCATAGTCAAATATCCCAGCTAAAATAACAATCAAGATGCATTACCTGCTCTGCCTGGTTGATCCCAACAATATCCATAGCTCTCTTAGTCTCAAGATACTCTTTAGAATCATCTAGTACATCCAGCTCAAAACAATTTGACTGATTCAAATAATGAAAAGTTCGTGGATTTCCAACTTTGAACTTCTCAACATCCTGATAACATGTATTAGAAAATAAAACCATAAAAGTTTTAGACGCCTCTTTAGTAACAAAAAAAATTCAATGGAGGCAAAAATAACACTTGGTGTTAGAATAATGGAGTTGACTTTTTTACCACTAAAAGTATCACCAAGGCTAAAAAAAAGTTTTAGTCTCATGTAGCATTAACTGTGTCCTTTGCAAACCTAGATTATGGAGCTCTAAACATGGTTATTATAACACGTTTTAGCTGGGAAAAAAATTCAAAATAATGACCAGAATTCGTCACCACTAACCCATACAACTTGAAAGTGCTGCAGGATATATTATTAGAGATCTTTTGAAGCAACTTAAAGATCACCGCTTTTCTTATACCCTACATTTCAGTCTAAAAGAATAATCATTTGTTTTAAAAAAACCTATATCTAAACAAAAGAGCAAGCTTAAGTGCAAATAAGACTTCTACTTTGATTTTTTTAGAATTCCTGACAAAATAAAACCTGAATTAACCTGTGAAGACCAAATCTAAACCAAAAAGCTTTAGTTCTAATATATATATGGGGTCAGCTACTAGAACCAAAACATAGAAACATTTACTTCGGATATACAAATTCTCCCCTTCCAATCATTCCCATCCACCACCATCCTTTCTTCAAATTCTAATAGTTTCACATCATTATGCATCACATCCAACCTTTTTATTTCTCGGTTTCCTTTTCAACCTTTTACCATTTGCAATGTCCATTTGCTCCATCCTTCTAACAAATTGAATTCCCCGATATGGGCCCTATCTGGCCAAACCACTATAAACAATTTTCTCTCACCTTGTCCTATATAAGAGCTATTCCAATTTGAAGACAACTATCCTTATTTCTAACCCTATCCTTCCGAGTCTTATCACGCATCCATCTTAATATTTGCATGTCAGCCAAACTTATCTTTTGCGTATGTTGGTTCTTTTAGCCCAACATTTTGCACCATAAAGCAAAGCCAATCTGGTAGCCGTCTATAGAAATTCCCCTTAAAACACAAAAGTATATTACAATTAATAGAATTCCTATTGTGATTCTCCACTAAGGCCACCAAGCCTTGATCCTATGATTAACTTCTCCATCAATCAGCCCATCATTTAGGAATTATTGACCTAGGTACTTAAAGCACTCAACTATTGATTTCTTTGTCCAAATATATATATAATAATATCACTTGACCATCGAGTGTAATCACATTTTATCACTATTCCCTTTCTACTAAACATAAACTTCATGTAATCAATCTTCAATCTGCTCAATCTAAGTCTTCAAGCTTTTAGTGTTCATCAAGTTGTTTAATTTGGAATGACTTTCATTATTTCATCCATTAAAATTCCAAAGAGAAAAAGACTCAAAATCAATCCTTGATGCACCTCTACTTTAATCAGAAACTGATCTGTAAATCCACCACTAGTTCTTATGTTAATTACTACATCCTCTTACATATATTATCCTAACATATTTGAAAGAAACTGTCTTCATGTTCAAAGCACACCAAAGAATGCCTTTAGATACTCTGTCATAAGATTTCTCTAAATAAACAAAAATCATGTCCAAATCTCACCATGACACTCTAAACCGCTCAATGATTTGTTTCAAAAGATGAATCACTTCAATGGTGGATCTCATGGCATGAAAACAAACTAATATCGCCCTTGTTTTTATATAAAGGCACCAAGGTACTTTGCCTCCAGTCATCAAGCATCTTATCACTTCTCCATATACTATTAAATAAGTTTGTCAACCACTCAACCCTAACATCACATGTGAATTTCCAAACATGGATAGGAATTGCTTCCGAACCTACTATTTTTCCAATCTTCATTTGACAACAAGGCCTTTGACCTCAAAAGGCCTTATCCACATAAAATTGCAATTTATGTCCTTTAACAATATATTCAAGACTATAAGAGAAGCTTATCAAAATATTTCCTCATCTCCTTGTAATCTCTTCAACCTTCAATGAGGACCACAAGATTGTTATCCTTGAACACCTACTAGTTCCTAAATCTAGTCTTTTTCTCCTTCGTCCAATCAAGACTATAAATATACCTCTCCATCTTTTAAGTTCAATTTGTCAGAAATGCCTTTTTAAACTCTCACTCTAATTTCCCTTACAACTCTCTTGGCCTCCTTTGCTACTTTTTTATTCTCAAAACTCATTGCATCCATATATAAGATTCTTCAATAGATTCATTTGTTCTTAATAGTTTTGTTTGCTTCCTCATTCCACCATGATGCATTCGTATATGGCTGAGCCACGCCCTTTGATTCACCAAGTTCTTTCTTAACACTTGCTAATAAATCATCCATCCTATTCCACCTCACACTAGCATTGACATCCTTTTCCCCATTAACATCTTTGGTTAGTCTATTCATGAAAAATGCCGGTGTATCCCCCATGAACCTTCCCTATTTGATCCTAGGTTCTAGAGATGTTTCACTTTCTTAACGTCTTTCTAAAACAAACATCTTAAACTAGTTGCGAATTATTAAAACTCAAAGACACTTTTACCTCTGGCGGTGCAGCACAAAGCATGTAAAAGCAATGATAGTTCCTCTCTGGATCAGACACTTGGCAAACACGAGATCGTTCTAGTAAATAAGTCCTTATTGCAGCTCCAGAAATTCTCCCCCTTCCATCGAACTGAATTTCCACAAACTTGCCAAAGCGACTAAAATTACATTATATTCAATCAGGGGTAGTCTTTTGTCAAATAAATCAAGAGACTTGCACAAACATGAGGAATGAATTATGAGAAAAGATTTCCAACCTTGAATTATTGTTTCTGACAGTCTTCGCATTCCCAAATGCTTCTAGAACAGGATTCGACTACAAAGGTAAGAACAAGAAAGATATGAAAAAGAACACTTACATTCAAGAAATCTTAGTTTCCAAGAAGGGGAAGGGGGAACCTCACATCCAAGAATGCAACATCAAATTGATCAATTTCACATATTGCAAAACTGAATAAGTTATGGAGTTTGATATACCTCCAAGACCTTTTGCTCCACAGATCGTTCCCCTGTGTTGTTATTTCTCCCTCCCATAAAAGCTAGATACTGCATAAGCATCTTTGTACTCTCTGTTTTACCAGCTCCACTTTCCCCACTTACCAAAATTGCTTGGCTTATTTGCTCCTTAATCATCTGTCTGTTTACGACATTTATTACACTAACAATTCACATCAACAATGCAAAAGAAAAGAGAACACAAAAACAGGTACCTATAGGCAGAATCTGCAATAGCAAATGGATGTGGGCTAAGTTCACCCACATTTGCCCCTTTGTATTTTTCCATCACACGATTTTCATATAAATGTGGCAATCTTTGAAAAGGATTTATGGCAATCAATATACCTCCTGTGTAGGTCTGGAATAACACATCAACACATTTAGCTTCAGAAAACAATGCATTATCTCCAGAATAAAAATGGAACAACCGTGCAACAAATTAAAGCCACATGTTGACACTTGGACATTATAAACTATGCTCAAAAGGACTGCAATGTGTGAAACAAGATGTGAAATAACTAATCTGAGTAAATAGTTCCATAAATTCATACTAAATTGAACAAGATAGAAAAGGAATGCAATCTGACAAACATGCTATGGAGCAAATAATCTAAGTCTATAAATCAAGGATGTTAACTGATACTTGGCAGAGATATTTTAGGAGTAAGTTTTGTTTACTAATGATTGGTAAAGATATTTTAAGAGAAATTGCTGCATTTTGCGCCCTTTATTAGGGACTTAGTACATGCTTTGTGATTGTTTCCTGTTTTTTGGATTTTTAGCAAGTATATAGAGAGAGGCTATTGTAACTAACAAAACCGTATGATAGAGAATAAAACTTTTTTCTCTCTAAAAAATCCACTCTCAAATTGTTATTAGAGCGGGTTCGGAATCATTCCTAAAAATATAAAAACAACAAAAATCCTAAAATCAGCCATGGTGAACAACTGAAGAAACTCAGTCTTAGAGATAATTTCAACCTGAGAATCTCAATACCACAAAATGGTAATTATCCAATTACAATAAGTATTAGACATGGGAAAACTAGCTTGTGGTTTTTTGGATTCAAGGACTTTCAATCATATGGCAAGAGATTTCACTATTTTTCATAAATATAGTCCATGTTGTGATAATGCATTGGTACTTATTGCTCATCATTCTCCCTAAGGTGGCTGGTACAACTTCAGTTATTACCACTAAGGATATAATTTGTGGTGCATTACTGTTTGTGCACAATCTTGATTGTAAATTGCTACATACAAGTTTACAAGGGCCACCAATTGTGTTGCTTGATTCCTCCCAATTATGTGTGCATTTCAGATATTGGACTTGTGGAAGACACTTAAAAATGCTAGGGCCACCAATTGTGTTACTAGTCTACCTAGCTACATGTCACCAGATTACAAACATTGTTAAAAAGGCATTACCTCAAAATATTTTCAAGAACTTGAAATCCATGTAGCACATGATAGACATTCATAGCCCAACTTGAGGGGGTGTGAAAATCAAGGGATGTGAACTGGTGCTTGGTAGAGATATTTTAGGAGTATTTGTTGTATTTTGTGCCCATTATAAGGGCTTGATATCATGCTTTGTGGTCGTTTCTTGTTTTAGGATTTTTACCATGTAATATAGAGCCTATTGTAACTAACAAAAAATGACAGAATAAAAACTCTCTTTTTTCTCTAAAAGATTCTCTCTCAACATTGAGAAACCCTTGCCAACTCTGAACATTTTAACAATAAAATGAAATGGATAACAGGATGCAAATCGTCTTATATACTTACATATATTTCATTAATATCAAATCGACATCTTAAATTCTGCAGAACTCCAGGTTCATGCAAATATGCTAGCTTTGTCATATCATCAACACCAGAGGGAGGAAATTCAGGGTCCTTTGGATACACATTAGATGTCTTGCTCACAACCTACACAAGGTAAAAGGGAATGAAAAAGCCAAAAGCCTTTCAAACTCTGATGTCATGCTATACAGTGAAGGAAAATTAGAGCTTGAAGAAAGATGCCTATCGCTGAAAGTGAACCATGTCCATAATCTGAAGACATATATTTTACCATTGAAAGATCTACAATTTACACAACAAAAGTTTAACAAGAAGTTTTAAACCAGCAGCAACAATGAAGCATGACCTCCTAGAAGAAAGTAAGAATAAAAGTAAATATAAGGAAAAATCCACAATTCAAGCCTTCTGTTGTCTTTACCAGATTATACACTAGCTGAATATTATGAGCCCTAATATTTCTTGAAGTTTCTGCTCCAGTGAAGATCCTATTCTTATTTCCTTATTAATCACTACAATAGATCCTTCTCTAAAGCATAAAACATATCTAGGATTAGTTTGCTTATTGCAGTATTTTGAATGAAGGGAAAGCCTCTTTTCTTTATTTATTTATTTATTCTTTTGCAGGAAATGAACAGTTGAATATCTGGACAGCCAACATGAATAGTTATGCAACAAGAGCTGTAAAATGAACTTCCTAGTGCATATTTAGCACAAATGATACATGATCAACATGCATTTATCCGTTCTACCACCCTTTTTTCTGTTCAAAAAAATTATTATCTCATGTAGCCTTACACATTTAAATAGTTCCAATTTCTCAGCATTAGATCATATTTTAAAATAAAAATTACATTTTGCTTTCTAACCCGAAAACCAAGCATAAGCAATATCCCCTAATTGAAGGGTTAGCAAGACCACCCACATTTGATTCAAAATGCTAACACCTCCTTGCACTCCCAGCTACAAAAAATTAACACCCTACACTATATATGACTTAACAAAGGAGCCCTTCTATTGCCACAGTCCATCACATTAGATATGATGGCACTATATATATATATAAAAAAAATCATGAGTAAAACATTAGGGGGGTTTAACTTATATGTCAACACTAGCATAATGGTCTCAAAGTAATTTTGAGCAGCAACCTAGACGAAACTCAAAAGTTAGAAGGTTTCATTTCTAGGTCTCTACATGTGCTTATATCTTGTTTTACCTAAAAGTATCCTATCAACAAGGTCAAAAGAAATCCCAGCTTAAACTAAATTCCACCAACTTATCTTGTAACATATGGTAAACCATTGGTAACCAAGTACTAGAAGACCAATAACATCTTCTATTGTCTTCCACATTTGCTACATTTGTATTTTTTTTGGAATGATATATTGTTTAGCCATAATCTCTAGATATTCACAAAACATAATGAAAATCATATCATCATGTGAAGGAAATTCAGTAATATAATTTAAAACTTCCAAGTTCATTAAACTAGGATGATAGTGATTTTCTGTATGCCAAGTCTTTGATTCCAGTTTAATATACATAAACAAGTTTCATAACCGCAAGAAACAAAGTAAAAAATCCTTCATGAAATAAGTAAATCATTGATTTGTATCTAGACTATTGTTGGATGGAAGTTTAACATATTGAGCAATAAAAGGTAATCAAAATATTATATTTTGGTCCTTCCATAACATAAAAAATAAAAAGAGTATAACAAACACTCACCAGTTTCCCTGATGTACATTTTACTGTAATCTTTTCCCCTTTAATTTCTTTAACTTCCCCATCTATCCAAGCTACCTCAGGGTCCTCCACCCAAACAATAGATCCAGCAATAATATTGGATGGAGCAACCTGTGACACCATGTCAAATCATCAGCATATCTAGGTGAAGGAATAGAGACTCATTAACATAAAATTAAGTTGCATTGTGCAATTAGATATATAGGGCTAGCAAAAGGGTTATACAGTGCATCTTCTGACCACTATCCAATGCCTCTGTTCTTTGGTTTTTCTGCATCTCTCTCACCCTATAATTATCTAAAACAATTTTGTAACATCCTTCAATTATCAAGTAAAACATTATTAATTTTTTACTTGGAAATCACATATTCAAGTCAATAAAAAGAACTCTTAAAAGACAGGGATAAGGCTGTCAACACCCTAAGCTGCCGTAAGTTCTACTAAGCTAGCTGCTTCAGACGAGGCTAGTATTTTATGCTCACACTGCTGTGGGAAAATTATTGACTGAATTGCGTTAAGAAAATTCCTATAGTGCTATTTTTCAATTGATTTCAAATAAGAATTTCCAGATTACTATCTATCAAGAATCTTGACTACCAAGAAAAAGAGAAATGAGGCTCTAGAAACTAAAATTAGTTAAAGAAAACTAATTTTCTCTCATAAAAAGAAGGGTATAATCATAATGAACTTTAAAAAAAAAAAGAGAACTCAAAACCCAATAATTCACATTTAAACAGTACACATTTCTGAATCAACCCAACAACGAAATAGAAGAAACAAACAGCATCCAGGAAAAAAAGTAGAAACAGTTTTCAATTTGATTACTTCATTGGAGTTATATGAGCTACCTCTTCATTCACGAAATAGAATCCAAAATCAACAGAAACAATTAACGGTACATAGGCAAAAAGAGGAAAAGAGTGAAAATAAATAAAATCATAGAGGAAACAAAATGCAAACCATTGTTTCTGATTAGATTCAGATCCAAGGCAGAGCCAATAAACCCTTGATATCCTTCAACGCATAAATGCGAAACGAATCGTCATAAAAAAACAAAAAAATTCCCTCCAAATCCCTGCCTCTATGGTCAACCAAGAAACACAACTTCCACCCTCCTCGTTTCCTCCCTATATCTTTTCCCTAATTGGACCAAATGCATCTCTTCCTTGTCTCTCTACAATTGTAGACAATCATTATCGGCAATGCCGTTCCTTTCCATTTCGTTTTCATAGGAAAGTGAAAGGGGTGAAGAAGAGGTCACATTGATTATCGAATTATATGATATATTGTCTTTTATTCGGTAATATATTTGTATATATAAAACAATTGCAGACCTTTAAACACCTATATGTCAATGCATGAGAGTGCAAACATCAAAAATATAGACAAAACACTCCCTCGTCTCTAACTTTTCTTCGTTCGTTCTTCTTCTCCCTCCCGTTTTTTAGTTTTCCAGAACGACGTAAACGCGTGAACTCAACATTAACAATACAAAATTCCTTATTTACCCTTGAATTTGGAGGATATTTACTGAGAGTGCCTTCTTTTACTGGATTTGTGAATTAACAAAACGCCCCCGTTTGGATTATGAAGTATATATGTTTTACAGGGAGTGGAAAAAGTTTCCGGACTATTGAAAATGTACAAGTTCATAATATTTTTAGATATTAGTATAGCAATATTATTACAATTACTTTGATTAAAAATTTATTATTTATATTATATATAAAATGATTGATTGAATTAGTGTAACTCAACACCAACACAATTATAAAACTACTAAAATATATTTACTTTTGTAGAGCCCAATTTCTTGCACGGGCCCAATAAACATAAAGCCCAAATTCATTAAACAGCCCAACTTAAACCTACTAGACCAAATAACCAAACCCAGATCAAATTACCCAAGCCCAAAAATTAAATAAGACAAATCAGAAACAAGGGGAAACCCTAACAGCCCTTGGTGCCGCCGCCAGCAGCCACGTACTCAGCCACGTCACCCCGCTCTTCGCGTCGTGCGTTTCTCCATCTGCGAAAAAGAAGGAAATCCAGCGCTTATGTAAACTAGCATAGCAACTCCTTTTACATTTTATTTTAAATCATATTATATTTTATTCGATACATTACAGTTTTCGTTTCAAAATAAGCAAACCCTCCGTGTTCTAAGGTTCGAAAGGAGTCGTACCCTAACTAACTGGGTTTCGATTCCTCTTTTCGAGTCTAAAGAACCTATTACTTTCTTTTTAAAAGTTGAATAAAAACTTATTCTCGAGAATTCAAAATCGTCGTGTCCGAACTCACAGGATGGGATGTTTTGTTATCTCAAGATAAGGATTTCAAAAAAACAAAGGCAATATTCTGTGTTTGGTATTTTGGGAAATCAAGCCCTAACTTACTGGGTTTCGATTTTTCATTAGACCCCAAATAACTGAGTATCCTTCTTAGATTTAAACACATTAATTTTGAAAGTCAAAGGACAAGCTCAATTTTGGGGATTTGAAATGTTGTACCCTAACTCACTGGGGTGACATTTTACTTCCTTGAGATAAGAGGGTCTGATTGCTCATATTTTATTCAAGTTTTTTTTCTTTAAAATAAAAAGAATCGTATTTTAAAATCTTTCAAATATTCAATATTAGGACATTAATTAATCAATTAGGTACCAATTATGAGCGTCACGAGGGTGCTAATCCTTCCTCGTATGTGAACAACTCGAACTGCTTTTCTTAAAATTGTAGACCAAAATGTTTTATAAGGTGGCCCAGTCACACTTCAAAAAAGATTGGTGGCGACTCCATTTTCATATTTTAAAGTCGGCCCGTTTTCAAACAAAAAATGGTTTCGACAGCTTGGCGACTCCACTGGGGACGAATAAGAGAGTCAAGCCGTAGAATTGATTGATTAATATCCTTTTATTGAAAATTAAAATCTGATTTTGACCTTCTTTTCCATCGCATCTGTTAAGGTCACGTCATGTGTTTGTTACGATTTAAGTGTCTAGGATACATTTGCATCATGTTGCATGACCGTAGTGGTCACACCTTTGAGTGAGAGTAAGAGACTACTCCTTCGTGAGATTTTCACCTCCGTGCAAGATAGTGAATCGCTTTCGGGGTACATCCGTACCTATGTCTTCGTGAGATTTTTATCTCCGTGCAGCTATAGGGAAATGTATTCCCTTGAACATTAAAGTCGGTCCATTTTCAAACAAAAAATGGTTTCGACAGCTTTATTTATACTATACTATATATAAAACAATTGACTAAATTGGTATCACAAGTCAAATTGATACCAACTAAATTGTGAAATTACTAAAATATTCTTACTTTAAAAGGTAATTAATATTATTACAAATGTATTTTTATCTTTTCATATTTTTATATAGCCCTCAAATAAAATAACTAAAAATACTATTTGAAAATCAAACCCAACACCAACAAGATATAAAAATTATTTACCCACCTCATCAATAATCATTTGTTGAAATATTTTATAATTATATTTTTAATGCAAAATATTTTTATTCACCCACATAATGAATATGATAAAATCTAATTACAATTACATATATAAATCTCATGTACTAAAAAATCTCAATAAGTTAAGAAAAATTTTGCTATCTATCAAAATAACTTATGTAATTGATGATGTTAGCTCAATTGATCAACCGAAATAGTCAAAAAAGATGAATTGGGCTTTTAAAAATTTCGTGGAAGGAAGGATAAGAAAATGAGACAATAAACACAATAATTTTAGACTGGTTTAATTCCAATTGCTTACTCAATTACCTTAGCTTTATACCACCAAGGATTTTTTCAAATTCACTAATTTGATGAACCTTTGAGGACAAAATTTAACCTTATAACTCCCCTAAGATTTCTACACAGATCTTAATAAACAAACCCTCCCAATTAACAAATAAATAAGCAAATAAAGAAATAATCCTCACAATATTAGAATGTTTGCAAACAAAGCACACACCCAATAAAAACACTTGAACTAAGAAAATATAATGAATTTTCATAAGTGTTTATAGGAGAGATGAAAATTTTAACCACAAAAAGTTGGTAATAGATTTCTTGATGTTTCTTAATAGCTTTTTAATCTCTTGTAATCTCTCTTGTTGTTGTAGAAGCTTTGAAATTTGGTATTTATAGCCTCTTATTGATTTCCAACAGTTGGGGTTGTTGGGAAAATGGATTCAGTTGTTAGAGGTGTAAAAATTAGAGTATTAATGACTCCTGCAACAAAAGGTATCGATGCATTTGAAGAGGTATCTATACTTTGGGCATTTAATGCCTAAATTCAGTGACTATTAAGCCTAAAGTATCGATACAACAGGAAATGTATCAATACTTGCTATGAGGTATCGGTATCTTAGGGAGAGTATCAATAATCGGGCAATTTTTCTTTAAGTTTCAAAATATCAAATCGTAAAACGGTATCAATACTTTGTTAAGGGTATTGTTACTTTTAATTTTTGCTCAATTTTTTTGAATTTCAAAGCTCAAATTGGTATCAGCGCCAAGCAAGAGTATCAATATTTGGGCCAAGGTATCGATACCATATAAAAGGTATCAATACTTTGATCCCTGAGAGTAGTTTTACACTTGATAAAAATATTTGACAAAAAATGTTTATCAAAGTATTTAAAAGATAGATTTAAAATTTTCTTTCTTAGAAATATTTTGAAACAAATTGTCACTTAAAATTTATCAAATTTTATTCAAAAACATTATATTTGTTATATCAAAACATTTATCAAATAAAACTTAACAGATGATGCATTTACATAAACAAGTATTATACATTTTACTATCACTAAGTTTTAGATATTATATGTTTATATTTTTATTATTTAATAATATATTTTATTACTTAATTACTATAATTATGTATTATTTTCAATTATAAACTAAATGTTATATATGTCCATGTTTATAATAATGCCTCTTTGTATATTGTATTATTTGTGTATATCTTTTTTTTTATGTGTTTTGTTGTCGATAATAAAATTAATATCTTTTAAATAAAATAATTTAAAATAATAAGATATTATTTTTTGATTAAATTGAATACTTTAAATTTTAATGAAAGTATTGTACTTGAGGATAAATTATATAACGCATATTATGAGTTTGAATAAAGATAAAAGTAACTCTATCTTAAAATTTTATGTAAATATCTTAAAAATTAAATTCTAAAAGAAAATATTTTGAGGATTGAAATTAGAGTTTGATTCAGTTTAGATGTGTGCATTAATAATAGATGAAATTAATTACAATTTTAATGGATTAATATTATCGAATTCACTATAATTTTTAAATTCAATGTTAAAACATTAAATTCATTTTTAGTTTTAATATTAAAATTATTTTCAACATTTTATATTAATTTTTTTCTAATTTAGAACCAAATATCAATGCTATTAAATAAAAGAATAACTTCAATTTGCATCAAATATAATCAAATTAAATTGTATGAATTTTGTTCAAAATAAACTTATTTAATTGAGATGAGACTATTACAATATAATTTTAAAATTTTATAATAATTTGTTTTTATAATTGAAACAACTATTAAATCATTTAGTTGTATTGTAACATCCTAAAAATTGAGCATCGATATGTTGCATGTTTTTGGTGCTTAGCTTGTGAATGATTCAATTTGTGTGCTTAATATAGTCTTGAGAAGGATCGGGATTTATTCGGAATTAGAATAAATTTTAGTAATGAGTACTTTATTGAAGTGGATCAAGTGACCTTGATGTTTAAGGAAATTAAGTGTCAAAAACTAGCATAAGATGAGCTAGTAGTAAAGTGGAGTTGGCGCTATAAGTGTTGCTTGAGGGAAGAGGTTTGAATCTTTAGGAATGCATTTTGTGACATTTATTTTTGCTCTTTCCTAGCACGTGTCGGCCAAGCATCAAATTTTTGGTAAGTTAGACTTTTATTTTTATGGTATGGTCACTAAGAGAAAAGGCAAGTACAAACTTAAGGTAGGGAATCATGAGAATATGGCATGTAGGGGGGACACAAGGCATATCTTAAGGGTTATGTTTTGGAAACTTAGAATGGCTAACTTGTCTATGAACTTGGACGGGTTTGTGGACTAAAGGGAGTCGAATTTTGGTGGTAAGCTTTGGGTAAGGATGGTAGCTAGATAGAATCACATTTGGTCATTTTGCTCTCCCAAAACACCTTTTCCTCTCATCTTTTCTCTCTTAGCCGAATGTGCCATATGCTTGGAGAAAACAACTTTGTTTTGTTTCATTTGGTCATTTTGACAACCTCTCAAGTGCTTCATTTTGTGCTTCTCTCCTAGTCTTTGAAATCATCAAACACAAAAGACCATTTCTTTTCTTCTTTATTCCCCATTCTTAGAATGCACATTGTTCCAAACCTTACTTTTTGCTCTTTTCTTACCCTTGAAAACCGAATCATAAACATCTCATCTCTATTCTCCTTTCTTCTCCATTTTACTCATCTTTCAAACACATTTTTTTTCCTTCTTATTTCTTTCATAGCCGAATGTTAGAGACCACCTCCATAGCCGAAATTATTTTTCCATTACCATTAAATCATAGCCAAATCTTCTTTTCCTCATAGATTTTATTCTCGACCATTTCTTTTATTCAACTTTGGACAACCGGTAAGAATCATCTTCCTTGTTTTCTTTTGCTATTTGGTCACCTTGGCCGAATCTTTAGGTTGACTTAGAAGAGCCTTTAAATCGATAATCATTCATCCTCTTAGACGATTTCCTTTTGTTTTTTTTTTAGTGATATAGTGGAGGGCCGAATCACCATCTCGTCAAAAGTTATCTTGAAGTTATTCAAGTTCAGATCATCTATCAAGGAAAAAAAAAGAAAAAAAAAGGGAACTCTTCATGGATTTCATGATCACCCTCGATTTTATCAACGATTTTCAATTGGGTTTGTTATAACCAAAAGTTTTATATAGGGATCCTTTGGAAATCACTCGAAACTTTAAGGTAAACAAGATAGGGTCAAAAAAAGTGGTGAATAGTGATCGGAAGAGGGGCGGTTTCGCTATTCCCTCTAGATTCAAGCGAAGGGCTGTTTCAGCAATCCGAGACTTTCCACCGGGTTGTGGACCCTCATCCGAGGAGAATCGATTATTCGAAGTTGTTCGTAGTTCGGAGCCATTAGCTGTTCGGGATTTTCCATCGGGTTGTGAACCGTCAACCGGGGAGAAACGACAAATAGTTATTGTTCGAGATTCCGAGGGTAAAGATCTAGATCGCTTATCTTTAGTATAGGTTCATATTAAGTATTAGTGTTCTAATCAAGCGTGACACGTATTTAGGTATCAACGAGCGGGAAAGTATAGTTCTCACCGTAATCAGGTGTGTAATTTCACATTTATCACATGGGTTAGATGTTATACCGTAAGCATTAGAATAAAAATCGTAAAGTTGGTAAAATCAAAAAATACGGTATATTAACACTTTTTGTGTAAATACATGAAATCAGTGTTAAAGTCGTGGAAATTACAAAATCGCCCTCGATAGGCTAATTTGATAAAAAGTAATTTTTGGGCCTCATGTGCTTAATGGGCCGAATTGCTAGATTACTTAATGGGCTAATTTGCTAGATTGATTAATTGGCCGAATTGCTAGATTGCTTAATGGGCCGAATTGCTAGATTGCTTAATGGGCCGAATTGCTAGATTGCTTAAGGAGCCGATTTGATAAATTACCATATGGGCCAAAATTAGAAATGGGCCAACTTGTAGTATGGGCCTTATGTTGAAATTATCATATGAATATTGTTATGCCTTGTATATGTATACATGATTGCATGGGTTGGGATAAAATTGAAGAGAAGTTCTGGTGGCTCTGCCACAATCTAGTTCGGGTGGCTCTGCCGCAAACATTTTAAATGGCTTTATGCCTGCGATTAGTGTGTTGGCGGGGTGGGTTGACTTGATCCCCACAGGTGTGCTGGTTGGTACGAGTGGTGTGTAGCGGATGGAAATTTAGGCTTGGTTGGGAATTGCATTTCACATGCATTTTTTTTAATTACTATATTGTTAAATTAGTAAATGGGCTCAAGCCCAATAAAATGCTTTGATGATTTGGCCCATGGACTTGGTAAGTGGGTTACACTGCGAGTTCTAAGTAACTCACCCGTTTTCTTACCCTTTTCAAGTAATGATAATTGATGGAGGCTTGGGCCGGGGATGACTTCACGGGGGCCATACTTCAAATGATGGTTTTGATGAACTTTGAATTACTCTTTAAGTTTTTTACTTAATTAATTTTTCGGTTGTGATGTAATAAGGCCTTTGGTATTATTTTTATGGATTTTACTCGTGGATGGCTTTTAATATGTTTTAGATACTAAAAGGAGACTATTTTAACTTTATAAATGTTTTCTTTAATTTACATATAATTAAAGGGTTTTCTTAAAAATCACTAACTCGTAAGAATTTCTGTGAAAACTCTTTTATGAATTCATTTTCAAATTCCTTTTGAATTCTTTTAAACTTCTTATAAAATTTAATCAATTATTTCTCGAGATCAAATTATAAACTCCTATGTTTTAAAATTCATAGATTTCAAATTAACCTCAGTTTTTGATAAACTCTATCTCCAAAATAGTTTTTGAAGACCTGTTTTTCTTAAATCATTGGATGACTAGATGTATGTACGATTTGTGTGGCATACCAAGTCTGGTCTTAAACCATAGACCGGGTTCGGGGTATTACATTTTATGGTATCAGAGCCAGTTTTAAAACTCAGCTGTGGTTTGGGTTTAACAACAATTTTTATTTAAAACTGTTTAAATTTCTAGACTTTATATTTTAAAGGTAGTATGACACCACGAGCATCCGGTACCAAGTCAAGTAAGTATTTGTATATTAAATGTTTATTATTGTGAAATGATAATAGGAACACTCTAGAACTTTTAGCTTTAGGTGTTGAAAACGGTAGAGATCAAGACTATAGGATGTGATTGCGAAAACAACTCTATCTCTTATATCTCATAAAATATCGTTAATAAACACTGAAATAGTATTCTGATTCATAAAACTTATAGTCAGATTAAATCGAAATAGTCGGTATGAGTACTAGAGGACGTGGACGTAGACGCGATAAACGTGGCCATGGTAGAGGACGAGGTGCTAGGGTTGCGTCTGAAGCGTCGAGTCATATGCCAAAAATGGACGCACCTACGTCACCCGAGAGTGAGACTGGATCACATGACCATACGAGAGAGAACAATGCTTTGACTCAAGTAATGTTGCGAGTCCTAGAAAGGGTTACTGGGACTAGAACTGGCCCAGCAGTTTGTGGATCAATATTGAAACGACTTAAATCAAGTGGTGCCGAGGTTTTTAGAGGTGTCTCCGGTGTAGCTCTGAATGTTACAGAATATTGGCTCGAGGCCGTAGAGCAGATTATGGATGATCTGGAGTACACCGTCGAGCAAAAACTAAGAGGAGCGGTGTCCTTACTAAGGGACGAGGCGTATCAATGGTGGCTTACGGTTCGAGAAGGCACTGAGGCTGTATTTGTCACTTAGGATTTCTTCAAAGCTGCTTTCTAAGGAAAGTATGTAGGGACAAGTTATGTGAATGCCCGGAGGAAGGAATTCTTGAATCTGGTTCAAGAAAATAAGATGGTGGCAGCTTATGAGGCAGAATTTCTATGCTTGAGTCGTTATGCTCGGACTATAGTACCAACAGATCATGAGCGCTGTGTACACTTTGAAGATGGGCTGAATGATGAGTTGCGGGTACTGATAGCTCCACAACAAGTAAGGACTTTTTCCACGCTTGTGGAAAAAGCCAAGATAGCCGAAGAGGCTAAGAACTCAGAACGCTAGAGCCGGGAAAGAGTCAGAGGCAAGAGGGGCTTTAAGTACTCAGGTTCTTCTAAAAGGTTCCAAAAGAGGCCTCAAAATGATGAGCCAGCTCAAGCTAGAGCATTTGTGACTACCAATTAGAGTCGAGACTGTGCCGACTATGGGAAACGACACTCCGAGAAATGCTGGAAGAAAACTGGTGGTTGTTATAAATGTAGTTCCAAGGATCATCAATATAGGAATTGCCCTCGATAGACTGCTCTAACTTAGGAAGCTCGTAACCCTGATGCACAGCCAGCCAGAGGCGCTCAACAGCCACCAAGAGGCCGTGGACCCAGGTCGTGGTGGTAATGGTGATGGACGTGGCTAAGGTACACCAGGTCGAGGTAATGGCTTTAGAGGTAACGCGGAGGCAAGACAGCCGGGGTTGGTCTATGCGGTCAGGCGTCGTAAAAATAGTGATGCACCTGATGTGATAACTGGTACGTTCTTCATCTTTGATGTACCTGTTACTGCTTTGATAGATATCGGGTCTACCCACTCGTATATTGCTAGTGCCATATCTGGAAACCTGAATATTAGATCTGAGATTACCGATAAAGAGATGATAGTAATTAGTCTTTTAGGACAGTCTATAATCGTGAATAAATTGTATAGAGACGTGCCTTTGGAAATCCAAAGAGAAATATTTTTAGCGGACTTGATGGAATTGCCTTTCAGCCAGTTCGATCTTATTTTGGGCATGGATTGGTTGGTGAAGCACCGGGCGCAATTGGATTGTGCTGAAAAACGAAAGTCAATAAGGACTATGGATGATGTGGAAGTAGTAATGATAGGCAAACGAAGGAACTTTTTGGCAAATGTGGTATCTGCTTTAAAGGCAGAGAAGTTGGCTGCGGTGGTGTTTACTTTAAAGATTTGAAGGCACTATCTCTACGGTGAGAAGTCGATCATTTATACGGACCATAAGAGTCTTAAGTACCTCATTACCAAAAGGAGTTGAACTTGAGGCAACGGAGATGGGTGGAGTTGTGAAAGGATTATGACTTCTCAATCGAGTACCATCTTGGAAAGGCTAACGTGGTGGCAGACGCGTTGAGTCGTAAGGTACTATCAGAGTTAAGAGCAATGTTTGCTCATCTCAGTTTGTATGAGGATGACAGTCTGCTAGAAAAACTTCAGGTGAAGCCATTGTGGTTAGAACAGATCAAGAAAAAGTAGTTATCAGACAAAAAGTTAGGTCCTTTAATGCAACAAGTTGAAAGTGGTATAATAGGGGACTTTGGAATGAACAAGGATGGCGTGCTGTGTTTTCGTAGAAGAGTTTGTATGCCCATGGATTCGGATTTGAGACAAATGATTCTATGAGAGGCGCATAGTAACCCTTATGCTATACACCCCAGAGGAAATAAGATATATCGAGATATTCGTGAGCAGTATTGGTGGCCAGGGTTGAAGCGAGAGGTTACTGATTTTGTTGGAAAGTGTTTGACTTGTCAACAAGTGAAGACGGAACATCAATTACCATTGGGTTTATTGCAACCGGTAAAGATTCCTCTATGGAAATGGGAGCGGATAATGATGGATTTTGTTAGTGGGTTACCCTTAACACCTACTAAGAAAGATTTTGTTTGGGTGGTAGTTGATCGATTGACGAAGACTGCTCATTTTCTACCAGTTCGCACGGATTACTCACTGCAAAAGTTGGCTAAGTTGTACATAGCGGAGATCGTGAGGTTGCATGGGGTACCAGTGTCTATCATATCGGATAGGGATCCTAGGTTTACATCACGATTTTGAAAAGCTTTGCATAAGGCTTTGGGAACAAAGTTAAACTTCAGTACGACTTTTCATCCTCAGTCAGATGGTCAGTCAGAAAGAGTAATTTAGATTTTGGAAGACATGTTAAGGGGTTGTGTAATTGACTTCAGAGGTAGTTGGGAGGATTTCCTACCGTTGGCAGAGTTTGTGTATAATAACAGTTACCAATCCAGTATCCAAATGGTGCGCTATGAAGTGTTATACGGTTGTAGGTGTCGTACTCCTACTTGTTGGACTGAATTGGGGGAACAGCAGTTGTTGGGTCCTGAATTGATATCTGAGACGGAAGAAAAGGTAAAAGTGATTCGAGCACGGTTAAAGGAAGCTTCGGATAGACAAAAGTCATATGGGATCTGAAGCGTAAGGATATTGAGTTTGCGGTGGGAGATCAGGTCTTTCTGAAAGTCTCACCTTGGAAGAAGATTTTCAGATTTGGAAGGAAGGGCAAGTTGAGCCCTAGGTTCATTGGACCGTACCGTGTGTTGAAGCGTGTAGGACCAGTGGCCTATCAGCTTGAATTACCTCCAGAGTTGAGTTAGATTCATAGTGTTTTCCATGTTTCTATCTTTGAGGCGTTATAGATGGGATTAAATCTCACATAGTACCCAGTAGAAGAAGTGGAGTTAAGGCCAGACTTGTCTTTCGAGGAGGAACCAGTGAAAATTTTAGACCGTGATGTTAAGGTACTAAGAAAGAAGACTTGTCATTGGTTAAGGTTCTATGGCTTAATCACAGAGCGGAGGAAGCTACGTGGGAGCCTGAGGACGCAATTTGGCAACAATATTCTTACCTTTTTTAACCAGGTAAATTTCGAGGACGAAATTTTCTTTAAAGGGGTAGAATTGTAACATCCTAAAAATTGAGTATCGATATGTTGCATGTTTTTGGTGCTTAGCTTGTGAATGATTCAATTTATGTGCTTAATATAGTCTTGAGAAGGCTCGGGATTTATTCAGAATTAGAATAAATTTTAGTAATGAGTACTTTATTGAAGTGGATCAAGTGACCTTGATGTTTAAGGAAATTAAGTGTCAAAAACTAGCATAAGATGAGCTAGTAGTAAAGTGGAGTTGGCGCTATAGGTGTTGCTTAAGGGAAGAGGTTCGAATCTTTAGGAATGCATTTTGTGACATTTATTTTTGCTCTTTCCTAGCAAGTGTCGGCCAAGCATCAAATTTTTGGTAAGTTAGACTTTTATTTTTATGGTAAGGTGGTTAAAAGAAAAGGCAAGTACAAACTTAAGGTAGGGAATCATAAGAATATGGCATGTAGGGGGAACTCAAGGCATATCTTAAGGGTTATGTTTTGGAAACTTAGAATGGATAACTTGTCTATGAACTTGGACGGCTTTGTGGACTAAAGGGGAGCCGAATTTTGGTGGTAAGCTTTGGGTAAGGATGGTAGCTAGATAGAATCACATTTGGTCATTTTTGCTCTCCCAAAACACATTTTTCCTCTCATCTTTTTCTCTCTTAGCCGAATGTAAACAACTTTGTTTTGTTTTATTTGGTCATTTTTTCCAACCTCTCAAGTGCTTCATTTTGTGCTTCTCTCGTAGTGCCAAAATTATCAAACACAAAAAGACCATTTCTTTTTTTTCTTTATTCCCCATTACCGAATGCACATTGTTCCAAACTTTACTTTTTTCTCTTTTCTCACCCTTGAAAACCGAATCATAAACATCTCATCTCTATTCTCCTTTCTTCTCTATTTTACTCATCTTTCAAACACATTTTTTTTCCTTCTTATTTCTTCCATAGCCGAATGTTAGAGACCACCTCCATAGCCGAAATTATTTTTCCATTACCATTAAATCATAGCCAAATCTTCTTTTCCTCATAGACTTTATTCTCGATCATTTCTTCTATTCAACTTTGGACAACCGGTAAGAATCATCTTCCTTGTTTTCTTTTGCTATTTGGTCACCTTGGCCGAATCTTTAGGTTGGCTTAGAAGAGCCTTTAAATCGATAATCGTTCATCCTCTTAGACGATTTCCTTTTGTTTTTTTTAGTGATATAGTGGAGGGCCGAATCACCATCCCGTCAAAAGTTATCTTAAAGTTATTCAAGTTCGGATCATCTATCAAGGTAAAAAAAAAAAGAGAACTCTTCATGGATTTCATGATCACCCTCGATTTTATCAACGATTTTCAATTGAGTTTGTTATAACTGAAAGTTTTATATAGGGATCCTTTGGAAATCACTCGAAACTTTAAGGCAAACAAGATAGGGTCAAAAAGAGTGGTGAATAGTGATCGGAAGAGGGGCAGTTTTGCTATTCCTTCTAGATTGAAGTGAAGGGCTGTTTCAGCAATCTGAGACTTTCCACCGGGTTGTGGACCCTCATCCGAGGGGAATCGATTATTCGAAGTTGTTTGTAGTTCGGAGCCATTAGCTATTCGGGATTTTCCATCGGGTTGTGAACCGTCAACCGGGGAGAAACGACAAATAGTTGTTGTTCGAGCTTCCGAGGGTAAAGATCTAGATCGCTTATCTTTAGTATAGTTTCATATTAAGTATTAGTGTTCTAATCAAGCGTGACACGTATTTAGGTATCAACGAGTGGGAAAGTATAGTTCTCACCGTAATCAGGTGTGTAATTTCACATTTATCACATGGGTTAGATGTTATACCGTAAGCATTAGAATAAAAATCGTAAAGTTGGTAAAATCAAAAAATACGGTATATTAACACTTTTTGTGTAAATGCATGAAATCGGTATTAAAGTCATGGAAATTACGAAATCGCCCTCGATGGGCTAATTTGATAAAAAGTAATTTTTAGGCCTCATGTGCTTAATGGGCCGAAGTGCTAGATTACTTAATGGGCCAATTTGCTAGATTGATTAATTGGCCGAATTGCTAGATTGCTTAATGGGCCGAATTGCTAGATTACTTAAGGAGCCGATTTGATAAATTACCATATGGGCCAAAATTAGAAATGGGCCAACTTGTAGTATGGGCCTTATGTTGAAATTATCATATGAATATTGTTATGCCTTGTATATGTATACATGATTGCATGGGTTGGGATAAAATTGAAGAGAAGTTCTGGTGGCACTGCCACAATCTGGTTCGGGTGGCTCAGCCACAAACATTTTAAATGGCTTTATGCCTGCGATTGGTGTGTTGGTGGGGTGGGTTGACTTGATCCCCACAGGTGTGCTGGTTGGTACGGGTGGTGTGTAGCGGATGGAAATTTAGGCTTGGTTGGGAATTGCATTTCACATGCATTTTTTTAATTACTATATTGTTAAATTCGTAAATGGGCTCAAGCCCAATAAAATGCTTTGATGATTTGGCCCGATGGACTTGGTAAGTGGGTTACACACTGAGTTCTAAGTAATTCACCCCGTTTTCTTACCCTTTTTAGGTAATGATAATTGATGGAGGCTTGGGGCCGGGATGACTTCGCAGGGGCCATACTTCAAATGATGGTTTTGATGAACTTTGAATTACTCTTTAAGTTTTTTTACTTAATTAATTTTTCAGTTGTGATGTAATAAGGCCTTTGGTATTATTTTTATGGATTTTTACTTGTCGATGGCTTTTAATATGTTTTAGATCCTAAAAGGAAACTATTTTAACTTTATAAATGTTTTCTTTAATTTACATAAAATTAAAGGGTTTTTCTTAAAAATCACTAACTCGTAAGAATTTCTGTGAAAACTCTTTTATGAATTCTGTTTTCAAATTCCTTTTGAATTCTTTTAAACTTCTTATAAAATTTAATCAATTATTTTTCTAAGATCAAATTAAAAACTCCTATGTTTTAAAATTCATAGATTTCAAATTAACCTCAATTTTTGATAAACTCCATCTCCAAAATAGTTTTTGAAGGCCTGTTTTCCTTAAATCATTAGATGACTAGATGTATGTACGATTTGTGTGGCATACCAAGTTTGGTCTTAACGCATAGACCGGGTTTAGGGTGTTACATGTATTATAAAAAAAATATGAAATTGATTAAAAACAAATTTAAAAACTTCAAGTTCCTAAAAATATTTAAAATAGAAGTATATATAGACAACTTAAAAAAATTCTAACTTCCTAAAAATTTAAAATAAAATAAAATTTATAAACACTAATAATATTAAAAATATATTTAAATTTTCTATTTTAAAATTTTGTGTCAATCTATTATTCTCGTCAACATCTTCTATCTTGATCTTCTTCTTCTTAATTTTATAATTCTTGTCATCATCTTCAATCAACATTGGACTTCTAATATAATTAATTACTTTGTAGTTAGAAATTACTTAAACAATTATAAATTTATAATAAGTAAATATAAATTTATTATCACTTAAATTTGATATTTTTATAAATTATAAGTGTAATAGTAATAGTAAAATTAGAAAAATGGCATAAAGTAAAACTAAAATTAATAAAAATGTATACTTTCACACTAAACAATAGAACGATAGGGAGAATGAATAAGGATAAGTTTAAAATAAACATAGTATAATACGTAGAATAAACTAAATAAGTATGATCATCGATTAAAATAATGTAGATGGCCCAAATTTGCCCAGGGCCCAATTACACAAAAAAATTAAATTAAAATAAATTTACAAACCCAAAGCCCAACTACCCTAGCCCAAACCCGAAACCATTCTCAGCCAAAAACAGAAAGAAACAAAAAACCCTAGCCGCACTCCTTTCTGACCCTCTGACTTCTGACCCCTCACCTGCCCTCTGCTCCGACACGCTCCGTCCGACCAGCTCCACCGCCCGAAACCTACAAAACACGCAAAGACAACAATATCAGCAGAGAAGGGACGGGTTCTTTTTGTTTTTTCTTTCTCCCCTCTCGGTTATAAAAACTGGGCAAAAACAGTGTAAAGGAGGGGTTTTTTTTTTTGAAATATCAATAGAAAGCAATTTCTTAAGATGCAAAACGTCAGATCTAAACACCAGAAAAAAGAAAATGCAAGAGATTCAAAAAATCGAAAGAACAGAAACAAAAGGTGACCCTTTTATTTTCGAAAGTTATTTTTTTTTCTTTTTTATATATTTTTTGGCAAACCTACACTAAAAAAAAACGTAGATATAGTTTAAAAAAGGAAAAGGAGACAAAAATAAAAAATAAATTTTTTTTTACCTTCCAAGCCAAGTGGCGGTGGCCGAGCTCAACGCCGGCGACGATCATGGCGGACCCTCGCCGGAATCCCTCCGGAGCTCCCCCCTGCAGAGAAAACAAAAAAAGGTTAAAAGTTTTTTTAAAGAAGTGCGAAAATGAAAAAAAAGCAAAAGTGGAATTTATAAACATTTCAAAACGACGTCGTTTAGGGCACGATCTGATGGCCCCAAAGCGACGTCGTTCATCATGACCGAATCCGACCACCCCGCTCCGGAGGATCCGCGTGTTTTGCCGAAAAAGGGGTTATTTATGAGTTGGTCCTTCCACCTTTTATTATTTTCAATTAATTTTTTTGTTTTAAATTTGGCCCGAGCATTTGTTTACGCTTCAATTTGGTCCCCTTGTTCTTTGTAAGCCTCGGCTGAAGGATTATTTGCGCGCATGGTCCCTCTGCTTCCTCGGCGCGTTTAAATTGGTCCTTTTTTGTGTTTTTTATTTCAGATTAGCCCCTAAAATTTCATTTTATTCTCAATCCAATCCTTTTTAGTTTGAATCGCATTGTTTTTTATATTATTGTTATTATCACTATATTATTATTATTAATATTATTGTTATTATTATTATTATTATTATTACTATTATTATTATTATTACTATTATTATCATTTTATTTTTTACTTTTGTTTATTTATTTACTATTATATTTATTATTGTTATTTTTATTATTTTATTATCACTATATTATTATTATTGATATTATTGTTATTATTATTATTATTATTATTATTATTATTAGTATTATTATTATTACTATTATTATCATTTCATTTTACTCTTGTTTAGTTACTTACTATTATATTTGCATTATTATTTTTATTATTACCATTGTTGTTCCATTTCTTATCATTAATACTATTATTATTATTATTTTCATTTCACTCTTATTTGTTTATTTATTGCTTTATTCACCCTTTTTATTATTCGTTCATCAATGCATCATTCTCTTTAATATATCATTATTTTTATTATTACAATTATTTAATTTGAATTCGATTTCCATTTTTTAATTTTCACCATTTATAAAATTTTTTTATTTATGTTATTCATTTCTTATTATTTTATTCATTATTTATTTATTCGTTATCTTATTTATTTATTTGTCATTTCATTTACTTATTGTTTATTCTTTTATTGCTCCTTACTTTTTTAATACTTTAAAACACTTTAAGTACTTATCACATTTTTTTAATCTTTATTTATTTATCGTTATTATTATTATCATCCTATTTGTTTCTATGATTTTGTTATTGTTGTTCTTATTTCACTATCTATTGGTTCATTCGTTTATAAGAATTAGATTTATTCATGCATTCGCTTCATTTGTTAGTATCATTACTTTGTTTAATATTAATCAATCAAATTTTCAAAAATAAAGATGATGTTCGGTGTTTGAAAATTCGGGAAGATCGAGCCCTAACTTACTGGGTTCCGATTTTTCTCGTTTATGTTAAACAACGGGATATCTCCTTTTAAGTCGCGATTTTCTCGTTTAATCTAAATGACTGAATGTCCTTTTTAAACAAATACATTTCTAAACAAAAGCTTAATCTCGGAAATTTGAAATGTCGCGCCCTAACTTACTGGAATAGACATCTAGATACTTCGAGATAAGTTTCTTTTCCTAAAATAGAGGCAATCTTCCGTATTTGAAATCTCGGAAATCGAGCCCTAACTTACGGGTTCCGATTTCCCATTTGATTAATAAATGGAAGATCCTCTTCAAATAAAAACCAAGTTTCAAAAGGCGAGCTTAGTTTGGGAGTTTAAAGTATTGTGCCTAACTTCTTGGACATGATGCTTTACCTCTTCGAAAATAAGAAAGTCTTAACGTCCCTTCCAATTTTGAAAATAAAAAGCATTGTATTTTCGAACCCCTTTTAAGTTTTCCACAAATAGGATATCAATCAATCAGTTTGGTACAATTTTGGGCGTGTCGAGGGTGATAATCCTTCCTCGTACGTAATCGACCTCCGAATCCGTTTTCTTAAAATTCGTGGACCAAAAAGTACTGTTTTAGTAAATTAAATGTTTTATTAAAACAAAGGTGATCCGATCACACCAAATAAAGATCGGTGGCGACTCCTTTCCTTTTCTTTTTTCAAAAATCGAGTCGACCACGTCGTTTACCGTTTCCCCAAAAAAATGGTTACGACAGCTTGGCGACTCCACTGGGGACGCGAGGGTCAAGCCATAGATTGATTGATTTTTGTCCTTTTAATTAAAATGGTTTTGAAAAATCATGCTTCTTTTAATGCATCTTCAGTATTAGCCTTGTAATTATCTTGGCATTGCATTGCATGACCGTTGTGGTCACACCTTTAAGTGGGAGCGAGAAGCTATGCCTTCGTGAGGTTTTCACCTCCGCATGGGCTAGTGGACTGCTTTCGGAATACATCCGTACCTATGTCTCCGTGAAGTTTTCACTTTCGCATGGCCATAGGGAAATGTATTCCCCTGAACCGAACTCGATCTGTATGAGCCTATAATGGGTGAGGATCAAGGAATCTGCTGGTTCGGGTACCTCGTACTTTAGAACTAAGCCGCATATAGCAAACCCTAAGAGCCCATCTTAGGTAGAGCCATCGCAAACCTTAGTGGTCACCTAGATAGGCATTTGCTTATTTTGCTTGCTTTACATTCCATGGTACTAACTTTTTTGTGTTTCTTTCTTTTTGTGCATATCATTTTATATTTTAAAGAGACATCGATTCACGGTCCGTTTCTGAGTTGGGAAGTGGTTATGGAAAGCGAATTCCTTGATAAAGTAGAAGACAATGCGTCGTCCGCATATGGTCGAAACAATGCCAAGTAGAAAAGGAGATAACTTAGTCGAAGGGTATGCGTCAGACTACGGAACTTCACCAATATTAGTGTCACGCAGAATGAGCTCCGAGAATTGAGAGAAATTTGGACTCGATGGGATGATGAAGCGAAGCGGTGTTCTATGGTACTTACTACGACCGCCTTACCCGCTTGAGGTCAAAATAGACAAGTACTGTTCCGGCAATGACCCGATTCGGAATGTCGCTTATAAATTGTTTCTCCTTGGAAAAGTGGATCTGGTTCCCACAAGAAGAGTATACGACCTTGCTACTGCTTGCCCGAGAATTCAAGTTGACAAAGCTTATTCTAAGGCGGTTAATAGCCCAACCTTCAAGAAGTTGATGAATATCACCGCATGAGTGAGCAGTGGGTCTCGGCTAGGATGCGAGAAGAAGGCGAGGGTAAATGCATACCTGGACATGTTTGAGAGACTGATTCGGCGCATCCGATCTGAAGAAAAAGATAGACATCTTGGCCTTGTGTATTTACTACCGTAATCTTCCCCAAAGCTTTGAGGCATATTGATGAAGCAGTTATTGATCTATTCAGCCGGTTGGACAAAGGGGTCACACCCATTCCTGCCATCTTAGCCAAAACATTCAGATCCTTGACCGCATGCCGGAGAAGAGGTGAAGGCAGGTTTATTGGGTGTGCGCAGCTGTTATTGGCTTGGTTCCATAGTCACTTTTGGAAAATAGAGAAAGTGTCTTACCGGTTCATGTCAGAGAAGTACTCCCCACTAGAAGAGATAGTAACTACGCTTAGAAGAGAGGATGTGTCTGAAGAAAACTGGATCACGATCTTTCAAAATCTTCAAGAGGACGACATTGAGTGGAAGGCTCCCTGGATGATTCCCGATAGGATCCTATATCGTTGCGAAAGTTTTGACTGGGTTCCCTTATTGAGAATTTGGGGTGCCACCGCCACGCCTTTCTTTGCTGGTCCTAAGGCAGTATGGTTCAAGACGATTCGTACCAACGACATACTGCTAGCTCGGTCGAGTTTTCATATGAAGGGGAAGCTATAAGAAAAGGGTTAAAGAGATTTCTAGTGCACGGAATCGATTCACGAATGAGAAGATTGTCTACGTGCCCGGGGCGACTCCTGAGAATATATTGAATGGAGGGCTAGGAGGTCAACGACAACATTCTGAGCCAAACCCGAAGCGCCCGATCGAGAGAAGAATGCATGCAGTGGTCCCATCGAATTAGAGGTTGTAAAGCAAGATTTTGAGCGGATGAGCTCAAACTCGGAAAAGGATAGAAAGGTTGGAGGAAGAAAAGATGCTCCTCCAGTTAGAAGTGGACGGTAAAAAATCAGAGGCTGAAAAACTCAGAAAGGAAAAGCGAAAAATAGAGAAAGACCGAGATGACTTGAAGACGGAGTACAAGAGGATGCGCTTAACGATGAAAAACGCAGGATTAGGGAAAACTTCGGAGCAGTGGCAACAAGAGGTCAGAGAGGAAAGAGCCAAAGTTAACAGTTGGGAGAAAAAGTTTCATGAAATGCGAGCACAGAAGGAAGATTTAGAGAAGGGCAGGACAGAAGACCAAAAAGAGAAAAAGGGATTAGAAGCTAGAATAGCTGAGCTTGGGCGATCTCTGCACCACTACCGAAGTCGAGACTTGGAAAGCCAACTAAAGTCAAGCCTAAACAGAATAGAGGAACTGAAAGGTAGGGTTGAAGAGTTGGAATCAGTATTGCATAGTAGTGAGCTCCGGATTGAGCTTCTGGAAACAAGAGAAAGACGTTGGGAGGAAGAGCTTCACCATTCTTGCGAGCAAGTTCGAAGCCGGGACTACCTCATGGGAGAAGCAATAATCCAGATTCGAGAAGTAGCCGATCACCTCTGATTTTGGTGAGGAGGTGACATAGTGGGCATGAGATATGGGCTACCACCGGTCGTGATGAAGAGCTAATCTCTGCTTGGAAAAATCAAAACCTTAGGTCTTAGGGCTAGAACGTATTTGTAATCTACTTTATGTAAAGGGTTTTGCCTTCTAATAAAGTTTTCTAAAATGAAGTTGATCGAATCGATGTCTTCTTCCCGCATTCATGCATTTGCATTACATCATATTACATGCATTAAAGTTTATAAAAGAAGCCTAATTGGTTAAGATTAAAAGAGAAACAAAAGAGAAACAAGAGAGAAGAAAAGAAATGGGAACCGGACATCACTACGGGACTCGTGCTAAGAAAATGGATCAAAGATTTGAACAATTTCAGAAAGAGATGCAAGAACAAATGCAGGAGCAAATAACGAAACTCCAGCAAGATATGATAGAACGGATGCAAGAGTCCCAAAACAACATGATGAGCCAGTTGGCGCAACTATTAGCCAATGAACGAGGAAAAGGCATCGCTACTAGTTCAGGGAATAATGACGACCCTGCTTACCCTCCGGGATTTACCCCGCCAAATATCCAAGCACCACCAGAAATAGGTCCCCAAAGGACGCCTTTTGTTATCAGGCCACAGTGCCAGGTTGAGACCGCAATGCCAGCGCACTTTCCGACTGGTTCAGGCAGTAATCCCGGAGAAAGTCCGGCTAACCCTATAGTCCCCGACTTTGATGAAATGGCTGAAATGGATAAGGCAAAAACGAACCTTCCCAAACAACTCGAGGATCGTTGCAAATGGTTAGAAGAAAAATTTAAGGAAATAGAGACTGCTGACCATCGCTACGGAGTGGACGCTAAAGACTTGAGCCTAGTCCCAGACCTCATACTTCCGCCAAAGTTCAAGACCCCGGATTTTGAAAAATACAATGGGACCAGTTGCCCTGAAGTGCACATCACGATGTTCTGTCGGCGGATGGCGGGATATGTTAACAACGATCAATTGCTCATTCATTGTTTCCAAGATAGTTTGGCCGGGGCCGCAGCCAAGTGGTACAATCAGCTCAGTCGTACCCAGATCAAGTCATGAAAGGACCTAGCACAGGCCTTCCTGAAACAATACGGGCACGTAACCGATATAGCTCCTGATCGAATCAGTCTCCAAAATATGGAGAAAAAGCCAAACGAAAGTTTCAGCAATATGCCCAATGGTGGAGGAAGTAGCCACACAAGTTCACCACCGCTCTAGAAAAAGAGACAACCATCTTTGTTTGTCAATCTGTTGAAAGTTCCTTCATTAATCACATGCTTGGAAGTGCCACAAAAGTTTTTACGATATTGTCTTTGTCGGAAATGATCGAAAATACAATCAAAGCGGTAAAATAGAGGCTGGAGAAAGTACTAAAAAGACGATCCCGAAGAAGAGGGAGAGTGATATAAACAACATAGGTAAAGGTTATTCAAAACCTATTCTCGTGAGCCAACCAAGGACTATGACCCCGATCATCGAGCCCTTTAGACAGAGTCCAAAGATAAGGCAAAATACGGAGAAAATCTAATTTACGCCTATCCCGGTCCCATACAAGAAAATGTACCAGAAATTATTTGACGCACACGTCGTCTCCCCCCATTACTTAAAACCCTTGCAACCCCCATACCCTAAGTGGTATGATGCGAACGCACAGTGCGAATACCATGCAGGAATCGTGGGGCATTCTATGAAACACATGCCTCGCTTTTAAGAAACTAGTGGAGAGACTGATCCAGATGGGAGTTATAGAAGTCGATGACACCTCTGGCAAGGGGCACCCGCTACCTAATCACGGGGTCAACATGATAGGCGAAGATGTGAGGAGAAGAGTAAAAAGGGATATTTCTGATGTGAAAACCCCAATGAAACAGGTCTGGAAGGAAATGATAAAAAGGGGATTGGTTGAGACATGTCCAAGGGGAGAACATGAAGAGACACGAAAGGGCTGCGAATTTCATAACTCGGAAGGGCACGAAATCCAAAGTTGTACTGAGTTCAGAATGCTGGTACAGGCACTGATGGACAATAAAGAGCTAGAATTCTTTGAAAGCAATGAAGGCCGGAAAGAGGGTAACATCTGCGCGTTGGAGAATGATTCAGAAGCCTCGGAGGCGAGCAATCTTTTAGTCACCATCTCACGATCAAAGGGCGACGGAGTAAAAATTGTGATTTGAAAGCCTACTACTTTTTCATCTGAAGACAACCAAAAGACTCTCGGGGGTTATAATTGCAACGTGACGATTCCTGAAAGGGGAGGTCCGTCAACAAAAGGGAGCCAGGAGTATCCTAGGATCGTGATCCAAAAACCTGTAACCTTTTCATATAAAGATGACAAGAAGGTCCCCTGGAACTATAACTGCAATGTGACGATTCCTGAGAGGGGAGATTCGCCCAACATTACAAAAAAAATCAAGAGGAAGGCTCCTACACGCGCAGTGGAAAGCGCTACGACTTGTCAAACACAAAGACGGAGCACTCAAGAGGGAAAAACTTGATGAGCGAACAGAAGAAAGAAAAAGGGACCAACCAAGAGACACATATAAATGAGCCAGTGAAGGAGGAAGAAGCTAGGGAATTCTTAAAGTTTCTGAAGCATAGTGAATACAGTGTCGTAGAGCAGCTACATAAACAGTCGGCTCGCATATCGGTGCTAGATTTACTATTGAGTTCTGAAGTACACCGTAACGCGCTGATGAAGGTATTGAACGAAACTTATGTTGCGAATGATATAACAGTTAACAAGCTGGATCGCCTGGTTAGCAACATAAGTACCGATAATTTCATTTTCTTTAACGATGATGAGATTCCTTCGGGAGGTACGGGTTCCATCAAGGCTCTCTACATTACCACACGATGCAAGGGATACACATTGCCAGGGGTACTAGTCGACAATAGATCAGCGCTCAATGTTTTACCACTATCGACACTGAATCGATTACCCGTTGATAGTTCTCATATGAAGACCTGCCACAACATAGTAAGGGCATTCGATGGAACAGAGAGAAAAGTCATGGGAAGGATCGAAGTACCTCTCTTAATCGGACCAGGAACATATGAGGTGGACTTTATTGTGATGGACATCCAGCCGTCTTATAACTGCTTGCTAGGGAGACCTTGGATACACTCGGCAGGGGCAGTGCCCTCATCATTGCACCAAAAGTTGAAATTAATCTCGAGGCCGCCTAGTAACCATAAATCTTTGAAGAGGACATCATCGCAATCAGTAACAAACAATGCACCCTATTTAGAAGCCAACGATGAAGCGGTGAGTGTTCCTTTCATTCTTTGAATTTGTCAACGCAACATTCGTCATCGAGGGAATAAGGTCCCAGATCTGCAATTGTCCAAAACCACGAAAATGGGTCTCCAATCGATGGTCGGAATGGAGTCATGCGGAAAAGGACTTGAAAGATACCTCCAAGGAGAAATCGAGGTCCCAAGACTAAAAGAAAAGCGAGACTTCTTCGGTCTAGGATTCAAGCCAAACGCCAAGCAAAAAAGAGAAGAGTCAGAAAAGAAGCAAGAAAGAAGGAAGGCACGTCTAAGGGGAGATGAGATGAAATGGCAACCTATGATAATCCCTCATATTCATGAGACCTTTGTATCAGGAGGGGTTATCCATCCGGGACGAGAAATGCAAAATGAAGAGATCGTGTATGTCAACGCTATATCTGAAGGGAAAATTGAGGAAGAAAATCGGAATAGGATCCGCCCCTATGAGCCGGGTAGTGTTCTAGACAATTGGACTGCGGAGGAGATTCCTATAGCCTTTAGAACTTATTCAGAGTAATACTCGGAACACACTTATTGCTTTAAGTCTAGAAGCAATAAGAACCCCTTTTGTGAAACATGAATTTGTATGAGCCATCGTTATTTTCAATGAAATACATCTCCGCTATCTTTTGAGCAAATTTTCTTTTATGTTCATTTCATTCATTCATTATTCTTTCTTTAAATATTCTTCTAAACATTTCTATTCTTCATTTATCATACCAATAAACATGCCAAGATCCTATAATCCTATGAGCCTTTATTCATTTCCATAACAGGTCTCCAGATATCAATGATTTGAGTAACGCTACTGATGACTCAGAATGTCCTTTTGAGCAAGATATGGGTGCGGAAGATTTTCAGGATTTTGAAGATGACCAAGGCTGTGATTTAGCTCCGAACTGTTAATGATGGTAGAACAAGAGGAGAAACAAATCATACCTCACAAAGAATCAGTGGAAATAGTGAATCTAAGAAATGAACAAGAAAAGAAGGAAGTGAAGATTGGAGTCGGTATCACCGCAGAGACAAAGCAAGACCTCATTGAGCTACTCCAAGAATTCAAGGATGTCTTCGCATGGTCATATCAAGACATGCCCGGGCTAAGCACTGATATCGTGGTACACCGTTTGCCCATAAAAGAAGAATACAAGCCGGTCCAACAAAAACTTCGGAGGATGAGGCCGGACGTTTTACTAAAAATAAAAGAAGAGGTCAAGAAGCAGTTTGACGCAGGGTTCTTGCAAGTGGTTAAGTACTCAGAATGGGTAGCCAATATCGTCCCCGTCCCTAAGAAAGATGGGAAAGTACGAATGTGTGTGATTACGAGATCTAAACAAGGCCACCAAGGACAACTTTTCGTTACCTCATATCGACACCACAGTGGACAATACGGCGAGTTATTCATTATTCTCATTCATGGATGGCTTCTCGTGATACAACCAGATAAAGATGCTTCACGAAGACATGAATAAAACCACATTCATAACCATGTGGGAACCTTTTGCTATAAGGTAATGCCATTTGGGTTGAAGAATGCGGGGGCAACATATCAGAGAGCCATGGTGACTCTATTCCATGACATGATGCACAAGAAAATTGAGGTTTACGTCGACGATATGATTGCCAAGTCTCGGACCGAAAAGGAGCATATCCAAGTCTTAAGGAAATTATTTTTGAGATTGAGGAAAGTCCAACTGAAGCTTAACCCGGTGAAGTGTACCTTTGGAGCCAGGTCAGGGAAACTGCTAGGATTTATAGTCAGTGAAAAGGGGATTGAGGTTGACCCGGACAAAGTCAAGGCTATACAAGAATTGCCTCCGCCTCGTACGCAAAAAGAAGTTCGAGGTTTCTTAGGAAGATTAAATTACATTGCTCGGTTCATTTCACAACTGACTGAGAAATGTGATCCCATATTTCGTCTTCTTAAAAAACACAACCCAGGTGTGTGGGACGAGGAATGTCAGAAGACCTTCGACAAAGTAAAGCAGTACCTGTCCAACCCTCCAAAGATTGACGCCGCCTAATCCGGAGAAGCCTTTAATCCTCTATTTGACGGTACTTGATAATTCAATGGGATGCGTGCTCGGCCGAGATGATGAGTCGGGAAAGAAAGAAAAGTAATATACTACCGAGCAAAAGTTCACCGAGTGTGAAACAAGGTACTCACCGATTGAGAAAATATGTTGTGCCTTGGTCTGGACAACTCGGAGACTGAGGCAGTACATGTTGTATCACACGACCTGGCTCATCTCGAAGCTAGACCCACTGAAATACCTAATGGAGTTAACTATTCTTAATGGACGGATGGCCCGATGGCAAATTTTACTTTCTGAGTTTGACATAGTTTATGTAAACCAGAAAGCGATCAAAGGGAGTGCAATAGCGAATTTTCTGGCTAGTAGAGCTCTGGCAAATTATGAGCCTCTGGACTTTGATTTCCCTAATGAAGACCTAATGTACATAGCAACCACTGAAGAAGATACCACGGAAAGTCATCCTTGGAAACTGAACTTCGACGGAGCATCGAACGCTATGGGCAATGGAATTGGGGCAGTTCTGGTATCCCCAAACGGAGATCATTACCCGTTTACCTGCAAATTGGATTTTGATTGTACAAACAATATGGCAGAGTATGAAGCTTGTATCATGGGCACCCGAGCTGCTATTGAACGCAAAATTAAGGTGCTGGAAGTATACGGAGACTCCGCGCTGGTAATTTATCAACTTAAAGGGGAATGGGAGACGAGAGATCCCAAATTGGTCGAATACAAAAGATTGGTCCAAGAACTAATCAAAGAGTTCGATGACATCACCTTCAGTTATTTACCAAGGGACGAAAATCAGATGGCTGATGCTCTAGCCACATTGGCTTCTATGGTACGAGCAAACAACAAGGAGGATATGAGACCCATACAAATGAGCATTTATGAGGCCCCACCCATTGCTACAATGTCGAGGAAGAAGAAAAATTGGCCCACCATGGTACCACGATATATTACGGTATGTGAGGAATCGTGAGTACCTCGATCAAGCCACGAGAATGAAAAAAGGCGCCGAGGAGGTTAGCATGTGATTACGTCTTGGATGGAGAAGTCTTATACAAGAAAAGGAAAGATCAAGTCTTTGCTAAGGTGTGTGGACGCCGCCGAAGCTAAGTTAATCCTAGAAGAAGTCCACGAAGGTGTCTGTGGAACTCACGCTAATGGCTTCACAATGGCGGACAAATAATGAGGTTCGGATATTATTGGTCCACCATGGAGGAGATCAGATCAACTACACCAAAAAATGTCATAAATGCCAGATTTATGGAGACAAGATTCATGTACCCCCGTCACCTTTGCATGTTATGACTTCTCCATGGCCATTCTCCATGTGGGGCATGGACGTCATTGGGCCAATATCTCCGAAAGCATCGAACGGGCATCGATTCATCTTTGTGGTCATCGACTACTTCACGAAATGGGTAGAGGCTGCCTCATATGCCAACGTCACTAAATCAGCGGTTAGCTAATTTTTGAAGAAGGAAATCATTTGTCGATATGGAATGCCCGAGAGGATCATATCAGACAACGCACTAAATTTAAACAATAGCACGATAGCGGGTTTGTAGCCAATTCAACATCAAACACCACAATTCATCACCGTATCGCCTAAAATGAATGGGGCGGGAAGCGACCAACAAAAACATCAAAAGATAGTGGGAAGATGACCGAGACTTACAAGGATTGGCATGAAAATTACCGTTCAGGCTCTATGCTTATCGAACGTCCATCCGAACCTCTCTTGGGCAACACCTTTCTCATTGGTCTATGGGATGGAGGCGCTTCTACCTATCGAAGTGGAAATACCTTCTCTTGAGTATTGTCGAAGTGAAGTGGATGAGGCCGAATGGATCCGTGCTCGATATGATCAGTTGAACTTAATCAAGAAAAGAGATTGAGGGCTATCCGTCATGGCCAAATGTACCAAAAGCGAATGATGCGAGCTTACAACAAAAAGTTCGCCAAGGAATTCCACGAAGGGATCTCGTCTTTGAAAAAGATCCTTCCCATACAAAAGGATTTCGAGAGGAAATGGATGCCGAATTGGGAAGGACCATATGTGGTGAAAAAGGCTTTCTCTGGAGGGGCACTAATCTTGGCTGAGATGGATGGGAAAAATCTACCCAATCCCATAAATTCAGATTCCGTTAAGAAGTATTACGCTTGAAGAAGGGAAAGGCTAAAGTGAAAACCCAAAAAGGCGCTTTACCAAAAAAAAAAAAAAAAAGGAGAGGCCGAAGTGAAAACCCGTAAAGGGCGCTTTGAGACCAAAGGGGTTTTGAGTCGAAAACCCGATAAGGACGGCTCAAATTAAAAAGGAGGTATATGACAATCTTTTCCCCCAGAATTGGCAAAAGGAGGAATGTTACACCTCGGAACATCTACAGAGCACTGCAGATCTCCCAACGTCTTCTCAGCTCAAATGATCTTCGAAAGGATTCGGTGACGAAACCCAGGCTGCGATATCTGGGGCACCTACTTTTTCTTTTTACCCATTTTTTGTACTCCAATAATGTTTACTTTTGTTGAATTAATCCAATTCCATTCTTTATAAATTCCATTGTTATTTTAAATCTTTGAGTTGTTTGCAATTGAAATAACGACCCATTGACCCATAATGCTTCCATGAAACGAGTCCCGCCTATTACTCTGGAAGCTTCTAAACAGCGTAGGAACCTAAAACAAGATCATTGTTCAGAACCACCGCTTTAGGGTTGGAAACATTCAAGAAGAGAAGTCCAAAATTATGACCATTTCTTCGATTCGCAGCATAGACATCGACAAGATGTTGCCTCTGTGCCATGACCTCAACGAGCGAGCGAGCAATTATAGCCCTAAGATTTTTTTTAAGGAAAAATGAATCGTTCTCATGACATCCTGCATTCATGCAAATGTCCTCCGTAATATCATTTAGTTAGGAGCATCCGATTTATTACAATCATTGCATCTTAACGAAAGATCATCATTCTCACGACATTCTGTCTTCATGCAAGTGTCATCCATTAGTTAGGAGCATTCGAGTCATTTTGACCATAGCATCCTCACCATTTGGCATAAACACAAAATCGAGTCTACAGGATATGTCCCTAAAGGACGGTGTAGCAACACTATCGAAGATTGTCCTATTACCATCAACCAGTGATGGAATAGGTTGAAGATTGTCCTATTACCATCAACCAGTGATGGAATAGGTTGAAGATTGTCCTATTACCATCAACCAGTGATGGAATAGGTTGAAGATTGTCCTATTACCATCAACCAGTGATGGAATAGGTTGAAGATTGTCCTATTGCCACTGACCAGCAGTGGAATAGGCCAAAAATTGTAGATCTTGTCACCATAACCAGTAGTGGAGCAAGATCGAAGGCGAATCTTGGCTCCCTAACCAGTAGGGAACACGATTTAAGCCACCATCCTATTGCCATTGACCAGCAGTGGAATGGGTCAAAAGAAAGTTGTAGATCTTGTCGCCCTAACCAGTAGCGGAGCAAGATCGAAGGCGAATCTTGGCTCTCTAACCAGTGGAGAACATGATTTTGGCCACCCTCCTATTGCCACCGACCAGCAGTGGAATAAGTCGAAAATTTGTAATTCCTGTCCCTAACCAGTAGGGAGCATGGTTAAGCTTTAGTCCTGTTGCCTTAACTAGAGGTGGGATAGGCTAAAGACCAAAGACCTCATCTCTCTGAAGATGCATCAGATCGAAAATAAACAAGTCACATCCTATTGAAATCGCAGCAAGAGCAGACTGAAGCCACATGTCGGTGAAGTGGATCAAAACAACAAGGTGTGGAGGATCAGGATGAGACTACATGAAGAAGAAAAGCACCAAAGAAGTCAGGACTCAGCAAAACCGAGCAAATTTGGTCCCTCGTTATGTCTTTGCTCTATTCCCGTTGCACGACAATGAGCAAAGAGGGGCAGCTGTAGATGGCCCAAATTTGCCCAGGTCCCAATTACACAAAAAAATTAAATTAAAATAAATTTACAAACCCAAAGCCCAACTACCCTAGCCCAAACCCGAAACCATTCTCAGCCAAAAACAGAAAGAAACAAAAAACCCTAGCCGCACTCCTTTCTGACCCTCTGACTTCTGACCCCTCACCTGTCCTCTGCTCCGACACGCTCCGTCCGACCAGCTCCACCGCCCGAAACCTGCAAAACACGCAAAGACAACAATATCAGCAGAGAAGGGACGGGTTCTTTTTGTTTTTTCTTTCTCCCCTCTCGGTTATAAAAACTGGGCAAAAACAGTGTAAAGGAGGGGTTTTTTTTTTTTTTGAAATATCAATAGAAAGCAATTTCTTAAGACGCAAAACGTCAGATCTAAACACCAAAAAAAGAAAACGCAAGAAATTCAAAAAATCGAAAGAACAGAAACAAAAGGTGACCCTTTTATTTTCGAAAGTTTTTTTTTATTTTTTCTTTTTTTTATATACTTTTTGGCGAACCTACACTAAAAAAAACGTAGATATAGTTTAAAAAAGGAAAAGGAGACAAAAATAAAAATAAAATTTTTTTTACCTTCCTACCATCAGGTGGGCGGTGGCCGAGCTCCGGCACGGCGACGATCACATGACCTCACGGAATCCTCCCGAGCTCCCCTGCAGAGAAAACAAAAAAAGGTTAAAAGTTTTTTTTTAAAGAAGCTGCGAAAATGAAAAAAAAAAGCAAAAAGTGGAATTTATAAACATTTCAAAACGACGTCGTTTAGGGCTCGACATGATGGCCCCAAAGCGACGTCGTTTGTCGTGACTGAATCCGACCCGACCCGCTCCGGAGGATCCGCGTGTTTTGCCGAAAAAGGGGTTATTTATGAGTTGGTCCTTCCGCCTTTTATTATTTTCAATTAATTTTTTTGTTTTAAATTTGGCCCGAGCATTTGTTTCGCTTCCAATTTGGTCCCCTTGTTCTTTGTAAGCCTCGGCTGAAGGATTATTTGCGCATGGTCCCTCTCCGCTTCCTCGCTTAAATTGGTCCTTTTGTGTTTTTTATTTCAGATTAGCCCTAAAATTTCATTTTATTCTCAATCCAATCCTTTTAGTTTGAATCGCATTGTTTTTTATATTATTGTTATTATCACTATATTATTATTATTAATATTATTGTTATTATTATTATTATTATTACTATTATTATTATTATTACTATTATTATCATTTTATTTTTACTTTTGTTTATTTATTTACTATTATATTTATTATTGTTATTTTTATTATTTTATTATCACTATATTATTATTATTGATATTATTGTTATTATTATTATTATTATTATTATTATTATTATTAGTATTATTATTATTACTATTATTATCATTTCATTTTACTCTTGTTTAGTTACTTACTATTATATTTGCATTATTATTTTTATTATTACCATTGTTGTTCCATTTCTTATCATTAATACTATTATTATTATTATTTTCATTTCACTCTTATTTGTTTATTTATTGCTTTATTCACCTTTTTTTATTATTCGCTCATCAATGCATCATTCTCTTTAATATATCATTATTTTATTATTACAATTATTTAATTTGAATTGATTTCCATTTTTTAATTTTCACCATTTATAAAATTTTTTTATTTATGTTATTCATTTCTTATTATTTTATTCATTATTTATTTATTCGTTATCTTATTTATTTATTTGTCATTTCATTTACTTATTGTTTATTCTTTTATTGCTCCTTACTTTTTAATACTTTAAAACACTTTAAGTACTTATCACATTTTTTAATCTTTATTTATTTATCGTTATTATTATTATCATCCTATTTGTTTCTATGATTTTGTTATTGTTGTTCTTATTTCACTATCTATTGGTTCATTCGTTTATAAGAATTAGATTTATTCATGCATTCGCTTCATTTGTTAGTATCATTACTTTGTTTAATATTAATCAATCAAATTTTCAAAAATAAAGATGATGTTCGGTGTTTGAAAATTCGGGAAGATCGAGCCCTAACTTACTGGGTTCCGGTTTTTCTCGTTTATGTTAAACAACGGGATATCTCCTTTTAAGTCGCGATTTTCTCGTTTAATTTAAATGACTGAATGTCCTTTTTAAACAAATACATTTCTAAACAAAAGCTTAATCTCGGAAATTTGAAATGTCGCGCCCTAACTTACTGGACTCGACATCTAGATACTTCGAGATAAGTTTCTTTTCCTAAAATAGAGGCAATCTTCCGTATTTGAAATCTCGGGAAATCGAGCCCTTACTTACTGGGTTCCGATTTCCCATTTGACGAATAAATGGAAGATCCTCTTCAAATAAAACCAAGTTTCAAAAGGCGAGCTTAGTTTCGGAGTTTAAAGTATTGTGCCCTAACTTCTCGGACATGATGCTTTACCTCTTCAAAATAAGAAAGTCTTAACGTCCTTCCAATTTTGAAAATAAAAGCATTGTATTTTCGAACCCCTTTTAAGTTTTCCACAAATAGGACATCAATCAATCGGTTTGGTACCAATTTTGGGCGTGTCGAGGTGCTAATCCTTCCTCGCACGTAATCGACCTCGAATCCGCTTTTCTTAAAATTGTGGACCAAAAAGTACTGTTTTAGTAAATTAAATGTTTTATTAAAACAAAGGTGATCCGATCACACCAAATAAAGATCGGTGGCGACTCCTTTCCTTTTCTTTTTCAAAAATCGAGTCGACCACGTGCTTTACTGCTTCCCCCAAAAAAATGGTTACGACAAATAAATTTTCATCTTTCTTAGGTGGTGCCATTGTCATACTCATTTGAATATGATTTGAAATTTCTTTTTGAAAACCATTACTTTAATATTGTATTATATTTTAAACACTTTAAACTTACCAATATTAATAATTTTCACTTTTTGTTGATATTATTTAGATTCTATTTATTTGAAAATACTTAAGTTCGAATGATATTTATAATTATAAATCTTAATTTTAATTAGTATTTAAGCTGTAACATTAATTAAATGATTTAATATATTCAATTGTGTAGTTCAAACTAATAAAATCCTATGCAAGAATATAAAAAAAAAATTAATTTTTTTGGTAGAAAATGATAGCATTAAGCGATTACATTAGATAAAATCATAATCAAGAGTAAATAGATATGTTGCGATTTCTTCCCAACAAGTTCATGACTGAAGTCTGTGGGGATCTAAATAAACGTATCAAAGAGCTACATGTATCAACACATTTAGTCATGTGATCAGCAACACCATTAAGAATCCTCAAGATATGTTGGATACGAATCTCTCATTTCCAACTCAACTATTAATATTACTTGTTCTTAATATTATTGATGTTATTGATATGATAGTATCTATTATTAATAATTAATTAATATTACTTATTCTTAATATATTGAATTCAAATCCAACTCAACTATATAGTTCAAATGAATAAAAACTCTATTATTTAAAAATAAAAATTTATCTTTTAATGTCAACTTAGTAATATAATGAACAATAAAAAGTATTCCTATTAATAAAATAATATCATATGCAAACATGACTACATTCTTTACATATACACTTATATTTCTATAAAAATATAATTTCTACAATTATATATATTTAATGTACAAAATTTTTAATCATAGCATAAATGAATCAAATTTTGAATTGATTCCTTGAAACATTTTGATCGAATCTTCAAACGGCCTGGCCAAATTCGTCCGACCCAAATAAAATAAAACTAAAAAACAAAATAAATAAAATAAAACACAAATAAAAAGTCCATTAAATAACAGTCCAGTTACAAAAAGTATCCAAATATATAAACCCAATAACCCAAGACCCAATTTGCTAACCTAAAACCCTAAAGCCCAAAAAACCCAAAGCACAATAGCCCAATATCCTAAATCTAAAACAAAAGACCCTAATTCCCTCAAGTCTCTAGTCACCGCCTTTGCCACATTAGCAGGCACACCTCTCGAAGTCACCCATGTTTCGAGGTCTGCCTCTTCTGCCACCATTTCACCGAAATGGCAAGTGGCATGGCTCCCACTGTCGTTGACTCAGCCCCCTTGCCATCACCATGAAGAACTTGCAAAAAAGGAGAAACATAAACATAACAACAAAGAAACAGAGAGAGAAAAAAAAAAAAAAAGAAAACAATATTTTAATGTATTCAACTATAAAAGCCAAATTTATGGATTTTTTTATAAAACTAACCCAAAAAATTAATTAATTACTAAATGACTTTTTTTTTATAAAATACATAAATAACCTAAAATCTATAGTAAAAATTAGTGGAACCAAAGTGTTTGGCACCACCAACATGTCATATCAGCAATCGAGATAAAAAAATCAATTTTTTGGTGGAGCCATGTAGAATGGAGCCACCTATATAAATTTTAGGAAAATATTGCGATTTTTGAAAAAATTGGGGGCTTTAAACAAATTTTCCTTTTTTTAGTGGAGCCAAATAATTCGGCGCCACGAGATTCCAACGCCTCTGCTACCTTTTGTCTTTTGTCTTTTTTTTCTTTATTTGTTTTTCTTTATTTGTGTACTATTTGTTTTTTAAATTTTTTGTTATTTGTTTTATAAAATTTTAAATGTTTTATAATATTTTTTATTCAAACATATTTTTGAATTTTTATTATTTATTTAATAATATTTTAAATTTTTATAATATTTGTTTATTCAAACGTTTTCTAAATTATATTTAAAATTTTAAAAAATAATAATGGCTCCACCATTTTATTACAAGTGTAATTTTTTAAAATGTGTTTTTTAATATAAAAATTAAAATTTGATATTTTATTTCGGTAGAGCAATTCTTTATGGCTCCACCACTTGGTTCTCTAACATATATAGAATGGTGAAATTTTTGTGTTTAGTAAGAGAGTTCAAAAATTCTGTTGAAGATGAATAACGAGATGTTTTTAGGGTACGTTCTTTTTTATGGTGAAATTGTAGAAAGTGATGTTGATTGTGTATTTCAAGGTCGACAAAAAGTAGGATTGCGATTAAAAAAAAAGGTGAAGCTGGCAGAAATGAAAATGAAGATTAGTGCGAAAATAGCAATCCGTTGTGGAAAGGCGACATCCAGATTATTTTATAAGTTTCCAATCTCTACAAATCCGTTGAAATTTTGTGAGATGCAACTGTTAGATGATGATGACTTGGGCATTATGATGTAAATATGGTGGTCAACTGGGAGTGAGAACCCCTAACCGGTTGAGCTATTTGTTGAGTTAGCAGACTTAGAGCCTGTTGAGAATGTTAGTCCAATAAGTCAATATCGTGGATTTGACTTTGATCTTAATGTCAAATGGACAAACCAGTAAGAATGCAGAGGGACATCACAGATACCCGAAAATCTAAATTATGGTGTGAGTTCGTATAACAACCATACCCCGGGTCCCTGTCTACAAATACATTCGGAGGTGATAATAAACACAGAGGCAAATGTTGGAGAAATGACCAATAATGGTGAAAATTCTGATCAGGACGTTGAAGATTTTAATGACCTCAATGTTGATGAGGTTCCAGACAATAATGACGATGAAAGCTCGGAGGAGGTTGAAGATGTTCACGTCCCTTCATTCAGTAACCTGAGTTATGGCATTGTTTTACGAAATGAACCTGGGGGTGACATGTTGAACATAAATCCAGATGCAGCGCATGCATCCGAGTTTCTTGAGTACGCCGATATAGTACCTGCTCATAGATTGGTGTCAAATCCGCAGTTGGAAGAGTTGTTCATTGGGTAACGGTTTGAGAACAAGGCGGACTGTGTGTTTGCCATCAAACAGTACAACATAAAGTTGTCGATTGATTACAAGGTTGCCGAGTCCATACCGACATTATATGTTGGGGAATGTTGGAGAGTCGACAATGGGTGTCGCTAGCGGGTTTGGGCTGTATTTATACAGAAGACTCAATAGTGGCAAATACGAAAATTAGAACGACATCATACATGCATTATCGCACGTATATCTCAAGACCACCGAAAATTGGATGCCAAAAGTATTTGCAACTGCATCATGCCACTAGTGAAAAATAGCCCAATAGTTCTTGTGTCGACATTGATTACGGACATATAAGCCAAATTCTAGTAAAGAGTGTCATACAGGAAAGTGTAGTGGGCGAGACAAATGGTCATGCAATAATTGTACGGTGAATGGGATAAGTCATACAATGAACTTCAAGGTTGGATTTCAGCGATGGTGGAGTACGTCTTATAAACGTTCGTGGACTTGCAAACGTTGCTTTATAGAGGCCTGAATGGACAATTGGAACTGGGGAGAAGAATTTTTCGCCGATTTTTCTGGACTTTCGATCCATGTGTTAGGCCCTTCTCCCACTGCAAACCGCTAGAGCAGGTTGATGGAACGTGGCTTCATGGAAAATGTATGCAGATACTTCTGATTGCAGTTACATAAGACGGTAACAGAAATGTACTACCTATCGCTTTTGCCATCGTGGAGTTGGAGAACTCTGAATTGTGGGTATATTTCATTCAAAACTTGTAGAGGCATGTTGTGAAGCAAGACAAAATTTGCATTATCTCCAATAGATCGAAGGGCTTTGTTGCTGCGATTTGAAAATTCGCGGTTCCGTAGAGGCCCATTTACTGTATTCGCCACATCGCTGTCAACTTCCACAATGAGCACAAGAACAAAGACTGGTGCAAATGAATCGTGAAAATGGGTAAAAATATCATATTTAAATTTGTATTTGTAAATATTTCGAGTTCATTTCCTAATTGGGATGATAACGTGTTTTATCGGAATACACACGTAGGATACGAGTTGGAAGTACACCGATTCAAACATAAGTTGGCGAGGTTAGAGACTAATATGACGTGGTCCAAACCTTTTCTCAGATAGTGGTTAGGTAACATGGAGTCATGCCAATTGGATCAATATTTTGACGAGAGGTACCGATACGGTTATATGACGACTAACATTGTTGAGGCCATTAACTTTGTCTTGAGGCGTACGCGTCACTTGCCAATTTCAGCAGTTTTTTCAGCCATATTTTACAGGTTAGCAACCTTAATGCCAAAAATAGGGTTGAAATAAGCAAAACAGTTGGAGGCAGGACACGTGAACGTCGAAGATATCAGGGATGCCATGAAAGAGAACGCTCAAAGGGCTAGGTCGATGAATGCAAAACTAATCTCGAAACTTGGAAACTTTCCAAATGACAGAGTACATTGATCGTCGATCAGAGATCCCGCCATGATCCTACGGAGTTGATCTCAGAAATAGGCAATATAAGTGCGGGATGTTCCAAACACTACGGTACCTGTGTGCGCATATAGTTATAGCGTGTGCTACTTACAATTTAAATGTCAAACAATATATCGATGATGTGTACACCTTGAACGTACCTTACGTATTTAGGGTAACGAGTTCTTTGTATTAAGGGATGTATCAACATGGGAAGTGCAACCACCTGCGTTCGAGATGTTGCCATAACGATCACTACGTAGGAAAGTTAAAGGTCGACTGACAATAACGAGGATTTGGAACGACATGGATATCAGAGAACATGTCGATCCAATGCATTGCACCATATGTAGAACAGTTGGCCACAACCGAAACAAATGTCCCAATGGAAATGTCTATAGTGGTCAATCTTCATGATCTGAAGGAAATTAAATGTTGTACCCAATGTTTGCATTTTATGGTCTTATGGAAATGAAGTTTGTATTGTTTAGTGTTAAGCTTTTATTTAAAATTAACTGTTGCAACTTTTAATACTTTAAAAGCTATTATAAGTTATACAAAAAAGACTAATACATAAGTTATGGAATTATAAACCAATACAACAAATATTACATAATTGAAATTTATATGTATCAAAATTGGAATGAAAGGGGAGTGGTATTGTTGTTCGGGGTATAACGGTTTACGGGCATTCATTGACGGGGTGGACGTTGGGGTGTACTGTACACATCAGGAGGATTGGCAGCTAAATCAAATGTGGCCTGAGGTGGGGTGGAGTACATATTATTACCAAACATATCAAATGATATCGGTGGTTTCTCTGGGTTATATGAACTGCTCTGCGACCCATCACAAAAAGTGTCAACCCATTGGTTCGATGTGTTCAAAGGTTGGTCCTCTGAGTCAGGCTCTACCATATGTTGAACCTTTGGGTCGAGCTCCCCCATAGGTTGACTTTCATTTCTGTAGTCGTGATCCAGTGCTCTCATAAGTTGCCCACCATATAAATAAATGCGCCATCGAGTCATGCACCATTGCATGTATTTAGTTGAGGGACTAAAGTCAAACTTGCAGGAGTGCATATCAGGCTACCTATCATACCGGGAATTCCATAGTGCTATATGCAGGAGTCATGTACCACGCTCCAATCTGTTGCATCTTTCCCCCTCATGGTCTTACCATGGACATTAGCAAATTGTTGTGGATCGATCAATACAAATTGTCTACACCCAAGCTGTCTTATAACTCGATCGGCGTTGTACCACTCAACAGTTGAGAAGTTGAGCACCGGCATGTTAATGCACCAAACATGGGCTTCGATGTGAACCATTGAAGAATAAGGATTGCAATGTTCGGTGCAGGATACAACATCTACAAAAATTGCATAATATAACATAATGAGTCAAGTCACATCACATACTGCAAGTGGATAAGTTAAATCAACGTTACTTAAACCATATTAATATATATTACTTTTTCTCCGGCGGACACCTATATCATTTGGTGGTAAATGATTAATGTCTGGCTCACACAAATTCCCGGAGACGTGGCCTATCTGAAACCGAAACAAACACGTTAGCACTTAAACTTGGGAAAATATTATCCACATTTATGAGTCGTTAAATGTTAAGTATAATTTTATTTTTACCTATTTACAAGTGGCCACAAATATAATTTTTTTTTAAGTGGACACGAATATGGTTGGTGCCTAAAGTCGCTAGAAACGGCATCCTGTATAGAGCCCAGGATTGCAGCAGACCAAAACAAACTGCCATGTTACTAACCCCATGTTTTGTTGCTCAAAAAAGCTCACGATACAATATGGCCAACATGTTGATCCCTAGCTGTAAGTACCGACATAAGAGAAATCCTCCAATGGAGGCAAGTACTTTAAGTGGAACCTATTAGACGTGTTGTCAGGCATAAGTACTCTCTGATCAGCTGCATAATATAGACTCGAGCAACACACATCACCTTGTGCTCAGTAGCAGTGCTTGATAACTCCTTAAAATTTGCTCTCAACCAAGCCAATGTCAAGCATGTGAAAATTCTGTTCCCCATTACTAGGGGACCGTCCAAGCAATCTGTGGCATAGTACTAAAGGTTCCAATACTTTGTTTCGGTCCGTGACCAAAGCACCATCAACTCGTAACCCAAGTTGCATAGTGACGTCTTTCAATGTGATAGTGCACTCCCCGCACGGTATAATGAAAGTGTGGGTCTTCGTACACTACCGCTCAACCAAGGCGGATATTAAGTTCGCCCTTAGGTCAAACCTTCGGATCAATGTGACATCCCCAAATCCCACTAGCTGTAAGTATGACATGATCCACTCATTTGAATCGTACTTGGAAAAATAAAACCATGACCTCAAAACCCGATATCTATCCTGTATGGTAAAATTTTATAAAAATATGATAAATCAATTATCTATATAATTTAAACATAAAATTATATATTGAAGAGTAAAAGCCGAAAGCTTGAGAAAACAAAACATCACACTTATATTATACTAGCGTAGCCATTCTACGTATTTATTTTATTTAAGTTAAATTAAATGAGTAATAAAATATTAATAATAAAACGAAGATTTGTCATAAATATTAATAATAACATGTAGAGATAAAATGTGATTTCCAAATCTGTTTGAAGCTTAAGTACCATTAATTCTTTTTCATTATTATGTCCTAATCATAGTTAAGCATTAAAACATAAGGCAACCATATAACTACAAAAGTACATCAAAAAAAAAAATAATGCTTATAAACTATGGGCTGCACTATCCAATGCATAGTGCACTATCACATTAAAAGACATCTTTCAATGTGATAGTGCATTTTATTGGGCTTTAATTATTAAATAAAGTATGTGTCAAATATGTTTGATACTCTAGTATTTGAGTTCTAATCAAATTCTAATTAATGATGGGCTAATTAGAATTTGATTAGAACTAATATGCCAATGTTATAAATATTAGGGTTATGGTCCGCAAATTATACATAAGATATCTTTTCTAATATCCCATCATTAGGAAAGAGAGAGCACATATTCTTTGAATTTCTTGTGTGCTAATTTGGAAGATCAAATTCCCAAGATTCGGTAAAACTTCAAGGAATTCATGGATTCAGGTACGCTTCCTCATCTAGTTTTGTTCTTGATTTATTCTTGATGATTTGACATGATAGATCCTAGTTTATTAAGTTTTATTTCAGATTTATTTTACAAATCTAACATATATTTGTTGTTTTGGTCCTTCCATTTTTTTTACTATTTTTCAATTTCGTCCTGTATCTTTTATTTATTTTTTACCCCTTTAATTTTATTTTCTTACAAATCAGTCCCTTGACCCACTGTTAACCCATTAAAGGAATGAAACATGCATTGAGGTTGGGGAAATAACACCCTAGGTCCATGTAATTTCTATTTTGTTTTAATTTAATCCTTTATTTGCTTTTTTCGTTTTTTGCAATTCATACTTTAAATTTTGTTTAAATTTAAATTTAATCCTTTATTTATTTAAGTTAAGCCCTTTTACTTTCTATTTTCTTAATTTCTAGCCCTTATAATTTACACTATTTACATTTCCCCTTTAAATTATGCATTTTCATTCTCACCCTCGAAAGATTATTTTGTGTTCATTTTATCGTTAAACATGGTATTGATGATTTCATAATTTTAATTATCATTATTATTATTATCATTCTCATGCTATCATCATTATTATATTATTATCTACCAACACAATTACTAATATTTTTATCTTTTATTATTATTTCACCATATCATTATTTCATTTTTTCCCTATATAGTTATTCTGTTTTATTTTGCCATCACCATATCATATCACGTTTAAATAATCTTGTCTATTTTCGCACCATGCTCGAATAAATTAATCGTATATCGAATTAAATGTGGTATCCATTTTTATACGACACGTAAAGAAATAATTAGAATCGAGGCGATGTTCGTTATCTTGGGGATTTGAGGAGTCGTGCTCCTAACTTACGGAGTATAGTTTCCTCCTAGAACCAAGATAACTAAACATCCTTCAAAATAAAAAAAATGTGTAAGATTTAAGTAATAATTAAATGATGAGTATTCTTGTTTTCGGGGATCCGAGACATCGTGCTCTAACAAACGGGACACGACCTTTTCTTCTCGATTAACTCGAAATAAGAGAACCTTCTTCATAAGATTTAATTTAGATAGTAATATTTTTAGTATTATCATCAGATAATATCATTTTTTTTAACAAACATTAGATAATATCATTTTTTTTTTTTTGATTAAGATTAGATAATATCATTTACATGCATAAAAAGGGTCATATTTTTTAATATTTATCAAATTTGCAATTTTCGACATTAAGACATCAAGTAATCAACTAGGTACCAATTCTGGGCGTTATGAGGTTGCTAATCCTTCCTCATATGTAACCAACTCCCGAACCCACTTCTTGGATTTTGTAGGCCGAAAATTATCGTTTTAATATTTTTAACCTATGTTAAAATGATTAAACTTCGAGGTGATCCAATCACACCTAATAAAAAGGATTGGTGACGACTCCGTCTTCGTTTTCAAATAAAAGTCGAGTTCCAAAAAAGTTTCCACACTGCCATTTCATTACTTTTTCCGATGACACATTACCAACTAAATACTAATTGTGTCACATGTTAGTATTTTTTGTTTTGTTTTCTCTTATATACTATATTTTTATATTAATCACTCTTTTATAAAATAAATAGTAATTAAAGTAATTTTAAAATTTATAATAATTAAAAATATTTATTTATATCAAAATTTAATAAATATTTTTATTTAATATAAATAAATATAGAAAACTGTAATACCTCTAACCCGTATCCGTCGTCGGAGCAAGGTTTCGGAGCATTATCGGAACTTTCATAATATTTTACAAATAATTCATGTAAATTACTATTCATTTTCCGAGATCATTCAAAACGTCCCTTAATTGGACCCTCGAGGCCCAATATGAGCATTAAAATTGAGTCGGGACTTAATCGGGAGCTCTAGGAATTTTTCGCGAAATTACAAAAATTTTCCAAGTTGCAGGGCTCACACGCCTGTGTGGTCCAAAGGACACGCCCGTGTGGTCCTAGGACACGCCCGTGCTACAGGCCGTGTTCGACCCCGTGTAACTCTCTGACTTGCACACACGGCCATGCCACACGCCCGTGTGCTAGGCCTTGTGGTTAATTAATTCAATTCGAAATTAGTGCAAGTTTCACACGGCCAAGATACAAGCCTGCCACATGGCTAAGACACACGCCCGTGTCTCTGCCCGTGTGTTCAATTCTGAGCATTCTGTTTCTCAAAATTAATGTGCAGGGGACACACGGCCTAACCACATGCCCATGTTACCAGGCTGTGTGTCTGCCAGTGTGGACAAAATAAAGCCATTTCCTAGCTTTATTTGACACCCAATTTCATACCAATGACCTGCACTTGAAACACATATCCAATGCCAACCACTTCAAGCATTCAAAATAAGCAATTTCATCATTCAACATGGCATATCATTGCAAGCACAAGTGTTTATAAACTTACTTTGGTTTAACTTAGTCATTCACAACATTTGATCACATATTCTTAACATAACACATGTGTATATATATATATATATCATAATAATCTATTTAGAGATACCAAAATGAACCATTACTAGTCATTCCAATGGCTAGGTTACAAAATAACATTTTCAAGCCACTATTGGACAAGTTTTCCTATACATGCCATTATACCAAAATGATTTTACTATATATATACCCAAAATGACTAGTTGATAGTGCGACAATGCTCCAATGATCTCCAACCTTCGTGAGCTTCTGAGCACTATAAAACAGGGAAAAAAAATAAACGGAGTAAGCATTACATGCTTAGTAAGTTCGTATAATGGAAACTAAACTTACCAATCCCGTTTATTAAATCTAGGCATACAATAACAAGTTTTCCATCCATTTGGCTAAATTGCCTAAACACGCATCCAATCAAACATGTTAGTCACAAAGTTTACATATACATCAAGTAAAATAGATGAGCTCATCAAGCAATATTCTTTCAAGTCATTATCATTTCATCTCAAGATTTCAGGCCATGTCAAGAGTTGTATGTCCGTTGAATTATTGAATTCCGATGAATGCTCAAGTAGTACACTCGAAGTGTATGATTCAATAATCCATCAATTCTTATTCAAGGGTACCTCTTAGGAAACTCAACCAAGGAACACGCTCTCGAGTCACATATCATATAATAGGATTACCAGTCCAGGCTAAATCCTTTATTTAACGTATGCTCACAGAGCTTGATTAGGATTACCAATCCAGGCTAAACCCTAATCGTAACGTATATTCGAGAGGTATTATATCAAGATTACCGATCTGGGCTAAATCTTTTTTATAAAAAGGTCAATAGGATTACTCTCCGAGCTAAGTCCCGTTCGCAACAAATGCAGGACCTCATTCATTTTAGGAAAGCGTATCTACTCATCGGAACTCAACATTCAATCGGGAGTTAACCCTTTTTCACCATTTCAATCATGTATCAAATTTTCCATTATAGCATACAAGTATAAATCACATTACATACAAACACAACATTCAATTAACATAATTACATGCTCGATTAAGTTACACGAACTTACCTCTACACTTGTTCGCGTTAGAAATCTGCTAATCCGAAACTTTTTTTTCCTTGATTTAACCTCGAATTTGAGTTTTCTGGATCTATATAAATAACTTAAATCATCAATTTCATACATTTTATACTCATTGGGACTCAATTTATGTCCTAGGCAAAATTACCATTTTGCCCCTAACTTTTCAATAAATTTCAATTTCGTCCCTAGGCCTAGAAAATGAAACTTGTGCAAATTTCTCCCTATTTCAAGCCTAACTAAAGCCCCATTACAAAATTTACAGCACTTGTACTCATAAAAATTCAAATTTTTTCATCAAATTTTACAACTTTACATTTTAGTCTCTAAATCATGTTTTCATCAAAAATCACTTTGTAAAAGTTGTTTATCTATCAATAATCTTTCATTTTCTACCATAAATTTCTAATTTCCAGCATATACATCAATGAGACATTTTCTATACTTTGATGACTTTTCAAATGAATCCCCCAAATAGATAGTTTAGACTATCTCGATTCCAAAAATATCAAAATTACTAAAAACGAGACAAGGAAGCTTACCCAATTAGGCCTTGAAAGTTTCTTCTCTCTCCTAAGGTTTCTATGTGTTTTTAGGTTGAAGATGAAAAAATTAAGATGATATTTTCTTTTCATCTTTTAATTAATTAAGTATTTTGCTATTTCTAATTTAGTCCTTGCCCTTTTTCTATATTTCCATTGATGAGTCATCAAGAAAAATCTACATAATTTTCTTAATGGTCTAGTTATCATATAAGGACCTCTAATTTTTAATTCCATAGCTATTTGATTCTTATAGCTACTAGAATTTAACTTTTGCATTTTATGCGATTTAGTCCTTCTCGTAATTAAACACTTAATCGATAAAATTTTTCGTATTAACATTTTCACACCACATGCCTATCATAATACAGACCATCTAATAAAATAAAAATAATTTTTTTGGATCAGATTTGTGGTCCCAAAACCACTATTCCGATTTCACTGAAAAATATGTTGTTACAACTCTCCCCCTTTAGGGATTTTCGTCCCCGAAAATCTTACTAGTAAAAAGATTCGGGTATTGTTTCCTCATAGAATTATCCAGTTCCCAAATAGCCTCTTCTATACCATGTTGCCAGAGAACTTTTACTAATGCTACATTTTTATTTCTTAACTCTTTCGTTTCCCGAGCCAAAATTTTGAGTGGTTCTTCACTATATGTCATATCAGGCTAAATCTCTACCTATGTCGGAGAGATTTTGATCGATACCGTCGTAGCATAGACACATGAAAAACATTATGAATTCGATCAAGCTCTGGTGGTAAGGCTAACCGATAAGCGACCGGTCCAATTCTTTCTGTAATCTCATAGGGTCCAATGAACCGTGGACGCAGTTTTTCGTTACGACCAAACCGGGGAACTTTTTTCCAAGGTGACACTTTCAAGAATACTTTGTCACCAACTTGAAATTCTATTTCTTTTCGTTTCAAATTGGCTTAAGACTTTTGACGATCAGAGGCTACTTTCAAACTGTCTCGAATTACTTTTATTTTTTCCTCGGTCTTTCGGACCAAGTCAACTCCATGTAACTTTTTCTCATTGAGTTCTGTCTAGTACAATGGAGTTCTACATTTGCGACCATACAAGGCTTCATACGATGCAATTTTAATAATAGACTGATAATTGTTATTATAAGCAAATTCATCCAAGGGCAAATACTTTTTCAAGTTACCTTCAAACTCAAGTATACAACACCGAAGCATATCTTCCAAGATCTGATTTACCCATTCAGATTGACCATCTGTCTGGGGATGAAATACAGTGCTAAAGTGTAAATGAGTACCCAGAGCTTCTTGCAATTTGCTCCAGAATCAAGATGTGAACCGAGGATCTCTATGTAAAATAATAGAAACAAGCACTCCATGCAATTTGACAATTTCAGAAACATAAAATTTAGCCAATCTATCCAAGGAATAATCCATACTTATCGGAATAAAGTGTGCAGAATTTGTCAACTGATCAACAATTACCCAAATTACATCTTTCTACTTTGTAGACAGGGGTAATCCCGTTACAAAGTCCATGGTAATTCTTTCCCATTTCCATTCAGGTATCGTAACCTGCTGTAATAGTCCAGAAGGTAACTGATGTTCAGCTTTTCCTTGCTGACATATCAAACATTTAGATACAAACTTAGAAATATCTCGTTTCATTCCTGGCCACTAGTACATCTTTTTCAGATCATTATACATTTTATTACTACCAGGATGTATAGACATGTTACCATTGTAAGCTTCATTCAAAATCTTTTGTACCAATTCTGAACTTTTCGGTACACATACTCTGCCTCTGAATAACAAACAACCATCCGTCCTGATCTAAAATTTTGAGTCAAGAGCCGGTTCACTTTGTACCCGTTTTGCTTGTAACTTACTAGCATTTTTCTGAGCTTCAGAAATCTGTTGCAAAAATGTTGGTCTAGCTTTCAACTTAGCTATAATTGATCCATCATCAGATAATGACAATCGAGTGTTCATAGTTCGCAAGGAAAACAAGGATTTTCTGCTCAGAGCATCAACAACCATATTGGCTTTCCCAGAATGGTAGTCAATAACAAGATCATAATATTTCAATAAATCAAGCCATCTGTACTGTATCGAATTCAAATCTTTTATGACATCAAATATTTCAGACTTTTATGATCAGTGAATATGTGACATTTTTCACCAAACAAGTAATGCCGCCAGATTTTTAACGCAAACACTATAGCTGCTAATTCAAGATCGTGTGTCGGATATTTTTTTCATGTGGCTTTAGATGTCGTGAAGCATAGGCTACCACTTTACCTTCTTGCATCAAACACACAGCCTAAACCATTCAATGACGCATCACTGTAAACTATAAACTCTTTACCCGATTCATGCTGGACTAACACAGGTGCTTCTATCAATAAAGCCATTAATATATCAAAACTCTGTTGGCATTTATCAATCTACTCGAACTTTACATCTTTTTGTAGCAGACGAGTCATCGGGGAAGCTATCATTGAAATTTTTTTACAAATCTCCGATAGTAACTAGCTAGTCCCAGAAAACTTTAGACTTCAGACACATTCTTCTATGGCTTCCAATTAACAATGGCTGAAATTTTATTCGGGGCTACTCTGACACCTTCAGCAGATACTATATGCCCAAGAAAACTAACTTCCCGTAGCCAAAATTCACATTTCCTGAATTTGGCATACAGTTGTTTCTCTCGTAGAGTTTGCAACGATATTCTCAAATCTCAGCATACTCATTTTCATATCGAGAGTAAACCAAAATATCATCTATAAATACCCCCACAAACCTGTCCAAATACGGGCTGAAAATTCTGTTCATCAGATCCATAAACACTGCAGGTGCATTTGTCAAGTTGAATAGCATCACAAGAAACTCATAGTGTCCATACTTGGTTCTAAAAGTTATCTTTGGGACATCCGAATCTTTTACCCATAGTTGATAATATCCAGAACGGAGATCAATCTTCGAAAATACAGTGACACATTTTAGCTGGTCAAACAAGTCATCAATATGAGGCAATGGATACTTGTTCTTTATTGTAACTTTGTTGAGCTGTCTGTAATCAATACACAGCCTCAATGATCCATCATTCTTCTTTTCAAATAGAACCGGTACACCCCAAGGTGAGAAACTAGGTTGAGCAAAACCTCTGTCAATCAACTCCTGGAACTGTACTTTTAGCTTTTTCAATTCAGTAAGAGCCATTCTGTAAGGTGCTATGGATATCGGTGTCATTCCCGGAACAAGATCTATAGAGAATTCTACTTCTCTATTCTGTGGCAAACCAGGTAATTCTTCTGGGAATACATCAGGAAATTCACATACTACTGGCTCTGACTAAATTTTTTACTCAAATACTTTAGTATCCATCACATATGCAAGATAAACATTATAACCCTTTTTGACATATTTCTGTGCTGATATTGTTGAAATCACATTAGGTAATCCATCTAGTTTATCAGATTCAACATGAAGTAATTCACTATTTTGACATTTCAATACAATATATTTCCATTTACAATTCACCACTGCATCATATTGGGTTAACCAATCCATTCCCAAGATCACATCAAATTCATCAAATAGGAATAACATCAATTTAGCCGGAAAGCAAATACTTTTTACCATCAATGAACAGTTTTTACAGACTTTATCCACCATAACACACTGACCCAGAGGGTTTGAAACTTTAACCACAAATTTAGTGAATTCAACAGGTAAATTTTTCACAGACACTAGGTTCGTGCATATCTATGAATGTGTGGAACCAAGATCAATCAAAGTAGTAATATTATTATTAAGTAGAGAAAAGGTACCAGTAATGACGTTTGGTGCAGAGGCATATTCTCGAACACGAATAGCATATGTCCTTGCAAGTGTTCGTGCCTTAGATCTAGCTGCTGTATCCTTGGTAATACCTCTACTACCACTAACATTACTGGGGTGACAGGGTGGTCTGCCTTTCGCAACAGGAATACTAGGCTTTAGAGCTGGTTCTATTTCTTTTTCAGCTCTTTCGAGACAGTCTCTAAGAAAATGGTCGAGTGAACCACATCCAAAACAAGCTCCACTTCTAGATCGACATTCCCTATGATGAAATTTGTTACAATGTTAACATTTCGGTTTGGGATTACCAACACTACCTACATTGGTCATAGACAGAGATGAAGACCTCGGGTTAGAACGTTGAGAGCCCCGTTCTCTTCTAGAATATCCCGTAGAGGTGGTAACACAATCATAATACATCTTTAACTTTTTTAAAATCAAACGATTGTAACTTACCCATAGTTCTTTTTTCGGAAACCCAAGCCTCTCTTTCAGCTTGTCTCTTTTCCTTACCCAGTTCCTCAGCTTTGTGTGCTCGATCAGCTAACACTGTAAATTCCCTTAATTGGAGAATTCCAACCAACAATTTGATATCTTCATTTAAACCCTCTTCAAAGCGTTTACACATCTCGGCCTCTATCTAGACCCATTTTTGAGCATATTTACTCAGCCAAACAAATTCTCATTCATATTTAGGCACAGTCATATTTCCTTGTTCGAGCTCTAGAAATTCTTTCTTTTTCTGATCCATAAATCTCTGACTCACATGCTTCTTTCTGAATTCAGCCTGGAAGAATTCCCATGTAATATTCTCTCTCGGTACCACTGAAGTTATGGTATTCCACCAATGATAAGTTGTATCTTTCAGTAGAGATACCGCACATTTCAAACATTCAGCAGGCGTACAATATAATTCATCAAAAACCCGGGTGGTATATTTCAACCAAAATTCAGCCCTTTCTGGATCATCATCTACGGTAGCCCTAAATTCTTTCGCCCCATGTTTTCAGATTTTATCTATCGGAGGCTTACCAATTCTAACAGGTTCGGCACCCTGTAGTACCCCAGGAACCGGTTGAGGATCAAGTGGGTGAGGTTGTTGTACAACAGGGTTTGTTCTCAGGCACTGTGTAAACCATTCATTCATCATTTGAACGAAGGCTTGTTTTGCCTCCTCATTTTGGTTCTCAGACACGGGCCTTTCACTACCAGACGTAGACCCAACTCTTTGAACTGAAGGTGAAGCATTGCTCTCAGCTTCCTCGGATTCAACTCTAGCTCGGTTGGATGATATTACTATACGAAAAACACATTTAAAATGATCAAGAGTCATCACACTATCACAATTTATATAATGGCATGTAAAGCTAAACTCGTGTTTGCTATGTCAAATTCGAGAATCGACTAAACCCTAACTCTGATACCATTAAATGTAACACCTCTAACCCGTATCTGTCGTCGAAACAGGGTTTCAAAGTATTACCAAAACTTTTAAAACATTTTACAAATAATTCATGCAAATTACTATTCATTTACCGAGATCATTCAAAATGTCCCTTAATTGGACCCTCGAGGCCCAATACGAGCATTAGAATCGAGTCGAGATTTAATCGGGAGCTCTAGGAATTTTTTGTGAAATTAAAAAAAATTTTCCAAGGTGTAGGGCTTACACGCCCGTGTGGTCCAAGGGACACACTCGTGTGATCCTGGTATACGTCCGTGCTACAATCTGTGTTCGACCCCGTGTAACTCTCTGACTTGCACACACGGCCATGCCACACGCCCGTGTGCTAGGCTGTGTGGTTAATTAATTCTATTCGAAATTACATGCAGGTTTCACATGGCCAAGATACACGCCCGTGTTCTAGGCCGTGTGGCACACACTGTTGAGACACACATCCGTGTCTCTGCCTTTGTGCTCAATTCTGAGCATTTTATTTCTCAAAATTAAGGTGCAAGGGACACACGGCCTAACCACATACCCATATTACCAAGCCGTGTGTCACACACGGTCTAGACACATGCCCGTGTGTCTACTCGTGTGAACAAAATAAAGTCATTTCCTAGCTTCATTTGCCACCCAATTTCACACTCATGACCTGCACTTGAAACACATATCCAATGCCAACCACTTCAAACATTCAAAATAAGCATTTCATCATTCAATATGGCATATCATTGCAAGCACATGTGTTTATAAACTTACCTTGGTTTAACTTAGGCATTCACAACATTTGATCACATATTCTTAACATAACACAAGTGTATGTATATATATCATAACAATCTACTTAGTGATACCAAAATGAACCATTACTAGCCATTCTGATGGCTAGGTCACAAAATAACATTTTCAAGCCACTATTGGCCAAGTTGTCCTATACATGCCATTATGCCAAAATGATTTTACTATATATATACCCAAAATGACTAGTTGATAGTGTGACGATGCTCCAATGATATCTAACCTTCGCGAGCTTTCAAGCACTATAAAACAGGGAAAAAAATAAACAGAGTAAGCATTACATGCTTAGTAATTCGTATAACGGAACCTAAACTTACCAATCCCGTTTATTAAATCTAGGCATACAATAACAAGTTTTCCATCCATTTGGCTAAATTGCCTAAACACATGCATCCAATCAAACATGTTAGTCAAAAAGTATACATATACATCAAGTAAACATAGATGAGCTCATCAAGCAATATTCTTTCAAGTCATTATCATTTAATCTCAAGATTTCCATGCCATGTCAAGAGTTGTATGTCCTTTGAATCATTGAATTCCAATAAATGCTCAAGTAGCACACTTGAAGTGTATGATTCAATAATCTGTCAATTCTTATTCAAGGGCACCTCTTAGAGAACTTAAAAAAGGAATACGCTCTCGAGTCACATATCGTATAACAAGATTACCAGTCCAGGCTAAATCCTTTATTTACGTATGCTCAAAGAGCTCGATTAGGATTACCAATCCAGGCTAAACCCTAATTGTAACGTATACTTGAAAGGTATTATATCAGGATTACCTATCCGGGCTAAATATTTTCTATAACAAGGTCAATAGGATTACTCGTCCGAGCTAAATCCCGTTCGCAACAAATGAAGGACATCATTCATTTTAGGAAAGCGCATCTACTCATCAGAACTTAACATTCAATCGGGAGTTAACCCTTTTTCACCATTTCAAGCATGTATCAAATTTTCCACTATAGCATACAAGTAAAGCACATCAATATAAATCACATTACATACAAACACAACATTCAATTAACATAATTACATGCTCGATAAAGTTACACGAACTTACCTTTACACTTATTTGCGTTAGAAATCTACTAATCCGAAACCTTTTTTTTCCTCGATTTAACCTCGAATTTGAGTTGTCCAGATCTATATAATTAACTTAAATCATAAATTTCATACCTTTTATACTCGTTGGGACTCAATTTACGTCCTAGGCAAAATTACCATTTTGCCGCTAACTTTTCCATAAATTCCAAATTCGTCGCTAGGCCCGAAAAATAAAACTTGTGCAAATTACTCCCTATTCCAAGCCTAACCAAAGCCCCATTACAAAATTTACAGCACTTGTACTCATAAAAATTTAGAATTTTTCATCAAATTTTACAACTTTATATTTTAGTCCCTAAATCATGTTTTCATCAAAAATCACTTTGTAAAAGTTGTTTATCTATTAATAATCTTTCATTTTCTACCATAAATTACTAATTTCCAGCATATACATCCATGACTCATTTTCCATACTTTGATAACTTTTCAAATTAATCCCCCAAATAGATAGTTTAGACTATCCCGATTCCAAAAATATCAAAATTACTAAAAATAGGACAAGGAAACTTACCCAGTTATGCCTTGAAAGTTTCTTCTCTCTCTCCTAGGGTCTCCATGAAGATGACAAAAATAAGATGATATTTTCTTTTCATCTTTTAATTAATTAAGTATTTTGCTATTTCCAATTTAGTCATTGCCCTTTTTCTATATTTCCATGGACGAGTCACTAAGAAAAATCTAAATACTTTTCTTAATAGTCTAATTACCATATAAGGACCTCTAGTTTTGAATTCCATAGCTATTTGATCCTTATAGCTACTAGAATTTAACTTTCACATTTTATGCGATTTAGTCCGTCTCGTAATTAAACACTTAATCGATAAAATTTTCGTATCAACATTTTCACACGACATGTCTATCATAATACGGACCATCTAATAAAATAAAAATAAATTTTATTTTTGAGTCGGATTTGTGGTCCCGAAACCACTGTTCCGATTTCACTGAAAAATGGGATGTTACAAAAACAAAGACTAATTCACCAGAAAAGGCCCATTTCCAAAAGCACTTACGAAAAGAGGTCATTTTGCTTGATATTTACTAGATGGCCCGCTTTCTGTAAAATGGGTTGAGTTGGAGTCTTTTTCAGGGGAAAACCAGAAAAGCTCGTCCAGCTCTGTGCTTTTTCTCCTCTGACCTGAAAATAGCATCCACATCAGTGCGCTTTACTAAATTGCTTCCACATAAGCGTGCTTTTTCTCGTGTTGTGGGAATTTTCTCAATGGTTTAATTGATAATTTATAAAATGGGGTTGTGGGAATTTTAAATTAAAGTTTAGGTTTTTTTAATTTGTAAGTGTTCGGGTTTAAGGTTTTATTTATTTTTAGGTGTTTATTAATTATGGGTTGTAGGGTTTTATTTAATTTCTAGGGTTTAGGGGTTCTAAAAAAATAATTTTGAGGAGATGGGTTTTGAAGAAATAATTTGAAGAAAAAAACGCTCCAAGCAGGATGCACAGTCAGTAAAAGTGCAAAAAGCGCTTCCAACTGGACGCCCTTTTCAGTATTGCTGCTTTTGAAAAAATAAATTTGAAAAGATGGTTTTGAAAAAAATATCCCAAGATTCTCAGGATTTTTGAAAGGTTTGTGAAAATGCCCCGAATAGTGGGGGTTGAGGTTTATAGAGGAAAAACGCTCCAAGCAGGATGGACTGTCAGTAAAAAGTACTGAAAACGCTCTCAACTGGACGTCCTTTTCAGTACTACTGCTGATAGTGTGTTCTGCTTGGAGCGTTTTTCCTCTACAAATTTCATCCCCCACTATCTGGAACATTTTACAGAAGGAGTGGGATGTTATCCCTTAGGCTATAAATGACCCATATTTAAGTCACTGGTGGCATAAGTTGAAGCAATAGAAATTGAAGAAGTTTAGAAGAATAGAAGTTCGTAGGGAAGGTATGAGCTGATTTTTCATGTTAACATTTATATGAAGCATCATATTTTTTGCATAATGTTTTTGTTTCAAATTTCTCTCGATAGATAATTTGGTTAAAAATGAGTGGACAGATTAGTGCTATTATTTATTATGATGGTGAGGTCTGTGACACCGAGAACGATGTGATTTTTTATCGGAGAACACAATGCGACTGGCTTTTAACCAAAACATAAAGTTGAAAGAACTTTGTAAAAGAATTAGGCGAAAAATCTTCGAATCTATGGCAATGAGAGCTTTGTCTATTAAGTATCGATTTTGTGCTTTAGTTGATCCTGTGAGATATGACTCATTTGATATCAAAGGTGCTCGGGGCATGGAGGCGATGGTGCAGAGTGCCTCGACAATGGATCACCGTTTCTTGAGTTATATGCAAAATTTTCAAGGCTAGATGAAAGACTTGCGACTTCAAAATCTCTTCCTGTTCGAGAGGTGAGAATGGTTGAAAATATCGATAGTCCAATCACTTTGTTAGAAAGTTTCCATTATGATAACCCAAAAGCATCAATGGGAAAACACTCATCCTTCTCAACCTTAGATTTCAATTGTTAGAGGCAAAACACCAAACCATTGGGTTTTGGTGGTAGAACGAAATACATAACTCCTGCACGACACTCAGTGGATAGGACATACACCTTCATGGGTCGATGTTCAACGCTGGGAATTCTTACTGGGGAATGGCATCAACTTCCACTTGTTGGCAACCAACATGTGATTTTGGACGTTCTGAAATGTACAAGGAAAGAGATGATTTGCTCCCTACGATGTGTACCGGTGAGGCGACCTCCAACATGTCAGATATTGGTGGGTCAGAGAATGAAGATGACAATGAATCTAATGTATATCCATCCAGGGAACCCGATGTCAATAGTTTAGAAGTTGTATTATTTTCTAAATTGAAACCTGTTCCAACTGAACCTGAAGGCGGTGAAGGGGGTGAAAATAAAAAAGAAGAAGATCCATGATTCATGGCATACTCGCCTTCAGCCCACATGCATAATGTCGATCTTTTGGCAGAGGATGCGTTGAGGTTTGCAGAACTACCACACAGAAAGCTTGGCCACAGAAGTGTATCGTTGGATTTGGGTGATTTAGAAGTGGGCTAGGAGTTTTCCAGTAAAGATGGTTTTCTCGCTATATTGAAGCGATACAACATTAAGAACGGGGTAAACTTCTACGTGGTTAAATTCAAATCTGATAAGTTCAAAGCCAAGTGTGCAACGTGAGATGGTAGCTGTGCATGTAAAATCATGGCTTTTGTTAAGAAAAATACGGAGTTATGAACAATAAAAAGTTTGCCAGTCTACATATATGTGTTACCTTTGGTACAGTATAATTGGATTCTTAGGGTTTTATTTAAGGTTTAAGGTTAGTTCCAATTAATTTAACGTACTCGTGGGATTGCAAGTGTTTTATGGGATTATCCGAAGTTGGATTTAGATATGATCACAGGCCTAATAAGGCATTGGAGAAGATACACAGTGGGTGGTACGTGTCATAAAATGAGGTATGACAGTGGTGTCAAGTGTTAGCGAGGTACATACTAGGTTGCGTAACAAATATTGAAACGGGTCGTGTGTACTACAATGATTGCTTGCTCCGTAGGTTTCGCATGTTCAAGCATCTGTTTTGGACCTTCAAGCATTGTCGGGTTGCATTTCAATACTATAAGCCATTGTTACAAATAGACGATACATTTATATATGGTAGACATACCTATGGGCTGTTGTTGGCTATGGCACAAGATGGTAATCAAAGTATCCTTCCAATTGCAGTTACAATAACATCGAGAGAGAAAGTAGACGACTAATATTTATTTCTGTCTAGGTTGATGGGGCATGTCTGCCCCCAACCTTATATATGCTTCATCTCGGATCGGGAAACTGGAATACTATCTGCAATTGAATAACAGGAAAGCCTCTGAGATCTCGCACACCATTAATACTATCTAAGGTATGTTGCATCCAACTACTACCAATAATATCGGTCTATCGCTGAGCGACGACAAGTGACCAATGTGGGTATTTAATCGCCACCCATATTATTTGATTTGTAATGTTTCGTTTGTTTTTTTTTATATTTTTGGTAAGTAATCGTCGTTATCCATTTATATTGACAGGGTACGAGATCATGAAAGATAGTTTTCATGAGATGTTAGAGATATTGCGGTCAACTAGGTCAGCAGGGACAACATACCTTACTAACATACCCTTCAATCAGTGGACACAATCATACAACGGCGAGCTACGATATGGCTACACGATCTCAAACCTAACAGAATGCATCAATTCTGTTTTAAAAGGAACACATCATTTGTTGATAACCTCGATTGTAAAAGAGACATACCTCTGTTTGGCAGAACTATTCCCAAAGCGAGCAGCGAGTTATGTCAGGCAATTACACGGAGGCCATGTATGGTGCCCGACGGTATTAGAACAAATTAATAATGGTAAGGTACGAGGCAACTGCATGATGGCAGTTTGTCACTCACGCGACGACATATGGTTTCAGGTGACAGAGTTCGACATTACCGAGGGAGTGTACCGAGTACACCTGAGAAATAGGACTTGCAACTGTGGGATATTTGACGTACTTCATTTTTCATGTACTCATGCAGTTGCATATTGTATGAATCTCTATTTCGATCCCATGAGCTTTGTTGACGAAGTGTACAAATTAAAAAACATTTACAACGTGTAGAGACACGTATTCCCACCAGTCCCAGATGAATGTAAGTGGTCGTCTATATCGATTGCTCCATTTAAGTTGTTACCCGATAGATAATTGTGTCGCAAAGCAAAAGGTCGACCGTTCTTGTGTGGGCATTGATGATGGGCCCACCTCGCCACCCCTTGGATTTAAAGGGTCCTGTCGTGACCTACTCGTGTGGGGATGCCGACGCCTCACATCTTCCCCGTACAAATATGGCTTGCCACGTATCTTAAACCATGGCATGTACTCCGGAATGATAATATTTTCATGAGTAGGTATTATTCCACATGTTGATATATTGCGAGTGGAATACCGGCCAATTCATATCCGGTCTCCATAAGTCGATATGATGCAGATCATCAAGCTTCTGAGGTGCCATGGGAATCAATTGTCGGAATCTGAATTGCCATAACACTCTATCTGCCTCGTGCATCTCAACGGTAGCGTACATTACCAATGGGACCTTAACGTGCCAGGCGTTGAGATTCACAAAGAATTCCTCATGAATTACTACCCGAATTGCTGGGTCCTCGTAAGTGTCCATTCAAACTATATGAATGTGATAAAAAAAAAACATTAGTTATATATATTACTAAATACTAAATACGAAATCGGCTACGTTATTTGTATATAGTTTAAAATTCAATAAATACATACATCCACTTTCGATCGTTGATCTAATAGAAGTCTATATCTTCAAGCTTGGTAGGTAATCCCATGTGACTCGAGGCATAGTTCCACTTATTTAAATAACTTATTAGCATAATAATTTTATTTTAAATCAACTTAATAATGGTAATATCTACTAACTTTTACCTTGTTAGAGTAGGAGTGTATACGAGTAGTTCACTCGAGGACGTAAAGTTGGAAAGCGGTACAATGTCGCCTGACACATCTCCCGGTACAATGTCGCCAACACGGTGGACCCCCAACTGAGTTCGTTAGCTCCTCTAAAATCTACGAGTTTCAGTAGCCACCTTAGATGTACGAGGTTTTGTGACTTATTCGGCATCAGCATACCCTCGATAATCTAAAAGATGTATGCGCGAGCGTATCATTCTCTTTCCTCTTCAGTCGAATCCTCCGACAGCTCCACGAAATTATTTCGTAACCAGACCATTTCGATTCGAGCTCCGTAAATTGTCTCTAGAACCACACCCAAAAGATTGTAACATATGGTTCCCCAATTCGTAGACTGAACAGACCTAGTGACTATTAACCCGTCCACGGGTAACCCCAACTGTAAATGCACATCCTCCAGAGTGATAGTACACTCACCGCATGGAATATGGAATGTGTGTGTGTTGGGTCTCCACCTATCCACCAACGCGCTTATGAGTTCTAAGTCTAATTTACACCCCTGGCCTACAAAGGCCACGTGCAAAAAACCAGCTTCCCTTAGGTATGTTTCGATCAAAGGTGATGGAAGACCAAGTAGATTACAAATATGGCATTGCAAAATTCGATTTTCTGGCTATTTACACAAAAATTATAAAAAAAAATATTAAGTTCAATTATAACTATGAAATAAAAAAATTAATAAAAGATTAAAATTTATTCTTACCATTTGCAATTGGTTAACGAAGATGTGCTTGTTATTAAGATGGATTAGAGACCGACCATTACTAAATATTTTTATTTTATTTATTTTTACTTGTTATAATTAAATTAGTGGAAATAAAATTTATACCAACTTATATAAATAGTACCTTTTTTCTTTGTATTTGTTTACATACAATAAAAGAAAAACAAGGTAAGAAATATAGGAAGGAAGAATACAAAATATATTGAGTATTTTTATGAGCCAATATAATTTATTTGTTTTTGTTTGTAGTTTAAAGGAGAAATAAAGGAATAGAAAGAAAAATTATTAAATTTTAAAATATATTAAGTTCAATATTTTATAAATGATCTTTTAAAATATTAATTTAAATTTAATATAAATATCTTTTCTAGAAAAAAGAAATTATAAATATTTTTATAAAAATAATGCAACTAAAAGACATTATAATTATTTATAAATCTAAATATTGTTTTAACTATAACATTTGTTATTATTTATTTTTCTTGAATTTATTTATATAAAAAAAAAAAGAGAATAGAGGAGTAATGATGTCAAAAGAAAAGAAAAGAAAACGGTATAAAACACAGACAAGTGTTATAACAAAACAACCTTGATTGAAGGTCGAAACAATAATTACGTTTTGAAATTTAGAATTGTAATTCATAACTTGAAGATTTGGTGCAAGACTAAGATCAATATATCATATATATTAACTATAATCTGAAAATATATATATATATATATATATTTCTAAAATAAAATAAGTAAACATTACTTTTGAAAAAATTCTAAAATCTCAAATCTTGCACCAACTCGTAGGGAGCAATATGAGCTAGAAAACTTGAGTCCGTGCAACAAATCATAAGGAGGATAGAAATTTGAAAAGTTGGGGAAAGCAGAGTAAGTTCAACCTAGAAATGAGCATTACATTTGAAATAATTAATATATAGTTTTTCACACTAAATTATAAAATCCTTTAAAAGAAAAAGAAAAAAGAACTAGGGATCATCAACTTTACAAGATATTCTTCTAGATGTACGGTCAAAATCTAAGAAAATAATTGAGGTGTTATCTTTCGTTCGCTGTGTTCTAGCCTCATTCAACAAAACATTCGCAATCTTCTCTGCCAAATTCCCCGTCTCCGACTCTGCCATCAACTCTTTCTCCCTCTCCTGACCACCACACCCCAATTGTTAGTGAGATTTGACATTTATCCCATAAAAAAAACCAAGTAAAAACTAGCAAGAACCTGTAATATTATTGTGTTATTAAACAATACCTGAGCAACTAACTGGATTGCCTTCTTAGCAGTAACAACATCCCAGAACCCATCGCTGCAATCGGTGTACACAAGTGGGATCCATATTTCAACAAAATCACGAGTAAATTTTGCCAATAAAAAATTATACAAGCAAGAAAGTATGTCATTATTGTAGTTTCACTGATGATGAATCAATATCATACGAGCTAAGAAGTGAAAAGTAGATAAAACAATCTGTTTCGATTAAAATTGACCAGCAATAAGTCCCAATATGTTCTAGCATGCAAAAAACTATAAACAAGTTTTGATAGAATCACCTAGCCAGCAGTGCAAATGCCCCACTTGTTTGATTGATATGCACAGGTTCACTTATAAAAGGCTCAGAACTAAAGCGTGAATCTTGCTGCTTCACAAACTTGTCTCCAAGCATCCTTGCGAGGTTCAAACCTGAAAAAAGTGGTCAATTACTCGATATGTACCTTCTTTTGGAGATGTCACCAAGTCTTGTTTCCTAATGTAATGACCAGATACAGAAATTTGAACATACCACATAGACGTGTCTCCCCATCTCTTAATGGCTCCCCCATTCCTTCCATTCGGAGTCTTTCAGAATAACTACTTATTTTATGATCTTCTGTCATCTTAATCTGCTTACCTCCGACACTGTACCATTAAAATTGAATTTGGTAGTAAGTACAGCAAAATCACCAATATGACCATAAATTTCATTTTAAATAAACGAGAACATAATTTTTAAAAATATTTATTATATGAAAGAACAGAAAATCGGGAGAAAATTCTGCAGGAGGTAGGACAAGGACAGCAATGTGCAGGATGACACTACAACAGGCAAGCATTGCATTCACACTACAGTGTCATTTTCTATATTGCTTGGGCACTCTATTTTTCTTCGAGTACTCATGTCCAGTGACCGTGTTCAATGTATATTTGGTACGAGTACAAAGATATGATCCCCCAAGAACCCTCTAAATACATGAAAGAACTTCAAAAAGTTGAACAAATGCAGATACATACCTGTATCTGGGATTGACAACCGAATACAAGTAACATAGGTGATTATAACGAGTACTTCAAATATCCAGTAATGTTTCGATGAATTAAAGACTTAAGATACACCAATTAGCATAAGTAGCTTCTGATAGATGCCAATAGATTTCTTTATGGATTGCTTACAGCAATTTAGCCCATATTTTAACTTGCAAATTACAACATTACCTAAGATTAACAGAAATCTTCTTCAACGATTATGAATAGGACATATTCAAGACTCCAAGTGATGGACTTTGATCATAAAATACCATTATAACCCTAGAAATCCTACAACTTGCAACAATAAGAATTGAAACACTTACTTCATAAGACATGCTGAATCCCCAACATTAGCACATTGTGCATAGAAATTTTCGTCAGCATCAGCCCAAACAAGAAGAACCGTTGCAGTACAGCCCTGCAAGGAATTAATATTATGATATGCAAACTATCATATTCAATGAAGGTGGATGAAAGAGATCCAGTCCTTTAGAACAAGCCATTATATTATCATGAATGCCAAAAGGACATGAAATTCGACGGAAATAAGTGCGATAGCCTTAATAAGAATATGACTCAACAAGAATGGTAGTAATAGCACATCTACAAATTATACAAGGAACAGCAGTAATACAGTACACAATGGATGCTAAGGGGGCAAATGCATTCCAGAGCTCTATGAGAGATTTACAAACTAAACAATGAAAATGTCTATAGGAGTACAAGGAAAAGAAGAAAAAGCAGGTGAGGGAAAAACCTCATAATAGTTATTCATGCTCGCTTCTGCTCGAAGGAATGCATCTTTAAGAACATCTGAGGCATCATGCTGTGACAAAACCCTCTCTCTTATAACAGAATCCGATAAAATGGTAGCAAGCATCTCAGGCAGAATCCTGGAGATCAGATTCTTAAAACTTCAGTAAATAGTAAAGTCAAAATCAAGCACATCAGCTAAAATGAGCAGAATTGCTAAGTTTGTTTGTCAAATCAGAAGCCTTAAACTGAAGGCTTCATGGTACAAGAATAATGCAAATCAGGCCTTCAATGTGATAATTGCTAGATTGAAGAAAAAGTAACTAAGAACAATGTTTCCTCTTTTAATGTGTGTATATGTAAATATAGCCAAAGAGAACAACAGAAAACAGAATCTACTAATATGATGACCAAATCCATTTTATGCCACGATAATCCTCCATCTGTTTGCCACATGAATTCATACACAAAAGTGGAGAGAAAGCCAGAGAAAAAAAGGAGATAAGTAAAGCAACAAGAAACTTCTCTCATTTCCATTAAATTTATAAGCCTCCAACAATCCCCTTCAGAACTATAAAAAGGTCATACCAAATGCACAAAGCTCCCCCACTATAAGCAGGGTTTAAGGAGTCTTGACATACACAACCTTTCCCCCCATTTATGCAGAGAGGCTGCTTCCAGGGTTTGAATCCATGACCAAGGGGGTAGCAACTAGATTAGTAGACAGACAATGGCAATGACCTTATCCCACTATGGTATTTAATAAATCTTCCTTGCCTTTCTAATATGTATCCCACTTCGTTTTTCACTATATTCCAAATTTCCACTATTCAGTAAATACTCTAGCACCACATGCAATATTGACCAGCCAAGACCATAAAAAAACTTGACTGTCAATCAAGACAATAATTAAGTTTTGCTTGTTAGGAAGGGCAGGAAGGGGTAAAAAGGAAAAAATTGTTAATCCAATGGTTAAGCTAATTGTTTAATGATTTTTCCATCCTTCTTTCTATCCTGGCCTACCAAGCAAAGCCTAAGTCAGCATTTATCAAATCAGAAGTTCATGAAAATCCAACTATCTGAATATAAACAAACATAGCAGAAACATGGATTGGAAAACTGAAAAGATGCATAATACTTTGAGACAAGCTTTGAAGACAAGATACACTCTAGAAAGCACGATTAGCATATGCATGGGAAACAAAAAGTGTATCTAATAATTAATCATAAGCTGAAAAGTCTACAAGTCAACCACAAACCCTGCCAAAGAAGCACACTAAAAGATGTAATAGGAATACTAACTTGCTCGCAGATTTGGCAGCCTCAACACCACCATGCCCATCACAGATACCAAACACTCCAAACTGCAATGTAAACAAAAATATAAGATTCGTCGCATTTGATATACAAGGATAAAAACATCACGTTAAAGCACTAAAACATGAAAACCTGATCAATGCCGGGAAGAGGCCATTGATAATAGCAGACATCTTCCATGGGAAGTTTCTTTCCCCCTCGACGCAACGACATAGGGTCCGAAATCATACCAACTCCAAAAGGTACCATGCACTCATTTTGGGATAAAATATGAACCTGTCACAAAAGACAACAGGCAATCAATAAAATATTGCCATGGATTACAAGCTGATATGCACATTGTACAATCAGAAATGAGTAAATAAGAGAAAACACTTCACAACAATGGTCTATCAGAAAAAAAAAAAGTAAGTTACATAACAACCGTGCCTATAATCCTAACTATATGGAATTTTTTCTTATGGAAGCAGTCTATCAACTGTTAACTGAAGGTGCAACATTAATATTCAGTTCTTCAATATACCTCAGAACTCTTGAAAGATAGTTATGAAGACAAGTAAACAAGAGTTCCGGAGAACAAATAAATGATATTGGACAAATAAAAAAGCACAAAAATTATGTACTTCTAGAATGTCACAAATGCATGTGGCTTGCAGCATATGAAAATTTCTTAGACAGTAAAAATATACAAAAGATGAGTAAGATATCAGTTCTAAACTCATGGTCTCAGATTATTACAACCTTATGAAATTGCTGAAATAAGAAAATGAACAAAAATGCAGATACTTCAATTTCCTGGAGAAGTGAATAATGAAAAGCTTTTGTTCATGCAAACATTCAATACTTAATAACATAATAAATTATATCTAGAAAGTTTTAAATTTTCAGAAGCAAAAAATACCAGAAAAAAAAGCATATAGACTTACTTGTATGTTTGAGGTTGTGCCAAGTGTTATTGTGTCTCCACTTGCAAGTTCCATTGGATGGCCCCATTGCCTACTTCCAGAATCAGGATGATTAATTGGTTGAGAATTCAGTAGCGTTCCATTGAGGCTACCCATATCTACCAGCTCCCATTTCAGTTTCTGCAAGAGTTTATGAAATTCGAAACAATTAATACACCACACATATAGCATTCACCAAACGCAAACTAATGTCATACAACTTGTGAGAAGTTTACATTTGAATTCCAAGTTATCATTGCATGCTTTCCGGAAACCTCTGCATCCTTCAATAATAAATCACTCGGAGAAACTCTCCCTAGGGTCAACGGCAACCTTGAAGGGTTTGTTGACTGTACAGAACAGCGAATTCCACGAGAAGGACCAGAGACAACCTCAAGAGAGAGGCAACTTCCTGTACTTCTAAAAGAAAGATATAATTACATGCTTTCCACATTCAATCTATTGAAAGAAAGCAATACATTAATCTCTTTGTAGAAGTGAGAGGAAACAGAAATTACGTTGATCACTGATAACTTTGGGCACAAACTCTTGTATACTGTTTTCATTTTGATTTTCGGGCCTACCAAGTTTTAGCACTTCAATTAGGTGCTCTGTAGCCAATGGGCGCTTTAGCGTCTGACCAACCAAAAGATCCTCTGAAGGATCAGATATTTCTAGAACCAAGCTATCACCTGTACAAGGTAAATCATTAGTATTGGAAATGATTTACTAAGCAGAACAGTTAAAACATAATTATAAGAGCAAAACAATGAAAGATGGAAGCAAAAGGTTAATACCCTGAGCCAAATGGGGAGATGCAGAGGGAAGCCGCTGTTTGTGAACAAGTCCCTTATTACGAGGTGAGCGCAAAAGAGCTTCACTTTGGTAACATGCACCCTCTAAGTCATAATTTCTTGTCGAATCATTGCTTTGATCTTGACTGTGATTGACATCATCTGATACTAGAGGCCTCTCGACGTCTTCAACCTACAAATCCATGTCAAATGTCAAATGAAAGAGGACCACAAGAGATTCAAACAAAAAGAAAGCTCCAACAGTTTCCAAGTATTTCCCTTTTATTAAATGGAAAGAATATATATATATATATATATATATGAACAAATGCTATGACAATGTTTTGCATTTAGATAGACAAAGACATGAAGGGTTTTAAAGAAAGATCCCAACTCTTTCTTCCATCACATGCATTTAAATCATATGGATTGAGAGGATAAATGATAAAGGAAGAGAAACAGAGAGTAATCATCTAAAAATAAATTTTAATTTTAATATAGTTGTTTGGAGATAAGGTAGATGACGTGAATAGGAAGATGAAATAATTATACGATATTGAGATTGTTCTTCCACATTTTGAACAAGTCTGTATGTTTAGAATATCAGTCTATTAGTCGGTCTCATTGACTTCCAAATTTGTAACTTACAAAGAGATTGTAAAAGTAAGCTATATGATAATTTATAAATGAAGGTTCTTCTACTCTCAAATTTTTCCAAGTAAGGAAAGAAATCAACCAAGTTCTTGATGAAGAGCCCTAGACTACAACAATGGATACATACTTATATATTTCTATAATCGGTAGCTTCATAAAGTGTTTCTTGGATACGACACTCATTGCCATCCATTCTCAGCGGATATGGGTTAAATGATCAATCATTGTAGACTGACTCAGAATAGATGCCACTAATCTCCAAAAGATTTCCTAGCATATTAAATCAGCTAAACTACATGGCATATCAGATTTAAATCTACCCGCAATCAACTTTTGATCCACTGGAAAATCAGTTACTCCTCTAGCATCAATAGAAATCTACCGACACCGTAGAAGAATACCAAAAATAAATAAATTAAATGCATCACTCCACTTTCACGAATCAAGAAAATTCGCACTGCATTTCCTAAGATTTCAGCAAACAAAAAGCTGAACTACAGAATACTCTACTGTCTATTCAAAACATTACCAATTACCGCCAAAATGAAAAATTCCTAATTGAACTCGCTGCATTGATTCATTGCACAAATAAAGAGCTAATAAACGGATCAACCTAAAGTTCTGCAATTAAATCAAAATAGAAAAGAATATATATATATATATATAAGCTCCTAATTACGAAAAATTAATATAAAAAAATAGAAATCGAGCTCCACCTAAGCTGAAACAGCAATGATCCGCGATCAGGAACATAGAATCAAACCTAAACCAATGCGTCATAAACTAGAATTTTGCTGTTATAAAAAAAGGAAACCCTGGTTGGTCAAACAACAGATCAGATTTTGATGGTGTTACCTTGATGGAGCGAGAACGAGAAGAGAAAGAGAAAAGGGAGAAGGAGAAGAAACGCCATGGTTTGAAGGCGAAGAGAATGAGGATAATGATAAGGATCAACATAAGGAGAAGGAGAGTGAAAACGACAATGCTTTCTAGCATCGCCATAGTCGTTCAGCGTCCTCTCTTCTCTCTCCTCTCACACTACGATTTCAGATTCGGCTCTGCTTCGCGAGAACCTCGCTTTGAATTGGTCAGTCACCATTTTCCCCCAATTTTTTCATTTTCTTTTCTATTTGCCATTTCTTTTCCTCAACGTATCTATTAAATTCTTTTGTATTATTATTATTATTATTATTATTATTACCGGGGGATTTTCTTAGTGACTTGTTGGTGCATGCCACGTGGTATGCATGCATGGATTTTTTAATACCCAAAACCTGAATTTAGATTTACTCATTGAAATTAAGAAAATAATCTTTAATTAATTAAATACAAGTTGAATAGAAGAAACTGCACATGCCTGTCAATTAAAAATTACTTATGTATAATGCCAATCATTTTTCTCTACTCTTAAACATACTTTCCACTTCACTCAAACATTGAATTCCACTAAATTCATCTTTCTATCATATTTTTATTGTTTAGTTTATTACCAAAAACAATGTAAAAAATTTACCTTGAATTTGCAACATAAAAATATTTAATAATGATAATTATATTCAGCGTGAAGCTAGAAATATTTGTTTAGGAGTGTTGAAATTAAAATTTAATTTTAATATTCTATATCTTTATAATTTTTAAATAATTAAATTAAAATTTTATTATTTTAGAGAATCAAATTACATTTTATCTTTACTAATTTAAAATTTTCTAAAAATCTAAATAAAAAATTCATTTTAAAAGAAACTGGCCCCTACCGACCCCAAGATACATCATTGATTATATATGTATTACGGTGATTATATATGGCCACACAAAAAAAAAAAAAAAAAAAAAATACCCTTATTGACTCAACTTGAAAAGGCAGTATTTTCTGAAAACAAAAGTTATTTAATTATCTTTAAATAATTAATTTTCTTTTTATTTTCTTTTTCAAGGCAGACTTCTTTATAATTTGATAATGTAATGAGTGTTTGTTAATTGAGTAATACTTAATCTTTAAGTAAAATCAATAAATCTTCTTGCTTGTAATGATCATTTACAACCTTTTATACTACAAAAGATTAATCTTAAGTAAAGGTTTTCACCTTTCATCTTAATATTTCTACTTCTGTTGGTTTTCTACTATTGGTGTCTTTAAGGATCAAAACAATAATTAAAGCAAAGGTACTTATGATATATAAAAAAAAATATAAGCATCCCATGAATTTAAGAATATATAAAAAATTATAAAATAAAATTATTAATGTTAAATTTTGTATAAATATATAACAAATAAACACAATCACTCATATTATATTGAATTATATATTTAAATCAATAAATGTTAAGTATAATAGTAAAATATATTACATTTTAAATAAAAACAAAATTCAAACCTTAAAAATAATAATATTAAAAATAACAACTACGAACTCCAAGACATAAATAAAAATAAAAGGAAATTTGTGTAAAACCTATGAAATGAGTTTGGGGTACGGTTTTCATTAAATGGCAAGTAAAATTATTGTTTTTTATGCATTTTTGTTTGGCATAAAAGCAAAGATTCTTTATAAGTTTCAATTTTCTATATATGCTATATGAAGCTAAGCAATCATTGGTAAGAAAAATCAATGGTGTTGGGTGGAGAGTGAGTGAAGTAGGTTTAGGTGACAAATTTTTGAGTCTAATTCTAATTTACTTTATTTATGGAATTATTTTTATAATATGCAATATTCAAATCCAACAACCCTTTATTTTCATGGCTAAGGCTAAAAATAATTAAAATTTGGGTAGTTTTATTGAATTCAATTTAAGTTTGATTTTAATAATAGTTGATTGGTTGAAAATAAATTAAAAATAAAAAATTATAATAATTTGAATCTAATCTAATCTAATTTTAATTTTAATTTTATAATAAAATAAAAATATTTCAAAATTATTGAAAAGAGTTTAAAATACTTATAAAAGGACTTTTTAAAAGAAGATGGACTGAATTCATCCGAATGGATGGAACTTGGTTCAATCTATTTGGTTTTTTTTTTTTTTTTGGTTATTTAGATCGGTTTTATTTTATTTTTTAAATCAGAATAATACATATTAACTACATATTTTTTTTCAAAATTAAACTAAACCATTATCAGAGTGCAATTTTAAAATCATAATCAAAAGCTTAAATCAAAATTAGTTTTGAAAAAATTAAAATTACAATAACAAAAGAAGCGAGGGTATTTAAGTCTTTTAGTTTTAATAAATAAAATCAACTTTATATTTTTAAATTTAATTTTAAAAAATAATAAAATAAAATACTCTCTCCTTTTTTCATGTATTTTTATCAATAATGTTATATATTTTTATTAATTTATCAACTTATGAATGGGATTGAAGAGGGATTTTGAACCGATTAACATATGAATCAATGTAGACTAATTAAACCAGTTGAATTGAGTTGTCTAATTTTTAATAATTTTTAATTAGATCAGTCGAACCGATCAGGCCGACAAGTCAGTAGCTTAATCGATTAAGCGTTATTATTACAATAATTAAGATGATATAACTTTAAACGCATTTAAGTGTATATTATCTTTCAATTTATTCCATATATATATAAAGAGACGTTGCACACCGACTGGTATAGATATCTGAAAATAATTAATTTAATATACGCTCAAATAGAAAAACAGAATGAAAAATTGGATTTGAATTCAATTTGTCTTAAGTTATTATCAAAATTTTCAATAAAGAAGGAATTATAATAATAATTAAAATCCATCAAATAAAAAATTATATACCTGCTTGTTCTCCATGATGTCCTGGAGAAAATATTTGAGTGAAAGTAAGAAAATCTCTGCTGATTTGTTCAGAAGTAAAATGCAAAAAGCAGAAATGATTTACTAATAATTTTGAAGGGTAATTTCCACGCATGCTTCAATTACTCTTTTATAATGATTTTTTATTTACTTAACAGGTGAAAAAGTGGACCACGTAAATGGTAAATATGAGTAATATTTTATTGGCCAATTTATGCTTTTAGACCCTGTACTTTTAGTAAGTTGTAGATTTAGTACTTGTACTTTATTTTAGTCATTTTTAGTCCTTGTACTTTTAGAATTTTAAAATTTTAGTCCAAACTAAATGCCAACTATTAGTTTCATTAAGTTAAGTTCTATTTCTTTTTCAAAATTTGATACGTTAAATATATTATTGTATGTATAATGTCATATCACTACCATCTCTACTTTATTACTCACAAAAAAAAAAACTAGTTACTAGATTTAATGACTGTAGTTTACATTAAAACTAAACTTTTTAAATTCAAAAAATATAATAACTAAGAATGATCCAGTTGGAGAGCATAGACTAAATCTCAAACTTTACGCATAATACATGACTAATAATAGAATTTAACTGAACAAATTTAATAGTCTTCAAAAATACACAACTTATGCAAAGTACATGGTCTATTAGCACAATTTGACCTACGTTATTCTAATTTTTATTTTATTTTTACGAAATATTTATGTTTGATACATATTTAATTACGTTAGTATTTATTTCACTGCTAATAAAATATTTTAACTCTACAAGAAAGTTTGGCACATGCTCTCTTATTTAATTCTTGAATTAGTAACTTTTACAAGGATAATTATTTTATACACTGTCATTGAAATATAAAAACTCTACAAACAAATTTAGAATGGTATCATATGTTTTATAAAAATAAAAATAGCAAAAGAAATTTATATATAATAGTATCTTAAACCCTCTTGTGTATTTTTTATTTTATTTTATCAGTAACATACTCCACTAATAATATACCAAATAAAATTTCTATGTAATAGAGTCAATATTTGATACAAGTAAAATATTTTGATTTTATAAATAGGATTCAAATACTATCCCGTGGTTTTCTTTTTTCTTTTTAATTTTTGAGTTTTTGTAAATGAGACATATTATTTTTATAATTTTATTTATAAATTTAAATTTTTAATAAAAGCGTACCAAATAATTTTCCTATTTGATAAAATTAATATTTGGTACTCTTGAATGTTCCTATTTCATTGAAAGAAAATCCGAATAACATCTCACTCATATTTTACCTTTACCATTACCTATGGGTCCACATTTTACCAGAAAAAAAAAGTAACGGAAAAGTAAAAAAAAAAATTAAAATTGAAACTGTAGTGTGAGCCCCATAATGCATTACCATATATATCAATTGATATATATGGTAATGTATCAGTGCATATGATTTTATTACAAAAATAGAGTAGATAATTTACGTATTTGATTTTATTGCCATATATGATTAGTTAATTAACTATTTTTGTTATGTATTTAATTACATTTAGTTATTAGCATTTATTGGTATGGAGTTATTAATATAAGCAAAATTAATGTCATATTTAATAATAAATTTAATTTTTAATGTTTATATTTTTTATTAGAGTAAACTGTATCAAACATCTCCAAATTACAACTTACATTCTAAATTGGTCCCTAAATATTAAATTGTTTTAATTATATTCTCTAATTTATGGAGGTTATATCCATAAAGTCCTTCCGCTACTAAAACTGTTAATTTCACGGTTAAATGACATTTCGGATACTATGTAGCATAATTTGAAATTTAAAAAAATACACCTTAAAATTAAATTAAAGGTTTAGTACGAATGATTTAATTAATATAACCTCCAAAGTTAGGAGATGTAATTAGAACGTTTAAAAATATATGGACTAATTTAGAATGTAAGTTATAGTTTAAAGATAATTGGTGCAATATTTTACTCTGCTAAAAATATAAAAATTAAAGACTAAATTTATTATTATACCCAAAAATAAAATAAATATGGCTTTAATTTGTTTATATTAATAACTCCATAACAATAAATGCTAATAATTAAATTAATTAAATACATAAAAAGTTAACTAACTAATATTATATATGGCAATAAAATCAAATACATAAACTATTTACTCTATTTTGGTAACAAAATCATCTACACTGATACATTACCATATATATCAATTTATGTATATGGTAATGTATTAATGGTGCTCACACTATAGTTTCAATCTTCTTTTACTCTTCCGTTTCGTTTTTTTTTCCTGGTAAAAATGTGGACCCACGGTAATGGTAAAGGTAAAATATGAGTGATATGTTATTCGAATTTTTATTTCTTTATGAAATAGGAAAATTCGAGAGTATCAAATATATAATTTAGAATGTGTGTCATTGTTTGGTGACAATTTTTATGTACTCCATGCTACGTTTTTGAATTTTTTATAAATATTTTATAATTTATAGTTATTTGTTAACATGGTTATTAAGGAGGGATCGACTCCTCCGGGATAAGTCTTCAAAGTGTTGTCATCGAAAATACCGACCCAATCCCTCAACAATGGAAGATGTTGTCCTCCAAGGGAGGGTTATGCCTCCTTCCGTGGAGAGTCGTGTGCGATTCACGAAGTGGGGCGCCTCGACCGTACATAGTACTATATACCCCAACACATGACCTATATGGCATAGGTCAGGGATTTGAATCTCACCAAGGTCGAGACGCTCATGTTATTTCTTAGTAGGTGGTCATACGTCCAAATAGATCAAGGTGCCCTCTTCGTGAATTGTACATAGCTCTCCACGGAAGGAAGGGAAAAACCCTCTGCTAGGGGGGGGGGAGACAATACCTTTTATTATTGATGGATTGGGTCGGCGTACTCGAGGACGACACTTTAAAGACTTCTCTCAAAAGAGCCTATCCCCCTCAACAATGGCATATAAGATAAATAGTATCATATCAACATAAAGTATATGTAAATTGTCGTGCGGATTGTCATGCCAACATCATTGAAAGATTAATGTTTTAGTCAACATTGACATTAAAAAAGGAATTTGACTTTTTTTAAAAAAGTTAATGGTCAAATTTAGCTTTAAAAAATGACCACATTAACAAAAGACGTTAATATTGTGCTCTAACTTTGTCATTATGCCTTTTTAAATACAAGAAAAATTACAATGGTTTTTTTCTCCATCAAAATCACAATGTCACCAAAATTGGATCAGTAGTCGAATCAATCAAACCACCAGTTCGATTTAATTAAATAAATTATTAAAAATCATAAAAAAATAAAAATAAAAAGTATTATTTAAAAATATTTTTATCGATAATTCAATCAACGCTTTAGCTTGGTTCAACCGGTTTCGCGCAGTTAGTATGTCAACTGGTTCAACCCATACAACATTGCAAAAATCAATATTCATTCATATCAATTTGCAAAATCACACCACTCATTAACAAGTCAACAAAACATATAAACAACATATTTAACAAAAACAAATAACTTATCCTTAGATCAATCCTTAGCAAATCTTTGATTAACTTCTGATTCAATTAAGGATGCTTTAGTTTAGTCATAAAGAAGGGCACTAAACCCATCCTTGTCTAGAATGTGCACCAACGTAGATGAAGGGTGATTTAACCAACCTTGCACGCACATCTCCCTCTTATATACTAATTTATGAGTACTAGTAATTCTATCCACCTTAATTCCCTTCTTACTTTGCAAATCACTCATTTCAACTTCTAACTCATTTCAACATATTCAATCCTAATATACACTTATTCATGCACATTATAAGAGAATGGATCATTCAAAGCTTAACTTTTGAATTTAAAACCACATATTTTTGCTTTCTAAATGGCTATTAAGGTAGTCAAAACTTTGATAAAGAAAATTTAATGGGATTGACCTCTCCAATAACTTTCAAATGATAATTGGTATTTGGAGATTTTATAATAATAGAAATTAATAATTAAAATATTAATGCGAAACTAATTAAATACATAATTGAGAAAACAAATAAGTAAGCTCATATAGAGCTATTATTTGTAAATTATCAATAGAAAATAAAAGTTCACAAACAAAGTTAAGATGTGTTTCTTGAAATATATTTAAATTTTAAAATTAAATAAATAAAACACATATAATAATTTTAACCAACCTTGATTTTTTGAAAGCATACTTATAAGTTTTTATACAAAATCTACTGTCATCAATTGCATATGTGCTAGCTATGACACTACGCTTCCAATATTAATCAAGTATTATATGTTATTAATTAATTAAAATAAACAAATTAACTAACGAACAATGAATCATATATTTAAATAAAATTGGTCTAAATATACATATATCTATATCTATCTGATGAGATTCAAAATATTTGTTTGTTATTAAGCTAAAACAACAATGATGATTACTACAATTTTGTTTCATCTATTTCATGGGTAGAGCATTGCATCACTATTTTGAATCTTTTTCTTTTTCTTATTAATTCTTATGGATTGAAAGAGATTTTTGATTTTAGGGATGACTAAAGAAAATAATCTTAATCAGCTGTTGAGCAAGAATAAAAATTGATTTGACTTTTAACGTAGACTTAAAACAAGAATAATTATAATGACATTTGATCTAAACCCTAAACCCTAAACCTTAAACCCTAAATCCTAAATCCTAAACCCTAAACCCTAAAATTTAAATTTACTAAAACGACAATTTTTGGTCTACGAAATACAGAAAACGGGTTCGGGAGTCGGTTACGCACGAGGAAGGATTAGCACCCTCGATATGCCCAAAATTGGTACCTAGTTGATTAATTGATGTCTTTACGTTGAAAGTCGAAAACTCGAAAAGAAAATAAACTACGATCCTTCCTTTTTTTAAAAAAAAACTTGAATAAATTAAACTGGATGCCGAGACCCGCTTATTTCGAAGGAATAAAATATCATACCTAGTGAGTTAGGATACAACATTTCGAATCCTCGAAACTAAGCTTGTCTTTTGACTTTTAAAACTAGAGCGTTTAAATTCAAAAAGGATATTCGGTTATTTGGGTCTGTATGAGCCCATTTGCCGGCCCAATTACAAGGAAAATTACAAACACAAATTACAAAATCAAAACCCAAAATTAAAACCCAAATAACAGACCCAACAAAACCCAAACCCAAACCGACGGGGCCCAACAGGCCCACTCTCTTCTTTTCAGCAAGCTAGGGTTTTAGAGAACCCTAGTCAGAACCCTCTCAAGGCCAGCCCACCAACCCTCACCTACCCCGACTTTTCGACTTCGACACCACCGCCACCGCTCCACCATACCCCGTCACCGCAACACGCAAAATGAAGTGATGAACAAGAAGCAAACAAGAGCGAGAGAAATATTAGTATTTTATAATATTTCAATGGCTATAAAAGCCGATTTTAAATCTCAGAACGGGGTTTTTTCTTTTTCTTTGAAAATCAAAAAGAAACAATGAAGATTGAAGCAAACAAGGTTTTTTCTCTTGAAAAACAGATAAAAATAGAGATTGACGAAAGGGTTTCATTTTTCCTTTTTTCTTTGAATCGAAACATAAAAAAAAACGTTCGAAACCAACGAGAATAGCAAGCCAAAAAGATCAACACAAACTCCAGAATAAAAAAGGGGAATCAAAATCAAAGAAAAAGGTAAAAAAAAAAAGGTCTTTGCGTTTACGGATATTTTTTATATTTACACGCATATATGTATAAATCATTTTAAAAAAAAGGGAGAAAAGACATAAAATAAAAAATAAAAAAAACAGAACTTTTTACCTTTTCCGGCCACCGTGGGTGGTGGCCGGCGCCGTCGTCGGATTCTGGACCTGCTCCAGAGGAAAAAAACCCTCCTCTCCTTTTTTTTTTCCCTCAAACAGCAACCAAATGTTTTTCTTCAGAAAAATTGGCCTTTTATAGCAACAGAGTACGGCTACTGCTTTGCCACAGGTCATTAGCGTCAAAACGACGCCGTTTAAGAAAGACCAGCAGCGACCGACCCATTGAAGGATCCGCGCGTTTTCAATCGATGGGCTATTTGCGCGATTGGTCCTTCCGCATTTTTATATTTTTACAATTAAAACTTTCGTTATTGCAATTTTGCCCCCAAAAACTTATTGCGATTATAATTCGGTCCTCTTAAACGCTGCGTTTCACTATTTGAGGGAAATTTGCGCTCCTCGTCCCCAGCTTTTTGCGCGCGTTGCTATTTGGTCCTTTATTTGTTTAAAATGTCCAATTTGGCCCTCTCACTTCTGTTTTAATTTCAATTTGACCCTTTTTTTCAAATTATTTCGTAATTTCTAATATCTCTACTATTATTTAATACCGATTACTTATTATTATTATTATTATTATTATTATTATTATTATTATTATTATTATTATTATTATTATTATTATTATTATTATTATTATTATTATTATTGTCATGTTTATTTTTATCGTTACACATAAATGGCTATCTTTACGTTTATTATTACTCTTTGTATTAAGGTATCAATTATTTCCGCTTTTATGACTATTATTCCCATATTATTACCATTATTTTGTTTTATTATTATCATTACCATTATTATTATTATTATTATTTTCATTTATATTTTTATTATTATTGTTACTTTTATTATTATTATTGTTTTATACCAATATCATTAATATTATTATATCATTATCATTTTTTTACATTTCGTATCATTATTTCATTATTAGCATTTTATTATTATTATCTTGTCATTTTTATTATTTTATTACTACTCTCATTACTTTAAATGTATCGTCGTCATTGTTTTTGCTATTATCATCGCATTATTATTATCATCATTTTATTATTGAACAAATTAATTTAGTATTGTTACACACCTCACTCTTATTCTTATTACGTAACCTAGTTCTGTAAGTTATCTTTTTACCAAACCGAATTGCATTCACCTTTACCCGATTTGTCAAGTTTTTAAACAATCAATATTCCGTATTAACATTTCGGGAAAATCAAGCCCTAACTTACTGGGTTCTGATTTTTCTCGCTTAAGTTAAACAACGGAATATCCCTTTCAAAGTCACAAATTCCAGTTTTGAATTGACATTTCGTGCTAGCCATTCGAGTAAATCGAGCCCTAACTTACTGGGTTCCGGTTTTTTCTCGTTTAAAGCTAAACAATGGGATGTCTCTTTTGAAATCGTAATTTAAATTTTAGTACAAAATACTTGATCTCGGAAATTCGAAATGTCGCGCCCTAACTTACTGGACTCGACATCTAGATACTCCGAGATGAGCTTTTTCTAAAAATAGAGGCAATCTTCCGTATTTGAAATCTCGAGAAATCGAGCCCTAACTTACTGGGTTCCAATTTCTCATTTGACGAATAATGGAATATTCTTTTCAAAAGCGAAAATCGAGTTTTAAAAAGACGAGCTTAGTTTCGGGAGTCTAAAGTATTACGCCCTAACTTACTGGACATGATGCTTTATCTCTTCGATAATAAGAGAGTCTTAATATCCCTTTCCCTTCCAATTTTGAAAATAAAAAGCATTGTATTTTCGAACCCCTCTAAAGTTTTTCAACAAATAGGGCATCAATCAATCAATTTGGTACCAATTTTGGGCGTGTCGAGGGTGCTAATCCTTCCTCGCACGTAATCGACCTCCGAACCTATTTTCTCAAAGTTCGTGGACCAAAAAACACTGTTTTAGTAAATTAAATGTTTTATTAAAACAAAGGTGATCCGATCACACCAAATAAAGATCGGTGGCGACTCCTTTCATTTTCTTTTTTAAAAAAAAAAATAGAGTCGACCGCGTCGTTTACTGTTTCACTAAAAAATGGTTACGACAGGGTCAAACAAAAAAATCGAAGCCTAGTAAGTTAGGGAACGATTTCCCAAAATTTCAAATACTGAATATCGCCTTTGTTTTTTTAGAAATCTTTATCCCGAGATAATAAAACGTCACATCCAGTGAGTTAGGACACGACAATTTTGAATCCTCGAAAATAAGTTTTTATTTAACTTTTATGCTTTGCTTTTAAAAAGAAAATAATAGGTTCTTTAGATTCGATGAGAAAAATCGAAACCCAGTAAGTTAGGGCACAATTTTTTTCAAACCTTAGAACGCAAAGTATTCGCTTATTTTAAGACAAAAATTTTAATGGATCAGATAAAATGAAATATGATCTTATGGCAAGATATAAAATGAATTTCAGTGCTAATATATGTAACAAAATAATGATGATGACAATAATAAATATAAATATCGATAATGAATAGTCAAAATTTGAAAGTATGTGCAACAAGATATAAATACATAAATAAATAAATAATGAAATGACAATAATAAGTGCAAAAATTTAAAATGAAGCAAATCAAAATAAAAAAATAAGGGTAAAATAAGATAAAAATAAAAACGAATAAAGAGCAAATTAATTATAAAAAATGAGTAAGTAAATATTTTAAAAATAATGATAATAGTAATAAAATAAAACACTACTAATAATAATAATAACGGAAAAGAAAATAATAATAGTAACAAAATAATAATAATAATAATAATAATAATAATAATAATAATAATAATAATAATAATAATAATAATAGATAGCAATAATAAACAAATAATAGTAAAAATATAATAGTAATAATAATAAAATAATGATAATGGCAATAATAGTAATATTAATAATAGCATAATAAAAATAAGAGTAACATTAATAATTATAATAATAATATTAAAATTAATAATAATAACACTATAATTACAAAAATAAACAAAAAGGACTAAGTTGAAACCAAAATAAAATTAAGGGGCTAAAATCGTAATAAATAAAAATAAAAGAAGGGGATATGGACTTAGATGGAATGCGCGTAAATGAATAGGGATTAAAGAGGAAATTATTCCAAAATCCCTGAACGCATCGTTTCCACTTTCGTTTTTTAAACATACCCAAGGACCAAATTAAGACAGAATAAAAATATACGTGGCCAAATTAAAAAACAGAAAAAGGACTAGAATAGAACAACACAAAAAAGCGGAAGGGCCAAAAGGATAAATAATCCTTTTTTTAGAACACGCGGATCTTGAGGCCTACACGGGTCGGGTCGGGTCGGACTCCCCCAAAATGACGTCGTTTTGGCGTCTGGGGAGGCCTTGCAAAACTACGTCGTTTTGCACCTCCTATTTAAACCCAAAATTTTTCTTTTCTCTTCATTTCAGCCCTCCTCTTTAAAAAAAAAAAAACAAAAAAAATTCAAAAAAACTCTCTCCCTCTCCCCAGAGTCCGGTCGGGAGTTCGGCGCCGGACCACCATGGCGGCCGCTAGTCACCGGCGACGGTGCCGCCGTCCACGGTGGCTGAAAAATAAAAAAAGCCATTTTTTGGGCGATTCGAAAGGCAAACTCCTTAAGACGCCGTTTTTCATCGGAAACGACCAACCTCGGCCTCCGAAGGCGGCCGAAAGCGAAAGGTCAGTGATTTCACCCCTTTTCTCTTTGTATTTTTTATTATTATGGATTTTTTAAAAAAAGGAAAAAATAAGAACAAAGATAAATAGAAAACGAAAGGAAGAAAAGGAAAAAAAAAAAAAACGAAGCAAAACCTTCAGTTTTTATTTATTTTTTTTATTTGCTTGTGCATTCGTAAAAAGTAGAAGAAGTTACAAAAGATGCCTATTGATGTTTTTATAGACCATTACAAAACGTTTGCTTTTCTATTTTTGTCCTTTTCTATTGCTTGTTGTTTTCTTCTGTTTTGCAGGTCATGGCGGTGCAGAGGGCAGGTGGGCAGAGGCTGATGACAGAGATGGCAGTGTTTAGGGGGGCACTAGGGTGCGGCGCCACTTGGGTTAGGAGGCTAGGATTTTTTTTTGTTTGTTTCTGATTTGGGCTAGGTTTGTTGGGTTGTAATGGGTTTGGGTCATTTAGTTTATTTTGGGCCCGGACAATAATTGGGACTCACACCATCCTAATTAAAAGGTTAACTAATAAAGCATGTCTCGATCATTAAAAAACATAAATCATGTCAAAGTTGATTCTATTTTTCATCTAATCATGTCTAAATTTATGAGAAAAATATTTTTGAATTAAATAAATTTATATTCATGTTGATTTTACTATTCATATTTGAAGTTCGTGATTGTCCTTTTAATAATATTATTTTCAATGTTCGAACATGTGTCTCCTCTAAAAATACAATGTGCCTTATAATAATAGAGTCACCTTAATGAATGTGGAGTTAAAAAATTTAAAATATATATTAATTTTATATGATTAATATACTAATTCACAAAAAATTTAAAATAATCCCACAAAATTTGAAAAGGACCCACCAAATTTTTAAAAGAATTATTTTAATAAAATCAATTATTTTATATAAAATAAATCAATCACTCTAGTCACTAAAACTCAAAAATCCCTAGTTCTTTTGATTTTCTTCCAACACTTATCGCTTTTTTCCCCTCAAGTTTATTTTATTGTCTTACTTTATAGAATTTTTACAAGATAGGTGTTTAGTCTTTGAATACTTTCATGCTGATCTCCCAATTTGATAACAACTATTCTGTTTCTTTTCATGCTTTATTGATTAATACATAGAAAGTTAGGATTGTGGCTTTTCTTATAACAGATTAGGATTTTATGCAAGATTTAATTTTTTTCTTTATTGAATGATTTTAGAATTATTGATTTTGTATGAGATTCTTAACATTGTGAGTGGGTAATAATTTTTAAAGGATGATTAATACAAATACTTGAAAAAATTAAGACTGTTTAAACAAGCCCTTGAAAAATTAGATTTATTAGAGTTTTGATATTTTTATTTAGAAATTGTTGTTGTTAGTGTAATTATTGTGAATTTTGTGTTTGAAAATTTAATATATTACATTCTCATGACACCGAAAAACACTTAAGTGATATTTATTTTGTAAAACAAAATCACTAGTGGTATATCAGCTCCATGAAAACTATTATGTATTTAAGGTTTAGATATATTTGATCTAAATGTTTAACAAAAATAAATAAATAAATTTAAAAGAAGGTCTACTAAAGAAATAGAGAAATAACAACAACAAAAATTATATATTAGTTTATATGATTTTTTAAACATTTTAATTTTTTTAAAAAAATTAACTTCACGATTTATAATTTCTGAATTTACCTTCAATATTTTACCACTGCACCAACCCATGTTAGTTTACATACGTTTAAATGTACTAACATTTGAAATTAAAATCTTTAATCCGAGCTCCCTAAATTGAAATGATTTGGAATCGATTTCCCAGGGTACTTCATTTTTTTAAATTAGAAATTCCATTGGACCATGCTAATGTTAATGTAACGGTTCAAAAACCATTTTAAAAGCCATTTTTAAATCATTTTTCAAGTCATTTTAGAAATCTCATTGCCTAATTAATTTGTTTTTAAAAAACGGTTCCTTTACAATGCAGCAGAAATTAGGGAACAATGTCAAATTTTACTTAAGCCCGATATCATGCATTTCCCGATTATTATGCTTGAGTAATCCATGCATGCAAAAATCTCCAAATGAAAAGTTACTAAAAATTACAAACTAAAACCAATAGAGACTTATTAATAATACTTATTAAAAATAGTCCGAGGTTCAAGGTGATTCTCCGTATGTTGGGCCCGGTCTGAGTTTCAAGGTTTACTTGAAAAGTTAAATACTATGAGGGGTGAGCTTATGAAAGCTCAGTGTAAGTCGAACAGTTATTCAAATGGACACATATCAAATATAGTGAAACATATTAGCATTAACAGAAGAACACAGAACCATCATATGAATTTCATATCATTACATAGTCATTATCAAAATCGATGTCAAACGGTGTATAAGCATGGGCCATCATTCTTTCGAGTAACAATCATTAATTTCGATATCATTCAATATAACCCAATACAATACATAGCATAAATCAATATAAATCAATATACATCACATAACATACCACATTTAAGCATCATTTGCAAATCATCATTAGTTTAGGTAGAAACACTTACTCATGGAACTTAATATAGGTGATTAGGCTACCAAAGCTCCCCTTTAACACTTTTATTTGTGCATAATTGTAGCACACCAAACTACTCACCTTGCAACCTTGATTTTAATGGTAAAAGATCAAATAAGTCTTCGTTTGCCTTTGTCCTTACTTGTAGAACCTCCCAACGAGTCCGACACTTTGCATTCACATTAAATACATTACAAACACATTATAAACAGCCTCAAACACATTTAAATCATATAAAAAATTCATACCACAACTCATCTATCTTACTTATCGGAAACTAGCTAGTTTTATCAAAAATGCAATTTCACTACTCGAATCTAGTTTATAAACCTTAGTTTCAATTCCAAACATCCTAAATATCATCCAATTACATATTTAAACCATCAATTTTACCCAATTACACCGATCTAATTTTTCCAAAAAAAATTAAGCTTATGTGATCTTTAAAAAGGGGAAAACATTGAATTTGCTTAAATTCATTAACGATTTGTTAAATTAAGATCAAATACCTTTTAATTATATCAAAATGAGTTAGAAATCACTTTAAAACCAAAGCTTATCCAAGAAATACAATATATACTATTTTCAAGCCAAAATCAACTTAAAATCAAGTGATATATTGATATATTGATTAAATCATTTAAATCTCGAATTGAAATAACAGATCACTTAGGTTAGTCATAAAAAAATAAGAATCTCACCTCATTTTTTCAAAATCGATGAGCTATGGAGCTAATCAGAGCTAAAACGTGTGAAGATTTCTTGAGGATTTTAAGGATGAAAACATGAGTGATTTTCAAAATTGATAAAGAGATTTTGTGTTTAGAGAGCTTAAGAATAAAAAAGGGTGAACTAATTTCGGAAGAAAAACTTTTGTAACATCCTAGATTAGGGGTTATGCGTTTGTGCATAATTCATGAGTAGTAGGTTTTGGCAAAGGTTTGGAAGTGAATTAAGGGTTTTAAAATCCTAGGATGGAAGAGAAAGCTTTGGACAATTATTGGTTTTAAGTTAAAACAAGAAGTGATGTGGAAAAGTGGCAAGGGACGCCACCTAAGGTGCAAGGGTGATGGCATCAAGTGAAGTACTTTGAGGAAGAGGTTCAATCCCATTGTGTGCATTTTTGCTTAATTTTATGAAATAGCATGTTTACTATGATATGTGGTGTGCATTTTTAGAACCTTGGAAATATAAGGAAATGTATGAAAATGTATGGAAATGTAAGGAAATGTATGGAAATGTAAGGAAATGTATGGAAATGTATGGAAATGTATGGAAATCTAAGGAAATGTATGGAAATGTATGGAAATGTATGAAAATGTAAGGAAATGTATGGAAATGTATGGAAATGTATGGAAATGTAAGGAAATGTATGGAAATGTAAGGAAATGTTAAGTTCAAAGTGAACATTTATGGAAACTAGGAAAATGATTTAGAAATGATTCAAAAGAGGAAAGTGAGCATTTATGGAAACTAGGAATATGATTTAGAAATGATTCAAAAGAGGAAAGTAAACATTTCGGGAAACTTGGAAATGTAAGGAAATGTCAAGTTTAAAGAGCCAAACGAAAATTTTTGAAAACTTAGAAATGACTTAGAAATGACGAGTTTTAAAGTTTAAAAGAGAAAATTAAGGCAAGGTGGCCTTAAGAGAAAAAGTATGTGAAATTTGACACACAAACAGCTTGGAAAAGTGGCTCAAGATGCCACTTAGGGCCTCCGAAATGGCACCACATGCAAGTGTATTTGGGTCGTGGATCGAGTCACTTAGGAAGCAAATAAAAGAAGTTTTATTTTGCTACAAAGAGCAAGAGAGGTGGATGGCATGTGGGCTCTTAAAAGAGGAGTTTTATTTCCTTTAGAATTTCGACTAATTAGGAGATAATTGTTGGATTAATTCTTTTGATAAAGTGATAATTATCACATAGGAAGAGTGGTGGCCAAGTAGGGGACTCTAGCCTAGTAATTTCGGCTATAAAAGGAAAAGAAGGCCATTCATTCATTCATTCACTCTTCCTTTGCCGAATTTCTTAAGCAGATTCTCCTCTCTCTGCCGAAATTCCTACAGTTTTATTCTTCCTTCTCTTTTCTTTCTAATCCCTCCAAAAGTCGAAAGTTGTGAGAGCATCATTTAGCCATAGCCAATCTCTCAAGGTTGAAGTGAAGGTGCAATCGATTCCTTCAAATAAGGGTAAGATCCAAGTTTAGTTTCCATTCTTTTATATTTTAGACTTATCGAAATTTAGGGACTAATTTCGATTATTAATCTTGGCCGAATCATGGAAGGAGAAGTTCTTTTCCCGAAGGTACACCATAGGCCGCGTGTTCCCTAGTTATTCGGTGAACTTGGATTTAAGATCCTTAAGGTAAGTGACTATGAATATTCTGCCAAGACCCTATTTTTGTAGTAGATCTATTATTATGTGTTTTAAGTGAAAACTAACCGATTCAAGGGATCTAGTGAGTAGCCGATTTCAAAGGGGAAGAATACAAGTTTTCTAGATTTGATTTTTATTCAATCTACATTATAAGTACACAAATCCTACTAGGATTTGGTTTTATGGCCGAATAGGCCTTTGCTAAATATTACCATGTTGGTAGAATGTAGGCATTAAAAATCTAAGGTAGTAGATCGATTTCGGATTTCAAGTAAAATCGTTAAGTTTAATCGTGTGTACCCTACCCTAAGTTTTAATACGCTCATGGCTATGTTTTAAATTAAATGTGTTAATATGAAAGTGTAAGAACATGGCTAAGGTACCGTGTACCCCACACTAATCTTAATAGATTTATGGCTTAAACTTGATATATGTGTTAATATGAAAGTGTAAGAATGTGGCTAAAGTACCATGTTATGGTACAAAGTACTGTGCACGCTTTTACTACTCCTACTAGGATTACGAAATATGTTATACTTAACATGTGAAAAGTGACATGAATGTGAATTTAAGTATGATATGCATGATATGAATAATATGGGGCATTCGGGTTATTTGAGAAAGGGAAGTGAATGTGATGACTTGGTCTCACTATCCGAATGTGGTGACTTCGGTCACATTATCCGAATGTGGTGACTTGGTCACATTATCCAATGTGGTAACTTTGTTACATTATCTCAATGTGGTGTCTCATGACACAATTATCCGGTGGCTATGCCATGAATTTTATATGGGCGATGAGCACGCCGATCGCAATGATCGCCTTCGATGGTGTGTAGCGGATGGAGGTTGACTTAGTAGTCCCTACTGCAAAGGTGATGGTACGGTGGAGTGTAGCGGATGGCTAACTAGGTTTGGGCTTGGGTTGCATCATTATTTTTACCGTTATATAAACATGTATGTGATATGATAATGCATGCCCGAAATGTTAATTTTAGTGTTAGTTACACATTGAGTCTATTTGACTCACCCCACGTGGACTATTTTCAGTGACTAACAAGAATGGACCAAGTTCTAAGAATCTTAGGGATGGCCATGCACAAGAAGAAATTTACGACTTGGACTTTTATTTTATTTTAAGTATTTTGAATTTAAATTTTGGGAATTATTTGATGTAATAAGGCCTTAGTAGGAATATTTTATTCTATTTTTATTGTTAAGCTTACTTAATTTTTATCAATTAAAGATTAAGTAAATCTATTTTCATACAAAGCCCAAACGCTTTTGTCACCTAAAGTAAAGGATTTTAATAATGAATTAAACTTGTTTTCAACTCAAGCCCAACCCAAAACAATCTTTCTTTCAAAACACACAAGTTTTTCCTAAGTAACAAAAGAATTTGAAATGGATTACACCGGGGAACATACCAGATCCGATCAAGGCTCGTGGGCTGGGTGTGGGGTGTTTCAGTTTGGTATCAGAGCCCAATTTTAAACTCTCGGCCTTGGGCTTAAGGCCCAAAATGTTTTCAAAGTTAAGCCCAAAAGGGATTTTGTGAATGAAGCAGGTTTTTTCTGGCATGGCCCACTAAGTCTCCGACCTACAGTCCACCAGGTAAGTACTTCTGAATTCTGAAGTGATTTGAATATGTGAAATGTATGGGCTTTTATGGCAACATAGATTAGTCTGATAAGTATTTGAACCCTAGGACTAGTGTACCCCAACCAATACATAAGACTTAAATATCTAATTAAACAAACCTATGGTTGAGTCAGCCGAAGTTAGGGTGTGGCAACCATGGTACGCATGTTCAGGATTGGTTTCTGGGAGCTTGGTATTTAAGCAGTCCGCGTGACTCACCTCCTCCCACTCAAATCCTACCCGTGCGTAGCCTCTGCTCACCCTAACCAAGAGGATTTATACACTGCTAAACCCCTAACTAAAACCCGAAAGGGACTAGCCATATTTTTATGGAAACCCTAGTTTTAAAATTTTTAAATTACCTCTTGATTTGAAAATATTATTTTATAAATTTTCCTGAAATATTTCGATTTACAAATTTACTAAAATACCCCTAGTGGTAAAATTATAAAATGCCCTTGGTTTATGGAATTTCAAAATACCCACAACTCTTATCAAAATTTCACTACTTTGCTTAAAGGAACCCCAAATTTACAAAGTATCAAAATACCTTGGTTATGGAAAAAAAATTATTTACTTAAATTACCCTACCTCAGAAATTACCGAAATACCCTCGAGTTACAAAATTACCAGAATGACCCCCGATCTTCAAAAACTTTTTGCAACAACACTGATTTGGAAAAAAAATTCTCAGAAACAACCTTCAAGTTTTGTAAATTCCAAAATATCCTTGATTTATTTATAAATTTACCCTCGTCTATTATCAAAATACCTCGTAATTTTAAAATTTCTAAAATACCCCGGATTTCAAAAATTACCAAAATACCCTTATTGACAAAATCACTAAGGAACCTTATTTTGACAAATTACGAAAATACTCCAGTAGGGCAAATTACAAAAATACCCCTGGGTAGTGGAAAAACAACAACAATGGAAACTACAACATTTCTCGAATGAACGAAAGTTCATAATTGATTGATGGATGTATGAATGTAAAGACTGTGTGCATGTATGAATATGAAAGAACCACTTCTAAAAATTCTTTCCATAAAACTTCTTCGCTGTTAATCGCTGAAACAAAATTTTTTAATACATAAAACTTTTTAATCGATTAAATCACGACGTTAGAAATGAGTTCTAAGGACGGAACTTAGAGATTGTGCCCGGAAAGTATGATGGTTCTATTAAGATCGAGTAGCGCAGCAGTAAGCATAGTGCAGTGAGAAGGATTGTACGATCGTTAGTAAGTAATTTCGAGGAGAAAATTATTTTTAAGGAGGGTAGAATCAGAACATCCTAGATTAGGGGTTATGCGCTTGTGCATAATTTATGAGTAGTAGGTTTTGGCAAGTGTTTGGAAGTGAATTAAGGGTTTTAAAATCCTAGGATGGAAGAGAAAGCTTTGGACAATTATTGTTTTTTAAGTTAAAAACAAGAAGTGATGTGGAAAAGTGGCAAGGGACGCCACCTAAGGTGCAAGGGTGATGGCATCAAGTGAAGTACTTTGAGGGAAGAGGTTCGAATCCCATTGTGTGCATTTTTGCTTAATTTTATGAAATAGCATGTTTATCGTGATATGTGGTGTGCATTTTTAGAACCTTGGAAATATAAGGAAATGTATGGAAATGTATGGAAATGTAAGGAAATGTATGGAAATGTAAGGAAATGTATGAAAATGTATGGAAATGTAAGGAAATGTATGGAAATGTATGGAAATGTATGAAAATGTATGGAAATGTATGGAAATGTATGAAAATGTAAGGAAATGTATGGAAATGTATGGAAATGTAAGGAAATGTATGGAAATGTAAGGAAATGTTAAGTTCAAAGTGAACATTTATGGAAACTAGGAAAATGATTTAGAAATGATTCAAAAGAGGAAAGTGAACATTTATGGAAACTAGAAAAATGATTTAGAAATGATTCAAAAGAGGAAAGTAAACATTTCGGGAAACTTGGAAATGTAAGGAAATGTTAAGTTTAAAGAGCCAAACAAAAATTTTTGGAAACTTAGAAATGACTTAGAAATGACGAGTTTTAAAGTTTAAAAGAGAAAATTAAGGCAAGGTGGCCTTAAGAGAAAAAGTATGTGAAATTTGACACACAAACAGGCTTGGAAAAGTGGCCTGAAGATGCCACTTAGGGCCTCTAGAAATGGCACCACATGCAAGTGTATTTGGGCTGTGGATCGAGTCACTTAGGAAGCAAATAAAAGAAGTTTTATTTTGCTACAAAGAGCAGAGAGGTGGACGGCATGTGGGCTCTTAAAAGAGGAGTTTTATTTCCTTTAGAATTTCGCTAATTAGGAGATAATTGTTGGATTAATTCTTTTGATAAAGTGATAATTATCACTTAGGAAGAGTGGTGGCCAAGTAGGGACTCTAGCCTAGTAATTTCGGCTATAAAAGGAAAAGAAGGCCATTCATTCATTCATTCACTCTTCCTTTGTCAATTTCTTAAGCAGATTCTCCTCTCTCTCAAATTCCTACAATTTTATTCTTCCTTCTCTTTCTTTCTAATCCCTCCAAAAGTGAAAGTTGTGAGAGCATCATTTAGCCATAGCCAATCTTTAAAGGTTGAAGTGAAGGTGCAATCGATTCCTTCAAATAAGGGTAAGACCCAAGTTTAGTTTCCATTCTTTTATATTTTAGACTTATCGAAATTTAGGGACTAATTTCGATTATTAATCTTGGCGAATCATGGAAGGAGAAGTTCTTTTCCGAAGGTACACCATAGGCCGCATGTTCCTAGTTATTCGGTGAATTTTGGATTTAAGATCCTTAAGGTAAGTGACTATGAATATTCGCCAAGACCCTATTTTTGTAGTAGATCTATTATTATGTGTTTTAAGTGAAAACTAACCGATTCAAGGGATCTAGTGAGTAGCCGATTTCAAAGGGGAAGAATACAAGTTTCCGGATTTGATTTTTATTCAATCGGCATTATATAAGTACACAAATCCTACTAGGATTTGGTTTTATGGTTAATAGGCCTTTGCTAAATATTACCATGTTGGCCTAATGTAGGCATTAAAAATCTAAGGTAGTAGATCGGATTTCGGATTTCAAGTGAAATCGTTGTTTAATCGTGTGTACCCTACCCTAAGTTTTAATAATGCTCATGGCTATGTTTTAAATTAAATGTGTTAATATGAAAGTGTAAGAACATGGCTAAGGTACCGTAAAACCCCACACTAATCTTAATAGATTTATGGCTTAAACTTGATATATGTGTTAATATGGAAGTGTAAGAATGTGGCTAAAGTACCATGTTATGGTACAAAGTACTCGTGCACGCTTTCCTACTCCTACTAGGATTACGAAATATGTTATACTTAACATGTGAAAAGTGACATGAATGTGAATTTAAGTATGATATGCATGATATGAATAATATGGGGCATTCGGGTTATTTGAGAAAGGGAAGTGAATGTGATGACTTGGTCTCACTATCCAATGTGGTGACTTCGGTCACATTATCCGAATGTGGTGACTTCGGTCACATTATCCGAATGTGGTAACTTTGGTTACATTATCTGAATGTGGTGTCTCATGACACAATTATCCGTGGCTATGCCACTAATTTTATATATGGCGATGAGCATGTCGATCGTAGCGATCGCCTTCGATAGTGTGTAGCGGATGGAGGGTTGACTTAGTAGTCCCTACTTGCAAAGTGATGGTACGGTGGAGTGTAGCGGATGGCTAACTAGGTTTGGGTTTGGGTTGCATCATTATTTTTACCGTTATATGAACATGTATGTGATATGATAATGCATGCCCGAAATGTTAATTTTAATGTTGGTTACACATTGAGTCTATTTGACTCACCTCATTGTGGGACTATTTTCGTGTGACGAACAAGAATGGACCGGTTCTACTGAATCTTAGGGATGGCCATGCACAAAGAAGAAATTTACGACTTGGACTTTTATTTTATTTTAAGTATTTTGAATTTAAATTTTGGGAATTATTTGATGTAATAAGGCCTTAGTAGGAATATTTTATTCTGTTTTTATTGTTAAGCTTACTAATTTTTATCAATTAAAGATTAAGTAAATCTATTTTCATACAAAGCCCAAACGTTTTGTCACCTAAAGTAAAGGATTTTAATAATGAATTAAACTTGTTTTCAACTCAAGCCCAACCCAAAACAATCTTTCTTTCAAAACACACAAGTTTTTCCTAAGTAACAAAAGAATTTGAAACGGTTTACGCCGGGGAACATACCAGATCCGGTCAAGGCTCGTGGGCTGGGTGTGGGGTGTTTCAACTTTGATTTGGTGTTTGAATTTTTTTTTGAAAAAGATGAAGAATGGGAGGGAAGGAGACCGGGTGTTGTTAAATAGGCAACCCATTTTTAAAAATTCAGTCATTGCCCATTTAACCATCTCAAGTTTCTTCCTTTTTTCTAATAGGTCTTTGCTTTTCAATTAAAGCCAATTTTAGAATTATTTTCAAATCCAATCTTATTTTTAATATTTGTTTTAACTAAATTAAATCTCGAACACCTAATTTTAATTTCTTAACCTAAAATTTTTTAATTCTAATTATTTTAATACCTTATTTAATTAATTCCTAATTATTTAAATTATCTGACCCAATTACGATTTCCGATTCACTTACTCCCGATTTACTATCCCGATTCTACTAGCCCGATTTTTGGGATGTGGCAATTATAATATAAGAGTAGAGACAGGGAAAATGTCGTTTATTAAAAATAAAATCGTATAAAAAATTGAATTAAACTTTGAATTCATCTATCCTAAATTTTGTTGCCTTAACAATTTACTCATTTCACAAAAGCTATCTTGTAGGGGATTTTAACTAAGGATTAATAAGGAGATATGGTGATAAATTTTCACTTTGTTTCAAGAATATTTGTATGGGAAGGTGTAACGCCTCATATCTGACCCGATCATCGGATTCGAATATGTGATGTCACATTTCGTTGCCGACGCAACTCAGACTAGCTCAATACAATTTCACAAGTTTAGCTTATAAGACCATTCATAGAATAAACTCAATTAAAATTTATAAAAAAAATTAAAATAGAGTTAAATCTCAAATTCAATAAAATCCTTTAAATATATTGAGTTATTGGCATCGAATTCCATTACCAAGATAATGCTAATAATAATTTTTTTTTTTAAAAAGATAATATTACAATTTAGAAACAAATTTACATTAGAAATCATCACACTAAGGCATGCAGTTGCATAACAAAATCATCCATGTAAGAGTTTTCAAGTCCTAGTTTTAAAATGAACTCCTTCCATTTAGCATGGTTGGTCCTTATCTCGTTCCCCAACTCATTATCTTGATCCATTACAGTTTTTACTGCTTTGTAAATATCATGTACTATACCAAAATAGACTTTTAGCGGCGTTTATAAGCGCCACTAATAGTCTTTGCGGCGTTTTTAAAAGCGCCGCAAAAAACGCCACTAAAGGAAGCGTCGCAAAAAACGCCGCTAAAGGAAGCGCCGTAAAATTTAGCGGGGTTTATGGGGAAAAAACGCCGTTAAAGTTTGATCCGCTAAAAGTCTCAAGCATTTTTAGCGTTGTTTTTCTCACAAGCTACCGCTAATTTACACAGATTTGCAATTGTCAATTTCTCCATTATCCTACCCTTCCTGCATTAAAACCAACCAAAAATAGATAATTTCAACCCAAAACAGCAAATGTAGCATTTAAATCTCACCAAAAGCATTAAATCTAAATGATACTTCAAATTTAATAATAGATATGTGATGTAAATTAATAAATGAAGAATAATTGAAACTATTCTTACAATAATGTTAAATGTAACAATGTTAAAAATAATACTACAAAGAGAAACTAAGGGACTAAGATGGCGGCTTCATGCATCGCTAAAACATCTTCATCATCTCACGTCAGAATGGAGCTCATCGTATTTTTGCTCTGCTCTGCGCCATCATCATTGTCACGCCTCTCTCCGCATCCGTCAAGTTTTTCATATTTTCTTTCAACCTCAACAATTTGTTTGAACCGTGCTTTCGCTTGCATATGAGATATTTGGTCTTTTAACCTCGAATTGACTTGAGCTTGCCTCTTGGAAGGCATGTACTGGTGGAAGCCGGATCCAAAATATTGGGTCGAGTAACACCAGATCCTTGAAATCTCACCCGACTATACCTTTCAGGACCCAAAACATCAGTAATAAAAACAACAAATGTAGCATATAATTTCAACCAAAAAACAACAAATGTAGCATAAAAATTTCGACCATACCTTTCATGACCCAAAACATCGATAATAATTCTGTTATCGATATCCTCAAGATTAACAAAACTATCACTCAAAGCAGCCGCTTCATACTGTGCCTTCTTCTCCTTTAGTTTCTCCTAATAAATCAATCAAAAAGTTAGAAACGAAATATATAATAAGAATGAATGCAACATATCTTAACATTATTAATTTAAAAATACTAACAAATAATTAAACTATTATAAGTAAACATTATAAATATTTATAATAAATAAAATTTTATTAAGTAAATATACCATAATTTCTCCAGCTTTGGATGTCATCAGAGACTCATCCTTCTTCCTATGCGTAATGTCAAAAAGCTGAACGCGTCCAACTTTTTGACCGGTGGAGACTTCCTACAGTGTAGTAGTAAAAATATAATTTAATTGTATAAATTCATTAATATTTGATAGAATTAATAAATTATAATACCTCGGCCTCAGCTACAGAAGCAAAACTTCTCGACCCTGCTGTGTGCGTGAATTTTGTTTCACTTTCTTTGCTCCAACATGCTCACAGTCCTACATAATGAAATTATTATTATGTATATAGTAAATACTATAAACCGAAAAATTTATAAGAGTTTAAAACTAGGTAATACCTCTCCTTTCTTTGAGTTCCAAAACCTAACCGCATCTTCCCATTGATACCTCAACATTCCCGGCGGGACATTTTGTAATTTATCCTCGAGGCTTATTTCTTTCTTAAAATATTCTTTTTTTCAATGTGCTTTTATGGTCTCTCCATTTTTTCCCAATGTCTTCTTTATATAGTCATCAGAGACCTCCAAAGCAAATCTCTACTAAAAAAACATAAGTTTAGAAAGTAAATATAAATGAAACTTCAACCAAAGTATTATAAATTACATTCATGTTTTGTTACCTTAATGTTATGGAGAGTTTGATTTTTGTTTGCATCAGGCATGTGATGCCATGACTCGTAATTGATGGGCAACATATTTGCATTCCGTGCAATAATGCCCATATAGCCTGCTAGAAGTCAAGCTTCAGGGCCAACAGGCTGACCATGACTGTTTCTCATTACTTTCACATGCTCGACGGGATTTGATTCGTATAAATCTCTAAGCAACATACGTCCACGACCTCTGGCGTCCTACCACTCTCAGCTGCACAATGATATATTATTGTTATATTAAAATTGAAAAATGAGTCAATAATAAAAGTCAACATGCATGTAAAATAAACTTAACATTACTTTGTAATTCTGCAGGCTCATCATCTATGTCAGGCACACTCGAGGATCCAACAATTGTTTGGTGTTCGCTATTACCCTCTTCAAAATTTACAGTATTCTGTAAAATATTTAAATCTCGTAATTTTCTTCTACTCATTTTTCCTGCAATACACATAAAATAGTTGAAATTTTAGTAACAAATGAAAACAATAATGGTACATATAAAATAGTTAAATTTTATAAAATGACCGAGATTAAAATTATAATATTACATATAAATAAAAAAATCGTAAAATCTTACTACATCATAATTTGTAAATATCTTCGTCCACGTCCTGACGAACCCATTGAAATTGTGTACTAGTAGTAGGGATATTTTCATTTAAGTTTTGTTCTAGAAAAGACAGAGTTTTTGATCTTTCGATGATGTCATCTCTACTTCCATTGCCCATGTCGAACAAGTCTCTAGGGGTGTTTCGAAGTACAACGTACCAACCCTCATCAGTTGGATCTTCCGAGTAAAAAACTTGTTTCACTTGAAAAGAAAACACATACGACTCGTCTATCAGTTGTTCTCCGGTGTGAATCAATCGAGAGAAATTCACCATTGTAAAACCATATTGATTGTTTTTAATTTCGTGAGCCGTATTCACATCAGCCCAATCACTCGAAATAAGACAACTTTCTATTTACCGTAATAATCTAACTCAATGATGTCAGTAATAAGTCCGTAATACTCCGGATTCCCCTCGACAGGATTACTGTCCCTAGCACTAGATAACTTGTAATTGAAGAATTAACAACAATTCCACAATTTTGGGTTCTCCTCAATCTCTCACGATACCTTGTATGAAATCTGTATCCGTTGATGAGGAGGTACTATATCTTTTCACTATTCTGTTTGGACCTTATGAAAGCCATTTAACTTCGTCATTTACTTCATTCCGACTCCAAACCTATTGAATCGAAAGTAAATCGAGTAATTATAAATGTTATGAGAAAACATTATTATTTGTCAATGAAAACTTCAATTGCATACCGTTTGGCTTAACCATTCATGAAATGATTCTGTGAACAACTTATTAATTTCTCATCGATGTAACCTTCGGGACCGTGAACGAGCTCTTAATATTTGTTTGTACTCACTATGTTAAAAAAAGGTTCACTTTGTTAATAGATAGACAAATTATAATTTATGAATATTTATCAACTTCTACAACTTACTTGCGTAATGGTTTCATTGACTCGTGATGAAAAAGAACGTATCGATGTGCTTGGACCCATGATCTATCATCTAATTCTACAATTTCGACTTTGCCGATTGGTTCTCCAAAACTTTGAAATAAATAAGTTTCGGCCAAGTTATGATCTATGAGCCCAACATTTCTACTTGGTCTGTTCATTCTTGTTTCAACATCTTCCAAATACCTCGAACAGAAAGTCATACATTCCTTCCGTCAAGTAGCCTTCGGCAATTGATCCTTCCGGATAATGTTTATTGCGGCAGTAAGACTTCAATTTGGATAGGAACCTAAACACGGTATGGAACATTATCAAAAGTTGCAACTAAAGGCATTTAGGTGAATGAAAGAATAGATTACAAATAAATTAAGACCTTTCAACGGGATACATCTATCAATAGAAAACGGGTCCACCAAGTATTGCTTTACGAGGGAGATGAATTAACAAGTGCACCATAATTGCGAAGAAGGAAGGCAAGAAGATCTTCTCTAGATTGCATAAAGTCAATGTGGCTCGATCTTGTAGTGTCTCAAGTTCTTGAACATCCAAAACTTTGCCACAAATGCCTTTCATTATATTGGACAGTTCAATAACACAAGATGTCACCTTTTTCGACATACAATACCGCATAGCAACTGGCAGTAAGTCTTGCATCAAGATGTGATAGTCATGCGATTTTAAGCCATATACTCTTCGATCTTTAAGACTCACACATCGAGATATATTTGATACATACGCATTCAGGACCTTTATATCCTTCAACACCATACAGAACACTTCTTTCTTCGTCTTCAACATTGAAAAAAAGCAGGCGGCAATCGATATTTCATATTCAAAAGTGCTTGGGGATGAAGCTCACGTTGAATTCCCATGTGGACTAAATCAAGTCTCGTAGACATTTTTCTCAATGTGCATGACATCAAGATTATGGCTTAAAATCTAATGCTCCCAATAAGGTAACTCAAAAAAAATACTTCTTTTTTTCCATAAGTTTGCCTCATTAGGATCATCCTCTTCATTAGATTCATCCCTTGATCTTCTATTTCTTTGCGCGTTGAGCGGTTGATTTATCTTCCCATAAATGAAATTCATATCTTTCAACATAAACAATATTTCAGATCTACCAGTCTGCGAAGGAGCTTCTCTAAACTCTTCAGTATCGTCAAACTGAGCACTTTGAAATCTAAATCTATGATTTTCGGTAACCACCGACGATGCCCCATGTAATCGAACTTCTTCCCATTATATAACCATTGCGAACATGTCTGCGCAGCACAACAAGGACAAACATAACGTCCCTTGGTACTCTAACCAGATATATTAGTATAAGCCGGGAAGTCATTAATAGTCCACATCAAAGCTGCACGTAAATTAGAGTTCTCCCTTCTCATTACATCGTATGTCTCAACACCAGCCCATAGTTGCTTTAACTCTTCAATAAATGGTTGTAAATATATGTCAATATCATTCTCGGGCCCTTTCTCTCCAGGTATAATCATAGATAAGATAAAAGATGATTGTTTCATACAAACCCATGGAGGCAAATTGTAAGGAACAAGCACCATAGGCCAAGTATTATATCCTGTGCTCATGAGTTTGTAAGGGTTAAATCCATCAGATGCTAGCCCAAGCCTCACACTCCGAGGATCGCTTGCAAAACTTGGAAATCTAGAGTCAAATGATTTCCAAGCTAAAGAATCTGCATGATGCCTTAACAATCCATCATCGGTTCGTCCATCATGGTGCCACGTCATTGACTCGGCTGTCTTCGACGACATGAAAATCCTTTGAAGGCTTGGTATTAGCGGAAAATACCGCAAAATCTTAACTGGCTGCTTCTTTGACTGTGTATCGTGCTCATCCTCGTTACCATCATCTATATTTATATTAATCCAACGGGATTGACCACATACATGACAGCACTGTTGGTTTATCCGGTCGCCCTAATACAACATGCAGTTATTTGGGCAACTATGAATTTTGTTGTAGCTAAGGCCCAAATCCTTTATCAGTTTCTTCATGTCTTTGGAAGATTGAGTTATTTTCGCAAACGGGAACATTTCTTGCAAAAACTCTAACAGCATTGTCAACAAGTTTCCGGTCCATCCTCCCAAACATTTCAAGTGAAAAAGACGAATACAGAAAGACAGTTTGGAAAATTTTGATCCCTCATACAGTTCTTCATTCATTTCACCAAGTAACGTGTAGAACCTCACCGCTTCTTCATTTGGCTGTTCATCAGGTACACTTCTTCCCCCTTCGGTGAAAGTATTTCCACCAAAATTATAATCATCGGTTGCACCCAAGTCAGGTGGAAATGACCCTAAACCATCACTGCGCATATTAAAAGCATCTCGCAACATGCCTTCCATGTTATCATCTTTAACATTCTGATTGTAAGCACTATGAGGATTACTTAGATTCATCGATGAAGAGGCTCCACTAGATGTACACTCTCCATGGAAAATCTATTTTTTATACCTCTAAACAAAGCCATCAACAACTAGATGTTCGTAGACAACTTCACGATAATGCTAATTGATATTGCAACGCTTCTTACACGGGGAAAGAATCATATTCTCTTGACTTGCATTTTGAAATGCAAAATTTAGAAAAGTTTCTACTCCATATCGATAGCTGTTGCTTACCTTTGACAAATTCATCCAAGTTCTATCCATTTCATAGTTGTTGAAGTCTAAAGTTGACAGTGAAATTACACGGTAAGTTGTTTATCTATACTGTATTATGTAAGTTATGTAAATTATGTAAGTTATGAAGTTTGATCTTAAAATTATGTAAGTTATGTATTATGTAAGTTAAATAATTTGATGAAAGCTATGAAATTTGATCTTTAACCTATGTATTATGTATTATGTAAGTTATCCGAGTTATGTATTATGTAAGTTATCCGAGTTATGTAAGTTATGTAATTTATTGTATTTATGTATGTTATATCGGATCGAATCGGTTAATTGGAGTGAGAATTAATTGGAGTATTGGATTGGAAAAAGATATTAAATTAATTAAAAAACCCTCATGCATCCATAGATTAAAAATTGTCGAAACGGATGTGGGATAAGTTCTACGATGTTAGGCATGTGTTAGATAAGAAATGTAAGAAAAGAGAAATTTTATAGCAAAAAGTATGAATTGGTTGGTTGGCACATATTCCACAAACAAAATTCAATGGCACATATTTAGCCATTTTAAATTAAAAAATTGAAGGTAAATTTTTAAATTAAATATTTGGCCATTTTATATTAAAATATATTTAAATAATGAAAAAACATAAAAAAGAAATAACTTAACAAAGTAATTAATGAGTAACAAAAATAAATTTCTATTTTAAAAGTTTTAAATTACTTCTTTTGAAAAAGAATTTATTTTTTATATTAAAACATATTTAAATAATGATCAATATTATTATTATATTGATAACAAAATATTTATAACTTTGGAAAACATTGAAAATATTAAATATTAAAATCAAACATTATTAATATAAAAATTAGTAATTAGTAATTAGTACTAAACCAAAAGCCATATAAATGTAAGTATTCTTTAAAAAATTGTTTTTTAAATTATAGAATATTTATTAAAATAAATATAATTAAATTCATTTTATTGAAAAGCTACTGCTATTATTAGCCCACTACTATTGTGAGGAGATTAATTAAATCATTACACCATAGGTTCTTATTAGGAAGATAAAGTAAAAAAATGATGAATTCTTTAATATAATATATAATATATGTAGTGACAAGTGCATATATTTGACAATATTTATTAAAATATGAAATTTATGTATTATAAGTTAGATTTTTAATTAAAAATGAATAAATAATTAATTAATTTCTTTATTTTATATACATATCTTTTAACAAATTTTAATTTCTATCATCTTATATGCATGATTTTAGTCATTTTATTTTACAAATTTTAATATTTAGGTCTCATTATTATTATTATTATTATTATTATTATTATTATTACTACTACTATTATTATTATTATTTATTGTTAAACTAAAGTTAATCGAAACGTAATTTTACATTTTAAATTTAACAACAATAAATTTAACAAGAAAAAGTATAATAATTAAATTTAAATTTTTAAAAATATAAAAAATTTATAACATATTTTAACAATTAATTTTTATATTTTATTTATGTTATTTTTTATATCGTACTATACCTTAAATTTTAAAAAATAATACATAGGAGCTTGTCAAAAATCTAAGCGGCATGATTAGACAGCAATTTGGAGGTTGTTCAAACATTAATAAACATCAATAATACATAGCAATTTGGACAGAAAATCTTTAAGATTCATCATACATGGCATTGTTACACCTGGGAAGGATCCGTTATATCTTACAGTGAGATATAAGGCAACCCGTTAGGTTTTCAGCCAATATACTTTGAATATTTTATTTAATTGGACAGCAATATAATAAACAGCATACATACCAACCAAGCAGGATAATAAACAACAATTTGGACAGAAAATCTTTAAGATTCATCATACGTGGCATTGTTACACCTGGGGAGGATCCGTTATATCTTACAGTGAGATATAAGGCAACCCGTTAGGTTTCCAGCCGATATACTTTGAATCTTTTATTTAATTGGACAGCAATATAATAAACAACATACATACCAACCAAGCAGGATAATAAACAACAATTTGGTTAGAAAATCTTTAAGATTCATCATACGTGGCATTGTACACCTGGGGAGGATCCGTTATATCTTACAATGAGATATAAGGCAACCCGTTAGGTTTCCAGCCGATATACTTTGAATCTTTTATTTTATTGGACAGCAATATAATAAACAACATATATACCAACCAAGCAGGATAATAAATAGCAATTTGAACAAATTCATCATGATATAATTGTTACTGATCAGAATTTTGAAGTAAAACGTACCTTAATAATTTCAATAAGCTGGTCTACTCCACTCACACTAAGAAACAGAGGCTATAGTCAGAAAGTAGCAACATATTTCAAAAAGCAACATATAGGAAAAAACTCTCTTAGTTTCATAATTCCACACCAACTTAGAGATCAAATTAGCAGTAAATGTACTTGGGTGTTAATTTGAGCATGGAAATTATTGATTCATTTGAAAATTGTTGAGCCATGGAAAGCTACACTATACCTATAAGAAAAGACTATATACGGTACCGTACATTAAATTCTAATTTCTATCATCTTATATGCATGAGTTTAGTCTTTTTATTTTACAAATTTTAAAATTTAAATTTAAAAATATAAAAAATTTATAACATATTTTAACAATTAACTTTTATATTTTATTTATGTTATTTTTTTTATCGTACCGTACATTAAATTTTAAAAAATAATACATGGGAGCTTGTCAAAAATATAAGCGGCATGATTAGACCGTCTCTTACTCATTTGGACAGCAATTGGTATGAATCAGTTGATAAACTAAAAGGTGAAAAATGGTGTAAAATCATTATTCAACAGTTCAATGTGTTTGATACTTACCAGCTAATTACAGCTTTTTGTCAATCCTTTAGAACTTAAGCTTCAGTTACTATATAAAACCTGCAAAGGAGGCAGTTGAATTAGAATGAAAGCTTATATTGCATAAATGCCAAAAGAACAAACAACAGCATTGAACAATGTCTCGGGTTATATTTTCTAAGTTTTTCCATGTATTAAACCAGTTTTCAGCATACTTACGTGCTAACTGTAGAAGGCCTATAGAGTCGAATACTAAACCGGTTTTCAGCAACAATTTTGTCAACAATTGATATAGCATAGCCTGTGGGTAGCCATTAAAAGTCATGAGGGCAGGGAGAAACATAAGAAGAAAATTGGGTAATAAGTTGAAAATGAAACAATGTGTTGATATTAGCAAACCTTCAAGGCCAGCGATAAATGGTACAAGCTCAGCTAAGATTTAAAAGTAAAACAATATAAGAATGATAAAAAAATCAAAATTTCTATAAGTAATATATTTTAATAAAATAACAGGAAAAGTATTAGATACGAAACCTGATTTATATATTGGCTAAAAATCAATTTGAGTAATACCCAAAGCTGCAAACAATCTTTTTCAAATATTGAATTTGTCAATACTCAATTTTAAGAGTATTTACCGAATAGAACTCCACCCAACAAAGGCAACTCGCATCAAATTAGATATAAACTTAGTTATAGCCGTTGAAATCAATTGTCTCAAGAAATACCAGCTTAAGTATCAACAGCTTGAAACTCTTAATAAGATTATAGATGAGCAAAGGAAATCAAGAAGCTGCTACCCTTTCGCATTATATGCTTGTTTAGGACCTTTATTCCAGCTTCTTCCATAAAACATTCCTCGACCATATACTATCATAATGAATCTAATTCACGATGAGGTAGATAAATGGCCATAAACTCACATATTTGAAGCAATTTATGTCCAACCTAGGTATCATCCCTAACGATTTTTATAACAATGAAGCATAAGATGGCAATCAAATTCATGGGAAGGACATATCAAATGTTATTAATTATGTCTCCAAATCATTTCAAGTTATTTCATATCACTACAGATTCAAGTTTAGATCATAATTAGTAAGTCAACTAACAACTATTTCTAATACACATCTAAATATATATAAATAAATAAATCCATATTCAACGTATCAATTTCTAACTCTCATACTTAAATCCGAATAACATAAATAAGTCAAACTCAATTATCCCATAGAGATAAATCACAGAGGATAGAAAATACATAAATTATCTTAGTGCAAGTAACACTTTTCTCCTGAATCCCTATACAACTTCGGTGGCTAAGATTTTGAAACACCAACAAGCTTGGTTTATTGACACATACTCAAATAAACAAAAGGAAGTACAACTTTCTTACCTGAGACAATATGGATTGAAGCTAAAAAAACTGGATTGCAGATAGCAGAGATTTGAAGGCAGAAAACTGGATGACAAATATGTAAAATAAAGTAAGCATAACTTACAAATAAAAAAGAAAAACATTTTAACTATTTTACCCTTGAATAAGATATAATGTATTTCATATAACCATGATGATCTAATAGGTAAAAGCAATCAAATTACTTCATCTCGTATAAAAAGCCAAAGTACATTCACTAGTAAATACAAATATATGTCAAAGCAAGTATAATGTAAATAAATATAAAGCAAAACAAACACACATATATATTAAAATTCAGACATTGTTGTAATCATCTTTTAATATATAAGTTATAATATGTACAATAATATAACTTCAAATTATCAAAATTATACACCAACCTTGATTCATTTTACATTTTAAAAACCAAAAAATTAATTTCATGTTGAGTAAATATAATTATTTCTTTCATATAAATATAAAATTGAAATTGATTATTGTAATAATAAAACCACAAAAATTGCATGATAAATAAATAATTTTGAATTAAACAAAGAAAAATCTTCGATCCTTTTTGTTGGAAACTTCGATGACTTATTTCTAAGAAACATGTTCAAACCAGAAATCTAACTGCTTCAGTATGCAGAAAACCAATTGAACAGGAATAAAAGAACTTATTTTTCAATAAAATCCTTCAATTGATTGAGAAATGTACAAACAGGATATACATAAGCGGCGAGCACAATACACAATCTAAAAGATAGGTTGTTTCTTTCCTGGTTCACAAATGAAGCCAATTTCAGCCCAGAAGCCCTGGTTGTAGCCTGTTTAAAGAAGTTTTTCAACAACAGTCAATCCATAATAATTCCTGTAATAATAACTGTACTAGAAGAATGAACTATCTTTAAGGATATCTCAACACCTTACACCAAGCAATATAGACACTTTATATAAGTACTTAAAATTTCATCCATGAATTTTAACTATCTTTAAGGATTGCTTGAAACATCCATTCTATGCAATCAACATTCCATTGGAACTTGCTCAAATGCGTCACAATATGTTTTCGGGATAGTTTCCATCCAATGTAGGTCGCAAACAAGATTTTAGCTACTAACCTCTCTAATAGTGGAAGCTCTTTAATTCAACCATAGTTAAAATTTATAATTTATGGTTTAGCTTAAATTTAAAAGATTAAAAAATACCTATACCTTTCATTTTATCACGTATTCACTTTATATTTTATGAATTTTCTCATAACGGTTTTGTTGAGCTAATGTCTATTTTAGTTTTACATTTAATTTTCACCTTTTTAAAACTTGAAATATTAAAACTCAAATATCATAGCAAATTGCTCCACACTAAGGAAAACTTGAAGTCACATGGTGTATGGAGATATTAAAACAAACCCAACACAGAGACTCAAAGAAATGGAAACAGCTAGCCCATTAAACAAAAACAAAACCAAGTAACGATAAATCAATTAAAATGAAATTTATTGCTCTCTGTGAACACATCAGCAAGAAAATGTAATAAATACATGCGAAAGAATAATTAAAAGAAAAATCTAATAGTGATAAAAAATGAAACATTTCAAAGAAACAAAAAAAATCATACATAAATCCTAATCTATCATACTCAGGCGTGAGCATCGGGTGCAGGTATAAATCAGACATGGGTATGGTTAAATTTTTGATGTTTTTCTATGTATTTGGATGATACTTGGAATAAATCAGACATGGGTATGGAGATATTAAAACAAACCCAACATAGAGACTCACTTTAACGGGAATAAATCTAATATTAGACTAACAAGGCCTTGAATCATTTGTATAAAGAATAAGTTAACACTTACCCCGACATTTTTGAGCTGAAATTGGAATCCGGGATTTAGCTTTCCTAGAAAAAGAAAAGCAAAACAAGCAGATATTTTTTAGCTATTATAACACTAGAAGCTATACAAATGAATGTTGAGTTTCTCGGCAACGTAAAATTAAGGGAAAGAAAAAGAGGAATAAACTAGGATGGATATAAATAAGAGCTGAGAGAAGTTGGTGACCTTAGAGATTTGGGGAAATAGGGATTGTAAAATTTGGGGAAGAACTTGAGGGAATTTGGGAATTCTGGAATCGGGGAAATAATCTGATTTGGGGAAAGTAAAGGTATTTCGGGCCGAAAAAATGACGTTGTTTCAACTGAGATAAATAAATTTTGCGACGCTTTTCAAATGCCACTAATAACAAATCAGAAAAATGGCATCGTTTTCTAAACATATTAGCGGCAGTTTTTGCTAAAACGCTAGTAAAACACAACCTTTTGCGGCGTTTTGATAAAAACGCCACTAAACATCCAGCAATAAACGACGCCGTTCAGTAATTTTCATATATTCCGGTGTTTTTTTTGAAAAACGCCACTATTGCTAATAGTATTTTTTATTACTTATTAGATTTATTCTTTAATAAATAAATTTCATGTTAGAAAATTGAAAAATGGGTATTCATTTATTTATAAATATTTTTAGTTTTGTATATATTTTATAAAATTAAACATTCAAATATATATATTTTTCAAAGTTTTTAGGTTTTAAATTTTGTGTTTTTAAGAATAAAGATTGAATTAATGAATGTGTAAAGTTATGGGTTAAATTTGTTGAATTTTTAAAATTAAGATTAAATTGATAGAATCGCAAACATTAACTTTAATTAAATTTAGATCAGTTTGTAATGTAAAATAGAGAATAGTTAATTAGGTAATTATTTTTATAATTTTTAATTTATTATAATTTATTTATTACAAAAAATCAAATTTTATGATTTATTATAATTTCGATTAATTATAATAAACTTTTAACCAATATTAAGTGCTTCCACTAATTATTATAAACATAAGATTTTACATTGATATCTACATATATACACATCAATATATATCCCTATGAAATAAATTTTCAATGTTTAGAGTTTTTAGGGTTTAATGGTTAAATATGGTTTAGTGTTTGTAGTTTAGGGGTTTATGGTCGAGTACTTAGAGTTATGATTTAAGGTTTAAAATCTAAATTCATGGTTTACAATTTAGGGTTTAGGCTATTTAAGGTTTATGGGTTACGTTTAGGGTTTAGAGTTTAATGATAAACAGATGCACAATCAGATTTTGTTAGGGACTGAAATTAATTTGTAAGTAAAAAATGCAATCTCACCATTTTTATAGCATATATTTTTATATTTTTTTAATGATTAAATCAAATTTGATATTCTATCTTCATTCGATAAACCCTAAACCCTAAACCCGTGAACCTTAAACCATACCCACAAACCCATAAACACATAAACTCAAGCCATAACCTTAATACTAAGACTAACCGTAAACCATAAACTCTAAACACTAAATCTTAAAATATTGAACTCGAAACCCTAATCAAATTTCATACAAACCACTAAACTAAACCCTTAATTATAATCTCAAACCCTAAATTATTTAGATAAATTTTAATATTATATATTCTTTTAATATTTTAGGAAATTTAAATAACATTTTCAATTGACTAATTAAATTTGTTTCTCTACTGATGCATCTGTTACCAATTTTTTAATTTTAATATATATAAAGATTATCTATTATCTCTTAAATAATTTAAACTATAATTATAATTTTAATATATATATATATATATAAGAAATTAAATAATTTAAACTATAATATATATATATAAAGTCTTTTTCTTATAGTGGCTAAACCCTAAATATAAGTTTTATAAGAGACAAAAGTAATTAAAATAGAATGTTAATGCTTATATAGACCCTAAAATAAATTAATTTTTTATTAATAACCCTAACCTCTAAAGCCTAAACAGCCAACCCCTAAAATCATAACCCTTAAATTAATTATTTTTACGGCGTTTTTAAAAAAAAACGCAGCTAATAACATACTTTTTGCGGCGTTTACAAAAAAAAACGCTCCTAATGAAGACTTTTTGTGGCGTTTAACAACAAATGCCTCTAATTCTCGATCTACCAACTATAGTTCAACTATAAAACGTCATCGTATTGATTAATATTTTTGCAGCGTTTCTGGCGAAGCGCCACTAATGCTCTTAATTTAGCGGCGTTTTTACAAAAGCGCCGCTAATGCTCAGTTACTTTAGCGGCGTTTTTAGAAAAGTTCCGCTAATGCTAAGATCTTTAGCGACGTTTTTACAAAAACGACGCTAATGCTCAAATCTTTAGAGGCGTGTGGGATAAAATGCCGCTATTTATCATTTTTAGCTGCGTTTGATGGAAAAACACCGCTATTGCTCAACTTTTTGCGGCTAATGTATAATATTTACGGCGTTTTTCGTTGAAACGCCGCAAAAACGCCGCTAAAAGTCTGTTTTGGTGTAGTGATGTTTTGTAAATACTCCATCTTCATCACCTTTCTCAACCTCTACTCCGATTTTTAGGTCTCTAGCCATCAATCTTGCATTAATTATTTGATCTCCAACATGGGGTAGCAGCACCAATTGCCAATCACTCACCATGGCCTTTGCTAAAGAGCCTGAGTCACGAAATACCCTACAGAGCGATGCCTTAAGATTAGTTGTTGTGGTACCCAACCTCCGTGAAGTATCCCTCTTCCTTTTAATCTTTCTTGGAATCCTTCTGGCAAGGCTGACTCGATTGTTTTTGCTCCCTTTGGTGGTTTTAGGACAACTAGAAATGGCAAACCTGTTAACTCAAGGCCTAAAACCAATTCTTGAAATTGATCTTTTTTCAAAACACACTCACTTCAGAATGCACAAAAAATCATAGTCTTAGATTCAAACTTGCTTAATAACTTTTCCCGTTGTTTCTCTAGTTCTATTTTAGGTGGATTTGGCACTACTGGACCTACGAAATGACTAGTTTTCCAAATTGGCTCCCAATATATTCACAATAAGGCCCTTCGATTTCCCTGCATGTCTTAAAACCAATAATATTGCAATCACTTAAAGACATCAATTGGCGTTCTACAAATGAAAGACTGCTTCCATAATCCATAGTTGTTACAGCGGCTAATGCTTGAGCTTCATGTGCACGTAACTTAATTCTTGAGGAAGGGAAACCTTCTGGAGGCTTTAAAAGATCAGACCCTATCATACCTTTCTCAAGAGTCTTTCTTGCTGGACTAAGAAGATAGCCAATAGTGGCAGAGCTAATGATACAATAAACCACGGACTTGATACTTAACCTACGAGTCAAGGCTGGCAACGAACAAATGAAATCATAGAAGACAAAATGGGGTTTGAGTTCACGAAGGTAAGCTTCAATATGAGGTTCCGTGAGGTCCATAGCGGTCATAATGAGAGGATGCAAAGGGAAAGGGACATCATTTGTTGTTTCGGCGCCGAGAGGTAAACCCTCAACATGCGGAACAATGATTGGAATAAAGGTTATGAGATGTGGATGGAGATTGAAAGCCTCAACCTTATGTTGTGTTTTGGTTGGTAAAAGGAAGGAAATTTTATGGCCTCTCTCTGCTAGTTTGTTGGCCATATGAACATATGGATTAGTGATACCAAGGGCAAACCATGGGTACATTGCGATGTAAAAGCTTCTATCTGCCATAAATATTGGTAAGTGTTGCAAACAAACTTAAATTTTAACCTAAAAATTCGCTTTAGGTGAACCAAAATGACTAAAATCTCTTTGAAATTATTTACTCGAAAGCAAAGAAAGCTCGAATTCCTTAATGCAATCCATGAATTTGCATATATAATACCACGAGTATTGAAAACTCTTGTAACTATAACTGATTGGTTTTCTTACTAAAATCAGTATTTAATTTTGTTTGAAGATAAAATTAAAAACCAAATTATGCCCGAATCTTTAAAGTAAGTGTACCAAAATATTTTTAAAGAAACAAGTTTACGGTTCTAAAACTTTAGTTCAATGGTTCTTTGATTTAAAGTTTATTTATTAAAATATATTATGATTTATGGACTGACCTACACCATCCATTTCTTTGTTTGATTATAATTACATAACATACGGATATCTCTCTCGGTTATAGTTCATAATTTGTTTCATTTTCTATATCTTAAAGTGATAGTATAACATTTTCACTTGTGGAAAATATTTATAAATAAATTAAAACATTGAAATGAAACATAAAACAGAATTAACGTACGTTAAAACCTATTTAGCTATGACACGTAAATTGGTGTTTTTATTTTGTAATTATATCTCTAATCATTTCAATCCAATAATAACCAATCATAACAAGTAAGAGAAGAATATTGTAGAAAATTTTGGCATAAAAACATGCATTTATTTATTTTTATATATGGAACACTAAGGGACATTTGGATAATCATTGCCTTAGTCCGAACCAAAATATAACCTAATTATTACATCCAAAACCAAAAAGTTAATAACTTAATTTTTTTTTTTTTTTTGTGTTAAACAAGGAACATTTGAATAAACATTTCCTTCATCCCAACTTTGAACAACATTCATACAATGAGATTTGGGGGTGCCCATAATATATTTTATCATTTATTTCATAATTCAATTGTATTTTTTTCATGCGGATATTTTTACATGAAACTGACTTACTGCATGAAAATTTTACCTCAATTTCACTATTCGTTGTCCCTCTTAAATCATTATACAAGATATTGCTAATCCCCACAGCTGTACTCTGTAAAATTAAAAATAAAATACAAAAACATCATTACAATATATGTGTTAAATTGATGTGAACACAATGATTACATTAATTAAAATAAAACTTACATTATTATTGTAGTGTTGATGAGGAGAACAACTGCTCGATTAATAATAATAGGTCAATTATTCTATTAAACGATAAACGCTCAAACCTTATATGTCTTGCATATCCATGTCTTCCCTGTACACATAATATAATAATTAGTTAAATATAACATAAAAAATTAAACCCAAGCCCGATTTACAAACCCCAAAACCAACCTAGCCCACTAAAACCTAATCGTAAATAAAAAAACCCTAAAAGTTATTCATTCTCTCCACCGCTTCTACCCACCGTATTACCCATGCTACTGGCGTAAAAAAATAAGAAATAATGTATTTTTTCTCCAATTTGGTTATAAAACCATGTCTTTTTTTTTTTTTCTTTTATTTTGATTGACGGTTATTTCATTCAAAAGAGAAAAAGATTTCTCTGACAAATATAAATGAAGTTAGCTCTACTTTTAAGTGATTATAATTCTACAATAACAATTTGGCCCTCTTAAATCTCAATTTGACCCATTTTCCAAATTATTCAAATTTCTACTATTTCTACTATTATTTAATACCTATTCAATTTTTTATTTTTATCATTATACATAAGTGACTACTATTATGTTTATTATTACTTTTTATTAAAGTATCATTATTTCATGATTATTATTCCATATTATCACCATTATTTTATTTTATTATTATCACTACCATTAATTATTATTTTCATTTATATTTTGTTAATTATATTGTTACTATTATTATTATTATTATTTCTCACCAATATCATTAATATTATTATATCATTATCATTTTTACATTTCAGATTATTATTTTTATTATTAGCATTTTATCTCTCCTATTTCTTCCATTACTTTTAACTATGAAGTTAAACCAATACTTCCAATACTTCGAGCTTAGTTTCGAGTCTAAAGTATTGCGCCTCTAACTTATCGATATAAAAGTGACAAATAAAAACTAAATAAGTAAAGAAATTGTGTAAAAAATAAAAAACTTTAAATCAAAATACCTAATTCTACAAGAGTGAAGAACAAAAACAAACAAAAAAAAAAAAACCTAATTCCATGACCTGGACCACAAAAATCCTGATTAATGTTAATATATTTTGACTCATCTCCAATTCCTATACAATCATCCCCTAAAAAGAAGGGAAAAAAAGTCAAACCCAATACTTGTTATATGAAACTACATATATCATGTTATGAAAATAAATACTTAAATTTTTTATATACCAGTCTTAATGATTGAGGAGGCTATGGTAACATTGGTGGAATGTTCAATACGAATACCATCAGTGCTAGGATTGTCTTTTGGAGCTTTGATATTGAATTTAGAGGCATAAGCAATGAAGATCTTTCAATTGAAATATGCCATTTTCGACTATTTATGAAAGTCAAGCAACTAATATGCACATGCTTAAAGTCTAAAATGACAAAGCCCTAAACAAAACAAACAATAAAAGGATAAATAAAATCGAGACTAAATGATTTTTAAGAAAAAATCTCCTATTTTTTAATAAGTCAAGGATATGATCAATTTACATACCGCCGCTTGAGATGAACAACACTGTTGACATAAAAAAATTGACAAATATAAGAAAATTATTAAAAAAAATACAATTATATTATATAAAATTGTCTTGAAGCAAACATTAACAAGCTGCAAAATATCCAAAATAATAGTATGTGTGTGATAGACTTACCACTTTATTTTGTATGCAACCCATTTGCCACCATTTTTGTCCTTGGCCATGGAGGCTTCCAGTTCCTTGAATAATGAGGCCATCAAAATGTTGAAAGGTTATCCAATTGTTACAGTTTGTATCTTTGCATTTCCACGAAGATGGATCACTTGGGGCAATGAGTATGCCATCATTCTGAATAACCCGAAAATTTTGTAAATAATATCATAAAATTAAAGAAAATATGAAAATAATAGTAATTATAATTACCTGAAAAGTAATATTTTTTTATCGACATTCACCATTAAAAGTCGAGGGTTGCAGCAGAAACTTTTATCCATGAGGAACACGAAATATCCCAGAAGAGACATAAGAAATACAGACAACATACCATGCATTCTTGCAGACCTACAATAGTTATATAAATAAACAATCAGAATACTATAAACTTCCCCTTCCTAACTTTAGCATTTAACAAGAAAAATAAACCTCTGTATCATCACTCTCACCATCTCCAATGGCTCCTGCAAAGTTGACGTCATAAACGAATGGTTCCAAAGATTAAACCAATAAAACCCATTGAAAGAAAGAAATCAAAAACAACATTTTTAAACCCATTGTAAATATTTACTTGTGAATAATAAAACCTAGAAATGATGTGATATATATATATAGGAGAAAAGCATAGGCTTACTTGTAGTATTATGATAAAATTATTTTTACATTATCCTTTAATTTTTAAATTTAAATATTAAATTTTTAAATCTCTTTATCTAATTTATTTAAATCCAAATCCAAATCTGGTTTTTAAACTAATCTAATTAATTTGGTTCTCAATTTTAAATTTATTGATTTTGAAAATTAGTTTATAATTGACAATTTTATTTTTTAGAATATATTTCGAATGGCTATAGCAATTTTGAAAACAATGGGATTGAGTCAAATTCTTGTATGTATTTTTGTGCTATAGTTAATTCCGCCAATTTCTTGTGAGTGAAATGATATTCGGCTAAACTATAAAATTTTATCATTTTTGTATGGTTTAACTTACTTTTTTTGTCACTAAACTTCAACAAAATTACAATATAGTTACTAATACTTTCTATTATTATATTTTTGGTCACTAATTTGTTAATTGTTATTAACAATGTAATAAGAAGTTGTGGCACTTAGATGAAAATTTCAGATCAAATTACACAACTAATCCTTATATATTTCTTTTCGAGTAATTTAATTCTTTTTGTCCTTTTAAGTTTCTTTCTTTTTCTTTTATATTTCATCATTTTGCTCTCCTCTTTTCTTCTCCTTTCTTTTTAACACCCTTAACCGGGATGAACCGATACGTTCCGAGCAAGAGATGTCACATTTGGACGTTAGAACTAAGTTAATCCAATCATCAAATTCAAGACTTCACTTTAATATAAATAGACTTTTTGAATTTAGTCAAGTCATTTCTAGAGTTATCTTAAATTTTGGTTACAAAAGGGGGTTGTTTATCTTAAATTTTGGTTACAAAAAGAGGTCGTTCGGGGCTTATTCGGGTCATAATAGTGTAACAGGGTCAATGTCGCGACACTGGAATGATGTCGTGACACAGATTTCCTAATTATTTTTATTGTATTCATGTTATATTTAATATGAATTATTAAATTAAGTATATTATATACTACACAAGAAAAGTACAACGTATATAGGGAATATATAATTAATTGGAAGATGGGCATGCATACGGGAAGGTGAAGCAAGGTATGTAGAGGAACAATGCTATTCTAATATTTATGTTATATGTTAATTATTTTATTTTGTTGTTAATATTAAAAATTAAAAATACAATGAAAGTAAAAGGGAAAACGTTAAAAACATGAATGTGATTATAAAAAAGAATTAGATCAGTACATGCATGAGAACGTGACGTGCATGACTGGTTGGTTCTAATAGTTGCTGTTTAATATTATATATATGTATATACATATATTTATATATATTCAGAATGGCATAGTTGCGCATGTTTTTTTTTTTTAAAGAAAAACGACCCACGGGTCAAGCTCATATTATTGCATTGTGAATAATAATGTCATGGATATCCACCGGATAATCCATATTAAAGTACAAATCACCTTTATTCTTAATAGCTAATTTACACAGATAATCTGCTACGGTATTACTATTACGATCAATCCATTTAATCTGAGCCGTAGTAAAATTGTGCAGGGCTGTACATTCTTGCTTAATGTACTGGCCTAAAACTGTGATATCCTGCTCCCTTTTGTTGACCAGCATAGCATTGTCTGATTTTATGATTAGCTGGGTCACATGTAACCTTTCAGCCAGCCTTAACCCTTCTTTGACCGCCTCCATCTCTGCCCATATAACATCCATAGATTCTTCCCTGAACTTATAGCATCCCCCCAAAACAAAACCATCATGGTCTCTTGCAACAATGACAAACCCACTGCACCCGTTCAAAACAGCAGCATCAACGTTTACTTTGACATAACCCGGCGGGGGTTTTTTCCAACCTTCGTTCATTGGTTGCTGGGAAATAACCTAGGGATCAGAAAAATTAAAGACTCTAAAATCTCTACTTAAGGTTTGCGTCCTTTCCCAGATCATCACCGCACCATCCATCTTGCCTTTAAAAACCATATTGTTTCTGTCATTCTAGCTATTCCATAGGAGGGTTAAGAAGTCAGCTGCAACCTTATTATCAAGTTCGCGGAACAAATCTTCGAGCCAGTCGATATAGGCATTGTAATCCCCTTCCAGCAGCCTGTTATTTAATCCTCCAGCAGCAAGGATTTCGCAAGCCTTTGGGCAATCTTTCAGCGCATGAACCAACGTTTCTTCTCTGCCTTTGCATCTTGGGCAAATGTTATCAACCCCCTGTCGAATTCGAGAAAAGAGTAGGAAGGATGTTATGCCCGATTCTCCAACTAAAGATTTTAATCTTTGGGATCATCTTTAGTTTCCAGATAACGCGCCAAAACAGTCTATGAGGGCCGAACCCAACTTTCTTAAGAATCATCCAAGAATAGGCCGATTTGGAAGTGTAGATGCCATGCGGGTTTTGAATCCACGTCCTGGTGTCTTTGATGCCATTATGAGGAATGGGTAAATTCCATGTACTGACCCCCAAATTTTCGCCATATATCTTAATGGCCCTTTCCTTTTCCCACCACCTGTTGTCATAATCCCACAAATCCTTGACTCTTCTCTCATTATTATTAAAAGGAGACTGACAAGCCGACTCTCCCTTAGTACCTTCAACCCCCCAATGATCCCTTCTAATATCAATTGTATTGCCATCGCCAACTTGCCATATGAAACCGTCCTTGATAGCCTCAATCGATTTGGCAATACTTGACCACGTGAAGGAGGTTCTGTCACACTGTTTGTAATTGAAAACATCCCCGTCCGGGAAATACTTGGCATTTAACACTTTATCGCTCAACGTATCCTTTTGAGTCATGAGCCCCCAGGCCTGTCTTCCCAAAAGGAGCCAAGTTGAACAAATGTAAGTCCCTAAAACCCATACCTCCCACTCCTTTTGGATAACACATTTTTTCCCAAGCCATCCTTACCCATCCTCTAGTTTTGTCATTATTAGTCCACCACATACGATTCATCTGAGATTGAAGATCCTCTATGATGCTTTTTGGAGCCAAGAAAATCTAGAAAGCATAAGTTAGAATAGTCTGAAAAATAGCCTTGATAAACACCTCTTTCCCACCGTACGAAAGCAATTGTTTCGACCAGCTCTTTACTCTGCATGTACACCGATTAATAATGTTAGTAAAAGCTGATGATTTTTTCCTACTAATAGGTGAAGGTAAGCCTAGGTAACTATCAAGCTTATCAACAGTGCGCATGCCAAGCATAGAGCTAACAAGTTGCCTACTAGCCACGGGGTATTTGGGCTAAACATAATCATAGATTTATCCTTATTAAGCTCTAGGCCTGAATTCCGACAAAAATTGGCCATAATATTAATGATCTCATCCACGTCCCTTTTTTTATTCCGACAAAACAAGAGAGCATCATCCGCAAAAAAGAAGTGATTAATACGGGGCCTATTAATGCTAGCCCGAATACCCTTGAGCATATTATTATTCTGAGTTTAGATTAACAACCTAGAAAACGCATCCATACAAAATAAAAAGAGGTAAGGAGAGAGAGGGTTCCTTTGTCTAAGGCCTCATTCCGGCATGATCATCTCAGAAAGAGTAGAATTGCATTTGACCACGTAACGGACCGATCTAACACAACTCATTATTTTCGTCACCCAATTGTTTGCGTAGCCCATTTGTTTTATCACCTCTTCAATAAAGATCCACTCCACACGATCATAGGCTTTGCTCATATCGAGCTTAATAACGAAACCTCTGTTTGGACTACTCTTTGCGCTTTGAAGGTATTGGACTAGCTCTTGGGCAATCAAAATATTGTCGTGGATCATCCTCCCGAAACAAACGCGCTCTAATTTTGGCTAATACATAACGATAGAGTTTCGTTCAACCGATTGGCGAGCACTTTGGCCACAATTTTGTACACCACCCTACAAAGACTAATAGGCCGAAAATTAGTCATATCCTCGGGCTCTTTAATTTTAGGAATTAACACAATAGTAGTCTCATTTAAACATTCCACATTTGTATCACCCCGAAGGATATTGTGACACAACTTAATAATGTCCTCCCCAACAACGTCCCAATTTTCTTTAAAAAATTTCCCAACAAACCGTCAATTCCCGGTGCTTTTCTAGGATCCATTTAATTGAAAGCCTCTTTGATTTTGCCGTCCGTAAAATCCCTTAATAATCTGTCATTTGTCTCCCCTGAGATGCATCTCTCAATATAATCAAGGTTAAGCACAATATTAGGATTTCAATTTGACTTGAATAAAAGTTAAAATACTCCCTAGTGGCCTTGCAAATATCATTAGTGCTTTCTCTCCAGTAGCCGTTTATATCTTTGAGTCTGGCAATTTTTTTTCTTTCTGTTAGTGGCTCTGACATGAAAAAACCTAGTATTTCGATCCCCTTCCTTAAGACACATAACCCTCGACCGCTGGGCCCAATATTTTTCCTCTTTATTCAACAAATTTACCAGCTTTAACCGCATAGCTTTGAGCTTATTGCTCTCATAGTCTTCCATCGTAATATGAATCGATCATCCACCAGTGTTCTCTCGCTTAGACGATTGGTCGATGGTTTGCTCGGAATGTAAAACCAAACCAATTACTCATTTGGTCCTCGATGTTCTTCATGCGAATCTGGTGGGAGGCGAGTCGGTGGCCGAATCGTCAGAAAGAGTTGACCCTTCCTCTCATCGCGACGGTCGAGTTCTTGGTCGTGGACGAGGACGAGTTTTTCGTTCGCGCCTTCAGTGCCAGATTTGCTCTCGCTTTGGCCATGATTCCCATGGTGTTACTCCTTCATAATCGAAATTTAGGGCACCGTTCGATCTACTCTCATGTTTGTCCTCTCTCGATTTCTTTCCTCCTGGATTGGGGTAAACAAATTGGGGAATACCTTCAAAAACTACTAGGTATTTTTCTGGTCAAAGTGGGTATGATGATGGTCAATATTGTCTTATGCCTGGATATTATGGTGCTTGTGGACCGATCAATATGAGGCGTTTGGGGACTTTAATTTTTAGCGTGATGTCGGTCAATTTGGTGGGCCACAAGGAGTCAATTTCGATTTAATGTTGCTTCCCTGATCTATTTCCACCCAATTGTGTTTACTCCGATCTTGTATTGGAATGCCTAGGGTTCTTCATGCCTCAATTATTCTCGACTGCTCAGGTTGCAAGCAGGTAACCAATCTGGTATCCAGACTCGAGAGCGAGTAATCATGTGTGTCGGGATCCTTCTGCTCTGCATCATGCTACTTTTTATTCAGGTAATTCTTCGCTTTTGATTGGGGATGGGTCTCCTGCTCTGATTTCGCCGATTGGTGATAGTTTTTACCGGCTACTTCAAAACTATTGCATTTATCTAACGCTTTATAATTTTTCAGTTTGCTAACGATAATAATATGTTTTTCGAATTTCATCCGAAACATTTCATTATTAAGGATGTCGTAACAAAGGAAGTTTTGATGAGGGGCCACATTCATGAAGGCTTGTACCAGTTTTTCGTTCCTGCGATGTCTCCTCTGCATGCTAAAAGTCTCTTTGTTGCTCATACAAATGTTCAAGATGAGAATACTAAGTGTCATATAAATGCTAAAAATAAAAGTGTTGAGTGTCTTATTTTTAGTCTGTGGCATAAACGTCTTGGACACCACAAGATCTCAGAGTTAAAAATGTTTTGGATAAATGTCAAATCACTTCTTCTAAGTATAGTTTTGATGGCTTGTGTACTGCTTGTCAACAAGGTCGGTCACATAAACTGTCATTTCCTTTGTCTAATACGAAATATCAGCTATTTGAGTTAATCGTATCTCGATCTTTGGGGTCCGCAAGTGTTACGAGTGCTACAAATCGGTATTATGTATCTTTCATTGATATGAGCACTCGCTTCACTAGATTTTAACTGATAAAAACACGCTTTGGTAAGGATATTAAATAGTTCCGAGTGATTGGGTTGGTGAGTATCTGCCACCTTCCCAGCTCTTTCCCCACAATCTGAATTTTTTCATAATATCCTGCGTACCACTCTGCCAGGCTTCCTTAATAATCTGCTTTGCTTTCTCACCTTTTTCCTAGCACACATCTCCGACTATGACTACTGCTCCAGATAACGCATGTCTCCCATCGCCTCGCTTCTCCCCAACTCGTGCCGTTGGGCAATAATGAGGATGTACCTTCAAACAACGTTAACTCGTTCCCCTACGCCAGTGAAGAGAATACCCTCCTACCAGTCGTCAATTCTCATCCTATGATTACAAGGGCAAAGGCTGGCATATCAAAATCGAAAGTTTTTTCGGTTGAAACTGTTGAACCGTCTTCAATAGAAGAAGCTTTAGCTACAACTGAGTGGAGTGCAGCAGCACAAGCTGAGTATAATGCTCTTGTTCACAACTCCACCTGAGATCTGGTTGATCTACCACCAAATCGCAAGGTCATTGGATGCAAATGGTTGTTTAAGGTTAAAAGGAATCCTGATGGCACAGTTGCGCGTAGAAAGGCCCGCTTAGTTGCCAAAGGTCGTTCTCAAACTCCGGTGTGACTTTAAGGAGACTTTCATCTGTTGTAGAAACCCGCCACCATTAGAGTCATTCTCTCAGAGCCGCCTCCGTAAAGTGGCACTCACGACAAGTAGATGTTAATAACGCTTTCTTAAATGGTGATTTAAATACTAAAGTCTTTATGCAACAGCCTCCGGGGTATGTTCAATATAATTCTTCAGGACAACCTCTTGTGTGTCGTCTGAAGAAAGCTTTATATGGTCTCCGGCAGGCTTCTCGAGCGTGGTTTAAAAATTAAAGTCGTTATTGTGTCCATCGATTTTGTGCCTCAAAATTTGATGCTTCTATTTATTCGGTTCGATCGATTCTACGCTTTATGTTTTGGTCTATGTTGATGATATTATCATAACCGGAGTGCTTCTACCGCTATTGAATGGTTTGTTCGATTGTCGCATGATGAGTTTTCTGATATGGGTGCACTACACTACTTTCTCGGTATAGAGGTAACTCGCTTGTCTTCGGATGTCTTCATCTTTGTCGTGCCAAATACATACGGATATTCTTGCTCGTGCTTCTATGTCGATGCTAAGAGTGTTCATATCCGATGGTTAGCTCTTCCACTCTCCAAAGATGATGGTGATCGCTTAGTCGATCCGATCGAATATCGAGCCTTTGTCGGGCATATTTAAAATGGAGTCTGGGATCTTTCATGCATAATCCTACTACGGCTTTCTTGGAATTATTTTTAACCATCCAAATATCTAACAGTAATCGCATCATGCCAATCAGGGCTTGATTGCCGATGATCGTCGCTCCACTTCGGGATATTGCGCTTATTTTGGCTCCTCCCGGTGTCATGGTGCTCCAAAAAGCGCAAGTGGTTTCTCGGTCTCATTTGAAGCGAGAATATAGAAGTCTTGCTGCAGCTACTAGTGAGATTGTTTGGCTACTTTCATTACTTCAAGAACTAGAGATCAAATCGATGATACTCCCAATATTTGGTGCGATAGTTCTAGTCTTTGTCCAATCTCGTCTTACATTCTAAGTTCAAACATGTGGAACTTGATTTATTTTTTGTTCACAACGAGTTGCGATGGATTTGTTTTAGTTGGTGAGGTTCCCTGCCAGATCAAGTAGCGGATATTTTGACTAAACCACTTTCAGCCGTCTGCTTTTCATCGGTTTCGACATTCTCTTGGTCTTACCAAGAGAGAAGATAGGTGAATGTTAGAGTAGTCGATCGCCATCGAGTTAGTAGCGTAACGCTTATTCATTAACAATTTGTTATGGCAATTGGTTATGGTTTACGATCTTGCTATAAATGTAACATCAAATCACCTTAGTCTCTAGAAACGGATACCTATTCACATCATCAGCCGACATCAAGAAGCGGTCAAGTCTCTCTTTAACCAAAACTGTGCCCTCCATGTTGTTAACCCAGGTAAACCACCCATTATCAGTTTTCAAATCCACCAAAGAGAACTCATCGACAATCTCACGAAGGTCCTCCATGAGAGCGTTTGGCTTCCTCCTACCCCCTTCCTTCTCCGCATGGTCGAGAATAGCATTGAAATCACCCCCGATGATCCACTTTTCCTTAACCGACTGTCCAACCCTTCTAAGCATATTCCAAGAGCAATGTCTTTTATTTGGATCGGCATTACCATAAAATCCCGTAAACCGAATGGGATCATCATTCTCCACATGGATTAAAGAGTCAATATGGTTGCTGAAATATATTTGAATATCGACCTTGTAACCTTCTCTCCACATCACGACCAAACCTCCACTTCTATCATTCGCATTGACTGCCAAGCAGCCCTCTATTCTACATTTCCTGCGAACATGAGAAAATCTATTAGTAACCATTTTACTCTTACAGAGGAATATTATATTCGGATCATTTGCAATGAGAAGTTGCTTTAAATCACGAATCGTCGCAGGGTTCCCAACCACACGACAGTTCCAGCATAGGATTTTCATGGTTCCTAACAGGGCTGATCGCCAGCCACCGCCTTAAAAGGTGAAACACTATTCGATAATCTCCTTCTAACAATTTTGGATGGGCTTTCTTCTATGCGATCTCCACTCAACCCTTTTATTCTCTTTTTCTTATGCTTGAACCGTCCCATACTATCTTGTATCACCTTGTGGCTCCTTCTTTCCTCAGGCGAGGTCGATATCGCGTCTTCTTCACATTCATTCTCTTTGCCTTTCTGACCAGGTTGCCCATTTTCATCCTTCGTATTTGTTTCACTTTTCTCCTGGTCGTTATTTAATCGGACTATTGTCTTAACTAGTTCAACCCCATTTCTCCTCATTCCTCTATCTTGGTTAGGACTCACGATAGGTGCTCTCATCCAGCTACCATACTGGAAATTTAAGTCACTCAAAAGAACACTCTCCTTATTATTTTGGCATTTTTAATAGTATGTCCTATCATCCCACATACATAACAAAAATCTGGAAGCCTCTCATACTTTATCAGCCCTATTGTTTCCTCCCCATCTTTGCTCACAAGCTTCACAATCCTTTTTAACGGTTTTGAGACATCAATTTTTACCTTTAGCCTTATAAATTCTGTCCACCCACCGTTTTATCCTTCCAATCTATCGCCACTAGCTCACCTATAGCTTTCCCCACATCCAAAGCCGTTTGACGACCCATGAGTTCAAGAGGGATATTGTAGACTCTTAACCAAAAGGGCGGCATCCAAAATTCGTAAGAGTTTATATCCTTTTTTCTTCTCAAAAGGCAACATTGAGAATAAGCATTTATCAAAGAGCCAAGGCATTAGGTTGAGAATTCTATTTCGATCTTCCAGGCAGCCAAACTTGACAATTATGACCCCTTCTTTCAAAGCAACAAAATCCACTTCCTCTTTTGTAAACCAAAACGATCTAAAAACCCTATACATCGCCTCCCTATTCGGTGATTCCGTCGCTATTATCTTGCCCACAGCCCATGACTCAAAACCTTGGACATTCTTATCACCATTTGTGCTCATAACTTGGACTAATTCTTCTTCCGAAAATTTCAATCTTTCCAGCAACTCATTTATCTCATCCGTTGTTGTTGTCATTTCGTTATCTGAACTTTCCTCCATAGATTAGTCGACAGGCCACACCCAGAACCATCCAAAAATAAACGTGAAGACCCCGAAAAACCCTTCAAACAGCGATACCTATAAACTCAAAAAAACAGATAGGAGAAAAAAAAGAAACAAGCCAAAAAAAAGAGAAATTTAAAATAAAATAAAAGAAACAGGTAATCCCAATATTAGAACTGAAAACGCAAAACAAAACCTTAACACCCAAAACCAAGGTTTCCAGACTGAAGACAGAAACTAGTACGAGAGCACTAAACCCACACCTTAAAGAGACTTAGACAAAATTGAAAGGAAAACGAAAATCCCTTCAAGAAACATAAAAACCAACGCCATCAAACGAAAAGATGAAGTAAAAACTAATAAACTGAAACAATTAAGGAAACGTACTTAAACTACGTGCATGCATGCAAATATGTAACAGAGATGATAGTAATAAATACTATCCCATTAACATGCATAAACTACAACGCTTATACATGGAAAAGTCAACAGATTGTAAATTTCTGACCCCCAAGGGTCCCACCACAACAACATTCAACAAAAACCCCGAAGACCAAGAATTCATACCATACCAAATTATCAGACTTCGTAAAGAAACAAACAAGAAAACAAAAAATATAAGAAAAAGGATAAAGAAACACCGTCAAAAGTCCATCGATATCCCTGCAAAAAACGTCTTTTCCCGAAATTACAGCACCAGAACCTAATGCATCAAATCAAAGTCACCGTACACCACCGAGAAACCTATAAAGACTGAAAAAGAAACCAACTAAACAGCTACGCACACCAAACCCTCCTCACTGCCATAATATTCAAACGAATAAAGGCAGACCCACGATAAGCCTTCTTGAAAGTTAGAATCTCTCGCCAAATCGAGTCAATGGGAATCTTTCGTTTGTATGACAGAATGGACCCGAAAATGCATAATTGCGCATGTTATTTCTTAACCATATGGTATGATTGTTATCAGCCCAAAAATCCTTTGTTTTCCCACACTACTCTTATATGTAGGTGTGTTTTAGAGCGAGGATAACTCTTTCAAAATGAGTTTTCGAACTATCGCTTCCTCACTTTAGGGAGAGCTGGAGCACCTAAAGCTACCTAAAGAGCTAGCCCAGGCGGTAGCATAGTTGTCCACAATTGTCTCATATGATGTAGGGCATAATTAAATAAAATATTCAAAAATATATTATTAAAATATTAATAAAATAATATTTATCTAATTAATTAATTTAAAATATCACTAAAATATTATCAACATAATCATTACATTTTAGAATTCTCTTTTTTGCTAATTAGCCATTTTACCATTTATGATCTTTCAAAATTCTATCGATGAATAATCATTTAATTTGATAAAATTATAATTTAGTCCCTTATAATTTCCCACTTACTCAATTTTGTCCTTGCATGTCAATTCCATGTCACAATAAATTAGGCTATTTTCACTTTTGGTCCTTCAACTTTCTTATTTTTACACTTCAATCCCTCAAATTTTTAATATTTCACTTGAGCCATAATTTTTTTCATATTTATGATTTAGTCATTGCTTTAAATTAATGTATCTCAACATACTTCTTAATTAAAATTTTCTTTGACAATACTCAACTTTCTCTTTTTGTCACTTTTATTTCCTTATTTCACTTTATCGAGGACAAATTCTTGATTTTTTGCTACTTTCATAATGTAACGATTTTTGGGGGTGTTACAAAAAGCCAGAATTTGGCATAACTCCCTAGTTTGGAAACTCATATACTGAATTTGAAAAAGTTTTTTGCTATAGATAACACAACAAAAATTCGAATTTATGAAAACATTTTAAACTTCCGCTGGGCAACAAATGCTTTTCATAAATGCTTTTTTCCAACAATATTTCCAAATTACTATATATAAAAATTTCTGTAAATATACATATTCATATTAAAAAGGGTGAGTATTTTGTACACTGATAGTGTACTTTTTTAATTCCAACGTCAATCAAGAGAGAAAGAAAGTTTGCTTTCTTTATAATTTGGTCCTTCCACCAAAAATCTACCATTTTCACTTAAAAATCAAAAGAATTTCCATAACCACCAAGAGAGAAAAATGATAAGGAGACTGTGGAAACTGGAAAGTAAGAATATCAATTTAGATTCAAGAAAATAGAAGTTGAAGGAGAGAGAAAATCAAGTTAAAGCATAGTTTTAAGAGAACAAGCTCAAACTTTTCAAATACTCAAAGATGTTGTAACACCCTCTAACCCTAAACCGTCGCCGGAACAGGGTTACAAGGCATTACCGAATATATTAGTCAATTTTCCTAATTACTTATAAATAAAAATTATGATTTGGTATAATTTAGTAATTTAACTCCTATATTGGGCTCTTGAAGCCAAAGCATATATCTAACGTAGAATGAAACTTGTTTAAACATTCTACAAAACTAGCGAAAATATTATTTATTTTTTTTATAAAAATTTCGACAGCATTTCTACTTAATTTCACATATAACCCCCTGCAATTAAAACCGTATTCATTCCAAATATAACCAATTCAACCAATCCCAAAATCCAACAATTCAACCAGTGCAATTTCATATTTAATCGTATTTAGATTCTACTTATAACATTAAAATACCAAATATCATTTTCTACAACAAAAGTCATGTAGTCGTTTTAAGTGACCAAAATATCACCTATGTACATGCCATTTTAACACAAAATATAATAGCTACTTTTGTAGTCTTCAAGATGTGATGAGATGAGAAATCTTCTAGTTGAACTTCTCTTCTAGACTCTTTGTACCTACGCGTTAAAATAAACGCGTTAAGCGATGAAGGCTTAGTAAGCACTACAAGAATAATTAATTAAACAATCATAATGTAATATTTTAGACTCATCAATTATAGCATATTTACTCACATATAAGTCTCTTCAACTATGCATTGCTTTAAATAAATTTAACTTATCTTCAGAAGGTATAAAACTTGCCTTAACACATCAAGAATTCACTTTTATTCTCAATTCACATATTAGCCCAAAGTAGACTTCCTACAACACACGGATATACGGAACAAATACGAGGTGCATTATGATGCACAAGTGAGAGAGCACCGACGTGCTAATATCGAGAGCACCAACGTGCTAATATCGAGAGCACCAATGTGCTAATATCGAGAGAGCGCTAAAGTTCCTTAATGGCATGCCACTAATATCCCAAGAGTTCTAAATTCGTCTACTTGGGCATTAAAGTTTAATCTTAAATATTTAAATAATTCACATAAATATTTCAAAAGGATAAATAACAATAATTTAAAATTCTTGTAGTACTTACAACAAAAGATTGAGGTGATATAGGTTCTTCTTCCTTCACTCCTTAATCTTCTCTTTTCTTTTCCTTCGATTCGGTTCTCTCCTTCCTTTTCTTTTCTTCAATTTCATATAAACACATAACATTTATATGTTAAAATAATCAAATAATTTCCTGTACTATTTAATAAAATAAACATGTATTTTATGATAATTTCATGCTTTCTTACTTTTGCTCACATTTCAATTCAATCCTTTACTCATAAACTTATTCAAAGCTGTCCTTTTGTGTCATAGTCACAAAATTATTTATTTCCAGAGCTACAGAACTCCAAATGAAGAACCGTAAATTTTTCCTGAAACTAGACTCACATATACTTATACCATAAAATTTCCAGAATTTTTATCCTAGCCAATTAGTACAGTTTATTCATCAAAGTCACCCCTGTTCTGTTGTCTGGCAGTTCTGACCCTTCTTCACTAAAAATTAATTATCTCTTCATACAGAATTCATATGATGTTTTCGTTTATTTCTATTGAAAGTAGACTCATTCAGGATTCTAAACATATAAATTTAAGGCCCTAATTATTTTTCTCCAATTTTTTATGATTTTCCAAAGTCAGAACAGGGGATTTCGAAACCACCCTGAACTAGTCTCACCAAAATATAAATATCTCAAACTACAGAATTTATTTGCTTTCCCTGTTTCTTTCATATGAAAATAGACTCAATAAGCTTTAATTTCATAACTCGCTCAACTTCTAATTCCACTTATACGATTTTTGGTGAATTTTCAAACTTACTCTACTGCTGCTGTCCCAAAACTGTTTTCTTATAGCTTGTTTTGCAATTAAGTCCTTTATCCAATTCTAACTTCAAATTCTTTCAATTAAACCACTAATTCATCATTTTATTCATCATATGCTATATTCAACAACTTTAAAACTTCAAAAACTTCAACTTAAATTCATCAAAACTTTGTTCTAAAACTTATAAAGCATCAAAATTAAGAGAAAAGGGCTAAATTAACTTACCAAATTAAACTCTAAGCTTTAAAAACTCTATTATCCCTTTTTCTTTCTTTCTCCCCTATTTCTTCTCTGTTTCGTCTTGGGTTTCTGTTTTCTTCTCTGTTCCTTCTATTTTATTCTTTACTTTTTATATATAATATTATATTATTAACATAATTATCTAATAATAATATATTTTATCACACAAAAATCTTAGGATTTTATACTTATGCCGCCTCAATCATTTAAAAATAGTATAATTTCCACTTTAGTCCTTTTTATTTTCTCTAATCTTCAATTAAACTTTCACACCTATTACAATCTAATCCTTTTCCCAAATACTTCTAATTAAGTTAAATTCACCTAAATAAAACCCAATTAGACGCTTTAACTAGCTTCAGAAATATTTTTAGTAAATATTTACGATTCAGTTTATAAAAACGGAGACCGAAAATATATTTTTCGATTACTCGACTATCGGGTCACTACAGATGTTGCCTTATAAATACCATACAAAAGTTTAATGGCATAACCATATGGAAAAACTGTGGGGCTTCACGCTATAATTGGTGTAATTTTTTCTTCATTTCCACGCAGCTAGTATATTTAACCTTCCTTCTTATCTGAAGGCTGATACTACCATAGCCGTAAGAAGACTTTCAAGCAAGCAGCGGCTGTTGCAGTGCAGTAAAGGTGATACTCCTTTCGAGGTGATAACGGTTGTTATTAAACAACCCATTAATAGCTACAATCACTGCTGCGCCAACTTGACTTTGACCTCTACTGCTTCAGAACATCCACTCTCCACCTGAGAGCTCTCTTATGTCCACCTTGATGCTAGCCTTCAAATAATAATGAAAGGTTAAAGATGCCGACTACTTGGAAATAGAGAAAAAAACTACGTTGATTACACCAGAAAGCCTTTCGTTTTTCCCTATGATTATAACATCAATCTTATGTATGATATGTATAAGAAATCACTTGCGAGTATCCAAAAAGCTTGAACTCATGACCGCATAACGACCGTCAACTGAGCCCCGATTATACTCAAACACGTGATTATATCAAGCGCTGTCAACCTAAAACTTGACTTCCACAAGATGAGTTTCTAAGGTAATGGCCCTATGTCGGCATGACATATGAAATGTATGTATTATGAGACGTGTTATTGCATCACCAACCCCTCAAATCTACATATAAACTTTCACAGTTTCACTCTTAAAACACTAAAAACTAAACCCTAATTCCTAATAAAAAAACCTAACCTTAACCCTAAACTTAAACCTTAAAAATTTAAAAAAGGTCGAGGAAAGAGTGTGAAAGCGCGCCCAACTGATATTTCACACTCTTTCTAAAATCGACCTATTTCTCTAAATTAAAAAAAAAAAGGCCTAATATGCCAATTAAAAAACAAAAACAACATATTATGCTAATTTAGCCTTATCTTTAAGCATCTAACATATATAAATTTTATTAAATACAAATACCACATTAAAATAAAACATAACTATTACATTAAAAAAATGTAAAATACAAATTACCAAAATATTTTAGGATTCTATTGGTAATTCACGAGTCGAATCGAACATAAAATGCTCTCCTTTTAATACTTTAAAGCTTTATGTCTAAAAAAGAAATCAGATCATAAGTTAAATGGATTCCATCTTCGATTGCAACAAAAACCATAAAGTGCTTAACACTTTGTCCTTACTTTATCCAATAAGAGCTTTTTAAGTACAACTTTCTGACAGAAATTCGAAATTCAAAGAAATTGATTTCTTTATTTGAATCAACAACCTCTCAATAAAAAATCAAAAGCAAATTCAGTTCTCAATTCAATCAATTAAAACATCAATTTTTTCAATATTTTTAAATTTATTTTAATAAATAAATATATATAATTAACTTAAATATACATTAAGAGTCTACTTCTTTTATTTTACAAGCATTCTTAAAAATTATCATATGTCTTAAAAATTATCATGTATTTCTTTTTCTTTTAATATTTATTTTTAATATTATAATCTATCTCAATAAGACATTTATCAATCTCTGATCCTACTTCTATACCAAGTATTTTTCACATTAATTTAATGGTATTAGTTTTTGTATTAAGAGTATAAAGTTAAATCTCATTAAGTACCTAATTTTGAAATAAAATAAAATATATAAAATTCCAATTTAATTTGGTTTTTTTTTGTCAATTCATGTATATCCTCTTAAATGATTAGACCAATTCCGTGGAAGGGGAAAGACAAAGGCAACAAGCATCTATAAATGCTTATAATAAATTTATTTAGCTGAAAATCAAGAGCCATGATACAGCATGAAGATCGTACTGCCATGCTACTCATGCATATGTATACATTATTACTACTACTACGTTGTTCCAACTTCCTTTTTCTTTAAGTACCCCATGTTTGAGACATATATGGCTCTTCCAAAGATCTTCCATAAATATGAAAGAACTTTATAGAAGCAAAAAAAAGAAAAAAGAAATAAATATACTCATATCAAATACATATTCGTATCTGACACTCATAAATAAAGCCCGAGTAACATTATTGGGCACCATTCTCACCAAAAATAGAATACAGAAATGAACAGTCCCAATGGAACATCAAAAGAGGTAGAGTTGGATACATTTACTTGCCAGGAAATGGAGACCGTATTTGTTCTCTTTGTCCAAATAGAAACTTATCCTTTGGAGATGATGTCTTCCGCAGCATCTCTGCATTACACATTTTGCTTGTTAGGCATCTCAAAGGGATTAACTGTCTTACTGCATATGAACTTTTAACTAAACATGGAACAAATAAAATGTCATTTTAGCCAAAAGAACAGCAGGCTTCCATTCTTTAACCATTTATGCACGTGCCTGTATCGTATCCCCACCATGCATGATGCAAAGAATTGAGAAGCTTAATTCAGTTTCAAGTTCCAATAACATATTTTTATATAAGCTTGGAAGAAATTGAGATAACGAGATGAAAATCACAACATGCCTCGCTTTCTCTCAAGCTCTTGGTCAAGCTCTTCCTTCCATCTCCTTTGTCTCTCAGAAAAGCTCATGCTGCAGTTCATTAGCAAGATAAGAGATTAGGAAATAATTTTTTTGTATGCAAGGATAAACTAAAGCAGACCACAAAGAAGCATTAACAAACCTCGGACTAATTATATCCTGCCCTTTCCATTCCTCAACAGACGGTAGCTGAATTTCTTGTAAAGTCCGGTCATGAACAACTGCAGTATTTGACAAATGATTCATACGACTCTTTGAGCTAACCATGTTGCCAGCATCAGCAACTGCTGAGAGTCTTCTGCTAGGCAGCCGCCTAGGTGACCTACTTTTAGGTGGTAAGCTCAAAATATTTTCACCATTTGCAGTTTCAACAGAAGTTGGAAGACTACCATTCGATGTGTTGTTGAACTGTTCATACAGAGGAGATTGCAGCTTCTTCAGTTCCAGAGCCTGGTGAAATGATAATACAGAATTAGCTTCTATCATACAAGTCTTCGTGGAAAAAAAATGATCCTGTCAATCATCCATAAAAGATCATTGAATTTGAAAAACAAACCACACCTTTTCATCCAGGAAGGCTCTAATTTTTGACTCTGTAACTTCTTCATCATCATCACCTGTTGGAGGTCCACAAAGAAAAGTGAAGCCATTCTCCTCCTTACCAGACATTCCAGGAGTGCTAGCAGCTTCCATTGTTTCATCCAAAGACAAGTTCACTCCACTTCGGCTTAGCTCAGAACTTTGATCTAATTTGGGTGGCCAGTCTTCAGTGGGTTCACACATGGGATTGAAACTCTGATGAAAATAAATAATTAAGCAATTTAATTTGAGCTGATTATAAACATCTGACGAGAATGGCGACTTCCAAGAACAGATGATTACTTTATTCAAGTCAGCAGATGATAGAGCAGAGGAGAACTTTACAGAAGCATTAAATTCTAGATCATCTTTGTCATCTATCTCACACATGCTATTGTCACAATTGCTTCCCCTCCAATAGGCTCCTGGTTCTGAGAATTTCCTAAGAAATGCTGTAGAGCAACTCACACTACCCATTTCACAAACGTCCTTTAAACCCGTGCAGGTTGACCTGATCTCCGAATTTATTCTGTGACATCAATATGGTTATTAGCATTAAGTTCAACCTATATATAGGAAAAATCAATAAATATAGTCCCTGAAATTTGGACACATACGAGCTTCTCAGGTTCACCCCAGATGCCATCTCCAGATTTTCAGGTTCCTGATAGATTGATCAAGAAAGGTCAAAAGAATAAAAGATAAAATAATAAAGCTAATGCAATCAGAGTTACCATAATTGATCTACGAAGCACCGCATGAGGTTCCTGATAGCCCCCAGTGACAAAGGGGTGCTGCATTTATTAAGATGAAGATGTTAAATTACAAGTGAACAGAATACTATATATGTGGTCATATCCATGGCTAAATGCATGTACTGTAACAGGTATGACTATCTATGAAATGTTCAGGCAAAAACTGGTCAGTGATTTCAAATTACCTGAAGCAAGTCTGATGCACTAGGTCGCAATCCTGGTTCCCTGGCACCAAAAATAATGGTTGATTAGAACAAAATTGAAATTTTTATAAAAAATAAGCTCTCGCAAATTATGTATGATTCAACTATTTTATTGGCTTTTTTAGAAAACAGAGAACTGATAAAGAAAACATGAAACTCTAACACAACAAGAAAAATAAATATCAAGAATGTACTTCTGTAGGCATTTTAACAAAAGGTCTTTAGCCTCAGGGGAGAGATGCTCAGGGATGGGTGGATGAGATTTAGTTGTCCCAATATGGAAGAGAGCAGCAACCTGAAAGAAACACCAGTTCAGTCTTTAAACTAAGGGGAAAAAATCAAGCGAATTCCAGCCTAAAATTGGATTATTCTTATAAATCATATTTATGGTGGTTTTCTAGCAGCTTCAGATACATACCTCCTGATACTGTTGGCTCCAAGGGGGCTTTCCAGTAGCCATCTCAATCACAGTACAGCCAACACTCCATATATCGGCAGAGCTAGGAAATAGAAGACCAAAATAGATAAGCTCCTAATATCAGATAGCAAGGATTACAAGCATGAAATTTTAGTTCAGGGCAAGCAAGTGTATATGCTGCACAACTATAAATCTTTTCAGGGCAAGCAAGTGTATATGCTGCACAACTATAAATCTTAGGTTCAGAGATTCTTGTAATGATTTATATTGTAAGCTGCTTCTACAGTTCATACATTTTTGTTTTGAAAATGAAATAATTTTGCAATACATGAAAAGGATTCCAGCAGCTGATCTGAAAACCTCAAAGGAAACTTTCTAGGAGAAACACAAAGGAACCATGATTATATATGTCTCCAGTCTCGAAACAAGTTTGAAAAAGTTTTATCATGAGCATGAAGTTTAATGATTTGCTTACAAGCTATGCCCAGTTTGGAGAATAACTTCAGGAGCCATCCAATATGGAGTTCCCTTCATTGATTTGGCTCCATTTATTGTAGCCTGAAAAAACAGAAAGCCGTCACTCTAAATGAATAATTTTTAGTGCATAGACGGAAAAGAAAGAAAATTAGTTTTTTTACCAACTCGACAACTTTTTTGGATGCACCAAAGTCTGCAAGTTTGATACAGCCCTTGTTATCCACAAGAATGTTTGCTCCCTGCATAAAAAGCACAACATCAAAATCAAACGGATGCGAGCGAAAATGCAACAGTTTTTCTAAGAGAAAAAATGAAGTACCTTGATGTCTCTATGCACGATTCTATTTTTGTGAAGATATTCCAGTCCCAACAACAGTTGTTTAGTGTACATTCTTATAACCTGTTTTTACGCAATTTAGTGAGTAAAACAAAATTATCACGGTCTTGCGGAAAAGGGGAAACACTAAACATTCTAAAACTTAATCACAAAACAATAGCTTACAGATTCGGGGAAAGATCCAAACTTCCCCAAAAGTGAGGAAATGGATCCACCCGGTACAAACTCCAATAGAATATTCAACGAATCGTCCTCTCTTGCGGTGCCCAAATATCTCTAACAAACACAAAATAGTGAGTTATAGTTTATAAATTACCCACATCAAAATTTAAATAGAATTACAGAAATCACACTTACAACTATGTTTGGATGTGATAGATTCTGTAGTAGCTTCACTTCTTCTTCGAGCTCTCTAATATGAGCCTACCCATAATCAATTCAATTAAAGAAACGAAAATTATCTTATTAAGTGTATAGTGTTAAACACACTTTTAGATGATCTTGTAAAAGATTTCCTTTTATACCTGTGTTTTCTCCTTTGAAGCATTTGCCGCTATCAAAACCTTCATCAACAAAAATATAATGAAAATTATATATTAAAAAAAAAAAGAAGAAGAAGAAAAGCAAAAACATCACTCTCTCAAGTGACAGCAACTCACCTGTTTAACAGCTAGTAACTCGCCGGAGTCAAGATTCATCCCCATGTAAACCCGACCAAAGGCGCCACAACCAATCAACTCGCCCTTCCGCCACCGTATCGTAGGAGCGTCCCTTTTTTTAACAGAAGGAAGAGCGGGTGGAGCAGGTGGCTTAGCGAACAAGCCGATTCGCGATCTGCGAATGCTGGCGCCGATCTTCTCAACAAAGCCTCCAAGTCCTCCACCGGCATCGTCGCCGGAGGTTGAAGACCTAAAGACAAAGGACCGGCGAACCGATCCAACAAGCTCCTGCATTTAGAGTGCAAAAATATTCTTTCTTCAGATCCGTTTGCTTAAAGATTTGGAGGTGTTAGGGTTTGAGATGGAGAAGGGACAGTGAAGAAAATTTGAAAGGAGAGGGAAAACTTTTTTGCTTTCTTTTTTTTGAGAAAATAAAGAAATGGGGAAAAAATGATGGGTGTCGTCGTCTCGGGTTCAACTCTTTCAAAGATTAAATTTTCAAATCTTTAGGCTTAATGGCTTTTTTATATATTTATTTATTTTTAAAAATGTTAGTGACCGTTACATTCGGTGGTGGTTGAGGAAAGTCGGAGAGTGCGACTTTTATTTTGATTAATTTCATTTCCCTTCCATTTTGGATCTGTTTATTATTATTATTATTAATTATTAAATACTTAGTTTTCTTCGTTTGAATATATGTGTTAATCAAATTATATTATGTGATTTATTCAAAATTTTTAATTAATTTAAAATTTCACTAATAATTTAAGTATGAAATTAATATATAATAAGATAAGAATTGATTTTAAATCAAATTCTTTTACAAAAATATTTATATAAAAATTTTAAATCAATTAATAGAAAGATCAAAATGTTAATAGTTTAGGATTATTAAATTGTACGTATGAGTTGAAATTCGTTTAAATAAACTTACATCTGCATATAGCGCTGTTTTACAAGTATGTAAAAATCATTACACTCATATTGTATAATAATATGTATTATAAATGTATTTCAAACAATATATAAACATTTCTTGTTAGTTGTTTTAGATTTCAATTATAATTTTCTGTATTTTCTATAGTAAAATTAGATTAAAATTAAAATGGAAATTAATTTACCAAAATGTTAAATATTTTTAAATTTATGAAAATGTGAATATTAATCTATTGTTTTTTTAAATTAATGAAAACACTAATACCATAATTATGCATACCTTGATATTAAAGTCAAAATTAATAATTAAAAAATTGTATATTTATATATTTTAAGAAATGTGAATTATAGATATCCTTTTTCCAAATTTAGTTGATGCAGTGAGGACTGATTCGGTAACTTTAAAATAACAATTCTAGTTAAGTGGGAGATTGAGCCAATGTGAGGAATAATAAATGGGGTAAATATCTCATATATACCAAAAAATTAAATTATTTATGGAAATAGGCCAGTTTAAAAAATATTTACGAAAAGGGCGTTTTTCCCCAAAACGCGTCACGTCGGTACGCTTTTGGGAAATAAAGGCAGCCTTGAGGGCGATTTTTTGTGCCACCTCAGCAAAGCGCGCTTATGTGGGCGCGCTTTGCTGAGGTGGCACAAAGCGCGTCCTCAGGGGCGCGCTTTAGCCATGCAACGGTCAAATCCCAACGGCCAATTTTTTTTTGACCGTTGGGGGCATAACGGTAAAAAAAAACTATAAAACCCCCCAACCCTTTATTTTTTTCACACTTCAATCATTTCTCAATATTCTCTCAATTTTCTCTCAAAGTCCTTGAAATTTACGCTCAAATTTCAAAATAGTCCTTTACTATTTACGAAAAAGCCCTTTATAATTTTTTAATATATTTTTTTGGAAAATTTTAAAATTTTTTATCGGATTACAATGGCCGGGAATTACTTCGCCTAGACAACAAGCACATCTCCGTCGAGCAAGTGCAAATGGTAAGTTTTAATTTTATTTTTTCAATATTATTTACTTTTTTTTCAATTATGCAATTTTAATTAATTTTTAATTTTATAATTTTTTAAACAGTCTGTAGATCGGGTGTTGGAATGTTATATTCGCAACATGCATGGTCCCCCATCACCGTTGATCGAGAATTACCTGCGGGAAGCGGGTTTTTGGCACGTGGCCACGATAGGCCGGGGGTTCAAGTTGGAGCCGCCTTTGATCAGCGCGTTGATAAAGAGGTGGAGACCCGAGACGCACACTTTCCATCTGCCATGCGGAGAGTGTACCATCACTCTAGAAGATGTGCAGTTGCAGTTGGGATTACCGGTGGATGGGTCAGTAGTCACCGGGTCTGCAACATCTACCGATTGGATGGTCGTATGCTACGAGCTTCTGGGTGCCATTCCGGATAGAATTCAAGGAGCTCGGATCGATATGGCTTGGTTACGAGACACATTCCCAGAGCCGAACGAGGGTTCGACCGAAGTAGAAAGAATAAGGTATGCTCGGGCATACATTCTTCAGATAATTGGAGGCTATCTGATGCCGGACCTCTCTAGAAACCTCGTCCACCTGAGATGGCTCCTGAAATTTGTTGATTTCAGAGCAGCCGGAGAATTGAGTTGGGGGTCTGCCGTGCTATCGAGGTTGTATCGGGAGATGTCCGGGGCGACGCGGCCGAGTAAAGCAAAAATTGGAGGTTGCCTATCACTACTGCAGTCATGGGCATGGTTTCGATTTCCATTTTTACGTCCTCGACTCGACCAGCCATATTTATTCCCACTGATAACGAGGTAAATTTAATATTATATTTTACAATTATTTTGTAGATTTATAATATAATTGCATGCTAAAAGTTTATTTAATTAGATGGAACCATTCGACGAGTCATGTTGGAATACCTAACTCGCTTGAGGATATACGGCTCCTATTGGACCAACGGTCGGAATCACAAGTAAGTTTCGAATTTCGTTATTATAATTTAGTATTTCGTATGTAGTGTCTAGTATTATGTATATAACTAATATTTTGGTAATGTTAATATAGTTTGAATGGACACCGTACGAGGATTCGAAAATTTGGGCAGTAATTCCGGAGGAGTTCTTCCAAAATCTGAATAGTTTGCACTTTAAGGTCTCATTCATCACCTACACGATCATGGAGATGCACCAGTCAGATCGGGTTCTGTGGCAATTTGGATTCCGGCAACCGATTTTCGTGCCACCTGAGGTGCTCGATGATGAGCACAAAGTGGACTTACGGCAGCTGCACACGGATTGGCCAAGATTTTGGTCAGGTCATATCGAGACGTGGGAGAACCGGTATGACTTTTTACCTATCCGGGAACCGACCATCGTTCCTGAGTTAGCGTGCGTGCCGGAGTACATGCCATGGTTTAGGATCCATGGCAAGCCGTATCTGTTGTCGGAAGAAGAGAGGCGACGACAACTTCGCGAGCGAAGGGAACGTCGGACCCCTTTAAATTGAAGGAGAAGGGGTGATGAGACAGGGCCATCAACAGCAAACCGATCCACGGCCCAACAACGGCGCCTACATAGTCACCGGGCCCATCGGTTAATCGACAACACCGACATCACAAGATCTACCGCTTATGCCAAAGGTACCCTACCCTTATATGTATCCTCCTAAACCATATATGTTTCCTTTTCCCATCCCACCTCAAAGTTGGAATGCATGGCGGGTTCGAGTCCGTTCCCGACTACTCCCACCGCCACCGATCGTGAGGCCGACGTCCCGTGGGATCAAATGAGGCACCGTCGGGGAGCACTTCTTTCTACCAGGCTCCTTCGCAGACGGATGCGATCACCCCGCCGTGATTTATGCAAACACCTCCGGTCATTATTTTATCAAGGTGGGTCATCATCGCAACACCTGTAACTGCACTCCACCACCGAGGAACCCGATTCCCGCCTGAGTTTCCACGACCACGGGAAGCTAGAAGAAGGAGAAATCCGGTCATGAATCACGATCACCACATGCACTAGGTTCCCACCAAGATCGACCCTAAACCCTAAACCCCAATTTTATTTTGTTATTGTAATTTAATTTTTATTTCTTATTGTAATTTAGTTTTAATCTCTTTGATAAAATAGAAATGGTTTAATTTTTTTGTAATTAAGTTTTAATATATTTATGTAACACCCTCTAACCCTAAACCGTCAGCAGGACAGGTTACAAGGCATTACCGAACACATCGATAACTTACTAATTATTCACAAATAAAATAACATTCATAGTATAATTATTTAATAAATCCCAATGAAGGACATTTAAAACCTAAACCATGTATTAAAAATGGACGGGACTTGTTTGAATACTCCAATTTTATCTCAGAATTTTATTTAAATTTCGACAAGATTTCGCTTATTTTTACATATAACCCCCGCAATTAAAACCGTATTCATTCCAAATATAACCAATTCAACCAATTCCAAAATCCAACAATTCAACCAATGCAATTTCATATTTAATCATATTTAAATTATACTTATAACATCAAATACCAAATATCATTCTTTACAACAAAAGTCATGTAGTAATTTAAAGTGTCCAAAACAACACCTATGTACATGCCACTTTTATCAAAGGAGAATACATCACCGAAGTTTTGTTCGAGTCGGGATCGTCTTGGATGTTTGAATCGTAACTTTGAACACCTATTAACTCGCAACGGAAACAACCGTATGCACGAGTATACATAAACTCAAAGGTATTACCATAATTCAAATTATAAACATAATAATCATATCATTAAATCATATCACTTTAATTTTACTAAACCAATTCAAACATAAGTTTGTCATTCTCAATATATTCATACAATTCAATTTTAGCAATTCAACAATTGAAATAATACACAATCATGTTGAGCCACTATCCATTTCTTGAACCAATGGTTCATACTTTCCATTCTCATACTCATATTCCAATCACATTTTTCAGTTCATGTTCTATTTTCGCATTACTTCCAATGGCTCAACCATTTCATTTTATTCAATTTAACCTTTTCCTTATTTACCCCTATTAATGAGACTCGGACTTTAACGGATACACGATTCCAACCCAAACACACCAAGACGGCACATTGTGCCTAAAACAGTACATAGTACCGATCGATATCGACACATAAGTGCTCAAACGACACACGAGGTGCCCGATACGACACACGAGGTGCACGGAATACGACACATAAAGTGCACGATATACGACACATAAAGTGCACGATCGGCAAAGCCGATAAATCCTGCACCCTTCCAAATCCTATGGCATGCCAATTATATCCGACTCAGCCCGACTAGTTAATAGGGTATTTTAGTTCTCAATTTCATTTTCATTTTCATAACAAATTCAATTTCAATATCAAATACACTTTTCCATTTCAATCCACATACAATTCAATTTCAATACATATCCATCATTCAACTCAATTTCCATTCAATTCAATAAAACACTTACCTTATGATTTACTTACCATATACATAAATTAATTTAACATTTAATGAATAAATAAAAATTTGAATTATAGTAATACAAACCCGAAATACACGCTTACTCCTCGGTGATCTTTTCTTTTCCCTTAGATGCCGATGCCTCTTTTTCCTTGTTAGCTACAAAATAATAATTTACATTATTAATTACAGCATTAAATTACAATAAATAATGAATTTTATTCAATTTCTACTCTTCCTCTTCATTCTACATTCTTTATACACGATTCTATTATTTACTTATAAGTTCTTTCAAAACTGTCTACCTGAATCATTGTCACTAAATTATCTATATCTTGAGTTACAGATTTCCAAATTAAGATCCGTAAATTTTCTATGAAACTAGACTCACATATCTTCTTGCCATAAAATTTTCAGAATTTTTGATTTATCCAATAAGTACAGTTTATTCTTTAAAATCACCCCTATTCTGTTGTCAGACAGTTCCGACCACTCTTTACTAAAATTTAATTATCTTTTTATATAGAATTTAAATGATGTCATAGTTTATTTCTTATAAAAATAGACTCATTAAGGAATCTAACCATGTAAATTATGTCCCCAAATTATTTTTGTACAATTTTTAATAATTTTTCCAAGTCAGAACAGGGGATCTCGAAATCACTCTGAACCAGTCTTACTAAAATCTAAATATCTCAAAATACAGAATTTCTTTGCTTTCTCTGTTTCTTTCATATGAAAATAGACTCAATAAGCTTTGATTTCATTTCTCACTCAACCTCTAATTACATTTCTACCATTTTGGTGATTTTTCAAAGTTATTCTTCTGCTGTTATCCCAAAACTGTTTTCTTATAACTCATTTTACACTTTTTTCTTAACTTAATCCTAATTAAGTTTACTCTATTTTCTTAACTTAATTCAACTTTGTTTCTTCTTAAATTTAATTTTTAATATTCATATTAAAACTTTAATTTCTAGTTTCTTCCAAATTAATTTCTATAATACAAAACTTATAACTTTATAATTTAATCCTTTTACTAATTCTAACTTAAATTTCATTCAATTTAATCCCTAATTCATCTTTTTCTTCAACATCAACTATACTTGAAAACCCATAAACTCTCAAAATTTCAGCTTATTTTCATCAAAATCTTACTTTAAAGCTTCTAAAACATCAAAATTAAGAAAATAGGACTTGATTGACTTACCAATTTAAACTTTAAGCTTCAAATCCCTAGTTTTTCCTTTTCTTTCCTTCCTTTCCCCTTTTCGTATGTTCTCTGTTCTTTTCTTCTGTTTCTTTGTTTTTTCCTTTTCTATTTACTTTATGTTATAATAATATAATATATAATTATTATATTAAATCAATTTAATATAATTTATTACTAATATATATATTTTATAATAAAATCTAAGTAAAAATCTTAGATTTTTATCTCATTTGCCGCCTCAGCTTATGCTAAATGGCATATTTGCCATTTTGATCCTTTTACTTTCTTTTAATCTATAATTAGACTTTTACTTCTTATTCAATTTGATTTTTCCTAATACTTTAAATTTAAATTCTCTATATAAATTTCTAATTAAACACACTATTAGACTCATAATTAATTTATTTACTTTAATAATTTAATTTTAATATCTTTGATAAAATATAAAATAGAAATGGTTTAATTTTTTTTAATTAAGTAATATTAGACTTTTAATATATCCTAATAAAATTTGAGTTTAATAACTTTTTTTTAATTTAATTTTAATCTCTTTGATAAAATAGAAATGGTTTAATTTTTTTGTAATTGGGTTTTTAATATATTTAATAAAATTTGAGTTTAATTTTATTTTTTTGTAATTTAATTTTAATATCTTTGATAAAATAGAAATGATTTAAATTTTTTTGTAATTTAGTTTTAATATATTTAATAAAATTTGAGTTTAATTTTATTTTTTTGTAATTTAATTTTAATCTCTTTGATAAAATAGAAATGGTTTAATTTTTTTTGTAATTAAGTTTTAATATATTTAATAAAATTTGAGTTTAATTTTATTTTTTTGTAATTTAATTTTAATCTCTTTGATAAAATAGAAATGGTTTAATTTTTTTTGTAATTTAGTTTTAATATATTTAATAAAATTTGAGTTTAATTTTATTTTTTGTAATTTAATTTTAATCTCTTTGATAAATTAGAAATGGTTTAATTTTTTTTATAATTAAGTAATTAAGTTTTAATATATTTAATAAAATTTGAGTTTAATTTTTTAATTTAATTTTAATATCTTTGATAAAATAGAAATGGTTTAATTTTTTTGTAATTTAGTTTTAATATATTTAATAAAATTTGAGTTTTATTTTATTTTTTTTTGTAATTTAATTTTAATCTCTTTGATAAAATAGAAATGGTTTAATTTTTTTGTAATTAAGTTTTAATATATTTAATAAAATTTGAGTTTAATTTTATTTTTTGTAATTTAATTTTAATCTCTTTGATAAAATAGAAATGATTTAATTTTTTTGTAATTAAGTTTTAATATATTTAATAAAATTTGAGTTTATTTTTTTTGTAATTTAATTTTAATATCTTTGATAAAATAGAAATGGTTTAATTTTTTTATAATTTAGTTTTAATATATTTAATAAAGTTTGAGTTTAATTTTATTTTTTTGTAATTTAATTTTTTAATTTAATTTTAATATCTTTGATAAAATAGAAATGATTTAATTTTTTTCGTAATTTTGTAATTTAATTTTAATAACTTGAATAAAATAAAAGTTCTTATATAAAAATTCACCGTTTTCCTCCAAAAAAATAGAAATTACATAGTCACCAGGAGACAAAAAAACTAAGAACACGGTCAACTATTCCTATTTGGATACGAGCGAGATGTATGGCCCGGGTTTCTATACCATCCGCACAGCCGACTTTGGTTGCTCGTTTCTGATATCCATATTGTTGCGTATTCTACTCGATCAAGGTCGACCTTTTGGTTTGCGCCTCAATTGTCTATCCCAAGCTTGACTTATACAAAGGTGCAAGCGATACCGACGGCCACTTACGTTCATCTGGGACTGGTGGGAATACGTGTCTCCACACGTTGTACATGTTTTCTAATTTATACACTTCGTCGACATAGCTCATGGGATCAAGACGAAGATTCTGACAAGCCGCAAGTACATGAGCGCATGGGTAACGAAGTGCATCAAATATCCCACAGTCGCAGGTCCTATTTGTCAAGTGTACACGATAATGCCCGCCAATAATACCTTGGTTCGGTCTGTCAAACTCCGTGACACGAAACCATAGACTGTCGCGATCGTGACACACTGTGTGCATGGTGTTGGCCCATGCCTTCCCACTGTTTATTTCTTGCAAGACCTTCGGGCTCCATACATGGCCTCATTGCATCGCCTCTATAACTCAACGCTCTCTTGAAAATAGTGCCGCTAAATGAAAATATGTCTCGCTGACAACCGATGTAATCGGAAGATGACGGGTTCCTTTTAGAACAGAATTTATGCATTTGGCCAGGTTTGTGTTCATATGACCATATCGTAGGCCGTCATCGTATGCTTGTGTCCACTGTTCGAAAGGAATATTGCACAGGTAGTTTGCGCCTTCGGCGTTATCTGAGCACAAACTAGCCAACATCTCGTGAAAACGGTCTTTATTGATCTCGTATCCTACCAATATACGTTGATAGCGAATATTACATATCACTCTTCAATTGAGAATAAATTGAATATTACAAACGAAATTATATTAATAGATATTTCACACCCATATCGGCCACTTGCCGTCGCTGTCTTTTAGATCGATGTTGCCCATAGTAGTTGGATGAAACATGCCTTAGGTAATATCGATGGTGTGTGCGATGCCACATGCTTCCCTGGCGTTCTATTGCCGCAAGTATTCCAGGGCCCCGATCCGATATAACGCATACGTCAGGTTGGGGGCAGACATGCCTCCTTAACCTAGATAGAAAGAAGTCCCAGTCATCAGCTGACTCCTCCGGTGTTATTGCGAACGTAATCGGAAGGATTCTCCCACAGCCGTCTTGTGCCACAGCTAGTAATAGCCGATGCGTATATCTACCATACATAAAGGTACCGTCAATTTGTACCAATGGCTTGCAGTATATAAAGGCATCTCGGCATTGCTTAAATGTCCAGAACAGACGCTTGAACACTGCGCATCCACGGAGCAAGCGATCGTTGTAGTACGCCGGTTTCGTTTCAAGGTATGTTGTCTTTGCGATATATCTCTCAAAGACTGACACCACTGCCACACTTCATTATATGAAGCGTCCCACCGACCGTGTAACTTTTCTAACGCCTTCTGCTTGGCTATCCAAGCCTTTCTGTAAGAGGGCGTGTACCCCAATTGGCTACGAATATTGCCAATTAAGGTCGGCACCGTAGTCTTGAGATCGGCCTTCACCGTCAGGATTATTAAGTCAGCCAACATGTCTGAATCCATCCTCGGATGATCTTGTGTTACACCTGTCAACGAAGTACGTTAAATAATGAAACATTACATAATATTAGTGTTATTCGAAATCATTGAACACATAGTGGTACTGTACCGGCAAGACATGTATGTGGACCTTTGTACTTTTTTATCTCCCACAACCCTGTCCTTTTCCTCAACGACGCCATGATTTTCCATGGACATGTGCCGTCTTGCACTGCACACTTCGCCTCGTACTTATCGAGCTTGGATTTAACCACATTGTAGTTAACCCCGTTCCTAATGCTGTTTTGTTTCAATGCAGCAAGAAAAGTATTCTTGTTGGAAAACTGCTTACCAAGTTCTAATTGGTCCGAATCCAACGAAAAATTTGTACGGTCACGCGTTCGGTGTGATAGTTCAAGAAACTCCAATGCATCATCTTGAGATAGATCGAAATTATGCATGTGGGCTAGAGGCGAGTACGCCCTCAATAGTGGATCTTCTTCTTCTTCGTCTGAACCGCCCTCAACGTCTTCAAGTTCAATTAGAACGGGCTCCGGTTCAGAAAATAATCCAACTTCTGCACCATCGGGCCTTGGCTCCCGAGGTGGATCCACATCAGATTCATCGTCTGACCCTCCATAACCTGTAACAAACGAGGGCCCCTCATCGTTGGATGTTGTCGGGAGTACATCATCCCTCCTTAAACATCTTTCGTAAAGATCCCAATCATATGTGGATTACCAGCCACTAGAAGTTGATGACATCCCCCAATACGTATTTCTATCATCGGACGTCGAAGGACGGATATGCATGTCCCATCCACCAACCGAGCGTCGTGCAGGGGTTATGTTTTTCATACTACCACCGCACACGGGCATTCTGTGTTTTGCCTCCCACTTACAGAGTGTCGATTTGGGGTCGTGTATTCCCCTCGAACGGCAGTAGATGTTGAGATCACAGAAAGATCACTTGGAGATGAAAATTCTACATATACCTCGATATAGGGTGATCCACTGGCAAGATGAGTCTCCACCATTGCCTCAAAGCTCCGAGAACCTTTGATGTCGAATGAGTCATATCTCACCGGATCAACCAAAGCGCAAAATCTATACTTAATAGACTAAACTTTCATTGGCGTTGTTCCAAATATTTTACGCCTAATTCATTTGCGAAGTTCTACCAAATCGACGTTCCGATTAAAACTCAGTCGCGCTGTGTTCTCCTATAAGAAAACAACACCATTTTCGGTATCACAAACTTCACCATCGTAGTAAATAACAACATTAATACGTTCACTCATTTTCAGTTTTTTTTCTTTTGCCTCAATTTCCCTTATGCAACCTGAGAATGAAATTTGGCTGATTTATAGCCTAATTTTGTCGGAGACTACTGTAGCAAAAGAGCGTCCACGTGAGAGCTCTTTTCAGTACTCTACCGACAAGGCACCTCGCTAAAGCGTTTTTAGCTCTTGTTTGTTGAAATGTCTCCTCAAATTAATTTTTTCGAGAGACTCATCAGAGCAAAAGCGTTCACGTGGGAGCTCTTTTCAAGATTCTCACCGACAAAGCACCTCTTTGAAGCGTTTTTGGCCACTGTTTGTTCAGAAACGTCTCCTCAAATTAATTTTGCGGAGACTACTGTAGCAAAAGAGCGTCCACGTGGGAGCTCTTTTCAAGACTCTCACGACATGCACCTCGCTGAAGCGTTTTTGCCTTTGTTTGTTCGAAACGTCTTCTCAAAATTATTTTACGGAGACTATCTATCACAAAATTCAATTAATTTTTATGCTAATATATTTTGCCCAAAACCCTATATATATTTTTTCCTAGCCCAAAATTCAATTAATTTTTCATCTTTGTAATTGGACGGAAGGGAGGGCAAAACGCGCGTCTACGTCCAAGACGTTTTTCTCGGTTATTCAAGAAGAAAGCGCGTCCCCAAGGCGCTTTTTAGTTTCCCCAAACGCACCGACGTGGGCGCGTTTTGGGGGGAAACGACCCTTTTCCGTAAATATTCTTCAAACTGGCCCATTTTCGTAAATAATTTAATTTTTTGGTATATATGGGATATTTACCCTAATAAATGAGGTGGCAGAAAAATTGTGGCGTGAGTGAAACTCAATTCTTATGGTGATACCTTCCCCAGAGTGCACCAATAATTATAAAAATGAGAAGATTATGTATTTCACTCTATTCGAATCAACATTTTTTATATCGATAATAATATTGATACCAATTAAATTAAAATTCAATCAGTAAAAAATTATAAAAATTGATTCAACTAATTTTGTATTATGATTTAATTGATTTGCACCGACTCTTTGAACTCGTACACTACTTAATTTTCGATTTAATTGATGGAGATCATTCAAGAAGCGAATTGTGTAATCAAGTCAAAGACGAAATTGAAACTTTTCACCAGTAGAAGTAATCAAGAATGTTCTTTTAGGTCACCTTTACAAGTGTTACTAATAGTACCCTTTGCTTTATAGTCAAGTTTTAATTTGAATAGATTGATAGTTAAAACTTTTATTATACACTTGTCTAGTATGAATTTAAACTGTTTTACCCTATTCTTACCTTTAATTTTATATCCAAAAATATCAAAATAGTTAAACTTTTAAATAAAACTAAGATTTAAGAGCGATAAAAAAATGAAATGTCACGAATTACCTTATTACTCAATTATTTGTTAGAAAAATTATTTGCCATAATGATCTAATCTTTAACTTAAAACTAAATTTTCTGATAAAGAAAACCAAAATTCTATTAGTTTGTTCGATACAAAATTGAAGGGAATTATATTAGCAAAAATCACCTATATTAGTTGATAAGTTCCTAATGCTAGTTGATATGTTTCATAAGTTATGCATTTATATTTAGGGTGAGCAAAATTTGATCAGATTCAAAAAATTTCATAAAAAAATTAAATTTTGAATTAAATAGTTCAAGTTATTCAAGTTAATTGGATCAACTCGAATAAAAAAATCAAATTTTTCGATTTAACTCAAATATGAATTACACAATTTGATTATCCGAAAATCTGAATAAGAAAAGGCAAGACTACATCATTATATTATTTATGTAGTTACATAATTTTGTACTTCGTCTACTAGTTAAATAATCAGTCCATGTAAATGTAATATTGAGTATAAATAATAGGATTCATTAACTCGACTCGAAATTTTTTTACTCGATTGGAAAAAAATTCAAATTGAGTTCAGTTACTAAAATAGAATTCGTCAACTTAACTAGCTCAAAATTTTTTAACTCGACTCAATTGAATGCTCACCCCTAATTCTATCTATTTTCCATTTTCTTATATTATATTTTTTAATTGGGAGGGATTTTCTTACATATCTATAAAATTGAAGTGATTTTATATTTTTATAATATTAATATTTTAGTAACTCAATTGTCAAACTATCAAGATATTTGTAAGTATTATGTAGGTTAATTTTGAATCAATCATATATCTCTACCTTATTGATCTAACGAGTGGGAATTATAATGAAAACTTTTAAAATAAGAACCACCCAAACCAAAATGATCTTAGCCATTCGATCAAAATAAATTATTCTAAGCCTTAAATTTTGTATTTATCTTATCTTATTAAAATAGAATCAGCAACACCCAATCTTTTCTTTCTTTTCTTTTTTTTTTCATTGTAATTGAAGTATTAGAGTGAAATTCTTTTGGATAATTTTTACTTAAAATATTTTTACAAAGAATTGGAATGGAAAGTAAGAGATTAGAGTTATTACGATTAATCGATTTAGATATTAGGTATTTGTTTTTCTTGATTGAAACAATTTGTCAACCATTTTATTCTAAAAAAATGAGATTTTTTTTTGATTGATTTCAAGTACTCACTTTTTGGGTTTTTTGCCAGAATATTATAAAAAAAATAAAATATCAAAATAGGTTGTTGAAACAATTATATACCAAAATGGTACATTTAGATGGGTAGAGGGTGGTGCATAGGCGGCACCACCCTAATTTTCTGACACTACATAGTTAAAATAATAACAATAATAATGGTGGAGAAAGGGTTTTAGGTAGGCGGCACCCAAGGAAAAACTAACACACGACGGGACAGCACAACCCTGATGGAGGACACGCCAAAGGCGGCACTGGGGTGGCAGGTGCAGACAGGACAGCTCAAAGCAGGGTTTTTGTTGTTATTGTGTGTTTGGGGACCTTATAATGGTCATCAAGATCATTTTTGGCCAGTAAGTGAAGGAGAGGAAAGAGAAGGAGAAGAGAAGAAGAAGAAGAATGAGAAGGAGAGGGCAGGAAGGAAAGGGAAAACGAAAGAAAATGAGAGAGTTAGGGGGAAATATACTGGATGTATCGCCTATCAGAAAGGCGCAATTAGTGTCGCCTACCTAAAACCCTCCTCTACCATTATTATTATTATTATTATTATTATTATTATTATTATTTTTAACTGTGTAGTGTCAGAAAATGAGGGTGGTGCATAGGTGGCACCACCCTCCACCCATCTAAATGTACAATTTTGGTACATAATTATTTCAACAATCCATTTTGATATTTTATTTTTTTATGATAATATTCCGGTAAAAAACCCTCACTTTTTACTCAACTAATGAAAAAATCCTAAACTTTTTTAGAATGAAATGATCAACCAATTTTTTCAATAAAAAACAAATATCTAATACACAACTTGATTAATCTCAATACCCTAACCTCTTACTTTTCATTTTATTTAATTTTTTCAAAAAATTAAATTTGAAAGTAAAGATTATCTAATTTTTTTACCTTGATAATTTAATTACATGGTAAAAGAAAAAAAAGAGAGAGTGAAAATTTGGGGCAATTTACCAAAAAAAGCCCTAAAAATTCAAAAATTACGGAAATGGGCCAGTTTGTAGAAAATTTACGGGAAAGGACCATTTCCCCCAAAAACGCGTCCACGTCGGTAGCGTTTTTGGGGATAAGGACTAAAGCGTGCCCACAGAGAGCGTTTTTGTCCACCTCAAAGAAAAAGCGCCGCCACGTGGACGCGCTTTTGAGAGTGGACAAAACGCGTCCCTGTGGGCGCGCTTTAGCCATTAACGGTCATATTTTTTGACCGTTGGCTCTAACAGTCGAAAAAAAAAGTAAAAGCCCCCACCCTTTATTTTTCACATTTCAATCCTTTCTCAATATTCTCTCAATTTTCTCTCAATTTTCTCTCAAGGTCCTTGAAATTTACCCTCAAATTTTAAAAATAGTCCATTACTATTTACTGAAAAAGCCCTTTTATTTTTTTAATATATCTTTTTGGAAAATTTTAAAATTTTTATCGAATTACAATGGTCGGGTAATTACGTCGCCTAGAGCGACAAGCACATTCAGTCGAGCAATTGAAAATGGTAAGTTTTAATTTTAATTTTTCAATATAATTTATTTCTTTTCAATTATGCAATTTTAATTAATTGTTAATTTTATAATTTTTAAATAGTCTAGATCGGTGTTGGAATGTTATATTCAACATGCATGGTCCCCATCGCCTTGATCGAGAATTACCTACGGAAGGGGTTTTTGCACGTGGCCACGATAGTAGGGGTTCAAGTTGGAGCCGCCTTTGATCGTAGCGTTGATTGAGAGGTGGAGACTCGAGACCCATACTTTTCATCGCCATGCGGAGTGTACCATCACTCTAGAAGATGTGCAATTGCAGTTGGGATTACTGGTGGGCCAGTTCGGTGTCACCGGGTCCGTAACATCTACCGATTGGATGGTCGTATGCTACGAGCTTCTGGGTGCCATTCCGGATAGAATTCAAGGAGCTCGGATCGATATGGCCTGGTTACGAGACGCAATCCCGGAGCCGAACGAGGGTTCGATCGAAGTAGAAAGAATACGGTATGCTCGGGCATACATTCTTCAAATAATCGGAGGCTATCTGATGCCGGACGTCTCTAGAAACCTCGTCCACCTGAGATGGCTCCTAAAACTTGTTGATTTCAGAGCAGCCGGTGAATTGAGTTAGGGGTCTGCCGTCTGTCGAGGTTGTATCGGGAGATGTGTATGCGACGCGACCGAGTAAAGCAAAAATCGAGGTTGCCTATCATTCTGCGATCATGGGCATGGTTTCGATTTCCATTTTACTACCGACTTCGACCACCCATATTCATTCCCACCGATAACGAGGTAAATTTAATATTATATTTTACAATTATTTCAGATTTATAGTATAATTGCATGCTAAAAGTTTATTTAATTAGGTGGAACCATTCGTGAGTCATGTTGGAATACCTAACTCGCTTGAGGATATCTGGCTCCTATTGGACCAAAGGTCGTAATCACAAGTAAGTTTTGAATTTTGTTATTATAATTTAGTATTTCAGTATGTAGTGTCTAATATTAGGTATATAACTAATATTTTGGTAATGTTAATATAGTTTCAATGGACACCGTACGACGATCCGAAAATTTGGGCAGTAATTCCGGAGGAGTTCCTCCAAAATCCGAACGGTTGGCACGTAAAGGTCCCATTGATCACCTACGCGACTGTGGAGATGCACCAGGCCGATCGAGTTCTGCGGCAATTTAGATTCCGGCAACCGATCCCCGTGCCACCGGAGGTGCTCGATGATGAGCACAAAGTGGACTTACGATAGCGGCACACGAATTGGCCAAGATTTTGGTCGGGTTATATCGAGACGTGGGAGAACCGGTATGACTATATACCGACCGGAATCGATAGTCATTTCAGAGTTAGCGTCCGTGCGAGTACATGCCATGGTTTAGGATCCATGGCAAGTCAGATCGTTGTCGAAGAAGAGAGGCGACGCAACTTCATGAAAGAAGGAACGTCGAGCCTCTTTAAATCAAGGAGAAGGGGTGATGAGGCGGGGCCATCATCGGCGCCGACATATCATCGGGCCCAAAGAACAGCGCCACTACGATTCTGGGCCCATCGGTTCAAACAATACCGATATCGCAAAGATCTACTGCTTCATGCTAGGTGCGTACCCTTCCCTTATATGTATCCTCCTAACCCATATATGTTTCATTTCCTAGTCCTAGCCGAGTTGGAGTGCATGGCGGGTTCGAGTCCGTTCTCGACTACTTCACTGCCACCGATGGTGAGGCCGATGTCGCATGTGGGTTCAGAGGAGGCGCCGTGGGGGAGCACTTATTTCTGCCAGGCTCCTTCTCCATTTGGGATGCAGTCACCCCCGCCGTGGTTTATGCAAACACCTCTGGGGTTATTATTTTATCAGAGTGGGTCACCATCGCAACATCCAGAACCAGACCCACTGTCGGGAGAACCCGATTCCCTGCCCGAGGTTCCACAACCCCCGCCGGAAGCCAGAAGAAGGCGGAATCCAATACAGAATCACGACCGCCTGTGTGGCACTTGGTTCCCACCCATCAAGACTAAACCCTAAACCCTTAATTTGAGTAATTGTAAATTAATTTATAATCTGAGTTTATTTTTTAATTAAGGTTTAATTTTTGTAATTAAGTTGTAATATATTTAATAAAATTTGAGTTTATTTTTTATTGCAATTTAATTTTTAAATTTATTTAATTTTAATAACTTTGACAAAATAGAATTGGTTTAATTTTTTTGTAATTAAGTTGTAATATATTTAATAAAATTTGAGATTGCTTTTTTATTGTAATTTAATTTTTTAATTTATTTAATTTTAATAACTTTGACAAAATAGAATTGGTTTATTTTTTTTTGTAATTAAGTTGTAATATATTTAATAAAATTTGAGTTTGCTTTTTTATTGTAATTTAATTTTTTAATTTATTTAATTTTAATAACTTTGACAAAATAGGTTTGGTTTATTTTTTTTGTAATTAAGTTGTAATATATTTAATAAAATTTGAGTTTACTTTTTTTATTATAATTTAATTTTTTTAATTTATTTAATTTTAATAACTTTGACAAAATAGAATTGGTTTATTTTTTTGTAATTAAGTTGTAATATATTTAATAAAATTTGAGTTTACTTTTTTATTGTAATTTAATTTTTTAATTTATTTAATTTTAATAACTTTGACAAAATAGGTTTGGTTTATTTTTTTTGTAATTAAGTTGTAATATATTTAATAAAATTTGAGTTTGCTTTTTTTTTGTAATTTAATTTTTTAATTTATTTAATTTTAATAACTTTGACAAAATAGAATTGGTTTATTTTTTTTGTAATTAAGTTCACCGCTTTCCTCCAAAAAATAGATATTACATAGCCGCCATGAGACAAAAGACCTAAGAACACGGTCAACTATTCCGATTTGGACACGAGCGAGATGTATGGCGGGTTCCTACACCATCCGCATGACAATGACTTTGGTTGCTTGTTTCTGATATCCATATTGTTGCGTATTCTAGTCGAGCAAGGTCGACCTTTTGGTTTGCGCCTCAATTGTCTATCCGCAACAACTTTGTACAGTGCAAGCGATACCGATGGCCACTTACGTTCATCCGGATCGGTGGGAATACGTGGCTCCTACGTTGTACATGTTTTCTAATTTATACACTTCGTCGACATATCTCATTGGATCAAGACGGAGATTCGACAGTCGCAATTACATGGGCGCATGGGTAACGAAGTGCATCAAATATACCACGATCGCGGTCCTATTTGTCAAATGTACACGATAATGGCCGCCAACAATACCTTGGTTCGGTCTGTTAAACTCCGTGACACGAAACCATAGGTTGTCGCGATCGTGACACATCGTGTGCATGGTGTTCGACCGCGCCTCCCACGGTTTATTTCTTGCAATACCTTCGGCTCCATACATGGGGTGCATATGGTGGCACCACCTCCACTCGTGAAAACGGTCTTTATTGATCTCATACCACGCCATATCGTTGATAGCAAATATTACATATCACTCTTCAATTGAGAATAAATTGAATATTACAAACGAAATTATATCAATAGACATTTCATACCCATATCCATTTTGAGATCGATGTTTATTTTGAAACATGCCTATATCGATAATATTCTATTGGTAAGGGCCCCGAATATAACATATATGTCCCAAACATCAACCTTAGGAAGAAGTCCTACTCAACTAACACAATCGGAAGGATTCTCCCACGAATCTTGTGCCAAAATCCATACATAAAGGTACTACTTGTAGTATTTAAAGGCATCTTTGCTTAAATGTCCGAACAATGAAATGATCAACCATCGTTGTATTTTTCAATACATATCTCTCCAAACACAATATCCCACCCATCGTAACACATCAAGCTTTTACGATTAATCTCAATTACCCACCGTAATCGGCTCTTACTTTTCATTTTCTTGGATTTAATTAAACAATGCAACATTACATATTATTAATTTGAAATTAACATTTGAAAGCAAGACATGTATGTGGACCTTTGTACTTTTTATCTCCCACAACCCCCTTTTCCTCAAAGACGCCATGATTTTCCATGAACATGTGCCATCTTGCCTTTTTTTTATCGAGCTTTGATTTAATTTAATTACCCCGTTCTTAATGGTAATATAGCAAGAAAAGTATTCTTGTTGGAAAAACCCACTTCTAATTGGTCCGAATCCAACGAAGAATCAGACGGCCACGAAAAACCGAAAGTGCCGTGCGGGTTATGTTTTCCATTTGAGTGTTCAACCGAGGCGCAAAATCTATACTTAATACATGAACTTTCATTAGCGTTGTTCGAATATTTTACGCCTAATTCTTTTGCAAGTTCTACTAAATCGATGTTCGATTAAAACTCGATGCATACCGTGTTTTCCGATAAGAAAACAACGCCATTTTTGTTGATTTTATTTAAATAAAGTAAGATGATGGTTATTTTGATTTAATGGCTAAGATTATTTTAGTTATCACGATTCTCATTTAAAAATTATCAATATAATTGTTATCATATTTAACAATTGAAACTTTTTCTTACAAAAAATGAATGGTTGAAAAATTTTAATTTATGCTACATGAATAAAACATATATTTTAACTATTAAATTATTAAAATATTAACCGAAAAAATATTTTTACATCCATATAAATAAATCCTTTTTTTCTTTTAATTTCAAATTCTAACATTCAAGAAAATTTCTTGATATTTCAACTTAAATTCCTAAGTGATTTGAAAAAAAAAAAAAAACCCATAAGATTTGATCGACAAAATCTAGTTGGTAGATTTCTAATCAATTAACTCAAAGGGATAAAATAAAATAAAATAAAATAAAGTAAAAGGCATCTCTTGGGTTAGGAGTGAGAAAAAACACTGAACAGAAAATTGATTCATGCTTTAACGATTTTTAGTAAAGCGGATTCATGTTTAAACAATTTTATTTTACAAATTAAAAATTGTAATTACTCGAATTGAACTGATTTTTATTTTTATTTAATTTATAATTAATTTTTATAAGGTAAAAATAAATATTTTATATTTAAAATACTACATAAAATTTATTGTTCAAAAATATTTTATAAAAGATAAGATAAATTACACTATTAGTTACTAAATTATATGTAAGTTTTATTTTGGTCACTTAACTAAAATAGTTACAATTTAGTCATTAAATTATTTGAAAGTTTTTCATTTAAGTTATTCAAAAAAATTATTTAAATCATTGGGTTGTTAATTTTTTTTTTTTAAAGTTCTATCAGCAAGCTCTAAGCAATAATTCGATAATCGGTATAAACGAGTAAAATAACATGCCTTAAATCCAAGTCGACCTAACGATCAATGTCAAAGATTGAAAAAAAAATTGTTGAAATTTGATTTACAGATTTGTGACATTCAAAATCAAATGAGTTGAAGAAGAGAACAGAAAAGAGAACTTTCGATTAGTGCAAATAATGCAAACAAAGAAAGCCATATAACATTGTTATGATACTCACTATTACCGACACGCTACCTAATTACCCGATTGGATCCTAACTCATTCTCTACACGGTTCCCACTTTGGGTTCGCATGTAAGGTGCTCGCACCCTTCTATGAGATCATACGATGTGGGATCGCACCACCATATAGGCAAAACCACATCTAGAAAATACATGTTAACCCTAGAGTAGGGTACATGTCGACATGCATGAGAATCTACCTACAATATCACATCCATGAACAATAACCATTTCATATAAATACACAGTTTAACCCATCACTCTCAAAAAGTCTCAACAAGCATCAATAAGCATCAATTTAACAACTCAATGATTTGAAATGAAAACTTTTAAATAGTTTAATGACCAAATTGTAGTTTGTTTTAATTAAGTGACCAAAACAAAAACTTATCCATAGTTTAGTGATTAATGGTATAATTTACCTAAAAGATATTAATTATTTTCTATTTATTTGGAAAATTAATATTTTAAAAATGTTAATAAAAAACTTGAAAACTCAATCTAACAATATCCAAAATTCAGCTTATTTTTGTTAAAATAAAATAAATTAAAAACCCAAAATTAATATGAATAATTGAGAATCAAACTTAATTATTGTAGATGATTCGAGAACTCCAAAAAACACGACTTAACTAACCAAACCGAACTTAGCCATATCTTTGGCTGCTAATATGGAGATGGAAAAGGGAAAAAGCATTCCCAGAACTTATGTAACAAGACAACATACAACAACAACATGATGCAAAGAAAAACTGAGTAGTACAAGCATATAATATGATGGTGTGTAATCCAATCCAACCCTTCAAACTACAAAGGACTGCCTTTATCTAATGAAAGTGCGTATATTGTGGTGATATATATTCTCTATATGATCAAGTAATGGAGTATGGTCAATTTCATATCCTCTGCAAATGAATAACAATGTCGTAACCAGAAGCTTGGTGCTTATAACAAGTAAAAAGCCGCCATCACGAGGAATAAAACGTGATAAATTAGACCAATCTCGGAAGCCACACTAGCTGCACCAGTAGCTGGCGAATAGCTTCCTTCAGGTGTGCCTGTTGTGAGAACAACTACTATCCAGTCTCCATCGGAACCGATCCCAACTCCTGTATACTTGGTGTCATTGAGGTTATCATTATACTGAGACTGTGTAAAGTTAGTGAGGACAAGATTTGGAACTAGTTTAGGAACACAAGCAGGCATTACTGCTCCATCCCTTGTGTTGGAGACATTCAAATGGCATTTGGCCAGCAGGTTTGGGTAGTTAGCAAACTGCGGTTCAGTGCCCGGAACGGTGTTGGCACCGGTGGAGTTTGTGCAAGGTTGGTTCTTAAATTGATCCGCTAGTTCATCAGCAAGGCACTCGGCATTGTCATTTTTCTTCAGAATTGTCAAGTTCAATGAAGCCCGGTAATCGTTTATGCCTTTAAGAAGATTATCCTCCTCATCTGTAAATGGTCAAGAATAAAGTCGGTGATTACATATAATATTTGACTGCCATTTCGTAGTAGAAAGAATAAACAAAAAAGTTCTATTTTGAGTGTGAACCAAAATGCAAAGAAGATCGATTTTCTTCGCCTCTTGAAACAAAAAGAAAATCATAGTTACATGGCAGAAAATTTCCAGCAAAATGAGTTTATATCCTCCCATGTAGCCAAATTGCTAAACAGCTAAACATCAGAAAGATCCAGTGCTGCAACTCATGAAGTTACTCAAAATTCAAACCAAGTAATCCATACAAAAGCCAAATCTCATTAGTCAGCTTAGGATATCAGAAAGAAAAAAACATTTTTATTCAAAGGGGAAACCATAAAGGCTAATAAAACCCAGATTTCTAGCTATATGACTGCACTCTAGACCCTCCAAACAAAGTCAATCTGAACCCACACCTAATTCAAATTTGTTGGCTCATATTAGCCATAGTTATGATGGTCAGAGCTGATGGTTAGGTTTAGGACTGTAATGAAGCTGAGTCGAAAATCGGATCCAGCTCAGTTAAGTACCATTTTCTGAGATAGAGCTTTGCTCAAGATGAAATCGAACTATTTTTCATACAGGAAGGACAACTTGAAATCCGCATTCTGTTGGAACAGTGAGTCCAAAAATTCTGAGACATATTACATGAAAAATTAGGGAAGTGTTTAGGTTTAGGGTTAACAAAAGGCGAATCCAAAATTCCAAGACATATTACTCCAATTTGGGTGTGAGTATTTCACGAAGATTTTCATGTACTTAAAGAGCTTTTGGTAGAACATATCTACGTACCCATGTCCGGAAATGCTTTAGATATAGATACTTAAGAGAAAATAAGAGTCAGAGCATGATCTTCTCAACAAAAAACCAAAGATACCAAATAGGCATTATACATGTAAATGTTTAAGAATGGGCAGATCAAGTCATTATTGGGAGATCAAACTGCCATATAATTTTTATCAAGAAGTAAAGGTGGGATCAACGGCAACTATCCACAAGTAAAAGGATCTGTGAAGTTGAAACTCGAAAAGACTCTAAAAAAACCTATAAACAAACAGAATCTTCAATTACATTAAGTTAATTGCTAGAAAAATAAGAACAGAAAAATCTGCTACAAGCATCCAATTGAAATCTAAAATGGGTTCATGTACGTGGAAGTATCAAGTCCAGAAGAGCAAAAAATATCTACATTGAATAACCATATAAACAAGCAAAAAAAATAAATATTTATATCCAATTCCAATACCCAATTAGCAAATAAGAAGAAATCATACAGAAAAGAAACCCCCCCCCCAACAAGTTGAAAGCTGAAAACAAAATTTGCTTAAGCAACAAAAAGAAAGGCAGATCCAGAGTTAAAAAAGGGGAAAGGGAGGTTACCAGTGTCGCAGGAGACAAGGGAGTTGAGGGAGAGAAAAGAAAGGAGGAGCAATGAGAAGAAAAGGAAGAGCTTTGAAAATGCCATTGGGTTGAGGGTGAGATTGATGAATAATGGGAGTTAGAATTAAAAATGGGAGATGAGAAAGAAGAATTTGGAAGACTGAATGTAGCTGTCGCACCACTCCTTCAATTCAACAACCGGTAAGTAGTGTTTCATGATTTTTATTTTTATGTTTTTTATAATTATAGGTGTTTGGAACCGATTCTATTTCCATCGAAGTGGCATTTAGATAAACTTGAGATAAACTGTTTCTAAGAATCGTAATTACAAAGTAAAATCTAACACGACATTATTCAGTACGATAATATATTTATTAAATTTTAAAAAATTAAAAAAACTAAATTAGAATATAAATACCTTTATTGTCCGTAACGTAATGTTTGAAAATACGTAGGAGTTGGGAACAAAACCTATTTTACTATTATAAACTTAAATAAATATTAAAAATTATATTACTTTTTATAGTTAAATTTAAATATAATATTAATTTATTATAAAATTGTAATTCGAGATGTACTAAACCAAGTCAATTAAATTTCTGTATTGTTAAACTTAAAATAAAGTTTTATATCGTGTAATTCTAAACCGACATGATTTGGTAGAAATAATTTTTAGGGTAAATTATACCAATAACCACTTAATTTTAAAGCAGTCGACAAAACAATCTCATAAGCTTAATTTCAATTACTCATTTTTAAAAAAATAACAAAACAAGTACTAATATTATCAAAAAATGACAAATTAGTCACTTATTAATATTTTCCGTAACTTCTTAACGGGACTGCTGATGTGGTAAGTTAACTAGCTGATGTGGCCAGTTAACTTACCACGTTGGAAACCCAATTAGTTGACATGGTAGATTGACATGAAATTTGCCCCAAATTTACCTAAAATTAGGGCCCAAAATAGGAAAAAAATTGGGAATTATTTTTTTGGCAAACGGAACCTGGAAAAGCTCTTAGCTACCATGAAGCTTGATTTTTTTTCATGGTAGTGAAAATTGAAAATCAACAGCAAAAATGTTGAGGCTGGCATCAAAAAGGTTTCTTGAAGTTGGCATCACAGCCTGTTCATCGACACCGGTTTGGTCGGAGCTACTGTTTGTGGCAATGTTATGAAGCTTCAAATAAAATCAATGACAAAATAACAAAAATCAGTAAAAACAAAAATACCAAATATCAAGTATCCAAAATCAAACTAGCAAAAAAGGAACAAGAATCCCAAATTGGCTATCATCAAAAGAGAGAGGTAAAAAAAAAAAAAAGAAGAGAATCAAAAGAGAAGAAACCCACACCCGTCTCAGGTTTTGCGGGTTGGAAACTCAAGCCAACATTTCGATGATCCGAGTGGTCAAGAGTCATGGTTGGTCGAAGAAAAGCTATGGCCAGAATATGGTGGTGATCAGATGGTGGATAGCGAAGATTTGTTAAAGCCTTGTTCGAAGCTTTAAGGTCTTAATCTTGGGATTTTGAAGGCCTATTGGGAAATCTAAAATGAGATTTGAGAAGAGGTAAAGAGAAGCCATTTGGTGATGACGATTGGCCAGAGAAGGCCATGAATAACGGCGACTAGAGTTAAGAAAAAGAAAAAGAAGAAGAGAGGAAAAGAAGAGAAGAAAAAAGGGATCGAGATTCAACAGATAGTAGCGAATTGTGTGGTGGCTCCACCTTGGAGGAACAAAATGGTCGTAACTAGGGTATGTCCATTTCTTCTTCTTCTTCTTCTTATCCTTTCCTTTTTTTTCCTTCTTCTTTTCTACTGCTCAGCTAGGGTTATGGGGCTGTTTAAATGATAGCTAACCTTCCATTAAATGCCATGTCACTTTTTCGTTACGTCTATAATGGAAAATGGTTAAAAGGACTGTTTTGTTATTTTTCGAAAGTTGAGTGACTGAATTGAAACCAGAGTGACTGTTTTGTCAGCTACATCAAAGTTGAGTGACTGTTGGTGCAATTTACCTCAATTTTTAATGCATAATGATTTTTTTGACTTCCAACTTTATAAAAAAAAGTCATTTTAGTCCATATAATTTTTTTTTGTCTTTTTTAATTTTCGAAATTGTATTTTTTGTCAAATCACCCCAAATGAATGAAAATGTTAACATTTGTTAGCTTTGTTGACCTAACATACATATGGATTGCCACTTAGATGACATGCCATCAATTAATTAATTTTTTAAATTTTAAAAATATTTAAAAATATTTTTATAAATTTTAATATTTTTAATTTTAAAATAATTTTATAATTTTTTTGATTTTTTAAAAAAATTAATTAAATGTTGATGTGTCATCCACGTGAAAATTCACGTGTATGCAGTGTTAGCGAGGAGTGAGCAAAATTCAATTCGGTTGGAAAAACTTGATAAAAAATTTAAATTTTAATTAAATAGTTCATATTATTTGAGTTAATCAAGTTATTCATATCAACTCGGATAAAAAGTTAAGCTTTTCGGTTTAACTCGAATATAAATTACACAATTCGAGTTATCTGAAAATTCGAATAAGAAAAGGTAAAATTATGTCGTTTTGATAAATGCTTACTTTTTTTTAAAGTTAAAAGGTAAAACTATGTCGTTTTAATAAGTGCTTACCTATTAAGTTAAAAGGTAAAACCATTATATTGTTCATGTAGTTAAATAATCTTATACTTCGTCCACTAGTTAAATAATTGGTCCATGTAAACGCAATATTAAGTATAAATAATAAGATTCGTTAACTCTACTCGACTTGACTTGAATTTTTTTTTACTCGATTCGATTTGATTTGAAAAAAATTCAAATTGAATTCGGTTGTTAAAATAGGATTCGTCAACTCGACTAACTCAAAATTTTTTGACTCGATTCAACTCTACTTGATTGAATACTCACCCTAGTGTAAGCAAAATTAACAAAAATTAACCTTTCTCCTCATATTGGCAAGATTCAACAAAAAATACAAATTTAAAAATTAAATAAAAAGTTAAAAAATATATTTTTTTATAAAAGTAGAGGGTAAATAAATCATTTTGCCTTGTTTTAATAGAAATGTTAGACGTTTGAAAGCATTGTTTCACCAAGTAGTGAATGACACAGATAGCAACGAAACATTATTAACGACCACGTTTTGAAAAGAAAAAAAAAAACTCTTTTTCTTTTTACTTGTTCTTTAAAAGTTTGTATTTAAGTTTTTCTCCTTTCATATTATAAATTCTAGGTATAATAATAAATTTTACTGTTTGCATTTTTTTCATTTGATAATTATTTATTCTTTAACTAAATTTAGTTATTAACTTTTCAAAATGAATTCAATTATTTTTAATAAAAAGTTGATTAAAACATTAAAATTTTAATGTTGTTGACATGACAACTTGCATGATAGTTCAACAAATAATGCTTAATATTCAAATAATTCATGACAATATTTGTTTTATATGCTATATCAACAAATAATTTTAAAATTATAAAATATTAAAAAATAATAATTCATAATTCATAAAAAAAGCATGAAGTACTCATGTATTGTCATGCAGACTACTATGTTTAAAATTTTAAATATTTTAGTTAGTATTTCTATTTAAAAAATCAATTCAACTCTTTATGAAAGGTTAATAGTCAAATTCAACTCTTTTAAAAGATTTGAGCCAAAGTTAGCTAAAAAAAGAATAAGGGTCAAACTGATAAAAGATATAAATGTTAAGGACTAAATTTATCATTATACCTAATATTTATGCTTAAAGCCATAAAAAGACCTTAAGAAAAATATCAATAAATTAATTAAGACATCAACTTAATTTACATCCAATTGAGCACTTGTTGTTAATCAAAATAAATAGTTAAACCCCTCGACTTAATATGCGTCCAATTGAGCTCTCGTCATTAATAAAAAAAATTAATTAAGCCTATTCGTTAACAGTTTTTTACTTTGACCACATTTAACATTAAAATCAATTAACATGTAACCCCAAAAATTTTTGATAAGCCACGTGACACTATTCTAGGATTGGGTACAATAAATTTGCAAGAAAGATGGAATAAGAGTTAGATAAAGGATTTTATGAAAGGAACTATTCATATTAGAGATGGAAATCAAAGAAAAGTATTGTGGATATGAGAATATAATAAAATGGAGATTGCAATTTCGAGAAAGTTAGAGCACTAAAATGCAATATGACCAAAAATAAATAAGAACTTTTATTGACTATTTCACATGAGAATAAATTATAATATATAATGGTATGGTGGAAATCACTTTTGAAACCAAATTAGATAAGATTTGAAGGAACGAGGACTAAGTTATAAAATTTTTATTTTTCCAAGAAAAGGGTAAAATATGATTTTCATTACCCAAGTGTTTTTATTAGGCATTAAATGAGAATGATGGAATTTTGAGTTGATTTATAACTATTTGTTGTGAAGAAATTGTATTTAGAGGCATAAAGGGCAAAAGATAATTTGATCTTATAAGATTATTTTAGTTATTTCTAGAAATTTTATGATGAAAATATTATTTGGATGATACTTTTGATATATAAAATTTATTTGGACATTTGAATTTTAACACCCTAAAATCTTCATGCTATATAAGTGGTACTAAATTGAGAACGTGCATGGTGAATTTCTTGGTTAAATAAAATAAAGTATATCAGTGATAGTAGAGAAGGAAGATGTATATTGAAGAAAGTTGAAACAAGTAGTATGTTGTGAGATATTGAGTTGAGGTATGAACTAAATTATAAAGAAGTGAAAAATGAAGGGGTCAAATTGTAACACCCTCTAACCCGATCTGAATAATTGGCTCCGGATATCGGATGTTACCACTTACAAATATTTAACATAAACTTTAACAAAGCTATGAATAATTCTTTTTCAACATATACTTTCTATTTTATTTAATTACATAAGATATAAATAATAATATCCAAAAGTACCACAGACATTTAAAGGTGATTTAAAACCTTATATCACAATTTATTAATAACAAACTCTCATGGCGTAGAGAGCTATACACCCTACTCCTAAGGCATTCTGTAACACCTCAAACTTGACCAAGATGTTATGGTCAAATTTCGCAAATTACATTAACGATGCTCGAATTTATTTGCTTATTGAAAATCTCTAGGTTTGAGTTGTTTTGAGAAAACCTAAAAATTTAAAGATCAAATAATTTTATTTCTTTGAAAAAATACTTAATAATATATATTTATTTGAAAAAGGTGACATTATCAAAATATTGTTTTAAGTTATAAAGAATTTTGCATTATAATTATAAAATGGTTTTGGAACAACTTCGCAATGATTTCAATAAAACTATTTAGAAAATTTACGAGTTATTATTTTGTTTAAAAATCAAGTAAAATTATAAATAGTTTAGATGAATTTAATAATTTAAAATACTTAAAATCTCATAAATTTGCATGCATGTATGATAGTTCTAAAGTTGTTAAAAAAAAAAAAAAACCACAATCCACAATAAAAGTAATGTCCAAAGTCCAAAGTCCACAAACCAAAATCCAAATAGTTTTTAAAATTCATAAAAATGTTCATAAGATAAAAACATCCGAGAGGCTCCACCGAATGCTGAATCCAAGTCCTATATCTAAGTGTTACCTGAAAGATTATAACACTAATGGGGTGAGTTTTTAAACCCATTGTGAGATTAACATAAACACAATCACATACATATGAACATATACATTATACATTCATAATAATCATATCAGTTTCATATAACTCAATATTTCACATTTATACTATGCATGATCATGTCAATGCACATTTCGTAAAATGATGTAGTTTTTAAGAAAATGGTCCTACCCATCTCCGCTACACACCACAATTGAGTTCTTCAGAACTCATCCATCCGATAACACACCAAGTTGTGAACAGTGTCACGGTAATGCAGATAAACTGCCATATAATCAAATTGTGGACAAGCCATCACTTTTGCAGATATAATGCCACATAATAAAATTTGTGGATAAGCCACCACTTTTGTAGATAAACTACCACATTCTTCCACCTTTCACATATCCCACCCCATGCATGTGATATGGTCACAAGATCACTTTTCACTTTGGCATGTGAGGCATGCTCATTATATCGCTTTTCACTTAAAACCACATAAGCATGCTTAACATGCAAATCACATGTATACACTTTATACCAATATTTTACATTTTAGAAATCATGTGAAAAGCACATATGTCATAAGATCACATAACATGAGAATGAGATTTTCATACATTTCATACCAATAATAATAATCAAGATTACATAACATGTTTTTCACAACATATATGGTTTGAAATCACTTACTTGACATAGTCCATATCGATTGGTTTTATCTCTCTTACTAGATACTAAAGTTATCCTCATTAAACATAATTTAAATAATAATGATTTTAATCAATATAAAACATAGATTTATTTTTGTTTAATGTTAAAACCCACACCTGATTGTAGATTTAATGTGTTACAACTCTCTAAGACGCCTGAACTTGAATCTATCCAATGGATTACCTAGTCACACAAATGGTAGTCCTTTGTTAAAGTTTACCATGATCATCACAAGAGATATGTTTATTAAACGAATCTCCCATTTGAGACTTACCCTTATGAATTAAAAATCGTGATTCCTTTCACAAGGTTGACAATTTTCTGTGTTGATGTCAATCGGCCTTTATCTCGGTCAAAAAGGAGAGATCGATGGATTGTCTTGATTTCGGTATAGGAAAATTGAACGATCTAAAGAGGGGGTTGATTAAGAGTAAGTTTACGAAATAAAAGACTTAGAATTGAAGAAAATAAGTGAAAAAATAGTGCAAAATTTTATTTACTAAAAGAAATGATGTAGGTTGAAAAATGATGAAGAAAAGAGTAGAAAACACAACCATCGGCGGTGGTGTTATGGCAGCAGCGGCAGCTCGGTGATGGAGACGGTAGTCTGGCGAAGGAGAAAGAAAGGAGGAGGATTTCATTTACTAGATTAAAGGAGAAATGAGAAGAATGTGAAGAGAAAAAAATCAAGAAAAAGGGTGATGTTTCGCGGTGGCGCGCAGTGGTTGTCACGATGGTGAAAAGCGACATTAAAGGTGACGGTGGAAGAAAAAAAAGAAGAAAAATGGCGGTGCAATGGAGGTTCGGTGGTGGTCAAAATGGTTCAAAACCAAAGAACGGTAGAGGAGAGGAGGAATTAGAGAGAAAATGGGTGGTTGATGGCTAAACAAAAGAAAGAAAATGAGAGAATAGGGAGGAGCATTAAGGAGGTATGACAATGAGAGGAGAGTGATAGGATGGATGGAGAGAGTTGTGGTCAACAAGTCTAGGTTCATTAAATCATTCATATGGAAAAAATGGAGAAAATGGTAAGTTAAGGGGGAAAAGGAGTGAAAATGGGATCGTAATCTCTGAAAATAAGGTATGTTGACCAAAAGAAAAGGAAAGAATCTCCCTCCACTATGGCAAGAAAGGTTGGACGGTAATGGGTTTTAAGCACATGGGAAAAATCACAAAAATTAAATAAAAAAGTGTTGGTGAGGAAACTTGAACCTAGGGCCTAAAAAAATTAATTAAAACTTTTAACCACTCTACCATTCATTTTATTGTTTTCATTTTACCAAGAAAATAATTAAAACATGGAATGTGACCTTTGCTAAGGTCGGAAGCAAAAGTGCACCACATAGAAAAATAATGAAAGGGAAGGGATTCAAACACTGATCATCAAGAAAGCTCTACCATTACTCAATCACTAAAAAAAAAATTCAAGCTTAATCACTCTCGGTTCATTAACCTATTTTCTACTAACCTGATTTTTGGGATGTAACACATTTCCTGTATGCATAAATCCTAACTCGTCGTTTCTCTGCCACGTTCCTGTCTTGACTCTCCTGGTGCACTCATTCATACATCAGCATTTGAAATAAGAACAAACATTTGTAAGATCAAGAGAACTTAGTGGGCTTTAATACAAAATACATTGGCGAGTACTTTCATATTATTGAATATATGCCTATACGCCACTTTCCATACTTAGCATATCATTTCTATTTTAGGCGGACATATACATTAAATTAGACTTGCACTTCATGCCAAATACCATACTTAACGAACCAGCTTTCACTTTACTACTTGGCTGACTTCAGACCTTACCAGATGATATTCTATTATCTTCTTCTTCTTAGAACAAAAAAAAAGGCCCTACTCAGAGGAATATCTCTATAGAGGCCACTTCTTATGGATTTTCTCTTCAAATCAACACTTAATAATTTTCCCAGAATGGTTATTTATAAATATTGTTCATGGGAAAATACTTACTATATGAATTCACATTTGGCGGATCCCCAAACTAAGTTTGATATTATGAGTCTACCGACCAAATCATATCCCAGTTTCAACCCAAGACATGCTCATACTGATAATGAATTATCCATATCATTCAGAAGAATTCCACACATCTATGTTACAAAACACAAGAATATCCAATATATCAACAGCTCAGATTCCATAAAATTCTAGAACGAGACATAATACTATGCAGATTTGACTAATACTCGATAATTCAGATTTCAACCTTACATAGTATAGACAAACACAAGCAAACAAATTCTTATATATTTCATAACTAAAAATACACCTATATTCTAAACTGACAAATTACTATGGCAGATACCCTCTTTGAATCATGCAGATACATATTACCTTTTAGGAGACCTCCTTTAAGACTCATTTGATTACATCACAAAACTAATCAAACCAAAATAACTCTAGACATATCATGTCCTTATCATAGAATTATTCATCAAAGTACTCTCAGACTTACCCAAATCTTACCACAAAGGCAGATAACCATAGTATACCATACAGACCTAACCGAGTACGCCAATGAGACTAAACAAAACCTACCACAAAGACCATACAGAGTACTCCATGAAGGCTTAGCAGATCATGCCACATAGGCAACATATAGAACCACGTGTTTACTGTTCCGTCAGGCTTTCATGGAAGGTGCCATGGGTTACTCCCTCATGGACTTATACATAAATTCGGTTCACATATTGCCGAAGACATCACCATGAATATTCTTACTATTATATTTTGCCATGGGTCTCAGCCACATGGGCTTACACATTCTCATGTTGTGATCTACTAGTCCAGCCTTTATCTTACTAGAGGCATCACCATGAGTATTTTCATAACACACAATACCATGGGTCTCAGCCACATGGTTATGCACTTATTTTTGTATCATGATTTGCCAGTCTGGTTAGCAATATAATTACCTTACTATATGCATCACAGAGGGACGTTTCCAATCAAGAGTTACTTTCCTAGATCTTATTCACATACCTGATTGATTCTTACCTTCTCATAGAAGAACTTACTTGCTTACTTCTTAATTGACTTCTTATTCAAATAGTATATCATACGTAATCTCATTATTTTACAATCCTTTCAATATTTCTCATATGCACTTACTAGTTGTCCTAGATATTTTCTTTATATGTATTCTAATCTGAACAATCCACATGCAAGATTCAAGATAGAGAGACTCACCTGATACTCACTTTGACTGTAGCTTGAACTCTAAACTCGAACACCCTTCTCGAACCAGCAACAACAACTACTTAAAGAACATATATTCACTATTGAAACCTATTTTCATACCAATTGTTAAAATCTCAATCGTAGAAAACCCCCATGCAAGGCTTGTATTCATAGCCTACTGTTTATAAGCTTCTTAACAGTATTATTCTTTCAAAAACTTAACATACAGAACTCTTAGACTTACCTCAAGTGGAACATCCACTCACAAATTCTGAATCCTTAATTTCTAGAAAAGAAAACATATAAGTTATAAGAGGAAGAACTAGAGAGTAGATTTTAGAGAAAGACAAACCATCCAGACTAATCCTTCTCACAATATATATTTAATTTCCCTTTAGTAGCTCTCAAAAAGTGTCAATTGAATCTAGAGTTTTTCCTTCATAATGGCCTATAGATTCTGAGATGAATATAAATGAGTATCCTGTATGTTTGATATTTGACCAGTCAATCCAATTGGCTCTTAACCAGGTTATTTTACAAAGCCCATTCAGCATTGTGCTCAGGTAATTGGGCTTACCATACTTTTGGCAGTAACCTCACCAGTCTTACTCTTTATTTATCACATCATTTTCAATAGTAGAATAATTTGTAACACAATCCTTAATCATTCTACGGCAAATATGCTACGCTAGACTCTAACACACCCGAAGACTATTAATTGGCTGATTACACTATTCCAAACAGATAACTTCACGACTATATGCCTTATCTCGGATCCATCAAACTTGGGTTATGGCACAAATAGCAAATATTCGAAAGTTGAGGGGTTAAATTGAAATTTTGAGAAATTTTCAATGAGCAAAGTTAAAATTATACAAAAATTGGGAATAGATTAATTGAAAATATTACAAAAGTTTTAAGAGCAAAATGATCGTCTTGCAAGTAAGATAAATTTGGACAAAATTACCAACATACCTTTAGGCATGTATATTGAATTTGAGCCATTGAATTTGCGTTATGATGAAGGCTTTAACATGGGCCATTGGACCAAATATAATTACATTTATTATATTAATTAATTCATGAAATGTTGGCACAATATGAGCCATTAGATCTTGATGAAAAGTGAGATGAAATTATGACCATTGAATTAAAATTATAGTGTTGGAATATTTTATTATTCTTATTAAATAATATTTAAGAAAGAAAATGGAGAATTTTATCCATAATTCTCTATCCAAACATACATGAAGAAAAGGAAGAAAGAAAACTTTTATTTTCTTACAATTTTGTCCTTCTCTATTAAATTTCAACTTTTCAACCTAAAATCTTAGGAATTTTTATAGCAACCAAAGAGGAAAAGTGATGTTGAGACCCTATTGAGCTTATATATCACCTTGGAATCAAGATACTTGAAGGTTGGAAGTGAAGAAAATTAGGAGTGTGAGAAATCATGGTTACAAGGTAAGAGTTTAAGTGTTTATTTATGGATTTTATGTTTAGTTGAAGTAGAAACTTGAGAAAGTGATTTCTAGTATAGATTTTAAATATGTTCTTAATGTGTTCAAGAAGAGAAAAAAAGAAAAAAAAGTGTTCGAATCAATTGAAAAGGAAGTGAAATCTAGCATAGATTGGTAAGTACTCAAAGATTTCATTTGCTACCTAAGGATTAAGTGTAAAACATGTTAAATTTATTTATGTTAGTTATATGAAATATTTATGGATATGATAAAGGCTTGAAAGGTTAAATTATATAGAAAGAACATGATTTATTTGTGTTAGTGAATTAATAGTAAACTAAAAAACTAACATGTTGAGAGTTTCACTAATAAAATATGTGAAAAGTGAATAACTAGAATTATAATATGTGAAAAGTGAATAACTAGAATTATAACATGTTTCTTTTATTAAGTTTTAATATATCATTAGTGAAATGTCTAAAATAAGACATAACATGAATAAATATATTTATGGTAAATCAATGAATCAATAAAATTTATATTAAACACTTAGATAAGTAAAGAATTCGTATGAGTACTTGCTATGTTTTGTGAAGCTTAATACGCTTGTTGTTTAAACACGTAGTGTGCAGAAAGTATTCATGAGAAAATGACTTGAACATGGCTTGACAAATCACTCATCAACAGCAAGGTATGGACTAAGAAGTGTATTTAAATTGAGGAACTAGTGTGGCATGTGCATAAGGATTTAGTAAGCATAAAAGTGTTGAGTAGTTGAGCAACGGTATAAGGTTGTAAAATGATTTAAATGAAAATGTTTTGCAAAACCTTGTAACACATTGGCTAGTATTTAAATGTAGCATTTCTTGCTCGAGTCTAGGTTTGGGATCAAGTAAAGGGTGTTACATGGACCATGAATTAGGGAAATGGCCTAGAAATTTTAAAAACTTTGGATTTGGATGGAAGGAATTGGGCCTTGTACCCACTTGAATAATTTTTTCATTGCTTTGTCTTGAAATTTCTTAAGAACACAACACTCGAACTTTGAAATTTTGTTAAAAGTACTTGGAAAACGACCTTCTAAACTTTTTTCCACGATCAGTCTCTCAAACTTCAGCCTAGAGTTTCATGGGTTCTTAAGAGATAAAATGAAGCTGAAGAGAGAAAGCTTCATAAAGGTAAGAAATGGTGATTTCCACCTCTCCTAACTTAATATTTGAGTTTAGTTGTTTTGAGAAATCTTGGGAAGCTTGGATATTAATTTTTATATATTTGTTTAGTGTGAATGAAATACTGAAAGATAATTAATAAGGCATAAGAAAAAAGAGAGAATGAAATTCAATTTCTTATTCACCCTCAAACGATACATATATATATTCATGTAAGAGTATACTCTATAAAGAAAGTGAATAAAAAGAATCAAATCAAATCAAATCCCTAATATCTTTTTATAATCCCTAATAATTAGCTACATTCCCATTTACAAATTCTCGACAATCCACCTCAAGTTGAAGCATAGATGTCAATCATGCCTGGCTTGTTACAAATATAATAAATTCGAGGTCCACTAAGAGATTTTGTAAAGATATCTCTTAATTGATCTCTTGTTTTGACAAAATTGTTGATATAAGCTTTTGTTGAATCTTCTCACAAATAAAGTGATAGTCGACTCCAATATGCTTGGTTTGCTCATGAAAAAAATGGATTATAAGATATATGAAGAGCAGTTTGATTGTCACACCATAATTTTGTTGGTAACAAATTTTTAAATTTCAATTCATCCAGTAACTTTTGTAACCACATAATCTTTTACACACAAATTGTGCTATAGCTCAATATTCAAATTTTGCACTAGACCACAAAACTACACTCTGCTTCTTACTTTTCCAAGAAATTAGATTTCCTCCCACAAAAGTATAGTAACCATTAGTTGATCTCCAATCCATCTTTGATCCTGCCCAATCTACGTCAATGAAGCATTCAATGCTTGTGTGGCCATTACTCTGATATAGAAGACCACAACCTTTTAGGTAACATACGATTTTTTCTAATGCTGACCAATGTTTAATTGTTGGTGAAGACATGAATTGATTTATACCACTAACATAATATGCGATATCAGGACGAGTAACTTTGAGATAATTTAGTTTCCAACTAGTCTTCTATACCTCTTAGGATCCTCAAACGAAGCATTATCATCCTTTATAAGTTGCAAATTAGAATTCATTGGTGTGCTACACAATTTACATCTTTACTTTCTAGTTTTTTCAAGTAAGTCAAGGGCATATTTCCTTGAAGACAAGAAAATACCCTTCTTACTCCTAGTAACTTCAACTCCAAGAAAATATTTCAACTGTCCCAAATTTTTCGTTTGACACTGAGTATAAATGAATGATTTCAAAGAAAGAATGCATGCATCACCACTCTCAATAATAACAATATCATCAACATAAACTACTAGAAGAATCATGCATACCTCTGAGTGTTTGTAGAAAATTTAGCGATCACAACTACTTTTTTGTAAACCAAAATCATGGACCACTGAAACTTCTAAACCACACTCGTGGGCTCTGTTTCATGCCATACAGATATTTTTAAAGATGACACACCTTTGCACTCTCTCTTGGGCAACAAAACTAGGTGATAGCTCCATATAGACCTCCTCTTGTAGATCACAATATAGAAAAAAAATTGATATCAAGTTGGTGCAAGGGTCACCCATATGTAGCCACCATAAAAATGAAAAAACGAGCAAAAGCTATCTTATTATCAGAGTGAAAGTATCCGAGTAATTAACCCCATAGAGCTGAGCATATATTTTACCAACAAGACTGGCTTTTAGTCGAGCAATGGAACCATCAGGATTAACTTTTACCGTAAACACCCATTTACATCTAATAGCCTTCTTTCCAGTCAGTAAATTAACCAATTCTCAAGTACCATTACCATCTAAAGTATATATCTCCTCTATCATTACATCTCGCTAGCCAAGATGAGATAAAGCCTCCCTAACGTTTTAGGAATGAAAATAGAGTGTAATGAAGCAATGAAAGAGTTAGTAATAAAGGATAAATGATCATAAAAGACAAAATAGGAGATGGGATAAGTGTATTGTATTTTTACCTTTTCGGAGGGCAACGGAAAGGTCGATAGTAGGATTAGATTGACTAGGGACCAAATCTTTCAACGAAAAGACTGGTGACAGACCTGTTTCTAGGGGATTTTGCCATCTTGAATAAACATTAATGATTGGTGATCGAGTTGTTGCATGTTCTAGTATATCTATTTTAGAGGAGTTGATAGGATAGTTCACTGTATATAACAACAGATCATCATTTTCAAAGGAAGTATTATATGAACGACGCAAGGAAAAAAAGTGTATTTTCAAGAAAGGTGACATCAATAGACACAAGATACCTCTTAAGATCAAGAGAGTAACATTTATAACCCTTTTTAAGTTGGAAATAACCAAGGAACACATTTTAGGGACTTTGGGTCCAATTTTGTAACTTGTGGATGAACATCATAAACCAATCAAGTGTTACCAAATATTTTGGGCTCAATAAGGAACAAAGGTTTTAAAGGAAAGATGATATGGTAAGAAATGTTACCGTTAAGTATAGAAGATGACATACCATTAATAAGAAAAGTGGATATTGAAATGACATCATCCCAAAAACATTTAGGTACATTCATTTGAAAAAGAAGGTCTCGAGCTACTTCAAGAAGGTATCTGTTTTTTCTTTAATCTACTCCATTATGAAGAGTATCAACATAAGATGATTGGTGAATAATACCATTTTGAGTCATATAGCAGTTAAAAGTATCAGAAAAATATTCTTTAGCATTATCACATCGTAAAATAAAAACACTAGCATTAAATTGTGTTTTTATTTTAGCATAAAAGACACAAAAAAATAGAAAATATCTTAGAACATTTTTCATTAAATATAACCAAATGGCTCGCAAATAATCATCCATAAAAGTAACAGAATAACGAAACCGAGTTTTGAAAGTAACAGGACTCCAACATAAAACATCATAGTGAACTAATTCAAAAGGAAACTCAACTCTTTTATTAACTCTAGGAACAAAGGCTAAACGATGATGTTTAGCAAATTGACATGACTCACAATTTAATGACGACAAACTATGAAGCTGAGGACACAACTTCTTCAAAGATGACAATGAAGGATGACCTAACCGACTAGGTACCTCCAAGGGAGACTCCATACTAGAACAAGCAATAGCTTTTAGCATTTGTGCATTAAGTACATAATGTCCTCCATACTCATGACCTCTACCAATAATTTTCTTCGTCGTAAGATCTTAAAAGAGACGATGAGCAGGAAAAAGAATGAGACACAATAGTTGAGAGCACGTGTAAGCTTACTAAAACGTAATAAGTTAAAAGAAAATTTGAGTAGACTTAACATAAAATTGAAGGAAATAAAAGATGTAAGATTAACGGTGCCAGATCTAAGAACACGAGAGGTGGATCCATCAGTAAAAATGACATTTGGAGTATATTTATAAGCTTTGAAGTTTGAAAAGAGATTTGGATTACCTGTCATATGATCTGTAGCACTGAAGTCAATGATCTAGTTGAAGAATGAGGAAATGAGGCACTTATAGGAGTTACTTGGCTCGAAAATAGTAGTGATAGGAGTGGATTTTTCATATGAAATGGTCTTTGTACTCGTTGCTGCAACATGTTTCATCTCTGTTCTTCTAGCCTTTTCCTGAAGCTTTTGGAAATAACGCTTAGTGCAGTCAGGCTTATGGAAATAGAAGCACACCACCTCCCCTATCTCGTGATTTTCCCCACTTTTTTCACGACTAGTTGATCCTCGTGTCTTATTACCTTGGCTCACCAATGCATTACTATGAATCTGAGTAGAATATTTGTTCTCAGTTTGTATTATCCTTGTAATACTCCGAAAATTTTTACGGTAAGATATTATCTTTGATATAGTAAAATAAGGAAATAAAGTGATAAAAAGATAAATTTTGGAGTTATGACAACATTGGGAAGTATATTATGATATATTAATTCAAGAAAGGACTAAATGATAAAAGTGAGAAAAGTTTTATTGCCTAAGAGTAAATACTCAAAACTCAAGGGTTAAAGTGTAAATATGGAAAAGTTAAAAGACCAACAGTGCAAATATTTTAAGGGTGGAATGATCTAGAAACTAAGGAAATGGATGAATTAGGACCAAATTGAATAGGTGAAGAATTATGAGGGACTAAATTATAATTTTACCAAATTAAATGATGATTCAAGGATGGAATTTTAAAAGATCATAAAGGGCAAAGTGGTTAATTAGGAGAGAGAGATCTAGAAGGCAATGATGATGTTAATGATATTTTGTAATTATTTAATTAGATAAATATTATTTATGAATATTTTAATGAGATATTTTATTATTTTATTATTATTTATTTAGTATATAAGGAATGAAACACGAAGAATTATCATCTTCTTTCCCATGCATCAACGTGAGAAGAAGAGAGAAAGAAAGAAAGTTTTGCTTTCTTTACAATTTGGTCCTTCCACAAAAAATTCACCATTTTCATCTAGAAATTAAAAGAATTTCCATAGTTACCAAGAGAGAAAGATAACAAGAAGATAATGGGGAGTCAAGATATCAAGTTAGATTCAAGAAATAGAAGCTGGAGAAGAGAGAAAAATCAAGTTAAAGATTGAAATCAATAAGACAAGGTAAGAACATCAAGATTTCAATATATTTTTAAGTTTGTTATTATTGAAAAAGCATGGAAATGATGTTATAGTAGAGTTTTCTTATATAAGGTTTTATGTTCTTGATATGTTAGTGAAGGAAAATAAGAGAAAGTGATGGGAAATATTTTAGAAAAAGGGAATAAGGGTGTTATAAACTTAGTAATCAACATTTTGCACTAAAATAGTTTTGGATAAGAGCATTAGTCTAATTTTGAAAAATCACTAAAAATTATGAAAATCGAATTAGAGTTTGAATAAAAGATGAAATTAAATTTTATTGAGTCTAGTTTTTCATAGAAGAAATTGTGTAAGCAATAGAATTGTAAATTATGAGATATAATAAATTTAGCTAGACAAGGTCAGAATGATTTTGGGTTCCCCTGTTTTGACTTTGGAAAATAAGTAAAATTTGTATAAAAATAATTAGGGGTTTAAATTTGTATGTTTAAATTATTAATAAGTCTATTTTCAAGAGAAATAGGAGGGAACATCATCTGAATATCGTACTAAGAGATACTTAATTTTTAGTAAAGAAAGGTTGAAGCTGTCAAACAACAGAATAGGGATAAATTTGAAGATTTTACTGTACTTATTGGATAAGTTATAAATTCTATAATTTTTATGATAGAAATATATTTGAGTCTAGTTTCAAAAAAATTAATCAGATGTTAATCTGGAATTCTGTCGCTCAAGATATAAACAATTTAGTGACTATGACTTAAGTGGACGACTTGTTATGAACATATAAATTAATAATAGAATTATATATATATATATATATATATATATTGAGTATGTGGAATGGAGAAGAGGAGGAGAAAATATATGAATATTTAGCTAGTATGGGTTTACTTTAAAAATGGCTAATTTGCATGTTTTAGGTTCAGAGACTAAATTGAATAAGAGTAAAACTTTAGGGGCAATTTTGTAAAAATGTCAAAATGACCAAATTGAAGGAAATGAATTTTTTTAGTGTTTAAATTAATAAATTGAATGAAATTATTAATTTAGATCAAGATCGGGTGAAAAAATTAGGGAAAATAGAAAATTATCAAAATGCCCCTAAAACTTGGTTTTTCTGTAATTTAGCTAGGTAAGTTCGTATAACTTAGCTATGCATGTTTTTATGCTTGAATTTAATTGTGTATGTGATTGTATAAATATATATGTGAAATGATTATGTATCTAATAAAACCCGATAAATGATCACATTTGAAATAAATGATAATACTCGTAAAGTAATAAAAGATAAAAAAAAATGATATTTTAATGCTTAAGTTGAATGTGAAATGTGCTTAATTGAGTATTGTGAATAATGTAACAATATGAAAATTAAAGTGGATGGTCAAATTGAGTAGAGCATAGGATTTAGTACAATCGTTCAGTGACCAGTGATGAATAGAAGGATAAGACCATGGTTGGACCATGGCAAAGTGTGGAATGTAAGACCATAGCTGGGCTATGGCATTTCAGTGGAAATACCATAACTAGGTTATGGCAATTGTGAACGTAAGAACATGGTTGGACCATGACAGTATATGTGTGTACGTGTAATAAAGTGCAATATATGTGTGTACGTGTAAGACCATAGCTGGGCTATGGCATCGTAATAAAGTGCAAGATCATAGCTGGGCTATGACACCGTGATAAAGTGCAAGACCATGGCAGAGACATAGCAATATATGTACAAGACCATAGTTGGACTATGGCATAAAGAAAACGATATACTCAAATCCATAAGAAGTTCTCTAATGTGACAAAGTTTGGTAAGTGACATATGAAATTAATATTGGAAGACTTATGGTTATTATTGATATTGATATGAAATAAGTGTACCCATTTATATTTAAATGATTCAACGGGTAAAGTTCTGATATGAGATAACATGAGTTTGAAATGAATTGTTACCGGTATATACTTGAAATATATGGAAATGATGGTATATGAAATATTGATATAATGAAATGAATGATATATGTTTATAAAGAAACGACAAAAGAATGATGTGTATCATGACATGTAAATATGTGATTATCTTTAATATGTTGTTACAAGGAAATTGTGTATGTTGTAATGAGTAATAAACTCAAGTGTAACATGTAGAGAAAATAAGTTTATGAATGTTGAATTTATATGTAATATATGCAAGTATGCTAACTAGTGTTGTTGCTTGATACTTAGGCAAATGCCAAGCTATTGGTCGAATGGTGATATGTTTATGACTTGTGTGTCATGCATTGTAATGAGTGTGAAAAGTAAAGAAATACAAATGAAAATAAAGAAATTCGGAAGAGTTAAAATTATTTAAAATCTCACTAAGCTAGAGATAATATGTATAAGTAATGCTGTTAATTTATTCACCTTGTGAATTGATGAATATAGCTTCATGAGTATTGTGTGAACCACACGGCTTGGCCACACAGCCTTGTGACCCCTGCAGTGTTGAAAAATTTCAAATATTTTCAAAAAATTTTCTAAGTTCCCGGTTAAGTCCCGATATATATTTTGGGCCTCGATGGCTCACATAAGGGGCATTATGATTAAATTTGATTGATTTCAGGTATGAATGTTATATGAAGCAAAATTTATATTAGATGATCTGTAAATTTTGGTAATGTTTCGAAACCCTATTTTGGTGACGAATACAGGTTAGGGGTGTTACAATCCTTGTAAAGACATACTGTAAAGATGAGATTTTGACACTCAACAAATTATGGTATTTAGCAACCTCAAGTGTTGGAGGAAGAATAAAAAGAAATATCATGACCACCATTTGTTTTCTATGAGATTATTGTATTTTAACATCTAAACTGAATGGAAACATCACATAGAGTTCTTCATACACTCTCTTGAAATCCAAGTAGTAAGCTGCGAGGGATTTATCTTGCTTCTTTGGATGATAAAATGCCTGGAAAACTTCATACTGTGACATATATCACCTTTCTTAGAATACAAAAAGTCCAAACACTCCTTTAGTTGTTTAAAAAATTCACATTAATTAATCAAGGAAATTATCTCACTATCAATAGAATTGCAAATTTGTAAAAATAGTTTGGCATCGTCCCTTAGCCACACTTGTTTTTTCTCATTAATGGGTGGATCATTAGTTAGATGATCATCCTTATCAATGCTTCACAAATAGATTCGAAAAATCTTACACCAATTAAAGTAATTGGTTCCATTGAGCTTATGTTCCATAATTTTGGACAATACAGGAATCATCTCACTCACCATACCTTTTGTCTCAATCCATATCATATTCCTCAAATCAAATTAAGAATCCAACTCAAGCAAAATAGTAGCAAGATAACAACAACAAGAAAATAGGCTTAAAATGCTTTAGGCTTTATCTAAGGGCTAGGCATCCCTAAATCCTAAAATGCTTTAGGCATGGCTTCCTGCTATACCACAATTGGTATGGAGTTTTAGATGCGGTCTTAGCTGGTACATCATTTAGAATATAGAAAATTGTTTATAAAGCATATCCCCAAAAAGAGATTGTTAGCTTATAATTGATCAAACCATGTTTAACAAAATTCAATTCCTTCTCTCTGCCACACCATTCTATTGTGGAGTTCTCGACGTGATTAAATGGGAATTAATTACTGTAAAACAAACTTAATGTTGGAAAAATTATTTTTGGAAGTAGAAAATATTTTTAAAATTTTAGAATTATTAGGTAATGAATTGGTCCATGATTGAAAAAAAATGGAAATAGATGATTGTTTTAGTATTAGGACTCATTCAAAAAAAAGGAGAAAATAAGAGTTTTAAAAAGTAATAAGCTCAATGGCTTAATGGGCAATTGACCTGTAACATCCCTAACTAGTCTCTGTTACCGGGTTAGGGTTATAGAGTATTACAACATGCATTCAATCAAATGACATCATTAAAAATTTAAGTATTAATTTAAATATCAATATCCAATCCACCTATTAAGCATAATATATATACACTTACAGGCCTTAAATCAAGCTTACGAAACCTTAAAAATATTTTGGAAACAATTAGGGACTAATTTGAAACAAAACATACTAACATGGAAAAAATTGAAAACAGGGGCCACATGGCTGTGTGGATAGGCCGTATGACAGCGCCCAGATCATGTGGCTCAAAAATATGGTCATGTGGCCAAATCGTATACAAATTGAAATTTGGGTTACACGACTGTGTCGCAGACTATGTGCCAGACTGTGTGAGATTCTAAATAAGATCACACGACCGTGTCTCTAGGCCGTATAATAGCCTGATGGCATGTGGAAAAAACCTGCTCTTAAAATCAATATGGCACACGGCCGTGTAAGGAGACCATGTATGGCACACGGCCATGTGACAGCCCATGTCTCAGGTCGTGTGCACCTAAAATCACTTCCAAATCAAGCTAAATCATTGCCCATTTCTTAGGTACCAAGCCAAACCAAAACAAGCATTCTTATACCTTTAAAACACATTCAAACAAGCTTAAAACATACCAAAACATACAACCTAAGTGCCTAACCAATATGCCCTTAACGACACCACATTTCATATACCAACCAATTCATATTCAGAGTTCACAAGTACTTACTTTACACATACCAAACTTACAATTCATCCATTCCATTCATATCTAATTCTACCATAACCTATTCACTCATAAGTAGCATAAACAAAATGACCAAAACCTATACATATGGACCTTTACAAGCCAAAAGCCAAAGACATATATACAATTGAGCCAAAATCAAGGTTAAACAACATCATCCATGTATAAGATGTATCACAAGTAATAAGTATCCAAAACATATACAAGACACACTTATTACATGCCATATAACCCAAAAGTAAACATGTCAAAATCTACCAAAAGATATTTGGATAGTGTAATCTTCAAGTTGATCTGATCGTCCCATTCCACAAAACGTTATCTAAAAAGAAACAAGAAAATGACACAAGTAAGCTTCAATAGAGCTTAGTAAGTTTAACGGTTGAAACGATAAAACTTACCATTTAAACATAGCAATTATACATTAACATGATTAATAAACAATAATCCCATCAACTAATCCCATCAACCACGATCATTCAACAGGTGAGTTATACATATATGAGTTGCATACTCTATTCAATCACACGAGATCATTCGATATCAAGTCACGGTAATATTGAAAAATCATGCAAACATTTATATAATTCAATAACAAGTCATATACCACTAAAAATTTTCCTGATGAACGATTTAACGGATACGGATATGCAATTATCCACCCGAAACATGCCAGAAAACTCAAACGAGGCAAACCAACCGAGAACACGCCTTGGCACCAAGTGCCTAGCCCGTAGACTAACATCCCACCAGAAACACACTTGGGCACCAAGTGCGAAGCTTGAAGGCTTTACATCCACCCCTGGTAACACGCCAGAATCACTGTAAATATAATATGATAGTTTGCAACAAATGCTGAACTCTAGTATATTTAATGGAAAATAACAAGTTAGGAATCATCGTCTCATCACAAGTCAATTCCGTACAACGTGTAATATAACCTATTGGCATGCCAATTGTACCATATCCTACGTTCATTTAGGCTCAAAACATATCATCATGTTAACAATGTTCAAGTCAATTATTTTCTCAACTCACAACAGTTTATAACAATTCAGTTATACCAAAAATATTCAACAACCACAATTCACAATTAATATAACATTTGAAATTATACTAAACTAAACCAAATGAACTTATCAGGGCTAAACTGCAGAGATAGTAAAAGTTTCAGGGACTAGTCAACAACTTTCCATTTTCCATGATTATCTACTTGTTCTTGATCTATAAAATAGTTTATTTCAATTTATTAGCTTCAACTTCATATAATATTCAATTTAATGCATATGACTTCCAATTTACAATTTCTCACAATCACCCAAAACTTTTACATTTTATTTAATTTGATCCTTAAGAGAAAAACATGATTATTTTCAAAATTAAACCCTATACCCATTTAACCTAATTCATAACCATTCCAAATTAGTCCTCACATGCTATAATTTCACAAGAAAAACATGTTATGTTTACTTTGTTTTGAATTAAATCTCTAAACTTAAAAATTATACAAAATTACTTTACAAACTAGTTCAAAATCACCATCAAGTTTCCAACCAAAACATTTATAATTAAAGGGCTTTAAAAACAAAAATGATAAAATTTCTAAACTATGCCAACTTCACAAAATAGTCCTTAAACTAGCTAGATATCATGACAACAATCACAAAAAGCATAAAATTTATGAGAAACGGCTCAAAACAAACTTACATGCAAGAGGAAAAAGTGACTGAACTGTAACACCTCAAACCCGGCCCAAACACCACGACCGGATCTGGTATGTCACTAAGAAAAAAAATTATAAAACAATTCAGTTTATTAGAAAACCCAAATAAAATAAAATAGGTCTTTACAATTGAAAGCCCAAAACTTAAAGAGAAAAAAAAAACCTTAGTTTAAACGAAGTAAATATAAAAAAAACAAAGCAAGCCCATAATAAAACAAAAACATAAACTAGTGGCCCATGGCCTTATTACAACGGGGTTTAAAGTCCATAAAATAAAACATCTTATAAACTATTTAGTTGAGACTTTCTGCCGGATCCACATATTCTTTTGCATAGCCACCTTGCGCTCCTCTCCAGCCCGGTCCGATGCACTATGAGTTACCTGAAATGTTAATTTAATAGGTTGAGTCGCGAGACTCAGTGTGCAACCCTCATGCACCATTAGATTTGGGCCTTAACCTCATAAAATAGAATAAACAGTTTAATATACATAATAAAATTAATATGCAAGCCCAACCCATTTGCTTAGGTTTCCATCCGCTACACACCCCGCATCAACCGCTCACACCATTGGGGATTTCTACAATCGACCCACACCGCTACACACCATGATGGCGGTCGTCTTTGCTCATCCGCATATGATGGTCAATCCTTTATAACATATAATGGCCGAAGCTCAGATAATAGATTCACGGCATTAGTCATTACATCGATCACGGTAAAACCGCTACACATATAACGATAACTTCCTCCTATCATCAATCCCACCCCATGCAATCACAAAATCAATACACATATAACATATTATCGAATATTCATTGACACGGTGATTCGCTTACCCTCTTTGGGCTTCCATCTTTATGCCGGATTTCGGCATTTATCACAACATATAATACTTATAAATGTATTTAATGATGATCTAAATGGTGGGAAGTATTACACACCGATATCGCTAAATCTACTATCCTTAGTCGATGTCCTTGCTATCCGGATCTATTATCCTCAATCTATAGCTTTGCTTAAAAGCCGAAAAAATTGCGAAAATTGACCTCTCCTATATTTGGCCATTGTTAGTATTCTACCCGATTTTATAGATATAAATAAACAAATCCTCTTACCTTGAAATCCCGAAAGTAACACGATTCTATAACTTAGAGATCTATGCGATTGGCCTCCTTATTCAAACCTTAATGCCAAAAGAAGTGTGAAATAAGAGATTAGTTTCTAATAGCCATTCTACTAAGGACTTTGAAAAGCCGAAGAACAATGAAATCCAGAAATCAATACTTACCTATTGTTTCCTTCAGATTTTGGCACAAGCAAACTCCATTAAAGAAGATTCGGCAACTTCAGGAGACTAAATCTCACAATTTTGGCTTTTATGAAAAATCCCGAAAAAGATAAACTAATGTGGTTTCGGCTTAAAAACAAAGAAAGGCTTGAAGATTCAGCTATGCCAGAGAAATAGATTTAAATGCCGGAAGAATAAAACTTACAAATAGGATGAATAAAGAAAAACTATGGAGATTTCGACTTTTTTTTAGAGAAATCGGCTCAAGGGGAAAAAGAATGGAGAAAAGGTTTCGGCTTTTGAAGAAATTGAAGAGAAGAATATTGGAGAGGGAGAGGCTACGAAATTCAGCACAGAGAATGAGAGAAAAGAATAGGGTTCCAATGCCGGATTTGAAGAGCTACTATCCTATTTATAGGAAATTCGACTTACCTACAAATCCCGAAAGTGCCCTTCCTAAATGCCAATAATTAACAATTAATGGGAAAATTCAAGACCCCTCTAGGAGATGGAATTTCGCCAACTCAGTACTCGAAGATAACTCCTATCTTTTCTCCTCTATCCTTCTATCCCTTATCCCTATCAAAACACTCATCCATAAGAGGCCACATTTGCACCAACTCTCCCTTTATTTTATCAGTTTGTTATCCTCATTAATTAAACAAAAATAATCCCTAAATTATAGCCTTGTGCCGTCCACTTCCCTAATCCCTAATGCCAAATTTAACTAACTTAAATTAGAAGATTTGGGCTCCTTAAAACTTAAAATTTTAGGCCCCTAACACTTAAATTAACTCATTCCACATATTCACCCATTAAACGCATAGGCCCAAAAATTTAAGATGTTACAGTTCTACCTTCCTTAAAGAAATTTCGTCCTCAAAATTTCCAACTAACTAGAAATCATACTACCTAAGTCTCACCACTATGCTTTCACTGCGCACTCTAATTCTAAAGCCAAAATAAATACTTAGTATACTATGGTAGGGCACGCACCATTATTCACTTCTGGAGCGTCTTCGTCCCCTTGTACTCATACTACCGATTTGCGTTTATCTGTTTAAAAATTTTATGAGTTATTAATTCAATAGTGGTTCTTTCGAATTCGTAATTATATCTCAAGGTTCAATCTCAAGTCTACTACTCCTAGTTCGAGAATCACATACATTCACACTCAAAGATACCGAGAGCATTCACAAACTTACGCTCATCACCTGGGGCATTTTCGTCATTTCACTACCCAAGGGTATTTTCGTAATTTTATCCTACAAGGGTATTTTCGTAATTCTCCAAAATAAAGTATCTTGGTGATTTTTCAAAATAAGGGTATTTTGGTAATTTTTCAAACCAGGGGTATTTCGGTAATTTTTGTAAATTTTGATAATTTCCAAATCAAGGACATTTTAAAAATTTTCAAATCAAGGGCGTTTTGGTAAATTTTTTTTAAGTTAGAGGTGTTCTGAAAATTTTCAATCCGGGGGTGTTTTGGTATTTTTTTTAAACCAAGGGCATTTTTGTAATTTTGCAAATTCAAATCAAAACTATTTTGAGAAGTTTTCACAATTCAGGGGGTAATTTAGTAATTTTTTTCAAAATAAGGGGTTTATTAATGATTTTACAAAAACAGGGTGTTCGGCCCCTTTCGGGTTTTAGTTGAGAACTTTGGCCCGATTACAAGTCCTCACTTAAGATGAACAAATACCACTACACTGTGGTAGGATTCTAGAAGAGAAGGTGAGTCACTAGGACTGCTTAAATACCAAGCTCTCCTCGATCCAATCCTAGACATGCGTATGCCTGTCACCACACCCTAGTCTTGCGGCTCGTTCACGGGTTTGTTTAGTGAAGTTAAGTCTTATGAGATTTTAGGAGTTGTTTCAAATAAACCTACAAATCCATCGATTCTAATCTAAATAATCTACGTCCCATAAAGCCCATTAAGCCCACATACGTATATATATCACACAATGAGTTCAGAATACTTACCTGGCGGACTTGGGCCGAAGACGCAGGTGCCATGTTGAGCTAACAAACCTTTACTTAAAACTTCTATCTTTCAAAAGCCCATTTTAAAAAAACATTTTTGAGCCCAAAAACCCCCAGAGCCGAGTTTTGAACTGGGCTCTGATACCAATTTGTAACACCCCAAACCCGGCCCAATTGCTACGACCGGATATGGTATGTCACTAAGGAAATTTTTGTAAAACAAATCGTGTTGTCGGAAAGCCCAAATGTAATTTATATAAAATATGCCTTTATGAATAAAACCCAAACTTAATTACATGCCTTAGTTTAATTAAAATAAATGTTTGAATAACAAAAAATAATTTATCTCATAATAAAACAAGATATAAACTAGTGGCCCATGGCCTTATTACAACGGGGTTTAAAGTCCATAAAATAAAACATCTTATAAACTATTTAGTTGAGACTTTCCGCCGGATCCACATATTCTTTTGCATGGCCACCTTGCGCTCCTCTCCACCCAAATCGATGCACTATGAGTTACCCGAAATGTTAATTTAATAGGTTGAGTCATGAGACTCAGCAGCAACCTCATGCACCATTAGATTTGGGCCTTAACCTCATAAAATAGAACAAACAGTTTAATATACATAATAAAAATTAATATGCAAGCCCAACCCATTTGCTTAGGTTTCCATCCGCTACACACCCCCGTACCAACCGTTCACACCATTGGGGATTTCTACAATCGACCCACACCGCTACACACCATGATGGCAGTCATACTGCTCATCTGCATATGATGGCCGAAGCCCTTTTAACATATAATGGTCGAAGCCCGTATAACAGTTCACGGCATTAGCCGCTACATCAGATCACGGTAAAAATCGCTACACATATAACGTATAACTTCCTCCTGTCATCAATCCCACCCCATGCAATCACAAAAATCAATACACTTATAACATATCATCAGAATATTCACTGACTTGGTAATTCATTTTTACCGTATTTGGGCTTCTATCTGTATGCCGGGATTTCTGCATTTATCACAACATATAATACTTATAACAGGTATTTAACAGACAGATCTAAATGGTGGGGAAGTATTACACACCTGATATCGCGAAATCTACTATCCTTAATCGATGTCCTTGCTATCCGGATTTATTATCCTCAATCTATAGCTTTGCTTAAAAGCCGAAAAAATTGCGAAAATTGACCTCTCCTATATTCGACTATTATTAGTATTCTACCCGATTTTATAGATATAAATAAACAAATCATTTTACCTTGAAATCCCAAAAGTAACACGATTCTATAACTTAGAGATCTATGCGATTGGCCTCCTTCTTCAAATCCCGGAATACTGAAAGGAAGTGTGAAATAAGAGATTAGTTTCTAATAACCATTCGGTTAAGGACTTTGAAAAGCCGAAAGAACAATGAAATCCCAAAATCAATACTTACCTATTGTTTCCTTCAGATTTTGGCACAAGGCACTCCATTAAAGAAGATTCGCAACTTCAGAGACTAAATCTCACAATTTCGGCTTTTATGAAAAATCCCGAAAAAGATAAACTGATGTGGTTTCGGCTTAAAAGGAAAGTGAAAAGAAAACAAAGAAAGGCTTGAAGATTCAGCTATGCCAGAGAAATAGATTTAAATGCCGGAAGAATAAAACTTACAAATAGGATGAATAAAGAAAAACTATGGAGATTTCGGCTTTTTTTTAGAGAAATCGGCTCAAGGGGAAAAAGAATGGAGAAAAGGTTTTGGCTTTTGAAGAAATTGAAGAGAAGAATATTGGAGAGGGAGAGGCTATGAAATTCGGCACAGAGAATGAGAGAAAAGAATAGGGTTCCAATGCCGGATTTGAAGAGCTACTATCCTATTTATAGGGAAATTTGGCACTTACCTACAAATCCCGAAAGTGCCCTTCCTAATAGCCAATAATTAACAATTAATGGGGAAAATCCGACACCCCCTCTAGGAGATGGAATTTCGGCCAACTCTATACTCAGAAGATAACTCCTATCTTTCTCCTCTATCCTTCTATCCATTATCCCTATCAAAACACTCATCCATAAGAGGCCACATTTGCACCAACTCTCCCTTTATTTTATCAGCTTGTTATCCTCATTAATTAAACAAAAATAATCTCTAAATTATAGCCTTGTGCCGTCCACTTCCCTAATCCCTAATGCCAAATTTAACTAACTTAAATTAGAAGATTTGGGCTCCTTAAAACTTAAAATTTTGGGCCCCTAACACTTAAATTAACTCATTCCACATATTCACCCATTAAACGCATAGGCCCAAAAATTTAGGATGTTACAGAACATTCAAGTTATTATTAATGGTGTTTTCGGTGAAAAACAAACAAGAATGAAGAAGATGCCATCGTGTTCTCATTTTTTTTTACTTTTAATATAATTATTATAATAACATATAACATATAATATTATTTAACTATTATGCATAAACCATCCATCGTGAAAAATTATGGTTTATTTACTTCATAAACCCTTGCATGTTTATTAATTAAACCATCCAAGCAATAAAAATTCAATAATGATTAACTTTTACGACTTGTACGATTTAATCCTCTTTTCTTAATTAACTATCTAAACGTTACAATTTTCTAACCAAATTTTAATATAAAATTAATGACCTCGTAAATATTAAATAATTAATATTTACGGACTAACATGTCGAGATTTGTGGTCCCGAAACCGCTGTTCCCGACTGCACTGAAAATGGGCTGTCACATGACCACAACCTTTTTAAAACACCAAATCATGTTCTTTTTCATTGTGGTGTAACCTACCACCAAATGTGGTGGTAGTTTTTGGTACATTTCGGCACTTTAGGAACTTGTTTTCTAGGCATTGTAGGTTTAATTATGTTATTTTCAACATTAGTAGCTTAAGTACAAAAATGAGTGTTTTCACACATAAATTGACGTTTATTGATCTATTAGGCCAACTTGGGTCTTAGTTAGTTTTAATGTGTTAAATTGAGTGTACAAATGAGTATTTAGCAATCTAATAGCCACATGGACAACACCCGAGTGGAGCACTTGTTCCCAAGACGGAACATGCAAAGCCGGAAGACCAAGCATGAGATGTCGGTGTCGTGTCGCAACACAAGCAAGGTGTGTCACGTCACATAGTTAAACATGGGGAGCAAGGACCGAGAAGGCTAAATTCGTTCATACAATCTATTTATTCGAAAACTAGGGCTTCCAATTGGCCTAGTTACGATTTCTAAATGTCTCTATAAATAGTAAGGCTATTTCTAAGATGAAGGAGGTCGTTAGGACCTGTAGTTAGTACATTTAGATTTAGGGTTTAGAATTTACGTTTGAACCTGTCTTTTCTATTGAAGTATTGAATTTCTTTCATGGTTCTTATCCAATCATCGAAGATCAATTAACGATTACGAGATTACGCAGCTCTAAGCACATCTAATTCAATTGAGTAAGCAATTTCTTAATTTTCTCTTTTTTTTTTTTAAAATTTATTTGTGTTCTTTTGCAAGCTTAAATAAAATTTAAGAGTCATGACATCTAGATCCATGAGAGGCTAAATCTCTAGGAAGATTAACAGATGGATGTAAGAGTAATTAACGAATGGATTAGGGTTTCCCGAGAGAAATTAACTGGTTTTAAATTATGTGTGCTTAAACCCTAAGAGTGATGACCCTAGGAAGTAATCTAGGATAAGCGACGTTGGGAGATAAGTTTACTGAGTAAATCATAATTTATCCCAGTGGGGAAAGTGAGGTCTGGAGATAAGCAAGTACTTGTAGATGAATTAGCTAGTAGGGGTCGGGAGGTAATACTAGTTAATTAATAGTTAGTTCCACCTAAACCCTAATTCTGAAGTTAATTATGACCACTGAAATGAGTTAACCTTTTGATTTAGTTGTTTGATTATTTCTGTTTATTCAATTTAGTTAATCTAGTTATAATTGATTCTATATTTTATTATTCAATCGTAATATAATTTTTAATTAGTACTATTTAGACTTATTATTGTAGAAATATATTTTTAGTTTAATTCGTCCTCCCTTAGGTACGATCCTCGGAATACTTCCCTGTGTTCCATTATAACACATCTATACTATAATTTAATTAGTATACTTGCAGACATCGCTGATCTAATTTTGATGTGATATTTGTACACTAAACGATAACAAGTTTAGAGGCGGTCATGATGTGTTTATTTTCACTTTATGTTCTTATTAGCTGCAAACCATTTATTCTCTACCACGATTTATCATCGTCGTTTGCCTTCAAAAATGGCTTCAATTCACTCTAAGGTGTTGCCATCATTTTCCTTCAACACTACCTATCATATGTTGTTCAAATAGTTGTCACTGATTACCTCCAAAATACTACTGCCGCCCATTTTTGCTTTACATAAGTCAAGTTATTTAATTTATTACTGGATTGATGAATCATTTAAGGCAAAGGTTGTTGAGGATTGATGACTTTTAAGTAACGAATGTTTAGAATTAGGATTTGTGATGCATATGTTTTAAATTATTTAATGCTGTAGTTAATTTATTAGCTTTGTGATATTGGTATTGCTAGCTCGAAAGACCACATCAAAATCACTAAGAGGGAAGGTGGATTGGCCTTTAAGAAAAATGGTGGAAGCAATGAAAGAATATGAAACAATGAACACAACAATTTATAGTGGTTCGGACCCAATTACCCACTCCACTACCTTATCTTTTCACAACTAAGGATTTTTCCCAAATTCACTAATGTGACAACCTTTGAGGACAAGGTTTAACCTTACAATTTCCTTAAGATTTCTACCCAAAATCTTAAGATTGCAACCCCCTTAAGGTTTCTACCCAAACCTTGAGATTCAACCCTCTCAAAGAGATACAAAAAAGCAAACAAAAAAAAAATCATTACAAGATCAGAATGTTTTCCAATTAAGCACAAATAACAAGAATACACTTGAGCTAAAGAGTAACAATGAAAGCTCACAAGTGTGTACAAGAAAAGTATGAAAGAATTAAACACTAAGGTTGTTTTGATTGATCTTTAAGCTTGATGATCTCTCTTGTTGTTGTAGGACTTCTGAAAGATGGTATTTATACCCTCTAATTCATTTCTAACTGTTGGAGTTGTTGTGTAAGTTAATAGAGCTATTAGGGATTAAAATGCCATATCATTAAATTCACCTGTAACAACGAGTACCGATACTTGCCAACAAGGTATCGATAATTTTTACATTCAATACAAAGTCCAATGACCGTTGGAGTTAAAGATATCGATGCCAATGGGCTTTTATCGATACCATATGAGAAGTATCGATATTGGATCAATACTTAGCGAAATTGGTTGAAAGCAGAATATCAATTTGGTACCGTTTATTAGAATAGGTATCGATATAATTTTTGGCCTAGAGCAATACTGACTTGTTCTAAAATAATTTTAAGTTGATTGAAAATACTTAATTCAATTGAAACCATTTTAACTTGATTGTATTATTTTGCCTATTTTATATTATTTTGCCTATTTTATTCAACTTTAACTTTTATTCAAAAACATTTTAATTTGTTATATCCAAACATATTATCAAATAAAGCTAGTTTAGCAATATCCCTTTATTATAACAAAACATTTTTAAATTTGCTTTTGAATAAATTGCTCCCCTATAAAAGTCATTTTAAATTTAAGGTTAAAAAAATTGACAAAAGATCAAAGTTGACATTCATTTTACTTTGAAAACATGGTCACTAAATTTGGCATAAAATTAATTAATCATAACCAATCAACCATTAAAATTACTTTTCTCTTCTCTCCCTTTTTGTTATATCAACAATAAAGCTTAAGAGAAGCATGTCTACTGGTAGGAGAGTGTTGAGAAAGCAGAGAAGCGTATTTAGTGAGAATTCTCCAAGATTGATGCGATTTGGTTCTTGTTTTTTCTGTTCTTGAGTTTGCCTTTATTCATTCGCGAATAATTGGGCAGGAGAGGTGGGGTGTGTGTGTTCTGGTTGGTTTTCAATGGGACTGGGGTCTGCTCGAGAGCGTACGGTGGTGACTGCCTGCTGTGGCGATAGGTTTGCATCAAATCAATGTGGGGCAAGGTTCCAAGATTGGGGCAGCGTTCTAAGCGGTGAATATTGTCCTTTGTTTCGTGTTGTTCTCCTCAACTGTAGATTTTTGTACTTTTTTTTCTTTTTTTTCATGACACAAAGCGAATTATGTAACTTTTGGATTTCTTGTTTTTTAAGTTCTCACGAAAATTAATGGCCGAAAAGATTAGTGTTGACTTTTCTATGAAAGGTGCATGAAAATAGGTTTTTTCTGTGTTTTTATCCTTTGGCTTTTTACGTACATTTCCTTTACATTTTGCATGGGTTTTCTTTAATATCCTTTTTTTAAGAACGTAAAACTTATTAGTTAGGTTTTAAGGTTTGCCTCTATATTCTTTTATAGATTATGATTTAGGCTTTTCAGTTTAGTTTTTCAGTTAGTTTTTTATTGCTTTCTCGTTGTAGTGTTTCTTTTTTCATATTCATCATCGGGACGATTATCTCTATTGGCTTGTTGCGATTTTTCTTTTTCACTTTCTTGTACAATGCTTTCTTGAGAAAATTGTGTCTCTGTGTTTTTAGGCATTGTCCTTGTTTCTATCTGAACTTTGCGATTGTTATTCTAGTTTTATCTCTTACTGTTTTGTGTTTTGTATGATTCTGGATTAGTCTGCTAATATGAGACATTGTGATCTCTTTGAATTTCGTTGTTTTTTCATTTGTTAGGTTATCTTGGTTTGGGCTTTTGTTGCTTTCCGTGTTTCTTTGGAGCAGGTTGGAACGGCTATAGGGTTGTTGGTGTTGATCGTCTTGAGGTTTGTATCGAGGGTGTGGTTAGCTGTGGATCGGTGCATTGGCCCTTCTTCAGTCAATCAATGGTTGAAGAACTAAACGAGCTTCTTGAGAAGCTGACCTTCTCTGAAGAGGAATCAAAGAGAGTGTTTAGCTCCACTCGACTCTCATCAAATTCTAAGGATTATGAGGCTTGGGCGATCGGCAAAGTAATGTCGAATGAAAAAAATAATAAAGAGGCTATGTATAGGGTTTTACGACCTCTGTGGTTCACAAAAGAAGAGGTGAACTTCGTGGAATTAAGAGAAAAAGTCATCTTGGTCAAATTTGGGACTGTTGAAGATAGAACAAGAATCTTGAACCTTGCTCCATGGCTTTTCGATCAAAGTCTTTTCCTTAACTCCGTATGTAAAGGATCAGGAGCTAGAAAAATATACCTTCAACCTATCACCCTTCTCGGTGAGAATATATAATATACCTTTCGACCAAATGGACAGACAAATGGCGTTGGAAGTAGGAGAAGCAATTGGCGAGGTGATGGCAATTGATTGAAGGGATAGGGATGGTGGCTGGATTGAATATATTAGAGTTAAGGTTAAAATAGATATCTTCAAGCCCTAAGAAGAGTGGTCTACCTTGTGGCAAAAGATGATACTGAAATTGTTTGTGCCTTAAAATACGAAAGACTCTTGACCTTTTGCTACAAATGTGAGATCATTGGCCATAAAACACAAAAGTGCAACGAAGAAGGGAGTCAAAAGGAGTTAGACAAGATAGAATTTCAGTATGGTAATTGGCTAAGAGCGCAAACCGGCAGTACAACCTTGAAATTTAATAAATTAAATGAATGATAATCGAAAATATTGTAACAATAATGTTAAATGTAATAATGTCAAAACTTCTTACAACGAAAAACTAAATGTCTAAGATGGCGGTTTCTGCGATCGAAAACATCTGCATCATATCTTTGAAGTCAGTCTTGGAGCTCTTCAGATTTTCTTCGCTCTGCTAGCATCGATCTCGCCTCGCCTCCTCTCATTTCTTGCATTTGCTTCTCTCATTCTTCTTCTTTGCCTCCTTGCTTGTGCCGCTTGATCCGCTTTAAGTCATTCTTGAGTTCTTCATATTCTCAATTTTAATTTTTTCATTCTTTACTTATTTTTTCTTTCACAATTTTTTTTTGATATTATCATTTTTTAATTTTAATTTTTAAAATTTTGAATATTAAACTTTTAAAGAAAATTTCAAAATTTTGAAGATTTTATAATTTTAAACTTTTAAGAAAACTATATTTATCTTACTATACATGTAATATCCTCTATCCGATTTCAACTTATATTTTGAGTAAGAAATATTACATCCAAATACAACCATCGTTTAATTTAAATATTTATCTAAACACTTCATTTTAACATATTTAAGCTTATTTGAAGTTTTTCAAAACATTTCTATACTTTCTTTTAGAGTTAATTTGATTACAAATTATGGGAACTATTTAGGTCTTTTAATTTGGGTCAAAATAGAGTCAATGTCAGAATGAGTGCCCTGATAGGGCGAGAATATTCCAATGTTGTGACACCGAGTGGTGTAATGAAATGGCATTTAATTATATGTATATACACCTAAATTTTGATATAGCTACATCTTATTTAGAATTATATATATATAAATTTTAGTTTAATGTGTAATTCTAGATGTGAAATTCTAATTGTGGTTTAAATGTATAGTTGAAACTTTAATTTTGATTTAATCATACACATTATTTTAAAATATAAATACATCAATATATTTTATATATATTTTTAAAATAATAATTTACACTTATCTTATTTTGATTTTTATTCTAAAAAATCCAAGATTAATCCCTAAATCATAAACCCTAGACCTTAAATATTATATATATCATAAACCACAAACACTAAAACCTAAACAGCAAACTCAAAACCCCAAAACATAAATCTTAAACCATAAAACTCAAACCATAAACTCTAAACTGCAAACCTTAAACCATAATCTGAGCCTAAATTGGGAATTCATGTGGCCAATGTTAGTGTAGTACAAAACATATATTTTAATAGCTAACACATTAACCATAAATCCCTCATGAGGCCGGGATTTCGGTTTTGGGATTTTGGGCCATAAACCCTAAACTTTAAACCCTAATTAAACCCTAAAATCCTAAACTTGAACCATAAACCCTAAAATCAGAAACCTAACACATCGACCATTTCCCCTAAACCCATAAACTATAATCTATAAACCCTAAACCTAAAACCCTAACCCATTAACCATTCCCCAAAACCCTAATCACTAACAGATTTAAACCTTAATACCAAACACTAACATATTAAACACTATACAATAAACCCAAACAATAAACTTTAAACCACTAAACCCATACACCAAAATTACAAACCCTAAACCATGAAATTAACATACTAAACATTAAACCCTTAATCAATTTGAATAGCTTAATTTGTAACTTACATGAAAACTTCTAAATTGTTTAGTTAGCAATTTGTAACTTTTCATAATTAAGTAACTAAATGAAACTTTCTCATTGCTTCTAAGTGAATGTATCAAAATAAAATATAATTCAAAGCAAGAATGAGGAAAAATATTAAAACTTTTAGCGGCGTTTTACAAAAGCGCATTAATATCGACTTTATGACGTTTTTACAAAAGCGCTAATACTCGACTTTTAGCGGCGTTTGTCCGAAAGCGCCGCTAATACTCAATTTTAGCGCGTTTTCCAAAAGAGCCAATACTCGACTTTTAGCGGCGTTTCGAAAGCCCGCTAATACTCGACTTTTAGGCGTTTGTCCGAACGCCGCTTAATACTCGACTTTTAGCGTTTTCCAAAAGCGCGCTAATATCAGACTTTTAGCGGCATTTTCCAAAAGCGCTTAATACTCGACTTTTAGCGCGTTTTTCAAAAGCGCCGCTAATACTCGACTTTTAGCGGCGTTTTTCAAAAGCGCGCTAATATTCGATTTTAGCGGTTTGAAATTAAACGCTTTTTCCTTTTAGCGGCGTTTTTGAAATAAACGCAATTATTTCTCATTTTTTACTACGGTTTCTTCCAAACGCTAATGTATAATATTTATGTGCTTTTCTTTAAACGCCACTAAAAACGCCGCTAAAAGTCTGTTTTGGTGTAGTGAACCCAAGGAAAAGGAAACTGGAGGAATGGCGTTGAGTGTTTAGAGGGAAGGCTAGGGAGTAATAGTGAGACGCAAGCAAATAAAGGGGAAAAAATAGAAGAAGAAAATGAAACTATGAGAGGTCTCAAAAAAGAAAAAAGAAAAACTGGAGAGGAGGAATCAGGGTTGAGCTCTCATGTGGAAAAACAGCCAGCTTGTGGGATGCGTGATGGAGGGGAAAAAAACCGAAACAAAAGGAAAAAAGCAAGAAGTGGCAATGGGGAGAACCTCGATGACAGTTCAATTCGACTAGTGTGCAGAAAATTATTGGAGAGCACCTTGTAAGGCGGTTGATGCATCGTTGAGAACACCAAAAATATTCTATCTTTATAAAATAATAAAAAGAATAGTATGAATCCTCAGGGATTGAATTTGCACAAGTTCCTGTTTCTCAAGATATCGGACAGAGTCGTGCTCAAAAAAACCTGCGTACCTGAGAAAAAAATAAAAAAAATAAAATTAAAGGTTTGATTGAATTGAAATTGGGAAAATTAAAATTAAAATTGTAGAGATAAACAAAGTTGAGGAAAAGAGTTTTTATGGAGAGATTTCAACCTCCGGTTGTCTCAACCCGCTTTGGGTTCAATCCTAGGCTTTTAGGTGATCCTTCTCGAACAGAATAAACCAATTATAGTGGAAAAGGATACCTACGACCACCAACTCCACTTAGATTTTAGATTTATGATTTAGAAGAACCTGACTCTAGCCAACCGTCGCTTTTGTGGGAGTGTCTTACACTAGATCATCACTTATTAATGGTGAATGCCACACCATTTTGTCTCTTGGGCTCAACAACCACTGACGCAGTAAGCTAACGAACTGACTGTACAACCTTCCCAAAACATACAAAGCGGTCGTTCTTTGCACAAGTTGAAAAGATTAGCCCCGTAATGTAGAGAAACGATGAATACTCGTTGAGAAGGCTAAGCACGGATTCTAAGCCTCATGAACCCTTTTTGGGGAATTTCGACAACCTTTGGCTAGATAAATTTAGTGGCTCATATTTTTTGGGGAAAAATAAACGTAATGAAAATGGAATTTTTATTGAATAATATAAAAGAAACAAAGGCTAAGTTTTTGGGAGAGGGAGTGTTTACAGAAAAAATAAATACAATTTGTGTCACTCCATCTCCTATTTATAGTACTAGGAAACTTAGTCTATTCCTAATTAAATTCTAAAATATAAATACAAATAAATAAAGATAATTAAAGATAATTAAAGATAAAAGCTAAAACTAAATCTAAATAATAATCTTTAACAATTATCCTATTGTAATTAAAATTTAAATAGAGTCTTGTGTTTATAAAATCTCTTCTTTGCACTTTTGCCTTCAAGTCTCCCATACTTTGCATTTTCGGCACCACTTCTTTCCTACTTCGCATGCTGGCCCATTTTATCTTTAAATTCACGCTTTTTGCCCCTAAATTTCCTTTTACCTTTAATTTAGTCCCTACAAGATAAAAACCATAAATAGCTCAAATTAGTAGGATCATACTCAAAATAAATATATAATTAATACATAAAAAATGTCATTCTAGAGTATTATCAGCGGTGGCTAAAGACCAACCCTGCCAAGAGCAATGAAGCTCCTATGCTGAAACTATCGTGGAATTGGGAACCCTGCGACAGTTTGGGAATTGAAATAACTTCTTGTTGCAAATGACCCTGATGTTATTTTTCTTTGTGAAACTAAAGTGCAAACTAATAAGTTTTCTTGTATTTGAAATCTTTGCAGTATAAAAGGCTGTATGGTTGTTAATGCTATAGGAATGAGTGGTGGTCTTGCAATGATGTGGAAGGAGGGCACAAAGGTTGAAATCAAAAACTACTCCAGCAACCAGATCGATTCTGATTCACATAGAAAACCATAACCCCATCCAATTCACTGGCTTATACAGGAACGTTGATCCAAAAATAGAAAAAGCTCGTCGGAAATGCTTAAGAAGGTGGAGAGCTCAGTTAAGGAAACTTGGATTATCGGTGGTGATTTTAATGCCATCTTTAATTATTCGGAAAAGGAGAGAGGTCGAAGGAAACTGAAAGCTTTGATGGATGACTTCCGCGAGGTTGTTGAAGAGCTCTCCTTAGTCGATTTGAAGACAGAAAAAAGGTGGTTTACTTGGGTCAACAACCGAGATGAAATCGCAATGGTTAAAGAAAGGCTCGATCGCTTTATGATCTCGGCAAGCGATGTGACTAACTTCCCTTCATTGAGACTAAGGTGATTCGTTAATCTAATTCTGACCATGACGCTATTGTTTTAGACACCATAGGACGTAAGCTGAGAGAGGTTCAAGGATCTTAGGCTTAGATTTAGATATGATGTATGTCGGGCAAAAGAGGAAGATGCGAAAAAAATCATTAAAGATGCTTACAATGATGGTACTGCAGATATAATGGGAAAATTTGAGAAGGTGGGCGATGCCCTTGGTCTTAAGTAGTATAAACGGTACAAAAATAGGAGCAACCAAATTGGTGCTTTGAAATAAAAAATTAATAGCATCATTGATGGCCTTGGGAGATTATACGAGGGGAACACACTTAAAGCTATGAGGTTGAAGATTGGGCAGCTACTGGATAAAGAAGAGAAACACTGGGCACAAAGATCGAAGGTTAGGTAGCTAAAAGAGGGAGATAGAAATACCTAATTTTTCCATGTGAGGGCTACTAGTAAAAGGAAGAAAAATAGCATTGATAGGCTAAAAGATATTAATGGTTGTTGGAAGGATAATACCAATGATATTTGTACGGCTGCCAGGGAGTATTTCCAAAACCTATTTGTCTCAAATTTATCTACAAATAAGTGCTTAATCTTAACTATATTGAAAAGTGTATCTCAAGGGAGATGAACAAAAGATAGACGAATGAGTTCACGGTCAATGAAATTAAGGACGCATTCAATCAAATGGACCCTCAGAAAGCACCTAAAATTGACGAACTTTCAGAAAGTTTTTTCAAAGAAAATTGGGAGGTGGTGGGAGCGGATATTATAAAGTTGTGCCATGAGGTTTTAAGTGGAAATAGAACTGTGGGTAGTCTCAATAAGACGTCTATTGTTCTTATTCCAAAATTTAAAGAGCCTATCGACATGACTAATTTTCATCCCATAAGTCTTTGCAGGGTTATTTACAAAATCATTGCAAAAGTTCTAGCAAATCGTTTGAAAGATACTCTTCGAATTGCATAAGCCAAAACCAAAGTGCCTTTGTTCCCAAACGAATGATCCATGATAACATCTTGATCGCCCATGATTTGGTTCATTACCTTCAAAGTGCAAAGAATGGGCCCAACAAAGGCTTTGTGATTAAGTTAAATATGAACAAAGCATACGATCGGGTTGAGTGGAATTTTATTGAAGAGATCATAAAAAGAATGGGCTACACGGATGTTTGGGTGGATCAAATTATGAGCTATGTTTGTTCGGTCCGTTACTTGTTAATTACAACTCAATCTTTTAAGAGACTATTGTTCCAGAAAGGGGTCTTAAACAGGGGGATCCTCTCTCTCTCTTTTTTTTTTTGCATGGAATCTTTATCTAAATTGTTAATTCAAGCCCAAAACAACAATATGATAAAGGGAATTCAGGCTAGCATTAATGGTCCTAAAATTAATCACCTATTTTTTGCCGATGATTCACTTCTTTTTATCCGTAATAGAAAAAAAGATGTGGAGGAAATTTTTAAAATAATAATAAATTTTACCAGAGTGTCAGGCCAAAAGATTAACAAAGATAAGCCCATGATTATGTTTAGCTCGAAAACACCTTTGCCTCAAAGGCAATTTTTTTGCTCTATGCTAGGGATGCGTATGGTTGACAATCTTTATAGCTATCTAGGGTTACCTTTACCTATTAGTAAAAAAAAAAAGGCAATTGCTTTTACTAATATTATTAATCGTTGTGCTTGTAGGATAAATAGTTGGTCGAAACGACTTCTTTCTTGTGGAGGGAAAGAGATTTTCATTAAAGCTATTATTCAGTTTATTCCGACATATATGTTTTCTATTTTTCTTGCTCTTAAAGGTATCATTGATGATCTACAATTGAAAATGAGCCGTATGTGGTAGACGAGCAATGAGAAGACTCGTGGCTGGGCTATGATGGCATGGGATAGGTTGTGTCACCCAAAAGGGATGGGTGGTACTAGCTTTTGGGATATGCATTTGTTTAATTTGGCTCTTCTCGGCAGAGAAGTGTGGAGACTTATGCATTTCAAGGACACTTTATATTTCAGGGTGCTTTGTCCTAAATACTTCCCTGAGGGGGACGTTCTTCGGCCTAAATATGGTGACAAACCGTATTATACTTGGTCCAGTATAGCAAGGGCGGCCGAAGCTCTTAAGGAAGGTTTTGTGGCTTGTTGGGGACGGCAACACGATTGATATTCGAACGGATCAATTAGGTTTTGAGGTCCTTAATAGGGACTCTGTTTATCGGTCATTTTTGACTAATGATGAAAGAAAAGTTAGTGACTTGTGGGACTATAAGCACTGGTGTTGGAAAAGGAAAGGGTGATTGAATTATATGGTAACACAATAGGGGATCAAATATGCAATTTACCCATTATTAATAATGGCATTAAAGATAACAGAACGTGGAATCAAAACCCCGTGGGTTCTACACATTAAAGTCGGCTTACTCTTGGTTATCCCTAAAGAGAATAGGGTTCGATCCTCATAGTTTTTTTGGAGAAAAATTTGGAAACTAAATATGCTCCCTAAGATCAGAGTGTTTAGTTAGAGAATCAGTCACAATATCCTACCCATGTATGACAATATTGCTCGAATTCATCATAACTTTTGAAATGTTTGTCCAAAATGCAAGAACAGAGAGGAGACGTTAATCCATGCTATGAAAGATTGCCCCATGACGTGTGAGATTCTTACCATTGGTGGCTTAAATAACAGGTTGCTTGATGGGAGCTATGAGCACTGCATCTACTAGTTGGAAGATGTCCTCCGTAAGCTAGACGCTAAAGCTGCTGCTGATTTTTTTTACCCTCATACGGAACTGCTGGAATAACAGAAGTAAAATGGTGTTCCAAGGTAAGGAAGATGCTGCTTTGGTGGTGTGGGAGAGGGCGAAGACCTTTAGCAACGATTTCAGAATTTTCAACCTGGTTGATCCCCAAGTTATTCCTCCAATATCAATGAGTAAAAGTTGGATAAAACCTCTTAACGACTATGTAAAAATAAACTTTGAGCGGTTTAGAATGGCAGTGTGGGGTATGGAGCCATTGCTAGATATTCGGATGGTTTCGTTCCCGAGGGTTGTTATGGTTTTGTCGATAAGCTTCTGGATGCGAACTGGGTTGAAATGGAAGCTTTGGCTGAAAGTTTGAAGTTGGCGTTTACTTTAAATGTGTCGAAAATTATCTTTGAGTTTGACAGCGCAAATTTAGTCAACAAGTCAACAAGAGAGACAAGGATATGACTATATTGGGCTTCTGTGTGAAGAAGGCATGCATGGCCTTTAAGAATTTTGACTTGGTCCAAATTAAATCACTGTGACTTTTAGCGTCGTTTTTAGTGGCGTTTTAAAGAAAAACGCCGCAAACATTACACATTAGCGACGTTTGAAGGAAAATGCCGCAAAAAAATGAGAGCATTAGCGGTGCTTTTAAAAAAACGCAGCTAAAGGTTAGAGAATTAGCGGTGCTTTTGAAAAAACGCTAAAGGTATGTATTAGCGGCACTTTCCAAAAAATACCGCTAAAGGTCTGAGCATTAGCGGCGCTTTCCAAAAACGAAAAACGCCGCTTTGAAAAACGTAAAGGTATGAGCATCAGTAGCTTTTTAAAAACGTCGCTAAAGGTCTTAGCATCAGCGTCTTAGCATTAAAGTTTGAGCATTAGCGGCGCTTTTGAAAAAACGCCGCTAAAGGTCTGACCTTTAGCGGCTTTTTTCACAAACACCGCTAAAAGTTTTTCATATTTTTTTCTTATTCTTGCTTTGAATTATATTTTATTTTGATAAATTCACTTATAAGCAATGAGAAAGTTTCATTTTAGTTACTTAATTATGAAAAGTTACAAATTGCTAACTAAACAATTTAGAAGTTTTCATTTAAGTTACAAATTAAGCTATTAAAATTGATTTAGGGTTTAATGTTTACTATGTTAATTTTATGGTTTGTTATTTTGGTGTATGGGTTTAATGTTTTAAAGTTTGTTGTTTGGGTTTATTGTATAGTGTTTAATATCTTAGTGTTTACCGGTATTAAGGTTTAAATGTTAGTGGTCAGGGCATTAGCTAACACATTAACCATAAATCCCTTAAACCTCATGAGGGATTTATGGTTAATGTGTTAGCTATTAAAATATATGACTGATTTTTTTAATTTATATATTAAATAATTTCTTATATAATCGTAAAATAGATATATTAATTTTAAAATATTAAATTAATTATCATTATAGTTTAGGATTTATGGTTTAGCATATATAGTTTAGAGTGTAAGCAGGTTTAGGAGTTACTATTTTAATGTTTAGGGATTATAGTTTATAGTTTGTGGTTTAAGGTTTAAAGGGGATGTGTTATGATTTCATGGGTTAAGAGTTAAGGTTAATGGGTTTAAGGGTTAATGGTTAAGGGTTAGGGGTTAACAAGTTAAGGGTTAGGGGTTTATGTTTTATGATTTAGGGTTTATGGGATAGAGAATAGGGGTTTAGTGTTTAGATTAATTAGTGTATTTTAATTTATATATTAAATAATTTCTTATATAATTGTAAAAGAGATAATATTAATTTTAATATTTAAAATTATGATTCTAGTTTAAATTATTTAAGAGATAAATAGATAAACTTTACATATATTAAATGGTTTAGGATTTAATGTTTACTTGAGATTTGTTAAATGATGAAATTTTTAAAAATTCACAAAATAAAGAAAAATTAAAAACAAAAATAAAAAGTTTATAAAATTAAAAAATGAAATACATGTAAATTGTCATATAAGTTGTTATGTTTAAAAACTTAAAAGTTTTAGTGATTATTTCTGCTTAAAAATATCAATTCAACTTTGTTTTTTAAAGTAATAATTTAATTTAAGTTATTTAAAAACTTGAGGTGAACTATTTTTAAAATAATAATTTAATTTAAGGTAATTTGCATAACATGATACTATTTTTATATGTTAATTTAAAATTATAAAAGTTTTCAAAAAATTTTAAATTTAAAATAAAAATTAAAAATTAAAACTTAAAATTTAAATTTTAATATTTTAGTCCATATTTCAATTAAAAGTTTAATATTCAAAATTTTTAAAAAATAAAAATTCTAAAAAATATAATGTCAATACAAAAGTTTTGAAAAAAAAATAGGAAAAATATATTAAAAATAAAAAAATTAAAATTGAGCAATATTGACATTTTTGGAAAAAACGCCACAAAAATTTAAAGCTTTAATGGCGTTTTTGACAAAAACGCCACAAAAATTTTCTATTGAAACAACACCGTTTCACCCCCTCCCCTAAATCCCCAATTTTATGCCGCTAACTGGTTGCATTTATCTTGAAAATTTTGCATTTCAATCGCTAAATCCAATGACAGTAAAGGTCAAATAAAATAAAACCCTAGCTTCATCATGGAGAAAGCACGATTGGTGAAAGCGACGAGGTTTAGTGGAGGATACCACGGCATTTTCGATGACCCAAGCGTCTTTTCTGTGGTGGGTTTGGCTTCATCGTCACGCGAGGATCTCGCCGTAGTGGTACCGGTTATTAGTCGTGAAGAGGCGATTTGGATTTGAAAAGTAAGAAAATTGTTAAAAGGAAAAGAAGAAAACGAAACCTAAAAGGTTAAAATTTGTTTTGTTGTTTCTTTAGTTGAGGGATCCCATCAACTTTGAATCCCGCCATCTCTAAGGTGTGTGTCGTCCTCTCCGGCGACTCTTTTTTATTTTCTTTATTCACGGTTAGACATCTTTTTTGGTTGACTTACTGGTGATTTTGATGGGGCATGAGATTGAAGACCTATTGATATTGATTTTTTTGAATGAAAATGATTTCACAATTTTAGCTTGAAAAGAAAAAAAAGCCTAGATTTTCACGTGAGTTGTTTTTAGTTTCACTAATTTCCCTGTATAAATGGTCTTCCATTTCTTATTTCCATTTTCTTGACTGTTTCCTAATACTATACCCATGGTTGTTCTTAGATGGAATTGATGTATGGTTTTATTACTTACGTGTTCAAAATCTCCTTGGAACTAAAAATTTGGGGATTTAATGTTGGTTTGTAACAACTCATGAACATGAACGATCCATGAAAGCCAGAAAGTAAAAAAAAGAACAAAAATATTTTAAAATTAAGTTTATGTAGGGAGTTAAAGTAAGATTTCATCTACCTTGAGTTGCCTTTTGAAACAAAGCTGACAAAGTTTATTGTTAGTAAATCACATGCTTTTGTTAAGAGGAAGAATAAATGCTTAGTTCTCAAGAATGAACAAATATTTGTAGTTAGACTTGGATAATGGGAGAAGGAGAAATCCTAGGAGAAAGATGATTCCAAGCAGCTCCTCTCATTTTATTCCTTGTCATCATCTTCCAATTTGCCACCAAATGGCTACTTTTAAAGAAGGTACCTAAGTCCCCTCGAAGATTTGTAGATCATGTTGCAGATTTTCAAATTATTGATTAGATTTTCATTTTACATGGTTAGGGAGCATCTAAGACTGACAATGAAATCCAACTTTGTGGAGAGATTAAGCAGCTTTTAAAAAATGTTGCTTCCTTTTCGCAGTAAGTGATTTAACATTGAATTTTATTTATTCAGCTTAGCAGTCACAATTGCATGATGAACAAATCTATTCAAATTCATAGGCTGTCTACATTTATAGAATCAGCCAAACTTAAGAGGACGGCAGCTGAATGAACTTCCAAATTGTTTTGCATAGCCATTGGTAAATGACTTATTGATTTTCTCTTCGAATCAGCTAATATGAATTTGATTCTTTGAACAATCTTTTTGTGGGGTTTTGGGTTTCATCCAAATTTTGTGCCAATCAAAGGATAGATTGTTGATACAAAGATTTTATTAGGATTTAGGCTATGGAACAAAGCTTATGTTCTAGTTTTGTGGACTATCAGGTTGTTTTAGGTGTATTAGGGGAAACCTACTCTCTGTTTATTGGTAAGTTTAACAATCATATATTTAATCTAATTATATAGTTTTTATGTCTCTACTTTCTTAGATTTTTGGGGCTTTATTACTATAAATTGGGATTGACCTTCTAATTTGTTGCTTCATTTTTGAATACTAGAATTTGGTTGTTTTTCTTTAAAAAAAAAATCTAGAATAGAGTTATTTAGTTTTTTTTAAATCTAAAAGTGGATAGTTTTGTAGAATTTTTAATATAAAAAGCAAAGACACGTAAATTTTTCTTTGTATAAGTTGTTTGATACTGAATTAAGTTTATTGTTCTGAATGAAAAAGGAACCGAGCTTCTTCGAGTTGACACGGAGAGGATTCAGAAGCAAATGCTAGAAGTGGCGGTTCGTAATTATCGCGCTTTCTTCTCTGCTGCGGATGCGTTGGTTGCGATCAAAGAGGAAGTATCTTCTATCAATAAGCATCTTGAATTGATGGTAATTACCTTTCTTTTTCAGTTCATTTGATCTATGGTGTTATATAACTGAATAATAGTGGTACAGCCACCTAGTGAATCTCAATTATCTTGGTTACCTTTGCTTATTAATATGAGTAAGAGCAAAAACTTGAAAAATAGCTTCAATTATCATGTTTAGAAAGTATCTTTGGATAAAGCATGAGGGCATACACGTGTTTTTTTTTTTTTTTGGTTTTCCGATGTGTTTGCTTCTCTTTGTCATCCCCATATTTATAATGGTGAAAGAAGGCGAACTTGTACATCGGGTAAAGATACTTTACTTAAGAGGAGGAATCAATCACAATATCTCATGGCTTTGCAGATAATGTGATCCCAAACCCGACATCCGGTTGCACGAGTTTGTTGAATCTGCAGAACATATCTTGGAGAAGAGGCGGATGAATCAGACTCTGCTAGCAAATGATAGTACTTTGCTCGAGTTACTTGAGATTCCTCAGCTTATGGACACTTATGTGCTTGAATAAATTGTAAATGCTATTGAGACACTAATTGCTTCAAATGCAAATTTTAAGATGCATAATTAAATTCAAATTTTCTGCAGATGTGTACGAAATGGCAATTATGATGAAGCTCTGGACTTGGAAGCATTTGTTTACAAGCTCTCAACCTTGCATGCTAAGTGAGTTAACTCCTATTATTTCCTTGTTAACTTTGGAAGACAATTGACCGAGCTTTGCTTTTCCCTTCTTAAGAAGATTACCTGTTATTTAAGCACTGGTTGCAGAAGTTAGGCAGACAACCCCATCTCTGCTCTCTCACTTCTCCGAAGCTTCGCCTAATATTCGTGTATTTATTTGCAAGCTATGAGTGAAATTTATTTTACTTGGAATTTAGTGAAGTACATGGTCCGTGTATTGCAATTACCGAAATGCCTTCTAATTATTGGATATTTACGCCGAATAGGAGTGTTTGGCTATTATGAAATGCGATTGCAGGTAACTTTTTGCACAGCTACTTCATCAATTTCCATCTCCGTTCCCTTATTTCTATTTGGTCTTCATCATGTGTTTACATAATTGAGGGAGCAAACATAAAATAACTTAAATAATAAAAGGGAGGGACCGAAGAAAAAGAAAATAAAACAAACTTGGATACATAGAAAATAACACCAAAACTTAAGAAACCATTTACTTCCACTTTTATTTTCCTTTTAACTCATGCATATAAATGAAGAAATTCATAGTCCATTTATAAGCTTCTTAAGCCGGTTTAGACTAGATATACATATATGTAATATTGTTTTAATTTATGGATAAGATTATATGATGATAAGTTCAAAAGTTCTCTAAAAACAATGAAAAAGATTGCAAAAGAAAAGAATCGGTGACTTCAACACTTTCTCTTATCAAACTTTTCTCATTCATTATTGTTTTTTATGTCATCTTATTGTGATAATGGATCAACAATTTAATTTGAAGGATCCAATATTTCATATATGAAATTAAAATAAAATATATTTATATAAAAATTAAATTATCGATAATGTATCTCCATATGTTTCATTCATGAGTGAAAATCAAAATTTTCATTAATTAAATTAGTGCTTAATCATTGCAATTCAATTGAAATAGCATAAAAAAATTATTGATTCTGGGTTCATGCTGTTATATGAAGTGATGATGTTGTGTAGATTTGACATGAAAAAAGTGATACTAGCACTATAAATATATGATCAAATCAAAATCTACGTTAAAGGTGTTGCTGGTATTGGTTGTAAATTGAAACATTCAATTTTCTTTTTTTTGCACTTGTAAAAATTGAGGTCACATCGGTTTGTTTTGTCTGATTTTGGTCGTAATGTGTATTGTCTGGTATATGAAAGAATATAGAATTATAATTTAGTGCTGTTTAAGTTCTTCAAAACAATTGATTATATCCCGATTTAGGGCTTATTCTTTTCATATATGGGTATGATAAATTTAATCATATTGAATGCAAGATTGATAGACCACAACAGTCAACAAATTAAGAAAATATTTTTGACTTTTTATTGATGAATAGAGAGGATTAATTGCTTTGCACAACTGCCGTTAACCATATTCACAACTGACTTCAGTTACTAAGATTTTTATTTATATACATACCAAACATGGAATTTCTTTTATGTCTAATTTTATCATTAAAATAAAGGTGGTCCTCGTTATTTTGATACCTGACCTTATGAAGAGCAAGACCAGCAAGCATATATGTATAAACTGAAATAGTCAATCCTTTTGGAATTTTTGCATATTTCTTGGATTATTGTTCTAGAAAATGAAGATAATACTCGATCCTTTTGTACAGATAGGTAGTCATCGATAGAGTAACAATTTATTATGTGTACTACCGTATGACTACATTACATAAGCAAACTTTAAGTCAACAAGATATGGACCGCTTTTGATTTTTGGTGTGCTTTAGTTGCATGCTTATGGACAGACCTTGTATGTTCTAGTTGCAGTTCAGTGATGGCGATGGTGACCTGCTTGGTTGGTTTACACTATGGGCATATAATTGTTCACTTTAAGGTGACATTTCCTTTTCCATGTTTTGCTTTTATATTCTCTCACTGGATTATAATTGTTACTTTTGCTCTTGTTCCCTCTTTTCTTATTGATGCTTTCATGATTTTCACAGCTTTTATACACAAAATTAGTTGTTGATCTAATTAAATTCTTTGTACCTAGTCATTTAAGCATATTATATATGGGTCCATTTATCTATAGGTAAAGCAGTGGCTAAGTTTTGTGCCAAGCATCTTCATCAGCAGGTGCTCAAGCATGAGGCGTATTCAGCTGGAGATATTGGGACTTCAGTACAGAAAGTTGAAGATATCAAGCAATCTGTCATAGGAAATATATACATAACATATATATGCTTTGCTCATATTTGTTTATGTATGTATTATGCATTGACATGTATATTAAAAATTGACATCTAATAGCCATTTTAATTTTTGGGAATAGATTTGTGGTGTTTTTATAATATTTTAATTTTTTTTATTTTTTATAACCTTTAGCGGCGTTTTTGTAAAAGCGCCGCTAAAGATATGACTTTTAGCGGTGTTTTTAAGGAAGCGTCGCTAAAAGTCATATTTTTTAGCAGTGTTTTTTAAAAAAGCGCCGCTAAATACCATGACTTTTAGCGGCGTTTTCTATAAAAGCGCCGCTAAAGACCAAGACTTTTAGCGGCGTTTTTTAGAAAAGCGCCGCTAAAGACCAGGACTTTTAGCGACGTTTTCTATAACAGCACCGCTAAAAGTTATGATCTTTAGCGGTGTTTTTTAAAATAAACGCCGCAAATTTTAACGGCATTTTCTATAGAGACATTTTTTACGGGCGCTTAAGGCAAAAAAAATGCCGCAAAAAGTCTGTTTTTCTGTAGTGAATGGATCAATCATAGTAGCAATAATACGACAGATTTATTATGAAATTTGGCTATTAAAAAGAGATGTAATTTGTCTTTTAAAATGGATTATCTTTTGGAAATCTATAACATTGTAATTCAGGATGCAACGTTTTATCAAAAAAACAATAAGGCTTAAGAGGAAAAGAAAGTTGTTTGTTCAAAGATAGATATTAAAAATAAGGAACAAGTGAACTAACATACCAAGTAAACATTAAGGTGCAATCACATAGAATTTCCATTAGTGATGTTCTCCTTGAAGTAATGCAACTTTTCCTACAAACATATAATTAAAACTTTGTTTTTGGTGCCCAATTTCTTTTGGGTTCATAAGCATCAGTTTCCAAGATTCTAGTTCCTTTAGGTATCCATTTAGAAAAGATATCATTATCTTTAGTAGTTATGAATCTTTTAGGGACCCATATATTTTAAACAATTTTTCCTTTGTAAAAACTTGGAGGACCTTTATGTTTATAGAAATTAAATCTAGTTTTAACAAAGTTTTGTTTTGAACTATCTCCTTTTTCAAAAACTTTATTAGAGTGAGTTTTTTCACTCTTAAACAACTAAAGTTGATTTTGATGATCATCATGAACTTTAAAAGTAAATTATGCAAGTCACAATTCTTTTTCTCAAAATCATTTATAATATCTTGCATATAATTTACTTTACTTTCAAGTTCATGATTGACTTTGGATTGTGAACTATTTTCATCTTTTAGTTTTGAAATAGTTTTCCTTTATTTGGAAATCATTAATTCAAACTCCAAGCCTAATTCATCATAGGCATACAGCTCATCAAAAGAATAAGAATTTGAAGTAGATGAGTTAGAAGTTACCTTAGAATCATTGATGGCCATAAGGCATAGGTTGGCTACTTCTTGATCTTCATCATCGGAGGAATCCTCATCACTCAAAGTAGCCACATTAGCTTTAAGCTTTTGTTTTCTTGATCCCTTCTTCTTCCATTGAGGACAATCAAACTTGATGTGTCCCGATTTCTTGCACTAATAGCAAATAATGTGATCTTTCTACTTGGTAGATTCCAACTTCAATTCCTCAATCTTTTGTAATCTTTTTCCTTTATTGGACTTCATGAACCTCTTAAATCTCCTAGTAAAAATCTCTATCTCTTTGTCTTCATTCACCTCTTCACTTGATTCACTATATTTATTTGTGGTGAATTTTAGAGCAATACCAACCTTCTTCTTCATAACTTTTTCTTCTTCAGCCCCTTTGTTGAATCTCATCTCATGTGTAAGGAAAAAATCGATGAGCTCATCCAAAGTCAATATTTCTTAATTCTTTGCTTCTTCAATTGTAGTCACATTGGCTTCCCACGATTTAGGTAACTTTCTAAGTATATTCTTTACCACCTCTTCATTTGGATAAATCTTTCTATAAGACACCAATCCATTTATGATGATTGTAAACCGATCGGACATATCCTTAATATCCTCTTAGGGCTTCATCTTGAAAGTTTTGTAGTTGAGTGTAAGATTTCCAACTTTAGACTTCTTGGCCTTTGACCTTGTTGTTAGGCCTAGAGATAGTGTAAGTCTATTACATCCATGGGTTTAAAATTGGACCTTGAGACTTACATCATTTATTTAAACTTTAAATTTGATTTATATTTTATATAATTTTTGGTGATACAAGTACAATTCAAGTACAATCACAAGTACAAATCACAAATAATATATGTTTCGTCAACTTGAACTAAAATCAATTCAATACAAAGCACAATAAACTAAAAATCGAAATATCTTTAGACCTAAACTAAAATAAATCTGAGATTACTCATACATGATAAGATTTAAACTCCAAATAATTAGGACAAAATGATCATGTAACATTTGTGTATAGTAAAACTAAATCTAAACAATTAATCCAACCTAACGAACCATTGACTCAACCAAAAAAATAAAATCTATAAATTTTAAAACAAAATGGATAAAACACTAAAAATCTAAAATAGTAAGGAACTAGGGCTAGGGATTTGTGTGGTGACATCCCTAACCTGCAACTTTACCCTGAACTTCAACCATTTCTCAGTTTCATCAAACACAATTTCAACTCATATTAAAATCATTCTATTCAACTCAAAAGTATTCTTCCCTTTTATTGTTTTCTTTTATTGAACACTAAATCTTATGGTTTCTTTTCTAAAATTTCATTGCTCGAATTGAGAACTATGATCGGATTAGTTTCTTCGCCTCGCCTATTCGTACAAAATTGATTATTTTTATAATTACTGTCGGTCGGAACTTACTCGAGCTATTAGATGAAGCCAAATTTGGGACCCTCAAACAAGCTTTTATTAGACTAGAAGTTGAAGCTAACATTATGACGTACAAAGGACGAAACAGGAATAAAAGCTAGTTTTAACATAAAGCTACCTTAACAGAAAGTTACTACCATTTCTCATAACCAAACAGTTCTTTTTCTTCTTTTCATTTCCCATTCTACAAGTACTGGGACTCAGTTATTCACATGAAGACTGATCCATATGCTACGCATTTGCAGCTCCTATATTCCCATGGATCCATAGATTTAGAAGGAGAAAGCAAAGGACTACTCTGTGGCAGCAACAACTGCTGGCCCTTCCACCTGAAACCCCAAACCAAACATAAGCAATAATTGATTAAAGATATTTTTACAGCTGGTTAAAATGAACATAATCATTTTTTACCTTGAATTTAGCACCCCATATCTCCTCTTCTTCAGCAGGCACTGCAGTGATCTTGTTCTTAGGATTCTCATAGCTTCTTAATCCTCCTACTGCTGTGGAGTAGAAACAGCCTGCTTAATTGAAATATGAAGCTCCTCAATTCAAGTTCACGATTCCACTTTAAAAAAAAACATCAGTAAAACTGTACAAGGGGAATCCACCTTGAGGGAAAGAAGCAAGAGATTTGCCACAGGCACCTTTCAGCAATTCAGCATTATCAGCAAAGGCCACATATCCGTCGGCGGTGATTCCCCAATAGAGAGGAACCTTACCAAATTGATCCTGTCAATATCATTCCACCTCACTTGTTGTTAAACACCAACCAAGCAAGCACTTAAAGTCAACAATACCATTTAAAAAAAAAAAGTAGGTCAAACCTATTTTAATACTTACAGAAGCCACAAACAAAGTGGACGTGGATTTGTCAAAGACAATGAAAGCAAAGCTCCCAATTAGATGGCCAACCACATGGTTTGGAGGATAAGGTGCTCGGTCACGAAGGGCCTTGTAAGCTTCAATGACCAATATCACTTCATTTGCTGACTTTGCCAGACCATATTGCTGCTTTAAACTCCCCAAGTTATCAAGGGCTCCCTCAAACAAGCAGAAGATTTCATCTTTCACAGCAAATGATCTGCCATTTACCAATGCCCAATAATTTATATCCGTGTGATATGGCATGTTTAATTAACTAAAAAAAGTTTTTACTGGGTCAAGTTATTTATCTAAACCCAAATATGATCGGAATGATTTATATATTAAAAAAATCAAAATATCCAAATTCATATTTTCAAACATAGCAAAAATAAATTATTCGAATCCATTTTTACAATTGAAACAAAGACTCCAAGAGGGTTTCTTTTTGAACCTTTGATGTTGGGATTCATGTTTTGGGGTAGAGTTATGAGAATTATCTACTTACAGTGTTCGCTGTGTTGAACATAACTGTTTTTTTCTTTTTCAAAAATATTTTTGAACTATTTAAAAAATTGAATATACTAAATTCCAAAATATATGTAAGTTTAAAGAAAAACCCGATTTTTGGTTTTTTATAAAATAATCTAAAAATTTAATTAATTGTTAAAATAACTCATTTTTAAATTAAACACAAAATAACTTAAAATCTACAGTAAAAATTAGTGAAACTTTTTAACTCCACCAACATATCACGTTAACAACCAGAAAAAATAATTTTTAAAATCAGAATAACATTATAAATATAAAAATTACTGTAATTATTAAAATGTAGAGAACTTGAAAAAAATTCTATTTTCTGTGGAACCATTTCATTTGACTTCAGCAATTCACCTGACACAATTTTACTTTTTTTTTTTTTTTACTTTTGCCTTTCTTTTTTATTTTTATTTTTTAAGTTTTATCTTCATTTTATTTATTTTATTTATTTTTATTATTAATTTTAAAAAGTTAAAATATATATTTAAAATATTTTATAATAAATATTTTTTAAATTTTAAATATATATTTTAAAATTATTTTTAAAATATTAAATATATTTTAAATAATATTTAAATGTTTTATATTATTTAAAAATATATTTAATTTTATAATTTAAAATATATATATTTAAAATTTAAAAAATATTTATTATAAAATATTTTAAATATATATTTTAATTTTTTAAATTAATAATAAAAAAAATAAAATAAATAAGAATGAAGATAAAACTTAAAAAAAAAAAAAAGAAAGAGAGACAAACAAAAGTTAAAAAAAAAAAAAGGTAAAAGGTGTCGGAAGGAATTTGGTGACACCAAATAAAATAGTTTCACCAAAAATAAGATTTTTTGTTAAGGTCTTCTATATTTTAAAATTACAATAATTTTTAATATTTATATAACTAGCATTATTCTACATGATTACATTAAAAATAAATTTTTTCTTAATTACTGATGTGACATATTAGTGAGTCAAATTTTTGACTCTACTAATTTTAATGTAGATTTTAAGTCATTTTATGTTTAATTAAAAAATAAATTATTTTAATAATTAATTAAATTTTTAAGTTATTTTTATAAAAAACCCCAATTTTGGTTAATGGAAAAACCGTTCATTGTCCTAATCTATAAGGTCTTAAAGTTGGCTTGAAAATGATTACATGTCAGAATAGGAAAAAGATAAATATATGGATAGTATAAAATTATGTAAATATAAAGTAATTAAAATAATTATGAAAAATAAAAACAAAGAAAAATATGAAGTGTCGACTTGAGAGAATTGTGGGTCCTAAAATTCAAATTAGGCAATCCTAATTCACATAAATGGACTGCCCTTACCTGAATTCCCAACTAATGCACCTTGTAATAATTGAGCCTTTTTACTTTATAAAAAGTTGGTACTGATAAGAACAAAGCATGAGTTTCCTGGATGTTAGACACGTGTACCCCGTTAAATCAAGCATAGCCGCTTGATTGATTGATCTATGACAGATCTGGTCGGAATCTTTTTTATTGGATTCAAACATCAAACGTGATTGTGAAATCACGGCCTCTCTCTTTTCCATTTCCGCAGAAAAAGAAATTAAGAAAACATTTTAAATCTTTATTCACACTTATTAAATACTTCCATCTCACGTCAGATTCGAACTTCTGATTGCCTGTTTATTTCTTTAAGAGAAACGGTCAGGTAATTTTTTTTATCGTTTCTTATCCTTTTTTCAGTCTTTTTTTTATAAATCATCGGCCAAAAAATCGAAAATTATTCGATTCAAAAAATTATAGTAATTACTAGGTTCATTCGAAAGCACTCGATGATCAACTGAAGTTTGATTCATAATTAATTTTCAACGATTGAGATCATCCAACAGCCAATACCAAATATGATTTTTTTTACCTGGGATGAAAAGGAGACTCTTTATGGTGAGAATAAGCGAATTGGACATGGTCTCCGATCTGCATGGACACGCCGGAGGAATTCGTCTCAAGGAACCGTTTCACCAGAGCATCCGCCGTTATCTTAGGTGATGGAGTTCGGCAACCGGCCGCCACCAGCTCGTCTGGCGGATACACTATCGCACTGCTAAATACTCCCAACATTTTTTTCTCCCCAAAAACTAAACCCGACTTCAAAAAGAAAACGATTGTATTTCTTCTTTTTTTTCGTTTTCTTTTGTCGGAACTTAAAAGATGATATGAAGCTTCGTATTGGAAAGCTCGAATATAGGAATGGAAAAAGGCAGGGAGAGCAATTCCATTTATAGGGAAAAATATATGTGATGAGGGTATTATTGTAAATCTAGATCGGTGATTTTTTATTATTATAGTTTTTTCAATTTTTTTTTTCATTCTGTCGTTTTGTGATTATTTAAATGGGAGGATAGATTAATAGTCCAGGAGGAGGACGTGGCACGTGATAGTGGGTCCCACAATATGGGCGATGATTTTTGAGCTTGGATGCTGACGTACTGAGACGAGGGCCATGGGTTCCACGCGAAGGTCATCTTTGTAAATTAGCAGCTGATCGTTTTGGTTACTATTAAAAAAAGCATTTAGGAATTAAAATAATATGTAGTTTAATTAAGAAAAGACTCTTAAGTGTCATTAACGTCACAAAAATGTTCTTAATTTCGGTAATTATGTACTAATTTAGAGAAAAAATATCAATGATATTAAGGATTACAAAATATGAGGTAAAAGTATATTAGAGATTTATGAATTAAGAGTTAAATTGTATTTTATTTAAAAAATAAGAAAATTTATTATTATACATTAAATTAAAGAGCATATTAGCATTTTATATTAAAATGTCATCTATTTTTATTATTAAAAATCAGCGTATTTGACGGAATAACTAAATAGCGATATGTGATATGTCACGTGTATATCATGCTGACGTACAAAAATTAGTTTTTAATAGTATAAATGGATAAAATTTTTAACATAATGACCTGTTTGCTCTTTGATGTAACATACATTAGGGGTGAGTATTCGATCGAGTCGAGTCGAATCGGTCAAAAATTTTCGAGTTAGTCGAGTTAACAAATCCTATTTTAGCAACCAAACTTAATTTGAATTTTTTTCGAATCGAATCGAATCGAGTCAAAAAATTTCAAGTCAAATCGAGTCGAGTTAACGAATCATATTATTTATACTTATTGTTGCGATTAGATGGACCGATTATTTAACTAGTAGACGAAGTACAAGATTATTTAACTACATGAATATAATGATTTTGCCTCTCAAATTAATGGGTAAACATTTATCAAAATGACATAGTTTTGCCTTTTAACTTAATTATTTTGAATTTTAACTTTTAAAAAAATAAACATTTATCAAAACGACGTAGTTTTGTCTTTTCTTATTCAGATTTTTGGATAACTCGAATTGTGTAATTCATATTCGAGTTAAACCGAAAAATTAATTTTTTATTCGAGTTGAACCGAATAACTTGATTAACTCAAATAACTCGAACTATTTAATTCAAAATTTGAAATTTTATAGAGTTTTTCGAATCGAATCGAATTTTGCTCACCCCTAACATACATAGACCAATTTGCCTTTTTTTTTTGAGTAAAAGAGGTAAAATATAGTCTGACTCCTAATACAAAGACTTCAATGATACTTTTGTTCAAAATCCAATCGGTTCATAAATTTCACATTAATCCACTTAGAATAAAAGAGTATCTCTAAAAAGAGTACAACAGGGGTGCTTAGGAACTTGGAAAGAATTAATTTTAATACTAAAAATTTTATCATTCATTTTAGAGCATAAAATGTATTTTAAAAAAAAATTCAATTGATAGAGATAATAAAATGTACATAATAAATTTAATATATAAAAATCAAAATAGAGTTTTAGTTAAGTGATATATTTAAGGTCTTATTAATATAATTGACATGGTTTTAAACCTCATCCTATTTATATTTTTTATTTTTTAATTAAAAGATTAAAGTATCTTCAAATAATATAACTTATTTTAAATATAAATACATATTTTAATAATTTCTATAATTAAGTTGGTGCTCAATTAACTTGTGACACTAACTCAATCAGAGATTTAATTAATAGTATAGAGAACGTAAAATTGGCATAAAGAATACTTTTAATTATACAATTATCTAGTTAAAGTATTACAACAAAATAACAAAAAAAAAAATCATTGCCCATCTGGTTGGAGCATTGGATTTTCATCTAAAATCTGGGAAAATCTAGGATTGACCTCTACATCTAAAAAGTCTAGACCTTCGTTTGGTTCAACCAATATGATAGTCAGGGCAACTTCAGTAGGAATACCTCTTCCTCTATCTCAAGCTCAAACTCAACCTTGACAGTATTTTTGAACTTAAAATTGGATGTTGAATATGATATACAGGAACTTGTTCCAACGGATACAAATATGATTTACCGTTGGCCATAAACCATTCTTTATAAATTGTCGATGTTGCAAAATGATCATCGTCGATTAGTGCAATCTGTGGCCTATGTTAAAGACGATTGACCCGATGTGCGTTGTGCCCGAAAAATCTAATGGCTTGATGATGCTCTGTCCCAAAACGCAAATCTAGGGATGATAGTTATTCATGATCTCTAAATTTGTGGGAGTTTTTTTGGTACAACATCCACACAAATTGCAAAATAATAATAATAATAATAATAATAATAATAATAATAATAATAATAATATTGCATTTAGGTTTCATTATGAGGTCATATTAATTCAAGTAAATACATTGGACAATATAAAACACAAATTATTGAATCATTTGGTTCACATAAATAAATGCTCGTATTGCTAAAATTTCTTCTTTCCAGTATCTTGTATATCACAATGCCTGGAAGCATGAAACATTTAGAATGGAATAGAATTTGTAACATTTTTTTTCTAATTTTACTTTCTGGTAAGAGGGAATTTTAGGTTGTTATGGGGGATAGGTGCAATTCATGAAAGTCAATACCAACCCTGTGATTGTAAAATAACAAGGAAATCATTCACATCTTTGTTCCTTATTCTACACGCTTTACGTAGATGCTAAAATAGTAGACCCTAACTATAACTACAAAGCGTTTTGAAATTAGATAACAATGAGAGATACATGGTATAGCTTAAGTTGCCCAACTTTTTTGACACCAACATACCTACGACCAACTAAAGAATGCAAGCTCTAGTATGATGCTAAAAAACTGTAAGTGGTGGATTCTATGAGAGATGCTCGAAGCTTGTCTTCGACCATGGTAACTTAATCTGATACCTTTGAAAATAAGATATAAGGTTGATACCTATTTCAAATGGTCAATAAAGGACCTCCCTTAAATTATGCTAAGAACTTCCTATTATTAGATGCCTATTCAGTATAAGTCCCGTTAGCAACGCTATATCTTCTAATGTTATTATCACTTCGCCATGGTTGATGAAATTTTAGGTCTTAAATGTTTATTGTTCAATCAAAGCGTATATAAATATCAACATGAAAGTTACTTTTCCAATTTGGGTAGTATGATAGAACCTGATTTCAATTAATTGAGAAATTATTCTATTGTCAGATATATTTCTTCTCTTATTACTGCAACCTTAAGCCAGAAGAGAATATTTCAATGTTGTTACATCTTAGAAACTTATCATTCTTCAGATTCCAATAAGCGAAAACCATTATAGTATGAATGGAAAATAAAATTAAGAAATACTTGGTACCTAATATAATATAAAATGCAAAGAAGGAATGCTTTGCGTTTTCTATGAAAATCTAAGAAGTTGAATGGGCTAATTATAGGATTTAAAGTTATGATTTTATTATTGGTTTTAAGATAACCTTGATACTCATAAGTGCCGAGGTGTTTTATAATTTCTATTTATCATTTAAATAATTAATTATAAATTACATTTATATTTACATTTTAACAAATAACTCAACACCTGCAGATGTCTCATTGTGTTTAAATATTATCCACAACTGTTAAAAAAAAAATTGAATTATATTGTTATAGTTTAAAATTTAAATATTTTAAAACGTACTTAATCTCGTTGAGTGTTAAGGTGTTGTAATTATTTCAAAAATAATTATTTTGATTCCAACGTGGCATGAAAAACTGGACAGCAACACACATCACTGAACTCGATACCTGTGTATATTCTAAAAAACAACTTCATACAAATGTATTATAATAGATAATTTAAAATATAAAAAAAAAAACCATCTGAGTTGTTTAAATTTCATTATTTGATTTGTTTTGAAGGATTTCAAGATTTTGTTGGTCACCAAGCTAAAGCTCATCCTCATCAATCAATAAAAGATTATAATCCATCCTACTTTCTTAGTTTTATTTCAATTTAGTAAATAATTTATCTTTTACGAAAAAATATAGTATTTTGTCAATATATATCATATTGAAGCGAAAAGAAAAAAAGGAAATATCCTAAGTGGCATGTGTAAAATGATGATAATATTAAAGTATTAATTACGATCAAACTATTAATCACAATATTTACTATAATTAAGTTAATGTATATCCTCAATTTATTTGGACCTACATTAATGTTTATACATATTTAGGTAAATATATACTTAGTTAACATAATATAAACTTACCATAATTAATTAATATATATTTACCATTATTAGTTAATATATGTATTTAGCATAATTAATTTACATAATATAAATTCAACATATTTAGTTAATATATTAGTTTGATATTTATCATAATATCTATTTATATATCACAACTAATTGCAACTACATATATTTAAAAAATGTATTTAATATGGAAAAAAATAATCACAAATGTCATTTATAAAATGATGGCAATTGGCGGCTCTAATTTGGTTAACACCTTATCAATTATAGTATTGAAATATTAACTAATTACAATATTCAGGGAAGGATCAATTTATACCAATTACATATATTTTTACATGATTAATATTTTAACGGTTTAACTATCAAGTAATCGATATAATTGTACTTATTATGTATGTAAATTTTAAATTAATCCGATATTTTTATCATATCAATTTAAAATATTGTGTATATTAATATTTCTTGAATGATTGAATTCTTTTAATATAAAATAAATAGTTAGAAAATTTTAATTTACGTCAAATTGGACATGTATGATCTTTAAGAATGAAATATAAAATATAATGGTTGGATCATTAAAATATTAGCTTTGCAAAAGTTATGGATGGGTGTAAAATTATAATTTTACCTAAACTTTAAACCTTAAAATTATAATTTTATACCGGTATAAGTGGATCTCTCCTTAAAATAATATATATTCCATAATTAGTTTAATTATTTGTTGAGGCATATGTTAATGTTTAAACATACTTACGTAAATATTTAATTAGTTAATATATATTTATCATACTTGGTTTACATAGTATAAATTCACCATAATTAAGTGTTGTTTGATAAACTAAAAAATTAAGTGTTGAGAAATTAAATATTTAATTTAAATTATAAAATTTATTTAATATATTACTATAAAAATAATTAAATTGTTTGATAAATATAAAATTTAAATTATGAAAATCATTTTATATAGTTTTTATTCTTATTCTTTTAAAATTTCACATTATTTAAAGAAAATCAAATTTTAAATGTAAGGTTTTAATAGCATGCTTGTATGAAGAGTTTTAAGATTTTTGAGATTTTTAAAATGATAGTATTTTAGAATTTATAAATTCAAAATGTTCCAATTTACAATTGTTTTGTTTGGATAGATAATTGATTTAGAGAAAAAAAGTAGGTTAATGAAATTTTACAAATTAAAATAATTATAAAATAATAATAATTATTTTAAAATAAATAATATAAAAATATTCAATATGGATATCATTACATTTGTAAAAAAATTATAATATAATAAAATTTAAAAACATATAATATAATTAAATAAAAATACATTATGAAGTTTGAGTTTTTATGTTATAGTAGGATTATGTGTATTAAATCAAATGAAATTAAGAGGAATTTTGAAAAACCACCTGAAATTTGGATAAATGATTGAGTTATTAAAATTTCTTCTTGAAATTATGCAGAAAATTTGAAATTCTCCAAAATAAGTAAATTTATTTTTAAAATTTTAAATACTTTAAATAAAATTCATCATCCAAACACACCAAAAAGATAATGTCATTTTAAAAGAAATGAAATAATTCTCAGTAAATGATAAATAGCTTCTTATCTCCTTATCATTTCCACAATTTTTTTTATAGAAATAAGTCTATCAGATAGTTTTTATAATGAATTATTAAAGGTTTGTGAAAATTTAAATCAATATGAGATGAAAGCAGTTAACAAAAATGGTGCATTTTACAAAAATCTCAATGATGAGCTGAATACAAAGATTTAAGGAGAAAGATGGTGAAATTCTGGATTCTATAGAATCAATTTTAAGAAGGAACTTTATAGGTTATTTATGCTAAGAATTAAATTATGAAGATTAATGTAGATCTTATTTTGCATTATTCTAATAAATTCTTTTTAATATCAATAAAAAATTTACATAATTTCTTAACAAAATTTAAACTAATAAAATTACATAAATTTCTTCAAATTTGATCCCTGATTTAGCACAAGTCAAATTTAGTTTTCTAGACTAATTTAACAGCAACTTTTTATTAATTTAAAATTTTTCCATAATCAAAATATGTATCTGGTAAATCATAAATTGAACAAATAAATGAGAGATTTATTCAAAACAATTTTATGATTTTAATTCATGCCAATTATCTTATTCTGATAAAATGTTGGTAAATTTTTTCATAATCAAATGCTAATGCTATGATTTACCAAACGATTCATTTTACATTTGCTATTCATAAATGCTAAAAGATAAAATAATACATTTATTTTAATTGCTTATAAGTCGGTCTCATCATTAACCTGAAATGCAACTAATTTCTTAAAACGAATAATTTAACTTAAATTAATTGTAAATCCTGTTAACCCCAATGGTTTCATTTTTGTAATGTGTTATTTTTATTCAGAAATTTTAGTTGCACACTTCTTGACAATATTAATGGAATAGAAATAATATACCGATTAAGATTTATACCATAAATTAATTTCATTTAACCATAATATTTACTTTTAATAAAAAAAATCATGTATATGTCGATTGAGTCTTAGCTCGATTGATATGGATATTGCTATCAATGCAGGAATACGTGAGTTTGAGTGCTCTAAAGCTCATTATGCTCTTATTTATAGGTTGGGGAGGGGTTATGGGTAGTTCTAGGCATTGTGTCAAAAAGAACAGATATGATTAGAACCTATAATGAGATTGTTAAAAGCAAACCATGTATATGTGTGGAAGCTTTTTCATTCCGATAATTTAATCGGTAAACTACCTAGTAAGTCATCCAACTTTTAGGGCATTTTCATTTTGGTCACTTAAAATGAATTCTTTGCAATATCGCCATCCAACTTTCATTTTAGTCATTCAAGCGTTAAATCTCTAACGTCGATTAACTGTACATGACATCACATCATGTTTACACTTTCATTTTGGTTGCCGACTTTTAGGTCACTTTTATTTTAGGCACTCAAACAAATAACTTTTTTAAGTATTGATAATTAAAGTGAAAAAACGGTAGAAACTAAAATCATTATTAAAAATTGTCAAATTCTACTTGTATACCCTATTGTCAAAAGCTTTAAATTTCTTTTTTGTTTCTTAAAAATGAAATTTTAAATTTCAAAACAAAAAATCAAATAAATTAATTATTGAAAAAATATCTCTTTATAGTGTCAACCGATTTGTTACTATAATATTGAGATTAATTAAATGAATTACTTGCTCCAGAAGGGTAATTACACATATGAAATTATCAACCGGAATTTGAGGGAAGAAGAACTCAATTACACCTATGAAATTAAGTATTGATAAGTTCTTGAGGCTAAATGTTGTGCAAGCATGATTTATATTCCGAGACATACGTGCCTCCACGTTGATCATTACGAATCTTGTTCTAATCTTTTTTTACCAATTGTTGTTGCTCTAGAAGGGTAATGATTCCTCACACTTTATGCGGTGTATTTACATATTTGCCCTTAACATAATACTAAAGGAACCTCCCTTTACTTTTCACACGTTCAATTGAAATTTGAGGGAAGAAGAACATAATTATACCGATAAAATTAAGGTCAAATGTTGTGGAAGCATGATTTATAGTATGATACGTTACGTGCCTTCATGTTGATCATTTCAACTCTTATTCTATTCTTTTTTGGCCATTTGTTCTTGGTCTAGATCGAGTAATGATTTTAAATACTTTATGCGGTGTATTTGCGTATTTTCCGTTAACATAATATTAAGGAAACCTCCTTTTGTTTTTCATACGTTCAACCAAAATTTAAGGGAAAAACGTAATTACAATTGTGAAATTTTGTATTGATAACTTTTTGAGGCCAAATGTTGTGCAAGCATGATTTATAGTCCAAGATATATGTTCCTTTATATTGATAATTACAAATCTTATTCTATTCTTTTTTTTTTCCAGTTGTTGTTGCTTTAGAAGGGTAATGATTAGTCATAATTTCTACGATGTATTTATGTATTTTCCCTTAACATAATACTGAGAGAACCTCGCTTTGCTTTTCATACGTTCAATTGAAATTTGAGGGAAGAAGAACATATTTTTACAGGTGAAATTACATATTGATAACCTGTTGAGACTAAATGTCGTGCAAGCATGATTTATAGTCTGGGACATAAGTGCCTTCACATTGATCATTATAAATCTTGTTCTAATCTTTTTTTGCTAGTTGTTCTTACTCTAGAAGGGTAATGATTCCTAATCCTTTATGCGATGTATTTACGTATTTTCCCTTTACATAATACTGAGGGAACCTCCCTTTGCTTTTCACATCTTCAACCGAAATTTCAGGGAAGAAGAACATATTTACACTAGTAAACCTTAACCTTAAACCTAAACTGTAAACCCTAAACCATAATACTGAGGGAATCTTCCTTTGTTTTTCACACGTTCAACCAAAATTTGAAGGAAGAAGAACATAAATGTACAAGTAAAATTAAGTATTGATAACTTCTTGAGGCCAAATGTTGTGGAAGCATGATTTATATTCCGAGACATACGTGCCTTCATGTTAATCATTACAAATCTTATTCTAATATTTTTTTCCAATTTTTCTTGCTATAGAAGGGTAATTATTCGGCATACTTTATGCGGTGTTTTTATGTATTTGCCCTTAACATAATATTGAGAGAACCTCCCTTTACTTTTCACATCTTTAATCAAAATTTAAGGGAATAAGAACATATTTATACTTGTAATACGTATTGATAACTTGCTTAGACCAGTTGTTGTGCAAGTATGATTTATAGTCTGAGACATACGTGCCTTCACGTTGACCATTACTAATCTTATTTTAATATTTTTTTGCCAGTTTTTCTTACTCTAGAAGGGTAATGATTCCTCATACTTTATGCGATGTATTTACGCCCTTGACATAATATTGAGGAAAGAAAAACATATTTACACAGGTAAACCCTAACCCCAACCCTAACCCTAAACCATAATACTAAAGGAACCTCTCTTTGCTTTTCACACACTTAACCGAAATTTGAGGGAAGAAGAACATATTTTTACTAGTGAAATTACATATTGATAACTTGTTGAGTCTAAATGTTGTGTAAGCATGATTTATAGTCCGAGACATACAATGTTTATACTGGTGAAATTACGTATTGATAACTTATCGAGTTTAAATGTTGTACAAAAAAGGATACTCAAATAAGAGAGGAAATTTCTCACATTAACTGGCTACATAGCAAAAGGTTTCAATAAAGAATACGCACTTTTACTTTCAAAATAGTTAATTCTTCTACCAAGTGTGCATAAAAAACATTTGGAATTTTCTTATGTTGGTAAACCTTGAACTTTGGAGTCGGAAATGGAACAAACCGAGCAAGCACTGATTCACTTACACACTTATACACCTTTAATAGAGGAAAATATACCATGTAAATATTAAAATGTCATCTTCCTTAAATGACATACTTATGTCTCAGAGGATTAAATCATTATCAGAGGCATAAAATATGTAATGAACAACAAAAAAAAAAAAAAACCTTTGAGTTCATAATCGTCTCCAGTTAATGGATCTTCTGCCAAAAGCTATCAACAGAGTTTGCCCCTGAGGTAATAAATAAGCGAAAAAAGATCAAATAATATAAAAAAGGGAACCCATATAACCAATAACTAAATTGAAAGCTTGAAAGAATCACCTTTTTAGTTTATAGGAGAAACAATCATCCCAAAAATCCTAGGAAGATTAGATACACCAGCTTCTAATTGGTGATGGTAGAATTCCTATAACGCAAAAAAAAAAAAATCCTTAAGAAATATGACAAAACATAGAAACCATGCCTGACTATAGTTATGAGGAAGTAAAACACACTTAAGGTTAAAGATAGAAAACAACATTTGATAGCTTTGTAAGTGTAAGCCGTCAATGAATACAATTTAATTAAACATAGTTAAGTGCATAGCTTTTCACATTTTTCCATACATATATATTTTATGGAGAACTATCATAAGATCAATAAGCCAAAACATAGAACAAAGCAGTCATGCATATATGATAAGCCTAAATCCATAAAGTAAAATTTGAGGTGTCATCACAAGCACTTGTCAGTAAGAAACACATGTTATTACTAGTTGTATTTCATTTTGCAAACCACAAAAAACTTAGGAAAGCTGTATTTCATTTTGCAAACCACAAAAAACTTAGGAAAAACTTAACAAAAGAACAGACCAAAGTCTCCCACTATAAACTTCATCTTTCATCTTAAATAAGTTTCACTAACTAGTTCATTTCATTCCAATAACATCCTTCAAAGTCCCTTACAAGCACCTATCAATAAGAAATATAGGTTATTGCTAACTGTATTTTACTTTGCATACCACAACAAACTTAGGAAAAACTTAACAAAAGAACAGACCAAAGTCTCCCACTATAAACTTCATCTTTCATCTTGAATAAGTTTCACTAACTAGTTCATTTAATTCCAACAACATTCCTCAAAGCACCTCAAATTAAATTGAAGATTACCTAGCATATATACGAGACTAAAAATTTGGAACAAACACAAAAACAAACAATGACAACTTGTTTGCTTAGAGTAACATAGAGTGCAGTTACTATGATTACATCATCAATAAAGGTATACTTACATCAATATGAATGTTAGCCTAACAAGTTCATCTTTCATCTGCCTAACTCATGTAAAATTAGCCTGCAAGGTAGAAAACATTCACCGATTTAAATATGACATGCAAACGAGAAAAACAAATTGCATGAAAACAAGTGTAGTGCATACCTAACTGATTCTGTTATTGCACCTACTGCTGCTATAAACACAACAAACTCATCTATATTTTCTAACATGTATTAACTTATCATGCACATTTTTAAAACAACAAAAAAAATGTCTCAAATGGTTACCTTTACTCTTTCACCATGAAGCCTAGTAATAATATTTTCCCTTCTGAATTTAGATTTGGAAAGAAAGGGTGGCATTCGCAATTGTCTTTTCATGCCGTAGGCAAAATATTTTCCAACTCCTCTTTATGGAGATGAGTCTTCTGCTTAAGTTTCTTATTTACAATTTTATTGAGAGGATTCTCTAGTAAACTAGTACTTCTATTGTATACTTGCATACATTTTTGGCACATCTGTCGGAAAATAATACCTCTATTGTATAGGAGCCCATACCTGCCCTGGGAGCTAGGAATCAACTGCTCCTACTGCATGAGGTCATCATGCCCCAACGGATCATCATGATCCATCATGATTCGCGGCTACATTCGCTTTTCCCGGATGATAATCAATCACTAACTCATAGTTTTTCAACAACTCGAGCCATCTTCGTTGTTGCAAATTTAAATCTTTCTAAGACATTAGATACTTCAAGCTTTTATGGTCGGTAAAAATATGGCATCTCTCATCGAACAAATGATGTCGCCAAATTTTCAATGCGAAAACAATAGCGGCCAACTCTAAGTCGTGTGTTGGATAATTCTTTTCATGCGGTTTTAACTGTCTGGAAGCATAAGCTATCACTTTGCCTTCTTGCATCAAAACACATCCCAAACCGTTCAATGACGCATCACTAAAAATCACAAATTTTTTAACCGACTCAGGCTGAACTAAAACTGTTGCTTCAGTCAATAGTGCTTTTAACTATTCAAAACTTTGTTGACATTTCTCAGACCACTCAAATTTCACATCTTTTGTAACAATTGAGTCATCAGTGTAGTAATCGTCGAAAACCCTTTTACAAAATGCCGATAATAACCAGCTAATCCCAAAAAACTTCGAATATGTTTCTTGGTGGTTTCTAGTCAACAACGGCTGAAATCTTACTCGGATCAACTCAAATGCCCTCCGCTGAAACAATATGTCCCAAAAATCCAATTTCTCGGAGCCAAAACTCACAATTACTGAATTTAGCAAACAGTTATTTATCTCACAAAGTCTGCAATACAATTCTCAAATGCTCGGCATGTTCAGATTTGTCTCGAGAATAAATTAAAATGTCATCAATGAATACGACTACGGATCTGTCTAAATATGGTTTGAAAATTCTATTCATCAAATTCATAAAAACTGCAGGAGCGTTAGTTAATCTGAATGGCATAACAAGAAATTCATAATGCCCGTACCTTATTTTGAACGCAATTCTCGGTACATCCGAATCTTTAACCTACAACTAATAATAGCCAGATCGTAAATAAATCTTTAAAAATACTGTTGCTCCTTTCAACTGATCAAACAAATCATCAGTTCTCGGCAAAGGATACTTATTATTAATTATAACCTTGTTAAGCTAACGATAATCGATACACAATTTCATCAATCTATCTTTCTTCTTTTCGAACAGAACTGGTGCACCCCAGGACGAAAAACTAGGTCGTGCAAAACCTTTATCTGTTCACTATTGCAACTAAGCTTTCAACTCTTTCAATTCTGTAGGAGCTATTCTATATGGAGCTATCAATAGCGGTGATGTTCCCAGTACTAATTCAATAGCAAATTCAACCTCTCTGATCGGTGGCAACCCAAGTAACTCTTCTGGAAACACATCCGGTTATTCACAAACCACTAGCACTGGTTCAATCTTTGAATCAGACACTTTTGTATCCAATACACATGTAAGGTAAGCATCACAACTTTTCCTCACATACTTCTGAGCTAACATCGTCGATATTACTATAGGTAATCCACTCGACTCATCGATTCAATTTGAAGAATTTCATTATTATGACATTTCAACTTAATAGTTTTTTGTCTTCAATTCACAACAGCATCATGCAGAGTTAACCAATCCATTCCCAAGATCATATCGAATTCATCAAACGGTAAAAACATCAAATCAACCAGAAAACAGTAACCCCAGGTCATCAAAGACAATTCTTGCAAACTTTATCAACTAAGACATACTACTCTAGGGGTTCGATACTTTAATCACAAATTCAGTTGACTCAATAGGTAAACTCTTACTAGACACTAAATTCTTACAAACATACAAATGAGTCGATCCAGGATCAATCAATGCAATTACATCAATGTCATAAAGAGAAAATATACCGGTGATAACATCTGGTGATGACGTATCTTTGCGAGCGCGGATAGCGTAAGCTCTGGCTGGTGCTCGAGCCTCGGATCTCACAGCAGAATCCTTTGTCGCACCTTTGCTACTAGTCATATTTTTCGTATTTTTAGGCGATCTCCTTCTAGCAGCTGTATTGCTCGGTCTTGTATTCAGAAATTTATCTTTGTCGGGTAACTCAAGACAATCCCGAATAAAATGATCTTGCGAGCCACATCTAAAACAAACTTTGTTATTCATCCAGCAATCTCCAAAATGCCATCTTCCACACTGTTGACACTCAGGTTTGTTGGTTCTAACACTACCAATGCTCGACTTCAAGTGGCTTGAGCTTTAGGACTAATGTATTGCTTTCCACGATCTCTATTAGAATACCCTACTGAAGCATTCAAACGATTATACGAATCCTGAGATTTCTTTGAAGAAGAACGATAGGGTTTACTTATTGGCCTTTTCTCGAATCTCTAGCCTCAGACTCGGCTTTTCTCTTTTCTTTGCTAAGCTCCTCGGCTTTGTAATCTATGTTGACCAAAACACTAAATTCTTTCAACTCAAGAATCCCGACAAGAAGCTTAATGTCTTCATTCAACCCATCTTCGAACCGCTTACACATCATTTCTTCAGTTGAAAGACATTTTCGAGCGTATTTACTTAGTCTTACAAATTCTCTTTCATATTCAATCAAAGTCATACGACCCTATTTCAGTTCCAGAAAATCTTTGCGCTTTTGATCAATAAACTGTTGGCTTATTTATTTATTTTTAAACTCGATTTGAAATAATTCCCAAGTGACTCTTTCTCTCGGCACTACAGATATCAAAGTGTTCCACCACTGATATGTAGTATCTCTCAGAAGTGGTACCACACATTTAACACATTCAGCTGGTGTACAAGATAGTTCATCAAATACCCGGATCGTATTCTCAAGCCAAAACTCGATTCTCTCAGGATCATCATCAACTGCAGCTCTAACTCTTTAGCCCCGTATTTTTAAATTTTATCCATAGGCTGTTTATTCAAACGTAAAGGTTCCAAACCTTGAGGAGCTACAGGAACAAGTTGGGGTTAAAGGTTGTTAAGCAGCTGGGTTAGTTCGAACAAACTCAGTGAATCATTCGTTTATCATTTGAAGAAAGCTTCTTTAGCCTCTCCTCTCTGAATCCCAAATACGGGTCTCGATTCAGACGGCGCTGCTTCTTGAACGGAGGCTGGCACATTACTTTCTACATCATCAGCAATTGCTTGATTGGGATCCATAGCTATATAAAAACATGATTTAAAACTGTCAGGAGATATCACACTATCACAGGTTATATATGGCATGTATAGCTAGACTCTCACACGCTACGTTAGTTCGAGAATCGACTAAACCGTAGCTTTGATACCAATAGATGTAACACCCCTAACCCATGTCCATCGTCGGAATAGGGTTATGAAGTATTACCAAACTAATCTCACCAACAATCATACAATTTGAATTACAATTTTCATATAAATTAAAAATACAAAAACAGTCATATATTCCCTAACACGAGCCTTTGAGGCAAAAATAAGTATTAGAAGTGGTTCCAAACTAAACCGAGAACTCAAGAAATTTTTGGAAAGCATAGAAAATTTTTCAAATACAGGGACACACGCCCGTGTGGCCCGACCGTGTGTCTCACACGGCCAAAGACATGCTTGTGTCATAGGCTATGTGGATATTCGAAATGGGACCACATGGCCGTGTCCCAGCCTGTAATTGACCTGGTGTAATTCTCTAACTTAGGTCATACGACCAACCACATGCTCGTGTGACTAGCCCGTGTACCCTTCGAAATGGCCTTACACTCCCGTGTGCCAGGCCGTGTGAAAACTGGAGGGTTTACTGACTTAAGCCACACGGCCAAGTCACACGCCCGTGTGTTGAGCTGTGCAGAGCATACTGACTTGGTTTCTAATTAAACATCAGAGGACACACGATCGTGGCACTTGACCGTGTGTCACACACGGCTGAAACACACACCGTGTGAACAAAAATAGGCTATCTTCAAAGCCATTTTTCCAATACCAATAACCACAAGGCACATATGTATCACAATTAGCCATTCAATTTCATACCTATTTTGCATCCAAAATCACCTAAATGGTCGCTATCAACTATGCATTATATTGCCTAAAACCATATACAATCCATATCTCAAAATTCAACCATTTGGTACTTAAATACCAATTCACAACAAGCATTCACATTTGGTACTCAAATACCAATTTACAACAAGTATTCACATAGAAATTTATACATCACATAACAAAAGGCCATTTACATAAGTATACATCATCAAGTATACCAAAATAAGCCAAATCACATGGCTATACACATAAACAAAACATACATCATTTACAAGCCAAATCAATTGGCTAAACTTATCACCAACATATAAACCATATTATCCACAACACATATACATGCCATATAACCAAATACACAAGTTCAAAAGTACCAAATTGACAGCTGGATATTGTGATGAGATCTTTGACGACTCCCAATCCGAGCAAGCTTTGAAATCACTATAAAACACGAAAAAGTAAATAGAGTAAGCTATAAAGCTTAGTAAGCTCGTATGCTTAATAAATAAAACTTACCATTCATTCACAAATTAAGTTATTTATCATAAAATACTACAATTTAACTTAATCACAAATTATATATATGTTCATCCACATAGTAGATTATGTAACAAACTTCATAGATTTTAATGCTTATATGATTTATGTACATACCTACACTGATACGTATCCATCTCTTACCCTTTCATATCTTCAATATACCCGTGAACCATTTGGAATAATATTGGATACTCGAGAATCTTGCACCCTAAGTGCCAATACATGATCGAAGCCATCTCAATCTCATTTATCATATAATGCTTACTCTCGAGCTATCAACGGGTCTGCTCACACAAGCTGACAGTCAAGACGTAGCTACACGGTGCTGCTCACACAAGCTGATGAGAATCCGCAACACATGCCGGATAACTCAGCCACCGGTAGAACGTACGGACCAGCACCCAAACATAATAACCCCTAATGACATGTCATTTATATCCTAATCTATTCCTAAGGTTCAACCGGGATTTCACACGTAGCAAATTCTTTGTTGAAAATTTTCGTAAGGTCATATTCATCAATAATACAATTATAAAGCATTTAAAACACAATTACATCAATGCTTGTTAACATACAAACTTACCTTGGATTTATACGGAGAGAAACGAGCTATCAATCCACTATTTTGTTTTTCCCTGATATAATTCTAAACTTCGCTTTTCTTGATCTATATATAACCGAAATTAACTTATTTAATTATCATTCTATTCAATTTAATCCAAATTTCATATAATGACAATTTTATACTTTTTACCCCTAAACTTTAGACTTCTTTACAATTTAGTCAATAGCTTATAAAAAATACAAATTCATGCAATTAAGTCCACACCCATGCTAGCCAAATATCACCTATACTCATAATAGCCTATATTTTTCATTATTTCACACATTTACCACACAATTTATCACATTTCTCAATTTAATCCCTAATTGACAATTTTATCAAAAATCACTTAACAAATGTTGTTTATCTAACAACAACTATTCATTTTCTATCATCAAACATCAGAATACACATATTAATCAATGGTAAAACCCTAAAAATTTAAAATTTTTTCAAATTAGTCCCTAGGCTAGCTAGATTAAGCTATAACGACCCCAAAAATATAAAAATCATTAAAAACGGGACAAAAATCGTACCTAATTGGACAATAAGGCCTTGGCCGAATGTTTCTCAACCAAAAATGACTTCTTCCTCTTCACAATCAGTTTTAGAAGAAAATAAAAGATGATGCATGGCTTTTTTTAATTAATTTTAACCTTAATTACACAATTACTTAATTAACCTTAAAAATTAATCAAATTTACACAGATGCCAAGCCATTATCATCCACTAACTCATTAATGGGTTCATTATCACATAAGGACCTCCAATTTAAAGTTCTATAGCTATTAGACACCTTTAGCTGATAGAACTCAACTTTTACATTTTATGCGATTTAGTCCTTTTTATTGAATTGAACATTCAAGCGATAAAATTTCTTAACGAAATTTTTACACAATCATACTATCATGATGTAGACCTAAAAATAATAATAAAATAAATATTTTTACCTCAAATTTGTGGTCCCAAAATCACTGTTCCGATTTAACTAAAAATGGGCTGTTACAACCTACAAGAAAAATAAAACGTTAATCCACATGAAATAAAAAGAGAAACTACTAAACAAATAAAACAATAAATATAACTTGTATCCTCACCTTGACAAAATGTAAATTTCCATATAGATATCTTTCCTTTGATTTGTAGTTCTCCAAGCTATGGTGGAGAGTTGCTAGCATGGCCGCACCCCATGTATAAGTTCAAATTTATTCAACATTCTTCAAGAATGTTAGATAAAATAGAGACACTACCTTAGCACTATTTGGGAGTCTAATAGCAATTTGATGTAGAATACAAGAAATGGAAAAATCAACACTGTACTCAGACTAGAAATATCAGAGATACCAATGTTGGTAATGGAAAAATCAAAGCAAATTTTACCTAATAATGAACCTTGGTGTTGAAAGAGATGAAGCGAGAATGATGGTTTTCTGGCCTCGGTATTGAAAGAGGTGAAGCAAGAATAATGGATTTCGACAATCAGTTTCAACAATGGCTGTTGGCGATAAGATTCAATAGAAAGGGAGATTTTACTATATTAACCTTTTATTCGGTAATCTTGCAAAATGAGAGGGAAAAAAGGAGATTTCTTACCTAAGTTGGGTTCGACTTCTTAGTCTTGCTGCAACAGTGGAAACATATGAAGCGATAGAGGAAGAAGGCTACAAGGATTAGGTCTAAGAAGATTTGGGCTACCTGTTTTGCTACTCAAAATACTCCTGTTGTCATTCGTGTTGCTTGGAAAATACTTAAAATACTAGTTTCAATGTTGTCCCATTCTTTTGGATTTTTTTCAAATTTAACCTAAAATTATCGATTAATTACAAAAATATCCACTTGCAAAATCTTGTACGAAAATTTAAAATTTTGGTCTAATTGTATGTTAGGTCTGTCTCCTTTTCAAATTAAATTTAAATAGTCTTTCAAATATTTTTGAATCGAATTAAAATTGAACTTGGTCATTTTAATGCGATTTAAGTATTTTAGATCAAATTAAATTTTTAGTGCAAACATTTGAGGGAAGAAGGAATTCTTTACACCAATGCAATTAAGTATTGATAACTTAGAGTCAGTCAAGGGTAAAACTGAAAATGGATTATGTACTAAGCTTTTTCTTTTTCTAACTTATGTGTTAACTTATGGGGAAATCAAACTCCAAAATTCTTGTCTGTGAATGTTTTACCAAACTGCCAATGGGCGGGGACGATGTTCCAAGAGGTGGAAATGTGCCTGTCACTGCCTGTGACCTTGAATGAGCGTGACTGACCAAATAGCACAGCGTTTGACTGCCAGTTCTGACCCCAATTTGACTCATGCTCATCCACCCTGTCTTTGATCTTTTCACGTCTTCACAATATCCCTTGCACTTGCCACGTTGAAGATCAACACTAAGTTAAAGTATCAGAATTTATTTATTGTGAACCTTATCCCTCCCTTTTTCCAGCATGGCACCCTGCATAATTTAAATCAAAACCAGCACCCTTTTTAATCTTATACAAGTCTCATTATAACAATGGTTAAAGAAATTTCTTCTTTAAAAAATACATATAATAATGATTTGACTCTTAAAGAGGTTTTGACAAAAAAAATCCAGATTTTAAATTAGAGAGTCTTGACCAATTTGAAAGATCATTTAATGTAGTTGAAATAATTGAATTTTTTATTGTTTGATCAAGTAAGGGAAATTCAATAGAATTTGTACTCAATGTTATTATTATTTTTACTTTTTTCTTTCTTTTTATTATCAAAATATTTAGGAACTAAGACAATTCTAATCCTTCTTTCACCATGCATAAACTGAATCAACAATTAGGATAAACATGAAAATGAAAGCTTTAATGAATACAGGTACCCCCAATACATCAAAACTCATTGCTCATGCATAAAGAAAAATTGTTTCAACATCAAAAACAAAAAAACCTAGATAAAACATATAATAACGAATTCGAAATTATAACCAAACATTGCCCATAGGTTCTATACTCGATTCATAACTAGAAAGTTTTTTTGGACCCTTCTAATCCTGGCTAAAATTCCAGAAATTAGAAATGCCAAAATAGGAATAACATTTGATATTATTAGAAATGCCTAGAAAATATCATATTTGTAAAGCCGAAACATAGACGAACTCCTATTAATGTGAAAAATAGATTGGGTTAGTTGCTTCAACCTAGAATTCATTGTCAAATCATTCGTAACTATTTGTTTAGTCAAAACAATAATTCAGTTTGATTGAAACATGTAGTTTTGATTCTTTGTTGTATTTCCATGTTGCGTTCTAAGATTTACTTATTGGAACTAATCCTATTTTATTTACATTCCACATATTTTGATTTAATTCCAATATAGTACTAATTTATATAGTACTAGTATAAACATATATCTATACATATATTTATACTATATATAATATAATATTATACAAATCCAAAACAAATAATTCTTTTTTCAAAAAGAGAAATCACCCTAACAAAACAAAAGTTGGACCCATCAAGTGTAAAACTGGAAAAGGATTATGTGCTAACGTTTTCCTTTTTCTAAATTATGGAAAAATCAACCTCTGAAATTCTTGGTAATGAATGTTTGACCAGATTGCTAATGGACCGGGACGATGTTACAAGAGATGGAAGTGCATTATATCTGTTCAAACATTTTTTTCAACTCTAATCACAGTTGAAATGCGTCTATTCTTATTCATCTCATTAAATTACATCAAAAGGAGGATCAATAAATATATTTATTAAAATTTCATATAAAAATTAAAAAATTATGAATCATAATATTATAAATTTAAATCTTATCATAAATTATTTTTTATTAATTTTATAAAAATATCTCTAATTAAATAATAATATATTTTTATTAAAAAAGTAATAGTATTTATAAGCAAACGCTACTTCCTCTGTATTATAGGCATTAAATGCGAGTTGATTGATTTAAAATCATGCACATTTCCCATCCCCCAAGTTTCTTTATTCCTAATCCTTATCGCCTGCTTCGCTTTGCCTTCTTCCACTTAGGTAAGAAACCTTCCCCTCTCATGTATATTTACCCTGCCCTAATTTTCCTCAATCTTAATCTCAGCATCTAATTCCTCTGTCGTTTCGACTGCTTCCACAAAGGTAAGAAATCTCCCTATGCCTCTCATGTTGCAAGATTACCGGATCAAAGGTTATAATAAAATCTCCCTTTGGATTGAATCCTATCGCCAACAGCCCTTGTTGAAAACCATTGCCGAAAACCATCATTCTCGCTTCATCTCTTTCAACACTGAGACCGAAAAACCATCATTCTCGCTTCATCTGATTTTCCTATTCTGAGTAACAGTGTTGATTTTTAACACTACTAACAAGTTATATCTGTTATGCTCGATTGATATATACTTGCTTATAATTATACTTTTCATTTGAATTATTAGGTAAAATTTGCTTTGGTTTTTTTCGCTACCAACATTGCTATATCTAATTTTTCTATTCTGAGTACAATGCTGATTTTTCCGTTGCTTGTATTCTACTAGTTTGAACTCCCTGTTGTGTCTTTATTGCCATATATGCTATTGCCATAAGAATTTTTCTATTCTGAGTACAGGGCTGATTTTTCCGTTGCTTGTATTCTACTAGTTTGAACTCCCTGTTGTGTCTTTATTGCCATATATGCTATTGCCATAAGAATTTTTCTATTCTGAGTACAGTGCTAATTTTTCCATTGCTTGTATTCTACTAGCCTGAACTCTGTGTTTTGTCTTTATTGCCATATATGTTATTTCCATAAGAATTCCCTGGTATAAACTTTTGTTTTTCTTGACAACTTAGGTAAGAAATCTCCTTTTCCCTCTCATTTTGAAATGGTTAGTCTGCTTTTTATTTAGTTAGGGCCTTATTTATCATTATGTCCATGGCTTGATAGTTTTTACTTCTTTCTTGTATTTGTTTATTCTCTTTAAGTATTTTCTAACATTTCCTTTCTTCTCCTGCAGTTTAAGCATGTTATTAGTCATTCTATTTTCTGTTTCTTTGTTTGTAATTTCATATAGATCATGGAAGTGGGTTTTTGTTGGTTTTCATCATTTTTATGTTCCTTTCGTTCTTTGACTTGGCAATTTATTCGGTTGTGCCGTAACAAAGAAATGGTGAATATGTCAATCTGGTGTAGCCAGTCAACTTTGAACAGCTTAGCCTCCTTTGGTTGAATGGTTGAAGTCTGTGAGGTGCAGTTGAGGCGAATGGTTGAAGTCTGTGAGGTGCAGTTGAGGCAGATAACTGCCAGCAACCTCACTGCTATGCCGTTTGGTTTAGGGGCAAAGTTCAGTGAAAATTCAAGTTCACTGCACTAGGGGGCAAAAAATCAGCTGAACTTTTGAGCAGCAATTAAGTTTCAGTGGGCAATTGGTATTTTTATCTGTAAAAAATACCCATATTTTTATTTATTATGTTACCATTTTATCGTTGAAAGTTAAATTAATTACTTGCCCAACCATATTTATCATTGTTATAAAAAATATTTAACTATAAAAATTAAAATAATTTTATTTTATCTAATAAATAATTTAAATTGATTATATAATTCATTAAAATATATATAATAAAATATTAGAAGATACATTTTAATATTTTATTAAATGAATTCATAAATTCACATACTTTAATAATTTTACATAAGTAAAATAATTTAAAATAACTATTATATATTAATTTTAATATGATGTCTTTAATGGTCATTTTTATTTTCACCTATCATTACAATTGCGTTTGAATTCAAACACATTTCAATTGTTTTTAATCTCATCATGTTGTCAATCTCATCGCTACAATAATTAATCTCACCACATCAGTTGTTTTAACCTCACGGAGGTAAATACATCACCATCCAAACTAGTCTTTAATCTTGAGTCTCAAACACAGTCAGTCAAATGTTGTTTTCTATCTTTTTCCCTAAGTGTGTTTTACTTCCTCATAGCTATAGCTAGACATGGTTTCTATATTTGTATGTATATGTATACCCTTTTGTATTTTTTAGGAGAAGGAAAAGGGAGGAGGGTTGTGTGCGTGACATCAGGCACTCAAATAACTCATCTTTAATAATTATCTATGAATACAAATTTTTTTTGATTATATGATATTGAATCTTCAATGCTAAGCTAAGAGTGAAGAAAAATTCTTGCCATTAATTTAATTAATTAATTTTATCTTCCATGCCAAACAAAATTCATACCCTTTTTATCACTTCTTCACCTAAATGAAGAACAAACAATTAATTTAATTAAATGCAAGGACTTTTTTCTTTGCTTTTAACTTAGCATGGAAGATTTTAGATTACATAATAAAAAGAAATTTATGTTTTGTTGGCAATTATTAAATATGAGTTATTTTAGTTGATGTTGTTAAAGATAATTTGAAAACATAAAATAAAAATTTAAAATTTGTAAAGGGATTAAAATAATTAATTTCAATATTTTAGTAATAAATCGGTTGACATTTTCAAGGGATAAACCATTTTCAACAATTTAGCTAATTTATTTTATGTTTCAAAATTTAAAATGTCAATACTAAAAAAAATAGAATTTTTAACAATGAGATAAATAAGTACAATTTAACAATTTTTGTGTATTATTTTAATTTTTACTGCTTTTTATTTTAATTATTGATTTTTTACCCCAATCAATACCTAAAAAATATATTTTTCTAGTGACCAAAATGAAATTGAGTTAAAAATTGAGTGACCAAAATAAAAGTATAAACATAATGTAATGTGTGCAATCAACCATAGTTAAAAATTTAATGTGGCTAAAATAAAACGCTTTAAAAATTGGATTGTAAAATTATAAGGATTTTATTTTCCTAAAATTTGAAACAGAAAATATTTACTTTAAAACATTTTAATTAAAAATAATTGAAAATGCTTAAGTTATGGCAAGTAAGGTTTCTATTTTAAAATATCAAACTATATTAAAGTGATATTTTTAATTCCTTAGAATTAGTCAATTAGGTCAAAACTAATCAAATGGAGATAATGAGTACATTACCTTAACTAAACACATTTAAAGCTTAAACCAAGTAGTGCATTTGGATCTAAAATTTACTTTTAAGGAATCAAAATCAGGCTCTAAATCACTTCGATTGATATTATTAATTAAATATTAATTTATATTAATCATAACAAATTATCATGATTCTAAAAAAATTAAATATTTATATTATAATATTTTACTTTCTCGTAATTATGAAACCTTATAAATTTTGTATCAAATTTTAATAAATAAATAAAATATATTTTAATTCATACGTACAATTAATTCTTCCATCATATATATATGCGTGCATGCATGCATATAAGTGCCACGGAAAATGTACATACATCGATACATTCAAGACCATAATATTCTACTATTTCAATTTAAAACTTATTCCAAGATATTCTCTTCCCCAGTAGTGATCTGAATTAAATAAAATTTAATTATATACAAGGTTTAAATAATTTAATTTGAAACTTAAATAAAACGGCTCCATCCAAGCTTCTAACATGCCAAAACTGTGGATGAAAGCTATATTTTCCTGTGTTCTGATGCCAACTTGAACCTAAATTAATTCATCACAAATCCTTGTTGGGCAGGGACCCAAGAATCAAAATGTCTTTCCTTCCAACATCTTTTATTTTAATCATAATCATTTTAATATAATATTAATATATAAAATATATTATTATGTCTCTTTCATGTTTGTTCTATAGTTTATGTTCAATATTCACGACTATTCCTCTCAATAATATCGTTTTTAAAGTTCGAACTTATATTTTTATTTTGAGAGTGTATGCGATGTGCAGGGGCAAAGTCAAGAAATTGTTTTAGAGACGAAAAATGAAAAAAAAAAATGGAGGGTGAAAGTAGAATTTTATTAATATATTAACTTATGATTTGTCAAAAATTAAAGGAATTATATAAGCAAAATTTTCATTTTTAGGGACCAAGGTCTACCTTCTCCTCACCCTGTGTACTATTTTACCAAACACCAATAAGTAAATATATTATTATGTTTTGTAAAACAAATAATAATAAATATGAGATGATAGGTTTAAGCATGATTAATTTAATAGGTTTAACTTATGATACTAAAACATTTATATTTAATAATTTTATTATATAATATCAGCATAATCAACAAACAAATAAATAAAATACCTAAAATATAGGTGAATTATCAGAAAAGCTATTTGGGTGAGGTTAGTCTACATGTCGTAATCTGAGTTTGCTTAGTGGCTTCCTACTCATCTCTAAGAAAAAGGAGGTACTTAGGAATCTTGATGCCATTAATTATCAAGACTTTGATTACGGTGTTAACTATGAATTGTTTTTATTTATTATAATATAAAATCATTAAATTAGAGTGAAGTAAAATGTAGCTAAAATGACACTTTCAATTCATTTTATTATGTGTTTCACTCACATGGATGATTATCATGTAAACGAAATGTTTGGATTAGGCTTTTCCTTTTCTTTTTAACTTAGGATTTTAAAATAATAACCATCCTTTCGATTTTAATTTTTTAATAAAATTATTGATTGAATTTTAATTGGTTGACACCGTTGCTTTTATAATATGTTGAAAAATATAAAATTGATTACGTTTAATAACATATTTTTCTCTTATTTAAAAGTTTGAAGTTATGAGTAACAATATGATTTGTATTAGTTTAAAAAAATAGAATAAAAGATACATATTTAATGTATTAATTGCATAGAATTGTATTTGGCTAATATAATTTAGTTCTTCATTATTAAGTATTAATTTATTTGATTAATTAAAATTAAAATTTTAAAAATAATAAGGGTAAACTACACTCAAAGGTGTTAAACTATTAGTAAGTTTATGTTTTGGTCACTTAACGTAAAAATTACAAATAGTCATTAAATTATACAAAAATTTTATTTAAGTCATTAAGCTGTTAAAATTACTATTGTATGCCATTCTCTATTCTCATTACTTGTATTAATCGAAAACTCTTCTTCTCCTTTTTTACAATTCATTTTTTCACTAAACAATTTTGAACGTCATGAATCTTTGAACCAAAAACCAAACAACTTTCTTCTCCAATTTTGACATTGACCATCAAATCGACTTGAATTTAAAGTAAGTTTTTCTACTCATTGATAAGTACTGATCTATTATACTGATCGGCAAATTGTTGCTTAGAGCTAATTAACTGATTTAAAAAAAAAGTTTAACATCTTAATAACTTAAATAAAAACTTCAAAATAATTCAATAACTATTTAAAATTAAATAATCAAAATATAAATTTACTAATAATTTAATAATCTTCTAAAGCAAAGGAGGAAACATGTTAAAGTTTGTATTATGTTACTGAATTGAATTAGAATTAAATAATTTAAATAAAGCAAGTAAATTAAATTAAATTGATAAACCACTATTTTTCTGTGAATCGTGATAAATTGACAATCATGTTTAAGGTGGGGCCCACTGAAGTTGGGGGATTAGGTTGAAACTTTTGGATATTTACCTGCAAATGGAAACAAAATTGAAAAGAAAAGAAAAAAGGAATCTTAAATTTGTGGAAACATGTTTGAGGGAGACAAGATTGACAACCCAACCCATTGTTTTGCTTTTAGCCCACGGTTTAGGTCCCAAAACTCTCTATTTTTTCGGATTAATACCCAGAAATTTAATTTTTATTTTATTTTTAAACGTACTTTCAATTTTTCTTCAAAAACAAATTTCATATTTTAATAAAAGGGTTTAGAATAATTTTCGTTTCTTTATTTTTCAACAATAAAAATTGCTTTTACTTTTTTCATGTTTTGAAAATTAGGACACGTAATAACCATGTTAGTCCAGAATTTTTCGGGTTACAACATGTTATCTTTTTACTCAGGTTTGGCTGCCTTCATTTGCTATGTTATTGTTTTAAGAATTTGATTTAATGAGTTGACTGTGTTTCGATGTTGTTAGAAACTTGAATCGCATCGGTTAGTTATTGTTAGATAAAATACGTTAGCGAACAAAATAAATTAAATATAAATAGACACATGAAATAAAATATAAATAAAATGATTTATAATTAATTTATTAAATAAGAAAATCAAATAAAACTGTAATACAAAATTGAAATAAAGAAGAAAGAATAGGGATTTTACAAAATATTGAAGCCTGTAAAATACAGTAAATAAAGAAAAAAGAATAGAAATTTTACGAAACGTTGAGGCCAGTGAAATACAGTTTCCTTAAAACAGATTCAGCCGCTCTTATGGTACTTGGAGTAACGTTGGTTAGATGTCTCCCAGGATACAACAACAACAGTGATCAAAGTAACAGCACTTCTACAACGATCAAAGAACGAACAAAGCATTTTTCTATCACTGGAATCTTTGAAAATATAAAGAAGAAAAGGAAGAGTTTTGAGAGCAACAGAGTTTCGGTAAGAGAAAAATATCAAAGAGTATTTTTTTTGTGTAAAACCCTTTAGAAATCATGGCCTTTCATAAACATGGAGAATGTTGAAATTTTGGAAAAAAACATCCACAAAATTTGCCATTAAATCAATTTCAAATTTATTGTAATCAAATCAATAAGATAAGTATCCTTATATAAACAGATTATGTCTGCTGAGGAAAATAAATTCGTGTTGGGACCGACCGGTCTAGACATTTCGTCGCTCACATCTTGCAGGTGCGCCCTAACCCCGTCAAGTTTGGACCTGCACCACCCCTGAGCGAGGCAAGATTATAAGCTTAGTCATTCAATTACCTTTTAAGAGGGTTCACATATATAAACACATCTCACACTTTGGTATTTAACCAATGCGGGTTCTAAACCTTTATTTTTCCTCAACAAAATTTCTAAGTAGCTTACTTTGAGCATCAATTTCTCATTCATCACTTAACCATTTTGAGCATATGATATACCGTTATAAAGGTCTCATGGAGTAGAATATGAAACCATAATTTTATGATTCAACTCTCCACCTTTACCTATTAAGAATATGCCTCAAAGTTCCCATAAAAGCAATTTTTCCAACAATCCCCTACATGAATGAAAATTGATAGTTTTATCGAAAACATTGACTCGATGTGGTGGTAGAATCTACGATTGATAGTTGCATAGGATAGGTAGGTATCCATCTTTGAACCTTCCCTTGCGAAAGTATATTTACTTTACTAGCTGACCAGTAGACGTGATGTCCTTGAATTGTTCTACCTTTTATGTAAACGATGATATACCTCACACAACTACCTCCCTAGCAAGGTTTTAGTTCTCATGGGTATGTTCATATAGCCTTGAACATCTCCTGGTTCTGCAAGAGTTTGAGAGAACTATGCCCCAATAATCTCCTTGAAGCAGACCCACTTCACTCTCACATAGGTAACTTATGTTGTTCGGCTCACCGAAACATACAATGGTCATTAAAAGCATTGCTCAACCTCTCCCATTTTTAGTCACTGTTTACATCATAGGAACGAACTTGGGATAAGTACCCTTATAGTTACCTCACAAGGTCTATGCAATTAGGTTGTCCTTTTGAACCTAGATCTTGGGATCTCTAGTCAACTAGGTAGGGTTTTCCTTCACATAGCGCCTTTTATTTTCATGGGCTTTAGTCACATTTCTTTTGATGTTTTATCAATATGATCTAGTTTTAAGCTTTTAGTTAGCGGATCCGAAATGTTATCTTTTGATTTTTCAAAATCAATAGAGATAACTCCGTTTGAGATAAGTTGTTTTAATGGTATTGTGTCAACTTACCATTATACGTTACACTAGCAAGACACCTCCACACTTTCAAGTGGTTGTAGGATGGTTTTCTACCTTTCCATAACTCATATGGTGTCTTGTCCTTTTCTTGTGGGGTACCTTATATGAAAAGTAATTAACTTATAGAAGTGCTCCCCCTACATTTCCTGTGATAACCCAGAGCTTTTTAGCAGCACGCTCATCTTTTCCTTTAGAATCTGATTTTATGCTCGGCTACTCTATTTGAGGAAAGTATGGTGGTGTTATTAAGTTGTGTACATTATTCAAATGATTCAACATATCCACCGCCACGATCACTTAATCTTTTTATTAAGTTGGTTTTCAACTTCTTGCTTATAGAGAATAAAATTCTCTTCGTCTTAGCTCTTAAGCAAATATACGTAGCAATGAAGGTAATAAACATTTTTATTCCTTCCTCTCATTTAAACAAGCTTTACAAGCATTGCTATGTATTAGATCAAGTGTTTTTTACCTTTGTTTAGTTTTGCCTCAATGCATGTTTCACATTTATAATTATAATTATTGTGAAACAAAGGAATGTGCTCTAAGTTAATTTATGTATGTGAAGTATCATAATTAACATGTCCGAGCCTTCTATATCATAAATTAAATGACTTGAGCATATAAACAGAAAAAGAACAATATTCTTATTCATAGTTTTACTTTTACAGTGATAGCATTTAGTTTAATACATATCCTCTTCCCTGTTTGAAAGAACATTCTTATTCATAGTTCTTGTGTACATTAGGCACATAATTCCATATCAGACACTTCCTTGGAAATTTCTTCCACATCATTAGCCTCGTTTGCTCTAACTTTCTTTGGGATCCTATAGTCGGATGACTTGTGCCTCATCTTGTTACAATTGAAGCATTTTCCTTAAAATTTTTGCTTCTTCGAAACACCACCTTTTGGTTCCAGTTTAGACCCATTCTGCGGTTGTTTTCCCTTCTTGAAGTCTTTCTTGACTTCTACGATGTTTTCCCTAGCAACATTGTCATTTGCTGCTTTATTGAGCCTATTTTCCATATCTCTATTGTCTTCTTCAATCCTAAGTCTGACAATTAGGTCTTCCACTGGTATTTCCTTTCTTTTGTGCTTTAGGTAATTCTTGAAGGCATTCCAAGTAGGAGGCAACTTCTCAATAATGGCTGCCACTTGGAAGAATTCACTTATTATCATTCCTTCAGCAAGAATTCCGTGAATGATTAGTTGAAGTTCTTGCACTTAAGTCACAGCTAATTTAGAATCAACCATTACAAAATTTAAGAATTTAGCAATTAAGAACTTTTTAGCTCCAACATTTTCGGCTTTGTATTTATGGTCCAACGATGTCCATAATTCCTTAGCTATTTTCGTAACACTATACACTTTGTACAATGCATCCAACAATCCATTCAGAATGTAGTTTCGGCATAGGAAATTTGAATGTTTCCAAGCTTCAACAGTAGTGAAAGCGGTAACTTCATCTACCTTGCCCTCTTTAACAGTAGAAAGGTCATCTTTCAAAAAATTGGCCAAGTTCAACATGATCAAATAAAACAACATTTTATGTTGCCAAGTCTTGAAATACTGTCCCGAGAAATTTGCAGGTTTCTCGTTGTGGCTTACATCAGTTGCCACTAGCAATACTGAGTTTTGGATCTAAGATTGCATTTAAACCAAAGCTTCAGATTGCGAATTGATTGAATTGGTGGGAGTCTCTTTTTTTTCTGTTAGATGGCAATAATCTAATAAAACCCGAAACAAAAGTTTATACGGTCTAATAAAAAATACAATAAAACAATGCACCAGGTAGGTAACCCTAAAAGAGAGGTGGTGCTCTTGGCACGCTTAAATACCAAGTCTTTCAAAGAACCAATCCTAGACATGCATTCTCATATTGTCTTTTTAATTCACCGTTGATAAATTTCTTTTAATTTATTTTAAAGCCACAATTAATGCCACCATAAACACAAAAATTTCCCTTTGATTTGTTAAACGGAAGAATAAAAATTCTTAAATGAAATCGAAAAACAATTTTGTTAAATGGCAGGATTAAATTCCGAAACAAAATTATATCATTAAATCAAATTAAAATCTGTTAAACGGTGAGAATAAATCCTGAAACAGAATTATTTGATTACGTCTTTATTTGGAAACAAACTAATATCGAATAAAATCTTGTTAAACGGTGGGAATAAATCCCAAAACATATTTTATTTAATTCAATTCAAATTAGAAAACAAAATAAAATCAAGTAAAATCTTGTTAAATGGTGGGAATAAATCTCAAATAGATTTTATTTAATTCAATTCAAATTAGGAACAAAATAAAATAAAATAAAATATTGTTAAGCGGTGGAAAATAAATCTAAAATGATTTTATTTAATTCAATTCATATTAAAAACAAAACAAAATCAAATAAAATCTTGTTAAACGGAGAGAATAAATCCCAAAAGCAGATTTTATTTAATTCTATTCTAATTTGGAAATAAAATAAAATCAAATAAAATTTTGTTAAACAACGAGAATAAATCTAAAATAGATTTTATTTAATTTAATTTCTCGTTTTGGAAAAAAATCAAATCAAATAAATCTTTATTAAACGGTGGGAATAAATCCCGAAACGGATTTTATTTAATTTAATTTCTCATTTTTGACAACAAAATCAAAATGTAATAAATCCGTTAAACAGCAGGAATCAATCCCGAAACGGATTTTATTTTACTCTTTTTTGGAAATAAAAAATATGGAATAAAATTGTTAAACAACGAGAATCAATCCCAAAACGGATTTTATTTACCTTTAATTTCCCGTTTGGAAATAGAAACAAAATAATATAATAAAATCTGTTGAACGGCGGGAATAAATCCCAAAATGGATTTTATTTACCTTTAATTTCCCGTTTGGAAATAAAATCAAAATAATAGAATAAAATCCGTTGAACGGCGGGAATAAATCCCGAAACGAATTTTATTTCAGATTTTATTTAATTTAATTTCTCATTTTTGGAAACAAAATCAAAATGTAATAAATCTGTTAAACAGCGGGAATCAATCCCGAAACGGATTTTATTTTAATCGTTTTTGGAAATAAAAAAATATGGAATAAAATTGTTAAACAGCAAGAATCAATCCTAAAAAGGATTTTATTTACCTTTAATTTCCCGTTTGGAAATAGAAACAAAATAAAATAATAAAATCTGTTGAACGGTAGGAATAAATCCCAAAATGGATTTTATTTACCTTTAATTTCTCGTTTGGAAATAAAATCAAAATAATGGAATAAAATCTGTTGAACGGCATGAATAAATCCCGAAATAAATTTTATTTACTTTTAATTTTGGAAACAAAAACAACTAAAATCTGTTACACGACGGAAAAAATCTCGAAACAGATTTCATGAGTTTTAATATTCATTTGAAAATAAAACAAAAATAGAGGAAAAAGAAATGTGTTGAATGACGGAAAAATCCCAAAATAGATTTATTTAATTTTTAAAAGAAATTTGATTTTCTAAAAAATAATTTTTTTTCTTCACCTTGGTGTCTCATTTGTCTCGGATTAGAAAATTGAAAAATAATCGGATCTATCTTAAGGTTGTTCGACAAAACACATTAGCGAATAAAATAAATTAAATATAAATAAACACATATGAAGTAAAATATAAATAGAATGATTTATAATTAATTTATCAAATATGAAAATCAAATAAAACCGTAATATAAAGTTGAAATAAAGAAGAAAAAATAGGGATTTTACGAAATGTTGAGGCCTATGAAACAACAACAATGATCAACAATGATCAAAGTAGAAGCACCTCTACAATGATCAATGATCGAACAAAGCCATTTTCTATCACCGGAATGTTTGAAAATACGAAGAGGAAAAGGAAGAGTTTTGAGAGCAACAGAGTTTCGATAAGAGAAAAACATCAAATAGTATTTTTTTTGTGTGTAAAATCCTTCAGAAATCATGGCCTTTTACAGACATGGAGAATGTTGAAATTTTGAAATAAAAATATCCACAAAATCTGCCATTAAATCAATTTGATTAAAAAATTTAATCAAATTTATTAGAATCAAATCAATAAAATAAGTATCCTTATATAAACATATTATGTCTGTTGAGGAAAATAAATTCGTTTTGGGCTAAAATATCCGCAGGCCCATTTGGGCCCGATCGATCTTGATATTTCGCATCGCCCACGTCGTGTGGGTGTGCCCCAAGTGCCTCAACCCCATCGGGTTTGGACCTACACCACTCTTGCACAAGGCAATATTACAAGCTTAGTCATTCAATCACTATTTAAGATGGTTCACATATATAAACACATCTCACACTTTAGTATTTAACCATTGTAGGATCTAAGCCTTTACTTTTCTTCAATAATATTTCCAAGTAGCTTACTTAAAGCATCAATTTCTCATTCATCACTCAACCATTTTGAGCATATGATATACCGTTGTGAATGTCTCATGGAGTAGAATATGAAACCATAATTTTATGATTCAACTCTCCACCTTTACCTATTGAGAATATGTCTCAAAATTCCCATGAAAGTAATTTTTCCAACAATTATCGATTTAGAAAAAGGTTGAACCAGTTGATTTGTGAAATAATACAAATTAGTTGAATAAATTGTTTTTAATAAATTTTTATTTTTTTGAATTTTTTAATTAAACTAAACTAATCGATCAGAGCAGTTGAACTAGTTAGATCGAAAATCGATAGTTGAACCAGTTCAACCACTAATCAAATTACAAAAACATTGACGTTTTGATATTGTTGTTTTTACAATAATTTGGAGTTTGTGACTTTTAATGTGGTAATAAACCCAATTTACATATTTTATTGTACTTAATTTTGATTAATTCTTGGATGAGATGTTTCTAATTTTGGATTTATTATTTGAGTTTTGATTGGGTCCACAAGTAAAGCCGAAAAAAAGAGTTGAACATTAGGCTGACCTGTAGACTTTAAAATGTTACTTTTAAATTTCTTAATTAGGATAATATTTTAATTTCCTAATACTAATGAGATTAGATTAAAAAGTGGGAGTAGACTTAAGTTTTATTTTAAATTTTGGGCAGGAATAGGAATGGGAATAAGAATAGGAAAGCGCACGCCACTGGTGATTTTTGGCCTTTTGCTTTGATTTCAATTCATTAGATTTTTCTTTCCCTGTTCAATTCTCAGTTTCTTTTCTCTTTTGCGCCATCACACCTCCCACTTTTCCTTTCCTTTTATATTTTATTTTATTTAACATTTATTCAAAACCTACATTAATATGTCTAATTTAATGAGTTTCCATCAAGCTTTAGGCCAGTAAATAATCTGGTATAGAGATGTGAGATTTGAATTTGCATTTAAAAACCTTCAATCACGTATTTATTATTTTTTTATTCATGAGATAGATATCGTCATTTCACAAACTTATATTGACACAAAATCAATTAAATTTAATTGATTCGGCGCTGATAGGCGTACTATTGAAAGTACCAAGTCAATTGTCTGTCGTATTTAGTCTATTAAATAACACATTGATGCGTCTAAGTAAGAAGTTAACTGGATTTTGTCAAGGAAAATAACAATCGGATCTAAACGACTCTCGCGGTTGAAGCCGTTGGATCGAGTTGGGCCCTTCTAGTTCGCAAGCCTATCAAAGAGTTAAATTGTGGACGCGTGTTTCATGGCTGTTCGCTCAGTAAGGGTTAGTTATTGGGTGTTCCTATAATTAATTTACACAAGAAAACGTTGGTGGTTTGAGGCATTCTCGACCACTATTGTAATAGGCCAATTTTGGCCTGGTCTAGTTTGAAAAATGAAACCCCAAATAAATAAATAAATAATTAAATAGTCCAAAATAAGTGTCCATTTACATATCAAACCGTCAGCCCAAAACTAACCTAAACCCGAAGCCCAATTACAAACCCAAACCTAAAACTACCCTAAGCCCACTTGACCCAATAGCCAAACTAGGGTTTCAAAAAGTTGAAACCCTAGCTTACCCTCAATGTCATGACCTCTTGACCCCAACCCATCGGCCTATCGCCGCCAAGAAGTCCCCTCGCATGCCTCTGGCACCACCTGCAAGGACAAGAAAAAAACGCAACAGAACAAGAAGAAAACGACAAGAACAAGAAAACAAATGGAAACAAACAAAAAAGGATCTTTGTAACTCGGTTATAAAAACCGAAACCAATCTCTTGTAACCGGTCGGGGAAGCCTAATCGTCGGGTGAAAAGGGAGAGGAGAAGATGAAGCTTTTTTTATTTTTGAAAGGGGAGGGGGTCTGCAAATGAAAAAGAAAAAAATTTGGATTTTTTAAACGGGACACGAAACGGTGCCGTTTCGCACCAAGGTCACCAGCACCAAAACGGTGCCGTTTAAGGTGACCAGGTCCGAATCTGACCCGTACCCTAAGAGGATCCGTGTTTTCCTTTAGGGGGCTATTTATGTCCCAGGTCCTTCCGCATTATTATTCTGTGCAATCTGGTCTTCTCGTTTCTTTTAAATTTGCCCCAATATATTTTCGTTTGTTCTAATTTAGCCCAGCGCAAAACGCAGTGCATAGAGGCCAGGGATATTTTCCCTTTCGGTCCTCTTTGTTTTTCTGCGCGCCCAATCGGGTCCTAATTCATTTTATCTTTTTAAATTCATATTCCTAACTTTATTTCTGTTCTGATTTAGCCCCCTGATCTGCTGGATTTTAACTCTTTTTGATTTGTTATTTATTTATTCATTTTAATATTATACATATTATTTATTGATGTATATTGTTGATTTTGATTTTCTTTTACGATATTTATTCTAAATTTATTTATTATCATTTTAAAATTTGTTTTACGATTGTTTTATGTTAGTTTGCTTTTTACTATTTATTTTAAATTATATATATTATTATTTAATTCATTTGTGTTTGATTATTAATACTAGTATTTTAAATAGTGCACGTTATGCAATTATTTTCCTTGTATGCATTATAATTCATTTATTCGTGTTTTCATGTCATCGTCGTTCACTCGTATAATATTTTATTCGTGTTATTGTTCCATGTTCATTGTTATATCTTTATTTCATGTCATTGTATCGTGAATCAAACCCCAATGTATTTTTTCAACATAGGTCGTTTTATCTTACTTCAAACAAAATGATGCATGTCATTTAGTATTGTACTAGGTATTATTCAGAAAAAGAAAAACCTTCAAAAATAAAGGCAATATTCTATGATTGGAAATCCGAGAAATCGTGCCATAACGTGTTGGGTTTCGATTTTTCGTTTGGCCAAATAATCGAATTTCCTTTTGATCTTTTCAATGCATGAGTCTCGGGAATCATGAGATGATCTTGGATTCGAGGATTTAAATTGTTGTATCCTAACGTGCTGGATGTGATATTTTATTCCTTCGGACCAAGAGAATCCTAATATCCAATTCGAGTAAATTCAAATATTCTTAAAAGAGATTGTATTTTAAAATATTTTCAAATTTTTGACATAGGGACATTAATTAATCAATTCGGTACCAATTTTAGGCGTGACAAGGGTGCTAATCCTTCCTCGCACGTAACTGACTCCCGAACCCGTTTTCTCAAATTTTTAGACCAAAAACACCGTTTAGTAAACCAAAACGTTTTATTAAAACAAAGGTGATCCGATCACACCTAATGAAGATCGGTGGCGACTCCTATTTTTATTTTCGTTTTCAAAACCCTAGTCGATCCCCGTTTTCAAAAAATGGTTTCGACAGCTTGGCAACTCCACTGGGGAACAAAATAAGAGAGTCAAACCACGAGTTGATTTTTTTGTCTTTTTGTCGAAATTTGAAAATTTGGTTTAAATGTACGATCCTTTCGTTACATTTCATCCGCATTTGTTATGATCTTCATCATTGTGGTTTATAATTGCTGTGTTGGTTAAGTTTTGGTATCTTTTGCACATTGCATCTTATGATCGATCGATCTTACCCTTTTAAGTGGGAGTGAGAAACTATGCCTTCGTGAGCTTTTCACCTCTGCTTGGGCTAGTGGTCTGCTTCCGGAATACATCTGTACCTATGTCATCGTGAGGTTTTCACCTCCGCATGGCCATAGGGAAATGTATTCCCCTAAACGAAACTCAATCCTTATGAGCCTATAATGGGTGAGGATCGAGGAATCTGCTGGTTCGGGTACCTTAACTTTAGAACCAAACCCCATGTAGTGAACCCTAGGAGCCCACTTTAGGTAGAACTATGTTGAACCCTAGCAATCACCTGGATAGGTGTTTGACTATTTTCTGTTTGATTTGAATTTTACCATCTGTATATGATACTAACGTTTTTCTATTTATGACTACATTGCATTTTATCATCATAGAAAGGAGGTGTTGATTCATATTCGATTGCTAAATAGAAGAGCTTGTCATAGGAAAATGGATCTTTTGATGAAGTGAGTTATAATACGTGTGTCCAAATATAGTCCAAGTAAACACAACAAGAAAAGATTGATAGTATATGACTTTGCCTCGTTGCCTGGGGATTCAAGCCAACAAGGATTATTCGAGAGTCATCACATATCAATTTTCTTAAAGAGGCTTATGAGAATCATGGAGGATAAGTGAGCGAAGAGTCACGGCCTGGATCAAGCAACAAGGAGCTGGAAGAGCCATCTATTGAGGAAGTTCACGGGTCATGACCATAACATCCGGATACGAAGAAAAAGATTAGTATCTTCACTTGGACTATGAGGACAAAGCCGCATATGTAATCCATTTTATGTAAAGAAATTTATTTTCTAGAAAAGTTCTTTTAATGGAATTGAATTCAGAATTAACACCTCTCTTTCTTTTTTGAATTCATTCCATGCATTTGCTTTGCATTTCATGCATTTGCATAACATTACATCATTTGTATTGCATAATTTGCATTAGATTTTCAAAAAAGGATCCTAATTAGGTAAAATTATTTTAGTTAACTTAGAAAACATGGAACAAAGGTTGGAGAGAATAGAGCAAATGCAAATACAGATGTAAGAGCAATTGTTCAGAATTCAACAAGATATGCAAAATCAAATGTTAGAATTCCAAAAGAATGTGATGGGCCAATTAACCCAATTTTTAGCTGAGAGGCTTGAAAAGAAGAAAGACCCAGTAGTCAACAGTGAGGATGATAAGGAAGACTTCGTGTAACACCCTTAACCCGTATCCGATGCCGGACTAGGGTTAGAGGCATTACCGGACAGATTAAAAACATTTTCAGAATTCATCATATAGCCATTCATCATTATCCATCATAATGTCCCTTAAGTAGGTCATCGAGACCTTAAACATGCTTATAAATCGAGTCGGGACTAAATCAAAACCTATATAAAATTTCATAAAAAATTGAAAACTTTTCTAAATACAGGGGATACACGCCCGTGGGGGTAGGCTGTGCCTCACCCACGGCTACTTGACACACCCGTGTGTCCTTCCTGTGGTCATATACTGCCAAAACCAACACGACTACTAAGCATGCCCGTGTGCTAAGGCCGTGTCCTACAAGGTCATATACTGCCATTTCTCACACGATCTGAAGGCACGCCCGTTCCATGACCATGTACTCTTAATGCTAGCTACTGGCTTTACCCCACGGTTACTAGGCATGCCCGTATGCCAAGACCGTGTGACATAATAGGTCATTTGTAAGACTAACATGCCACCCACATGGGTCTCACCTACAAGCAACATATATCACCTCATTTCATTCACATATAACCACAAAAATATACCAAATAGACATCTAAATCATGCACATTTGACAACTAAGGTAATCACAACAATACATTCAATACTAATTCCAAACATACCAATTTGCATGACCAAATCTCAATTATGTTCAAGCACCAATCATCTATATACTAACCATCTCATAACCATTTCATATATCAACTAATCATACCAAAACAACTTCACATATCATATTCCTTTAAGCATATTACCAAAACTTAACTAGCCAAATCTCATGGCTAAGTTCACTTTACATCTCATATCAAGGACTAGCCTATACATGCCATATCTAGCCATATACATATTCAAAGTGTACCAAAATGATTTTAGTAGTATGATGACAATCCGTGATGGTCCCGACCTTTCAGTTGCTATGACGACCTATAAAACAGAGAAAACAAACACATAAACTAAGCTTTCCAAAAGCTTAGTAAGTTAATATACAAACAAACTTAGCATGAATTGCACATAAACAAATTAATAAAATGACCATCATGGTTCTCATGACAAAATCACCTCATTCTTTCTTGAACTCATGTGCTTAATTATAACTTACCATATTTCCAAATCACATACCATATGATCAATTTCATGTGCTTAACATCATAATATGCTCATATGGATACTTACCTTATATACACTGATAATATATAAGCAACATACCTGTAATAGATATTCATTCACTTAACTTATCAAAGCTCGGATTTGCTACTTGTATCACAGACTTGCCCGTTGAACCAATAGGAATCTAGTAGGATACTCAGAAAGCTCGGAATAGTCATACAATGCCAACATCCCAGACAAGGTCTTGCATGCACTCGAATATCGATGCCACTGTCCCAGATAGGGTCTTACACTAATCCATACGATGCCAATATCCCAGACATGGTCTTACACGTAAAGATCATATTGATGCCAACGTCCCGGACGTGGTCTTCCTCGTAAAGCTTATATTGATGCCAACGTCCCAGACGTGGTCTTACATGAGTCTCAAATCAATGCCAACGTCATAGACGTGTCTTACATGATAAAACAGAACAGATACCTATGTCATGACGTAGCTAATCCTATCTATTCCTAGGTTTATACGGGACTTCTCAGAATTTGTCACTATACCGAACTTATCTCGAAATTCATGCACATAGCATCTCATACATATTCATTATCATTGATAATCATATGAATATATCCAATTAAATACAAGTACGTTTATTTACATAGTGACTTACCTCGAATTCGGTTAAACGAAACGAAAACGGCTACTCTGTAACCTTCACTTTCCCGCGATCTAAATCTATTTTCCTCGGTTCTTGATCTAAACATATTCAGAATTAACCCTTTTATTCACTCATTCATTCAATTCAATCCAAACACATATTTAGGGTTATTAGCAACTTAGCCCTTATATTTGTAAATTTTATCAATTTAGTCCATTTTTTCAAAACATCAAATTCACAAAATCAGTACACAACCTAGCTTACCCGAATGTATATAAACATCATACAAGCCCCTACTTTTCATCAAATTTTTAATTTAGTCCTTCAATTTACCATTTTCACAATTTAACCCTATTTAGCTAAATTCATCAAAACTTCAATAACATAACATGTTCATCTAGCTTAAATCTTTCATATATCAACTAAACTCATTTCAAAACTCAACATATCAACAATGGCATCTCACACAAACATCATCAATATTCAAAATTAGTACATGGGTTTTGTAGCTCTCAAAGCAACGATTACAAAAATGTAAAAATTATCGAAAATCGACTGAAAACATACCTTGAATTTTGGCTTGTAACCAACCGAAAATACAAGCTTCAAAACTTTTTTTTCTTTAGTGTTTTTCGGTCAATGAAGGGAAATTAAAAGATGAACACTCATCTTTTGTTTCTTTAAGCCAATATCATTTATTCAATTACTAAAATGCCAATCCATTAAACATATAGAACAAACTAATACTATGGTTATTTAGACATTCCATCATCTACTATCTCAATGATGGCATATTTGCCATATAAGGCCTCCATTTATACAAAGTCACAACACATAAGTGCTTTAGCAAATAGCAAACTACTTTCACATTCAATGCAATTTCATCCTTTTGTCAAATTATACAAAGAGACGGACAAATCAACTTACGAAAATTTACCACATGCTTAGTCACATATCAACAGCACAAAAATAGTATTAAAATATTATATTGACTTAGATTTGTGGTTTCGAAACCACTGTTCTGACTAGGGTATAAACCGGACTGTTACAATTCTCCCCCTTAGGGATTTTCGTCCTCGAAAATCTTACCATTAAACAGAGTCGGATATTCCTGTCTCATTGAGTCCTCAGGCTCCCACGTAGCATTTTCTATTCCGTGTTGATTCCATAATACTTTTACTAACGAAATTTTCTTATTTCTCAACTCTTTCACTTCACGAGCTAATAAACGTATCGATTCCTCTTCGTATGTCAAATCAGATCGGATTTCAATTTCAGACGGAGCGATCACATGTGACGGATCAGATCGATATCTACGAAGCATCGAAACGTGAAATACATTATGAATCTTTTCTAGCTCAAAGGGCAACTTCAATCTATATGCAACAGGCCCGCACGTTCTATGATCTCATATGGTTCGATGAATCTCATACTCAATTTGCCTTTACGTGCGAATCGAAGCACTTTCTTCCACGGAGACACTTTCCAAAATACTTTCTCACTGATCTCAAACTCTATATCTTTTCGTTTCAAGTCTGCATAAGACTTCTGACGATCAGATGTTGCTTTCAAACAATCTTGGATCAATTTCACTTTCTGCTCTGAATCTTTTATCAAGTCAACCCCGTGAAGCTTATTCTCACTAAGCTTAGTCCAATATAGAGGTGTACGACATTTATGTCCTTACAAAGCTTCATAAGGTACCATTTTGATGCTCGTCTGAAAGCTATTGTTATACGCAAATTCGATGAACGGTAGATACTGTTCCTACGAGCCAAAAAACTCAAGTATACAGCATCACAACATATCCTCTAAAATTTGAATAATTTGCTCGGATTGACCATCTGTTTGCGGATGAAAAGCTGTACTGAAATGCAATTTCATGCCTAAAACTTCTTGCAACTTTTTCCAGAATCGTGATGTGAATCTCGGATCTCTGTCTGACACAATGGATAGTGGCACCCCGTGCAATCTCACAATATCAGAAAATAAAGTTCAGCTAATCTTTCAAGTGAGTAATCTGATATTACCAAAATAAAATGAGTAGATTTCGTAAATCGGTCAACTACGACCCAAATCGCATCTTTCTTTCTCGGAGTTAGAGGCAATCCAAAACCAAATCCATCGTTACTCTATCCCATTTCCACTCAGGAATCAAAATCGGTTGTAGCAAACCGGACAGAACTTGATGTTTGGCTTTCACCTGTTGATAGACTAAACATTTCAAAATAAAGTCGAAAATGTCCCGTTTCATACCAGACCACCAGTAATGTTGGTTCAAATCATGGTACATTTTAGTACTCCCTGGATGAACAGATAGACAACTGTCATGTGTTTCGCTCAAAATCAGTTGAATTAACTTCGGATTTCTCGGTACAAGTACAACCTCATAATCTCAAGCAATTATCAACAATTTGAAATTCAAATTCAGAATTCGATTCACATTGAGCTCGTTTCAATAACAATTCATTATTAACCTTCTGAGCATCACATATTTGCTGTAAGAATAATGGTTTCGCTTTCAATTCAGCCATCACAGAGCTATCATCAGACAAATCTAACTGAGCATTTAAAGCACGTAATGCAAATAATGATTTTTTACTCAGTGCATCAGCAACAACGTTTGCTTTACCCGGATGATAATCTATCACAAGATCATAATCTTTTAACAGTTCTAACCATCTTCTTTGACGCAGGTTCAAGTCTTTCTGGGTCATCAAATATTTAGACTTTTATGATCCGAAAATACATGACATTTCTCACCATACAAATAATGACGCCAAATCTTGAGTGCAAATACAATTGCAGCTAGCTTAAGGTCATGCGTCGGATAGTTCTTTACATGAGGTTTCAATTATCTTGAAGCATAAGCTACAACTTTACCTTCTTGCATCAAAACACATCCCAATCCATTTAACGAAGCATCACTGTAAATTATAATTTCTTTGTCCGATTCTGGTTGTACTAACACTGGAGCTTCTGTTAGCAGAGCTTTCAACTGATCGAAACTTTTCTGACATTTCTCTGACCATTCAAATCTAACGTTTTTTGAAGTAATTTGGTCAACGGAGTAGCTATCACTGAAAATCCTTTTACAAAACGACGATAATAACTAGCTAGACCCAGAAAACTACGGACTTTAGGCACATTCTTCGGAGGTTTTCAATTCAAAATAGTAGAGATCTTGCTTGGATCAACACGAATCCCAGAAGCTGACACAATATGTCCCAGAAAACTAACCTCGTTCAACCAAAATTCACATTTGCTGAATTTCGCATACAATTGCTTTTCCCGTAGAGTTTGTAACACAATCCTCAAGTGTTCAGCATGCTCATCTTCACTTTGTGAATAAATCAATATGTCATTTATGAAAACTACAACAAATTGATCTAGGTACGGTCTAAAAATTCTGTTCATCAGATCCATAAAAATAGCAGGAGCATTGGTTAGTCCAAATGGCATAACTAAAAACTTATAATGTTCGTACCTCGTTTTGAAAGTAGTCTTTGGAATGTCTGAATCTTTAACTCTCAACTGGTAGTATCTCGATCTCAGATCAATCTTGGAAAACACAGTAGCTCCTTTTAACTAATCAAAAAAATTGTCTATTTGGGGCAACAGATATTTATTCTTTATTGTCACTTTATTTAACTGACGATAATCGATACACATCCTCATCGTGCCATCTTTCTTTTTCACAAACAGAACAGGAGCACCCCAAGGCGAGAAACTCGATCTAGCGAACACTCTATCTGTCAACTCTTGCAACTGCGACTTTAACTCTTTCAACTCTGCTGGTGCCATTCTATACGGAGCTATCGAAATAGGTGTAGTACCAGGCATCAATTCAATACTAAACTCAACTTCACAAATCGGAGGTAAACCCTATAACTCTTCAGGGAACACATCAGAAAACTCACAAGCAATATGTACTAACTCAACTTTCTTCTTAGACACTTTCGAATCAATCACATAAGCGAAATATCCCTCATATCCCTTTTCACATAACTTTGAGCTTTCAAAATTGATATCACAGCAGGCAATCCACTCAAATCATTAGACTCAACTCGTACAATTTCATTTTTCAGACATCTCAAATCTATAGTCTTTCTTTTATAGTTCATAACAGCATCATGCAAAGACAACCAATCCATATCCAGAATAATATCAAAGTCATCAAATGGCAGAAGCATCAGATCAGCAGGGAAACAATTATCTCTAAACATTAATGGACAGTTCTTGCATACTTTGTCAACAATGACACTTTTACCTAAGGGGTTCGATACTTTTATAGCAAACTCATTAGACTCTACAAGGAAAGTCTTATTGAAAACTAAATTCATGCATATATACGAATGCGTAGAACCAGGTTCTATCAATGCAATCACATAAGTATCATGAAGCGTAAAAGTACCCGTTATGACATCAGGTGATGAAGCTTCCTCACGAGCTCAGATAGTATACGCTCTGGCAGGCGCTCTCACTTCAGATCTTACAACAGTATCTCTTGTGCACCTCGGCTACCACTAACATTTTTTGTATTCTTCGAAGGTCTACCTCTTACAGGTGCATATCAGGTCTTAGATTCTGGACAGTCTCTGGCTCGATAGACTCAAGACGATCACGGATAAAATGGTCACGTGATCCACATCGGAAACAAGCTCTGTCATTTAATCTACAGCTTCCCGGATGTATTTTTCCACAATGTTTACATTCGTGCCTCTCAGATCGAACATTACCCACACTAGCCACTGAAGTTGCCGGAGTTTTGGAACTCATTTGTGATCTAGCTCAATTTCTATTCAGATGTCCCACATTGTCTCTGAAACGACCTTGATCATCTCTGAATATCTTTGAAGTAGACTGAAATGACTTGTTCTGAAATCTCTTTCTCATATCTCGAGCTTCAGACTCAGCTTTTTTTATCTTTCCCGAGTGCCTCAGCTTTGCAAGCTCGATCAACGAGTACAACAAACTCTTTTATTTCTAAAATCCCGACTAGCAGACGAATGTCTTCATTAAGGCCATCTTCAAATCTTTTGCACATTATAGCTTCGGAAGATACACATTCTTGAGCATATTGACTCAATCTCACGAAATCTCGTTCATATTCGGTAACAGTCATTCGGCCCTGTTTAAGCTCCAGAAATTCTTTTCGTTTCTGATCAACAAATCTCTCACTGATATATTTCTTCCGGAACTCAGCTTGAAAGAAATCCCACGTAACTCGTTCTTTCGGAACAACATAAATTAATGTTTTTCCACCATTGATAAGCTGCATCTCAGAGCAATGATATCACACGCTTAATGCATTTTTCCAGAGTCAGAGACATTTCATCGAATACTCGGATAGTATTTTCAATCCCGAACTTGGCCTTTTCATCATCATCATTAGTAGCTTAGAACTCTTCAGCCCTATACTTATGGATCTTATCAATCGGAGGCTTATTCCACAGATTCAGATTTGCAGTCGGAGGTATACCAGATGTCTGAGGGGGATTAACTGGGGGCGGGGGTTGCAAAACAGTCGGTTTATTTCTCATAAATTGAGTGAACCATTCACTCATCATCTGGAAGAAAGCTTGCTTAACTTTTTCCTCCTGACCGCTCGTAGCCAGTGTCGGATCAGAAGGCTCTGTCCCTTACGCAGGAGCAGGCGCATTACTTTCTACGTCATCAGCTACGGTTCTTTTGGGATCCATTACTATACAAAAATCACATTTTATACGTCAAGATTCATCACACTATCACAATTCAGATATATGGCATGTATATCTAGACTCAACACGCTACGTTAGTTCAAAAATTGACTAAACCGTAACTCTGATACCAACCAAATGTAACACCCTAACCCGTATCCGACGCCGGACTAGGGTTAGAGGCATTACCGACAGATCAGAAACATTTTCAGAATTTATCATATAGCCATTCATCATTATCCATCATAATGTCCTCTAAGTAGGTCATCGAGACCTTAAACATGCTTATAAACTGAGTCAGGACTAAATCGAAACACATATAAAATTTCATAGAAAATTGAAAACTTTTCCAAATACAGAGGATACACGCCCGTGGGGGTAGGCCGTGCCTCACCCACGGCTACTTGACACACCCGTGTGTCCTCCCCGTGGTCATATACTACCAAAACCAATACGACTACTAAGCACGCCCGTGTGCTAAGGCCGTGTCTTACAAGGTCATATACTACTATTTCTCGCACGATTTGAAGGCACGCCGTGCCATGACCATGTACTCTTAATGCTAGCTGCTGACTTTTACCCCATGGTTACTAGGGACGCCCGTGTGCCAAGACCGTGTGACATAATAGGTCATTTGCAAGACTAACATGCCATCGACATGGGTCTCACCTACAAGCAACATATATCACCTCATTTCATTCACATATAACCACAAAAAATATACCAAATAGACATCCAAATCATGCACATTTGACAACTAAGGTAATCACAACAATACATTCAATACCAATTCCAAACATACCAATTTGCATGACCAAACCTCAATTATGCTCAAGCACCAATCATCTATATACTCACCATCTCATAACCATTTCATATATCAACTAATCATACCAAAACAACTTCACATATCATATTCCTTTAAGCATATTACCAAAACATAACTAGCCAAATCACATGGCTAAGTTCACTTTACATCTCATATCAAGGACTAGCCTATACATGCCATATCTAGCCATATACATATTCAAAGTGTACCAAAATGATTTTAGTAGTGTGATGACGATCTGTGACGGTCCCGAGCCTTCAGTTGCTATGATGACCTATAAAACAAAGAAAACAAACACATAAAGTAAGCTTTCCAAAAGCTTAGTAAGTCAATATACAAACAAACTTAGCATGAATTGCACATAAACAAATTAATAAAATGACCATCATGGTTCTCATGACAAAATCACCTCATTCTTTCTTGAACTCATGTGCTTAACTATAACTTACCATATTTCCAAATCAAAATACCATATGATCAATTTCATGTACTTAACATCATAATATGCTCATATGGATACTTACCTTATATACATCGATAGTATATAAGCAACGTACCTGTAACAGATATTTATTCACTTAACTTATCTAGTAGGATACTCAGAAAGCTCGAAATAGTCATACAATGCCAACATCCCGGATGAGGTCTTACATACACTCGGATATTGATGCTACTGTCCCAGATAGGGTCTTACATGAATCCATACGATACCAATGTCCCAGACATGGTCTTACACGTAAAGATCATATCGATGCCAACGTCCCAGACGTGGTCTTCCTCGTAAAGGTTATATCGATGCCAACGTCCCAGACGTGGTCTTACATGAGTCTCAAATCAATGCCAACGTCTCAGACGTGGTCTTACATGATAAAACAGAACAGATACCTATGTCATGACGTAGCTAATCCTATCTATTCCTAGGTTCATACGGGACTTCTCAGAATTTGTCACTATATCGAACTTATCTTGAAATTCATGCACATAGCATCTCATACATATTCATTATCATTGATAATCATATGAATATATCCAATTTAATACAAGTACATTTATTTGTATAGTGACTTACCCCGAATTCGATTACGTTTATTTGCATAGTGACTTACCCTAGATTCGGTTAAACGAAACGAAAACGGCTACTCTGTAACCTTCGCTTTCCCGCGATCTAAATTTGTTTTCCTCGGTTCTTGATCTAAACATATTCAGAATTAACCTTTTTATTCACTCATTCATTCAATTCAATCCAAACACATATATTTAGGGTTATTTGCAACTTAGCCCTCACATTTGCACATTTTATCAATTTAGTCCATTTTTCTCAAAACATCAAATTCACAAAATCAATACACAACCTAGCTTAGCCGAATGTATATAAACATCATACAAGCCCCTACTTTTCATCAAATTTTCAATTTAGTCCTTCAATTTACCATTTTCATAATTTAGCCCTATTTAGCTAAATTCATCAAAACTTCAAGAACATAGCATGTTCATCTAGCTCAAATCTTTCATATATCAATTAAACTCATTTCAAAACTCAACATATCAACAATGACATCTCACACAAGCATCATTAATATTCAAAATTAGTACATGGGTTTTGTAGCTCTCAAAGCAACGATTACAAAAACAAAAAATTTATCGAAAATTGACTGAAAACATACATTGAATTTTGCCTTGTAACCAACCGAAAATACAAGCTTCAAAACTTTCTTTTTCTTTAATGTTTTTCGGTCAATGAAGAGAAATTAAAAGATGAACACTCATCTTTTGTTTCTTTAATCCAATATCATTTATTCAATTACTAAAATGCCCATCCATTAAACATATAGAACAAACTAATACTATGGTTATTTAGACATTCTATCATCCACTATCTCAATGATGGCATATTTTCCATACAAGGCCTCCATTTATACAAAGTCACAACATATAAGTGCTTTAGCAAATAGCAAACTACTTTCACATTCAATACAATTTCATCCTTTTGTCAAATTATACAAACAGACGAACAAATCAACTTACGAAAATTTACCACATGCTTAGTCACATATCAACGGCACAAAAACTAATATTAAAATATTATATCGACTCAAATTTGTGGTTTCAAAACCACTGTTCTGACTAGGGTATAAACCGGACTGTTACACTTCGTTTATCCCTCCGGTTGCACGCTAATAAGTGTTCAGACCCAACCAGATGTACATCTCCAAGGGGTACCTCTCATTACCGGACCCTAATATCAGACTGATACCTCGATGCTTCTGAACTTTTCAATGGGTCCTGGTGATGGTCGAGTCGATCCTGTTGTTTTTGGCCTAGCAAAAGTAAAGAAAAAGGGAGAGTGGGCTTCAAAGGCCCCGAAGAAGAAGGACAAGGATGTAAATAATACATGTGGGTATAACAAGGGCCATTCGAAGTCGTTTATAGTAAACCAGTCAAAGAAGGCAGTTACCAGTCATTTGGTCTTCCCAAGAGAAGAACTCAATCCAAAATTGAACTCAGAAAAACCTCGATTCGTGCCCATCCCAATCTTGTATAGGGAAATGTACCAAATGTTGTTTGACGCACATGTTGTAGCCCCTTTTTACCTGAAACCAATACAACCCCCATACCCCAAATGGTATGACTCAAATGCTCAATGTGAGTACCATGCCGGGATTATAAGATATTCAATAAAAAATTACCTTGCTTTCAAGAAACTGGTTGAAAGATTCATCAAAATAGGAGTTATAAAATTCGATGATCCCTCTGGTGCAGAAAATCTGTTATCCAACCATGCTGTTAAAGGGATAAATATTGTGAGTACCATGATGGATGGGGGCATAAGATCAGGAGTACATCAAGTTCAGGGCTCTAGTGCAAAACCTGATACTGGGGAATTTGAACATTAATGACGTATTTGAAGAGTGAACCGAGGAATCAAAGTTTCCAAGCCCTTGCATGTTTGGGAGTGTTTTAAACAATAGGATTGTGGAAGAGATTCATGTATTTTTAAAGCTTACTCAAAGTAATGTTCGGAACACGCTTGTTGCTTTAAGCCTAGAGGCAATAAGAGTCCTTTTGTGAAATAGGCTTGCGTCCAGAATCTCTATTTCAATAAAATGCATCTTTTTGAGCAAATATTTTCTATGCTTTCTATTTATAGATTCTTTTGTACTTTGGATTTCTATTCAGATATTCTTTTATTTCATTCATGTTCATACCACATAAATAATTATTCTTCGATTCATTTGTCCTTTGAATATTCTTTCGTACCTATAACAGGTCCCTAAATATCAACGACATGAGCCACGCTACTACTGACTCAGAGTCTACTTTTAAGTAAGATATGTGTCTAGAGGGATATAAGGACTTTGAAGATGACCGAGACTGTAGATCATTTCCTAACTTGTTAAGGATGGTAAAATAAGATGAGAAATTGATCCCACCTTACAAAGAATAAGTAGAATCTATGACTTTCTCTGTGTGGGCATGGATCGCAGTGGGTCAATCTTGCCAAAAGCTTCTGACAGGTATCAATTCACCTCTGTGGTTGTCGATTACTCCACCAAGTAGGCGGAAGCTACTTCATATGCCGATGTCACAAAGTCGACAGTTAGCAAATTCTTTATTGGTATAGAATTCGAAAAGGGGATCATGTCTGATGGTGCATTAATTTGAACAATAGCTCGACATCAAAAGTTCGTAGTTTGTTCAAGATTAAACACTGTATCGACCAAAACAAATGGTAAAAAAAAGAGAGAGATCACTGAGAAAAGGATTTAAACTCGTGGAGATTGGCATCTATGCTTGTCAAACATCTATTAGGACCCTCACCGGGGTAACACATTTCTCATTGAATTATGGAATAGAGACAATTTTGCCCATGGAAGTCAAGATTCCTTCTCTTTGAGTTTTATCAGAGTTGAAGTCGAATGAAGCAGAATGAATAAATCCCAATATGAGTCACTGAACTTGATCGAAAAAAGAGGCTAAGGGCCATCCTCATGGTCAGGTGTACCAAAAGCAAAAGATACGGGCCTACAACAAGAAGAATCACCCTAAAGAATTCCATGAAAGAGACCTAGTTTTAAAAAGGATCATTCCCATACAAAATGAATTCAAAGGAAAATGGATGCCAAACTAGGAAGAACCTTATGCAGCAAAGAAGGCTTGTTCTGGGGAAGCATGGATATTGATCGAGATGGATGGCAAGGACCTGCCCAATCCAGTGAATTCAGATTCAATAAAAAGTTTTCCAAAGAAAAAATAAAAAAAACATGAAAAGGAAAAGAAAGAAAAAAGAAGAAAAATGAGAGGCTAGGGCGAAAACTCGTAAAGGGTGATTTGAGACCAAAAGGGGTTTGAGTTGAAAACCCGAGAAGGGCAACTCAAATTTTGATCAAAAGTGGGGCATATGGTAGTCTTGTTATGCCTAGATTAATAATAAGGAAGTATGCTACGTCTTGGGGGCATCGACAAAGTAGTCCGGATCCCCTAAACATATATTAAGCTCAAAATGGTCCTCAAAAAGTTTGTACAGAGAAGCTCAGGCTGCGATATCTGGGGCACCTAGTTTTTATCTTACCCATATTGAATTTTCTACCTGTGATTACTTTATTCTTTTCAAGTACACTCCCAATAAATTTCATTTGTTATCTTGATTAATTCATTCTCATTTTGTTTTTTTTTTCAAAATTTGATATCTTGATTAATTTATTCATTTTGAGCTTTGCTCTCAATTAATTTCCTTCCAGTCCATTGTTATGATCTTTTCAAGCATTTTGCATTGAAATAATGATTAGTGGACTAATAATACTTTCATAAAAGGAGTTTCGCATATTACTTTGGAAGCTTCTAAATAATACAAGGACTTGAAATAGGATTATTGTTTAGAATTCACCAAGCTTAAGGGTTGGAAATATTTGATCCAAATTAAGGTTATCTCTTCGGGTTTTGTCAAAAATGGTGATTGAACAAAATGACATGATATTACGTCAGTAATACAATATTGATGAAAGAGAGCAATATCAACTCAAGCGTGAGAGGGGAATCATTCTCAAGAAGAATGATATTCTGCATCCATACGAATATCATGAATACACATCTGGGCGAATTTCCTAAGGAGTGATCAGTTGATTGAACAAGTTACAGTCCTCTGCCCCTGGAGTTGTGGTGGGATGGATAAAAAATGATACAAGTCTTCTACCCCTGAGTTGTAGTGGTATGGATTGAAAATGAAACAAGTTCTCTACCCTTGAATGGCGGTGGGATTGGTTGAAGAGAATACAAATCCTATACCCCTAAATGGTGGTAGGATGGATTGGAAAAGTTTCATCCCCCTGAATCACGGTAAGATGGTTTGAAGATGGTACAAGCCTTAGGTCCCAGATGTACCATGGTGAACTTTGAAGTTATAGTGGGGCAAAGCGGTTGAGTGAAGTATGATCGTTTCTACGGGTTTGCTGTCAAAATACCAACCGAGCAAGAAAGCACCATAATACATCAGGGATAAAGCCTTGATGAATAACAATGACACCTTAAACATTTGAAAATGAATTATTTTCATGAAATTTATGCATTCATATCATTCATAACACATGTAGTCAGGAGCATTTGAGTCATTTCAATCATAGCATCCTAATAATTTGCATAAGCATAAACACATGAAGATTATAGTTTTATCTTCCTAAGATAGCAAGGAAGCAGACTGAAGATTTCAAATTTTGCTCCTTCGAGATAACAGTAGTGGAGCAGATCAAGGATGACCAGTTCTATCTCCCTGAACAGCAGTGGAGTAGGTTGAAGATTACAAATCTTAGAGCAGATTAGTTAAAGACTGCAGATCTTATCTCAATAAATAGTAGTGAAATAGATCGAAAGCCATAATTCTTATCTCCTCAAAGTTCCAGTGGAGTAGGTTGAGGCTACAAATCCCTTCTCCCTGAGTTTACATTGAGGATCAATCCTTATTTCTTTAAGTTTCAGTAGAGAAGATTGAAGTTACGAATCTCTTCTATTTGAATTCTTATTTCCTCGAAGTTCCAATAAAATAGGTTGAGGCTACAAATCCCTTCTCCCTGAGTTTACACGGAGGATCAATCCTTATTTCTTTGAAGTTTAAGCAGAGAAGATTGAGGTTACGAATCTCTTCTCACTGAATTCTTATCTCCTCGAAGTTCCAGTGGAGTAGGTTGAGGCTACAAATCCCTTCTCCCTGAGTTTACATTGAGGATCAATCCTTATTTCTTTGAAGTTTTAGCAGAGAAGATTGAGGTTACGAATCTCTTCTCTCCTAATTCTTATTTCTTCAAAGTTCCAGTGGAGTAGGTTGAAGCTACAAATCCCTTCTCCCTGATTTTACATGGAGGATCAATCCTTATTTCTTTGAAGTTTCAGCAGAGAAGATTGAGATTACAAATCTCTTCTGTCTGAATTCTTATATCTTCGAAGTTCCAATGGAGTAGGTTAAGGCTACAAACCCTTCTCCTGAGTTTACATGGAGGATCAATCCTTATTTTTTTGAAGTTTCAGTAGAGAATATTGAGGTTACAAATCTCTTCTCTCTGAATTTTTTTTTCCTTTAAGTTTCAATGGAAAAGATCGAAGCTACAAATCTCTTTTCCCTGAAACTACATTGGCACCACAACCATTATTTCTTTGAAGTTTCAGTAGAGAAGATCGAGGTAACAAATCTCTTCTCTCTGAATTCTTATCTCGTTGATGTTCCAGCGGAGTAGACTGAAGTTACAAATCTCTTCTCCCTGAAATTACATCGGAGTGGATAGAAGCACTATTTCCTAATCCCCTGAAGACGCAGTGGGATGGAATGGTCTACTTGAAGAAAAGAAGCGCCAAGAAGCCAAGATCTTGCAAAACCGGGCAAAATTGGTCCTTTTCAAAGTCTTTGCTCCATTCTCGCTACACGACAACGAGCAAAGAGGGGCAGCTATAATAGGCCAATTTTGGCCTAGTCTAGTTTGAAAAATGAAACCCAAAAAAAAAAATTTAAACAGTCCAAAATAAGTGTCCATTTACGTATCAAACCGTCAGCCCAAAACTAACCTAAACCCGAAGCCCAATTACAGACCCAAACCTAAATCTACCCCAAACCCACTTGACCCAATAACCAAACTAGGGTTTCAAAAAAGCTAAACCCTAGCTTACCCTCAGTATTCTGACCTTTTCTCGACCCCAACCTATTGGCTCATCATTGTCAGCCAAAGAGTGTCCTTCGACGCCTCGCACCACCCAAAAGACAAGAAAAAAATGCAACAGAACAAGAAGAAAATGAAAAGAATAAGAAAAAATGGAAACAAACAAAAAAGGATCTTTGTAACTCGGTTATAAAATTGAAATCAATCTCTTGTACTTTTTTTATGAACTATCAGAAATCAAAAAGCAAAAAAGGCATCAAAAGGTTGATTTCTTTTTTTATTTATTATTATTATTATTTACTGTCATTTTTTTATTTTTACTATTTCAAATCTTTATAAACAAAAATAAAAAGAAGAGCAAAGGGGAAAGAAAACGGACCTGAATCCTGGGGCACATTGTCGAACGTCTTCTCCGTCATCGTAGCCGAACCAAATGCAGAGGGGCTTTTCTCTGTTTTCTCTTCTCTCACGTTTTGAGGCTTTAAAGGGGGCTAAAAACCTGGCCTTGAGCATTGCTGGCCACCGATGCGGTGGTGGTGCGGTGGTGCGTTTGACGATCAGTCGGGGAAGCCCAATCGTTGGGTGAAAAGGGAGGGGAGAAGATAAAGCTTTTTTTTTTTTGAAAGGGAAGGGGGTCTGCAAATGAAAAAGAAAATTTTTTGGGTTTTTTAAACGGGACACGAAATGGTGCCGTTTTGCACCAAGGTCACCAACGCCAAAACGTTGCCGTTTAAGGTGACCCGGCCCGAATCTGACCCGTACCCTAAGAGGATCCGCATGTTTTCGTTTAGGGGGCTATTTATGTCCCAAGTCCTTCCCCATTATTATTCTCTGCAATCCGGTCTTCTCGTTTCTTTTAAATCTGGCCCAATATATTTTCATCTGTTCTAATTTAGCCCTGTGCAAAACGCAGTGCATAGAGGCCAGGGATATTTGCCCTTTCGATCCTCTTTGTTTTTCTGCGCACCCAATCGGGTCCTAATTGGTTTTATGTTTTTAAATTCAGATTCCTAACTTTATTTCTGTTCTAATTTAGCCCCCTAATCTGTTGGATTTTAACTCTTTTTGATTTGTTATTTATTTATTCATTTTAATATTGTACATATTATTTATTCTTTGTATATTGTTGATTTTGATTTTCTTTTACGATATTTATTCTAAATTTATTTATTATCATTTTAAAATTTTTTTACGATTGTTTTATGTTAGTTTGCTTTTTACTATTTATTTTTAAATTATATATATTATTTAATTCATTTGTGTTTGATTATTAATACTAGTATTTTAAATAGTGCACGTTATGCGATTATTATCCTTGTATGCATTATAATTTGTTTATTCGTGTTTTCATGTCATCGTCGTTCACTCGTATAATATTTTATCCGTGTTATTGTTCCATGTTCATTGTTTTATCTTTATTTCATGTCATTGTATCGTGAATCAAACTCCAATGTATTTATTCAACATAGGTCGTATTATCTCACTTCAAACAAAATGATGCATGTCGTTTAGTATTCTACTAGGTATTATTCAAAAAAAGAAAAATGTTCTAAAACAAAGGCAATATTCTATGATTGAAAATCCGAGAAATCGTGCCCTAACGTGCTGGGTTTCGATTTTCGTTTGGCCAAATAATCGAATATCCTTTTGATATTTTCAATGCATGAGTCTCGGGAATCATGAGATGATCTTGGATTCGAGGATTTAAATTGTCGTATCCTAACGTGCAAAATGTGATATTTTATTCCTTCGGAGCAAGAGAATCCTAATATCCAATTCGAGTAAATTCAAATATTCTTAAAAGAGATTGTATTTTAAAATCTTTTCAAATTTTCGACATAAGGACATTAATTAATCAATTCGGTACCAATTTTGGGCGTGACGAGGGTGCTAATCCTTCCTCGCACGTAACTGACTCCCGAACCCGCTTTCTCGAATTTTTAGACCAAAAACACCGTTTAGTAAACCAAAACATTTTATTAAAACAAAGGTGATCCGATCACACCTAATAAAGATCGGTGCGACTCCCATTTTTATTTTCGTTTTCAAAATCCTAGTCAATCCCCGTTTTCAAAAAATGGTTTCGATAACTATAACTAATTTATCGGTTGAATGAGAAGATTTGTTATCAAGGATCGGTTTGAAACTGGAGCAAAATCAAGCTTGAAGCTGTAAATTCGTTTTATCGGTTTATTTAATTAATTTTTGTTTTTGCTTTTTTTTTGTTATTTTAATTTCAATTATTTTTACTTATATTATATTTAAATCCTCCTTTTGAATTTTGCATAGACTGTTACATGTCGTGGGTAGGGGGTGAGTGTTTGAATGAATCGAGTCGAATTGAGTGGAAAAATTGTGAGTTAATAGAGTTGATGAGTCCTATTTTATTATCCTAACTTGATTTGAATTTTTTACGAGTCGAGTCGAATCAAGTGGAACTAAAAAATTGAACATGTTAAATTAAAATCAGTTACTGATATAACTAATTTTATGTTAGAGCACATAAATTTGAAACCATATATATTTGAAAAATTTTCAAAGTAAAATAATAAAAAATACTATAGTATGATAAACTTGAATCATTAATTAACTTAGGTCTCAAAATTATTATTCTAGAAAATTTTAATTTTTAACTTTTTATATATTTTTGGAATTTTTTTGAAAATTTTATAATTTTTAAAATATATAAATTTTATAATTTTTTAAATATTTTGAAATTTAAAATCTTTTGACTTTTTTTGTAATTTTGTTGAGAGAGAGACTAATTTGCTCATTTTCAAACTTGACAAGGATCAAAAGGGTATTTACACCAATCTGTTATTCGAATTATTCGAATTGTAAAATTCAACTCGATTCGAATTTAAAAGTCAAATTACTTATTTAAGGTTACTCGAATAATTCGAATAACTTGATTCAATTAACTAAAAACTAAAAAAAAAATTGATTTTTTTCGAATCGAATTCCCAATTGATGACTTACCTTCAAGAAAACAACAACCCAAAAGTAGTTTAACTCAACGAAGGTGTGTACGATTCAGATTCTCCACCTAAGAAATCAACACCATTACAACGATACACAAAATAACCTGAAATCACAATCTCCCCGCAAAACTACCAACATGAAAAACCAAAATCTAACGATACAGACAAAGAGACTTTAAGCAAAGCACTATGAACAGAAATCCCAAAATGCTACTATGCCCTCAATATACATATTTGACTTTTGGAAGGAAAATAACAAAACAAACAATAATGATGGAATAGAAAGGAAATAAAAATAAAACAAAATAACAAAGAAACAAATTGTAACGAATAGGAGAAAGAAGTCGGCCAAAGTGGGGAATAAAGAAAGAACAAAAAGAAGAAGAAGAAAGATTGAGAAACGTAAGGAACTTCTGTTTGAAACAAAAAAAAACCACAAGCAAATTACTCCTAAAAAAAAAGATACCAATATCTTTTAACAACTAACAATTATTTACTAAAAGAGTTTAAATTATACCAGAACTCATCCTTAATCTTATCAAAAGAAATAAAATGTTTCACATGCACGCAAAGGGACTTGAACCCAATACTTCCAACGCACAACAAGATAATTAACCACTGAGGTAGTAACTTAATTAGGAAAAAAATTCTATAAGTCATAATTAACCTAAGTCTATTTGATGAACCTTCTTCCATTGGGATACCTTAAGGAAAACATAATTACCCACAAAATACTCGATGTCCCTCCTTTCCAGATCTGCATAAAACTTCTGTCTATCAGAAGTCACCTTAAGGCAATCTCGAATCAGTCTAACTTCATCCTTCTTAGTGGGTGTTAAGGACAACCCATTAACAAAGTCCATAGTCACCCGTTCCTATTTCCATAGAGGAATCTTAACAGGTTGAAGTAAACTCGACGCCAACTGGTGCTCAACCTTAACTTGTTGGCACGTCAGACACTAAGAAACAAAATCTGTTACCTCTTGTTTCAACCCCAGCCACCAATATAACTCACGCAAATCATGATACATCTTGTTTCTGCCGGGATGCATAGTATAGGGGCAATTATGTGCTTCCCGAAGAATGGATTGCCTCAAATCGGAGTCGTTAGACACATAGACCCGTTCTCAGAAACATATAACCCTATCACGGTTTAACCCAAAATCAGACGTACTACCATCTTCCACTTGACGGAATAGTAGAACCAAAGAATCATCCCCGAACTGTTTAACTTGAATCTGATCAATCCAAGTCGACTTAACTTGCAACTTGGCTAACAGACTCCCATCATCAAATAGACTTAGACGAGCAAACATCACCCTCAAATTAGACATTTCTCTATGACTAAGAGCATTGACCTTATCGGATGATACTCAATAGTACAATCATAATCCTGAAGCAACTTAGTCCATATATGTTGCCTAAGGTTTAACTCTTTCTAAGTAAGGAGATACTTGAGGCTATTATGATCTGTGTAAATGATACACCTCTCATCATATAGATAGTGCCTACAAATCTTTAAGGTGAAGACAATCGCAACTAACTCAAGATTGTACTTAGGATAGTTGCACTTATGTGACTTAAGCTGTCGGGACACATAAGCCACTACCTTTCTGTCTTGCATCATAACACAACCCATACCGACATGTGATGCATCATTATAAACCATGAATTCCTTATCAGATTTAGGTTGTATCAGAATAGGATCTTCAGTCAGAACGAGTTTGAGCTTTTCAAAACTCAATTGTTGCTCATCAGTCCCAACAAATGAGGCATTCGTATGCAACAACTTAGTCAGAAGAGTGATGATAAGTGAGAACCCCTCGACAAATCTTTGATAGTAACTTGCTAGACCAAGGAAAATACAGATCTTAGAAACATTCCTAGGTTGTTTCCACTTAAGGACAACCTCAATTTTCTTAGGATCAACTTGGATCCCCACAGTAGAAACCACATGGTCCAGAAAAGTTACTTCCCTCAACCAAAATTCGCACTTGCTCAACTTAGCGTAGAGTTGTTTCTTACGAAGTATCTAAAGAACTACTCTAAGATGCTCATCATAATCATCCTCAGTCTTAGAGTATACTAGAATGTCGTCTATGAAAACCATGATGAACTAATCCAAATATGACTGAAAAACCTTATTCATAAGATCTATGAATGCAGTCGAAGCATTCGTCAACCCAAAGGGCATGACTAGGAACTTGTGTGCCCATAACGAATCCTAAAAGAAGTCTTGTGAACATCAACCTCCTTAACTTTCAGTCGATGATACTTAGAACGAAGGTCTATCTTAGAGAACACAGAAGCCCCACAAAATTGATCGAACAAATCATCAATCCTCGGAAGTGGGTACTTGTTTTTTACCGTTAATTTATTCAGTTGATAGTAATTTACACACATCCTCATAGTACCATCTTTCTTTTTTACAAACAGAACCGACGCCCCCCATAGAGACACACTAGGACAGATAAACCCTCAATTGAGGAGTTCTTAAAGTTGAGCCTTTAATTTCATAAGCTTTTTCAGTGCCAAATCGTAAGAAACAATGGACACCGGTGCTGTACCTGGTATAAACTCAATATCGAACTCAACCTCTCGATCTGGAGGCAAATCCTATAACTCATCAAGAAAAACATCTGAAAAGACCTTAGCCATCCAAATATTCCAAATAGATGAACCCATAAAGAAGAATTACACACGTAGGCCAGAAATGCCACACACCCCTTACAAACCAACCTTTCGGCCACAAGAGCGGAGATTATATTGGATAAGTAATGTCGATGCTCACTGATCATAATGAATTCCACATCCTTATCATATCTCAGAACTACCCTTTAGTAGCACAATCCAAAATGACCCGATGCTCCATGAGCCAGTCCATTCTCAAAATCAGATCGAATTCCCCAAATGATAGCTCCAATAGATTAGCCAGAAACACAACCCCTTGTATCTCCAACGATACATTCCTATACAGTCTATTAACTCGAACTGATTGACCCAACGAACTAAGTACAGTAATCTATCTGGAAGTGCTCTTAACAAGTATCCCCAAATTTATAGAAGCAGAACTAGCTATATAGGAGTGTGTTAATCATATATCTATCAATGTAAAATACGAAGAATTATGAATAAAAAACGTACTGGCAATAACATCTGCATCTCTATCCTCACGACATCTAGTAGCATATACCAGTACAATCCACCTCCCCTCAGTGTGATTAGCGCCTCTGCCTCGTGCTCTTTGACCCCTCTGATAAACTATTATCACTCTTGGCTGGATCACGGCCCCTAGGCAGCTGCTGAACTGCTTACTGAGGTTGAACAAATCCCGAAGTTGGAGCTTGCATCCGATCAGAACATTGTGGACAATCTCTGATGCGGTGCTCGATCGACCCACATCGCAAACAAGATCCTAAACTCCTCCAACATTCGCTCGGATGGTGTCTACCACAATCTCTACATGATTGAGCTACAGTAGAAGCAACTGGAACCTCAAACCTCGGAGACCCATCAGATCTGGCCCATTTCTTAGGCCTTTAAGCAGAACTAGAGGGCTCCAAATCCCTATTATTCTTACCCCTTATACAATCTCTATTTTCGCGCTCAGCGCGTTTAACCTCTTCAAAAATTTTCATATTTTCCACCAAGACAGTAAAAACTTGCTCCCTCTACGTAGCTATCAAAACCCTCAAATTATCCTTCAATCCTTCCTCGAAGCAAATGCACTTTTCATATTTAGTTGATATCATCCTACGAGCATATCGGTTCAATATCATAAATTCAGCCTCATATTCGGCCCAATCCTCTCTTCGTAGAAAAAGGCTCATACACTCGTGTCTACGAGCATCCACATAACTCGCCCCCACATATCTAATTTGGAAAGCGCTCTTAAACTGATCCCAAGTGATCTGATCTAGATGAGTACCCTCATCAACTGTTAACCACCACTGATATGCCTCATCACGAAGCAGAGATACTGCACCCTTCAATTTTTGCTCAGAGGTGTAGTTGATTTCATTCATAATCTCCAACCAATATTTGGCCGTAGTCAGGGCGACTCCAATGACACCTAAACAATTCAGCACTGTTCGATCAAAGTCGTTCGGTTATTGACCCACGGCTCCCAGAACTAGAATAGGGCCCAACGACCCTCTCTAGAACCCTCACCATGGCTTGAGACAATGCGTCGTCCCTAGCCGAGAGACTTTGAGACCCGATCTTAAAGTAAGTGTAGTCGGTGTCTCATTCGTATCCAGATTGGGCATACTACCCATTGAGGACGACTCAGCTCGAGCCCCTCTATAGCGCTTGCTGCGTCCATGGGTACCACGTCCACGTATTCCACGAGTACTCATCGTATATTATTTTATCTACATTATCAATTTTATGTATCAGTTCTAGTATTTATTAATAGATATTTTATACTCAAAAAGTTATAAGAAGAAGTTTTCAGAGACATTTCAGCCTCTAACTATCACAGTACAATTTTAATCATTTCAGAGTTATTCTAAACTAAAGTTTATCTAAGTCAGAAGTACATACAGGATCGACATCAAAGACTCTGTATTTTAAAGAATTATTTTTTAGATTTGTGCAGAAATAAACTTTATCTAGACAAACAGTTTCTACAAAAATAATTTTGAACCCAAAATTTCATAGCCCGAGTTTTGCAACCTAACTTTCATACCAATAAATGTAACACCCCAAACCTGGCCTAGACGTTATGGCCAAATTTGGAGTTGTTACGTAAAATGATTGAAAATTTGGTTTTCGTGTATATTAAAAATCGTTGCAAACTCTTAAAATCTCGGATTATTCGAAAAAATATTATATAACTATTTTATTGAAAATGATGTTTGATTATATTTTCTAAAGCTTATGGTTTTACAGCAGAAACTCTTAGAAAGTTGTATTTTTGAAAACACAGTTTGTTATTTGAAACCTGTTGTTTTTGCAGAAAACAATCGCTGTCAATAAAATGTTTAAATAATATTATACGGAAAATGGAAAATAAATGGAAGATCCCAAACCCAGCTTAGACGTTATGGCTTGATTGAGAAGGCTACATTAGCCATTGAAATGGCTAAACTACTTACGTTACTTTTGAAGACGTTAAATAAACTCTTTTCAGAGAAAATCATAGTTGTACTTTGAGTTAGCTTAAAAGCATTCATTCATGAGGTTGTGTATACTTAGGATTCATTTTATTATTGATAGAGTTGTTTTAGAAAAATCGGTTTGCGTGTTGCTCTTTTAAAAAAAAAAACTCGATGTTAAATTAATGCAACGAAAAACCAATTTTTTCAAGTCATTTTGGAAACTTATCAATTTGTTTTTTAGAAACAGTTTCTTTGCAATGCCACGGAAACTAGGGAACAATATCAAATTTTACTTAAGCTCAATATCATGCATTATCCGGTTATTATGCTTGAGTAATCCATGCATGCAAAAGTCCCCAAAAGAAAAGTTACCAAGCCACAGACCAGAAGTCATTACAAACTACAGACCAAAACAAATAAAGATTGATAAATACTTATTAAAAAATAATTCAAGGTCCAAGGTGATTCTCCGAATGCTGAGTCCGGTCCTAATTTCAAGATTTACCTGAAAAGTTAAACACTATTGGGGGGTGAGCTTATGAAAAGCTCAGTGTGAGTTGAACAATTATTTAAACAAACATAAATATCTAATATAGTGAAACATATTAGCTTTAATAGAAGAAAACAGAACCATCATAGGAATTTCATATCATTACAAAGTCATTATCAATATCGATGTCAAACGGTGTATGAGCATGGGTCATCATTCATTCAAGTAACAATCATAATTTCCATATCATTCAATACAAAAAAATACAATACGTATCATAAATAAATAACATTTGAATATGTCGTGCACATGATGGAATACACAAAAGGTTCCTACCCATACCATCCGCTATACACCACGAGTTCCCCATAATCCATCATACGAACTCCAAAACATTATGGGCTTAAGCTCGTTGTGGCTAAAACTATTGATAACAATATGCATGAAATTCTTCCAATAAAAATGCGATAAATCGTCATTCCCCTCGGTACTCCAGGTGCAGTGCATTGACTATGAATAATGCGGACTTAATATGCCGCTGGTACTCTACGGAACTCCTCCGTAAACCACAAAATCTTAACCCAATGCATATGCAATATGTCACACAATCTCATACATAATCATATCTCAATACTTTTCACATTATAATCATATCTCAATACTTTTCACATTCATTTGACATGCTCAACATGTCCTCAATAATCACTTACTTTCAATAAATGGAAATAGTGTTCCAATCTTTCAAATTACCATTGTGTATAAATAGCACCCATTTCAATACACAATATAACAAATATCTCATGTGTTTAAATAATACATAAGCTTAATATCTCAACACATTATATCATTTAGTCAAGCATTCTTAAATCTCATAACTCAAATATACAATTACAAACTCAATCAAACATTGATACTATCAAACTAGCAATTTTGCCAACATATCAATCTTTTAATGCTTGAAACATACCTGGTTTAGCCACTCACAAAATCAATATTTTGGCTACTAAGTCAATCCAATCAACGATCTAGTTTATCAAATATAACTTGATATTTAACAATTTCAAATAATTTTTTTTAGTTTAAGACCTACACCTTATTCTTCGCTTCCTCGCAACACACTAGCGAATTTTCCAGTTTTCATTAATAATTCCTTAAACGAACCTAAACCAAAATTCAGTATAAATTCAATAAATTTTCCATTAAACCAGCCCCCAAACACCCACTTACGAGTTCAAACAAATCGTTGAAATTATAACTATTTTATAAATCCAAACTAGTTAGGTTCCTTACACTGTATCGATGCAAACCGTACGTACAACTATTCTTCGCCTTTACGAATGATTTGGGGCATTTGGATCAGCAAATAATTCAATAATATACTTGAAAAATAGTAGCTAATTAATGATTAAATTCTTTCATTTAATTAATTCATAACATTTACCCAAGAACTATGTCGAAATAACAAACTAGTTACCCTTAATTGCACTTACGCTTCACGATTTGTGGGTTTCGAATGGCTAATCGATCAAGAACATTTTTCCCTAATTGAAATGAATTTAAAAGCTGATTAGGAGGGTTATAGAACTCAAATTAAGGCTGGAAAAATATAAGCAAGAACCAAGAAACAAAACAACCCTTTTTCTTGCCCATAGGTGCACACACCATCACCCACGGTGGCCAAAATTGGGCTGAATTTTAAAACAGTTTGAGATTTCATTAAAATCTGGAAAAATACCTTTGAAATCATTTAAAATCCACCAAATTCCAGATCTGGAATTTTTTTTTAATTGAAAAAATTAATCAAGAAATTTAAGAGAAAAGAGACCTTACCCAAGCTTGTTGAGAGAAACGACAATGAAACTTTCTTGGCAATGTTTGGGATCGATCTTGGAGTTCAAGATTTCAGATTTGAGACTTATTTTAATGAGTAAAAATGAAAGCAATATGGTGGAGAATATGTTAACAAATCTTGTGGCAAAACGAAAAAAAAAAAGAAAGAGATGGTAAAACTAGGTGTAGGCGACGACAACAATGGAGGAAAGGAAAAAAAATTAAAATCAAAGAGGAGAGGAGGAGAGGAGAGGAACGACAAGGGAAATGTGGAGGAGGATCAAAAGGCTTATTATTAGTGAAAATTTAATCTTTATACCTAGGTTAACTAGGCTTGGATGACCCACACATTAAAACAAAGGGGTTTTTTTTAAAAAAAAAATAAATTATTTGCATGGGAATGAAATTGAAGTTAGGACCTCAAGAATAAATTCAATAATATTTAACGATCAAACCAATAACTCATTCTTGATATAATTTTGAAATATTTATTTTTAAAAAATAAAACATGTCACAGACTAGGGTTTAAGGAAAAATTTGCAAAATAATAAAAATGGTGAGAGAGAAGGGATTTGAACTTGGGTTTCAAGGAACATTTCACTAACACTTAACCAACAAACCAATACCTCATTTATTTCCTAAAAATGCATAGATAATCTCAAAAATTAAGGCATCACCACTCTCTTTTGATTCACAAACCCGATTCTACTAACCTCTGATTTTTGGAATGTTACAATAAAGTCCAAAACCCAAGACAATCCAAAAGTCCAAAATTTACATAACATTTATATCCCAAATTAAAAATATTTAAAATGAACACAAAAATTTAATAATCGATCTCCCGTCGCACCGACCCGCCTAAGTTTGAGGATTACATGAAAATATCAGTCAAACAAAATATGATTTTTCAAAACTCAGTGTGTAACACATAACTTAATAGTTAATTTATATAAGATTGATTTTACAGAAAAAGAATCATATCAGAGCAGAACAAATACAAACATGCTTTCCTACCCCCATCGACTATTCACCATCTTCGACCATCCCAACACACCATATGGGGTATGAAACACCCATCCAACCCTACACACCACTTAGTGTCATTAAAACACTTTTTAGAATATTTGCAGTTGTGCTACCAGTATAATGGGCGAGATATCACCTCTTACAGAAACGCTTCCTCCACATAATATAACCCATCCTAGATGTAGATAGAATCAAAGCAGAAATCATACATGCTACAGTTATACACGCATGTCATAACAGATAGCCTATTACAAGATTAACTTACAGATGTTGTCTCAAATATACATACATATAACATAATTATACTAATAGATGACATGATTTCATGTTTTATAGATTATTTGATCACATACTGACCCCATGGAAGGCTCACGATAGATCGAAACGATGTGTACGGCCCTAGGAAAAATTTTAGAATTTTGGGCCTACACGCCTGTGCGGCCCACACAGCTTCACACACGCTCGTATGGTCCACATGGCCCAAATAGCCCAGATTGTGTGTCACACACGGTCTAACACGCGGTCTTGTGTTGTACTAGGCCTACCACACGGCCTGGCACACGGTCGTGTGGCATCGACAGTGTTGTTTTTTGGCTTTTTCGTTTTCTGATATTTGGGTTTCTCATTACACACCTAATTCATTTTTGATGCGAAATCACTCACAAGAATTCTAGAACCTGAACAAGTCAAATAAACATCTATTAAGACGGTTTACCAAACCCGATTCGTAAAAGCTCAAAACTTCTTCGCTCAAAGTTTAACAAAATTACGATCTCGATTTCCCAAATGATGACTTACATTCAAGAAAAGAGCAACCCAAAAGTAGTTTAACTTAACGAAGACATGTAAGGTTCAGATTCTCCACCTAAGAAATCAACACCATTACAACGATACACAAAATAACCCAAAAGCACAATCTTCACGCAAAACGACCAACATGAAAAACCAAAATCTAACGATACAGAAAAAGAGACTTTTGAACAAAGGATTACGAACAGAAATCCCAAAACACTACTGTGCCCTCAATATACAGATTTGACTTTTGAAAGGAAAATAACAAAGCAAGCAATAAAGATGGAATAGAAAGGAAATAAAAATAAAATAAAATAACAAAGAAACAAATTATAACGAACAATAGAAAGAAGTCTGCCAAAGTGGGGAATAAAGAAAGAACAAAAAAAAAAGATTGAGAAATGCGGAGAACTATTGTTTGAAACAAAGAAAATAACCACTAGCAAATTACTTCTAAAAAAAATATGCCAATCTCTTTTAACAACTTACAATTATTTACTAAAATAGTTTAAATTATACCAAAACTCATCCTTAATCTTTTCAAAAGAAATAAAATGTTTCACATGCACGCAAAAGGACTCAAACTCAAGACCTCCAATGCACAACGAGATAATTAACCATTGAAATAGGACCTTAATTACGAAAAAATTCGACAAGTCAAAAATTTAAATTTTGGGACATTACAAGAACATATGTATTTTTCTAGAAGGTTCATGATCAAAGTTTGCTATAATTATTGTTATAACTCATGAAGAGAGCAAAATATATTTCCCAAAAATTCTTACTCACTCATGACTTCTAGAAGAATGATGATATAAATGTTTATCAAAGCCGTTCAAGTGATCATTTGAAAAGCTAGTGTTCAATATTGAATACATAAAATATGATATATTATGTGATGTTACCATGATGGGGAGTAAATATGTAATATACTCTTTTTTCATTAACCGAGGTTTTGACCCATTGGATTTTGCTGGTAAAGTTTTTAATGAGACAACATGTTATGCGTATTATAAATATGTGTACTCTTTTTTCTTCACTAAGATTTTTCCCCACAAGGTAATAAAGTTTTAATAAGGCATATTATCTATCGATGGGCATCCAAGGGAAGTGTTATGAATATATTATTATTGTGAAGTGGATGTCCATTAGGATAGGAGGTTTGATATACTTTAGGACTCTAATGTTTATTAGGAATAGAAATTTATTTCATTCATATTTTCTTATGCCTATAAATATAGACTTTGAAGAAGCATTGTAAATATCCCTATTGATCAATAAAATATTTACTTCTCTTTTGTTCTCCTATTTTTCTATTTTCTTTTCTCTCTTTATTCTTTATTTTATCACACTATTATTATTTTTTGCCACATGTCGTGAATTGATTCATCTAAAGTGCTACACGTGCTTTTTAAATGAAGTTACAGTTCATGAGCCAAAACACATGACAGAATAAAATGTTAGGGACTACTTATGACAAAAAAATTACAAGTCAATCTAGGAATTGGGGTATAGTTCATGGTTCATTTTACTACTAAAGGCAATAAATTTTCAACCTTTGTCCTTTTTTTTCTACTTTTCATTTGGCTAAATTCTCAAATTGATTCAAACCTTCTAGGGTTTACTCATATATAAGGGTTGTAACTCCCTAAACTTGGCTTAGATGTTATGACAGGATTTTGAGAAATTACATTAACCCATTCAAAACCTTCTGATTTAGTCAAACTTAGTGCACGTTTCGAAAACACAAAATTTGGAAGAATTCTCAAAAATTGAAGTTCGGAAACACTTATTTCAAACCCAGAATTTAAATTCGAACTCATTTTTTTAAAAATAAAAATGTTGGCATATCATTTCCAAAACTAAGGCAAACATTCGTTAAAAACCACTTAATTATTTACAGAAAAACACTTAAGTGATTACTTAATCTTTCCAGCAAAAATTTTTAGATTTTTAATTTTGAAAACCAAATTTTTGTTTGGTAAATCATACGGTTTTGTAGTTTAACGTTAACATGCCAAAATCCAGCATATAGCGCAAAAACCAAAGAGCAAAGCCCAAAACAAATTTACAATCCAAAAATAATTAAAAGATAACCTAACATATATATTTAACTAGTAACCAAATGAAGCTACTGCACGCCGTTCGATCCTAAGTCTGTAGTTCACTTGAAACGTATTAACAAACGAGTGAGCTAGAAGCCCAGTGTGTGACTCGGCCAAAAAAATAGAATTTCCTTAAAACATACACAAATGTAAATACCAACACATAATTTTACTTCTAATGTTCACACATATATCAAATTAGAATATAATATTTCCAGAACATATATCATATCAAAATGTCATATAATATCAGAACAAATCCTACCCCCATCGATTATACACCAACTCGTCTAACCAATCACATCAGTAGGACTACATGAGTCCATCCATCCAATCACACCAGGTCATGGTGGTATGCCACTCATAATGGTACAGCTGAGCTGCCAAATATATATTGCGATTTAACTGTCAAAATTGGAGTAAAACTGCCAGAATACATTTCCTCCTTTCAATATTAACCCAACCCCATGTGTGTGATATGACATACAGAAACAGAATCAAAACAATGACATGCTTAACATGCAATCACATATGGCTATTTCAGAAGTTTATCTCGTATTAAGAGATCAGATTAACAGAAACAAAATCATGGCATAATATCACAAACCATGAGTGTTAGAATACAATGATACGGCCACGCCCCGAGAACGCCTTTGGACCAGCTCACCAAGAGAGCTTGCCATCTTTTGCAAGCTGACCTAGCTCAAATCCAGCTCGTTGAGCTTAATTCAGCTCGATTCTAGCTCATCGAGCTCATTTCCATCCTTTTATTTTATGCTTCCTAAACTTATTGGAATGAATCGAATTATTTAATTAAGTTATTTAACTTATTTTCAGCTCATAAATATGTTTTATTTTAATACATGTCTTTAATTTGTCATAGTTCAGTACATGTCATTAATTTGTCCTAGTCTAATACCTGTTTTAATATGCCTTAGTTACAGCCGAATTTATTTGCTTTTAGTGCGTCCAAAGCTTAGACAAATTAAATGATGTTGGATTATGTTTTATTCTTAAAATTAAGACGGAATTTAATGTGTTTTTAGGAGCTGATCAGCAAGCAACACTCAATGGACAACAAGCATGTGTAATGAACAACATTGAAGGTGAAGACATGCACTTAGACGTGCATTAAAAGGAGGTGGAGCTGCTGATTGTTTTCTTCCATGTAGCATTCATGTCTATAGACATTTGGGAAGCTTAATGTGGCCATTGGGTTGTAATTCATTCATATCCTACATGCATGCATGTCCAAAGGAGGAGAAGATGAATTAATTCACCACATTGAACAATAATGTTCATGCGTCAGCTTGCTCCAAGAAGGCTGTTCGTTTTTACAAAAGAAATTCAAGTGTTTTCAGACTTGACCACTCAGCTAGAAGCTGAGTTCACACCAAGTGTCCAATCGAATTCATATGTTCACATTGAGGGCTGTTCGTGAGCTACAACAGCATTAAAAATGGCTGCTGCACATTCGGCTATCCAAGGGGAATTAAATCATATTCACATCTTATTTGGCTGATCAATTACTTCATACATGGGAGAATTCATGAAAAATATTTAAGGGATTCAAGCCTCATTAATTCAGCCAATGTACCAGCACATTCATGCATCTTTGAATGGGGGATGAACCAATTAAATACAAGCTGCCATTCATTTGATCAAGACGCCATAAATATCTCAATTAAAGGAGATGCATGTTTCATGCACCTAGCATTCAGCCAAGAGGAATTGAAGGTAGATTAAGGGCTGCACATCCATGGAACATAAAGAATGCTTCTTGACTAAGAATACATGCATGCACCAAGAGGGAGGAATGTGACTATTCGGATGAAGCATGAATCTACCAATTCATGAACTGAAATTTATTATTAAGTGTGAACATTTTAAAGGTTGTATGAACACATTAGTAGCCAAATTTCAATAGGCATTTTAGGGCTTATAAATAGTTTTTTTTTTTTTGTAATCATTTGTAGTTAGACAATTTAGAAAAAAAAAATACTTTTTATCCTTTTATGGATTTTTATAACATTGTGAGTTTAATTCAACTCTCTTTGTTCTTTTAAGACTCAGCTTGACTCATCTAGCCTAGCTAGTGGCGTCACCCTATTTCTTTTGAGCTTATCACTCCTAAACCGAGTGTGGCGTTCACCCTTATATGTTTGGTTCCTATCTCCTTATAGATAGTGGGTCAGGGTTCTATCATTTGCCATCTCAAGTGTTTTTATAAGTCTGGGGTCCATACTGTATGTAATATTGGTTCATTCTTCAACCTTGAGCCTTTCTATTCCATCCACATTCATCGACTTAAATATAACCTTATTTCTTGTTAGCCGAAACCATATACTTATCATATCTAAAATACTTCAAACCCTTTTTGCTTAAAGCCTATACTTAGCTAAATTCCATCAAACTCTGAATTGAACGAGACTTCTTTATTTTACGATCGGTCAATATAAACGATTCGAATCATCTCCGATTTACGTTCGTATCATTTGGTATCAGAGCTAACTAAAGTCGAGGAGTATAGACGTTCGAGAATCACGGGGTAAGTTTTGAAAAAAAATCGAAAAAAATTTCATGCACAAAAAGCATTCATTTGTATTTAGCATTTTGTAATTAAAAAAAAAAGTTTGGAAAGTGTTCAATTGTACCCGAACCATCAAATTCTCTCATGTTACCATCAACACCATCTTGCCACAATTTATAACAAAACTTAGATTTTTTTTCTTTTAGCCTACCTTGCACCCATCTCATCTACTACCTTTACAAACCCCCTTTGTAACCGACCACTAAGACTAATAGATTAGTCTAATTGAGTCATCTACGAACTTTAAGAGGCTAATCAAATGGAAAAAGGCACGAGTGTAGTGAGAGCATTAGAGAGAATAAAAGCCATTAATGAGTGCAAACACGAGTGGAGTGCTATATTATCTTTCTTTGTGAGTGGATTCGTAAGGTTTGTATTGGTGAGGTATTCATTTTCTATTTTTAATCACTTTTCTTTTCCATCAATAAATCATATTTCAAGAAGAGCATTTAGATTTAAAATACCAATATTTGATTAAAGCAATGTGTAGGATCGTGAGATCTGGATGTGAAAAGATACATAAAAGAAAAAATCGCGTGGGAGGAAGATTATCGAAGGAGTTCTATGTGCAAAAGGAACGAAAAGATTCATTTGGAAGAGATTCACGTCTTGATTCCTATTCTTCGTGGGATTCAGGTTGGAGTAAAGACAACCACAAGTTTGAAGCCTTTCAAGGTGACAAACGAGAAAGTAGAAAGATCTCTTCAAGTGCATCAAGGCATTCATCCACAAAGGAACACTCACGAAGAGGCAAACGTGTCTCGTATGCATCAAAATACTCATCCACGAAGGATCATTCACGAAGAGTTGATCGTGACTCATATGTAGATGCTTTCCCTTCCTTTGAACAAAAAGCTTGTCGTTCTGATTCTTTTGTATTACCTTCATCTTGTACTGAAAGGAAGCAAGAAAAATATATTAAACAAAAGAGAGGCAAGAAATGTTGATGCGAGAGAATGAGCGAATCCTAAATGAAATAAAGAGAAGAAAAGAGAGATGAGAGAAAAAAATTGAAAAATAAAAAAAGAGTGAGAGAAAGCAAAATGAGATTGAAAAATAAAAAGAGTGCGAGCAAGAAAAGCAAATTGCAAAAGGGAGCGAGAATGTGAAAGAAACAAGTGACTGAGTTTTCAAAAATAAAAGAGATTGTGGTAAAAGAGAGAGAGTTTGAAAATGAGTTAGAAAAAGAAACGAATGAAAAAGAAGGTCATGATCAAGAGAAAGTGAGTAATGTCTTTACTAACCAACATACGAGTTGTTCTCGTATTGTTTCTTCTTTTCAGGTTTCTAAAGGTTCATGTGACAAGTTCCAGCTTCATTACCTTTCCAACGAGAGACTATTTCAATTAATCGAGAAAGGTAAGATTAAAGTTGACGTTAATCCAAAAGTGCTTAAAGATAAGTAAGGTAAGGAATCTTTGGCAATCGAGTTACGATAATCTGATTTAAAAGTTGTTAATAAAATTTTTGATGACTTAATCTTTGAAAGATCTCCTTATTTTGATTTGGTTAATTTTTATTCTCTAATTGTTGTTGACAATTTCGTTTTAAGTGGAGGCATGAAGATTTGTTCACTTGATGTGTTTTGTGTTGAAAAATCTGTTGATGTCGTTCGATTAAATCGACAAATACAAAACGCGATCTTATGTGATAAAGAGTTTGCACATAAAGTGTTTAATTTGTTTAAATGTGACGATAATGTGAACTCTCCAAAGTTTTGTGTAGGATCTTCATGTCGGTGGGAAAATTTTTCTTTTGATAAGTTTTGTGTTGGCAAGCTTGTTGAAGACGTTGGATTAATTCAGTCTATACAAACTTTGGACGTGTGTGATAAAGATTATTCACATAGAAAGTTTGATTTGTTTGATTTTGATGGATACGTGAAATATTTGAATTTTTGTGCTAAATCCTCTTGTATAAGCATGCCTTTTCGGATGAAATGTGGAAGGATTGACTGTTTAAATGTTTGTATGCTCGTATCTTCTTTGTTTAGCATATTTGGTAAAGAGTTTTCACGTAAGATGTTTAATCTGTCTAATTGTGATGTTCATGAGAAATCTCTAAACCCTTGTGTGAAATACTCATGCATTTACATGTCAGTTCGAAATAGATTTAAGAGGTTTAATTGTTTGAATTTTCTTTTGCCTACATATTCTTTATTTGGCATGTGTGACTTCTTTGTGAAAACGAAACTTTTGTTGCGTTATGGGACGAGTGATCAAAATCATCTATTCAAACCCGGAGCATGTGTTCTTGAGTCGTTGCCAAGTAAAGGTCAAAATCAAATTTTTGATTCTGGAGGTTGTTCGATGCTATACTTTAAGGGATCTGAACATGATGTGCATGCTTATAACTTTAGTTTTCTTTATTTTCCTACCATGTTGCTAGGTAAGAAATATTTAAGTCAACGAGAAATGGTAAGAGAAACCATTGTCTTTGATCCCAACAGTGGTTTATTTGCTCAATTTTTGAATAAGATTCTGAAAAGTTCTTTTGAGATTAAAATTTCTAGTATCACAAAACTATTTCATTTTTGTGTGGGTGACACTTCGAAATGGTTTCCTCCTAAAGAGGGAGGGCATGCACCTAGCTTTTTTTCTTTTCGAGTTATGTGTGATTTTCAGATTCTTGGGAGCAATTTTGTCAAGTTCACTAACCAAGGGCTCGTGACGACTAAAGATTTTTCGCGAGGAAGTGGCCAAATTTAAGGACAAATCGCTTTAAAGAGGGAGGGGATGATACGGCCACTGTAACAGCCCAAACCCGGCCCATACGTCATTACTGGATCTGGTATGCTACGGGCTGAAATCTTGAAAACTTTTCTTCGAAGGGTTTTAAAAAAACTAGTTTATTATAGCCGAATAATCCATTAAATGCGTTGATTTGGTTTGAAAAGCCCATTTTCCATTTTGTTTTATATTTGAGATTTTGAAGCAAAACATAAGTTGTAAAAACCAACATAACAAGAAAGAAGATAAATCAAAACCTAAGTTATGGGGCCTTATTACAAAAATATATTCCCAAAAAAACAATAATAATAATAATCCATAATAGTAATGAAAGTCTTGATGGCCCCTCGAGTCCGCCTCGGCTCCCGTGTCCACGGTCTACTGCTCATCTGTAGAGTGGGAAAAAAAAAAAAGGGTGAGTCACCAAGACTCAGTGTGCAAAACTTGAAAACACATAAAAGCCTAGGACCCACAAACACATTATGGGCATTGGCCTGCACACAATGGTAACAGATTATGTCATGCATCATGGCCCATCCCAAAACCTAAGAGTCCATCCTCTAAACGCCCCCGTACCAACCTTTACACCGTGGGGATTTCTACAATCAACCCTCCATCTATCAAGACATTACATCGGCAATTTGTCTTTCAATATAGAACCGATCGCTACGCGAACCTCGTAAATACATTATAGTATTCGACAACTATATCTTTGCTGTCATATAGACCGATCGCTTACGCGAACCTCAGAAATACATTATAGTATTCGACAGCTATGCTGCTTGTGGCAAAGCCACGATCGCCTCGCGACCCTGCTCCCCTACCATAAATCCATCAAGCATTCCCATCCCATCCTATGCATGTATACATACAAGAAACAAGTCATCAAGCTATCTAACAGATCTCATACTTTCACATGCTACGAATCACATAGAAAAGTTTCTATGGGTACGTACCTGACATCCCATGCCTACCCTTTCGGGTAATATCATTTATCATACAACCTTTCTTTCTGGCTTTTAGCCCTTAGCATACATATAATATATAAATGCTTATGTGTTAAGATTCTACACACCTTATTATCGTTAAGACGACACCTCTATGTCGACACTGCCGGGTCGATCGATCGCTATCTACCTAAGATCTTTGTTGAAGCCAGGTCCACAACCCGACGGCCAATCTCGAGCAATGACACCTTTGCTCATTTCTTAAACTTAGGGATTACTTAACCCAACCCTCTCCTTTGCACGATCAATATTTGATTCCATCCAAAAGTCCAAGTCGAACTACTATAGCGAAATAGGGTTAAACCATATTATATAAGTTAATAACTCAATTATGATAGCGAATCTTAATGGAAATCTAAAGAAATCCCTTACCTTGAGATCCCAAAATCGATAGGATACTAGAGATTATTGGTTTTTGGCTTTTTGAGATTTGGATGATTCGTTCTACTACGATTTCCCGGAGTGCCGCCCAAAAGAACATTAACGAAAGAGTTAAACTAAAGATAGCCTATCAAACTACTGGCCATTCGGCTATAGTCTTAAAATCGAAAGAGAAAAGAATTCGGTTCTTACCTTTACAGAGAAATCCGCACTTCAAGAAAATCTCGGTTTATGGAGAATCGGCACAAGAGGAAAAGAATGGAAAAAGAAAGTGAATTAAAAAGATTTCACTTTTAGTAGGGTAATCGACAGAGAGAAAAAAATAATCAAAGGTATTCAGTTATGGAGATGAGAAGAAAGTTGAGAGGTTTCGGTTTTTGGAAAAGAAAAGAGAAGAGAAAGTGTAGAGAGGGATTGAAAATTTCGGCACAAAGACTAGGGTTCAAATGCCAAAATTTGAAGAGATACACTCCTATTTATAGGGGATTTTGGCACTTACCTATCAAATGCCGGAATTGCCCTCTTCTAAAAATCGAGACTAATAGACAAACATGGGGAATTTCGGCACCCCTTATGCCATTTCAAAACCAATTCTTCCTCCCCTTAGAATTGGAATTTTGGCCATCTCCTTCCCTCAGAGTTGGTATTTCGGCCAACTCTGCCTACAGCAGATAACTCCCACCTTTTCTCCTTAATCTACTCATAACTAATATCAGCACAATTATCTATATTAATCATCAGATAAATCTCCCTATTTTTAAGCCTTGTTGCCGTCCAACCTTACCCACCTATATGTCAAAATTTAGCTAATTACAATTAAAGGAATTGGGCTCCATGCCCCTTGTGTTTGGGCCTCCTTAGATGACGCCACCTCCTTGCTCTCTAAGTGGCACCATTTGCCACTGGGCCACAAGCCCACTTGTGATTGAAACATAGATAACGTCTTTTAAACCCTCTAATGTCCAAGCAAAAAATTTACGCAAGGCCTTGGCTCAATCTGAGCCCCTTAAATACTCTAATCAACACATTGAACGTAATACACATCAAATGCAAAGGCCCATTAATTCAGGATGTTACATCCACGCCCAGGGAATGCCCTTGGACCAGCTCACCAAGCGAGGCTTGCCATATTTTGCAAGCTGACCTAGCTCAAATCCAGCTTGTTGAGCTCAATTCAACTCGATTCTAGCTCATCAAGCTCATTTCTATCCTTTTATTTTATGCTTCCTAAACTTGCTGGATAAATCAAATTATTTAATTAAGTTAGTTAACTTAGTTTCAGCTCATAAATATGTTTTATTTTAATACATGTCTTTAATTTGTCATAGTTCAGTACATGTCATTAATTTGTCCTAGTCTAATACCTGTTTTAATATGCCTTAGCTACACCAAATTTATTTACTTTTAGTGTGTCCAAAGCTTAGACAAATTAAATGATGTTGGATTATGTTTTATTCTTAAAATTAAGACTGGTTTTAATATGTTTGTAGGAGCTGATCAGCAAGCAACATTCAATGGACAGCAAGCATGTGCAATGAATGACATTGAAGGTGAAGACATGCACTTGGACGTGCACTAAAAGGAGGTGGAGTTTGTAACATCCTAAATTCATGGGCCTATGCATTTAGTGTGGGGATATGTTTAATTTGTTAATTTAAGTGATAGGGGTTCAAAATTGGGCTTAGGATTAGGCAAAGGCCTTGATTGAATTATTTTAAGGTGGCGTCATTAACAACAAAAGAGGCCCAAGTTTTGGCCGCAAGGAGCCCATGTTTTTAGGGCCATTTTTGGCACCTAAAATGAAGCAAGGAGTGACGCCACACACAAGGAGTTAGGGGCCCAAAATTTAAGTTTAATAAAGCCCAAATCTTTTAATTTAAGTGAGTTAAATTTAGGCATTAAGATTTGATGAGGTGGACGGCTACAAGGCTCAAAAATAGGAAGATTTAGATGGATTTTATAATTCATAAAATAGTAGATAAAAAGGAGAAAAGTTAGGAGCTTATTTTCAAGGAAAGTGTTGGCCGAAAATCCACTACCTAGAGGAGTGTAAAATTCAGCTACCTCATGGCAAAGAGGGTACCGAATTTCCCCTCTCTTTTAGCTTGAATTTAAGGGCATTTTCAGTTTTTAGCAGTAGGTGCCGAGATATCTATAAATAGGAGGGGCTAGCTCCTTGTTTCTGGCACTGAAAACCCTAAATTCCTCTCCCATTGTGCCGAATTTCCCTAGCTTCTCCTTCTCCAATTTCTTTTCTCCAATTTCTTCAAAAGCCGAAACTCTTCTCCACTTTTTCCTCCTTGTGCCGATTTTTCTAAAAAGCCGAAGCATCCATAATCTTCTCTTTTATTCATCTTATTTGAGAATTAGTTCTATACTTTTGGCATTTAAATCTTCCATTGGCGTTGCCGAATCCTCTTTCTAGTTGCTAGCCGAATCTCTTATGCTAAGGTAAGTGTCGATTTTTGATTAGTTCTCATGATTTATTCCCTATTTTTGAAAGGCAAAAGCCAAAAGCTAATAGTTTAATGGATTTATGATGGGAGGCAATTCGAAATTGAAGGAAGCTTGGTCAATTAGATCTAAAAGCCGAAAATAGCTAGTTTCCACTTTCGGGATTTTTAAGGTAAGAAGATTTCCCTAGATTTCTATTAGATTTGATCATTATATGCAAGATCTTAAGGTTATAATGAGAATTAACGATTAAATATTGTGATAGTAGTTCTGATAAGGACTTGTGATGGAATTAAATATGGATCGAGCAAAGGAGAAAATACCTAAGTTTAAGAAAAGAGCGATTATTCGCCATTCGAGATTGGCCACTTGGTTGTGGACCGACTTGAACAACCCCTTAGGCGGATAGCGATGAGTGTCGACTAAGGATAGCGTCGACATAGAAAGCATCGTCTTATCGGTAATCAGGTGTGTAGATCTCTAACACACTAATAAACCTGTATGTATGACTATATATATGTTATAGGCTTAAAAGCCGGAATGAGGCTGTATAGACAGTCGAATGGAACCCTAAAAGGGTTAGGCAAGGATGCTAGGTACATAAACATAGAACTCCCTATGTGTATTGAAAAATATATATGACTGCATGATGTTTTCTTTATGTGTATGCATGGGGTGGGAATATGATATTGAATGGGAAGTGCATGATAGGTCACTTGGTGATCGGTGGTGGAAACCCCACATATACAAATGTTAGGTCACATAGTGATAGGTGGCTATGCCACATTCAATGATTCCTAATTAATAGGAATAGGCAGTGCGGCTGTCGTTTTGGTGTGTAGCGGATGAAGGGTTGATTGTAGAAATCCTCAAGGTGTGATGGTTGGTACGGGTTGGAGTGTAGAGGATGGAAACCTAGGATGGGTTGGGTTATTCATTATTTATCATTTACCATGTGATTATGATTGTTACCTTCATGTATGGGCCAGAGCCCATAATGTGTTTGTGGGCTCGAGTCGTTGTGTGTTTTGAGATTTATACACTGAGTCTTGGTGACTTACGCTTTCCTTTTCTTTACTCTTCCAGATGAGCAGTAGATTGTGGACATGGGAGCCGAGACGGACTCGAGGGGCCATCAAGTTTTATTTCTACAAATTATTTTTGGGATTTCTTTAAATTTTATTTTATTTTATTTGGGAATATTTATAAGGCCCCTAGTTTTATTCAACTAAGAAGTTTTCAATGTTATGCAACTTATGAATTCATGATAAGGTTTTTTTATACTTAATAATAGTAATACAAGGGATTTTAAATTTTAAAATGTCACTTATTTATCAAAATAATGTCCAATTGACTTACGATTTCCATAGCGAACAAAGCAAAAGTTTTCAATGTACAACTCGTAGCATACCAGATCTAGTCGAAACCCATGGGCCGGGTTTGGGGGTGTTACAGAGCTGCTGATTGTTTCCTTCCATGCAACATTCATGTCTATAGATGTTTTGGAAGCTTAATGTGGCCATTGGGTTGCAATTCATGCATGTCCTACATGCAAGCACATCTAAGGGAGGAGAAGATAAATTAATTCAGCACATTGAACAACAATGTTCATGCATCAACTTGCTCCAAGAAGGTTGTTCGTTTTCACAAAAGAAATTCAAGTGTTTTCACACTTGACCATTTAGCTAGAAGCTGAGTTCACACCAAGTGTCCAACTGAATTCATATGTTCACATTGAGGGCTATTCGTGAGCTACAACAACGCTAAAAATGGTTGTTGCCCATTCGGCTATCCAAGGGGAATTAAACCATATTCACATCTTATTTGGCTAATTAATTACTTCATACATGGGAGAATTCATGAACAATATTTAAGGGATTCAAGCCTCATTAATTCAGCCAATGTACCAGCACATTCTTTTTTTTTTTGATGGAAATGTACCAGCACATTCATGCATCAAGAATGGGGATGAACCAATTAAATACAAGCTGCCATTCATTTGATCAATACGTCATAAATATCTCAATTAAAGGAGATGCATGTTTCATGCACCTAGCATTCAGCCAAAGAGGGAATGAAGGTAGATTAAGGCTGCACATCCATGGAACATAAAGAATGCTTCTTGACTAAGAATACATGTACGCACCAAGAGGGAGGAATGTGACTATTCGACTGAAGCATGAATCATCCAATTCAAGAACCGAAATTTATTATTAAATGTGAACATTTTAAAGGTTGTGTGAACACATTAGTAGCCGAATTTCAATAGGCATTTTAGGGCTTATAAATAGTTGTTTTTGTAATCATTTGCTAGTTAGACAATTTAGACAAAAATACTTTTTATCCTTTTATGGATGTTTATAACATTGTGAGTTTAATTCAACTCTCTTTTAAGACTCAACTTGACTTATGTAGCCTAGCTAGTGGTGTCACCCTGTTTCTTTTGAACTTATCACTCCTAAATCGAGTGTGGCATTCACCTTCATACTTTTGGTTCCTATCTCCTTATAGATAGTGGGTCAAGGTTCTATCATTTGCCATCTCAAGTGTTTTTATAAGACTCGGGTCCATACTGTATATAGTATTGGTTCATTCTTCAACCTTGAGCCTTTCTATTCCATCCACATTCATCGACTTAAATATAACCTTATTTCTTGTTAGCTGAAACCATATACTTATCATATCTAAAATACTTCAAACCCCTTTGATTTAAAGGCTATACTTAGCCAAATTCCATTAAACTCCGAATTGAACGGGACTTCTCCATTTCACGATCGGGCAATCTAAATGACTCGAATCGTCACCGAGGCGAGTTCGTATCATACAACATATTCATTGTCACACAACAAATCAAACACTGCAGAATACAAGCCAGATCACTTACCTTCAATTTAGAATTTGTAAGCATTTTAGTACTTCTCAATCGTCACTTAATTATGTTTCAGAACATATATTAAGCATACTTGATTAACGTTTAAACATAAATAATTAATGCACAGTTTTTACTTAAAAACCCGCACTGCTTACAATATCGTATTATCAAATTTCATATTTTCAAGTCTTATTCAAGCCGAACAGACCCCAAGGAATGTCTAATTACGAATTTTGTACTCAAACGAGCCTAGAAGAAAATTGTCAAAAAATGGGCCCACAAACCCACTAGCCCAGCTCATGTGACCCACACAGTCTACCCAATGTGCCCGTGTGATCACACATGCCCATGTGCTCCACATGACCTGGCACACGGCCGACCACATGCTCATGTGGTGCACATGAGAGTGTGACGCAGAGCAGTTTCAAAAATAGACTTTGTTTTTTAGTGTTTTTCGAGTTCTAATCAATGTTTCAAGTAAGAATCACACACCTGATGGCAAACTCGATCAACCACACAACTGGAACCAACGAATTTACAATCGAAACCAAAACACATCGATTACCAACCCGAATTACTCCTAAAATTTCTCTTAAACACAACCCTTTTAACAAAGGAACACAACCCCAAAAAAATTCAATGTTCAATCACTTACTACGAAATTAATACCACCAAAATCGCTCCTAATTGAAAGTTTTCAAATAAGGGATTCTCAAATGCCATATATCATGTTTCAAATTATGTTTTATTGTTTTTTTTTTTCTTTTGAAGTAATATTTGATTAAGCTATCATGTATTTTACTCTAAACATGTCAGCATTTACCTGATTTTTACTATAAACTTGGCTGATGTGTTTGAAAAACCCTTATTTGAACATTTTTCTAAAGATTAGGACATTATATGAACATTTTGAAAGGTTTGACCCTTATGTAAGCAACTTGTAAAAGATTGGGCCCTATGAGCATTTAGCCTTTCCATTTTAACAAGTTTTTAATAAAAATTTAAATTACTTAATTTGGTCAATTATCTGTTTTTTATATTTTACTTATTTTTAATTTTTAATTTAATGAAATCTAATTTCTTTTATAAAAAATTGTTTATTGATTTAATAGATATATTTATATTATTTAAGAATTAGTTTTTTTATTTTTTAAAAAAGTTGGTTAATAAATTAAAATATTCAAATAAATATGTAAAACAATATTTTTAATTAAATATAGATGTTAAATGTTACTAAAAGTTTATAAATAATATATCGATACTTTTAAATTAATGTTTTGATACTCGTTTTATTTTTACCTCGCATCACCACTATTTTATTATCTTTCCACATCCACCATTAATTTTAGAAATTTTCGGATGATTTTGATTCAGTGAATTTTTTAATTTTATAAGTGAAGTTAAAAGTTGTTATGTATATGGTTTTTGGAATTAGATTAATAGTTGAATTGGTCAAGTTATTAAATAAATTATTTAAAATCATAAAATTTTAAAAAATAAAAATTTTATTAAAAATTTTAAAGGCGAGATTAGTCGATTCAGTTGTCAGTTCAACCAATTTTTTTTATCTAAATTCAGTTGGTTTAGAACAATCTATATTTCAAATAATTCAAGCCCTTTGTATGAACTAATATACCGATTAATTTCTAATCCAACCAATAAGATTCCAACAACTATAATCATGAACCATTAATTGATGTTTAAAATAAATAAACAAGACATATGTTACTTTTTTTAGTTTTAATTGTACAATTAAAGCTATTGTTTTCATTAAATTTTATTCATACCAACCAACCATCCTGCCCGACGGATGAAACAAGAAGAATGGTTATGACTTGGTGGAGAACCCTAAGAAAATCTTTGGCTGATGTTTGCAAATATACTGCAGGAATCCTAATAAACGGAAAGGGATTCTAATGAGAAAAAAAAAAAAAAAAAATTCAATCCTACCCAAGAACAAGGGTTAAAGCACAACCACTATTACCGACGATTAAGACTTCTTTTCTTCTTATTAAATATCAAAATTTAAAAGTATTTTGGGTTTGAAGGGAAATTGACAGATTCACAGACACATATTCATTTCTTGTTTGACGTATTTGAGTATCTAACTTGAAAACAACTGTCAGAGATGGTGCATTATGGAAATATCCATTTCAAATTCCCAATTGGCCTGCTATTTGTTGTTCTACAAAAGACCCCACTTGCACCACCAAGACCTCTCATTTCTATGGAATAAGAATAATTGCTTTATCATTAATGTCTAATTTCATAAAATTATCTACATTTTTCTATGTTAGGGATGACGAAAGAATTCTATGTCAAAAAAAGAGGATCAACAAATAATTGCATATAGATAGGAATCTCAAGCGAATTCCTTAATGATCTTTACCCTCATTGCATATAGAATTTGACTTTGGCTATTAAAATTATGCTTTAACAAACCAAAAAAAAAAAAAAAAAAACAAAACAAAACAAAAAGGAAAAAATGTCTGCTCTTTTGCACGTCTCTAACATAGAGTTTTAGTTTTTTGCTTTTGGGTTTTTAAATTAGGTTGACAAATTTAGGGGTTTATTTGTTTCTTTTCCAGGCTGTTCGTCTTGTTTTGTCTTTGTAGATGGAAACGGAGCTAGGCAGGCTGCGTATTTCGGATGGGATGGAAGAGGAAGTATTACAATTTTGGGGAATTTCTGAAGGAAAAAATAGGCAATATGATCTGTGTTTAGTGGGACGTTTTCTCACTGCAAGCGTGGTTCAATTTCAGGCTATGCGAAAGACTCTGGCAAATCTCTGGCACCCTTTAGGAGGAATTGAGATCTTAGATTCGGGGGGAAAGAGATTTTTTATTCCATTTTTTTCATAAGGTGGAGCTTGAACGAGTGATGAGAGGAGGGCCTTGGACTTCCAATAATCATTTGCTGAGATTTCATAGGTTGAAGGAGATGGAGGACCCGATGTTGGTTCTTTTGTTTTTCACTCAATTCTAGGTACAAGTCCATGATTTGCCCCTTGGGTTTTATTCGGAGACAGTTGCAAAATAGTTGGGAAACTTTATTGGGTTCTTTGAGGAATATGATTGGCAACAACTAAGTCGAGGCAATCAGCTTTTTAGCATATTAGGGAGCTACTTGGTGTCAGATCTTTGTTACGGAGGAGGAAAAAAATCCAGCTGTCTCCCAATTTTTTTCCTACGCTCGTTTTAGTTATGAAAGCCTTACTATGTTCTGTTTCTTGTGTGGGTGTTTGGGTCATAATGACTGTTTTTGCCCAATTCGGTTACAACTGGATGAGAATTTGTTGGAGTTGGGATGCGACATATCTTTAAGAGCTCCTCCAGCAAGACGTGCAGTAGTGACTGAAAGTGTCTGGTTAAGGAATAGTCGCATAGAGACTGGGGGTTCTGATGCACTAAATAGTATAAATCGTGTTTTGGGGGTTAATCTTGATGGAAAATCGATGGTTGGTTTTGGACGGAAAGAGAGTACTCCTTCGAGATTGATTTCAGATCCGATGTTACATGACTTTGGAGAATGATCTGATTGGAGAGATGGATGAAAAAAAAATGACAAAGAATGAATGTTTTCTTTAAGAGATTTCTTGAGATCTTAGATTCTGAAGAGAAAAGGGGTGAGTGTCTACAGGCTTACCAAGCAATTTTATCGGTGACCACCAAGGGGCAGGTTGACCGGCAGCAATAAAGCTCTTGTATTGAAATGTTTGTGGATTGGGGATTCCCCGAGTAACAAAGAGACGGCAACAAATGTTGAAGCTTCATAAACCCCAAGTTGCTTTCTGTCGAAACTATTTTTTAAGTTTTTATAAAAACGGGGATCGACTTTAAAAAAAGCAAAGTCGTAGCGTCTCTTTTCTTAGGTGTGATTGGATCGCTTATAAAACGTTTTATTTTAAAACATTGATTTTGGTCCACGAAATACAAGAAAGCGGGTTCGAGAATCGATTACGTATGAGGAAGGGTTAGCACCCTCATAACGCTTGCCGAAATTGGTACCTAATTGATAAAATCATGTCTTAATATTAAAAATTTGAAAACTTTAAAATATGATCCTTTTTTTGAAAGAAAACTAAAACTACACTATCACAAAGAAATAAAATCTATACCCGATAAGTTAGGATGTAACATCTCATGACTTGAAGTTTGGCTACTTTTATTGTAGAAAATTCTTACCCGAAACGAAAACATCATATTTAGTAAGTTAGGATACAACGTTTTGAATTCGAGAGTAAGTTAGGGTATAATTTTCTCAAAGTCCCAAAATACCACTTATTACTATATTAAAACTTTTAAATAAAATGCAACATTTTACAAAGCGTATTTTTATAAAAGAAAGTTCAAATAAGATATTGCATTAATATGTTACAATATACATGCCAAATTGCAATTTATCATAACTATAAATTATATTAACAACTACTACTAATGAATAATTAAAGAGAATAATATGAAATAATAAGTGACACAAATAATAGAATAATTATATTAAAGCAAAACATACAAATAATAACGAATAAAAAAGAATAAGCAGATATAAAACATAATGCAATAAATAAGTAAATTTTATATCAAAATAAAATTTTAGAAGTAACATATGATATAATATAATACTATATAATATAGAAATTTTAAAAAATGTATAATATAATAACTAATACATAAATCATAAAATAATATGTAATAAAATAATATTAAACCAAATAAAATAATAACGTGAAGTTTTCACTCTGCATGGCCATAGGGAAATGTATTCCCAAACCAACTCGTCCGCATGAGCCTATAATGGGTGAGGATCGAGGAATCTGCTGGTTCGAGTACCTCGAACTTTAGAACTAAGCATATAGCAAACCCTAGGAGCCCACCTTAGGTAGAGCTATGGTAAACCTTAGTGGTCACCCGATAGGCGTTTGCTTATTTTAATTGCTTTATATTCAATGGTACTAACTTGTTGTGTTTCATTCTTTTGTGCATACCATTTCATATTTTAAGAGGCATCGATTCACGGTGGCCGCTTCGAAGTTAGAAAGTGGTTATGGAAAACGGATTCTTTGATAAAGTGGAAGACAATGCAAATGTTCGGATAGTTAGAACCTAGGCGCTAGAAGGGTATGGATGCATTTGAGCCAAAGGAAATGTGGCGCTTGGAAGAAAAGTGATCGGCAGAGGCAAGAGACCCGTGACAATAGATTGGTGAAAAGGACTTCACTTACAATGGGAGAAAAGTTTATTTACCGTTGGTGTTTTTCCAAATAACAAACATGAGTTTGTAGTTGTATTTGAGGATGTTACATCTAACAGAAACAACAGTAATGCAAGACCTGATGTCCATGATGACTCAAATGGGCAAAACAGGAAGAGAATTAAATGGCCTTATTGGTCAAATCAGTTTTGTTGCATAGACACCCATGCGAGCAACTCAAAATGCTCGGTGCGGACAGGAATCTGAAAACTCTCAAGAAGCATTGACTTCCCACTCCACTACAACTTCAACGGTATTGGAATTTCATCTTGATTTCAGTAAGTCTGCTGGCTTCAATCTGCTTCACTGCAACTTCAGAAAGGTAGTATACGCTATTTTTTAATCTGCTCCACTACAACTTCGTGGCCGAGGCTTCGATCCGTATCTTCGATCTGCTTGTCTTCGCCTACTCCACCGCAACTTTAGAAAGATAAGATCTTCGATCGCTTCTCGCACCGCTAATATCTACTCGCAACCGCTTCTCGCAACTTCGTGGACACCAGGCTAGTATCTTCGATCTGCTTCACTGTAACCTCAGGGAGTCTAGATATGCTATTTTAGTCTACTTCACTGCAACTTCAGGGAGATACGACTTGTGACTTCAACCTGCTCCACTATAATTTCAGGGAGATAAGGTTGGTGGCTTCAATCTGCTTCACTGTAACTTCAGGAAGATAAGATTTGCCGTTTTTAGTCTTCTCCACTGTAACTTCAGGGAGATGAGAATTTCTATGGAAAATTCAATCTGACCTACTGCAACTTCAGAGGTATAGGATTCATCATTTTAATCTGCTCCACTGCAACTTTAGGGAAATGGGATTAACTATCTTCAGTCTGCTCCATTGCCGATACATGGAGACAAGACTTGTGACTAAAATTTACTCCCTTGCTACATCAGGAAGATAAGATTCGCCAAATTTGATCTGCTCTGCTACCGCTTAGGGAGATAAGATCTACAATCTTCAGTCTGCCCTACTACTATCTCGAGGGGACAAAATCTGAACTTTTCAGTCTGCTTCCTTTCTATCTCAAGAAGACTTCAATCTTCAGTCTGCTCCACTACCATCTCGAGGGAACAAAATTTGAACTTTCCAATTTGCTTCCTTACTATCTCAGGAAGACTTCAATTGTTAGTCTGCTCCACTACCATCTCGAGGGAACAAAATCTGAACTTTCCAATTTGCTTCCTTACTATCTCAGGAAGACTTCAATCTTCAGTTTGTTCTACTACCATCTCGAGGGAATAAAATCTGAACTTATCAATTTGCTTCCTTACTATCTCAGGAAGACTTCAATCTCCAGTCTGCTCCACTACCATCTCGAGGGAACAAAATCTGAACATTTCAATTTGCTTCCTTACTATCTCAGGAAGACTTCAATCTTCAGTCTGCTCCACTACCATCTCGAGGGAGATAAGACTGATGGATTAAATCTACTCTGCTGCTTTATAGAGATTAAATTCGTCGTTCGATCTTGTTCCACTACTGCTTAGAGTGACAAGATCTACAATTTTCGATCTATTCCCCTACTGGTCAGGGAGATAGGACTGGTGAATTCACCGATGTTGCTACACCGTCCTCTGGGGGATATGTCCTGGAGACTCGAATGTATTATGGATGACATTTGCATGAATGCAGAATGTCATGAGAATGGTCGCTTTTTTAAATGTAAAATGATTAGGATGCAATGATCAGAATGAATTAAATGCTCCTAACTAAATGATATTAGGAATGACATTCGCATGAATTCAGAATATCATGAGAATGATCTTTTTTTTAATGTACAACAAGTAGGACACAATGATCGAAATGAATCAAATGCTCCTAATTAGAAGTGTATGAATGATATTTATATAAATGCATGAGAATGATCCCTTTTTCTAATGTTTGGGTTGTCACTGCTCATAGTTCATCAAGGTTCTATCACTAATGTGTTACCATTCTTTCTCGTTCAGCTAGTATCTTTGACAGAAAATCTAAAGAAACGATCAGATTTTGCTCGGCAAGCTTGCCCCGCTGTAATTTCAAAGTCCTTTCCATTGTACCTTTTGAGACATAAATTTTGTACCTCCCATTGCAACTTCAGGGGAATAACATTTGGTTTCTTTCATCCATCCTGTTACCACTCAGAGGTATGAAATTTGTATCATCTTCAATCAAGTTGATCTGTTACACCATTCCCTGGGTGTAATGACCCGATGTATGTGCCTGAAATTTGCATGCATGCAGGGTATCATTTTTCTTTTCCCGAGAACAATCTCCTTTTTACACTTGGATTAACATTGTTCATCATTTATCGAGATGGTCACCGACGAAATGTCTTAACCAATAAAAATCTGAAGAGATAATCATCTTTCAATATTTCCAACCCTTAAGCTTGGTGAGTTCTAAACAATAGTCCTAATTCAGATTCTCATATTATTTAGAAGTTCACAGAGTAATATGCGAAACTTCTTTTATGAAAGTATTATTAGTCCATTAATCGTTATTTCAATATAAAATGCTTGAAAAATATCATAATAATGGACGTGAAAGAAATTAATCAGGAGCATAGCTCGAAACAAATAAGTTAATCAAAGATAACCAAAGCAATAAAAGAAAATTGATTGAGGTGTATCTTGAAAAGGATAAAGTAAGCAAAGGTAGCTAAGGCTATAGAAGAAAATTGATTGGGGTGTATCTTTGAAAAGAAAAAAAATAATCAAAGACATCAAATTCAAAATGGGTAAGATAGAAACTAGGTGCCCCAGATATCGCAGCCTGAGCTTCTCTGTACAAACTTCTTGAGGATCATTTTGAGCTCAATACGTGTTTAAAGGATCCAGAGTACTTTGTTAAAGCCCCAAGACGTAGCATACTTCCTCATTGTTAATTCAGGCATAACAAGACTACCACATGCCCTATCTTTGATCAAAATTTGAACCGCCCTTTTTGGGTTTTTGGCTTAAAACCTCTTTGGTCTCAAAGTGACCTTTGCGGGTTTTCGCTTTGGCCTCTCCTCTTTTTTTTGCACGAATTTGAGCTCAAGGCGCCCTTTGCGGGTTTTCACCTTGGCCTTTTCCTTTTCAGGTAAGATGCTTCTTGACTGCACCTAAATTAATCGGATTGGGAAGTCTTTGGCATCCATCTCAATCAATATCAATGCTCCCTCAGAATAGGCCTTCTTTACAACATAAGGTCCTTCCAAATTTGGCATCTACTTTCCTTTGAAATCCTTTTGTATAAGAAGGATCTTCCTCAATACCAGGTCCCCATCATGAGATTCCCTTGGGTTGTTCATTTTTGACATAAATCAACATCATCCATTTTGGTATTTTTTTTACTATGATGAATACTTTCAAACCTTTTTCTTCAGCCAAGTTCACTGGAGACATTCTACTTCATCCAATTCTTGACTCAATCAAAGCTTGGGGCAGAGGAATCTCGATTTTCATGGACAAAACCACTTCTATTCCACAAATCAATGGGAAAAGTGTTGTCCCAGTGAAAGTCTTGGTTGACATTTGATAAGCATAGAGAGTAAATGATAGCTTCCTATGCCAATATTTACAAGTCTTTGACCATCTTTCATTTTTTTTAATTTTGATTTTGATGACTATCGACTTTGCAATATTGAAATATGAAGCTACTTCCACCCTCTTAGTGAAGTAAACGACGACCACGATGATGAATCGATATTGGCTATGACGAGATTAGCCCCATCAAATCCATGCCCCACATATGGAAAATTTGTGAAGAAAATGGAGGAGTCACATAAATCTCATTTTCTTTAATTCATTATTTGTGGTATAACTGATGCAATCCCCTTTCATGGTAGATCAACAGTGCCTGATCCTCACGTTTAGCCCGTGTCTTATTAGCCTAGGCATGTCCTCTTTTCTAGGCTCATAATGTCTAATGACCCTTTGTAGAGTAGTGTTTGTTTTTCATCTTGTTCTACCCTTCTTAACAAATCAGAAGATAGGTTACAATCTCTGTCATCTTCAAAGTCCTGAGATCCTTCTAGACACATATCTTACTTGAAAGGAAACTCTGAGTCAGTAGTAGCATTACTCACATCATTAATATCTAGAGACCTATTGTAGGTTCAAAGGAAGATTTCAAAGAATAAATGATTGAAAGAATGATCATTTGTATGGTCATAAATGAAGAATGAAAGAATACTTGAAAGAAACAAAAGAATGTACAATATGAAATGTAAAGAAAGAAAAAATATTTGCTTAAAAAAAGGCATTTTATTGAAATAAAAATTCTGGACATAAGCCTATTTCACAAAAGGATTGTTATTATCTATAGGCTTAAGGCTACAAGCACGTTTTGAATATTACTCTATATCAACTCTAAAAATACAGGGATCTCTTCCACAGTCCCATTATTCAAAACACTCCCAAGTATGCAAGGGGGTGGAAACTTCGTTCCCTGATTCCCTCTTCGCTTTTGACTTCTTCAAGGAGTCACAACATTATTTTCTCCTTTTTCAATTATCGCATTTAATGCCCCGTTAAAGTGATCAGGTTTTGATGAATCGTCGAACTTCACAATTCCCATTTTAATGAACCTTTCGACCAACTTTTTAAACGTAGTACAGTTTTCAATTGAGTGACCCGTTATTCCCGCATGGTAGTCACATTGAGCGTTCGAGTCATATAATTTAGGATATGGAGGCTGTAACTGCTTTAGATAAAATGGAGACACCACATGCGCGTCAAATAAACTTTGATATAGCTTTTTATACGTCATTGGGATTGGCGTAAATTGGAGCTTTTCTGAATTTTTCCTTACGCCTAATTCTTATCTTGTCAACCCCTGTTGCCCAGCCATAATTACTTTTGGCTGGCTAACAGTTATTGCCTTCGAGTACCCTTTGTTGTATATACTCGTATTATTCACTTCGTCATCTTTTTCTTCTAGGAGTAGACCTTTTAATGGTTTCCCCTACTTCAATCTTACCACCTCTTATGGCATTTTCAATCATTTCCCCTGCCATCACCATATCTACAAAGCTTTTGGTAGTACTTCCTATCATATGAGTGATGAATGGAGCTTTCAAGGTATTGATGAAGAGCATTGTGGTTTCCTTTTCTAAGAGTGGTGGTTGAACTTGCATGGCAACCTCCCTCCATCTTTGCGCATACTGCCTGAATCTTTCATTTGACTTCTTTTCCATGTTTTGCAAGGTGATTCTGTTAGGCGTCATGTCTGTGACATGATTGTACTGCTTCATGAAGGCTTAGGCTAGGTCCCTCTAAGAGCTAATCCTAGCACGGTTTAGTTGATTGTACCACCTAGACATTGCCCCCACCAAACTGTCTTGGAAATAATGAATCAAGAGTTGATCATTATTAACATAACCAGTCATCCATCTACAGAACATAGTGATATGGTCTTTAGGACAGCTGGTCTCATTGTACTTCTCAAATTCTGGCATTTTGAACTTATGAGGAAGCACCAAATCACGAACCAAGCTTAGGTCTTTAGCATTAATTCCATGATGATTATCAACATTTTTTAAAGCCTTGAACTTCTCTTCCAACCATCTGTAATGGTCTTCCAACTGCCTTGAAGATTCAATTCTTATCCCCTCCTTTTCTGCTATGTCTGAGTCAGGGATAACAAGATTAGCATGGTTATCTCTTGGGTTGGATCCTGTGCCAACTTGGAAATTCATGGGCACTCTAGCGTCATTTTGTCCTGGTTGAGGCCTAATCGTGACAGGTGGCCTTCGAGGATATTCTTCTAGTTGTGTTTACACATGCAGTAGGGTGAAACCCAGAGGAAAGTCCTCATTATCTTCAGCATTAACTATGAGACCTTTTCCTTTGTCCATTGCCTCGTTCAGCATCTGGGCCATTTGAGTCATCATGTTCCTTTGAGCTTCCAACATTTGGTCTCTCATTTCTTGTTGGAGCTTTGCCAATTGCTCTTGCATCTGGTCTTGCATGTCTCTCTGAAATTGTTCAAGTCTTTGATCCATTTTCTTTTTCTTGGCACGTATACCATATTGATGTTCAGTTTCCAGATTTTCCTCCTCTCTCTATCTCTCTTTCTATGATAATTTCAACTAATTAAGCTCTTTCTATGGACTTAAATGCATATAATGTGATGTAATGAAAATGCATGAAATGCAATGCAAATGAATGAAATGCAAAAAGAGAGGCGTTGATTCTGAATTCAATTCCATTAGAAAAATTTACTAGAAAATAAATTTCTTTACACAAAACGGATTACATATGCGCTTTGTCCTCATATTCCCAGCAAAAACATCAATCCCCTTCTTCGCAACGATCAAATCTTGCAAATTTCTAATAGATGCCTCCTCTAGCTCTTTTTTGCTTGATCTGGGCCGCGACTCATTGCTTACTTATCCTCATAATGCTTGTTAGCCTCTTCAAGAAGGCCGAGACATGGTGATTCTCGAATAGTCTTTGTCAGCTTGAATCCTTGGGCAATAAAGTCTTGTATTCCTTCATAGACTATCAGTCTTCTCTCGTCGTGTTTACTTGGACTATATTCGAACGACCATATTATAATCCACTTTATCAAGAAATCTATTTTTTAATGACAAACTCTTCTATTTAGCAATTGAATTTGAATCAACACCTCCTTTCTATGATTTGAATGCAATACAATCAAAACAAAAGAGAACATGTTAGTACAAGAGAAATAAATAACAAAATAGGGTACCTATCTAGGTGACCACTAGGGTTCAAGATAACTCTATCTAGGGTTGGCTCTTAAGGATCACTATATGTGGCTTAGTTCTAAAGGGTGGGTACTTGAACTAGCAGATTCCTCAATCCTCACCCATTATAGGCTCATATGGATCGATTTCAGTTCAGGGGAATACATTTCCCTATAGCCATGCGGAGGTGAAAACCTCACGAAGACATAGGTACGGATGTATCCCGAAAGCAGTCCACTAGCCCATGCGGAGGTGAAAACCTCACGAAGGCATAGTTTTTACTCCCATTTAAAAGGTATGACCACAACGGTTGTACAATATGATTGTTAGGGTTAGGCGTAGTTCTACCTAGGTAAGCTCTTAGGGCTTTCTACATGCGGTTTGGCTCCAAAGTTGAGGTACCTGAATCAGCAGATTCCTCGATCCTCACCCATTATAGGCTCATACGGATCAAGTTCAATTCAGGGGAATACATTTCTCTATGGCTGCACAGAAATGAAAATCTCACGAAGACATAGGTACAGATGTATCCCAAAAGCGATTCACTATCCTACACGGAGGTGAAAACCTCACGAAGAAGTAGCTTCTCACTCTCACTTAAAAGGGTGTGACCATAATGGTCATGCAATGCAATGCAAAGATATTTTAAAAAATTAGAACCACATGCAATAAAAAGGATCATAGTTTTTTCAAATAAATTTGGACAAAAAGACAGGAAATAATCAATTTTACGGCTTGACTCTCTTGTTGTCCCCAGTGGAGTCACCAAGCTGTCGAAACCATTTTTTAAGTTTTTATAAAAATGGGGATTGACTTTAAAAAAACCAAAACGAGAGTTGCCACCAATCCCTTTTGACTTAGGTGTGATTGGATCACCTTATAAAACGTTTTATTTTAAAATATTGATTTTGGTTCACGAAAAACAAGAAAATGGGTTCGGGAACCGATTACGTATGAGGAAGGGCTAGCACCCTCATAACGCCCAAAATTGGTATCCAATTGATAAAATCATGTTCTAATGTTGAAAATTTAAAAACTTTAAAATATGATCCTTTTATTTGAAAGAAAACTAAGACTTACTTATCACAAAGAAATAAAATGCTATACCCAATAAGTTAGGATGTAACATCTCATGACTTCGAAGTTTGGCTCACCTTTATTTGTAGAAAATTCTTATCTCGAAACACAAAACATCACATCCAGTAAGTTAGGATACAACGTTTTGAATTCCCGAGAATAAGTTTTGATTTGAAGTTTATAAGTTAAAAAAAGGATACTTAATACCTTGAGTTCCATGAGAAAAATTAAAAACTAGTAAGTTAGGGTATAATTTTCTCGAAGTCCCCAAAATACCACGTACCGCTATATTAAAACTTTTAAATAAAATGCAACATTTTTACAAAGCGTATTTTTATAAAAGAAAGTTCGAATAAGATATTGCATTAATATGTTACAATATACATACCAAATTGCAATTTATCATAACTATAAATTATATTAACAACTACTACTAATGAATAATTAAAGAGAGAATAATATGAAATAATAAGTGACACAAATAATAGAATAATTATATTAAAGTAAAACATACAAATAATAACGAATAAAAAAAGAATAAACGGATATAAAACATAATGCAATAAATAAATAAATTTTATATCAAAATAAGATTTTAGAAGTAATATATGATATAATATAATACTATATAATATAGAAATTTTAAAAAATGTATAATATAATAACTAATACATAAATCATAAAATAATATGTAATAAAATAATATTAAACCTAATAAAATAATAAATAATAATTTAATATATATAAGGATAAAACATATATATATACAAATTTTATACTATTAATAAATTAATATACAAATAATAAAGAAAATAATGTAGAATATTTAATATGATAAAATAATTTAATACAATGTTAAAATAATTCAAAATAAAATAAAATAAAAAGGTTTTAAAATAAACAAAGAAACATAGATTAAATAGGAATAAAAATAGATATAAAAGGACTAAATCAAAATGCGCGTCACACTGCAGGGGTTTATTGGGCAATTATGCCTTCTATCCAAAACGACGTCATAATGATTTTGGCCTTTAAGCAGCCTGAGGACTCAATTGGAACAAAATATAAATTTAAGGGCTAATTTAAAAAAAAATAAAAATTCAAATTGTACTGAATTAAAAATACTAAAATAGCGGAAGTATCAAAGAGGCAATTAGCCCTTTTAACAAAAACACGCGGATCTTCCCCGAGTTTTCGGGTCAATGCGCGGATCCTCCCTGAACGATGTCGTTTTATGCTTATTAACTTAAGCAAAAATGGCACCATTTCTTATTGCTTATATAAGTTAAAATTCAGCTAAAAAAATCATTTTAAAACTCTTTTTTTTAAAAAAAATAAAAATAAACGAGAGCTAAAAAATTTCTCTCCCCCCTTTGGTTTGAGGCCAAAATCCGACCTAGGTTCCGGCGTCTGTCCGCCACACGCGCCGCCACATGATATGGCCGGAGGTCAGCAATTCCGTTTTTTAACTACGATTTCGAAAGGTAATACCCTTTTTTTATTGTTTATTTGAATAGAACAAAAAAAATAAAATAAAAATGAAACTGTTGTACTCTATTTTCTGAATATTTGCTTTTTCTTTCGTATTATTTTTTTGTGAATTTTCGTGTGTATTTTTTTCTATCTGTCTATTTTACAGGTTATTTTGGGGTTTTTATAACCCAAAAAATAAAAAAAGGCAATACAATTTGTCGTATTTGCTGTTGTATTTCTTTCCTTCTTTGCAGGTAGACGAGGAGTATGACGGTGATGGGGGCATCATTTGCGCGTGGGTCGCGGCGCGACTGAAGGGCAGAGTTGATGCTACAGGACTTGTGACGCGTAGGGTTTTCCAGAAACCCTAGGTCTCTGATTTCACTTAAGCATTGGGCCCTTTTGGGCCGTGTGAATTTGGGTCTGGGGTTGGATAGTCTGTTTTAGGTTTGGGTCTGAGGATGTAACGGGTTCTGATGTTTGGGCTATTGGTGATTTTCGGGTTTGGGCTTTAAGTGTTTTAGGTCTGTAAATGGCCTATAAATGGACTGCTTATTTTATTTTTATTTTTATTATTCATTCTGATGGGTTTCTAACGGGCCGGGTAAAATGGGCCTATTACACCTTCTTCATAGAGACAAAGTTGGATTTAGGGAATTGTGTATCGAAGAGGGGGTTTTGTGTATGGTATTGATGTTCCGGTGGAGGTTACGAGTGGATTACTTTGTTTGGGTTGGAAAGCTGAGGTGGAAGTACACTTACGAAGTTTTTCAAAAAATCATGCTGATGTGGCTATACGGGGGCCGAATGATGATAACAATTGGAGGATGACAGGATTTTATGAATCTCCAGAGTCGAGGAATCGAACTGAATCTTGGCGCCTTCTTCGAGATTTAGGTAGGGATCAAAGCTTGTCATGGTTAGTATGTGGGATTTCAATGAGATCCTTTATTCTTATGAAAAGAAAGAGGGTGCATTGTGTGATGAGAAAAGAATGGAGGAGTTTTAGCGAGTGTTGCCGGATTGTCAGTTAGAGGATTTAGGTTTTGAAGGACCTTGGTTTACATAGGAGCAGAGGAATTTTGCACATAACAACATTAGGGAAAAATTGGACAGAGGTGTGGTGAATTCGGCATGGTGGACAATTTTTTCTAATGTTGTTGTTCGTCATTTATCTCATTCTTTTCTGATCATTGTCCACTTTTGTTGTGTACAGATACGGGAGAGAGGCATCTTAAGAGTTCTGGGTTCGGTTTGAATTAGCTTGGACATTGGAGGATTCGTGCAAGGCTGAAATCCATCAACATTGGAATCATAGTAGGGGGATGTTCCTCAAAGGCTTGAATTTTTTAGGATGGGGCTACAAACCATGGGCGAACAGAATTAAATGGGATAAGGGAGGAGGGTAAGGCACCTTTTTGAAAGGAATGAGGAGCTGGATTTAGGAGAAAAGGATGAGGAGAACATTTTAAAGTTCTTAGATAGTAAGGTGGACCTGAATTTTAAATTAGAAAAGAAATAGACGTACTGGGAGTAGAGGGCGTGTGTGAATTAGTTGAAGCAGGGAGATAAAAATAAGAGCTTTTTTCATCGAGTGGTATCCCTAAAGAAGAGGAGAAATTGATTAAAAGCTTTGGATCGGGGAGATGGTTAAATACACAGCAAAAAAGGTGAGATAAGTAAGATTGCTATTGAGTATTTTATGGAATTGTTTACCTCGTAGGGTTCGAGAGACTCTAATCATATTCTGGAGGGGGGAAGGGGTGTATCTCAGAGGAAAGGAATAGGGGTTTGTTAGCCTAATATGAAATAGAAAATATTTTTTTAGCCTTAAAAGAGATGGCACCTACAAAGGCGTTGGGTCCTAATGGTTTTCCTATAAATTTTTTCAGTCACATTGGCATATCATTGGCCAGGATGTTGATTCTTACTGTCTTGAGGTGTTACACGAAGGTAAGTCATTAGAAGACATTAATCATACTCACAATGTGTTAATTCTGAAAACATCAAACCCAAATTGTATGATAAATTTTCGCCCTATAAGTTTGTGTTCGGTTCTGTACAAGATTATTTCAAAAACTGCGGTGAACCGTTTTCAGAAAGTGTTGAGCTATTGTATCGATAAAGCGCAAAGTGCTTTTGTTCCTAGAAGACTAATCACTGATAATATTTTACTCACTTATTAGATTTTGGAGGTTTTTAGCTAAAAAGGTATGGGAAGAATGGGCATTTTTCCTTAAAACTCGATGTGAACAAGGCATATGATAGGGTGGAATGGGAATTTTTATGAAAGATGCTTTTGAATATGGGCTTTGTGGAAAGATGGGTGAATTTTATTCATTATTGTGTCAATACTGATACGTATTCTGTAATGCTTAATGGCGCAATGTGTAACAAGTTCTCACCTGAACGTGAACTGCGTTAAGGGGATCTGCTTAGCCCATATTTGTTTTTGATTTGTAGTGAAGGGGTTTCCTCATTGATGCGTTTGGCAAGTCAAAGGGGTTCAGTTAAGGGAGCAAGGATTAGTATGGGAGGACCTGAAATTTCACATCTTTTATTTGTTGATGACTGCATCTTATTTGAGGGAGCTACATTGGGAGAGGCTATGATTCTAAAACATATTCTTAAGGAGCAGGAAGCCTCCTTAGGGTAGTGTGTGAATTATGATAAATATGATATTTATTTTAGTGCGAATGTGGGAGAGGACGTTCGGCATGGGATTTTAAGATATTTGAGGGTTCGCATTTCTATGGATCCTGAGCACTACTTAGGATTGTCGAATATGGTTGGAAGGAGTAAGAAAATGTGAAAGAGCGTTTCAGGGTTTAAAAGACAAACTAAGAAGTCACATTAATAGTTGGTATGTGAAACTGCTATCCTATGGGGGAAATAAGTTTTTATAAAAAGCGTACTACAAGCTATACCCACTTCAACGATGTCTTGTTTTCTGTTACCAGGTACGTTATGTTTAGAGTTAGAGAAAATTGTTTCTTGTTTTAGGTGGAAAATTTTTTTAGGGTAAACGTCGAATTTATTGGTGTGCATGGCCCTAGATGTGTGTTTCGAAACACTTTGGTGGGATGGGATTTTGTAGCCTTAGCCAGTTTACATTGCTTTGCTAGCTAAACAAGGTTGGTGTTTAGTTAAAGATCAAATATTATTAGCACGTTCATTCAAAGCCAAATATTATCCCAATTTGGATTTTTGGAAATTGAGATTAGAAGCTTACCCATCTTATACATAGAAGAGCATATGGTCTGTGATGTGGTTGCTTTTGGAGGGTTGGGGATGGCAGGTTGGAACGAGTACAAGTATTGATATATGGGAGGATGTTTGGGTATCTGGCTTGGTAACAAGGAAAATTCAGGAAACGGGTGTAAATGCATCGTATAGAATTGTTTCAGATTTAATTGTGCCTTATGAAAGAAAATGGGATGTGGGAAAGATTACCAGCATTTTTGTCCCTAATGTGTCGAAAAAGATTTTAGGTATCCCTTTAGCTCTGCACCTGTATCTATATATGGTGGTTTGGTAGGTTGAGTCCTCAGGCGAGTATTCAGTTTGAAACGGATACAAATTATTATAAGGCCATAATGAAATACATGATCATGAAGCTACTAGTTGTTACAAGACTTTCAACAAAAGGCTATGGAAACTAAAATTGCTTGCACAGATTAAAATTACAGTATGGAGAATCTTTAAGAATTTAATTCCTAATTCATACAATCTATACAACATGCGTTTGACTGGCTCAGTGATATGCCCAAAGTGCGTAAAGGGTGTGGAGAGTTTAGAGCATGATTTTCGGGATTGCTCCTTTGTTGCTGAAGTTTGGAACCTGCTGAATATAAAATGGAACAGGGTGAGAGGGGAACAATCTTTCCAGGATTGGCTAAAGGGAATTTTCAATGCATGGATACTTGTTGTCGGATAACATGTGATATGGCTTATTTGGTCAGAGAGGAATAAGTGGGTCCATGACAGAGTTTTTGCATCGACACAACAGATTGCACATAAGATTTTACAGTTTTTACAGGAACTAAGGGGGATTCAGAAGAAGTTACCTATATCACCAGCGGGTTTTGAAATATGGAAACCACTGGAGGATCCTTATATGAAAATAAACTTTGACACAGCGTTTCTTGAGAGTTCTTCAAATTCTTGTTCAGGTATAGTTATTAGAGATAGTAAATCCAGAATATTAGCTAAAACGATAACTGTAAACGATAACTGTAAACAACAACTTACCGTCGGCCTTTGTAGCTGAGGCTCACGAGTGTCTTCAAGCACTCAGGATGGGGGCAGATTTGGGATTTTCAAGAGTTGTTGTGGAAGGTGACTCTTTGTCTGTAGTAAAGAAGGCTAACTCGAGCGGTGTGGATAGATCGATCATCGGGGCTTTTATTCACAATATAAAAATGGAGTGGTGAAGGTTTAAGGAGTTTCCGAAAGTTGAGGAGCAATACTTGGCGGAGATAGTGGATCACAACCGGAGGGCATTGTAATAGTTTGATTTTTAGTAGTGTCGAAATTAGTGGTTTGAGGTCACTAAATCCGATAAGTAAGTTCGTAAATATTATTATTTAATATTTACGAGTCAAATATAATTTTAAAAAGGTTATTGAATTAGTAATTTGTGTATTATAATAATTTATTACGTCAAGTAGTTTTAGAAAATTAGGTATCGAGACCTCGTTTCTATAAATCTAGTCGTAAATATTTTTATAAATATTTATGGAGTGTCGTTAGGATGGTATTAAAGTTTCGTTGAAAAATTTTAACGTTTTGGTTGTTAATTAATTAAAAAGGACTAAATTAAAAAAGGTGCAAAACTTGCTAATTAAAATATTTAAGTGATTAAATGGCTTGATTAATAAATAAGGGAGGACTTAAATAGTAAATATACCTAAATGAATAGGATGAGGCGGCATAACAAGAAAAAAATAATAAAAAAGGCCATTTAATGGCAAAATGGTAGTTATTATGAAATTAAAAGTACAAATTGAATTTCTAAGAGATTTCTAGGCAATTATTCTCCCAATTTCAGTTCAAATAGGCATGGGGAGAGCTCCTTGAGCTGGTTTTGCATATATGCTTCATGTGAGTCCAATTCTTACCCGTTTCTTATAATTTTTATGTTTTTGAAATTGTTACAATTAGGTTAAACTAAATCTTACCTTAGTTTTTGATTTTGTTAAAGATTTTGGATGTTTCCATTGATGAATCTATATGATTTTTTATGTTAAATGATGAAATTGAGATATTATTTGTTAATTAAAAATATTTTATTAAGTGATTTTTGATGAATTTCCTATTAGGGACTAAATTATTGAAATAGTAAAAATACAAGATTTGTTTTGTGAAGTTATTGCAAAAATGGGCTGTATTGAATGCCATGAATAATCAGCTAGTATGGGTTTGCATTAAAAATGGTTAATTTTCATGTTTTGAGCTCATAGACTAAATTGAATAAAAGTAAAACTTTAGGGGCAATTTTGTAAAAATATCAAAAATGACCAAATTGCATAAATGAATTTTTTTATTGTCTAAATTAATATATTGAATGAAATTATTAATTTAGATCAAGGTCGAGTGGAAAATCGAGGAAAATTGAAATTTTCCAAAATGCCTCTAAATATTGGTATTTCTGTAATTTAACGAGGTAAGTTCGTATGAACTGTATTCTATATAATTTTGAGTAAAGTAAATTTTAATTGGTGATTGGTAATATATATATATGTTCTGTTGTTGGAATTGAATTATTGTTAGAAAATATTATCGACATTAATACTCATTTGGTTGAACGAGGGATTTGAGTACATTCGTGATTAGGCAAATTGATGGCATCAGAGGAAAATGACAGTAGATTACCCAAGTAAATCAAGGTTCAGAATTTGTTGTGAACTCTCGTGTTTTACTCTCCGTTTAACTCTTACAAGCTTCTGTTTAACTTATATGAGTTTCCGTTCAGCCCTTTCGAGCTTCTGTTCAACTCTTATGAGTTTCTGTTAAGCTCTTATGAGCTAACTCATATGAGTTTCAGTTTAGCTCTTACGAGCTTCTGTTCAACCCTTATGGGTTTCTGTTTAGCTCTCATGAGATTCTGTTAAGCTTTCGAGCTTCTGTTAAAGATGTACTCAAATCCGTAAGTCGTTCTTCGAAAGGTAAAATATCGAGAGTTGTCTTGGATGATATATGTATATGAAGAAATTGTAAGATAATGATATGTATTATGATATATATATATATATCAATATCTTGATATGTTGATGCATGGAAATTATGTAAGTTGAGACGAGTAATAAACTCAAGTGTAACATGTTGAGATAGTAAGGTTATTGATGTTGAAGTTATATGAAATATGTTCATGTACGCTAACAAGTGTTGTTGTTTGATGCTTAGTCAAGTGCCAAGCTATTGGTTGAATGACAATATGTTTAATTATAAGATGCACTGAAATGGTAAGTGCTCAAATGAAAATATACTTGTACTTATGAAAGAGTGGTAAGTTTTAAGTTATGCAATTTCTTATGAAATGGCTTATTATGTTATTTGAAAAGGGCTATGTTTGCATGCACTAGCTTGTGGTTATGGTGGTATTGTAACAACCCGATAGTTATGGGTATCGGAAAGTGAATTTTCAGATCTCCAATTTCGTAAAACGGACTCGTAAATATTTATTAAAAATATTTACGAAGCTAGTTAAGTAGTTAATTAGGTTTTGGTTAGGTGAATTTGCATGAATTAAGAGTAATTAGGTATAAGGACTAAATCGCATAAAAGGTGAAAGTTGATTTATAGATTAAAGAAAAATTAAAAGAACTAAATAAACAATTATGCCAATTGCATTGAATGAGGCGGCATAAGTGTATTTATTTATAAAATTTAAAGTTAAAAAATATATATTATAATATTATAATAATAAAACTTAATGTTTAAGTATATATATTATATTATATTATATTATATTATATTGTACTGATAAATAAAGGAAAAACATATAGAAAAATGAAAAAAAGTGAAACGAAACAGAAGGAAAAAGAGAGAAAGAAAAAGGAGAAAGTTAGGGTTGTCAAGGGTTCAAAGCTCAATTGGTTAATCAATTTAGTCCCTTTTCTTGTAATTTTTATGTTTTTGAAATCTCGGTATTAAATACTACCCGACCTATGTCAAAATTTTATAAATTATTGAGTTTTTAAATTTTGTCTATGTTGAATAATTAGAGTATTATGGACAAAATTGATAGATTTTTAAGTTAGAAATGAAAAGGATTGAATTGCAGAATAAATTGTAAATTTTGAGTATTAGGGACTAAATTGTGAAAATTTCAAAATTTAGGGAATTAAGTTAAATTAGAGAATTAAATCTAGTTTAAAGTGGAAATTGAATGAAAATATAGAATTAATTGTGAAGAAATAAGGTTAGTCTCGGTTTAGGGACTAAATTGAAATTTAGGCAAATATTGAATAAAAAAATTGAAGTATTCAATGTGAAACTTAATTTTATTATATTGATAAATTTTAATTGTTTTAATTCCGTCGCTAACGTTGTGCTAGAAACCTCAACTAAGAAAGGAAAAGATAAAATCAACGAGGAATAGCTCGAAAATTCAGGTTTGTATTTCTATAATCCGAATTTAATTATTAATTATTGTATTTTGATTTAAATGTTTGTGGTAAGCAATTAAGGTCATTGCTAGTATCTTGATATTGAATTGAATTTATATGAATATGTGATTAATGTGGAAATTGAATATTGGATGTTTGTTGCACTTGAAAAGTGAATTGAAACCCTCTTAACTGTATCGGGCTGAGTCGGATATAGATGGCATGCCATAGGATTTGAAGAGATCAGGGATTCTTCGATCTCGAGTTGATGAGACACTAGGAGTCAATCTATTACTTCGAATTAATTCGATGAGGCACTGGGTGCCAATTTACATCGGTTTAGTCGATGAGACACTAGGTGCCAATTTATTACTTTGAATTATCATATGAGGTACTGGGTACCAAATTGGTGTGTTTTGGTTGGATCCGTGTATCCGTCGGAGTCCGAGTCATGTTAATAGGGGTAGTTAAATGAAATGATACTATGATTGGTATTGGAAAACATTAAATGTGAAAAGCTATTTGAACAGCTAGTATGAGATTTGAAATAGCAAGAGATGAGAATTGAATATGTTATAAATGATGTGTTGATGAATTGATTAATTGAATGATTAATGCTATTGTGTGATTAAATGTATATATTAAATTATCTTGCCTTTAATATTCGGATTATAGAAATACCACTGAATTTATACTCAGCATACGATTTTGTTTTCTGTGCGCAGGTTAGGTACTTAAGTTTGATCACCGATTCAGCATCCATCAACTGTAACATCCCGAATTATTGGGCCTATGCATTTTATGTGATGTATGCTTAAAATGTTAATTTGAGGTTTAGAGGTGCAAATTGGGCTCAGGAATGGGCCGAGGTCTTGGCTAGATATTTTGTTTAGAGACTATTGGGTTTAAATAAAGTATTGAGAGTGTAATAGGCATAATAGGCTTGTGGCCCAATAACAAGAAGCACAGTAGGAGGGAGCTACAAGGGGCGCCAATAGGCAAAGGAAGGGGGCCCCAGTGTGGCCGCTTGGAGCCCAAGGAATCGGGCCAATTTCGGTAGCCCAAGGAGAGCTAGGGGGACGACAATGTGGCTATAAAATAGGGGATTTTATGTTTTAAATTATGTGGATATAATGCTGATAAAGGGGAAGTGGTGGTGTGGTGTAGGTCTCTGATGGATGAGTGTTCGCTAAGGATAAGGGATAGAATGATAAGAGTGATCTCTTGGTTGTAGAGTTGGCAGAAAATCAAACACGGAGAGGGGGAAAAATCGATTCAAGATAGGCAAGGGGTGTCCGTATTTTTCATTGTGTTATCGAAAATAGCCTCAAGCTTTCTCTCTTTTCGGCAAACTAGAATCATCTTTTCTTCTTCTTTTTTTTCTTCTGTCAGAAACTGAAACCCCTGTAATTTACCTTCTCTTCTCTTGCAAACACTTTGGCCGAATCTCTCTATCTACTTCCTTGCCCATCTTTTCAATTCCTAGTTCTTCCAAAAGCCGAAAACGCATCAGCATTTCTCTCGTTCATCTTTTTCGGGATTTTCTTAAAAGCCGAAATCCCTAGATCTCATCTCTTGTGATTGTCGAATTCCTTCTGTGGTGTCTGCTTGTGCCAAATCTTGAAGAAAACTAAAGGTAAGTTTCGATTCACGAGATTTTAATCTTTTTCTGGCTTTTAGAGATCTTAGCCGAATGGCTATATGGTTAACTAATCGGGTGTTTTCTCTCATTTGTGGCATTCTGGGATTTGAAGGGGATTCAATCGCTTAGAATTCTAAGCCAGAGTTCAGTAGCACTTGGATCGTATTACTTTCGGGATTTCAAGGTAAGGAGATCTATTAATTTAAACGTATAATTCGGGTAAAACACAAACCCTTGGCCGAATATAGGAAAGGCCTTATCTTCGCGTTCTTCCGCTTTTGAGCAAAGTTGTAGACAGAAGACAGTTGATCCGATTAGCATGGGTCTCGACATAGAGGGTAGTCCTACGCATTAATCAGGTGTGTAACATTCTCAAACCATTTGGATTGCCTGTTAGTATATGCTTGTAAATCTGTTATATTCTGTTAAATGCCGAAATATCGGCATGGCTGTTGAAAACCCGAGGAGGGTAAAAGCGAATCAGCAGGTTAGTGATCTCTCGTCATTCTAAAGTGAATGGTTCATTGATTTGATATGATAAACATGTATGCCGGTTCCTGTGATTGCACGGGGTTGGGTGATTGATGAAAGGGGAAGTGTTCTGTTGTAGTGGCTTTTGCCATGATCTGTTGTAGTGGCTTTTTGCCATGATCTGTTGTAGTGGCTATTGCCATGATCTGACGATGAGCAGGTAACTGCAGCATGACTGCCATCGATGGTGTGTAGCGGTGTGGGTTGATTGTAGAAATCCCAATGGTGTGATTGGCAAGTAAGGGTGGTGTGTAGCGGATGGAAACCTGGGATTGGGTTGGGCTTTGAATAATTCCTGATATATTATATTTTGTTATCTGTTCTGTGGGGCTAAGGCCCAGTCTGATGGTGCACGAGGGTTGCACACTGAGTCTTGTGACTCACCCTATTATTTAACATTTTTTTAGGTAGCACTTAGTGCATCGGACCAGGGTGGAGGGGAGAGCAAGGTGGCCATGCAAGAGTTCGAATTGTTACAGCAAAGACATCGTTTATTTAAATTTTCCTTCAATATGTTAAATTATTTTGGGTTTTATATTTTATTGTAATAAGGCCATGGGTCACTAGCCTTATTCTTTGGGTTTTCTTTTGGGTTTTTACTATTATCGGACACTTAATTTTGGCAAAAAATATAAACTAAGGCATGTACTAAATTTCAGTTTTTAATTCATAAAGGCATCATATAAAATTTATATCTTTTATAAATTACCAAATCATTAACTTAAACTCGACAAATGTTTTCCAAAAATACGACATGTTTTACTAAATCTTCTGAGTGACATGCCAAATCTGGACGTGGTGTTTGGGCCGGGTTTGGGATGTTACAAATTGGTATCAGAGCCCAGTTTAAAACTTGATTTTGGGGTTTTTGGGCTGAAAACATTTTTCTAAAGATGAGTTTTCAGAAACATGTAATACAGGATTGTTCTCTCGGCATGGCACCTGTGTCTCACGCCCAAGTCTGCCAGGTAAGTATTCTGAACCATTGTGTGTTATGTATGTGGGCTTAATGGGCTTTATAGGGCCATAGGTTAGTAAGATAGAAATTATTGGACCTTAGGCCTAGCTTACACCAAATAATAAACTCCATAAAACTTAATCTAATTAAACATGTCCGTGAACAAGTCACTAGGTTGGGTGTGGTAACAGCATACGCATGTCAGGATTGGATCTAGGAGAGCTTGGTACTTAAGCAAGTCCTAGTGACTCACCTCCTCTTCGTTAGAATTCTACCAGTGCGTGAGTGTCTGCTCACCTTAGCCATGAGGACTTGTTGACGGGCCAAAATTTATAATTAAAACCCGAAAGGGACCAGCCACCCTATTTTGCAAAATCACTAAAATACCCCCTAGTTTTGTAAAATTTCTAAAATACTCTTGATTTGTAAAAATTTTCGAAAATACTCTACATTTGAAAAAAAATTACCAAGATTTGTGAACTACCGAAATACCCCCGGTTTACAAAAAATTACCGAAATACCTCTCAAATTGTAAAATTTCCAAAATACCCTTTTTTTGTAAAACCACCAAGATACCCTATTTTGAAAATTATGAAAATACCCCTATAGGATAAATTACGAAAATACCCTGGATAGTGAAAGGACGAAAATGCCCCTCGATGATGAACGTAAGTTTGTGAATGCCCTCTGTATGCTGATTGTGAATGTATGTGATTCTCTGAATTAGGGTAGTAGATTTGAGACTGAACCTTCAGATATAATTCTAAATTTGAAAGAACCACTATCAAACTAATTTTTCATAAAATTTTTCGTGGATAGTCAGTGGAAAGAGTTAATAATTCATAAAATTTTCTTAAATCAGATAAAGGCGATATTAGGACAATGAGTACAAGGGGTGGAGGACGTCTGTCGCGTGGTCGTGGTAGGGGTAGGATGACCGTGTCCGAACCAGTAGGGTCTGGCCACGGGTCAAGAAATGAGATGCCGGATCTACCAGCTGTGGAGGGAAAATTTCAGGACCAAATGGGTGGAGATGATGCAGTGTCTTAGGTGGTGCTGCGGGTCCTTGAAAGAGTGGCTGGAGTAGGCATGGGTTCAGGAGCTCGAAAGTCTGTATCTGAACGACTCTGAGCCAACGGAGCAGAGATGTTTAGGGGAGTTTCTGGCTTAGCCCCTAACACAGCTAAGCATTGGTTAGAGGCAATTGAGCGCATAATGGATGACCTTGACTTCACTGTAGAGGAGAAGTTGAAGGGGGTCCTGTCTTTTTTTAAGAAGAGGCCTATCAATGGTGGCTCACGGTGAAGGAGGGTACTCCCGCAGATCGTATTGATTCGGACTTCTTTAAGGAGTCGTGCCAGGGAAAGTACATCGGGGCCAGCTATGTGGATGCACAGAGAAGGGCATTCTTGAACTTGGTACAGAGAAGTAAGTCTGTGTCAGAATATGAAGCCGAATTTCTACGGTTGAGCCGTTACGCTCGAGGGATTGTAGCGACTGACTATGAGCATTGTGTGCGATTCGAGGATGGACTAATGGATGAATTGAGGGTATTAGTAGCACCGCAGCGAGAAAGGGACTTTGCGGTTCTGGTCGAGAAAGCTAAAATATCTGAGGAGGTGAAGCGGACTGAAAGCAGAATAAGGATAAGGATCAAAATCAAAATAAGAGGAATTTTGGGCCGTCGAGATCATCTGGAAATTTTCAGAAAAGGCCTAGGTCTGATGGGCCAGCTCGTGCTCTGACGGGTCAGAATCGATCATGTTCTTCGTGTGGGAAGGTGCATTATGGCGAGTGTAGAAGGAGAACCGGTGGATGCTTTAGGTGTGGATCCACAGAACATATGATTAAGGACTATCCACAGGTGGAGCAGACACAGCCTGCGGGACGAGGTTCTGCTCAGGTTAGGAGAGGTGGTCAGCCAGTATCGAGGGGTCGTGGTGCAGCCAGAGGAGGAAATGGATTCGGTCGGGGTCATGGAGCACCTGGTAAGGGTGCTAGAAATGTAGACGCAAGGCAGTCGGGTCTAGTCTATGCAGCACGTCGACGGGAGGATAGTGATGCACCGGACGTCATAAACGATACGTTTCTTATTGCTAATAGCCCATACCTTGCTTTGATTGATATTGGGTCAACCCACTCCTATGCTGCATGCTCGGTATCTAAGACCCTACCTTTAGACTCTGAAACAACTACTAAGAAGATGACTTTGGTTAGCCCTCTGGGACAATCTAGGGTAGTGGACAAACTGTTTAGGGACATACCTTTAGAGACCCAAGGAGTAGTGTTCCGGCAGACTTAATGAAATTACCGTTTGGAGAGTTTGACCTTATTTTGGGAATGGATTGGTTGACTAAACACCGTGTTAAGTTGGATTGTGAGACTAAGCGCATGGTGTTGAGTACCCCGGAAGGCGGGGAGGTGGTTGTGTTAAGAGGAAGAAGGAATTATTTGTCCAACGTAGTGTCCACATTAAAAGCTGTTAAGATGATTCGGAAGGGATGTAACATGTTTCTAGCCTTTATCAGTGCTTTGGATGTTAAGGAGGTGACTGTCGATGAGGTTCAAACAGTCAAGGATTTCACAGATGTCTTTCCTGAGGAATTGCCAAGATTACCCCCAGATCGCGAAGTGGAGTTTGGAATAGAGCTACTTCTGGGTATAGCTCCAATTTCTATTACACCGTACAGAATGGCGTTGAAGGAGCTGGTGGAGCTCAAAGCCCAGATCTAGGAACTATTGGATTGTGGATTTATCCGACCAAGTGTGTCTCCGTGGGGAGCCCCGGTCCTGTTTGTGAAGAAGAAGGACGGATCCATGCGTATGCGTGTGGACTACAGTTAATTGAATAAGTTGACGGTTAAGAACAAATACCCACTGCCAAGAATCGATGACCTGTTCGATCAGCTCAAAGGAGCTTCAGTTTTTTCTAAGATTGACTTGAGGTCGGGATATCATCGGTTAAGGGTAAAGGAAGGAGACATTCATAAGACGGCGTTTTAGAGTCAGTACGGTCATTATGAATTTTTGGTGATGTCGTTCGGGTTGACGAATGCGCCAGCGGACATTTATAGATATGATGAATCGGGTATTTAAACCGTATCTTGATCGGTTCGTCATGGTGTTCATCGGCGATATCCTGGTTTACTCTAAGTCCGAGGAGGAGCATGATGCACATCTTCGTGTGGTGTTGCAAATTCTGAGGGAGAAGCAGTTGTATGCAAAGTTCAATAAGTGTGAGTTCTGGCTGAAGGAAGTGACTTTCTTAGGGCATGTAGTTTCCGCAGAGAGAATTAGGGTGGACCCTCGGAAGAAAGAAGCCGTATTGGATTGGAAATCACCGAAGTCTGTGGCAGAAGTTCGAAGTTTCTTGGCATTGGTCGGGTACTACAAAAGGTTTGTTGAAGGGTTCTCATTGATAGCAATACATTTAACTAAGTTGTTGAGAAAGGGGTATCGTTTGTATGGACCGACAAACAGTAGGAGAGCTTTGAGAAGCTAAAGAGAATCTTGACGGAAGCACCAGTGTTTATTCAGCCAGAGGCGAGAAAAGAATTTACCATCTACTATGATGCGTCACACACGGGTTTAGGATGTGTGTTGATCTAAGATGGAAAAGTTGTTGCATATGCGTCTCGACAATTGAGACCGCATGAATTGAACTACCCTACACACGATTTAGAATTGGCGGTGGTAGTGTTTGCTCAAAGTTTTGGAGGCACTACCTGTATGGGGAGAAGTCGGTTATTTACACGGACCATAAGAGCCTGAAGTATCTCCTTACCCAGAAAGAGTTGAATCTGAGGTGGATTGAGCTCTTGAAGGACTATGACTGCTCGATCGAATATCATCCGGGTAAGGCTAACGTAGTGACAGATGCACTGAGTAGGAAGGCGATAGGGGATTTGAGGGCGATGTTCTCTCATCTTAGTCTGTATGAGGATGGAAGTTTGATAGCTGAGCTCTAAGTAAGACCTATGTGGACAAGTCAGATCAAGGAGAAGCAACTTCTAGACGATGTTTTGAGTGCTCGACTCTGGCAAGTGCGAAGTGGTGAAGGAGAGGACTATAGTTTGAATGGTGATGGAGTCCTGTGTTTTCATAAGAGAGTTTGTATACCAAAGGATGTGGAGTTAAGGCAGATAATTCTTCAGGAGGCGCATAGTAGCCCTTACGCTATGCATCTTGGTGGGGTTAAGATGTACTGGGATTTGCGAGAATAATTCTGGTGGCCAAGTCTGAAGTGAGAGATAACGGAATTCGTGAGTAAGTGTTTGACGTGCCAGCAGGTGAAAGCAAAACCCGTTGCCTTCGGGGTTGTTGCAGCTGATAAAGATTTCGCAGTGGAAATGGGAGAGAATCACGATGGATTTTGTTAGTGGGTTACCCCTTACCCCATTAAGAAGGATTCAATTTGGGTAATTGTGGATCGGCTGACGAAGTCTGCTCACTTCATACCGGTTCGTGTCGACTTTTCTCTGCAAAGGTTGGCTAAGTTGTATGTGGCTGAGGTGGTGAGACTGCATGGTGTACCTGTGTCGATTATATCGAATAGAGACCCTAGGTTCACGTCACGGTTCTGTAAGGCTCTGCATCAGGCAATGGGAACAAGGCTAAACTTCAGCATCACTTTTCATCCACGGTCGATGGTCATCGAGAGGGTAATTCAGATCTTGGAGGATATGCTAAGGGGTTGCATCATCGATTTTAGGGGAAGCTGGGAGGAGTATGTACCTTTGGCAGAATTCGCGTGCAATAATAGTTATCAATCTAGTATTCGGATGGTGCCTTATGAAGCGTTATATGGAAGGAGATGTCGTACCCTAACTTGTTGGACAGAGTTGGGTGAGCGTCAGGTGTTGGGCCCAAAACTAGTGACAGAAACAGAAGAGAAAGTTAGGTTAATTCGGGCTCAGTTGAAGGAAGCATCTGATCCGCGGAAGTCGTACGCGGATCTTAAATGGAAGGGGATGGAATTTACAGTAGGAGATCAAGTCTTCTTGAAAGCATCACCATGGAAGAAGGTAATGAGGTTCGGTCGGAAGGGTAAGTTAAGTCCCGATTTATTGGGCCTTATCGGGTACTGGAATACGTGGGCCTAGTGGCTTATCGATTGGAGTTGCCTTCAAAGTTGGAGTAGATACATGACGTGTTCCATGTCTCGATGCTAAGACGTTATTGTTCTGATCCATCGCACGTTGTACCGGTGGAAGAGATTGAAGTAAGGCCAGATTTGTCTTTTGAGGAGGAACCAGTGCAAATCTTGGATCGAGACGTAAAAGTGTTAAGAATGAAGTTCGTCCTTTGGTTAAGGTTTTGTGGCGAAACCACGGTGCGGAGGAAGCGACATGGGAGCCAGAAGATGTTATGCGACAGCAGTATCCCCATCTCTTCTGATCAGGTAAATTTTGAGGCCCAAATTTATTTTAAGGGGGGTAGAACTGTAACATCCCGAATTATTGGGCCTATGCATTTTATGTGATGTATGCTTAAAATGTTAATTTGAGGTTTAGAGGTGCAAATTGGGCTCAGGAATGGGCTGAGGTTTTGGCTAGATATTTTGTTTAGAGACTATTGGGTTTAATTAAAGTATTGAGAGTGTAATAGGCATAATGGGCTTGTGGCCCAGGAACAAGAGGCACAGTAGGAGAGAGCTATAAGTGGCGCCAATAGGCAAAGGAAGGGGGCCCCAGTGTGGCCACTTGGAGCCTAAGGAATTGGGCCAATTTCGGCAGCGCAAGGAGAGCTAGGGGGACGACAATGTGGCTACAAAATAGGGGATTTTATGTTTTAAAGGATGTGGATATAATACTGGTAAAGGGAAAGTAGTGGTGTGGTGTAGGCCTCTGTTGGATGAGTGTTCTGTTAAGGATAATGGATAGAATGATAAGAGTGATCTCTTGGTTGCAGAGTTAGCCGAAAATCAAACACAGGAGAGGGGGAAAAATCGGTTCAGTATAGGCAAAAGGGTGTGCTGAATTTTTCATTATGTTCTCTGAAAATAGCCTCAAGCTTTCTCTCTTTTCAGCAAACTAGAATCATCTTTTCTTCTTCTTTTTTTTCTTCTGTCAGAAATCGAAACCCCTGCAATTTACCTCTTCTCTTGCAAACACTTTGGTCGAATCTCTCTATCTACTTCCTTGCCCATCTTTTCAATTCCTAGTTCTTCCAAAAGCCAAAACTTATCAGCATTTCTCTCGTTCATCTTTTTTGGGATTATTTAAAATCTAAAATCCCTAGATCTCATCTCTTGTGATTGCCGAATTGCTTCTGTGGTGCCTGCTTGTGTCGAATCTTGAAGAAAACTAAAGGTAAGTGTCGATTCACGAGATTTTAATCTTTTTTCGGCTTTTAAAGATCTTAGCCGAATGGCTATATGGTTAACTAATCGGGTGTTTTCTCTCATTTGCGGCATTCTGGGATTTGAAGGGGATTCAATCGCTTAGAATTCTGAGCCAGGGTTCAGTAGCACTCGGATCGTATTACTTTCGGGTTTTCAAGGTAAGGAGATCTGTTAATTTAAACGCATAATTCGAGTAAAACACTAACCCTTGGCCGAATATAGGAGAGGCCTTATCTTCGCGTTCTTCCGGCTTTTGAGGAAAGTTGTAGATGTATGCGATGAGATCCGATTAGCGTGGTATCGACATAGAGGGTAGTCCTACGCATTAATCAGGTGTGTAACATTCTCACACCATTTGGATTTCCTGTTAGTATATGCTTGTAAATCTGTTATATTCTGTTAAATGCCGAAATACCGGCATGGCTGTTGAAAACCTGAGGAGGGTAAAGGCTAATCACTAGGTTAGTGATCTCTGTCATTCTAAAGTGAATGGTTCTGTTGATTTGATATGATAAACATGTATGCCGGTTTCTATGATTGCACGGGGTTGGGTGATTGATGAAAGGGGAAGTGTTCTGTTGTAGTGGCTTTTGCCATGATCTGTTGTAGTGGCTTTTGCCATGATCTGTTGTAGTGGCTTTTTGCCCTGATATGTTGTAGTGGCTATTGCCATGATCTGATGATGAGCAGGTAACTGCAACATGACTGCCATCGATGGTGTGTAGCGGTGTGGGTTGATTGTAGAAATCCCCAATGGTGTGATTGGAAGGTAAGGGCGGTCTGTAGCGAATGGAAACCTAGGATTGGGTTGGGCTTTGCATAATTCCTGATATATTATATTTTGTTATCTGTTCTGTGGGGCTAAGGCCCAGTCTGATGGTGCACAAGGGTTGCACACTGAGTCTTGTGACTCACCCTATTATTTAACATTTTTTTAGGTAGCACATAGTGTATCGGACCGGGGTGGAGGGGAGCGCAAGGTGGCCATGCAAGAGTTCGAATTGTTATAGCAAATACACCATTTATTTAAATTTTCCTTCAATATGTTAAATTATTTTGGGTTTTATATTTTATTGTAATAAGGCCATGGGCCACTAGCCTTATACTTTGGGCTTTCTTTTGGGTTTTTACTATTATTGGACACTTAATTTCGGTGAAAAATATAAACTAAGGCATGTACTAAATTTCGGTTTTTAATTCATCAAGGCATCATATAAAATTTATATCTTTTATAAATTATCAAATCATTAAGTTTTTCGGAATACATGTTTAAACTCGACAAATGTTTTCAAAAAATGCGACATGTTTTACTAAATCTTCTTAGTGACATGCCAGATCCAGACGTGGTGTTTGGGCCGGGTTTGGGGTGTTACATCAATGATCCTAACCTCAGATGTGGTGATGTATATCTCTTTTGTGTCGGCATGTACCTAGGGTGTCTAAATGTTAACTATTTTGTGGTTTAGTTGTAAATAATATTAAAATTTTAATGTTAGTTGATACATATCTATGAGCATGTGTTTGTGTTTGATGCTTTAACATGGTATGTCAAATTGATGTTTAAGAGTTCATGATTTAGGTTAATTTAAATTGAAATTGTTATGTTTATAATATGGATTAAATTGATGTTCTTATAATATGTTTAGCTAATATAAATGTGGAATCTATGAGGGAACATTGGATAGGCATCTAAGTTGATTGTTTTGATATGTTTTTAAGGTATTTGATTGTTTTTTGAATTGGTTGAATGAATGGTTTTTGAGTTGCTTGGTGTCCAAGATTGCAAGGAATGGTAAACTTGACACGGCCTAGCACACGGGCGTGTGGCTTGGCCGTGTGACATAAGTCAGTGAGCACCCAATTTTGGACACGGGCTAAGACATGGGTGTGTCTCTTGACCGTGTGAGCCACATGGCCTAGCCACACGGGCGCGTGTCCCCTATTCTCTTGAAAATTTTTGATGTTTTAGGAAAAAAATTTTAAGTACCCGGTTTAGCTCCAATTTGTTTCTAACACATATTCGGGGCCTCAAAGGCTCATTAAAGAGACAATATGATTAATTTATGATATGTATGTTAAATGATATATATAATGTTCGTATTTGATCTGAAAAGTCAGGTAATGCTCCGTAACCTTGTTCTAGCAATAGATAAGGGTTAAGGGGTGTTACATTTATTGGTATCAAAGCTTTGCAAGTTTAGTCGATTCTCAAACTAAATCAAGCTCTAAATTGAGTCTAGAGGTACATGCCATAATTGAGTTGAATTGAGTCGGGATTTGGATGCTGATATAAATTTTTTTGTTTTATAGTTGAAAATGTCAAATGATTATAACGATGTTGGTCAAGAGATATATATCGGAGATGATGTTTCCAATGAATTAGATGAAACTGAATTGGAAATACCAAGTGTTAACCTAGTTACTAATCAACAACCTAATGTTAAATGAGGTAATATTGGGGAAAGAGATGATTCACAGTTACTTAGTGGGAACTACATCCGATATGACATTTACTCCTACTGTTCGTCGAGCTCCGATAAAAGAATTGCGTAAGTATTGTGCAACCGAATTTTTGGGTTTCAAAGGAGTTGGCCCTTCTACAGTTGAAATTTGGATTGAATCTACTAAAAGAATCTTATAGCAATTTGAGTGTAATCCACGAGAAAGTTTATTATGTGTTGTTTCTCTACAACAAGGAGGGGCATATATCTGGTGGCAGTCAATGACACGTCACGTATCTGCAGATCAGGTAAATTGGGAATTCTTTCAAAAGGAATTTTAGAAGAAATACGTGGGTGAATTGTATATTGAAGACAGAAGACAAGAGTTTTTTTTTCTGAAACAAGGTGAAATATCTGTTGCACCATACTTACGCTGTAGAAGTTTAAAATCTGAGACATCTAGAGTATCAATAGTGGTGTCTAGTCCATTGGGACAATCAGTGTTAGTGGATCAGATGTGTAAGAGATGTTTGTTAATGATACAGAATATAACTTTTCCTGTTGATTTGTTGATAATGTCGTTTGGTTATTTTGATATAATTTTGGGTATGGATTGGCTTACAGAGCACGGGGTGATTCTAGATTGTTGCAAAAAGAAATTTGTTGTTCAGAGTGAAAAGAGTGATAAAATTTTGGTGAATGGTATTCAAACAAGTGGTTCAACTCGTATCATTTTAGTAATTCGAGCTAATAAACTTTTTCATCAGGGTTGTGAAGCTTTTCTAGCTTATGTTATCAATTCAGATTCTATTGAAAGTCAGTGCAGTAAAATTCTAATTGTTTTTGAATTTCCTAATGTGTTTCCTGAGGAATTACCGGGATTACCACTAGATCGGGTGGTTGAGTTTGCAATTTAAGTATTTTCGGGCACGGCTCCGGTGTCAATATCGTATGCCACCTATAGAATTGATGGAATTAAAAGTACAACTGCAAGACTTACTAGATTGTGGTTTTATACATCCTAGTACATCGCCTTGGGGAGCTCCAGTGCTTTTTGTCAAAAAGAAAGATTGTTCGATATAGCTTTGTATAGACTATCGGCAATTGAATAAGTTGACGATCAAGAATCGATATCCTTTACCCTGTATTGATGATTTATTTGATCAACTAAAAGGGGCTTTTGTTTTTTCAAAGATTGATTTGAGATCGGGTTACTATCAGTTGAAAGAGAAAGAAAGTGATGTACTGAAGATGACATTTCGAACACGGTATGGTCATTATGAATTTTTAGTGATGCCTTTTGGATTGACAAATGCTCTGGTAGCATTTATGGATCTTACAAATCATATTTTCCCACCGTATCTGGATCAGTTTGTGGTAGTTTTCATTGATGATATTTTGGTCTATTCAAAATCTGAATCTGAGCATGAACAACATCTCAGGATTATTTTGCAAGTGCTACGAGAGAAGCAATTATATGGGAAGCTTAGTAAGTGTGGATTTTGGTTATCAGAGGTTGTATTCTTGGGCCATGTTGTCTCAGCAGATGGAATTAGGGTTAATCTGAAAAAGATCGAGGCAATTTTTCAGTGCAAAGCACTGAAAAATGTGTTAAAGGTCCGTAGTTTCCTTGGATTGGATGGTTATTATTGACGATTTGTAAATAGATTTTCGAAGATAGCCTTACCGATGACAAAGCTGCTGTATAAAAATGTTTAGTTTGTTTGGGACGATCAATACCAAGAAAGTTTTGAGAAATTGAAACAAATGTTGACAAAAGCGCGGGTTTGACTTTACTAGAATTGGCAAATGATTTTGTTATGTATAGTGATGCTCTTTTAAGAAGCCTTGGTTGTGTTTTAATGCAAGATGGAAAAGTAATTGCTTATGCGTCTCGTCAATTGAAAATGCATGAACACAATTATTTGGCGCATGATAGAGCTAGCTGCTGTGATTTTTGCTCTGAAGATATGGAGACATTACTTGTACGGTGAGAAATATTATATTTATACTGATCATAAGAGTCTCAAATATCTTCTATCTCAAAAGGAGTTAAATTTGAGACAGCGTCGTTGGATAGAGCTTTTAAAATATTTTGATTGTGTTATTGATTATCATATTGGTAAAGCTAATGTTGTAGCTGATGCATTGAGTAGAAAAGCAGCAATTGAATTGCGAGCAATGTTTGCTCAGCCCAGTATCAGTGATGATGGAAGGATATTGGCTGAATTGAGAATTAAACAGGTGATGTTTGATCAGATCAAGTTAGAATAGTTAGAAGATGACAAGTTGATGAAGAAAAGAGAATTAGTTTAGAATGGTATATTAGAAAATTTCAGCATTGATAATTATGATTGCTTGAGATTTTGTAATTGAAATTGTATTCCAGATGTTTCTGAATTAAAAGAGTTGATACTTCACGAAGCTCATGATAGTCCTTTTTCTTTGCATCATGAAGGAACAAAAATGTATCGTAATCTGCAAGAATCTTATTAGTGGCCAAGAATGAAAAGAGATGTGGTCGAATATTTAGCAAAATGTTTAACTTGTCAGTGAGTTAAGGTAGAACATCAGGTTCCTACCAAATTACTTCAGCCTATTAATATTCCCAAATGGAAATGGGATTGTATTACGATAGATTTTGTAACCGAGTTACCTTTATCGAAAAGTAAGAAAAATGTTGTTTGGGTGATTGTTGATCGACTTACAAATCAACTCATTTCATTCCAGTCAGGATTGACTGGTTACTTTAAAAACTTGCTGAAGTTTATATTCAAGAAATTGTGAGATTACATGGTGTTCTTATGTCAATAATTTTTTATCGGAATACACGATTTACTTTGAGATTTTGGAAATAGTTGCATGAATCTCTTGGTACGCGACTTAATTTTAGCACAGCTTTTCATCCGCAGACTGATGGACAATCTAAGCATGTTATTCAGATTTTGGAAGATATGAAACACCCCTAACCCGTTTCCGTCGCCGGATTAGGGTTACGAGGCATTACCTATCAAAGCATAGCCCAAATCAAGCATTCATAAATAAATATTTATATACTTATAAATGTTTTATATAAACATATCATATTTCCTTAATACTGGTTTGAATCAAATGAACTTCCATCGCATAATTATTAAATGCCTAATTCATTATCAGACATACTTCAATCATATCACATTGCATCATAGATGAACAAACTTCATTAATAATCATATCATACTCACTTTCACATAATTAAGTATCAAACATATACCTATCATTTATTATATCAAATGTTGAAACCAACTAACATGCATCAAAACTAAACTACTTATTATTTTTTTATACACATAAAGATCGAAATATATAAACATTTCTTCCATAATATTCGCTATTCATATGATCATAACCGAAAGCATAATAGGTAATAATGTACTTTCATAGCATGTTTTAAACATTGACTTACATATCTCTAATCCATATAACCAAATTCACTTAAAAGGCATTTTTTTATGAAATAGCAAAAGTTACTATTCATTTGGTCATTAAGTTATAATTGTAACACCCCAAACCCGGTCAATACGTTACGATCAAACATGGAACATTACAGGAAAGAAGATTTGGAAATATTGGCAAAGTATCGTGATGTGAGAAAGAAAACGTTTAGTTTTAGTGATTTCATGTTAAAACTATTCATGTTTTAGTTAACTTAAAGCTTGCTAAACCTTTTGATAAGGGTGGCTAGATGGAGAGAAAAGAAAACCCGATAGATCTATATGTTGTTTTCTTTTAAAATGGGACCGAATTTTGAAGATTTTGTACAAGGACATTTTGAAAATAATGTTGAGGTATGCGATTTTTGAAAATAGGATTAGCAGTGTTGAGAAGAAAAAAAAATTACTAAGTTAAATTATTTAAGACTTATATTACATTTGATAATCTTTTAGAAAACCTTCATTCACGTTTTAAGAAAAACCCATTTTTCTTATGAATCTTCACATGTATAAAATCAGAATATGATAAAACCCAAAAATAAAAATAAAGTTAAAGCGGCCTTATTACAACTTGAAATCCCAAAATAGAAATAATTTTAAAGCAAAGTTCGAATTTACGAAATAGATTGCAACGCATGGCCACTTCGAGTCCATCCCGGCCCAAAACCCGCCATCTATTGTTTACCTGCAAAATTAACAAAGGGGTGAGTCATCGAGACTCAGTGTGTAAATCCCCATAAAACGCAAACTGGGCCTTAGCCCATTTAGTACAGCACATGTCATATGTATGCAATGCAACCCACGCCAGTATAACTCTTCATCCAAACACCCGTGGCATTATGCCACTCGTGGTTCAAAACCACCGTGGTCTTAGACCACTCGTGACCATAGCACTCGTGACAATAGTCACTATAATGTACTCGTAGGGCCAACCCACTGTGGTCATAGACCACCGTGACGATCTTTGGAAAATAATGCATAAGTGGGGCCACCCATTGTGGTACTTGACCACTGAGACGAGTCACTGATTAGATTACTCGTGGTTTCAACCACCGTGGTACTTAGACCACTCGTGACTGTAGTCACTCATGACAATAGTCACTGATTCTCCCTCCTCCTTCCATTCAATCCCAACCCATGCTCTTTTCATCATGCACAATATGTATGCAACCAATATTAGTGTATAACGAATCATATTTCATATATGCATAACATCAAAATATACGTATGTGCATTTCAACAAGAAAATCAATATTGAGAACTTACCCGGCGTCTCCAACCTTACCCATAAGGGTATTTTTCCTATCACATTAGTTATTTCGACTTTAAGCCTTTACAGTTAACAATACAATTAACACAGGAGGCGTGTGAGTAATACACACCTGATAACGCGTAAGGTTATACCCTCTATGTCGATGCTTTCACTAGTAGGAATGACGGTATGCATCTATCCTGATGACGTCGACTCTCTACCATACCGCAAAAATCCCGAACCGTCGACACAGCACGTTATTTAAACCTTGGAGCCAAAACAAAGGGTTCACTCCCTTCCTAGGATTGACTGGTAGTTGGATCCATGAAGAGACTTGATCAAGAAAAGGGTTAAGGCTTTGAAAGAAAGCAAAGAAAATAAGAACTCAAAACGATACAGTCTTTTACCTTGATTAATAGAAGCCGAATGTTAGCAGAATTGGCTTATGAACCCGATTGAACCCCTAAATGAACCATGTTAAATCAATTCTTAGAGATAGAATAAAAGCAGTGGCCTTTCGGCCAACCGAATCAATAAAGAATCCCCTTACCACCCATTCAGCCAATCAATTACCTACCAAAATCTTCTCGAAAGTAGGCCACACGAAGAAGAAGAGATGATGATGCACCCCTACAATCGGTCAGTGCCCAAAGAAGTAAGTCAGGCTTTCGGTTTAACCAAATCTAGAGAAAAGAAAGCAAGCGAGAAAGAATAGAGAAGAAGGCTCCCTACCAAGACAAAAATTTACAAAAAGGAGGGTCTATATTTGGCTATCAGCACCAACCGACAGAAAAATGTGCCTACACTAGAAGCAAAATGAAGATTCGACCTTCACAAAGAAGAAGTAAAGAAGGGAAAAGAAGATAGAACAAGGAATAGAGTTTGGCTACGCAAGGCACAAGTATGAGATGAAGACAAAAAGGAAAGGAGGGTTTCGGCCAAAGAAAATAGAAAAATAAAAATGAAACCAACAATGTGAAGGGTGGATGGCAATAGTAAATTCAGCTATGAGGGAAAACTATGGAGTGAGAGTTTAGGTTTTTGGTTGCAAAAGAATTAAGTGCGAAGGTGATATATAGTTTCGGTATTGGTAAATGAGAAGAGAAGGAGAAATGTTCCAAAAGTGCAAAAAGAGAGAATGAGGGTATTTCAAGAAGATTATGGCTACACAACACCCTTATGACCACTTTACCCAACCAAAAGTTTATGAATTACCAAGAAAGGTTCGGCCCCTCACCTAGCCAAGCTAAACCGTACACCCTCACAACCCTCTTCCAAATTCGGCCAACTCTCCTTCTCTGTCCAAATTCCACAACTTCCTCCACCTTTCACCCCCACTCCACATTCAAATAATTTGACTAGTTTAAACTCCCCAAATCCCTCATGGCCACTCATTCGCATGGTTTGACTCGTTCAACTCTCACGTTTGAAGAGTCCATGCTGAAACCATCATCCCTCTATTCAAATGCCAAAAAGAATTCCAAAATGCAGTACACGCGACTCGAACCCCTTCCCTCAGCTACCTCCTTTTTGACGCCACTTCCTTACTCCCTAAGTGGCGTCACTTTGCCACTACACCACACACTCCACTTGTGTCACAAAACACAATTGAATACATTTAAGGCCTGCCTCTGCTAGCTCTTTCCTAATGTTCCTTAAAATGAAATTTTCATCAAGGCTCAAACTTAACCCCGAGCCTTCCGAGACACCAAAATGCATCAAAATAATAATAAAAAACATGCCAACACATAGCGACATACAATAATGCCAAGCTTCTAATTCCAGGATGTTACAGTTCTACCCCATTAAAGAAATTTCAGCCTTGAAATTTACTTGATCAAAAGAGGTGAGGGTATTACTGTTGCATCACATCGTCTGGCTCCCATGTAGCTTCCACGGAACCATGATTCTTCCACAACACTTTAACCAATGGAATCGTCTTTCTCCGCAACACTTTAACATCTCGGTCTAAGATCTAAATTGGTTCCTCCTCGAAAGATAAGTCAGGTCTTACTTCGATTTCTTCCACCGGCACTATATGAGATGGATCTGAATGGTAGTGCCTTAACATCGAGACATGGAATACATCATGGATTTACTTCAGTTCTAAAGGTAGCTCGGGCTGATAAGCCACTGGTCCCACATGTTTCAACACACGATAAGGCCTGATTAACCTGGGGCTCGGCTTGCCCTTCCTTCCAAACCTCAAGACTTTCTTCCACGGTGAAACCTTTAAGAAAACTTAATCACTTACTGCAAATTCTATGTCTTTACGTTTCAGGTCTGCATAAGATTTTTGCCTGTTAGAAGCTTCCTTCAATCGAGTCCGAATCAACTTAACCTTGTCCTCTGTTTAAAACCAACTCTGGACCCAATAATTGTCGCTCACCCAACTCTGTCCAGCAAGTAGGAATGTGGCATTTCTAACCATACAATGCTTCATAGGGAGCCATCTAGATACTAGATTGGTAGTTGTTATTGTACGCAAATTCTGCCAACAGTAGGAACTCTTCCTAACTACCCTTGAAGTCAATAACACAACCTCTCAACATATCTTCCAAGATTTGGATTACCCTCTCCGACTGGCCATCAGTCTGTGGATGAAATGTTATGCTGAAGTCTAGCTTTGTACCCAATGCCTGATGTAATGCTTTCCAAAACCGTGATGTAAACGTAAAGTCTCTGTCTGATATAATTGACACGGTACCCCATGCATTCTCACAACTTTTGCAATGAGTAATCAACCCGAACTGATATGAAGTGAGCAGACTTCATCAACCGATCCACAATTACCTACACCGAATCTTTCTTCGTAGGCATAAGGGGTAGCCCACACACGAAGTCCATCGCTATCCTCTCCCACTTCCAGAGTGGAATCTTAACTGGCTGTAGTAACCCTGAAGGTAACTGGTGCTCCGCTTTTACCTGCTGACACGTCAAGAATTCACTCAAAATTGATTACCTCCCACTTCAGACCCAGCCACCAAAACTATTCTTACAGATCTCGATACATCTTACTTCCTTCAGGATGCATAGCGTATGGGCTACTATGTGCTTCTTGTAGGATCTTCTGTCTTAACTCAAAATCTTTTGGCATACAAGTCTTTCCTCGAAACACAATACCCCATCATCGTTCACACTAAAATTCGTTATCCATCACCTGTCATTAGCTAAAACTTCAAACTTAACGATTCACCAGACAGCTGCTTCTCTTTAACCTAACTAACCCAGGAAGGCTTCACTTGCAGTTCAACTAATAATCTTCCATCATCATATAAGCTGAGATGAGCAAACATTGCCCTTAAGTCAGAGATCAACTTATGACTCAATGCATCTGCCACCACGTTAGCTTTAGCCGGGTGGTACTCGATCGAGCAATCATAATCTTTTAACAATTCGATCCACCTCCGCTGCCTTAAATTCAACTCCTTCTGGGTAAGGAGATATTTAGGCTCTTCTGATCTGTATAAATAATGGACTTCTCTCCATACAGATAATGTCTCCAGATTTTCAGAGCAAACACTACTGCAGCCAGTTCCAGATCATGCGTGGGATAATTTACTTCATGTGGTCTCAACTGCCGAGATGCATAAGCTACCACCTTCCCTTCCTGCGTCAACACACACCCAAACCTTTTGTGCGATGCATCATAGTAGCCAACAAATTCCTTCCCAGCCTCAGGCTGAATCAACACAGGAGCCTCAATTAGAATCCTCTTCAGCTTTTCAAAACTTTCCAGTTGTTTATCTGCCCAAACAAACAATACCCCTTTCCGCAACAGCTTGGTTAACGGTGCAGCTATTAACGAGAATCCCTCAACAAACCTTCTGTAATACCCAGCCAAAGCAAGAAAACTCTGAATTTCTACCAACAACCTAGGCAGTTTCCAATCCAACACAGCTTCAATTTTTCGGGGGTCTACTTTATTCCCCTCAGTAGACACAACGTGGCCTAGAATGGTAACTTCCTCAGCCAGAATTCATACTTACTGAATTTGGCGTATAGTTATTTCTCCCTCGGCATTTGTATAACCATCCGAAGATGCGAATCATGCTCCTCTTCGATCTTGAATAAACCAGGATATCGTCTATAAATACCATGACAAATCGGTCCATATAGGGTTGGAATACCTGGTTCATCATGTCATAAACGCTGCTGGTGCATTGGTTAATCCAAACAGCATCACCAGGAACTCGTAGTGGCCATAACGAGTCCGAAAAACTATCTTATGAATATCTGACTCCTTGACCTTAAGCTGGTGATATCCCGACCTCAAGTCTATCTTTAAAAAGATCGAAGTGCCTCGTAACTGGTCGAATAGATCATCTATCCTAGAGCGGGTACTTTTCCTTAATTGTCAACTTGTTCAACTGCCTATAGTCAATGCACATCCATCTTTCTTCTTAACAAATAACACCGGCGCTCTCAAAGGTGACACACTAGGTCGGATAAAACCCCGATCCAACAGTTCTTGAATTTGGACTTTCAGTTCCACCAACTCCTTTGGCGCCATTCTATATGGGGCAATAGACACTGGCGCTGTTCCTGGAAGAAGATCAATACCAAATTCCACCTTGCGATCCGGAGGTATACCTAGAAGCTCTTCTGAAAAAACATCGAGAAATTCCTTCACCGTTCTGACATCCCCTATAGTCAACTCTTTAGCCTCCAGAGCTCGAGTAAAAGTTAAGAATGCCTTACATCCTTTTTTACCATTCTTCCAGCCCTTAAAGCAGACACTACATTAGACAAGTAGTTCCTTCTTTCACCTATCACCACCACCTCATCATCCTCAGGAGTCCTTAACACCATACGCTTGGCAGTACAATCCAAGTTTGCTCGATATCTCACTAACCAATCCATACCTATGATTAAATCAAGCTCTCGAAACGGCAGTTCCATTAGATCAGCCGAAAAAACCATCCCTTGTACTTCTAGAGGTATATCCCTAAAGAGTTTGTTCACCACTACCGATTGTCCTAAAGGACTAAGTATAGTCATCTCCCTAGAAGCAGTCTCAAAGTCTATGTTCAGAGTTCCCGATACAGTACTAGCAACATAAGAATATGTTGATCCAATATCAATCAATGCAGTATAAGGCAACCCATAAATAAGGAACTTACCGGTGATGACGTCCGGTGCATCGCCCTCCTCTCGATGTCTAGCAGTATAGACTAACCCAGGTTGTCTTGTATCTGTGCTCCCAAAACCTCTGCCTGGCGCTCCACGTCCACATCCACGACCAAAACCACTACCTCCTCTGCCCAAACCCCGACCTCTCTGCGACTACTGACCACTTCTACCAGGCTGAACACAATTCTAACCTGCGGGTCGCATTCTGTTTGGCTCATGTGGACAATCTTTTACCCGATGATCCGCTACTCCACATCTGAAGCATCTACTACCTCTTGTCCAGCATTCCTAAAATGGAATTTCCCACACGTAGCACATTATAGTGGCCGCCCAGTAACAACAGGCCTCACAGCTCGACCAACCCATCCAACCTAGGCTTTTTTTGAAAGTTCCCACTAGATCTTGATGGCCCAAAACTTCTTTTACTTTTACCCTTGTCCCTATCTTGATTTTGCCTTTTAGAACGCTTTGCCTCCTCGGCTATCTTAGCCTTCTCAACCAGAATAGTGAATTCCCTTTCTCGTTGCGGAGCTATCAGTACTCGCTCATGATCTGTAGACACGATACCACTAGATACCAGCTTAGACGCAAGAATTTCTCCTCATACTCGCCCACTGACTTACTCCCCTGTACCAAGTTTAGGAATGTCTTACGATGAGCGTCCACATAACTTGACCCAATATATTTTCCTCTGGAGCGCAGATTTAAAGAAGTCCCAGGTAATGCGGTCCGCAACTGTACCATCCCTAACCGTGAGCCACCATTGGTAAGCTTCATCTTGGAGAAGCGATACAACCCCTTTCAGCTTTTCCTCCACGGTGCAGTCAAGATCATCCATAATTCGTTCCACCGCTTCTAACCAGTACTCAGCTACATTAGGAGCCACACCAGAAATGCCCCTAAACATTTCAGCCCCATTAGCCCTGAGTCGTTCAAACATAATTTTTGAGCCCCTGATCCTGTGCTCACTCCGTGAACTCTTTCTAAAACACGCAACATAGCCAGAGACAAAGCATCGTCTCCACCGATTTGATCCTGAAACTCCTCTTCCGTAATTGGCGATACGGCACTTCCTCTTCTGGCCCATGCCCAGATTCTGCAGGCTCAGCCCCAATATCTCGGCCTCTTCCACGGCCTCATACCGCGTCCATGTCCTCTAGTGCTCATTATTACTAACGCAGTTTTATCTGATTAAAAGTTTTATGTGTTAGTGTTTTCTTCCACTGTTTGTTACAGAGCAGTTTTTTGAAAATAACATTATGAGCAGTTCTTGCCATTTCATGCATACCTAATGTTTCAGTCTCTAAAGTTGCATCTCTCAGTACAAGTAATCATATCACATCACACATAGTTCATATAAAACAACCAATAGTCAGAGAACTTACCGTGCGGATTTGGTGCTGGGGACTCGGATGCCATGCTTTCAAAAGACATACATATTTCTAAATCATTTTCTAGCCATCTTTTTAAATCATTTTAAACCCCTATACCCACAGTCAAGTTTTAAAACCTGGCTCTGATATCAAAATTGTAACACTCCAAACCCGGTCAATACATTACGACCGAACCTGGAACATTACAAGAAAGAAGATTTGGAAATATTGGCAAAGTATCGTGATGTGAGAAAGAAAACGTTTAGTTTTAGTGATTTCATGTTTTAGTTAACTTAAAGCTAGCTAAACTTTTTGATAAGGGTGGCTAGATGGAGAGAAAAGAAAACCCGATAGATCTATATGTTGTTTTCCTTTAAAATGGGACTGAATTTTGAAGATTTTGTACAATGACATTTTGAAAATAATGTTGAGGTATGCGATTTTTGAAAATAGGATTAGCAGTGTTGAGAAGAAAAAAAAATTTCTAAGTTAAATTATTTAAGACTTATATTACATTTGGTAATCTTTTAGAAAACCTTCATTTACGTTTTAAGAAAAACCCATTTTTCTTATGAATCTTCACATGTATAAAATCAGCATATGATAAAACCCAAAAATAAAAATAAAGTTAAAGCGGCCTTTTACAACTTGAAATCCCAAAATAGAAATTATTTTAAAGCAAAGTTCAAAATTACGAAATAGATTGCAACGCATGGCCACCTCGAGTCCATCCCGACCCAAAACCCGCCATCTATTGTTTACCTGCAAAATTAGCAAAGGGGTGAGTCATCGAGACTCAGTGTGTATATCCCCATAAAATGAAAACTGGGCCATAGCCCATTTAGTACAACACATGTCATATGTATGCAACACAACCCACCCCAATATAACTCTCTATCCAAACACCCGTGGCATTATGCCACTCGTGGTTCATAACCACCGTGGTCTTAGACCACTCGTGACCGTAGTCACTCGTGACAATAGTCACTATAATGTACTCGTGGGGCCAACCCACTGTGTTCATAGATCACCATGATGATCTTTGGAAAATAATGCATACATGGAGCCAACCCACTGTGGTACTTGACCACTGAGACGAGTCACTAATTAGATTACTCGTGGTTTCAACCACCGTGGTACTTAGACCACTTGTGATCGTAGTCACTCATGACAATAGTCACTGATTCTCTTTCCTCCTTCCATTCAATCCCGAGCCCATGCTCTTTTCATCATGCACAATATGTATGCAACCAATATCAGTGTATAACAAATCATATTTCATATATGCATAACATCAAAATATATGTACGTGTATTTCAACAAGAATATCAATATTTAGAACTTACCCGGCATCTCCAACCTTACCCATAAGAGTATTTTGCCTATCACATTAGTTATTTCGGCTTTCAGCCTTTACAGTTAACAATACAATTAACATGGGAGGCATGTGAGTAATACACACCTAATAACGCGTAAGGTTATACCCTCTATGTCAACGCTTTCACTAGCAGGAACGATAGTTATCTGTCTATCCCAGACAGATGCCGGATCTCTACCATAGCCCGACGAAAAATCTTGAACCACCGATATAGCACATTTTTTTAAACCTTAGAGCCGAAACTAAGGGTTCACTCCCTTCCTCGGATTGACTAGTAGTTGGATCCATGAAGAGACTTGATCAGGAAAAGGGTTAAGGCTTTGAAAGAAAGTAGAGAAAATAAGAACTCAAAATGATGCAGTCCTTTACCTTGATTAATAGAAGCCGAATGTTAGCAGACTTGGCTTAAGAACCCGATTGAACCCCTAAATGAACCATGTTAAATCGATTCTTAGAGATAGAATAAAAGAAGTGGCCTTTTGGCCAACCGAATCAATAAAGAATCCCCTTACCACCCATTCGGCCAATCAATTTCCTACCAAAATCTTCTCGAAAGTAGGCCACACGAAGAAGAAAAGATGATGATACACCCTCCTACAAGCAATCAGTGCCCAAAAAAGTAAGTCAGTCTTTCGATTTAACCAAACCTAGAGAAAAGAAAGCAAGCGAGAAAGAATAGAGAAGAAAGCTCCCTACCAAGATAAAAGTTTTCCAAAAGAGTGTCTATATTCGGCTATCAGCACCAATCGACACAAAAATATGCCTACACCAAAAGTAAAATGAAGATTCGACCTTCACACAAGAAGAAGTAAAGAAGGGAAAAGAAGATAGAATAAGGAATAGGGTTTGGCTACACTAGACACAAGTATGAGATGAAGATAAAAAGGAAAAGAGGGTTTTGGCCAAAGAAAATGACAAAATAAAAATGAAACCAACAATGTGGAGGGTGGATGGTAATAGTAAATTCAACTATGAGGGAAAACTATAGTGTGAGAGTTTCAGTTTTTGGTTGTAAAAGAATTAAGTGCAAAGGTGATATGTAGTTTCGGTTTTGGTAAATGATAAGAGAAGGTGTAACATCCTGAATTATTGGGCCTATGCGTTTAGTGGGTGGATATGTTTAATATGTTAATTTGAGTGTTAGGGTTTAAATTGGGCCAGGATTGGGCTGAAGCCTTGGTTAAAATTTCTGTTTGGGTACCATAGGGTTTAAAAGATGGTATCGGTGCATTAGGTTGCAAAATAGGCTTGTGGCCTAGTAGTATGTGGTGTTGCAGAGTAGTTATAGGTTGGCACCAATAGCAGGAGGTGAGGGCCAAGTTTTAGCCGCAAGGAGCCATGTCTTTGGGCCATTTTCGGCACTTAAAAGGAGCAAGGAGGGGGACGACAATGAGGCTCAATTTTAGGAGGGATTTAATGATTGGGATAATATGGATATTATGCTAATTATAGTAGGGAGAGGTGATGTTATTTAGGCCTCTTCTAAAGGTATGAATAGATTAAGATAAATGAGAAAAGATAGGAGTTGTCTGCTGAGAGCAGTGTTGGCTGAAATTCCATCTCCTAGAGGGGGAAAAAAATCAGTTTCTTTATGGCACAGGGGTGCCGAATTTCCTCTATTTTTTGATTAAACGGCCATAATAAACTAAGATTTTTAAAACCCTATAGAGCTAAGTTTTAAAGTTTCAAACCCTGGCATACCAGATCCGATAATGACATATGGGCCGGGTTTGAGGTGTTACATTTTGGTATCAGAGCCCAGTTTAAAACTTGGGCTATGAAATGGGTCCAGTGGTGATTTGTAAAAATGATGCAAGTTTGAGAAAAATGCAGTTGAGATGTGGCCTTCGAGTCTACCAACACCTGATCCACGCAGGTAAGTATTCTAACTCTTGATGTGGTTTGTGTTGTTGGGCTTTATAGGGACGTAGGCTAGTATGTTAGAATTGATGGACTTTAGGTTTAATATAAACCATTCTTCAAATTTCAAAAGACTTAATTTCTAATAAAACATGTCTATGAACGAGTCACAGGGTTAGGGTATGGTAACAGGCATACGCATGTCTAGGATTGGATCCAGGAAGAGCTTGGTATTTAAGCGGCCCTAGTAGCTCACCTCCTCTTTTTGGAATCCTACCTGGTGCGTAGTGGCTGTTCACTCCAACCGAGAGGGCTTGTTGAAGGGCCAAAACTTATAACTAAAACCCAAAGGGACCAACCACCTTATTTTTGTATAATTATCCCTAGTTTTGTAAAATTTTCGAAATACCCTTGATTTGTGAAAACTTCCCAAAATACCCTTGGTTTGTAAAATTATCGAAATACCTCCAGATTTCAAAATTACCAAAATACCCCTATTTTGTAAAATGGCCAAGATACCCTATTTTGGAAAATTATGAAAATACCCTTGTAGGATAAAATTACGAAAATACCCCTGGTAGTGAAATGAAGAAAATACCCCTAGGTGATGAATGTAAGTCTATGTAGGAGCGACTTAGAGCCAATGGGGCAGAAGTGTTTAAGGGAATTTTGGTGTAGCTCCTAGCATAACAGAGTATTGGTTGGAAGCAATGGAGCGTATAATGGATGATCTTGACTTCACGGAAGAGGAGAAGCTGAAGGGAGTAGTGTCCCTTCTATGGGACGAAGCCTATCAATGGTGGCTTACGATTAAGGATGGTACCGTGGCTGACCGCATCACCTGGGATTATTTCAGAGTGGCGTTCCAGAGTAAGTACATTAGAACGAGCTATGTGGATGCGCAGCGTAGAGCGTTCTTGAATCTGGTTCAGAGAAGTAGGTCGGTGGCGGCGTATGAAGTAGAATTCTTACGCCTTAGTCGTTATGGTTGAGGGATAGTGGCCACAGAGCATGAGTGATGTGTTTATTTTGAGGATGGCCTGAAGGATGATCTACGTGTGTTGATAGCTCCACAACGAGAGAGGGAATTTGCTGTGCTTGTGGAGAAAGCTAAGATAACTGAGGTGGTGAAACGGACGGAAAAGCTGAATCGGGATAGAGATAGGGGTAGAGGTAAGAGAAATTTTAGATCAACAGGGACAGTCGTGCTTACTCAGAAAAGTTCTAGATCGGATGGACCGAGACAGGTTGAGAGACTTGTTGTTGCTAGCCAAACACGGAAGTGTGCTCGATGTGGTAAGTTCCATGTTGGTGAGTGTTGGGCAGGCAGTGGGAAGTGCTTTAGGTGTGGATCTACAGATCATCAGATAAGAGACTGTCCTCAGCCACGGGATGAGGTAGGACCCACAGGGTAGTGAAATGCTCAATCGGGTAGAGGAGGTCAGCAGTCGCAGAGGGGTCGTGGTCTAGCCAGAGGTGGTAACGATTTTGGTCGAAGCCGAGGAGCACCCGACTGAGGGGCAGGAAACACTGAGGCGAGGCAACCAGGATTGGTCTATGCTGCCAGACGTCGAGAGGAGGCTAATGCACCGGATGTTATAATCAGTACATTTTTAATTTTTGGATTGCCTTATACTGCATTGATTGATATTGGGTCGACACACTCATATGTTGCTAGTAGTGTGTCTGGAACTTTAAGTTTAGATTCTGAAATTACCCCTAGGGCGATGACAGTAATTAGCCCATTAGGACAACCTGTGGTAGTAGATAAACTTTTTCGGGAGGTACCTCTAGAAGTTCAGGGAATAGTTTTCTTGACGGATCTGATAGAATTACCGTTCGGGGAGTTTGACTTAATATTAGGCATGGACTGGCTGATGAAGTACCAAGCCAAATTGGACTGTGCAGCCAAGCGGATGGTGTTAAAAACCCCCGAGGGTGATGAAGTGTTGGTGATAGGAGAAAGGGGAACTGTTTGTTGAATGTAGTGACTGCCCTAAGAGCGGAAAGAATGGTGAGGAAAGGATGTGAGACAGTTTTAATGTTTGTACGGGCTTTGGAAGCCAAGGACCTAACTGTTGGGGATGTTAGGATGGTGACGAAATTTTTTGATGTTTTCCCAGAAGAGCTTCAGGGATTACCCCCGGATCGAGAAGTGGAGTTTGGAATTGATCTTCCTCCGAGAACAGCGCCGGTATTTATTTCTCCATACAGAATGGCGCCCAAGGAGTTGGTGGAATTGAAAGCGCAAATACAAGATTTGTTGGATAAAAGATTTATTCGACCAAGTGTGTCGCCTTGGGGAGCACCAGTGTTATTTGTTAAGAAGAAGGATGGTTCAATGCGTATGTGTATTGACTATCACCAATTGAATAAGCTAACAATCAAGAACAAATACCCGTTGTCAAGGATCGATGACTTGTTCGATCAGTTGAAGGGGGCCTCAGTCTTTTCAAAGATAGATCTGAGGTCAGGGTACCATCAGCTTAAGGTCAAGGAGGCAGACATTCATAAGACGGCTTTTAGGACTCGCTATGGACATTACGAGTTCATGGTGATGCCGTTTGGGTTGACTAACACACCAGCAGCATTTATGGATATGATGAACCGAGTGTTCCAACCCTATTTGGATCAATTTGTCGTGGTGATCATAGATGACATCCTGGTTTATTCAAGATCGGAGGAGGAGCATGATTCGCATCTGCGAGTGGTTTTGTAGATTTTGAGGGAGAAGCAGTTGTATGCCAAATTCTGTAAGTGCGAATTTTGGCTGAAGGAAGTTACTTTACTAGGTCACGTTGTGTCAGCATAGGGGATTAAGGTGGACCCTCAAAAATAGAAACGGTGTTGGATTGGAAGCCACCTAGATCTGTGGCAGAAATTTAGAGTTTCCTTGGTCTGGTGGGGTACTACAGAATGTTTGTTGAAGGATTTTCTTTGATTGCGGCACCAATGACTAAGTTATTATGGAAATGAGTTCCATTTATTTGGTCTAGTAAGTAGCAAGAGAGTTTTGAAAAGTTGAAAAGGATATTGACGGAGGCTCCGATGCTGATTCAACCGGAGGCTGGGAAGGAGTTCGTAATTTATTGTGATGCTTCACACACGGGACTAGGATGCGTGTTGATGCAAGATGGAAAGGTTGTTGCATACGCATCTCGGCAGTTAAGGCCGCACGAAGTAAATTATCCCACCCATGATTTGGAGTTGGTGGCGGTGGTTTTTGCCTTGAAGATTTGGAGACACTACCTGTACGGGGAGAAATCTGTCATTTATACCGACCATAAAAGTCTAAAATAACTTTTAACCCAAAGGAGTTGAATCTAAGGCGGAGAAGGTGGATCGAGTTGTTAATGGATTATGATTGCTCGATCGAGTATCATTCGGGTAAAGCTAATGTGGTGGCAGATGCCTTAAGTCGTAAGGTAATCACTGACTTGAGAGAAATGTTTGCTCACCTTAGTCTATACGATGATGGGAGTTTATTGGATGAACTTCAGGTGAAACCCGCATGGGTCAGTCAGGTTAAGGAGAAGCAGCAGACTGATGAGTTGCTAAAGGAGAAGTTTATGCTAGGAGCAAGTGATGAATCAATGGAATTTAGTGTGAATGAGGAAGGGCTATTATATTTTCAAGGGAGAGTGTGCATGCCAAAAGACCCTGAATTGAGGTATAAGATTCTGCAAGAAGCCTATGGTAGTCCATATGCTATGCACCCCGGAGGGAGTAAGATGTATCAGAATTTGCGGGACTAGTTCTGGTGGCCGGGCTTGAAGCCTGAGGTAACTGAATTGATGAGTAAGTGTTTGACTTGTCAGTAGGTAAAAGCGGAGCATCAGTTACGATCAAGGTTGTTGTAGCCAGTGAAGATTCCACAGTGGAAGTGGGAAAGGATCACAATGGACTTTGTTAGTGGGCTACCTCTCACGCCTACTAAGAAAGATTTGGTCTGGGTGATTGTAGATCGCTTGACAAAGTCTGCTCACTTCATACCCATACGTGTCGATTACTCTCTGTAGAAATTGGCTAAGCTATACATAGCGAGGCGAAGGTTACATGGAGTACCAATGTCGATCATATCGATGAGGACCCTAGGTTCACGTCGTAATTTTGGAAGGCGTTGCATCAAGCGCTGGGTGCGAAGTTGGTTTTCAGTACAGCGTTCCATCCTCATACCGATGGACAGTCTGAGCGGGTAATTCAGGTCTTAGAGGACATGTTAAAGGGATGTGTCATTGATTTCAGGGGTAGTTGGGAGGAGTTTTTACCATTGGCGAAATTTACTTACAACAACAGCTACCAGTCTAGTATTCAGATGGTGCCCTATGAAGCATTGTACGGGCAGAAGTGTCGTACTCCTACTTGTTGGATGGAATTAAGGGAACGTCGAATTTTGGGATCGGAGGTGGTTATCGAGACGGAAGAGAGGGTCGAGTTAATAAGGTTTCGATTAAAACAAGCATCAGATAGACAAAAGTCCTATGCTGATTTAAAGCGTAAGGACATAGAGTTTGCAGTGGGTGACAAGGTGTTCTTGAAGGTGTCGCCATGGAAGAAAGTACTGAGATTCGGAAGGAAGGGTAAATTAAGTCCCAGATTTATCAGACCTTATCGGGTGTTGAAACGAGTCAGACCAGTAGTGTATTAGCTTGATCTACCTTCTGAGTTAAGCTAGATTCACAATGTGTTTCATGTCTCTATGCTGAGCTGATGCCATTTGGATCTGTCTCATGTGGTAACTATGGAAGAAATTGAGGTGAGACCTGACCTCTCCTTTGAAGAGGAACCAGTGGAAATCCTGGATCGTGATGTCAAAGTGTTACGAAGGAAGACGGTACCATTGGTTAAAGTTCTATGGCGAAATCACGGTTCTGAGGAGGCTACTTGAGAACCGGAGGAAGCAATGCAGAAGCAGTACCCTCATCTTTTCTGAACAGGTAATTTTGAGGTCAAAATTTTTCTTTAGGTGTAGAACTGTAACATCCTAAATTATTGGGCCTATGCGTTTAATTGGTGGATATGATTAATGTGTTAATTTGAGTGTTAGGGGTTTAAATTGGGCCAGGATTGGGCCGAAGCCTTGGTTAAAATTCCTGTTTGGGTACCATGGGGTTTAAAAGATGGTATCGATGCTTTAGGTTGCAAAATGGGCTTGTGGCCCAGTAGTATGTGGTGTTGCAGAGGAGTTATAGGTTGGCGCCAATAGCAGGAGGTGAGGCCCAATTTTTAGCCGCAAGGAGCCCATGTCTTTGGGCCATTTTTTGGCACTTAAAAGGAGCAAGGAGGGGGACAACAATGAGGCTTAATTTTAGGAGGGATTTAATGATTGGAATAATGTGGATATTGTGCTGATAATAGTAAGGAGAGGTGATGTTATTTAGGCCTCTTCTAAAGGTATGAATAGATTAAGATAAAGGAGAAAAGATAAGAGCTATCTGCTGAGAGCAATGTTGGCCGAAATTTCATCTCCTAGATGGGAAAGAAATCGATTTCTTTATGGCAAAGGGGTGCCAAAATTTCCCCTATTATTTGATTAAACGACCATAATAAACTAAGATTTTCAAAACCCTACAGAGCTAAGTGTTCAAGTTTCAAACCATGGTATACCAGATCCAGTAATGACGTGTGGGCCGGGTTTGAGGTATTACATTTTGGTATCAGAGCCCAATTTAAAACTTGGGCTGGGAAATGGGTCCAGTGGTGATTTGTAAAAACGATGTAAGTTTGAGAAAAATGCATTTGAGATATGGCCTTCGAGTCTACCGGCACCCGATCCACGCAGGTAAGTATTCTAACTCTTGATGTGGTTTGTGTTGTTGGGCTTTATAGGGACGTAGGCTAGTATGTTAGAATTGATGGACTTTAGGTTTAATATAAACTATTCTTCAAATTTCATAAGACTTAATTTCTAATAAAACATGTCTGTGAACGAGTCACAGGGTTAGGGTGTGGTAACAGGCATACGCATGTCTAGGATTGGATCCAGGAAGAGCTTGGTATTTAAGCGGCCCTAGCGGCTCACCTCCTCTTTTCTGGAATCCTACCTAGTGCGTAGTGGTTGTTTACTCTAACCGAGAGGGCTTGTTGACGGGCCAAAACTTATAACTAAAACCCGAAAGGGACCAGCTACATTATTTTTGTAGAATTATCCCTAGTTTTGTAAAATTTTTGAAATACCCTTGATTTGTGAAAACTTTCCAAAATACCCTTAGTTTGCAAAATTATCGAAATACCTTGAATTTCAAAATTACCAAAATACCCCTATTTTGTAAAATCGCCAAGATACCCTATTTTGGAAAATTATGAAAATTCCATGTAGGATAAAATTACAAAAATACCCCTAGGTAGTGAAATGAAGAAAATACCCCTAGGTGATGAATGTAAGTTCATGGATCTTTGCTTGTAAGTTGATGTGTGATGGATGTTGATTGAATGTGTATTCTAGAATTAGAAATCTGCACTGAGAACTGAACCTCGAGATAAAATTTGAATTGAAAGAACTCTTTGTTAAAACTACTTTCCATAAGACTGTCCACTATTAATCAGTGGAAGAGAGTATTAATAATTCATAAAATTTCTAATCAGATAAATCGCGAATGGTAGAATGAGCACTAAGGGACGTGGTGTGCGTGGCCGAGGTAGAGGCGGATTGCTTTGTGTCGAACCTCGTAGGTCCAGTCACGAGTCGTGAATGAGGTACTAGTGCCACCAGCTATGGAGGCAGAATTCTAGGATCAGACAGTCGGAGATGATGCTGTATCTCAGGCAATGTTACGAGTTTTAGAGAGAGTTGCGGGAGCAGGCATGGGCATAGGAGCCTGGAAGTCTATGCTGGAGCGACTTAAAGCCAATAGGGCAAAGGTGTTTAAGGGAATTTCTGGTGTAGCTCTTAGCACAGCTGAGTATTGGTTGGAAGCAATAGAACGTATAATGGCTGATCTTGACTTCACGGAAGAGGAGAAGCTGAAAGAAGTAGTGTCCTTTCTCTGGGACGAAGCTTATCAATGGTGGCTTACAGTTAAGGATGATACCGTGGCTGACCGTATCACCTGGGATTACTTTAGAGCGGCGTTCCAGAGTAAGTACATTGGAACGAGCTATGTGGATGCGCAACGTAGAGCGTTCCTAAATCTAGTTCAGGGAAGTAGGTCAGTGGCGGTGTATGAAGCGGAATTCTTACGCCTTAGTCGTTATGGTCGAGGTATAGTGGCCACAGAGCATGACTGATGTGTTTGTTTTGAGGATAGCCTGAAGGATGATCTACGTGTGTTGATAGCTCCACAATGAGAGAGGGAGTTTGCTGTGCTTGTGGAGAAAGCTAATATAGCTGAGGAGGTGAAATGGATGGAAAAGCTGAACCGGGATAGAGATAGGGGTGGAGGTAAGAGAAATTTTGGATCATCAGGGACAGTCGTGCGTACTCAGAAAAGACCTAGATCAGATGGACCGAGATAGGCTGAGAGACTTGTTGCTGCTAGCCAAACACAGAAGTGTGCTCGATGTGGTAAGTTTCATGTAGGTGAGTGTTGGGCAAGCAGTGAGAAGTGCTTTAGGTGTGGATCTACGGATCATCAGATAAGAGACTGTCCTCAACCACGGGATGAGGTAGGACCCACAGGGTAGGGAAATGCTTAGCCGGGTAGAGGAGGTCAGCAGCCGCAGAGGGGTCATGGTCTAGCTAGAGGTGGTAACAGTTTCGGTCGAGGCCGAGGAGCACCTGACCGAGGGGTAGGAAACACTGAGGCAAGGCAGTCGGGATTGGTCTATGCTACCAGACATCGAGAGGAGGCTAATGCACCAGATGTTATAATCGATACATTTTTAATTTTTGGATTGCCTTATACTGCATTGATTGATATTGGGTCGACACACTCATATATTGCTAGTAGTGTGTCTGGAACTTTAAGTTTAGATTCCAAAATTACTGTTAGGGCGATGACAGTAATTAGCCCATTAGGACAATCTATGGTAGTAGATAAACTTTTTCGGGAGGTACCTCTAGAAGTTCAGGGAATAGTTTTCCTGACGGATCTGATGGAATTATCGTTCGGGGAGTTCGATTTAAGATTAGGCATAGACTGGCTGATGAAGTACCAAGCCAATTTGGACTGTGCAGCCAAGCGGATGGTGTTAAAAACCCCTGACGGTGACGAAGTGTTGGTGATAAGAGAAAGGGGGAACTGTTTGTCAAATGTGGTGACTGCCCTAAGAGCAGAAAGAATGGTGAGAAAAGGATGTGAGGCAGTTTTAATGTTTGTACGGGCTTTGGAAGCCAAGGACCTAACTGTTAGGGACGTTAGGACGGTGAAGGAATTTCTTGATGTTTTCCCAGAAGAGCTTTCGGGATTACCCCGGATCGAGAAGTGGAGTTTGGAATTGATCTTCTTCCGGGAACAACACCGGTATCTATTGCTCCATACAGGATGGAGCCAAAGGAGTTGGTGGAATTGAAAGCGCAAATACAAGAGTTATTGGATAAAGGATTTATTCGACCAAGTGTGTCGCCTTGGGGAGCGCCAGTGTTATTTGTTAAGAAGAAGGATAGTTCAATGCGTATGTGCATTGACTATCGCCAATTGAATAAGCTAACAAGCAAGAACAAATACCCGTTGCCAAGGATCGATGACTTGTTCGATCAGTTGAAGGGGGCCTCAGTCTTTTCGAAGATAGATCTGAGGTCAGGGTATCATCAGTTTAAGGTTAAGGAGGCAGACATTCATAAGACGGCTTTTAGGACTCGCTATGGACATTACAAGTTCATGGTGATGCCATTTGGGTTGACTAACGTACCAGCAGCATTTATGGATATGATGAACCGAGTGTTCCAACCCTATTTGGATCGGTTTGTCATGGTATTCATAGATGACATCCTAGTGTATTCAAGACCAGAGGAGGAGCATGATTCGCATCTGCGAGTGGTTTTGTAGATTCTGAGGGAGAAGCAGTTGTATGCCAAATTCTATAAGTGCAAATTTTGGCTGAAGGAAGTTACTTTACTAGGTCACGTTGTGTCAGCAGAGGGGATTAGGGTGGACCCTCGAAAAATAGAAGCGGTGTTGGATTGGAAGCCACCTAGATCTATGGTGGAAATTTTGAGTTTCCTTGGTCTAGCGGGGTACTACAGAAGGTTTGTTGAAGGATTTTCTTCGATTGTGGCACCACTGACTAAGTTATTACGGAAAGGAGTTCCATTTATTTGGTCTAGTAAGCAGCAAGAGAGTTTCGAGAAGTTGAAAAGGATATTGATGGAGGCTCCGGTACTGATTCAACCGGAGGCTGGGAAGGAGTTTGTGATTTATTGTGATGCTTCACACACAGGACTAGGATGCTTGTTGATGCAAGATAGTTTAATGTTTCGATTGTTGCATGTATACATGGGATGGGATTGATTGATTTACGGAAGGGGAGTAGGTCGCGAGGCGATCGGTGGCTTTGCCACATAGGTCACATAGTGATCGCTCTTTATGAGAGGCAGCATAACTGTCGAATACTATAATGTATTATTGAGGTCGCATAGCGATCGGTGGCTTTGCCACATAGGTCACATAGTGATCGATATGGTGTGTAGCAGATGGAGGGTTGATTGTAGAAATCCCCACGGTGTGATGGTTGGTACGGGGGTGTGTAGAGGATGGACTCTTAGGTTTCGGATGGGCCATGTTGCATGAAATATTCTGTTGCCATTGTGTATGGGCCAAGGCCCATAATGTGTTTAATGGGCCCAAGGCTTTTATGTGTTTCAGATTTACACACCGAGTCTTGGTGACTCACCTTTTATTTTCCCCACTTTACAGATGAGCAGTAGATCGTGGACATGGGAGCCGAGGCGAACTCGAGGGGCCATCAAGATTATTATCTATGTAGACTATTTTCGGATTTTCATTTGAGTTTTAATTTTTGGAAATATTTTTGTAATAAGGCTTCCATAACTTAGGTTTTCGATTTATTTTTTTTATGTTAAGTCTTTACAAACTTATGTTTTTCTCTTTCAAAGTTTTAATTATAAAATGACATGATAAATGGGCTTTTCAACCACAATCAACGCAAATGCTTAAAGTTGTTTCAAAAATTTCACAATTATTTGATTAAACGACCATAATAAACTAAGATTTTCAAAACCCTACAGAGCTAAGTTTTCAAGTTTCAAACCGTGGCATACCAAATTCGGTAATGACGTATGGGCCGGGTTTGGGGTGTTACAGAAGGAGAAATGTTTCAAAAGTACAAAAAGAGAGAATGAGGGTATTTCAAGAAGATTATGGCTACACAACACCTTTATGACCACTTTACTCAACTGAAAAGTTTATGAATTACCAAGAAAGGTTCGGCCCCTCACCTAGCCAAGCTAAACCATTCACCCTCACAACGCTCTTCCAAATTCGGCCAACTCTCCTCCTCTCTCCAAATCTGACAACTTCCTCCACCTTTCACTCCCTACTCTACATTCAAATAATTTGACCAATTCAAACTCCCCAAATCCCTCATGGCCACTGATTCTCATGGTTTGACTCCTTCAACTCACCCTTGAAGAGTCCATGTTGAAACCATCATCCCTCTGTTCAAATGCCAAAAAGAATTCCAAAATGCAGTATACGCAACTCGAACCCCTTCCCTCTGCTGCCTCCTTTTTTACGCCACTTCCCTTACTCCCTAAGTGGCATCACTTTGCCACTACACCACACACTCCACTTGTGTCACAAAACACAATTGAATACACTTAAGGCCTGCCTCTGCTAGCTCTCCCTTAAAGTGCCTTAAAATGAAATTTTCACCAAGGCTCAAACTTAACCCCGAGCCTTCCCGAGACCCCCAAACACATCAAAACAACAATAAAAAACATGCCAACACACAGCGACATACAATAATGCCAAGCCCCTAATTCTAGGATGGTACAATAATAGCCCAATAAGCATATACTTATAAACATTTTACCAAAACAAAATGTATATTACCAAAACCAATATACATATATGTCAAAACCTTGTTTAACCGAATCTAGGGTACACCAAATTCAATACCAAATGCCGAAAGCATCCATTCATATCAATGATCACACCTTTTATAATTAACATAGCCAAACTATTCAAATAAACTACACATATCTTACAAATGACCTAAAACATATAAAACCAAGCTCACTATATACACATATGTATATCATGACCAACATTGCACATCCAAATTATATATATAACCCATAACGTCATTTATACCTATCATGAAAATTATTTCACCAAATCATACAAACACCATGGTCAAAACTACATAACTATGATTTAACTCAATAATCATTCATGCCACATATTTTAACACCAAGCATAAATACATCAGAAATTGTACTTTCATAATAAGTTAACATCATAGTCGAATTTGCATAAGACCCTAATTACCACAATTTAGCCATTTTCGCATGGCATATATATATACACACACCATTCAAAATAAATTCAAAAGTAACATAGCCTATACATGCCATAGTTACAAAAATTTAGCTTATGAGGTACCAAAATTAGTCGATAGTGTGATAGACTTTGACGATGATCCCTGAGCTCGAAATTTGTCTTTCAAAATCTATAAAACAATGCAAATAAACACATACCGTAAGCTGTCATAACTTAGTAAGTTATAAGCAATTTCACAACAACAATGCATTATTACATTATATTAGAAATACAAATTTTATAAATTCACAAATAAGATTTACAACTATAGCTATAAATTATACCACCTTTCATAGCTCCAAAAGCCTAACACCCATACATTTAATAATTGGTTTCATATGCATATACCACTTACCAAATTCATACTTACAATTCAAACAATAACTTCTCATAATATCAAACTTACCGAATTCAATCTTGGATTAAAGTTTACTCATACCTTTAAGGCACGTTAACCGATCTCGCACACTTAGTGCTCGGGAGTTCAATTCGCACACTTAGTGCTCTTTATCCGATTTTGCACACTTAGTGTTCTTTGTCCGATATCGGACACTTAGTGCTCGAAAATTCAATTTGCACACTTAGTGCTTTTTCTTAATTTTTACTCCTCATTCGTACAAACACATATAAACTTAACTCCAACTAGATATATATATATATATATATATATATATATACATATTCGAATCAACTATTTCATCTCATAAAAACATTAACACATTCAGCAATATCAAATACATCTATATATACATCTCCATTTATTTCAATACATCTTTAAGAATAATTTCAATTCAACTCAATTGCTTAAAAACTTACCTCGGATATCGACGGACTATATTTCCCGACTATTCGCTTAACTTCGCTTTTCCCCGATCCAATCCCGATCATTTTTGTTCTTGATCTATTTAATTTCAAATTAAACTCATTCAAGATATTTTCTTTCAATTTAGTCCAAAAACACATAAATGGGAAAATTACATTTTACCCCTAATATTCACATTTTCACAATTTAGTCCCTATTACACAAAACACAAAATATTCAAAATTTGACCACACTTCTTTACGGCCAAATTTTCATAGCTTTAGTACAAGCTCATAAATTTCATTTATTTCACATTTTGACCCTTCAATTTATAAATTTCACAATTTAATCCTATTTAGACATTTTTACCAAAAATGTCTTAATTAAACTTAACAATCTAACATTCTATACTTATTTTCCATCATTGAACATCAATTTCATCAAGGTATCAACAATGGCATTTCATGAATACATCATCAAATTCAAAAATTCAAGCTTGGGCTAGCTAGTATTCAAAGTAACGATTTCAAAAACGTAAAAATTAACAAAAATCGAACTCAAATCACTTACCTATTTGAGCTTTCAAAGGGTCGAATGATTCCAAGCTTTCTTTCTCTCTTTTTATCTCTTATTTTCGATCACTTGAGAAAGATGAACACTTTCTCTTTCATTTATTTTATTTTATTCAATTATAATGCATTAACATATATTAAATTATATCATAATATAATAAACAATTCATATTACTATTACATGCATATAACCAGCCACCACTTATTATTTTTATGGCCAATTTGCTACTTAAATCCTCCAATTTTATAAGGACAACTTCAATTAGGCACTATCTCATTTAATCATCAAATTTTCATTTTACGCGATTAAGCCCTTTTATTTAATTAAGCACACAAACAATCAAATTTTTATACGAAACTTTCACACATGCTAATTCACATATAATTAACACTAAAAATAATAATTAGATATTTTTCTAACTCGGATTTGTGGTCCCTAAACCACCGTTTTGATTAGGGCCAAAATGAGACTATTACAACTCTCCCCCCTTAGGAATTTTCGTCCCCGAAAATCTTACCAGTGAATAGATTTGGATAACGTTCTTTCATGGAATCCTCAAGCTCCCAAGTTGCTTCCTTGATTCCGTGCTTAAGCCAAAGGACTTTTACCAATGATATTTTCTTATTTAGCAACTCTTTCACTTCACGAGCTAGGATATGGATTGGTTCTGCTTCATAAGTTAGATCAGACTGGATATCAACCTTGGATGGACTAATCACATGAGAAGGCGGGTATTCACATACATTTGGTATAGATTCAATCTTCTTTTCAGTTACTTTACTATCAATTACATAAGCAAAGTAAGCTTCACAACCCTTTCTCATATGCTTCTGAGCCAACATCGAGGATATCACTGCTGGCAACCCATTTAAATCAGTAGACTCAATTCAAATTATCTCATTATTCTGGCACCGCAGATCAATAGTCTTTCGTCTACAATTCACTACAGCATCGTGCACGGTTAACCAATCCATACCGAGTCTGATATCAAACTCATCAAATGGTAGTAACATCAAATTAGCTGGAAAACATGAATCTCGAATCATCAAAGGGCAATTCTTGCACACCTTTTCAACTAGCACACACTGACCTAGGGGGTTCGAAACCCAAATCTCAAACTCAGTAGACTCAACAGGTAAAGTCTTACTGGATACTAATGCTTCACACATATAGCAATGAGTTGAACCAGGATCAATCAAAGCAATTACACTAGTATTAAAGAGAGTAAATATACCAGTGATAACATCTGGAGATAAAGCTTCCTCTTGGGCACGAATGGCATAGGCTCTAGTAGGCACACGAGCCTTGGATAGAACAACTATATCTAAATTCCCTCTCTGAGTACCGCTCCTGCCTCCCACATTTCGAGGTGGCCTACCTCTAACTGCAGCACCACTCAATCTCACACTCTGAGCATTATCCTTCTCAGCTACCTCTGGGCAGTCCCGAATGAAATGATTTTGTGAATCACACCTGTAACAAACTCAGTTGTTGAACTTGCCCCAATATTCACCAAAATGTCACCTACCACACTGTTGACACTCGGGTTTATTCGGTCGAGTATTGCCCACACTAGCAATCCAGGTGGCTCGTGAACTCACTAGTGGTTGCTCTCGTATGAAAATCCCATCATTAGTCTTGGATCGGTTACTATCATTTTGAACTTCTTCGATGCCGATTGAGAAGTTTTTCCCACTGATCTCTTACAAAAATCTCTAACTTCAAACTCAGCTTTTGGTTTCTCATTTCCTAGCTCTTCGGCTTTGTAGGCTCGCTCAACTAGTACCACGAACTCATTTATTTCAAGTATACCAACGAGCAATTTTATGTCTTCGTTCAACCCTTCTTCAAATCTTCTACACATAGCAGCCTAGATGAGACACACTCGCAGGCATATCGGCTGAGTCTCACAAACTCGCATTCATACTTACATATGGTCATGCGACCTTGTTTAAGTTCGAGAAATTCCTTGCGTTTTTGATCAATGATTCACTGACTAATATACTTTCTGCGAAACTCCATCTGAAAGAAATCCCAAGTGACCAGTTCCTTCGGAACAACCGAAACCAAAGTGTTCCATCAATAGTAGGCAAAAATCTCGTAATAAAGATATAGCACATTTCAAGCATTCTTCGGGTGTACAAGATAGTTCACTGAAGACACGTGTAACATCCCCAAACCCGGTCCACGAGTCTTGACCGGATCTGGTTATGTCACTGCAGAATGACGGTTGAAAATCTTTGTCTTTAGAATAAAACTTGAAAATTTTATTAACTTTTTGGAAAGTGTGTCCATTAAAAATTATTTAGTAATACAAGCCCGTTATAAAATATGTGAATTAAAACTTTATTATATTTTATTAAAAGATAAATCAGTTGTAAAAATATTTCTAAGTACGATATAAATTCTGTCATCCATAAAAAGAGTACTTTAAAACAAAAGTGGCCCTTATTACAACCAAAATTAAACAAAACACTAAGTATTAAAAATTACTTAAAAATAATTAAATTAATCTCCTACGCATGGGCCACCTTGCATCCTCTCCGACCTGGTCCGATCAACATGTCACCTGCGATGTTGGATAAATAATTGGGTGAGTCATAATGACTCAGTGTGTAATTAAACCACTGATATCCACCCACATGCTAGCCACAAATCAACCCAATTATCAAATGCAACATATAAATATAATCATTTAGATATTACCACAATCTGGGCTTGGCCCACATTCAATCCACATTCAAGTACTGGGCTCGGCCCTTTTCTCATTAATCCACTGATTACTGGGCTTGGCCCATTTCCACGTATGTTCACATAACATACCAATCCACATGTCATATTGGGCTTGGCCCATTTCCATATCAATTTATAACAAAACCATGCAATCATGATACCCAACCCAATCCTAAGGTCCATCCGCTACACACCCCCTTATCCAGCCTACCACACACCAGGGGACTATCGAGTCACCCTCTCCTTTTCCCTCCAAAAAGGCAACCAATGCCATCCACGATGTAGCGTATAGCTAACATCAAACCACGATGGAGCACACAGCAATCCATCAAGCCACGATATGGCATAAGCGATATCGATCAAAGGTAACCACGCGAACTAAATCGCAAAGATCCACAACGCGACCTCGATCGGCGCCAATCCACGATGTAGCACAAAGTCGACATCAACCACGCATCAAGTACACCCGCACCTTCTTTCAAAACCCACCCATGCACATGTAGCATGATATAATGACAATATGATGCATGTGCATGTCATTCACAAACATAGGCATACACTCATATTTAAATAAATGACAACAATATTAACAATTTGCTATTTACGATCGACGTCATACCCTTTTTAGGGTATCTATTGCACTTTACCATCGCACTTATTAGTAAACATATAACATAGCGAGATATCACATAAACCCTAAACAATGGCTAACTACACACCTTATAACCAAGCTCTAAACCCTCGATCCCGACGCTATCGTTTAGCGAGACTACCATTATTTGCTTATCGTTTTTACATTGTACGCCCACACCCCGGGGCCAATCTCGTCAAGTAAACCGATCCCTTTTGAACTTCGGATGGAGCTTTCCTTTCCCTCTTGGTAGCACTTGCATCCATCGACACTTAATCGTAATCACATTATTAATCAACAAGTCATAATCTACTATTATTGAACTTAGATCACCTAATAACATCCTTATCAAACACCGAGATCCCAAGGCTCCCTTTGCTTCATCGATTTGGCCCTAAAAGATCATAGCCACCACTCGGTCAACACAAGAACATAAACAATGGCCTAAGGCCGAATATCCAACCACTTACCCCTTTTAATTAAATCCCGAAACACCAATGGAATTGCCGAAAATCCCTGTATACAAGACCATTAGAATCGGCCATACAAAAATCCATGGAAAGGCCCTTTTGGCCGAATACCTTACCACTCCTTACCTTGATGAGTTCAAACAATTCGAGACTTTCCTTTAGACTCCTTGGCGCTGGCTACAAACAAGCAAAACACATCACTTATAGTCTATAGAGCATTCGGCCAACCCACACTAAGGCCAACCATTCGGTTTTGGCCATTAAAACAAGTAACTAAAACACTTACCCACAAGCTTTAGATGTCGACAACACCACACTTCACAGACTCGGCTTCAATCTTGGCGGAAAAGAAAGAAGGTAGAGAGGTGAAGGTTTCTGCTAGGCTTCTAAAACAAGATGGAATATTCAATAAAGAACGAAAGAAATAAAGTAGACAAAATATAAGGTTTAGGGGTTCAAGTGGACATTCGCTATTAGCAAAATTTGGGAGACACAACTACTACTTTTGATCAAGAAACTAAAAGAATAATTTGGCACTTGCCATAAAAGAAGGAAAAAAATATGAAAAGGGTGCTCTCCTATTTATAAAATTCAGCAACCCCCCCCTGAAGACTCCAAAATCAAGCACCACATACTAATTCAATCTAATTTGAATTAGTCCACTTCCATATTTTAATCAAAGCAAAAGACCACCCTCCAATTTAAAATACAAGATAAAAATAAAATAATATTAACCATTATCCCACCAATTGAAAAAAAATAAAATACAAAACTCATCCTTATCACTCCTTCTAACCGAATCCAAAAATGCTTAAACTACCAGCTGCTGTTCAACAAGAATTATACTTCAAATGCAACACCCATGTGTCGTCCCACACCTTCCAACCTGCTGCAAAAAGACCACAACAAAATAAAATTCCAAATGCAACACTCCTGATTCGAACACAGGACCTGGAACCTTGCTGCTTCCTCCAACGCCTGAGCCACTCTACCACTTAACTTTCATGACATATGGCTGACAGATTTTATTTTAAATCCAACCTACTTCACCCATCACCAAACAACAAAAATAAAACTCCATAATGCAGCTCAGTGCCCTCGAACCGCGACCTCCTTCCCTCCAGCGCCTAAGTAGCGCCTAAGAGCCACTCGCTAATTGGACTTTCATGTCCATCAACTTGACATTTATTTTTAAGGCCTACTTAGCCCATCCCTTGACGCAAAAAATAAAACAAAGTTCTTTGCCCAAAGAACTCGAACCCTTGCTCCCTTAGGCGCCACCTTCCAAAGCCCCCAAGCGGCGATAACCACTTTGCCAATACCTTTCATGTGCCTTAACCTTCCAAATAAATTTTTAAGCCCTCTAAAGCCCAAACTCCATTTCTTAACCCTAAAATTAAAACTTTTCCTAAGCCTTCCCTTTTACCCGAGCATTCTTAAAACCTCTAAAACACCTCCAAACACACCCAAAACCTACCAACACCTGAATTATACTTAGATTACCTAGCCCCTAAACCAGGGTGTTACAATTCTACCCTCCTTAAAATAATTTCGTCCTCGAAATTACTTATTACCGAATAATCATAACTCGCTATTCTACTTCTCCATTGCGACTCGATCTTAGTCTATCATACTCCCATACCACCTTTAAGTTCTCTCCCAAGATCCAGATTATACAAGAAAGAGCTAACTTACAAACAAGGAAAGCAATTAAAGAATATTCCAAAACAAAGAAGCTTACCCGATATCACATCTTCGGTTGACTCTGACTAAAACCATTCCTTCCATGACTTGAACCACGACCCCTCGTCGCTCGAGGACAATTCTTAACCAGATGTGCCTTAGATCCACACCGAAAGCATTCCTTACTATTTCCCCAACACTCTCCTGTGTGAGGTCTTCCACACCGAGCACAAGGACGATTCGATTCTCAAAGAATCGCATGTGAACGTCACAGTATTTTTAACTTTCGGTCTTTTCTCGAGCATCACCAAACGATGCTGATGGTCCAACCCTTCTCTTATTCTCGTTCCTATTCTTTTCTCGGCTCTCCCTGATAGTCTTCCTAACCTCTTCAGCGATCCGAGCTTTCTCCACTAGCACCGCGAAGTCTCTCTCCCTCTGCGGAGTAATCAGCATTCGAAGTTCATCTCGCAATCCGTCCTCAAACCGGACGCACCTCTCATAATCGGTGGCCACAATTCCTTAGCATACTGGTTTAACCGCACAAATTCCGCTTCAGACTCGATTATCGACTTACTTCCTTGCACTAGATTTAGAAACGCTTTCCTTTGCGAGTCTAAATAACTGGCTCCTACGTACTTCCCTTCAAACTTAGCCTTAAAGTAATCCCAATCCGATCGATCTGCGGTACACCTTGTTTGATGGTGAGCCACCAACGATAAGCTTCGCTGCTAAGTAATGAAACAGACTCCTTCACTTTTCTTCGTTGGTGCAATCCAAATCGTCCATGATTCTTTCATTGCTTCTAGCCAATACTCTGCTACATTCGAGAGCTACTCCGACACTCCTCTAAAGATCTCATCTGCTCGATCTAAGCCTTTCCGATACCGACTTCCGAGTTCTATTTCCTCTACTAACTCCCGCTTACTCGCTCTAGCACTTCAACATGGCCCGTGATATTGCGTCATCTTCTCTGTCGATCTTGTTCCTCATGACCCTTTGCGGCGGTACTTCACTTCTGACCCATGGCGGACCTATCGGTTCGATCTCGCCATTCTACCTTTATGCGTCCCTAGAACTCATCTCTATCGTCTTGATTTATCTAATTAAGAAGTTTTATGCATTAGTAATTGTTCCAATATTTAACCACGAGCAAATTTTATGAGATGAAAGATATTTAAGTAGTTCTTTCGATCACACAAAGTTTCATTCGAGTTTACTACTCTAGTTCAAGAATCACATTCACACACACATCCGTTCATCAACAAGAACACATTCCTTCCTCAAGAAAGGCACATTCAAGGGTATCTACCACACATTCACTATTCTGGACATTTACTTGTTTCTACCCTGTGGTATTTCCGTCATTTTCCTACAGGGACATTTTCTGAATAAACCAGAAAAATTTTAAAACTTTAATAAACCAGAACATTTTGAAATTTCCACATCGAGAGGGTATTTCTGAGAATTTGTCAAATTAGAATCTGTGAATTTTGGAAACCGGGGTATTTTAGTAATTTTGTCAACTGTGGTAATTTTGTAAATTTCAAAAGTCGGGGTATTATTTTAAAATACAAAAACTTGGATACTTTTGCAAAGTGAGAGAATTTTATTAAAGTTGGGGTTAACTCAGAAATTTTGAAAGTCAGGGGCATTTTAGTAATTTTTAACATGAGGTATTTTGTAAATTTTCCCAAATCGGGGTATATTGATATTTTGAAAACTAGAGATTTTAATATTTTGCAAAGTAAAATCATTTTAACAAAAGTTGAGGGTATGTGGTAATTTTATAATCTGAGGGCATTTTGTAATTTTGCTTGCTAGAGAACATTTTGGTAATTTTAGGTAAATCGAGAAAAACACTTTTTTTTCAAAACCATTTAGGGTTTACAAACCAAAAGGGTAAATTTGAAAATTTTAAAGCCAAGAATTTTAAAACAAGAAAGGCTAATCCTTTCGGGTTTTAATAATTGGTTCACTGTGAACAAGTCCTCTTGGTTAAGGTGAACCAGTAGCTACGCACTGTAGGATTCAAGTGGAGAGGAGGTGAGTCACGCTGATCGCTTAAATACCAAGCTCCCACTGAATACCACTCCTGACATGCACACACAGTTGCCACACCTTAACACTGACTTACTTTACTGAGTTTGTTTAGTAACCTTAAGTCTTATGCACATGTTTGAGTAGACTAGCCTTAGAGTTCAACTGATCCTAATTCACTAATCTACGAGCCCAACAAAGCCCATAACAGTTCATATAACAAATTACTTCATAAGTCCAAGTACTTACAGTGGACTCGGTACGGAGGTACAGGTGCCATGCCAGAAAATCCTGAAAAATTTCTTAAAAGCCCATATTTTTGAAAAGCCCATTTGAAAATGTTTTTGGGCCCAAAACCCTCAAAGCCGAGTTTTAAACCGGGCTCTGATACCAATTTGTAACATCCCCAAACCCGGTCCACGAGTCTTGACCGGATCTGGTTATGTCACTGCGGAATGACGGTTGAAAATCTTTGTCTTTAGAATAAAACTTGAAAATTTTATTAACTTTTTGGAAAGTGTGTCCATTAAAAATTATTTAGTAATACAAGCCCGTTATAAAATATGTGAATTAAAACTTTATTATATTTTATTAAAAGATAAATCAGTTGTAAAAATATTTCTAAGTACGATATAAATTCTGTCATCCATAAAAAGAGTACTTTAAAACAAAAGTGGCCCTTATTACAACCAAAATTAAACAAAACACTAAGTATTAAAAATTACTTAAAAATAATTAAATTAATCTCCTTCTGCATGGGCCACCTTGCATCCTCTCCGACCTGGTCCGATCAACATGTCACCTGCGATGTTGGATAAATAATTGGGTGAGTCATAATGACTCAGTGTGTAATTAAACCACTGATATCCACCCACATGCTAGCCACAAATCAACCCAATTATCAAATGCAACATATAAATATAGTCATTTAGATATTACCACAATCTGGGCTTGGCCCACATTCAATCCACATTCAAGTACTGGGCTCGGCCCTTTTCTCATTAATCCACTGATTACTGGGCTTGGCCCATTTCCACGTATGTTCACATAACATACCAATCCACATGTCATATTGGGCTTGGCCCATTTCCATATCAATTTATAACAAAACCATGCAATCATGATACCCAACCCAATCCTAAGGTCCATCCGCTACACACCCCCTTATCCAGCCTACCACACACCAGGGGACTATCAAGTCACCCTCTCCTTTTCCCTCCAAAAAGGCAACCAATGCCATCCACGATGTAGCGTATAGCTAACATCAAACCACGATGGAGCACACAGCAATCCATCAAGCCACGATATGGCATAAGCCGATATCATTCAAGGTAACCACGCGAACTAAATCGCAAAGATCCACAACGCGACCTCAATCAGCGCCAATCCACGATGTAGCACAAAGTCGACATCAACCACGTGCTCAAGTACACCGTATCTTCTTTCAAAACCCACCCATGCACATGTAGCATGATATAATGACAATATGATGCATGTGCATGTCATTCACAAACATAGGCATACACTCATATTTAAATAAATGACAACAATATTAACAATTTGCTATTTACGATCGACGTCATACCCTTTTAGGGTATCTATTGCACTTTTACCAACGCACTTATTAGTAAACATATAACATAGCGGATATCACATAAACCCGAAACAATGGCTAACTACACACCTTATAACTGAAGCTCTAAACCCTCGATCCCGACGCTATCGTTTAGCGAGACTACCGTTATTTGCTTATCGTTTTACATTATGCGCCCACACCCGGTGGCCAATCTCGTGCAATGAAACCGATCTCTTTTTGAACTTCGGGATGGAGCTTTCCTTTTCCCTCTTGGTAGCACTTGCATCCATCGACACTTAATCGAATCACACCATTAATCAACAAGTCATAATCTACTATTATTGAACTTAGATCACCTAATAACATCCTTACAAAACACCGAGATCCAGAAGGCTCCTTTGCTTCATCAATTTGGCCCTAAAAGATCATAGCCACCACTCGGTCAACACAAGAACATAAACAATGGCCTAAGGCGAATATCCAACCACTTACCCTTTTAATTAAATCCCAAACACCAATGGAATTGCCGAAAATCCTCATATACAAGACCATTAGAATCGGCCATACAAAATCCATGGAAAGGCCCTTTTGGCGAATACCTTACCACCCCTTACCTTGATGAGTTCAAACAATTTGAGACTTTCCTTTAGACTCCTTGGCTTGGCTACAAATAAGCAAAACACATCACTTATAGTCTATAGAGCATTCGGCCAACCCACACTAAGGCCAACCATTCGGTTTTGGCCATTAAAACAAGTAACTAAAACACTTACCCACAAGCTTTAGATGTCGACAACACCACACTTCACAGACTTCGGCTTCAATCTTGGCGGAAAAGAAAGAAGGTAGAGAGGTCAAGGTTTAAACTAGGCTTCTAAAACAAGATGGAATATTCACTAAAAAACGAAAAGAAATAAAGTAGACAAAATATAAGGTTTAGGGGTTCAAGTGGACATTCGACTATTGGCAAAATTTGGGAGACACAACTACTACTTTTGATCAAGAAACTAAAAGAATAATTTGGCACTTGCCATAAAAGAAGGAAAAAATATGAAAAGGGTGCTCTCCTATTTATAAAATTGACAGCCCCTCCCTTGAAGACTCCAAAATCATACCACATACTAATTCAATCTAATTTGAATTAGTCCACTTCCATATTTTAATCAAAGCAAAAGACCACCCTCCAATTTAAAATACAAGATAAAAATAAAATAATATTAACCATTATCCCACCGAATTGAAAAAAAACAAAATACAAAACTCATCCTTATCACTCCTTCCAACCGAATCCAAAAATGCTTAAACTACCAGCTGCTGTCCAACAAGAATTATACTTCAAATGCAACACCCATGTGCCGTCCCACACCTTCCAACCTGCTGCAAAAAGACCACAACAAAATAAAATTCCAAATGCAACACTCCTGATTCGAACACAGGACCTGGAACCTTGCTGCTTCCTCCAACGCCCAGGCCACTCGGCCACTTAACTTTCATGACATATGGCCCCAGCATTTTATTTTAAATCCAACCTACTTCAGCCCATCACCAAACAACAAAAATAAAACTCCATAATGCAGCTCCAGGCCCTCGAAACCGCGACCTCCTTCCCTCCAGTACCTAAGTAGCGCTAAAGCCACTCGCTAATTGGACTTTCATGTCCATCAACTTGACATTTATTTTAAGGCCTACTTAGCCCAGTCCTTGACGTTAAAAATAAAACAAAGTTCTTTGCCCAACTTTCGAACCCTTGCTCCTTTAGGCGCCACCTTCCAAAGCCCCCCAAGCAGCAGCATAACCACTTTGCCAATACCTTTCATGTGCCTTAACCTTCCAAATAAATTTCTTAAGCCCTCTAAAGCCCGGCTCCATTTCTTAACCCTAAAATTAAAACTTTTCCTAAGCCTTCCCTTTTACCCGAGCATTCTTAAAACCTCTAAAACACCTCCAAACACACCCAAAAACCTACCAACACCTGAATTATACTTAGATTACCTAGCCCCTAAACCAGGGTGTTACAACACGAATAGTATTATTAAGCCAAAATTCATCCCGCTCGGCATCATCAGTAGCTATGGCTCTAAACTCTTCAGCTCTGTACTTTCTGATTTTATCAACAGGAGGCTTATTTAATCTCTCAGGATTAATGATCGGAGGTACCACAGGTACTATAGGTGGATTAGCAGGGTTGGGCGTTGTTGAATAGCCAGATTCGTCCGGATATACTGATTAAGCCAATCATTCACTATACTGAAGAAGGCTTGCTTAGCCCCCTCATCTTGGTTACTCGTAGCTGGTCGAGATTCAACCGACGCAGTCCCTTGCGTGGGAGCAGGCGCCACACTCTCGACATCATCAGCTATGGCTCGCTCGGGATCAGGATCCATTTACTATATGAAAGATGAAAAACATATTTCACGGTCAGAAGTCATCACACTATCACAGTAAAAATTATGGCATGTATAGCTAGACTCACACGCGCTACGTTAGTCCGAGAACCGACTAAACTATAGCTCTGATACTAATAAAATGTAACACCCCTAACCCATATCCATCACTGAATTAGGGTTACGAGGCATTACCTATCAAAGCATAACCCAAATCAAGCATTCATAAATAAATATTTATATACTTAATAAATGTTTTATATAAACATATCATATTTCCTTAATACTGGTTTGGATCAAATGAACTCCCATCGCATAACTATCGAATGCCTAATTCAATATCAGACATACTTCAATCATATCACATTGCATCATAGATGAACAAGCTTCATTAATAATCATATCATACTCACTTGCACATAATTACGAATCAAACATATACCTATCATTTATTATATCAAATGTTGAAACCAACTAACATGCATCAAAACTAAACTACTTATTTTTTATATAATAAAGATCAAATATATAAACATTTCTTGCATAATATTCACTATTCATATGATCATAACCGAATGCGTAATAGGTAATAATGTACTTTCATAGCATGCTTTAAACATTAAGTTACATATCACTAATCCATATAACCAAATTCACTTAAAAGGCATTTTTATCAAATAGCAAAAGTTACTATTCATTTGGTCATTAAGTTATAATAGCCCAATATGCATATACTTATAAACATTTTACCAAAACAAAATATATATTACCAAAACCAATATACATATATGTCAAAACCTTGTTTAACCAAATCTAAGGTACACCAAATTCAATACCAATTGCGAAATCATCCATTCATATCAATGATCACACCTCTTATAATTAACATAGCCAAATTATTCAAATAAACTAAACATATCTTAAAATTACCTAAAACATATAAAACCAACTCACTATATACACATATGTATATCATGACCAACATTGCACATCCAAATTATATATATAACCTATAACGTCATTTATACCTATCATGAAAATTATTTCACCAAATCATACAAACACCATGGTCGAAACTACATAGCTATGATTTAACTCAATAACCATTCATGCCACATATTTTAGCATAAATACATCAGAAATTGTACTTTCATAATAAGTTAACATCATAGCCGAATTTGCATAAGACCCTAATTACCACAATTTAGCCATTTTCACATGGCATATACATATACACACCATTCAAAATAAATTCAAAAGTAACATAGCCTATACATGCCATAGTTACAAAAAATTAGCTTATGAGGTACCAAAATTAGTCGATAATGTGATAGACTTTGACGATGATCCCCGAGATCGAAATTTGTCTTTCAAAATCTATAAAACAATGCAAATAAACACATACCGTAAGATGTCATACCTTAGTAAGTTATAAGCAATTTCACAACAATAATGCATTATTACATTATATTAGAAATACAAATTCTATAAATTCACAAATAAGATTTACAACCATAACTATGAATTATACCACCTTTCATAAACTATCACCTTTCATAGCTCCAAAAGCCTAACACCCGTACATTTAATAATTGATTTCATATGCATATACCACTTACCAAATTTATACTTACAATTCAAATAATAACTTCTCATGATATCAAACTTACCGAATTCAATCTTGGATTAAAGTTTACTCATACCTTTAAGGCACGTTAACCTATCTTGCACACTTAGTGCTCGGGAGTTCAATTCGCACACTTAGTGCTCTTTATCCGATTTCGCACACTTAGTGCTTTTTCTCAATTTTTACTCCTTATTTGTACAAACACATATAAACTTAACTCAAACTAGACATATATATACACACATATTCGATTCAACTATTTCATCCCATAAAAACATTAACACATTCGGAAATATCCAATACATCTATGTATACATCTCCATTTATTTCAATAATCATTAAGAATAATTTCAATTCAACTCAATTGCTTAAAAACTTACCTCGAATATCGACAGACTACATTTCCCAACTATTCTCTTAACTTTGCTTTTCCCCGATCCAATCCCGATCCTTTTTGTTCTTGATCTATTTAATTTCAAATTAAAATCATTCAACATATTTTCATTCAATTTAGTCCAAAAACACATAAATGGGCAAATTACATTTTTACCCCTAATATTTCACATTTTCACAATTTAGTCCCTATTACACAAAACACAAAATATTCAAAATTTGAGCACACTTCTTTAGGGCCGAATTTTCATAGCTTTAGTACAAGCTCATACATTTCATTTATTTCACATTTTGACCCCTCAAATTCTAAATTTCACAATTTATTCCTATTTAGACATTTTTACCAACAATGTCTTAATTAAACTTAACAATCTAACATTCAATACTTATTTTCCATCACTAAACATCAATTTCATCAAGCTATCAACAATGGCATTTCATGAATACATCATCAAATTCAAAAATTCAAGCTTGGGCTAGCTAGTATTCAAAGCAACGATCTCAAAAACGTAAAAATTAACAAAACCGAACTCAAATCACTTACCTATTTGAGCTTGCAAAGGGCCGAATGTTTCCAAGATTTCTTTCTCTCTTTCTCTCTCTTATTTTTGGTCACTTGAGGAAGATGAACACTTTCTCTTTCATTTATTTTATTTTATTCAATTATAATGCATTAACATATATTAAATTATATCATAATATAATAAACAATTCATATTACTATTACATGCATACAACCGGCCACCACTTATTATTTTTATGGTCAATTTTCTACTTAAATCCTCCAATTTTATAAGGACAACTTCAATTAGGCACTATCTCATTTAATCATCAAATTTTCATTTTATGCGATTAAGCCTTTTTATTTAATGAAGCACACAAACAATCAAATTTTTATACGAAACTTTCACACATGCTAATTCACATATAATTAACACTAAAAATAATAATTAGATATATTTCTAACTCAGAATCGTGGTCCCAATACCATCGTTCTGATTAGGGCCAAAATCGGACTGTTACAAGATATGTTTCGTGCTTGTGTTATTGATTTTGAATCAAGTTAGGAACATTACTTACCTTTGGCTGAATTTATATATAACAATAGTTTCCAATCGAGTATTCAAATGGCTCCGTTTGAAGCTTTATATGGTTGTAAATGTCGATCACTTGTTTGTTGGATGGAATTGAATGAAAGAAAAATGATCGGGCTGGAAATAATTCAAGAAACAGTAGACATTGTTAAGAACATTCGAGACAGACTGAAGGAAATTTTCACAGACAGAAATCATATGCATATTTGAAACGCCGAGATATTGAATATTCTGTTGGTGATAAAATATTTCTTAAAGTTTCACCTTGGAAGAAACTTTTGATATTTGGTCGAAAAAGGAATTTGAGTCCTCGTTTTATTGGACCGTATGAGATTACAGAAAGAGTGGGACCAGTTGCATATCGCTGCTCAGCTTGTAGAATTACAAAAAAATTCGTGATGTTTTTCATGTTTCAATGCTCAGAAGATATCGATCAGACCCATCTCATGTTATTTCGACAGAAGATATTGATATTCAACCTGATTTGTCATATGAAGAAGAAATGGTTGATATTTTAGCACGAGAGGTAAAAGAGTTGAGTAATAAACGAGTTTAGTTAGTAAAAGTGTTATGGCGTAGTCATAGTGTTGATGAAGTGGCTTGGGAATCGGAAGAAACAATGAGATCTCAGTACCCCCATCTCTTTTCAGGTATATTTTGAGGACTAAATTTACTAAGGGGGAAAATTGTAACGACCCGATAGTTACGAGTAAAAGAAATTGAATTTTCGGGTCTCTATTTTCATAAATGGACTCATAAATATTTTTTTAAAATATTTACGAAGCTAGTTATGTAACACCCCAAACCCGGCCTATATGTTACAACCGAATCTGGTATGTCATAGGATGAAGTAAAATCAAGTCTTAGTTATACTTAAGAAAAACTGGAGATTTGAAAGAAAACTTTTTTTCTTATTACTGCAGTGTTTTGGAAACATCGATGTGTAGATTAATGAAACTCCACTTTTACCTTAATATTTAAACTGCCGTGGTGTCGAATTTGATATAAGCGATGTGAATAAAACCAAAGTACAACTTTGAAAGGCCTTATTACATAACAAAAATCCCAAATCAAAATAAACTTATAGTAATACTAAGACTATAAAAGAAAGAAAAACGGAATTATAGTCTCCACGAGTCCTCCTCGACTCCCGCATCCACGAGCTACTGCTCACCTGAAAAGTTAAGGAAATGGGTGAGACACCATGACTCAGTGTGTAAATTCTCCCACATTATACTTACAGCTTGTAGCCCACAGTCACATATCAACATACAACATATGAATGCAATAAGTCCAAACCAAACCTAGTTTTTCCATCCTCTACACACCAATTCCGTACCAGCACATCACACCGTGGGGATTTCTACAATCAACCCTCTATCCATTACACTCCATTTCGACAGTCAGGCTGCCAATTATACACGATCACTAGGTGACCAATAATACATTGTGGCACAGCCACCGATCACTATGTGACCAAATAAAATATATATATATCGTGGCAAAGCCACCGATCACAGTGTGACCAAAAGTAGTGTATGAACATATATATATACATATATATATCGTGGCAAAGCCACCGATCACAATGTGACCAATTAATCATGCACTTCCCCTTCATATCAAACCCATACCCCATAATCTACATACAAATCCTAAAAAATGCAACATGCTATCCATAACACATCATTTTCCCATACATACATTTGGCCATGCAAAGAAATGATACTGATTCACGCACAGCAATCCTAGCCTTACCCCTAAGGGCATCACGACCTACAACCTTTTTACGGCTTTTCAGCCCACACAAATTTAGTACAGATATAGTATAGTGTGTGAAGGTTTACACACCGGTAACACGCAAGCGACACTCTCTATGTCGACACTATCACTAGTCATCACAATCGCTATCGCCTACTATTACGCTTTCGAAGTCGGCCCACAACCCGATGGCCAATCTCGAACAGTAGACACTGCATGCTTCTTGAGCTTTAGGGCTGAGACTCTGGATCCAACCCCTTCCTTCGATTCACTGACATCTGATTCCATGAATGATCTTGGTCAGAAGGTACTATATTGAAATAATGATCGCTTAATGAAACATTGGGTTAAGATACGAATAACGAAAGGAAAACCAATCGAACAACTTAGAGAGAATTGAAACCCTACCTTGAGATCTCAAATGAAGTGATAGGATTCACTTGATTCCTTGACTTGGAGTTCGATTGCTTCAAGTAATCAGGATTTCTCGGAGTAGGCGCCCCAAAGAAAGTGTAAACACATAAGTCATTCACCGAGTCAATTAGCCATTCGGCTTTGGCTATCAGAAACTGAAAGACAAACAAAGGAATAAGAGAACACTTCTTACCATATCATAGTAGATTTGAATAACACTTAGGGGAATTTGGCACTAGCCAATAGTGAACAGGATTCGGCAATGATTAAAGTAGAAAATAACTAGAAGAGAGAGCCACAAAGAAAAATAAAGATACTTCAAATAGAGGCTTAGGTGTTTCGATTTTAGAAGAAACAGAGAAGAGATTTGAGAACAAGATCATTTGGCCATAGCATGAAAGTGGAGATAAGAATAGAGTTAGGAGTTTTCGATTTTGGCAGAAAATAATGAAAATTCGGCACACCCTTAGCCACATCTAGCCGATTTCCCTTCTTGCACTCAATCTCCCACATTCGGCCACCACCTACACTCAAATCCTATCCCACATTTTCCTCTTATCCTTATCTTCCTATCTTCTGACTCAATCCACACTCACTCCTTTAAAGTCCCAGCCGAAACCACCTCTCAACTCCTCAGGCGCATATAATAAAATAAACACTCCTTTTTGCTTGACATGAGATTCGAACCTGCTCCCTCACCACCTCCTTATGGCGTCACTTACCTATTCCCTTAGTGGCGCCCTTGCCACTTTACCAGTTAGATTTTTGTGTTAATTTTCCCACTCAAGTACCCTTAAGGCCTACTTCACCTAGTTCTCCCTTGCAGTGTCTGAAAACAAAATTTCTACCAAGGCTCAAGCTTCACCTCAAGCCTTCCCAAAGCTCTAAACACACCAAACACACACACATACACATCATGGCATGCACACACAAAGCATCACAAATGCAGAGCCCCCAATCTAGGATGTTACAGTTCTACCCCCTTAAAAGAATTTCGTCCCCGAAATTACTTGATCAAAAGAGGTGAGGGTATTGTTGTCGTATAACATCCTCTGGCTCCCATGTAGCTTCCTTCGATCTGTGATTCCGCCATAGAACCTTAACCAAAAGAACCGATTTTCTTCGCAAAATGTTAACATCCCACTCCAAGATCTGAACTGGTTCCTCTTCAAAAGTTAAATCAGGCTTTACTTCGAGTTCCTCCAACAGTATCACATGAGATGGGTCTGAACGGTAATGTCGCAACATTGAAATATGGAACACATCATGAATTTTACTTAGCTCCGAAGGTAGCTCAAGCTGATAAGCAACTGGTCCTACACGCTTCAACACCCGATAAAGCCCGATGAACCTAGGGCTTAGCTCACCCTTCAGTCCAAACCTTAGAATTTTTTTCTACGGTGATACCTTCAAGAAAACCTGATCACCCACTGCAAATTCTATGTCCCTTTGCTTCAGGTCAGCTTAGGACTTCTGCCTATCTGACGCTTCCTTCAACCTAGCCCGAATCAACTCAACTTTATTCTCCATTTCCAATAAGAGTTTCGAGCCCAATAACTATCGTTCACCCAACTCTCTCCAACATGTAGGAGTACGACACTTCCGCCCGTACAACGCTTCATATGGTGCCATCCGAATACTGGACTGGTAGCTGTTATTATATGTGAATTCTACCAATGGTAGGAATTTTTCCCAGCTACCTTTGAAATCGATAATGCAACCTCTCAACATGTCTTCCAAAATCTGAATCACTCTTTCTGAATGTTCGTCCGTCTATGGACGCCATGCTAAAATCTAACTTTGTACCCAACGCTTGATGCAATGCCCTCCAGAATCTTGATGTAAACCTAGGATCTCTGTCTGAGATGATGGACACAGGTACTCCATGCAACCTCACAATCTCCGTTATATACAACTTAGCCAACTTTTGTAGAGAGTAATCAACCCGAATTGGTATAAAACAAGTGGACTTCGTCAATTGATCAACGACTACCCATATCGAATCCTTCTTAATAGGCGTAAGGGGTAGCCCACTAACAAAATCCATAATGATTCTCTCCTATTCCTATTGCGGAATCTTCACCGGCTGCAATAACCCCGAAGGCAACTGATGCTCCGTCTTTACCTGCTGACATGTCAAACATTTACCCACAAATTCGGTTACCTCCTGCTTCAAACCTGGCCACCAAAATTGTTCTCGTAAATCTCGATACATTTTACTTCCTCCCGGATGCATAACATATGGGCTACTATGCGCTTCCTGAAGAATCATCTACCTCAATTCCACGTCCCTCGGCATACAAACCTTCTTTCAAAACACAAAACCCCGTTATCATTCAGATTATAGTCCCCTACTTCACCATGTTGTACTTGAGATAATCGGGCACTCAAGTCATCATCCCAACTGCTTCTCTTTAATCTGATCTATCCATGTCGGCTTTACCTAAAGTTCAGCTAATAAACTCCCATCTTCATACAGGCTCAGATGAGTAAACATCGCCCTCAGATCCGAGATTACCTTCTGACTTAGCAAATCCGCCACCACGTTAGCTTTACCCGGATGGTATTCAATCGAACAATCGTAATCCTTTAGTAGTTCAATCTACCTCCTCTGCCTCAAGTTCAACTCTTTTTGGGTGAGGAGATATTTCAAACTCTTATGATTTGTATAAATGACGGACTTCTCTCCATACAGATAGTGTCTCCAGATCTTCAAAGTAAAAACCACCACCGCCAACTCCAAATCATGGGTGGGATAATTTAGCTCATGAGGTCTTAACTGTCGAGACGCTTAAGCAACCACTCTTCCACCTTGCATCAACACACATCCTAACCCGGTGTGTGAAGTGTCTTAATAAACCACGAACTCCTTTCCAGCCTCCGGTTGAATCAATACCGGAGCTTCCGTCAACACCTTCTTCAGTTTTTCGAAGCTTCCCTGTTGCTTGTCACCCCACACAAAAAGTACTCCCTTCCTCAACAACTTGGTTAAAGGTGTCGCGATCAAGGAGAACCCCTCAACGAACCTCCTGTAATAACCAGCAAGACCCAGGAAACTCCAAATTTTGACATAGAGCTGGGTGATTTCCAATCCATGATAGCTTTAACTTTCTAGGGATCAACTTTGACCCCTTCTGCCGATACAACGTGCCCTAGAAAAGTAACTTCACTTAACCAAAATTCGCACTTACTGAATTTTATGTACAATTGTTTCTCCCTCAAGATTTGTAGTACCACTCGCAGATGCGAATCATGCTCCTCCCCTGACCTTGAACATACCAGGATATCATCTATAAATACTACCACGAACTGATCCAAATAGGGTTGGAACACTCGGTTCATCATATCCATAAACACCGCTGGCGCGTTGGTCAACCCAAATGGCATTACCAAGAATTCGTAATGACCATAACGGGTCCTGAAAGCTATCTTATGAATATCCGATTCTTTGACCTTAAGTTGATGGTATCCTGATCTCAAATCTATCTTTAAGAACACTGACGCCCTTTTTAGTTGATCGAACAAGTCATCAATCCTTGGCAACGGATACTTGTTCCTGGTAGTCAACTTGTTCAACTGACGGTAGTCAATGCACATACGCATTGATCCATCCTTCTTGACAAATAGCACTGGCGCTCCTCAAGGCGATACACTTGGTCGGATGAAACCCTGATCCAACAATTCCTGAATCTGGGCTTTCAGTTCCACCAACTCCTTTGGCGCCATTCTATATGGTGCAATGGATACTGGTGCTGTTTCCGGAAGAAGATCAATTCTAAATTCCACCTCACGATCCAGAGGTAGTCCGAAAAGTTCTTTTGGGAAAACATCAGAAAACTCCCTCACCGTTCTAACATTCTCCACAGTTGAATCTTGGACCTCCAAAGAACAAACAAAGGCTACGAACGCCCTACACCCTTTTCTCATCATTCTTTCAGCCTTTAGAGTGGATACTACGTTAGACAGGTAGTCCCTCCATTCACCTATTACCACCACCTCATCCTCCTGACTAGTCTTTAGTACCATATGCTTGGCTACACAATCTAGATTCGCTCGATATTTCACTAACCAGTCCATACCTATGATCAGATCGAACTCCCCAAAAGGTAGTTCCATTAAATCCGTCGAAAAAACTACCCCTTGCACTTCTAGAGGTACATCCCTATACAGTCTGTTCACCACTACCGACTGACCTAGCGGGCTAATTATAGTCGTCTCCTTAGGAATAATCTCGAGTCTATACTTAAGGTTCCAGATACTATACTAGCAACATAAGAATATGTCGATCCAATATCAATTAATGCAGAAAAAGGTAAACTAAAAATCAAGAACGTACCGGTTATGACATTCAGTGCATCCCCCTCATCTCGACATCTTACTGCATAGACCAACCCCGGTTGTCTTGCATCGATGTTCCCTGCACCTCTGCTTTGTGTTCCACAACCCCGACCATAACCATCACCCCCTCTGATTGGACCGCGACCTCTTTGCGGTTGTGGACCTCCTCTATCGGGCTGAGCATTCGTCTGTCCTACCGACCCTGCGCCACCCCGATCCTGTGGATAATCTTTCACCTGATAATTTGAGGACCCACACCTAAAACATTTCCTGTCACCTATCCAACATTCACCCAAATAAAATTTATTACACCAGCCACACCTATGAGGTTGACCATTAACTCTAAATCTTACACTCTGACTCGGCCCATCCATCTTAGGTCTTTTCTAGAAATACCCCGTTGACCCCGACGTCCCAACACTCCTCTTATTCCTATCCCTATCTCTAGCATTATTCCGCTTCTCGGATCGCTTAACTTCCTCAGCTATCTTAGCCTTTTCCACTAAAATCGCAAATTCCTGCTCTCGTTGTGGTGCTATCAACATACGCAGATCATCCCCAAGCCATCCTCAAATCGAACACAACACTCATGTTCCGTGGCCATTATCCCTCGTGTGTAACGACTCAATCGCAGGAATTTCACTTCATATACAGCTACCGATCTATTTCCCTAGATCAGATTCAGAAACGCCCTACGCTGCGCATCCACATAACTCGATCTGATGTATTTACTCTGGAATGCCGACTTGAATAAATCCCAAGTAATGCGGTCAACCACCGCACCATCCCTAACCGTAAGCCCCCATTGGTATGCCTCATCCGGAGAAGAGACACCACTCCCTTTAGCTTCTCTTCATCCGTGAAGTCGAGATCATCCATTATACGCTCCACTACTTCCATCCAATACTCAGCTGTACTAGGAGCTACACCATAAATTCCCCTAAACACTTCTTCCCCATTGGCTCTAAGTTGCTCCGGCATAGACTTTTGAGCTCCCGTACCCATGCCTGCTCTCACAACTCTCTCCAACACTCAGAGCATCGCTTGAGACACCTCATCGTCTCTGCCTGTTTGGTCTTGATACTCTGCCTCCATAGCTGGTGGCACTGGTATCTCATTTCCTGACTCATGACCAGACCCTACCAGTTCTGACACAGCAATCCTGCCTCTACCTCGGCCACACACACCATGCCCCCTAGTGCTCATTTCTAACGTTCACGATTTATTTGGTTAAAAATTTTATGGATTAGTAATTTCTTCCACTGATTAATAACAAACAATCTTATGGAAGGAAGTTTCAATAGTAGTTCTTTCAAATTTGAAATTATATCTACAAGGTTCAGTATCAAGTCTGTATCTCCTAGTTCTAGAAACCACATACATTCAGCGACCATATGCATTCCAAAATAGATTATCACATAAATGTATCAAACACGAAAGTAACATCCATAAACTCACCTTCGTCACACAAGGGTATTTTTGTTATTTCACTACCCAAGGGTATTTTCGTAATCCTACCCTACAGGGGTATTTTTATAATTTCACAAAATAGGGTATGGTGATTTTACAAAATAGAGGTATTTTGGTCTTTTCGTAAAGTAGGGGTATTTTGGTAGTTTTGCAAAATAAAGGTATTTTGGTGATTTCCACAAACAAGGGTATTTTGATAATTTTCACAAACATAGGGGTATATTAATAATTTTACCAAAAATAGAGTGTTGGTCCTTTTTGGGTTTTAGTTATGAACTTTGGCCCGTTAACAAGTCATCGCGGCTAAAGTGAACAGACACCACGCACCAGGTAGGATTCTAGTGACATTCGAGTCCATGAATGATCTTGGTTAGAAGGTACTATATTGAAACAATGATTGTTTAACGAAACATTGGGTTAAGATATGAATAACGAAAGGAAAATCGATCGAACAACTTAGAGAGAATTGAAACCCTACCTTGAGATCTCAAATGAAGTGATAGGATTCACTTGATTCCTTGACTTGGAGCTCGATTGCTTCAACTAATTAGGATTTCCCGGAGTAGGTGCCCCAAAGAAAGTGTAAACACACAAGTCATTCACTGAGTCAATTAGCTATTCGGCTTTGGCTATTAGAAATCGAAAGACAAACAAAGGAATAAGAGAACACTTCTTACCTTATCATAGCAGATTCGAATAGCACATAGGGGAATTCAGCACTAGCCCAATAGTGAACATAATTCGGCAATGATTAAAGTTGAAAAGAACTAGAAGAGAGAGCCATAAAGAAAAATAAAGATACTTCAAATAGAGGCTTAGGCATTTCGATTTTAGAAGAAACAGAGAAGATATTTGAGAACAAGATCATTCAGCCATAGCATGAAAGTGGAGATAGGAATAGAGTTAGGAGTTTTCGATTTTGGTAGAAAAAGAGAAGAAGAAACCCTCAATTGCCGAAAATAGGAGGAAAGAAAAAACTATGCTCTTAGAAAAATAATGGAAATTTGGCACACCCTTAGCCACATCTAGCCGATTTCCCTTCTTGCACTCAGTGTCCCACACTCGGCCACCACCTACACTCAAATCCTATCCCACATTTTCCTCTTATCCTTATCTTCCTATCTTCTGACTCAATCCACACTCACTCCTTTAGAGTCCCAGCCGAAACCACCTCTCAACTCCTCAGGCACATATAATAAAAAAACTCCTTTTTGCTTGACATGGGATTTGAACCTGCTCCCTCACCACCTCCTTATGGCGTCACTTACCTATTCCCTTAGTGGCGCCCCCTTGCCACTTTACCAGTTAGATTTTTGTGTTAATTTTCCCACTCAAGTACTCTTAAGACCCACTTCACCTAGTTCTCCCTTGTAGTGTCTGAAAACAAAATTTCTACCAAGGCTCAGGCTTCACCTCAAGCCTTCCCGAAAGCTCTAAACACACCAAACACACACACACATCATGGCATGCACACACAAAGTATCACAAATGCAGAACCCCCAATCTAGGATGTTACAGGTTAGGTGAATTTGCATAAATTAAGAGTAATTAGGTATAAGGACTAAATCATATAAAAGGTGAAAGTTGAATTATTGATTAAAGAAAATTTAAAAGGACTAAATAGGCAATTATTCCAATTGCATTGAATGAGGCGTCATAAGTGTATTTATTTTAAAATTTAAAGTTAAAATATATTATAATATTATAAGAATAAACCTTAATGTTTAAGTATATTATATTATATTATATTATATTATATTATATTATATTATATTATATTATATTATATTATATTATATTATATTATATTATATTATATTATATTATATTATATTATATTATATTATATATATAAAGAAAAAAGAAATAGAAAAAGGAAAGAAAGTGAAACGAAATAGAAGGAAAAAGAGAAAAAGAAAAAGGAAAAGTTTTCAAGTGTTCAAAGCTCAACTGGTTAGTTAATTTAGTCCATTTTCTTGTAATTTCTATGTTTTTGAAATCCCGATATTAAATACTACCCGACCTATGTCAAAATTTTAGAAATTATTAAGTTTTTAAATGTTGTCTATGTTGAATAATTAGAGTTTAGGGACTAAATTGATAGATTTTTAAGTTAGAAATGAAAAAGGATTGAATTGTAGAATAAATTATAAATTTTGAGTATTAGGGACTAAATTGTGGAAATTTTAAAATTTAAGGAATTAAGTTAAGTTAGAGAGTTAAATCTAGTTTAAAGTGGAAATTGAATGAAAATATAGAATTAATTGTGAAGAAATAAAGTTAGTCTCAGTTTAGGGACTAAATTGGAATTTAGGCAAATGTTGAATAAAAAAATTGAAGTATTCAATATGAAATTGAATTGTATTGTATTGATGAATTTTAATTGTTTTTATTCTGTAGCTAACGTTGTGCCGGAAACCTTGACTAAGAAAGGAAAAGATAAAATCAACGAGGAATAGCTCAAAATTTTAGTTTGTATTTCTATATCCGAATTTAATTATTAATTGTTTTATTTTGATTTAAATGTTTACGGTAATGAATTAAGGTGAGTGTTAGCATCATGATATTGAATTGAATTTATATGAAAATATGGTTAATATGAAAATTGAAAATTGAATGTTTGTTGCACTTGAAAAGTGAATTGAAACCCTATTAACTGTATTGGGATGAGTCGGATATAGATGGCATGCCATAGGATTTGAAGAGATCAGGGATTCTTTGAACTCGAGTCGATGAGACTCTAGGTGTCAATCTATTACTTCAGATTAATTAGATGAGGCACTGGGTGCCAATTTACTTCGGTTTAGTTGATGAGACACTGGGTGTCAATTTATTACTTTGAATTATCTGATGAGGTACTGGGTACCAAACTGGTATGTTTTGGTTGGATCCGTGTATCCGTTGGAGTCCAAGTCATGTTAATAGCGGTAATTAAATGAAATGATACTATGATTGATATTGGAAAACATTGAATGTGAAAAGCTATTTGAACAACAAGGATGAGATTTGAAATAGCAAGAGATGAGAATTGAATATGTTATAAATGATGTGTTGATGAATTCATTAATTGAATGATTAATGTTATTGTGTGATTAAATGTACATATTAAGTTATCTTTCCTTTAATATTTAGATTATAGAAATACCACTGAGTTTATACTCAGCGTACGGTTTTGTTTTTCGTGCGAAGGCTAGGTGCTTAAGTTTGATCACCGATTCAGCATCCATCAACGATCCCGATCTCAAATGTGGTGATGTATATCTCTTTTGTGTCGGCATGTACCTAGGGTTTCTAAATGTTAACTATTTTTTGGTTTAGTTGTAAATAAGATTAAAAATTTAATGTTGGTTTATATATATTTATAAGCATGTGTTTTTGTTTGAAGCTTTAACATGGTATGTCAAATTGATGTTTAAGAGTTCATGATTTAGGTAAAATTAAATTGAAATTGGTATGTTTATAATATGGATTCAATTGATATTTTGATAATATGTTTAGCTAATATAAATGTGGAATCTATTAGGGAACATTGGATATGCATCTAAGTTGATTGTTTTGATATGTTTTTAAGGTATTTGATTGTGTTTTGAATTGGTTGAACGAATGGATTTTGAGTTGCTTGGTGTCCAAGATTGAAGGGAATGATAAACTTGATTTTTAAGGTTCATTTTGAGTCTACGGCCAGACACACGAGTGTGTGATTAGACTGTGTGAGACGCACGGCTAATATATGGGCATGTGGTTTGGCCATGTGTTCCTTGCAACTTTAAAATTTCAAACTAGAATGCTTAGGTATTTTCACACGGGCAGATACATAGGCGTGTGTCTCAGCCATGTGTGGCACACGGCCTAGCACATGGGCATGTGACTTGGCCTTATGGACCTTGCACCATAATATTGCAAGTCAGTATGCTCACACGGCCTAGCACAGGGTGTGTGGCATGGTCGTGTAACATAAGTCAGTGGGCACCCAATTTTGGACACAGCCTAAGACATGGGTGTGTCTCTTGACCGTGTGAGCCACACGGCCTGGCCACACGGACGTGTGTCCCCTATTCTTTTGAAAAATTTTGATGTTTTTGAAAAAAATTTTAAGTACCCGGTTTAGTCTCGATTTGTTTCTAACACATATTCTGGGCCTCAAAGGCTCATTAAAAAGACAATATGATTAATTTATTATATGTATGTTAAATGATATATAATGTCCATATTTGATTTAAAAAGTCAGGGCTGTTTTCTAACACATATTTTGGGCCTCAAAGGCTCATTAAAGAGACAATATGATTAATTTATTATATGTATGTTAAATGATATATAATGTCCATATTTGATCTAAAAAGTCAGGGCTGTAACCCTGTTCTGGCAACGGATAAGGGTTAAGGGGTGTTATAGGTATGATATGCTTATGAGCTGTGTGTATGCATTTGGAATGGGTGTAATAAGTAAAGAAATACAAATGAGAATAAAGAAATTTGGAAGATTATAAAGTTGTTTAAAACTCTACTATACTTGGGATAATATGTATAAGTGATGCTATGGATTTACTTATTTTGTGAGTTGTTGAATATGGTTTCTTGAATCTTGCGGTATTAGTAAATGTTTATTCTTGATAAGTGTAAATTTCATAATGAAATGGATTGATTTGATTAAAGTTTATACGAGCTTACTAAGCATTCATTGCTTATGTAGTTGTTTTCCTTTACTTTTCAGATTATCTGAAGCTCGATTAGGTTGGAAGCTTGTCGGAGTTATATCACACTATCCATATTCTATCGGTACTTTTGAATGTTTTGATTTTGGTTATAATGGCATGTATAGGCATTTTGTTTAATGTTGGCCTATATGCAATTTGTTGAGATTTTCCACTTATTTTGACTTGTTTTGGATGCCTAATTATGACTTGTTGATATGTATAAAATTGATTGTAGGTTGACATAAAATTGGGTGAGAAATATGGCTTGTAAAATGGCCTATATTTGTCCACACGGGCAGAGACACGAGCGTGTATCTCAACCGTCTGTGACACACGGCCATGTGACACGGCCGTGTGTCCCCTGTATCTTTTAAGAATGTAAGTCAGTATGCTCACACGGCCTAGCATACGGGCGTGTGACTTGGCCTTGTGACCCAAGTCAGTAGACTCACACGAGCACAGACACGGGCGAGACACGGCCATGCCTCCCTATTTCGAATGCCCACACGGCCTAAGACACGGGCGTGTCTCTTGATCGTGTTAGTCACACGGCCTGACACCATGACCGTGTGACCCCTACAGTGTTGAAAATTTTAAATATTTCTAAATTTTTTTGAGTTTTTTATTTAGTCCCAATATGTTTCTAATGCATAATTTTGACCTCCAAGGCTTGTATAAGGGATAATATGTATGATTTTGATTGATTTTTTACATGAATACTATATAATATGAAATGTTTTCACTTTCTGTCTGTTTGATTTGTAAACTTCGATAATGCTTTGTAACCCTATTTTGGTGACGAATTTGGGTTATGGGTGTTACAGGCACCATAGCAGCCGATGGTGCTGTTGCAATTAGGGATTTTGATTGAATCGCTGTGCATGGGAGAAGAAAGGACATTTTGATTTTTCTGGAGCATGAATAAATGATATTTGATTTTCCAAGGGAAGGGTTTGATGACCTGTTCCTACTGTATACCCAAAGTTCCGGACACATTACTAGCAATATACGAGTGCGTCGACCCAATATCAATTAAAACAAAATACGGTACATCATGAATAAGGAACGTACCAGTTATGACATCAAGTGCGTCACCATCCTCTTGACGCCGAGCAGCATAAACCAACCTGGTTGTATTGCATTTGTATTACCAGCACCTCTGCCTGGTGCTCCATGACCTCGTCCAAACCCATTTCCCCCTCGGGCAGGACCACGGCCTCTCAGTGGCTATTGACCACCTCTCCCCGGCTGAACATATCTCTGACCCGTAACTGGCATTGGACCCAGTTTTTGTGTACAGTCTCTAATCCTGTGGTCTCTTGACCCACATCTAAAACATGCCCCATTTCTCTTCCAGCATTCACCCTGATGAGATAGCCTACACCTTAGTGTAGAAATTTGCCAAAGAACAAACGAAACTCCAATTCGAACCAACCCATCAAATGTAGGCCTCTTATGAAAACCATCTGAAGAATGGCAGGCCTAAAATCTCTCTTATTCTTTCCCCTTTATTTTTCTCGATTTTGACGCTCAGAGCGTTTCACCTCCTCAGCAATTTTGGCCTTCTCTACCAAGGCAGCGAAATCCCTTTCTCTTTGCGGAGCTATCAGTACCCGTAATTCATCTCGAAGACCATCCTCAAATCTCACACAGTGCTCATACTCAGTTGTAACTATACCTCATGCATACCGGCTCAGGCGTAGGAACTTTGCCTCATACTCTGCCATAGATTTATTCCCCTGAACAAGATTCAAGAATTCCTTTCTCCGGGTGTCCACATAACTAGCCCCGACATATTTTCCTTAGAAAGCCATTTTAAAGAAATCATAGGTTAATCAATCCGCTTGTGTGCCTTCCTTCACAGTGAGCCACCACTGGTATGCCTCATCCCTCAGTAATGACACTGCCCCTGTCAGCTTTTGCTCCACTGTGCAATCCAGGTCATCCATGATCCGCTCAATTGCCTCCAACCAGTATTCGACTACATTTAGGGCTACACCAAAAATGCCCCTGAAGATTTTGGCCCCATTTTCTCGAAGTCACTCAAAATGGATCCTCTAGATACCGACCTAGTACTTGCCCCAGCAACCCATTCTAAAACTCGCAGCATTGCTTGAAACAAAGCATCATCCCCACCAGCTCGATCATGAGATCTCGTTTCGGTCACTGGTGACGCAGGTGCTTCCCTTTCAGGCATGTGTCCCGATGCTAAGGACCCAACCTAGCACCTCGGCATCTACCACGACCACATCTACCTCTTTCGCGACCTTTTGTACTCATCTCGATGTAACGCGTAATCTGTTTAAGAGTTTTATGAATCAGTTTATAGTTCCCATGATTATTAACAAGTGTTTTATGGAGAACAATTATAAGAGTTATTTTTCGCAGATCGAGTTTACTCTCATCTCAGTCTCTATAGTCTCAGTTTCTATAGCTAAAGTTTCAGTGTACTACCACTAAATCTAATAGCTTCCTACTACAGTCATTTCATCGTAAAATTTAGTATAAAGTAAGGAAACTTACAAATTCGAATGCCGGAGACTCGTTGTGCCACACATTCAGTGATACTACTTTTTTAAACCAAACTTTAAACGAATTCAAGATATTTTTAAAACCCATTCCACAGCCAAGTTTTTACAAACCTGGCTCTAATACCACTAAATGTAACACTCCAAACCCGGCCTATACATTGCGACCAGATCTACTATGCTACATTAAGTGATGTTTGAAACCACATGGTTGTTTGGAAAACATATAGTTAAAATCACATTCAAAAGTTCAAAATTTCATTCTTCCTCACTTGTGCCCAAAGAGGGTTTACTTATTTTAATACTCTTCCAAAATGCGTGTTTTGTCTTGTTTAATAAAACTGAGTCAATTGCAAATAATTTGGTCTTATCATTTACTAAAACGAGTTATTTGAAAAATAGTTGTTTATTGTTTTGAAAACTTTGCGTTGATTAAATTTGCAGTATTTAAAGAAAGTCCAAATAAAAAGTTAAAATAGTTCCAATGGCCTTATTACAATAATTATAAAGCATAATAATTAAAATAAAGATATCCAAATTTAAAATACTTAGTTCACCCTTAAAACGTGCAGAACGAGTGGCCATCTCCGAGTCCCTCACAACATCAAATCCACTATGGCTGAGGAATACCTGTACAGTTAAAGCAAAGGGGTGAGTTACATGAACTCAGTGTGTAATCCCAGTTACAGTCACAATCTGGGCTCAAGCCCATGCAATATCAGTTCGGGCCTAAGGCCCCAAAATCATGGTAATGCAAACAGAGAAAATGCAACCCAAACCAATCCAACCAACACATCTCCCATACCACCCACACTCCTGTGGGAACCAAGTCAACCCACCCGGCCCTACACACTAAGAATGCAGTCGAGCTACCATTATATCGTAGCAAAGATGCTAGTAACAGTGTTTATCACCGAGCCACTAAAATAAGTATATCGTGGCAGAGCCACTGAATCAGTATAATATGGCATAGCCATCAGTACAGTACTTTCTCCAATATATATAATTATATATATTTAATCATCCCAACCCAATGCAAAATGTCGTGACATAATAATTTAATGTATGCAATAATGTACCATCATAATAGTTAAACAAAATATACACAATCACACTAATCAACCTTAAGGGTATAACAGTAATTTTACCCACTAAGGGTATTTTAGTAATTTTACCCACCAGGGGTATTTCAATAATTTACCCACTAAGGGTATTTTAGTAATTTATCCTCTAGGGGTATTTTGGTAATTTACCTTCTAGGGGTATTTTGGTAATTTAGCCCTTTTAAGGCCTTTTCGGAGGCCTATTGTCGTCTCGAGCGACTCAGGACCCTCTTTTTGGGTCTCTACGTTGCAATTGGGCCAAAAATATATTTTAGGCCCAAACGGGCCCACACGCTCGTGTGGCCCATTTAGCATGTTTTTGGTCTCGGCTTTGCAGACTTTACAATCGCATCTATCGTTCAGTAGTTCTTTATCAATTTGGCCATGTGGGCCCGTTAGCCCATTGGGCCCATTTAGCACGTTTCGGCTCGATCAGGGCCATTATAGCTTCAGTTTTGCGAGAGTGCTCGTGACACACTCCATGACATACCGCTACCACTAGTGGCTCGATTTATCATTACGAGCGCTCGCACGCTCGAGTGGTCACGGTTGTCAATTTTTCGGCTTTTGGCCGAAACATAGATCTAGACATGCTTTCATTGGTGATTGGTGTGAGATTACACACCTAATTTGGATTGCCGAAAGAACTCCTCTTCGTTGTCCCTAGAATAACAACGATAAAAAGTTAGCCTCAACTTCTCAAAAGATTATACAAACCCGAGTTCGTTACACCAGTAAAATCACTTACCACAAAACGTGATCTCCCTTATAGAGTTCTAAAATTCGGCCTTGCTTCCTGGCTACCACCACAAGTTCCTAAAAGAAAACCATTGATGCACCAAAGAGGTTAGCATCCAAGCAACATTTGGCCCTCCTATAAGAAAGAAAGAGACCGACGTAAACTCCCCAAAAAGGATCACATAAACACTATTAACATCAAATGAAAAAGGTAAATGAAAAACTTCACCTTTATCCAAGGCCAAAGTTAACAACCTATGCCCGTTGTTTGCTAAAGAATTTCGTCTACACCCCAGGAAGAGTTTCGGTTTAGGCTAAGAAGAGAGGGAAGAAAGAATAATGACTGTGAGAGTGTGGCATTCGGTCAAAGAAAGAAAGATTATGCAAAGAGAAAAAGAAATAACATGAGAATAGAGGCTTACCAATTAAAGAACACAAGATGGAAAGTGAATGTAGAAGGGATTTGGCTACTAGAAGAAAAAGGTCAGAAAAAGAATTCGGCAATAGATGTTAAGGCGACAACAAGTGAAAAGAAAAATGTTTGAAGAAGTGAGAAGAAAATAATAGAAAGGTTGAGGTTTCGACAAAGAAAATTGAAGCACAAAGACCCAAAATGCTAAAAATCGAAAAGTAAAACGTAGGAATTCTCTCAAAAGCACACTTTAAAAATGGCACTCTACCTCACACAAGACCGAATATGCAACCAAAAGTGACGTCTCTTGACCGAAATTCTCATCCCCACACACTCCCAAATTCAGCCACTACCACCTCTCACCCCAATCCCTTGATTCTCTCCTTATTTTCCTCCCCACATTGCTCTCCACCTCCTATTCAAACCTTTTGACTCCTTCTCCAACCTCCATGGCAGAGTTTAAATCCAACTCTGCTTTCTCCCCTTCCCAAGCACAAAATAATGGCCACCAAAATGTAGCTTGTCGATTCGAACCCCTTCCCCTTTGCTCACCCATTGACGCCACAATCACCACACCACACACTTCACTTGTGTTAAAATCCACACTTTAATTTACTTAAACCTTGCTTACAATAGCCCTCTCCACTGAAGGCCCAAAAATCAAAATTTTCTCAAGGCTTGGCCTCGACCCCAGGCCTCCTTAGAGCCCCTAAATCCTCTCAAACAACCCGCAAAACAAATACAACATGCAAATATACAGCAAAAACACAAACCCCTAAATTTGGGATGTTACAATCTTCGTTGAATAAGCATAACACAAAAATATTTATTTAATAAAAAACACTTTGGTAGTCTAACTAGGAGAGAGAGGGATGACACACCCTAGATAATAACGAGGGGCGAAGCCAGAACAAATTTTTAGGGGGGCGAATGAAATTTTAATTTTTTATAGTCTATATCTTTATAATTTTTAAAGGATTAAATCAAAATTTTATAATTTTAGGGGCCAAAGTGTAATTTTACCTTTACTAATTTAAATTTTATAAAAAAATTTAAGGGGCTAAATAAAAATTTTACATTTTAGGGGGGCCGGGGCACCTGCCAACCCTTCTAGATCCGCCCCTGACAATAACACTAGGGTTGCTGCTACTTACATGTAATATAAGGGGATTTGGATCTCTCCTATATTGGGTCCAATTATATGAGCTTCTTGGGCTTTTTACTCAACATTTTATAATTTAATTCAACCCAATATTTTTTTTCTATTTCCCAAAATAAATATTATTTAATTTAATTAATTAAACTAAGTACATCAATTTCTCAATGAAATAATTTTCTCAACCCAATTCTAATTCCATTAAAGTCATAACAACTTTCTTGTAATAGAATCTATGAGGAAATATTGTTAATTTCCATATTCAATGGATTATTAATGACTAATTAATTTAACTCCATTTTTGTCTTCAATTATTTAATAATAATTAATTAAATAATAATCGAAAACCTTAAATTAATTCTCAAGTCATTTCTATACTTAGTGAGAAAACACATTCATTTGTGAATGCAACCTATTTCCCTAACTTCATTATTTCCATTCAATTCTATTCATTTGGTTTTACATGCAAATCATTTATGGTTTCAATTATCTAGTGGAGGGATCGAATGAACATATATAATTAGGGATCAAATAATTTATAATTAAGTTCCAACTTTTCACCTATTAATTATAAAATTATTTAGTCACGAAATAATTCCACGATAGTATTGTGATCGAGCTCTCCCTAATTACATACGTGTAACACAAACATTGTTATTTAAGCCCAAAAATAAGGAATTTATGAATAAATTAATAGGATTAGCAAACTATCAAGCCCTGTCGAGTAAATAAAAAATTTTAGTGGCCAAAATTCGAATAGTTGTATCTCAACCCTGGTTTGGTTGGGATATAACCAGCTAGTTCCATAGTGGAAGACTTAATGATTATGATTGAGTAGTGGAAATAGCCCTTTGAGACCATGCTGAGGGAGTATATATAGGTGTGTGGGAATAAAATTCCTCTCAATCCTATTTCCCAAAACTTTTTCTTTAAAAAATCGTCTTCTCCGATCGCCTTGAAGAATAATATAATATAGTTGAAGGAAGTTCTACATGTGGCAGCTGTCATGCGGATTTGTGTCTAGAAGTAGAAAGATTGGGAACTGGTAAGTTTCCTTATTCTTCTAAACTTTTGGATTAAAGAAAAGAAGTAGAGTATGAAAGCCCAAAGTTTCTGGATAATTGTGGAATCTGGGTCTTAAGGGTTGAACACCTTTAGTTTAACTGATACATGGTTGTCTTATTTAGCTGCCAGGATGAAGGAGGATTGGCGTTTGGAGAAGCTAAGATAAGGAGGCAAGAAAACAAGATGAGTTTCTGCACATTGCCTTCTGGTTGCTAAATGTTGCTCTAAAAATTTTATATGTTAATATTGATCGTAATAGTAGATAATTATTAAATGGTTATCTAGTGTAGTGCATTGCATAAAGATGTTCTGTAAGGAATGCATAATTAGTATCTGCATGATTTGGAAGGGAAATTACTAGTGGGTTAGATGAAGTTAGGAATGGGAAAAAGTGTTGGTTCTTTTAGATAACATCATACAGTGTTGCTGAGTGCACCCGTGATGAGCTAAGCTCCAGGCCTTACGGAGGGGACACTGCAGTGTTCGAGCATCAAGGTTAGGACAATGAATGGAGTAATGGTTGGGTCGTAATGGGAAAAGTAAATAAAATATCATGGCTAGGCTATGGGATCGGTCAGAGGCTCTATGCATAAAATGAGTAAGACCATAGTTGAAAGATGCTATGGCGTCATGATAAATTGAGTAAGACCATAGTTGAAAGATGCTATGGAATCATGATAAAAGAGTAAGACCATATCTAAAAGATGATATGGCATCATATGAAAGCACACCAAAATGGTAAATAGGATTAAGACCATAGCTAAAGACGTTATGACATCCTTTGGTAGCTTCGCCGGGACAATAAACACGGGGTTATATTGTGTAAAACCATAGCTGAAAGATACTATGACATCATAGATGATTCGCTGGGACATTAAACATAGGATAGTTCACCGAGACGGTAATCACAAGGATTACGAGGTGTAAGACCATAGCTGAAAGATACTATGACATCATAGATGATCCGTGTAACACCCCTCACCCGTATTCAATGCTGAAATAGGGTTACGGAGAATTATCAAACTTATAATTCAATTAAACATTCATTTCACATACATTTTCATATTTCATACAACTATCATTCAAACTTAATCATGATATCACTAATATGAGCCTATGAGGCTCTAAACATACTTTAAGAGTGGTTCACGACTAAACCGATAAATTTGGAAATTCATAGAACACTTAGAAAATTTTCTCAAAAAGAGGGGACACATGCCTGTGTGGCCCGGCCGTGTGTCTCACACAGCCAACAGACACGCCCGTGTCACAAGCCGTGTGGACATTCGAAATGGGAGCACATGCCCAAGTCCCAGCCCATGTCCGACCTATGGAACTCTCTGACTTGGGTCACACGGCCAAAACACACGCCTGTGTGGCTAGCCCGTGTGCCCTACAAATGGCCATACATGCCCGTGTGCCGCCGTGTGCTAGGCCATGTCAAACGTATAGGGTATACTAACTTATGCCACACGGCCAAGTCACACGCCCGTGTGTAAGGCCGTGTGGAGCATACTGACTTGATTTTAATTTCAACACTAGGGGACGCACAGTCGTGTACATAACCGTGTGTCACACACAGCTGAGACACACGCTCGTGTGGACAAAAATAGGCTATTTACCAAGCCATTTTGCCACCCAACTTGCACAAACCTATACCAAACCAAATTGCACAACTCATAGCATATAAATAGACATTTAAATCAACCAATTCAAGCCTAAATCATGCATATTCTATATCACCATCTTCCATACACACAAGTTGCAAAAGTAAGCTATACTATTTATACCAAATTCACACATACACAATTAACCAATTATGCACATTCAATCCTACATCAACATGCTCAATTTACAAGCACATAACTTCTCTAGTTTTTACTATTTAAAAATCACAATATCTATTATCAATAAGAATTCCAAGACCAAACTTAACTACATAATATAAACCATATGCACACCTTCATACACATAACCATACCAACCAGAATTAAGCCAACTCACATGGCTTCATATACAAACTAAAACATAAGCATTTACAAGCCAATTCAAATAGCACAACTCATTGCCAAACTACATAACAAAATGACCATAATCATAATATAAACTTAAAAGGACCAAAATGTTAGTTGGATAGTGTGACGTAGTCTCTGACGATCCCCGAATCTGAGCTAGCTTTAACATCACTATAAAATATGGAAAAATAAACAAAGTAAGCTTTGTAGCTTAGTAAGCTCGTATGAAATAAACTCAATCTTAACGAAAATATACAACTACTAAATGTTGAACATATCAACATGTAATTCATTTAACTAACAAACCTTTCACATTTTCAATCATAATCTCGTGTATGAACTTCACAATTTCTTCAATTTAAACTTATACAATTCATGTATGTACCTGTACCATATCTTATTAATCTTATATTCGACCACGTATTTCATTTGCTCGTTGAACCATTTGAAATACTATCGGATACATGGGAAACTCGCACCAAAGTGCCACATATATAGCCGAAGCTATCTAAATCACATATCACGTAAATGCTCACTCTCGAGCTATAATGGGCTTCCTCACAGAAGCTGTGGGTCAAGACGCAGCTTACACGGTGCTGCTCACACAAGCTGTCAAGTAACCGTAACACATGCTTGGCATACTCAAATTACGGTAGGATGTCTGAGACCAAAGACCGGATCACATAATCACAATAATCCCCTAATGACATGTCACTAGTATCCAAATCTATTCCTAAGGTTCAACCGAGATTTCACACTTGCTGAATCTTCATTGAATTATTGTCAAACATGTATGTAATCTCGTATTCACAATTTATGCAATATCGAGCATTAAAAACATAATTAAAACAATGCTCAATACATACGAACTTACCTCGGACGCAAAAACGACGAAAGGAGTCAATTAGTCTAGAATTTTATTTTTCCCTCGATCTAGATCCGAGTTTCACTTTTCTTGATCTATATGTAATCAAAATTAACTTATTTAATCATTACTCTATTCAATTTAGTCCAAAATTCACTTTAAGGCATTTTTACACAATTGCCCCTAATGTTTCACATCTTTTACAATTTAGTCCTTTTTCATAAAATCACAAATTCATGCAATTCAACCACAAACCATTCTAGCCGAATTAAAATTAGGTCCTAGAAGCTCATATTTTTCCATTTATTTCACATTTTAACCATGAATTTTACATTTTTCACAAATTAATCCCTAATTTGCATTTTCACTAAAAATCACTTAATAAAACTTGTATAACTATCATCAAACATTCAAAATCTATCATTAAAGATCAAAGTACTCATGTATTCATCAATGGAAACATTCAAAATCTTTAACAGTTTTGTAAAATAGTCCTTAGGCTAGCTAGACCTAGTTGCAACGATCTCAAAAACGTAGAAATCACTAAAAACGGGGCAAAAACCATATCTAATTGAGCATAAATGCCTTAGCTGAATGTAAAGAAGGAAAATGGCTTTCTTGTTTCCCTAAATTCGGTATAAGAAGATGATAATAGGTAATGGTTTCGTTTTGTTTTATTTATTTTAAGTTTAATTACTAATTTTTCTAATACAACCTTAATTAATAACCATCAAAATCACTTAATATATGCCCATAATTGTCCACTCACAATTAAAATGGTCTAATTACCACATAAGAACCTTAAATTTAAGGTTTTATAGCTATTTGACACCTTTAGCTATTAGAACATCACTTTTGCACTTTATGCGATTTAGTTATTTTTATCAAATTGACCAGTCAAACGATAAATTTCTAAACGAAACTTTCACACTGTAACATCCTAAACCCGATCTAGACGTTATGGCCGAATCTGGCGATGTCACATGGAAAGAGTTTTGTAAACTAAGTCGTCACCATAAAACCATTTCAGTTTATTAGCATTCATCTATTTTTACAACTCAAAAACATTTATTGAACTCTTAAGTTTCTGTGTTTAATATCAAAACATTACTCCATTTTCTTAAAAATCATTTAGGTAAAGCTTTCATAAAATTATGATGTCTTAGCAAAACCGTTCTTGACTTAGAAAACTTTTTTTTAGTAAAATGTCGTTTTAAAAGAAAACTTTTGATAAAGCATGCATAAGTTGAGCAACAAAACCAAATCAACGGTTGAAAGTCCATACAGTCCTAGAAAATTACAAACTCTCAAATTAAAAGCCAAAACTTGATTAAAACCATAAAGCAAAATAAACAATTTATGGTGAGTGGTCACCGTTGAGTCTTCTACTGCACCAATCTGCCTAACTCTATGGATTACCTGTACATATTAAATAGAAAGGAGTGAGTTTACGTAAACTCCGTGTGTAACCCCATAGAATTAAGCATGCACACAATAAAAAATAGAATTAGACAAATACAGATTCAGGCTTAAGCCCATTATAGATACAGATACAAATATGCATATCAAAATCAGAAATCATAATCCTACCCCCATCCTCTACACACCATCTCTGTCTATCCTTACACACCATGTGGGGTTTAAAACACCCACCCAGTCCTATACACCATGTGACACCCCTAACCCATATCCGTCGCCCGAATAGGATTTTAAAGCATTACTAGAATTTACAAATCATAAAACAAAAAATTCACTTCATATAACATTCATACCTGAAATCAATCAAATTTAATCATAATGTCCCTTATGTGAGCCATCGAGGCCCAAAAATATATCTCGGGACTAAACTAGAAACTCAAAAAAATTTTAAAAATATTTAAAATTTTTCAACACTGCAGAAGTCACACAACCGTGTCATATGGCCGTGTGTCACACATGGCTGAGATGTACGCCCATGTCTCTACCCGTGTGGATGAAATAGGCTATTTTTCTTAGCCTCATTTCTTGCCCAACTTGTCATCAAACTAACCAAACATTTTAGAACATCAACATTATGCATATACCAAAATACCAAAACACATATAGGTGAATATTTTATCAAAATAACCTATACATGCCATTATAACCAGAATCAGATTATCCAAAATTACCAATAGAACCGATGGATAGTGTGATATAACTCTGACAAGCTTCCAACCCATTCAAGCTTCTGATAAACTGTAGGGTAAGTGAAAACAATTACGTAAGCAATGAATGCTTAGTAAGCTCGTATAATCTTTGATCATAATACTTCTTTTCATATATGAAATTTATACATTTTAAGAATAATCCATTATTGATTCCACTATATTCATGAATCTATATCAACTCACAAGGTGAATAATTTCACAGTATCACTTATACATATTATCTCAAACTTAGTAGGATTTTAACTTTAACTCTTCCAAGTTTCTTTATTTTTATTTGCATTTCTTTACTTTCTACACTTATTTCATATGCATGACACTCAAGTCATAAACATATCACTCAACTGTGGCCACAAGCTAGTGCATTTAGCCAAAGCCTTTTTCAAATTGATCACATGATAAGTCATTTCATAAGAAATTACACAATCTAACCTTACCACTCTTTCATGAGCATTAGCATATTTTCACTTAAATACTTACCAAATCAGTGTATAATTTAAATAAACATTTTACCAATCAACCAACAGTTTGACACTTGTCTAAGCATCAAACAACTTTGCACATATTTCATATAAATTCAACATTGATATACTTATTTTCTCGACATGTCACACTTAAGTTTAATGCTCGTCTCAACTTACATAATTTCCTTGCATCAACATATCAAAGATAATCATATATGTACATGTCATGATACATATCATTCTCTTCTTGATTCTTTAATAACATATATCATTCATTTCATTGTATCAATATTTCATGTACCATAATTTCCATGTATTTCATGTATGTTTATTTTGGTAATAGTTCATATCGAACTTAACATTAATCAAATTCCATGTACATATGCTTTCCACACCATGTGTCCATATAACATGTTCAAATCATTATATATATTTCAAACATATACGGTAATATTTCATTTTGTATTCATATTGTTTCATATCGAATTTTACCCATTAAATCAATTAAAGTATCGATGATTACACGGGTAGTATATTCAAGATGTACAAATATATAATCATAGATGAACATATTCATCAAACAAATTCCATGTTCATGTAGCATTATTTCATACTTCTATATATCATGTATCATCATTTTCATGTATTTCAGGAATATTCGAGATATAAATTCATTTAAACTCATATTTCTCATTTCGAGCGTTTATATTCGTTGAATTATTGAAATTTCGATGGATACTCCAGTAGTACACACAAAGTGTGCAAATCAATAACCCGTCAATTCATATTTAGAAGTATCCATTAGTGCACTTATTTTGAGAGCACACTCTTGAGCCATATATTATACAGAAAGATTACAAGTCTAGGCTAAATCTTATCTGTAATGCACACTTTCGAGCCACATATCATATAGTAGGATTACCAGTCTAGGCTAAATCCTATCTGTAACATATGCTCTAAGAGCTTTGTCAGGATTACCAGTCCAGGCAAAATCCTTTTTGTGAAAAATACTCTGAAGAGCTTAATCTGAATTACCAGTCCAGGCTAAATCCAGACTTTAACATATGCTCAAAGGGCTCAATTAGGATTACCATTCCAGGATAAATCCTAATTGCAACATATGCTCGAGAGGCTTGTATCAGGATTACCTGTCAGGGCTAAATCCTTTCAATAATGAGATCAATAGGATTACTCGTCCGAGCTAAATCCATTTTGCAACAAATTCAGGACCTCATTCCATTTGGAAAATCACTTTTATCCATCGAAATCCAATATTCACACGGAATTTAACCTTTTCAAATATTTCCAAGCATGTGTTCATTTCTAAATTCATATCATTCATACGAGATTCAAGTACTAAAATTCCACATTCAATCCAATACAACATTCAATTTATCATATTTACATGCTCAATTAAGTTACACAAACTTACTTGGCTAAATTGCAGAAATACCAAGATTTAAGGGCATTTTGGTAATTTTCCATTTTCCCTATTTTTCACCCGATCTTGATTAAATTAATAATTTCATTAGACAATAAAAAATTCATTTCCCTCAATTTCTTCATTTTAACATTTTTACAAAATTACCCCCTAAAGTTTTACTTTTATTCAATTTAGTACCTGAGCCTAAAACATACAAATTAGCCATTTTTAATATAAACCCATGCTAGATGCATATTCATATATTTTCCTCCTTCTCCTCTCCATTCCACATCTTTAATGCATATAACATGCTTATAAGTAACATTATCTATAATTCCACTAGTTACTAAAATGTTTATTCAAAGCTGTCCACTTGAGTCATAGTCACTAAATTATTTATATCTTGAGCTACAGAATTCCAAATTAAGATCTGCTTGATGTTTTTGAAACTAGATTCAAATATATTTCTAATATAAAATTTAAAGATTTATAATTTATCCAATAAGTACAGTAAAATTTTTAAATTTATCTCTCTTCTGCTATTTGACAGCTTTGACCTTTCTTTACTAAAAATTAATTATCTCTTAGTACGGGATTTAGATGATGTTCCTGTTTGTTTCTATTGAAAATAGATTCATTAATAATTTAAACATATAAATTTAAACCACTAATTATTTTTTAAATTTTGATGAATTTCCAAATTCAGAATAGGGGAACCCAAAATCATTCTGACATTGTCTCACAAAATTTATTATATCTCATAATTTACAATTCCATTGATTACACCGTTTCTTCTATGAAAAAATAGACTCAATAAAATTTAATTTCATATTTTCTTCAACCTCTAATTCAATTTCCAAAATTTTTTGTGATTTTTCAAAGTTAGACTATTGTTGCTATCCAAAACTGTTTTAGTGCAAAATGTTGATTACCAAGTTTATAACACCCTTATTCCCTTTCTCTATAATATTTCCTATCACTTTCTATTATTTCCCTTCACTAGCATATTAAGAACATAGCACCTTATATAAGGAAACTCTACATTAACATCATTTCCATGCTTTTTCAATAATATTAAATTGAAAAATATATTGAAATCTTGATGTTCTTACCTTGTCCTCTTGATTTCAACCTTTAACTTGATTTTCTCTCTCCTCCAGCTTCTATTTCTTGAATCTAACTTGATATTCTAGCTCCTCGTAGTCTCCTTAAAATTTTTCTCTCTTGGTAGCTATGGAAATTCTTTTGATTTCTAATTGAAAATGGTGAATTTTTGGTAAAAGGACCAAATTGTAAAGAAAGCAAAACTTTCTTTCTTTCCTTTCTCTTCATACATTGGATGCATGCGAAGAAGATGATCATTCTTCACCTTTCTTTCCTTATATATATACTAAATAAAATAATACTAAAATAATAAAATATCTTTTAAAAATTAAATCAAAATATTTATAAACTAATATTTATTTATTTAATCTAAAATATCACTAACATCATCATTACCGTCTAGATTTCTCTCTCTTTCTAATTGACCATTTTTCCCTTTATAATCTTTTAAAATTCCATCCTTGAGTCATCACTTAATTTGGTAAAATTGTAATTTAGTCCATCATAATTCTTCACCTATTCAATTTGGTCCTAATTCATCAATTTTCCTTAGTTTCTAGATCATTCCACCCTTAAAATATTTGCACTATTGGTACTTCAACTTTTTCATATTTACACTTTAACCCCTCAAGTTTTGAGTATTTACTCTTAGGCAACAAAACTTTTCTCACTTTTGCAATTTAGTCCTTTCTTGAATTAATATATCATAATATACTTCTCAATGTTGTCATAACTCAAAATTTCCCTTTTTGTCACTTTATTTCCTTATTTTACTATATCAAGGAGAATATCTTCTCAGAAATTTTCGTTATTACACACCATATCTGCATCTGCGCACATATATGAGTTAATGCACCATGTTTGCCGGATAATAGGCACAAATGCCTTTCAGAACACTTCCTCCAATAAACATCATCCCATCCCCAATATCAGATAACATAACATACATACAGAATTAATAGATATATCATTCTTGACATGCTCTTATAAAAAGATAATAGATATACAATCATAGGCATGCTCATAATCATATCTCAATCTAACATATCATTTGGTTTTAGGGTAAGATAGCATTTACTGACCCTATGGTATGCCCACAGACGATTAGGATGACCCGTGCGACCCTACAGAAAAATCTCAGTATAATGGGCCCACATGCCTGTGTGGCCTACACGCCCAGATTGGCCTTGCTCGTGTGGCCCACACGGCCTGGCCAAATAATCAACATGCCCGTGTGGCATGCCCATATGGGCCCACATGCCTAGTTTGGCGTAGCCCATGTGGGCCACACAGTCACACGCCGACAATCACACGCCGTGTCCTGCACACGATCTGGCCTTCATCGATCACACGGCTGTGTTGTCGACAGATTACAATTTTGGCTTTCGTCGAAACCCATTTTTCTATGTTCTAGGTATACACCTGATACGTTTTCGATGCGAAAATAACCCCGAGCCTCACAAAGCCTAAAACAGAGCACCCAACAATGATTTAATGAGTTGATTATCGAATTTGATAATAGTGAATTGGTATGAAACTAACTTACCACAAATGCCAAACACAGCCAACGCATTTTAAATCAAAAAGAGTGATTCTCTACTCCACAATCTGCTCTTAAACATGAAATAACACCCTTAAATCACAACAAATTGCCCTCACCTAATAAGGAAATCACAAATCAAAATTGACGGCAGGAATCTACTTACCACGCCAAAGGAACAATCCCACAATTCGAATAGTACGACCAAACCATGGATTTAGGAACCAAACGAAAGAAAATAAAGCGGTAGGTCGCAGAGATAGGGAAGAAATGGCAGAGAAGGAAAAGAGAATTTTGAAGAACATCAGAATTTTTGGGAAAGAAAGCTGAAATTTTTGAAAAAGAATAAAATAAAATAAAAATAAAAATAAAATCTAATAACTTTCCAAATCCCTTAATTATCTCTCCACTATCCCACTATGCAACCACTTACTCATAATTTCTGTTCAAATGAAACTCCCTCGATCTAACGAGTAAAAATAAACTCCCTCGCTCGCGCAAGGATTTGAACACAGGACCTCCAACACACGCACTCTCTTACCACTCGAACCAGCAGGCTCATTCTGATATGGTTTTACAAATAATTAAATATAAGCCCACTGAGCAAGGGTAGGGCTTAAGTCAGAAAGAAACAAAATTTACCAAAGGTAAGGCTTGAACTTGGGACCTCACACACACACCCAGAACACATACCCACTGAAACAAATAGACAGTTGTGTCAAATTTATCCAGAAACAGACATAAAAATATTGGGGTGTTACAACTCTACCCCCTAAAAGAAATTTTGACCTTGAAATTTACCTGATTAGAACATATGAGGATACTGCTGACGCATCGAGTCCTCTAGTTCCCAAGTGGCCTCCTCAATGCTATGATTCCATCATAGCACCTTCACTAATGGAATGTATTTTTTCTGCAGAACCTTAACATCTCGATCTAGGATCTGAACCAGCTCCTCCTCAAAAGTCAAGTCCGGCCTAACCTCGATCTCCTCAACCGAGACAACATGGGATGGATTAGAATGATACTGCCTCAACATAGAGACGTGAAACACATCATGAATACGGTCCAACTCAAGAGGTAGCTCCAACTGATAAACAACTGGTCCCACGCATTTTAGAATTCGATATGGCCCGATGAACCTAAGGCTCAACTTGCCCTTGCGACTAAATCTCAGAACTTTCTTCCATGGAGAAACCTTAAGAAAAATGAAGTCCCCCACAGAATGCTCAATATAACACCTCTTCAGATCCGTATAAGACTTTTGCCTATCAGAAGTCACCTTCAGACGATCCTAAATTAGTCAAACCTTATCCTCAGTCTCAGAAACCAACTCAGGACCCAAAATTCGTCGTTCACCCAACTCAGTCCAACACAAAAGAGTACGACACTTACGACCATAGAGAGCCTCGTAAGTTGCCATCTGAATGCTAGCTTGGAAACTGTTGTTGTAGGCGAACTCAGCTAGAGGTAGATAATCCTCCCAACTACCTCAAAAGTCAATCACTCAACTCCAAAGCATATCCTCCAGTATCTGAGTCACCCTCTTGGATTGACCATCAGTCTCAGGATGGAATGGAGTACTAAAGTCCAATCTTGACCCTAGAGCTTCATGTAACTTCTTCCAGAACCGAGATGTAAACCGAGGATCTCTGTCAGAAATAATCGACACGGGCACCCCATGCAATCTAACTATCTCATAAATATACAACTTTACTAGCTTCTGTAGAGAATAATCAGTTCGAACCGGAATGAAGTGAGCAGACTTGGTCCATCGATCTATGATGACCCTTTCAGAATCCTTTTAGTAGGTGTCAATGGCAACCCATTAACGAAATCCATCATCACTCATTCCCACTTCCATAAGGGAATCTTAACTGGCTGCAACAATCTCGAAGGCAACTGATGCTCAGCCTTAACTTGTTGGCACGTTAGACATTGAGCCACATAGTCAGTAACCTCACGCTTCAGCCCCGGCCACCAGTATAACTCACGAAGGTCGCGATACATCTTATTACCACTGAGATGCATAGCATAAGGACTACTATGCGCCTCCTTCAGAATCGACTGCCTCAGATCCACATCGTTCGGTACACAAACCTGACCACGGAAACAGAGTACCCTATCATTATTCTGTCCAAAATCCAAAGTGCTGCCACTCTCAACCTGATGGAACTGTAAACTCAAAGATTCATCCCACAACTGCTTATCTTGAATCTGCTCAATTGAAGTCGGCTTAACTTGCAACTTGGCCACCAGACTCCCATTATTGAACAAACTAAGGTGAACAAACATTACCCTCAAATTAGATATCGCTCTTCAGCTTAGAGCGTCGGCCACTACATGGGCCTTACCAGGATGATACTCGATGGTGCAATCATAATCCTTGAGGGGCTAAATCCATCGGCGCTGCCTAAGATTCAACTCTTTTTGAGTAGAGAGATACTTGAGACTCTTATGATTGGTGTAAATGATACACCTCTCACCATACAGATAATGTCTCCAGATTTTCAATGCAAAGACCACTGTAGCTAACTCAAGATCATGCGTTGGATAGTTCCCCTCGTGTGTCTTAAGCTGAAGAGAAGCATAAGCCACAACTTACAATCCTGCATCAGAGCACATCCTAAATCAAAGTGTGACGCATCATTGTAGACTACAAACTCCTTATCGATTCAAGCTGTATCAGAACAGGAGCTTGGGTCAAAATAGTTTTGAGCTTCTCGAAGCTTGACTGCTGCGCATCAGCCCAAACAAATGGAACACCTTTACGCAGAAGCTTAGTCAATGACGCAGCAATCAAAGAGAACCCCTCAATGAAACGTTGATAATATCCCGCCAAACCCAAAAGCTACAGATCTTAAATACATTCTTAGGCTATTTCCAATCCAGCACAGCTTCAATCTTTTAAGGATCAACACGAATCACCTCAGCAGAAATCGCATTCCCCAGAAAAGTTACTTCACGAAGCCAAAACTCACACTTGTTGAATTTAGAGTAAAGCTACTTCTTACGCAAAATCTGAAGCACTACTCTAAGATGCTCATCATGCTCATCCTCAATCTTAGAGTATACCAAAATGTTGTCGATAAAGACTACGATGAACTGATCCAGATAGGGCTGAAACACCCGATTCATCAAATCCATGAATACAGCCGGTGCATTCGTCAACCCGAAAGGCATAACTAGGAACTCGTAATGTCCATAATGAGTCCTAAATGTCTTTTATGCACATCCACCTCCTTAACCCTCAACTGATGATATCCTTAATAGAGATCAATCTTAGAGAACATAGAAGCCTCTCGAAACTAATTAAATAAGTCATTGGTCTATGGAAGTGGATACTTATTCTTAATGATCAGCTTGTTCAACTGTCGATAATCTATGCACATCCTCATGGTCCCATCATTCTTCTTAACAAATAGTACTAGTGCTCCCCACGAGACACACTTGGACTGATGAAATCACGGTCCAACAACTCTTGCAATTGAGCCTTGAGTTTCGCAAGCTCTTTCAGTGCCATATGGTAGAGAGCGATGGACACCGGAGCTGTACCCGAAAAAGCTCGATCCTAAACTAAACCTCTCAACTCGGAGGCAATCTCAGTAACTCCTCCAAAAAAACATTCAAAAAATCCTTCACAGTTCTAATATCCCCAATCAAAGAGTTCTTAGAAGCAGTTATACTGACATAAGCCAAATATGCCTCGCACCCTTTCCAGACCAGTTTCTCAGCTACTAACGAAGAGATCATATATGACAGATAGTCTCAAACACTCACCAATCATAACCATCTCCACATCATCATTGGTCCTCAGAACGCCCTCTTAGATGCGCAGTCCAAACTGACTAGGTGCTTCACCAACCAGTTTATACTCAAAATCAGGTCGAACTCCCCAAAAGAAAGCTCCATAAAATTAGCCAGAAATATCTCCCTTTCACCTCTGACGGGACATCCTTATATAGTTTACTAACTTGAACAGACCGCCCCAACGGACTTATCATAGTAACCTCACTACAAGTACTCTCAACCGATAACCCCAGATTTTCGAAAACAGAACAGGTTATATAGGAATGAGTAGATCCTATATCTATCAGAGCAAAGTAAGGTGCATCAAATATAAATAACGTATAGGTGATGACATCAGGAGCATCTCTGTCCTCCCGGCGATGTGTAGCATAAACCAAAGAAAGCTATCTCGCTTTAGTCTGACCAGCACCTCTACCCGGTGCTCTCTGACCTCAGCCTATACCATTGCCACCTTTATCCTAACCACGGTCCCTAGGTGGCTACTGAACTACTCTTTATGGTTGCGTGGGACCTAATGCTGGAGCTTGCACCTAATCATCCCTTAGTGGACACTCTCGAATGCGGTGCTCAAGAGACCCACATCTCAAGTAAGCCCCAATCCTCCTTCAACACTCGCCTGGATGGTGCCTACCACAATCTCCACAAGGCAGTATCCCAGTGAAGCAACAGGGGCCCCCACTCTAACTGGCCCATTAGATCTGGCCTTTTCTTAGGCCTCTGCATAGAACTCGAGGGCTCCAAATCCCTCTTGTCCTTACCTCTCTTACGGTCTCTGTTCTGGCGCTCTACGCGCTTAACATCCTCAGGAATCTTTGCCTTCTCTACCAGAATCGTGAACTCAGGCTCCCTCTGTGGAGCTATTAGAACCTTCAGTTTATCCCTTAGGCCGTTCTCAAACCTAACACATCTCTCATACTCCGATGCCATCATACCTCGATAGTGACTCAGCCTCAGAAATTCAGCCTCATACTCGGCCACAGATATGTCACCTTTTGTGAGGTTTAGAAACTCACGCCTGCGAGCATCAACGTAGCTGGCTCCCACATATTTGCTCTGAAATGTAGTCTTAAAGAACTCCCAAGTCAAACGGTCGGTGAAGTGCCCTCCTTAACTATTAACCACTACTGATATGCTTCGTCGTGAAGCAAAGAGACTACACCCTTTGATTGCTGCTCGGGGGTACAGTCCAAATCATCCATAATCCTCTCAGTGGCCTCTAACCAATACTCAACCACATTAGGGGTGACTCCTGTGAAACCCCTAAAAATCTCAGCTCCATTAGACCAGAGTCACTCAGTTACCGACGCTCGACCCCCAGATCTAGAATTGGGTCTAGCGACCCGCTCCAATATCCTTAATATGGCTTGGGATAGCGCGTCATCCCTAACTAAATGACTCTGAGACCCAGTCTCAGTAGCAGGTGACACAAGAGTCTCACTAGTGTCCAGATTCAGCATACTTCCCAGAGATGAGGACTCAGCTCGAGCACCCTTACGGCCTCTACCTCGGCCTCGAATACCACGTCCACGGATACCTCGTGCACTCATTGTGACTTAGAAGTTTTATCTACATTAAAAAAATTTATGCATCTATTCAGATATTTATTAACAGATGTTTTATGCATAAAGTATCAGAAGTTCATAGTTGTTTTCAAAAGTTTTAGTGTGAATTAGTTTCACTACAGTTTCAGAGTGTACTAACTATAGTGTTTTCAAGTAGACTATCAATAATGTTTTCAGAATTTTCTATCAGAAATCAAAAATACTTACAGGATCGACGCCGGAGACTCAGTGAACCACACACCTACTTTATAATGTTTAAAATCTTTTGAAAACCAACTCTTTAAAACCAAATTTTGGAACCCAAAAATCACAGCCGAGTTTTACAACCTGATTCTGATGCCACTGAATGTAACACCCCAAACCTGGCCTATACATTATGGCCGTATCTAGTGATGTCACATGGAAAGTGTTTTGTAAACTAAATCGTCACCATAAAACCATTTAAGTTTATTAGCATTCATCTATTTTTACAACTCAAAAATGTTTATTCAACTCTTAAGTTTCTGTGTTTAATAACATTACTCCATTTGCTTAAAAATCATTTATGTGGAAGCTTTTGTAAAATTATGATGTCTTAGCAAAACCGTTCTTGACTTATAAAACTTTGTTTTAGTAAACTGTCATTTAAAAGAAAACTTTTGATAAAGCATGCATAAGTCGAGCAGCAAAACCAAACTAACAGTTAGAAGTCCATACAGTCCCAAAAAATTACAAACTCTCAAATTAAAAGCCAAAACTTGATTTAAACCATAAAGCAAAATAAACAGTTTATGGCGAGTGGTCACCGTTGAGTCCTCCGCTACACCGATCCGCCTAACTCTATGGATTACCTGTACAGATTGAACAGAAAGGAGTGAGTTTACGTAAACTCAGTATGTAACCCCACAGAATTAAGCATGCACACAACAACAAACAGAATTAGACAGATGTAGATTCGGGCTTAAGCCCATTACAGATATAGATACAGATATGCATATCAAAATCGAAATCAAAATCCTACCCCCATTCTCTACACACCATCTCCGTCCATCCCTACACACCATGTGGGGTTTAAAACACCCACCCAACCCTACACACCATACTGTATCAGTGCAGCACATAATAGATATAATGCAGCCATGTTGCCAGATAATAGGCACTAATGCCTTTCAGAACTTCCTCCAATAAACATCATCCCATCCCCAATATCAAATAACATAACAAATATGCAAAATTAACAGATATATCATTCTTGACATGCTCTTATAAACAAATAATAGATATACAATCATAGGCATGCTCATAATCATATCTATGTCTAACATACCATTTGGTTTTAGGGTTAGATAGTGTTTGCCAATCCTACAATAGGCCCACAATTGATTAGGATGACCCGTGAGGCCCTACGAAAAAATCTCAGTATAATGGGCCTACATGCCCGTGGGCCCACACACCCGTATGGCCCATATGGCCTGGCCCAATAACTGACATGCCCGTGTGGCATGCCCATATGGGCCCACACGCCTGTATGGCCCATATGCCCAGTTTGGCTAAACCCGTGTAGCCCACACGGCCTACCACACGATCGTGTGGCACCCAAAAAATACAATTTTGGCTTTCGTCGAAACCCCTTTTTTTGCGTTTCGCGTACACACTTAATACGTTTTCGATGCGAAATAACCTCGAGCTTCCCAAAGCCTAAAACAGAGCACCCAACAACAATTTAGCGAGTTGATTATCAAATTTGATAATAGGGAATCAGTACAAAACAAACTTACCACAAATTTCGAACACAGCCAACGCGTTCTAAACCCAAAAAGTGTGATTCTCTGCTCCACAATCTACTCCTGAACATGAAATAACACCCTTAAATCACCACAGATTGCCCTCACTAAATAAGGAAATCACAAGTCAAAATTGACGGCAGGAATCTACTTACCATGCCAAAAGGACGAATCCACAATCTAAATAGTACGATCGAACCACATATTTAAGAACCAAATGAAAGAAAGTAAAACGGTAGATTGCAGAGGTGGGAAGAAACGAAAGAGAAGGAAAAGAGAATTTTGAAGAACGTCAGAATTTTTGGGAAAGAAAGCCAAAATTTTTGAAAAATAATAAAATAAAAATAAAAATAAAATCTGATAACTTCCCAAATCTCTTAATTATCTCTCCACTATCCACTATGCAGCCACTTACTCAGAATTTTTGTTCAACTAAAACTCCCTCAATCTAACGAGCAAAAATAAACTCCCTCACTCGCGTAAGGATTTGAACACAGGACCTCCAATACGCACACTCCCTTACCACTCGAACTAGCAGGCTTATTCTGATATGGTTTTGCAAATAATTAAATATAAGCCCACTGAGTAAAGGTAGGGCTTAAGTCAGAAAGATGCCAAAATTTACCAAAGGTAAAGCTTGAGCTTGGGACCTCACACACATACCTAGAGCACATAACCACTGAAGTAGAAAGACAGTTGTGTCAAATTTATCCAGAAACAAACATAGAAATATTGGGGCATTACACACACAATCACTAAATCATGCTGTAGATATTAAAATAATAATAAAATAATTATTTCAACTTCAAATTTTTGGTCCCAAAACCACTGTTTCGATTTGACTAAAAACGAGCTATTACAACTCTTCCCTTTAGGGGTTTTCATCCCTGAAAATCTTACTAGCAAAAAAGTTAGGGTACTATTTTCTCATATCTTCTTTAGGTTCCCACATAGCCTCTTTGATACTGTGACATTGCCATAAGACTTTTACCAAAGCTATGCGTTTATTTCTTAACTCTTTAATCTCTCGAGCTAAAATTCTGATCGGTTCTTTATTATACGTCATGTCAAGTTGAATTTCAATGTCTGACAGAGAAATCCATGTGATGGATCTGATCTATATCGACGCAACATTGACACATGAAACACATTGTGGATCTTTTCTAATTCTGATGGTAATGCTAGCGGTATGCAACTGGACCTATTCTTTCAATGATTTCATACGACTTGATAAACTGTGGACTCAGCTTGCCCTTGCGACCAAATCTAAGGATTTTTTTCCATGGAGATACTTTTAGAAATAATTTATCACCGATCTAATATTCAATATCTTTATGTTTCATATCCGCGTACGATTTCTGTCGATCTGAAGCTACTTTCAGACTGTCGTGAATTACTTTCACTTTTTCTTCAGTCTCTCGAATCAAATCAACCCCATGAATCTTTTTCTCACTCAGCTTGGTCCAGTACAATGGAGTTCGGCATTTGTGACCATATAAAGCTTCGTACGGTGCCATCTTTATACTTAATTGAAAGTTGTTGCTATACACAAATTCAACCAACGGCAAAAATCTCTCCCAGTTACCTTCGAATTCTAACACATAACAATGGAGCATATCTTCGACAATCTGTATTACTCTCTCAGACTAGCCATCAATTTGAGGATGAAATGCTATACTAAAATTCAATCTCGTACCCAGAGCTTATTGCAATTTCTTCCAAAATCGTGATATAAATCTCAGATCTCTATCCGAAATAATAGAAACTAGCACCCCCGAATTATTTAATGATCTCTGAAATGTACAATTCAGCTAATTTATCAAGTGAATAGTCTGTACATACCGTAATGAAATGTGCTGATTTCATCAGTCGATCTACAACCCAGATAACATCTTTCTTTTTCGAAGACAGGGCCAATCTCGATATGAAATTCATCGTAACTCTATCCCATTTTGATTTTGGTATCATCACAGGTTGTAGTAATCCTAAAGGCACTTGATGTTCGACTTTGACTTATTGACAAACTAAACATTTCGATACAAACTCTAAAATGTCTCATTTCATACCCGACCACCAATACAATTATTTCAAATCCTTGTACATTTTAGTACTCCCCGGGTGAACAGATAAACAACCACTGTGTGCTTTGTGCAAAATTTTCTAAATGAGCTCAGAATTTTTGGTACACATATTCTACCTCGAAACATTAAACAATCATCGGATCTGATCTGAAAGTCAGAATCACTAGTTGACTCACATTGCATTCTTTTGGCTTGCAATTCATTATCATATTTCTAAGAGTCACATATCTGTTGAAGAAATACCGGTTTAGCTTTCAACTCTGCTAGAATCAAACCATCATCAGATAAGGTTAGCTGAGTATTCATCGCTCTCAAAGAAAATTTCTACTCAAAGCATCTGTGACTACATTTACTTTCCCCATATGATAATCAATCACTAATTCATAGTCTTTAAACAACTCGAGCCATCTTCGTTGTCGCAAATTCAGATCTTTCTAGGTCATTAATTACTTCAAACTTTTGTAATCGATAAAGATGTGGCATTTTTCACCATACAAATGATTTCACCAAGTTTTCAATGCAAAAATAATTGTAGCCAACTCTAAATCATGCGTCGGATAATTCTTTTCATGCAGCTTTAACTGTCTGGAGACATAAGCTATAACTTTTCCTTTTTGCATCAAAACACAACCTAAACCATTCAATGATGCATCACTGTATATCAAAAACTCTTTATCCGATTCAAGTTGAACTAAAACTTGTACCTCAGTTAATAATGCTTTCAACTGATCAAAACTCTGTTGACATTTTTCTGACCACTTGAACTTCACATCTTTCTGTAGCAATCTGGTCATCAGTGTATCAATCATCGAGAATCCTTTAACAAAACATCGATAATAACTAGCTAACCCTAGAAAAATTCTAACTTCGGATACATTTCTCGGTGGTTTCTAGTTAACAACTGCGAAAATCTTACTCGGATCAACTCGTATACCTTTCGCTAAAATAATGTGTCCCAAAAATCTAACTTCTCAGAGTCAGAATTCACATTTACTGAATTTAGCATAGAGTTTCTTATCTCTCAAGGTTTGTAACACAATTCTCAAATGCTCGGCATGCTCAGATTCAACTCATGAATAGATTAGAATGTTGTCAATGAACACAACAATGAACCTGTCTAAATACGGTCTAAAAATTTGGTTCATCAAATCCATAAAGACTGCAGGAGCATTAGCCAATCTGAAAGGCATAACAAGATATTCATAATGTCTGTACCTCATTCTGAATGCAATTTTCGATACATCTGAATCTTTCACTCGTAACTGATAATAGCCAGATCTCAAATCAATCTTTGAAAACACTATTGCCCCTTTCAACTGATCAAACAAATCATCTATTCTCGACAACGGATACTTATTCTTTATTATAACCTTGTTGAGCTGTCAATAGTCAATACACAATACACATTCTCATCGATCTGTCTTTCTTCTTTACGAAAAATACTAGCGCACCCCAAGGCGAAAATCTAGGTCGTGCAAAACTTCTATCTGTTAATTCTTGCAACTGAGCTTTCAACTCTTTCAACTCTGTTGGAGCCATTTTATATGGAGCTATCAATATCGATGAAGTTCCTGGTACTAACTCAATAGCAAATTGAACTTCTCTAATCAGTGGCAACCCCGGTAATTCTTTAGGAAACACATCCGAATATTCACAGACAATTGGCACTGATTGAATCTTAGGTTCAGATAATTTTGTATCTAAAAAATAAGAAAGATAAGCTTCACAACCTTTTCTCACACATTTCTAGGCTGACATAGACGAAATCACTACAAGCAATTCACTCGATTCATCTGATTCAATTGGAAAATTTTACTATTCTAACATTTCAATTCAAGTCTTTCATCTACAATTCACAATAGCATCATGCAGAGTCAACCAATCCATACTGTAACATCCTAAAATTTGAAATTTTAATTGTTACATTATTGATTATGTAAGCTTGACAAAATATTAATTGTATGTGTTTAGGGGTTATGAGAAGGCTCGGGATTTATTTTGGCCCTAGTAAAATTTTAGTGTTTAAGTCTATTAAGGAGTGATGGTAAGTAGCTTCAAGCTTAAAGAAATAAATGAGTAATGTGCTTGCATAAATGAGCTTATGGTAAAGGGGTTATGGTGCCACATGATGTACTTTGAGGGAGGAGGTTCAAATCCCATAATGTGTAAATTTTGACATTATTTTTGTATTCTTTCCCTAAGTGTCGGCCAAGCTAGTAAATAAGGCAAAGTGGACTTTTTATTTTTGGCAAGGTGGCTAAGGAAATAAGGAAATGATGAAGGTAAGGAAAGGAATCAAAAGAAAAAGGGCAAGTAAGGGGAACATGTGGCTTTTTCCAAGGGAATTGTTTTGGAAAGTTTGGTTGGCCAAATTTTTTACCTTAATGTCAAAAATTCTATATGGTTTTGGAATAGGGATGGCTTAGCTGAATTTTTCTTTGTCTTTTGGCAAAAGCTTTGGTGTTTGTTTTGGCCAAAATTCCTACTTGCAACCTTTGTGCCATTTTTTCTTTTCTCTCCAAATTCCTCCTCCTCCTTGCCGATTTTTCAAGCCTTGAGTGTGCATTTTGTTTCTTCTTTTCCTTCTTGTATGCCAAAAGTACCAAACCATTGAGACCAAAATTATTCACTCATCTTCTCTTGAAAAAAACGAAACTAGTCAAACACCCTTCTTCATCTTTCTTTTCTTTTTCACAAAATTCTTCAAGCATTTCTTCTTCTCTAATCCTTACCACCATAGCCGAATATTTTTCCCATTTTTCCTCCATAGCCAAAACCTTTCATCTTTTCATTATTCTTACTTTTTCATTCGAGTTATCACTCATTCTTTTAATCAATCGGTAAGCGGTTCTTTTCAAACATTTTATTTTTATTTCTGTTAATGCTGAATTTATGCCTTGGTTTGGGATGGTCATACCGAGACCATCATTTTAGTCTACTCTCTCAAACAAGATCATTTTCTCTTTTCGTAGTGTTCTAAGTGGAAGGCCGAAATTTTGATTCTTCCGTAGTCATCGTACAATCGTTGGGAATTGGTCTTATAAATCTTTAAGGTAAGGAGTTCTTTATGGATTTTATGAAATCATTCTTTATTTGTTTAAGAAGTTATCAAAATAGTGATGATTAATCGACTTTATGTTTTAGGGGCTAAATCGCTCAATCTATCGACTTGTAATCATACGATTCTAGTGGTAAGCCGACCTTCTCCTTAATCAATCGTTCACATCAAAGTAAAATAAGTTTACTAAGATTTGTTTTCAATGGAGTCAAGCAAGATCGAATCGAAAGGGATAGCGATTGGAGATTGAAAAAGGAGTGGAATTGCGATCCCTACTCCTAAATTCAAACGAAGGGCAGTTTTGGCGGTTCGAGATTTTCTACTGGGTTGTGGACCGTCATCCGAAGAAAATCGAAAAATCATGGTCATTCACGATTCCAAGGGTAAAAAATTTAGATCGTTATTTTAGAGTTTGATTATTAAAATCAAGTATGTTGATTAATCGAGAGTTACGATATCTTAGGTGTCGACGAGCAAGAAGGCTTAGTGCTTACCATAATCAGGTGTGTAATTTCACACCGTTATCCGTGGATTTTAAGATTGATATCATATTGGAAATTAAATGCTATGATTAAAATCGTAATAGGGCGTAAACCGAAAAAATTGGTCTAAAATACACTATTTTGATAAAATTGACAAAATCGATATTATTATTGTGCGAATTACGAAAATACCCTTAAAGGGTTGAATTACGAAATTGCCTTAATGGGCCGAATAGATATATTGTTTATGGGCCAATTTGATACATTGTCTTAATGGGCCGAATTGATATATTGTTTATGGGCAAATTTGATACATTACTTTAATGGGCCGAATTGATATATTATTTATGGGTCAATTTAATACATTGCCTTAATGGGCCGAATTAATATATTGCTTAATGGGCTGATTTGATACATTGCCTTAAAGGGTCAAGTTGCAAAGTGTTAATGGGCCGAAATTTTGTCTGAATTAATCATTGTTGTCATATTTGTAAATATCATGATTTACTATGTATGTTGCATTTACATAATTTTGCATGGGATTGGGATATTGATGATCGGAGGAAGTAATCTGGTGGCTCTGCCACATATTTTGGTGACTCTGTCACAATCTGTCTGGTGGCTATGCCACGTATATTCTGTGATTCTGGTGGCTTGTCCATAATTAAATTTGTTATAAAAGGCAAAATGCCTGAGATTGGTGTGTTGGCGGGGTAGGTTGACTTGATCTCCACAGGTGTGATGGTTGGTACGGGTGGTGTGTAGCGGATGGAATATTAGGTTGGTTTGGGATTGCATTACATTCATATGATATGTTTGATCAATTATTATGTAAAAAGGGGCTTAGGCCCAAAATATTGTTAAATGGGTTTCAGGCCTAGTGGACAACAGTAAGGGGGTTATACACTGAGTTCTAGTAACTCACCCCATTTCCTTATTCCTTTCAGGTAATGCTCAATGACGGGGACTTGGGCCATGGATGACTTGGTGGAGGCCATACTACAAAAATGGTTTTATTTGGATTTTGGATTTCTTTTTAGTACATTTAATTACTTTACTATTTTGAGTTAAGGTTGTAATAAGGCCTCTGGATTATTTTTATTTTGTTTTATGTTTCATGTATTTATATTTTGCTTTAAGTACTTTAAATGAGATTTTTCTAAAAACTTAAATAAACATTATCTAAAATGGATTTACAAATGGATTTCTTAATAAAACTTTCATAAATATTTTAACTCTAAATCTTCTCATAAATTTTCATCAACACTTTTCAAAAGACATGGTTGTAAAATCTTTAGTTTAAATTTATCGATTTATCAATTAATTTTCTATTCATTAATATTTTGTTAAATATTTTAAATGGGATATTTGTTTTACTTAATTTAAATCAATTTACGTACGAATAAAAAGAACTTAAAAGCATTTTTCTTATGTGACATGTCAGATTTGGCCTTAACGCATGGGCGGGGTTTAGGGTGTTACACATACCCAGAATTACATTGAACTCATCAAATGGCAAAAGCATCACATCAGCCAGAAAACAGTAACCTTGAGTCATTAAAGGATAGTTCTTGGAAACTTTATCAATTAGAACATACTTGTCTAAAGGGTTCGATACTTTAATCGCAAACTCAGTAGATTTAACAGGCAATTTCTTACTAGACACTAAATTCTCACAAATATACGAATGAGTCAATCCAGGATCAATCAGTGCAATAACATTAGAGTCATAAAGAGAAAATGTACGGGTGATAACATCTGGTGATAACGCTTCTTCACGAGCGCGAATAGCGTAAGCTCTAGCAGGTGCTCTGGCCTCAGATTCCTTCACCGAATCTTTTGTCGCACCTCTACCACTGGTCACATTTCTACATTTCTCAATGGCCTCCCTCTATTAGCTGTGTTACTCGATCTACATTCTGAATCTTTTCTTTCTCAACTAACTCTCGGCAATCACGTATGAAATGATCTTGTGAACCATATTTGAAACAAGCCCGATTATTCATTCTACATTCACCGAGATGTCATCTTCCACATTGCTGACATTCAAGTCTATAATTTCTCACACTGTCAACACTCAATATCGATATAGGTTGAGTTTTAGGACTTGAGTATTATTTTCCACGATCTCTGTTCGAATACTCAATTGAAGCATTTGGACGAGTGTGCGAATCTCTGGATTTTTTTGATAAAGATTGATATGGCTTACTCATCGATCTTTTTCTCGAGTCTCTAGCCTCTGAATCTGCTTTTCTCTTTTCTTTGTTAAGCTCCTCGGCTTTGCAAGCTCTATCAACTAGGACAACAATTTTTTTCAATTCTAGGATTCTGACTAGAAGTTTAATATCTTTGATCAACCTATCAACGAACCATTTATACATGGTTTCTTCAATAGAAACATATTCCCAACCATATTTGCTCAATCTGAAGAATTCTCTTTCGTACTCGGTCACTATCATACGGCCTGTTTCAATTCTAAAAATTTTTTGTGCTTTTGATTGAGGAATCTCTGACTTATATATTTCTTCCAAACTCTGTCTGAAAGAATTCTCAGGTAACTCTCTCTCTTGGTATTATAGACACCAAAGTATTCCACCATTGATACACGGTGTCCACTAGAAGTGATACAGCACATTTTAAACACTCACCTGGTGTGCAAGAAAGTTCATCAAATACTCGAATAGTATTTTCAAGCCAAAATTTAGCTCTCTTGGGATCATCATCAACGGTAGCTCTAAACTCTCTAGCCTCATACTTTTGAATCTTATCAACTTGTGGCTTATTTAGTCATAGAAGTTCCACACCTTGAGAAGTAACGGGAACAAGTTGAGGATTAGGTGAGGGTGGAGGTTGTTGAACAGCCAAATTTTTCTGAACAAACTCTGTGAACCGTTCACTCATCATCTGGGAAAAGGCTTCTTTAGCCTCTCCTCCACGACTACTCGATACATTTCTAGATTCAGACGGCACTATCCCTTGAGCGGGAGCTGGCGTATTACTCTCAACAACATCAGCTACAGCTCGATTGGGATCTATTTGCTATACGAAACACAGTTTAAATTGTCAGGAGTCATGACACTATCACAAGTTATATATGGCATGTATAGCTAGACTCTCACACACGCTACGTTAGTCCTAAAATCGACTAAATCATAGCTCTGATACCAATAAATGTAACACCGCTCACTCTATTCAATGCCAAAATAGGGTTACGGAGCATTATTAAAATTATAATTGAATTAAACATTCATTTCACATACATTTTCATATTTCATGCAACTATCATTCAAACTTAATCATGATGTCCCTAATAAGAGTCTATGATGCTCTAAACATACTTTAAGAGTGGTTCGGGACTAAATTGATAACTTTGAAAATCCTTAGAATACTTAGAAAATTTTCTCAAAAACAGGGGACACACGCCCGTGTGGCCCGGCCATGTGTCTCACACAACAAACAGACACGCCCATGTCACAGGCCGTGTGGACATTCGAAATGAAAGCACATGGCCGTGTCCCAGCCCATGTCCGACCCCATGTAACTCTCTAACTTGGGTCACATGGCCAACACACATGCCCATGAGGCTAACCCGTGTGCCCTACAAATGGCCATACACGCCCATGTGCCAGGCCGTGTCAAACCTGTAGGGTATACTAACTTATGCCACACAGCCAAGTGACACGCCTGTGTGTGAGGCCGTGTGGAGCATACTAATTGATTTTAATTTCAACTCCAGGGAACATACGACCATGTACATATCCGTGTGTCACACATGGCTGAGACACACGCTTGTGTCTCTGCCCATGTGGAAAAAAATAGGCTATTTACCAAGCCATTTTGCTACCCAACTTGCACAAACCTATACCAAACCAAATTGCACAACTCATGGCATATAAATAGACATTTAAACCAACCGATTCAAGCCTAAATCATGCATATTCTATATCACCATCTTCCATACACGTAAGTCAGAAAAGTAAGCTATACCAGTTATACCAAATTCGCACATACACAATTAACCAATTATGCACATTCAATCCTACATCAACATGCTCAATTTACAAGCACATAACTTCTCTAGTTTCAACTATTTGACAATCACAATATCTATTATCAATAAGAATTCCAAGACCAAACTTACCTACATAATATAAACCATATGCACACCTTCATACACATAACCATACCAACCAAAATTAAGCCAACTCATATGGCTTTATATACAAACCAAAACATAAGCATTTACAAGCCAATTCAAATGGCACAACTCATTACCAAACTACATAACAAAATTACCATAATCCTATACATGCCATATAACCATAACATAAACTTAAAAGTACCTAAATGTTAGTTGGATAGTGTGACGTAGTCTCCGACGATCCTCGAATCTGAGCTAGCTTTAAAATCAATATAAAACATAGAAAAATAAAAAAAGTAAGCTAATAAACTCAATCTTAACAAAAATATACAACTATTAAATTTGAACATACCAACATGTAATTCATTTAACTAACAAACCTTTTACATTTTCAATTATAATCTCGTGTATGAACTTCACAATTTCTTCGATTTAAACGTATACAATTCATGTACATACCTATATTATCTCGTATCAATTTTATATTGAACCACGTCTTTCATTTACCCGTTGAACCATTCAGAATACTATCGGTGTAACAGTCTATTTTCGGTGAAATTGAAAAAGTGGTTTCGGGACCACAAATTCGAGCCAAAAATAAAATTTATTTTTATTTTATTTTATGGTCATTAATATGATATAAATATCTTGTGATAATTTTGATAAAATTTTTTACCAATTATGTGCTTAATTATAAGAAGGACTAAATCGCATAAAATGCAAAAGTTGGATTCTAGTAGCTAGAAGGATAAAACAACTATGGAATTCAAAACATGAGGTCCTTATATGGTAATTAGACCATTAATGAAAAGTTAGTAGACATTTTTGGATGATTCATCCATGGAAAATTAGAAGAAGTCTAAGGACTAAATTGGAAAGTGATAAAATTAAAAAGATGATAAATAATTGAATAGAAATAAAAATCATTTTATATCATCTTCTTCCCCAAATATTCCATGGAAACCCTAGGAAAGAGAAATCAAGCTTTCTTGGTCAAATTGGTAAGTTTTCATGTCCCGTTTTTAGTAATTTTTATATTTTTGAGATCGGAAAGCTTAATTTGTCTATTTGGGGATTAATTTGAAAAGATATCAAAGTATAGAATTTTTAAAATAGATGAATATTCTGAAATTATGAATTTTATGGTAGAAAATGAAAGGTTTTTGATAGATAAACAACTTTTACAAAGTGAATTTTGATGAAAACTTGATTTAGGGATTAAATTGTAAAAATGTAAAAATCTATGGAAAATTATGAATTTAATAGAATTCATGTGCTGTAAATTTTATATTTAAATTTTGGCTAGGCTTGGAATAAGGAGTAAATTACATGGATTTCATTTTTCGAGCTTAGAGACGAAATCGTCATTTATTAAAAGTTTAGGGGCAAAATGGTGATATTGCCTAAGATGTAAATTGGACTAATTTGAGTATGAATTGTACTAAATTGATGTTAAATTTACTCATATAGATCCAGATAAATCAAATACGGAGTTAGAACGAGGAAAGGAGAAAATGTCAGATTAATAGACTTTATGTATACGAACATTTATCAAGGTAAGTTCATATAACTTAACTATGCATGTTTTTATGCTTAAATTGAATTGTGTATGTCATTGTATAAATATATAAGTGAAATGATTGCATATCTAATAAAGCCCGATAAATGATAATACCCGATAAGTGATAAATGATAAAAATGTTACTTTTGTGCTTGAGTTGAATGTGAAAATGTGAATTACATAAATGCATAAATTTATAAGATTTTAATTTATACCCAAAAATTTCCTGATAAATTTTAAATCCCGTTTGAATAAATGAAAGTCGATTGATAAATGTGTTTTTCCTGATAAAACTGCATGTGTTGCATAATGGATTTAGCCCAGACGAGTAATCCTGAAATAAGCCTCTCGAACATATGTTTTAATTAGGATTTAGCCTGGAGTGGTAATCCTAATTAACTAGATTTACCCTAGACTGGTAATCCAAAATGGACTCTATAGGGAATTCTTTGTCATATAAAGGATTTAGCCTAGACTAGTAATCCGACAAAGCCCTTAGAGTATATGTTATAGCTAGAATTTGGCCTGGACTGGTAATTCTACATGTGGCTCGAAAGTGTACCTAAAAGGTACTACTGAATATGACCTGACAGAATATGGAACTGTACACCTCGAGTGTATTACCTGTGTATCTATCGATGTTTTCAATAATACAACGGGTAAAATACTGATATGAAAAGAAAAGGGATTTTTACATGTATTTACCTGAAAAATGTGAAAAGACATTACATGAAATGAAATATGGAAGTATAAGATGTTTATATATGAACATAAAATGGTTTGAAGGATATGTTCATATATGAGAATAGATTTGTACACCTTAAGTGTATTACTTGAGTAATTATCAAAATTTCAATTGATTGTTGAGTAAAGTCTTAACATGAAATATCTAGGAACTCAAGATGAATTAATATGAAATAAATTTGAGATACATGGAAACAATTTTATTTATATTACGTGAATACATGTTGTGGAAAAACATATGTGTATGAGAATATGAATATTGTTGGACTCATATATGTGTTTCTTGATGTTTATATGAAATATGTGTTAAACATGGGTATTGAGAATATGTGTTAGGGCTTATGACCAAATGGTTTGGTTATACCTTGCAATGTTTAACTTAAATGTGAATGGTTAGTAAGTTATTTACCAAGTTATACGGACTTACTAAGCATTGTATGCTTACTCCGTTTTATTTTTCCCTGTCTTATAGTAAATCGGAATGCTCGTTGGATTGGAAGCTTGGGGGAGATCACTCACACTATCCAACAGTTCATTTTAGTATATAAGGTAAAACAATTAGGGTTATAATGGCATGTATAGGTCAAATTGGTCAAGGAATGATATGTAAATATTTGATAATAACTAGCCATTGGAATGGCTAGTTATGGACATGTTTTGGTGTTTATGTATGAAAGCTATCATAGTATATAATTAAAATGGTTAATTGATAGAAATCACATTGACAAATGGATGAATGAATTAAATTAGTATAATTGATACAAAATGCACAAATGTGACCATTGTATATAGGTAAATATGATTACAAGATTGATATGGAAATAAATTGTGGTACATAATGGAATATTGGTTGAATGTTTATATGGCCATGAGAATGTGTTTATGTTTTGGTGCAGGTTTAAGGCAAATAGGGTGAGGAATAAAGCTTGGAAAATAGCCCTGTTTTGTCCACACGGGTAGACACAAGGGTGTGTGTCTTGACCGTGTGTGACACACGGCCTAGCACATGGCCGTGTGGTCTGGCCGTATGTCCCCTGCATCCTAAAATTTAGAAACAGAATGCTCAGAATTGAGCACACGGGTAGAGACACGGGTGTGTGTCTCAGCCGTGTGAGTAACACGGACTTGAACACGAGCGTGTGTCACGGCTATGTGAAACGTGCTTCTAATTCGAATTAAATTAATTAACCACATGACCTAGTGTAATAGCCCAAATTTTAGTGATGTCGAAAACAGTGGCTCGAGGCCACTAAATTCGGCAAATGAGCTTGTAAATTTTATTATTTAATATTTATGAGTTAAATGTGATTTTTAAAAGATTATTATTTAGTAATCTGTGTATGAGTTACATTTCCGGGTGGGGGATTTACACACTGAGTCTTGGTGACTCACCCCTTCCCTTACTATTTTGCAGATGAGTAGATCACGGAGATGGAGCCGGGGAGGACTCGAGGCGGCCATGCTTGTTTCTCGGATTTGGAACCTTATTTAAATTAGTTTTAGTTCATTTATTTTCTAAGTTTTTATTTTGGGTTGTAATAAGGCCGCTAATTATTATTTGGATGTTTATTTTATTGTTTTATTTTACTTACGTTATATTACAAATGGAAATTATAAATGTTAAGTGAACCGGTTAAAAATAACTTTTTCAAACTTAATAACTTCTACGGGTTTTCAAAGATGTTACCATCGGGTAACAAAATACACCAAGCCAACTATAACCTTGACAATTTTAAAATTTACATGATCCAACGTTTTCAAAGGGTTTATCAACACAACCATGTTTATAAAAATAATCCTAACTGAGTTTTATCAAACCCTGTTTTAATACCTTAGCCATATTTTAACAAGTTTTCACCAGACACTCAAAATGTTTCAAATCATTTTACTCCGTGACATACCAGATCCGGTCAAGACTCATGGGCCGGGTTTGGGGTGTTACATTTTTGGTATCAGAGCCCGATTCAAAACTCGGCTGTGGGGGCCCAAGGCCCAAAATGTTTTGTTTTTGTTAGTAGGCCTTATTAGAATGTTTTGGAAAATTATTTATGGCTTGAACAGCATGGCACCGAGTCTCCGGCACCAATCTACCCAGGTAAGTAATTCTATCTATTTTTGGTGAATCTTTGATAGGGGTAGAAGGGTAAATGGTGAACGTAGAATATTAGAATAGGAATTGTTGAACCCTGGGGTTAGCGAACCCCAACAAACAATACATAAGATTTAATAATTCCTAAACAACCACGTGAGTTGTCACCGAGCAAGGGATGTGGCAATCGTTATCGCATGTCTAGGATTGGATTCGGTGGGAGGCTAGTATTTAAGCAGTCCTAGTGACTCACCTCCTACTCACTTGAATCCTACCTAGTGCGTAGTGACGGTTCATCCTAGTTGAGACGACACACTCATAGGCTAAACTTGATAACTAAAACCCAAAAGGGACTAGCCGTTTTGTTTTTTTTTTTTGAAGTAATTAAAACGTTGTTTTAAAAAAACAAAAAATGACCAAAATACCCCTGGCTTGTAAATTACCAAAATACCCTCCGTATGAAAATTTCCAAATAGAAAAAATTTTCAAAATATCCTTCTTTTGTGAAATCCATTAGAACCAAATTTTGGAAATCTTTTTTATGGAAAAATTACTAAAATACCCCTAGTTATAAAATTACAAAATTGCCCCTAACCAACAAAATTACCAGAATAACCTTGATTTTCAAAATTTTGCAACATCACTATTTTAGGAAATGCAATTCTCAAAAAGAACCATCAAAGTTTTACAACTTTTGAAATATCCCTAATTTATCAAATTTTACAAATTCACCATGATTTGTGAAAAATTACCGAAATACCCCTGAGGTCCAAAATTACCGAAATACCCCTAGATTTTAAAAATTTTCAAAATACCCTAGGAATTTACGAGTTCCAAAATACTTTTTGACAAAATCATCCGAGAACTTTTATTTTTGAAAAATTACAAAAATACCCCTGTAGGACGAATTACGAAAATACCCATGGGTAGTGGAAAAACAATCACAATGAAATCTACAACGTCTCTTTGAATGAATGAATGGAAAACTGTGTGCATGTATGTTTACGAAAGAACCACTCCTAAAACTCCTATCATAAAATTTCTTCACGGATAATCAAGTGAAACAAAGGTACTAATGCATAAAATTCTTAAACAGACAAACGCAAACGAGAGTAATGAGTACAAGAGGTCGTGGACGTCCGCCCCGTGGCCATGGTAGAGGTAGGATGACCTTGTCGGAGCCAGCAAGGCCTGGTCATGGGTCTGGAAATGAGATGCCAGATCTATCGATGATAGAAATTGAGTTTCAGGATCAGACCGGTGGTAACAATGTAGTATCCCAAGCGGTGCTACGAGTGTTAGAACGAGTTACTGAGGCAGGCGCGGGTGTAAGAGCCCGTAAATCTATGGTTGAACGACTCCAGGCTAACGGAGCAGAGGTGTTTAGAGGAGTTTCTGGAGTGGCATCCAGTGCGGCGGAGTATTGGTTGGAATCAACTGAGAGGATAATGGGTGACCTAGATTTTACAGCTGGGGAGAAGTTGAAGGGCATAATATCTCTGCTTCGGGATGAGTCATATTAGTGGTGGCTCACTGTAAGAGATGGAGCGATGGCGGAGAATCTCACGTGGGAATTCTTTAAGGCCGCCTACCAAAAGAAGTACATAGGAGCTAGTTACATGGATGCACAGCGGAAGGCTTTCTTGAACCTGGTTCAAGGCAATAAGACAGTGGCAGAGTATGAGGCCGAATTCCTCCGGTTGAGTAGGTATGCGCGTGGTATTGTGGGTACCGAGCATGAACGCTGTGTTAGATTTGAGGATGGGCTGAGAGATGAGTTGAGGATGATGATAGCTCCACAACAGGAATGGGAGTTCGCTGTCCTAGTGGAGAAATCGAAGGTTGCTGAAGGGGTAAGACAGTCGGTTAGACGGAATCAAGATAGGAGTTGGAATAAGAGGAGCTCTGGATCTTCAAGGTTCTCTGGTAATCAGCAGAAGAGAACGAGGTTTGGTGGGTCGGATCAAGCTACTAGGCCTGCTGCTGCTGCTAATCCTCAATGGCCGCCACGGTGTGCTCGGTGTGGCAAGTCTCACACGGGAGAGTGTTGGAATGGTAATCGAGGAGGCTTCGAATGTGGGTCCATAGAGCATCGAGTTAGGGACTGTCTGAAAAAGGCAGCTAGACTGAGATCAGAGGGTTAGGATCGTGCACCGAATAGAAGGGATAACCAACAGCCTCAGAGGGGTCGTGGTGCAGGAAGAGGAGGTAATGGTGCTGGCAGAGGTCATGGGGCATCGAGGGGAGGTACCGGTGGTACTGAGGCTAGGCAACCTGGTCTAGTCTATGCCGCGAGACGTCAAGAGGAGGGCGACGCACCGAATGTTATAATCGGTATGTTCTTGATCTTTGGTGTACCCTATAATACTTTAATTGGCATTGGCTCAACCCACTCATACATTGCTAGTAGCGTAGTGGAAACTCTGCACTTAGACTCTGAGCTTACTTCTAGGAAGATGACTGTATTAAGCCCTTTAGGTCACTCTGTAGAAGTAAGTAAACTTTATAGGAACGTACCCCTAGAACTCCAAGGGGTCGTGTTCTTGGCAGACTTGATGGAACTACCATTTCGAGAGTTCGACCTAATCCTCGGGATGGATTGGCTAGTAAAGTATCAGGCTAGCCTGGATTGCACATCTAAGCGCATGGTAATAAAGATCGTGGAAGGTGATGAGGTGGTGATGATAGGTAAAAGGAGAGATTACCTGTCTAATCTGGTTTCTGCGTTGAAGGTGAAAAAGATGGTTAAGAAGGGTTGTGAAGCTTATGTGGTGCATATTTGTGCATTGAAAGCTAAAGATGTTGCTGTGAAAGATGTCCGGACTGTGAGAGACTATGTTGATGTGTTTCCAGAGGAACTTCCGGGTCTACCTCTAAACCGTGAGGTTAAATTTGGTATAGATCTGTTACCCGGAATTGCACCGGTATCTATAGCTCCGTATCGGATGGCGCCGAAAGAATTGGTGGAGTTGAAGGCACAGATTCAGGAGTTGTTGGATAGAGGGTTCATCCGACCAAGTGTATCACCTTGGGGAGTTCCAGTGCTTTTTGTCAAGAAGAAGGATGGGACAATGAGGATGTGCATAGACTATCGACAGCTAAACAAGTTAACAATAAAGAACCGGTATCCTTTGCCCAGGATCGATGATTTGTTCGATCAACTCAAAGGGGCATCAGTGTTCTCTAAGATTGACCTTAGGTCAGGGTACCATCAGCTTAAAGTGAAGGAGGCTGATGTCCACAAGACGGCATTCCGTACTCGGTATAGACACTATGAGTTTCTGGTAATACCTTTTGGTTTGATGAATGCACCAGTCGCGTTTATGGACATGATGAATCGGGTTTTCCAACCCTATCTGGATCGGTTCATCGTGGTCTTCATAGATGACATTTTGGTGTACTCGAAGTCGGAAGAGGAGCATGACGCACATCTTCATGTGGTTCTGCAAGTTTTAAGGGAGAAACAGTTGTACGCCAAATTTAGCAAGTGTGAGTTCTGGCTCAAGGAGGTAACCTTTCTAGGGCATGTTGTTTCAGCTGAGGGCATCAGGGTGGATCCCCGTAATATTGAGGCAGTATTGGAATGGAAACCACCAAAGTCAGTTATGAAAATTCGACATTTTTTGGGGTTGGCAGGATATTACCGAAGATTTGTGGAAAATTTCTCTTTAATCGCAGCACCATTGACTAAGCTGTTGAGAAAAGGGGTTCTGTTTGTGTGGTCTGAGAAGCAGCAAGAGAGTTTCGATAAGCTGAAGAGGATCTTGACAGAAGCACCAGTCTTAATTCAGCCTGAAGCAGGAAAGGAGTTCACTGTGTATTCTGATGCATCGCATACTGGTTTAGGCTATGTATTGATGCAAGAAGGGAAGGTGGTCGCTTATGCGTTACGACAGTTGAGGCCTCACGAAGCTAACTACCCGACACATGACTTGGAATTGGTTGCTGTGGTATTTGCCTTGAAAATCTAGAGGCACTATCTGTATAGGGAGAAGTCGGTAGTGTACACAGATCACAAAAGTCTGAAGTACCTTTTGACTCAGAAAGATTTAAATCTAAAGCAGTGGAGGTGGATTGAGTTGTTGAAGGACTACGACTGCTCGATCGAATACCATCCGGGGAAGGCTAATGTGGTAGTTGATGCATTGAGCCGAAGGTGGTAAGCGGATTCTGAGCAATGTTTGCTCATCTAAGTCTCTATGAGGATGGGAGCCTTTTGGCGAAATTGCAAGTGAAGCCATCTTGGATTAATGAGGTCAAGGAAAGATAGATGGTGATGAAACTTTGAATACTCGGAGGTTACAAGTACAGAATGGTGAGGCTGAAGATTTCAGTTTGGGCGTTGATGGAGTGTTATACTTTCGGGAAAGTATGTATGCCTAAGGATGATGAGTTGAGGCGTGAATCCTTAGGGAAGCTCATAGCGATCATGACGCTATGCACCCGGAAATAGCAAGATGTATCGAGATTTAAGGAGCAATTTTGGTGGTGGGTCTTAAGCGAAGTGACCGAGTTGGTAGGCAAGTGTCGACATGCCGCAAGTGAAGGTGAGCATCAATTGCCATCGGGTTATTACTGACCGAGAAAGATCCCACAAAGGAAGTGGGAGGAGATTACTATGGATTTCATAAGTGGGCTTCCCTTACGCCCGATGAAAGATCTTGTTTGGGTGATAGTAGACCGGTTGACTAAGTCGGCCCATTTCATACCGGTGAGGGTTGACTACTCGCTTCAAAGATTAGCCAAGCTGTATATAACAGAGATAGTGCGATTGCATGGAGTACCGGTGTCCATTATCTCAGATCGGGATCCCCGATTTACGTCGAGATTCTGGAAGGCTCTACATCAGGAGTTAGGCACAAAGTTGAATTTTAACACGACTTTTCACCCACAGTCGGATGGACAATCTAAGAGGGTAATCCAAGTGTTGGAAGATATGTTGAGGGGCTGTGTTTTGGATTTCCGTGGTAGTTGAGAGGAGTACCTACCTTTAGCGAGTTCGCTTATAATAATAGTTATCAGCGAGTATTCGATGGCACCGTATGAGGCGTCAGATGGTCAAAATGTCGTACTCCTACGTCTTTGGGCCGGAACTAGGAGAGCGACAATGTTGGGTCGAGTTTGTGGAAGAGACGGAGGATAAGGTTAGAGTAATTGGGCTCATCTTAAGGAGGCATCGGACGAGCAAAATCCTCTGCCGATCTTAGGCGCGAGAGAGGTTGAATATGCGATGGGTGATAAGGTCTTCTTGAAGGTATCACCTTGGAAGAAGGTGCTAAGATTTGGCGGAAGGGCAAGCTAAGCCCTAGATTCATCGAACCGTACACGGTGTTGAAATGTGTGGGACCGGTAGCTTACCAGCTTGAGTTGCCAACAGAGTTGAGCCATATCTATGATGTCTTCCATGTTTCGATGCTGAGGCGCTATCGATCAGATCCCTCACACGTTGTGTCGATTGAGGAAATTGAAGTGAATCCAGACTTGTCTTTCGAGGAGGAGCCGGTACAGATTTTGGATCGAGATGTCAAAGTTCTGCGAAGAAAGTCAGTGCCTTTGGTAAAAGTGCTATGGCAAAACCATGGTACGGAGGAGGCCACATGGGAACCCGAGGATGTGATCGTGACAATACCCTAACTCTTGATCCGAGGTAATTTCGAGGCTGAAAGTCTTTTTAAGGGGGTAGAACTGTAACATCCTCAATTAGGGGTTGTTGTAATTTAATTATTTTTCGCATGTGAGTGCTTGAAGAAGTGAATCCTATGATTGCTAGGCATGTTTTAGGGTCTAGCCATAACCCCGAGCTAGGTTGGACTTAGGGTTGAAATTTCTTTTTAAGTGCTTAAAAGGAAGGAATTGGGTGAGATTGGGGTTAAGTAAAATTTCGGTGAAGCTTAACACAAAGAGTTAATTGGCAAAGTGGCTTTCATGCGCCACTTAAAGGTTTAGGGGTGACGAATGGGCAGGTCTTGGGTTCGATTCTTGGGAGTTACAAGTGGGGGATGTGTTTTATTTTTTGGGCTTTTTGGCATTAAAGGAAAGGGGCCAGGTATGAAGGCTTTAAAAATTAAATAGTGAGGTTTAAAAGCATGAAAGTCGATTGGACAGAATGGTTAGAGGCGTGGGTGCAGTTTGCCTCCACCAGGTCCTGGGTTCGAACCAAAGAAGCAGCAGTTTGGCATTTTATTTTTTTTTGGAAGCTGGCGTGAATGGGAGAGTGAGTAATGGCTTGATTTTGGACTCTTCATATGATAAGGATAGGCTTAAACTTTTGCACATATTTTTGGCTGGAGGAGTAGTGTTAGTAGTTTATTTTCTTTCTATTTGTTGAAGAGGAGATTAAGGGATAAATGGAAGATAAATGTTGTTTTCTTGGGTGATAATTAAAGGGTGGAAATTATCACCAAAAGGAAGGGTGATGGCTGGATTTGGGACACCTTAGGGGCCATTCACTTTCGGTTTTATCACCTAGAGAGAGGGGCCGAAATTCATAAAAAAATTCTTTTCTTTTCTCTTCTTGTTGCTAGCCGAATTCTTCCTAACCTCAATTTCTAAAATTCTTCAAAAAATTCTCTTCTTCTTTTCTTCTACTTGGCCGAACCTACCCCCCCTTCTACTAAAAATTTCACCTTCCTTGCTAGCTGAATATCTCTTCCATTAGAGCTACTTTGGCCGAATAGCAAGTGAGCACAAGTGTCTTTTCGGGATTCTTTTTCAATCGGTTGGTAAGAGGTAAGTGGGCATGGCCGAATGATTTGCTTTGGTTGGTTCAGGATCTATGGTTATGGCCGAATGGCCTGTGATTCATAATAATATGTTTAAATCGATTGTAGGGAAGCCATAGTCGATTGAAGGAAGCTTTCGGGATTTGTTTTCCTAAGATAGGGTGGTAAGTAACATTCGGCCATAAGGCCTTGATTATGTGTGATTGTGCAAGCCGATTCTAACAAGTGTTTTGGTAGGGATCTCGACAAGTCAAGTGACGATCTCAGGTTTTCAGTAAGTTTGGTAAGTGATTAGTAAGATTCGGCCAAGGGCCATTTGTTAAGAATTAGTGCTAAAGTTGAAACTAACATATGTCATATATGGATTCAACGATTTCAAGAACAAGCATAGTTTCGGATTTGGTAGGAAACCAAATTGGCAACCAAGATGAGTGTTATTTCAAGTATAACATATCCTTCGGGATTAGTTGGTTTGGCCGAATAGGCCTAAGTCCCTAACCCTGATGTTGGCCGATTATAGGGTCAAGGATCTAGCGTCGTAGATCGGATCTTTGGGATCTAAGAATTTCGGTGGTAACAGGTGTGTAAAACTCTTTACACACTTTATTAATTAACATTGCCATATCGTTGCCTTTTAAATCTTTTTGCTAGTGATTTGCTTGTGGGCATAAGATTGGATTTCGGGTAAGTCCCCTATTTTGTGATCTATAATGTATGTTTGAGTATGCCATCACATGCTGTTAAATGCTATGCTATACATTAATGCATGTTATATGATCATTGTTATGTAAGCATGATGATGGTGGGATTGATGAGAGGAGGGAGATAATTTCTATGGACTGTCACCAGTGGTTTTGACCACAAGATGGGTTGGCCCCATCAGATTTATTGTGACTTCGGTCACCAGTGGTTTTGACCACACTGTTGTGAAATTGTGACTAAGTCCTAGTGGTTTGGTACCACCAATGGTTTTGACCACACTTGATAAATTGTGACCTATGGTCATCAGTGGTTTTGACCACACGATGGGTTGGCCCCATCATTTGATTTGTGACTCTAGTCACCAGTGGTTTTGACCACTAGTGGTTTTGACCACACGGGGTAGTAAAGGAGTATGGATGGTTAGTGGGGTTGCATATTTGCATGTTTATTAATAATCTGTGTATGAGTTACATTTCCGGGTGGGGGATTTACACACTGAGTCTTGGTGACTCACCCCTTCCCTTACTATTTTGCAGATGAGTAGATCGCGGAGATGGAGCCGGGGAGGACTCGAGGCGGCCATGCTTGTTTCTCGGATTTGGAACCTTATTTAAATTAGTTTTAGTTCATTTATTTTCTAAGTTTTTATTTTGGGTTGTAATAAGGCCGCTAATTTTTATTTGGATGCTTATTTTATTGTTTTATTTTACTTACGTTATATTACAAATGGAAATTATAAATGTTAAGTGAACCGGTTAAAAATAACTTTTTCAAACTTAATAACTTCTACGGGTTTTCAAAGATGTTACTATCGGGTAACAAAATACACCAAGCCAACTATAACCTTGACAATTTTAAAATTTACATGATCCAACGTTTTCAAAGGATTTTTCAACACAACCATGTTTATAAAAATAATCCCAACTGAGTTTTATCAAACCCTGTTTTAATACCTTAGCCATATTTTAACAAGTTTTCACCAGACACTCAAAATGTTTCAAATCATTTTACTCCGTGACATACCAGATCCGGTCAAGACTCATGGGCCGGGTTTGGGGTGTTACAGTATTGTTGTCAGAGCTTGAGAGAAGTTATAAATATTAATTATGTGTATATGTTTCGACGGTATCGATCAGATCTGTCACATGTTATTTCTCTGATAGGTATTAGAATTTAGCCTGACATGACTTTCAGTGAGAGATTGGTTGAACTCCTAGCATGTAAGGTGGAGGAAAATTATGAGAAATATAATATCTAAACTTCTTTACTGATGAAATTTTCGAGGACGAAAATTCTTAAGGGGGAGAATTGTAATAGCCTGAATTTCAGAGATGTCAGAAACTGTAGTTCGAGGCCACTAAATCCAGCAAATGAGCTTGTAAATTTTATTATTTAATATTTATGAGTTAAATGTGGTTTTTAAAAGATTTTTGAATTAGTAAATTTGTGTTTATAAAAATTTATTAGGTCAATTAATTGAGAAAAAGAGATATCGAGACCTCAGTGTCATAACCCAAACCATAAATATTTTTATAAATATTTACGGAGTGTCAATATGGTAGTATTAAAGTTCTGTCAGAAAATTTTAACGTTTTGGTAGTCAATTAATTAAAAAGGACTAAATTGAAAAAAGGTGCAAAACTTGCTAAAGTGATTAAATAGCCTAATAGTAAATAAAGGAGGACTAAAAGGGAAAATAGACCATCTTAAATAGCTAAGGCGGCATAACGTGAAAGAAATCAAAGATATTCAAGTGATTAGGGACAAAATTAGAATTAAAATAAAGTTTATATGGCCAAATGTTATTTTAATAGTTCCTAGAAATTTTCTTCATCAATTTTCTGTCAAAAATATCCATTAAAGAGGATTTGAGCTAGTCTTTCATATTTTAGCTTCAAGTGAGTTCAATTCTTTCTTTTTCTTTGAAATTTTTATGTTTTAGACTTTTACAATTAGATCCAACTTGTTATTTCATTAGTTTTTTATTTTGTTGGAAGTTTTGGAAGATACCATTGATAAGTTCATATGATTTTAGTTATTTTATGATGAAATTGAGATGTTAATGGATATGTAAAGGTACTTTATTAAAGCAATTTGTGTGAAATCATGATTTTGGGATAAAATTGTAAAGTTGTAGAATTTATGGAAAATTTTGAAATTTCATGGAATTACCATTGTTATATATGAAAATATTTAGGCTTGGAACAAGGAATAAATTGCATGAATTTTATTTTCCGAGCCAAGGGACGAAATCGTCATTTATTAAAAGTTTAGGGGCAAAATGGTAATTTTGCCTAAAATGTAAATTTGATTAAATTGAGTATGAATTGCATTAAATTGATGTTAAATTTACTCATATAGATTCGGGTAGTTTGAATATGGACTTAGATCGAGGAAATGAGAAAATGTCAAATTAATAAATTTTATGTACACGAACAACTATCGAGGTAGGTTCGTGTAACTTAACTATTTATGTTAATATGCTTAAATTGAATTGTATGAATGTGATGGTGTATATATACGTGTGATGATATATAAATGATATATATACTTTATGAAATTAAGGATGTTCAATAAAGCCCAATAAATGATAATACCCCATAAATGGTAAGTCCCAATTAAATAATGATTATTGACGGATAATGGTGATTTCCCTATATGAAATGAGGTCCTGCATGTGTTGCAGAAAGGATTTAGCTCAGATGAGTAATCCATTGATCTCATTATGGAAAGGATTTAGCCCGGACGGGTAATCTGAAATGAGTCTCTCGAGCATATGTTTCAATTAGTATTTAGCCTAGGCTGGTAATCCTAATTGAATGGATTTAGCCTGGACTGGTAATCCAGATTGGACTCTATAGGGAATTCTTTGTCATATAAAGGATTTAGCCTGGATTGGTAATCCGACAAAGCTCTTAGAGTATATGCGTTACAGATAGAATTTAGCCTGGACTGGTAATTCTGCTATATAATATGTGGCTCGAGAGTGTACCTAAAAGGTACTACTGGATATGAATTGACGGATTATGATTTGTACACTATGAGTATACTACATGAGAATCCATCGATAATTTAAATAAATTCAACGGGCAAAGTTCTAATATGAGCAAATATGAAATTGAGATAAATGGTTATAGATTGAGACATGATATGTGGAAATATGAAAATATGTTACATGAAATGAAATATGGAAGTGTGAGATGTTTATATATGAACATGGAATGGTTTGATGAATATATTCATCTATGAGAATAGATTAGTACACCTTGAGTGTACTACCCGAGTGATTATCAATAGAGCAATTGATTATTGAGTAAAGTCTTGACATGAAATATATCAGAACTCGAGATGTAACAGTCCGATTTAGACACTAGTTGAAACAGTGATTTTGGGACCACAAATCCGAGATCAAAAAATATTTTAATATTATTTTATGTTCTAATAGTATGTGAATTAACATGTGTGAAATTTTTGTGATTTAATTTATCCGTTGTGTTTAATTTTCCAAAAAGACTAAATTGCAGAAAATGCATAAGTTGTATGCTAATTGTTAATGTGCTAAATTGCTATGGATTATTATCTATGAAGTCCTTATTATGTAAATGGACCATATGGTTAATGGATGGACAAATGTGGTCATAAGCTAGTGGGATTTTAATGATAAAATGGGGGTTAAATTTGTAAATTGGTCATTAAGGTATATTGTAATAAAACAAAGTATGAATTTAGTGTTATGTTCATCCATTATTGCCGAAATTAAAGAAAGAAAAGTTAGGGCTCATATGTTTTGATATCCGGCTACTTCCAAGCTTATTTAAAAGGTCTGTTTTTTATTATTTTTATGTTTTTTGATCGTTGCTTAGCATATTATCAAGCCCATGCCTTAATTTTAGAATTTGATGATAATTTTGAGTTATGACATTGATGATTTTGTAAGCTTTGTAATGATAGTTGATGGATTATGGAAGCTTGATATGAGATTAATATGTTTTGTCTTTGGATTTTAAATGAATTTGACTATTTTGAGCTAATTTGTGAAAATGAGAAATTGAAGGACTAAAATGTGAATAGAGAATTATGTGGGCTTATATGGATTAATGGAATATTCGGCTAAGCATGAGTATAAAGAAATCATGTGTATTGGGTGATTTTGTGAATTAGGGACTTAAATGTTAAAATGTGAAAATGTGAGGGTTAATTTGTAAAATGCCCTAAATATGTGTATATGGATTGAGTTGAATGATTTGTTGAATGAATGAGTTAAATTTGAATATAGATCAAGAACCAAAGAAAACGGAATTAGATCGGGGATCGTCGAGGATCATCACCACACTATCAAACTATACTTTGGTACCTTTTGAAAATGTATATATTGAAGTATGGCATGTATAGGCTAGAAATGTTAAGATATGTTTTGGAACATGTATATATATAGCTATGTGATATGGCTTGTTAATGAATGTGAATATGCGTTAATTTGGTCTATGATATGTGATGCATAAGTTGATATGTATTAATGTGTTTATGAATAACATGGTTATGAAACAATTTGTGTATAATTTGGTATGTTTTGGTTGCTCTTGGAACATGAAATGATACTTATTTGGTGATTGCTGGTTTGACCCTTAATGGATGGCAATTTGGCCTTGCCTATGGCCTATAATTGCTCACACAATTGAGCACACGGGCGTGTGTCCTGACCGTGTCCCTCACTAACCTATTTCGAAGTAAATCAGTGTTGCACATGGGCTAGACACACAGGTGTGTGACAGGCCGTGTGATTCAATTCAATATTGCACACGGGCTAGACATACGGGCATGTGACAGGCCGTGTGGAATTAGTCAGTTTTGTACACGGGCTGAGACACGGGCCAAGGCATGGTCGTGTGAGGCACACGGCCTAACCACACGGGCATGTGCCCTGTTTTGAAAAAAAAATTTATGAGTTTTGCAAAGTTTCATATGCGCTCGATTTAGTCCCAATCCTTTTCTAAAGCATGTTTAAGGTCTCGTAGATCTTCTAAAGGGACAAAGTGATCATGTATGATGATGTTTTGTTAATGTGAGATGTATGTTTATGAAATGTTCCGATATGTCCGGTAATGCCTAATAACCTTAGTTCGGTGACGGATACGGGTTAGGGGTGTTACACGAGATGAATTAATATAAAATATATCTAAAATACATGGAAATAATTTATATATATGTTATGTGAATACATGTTGTGGAAAAACATGTGTATGAGAATCCAAATATTGATGAATTCATATATGTGTTTCTTGAAGTTTATATAAAATATGTGACTAACAAAGGTGATGATAATGTGTGATAGGGCTTGTGAGATTAAATGGTTTGATTATGCCCCTTTATATTTATTTTGATGATGAATGATGGTAAGTTTATTACTAAGTTATACGGACTTACTAAGCATTAGATGCTTAATTCATTTTATTTTTCCATGTTTTATAGTAAATTGGAATACTCGCTGGATTAGAAGCTTGGCGGAGATAATTCACACTATCCAATAGTTCATTCAGTGTATAAGGTAAAAAAATTATGGTTATAATGGCATGTATAGGCTAATTCGACTGAATCTTGTCTTGTAAATTATGGTTTGAAACCTAGCCATTGGAATGGTTAGTGATGATTGGTTTGGTATATTTACGAAATTATGATATGGTGATTATGTATGTGTTAGCATAGTCTGACTTTGAAAATTTAGCAAAAAATTGTGGAAATCGAATTAGAAGTTGAATAAAATATGAAATTAAAGTTTATTGACTCAAGTTTTTCATAGAAGAAATGATGTAAGCAATGGAGTTATAAATTATGAGATATAATAAATTTTGTGAGAAAATATCAGAATGATTTCGGGTTCCCTTGTTTAATTGTGGAAAATCATTGAAAATTGCAAAAAAAAAATAATTAGGGGTTAAAATTATATGCTTAAATTCTTAATGAGTTTATTTTCAATAGAACCAAACAGAAGAATCGTCCAAACCCCATACTAAGAGATAATTAATTTTTACTAAAGAAAGATCGAAGCTGTCAAACAGAAGAACAGATGTAAATTTGAAGATTTTACTGTACTTATTGGCTAAACCAAAAATTCTAAAAACTTTATGGTAGAAAGATATTTGAGTCTAGTTTCGGAAAAATCAAGCGGATCTTAATTTAGAATTCTGTAGCTCACACTATAAATAATTTAGTGACTATGACTCAAGTGGACAGTTTTGCTATGAACAGTAATTTACTCGAATTATCTGAAAATGTTTTGTAATTACTGGTAATGCTCCGTAACCCTATTCTAGCGACGGATACAGGTTGGGGTGTTACACCTAGCACACGGACGTGTGGCATGGCCGTGTGGCGCAAGTCAGATAGCAACTTAAATCGGACATGGCATGATGCACGGGCGTGTGCCTTGGACCACACGGGCATGTGACCCCTGCACCTTGGAAAATTTTTGAAATGTCATGAAAAATTTTTAGAGTTTTCTATTAAGTCCCAACTCGATTTTGATGCTAGTATTGGAACTCGAGGGTCCATCTAAAGGACGTTACGAATTATCTCAGTTAATGAATAGTGATTGACATGATTTATTTGAAAATGTTCTAAAAGTTTCAGAACGTTTAGAACCACATTCGCGGTGATGATCTGAGTTAGGGTGTTACAATCAGATACATGGGAAACCCGCACCCGAAGTGCCACATATATAGTCGAAGCTATCTAAATCACATATCACATAAATGCTCCCTCTCGAGCTATTAACGGGCCTGCTCGCACAAGCTATGGGTCAAGACGTAGCTACACGGTGCTGCTCACATATGCTGTCAAGTAATCACAACACATGCCGATATACTCAGCCACCGGTAGGACGTACAGGACCAGCACCCGGATCACATAATCACAATAATCCCCTAATGACATGTCACTAGTATCCAAATCTATTCCCAAGGTTCAACCAGGATTTCACACTTGTCGAATCGTCGTCGAATCATTGTTGAACATGTCCGTAATCTCGCATTCATAGTTTATGCAATATCAAAGCATTAAAAACATAATTATAACAATGCTTAATACATACTTACCTCAGACGAAAAAATGACGAAATGAGTCGATTAGTCGAGAACTTTGTTTTTCCCTCGATCTAGATCCGAGTTTCACTTTTCTTGATCTATATGTAATAAAAATTAACTTATTTAATCATCACTCTATTCAATTTAGTCCAAAATTCACTTTAAGGCATTTTACACAATTGCCCTAATGTTTCACATCTTTTACAATTTAGTCTTTATTTCATAAAATCACAAATTCATGCAATTCAACCACAAACCATGCTATCCGAATTAAAACTAGGTCCCTAGCAGCCCATATTTTTCATTTATTTCACATTTTAACCATGAATTTTACACTTCTCAGAAATTAATCCCTAATTTGCATTTTCACTAAAAATCACTTAACAAAACTTGTATAACTATCATCAAACATTCAAAATCTATCATTAAACATCAAAATACTCTTGTATTCATTAATGGAAACATTCAAAATCTTTAACAATTTTGCAAAATAGTCCCTGGGCTAGCTAGACCTAGTTGTAACGATCTCAAAATGTAGAAATCATTAAAAACAGGATAAAAACCATACCTAATTGAGCATAAATGCCTTAGCTGAATGTAAATAAGAAAAATGGTTTCCTTGTTGACCTAAATTCGGTAGAAGAAGATGATAATAGGTAATGATTTTGTTTTTTATTTATTTATTTTAAGTTTAATTACTAATTTACTAATATAACCTTAATTAATAACCATCAAAATCACTTAATATATGCCCATAATTGTCCACTCATGATTGAAATGGTCTAATTACCACAGAAGAACCTTAAATTTAAGGTTCTATAGCTATTTGACACCTTTAGCAATTAGAACATCACTTTTGCACTTTACGTGATTTAGTCCTTTTTATCAATTTGACCAATCAAACGATAAAATTTCTAAATGAAACTTTCACACAATCACTAAATCATGTTGTAGACATTAAAATAATAGTAAAATAATTATTTTGACTTCGAATTTGTGGTCCCGAAACCACTGTTTCAATTTGACTAAAAACGAATTGTTACAATCTGCCGGGACATAACACAGGATAGTTTGTCGAAACAGTAATCACGGGGATTACGAGGTGTAAGACCATATAAAAAATATGACAACCAATTGAGTCTGTCGGGACATTAAACATAGGTATTTTGTGTAAGACCATAGTTTAGCTATGGCAACATGCTAAGTCTGTCGGGGCACTAAACACGGGGTGGTTAGCTGGGACCGTAACATGGGAAGTCGGCCGTGGTGTAAAGACATATGGATTGTAATTGGAAAGCCCAATATGACAACCAATTGAGTCTGTTGGGACATTGTGTAAGACCATAGTTTAGCTATGGCAACATGCTAAGTCTGTCGGGACACTGAACACAGGGTGGTTAGCTGGGACCGTAACATGGGAAGTCGGCCATGGTATAAAGACATATGGATTGTAATTGGAAAGCCCACAATTCATAAAGAAGGTCAAGGGTAAAAGTGGAGTTTGCGGGTGACTGGAGTGATAAGTCATATGAAGAAATAAGTTGGTGTGACAAGGAATATAGACCACGGGAATGATGAGTGACGCCAAGGTTATGTTTCAACCCAAATATGGTGGAAAGAAAAGAGGCTCGTTAGATAAAAGGGTATTCGTAGTGTACGCATACACTGGTTCGCCATGGAATTTGCAGATCCCATACAAGGTAAATAGGTGTAGTTAAGTCTGCACTGGAACACAGTCCTATACATATATTAAAACGATGGAAAAGATCAACTGAAGGATTTAATAGGTTGAACTAGCAAAGTTCTCCAAAAGATAGGGGAAAGCAGAGGTCAGATCTTGCCAAGGGGAAGAGCAATGATTTCGTTGAGCTCCCAAGGAAGGAACTGTTTATGTTCAGAAGCCCTCTTTGGGGATATTTTAGCAAGAGCAAGGTTCCCGGCATTTTTAGTGAGTCAATACTTGCTTCCATTTTGATTTTTGTGCAAAAACATTAAGGACAATATATAAAATGTATTAATGTAATTAATGGTTATTTTTATTAAACTAATTTGTTCAAAAAATAAAAATTTACAAAATGAATGCACTAGATCTAATAACTTAGTCAAAACCTAATCTGAAGCTTAAGTCACGAACTGCACATATAGCCTATACAAGAAGACAATTCGTCAATAAAGGGTTGTGACACTCTCTCAAATTTGAGATAGTTTCAAAAGGGTAAACTAAGGAAAATTGATGCAAAGTCGAGACACTCATTTTGCAAGGTCGCAACTTTGCGAAAACTAAAGATTCATTGAGGGCCAATTTGTAAAATCACTTATCTAGATACTTCAACATAAAAATGGATTTTGTTTTTTAGTTATTTGGAAGAGAGGGAAGGTTGATAGAGAGTTGTGTTTTATTTTTCTATTTTTTTAGCTTACGATTTCATTAGTTTTGAGTATCTTTTACATTTCTTTGTTGTCTTTTGTATTTTCTTTAAATTATTTTGCAAGACCTTTCTCAAGTTTCAATTCAAAGTATTTTCTCTTTAGGGCCCCTTTGGATGAACGTTTATATCCAGTGTGGTGCTTTTAACTTTTTTTTTGTGTTACGTTATAGTATCTAATCTCACTGCCACCGTTATTTTTACACTAACTGCAGATAAATACACTATCTATCCAAAAGAACCCTTAGTTTCTAATATTTTTTTCATTTATTATTAAAACTGGAAGTGAAAAGAAGATGTTTAGATTCGACACTTAGATTCCATAATATTGGGCTTACACTCTATTATTGAGCATTCTTAAATCTTAACTCTTTATTCTTACTGCGAAAATGATCACATTGGTTGATATTGTTGTTGTTTTCTTGGATCTTACGAACGGTGTTAGTTTTGATATCTTAAGCTTTTGATATAACATATGATTTTTTTAACTAAATCATTTAATGATCAACATTTTAAAGACTCACAAAATACTCAAAAACATATTTATAATGTGTTTTAACTTATCCCATTTTTTTTAATTTTTTAAAATAAATACCAGAATGTTTTAAGATAGATTCAATATCAATACAAAAGTCTAAATATTAATACGCTACAAGTCAATAGTCAAATAATAAAATTAAAGACGTACATCGATACATTGCTTCAAGGTATCAATAAACGGCGTAGATGTATCTAGTTCTCTATATTTAGCTTTTAATTGATAATTAAGATTTAATTTGGCAGTTAGCTTTCTAGGTTCACATCAATTGTAATTTTTACCTAATGCGATTAATAATCATAGGCTGATCACTTAAACTTAATAGCTTCAATTTCTATTTCTTTTGTGGTTACAATCAATCCTCCAAAAAATTGCGGTTATAAAGACTTCAATTATTTTATTTTATAATACTGAACTGAGGCTGCTTCAAAAATCTTGACGATGCTAAAATATAAAACACCTCAACACTTTTGAGTGTCTAAATACCCTAAAAGCATTTATGGTTAAAAATAAGTTTCATGTTTCAAGAAATGTTACAATATCATGCAGAATTTTATATTAAGAGTTAGATTGTATTTTTTTTATTCAAAATATGTATAAATTAGTCATTATACATTAGATCGAAAAGCAAATTGATTCTTTTACTAAAAATGTCATCAATTTCTATTGTTAAAAATTTGTTAATGTATATTATAAGGTACACGTGACATATCACCATATAGTTTTTCCATCAACCACGCAAGCTTTTAGTAGTAGGAATGAATGAATTTGTTTTAACATAAATGACGGCACTATTTTTTTATTTAGCATATAGGAACTAATTAACTTATTTATTTAATAAAAAGAAACAAAATGCAACATTCATAATACAATAAATTTCATGATACTTTTATTAGCAACTGCATTGTCCATTTTCATTTCTAGCAACATTTGAAATAGTGTTTTGTTTTTTTATGGAATATGTATCATTAAAGGTTCCATAGTCAACACGAGATTTTTGTTTTCGTAGACCACATCTAAGATGAGAACAGAAATATCGTATGGAAGGAAAAAAAAAAGTATTGTTTTAATCACCATGGAACCTTTAACGTTACGTATGCCATAAAAGGCAATATTAACCTAACAAAAAGCATAGCATGCCACGATAGTGTTACCATTTACAAAGATCTTCTCACTGAATCTTAAAGAATTGGGGAAATTGATTCCATCCATTTCTGCTTGGATTTCTTATTTTTAAGATCCATTCCATTTCAATTTCTTCAATATAATTAATATGTTTTCAATTTTCCCCCTTATCGACTTAATACAATGTAAGGAAAGCATATAAGCAATTTTATTATTGGGTAAAATGGAACAAGTTAGAAATATAAGAATTCTCTGAGCAAGATTATCTCTTACTTGAATAATAAGAGAAATGATTAACTCTTCTTTTGAAATCTTTTCAAACACTTCACTCTAGTTTGTATTAAAGACCTTTTGGTTATGCAGTTAATAATTTTATTATAGTCCCTAAAAATGTGTTGCATATCCCACAATTTTATATTCGCTAAACGATGTTAAATACGTTTAATAAGAACAAAGCTCAAAATCGTTAAAAAAGATTTCCAAATTATGCGATTGAATAACCACTCCAATAAATTTCAGTAGGCAGTAAATACATCTTGATTTTTGCAATTTCAAGTTTGATTAGTATCATTGGTGGAGTTTTAATTCCTTAAAATTGTCGTGTGTCGTTATGTTTTATTAAAATAAATAAAACTAACAAAATAATACATACTTGTCTTTTAGCACTTTGTCGAGTTAAAAACTCCTCAGTAATACTAAGAAATATTAAAATCCTCATAAGTTTCATTACATTTAAAATTTATTTTATTACAACAATTTTAATTATAAACTTCAATTTTAATACAAATGGTTTTCTCGATAACATATAAAGAATTTTATAATTTTCAGAAAAAAGTGTTTTTATTAAAGAAAATATATTTAATTAGAAATTTTACAGAAGATTTTAGAAATAAAAATTAGAAAATTAGAAAACAATAAAAATTTGTTTTTATTGTTAAGGATATCTATTAAAATTATACATGAACTTTAATCTAATGTGCAATGTCATACATAAATTTTGAGTTGTGCAATTTTATTCATGAAATTTTGATTTGATTTAATTTTTATAAGTCATTAACAACATCATCGAATTAACACTATTTTACGTTGATATATTACATACATAAATAATTATATAAAATCTAATATGGAAATAAATGTAAGACTAAGGTGTACACGTATTGATTGCCGAAAAGAAAGGGTTCCTATTTTGTTTTGCACCATCATTCATTCCTTTGATCTGTTGCGGGCTGCTTTCTAGGCGCGGAGGCAGCAGGAGCTCTCGTGAGTCGTACTCTATGGTCATTTCTTTCACTCTATCGTTGACTCGTCCACCAAGCGAAGGAAAGAAAAGTAAGGAAAAGGCCTCTCGTAAACCCCCAAAAAATTACCTTTAGCGGCCTCCTTTTACAAAGACAAATTGGAAGGTGAGAAGTGAACGACATCATTGACCAAGAACCGGAGCCATCATCGCTTAGGCACAGGGGCCATTAAATACCGATAAGCAGAGGCTAAGAGTACTCGCTCAAGGGATCAAGGTTTACGGTCAAGAAGATTCCTGTTAGCCCTCCGTCCACAACTCTTCTAGTTGCGCCTCTAACCTTACTACGCTACCCAACCAGCTGATAAAAGGTCTAATTCAGCAGGGCTAGAGGCACGAAATGCCGATCAAACCCGTTAAAGGAAGCCTAATCAAAGCAGGCAAACAAGAAGATCTGACTGAGTTGATGATGGACCGGATCTCGAAAGGTGAGAGACTTTGATAAAGACGTATGAGAAAGGGAGGGTCGAGAGAGGCTTATTGCACGATCCACCCAACTCAGCTAAGCTAATAAATGCTGCATAAGAGAGTGGGAGGCCGGCCCCTGCCCATCTGGAGGTGCACACCCATTTAGGAACATATGCAAAGGGGTAAAGAAAGAAGTTAATGGAGAACTACCAAATCCAATAACTTTGATTTGTTCGTATCATTCTGTCATCGATCACTGCTGGGTCGGTTGGTGAGTCACCCCAAAAAAAGCATCGATATTTATTTTTTTAAATATGTAATCAAAATTAAAATTTTATGTATACATATAAATCACAATTCAAATTTTAAGTATATAATTGTACTAAATTAAAATTTATGTATTAAATTACATATTAAACTAAAATTTATGTATGAATTTTGATATTTATCCTTTATTATTACTAATAATGTTTTGTAGACTTGAAAAAATTGAAATAAGAATTTTTTTAATTTTAAATGAATTGATAATGGTTGAAATTCATAAAAAATAACTTTCAACAGTTTTAAATATCAAATTTATTACCATGATTTGGATGTATATAAAAGTAGGAATTTGTTTTATTTTATTTTGTTTTCCTAGGAAAATAGATGCTACATATTTTTCAAATTTTATTACTGAAACTAAATTTTATTTCTATTTTTCTAACATATTTTTCAATTTAAAAATAAAATTACTTTTTAAAAATAAAAAATATTTTTTTTTCATAAATCAAACCAACGTTAATTCCGCCACTTGCATTTTTTTTTTTCAATTTTCACTTCGTTTTAATTTTATTCTTTATTACTTAATAATAAAATACAACCTCAAACTATACCAAAAATAAAGGGTTAATATGTAGTTTATCCTTTAAACTTGTTTAAAAGTATTTAATTAATACTTGATTTTTTTTTTTGTATTTAGTTGGTACTTAAACTTGTATTCCGTCATCGAGGTTGATACCTTCGTATTAACACCATTAGTTTGTGCTGACGTGGTACTAATGATCAATCATATAGTGACACGTGACAATCTCTCAATATGACATATGGTAGACATAATTTAAAAAATTAAAAATCCCTCAAAAATATAAATTATTTTTAAAAAGTTTATTTTTTTGAAAAAGTTTAAGTACTAACTAAACACTTTTAGACAAGTTCAGATACCACGGTACTTTTACACAAGTTCAAGAGAAAAACCACATGTTAACTCTTAAAAAATTAATGCTTTTAACAAATTAAAATAATGCATATGAAGAAATACAAATTTAATTACCAACGAAATAAAAAAGAAATTAAATATCATTTAAATAACTTTAAACAAATTCGGGACTATTTTACTAAAACAAGGACCATTTCCAACTTTATTTACGGAAATGGGTCACTTTAAACTTTATTTATCGGATGGGCCAAAAAATCAAAAATGCTTCCATATAGGCGCGTTTTAAGGGGAAAATTCAGAAAAACATGTCCCTGAGGAAGTTCATTTTCCATGTCAACATAAAACACACTGACATAGAAGTGCTTTGTTGACGTGGCAAAGGCACTCCCTTAGGGACGTGCTTTGCTGACATGGCAAAAGCGCTTCCTCAGGGACGCGCTTTAGCCCGTGTTTTTTCTAGGGTTTAGGGTTATTTGCATGTTTAGGGCTTAGGGTTTAGGTGTTTAGGGTTTTACAGTTAGGGTTTTGGTTAAAATGAAGTAAGTTTTTATTTGTTTAGGGTTTATAATTTTGGAGAAAATAAATTAGGGTTTAGGAATTTAAAAAATAAATTATGGTTTATGGTTTTTAAAAAATAAATTAAATTAGGGTTTATGATTTTTAAAAAATAAATTACAATTTAGGGATTTTTAAAAATAAATTTGTTTTTAGGGGTTTTAGTGTTTTTGTAATAGGTTTAAGAATGATTTCTGAAAAAATTATTTTGACGAGATGGATTTTTTTTTGTTCAGTCAACAAAAGTACTGAAAAAAGCTCCCAGCTGAACGCTATTTTTCTACAGTAATTTCTGAAAAATAATTTTGAGAAGATTATTCTGAAAAAATAGGGTCAAAAATGCTTCAAGCAGGATGCACTGTTAGCAAAAGTACTAAAAAAAGATCCCAGCTGAACGCTCTTTTTCTACAGTAGTTTCTGAAAAGTAATTTTGAGATGGTTTTGAAAAAAAGGGTAAAAACCGCTTCAAGTAGAATGCACAGTCAACAAAAGCACTGAAAAAAGCTCCCACTTGGATGCTTTTTTTTCTACAATAGTTTCTAAAAAATAATTTTGAGAAGATGGTTCTGAAAAAATAGGATAAAAAATGCTTCAAGCAGGATGCACTGTCAGCAAAAGTACTGAAAAAAGCTCCCATCTGAATGCTCTTTTTTTTACAGTACATCCTACTTAACCTTAGGCTATAAATAAGCCAAATTTCATTCTCATGTTGCATAAGTTACAGCAAGAGAAACTAGAGAAGTTCAGAAGAATAGAAATTGAAGAAGTTTAGAAAAATATAAATTGAAGAAGTTGAGAAGGTATAAATTGGTTTATCATATTTATATTTATACGAATCATTATATTTTTGTATAATATTTTTTGTTTTGAATTTCTTTCGACGGATCATTTGGTTGAAAATGAGTGAACGTATTAGTGTTGTTATTTACTACGACGGTGAGGTCCATGACACTGAGAACGACTTTGTTTTTTTATTATAGAACACAACGCAACTGATTTTTAACCAATACATAGATTTGATAGGACTTCGTAAAAGAATTAGGAGCAAAATCTTCGGAACGACGCCAATGAGAGTTTCGTTTATTAAGTATCAATTTTGTGCTTCGGTTGATACCGTGACATATAACTCATTTGATATCAAAGGTGGTCGTAGTTTGGAGGTGATGGTATAGACTCATCTCGCTAATGGATCACCCTATCTTGAGTTATATGTACAATTTTTATCGGCAAATGAAGCACTTGGGACTTCAACATCTACTACTGTTCGAGAGGAACACATGACTCGTGCCCGACACTCCGTTAGTGAGAGGAAAAACACGAAAATGCCCGTGTTTGGTGGTAGTATGGAATACACGACCCCTACATGACACTCTGTTAATGGATGGGACATGTACCTCGATGGGTCGATGTTCAATGCTGGAAATACATACTGGGAATGGCATCAACTTTTAGTGGTTAGCAATCCACATCTGATTGGGGACGTTATGAAATGTTCACGATAAGGGATAATGTACTCCCTCTGACGTCCACCGACGAGGGGACCTCATACGTTGCGATGATGGTAGGTCGGATGATGAGTCCAATGTGGATCCACCTCGAGAGCACAGCTCCGATGGTACAAAAGTTACATTATTTTTTGAATCTAAGCCTGTTCCAACCAAAACTGAAGACGGTGAAAGGGGTTCAGATGAAGAAGAAGAAGAAGATTTACGATTCACGGAGTAGTCGCCTCCAGCCCACGTGCATAATGTTGATCTATCGGCAGATGATGCATTGGAGTTTCCAGATCTACTATATAGAAGGCGTGACCATATAAGTTCGTCATTGGATTGGTGAATTGGAACTTGGCAAGGAGTTTTCCAGTAAGGATAGATTTCTCGATGCATTGAAACAATATAGCATCATGAATGGGGTTAACTACCACGTGATTAAATCCAAATCCTAGAAGTTCAATTCCAAACATGCAATTCGATACAATATATGTTCATGGAAAATCATGGCTTCGATTAAGAAAAGGATAGGGTTGTGGGAGATAAAGAAGTTCAAAGGTCTACATACATGTGTTGCCAGTACAGTATCACTGGGTGTTTAGGGTTTTTGAATATTACTGTTATTATTTAATATTGCATTATTTAATGTACTTATGGGTTGACAAGTGTTTCACAAGATCATCCCAAGATGGACTCAGATATGATAGAGGACTTAATGCTACTGATGGTGAAGGCGGGATCTTAGGATTTCTATGTTAGTTTTAATGGCCAATATTTGTAGCCAATTCAAGTACATGCCTTCTTACCACAAGGCCTGAATAGCTAAGAAGGTGTTAGATAAGATGCACAGTAGGTGGGACACTTCATATAATGAGGTGTGACAGTGGTGTCAGGTGCTGGAGATGTACGTCCTAGGTTGCATAACAGACCTTAAAACAAGCCCTACGTACTACGACCGCTTGCTCTGTGGATGCTAATTGTTCAAGCATCTGTTCTGGAGCTTTAAGCAAAGCCGAGATGCATTTGTGTACTACAAGCCATTGGTACAAATTGACAGTACCTTTATGAATGGTAGATACACTCATCGGCTATTGCTAGCTGTGGCACAGGATGGTGGTGGGAGAATCCTTCCAATTACGTTTGCAATAACACCATGGGATTCAGGTGACGACTGGGATTTCTTTCTTTATAGGTTGAGGATGCATGTTTGCCCCTAACTTGATATCTGCGTTATATCGGATCGAGGCACTAGAATACTAACCGCAATTGAGCAACAGGGAAGCCTATGGGATCGCACACACCATCAGTATTGTCTAAGGCATGTTGCATCCAACTACTATAGGCAATATTGGTCTACCACTGAACGACAATAAGTGACCAACATGGGTATTTAATCGCCATTAATATTATTTTGTTTGTAATATTTAGTTTGTTCTGAGTGGAAGAATGGTATGTAATTATGTACGAGATCAATAAGAACCGTTTTCATGAGATGTTGGCAATTTTTTGGTTAATTAATGATCAAGGCGCAAACTACCTCTGTAACATACCTTTCAATCAGTAGACATAAGCATACGACGGCTGCCTACGATATGGCCATATGACCTCAAACTTAGCTAAATGAATAAATTCTATTCTAAAAGGAACACGTCATTTGCTGATAACCTCTGTTGTATGGAAGACATACTTTGGTTTGGTGGCACTATTTCCAAAGCGAGAAGCAAGTTATAAAGGCCAAATGCAGGGAGGCCATGTATGGTGCCGGAAGGTAGTGCAAGAAATTAACAAGGCGAAGGAGCGAACCAACACCATGCACACAGTGTGTCACGATCACAACAACCTATGGTTTCGTGTGACGGAGTTTGACAGACCAAACTAAGGTATTACTGATGGGCAATATCGTGTACACCTGAGAAATAGGACTTACGACTGTGGGAGGTTTGATGCACTTCGTTATCCATGCGCTCATGTAATTGCAGCTTGTCAGAATCTCCGTTTGGATCCCATAAGTTATGTCGACGAAGTGTACAAATTAGAATACATGTACAATGTGTGGAGACACGTATTCCCACCAGACCTAAATAAACGTTGTAGGAGCCCATTTGCCCGGCCCACCTTTTTACAACCAGGACCCAAAAAAAAAAAAAAACCCCAAACCTAATTCATCAAAACCCGAAGCCCATTTTCTAAAACCCAATAACTTAACCCATTCCTAATTAACCCTAACTAAAAATAAAACAGAAACCCTAGGTGCTCCGCACCTAGGGCCACTTGCTCCCCTGTCCCATCCACCGCCTCTGCCGAAGCCCCAGGCCACCAACGCCTTGCCACCGCCCAAGCACCTGCAAAACAATAAATAAGAAGAGACAGCAAGAAATTGGAGAGGGCTATAAAAAGCGATTCAGATACGTAAAGGGACTTTTTCCTCGGTTTTTTTGGAGATCTGTTTGTATCTTTTAATCGTCAATACAAAAGCAGAAAAATTTTCATCAAACAGAGAACTAATCACAACCGAACACCAAAGATAGAATACTAATAAATAGGCAACCAGAATACCAAAGGAGAAAGTCAGAGAACCGAAGTATTAAAACCAAAATCGGAGACCCAAGGTATTACGATTTTTTACTTATTTTCCTCATTTTACGAGTCATGTTGCCCTTTTTTATGCGTATAAAATAGAAACACTAAAAAGGAAAGGTAAATAAACACACACAAAAAAGGAGGAAAAAACTAACCATTTGGAAATTAAGCCACCAGTAGGCGGTGGCACAGCCAGGCCAAGGCCATGGCTATATCGACCGGAAGCCTCACCGAGTCCCCCTCCCTCATGCTCTGCAGAGAAAGAGAAAAGCAAATTTTTTTAAAAAATGAAGCAATGAAATGAAAATCAAAGGAAATTTTGGGGTTTTATAATATTTTCAAAGCAGCGTCGTTTGGGGCTGATCCAGTGGCCCCAAACAGCGTCGTTCACTTTGACCACAGCATGACCACCCGCTCCACGGGATCCGCGTGTTTTCGAGGATGGGTTAATTGCCCAATTGGCCCTTCCGCATTTTAGTCTTTTAAATCAAACTTTAAATTTATTGCAACATTGGCCCACCGATTTTTCGAGGTTTGCTATCCACCCCCATTTAAGCATTGCGTTTTAAGTTTTGGGAAAATTTCCCTTTGGTCCCTCTTTTCACGCTGTCAAATATACCCTTCCTTCTGCTTTTATTCCAAATTAACCCCAAAGTCTCATTTTTAATCCAATTTGATCCCTCTTTAATTAATTCACGATTTTAGCTTTTTGGCCATTATTTAATACTTTTTTACCTATATTATTATTATTATTATATTTATTATTATTATTATTATTATTATTATTATTATTATTATTATTATCACCCTATTATCATTATTATTATTATACTATATATTATACTATATTATGCTATATTATATTGCATCATATTATATTATATTACATTATACATTATTTTATCGTCCTAAAGCCAAATCTTACATATTAAATCGTTTAAGTATATTATCAAGGTTATATCATATAAGTTTCGTCACTCACATACATACATATATATTATATTATTATTGTTATTATCGTTGTTATTATTATCATTTTAAATTATTAGTCCTACTATTATTACTATTTTGCTACCTTATTATACAGATTATTTATTTTTCAGATATCGTATATATTTTCCTTATCATTTTACTTACCGATAGTTTCTATTATTATATTATTATCATTATTATTATTATCGTTATTGAATATATTATTTTACTATTCTTTCTTACTATTATTATTATATACATATATATATTACTATTATTCGTTCGCTATTATTTTGTATTATTACCATTATCTTATTTTTTATTATCACTTTATTATTTAATTTTCACCACTAATTTTGTTATTCTAATACCATTATTATCATACATGCATTATTCATATCGAAATAATATTATCATAATTTGATATCATTATCTTAACATTGTTGTTTGTACTCTTACATTCATCTATTTATATCTACGCTTATCTTTCTTAATTTTATATTAATACTACGTAAAAATGTAATTTTGAAAATCATCATATTTCATTTTAAGGTTTTAAAATAAAAGGTGATGTTTCGTGTTTAGAAATTGGAAAATAGTGCCCTAACGTCTTTGAGTTACGATTTTTCGTCTAACTAAATTACTTAGCATCCCTTTTTCAAGTTTTGCAAATCACGAGACGACTTTGATTACGAGAGATTAAAACATTGCGTCTAACGAAGTGGATGTGATGTTTATATCTTTCGAATCAAAGAAATCTCAAGTTTTGACTCGAACCTTCTCTCGATTTGACCCGATACGAGGCATTTTGCAAAGTTGCTACCATTCATTTAAAGGTTTTTTTAAAAAATAAAGGCAATGTTTTGTATTTAGGAATTCGGGGAATAGTGCCTTAACGTGCTGGGTTGCGATTTTCCGTTTGACTAAATCACTAAACACCCTTTTGATAAACTTCGTGATATCATGAGATAACTTTGATTACGAAGGTTAGAAATATCATGTCCTAACGTGCTGGATGTGATGTTTGTACCCTCTCGAAACAAAGAGATCTCGAATACCCTAATATCTTTTAAAAGGATCCGTATTTTAAAACCTTTTCAAACTTCCGACATCAAGACACTAATTAATCATGTTGGTACCAATTTTGGGCGTATCGAGGGTGCTAATCCTTCCTCGTGCGTAACCGACTCCCGAACCCAATTTTCAAAACTTCGCAGACCAAAAACACTATTTTAGTAAAGCAAAATGTTTTATTAAAATAAAGGTGATCCGACCACACCAGATAAAGGTCGGTGGCGACTCCCGTTTTTTTAAAACCCAACATCGAACCCCATTTTGTCGTTTCAAAAAAATCGTTACGACAGCTTGGCGACTCCACTGGGGACCGGTTTAGTGAGTCGAGCCATAAATTGATTATTTTTTGTCTTTTGTCGAAAGTTTGAAAGATTATTTTAAAAATCACGATCTTTTATTATATGTTGTTTCATTTTCGGCATTGCATTGCATGACCGTTGTGGTCACACCTTTAGGTGAGAGTTAGAAACTACTTCTTGAGGTTTTCACCTCAAGTGCGGGATAGTGGATAGCTTTCGGGATACATCCGTACTTATGTCTTCGTGAGATTTTCATCTCCGTGCAGCCATAGGGAAATGTATTCCCCTGAACTGAACTCGGTCTAAATGAGCCTATAATGGGTGAGGATCGAGGAATCTGCTAGTTCGGGTACCCTTACCTTGGAGCCAAACCACACGTAGTGAACCCTAAGAGCCCACCTTAGGTAGAACTATGTTAAACCCCTAGTGGTCACCTGGATAGGTACTCTATTTTGTTTATTTCTCCTGTGCTAACGTGTTTTGTTTTGTTTGTGATTGCATTGCATTGCATCACACCGCATCATCTTAGAAAGAAGGTGTTGATTCATATTCGATTGCTAAATAGAAGAGTTTATCATAAGGAAATGTGTTACTTGATAAAGTGGATTATAATACGGTCGTTCGAACATAGTCCAGGCAAACAACAAGAGAGGACTGATAACCCACAGAAGAATACAAGACTCTGCCCGAGGATTCAAGCAGACAAGGATTATTGAAGAGTCATCGTGTCTCTATTTTCTGAAAGAAGCTTATAAATATCGCGGTGGATAAGCGGGTGAAGAGGCACGGCCTGGACTGAAGAATAAGGAGCTAGAAGAGGCATCTATTGGGGAAGTTCACGGGACACGACCATATCCGGATACGAAGAAGAGGATTTCACCTGGACTATGAGGACAAAGCCGCATATGTAATCCATTTTATGTAAAGAAATGTATTTTCTAGAGAAGTTCTTCTAATGAAATTGAATTCATAATCAACGCCTCTCTTTCTTTATGCATGCATTTGCATTGCATTTCATGCATTTGCCTTGCACCATATCACATGCATTAAGATTGGTAGAAAGACCCTAATTAGGTAAAGTTATTTCAGTAACCTAGAAGACATGGATCAAAGAATGGAGAGGCTAGAACAAATGCAAAAGGAAATACAAGAACAGATGCAAGAACGATTAATCAAGATACAACAAGACATGATAGAACAGATGCAAGAATCTCAGAGTAGCATGATGAATCGGTTGGCGCAGTTGTTGGCCAATGAACGCGAGAAAGGAAAGGGCGTTGCTACTAGTTTGGGAAACGATAATGGCGACCTGTTTACCCTCGGTTTTACCCCACCTAACACCCAAGTGCCACCAGAGTGTATCCCCAAAGGCCATCTATCATGATTAGGCCTCAACAAGGGCAAAATGATATTAGGCCACCCACGAACTCCGCGTTGGCTCGGGATCCAATCCAGAGATAACCCACCAATCTCGATTTGAATATAGCGAGAGAGGAAGGGCAATAGTTGAATCCTCGAAGCAATTAGAGGATCGTTGTAGGTGGTTGGAGGAAAAATTCAAGGCTTTGGAAAGTCTTGATCACCACCCCGGTTTTGACCCAAAAGACTTAAGTCCGGTTCCGATTTAGTGCTTCCTCATAAGTTTAAGATGCCGATTTTGAAAGATACAATGGGACGGTTGCCCGGCGCACATCACAATGTTCAGCCGACGGATGGCGGGATATGTTAACAACGATCAACCGCTTATTCATTGTTTTCAGGATAGCTTGGTAAAGGTGCGCCAAATGGTACAATCACTCGGTAGTACCTGGATCAAGTTATGGAGGGACCTAGCACAGGCCTTCCTGAAACAATACGGGCACGTAGCCGATATAGCTCCTGATCGAATCACGCTCCAAAATATGGAGAAAAAGCCAAACGAAAGTTTCAGGCAATATGCCCAACGGTGGAGGGAAGTAGCCACACAAGTTCAGCCACCCCTTTTAGAAAAAGAAACTACCATGCTCTTCATCAACACCCTGAAGGCTCCTTTCATAACCCATATGATAGGGAGTACCACTAAGAGCTTCTTGACATAGTAATGGCGGGGAAATAATCGAACATGCAATCGGATCGGCAAGATTGAAGTAGGGAAACCAGAGAAGGCCTACTCCTAGAAGAAAGGATGGCGAGGTGAATAATACAAACATGAGAGACCCAAATCACCTCTCGAGTATCAAGGTTCATCAAGGAAAGAATCTCGACAAGGAAAAGCGTTGAAAAACTTCAATTTACGTCAATCCTATGACATATAAGGAGTTGTATCAACGTTTATTTGATGCACACGTTGTGTCTCCCAATATCCGAACCGATGCAACCTCCATACCCAAAATGGTATGACCCAAACGCCAATGTGAGTACCACGCGGGATCACAGCCATTCGATAGAAAATTGCCTTACTTTCAAGAAATTGGTGGAAAATCTCATCAACATGGGTATTGTAAAGTTCGATGACGGAGCAAAGGGTAATTGAAATCAAGGCGGGAGAGAGTTGCGTTTCCTTAAAAAGTCATTAGAAACCTAGATCGAACGCCAATGGTGTGCGAACCGAGGAATAAAAGTTTTACGAACATCCGCCTTTATGTACTTGGGAGTGTTTTGAACAATGAGACTATGGAAGAAACATGTATTTTAAAGCTAATCTAGAGTGATGTGTAAAACACACTTGTTGCTTCAAGCCTGGAAGCAATAAGTTTTCTTTTGAGAAGTAGGCTTGTGTCCAGAATTTTTATTTCAATAAAATGCATCTTTCCAAGTAAATATTTTCATTCTTTACATTTCATCTTGAATATTTTCACTCATGACCATATCATACAAATAATCATCCTTAGGATTATTTATTCTTTGATTTTCGCCACAATGGGCCCCGGATATCAATGACATGAGCGACATTCGAACTCCTTTTAGTGAGATACGTATCTAGAGGGATCTAAGGGCTTTAAAGATGACAAAGATTGTGACTTACTTCCCCAATGGTAGATCCTACCTTGTGAAGTGTCGTGACGCCATGAGCTAACGAAGGAAATGAAGATGGAAGTGTGGCTCCCGTAGGAATAAGGCAAGGCATCGTTGAGCTATTTTCAGAATTCAAGATGTTTTCATACGATCATATCGAGGCATGCCAAACTATTAAAACACGGTATGCTATTAAGGTTGGGGTTTAAAGAACTCATGTTGTACAACGACCTAGCTAATCAAGAGGCTCGGGCTATTGGTTCACCAAGGAAGGAAATTGCATTTGTTATGCCATAAGTCGAGGAAGACTGTGCTTTCTCCATTTTCTATAGGAAGCATGGATGTTAATAAGCCGGTCTCCTCAAAAGCTTTTTCGTTGGTTACCTTGCCAAGAGGGTAAAGGTCGCTTCACATGTCAAAATTACAAAGTCAACGATTGCCAACTTTAACTTCAAATTCAAAAAAAAACCAAAAAAAAAACAAAAAAACAAAAAAGAAAAAGAAGTGTGTGGCGATGCCAGAAAGAAGCATGATGGCACAAATTTACAGTCTGTTCAAAGATCAGACACCATACCACTTCTGACAATAGCGGCCTAACCCATTCAAAATTTTTGAAAACAAGCTGAGGCTTGTAAAGGTTGGCATAGAAGTTACCATTTACCTTCTAGGTTTCTTGAACATCGGCCTGGGCTTTCACCGGGGCATCCTTTCCATCGAAAAATTGTTGGATAAGATTCTTTTGCCCAAGCCTTGATTTGATTAGATGAAGCAGAATGCCTCCAGTAAGCTCGATTGAAAGTATTCAGCAGGGTCAAATGTACCGAAAATAGATACGGGCTTGACGGAAAGGTTCGCTCAAAGAGAATTTTAGGAAGATGACCTAGCATTAAAAGAGATTCTTCTTATCCAAAAGAACTCCAAAGAAAAGTAAATGCCTTATACAGCAAAGAAGGCCTGTTCTAGGGAAAATGGGTGTTAACCAAGATGGATGGCAAGGACCTGCCCAATCCGGTGAGTTTAGATTCAATAAAAAAGTATTCAAAAAAAAAAAAAAACACGAAAACGGAAAAAAGAAAAAGGAGAGGCCAAGGCGAAAACCCAAAGGGGCTTTGAGACCAAAGGGTATTTGAGTTGAAAACCGAAAAGGCAGCTCAAAATTTTGATCAAAAGTAGGGCATCTGATGAGTCTTGCTACGCTCAAGAAGTATGCTACGTCTTGGGGCATCGAAAAAGTACTGGATCCCCTAAACACGTATTAAGCTCAAAATGGTCCTCAAGAAGTTGGAACAGAGAAGCTCAAGTCGATATCCGGGGCACTTAGTTTCCATTTTACCCATTTTATTACTTGTGATTATTTTATTCCTTTCAAAAAAACACCGATAAATTTCCTTCTTAATTACCTTTGCTAGCATTGATTAACTTGTTTGTTTCAGCTATGCTCCCAATCAATTTCTTTTCATCCATTGTTATAATCTTTTTCAGGCATTTCGCATTGAAATAATGATTAATGGACTAATAATACTTTCATAAAAGGAGTTTTGCATATTACTCTGGAAGCTTGGAATAATACAAGGACACGAACAGATCGTTGTTTAGAACTAACTCAAATCAAGGTTTGGAAATATTGGAGAAAGATGATTATCTCTTTGGACCTTTTATTTTTCACCGGTGATACGACCTTGACAGATAACGAGCAATGTCAACCCAAAGAAGACAATGAGATCATTCTCGCGAAAAGAAAAATGATACTCTGCATTCATGCACGTATCGAGCCCACACATCTGGTCATTACACGGTGAAGGGTGTAACAGATCAAATTGATCCTCTACCTCGGAGTTACAGCAGGATAGGTAGAAGAAACCAAACGTTATTCTCCTAAAGTTGCGGGAGAGATACAAACTTTATGTCCCAGAGGTGCAAAGGAGCATGACCACAAAATTACAAATGGGCAAACTTGTTGAGCATAATATGATCACTTTTTTGGGTTTTCTATCAAAGGTACCAGCATAATAGCATATCAGTGATAGAACATTAATGGACTACGAGCAATGATGACCCCGAGCATTTAAAAAGGGATCATTTCATTTTGCATTCATCATTTCAAAGCACGTTTAGTTAGGAGCATTCGACTCATTGCATCTTAATCATCATAAAAAGACCATTCTCATGACATTCTGCATTCATGCAAAAGTCATCCATTGTCATTTAGTTAGGAGCATTCGATTCATTCTGATCATTGCATCCTAATCATTGTAAAAAGACCATTCTCACGGCATTCTGCATTCATGAAAGTGTCGTCCATAACGCATGTAGTTAAGAGGCTTTGAGTCATTCTGATCATAGCATCCTCGCCATTTGCATAAGCATAAGCACATAAAATTAATTCTACGGGACAGGTTCCTCAAAGAACAGTGTAGCAATATCAAAGTTCAGATTTCGTTCCCTCAAGATGTTAGTGGGGCAGACTGAAGAATGAAGTCTTCCTGAAGATAGTAAGGAAGCACATTGAAAAGTTCAGATTTCGTTCCCTCGAGATGTTAGTGGGGCAGACTGAAGATTGAAGTCTTCCTGAAGATAGTAAGGAAGCAAATTGAAAAGTTCAGATTTTGCTCCTTCGAGATGGTAGGGGAGCAGATTGAAGATTGAAGTCTTCCTGAAGATAGTAAGGAAGCAAATTGAAAATTTCAGATTTTGCTCCTTCGAGATGGTAGGGGAGCAGATTGAAGATTGAAGTCTTCCTGAAAATAGTAAGGAAGCAAATTGAAAAGTTTTGAATTCGTATTTCCTCAACGTTCCCGTGGAGTGGGTTAAGATTACAAATCCCGTCTCCCTGAGTTAATAATGAGGTTACATCCTTATTTCTTTGAAGTTTTAGTAAGAGAAGATGGAGATTACAAATCTCTTCTCCCTGAATTCTTATTTCCTCAAAGTTCCCGTGGAGTAGGTTGAGATTACAAATCCCGTCTCCCTGAGTTAACAATGAGGATCAATCCTTAATTCCTTGAAGTTTCAGTAGAGAAGATGGAGATTACAAATCTCTTCTCCCTGAATTCTTGTTTCCTCGAAGTTCCCGTGGAGTAGGTTGAGATTGCAAATCCCGTCTCCCTGAGTTAACAATGAGGATAAGTCCTTATTTCTTTGAAGTTTTGGTAGAGAAGATGGAGACTACGAATCTCTTCTCCCTGAATTCTTATTTCTCCGAAGTTCCCGCGGAGTAAGAAGTAAATCAAAGAAATCAGTCTGGTGATCCCCGAGTTTGCGGGGATCAGATTGAAGAAAACAGATTTGACCTTCCTGAAGTTGCAGGAAGCAAATCGAAGAGATCAGTCTGGTGATCCTTGAGTTTGCAAGGATCGATTGAAGATAATGATTTGACCTTCCGAAGTTGCGGGAAGCAAATCGAAGAGATCATCGGTGATCCTTGAGTTTGCAAGGATCGATTGAAGATAATGATTTGACATTCCCGGGTTACGGAAGCGGATCGAAGACATCAATCTGGTGATCCCGAGTTTTTGGGATCATTGAAGAAAGCATATTTGACCTTCCCGAAGTTGCATGAAGCGGATCGAAGATATCGATCTGGTGATCCTTGAGTTTGCAAGGATCGATTGAAGATAGCGATTTAAACTTCACGAAGTTGCGAAGCGGATCAAAAAGCACTTTCGCTTTTATATCTCTCCGACGTCATAATAGAGCGGATCACTACAAATCTCATTTCTCAAGGCTACAAAGAAGCGGATCGAAACAACAAGATGCGATGGACGAAATAAGGCTACAAAAGGAGTCGGGCTCAAGAGGCCGGGCAAAATGGGCCTTGTGAAAATCTTTGCTCCATTCCGTTACATGACAATGAGCAAAGAGGGCATTGAGGAGCCCATTTGCCCTACCACCTTTTTACAACCAGACCCAAAAAAAAAAAACCCCAAACCTAATTCATCAAAACCAAAGCCCATTTTCTAAAACCCAATAACTTAACCCATTCCTAATTAACCCTAACTAAAATAAACAGAAACCCTAGGTGCGCCGCACCTAGGCCACTTGCCTTTGTCCCATCCACCGCCTCTGCCAAGCCCCAGCCACCAACGCCTTGCCACCGCCAAGCACACGCAAAACAATAAATAAGAAGAGACAAGAAGAAATTGGAGAGGGCTATAAAAGCCGATTCAGATGATACGTAAAGGGACTTTTTCCTCGGTTTTTTGGAGATCTGTTTGTATCTTTTAATCGTCAATACAAAAGCGTAAAAATTTTCATCAAACAGAACTAATCACAACCGAACACCAAAGATAGAATACTAATAAATAGGCAACTGAATACCAAAGGAGAAAGTCGAGAACCAAGTATTAAAACCAAAATCGGAGACCCAAGGTATTCGATTTTTTACTTATTTTCCTCATTTTTACGAAGTCATTGCCCCCTTTTTATGCGTATAAAATAGAAACACTAAAAAGGAAAGGTAAATAAACACACACAAAAAAGGAGGAAAAACTAACCATTTGAAATTCCCGCCATGAAGTGGCGTGGTGGCGGCCACACCGGCCATGGCGGCTATCGACCGGAAGCCTCACCGGAGTCCCCCCTCCCCTCATGCTCTGCAGAGAAACAGAGAAAAGCAAATTTTTTAAAAAAAATGAAGCAGCTGAAATGAAAATCAAAGGAAATTTTGGGGTTTTATAATATTTTCAAAGCAGTCGTTTGGGGCTGATCCATGGCCCCAAAATGACGTCGTTTCGCTTTTGACCACATGCGACCGACCTCCCACGGGATCCGCGTGTTTTGAGGGGATGGGTTAATTGCCCAATTGGCCCTTCCGCATTTTTAGTCTTTTTAAATCAAACTTTAAATTTATTGCAACATTGGCCCACTGATTTTTCGAGGTTTGCTATCCAGTCCCCCATTTAAACGCTGCGTTTTAAGTTTTGGGAAAATTTCCCCTTTGGTCCCCTCTTTTTCACGCGCGCTTCAAATATACCCTTCCTTCTGCTTTTATTCCAAATTAACCCCAAAGTCTCATTTTAATCCAATTTGATCCCTCTTTAATTAATTCACGATTTTAGCTTTTTGGCCATTATTTAATACTTTTTTACCCTATATTATTATTATTATTATATTTATTATTATTATTATTATTATTATTATTATTATTATCACCCTATTATCATTATTATTATTATACTATATATTATACTATATTATGCTATATTATATTGCATCATATTATATTATATTACATTATACATTATTTTATCGTCCTAAAGCCAAATCTTACATATTAAATCGTTTAGTATATTATCAAGGTTATATCATATAAGTTTAAATCACTCACATACATATATATATATTATATTATTATTGTTATTATCGTTGTTATTATTATCATTTTAAATTATTAGTCCTACTATTATTACTATTTTGCTACCTTATTATCTCAGATTATTTATTTTTCAGATATCGTATATATTTTCCTTATCATTTTGCTTACCGATAGTTTCTATTATTATATTATTATCATTATTATTATTATCGTTATTGAATATATTATTTTTACTATTCTTTCTTACTATTATTATTATATACATATATATATTACTATTATTCGCTTCGCTATTATTTTGTATTATTACCATTATCTTATTTTTATTATCACTTTATTATTTAATTTTCACCACTAATTTTGTTATTCTAATACCATTATTATCATACATGCATTATTCATATCGAAATAATATTATCATAATTTGATATCATTATCTTAACATTGTTGTTTGTACTCTTACATTCATCTATTTATATCTACGCTTATCTTTCTTAATTTTATATTAATACTACGTAAAAATGTAATTTTGAAAATCATCATATTTCATTTTAAGGTTTTAAAATAAAAGGTGATGTTTCGTGTTTAGAAATTGGAAAATAGTGCCCTAACGTCTTTGGTTACGATTTTTCGCCTAACTAAATTACTTAGCATCCCTTTTTCAAGTTTTGCAAATCACGAGACGACTTTGATTACGAGAGATTAAAACATTGCGTCCTAACGAATCGGATGTGATGTTTATATCTTTTCTAATCAAAGAAATCTCAAGTTTTGACTCGAACCTTCTCTCGATTTGACCCGACATCTGAGGCATTTTGCAAAGTTGCTACCATTCATTTAAAGGTTTTTAAAAATAAAGGCAATGTTTTGTATTTAGGAATTGGGAATAGTGCCCTAACGTCTTTGGGTTGCGATTTTCCGCTTGACTAAATCACTAAACACCCTTTGATAAACTTCGATATCATGAGATAACTTTGATTACGAAGGTTAGAAATATCATGTCCTAACGTCTTTGGATGTGATGTTTGTACCCTCTCGAAACAAAGAGATCTCGAATACCCTAATATCTTTTAAAAGGATCCGTATTTTAAAACCTTTTCAAACTTCCACATCAAGACACTAATTAATCATGTTGGTACCAATTTTGGGCGACGAGGGTGCTAATCCTTCCTCGTATGCGAACCGAATTCCAACCCAATTTTCAAAACTTCGCACCAAAAACACTGCTTTTAGTAAAGCAAAATGTTTTATTAAAATAAAGGTGATCCGACCACACCGGATAAAGGTCGGGTGGCGACTCCGTTTTTTAAAACCCAACATCGAACCCTATTTTGTCGTTTCAAAAAAATCGTTACGACAAACGTAAGTGGTCCTCTCTATCGCTTTCTTTGTTTAAGTTGTTACCGAATAGAACATTGCATTGCAAACCAAAAGGTCGACCTTACTCGAGTAGAATACGTGATAATATGGATATCTTGAAAAAAACAAACTAACAGAAGTTGTGCGGATCGATGGTGCAGGAACCCAGGTTATACAATTCGAACATGTCCAAATCGAAATAGTTCATAATTGATTAAATGAAACTATGTTGCATTATTTATATTTCCTTATTCAAAAGAACTTCTATTTTATTAAATAGGACAAAATATAAAAATAATTGACTATTAAAATATTCAAAACTTTTATTTTATTAAATCAGAGAAAATATAAAAATAATGTGTACAAGTATATTCAAAACAACTTCTATTTTATGAAATGAAACAATATAAAAATAGTTTGTACAAATAAATTAAAAAAAATCAATGCATGTGCTGGTCGGAATCAGTGCCACATGGGGTGGTTGACGGTTATGCGCTGGATTCCTTCTTGGTTTAGCTTCTGGCCGAGGTTGTGTTTGTTCGAGAATTTTTTCTGTCTGTAGGTGTTGGAAGGATGACCCACCTTGATAGAACAAAGATTGCGAAGGTGTTTACATCACCCACGGTGGATGTGTTTGAATCTCAGAAGGCGATGGGGATTGGAAATGATATGATCTCCCCGATGGTGCCTCATGCAATCCCTTCTACTACGATGGCCTATACTCATCAATTAAGTCGGAGTCATTGGGAAAGGAGATGCACCGGGCCATACATTTCAACCTGGCATAGGATTGGAAAAAGGAAACATATAAAGGTTAGGATACATATAAGTGCTAGGATACGCACCTAGCATAATCTGAAGGGGCTATGGTGTGGGTATCATCGCTTGAGGTGTTGGGCCAGATGATTGTGTGGTTGTTGTTGACGGACCCGCCCCGTTAGCCCTTTTCTTTTGATTTAAAGGGCTCCCTCATTTCCTTTCGACATGGAACTGTCGACGCCTCTGCTCTTCCAAGAGCAAATATGGCTTGTCATGGATCCTAAACCATGACATGTAATCTGACTCGGATGCTAACTCTGAAACGATGATCGGTTCACGAGTAGGTATATTATCATACTGATTTTTCACATTTCAATATATTTCGAGAAGAAGAGCGGTAAATACATATTTGGTCACCATAAGTCTATTTTGTGCTCTTTATCGAGCACCTCAGGTGCCACGGGAATCGGTTGTCGGAATCCAAATTACGGTAACACTCTATCCGTCTGGTGTATCTTGACAGTATCATAGTTGATCAATGGGACCCTAACATGCCAGATTCGGATTCTGTAGGAATTCATCTGGAATTACTGCCCGAATTGTCGAATCCTCGCATGGTGTCCATTGAAACTATATGAACATTATAAAAATATTAGTTATATACATAATACTAAATACTAAATACTAAATATGAAACGACTATGTTATGTATATATATTTCATTTATATATATACTTAAATGCAATTCCGACCATTGGTCTAATAGAAGCCGTATATATTCAAGAGCGGTAGGTATTCCAACATAACTCGCCGAATAGTTCCACCTAATTAAATAAAATTTTAGCATAAAATTATATTTTAATTTTGTGTAATAATTGTAAAATCTAATATAAATTTTATCTCATTAAGAGTGGGAATGTATACAGGTGGTTCACTCGGGGACGTAAAAATAAAAAGTGCATCCGAGCCTATAATTGTAGCAGTGATAGGCAACCTCCGATTTTGGCTTTATTTGGTATTATTGTTCGACATATCTCTCGGTACAATGTCGACAACACGGCAAATCCCCAACTGAGTTCACCAACTGCTCTAAAATCGACGAGTTTCAGCAGCCACCTTAGATGTACGAGGTTTCGTGACAAGTCCAACATCAGATAACCTCCAATGATCTTAAGGATGTATGCTCAAGCGTATCGTATTCTTTCTACTTCAGTTGAAGCATCTTACAGTTCTGGGAATATTGCTCATAACCAGCCCATCACGATCAAACCTCCGTAAATATTATTCGAAATTACACCCAAAAGATCGTAGCATACAGCTCCCCAATCAGCAGATTGAGCGAACAAGGTGAATACAGACTCATCCACCGGCAACCCCAATTGTGACTGCACGTCTTCCAAAATGATCATACACTCCCCGCATGGAAGATGGAATGTGTGGTCTCGGGTCTCCACCTCTCTATGAACGTGTTGATGAGTTTCGAGTCTAACTTTCACCCCTGACCTATATTGGCCACGTGCTAAAAACCCGTTTCCCTCAAGTAATTTTCTATTAACTGTGATGGAGGACCAGACATATTACGAATATAACATTGTAACACCCGATCTACCGACTGTTTTAAAAAATTATAAAATAAATATTAATTAAAATTACAAAAATGAATGACAATTAAATAATATTTAAAAATTGAAATTAACTCTTACCATTTTCATTTGGTCGACGGAGATATATTTATAATCGAGACGAATTAATTCCTCGGCCATTGCTAACATGATCAAATATCTTAGAAATTATAAAAAAAATTGATTTAGAAAAAAATTAAAAACTTAAAGATCTTTGAGAGCTTTTTTGAGAAATCTAAAGAGAAATTTGGAAGAAATGTGATATAAAGGAAATTGTGTGAAAAGATAGGTGTGGGTATAATTTCTTTTTTCATGACTGTTGGCCCCCCAATAGTCAAATTTTTAAATGACCGTTGGGGCAAAAAACACAGGCTAAAGTGCGTCCCTGAGGGAACACTTTTGCCATGTCAGCAAAGCGCTTCCACGTTAGCACGTTTTATGCTGACATGGCAAAAACACTTCCTTAGGGACGCGCTTTTATGAAATTTCCCCTTAAAACGCGCCTATGTAGAAGCGTTTTTAGTTTTTCGTCCCATTCTGATAAATAAAATTTAAAGTGGCCTATTTCTGTAAATAAAATTAGAAATGAACCTTTGTTTTAGTAAAATAGTCCAAATTCAGAGAATAAATCTAAAAATAAAATAGAAAATAATTTTAAAATAACTCGCTAGAAAGAGAAACGAAAAGCGTTTCTTAAATGGTGTGGAGGGCGAGTCTCAAGGTGTATAATCGGAAGGCGCTTCGTTCTTGTCTTTTTTTAATCATTTCAATCACCTGTCGTTTGCTTCTTTCTCACTACATAGCGCCTCAAAAAGTCGGTGGTATAAACTGAAGTACTTTATTTCAGAAAAAAATAAACTAGAGTACTTTTTTGAAAAAAATTAAAATTTATATATATTAAGGATAATTATTAAGAAAATTGAGCGGTTGAGTTTATGATTTCATAAATTAGTTAGGAAGTTCTGATATGTTTTAATTAATATTTTTAAAAATAAAATATGTAGATAACATGTATAACGATTTCTTAATTTTATTTGTGGAGCTAAAATTTTATTGTTTAGTATATCTAAAATAGTTATTTTTAAAATATAATGTGATAAGTAAATTTTAATTTAATGCAATTATGCATATAGAATTTTGATTCTAATTCATCTATAGACATAAAATTTTAATTTTAATTTTGTCGTATACATTTAAATGTAAATAAATGAAATTAATTTCATTGTGGATAAATATGATTGTATATGTAGTATATAAGATGTATGCACCCATTTCACCAAATTTCAAACAACAAGAAATAAAAAAAATAAAAAAAAGGACCTAAAAAAATAGGCCTGAAGGCCCAAAATTAAAATTTTTTTTAAATGCTAGGGTTTCAAAACCCTACCACCGCCTCGACTCTTCAACTTCGACGCCTGTTCGACGCCACCACCATCACATCGACAATGGCCACCGACCCTCCACTTACTCCCCATGCCCTGCAAAAGGAAAGGAACACGCAAACAGAAACAGGAGCCGAATAAAATACAAAAAAAATCTTTTGTAAATGGCTATAAAAAGCCGATTAAGATCCATTGTAAGGGATTTTTCTTTTTTTTCGAAATCAATAAAAAAGTAGAGATTTCAGATCTAAACAGGAAACAGAACCAAAAAGAAAGAGAAGATCTAAACGCAAAAGAAAAAAAGCAACAAAAAAAGATCTGTTGAAACCGAAAGAAACAGATTCGAAAAGGTTATTTTTTGCTTTCAAAACTCTTTTTATTTTGTTTTTTTTCTTTCTCATGCGATATATAAGGTATAACATAAAAAATAAAAGAAAAGAAAAGTTACCTTTTTTGAATTCAAGAACCACGACAGTTAATGGCCGTGACGCTACCGCACTGCGGCGGCTGCCCTGGCCGAATCTCATGGATCTTCCCCTTTCGAGAGAAAAAGAAAGGGAAGGAGTTTTTTTTAAAGTCTTTCCATCTTTTTTTTTCAATTTTGGGCTTTAATAGCCCTCAAAAGGCGTCGTTTTGGGTCGCCTTTGAACCCAAAACAACGTCGTTTTAAGTGACCCGACCCGATCCGATCCGACCCGCTAAGGATCCGCGTGTTTTTAGGAAAGATGGGTAATTTGCGCGCAGTCCCTCCGCTTTTATAATTTTTCAATTAAGTCTTTATAATCTTAATTTAACCCAATAATTTACCGGATTCGCAATTAGGTCCCTCCCTGCTGCGGTGAGTTTTGGCAAAAGGGTTAATTACCGCTTTTGGTCCCTCCTTTCTTCTCATGCATACAAATACCCCCATTTTCTTTTGTTTTATTTGAATTAATCTCTAAAATTTTATTTTAAATACAATTTAATCTTATTTCAAGATTTTGTAAATTTTTTTAGCAATATGTTGTTGTAATTACCATCTTTGTATTTTTCTACGCTTATTTTGTTTGACTATTATTTGTTTTTATTATTATTAATTACTATAATATATATATTATTTATTATTTTGATTTCATTTTCACTATTCTTTATTTATATTATTATTATTATCATTATTTACTATTATCATTATTTTATTATTAATACTATTATTATATTATTATTTATTTACAATTACCTATTATTATTATTATTTAGTATAATTAATCATCCTTTTCTTTTGTTTCTTTGTTATTATTATTATTATTATTATTATTATTATTATTATTATTATTATTATTATTATTATTATTATTATTATTATTTACCATTATCATTATTTTCTTCTTAATACTATTATTATATTATTATTCATTTTATTATTATCTTTTGTTTATTATTGCTATCTACTATTATTTATTTTTATCGCTTTTGTTATATTACTATTATTATTATTTTTTTATTTGATTGTATTTAGTATTATTGATACTATACTACATTTACCATTACTACATTTATTGTTAATATTAATATTACGATTACTATTATTATATTCATTATCGTATTCAATTATTAATTTTACCTTACTCACTCATTTATTCTTTATATACATATATATATTATCTCCATTATCATTATTGGCATTACATTATCATATATAAATACTATTATTATTATTATTATTATTATTATTATTATTATTATTATCGCTATTATTTGTTATTTCATTGTTAGTCATTGTTTTCACATACCAAATCCATGGACATATTTTATTTGTTATCGTATTCATTTTTATTATTTATTATTACCATCATATAACATCTTTATTATCATTTGTTTAGTATTGTTACCCATCACCACTTGCCATCATTATTGTCGTCAATTATTCTTTATTTGCGTTATTATCGCTATTGCAATTTTTCAATAATCTCGCTAAATAAAAATATATTACATGTAATCGTCTATTCTATCCAAAGATTCTTAAAGCAAAGCAATATTTAAGTATTTAGAAATTAGGAAAATAGTGCCCTAACGTCTTTGGGTTGCGATTTTCCGTTTAACTAAATCACTTAACATCCCTTTCACCAAGTTTTGCGAATCACAAGACGACTTTGATTACGAGAGATTAAAACATTGTGTCCTAACGAGCTGGATGTAATGTTTATATCTTTTCGGAACAAAGAAATCTCAAGATTTGACTCGAGTCTTTTTAAACTAATACGATCGATGTATTTTGTAAAATTGATACTCCATTTAAAATTTTGAAATAAAGGCAATGTTTTGTATTTAGGAACTCGGGAATAGTGCCCTAACGTCTTTGGGTTACGATTTTCCGCTTGACTAAATAACTAAACACCCTTCCGTAAACTTCATAAAATCATGAGATGGCTTTGATTACGAAGGTTTAGAATTTCATGTCCTAACGTGTTGGATGTGACGTTCGCACCCTCTCAAAATAAAGATATCTCAAAAATCCTAATACCTTTTAAAGGATCCGTAGTTTAAAACCTTTTCGAATTTCCGACATTAAGACATTAATTAATCATTTTGGTACCAATTTTAGGCGTACGAGGGTGCTAACCCTTCCTCGTATGTAATCGACTCCGAACCCTATTTTTAAAACTTCGGACCAAAAACACGATTTTAGTAAAACAAAATGTCTTATTAAAATAAAGGTGATCCGATCACACCAAATAAAGGCTCGGTGGCGACTCCGTTCTTTTTCATTTTAAAACCCAAAGTCGAACCCTCCTTTTTGTCGTTTCCAAAAAAATGGTTCTGACGACTTGGCGACTCCTTTGAGGAACAGTTTAGAGAGTCAAGCCATAAATTGATTATTTTCTGCCTTTTGTCGGAAGTTTGAAAGTTTGATTTGAAAATTACCATATTTGTATTGCATGTTGTTTTAATTATGCATTGCATTGCACGACTGTTGTGGTCACACCTTTAGGTGAGGTGAGAAACTACTCTTCGTAAGGTTTTCACCTCCGTGCGATAGTGGATCGCTTTCGGGATACATCCGTACCTATGTCTTCGTGAGATTTTCATCTCCGTGCAGCCATAGGGAAATGTATTCTTCTCGAACCAACTCAAATCCAGTATGAGCCTATAATGGGTGAGGATTGAGGAATCTGCTGGTTCGGGTACCTCTCTTTAGAACCAAACCTCATATAGTAAGCCCTAGGAGCCCACCTTAGGTAGAACTATGTTAAACCCCTAGTGGTCACCTGGATAGGTACTCTATTTTGTTTATTTTTCCTATGCTAATGCATTTTGTTCTGTTTGTGATTGCATTGCATTACATCGCACCGCGTTATCTTAGAAAGGAGGTGTTGATTCATATTCGATTGCTAAATAGAAGAGTTTATCATAAGGAAATGTGTTCCTTGATATAGTGGATTATAATACGGTCGTTCGAACATAGTCCAAGTAAAATAACGAGAGATGACTGATAGCCCACAGAAAAATACAAGACTTTGCCCGAGGATTCAAGCCGACAAAGATTATTCGAGAGTCATCATGTCTCCATTTTCTAAAAGAAGCTCATAAACATCGCGAAAGATAAGTGAGCGAAGAGGTACGGCCTGGACCAAGCAACAAGGAGCTAGAAGAGGTATCCATTGAGAAAGTTCACGAGGCACGACCATAACATCCGGATATGAAGAAGAAGACTGGTGTTTTCACTTGGACTATGAGGATAAAGCCGTATATGCAATCCGTTTTATGTAAAGAAACGTATTTTCTAGAAAAGTTCTTCTAATAAAATTGAATTCATAATCAACGCCTCTCTTTCTTTTTGCATGCATTTGCATTGCATTTCATGCATTTGCATTGCATTTCATGCATTTGCATTGCATCATATCACATGCATTAAAATTTGTAGAAAGACCCTAATTAGGTGAAGTTATTTCAGTAACCTAGAAGACATGGATCAAAGAATGGAAAGACTAGAACAAATGCAAAAGGAAATACAAGAACAGATGCAAGAACGATTAATCAAGATACAACAAGATATGATAGAACGGATGCAAGAGTCCCAAAATAACATGATAAGCCAGTTGGCGCAACTATTGGCCAATGAACGAGGAAAGAGGCGCCACCGCTAGCTCGAGGAATAATGACGACCGCTTACCCTCCGGATTTACCCGTCAAATACCCAAGCACCACCGAAATATGTCCCCAAAGGGCGCCTTTGTTATCGAGCCACAAAGCGAGTTGAGACCAGCAATGCCGCGACTTTCCCTCTTGGTTCGAGCACTAATCCGGAGAAGGTCCGACTAATCCTATAGTCCCGATCTTGATGAAATGGTGAAATGGATAAGGCAAAAGCAAATCTTCCTGCACAACTCGAGGATCGTTGCGGATGGTTAGAAGAAAAGTTCAAGGAAATAGAAATCGTGACCATCGCTACGGGTGACGCTAAAGACTTGAGCCTAGTCCTGCACCTCGTACTTAGTCAAAGTTCAAGATCCCGATTTTGAAAAATACAATGGGACGAGTTGCCCGGCGCACATCACAATGTTCGTCCGACGGATGGCGGGATATGTTAACAACGATCACCGCTTATTCATTGTTTTCGGATAGTTTGGCGGGGTCATGCGGTCAAATGGTACAATCACCAAATTAGTACCGGATCAAGTCGTGGAGGGACCTAGCATGTGCCTTCCTAAAACAATACGACGCGTAGTCGATATAGCTCTGATCGAATCACGCCCAAAATATGGAGAAAAAGCCAAGCGAAAGTTTCAGCAATATGCCCGGTGGTGGAGGAAGTAGCCACACAAGTTCACCACCGCTTCTAGAAAAAGAGACAACCATCTTTGTTTGTCAACACGTTGAAAGCTCCTTCATTAATCACATGCTTGGAAGTGCCACTAAAAGTTTTTCGATATTGTCTTTGTCGGGGAGATGATCGAACATGCAATCGAGATCGCAAGATTGAAGCGGGGAAACCACTAGAAGGCTGCTCCTAGAAAAGGGATGACGAGGTGAATAATACAAACATGGGGACTCAAAGTCAATTCTCATTAACTTGACCAAAAATGGTGACTCACGAGTATCAAGGATCGTCAAGGAAAGAATCCCGCACAAGGAAAGACATTGAAAAACTCCAATTTACGTCAATCCCTATGACGTATAAGGAGTTGTATCAAAGTTTATTTGATGCACACGTAGTGTCCCCCCAATATCCAAAACCGATGCAACCTCCGTACCCAAAATGGTATGACCCAAACACTCAGTGTGAGTACCACGCGGGGATCACGGGCCACTCGATAGAAAATTGCCTTACCTTCAAGAAATTGGTGGAAAATCTCATCAACATGGGTATTGTGAAGTTCGATGACGGAGCGTGGTAATTGAAAGGCGGGGAGAGTTGCGTTTCCTTAAAGAAGTCATTAGAAACCTAGATCGAGCGCCAATGGTGTGCAAGAGAACCGAGGAATAAAAGTTTTCGAACATCCGCCTTTATGTACTGGAGTGTTTTGGACAATGAGGCATGGAAGAAACATGTATTTTAAAGCTAATCTAGAGTAATGTAAAACACACTTGTTGCTTCAAGCCCGGAAGCAATAAGTTTTCTTTTGAGAAGTAGGCTTGTGTCCGAATTTTATTTCAATAAAATACATCTTTCTAAGTAAATATTTTCATTCTTTTCATTTCATTCGAATATTCTTTCACTCATGACCATATCATACGAATAATCATCCTTAAGATCATTTATTCTTTGGATTTTACGCCACAATGGGCCCCAGGATATCAATGACATGAGCGACGCCATTGTCTGACTCCCTTTTAGTGAGATATGTATCTAGAGGATCTAAGGGCTTTGAAGATGACAAAGATTGCACTTACTTCCCCAATGGTGGATCCTATCTTGTGAAGTGTCAATGACGCTATGAACTAACGAAGGAGATGAAGATGGAAGCGTAGCTCCTTGAAGGAGTAAGGCAAGGCATCGTTGAGCTATTTTTAGAAATTCAAGAGGTTTTCGCACGATCATATTGAGGCATGCCAAACTACTAAAACATGGATATGCTATTAAAAGTTGGGGTTTAAAGAACCCATGTTGTGCAATGACCTAGCTAATCAAGAGGCTCGGCTATTGGTTCTCCAAGGAAGGAAATTACATCATTATGCCATAAGTCGAGGAAGACTGTGCCTTCTCCTTTTTCTCTATATGAAGCATGGATGTTAACAAGCCAGTCTCCTCAAAAGCTTTTAGCCAACACCAATTCATGATCGTTGGTTACTTCACTGAGAGGGTGAAGATCGCTTCATATGCCAAAATTACAAAGTTTGTCAAAAAAAAAAAATTCAAGATTTTTTGAAAAATGGCTGAGACTTGTAAAGGTTGGTATAGAGAAGTTACCATTTACCCTTTTGGTTCTTTGAACGTGGGCCAAGACCTTTGCCGGGGCATCTTTCCCATTGGTTTATGAAAGGGAAACAATTGTTGGGAGATAAGATTCCTTTTCCCAAACTTGGATTGAATTAGATAAAGCAGAATGCCTCCGGTAAGCTCGATTGAAAGTATTCAAGCAGGTCAAATGTATCGAAAATAGATACTGGGCTTGACGAAAAGGTTCGCTCAAAGAGAATTTCGGAAGATGACCTAGCATTAAAAGATATTCTTCTTATCCAAAAGAACTCTAAAGAAAAGTAAATGCCTTATCTGACAAAGAAGGCCTGTTCTAGGGAAAATGGGTGTTAACCAAGATGGATGGCAAAGACCTGCCCAATCCGGTGAGTTCAGATTCAATAAAAAAAAGTTTTCCAAAAAAAAAAACAAAAACGAAAAAACACGAAAAAGAAAAAAAAAAAGGAGAGGCCAAGGCGAAAACCCGCAAAGGGCGCTTTGAGACCAAAGGGTATTTGAATTGAAAACCCGAGAAGGGCAGCTCAAAATTTTGATCGAGAGTAGGGCATAAAGTAGTCTTGCTACGCTCAAAGAAGTATGTTACGTCTTGGGGCATCGACAAAGTACTCTGGATCCCCTAAACACGTATTAAGCTCAAAATGGTCCTCAAGAAGTTGGAACAGAGAAGCTCAAGGCTGCGATATCCGGGGCACTTAGTTTCCATTTTACCCATTTTGTTACTTGTGGTTATTTTATTCCTTTCAAAAACCACCGATAAAATTCCTTCTTAATTACCTTTGCTAGCATTGATTAATTTGTTTGTTTGAGCTATGCTCCCAATCAATTTCTTTTTGTCCATTGTTACAATCTTTTCAAACATTTTGCATTGAAATAACGATTAGTGGACTAATAATACTTTCATAAAAGGAGTTTTGCATATTACTCGGAAGCTTCGAATAATACAAGGACACAAACAGGACTATTGTTTAGAACTCACTCATTTCAAGGTTTGGAAATATTGGAGAAAGATGATTATCTCTTTGGACCTTTTATTAGTTGAACAAAAAGACGATACATTTCATTGGTGATACGACCTTGACGGATAACGAGCAATGTCAACCCAAAGAAGACAAAGGGATTATTCTCGAAAAAGAAAAATGATACTCAGATTCATGCACATATCGAGCCTACATATCTGGTCATTGCACCGATGGTCGTGTAACAGATCAAATTGATCCTATACCTCGAATTCTGATGAGGATGGATAGAAGAAACCAAATGTTATTCTCCTAAATTGCGTTGAGAGATACAAACTTTATGTCTCGGAAGGTGCAGTGGAGGGACCCCAAATTACAATGGGCAAGCTTGTTGAGCGTAATATGATCATTGTTTTTGGGCTTTCTATCAAAGATACTAGCTGAGCGAGAAAGCATGATAACGCATCGATGATAGAACCTTGATGAATTCTGACGATGACGACCCCAAGCATTTAAAAGGATCATTTCATTTTGCATTCATACATCATTTCAAAGCACGTTTAGCTAGGAGCATTCGATTCATTCTGATCATTGCATCCAAATCATTGTAAAAAGACCATTCTCACGGCATCTTGTATTCATGAAAGTGTCATTCATAACACATGTAGTTAGGAGGCTTTGAGTCTTTCTGATCATAGCATCCTCACCGTTTGCATAAGCATAAGCACATAAAATTAATTCTACAAGACAGGTTCCTCAAAGAACAGTGTAGCAGTATCAAAGTTCAGATTTCGTTCCCTCAAGATAGTAGTGGGGCAGACTGAAGATTGAAGTCTTCCTGAAAATAGTAAGGAAGCACATTGGAAAGTTCAGATTTCGTTCCCTCAAGATGGTAGTGGGGCAGACTGAAGATTGAAGTCTTCCTGAAAATAGTAAGGAAGCACATTGGAAAGTTCAGATTTTGCTCCTTCGAGATGGTAAGGGAGCAGATTGAAGATTGAAGTCTTCCTGAAGATAGTAAGGAAGCAAATTGAAAAGTTCGAGTTTTGCTCCTTGAGATGGTAAGGGCAGATTGAAGATTGAAGTCTTCACGAAGATAGTAAGGAAGCAAATTGAAAAGTTCGGTTTTGCTCCTTGAGATGGTAGGAAGCGATTGAAGATTGAAGTCTTCCGAAAATAGTAAGGAAGCAAATTGAAAAGTTCTAAATTCTTATTTCCTCGAAGTTCCGTGGAGTAGGTTGAGATTACAAATCCGTCTCCACGAGTTAACAATGAGGACAAGTCCTTATTTCTTTGAAATTTGGTAGAAGATGGAGACTACTGAATCTCTTCTCCCCGAATTCTTATTTCCTCGAAGTTCTGTGGAGTAGGTTGAGATTACAAATCCGTCTCCACGAGTTAACAATGAGGATAAGTCCTTATTTCTTTGAAGTTTCGGTGAGAAGAGGGAGACTACGAATCTCTTCTCCCAATTCTTATCTCCTCGAAGTTCCCATGGAGTAAGAAGTAAATCGAAGAAATCAGTCTGGTGATCCTTGAGTTTGCAAGGATCAGATTGAAGAAAGCATATTTGACCTTCCTGAAGTTGCAGGAAGCAGGTCGAAGATTCATCTGGTGATCCTTGAGTTCGCAAGGATCGATTGAAGAAAGTTTTGACCTTCCCGAAGTTGCGAGAGCGGATCGAAGATATTAGTCCGGTGATCCTTGAGTTTGTAAGGATCAGATTGAAGATAGCAGCTTAGACATTCCTAAATTTGCAAGAGCGGATCAAAATAAACAAGTCACATCCCATTGAAGTCGCAACAAAGAGTAGATTGAAGCCACATATCGATGGAGTGGATCAAGCAACAAGAGGCGGTGGGCGAAGTGACGCTACCAAGAAAAGACGCCAAAAAGTTAAGGCCCACCGAGACCGGGCAAAATGGGTCTTTCTTATGTCTTTGCTCTATTGCCGTTACGACAATGAGCAAAGAGGCAAATATCTGCACCCATTTCACCACCCAAACAACAAGAAATAAAAAAATAAAATAAAGGACCCAAAAAAATAGGCCCAAGGCCCAAAATTAAAATTTTTTTTCGAAATGCTAGGGTTTCGAAAACCCTAACCACCGCCTCGACTCTTCAACTTCACGCCCCCTGCTCGCGCCACCAGCCACCGCCACGACGATTGGCCACCGACCCTCCACTTACTCCCATGCCCGCAAAGGAAAGGAACACATAAAATGTAAGCAGAGCCAATAAAATGCAAAAAATCTTTTGTAAATGGCTATGAAAAGCCGATTAAGATCCATTGTAAGGGGATTCTTTTTTTTCGAAATCAATAAAAAAGTAGAGATTTCAGATCTAAACAGGAAACAAAACCAAAAAGAAAGAGCAGATCTAAACGCAAAAGAAAAAAAGCAACAAAAAAGATCTGCTGAAGCAGAAAAGCAGATTCAAAAGGTTATTTTTGCTTTCAAAACTCTTTTATTTTGTTTTTTTTCTTTCTCATGCAGATATAAGGGTATAACATAAAAAATAAAAGAAAAAGAAAAGTTACCTTTTTTCGAATTCAAGAATCACAGACGGTGGCCGTGACGCTACACGGCGGCTGGCTGGCCGAATCTCACGGATCTTCCCTTTTAGAGAAAAAGAAAGGGAAGGAGTTTTTTTTAAAGTCTTTGCACATCTGTTTTTTTTCTCAATTTTGGGCTTTAAATAGCCCTCAAACGCGCGTCGTTTTGGGGCGCCTTTGAACCCAAAACGACGTCGTTTTAAGTGACCGACCCGATCCGATCCGACCCGCTATGATCCGCGTGTTTTGCTTGGGAAAGATGGGTAATTTTGCTGCAGTCCTCCGCCTTTTATAATTTTTCAATTAAGTCTTTATAATCTTAATTTAACCCAATAATTTACCTCGATTCGCAATTAGGTCCCTCTAACTGCGGTGAGTTTTGGCAAAAGGGTTAATTACTGCTTTGGTCCCTCCTTTCTTCTCATGCATACAAATACCCCCATTTTCTTTTGTTTTATTTGAATTAATCTCTAAAATTTTATTTTAAATACAATTTAATCCTATTTCAATATTTTGTAAATTTTTTTAGCAATATGTTGTTGTAATTACCATCTTTGTATTTTTTCTACGCTTATTTTGTTTGACTATTATTTGTTTTATTATTATTAATTACTATAATATATATATTATTTATTATTTTGATTTCATTTTCACTATTCTTTATTTATATTATTATTATTATCATTATTTACTATTATCATTATTTTATTATTAATACTATTATTATATTATTATTTATTTACAATTACCTATTATTATTATTATTTAGTATAATTAATCAACAATTTAGTCCTTTTCTTTTGTTTCTTTGTTATTATTATTATTATTATTATTATTATTATTATTATTATTATTATTATTATTATTATTATTTACCATTATCATTATTTTCTTCTTAATACTATTATTATATTATTATTCATTTTATTATTATCTTTTGTTTATTATTGCTATCTACTATTATTTATTTTATCGCTTTTGTTATATTACTATTATTATTATTTTTTTATTTGATTGTATTTAGTATTATTGATACTATACTACATTTACCATTACTACATTTATTGTTAATATTAATATTACGATTACTATTATTATATTCATTATCGTATTCAATTATTAATTTTACCTTACTCACTCATTTATTCTTTATATACATATATATATTATCTCCATTATCATTATTGGCATTACATTATCATATATAAATACTATTATTATTATTATTATTATTATTATTATTATCGCTATTATTTGTTATTTACATTGTTAGTCATTGTTTTCACATACCAAATCCATGGACATATTTTATTTGTTATCGTATTCATTTTTATTATTTATTATTACCATCATATAACATCTTTATTATCATTTGTTTAGTATTGTTACCCATCACCACCGTCATCATTATTGTCGTCAATCATTCTTTATTTGCGTTATTATCGCTATTGCAATTTTTCAATAATCTCGCTAAATAAAAATATATTCTGCGTAAATCGTCCTATTCTATCCAAAGATTCTTAAAGCAAAGCAATGTTTCAGATTTAGAAATTCAAAAATAGTGCCCTAACGTCTTTGGGTTGCGATTTTTCGCTTAACTAAATCACTTAACATCCCTTTCACCAAGTTTTATGAATCACAAGATGACTTTGATTACGAGAGATTAAAACATTGTGTCCTAACGAAATGGATGTAATGTTTATATCTTTTGAACAAAGAAATCTCAAGATTTGACTTCAGTCTTTTAAACTAATACGATACGATGTATTTTGTAAAATTGATACTCCATTTAAAAATTTTGAAATAAAGGCAATGTTTTGTATTTAGGAACTCGGGGAATAGTGCCCTAACGTGCTGGGTTACGATTTTCCGTTTGACTAAATAACTAAACACCCTTCTGGTAAACTTCATAAAATCATGAGATGGCTTTGATTACGAAGGTTTAGAATTTCATGTCCTAACGTGCTGGATGTGACGTTCGCACCCTCTCAAAATAAAGATATCTCAAAAATCCTAATACCTTTTAAAGGATCCGTAGTTTAAAACCTTTTCGAATTTCCGACATTAAGACATTAATTAATCATTTTGGTACCAATTTTGGGCGACGAGGTGCTAACCTTCCTCGTATGTGAATCACTTCTTTAACCCTATTTTTAAAACTTGAGACTAAAAACACGATTTTAGTAAAACAAAATGTCTTATTAAAATAAAGGTGATCCGATCACACCAAATAAAGGTCTGTGGCGACTCCCATTCTTTTTTCATTTTTAAAAACCCAAAGTCGAACCCTCCTTTTTTGTCGTTTCCAAAAAAAATGGTTACGACATAAGAAAATGTAAATTACAACTATATTTATAAGGCACTTTCAACCCAAACCATTATTTCAAATAAAAAAAATGGTTGTAGGGCCCAAAATTTGCCCGGGCCCATTTTATAATTAAAAACAAAAAATAAATCAAACAGAAATAACAATCCAATACAGTCTCTTTTACAAACCCAGACTTAAAGCCCAAATGCCTAAAATACTACCCAATTAAAAACCCAAATCAGATATTAGACCCAACTACAACTGGCCCAATTTTAAGCTGTGGCCCAACTAACTCAATCTCAGAATTCCAAAACCTTCAGGCGCCTTCTTCGCAGCCATTCCCCATGTGTGACCCTTGGACTACCGCATACCTTCACGCACTCGACCGTTCGTGTCTCGCTCGCGCCACGCGTTCCATCCACGCTCGCCACCATGCTCTTTACCTACGCATAGGCCTTCACCCGTAGCGATGACGCGCCTTCAACAAGATCCGAAGTCGACGACCCCTTGCACCTTGGCCACGTCTGTACCTGCAAATGAATGAAAAAATGACGAAAACAATAGCAAATAGAGAATAGAAAAGGAATAAAAGAAAAAAGCTTGTATTTTTTGATTTTTTCGGATCGGCTATAAAAAGGGCCGAGCCACAACCACTGTTTTTTTCACACGCATAACAGAGCAATACAAAAAGCAATAGCAGAGAAAAAGGTTGTTCTTTTGATTCCATTTTTTCAATTGTTCTTTGAATCCATTTTTCTGTATTTTTTTATATATACACCAAAGAGAAGAGAGGAAAGCGAGTTTACCTGGGCCGGACACTCGATCCGCATCTTTTTCGTCGCAATCGGAGTTAGATGCAGGTGAGTGAGTGAGCTTTTCAAAATCGGCATCTTTGAAATGAGTCGAAGGACTCGTGCACTGCTTCTCGCTGATTACAATAGCGATCTAGCGGTGAACAGAGAGGGGTCCTTCATCCGTGTACCGCTATTCACCGGTTACAATGGCGATTCATTGGTGACCGAAGGGGTTTTCTCGGCGGCTGGGAGCGAAAGAAGAAAGGGGCTTAGGGTTTCGTTCTCACACAAAAGGGGCAAGTGAAAGGCTTAAACTGTTTTAATCAGTTTTTAAGTCTATTAGTAAAACGGTGCAGTTTTGACTTATAACGGTAGCCACTAAACGACACCGTACTGCTCCAAACCAAGCGACTTGACCCGAATGCTGCCAAGATCCACGCATTTTAATAACTCAGGGGATATTTAAGCGATTAATCCTTCCCTGTTTTGTCACGTTTTAATTAAGCCATATAGATATTCTTATTTTCTTAATTCTGTACCGGAAACTTGTGTACCTTTTCCATTTAGTCCGTTTTAAAAACTAAGTTCAAAGGGTTAGAGTATTCGCGCATTTGGTCCCTATGTTTTAAGGCATCTTTCATTCTGGTCCCAAATTTTAAGTTACTGATTTTATCAAGTCACAAATTATTCATTGAATTTTGATTTTGTTTCAATTAAGTCTTGTTTTAATGCATGTAAATTTTTTTTTTTACTTGTTGTTTGTTCTTTGGTGAAATTTTTCAAATATTGCTAATTATTCCATGTTACATATATTATATTTGTGTTATACATCATTATTTTAGACCAATATACTTTATTTTAAATTATTCTACCTCATTAATATTATGTTCATTGATTATTGTAAATATGGGAAAGATAGTTCTATATTCGTTTGCATGTTATTATTTAATAATGTAGTATTTTACTTGTGAATAATTACTTCATGTTGTATGTTATTATTTGGCTACATTTCATTTGTTTAGAAAGCTATATTTTAACACCGTCCATGATTTTAAAAACCATTATATGCAAAGCTTTAAATCATAAGGAAATATTCGTGCTTAAGCGTTTCGAGAAAATCGTGCTCTAACTTACTGAGTTCTGATTTTTTTCGTTTAAAACCTCAAAATCGAGTATCCTTTTTCTTTTTAAATCAAAATGCATGATGTTTCAAAACAAAACTTATTCTTGGGATTTTCGAGATATTGCGCCCTAACTTACTATAACATCCGTAAATCGAGGTCTCTGCATTTTGTGTGTTTGCATGTGACGATATGCTTACTGTGCTAGTTTAGCATGTTTTGGGGCCTAGGCATGACCTCGGGTTAGGCCTGAGTCATGGCTAAAATTTTTGTTTTGGCACTTAGGAATAGGGAGCTAAGGGAGTTAGGGGTTAAAAGATATTCTTGGTGGGTTGTGACACAAAGAACCTAGTGGCAAAGTGGCAAAGTAGGCGCCACTAGGGTACCAGGAAGGTGACGCCACATGCAGGGAAGGTAGAGCTCAGGTTCGAGCAGCAGAAATCTCATTTTCTGCTTATTATTTTGACGCCAAAATGGGAAGTGGTGTGCTCAGGTAGGACTCTATTGGAAGGATATGGATTAAGTTAACAGATTTAAGATATGTGGAGAGGAGAAATTATAGGTGTTGGACTCATTCAAACTCATTTGAATGAGTGGATGAGAGGAATTCAAGGAGGGATGAAGAGGACGGCAAGTGTTTGAGTATGAGTGGGTTGTGTTTGGCCAAATTTTTGGCTGTGGTGTGAGTTTGGGAAGCAATCGGTTTTGGTGCTTAGGAAGGGGGTCTCCCGAATGTTCATGGTAGTTTTAGGGAACATTTCGGTTAGTTGGGAGAGTCTCTTTCTCTTGTGTTTAGAGTCATAAACAGAAACCCCTCTCACTTATCTTCTCTTTTTACTTTCTCTTTTTGGCAATAGGGGGGCTTGGCCGAATCATTTTGGTTACTTCTTTAGTAAGCCGAAACTTGCTTCCACTTCCCTTCTCCCTATTTTTCTCAAGCCAAATCCATTCATTCCTACTCCACTTTCTTCTTTATCTTTCCACTTCTTGAAAAGCCGAATACTCTTCTCCTCAGTTTCTCTCTTCCTTGCGTTTTCTCCTCTTTGCCGAATCCATCTCTTTCTTTTGGGTCATAGCCGAATCTCCTGGTAAGTATAACTTCTTATTCTTCTTTTCTCGATTGATTCGGTTCATGCTGGATCTCACTTGCCATTCTCTTTTCCTATTTCTCCATTCGTTATAAATCGGGATCTTAAACTCTTTTCTTGTTCTATATTAGTAAGGTAGCTGAAATCCCCAAATATCACTAGGGTGTGCCCAACTTTGGTGATTGGTGGCCGAATCTGTCAATAAGGTAAGGGGGTAAGTGTTTTGTGGTTTCGATATCTCCTGTTGTGATTAATACCGAAGGCTTTAATCCAATGATAGTGGTACTTGGCCGATTGTAGGAAGGGGTGACGCCAATGTGTGGGTTCTCGAATTTGTTTGGATCGTGGTTTAGATCTAGATCTTCTAGTTCTTCGGGATTTGTCGACTAAGGTAAGGGAGTGACAATCTCTTTTGATTTTCGGGATTCATGCTAAAGCTGAATGGCTTTTGGATTCCTAATGGTGTGTCTAACCGATTGTAGGAAGGAGGGTAGCCGTGTTCAGTAGATCTCTGAGATTTGTTGGCTTGCGATTTAAGCCTAAAGGCTTGGGTGTAATCGATCTTGGTAAGGGTCTTATTTTGCGTTATTTCATCCTTCGAGATTTCTAGATAAGCCGAATGGGCTTTTGTTCATTAACAAGGTGTTGGCCGAATACAGGAGGGGAGGAGGCAAATGTTTTGGGATCTTCGGGTTCTATTAGTTTGGGAATAGATCGTAGTTTCGGGATTTTGCTAGATTCGCAAATAGTCAGGTGTGTAACGCTTACACACTTCGTTAGTATGATATGTTTATTGTGTTTCTGTTATAGCCATTAAAACCAGTAGTTATGCCTTGTGGGCATGAGCATGGACTCTGGGTAAGTCCCCTGATTATGGATCTCGTTATATGCTATCATGTCATTGTTTAATGTTATGCCATGTGTTATTTGCATCATCATGTGTTATTATGCCACGATTGTTATGGCAATGATGGTGGGATTGTTGAGAGGAGGGGGAAGAATTGTTTGGACTGTCACCAGTGGTTTTGACCACACGACGGGTTGGCCCCGTCTTTGATATTATAATTTGTGACTAAGTTCCAGTGGTTTTGACCACCAGTGGTTTTGACCACATATGGATATTGTGACTCGTCCTAGTGGTTTGGTACCACAGTGGGTTGGCCCCATGATTAATTACGGGATTGTCATCAGTGGTTTTGACCACGCGATGGTTTGGCCCCATCACTTGATTTGTGACTACGATCACCAGTGGTTTTGACCACACCGATATACATATTTTTGTGACTACGGTCACCAGTGGTTTTGACCACCAGTGGTTTTGACCACACGAGGTAGATAAAGGAGATTGGATGGTTAGGTTATGGGGTTTGCATGATTTTCATGTTATACTGATGATTTGCGTAAGTGCTTGTACTATCGGGTTGGGGATTTATACACTGAGACTCGGTGACTCATCCCTTCCCTTATATTTTGTAGATGAGGTGTAGATTACGGATATGGAGCCGGGGAGGACTCGAGGTGGCCATGCATGCTAGTTTTGGGTTTTGACTTTAAATTGCTATTTTGATTTTATTTATTTACTTAAATTTGGTTTTGGTTTTGTAATAAGGCCACTAAGTATTATTTTGTGTTTTTATTTCTTGATTATATTTTAATTATCCTATGCATATGAGTAATAACTTGGTTTGCTTTCAAAACCAGAGTTAAATCGAAGTTTTCAAAACTATACTCTATATCGGGTTTTTCAACGTTACCATTGGGTGACATTATTCACAAGGTAATGACAAAGTTAACAAAGATGATTTCAAAACCTAAATTTTCAAACAAACTAGTAACAACAAACAGATTTTCAAGCATGAGTTCTCTGGATTTTAAAGCAACACAAAAACGTTTTCAACATCACTTTGTTTAGGGTTTTCTAAACTTTAAGAACGATAAAAGATTTTCAATAAAATTTAACCAGTAACTGGTTTATTCAAATGTTTTCACCCCGTAACATGGCAGATTCGGTCGTGGTGTGTGGACTGAGTTTGGGGTGTTACATTTTTGGTATCAGAGCCAAGTTCAAAAGCTCGACTATGGGCCCGAGGCCCAAAATGTTTAAAAGTAGGGATTTGAAAAGTTTTGTGGGAAATGTACAGGGTTTGAACAGCATGGCACCAAGTCTCCGGCACTAATCTGCTCAGGTAAGTATCTCTAACCATTTTGTGATTTGAATGTGGAAGAAATGGGTATTTTGGGGTCGTAGATTAGAAGATTAGGAGTTATTGAACCCTAGGAATAGCCTACTCCAACGCGAAAATTACATAAGATTTAAAGATTAACTAAACAAACCTGTGAGTACGTCGCTGAGTTAAGGGTGTGGCAACCGTTGTGCATGTCTAGGAATGGATTCAGGGGGAGCTTGGTATTTAAGCAGTCCTAGTGACTCACCTCCTCTTCACTCGAATCCTACCTGGTGCGTAGTGACGGTTCACCCTAACTAAGACGACTTATTCACAGGCTAAATTCAATAACTAAAACCCGAAAGGGACCAGCCACCTTGTTTTGTACAACCCTAAAATTAAACCTTGGTTTTGAAATTACCAAAGTACTCTTGATTTGAAAAAAATTCCGATTTGAAAAATGACCAAAATACCCTTGCTTTGCAAATTGACCAAATTACCCCTAACTTGTAAAATTACCGAAATACCCTCGGTATGAAAAAAAATGCTAAATACCCCCGAATTAAAAATTTCCAAAATACCCCTATTTCGTAGAATCACCTGGAACCATATTTTGGAAAATTACAAAAATACCCTTGGTTTATGAAATTACCAAAATACCCCCGATCTCTGGAATTTTTGAAATACCTATGATTTGTAAAGGATTCCAAATTAACCCTAATTTATTACTAAAATACTCTGATAGGTTAAATTACAAAAATACCCCCGGTAGTGAAATAACAAGAATACCCCTACAAGTGGAGTGTGGGTGGAGGATATTATTGAAGAACGAATGTGATTCTCTGAATTAGGGTAGAAGACTTGAAACAAAAACTTTGTAATGATCGAAAGAACTACTACTAAACTTCTTTACATAAAACTTGTTCGTGGGTAATCAGTGGAACAAAAACTAATGCATAAAAATTTTTTTAAAGCAGATTAAATCGCGATTATAGACATGAGTTCTAGGGGACGTGGTCGTAATGTGCGAGGGCGTGGTAGAGGCAAAATGACCGTATCAGAACCGGTTGGGTCTGGTCAAGGGTCAGAGAATGAGATACCACCACCACCAGCTGTTGGTGTTGAGTACCGTGATCGACGGGATGATGCATGTCACAGCGATCTCATGAAAGTGCTTGAGAGAGTGGCTGAAGCAGGTGGAGATACGGGAGCTCAAAAATCTGTATCTGAGCGACTCCAAACCAATGGAGCTGAGGTATTCTGAGGTGTATCTGGTGTGACGCCCAATACGACTGAGTATTAGTTGGAGGCGACGGAGCGAATCATGGATGATTTGGACCTGACGGTTGAGGAGAAGCTAAAAGAGGTAGTGTCGCTTCTCCGAGATGAGTCATACCAGTGGTGGCTAATGGTTCGGGATGGTGCAGCAGCGGATGATCTCACTTGGGATTATTTCAAGGCGGCTTATCAGAAGAATATGTTGGGACCAATTATATTGATGCGCAGAGGAAGGAGTTTCTGAGGCTGGTTCAGGGGAATAAGTCCGTATCGGAGTACGAGGCGAAATTCTTAAGGTTGAGCCGGTATGCTTGAGGCATCGTGGCTACGGAGCATGAGCGATGTGTCAGGTTCGAGGATGGATTGAGGGATGATCTGAGGTTGCTGATTGTGCCACAGCAAGAAAGAGAGTTTGCGGTCTTAGTGGGAAAGGCCAAAGTTGCGGAGGAAGTGAAACAGTCAGTAAGACGGAATCAGGACAAGGGTTGGAATAAAAAAAATTTTGAATCATCTGGGTCTACGGGGAATCAACAAAAATAGGGTAGATATAGTAGGCCGAATCAAGCTGCTAGTCCTACTGCTGCTAATACTCAGTGGCTGCCATAATGTGCTCGGTGTGGAAAGTCTCACACGGGAGAATGTTGGACTGGAAACAGAGGATGTTTTGAGTGTGGATCGATGGAGCACCGAGTAAGGGATCGTCCACGGAGGTCAGTTAGGTTGCAATCTAGGGATCAGAATCGTACACAAATCAAGAGGGATGGTCAGCAGCCACAGAGGGGCCGTGGTGTAGCCAGGGGAGGTAATGGCTCCGGTAGAGGCCGTGGAGCACCGGGCAGAGGTGCAGATGGTACAGAGGCGAGACAGCCTGGATTGGTCTATGCAGCGAGGCGTCGAGAGGAGGGCGATACACCAGATATCATAATTGGTACGTTCTTAATCTTTGGACTACCTTATAATGCTTTGATAGATGTGGGTTCGACGCACTCATATGTAGCCAGTAGCATAGTGGAAACTATGAATTTAGACTCTGAGATTACTTCTAAGAAGATGACAGTGATAAGCCCTCTAGGTCACTCTATAGAAGTAAGTAAACTATATAGGGATGTACCCCTAGAACTTCAAGGGGTCGTGTTTTTTGCTGATTTGATGGAACTGCTATTCGGGGAGTTCGACCTGATTCTCAGGATGGATTGGCTGGTGAAGTACCAGGCCAGTTTGGATTGCGCGGCTAAGCACATGGTGTTGAGGACAATGGAAGGTGGGGAGGTGGTGATGATAGGTAATAGAAGAGATTACTTATCCAATGTGGTCTCTGACCAAGGCGGAGAAAATGGTAAGGAAGGGTTGTGAGGCATTCATGGTGCATGTTTGTGCTTTGGGAGCCAAGGATGCAGCTGTAGAGAGTGTCCGAACCGTAAGGGAATTTGCTGATGTATTCCTAGAGGAACTTTCGGGTCTGCCTCCTGATCGTGAAGTTGAATTCAGTATAGACTTGTTACCCGGAACTGCGCCAGTGTCTATTGCCCCATATAGAATGGCGCCAAAGGAGTTGGTGGAGCTGAAGGCTCAAATTAAGGAATTGCTGGACAGAGATTTCATCTGACCGAGAATATCTCCTTGGGGAGCGCCTGTGCTCTTTGTTAAGAAGAAAGACGGTACAATGTGGATGTGTATAGACTATCGCCAGCTGAACAAATTGACGATAAAAAATAAGTATCCGTTGCCCAGGATTGACGACTTATTTGATCAACTCAAGGGTGCATCAGTTTTCTCTAAGATAGATCTTAGGTCAGGGTACCATCAACTTAAAGTGAAGGAGGCTGATGTTCATAAAACGGCATTTTGTACTCGGTATGGGCATTACTAGTTTCGTGATGCTGCTCAAAGGACTAATGCACCAAAGAAGATTCATAGACTTGATGAATCGGGTGTTCCAGCAGTACTTGGACCAATTTATTGTGGTAGTTATAGACGACATATTGGTGTACTCAAGGACTGAGGAGGATCATGATGCGCACTTGCGGGTAGTGTTGCAAATTCTGAGGGAAAAGCAGTTATTTGCCAAGTTCAGTAAGTGCGAGTTCTAGCTTAGGGAGGTGACTTTCTTAGGTCACGTAGTGTCAACTGAAGGGATTAGAGTGGACCCTCACAAGATTGAGCAGTGTTGGACTGGAAACTGCCTAAGTCAATTGCGGAGATTCGGAGTTTTCTAGGTCTGGCAGGGTATTACCGAGATTTGTGGAAGGATTTTCTTTGATTGCAGTGCCGTTGACCAAGTTATTGAGGAAAGGAGTTCCATTTGTGTGGTCGGAGAAACAACAGGAAAGTTTCAACAGGTTGAGGAAGATTCGACTAAGCTCGGTTCGTTTACCGAGGCGTAAAAGGTATTTATACCTCTTCGTGATGCATCACATACTGGCTTGGGATGTGTGCTGGTGCAGGAAGGGAAAGTAGTGGCATATGCATCTCGACAGCTGAGACCGCATGAGGTTTACTATCCGACACATGATCTGGAGTTGGCTACAGTGGTTTTCGCCCTGAAAATATGGAGACACTATTTGTACGGGGAGAAGTCGATAGTCTACACGGACCACAAGAGCCTGAAGTAACTTTTGATGCAGAAGGATTTAAATTTGAGACAGCGCAGATGGATTGAGCTGTTGAAGGACTACGACTGCTCAATTGAATATCATCCGGGCAAAGCTAACGTGGTTGCAGACGTGTTGAGCCGTAAGGTAGTGTCGGACCTGAGAGTAATGTTTGCTCATCTTAGCCTGTATGGTGACGGGAGTCTTTTGGCAGAATTGCGAGTTAAGCTGACTTGGGTAGGGCAGATTAAAGAGAAACAGTTAGTGGATGAGGGTTTGAATGCTCGAAGGTTGCAAGTACAGAGTAGTGGTTTGGAAGGTTACAGCTTGACCAACGATAGAGTGTTGTGTTTTCAAGGGAGAGCTTGTATGCCGAAGGACGTCGAGTTGAGGCAAAGGATTCTTCAGGATGCACATAGCAGCCCATACGCTATGCATCCTGAAGGTAGCAAGATGTACCGGGATTTGCGAGAGTAGTTCTGGTGGCCAGGTCTGAAGCAAGAAGTGACTGAGTTTGTGGGTAAGTGTCTGACGTGTCAGCAGGTCAAAGCTGAGCATCAGTTGCCGTCAGGTTTACTTCAGCCGGTGAAGATTCCTCAGTGGAAGTAGGAAAGGATCACTATGGACTTTGTCAGTGGACTACCCCTTACGCCTAGCAAGAAGGACTCAGTCTGGGTGATTGTGGACTGTTTGACTAAATCGGCTCATTTCATACCAGTGAGGGTTGATTATTCACTCCGAAAGTTAGCCAAGTTGTATGTGGCCGAGATAGTAAGGTTGCATGGAGTGCCAGTGTCGATTATCTCAGATAGGGATCCCAGGTTCACGTCGAGGTTTTGGAGAGCTTTGCATCAGGCTTTGGGTACGAGGTTAGATTTCAGCACAGCTTTTCACCCGTAATCTGATGGACAGTATGAGAGAGTAATTCAGATTTTAGAAGACATGCTAAGGGGCTGTGTTCTGGAATTCAGTGGTATTTGGGAGGAGTATCTACCATTGGCGGAGTTCGCTTATAATAATAGTTATCAAGTGATTATCCAGATGGCACCATATGAGGCACTATACGGACGAAAATGTCGTACTCCGACATGTTGGACAGAATTAGGTGAACAGCTAGATATTGGGTCCGGAGTTGGTGGCAAAAACTGAGGATAAGGTTAAAGTGATTCGGCCTCATCTTAAGGAAGCGTCCGATAGGCAGAAGTCTTATGCCGATCTTAAGCGCAGGGATATAGAGTATGCAGTAGGTGACAGGGTCTTCCTGAAGGTATCGCCGTGGAAGAAGATGTTGAGATTTGGGCAGAAAGGGAAGCTAAGCCCTAGGTTTATCGGGCTGTACACGGTGTTGAAACGAGTGGGACCAGTAGCTTATCAGCTCGAGTTTCCGGTAGAGTTAAGTCAGATTCATGACGTCTTCCATGTTTCGATGCTTAGGCGCTATCGATCAGATCCATCACACGTTGTGCCAGTTGCGGAGATTAAGGTGAGCTTAGACTTGTCTTTCGAGGAGGAACCGGTACAGATTTTGGATCGGGATGTCAAGGTCTTGCGTAGGAAGTCAATTCCATTGGTGAAAGTGTTATGGCTGAACCATTGTATGGAGGAGGCCACATGGGAACCCAAGGATGTGATGCGGCCGCAATACCCTCAACTCTTCTGACCAGGTAATTTCGAGGCCAAAATTATTTTTAAGGGGGTAGAACTGTAACATTCGTAAATCAGGGTCTCTGCATTTTGTGTGTTTGCATGTGACGATATGCTTACTGTGCTAGTTTAGCATGTTTTGGGGCCTAGGCATGACCTCGGGTTAGGCCTGAGTCATGGCTAAAATTTTTGTTTTGGCACTTAGGAATAGGGAACTAAGGGAGTTAGGGGTTAAAAGATATTCTTGGTGGGTTGTGACACAAAGAACCCAGTGGCAAAGTGGCAAAATAGGCGCCACTAGGGTACTAGGAAGGTGACGCCACATGCAGGGAAGGGGGAGCTCAGGTTCGAGCAGTAGAGATCTCATTTTCTGCTTATTATTTTGACACCAAAGTGGGAAATGGTGTGCTCAGGTAGGACTCTATTGGAAGGATATGGATTAAGTTAACAGATTTAAGATATGTGGAGAGGAGAAATTATAGGTGTTAGACTCATTCAAACTCGTTTGAATAAGTGGATGAGAGGAATTCAAGGAGGGATGAAGGGGACGGTAAGTGTTTGAGTATGAGTGGGTTGTGTTTGGCCGAATTTTTTGCTGTGGTGTGAGTTTGGGAAGCAATCGATTTTGGTGCTTGGGAAGGGGGTGTACCGAATGTTTATAGTAGTTTTAGGGAACATTTCGGTTAGTTGGGAGAGTCTCTTTCTCTTGTGTTTGGAGTCATAAACCAAACCCTCTCACTTATCTTCTCTTTTGCTTTCTTTTTTGGCAATAGGGGCTTGGTGAATCATTTTGGTTACTTCTTTGGTAAGTCAAACTTGCTTCCACTTCCTTCTCCCTATTTTGCTCAAGTTTAATCCATTCATTCCTACTCCACTTTCTTCTTCTTCTTTCCACTTCTTGAAAAGCCAATACTCGCTCCTCGCCTTCTCCTTCATGCTTTCTCCTCTTTGTCAATCCATCTCTTTCTTTTGGGTCATAGCCAAATCTCTTGGTAAGTATAACTTCTTATTCTTCTTTTCTCGATTGATTCGGTTCATGCTGGATCTCACTTGCCATTCTCTTTTCCTATTTCTCCATTCGTTATAAATCGAGATCTTAAACTCTTTTCTTGTTCTATATTAGTAAGGTAGCCGAAATCCCCAAATATCACTAGGGTGTGCCCAACTTTGGTGATTGGTGGCCGAATCTGTCAGTAAGGTAAGGGGGTAAGTGTTTTGCGGTTTTGATATCTCCTATTGTGATTAATACCGAAGGCTTTAATCCAATGATAGTGGTACTTGGCCAATTGTAGGAAGGGGTAACGCCAACGTGTGGGTTCCCGGGAATTGTTTGGATCATGGCTTGGATCTAGATCTTCTAGATCTTCGGGATTTGTCGACTAAGGTAAGGGAGTGACAATCTCTTTTGATTTTCGGGATTCATGCTAAAGCCGAATGGCTTTTGGATTCCTAATGATGTGTCTAACTGATTGTAGGAAGGAGGGTAGCCATGTTCAGTAGATCTCCGAGATTTGTTGGCTTGCGATTTAAGCGTAAAGGCTCGGGTGTAATCGATCTTGGTAAGGGTTTTATTTTGAGTTATTTCATCCTTCGGGATTTCTAGATAAGCCGAATGGGCTTTTGTTCATTAACAAAGTGTTGGCCGAATACAGGAGGGGAGGAGGCAAACATTTCGAGATCTTCGGGTTCTATTGGTTTGGGAATAGATCGTAGTTTCGAGATTTCGCTAGATTCACAAATAGTCAGGTGTGTAACGCTTACACACTTCGTTAGTATGATATGTTTATTGTGTTTCTGTTATAGCCATTAAAACCAGTAGTTATGCCTTGTGGGCATGAGCATGGACTCCGGGTAAGTCCCCTGATTATGGATCTCGTTATATGCTATCATGTCATTGTTTAATGTTATGCCATGTGTTATTTGCATCATCATGTGTTATTATGCCACGATTGTTATGGACATGATGGTGGGATTGTTGAGAGGATGGGGAAGAATTATTTGACCGTCACCAAGGTTTTGACTACACGACGGGTTGGCCCCGTCTTTGATATTATAATTTGTGACTAAGTCCCAGTGGTTTTGACCACCAGTGGTTTTGACCACATATGGATATTGTGACTCGTCCCAGTGGTTTGGTACCACAGTGGGTTGGCCCCACATGATTAATTATGGGATTGTCATCAGTGGTTTTGACCACGCAATGGGTTGGCCCCATCACTTGATTTGTGACTACGGTCACCAATGGTTTTGACCACACCGATATACATATTTTTGTGACTACGGTCACCAGTGGTTTTGACCACCAGTGGTTTTGACCACACGGGGTAGATAAAGGAGATTGGATGGTTAAGTTATGGGGATTGCATGATTTGCATGTTATAATCGATGATTTGCGTAAGTGCTTGCACTATCGGGTTGGGGATTTATACACCGAGTCTCTTGACTCACCCTTCCCTTATATTTTGCGTATGAGGTGTAGATTGCAGATATGGAGCTGGGGAGGACTCGAGGCGGCCATGCATGCTAGTTTTGGGTTTTGACTTTAAATTACTATTTCGATTTTATTTATTTACTTAAATTTGGTTTTTGTTTTGTAATAAGGCCGCTAAGTATTATTTTGGGTTTTTATTTCTTGATTATATTTTAATTATCCTATGCATATGAGTAATAACTTGGTTTGCTTTCGAAACTGGAGTTAAATCGAAGTTTTCAAAACTATACTCTATATTGGGTTTTTCAATGTTACCATCGGGTGACATTATTCACAAGGTAATGACAAAGTTAACAAAGATGATTTCAAAACCTAAATTTTCAAACAAACTAGTAACAACAAACGGATTTTCAAGCATGAGTTCTCTGGATTTTAAAGCAACACAAAAATGTTTTCAACATCACTTTGTTTAGGGTTTTCTAAACTTTAAGAATGATAAAAGATTTTCAATAAAATTTAACCGATAACTGGTTTATTCAAATGTTTTCACCCCGTAACATGCCAGATTCGGTCGTGGTGTGTGGACCGGGTTTGGGGTGTTACACTTACTGAGTGTGATATTTTATTATCTCGAGATAAGGTTTTTAAAAGAACTAAGGCAATGTTCCGTATTCAGGAATTTCGAGAAATAGTGCCCTAACTTACTGGGTTGCGATTTTTCATTTGACCCGAATAAGGGAATACCCTTCTTTTTTATATACAAGTGTTGAATGTCGAAGGATAAATTCGACTTCGAGAATATAAGATGTTATGCCCTAACTTACTGAGTATGGCATTTTATTTCTCCGAAATAGGGAGCTTTGGCATCCAGTACGGTTTTTGTCCAAATATATATATTAAATGAATGGATCGCAAGCTAAAATCTTTTCAAATTTTTGACATTAAGACATTAATTAATCTATTCGGTACCAATTTTGGGCGTTACGGGGGTGCTAATCCTTCCTCGTACGTAACCGACTCCTGAACTTATTTCCTGGATTTCGTAGACCAAAATTATTGTTTTAATAAATCAAAATGTTTTGTTAAAATAACCCATCTCAGGGTGATCTGATCACACCTTGAATAAAAGATCGGTGGTGACTCCATTTCCATATTTTTAAAGTTGATCCCATTTTTTCAAAACTCGATAAAAAAATAATGGTTTCGACAGCTTGGCGACTCCACTGGGGAACTTTAGAAAGAAAGCCAAGCCGTCAAATTGATTAATTCCTGTCCTTTTGTCGAAAATTAAAGATTCGATTTGAAAAATTATAATTCTATTATCGCATTCATATTATTGTGATTACTAAGTCTTGTAAAATATTTTTGCATCATATTGCATGACCGCCGGGTCACACCTCCTAAGTGGGAGTGAGAAGCTACTCCTTCGTGAGGTTTTCACCTCTGTGCAGGATAGTGAATCACTTTCGGGATACATCCGTACCTATGTCTTCGTGAGATTTTCATCTCTGTGCAGCCATAGGGAAATGTATTCCCCTGAATCGAACTCGATCCATATGAGCCTATAATGGGTGAGGATTGAGGAATCCGCTGGTTCAGGCACCTTCAACTTTAGAACTCAAACCACATGTAAAAAACCCTAAGAGCCTACCCAAGATGGAGTTGTGATAAACCCTAGTGGTCACCCAATAGGTGCTTGAATGTTTTTACGTGCTTTGACCTTCATTTATATCATACTAACTATTTGTTTTGTTGCTTTGCATGCATTTTCATATTAGAAGAAAGGTGTCAATTCGAGTTCGGCTACTAAATTAGGGAGCTCGACATGGAAAATAACTTTCTTGATAAAGTGGAAGATAACGTGACTGTCTGAATTTGGTCAAAAACCACACAATTAGAATAGGGGGATAGCCTAGTTATAGGATATGAGTCGGAGTCATGGGACTACACCCGTGTTAGTGTTACGCAAAACAATCTCCAAGAGTTGAAAGTAAAATGGGATCAATGGGATAATGAGGCCAAGAGGTTGTTCTATCATAGTTATGGGGACTTGCCGTACTTGCTGGATATTAAAGTAGACGAGCAGTTATTTCAGGCCATCATTCAATATTGGAACCCTGCATATAGCTGTTTTACCTTTGGGAGAGTGGATTTGGTGCCGACCGTGGAGGAATACACCGCTCTGTTGCATTGTCCAAGAGCCTAAATGGATAGAATTTATTCGAAACCGCTTATGTCCCAGCCTTTTGGAAGAAGTTAATGAGTTTCACGGGAATGAGTGAGCAATGGATAACAGCCAGGATAAAGCAAAAAGGCGAGTACAAGTGCATCCCATGGAGGAACTTGAGGGACTTGATCTTAGCTCATCCGGATGAAAAAAAGAAAGTCGATGTCTTTGCATTGAGCATCTATAGATGAGGCGGTCACAGATCTATTTGACTGACTCAGTAAAGGGATCACACTAGTTCCCGCGATCTTGGCCGAGACTTTTAGGTCATTAAACACCTGTAGAAGATCTAGAGAGGGCAGGTTCATAGGATGTGCGCAGTTGTTACTAGTTTGGTTCCACAGCCATTTCTGGAAAATGGATAAGATCTCTTGTCGTATCTTCAGTGATAGTTATTCTCCATTGAAAAAAATAGTCGCAACGCCAAGGAGAGAGGACGTGTCAGAGTAAAATTGGATTACGCTTCTCCAAAATCTTCGAGAAGAGGATGTTCAATGGATAGCTTCTTGGTTGGTGCCCAATGAGATTTTGTTCCGATGCAGGGGTTTCAATTGGGTTCCTTTGCTTGGAGTTTGAGGAGCCGCGGGTTATGCTCCTTTACTTGTACTAAGACAATACAGGTCAAGGCAGTTTGTACCGGTAACTCATGGCCTAGTGTAATGCGAGTTCATATTTAAAGAAGAGGATTACAAGAAGAAAATCAAGGAGATCTCTGCTGCTTGGAACCAGACTCGCCATATGAAGAGATTGGCGGTAGGTCCTATGACGAAACCTGAGTATAATAATTGGTTCAGCCAAAGGATTAACGATAATATACTGGGAGGGTACTCGATCGATAGAGAACTATCTACGAGTTGTCTCGTCTGAATTGGAGATAGTAAAACAAGATTTTGAAAAAAGGAATCGAGAGCTGGAAAAGAGAATAGAGCTATTAGAGGAAGAAAAGATGCATTTAGGGTTGGATGCTGACATTCAAAAGGCAAAGGCGAAAAAATTCAGAAAAGGAAAAGAATGGGTTGAAGAGGACCTCAACAGCATAAAGTCTGATTATAAGATGCGGCTATTAATGAGGACTGCCGGTTTAGGAAAAACTCCCGATCAATGGCGTCAGGAGATTCAAGGCGAAAGGGTTAAAGCTAATCAATAGGAGGAGAAGTTCAGAGAGGCACAAGCACAAAACGAACTTATGGAAAAGAGCCTCTTGGAAGGCCAAAGTGAACAAAACAAGTTAAAGGTTAGAGTCGCAGAACTCGAGAGATCCCTTCATCATCATCGAAGCCGCAACTCGATGAAAGAATCAAGAGAAAGTTTGAGCCAAATAGAGGAAATAGAGAAAAGGATCGGAGAATTAGAAATGGCCTTGCTAAATTGCCAAAACCATATCAAGTCTCTAGAGGCAAACGAAGAACGAAGGGAAGAGGAGCTTCACCATTCCCAGAATCAAGTTAGAGATAGAGATTACCTTATGGGGGAAGCTATAACCCAGATACGAGAGATAGCTGAATATTTATAGACCTTAGCCTTACAAGCTGATATATTGAGCATACAGTTTGAGACATGGTCAGATCGTGGACGAGAATTAGACTCTCTACTTACAAAAATTAAAGACTTAGGTGTTAGGGCAATGCCGTATTTGTAATCCACTTTATGTAAAGAGCTTTTTTTTCAAATAAAGTTTCCTAAATGGAATTGAATCAGAATCGACTTCTTTAGCATCTCTTGCATTCGCATTTTTCATTCATTTCATTCATATGCGTCAAAAGTCATTAAAAGATTCTAATTAAAGTAAAAAAATTATTTCAAAGATTAACTCGACACCTAGAAGCATCCCTACTGCATCTTAACTAAGACGAAAAATATGGATCAGAGAATAGAGAAACTCGAACAACTCTAAAAAGAGATGCAGGAAAAACTTCAGCTGCAAATGTAGGAGCAGCTTGATAAGATCCAATGTGATATGATGGATCAGATGATGGAATCACAAAAGAGTATGATGACTCAATTAACTCAACTACTGGTAGGAGGAGTAAATAAAGGGAAAACCCCCATGGTTAACTCTATTGAAGATAGTGAGGAGCGACTATATCCCTCGGGTTTTACCCCGACACATCATGAAGCGCAGCCACGAAGGACACCCGTCATAATTAAACCTCAACAATTTAAGAGAGTGTCCCGTTACCGCTAAATTTCCAAGCTGGATCAGTTCCAATTTGGTTGACCATCTAATCAATGCTGTTATTCCTGACCTTGATCAGGCAGCAGAAGAGGAAAAGGCAAGGTCTGAATTGCCAAGACAGCTAGAAGAGCGTTGTAAATGGTTAGAGGACAAATTTCAGGCTATGGAGGACGCTGATAGGCAACGCGAAGTTGACGCTAAAGATCTAAGCTTGGTGCCAGATCTAATACTTTCCCACAAATTCAGGATGCCTGAGTTTGAAAAATACAAAGGGGTTATTTTCCCCGAAGCTCACATAATTATGTTTTGCTGAAGAATGACCGGGTATATTAATAATGACCAACTGTTGATACATCACTTCCAGGATAGCCTGGTCGGAACAGTGGCCAAATGGTATAATCATTTGAGCCGTACCGAAATCGATTCTTAGAGATCCGCACGTGCAATTATGAGACAATATGTACATGTAATCGATATGACCTCCGATGTAATAGTTCGTAGAAACATGGAAAAGAAACCTAACGAGAGTTTTCGACAGTACGCACAGAGGTGGAGGGAGGTTTCCATTCAGGTTCAGCCACCGCTTTTGGAAAAAGAGACCACGATGCTCTTTATCAATATGCTGAAGGCCCCGTTCCTTACTCACATGCTAGGGAGCGCAACCAAGAGTTTCCTGGACATTGTAATGACTGGAGAGATGATCGAGAACGCCATAAAAGGTGGAAAGGTTGAGGCGGGGGAAAACAACAAAAGAACGAATACAAGAAGGAAAGAAAGCGAGGTGAATAATGCGAGAATAGGGAATTCAAAGACTGTCAATCAGCCCAATGTAGTGATTACCGGGCATCAGGGTTCATCCAGAAGGGAATCTGGCACTGCAAGACAGAATAATGAGAAGCTTCAATTTACACCGATCCTGACAACATACAAAGCAATGTATAAAAACCTGTTCGATACGCATATAGTGTCTCCTCGCAAATTAACACTAGTGCAGCCCCTGTACTCCAAGTGGTACGACCCGAATACAAAATACAGATATCATGCAGGAATCACAGGGCACTCAATAGAGAATTGTCTGGCCTTCCAGAAATTGGTAGAAAGACTTGTCAATATAGGGGTTATTGAGTTGGAGAATTTGCCAAAGATAGAGAATCCATTACCCGACCATAATGGGGTCAATGCAGTCAGTGAAAGCTTAGAAAAAGGTCTAAAACTAGCATTACGAAGGTTAAAACTCCATTAAGATTGGTCTAGAAAGAAATGGTCAAGCAGGGGCTAATCGTTGTAAAAGAGAGTCAAAGAAAGTTGATGAATTATTATGAATATCATCAAGAATCGGGACACGAGATTCAGAACTGCGAGAAGTTTAGGTCTTTGGTACAAAATTTGATGAGTAATAAAGAAATTGAGTTTTATGAAGAAGGTGCAGAAGAGAAGATTATATGCACATCAGAGTCAACAATAAGGGGCTCAAAAGTTAAATTCCCTCTGATCGTTATATCGGCACCCAAGAACGATGGAGCTGCAGTACAAACGACATCAAAAGTGATAATACACAGACTCGTGGAACCCAAGCATAGCGGAACTGGAATGCAGACCGCACCAAAGGTGATAATACGAAGACCCGTACCCTCTGCTTATGAGGATAGCAAGAGGATCCCCTGGAACTATGAATGTAGTGTGACGATACCAGGAAAAGAATAATGGGCTAATGCTTCAAAAGAAGAGTTAGATGCAGGCTCTCATACTCGTAGCGGGAGACGCTATGATTTGGTAAAAGGGAAAGCTTAGATGGTAGAGCCAGAGGAAGAAAAATCAGTCGAGTCTGAATCACCCATCAAAGAACCAGTGAAAGAGGACGAAGCCAAGGAATTCCTAAAGTTCTTAAAACATAGTGAATATTGTGTAGTAGAGCAGCTGCATAAGCAACCAGCACGTATATCTGTATTGGCTTTACTTCAGAATTTGGAGGTACACAGGAACGCATTAATGAAAGTCTTAAATGAGACCTATGTCACCAACGATATCTCAGTTGGTAAATTGGATTGGTTGGTAGGAAACATAAGTGAAGACAACTTCATCCATTTTAGTGACGATGAGATACCACCAGGTAGTAGGGGATCCACTAAGGCTTTTTATATCGCCACTAGATGCAAAGGGTACACGCTACTAGGGGTCCTAGTAGATAATGGGTCGGTATTGAATGTATTGCCCTTGTCCACTCTAAACAGATTACCGATAGACAGCTCGAACATGAAGGAATGCCAGAGCATAGTAAAGGCATTTGATGGTACACAAAGGAAAGTGTTGGGAAGAATCGAGATACTTTTATTGATTGGCCCAACTACTTACGATGTGGATTTTCTGGTAATGGACATCAAGCCTTCCTATAACTGCTTATTAGGGAGGCCGTGGATACATGCATCAGGGGCGGTGCCCTCATCATTGCACCAGAAAGTGAAGTTGATAGCGGATGGTCGGTTGATAACGATAAAGGCTGAGGAGGATATTATTGCGGCTGTGACTAGTGAGATGCCATACTTAGAGGTAAACGATAAGACAACTGAATATTCTTTCAAGTCTCTCGAGTTTGTGAGTGCAACTTTCGTCTCAGAAGGAAACAGAATCCCGATACCAAACATCTCTAAGACTACGAGAATTGGATTGAAAATGATCGTGGGGAAAAGAGCTTTACCGGGAAGAGGATTTGGAAAGTATCTTCAAGGAAGAGTTGCAGTCTCGACATTGAGAGAAAAACAAGATCGCTTTGGCTTAGGATTTGGGCCAGATGCAAAACAAAAAGGAAAGAGCTGGAAAAGAGACAAGAAAGAAGATGCGCTCATCTGAGTGGTGAAGAAGTTAAGTGGGAACCTATAATAATTCCACATATATTCGAAACCTTTGTGTTAGGAGGGGTAATTCATGCTGAGCCCAGTGCACCAAAAAGAAAAAACATCGTAGCAATGGTTGGAAAGGTCTGCATCAATGCTGTATCCAAGGGGGCAGTTGAAGAGGGAACATTATCAAATATTCGACCCTACGAACCAGGGAGCGTTTTGGACAACTGGACTGTAGAGGAGATTCCTGTAGTATTTAGAACCTATTCAGAGTAATGTTTAGAACGCACTTATTGCTTTAAGCCTAGAAGTGATAAGATTTCTTTTGTGAAATAGGCTCATGTTCAAACATTATTATATTAATGAAATACATCTTGCTAACATTTGAAGCACACCTTCTTTTTGTGATTCCTTCAGATCATTCTTTCATAACCATTGTTCATTCAAATAACCATTCCTAAATTCATTCATTCCTTCCATATTCTTGAATTACAACAGGCCTTCAGATATCAATGACGTGAGCAACGCTACCACAGGCTCAGAATGTCCTTTTGAGCGGGACATGTGTTTAGAAGGATCGCAGAATTTTGAAGATGATATAGACAGTGATTTATCCCTGGACTTATTAAGAATGGTAGAACAGGAGGAGAAATAAATTCTACCTCACGAGGAAACAGTAAAGGCTGTGACATTGGAAGAAGGGATAGTAGTAAGAATTGGAACGCGCATAACTGGGGAAACAAGATGAGATCTTAGCAAACTGCCACAAGAATTCAAAGATGTCTTCGCATGGTCATACAGGGACATTCCCAGTTTAAGCACTGACATTGTAGTATGCCGCCTGCCCATAAAAGGGGATTGCAGGCCAGTTCACCAGAAACTCCGAAGGATGAGACCAAATATCATGCTAAAAATAAAGGAGGAAGTCAAAAAGTAGTTCGACACGGATTTCTGCAAGAGATCAAATATTTGGAATGGGTAACCAACATAGTGTCGGTCCCTAAAAAGGATGGAAATGTACAAATGTGTGTGGATTATAGAGACCTAAATGAGGCTAGCCCAAAGGATAATTTTCCTTTACCTTATATTGATACTCTAGTAGACAACACAGCGGGCTACTCATTGTTTTCATTTATGGACGGATTCTCGGGGTACAATCAAATAAAAATGCATCCTGAAGATATGGGAAAAACTACCTTCATAACGTTGTGGGGTACGTTCTGTTACAAAGTAATGCCATTCACGTTGAAAAATGCATGAGCTATATATCAAAGAGCTATAGTGACTTTATTCCATGATATGATGCATAAAGAAATCAAGGTTTATGTGGATGACATGATTGTGAAGTCTAGAATAGAAGAGGAACATAACCAAGTTTTGAGAAAATTATTTTCGAGACTGAGGAAATTCCAGTTGAAACTCAATCCAACGAAATCTATTTTTGGAGCTAGATCGGGCAAACTACTGGGCTTCATAGTCAGCGAAAAGGGAATCGAGATTGACTTAGATAAGGTCAGGGCTATACAAGAATTACCTCCACCACGCTCTCAAAAGGAGGTTCAAGGTTTCCTTGGGAGGTTAAATTATATTGCTCGATTTATTTTACAGCTAACCAAAAAGTGAGATCCTATATTCCATCTTCTGAAGAAACATAATCCAGGTGTGTGGGATGATGAATGCTAGAAAGCTTTTGATAAGGTCAAACAATACTTGACAAATCCACCGGTATTGTCACCTCTATGCCCAGACAGGCCATTAATCCTATATCTGACAGTGTTTGACCACTCTATGGGATGTAAGGAAAAGGCGATATATTACCTCAGCAAGAAATTCACTGAGTGTGAAATAAGATATACGCCAATTGAAAAATTGTGTTGTGCGTTGATTTGGACGACTCAGAGATTGAGGCAATATATGTTGTATCACATGACTTGGTTAATCTCAAAATTGGATCCTCTAAAGTACATGATGGAGTTAACCACTTTGAATGGAAGGATGGCTAGATGGCAGATCCTACTCTCTGAATTTGATATCATCTATGTAAGTCAGAAAGCTGTGAAAGGGAGCGCAATAGCAGACTTTCTAGCTAGCAGAGCCTTAGAAGATTATGAGCCATTAAGTTTTGATTTCCCCAATGAAGATTTAATGTATGTGACAGCTACTGAAGAAAACACTGCAGAAGATTATTGTTGGAAATTAAACTTTGACGGAGCATTAAATGCTATAGAAAATGGGATTGGGGAAGTCTTGGTCTCCCCAAATGGAGATCACTATCCGTTCACATGCAAGTTGGATTTTGTTTGTACAAATAATATGGCAGAATATGAAGCATGTATCATGGGACTCCGTACTGCCATGAAATATAAGATTAGAACACTGGAAGTATATGGAGATTCTGTACTAGTAATCTACCAGCTGAAAGGCGAATGGGAGACAAGAGACCTCAAATTGATCAATTACCAAAGGATAATTATGAGGTTAATTGAAGAGTTTGATGATATTACCTTTAGTTATCTCCCACGGGAAGAAAACCAGATGGTGGACGCTTTGGCCACTTTAGCTTCCCTGATTAAAGTAAATAGACAGGAAGATGCAAGGCCTATTCAAATGAGTATTTACGAGGCCCCAGCTTATTGTTGCATTGTGGAAGAGAAAGAGGGCGATGATCACCCCTGGTATCAAGATATATTGCGATATGTGAGAAATCACGAATATCCTAAACAAGAAACTGAGAATGAAAAGAGGACATTGAGAAGGCTAGCCTGTGATTATGTCTTAGACGGGGAAGTCGTATACAAAAAAAGAAAGGATCAGGTACTGTTGAGATGTGTCGACGCTGTTGAGGCTAAGAAAATTCTAGAGGAAGTCCACGAAGGTGTTTGCAAAATGCATGCTAACGGTTTCACAATGGCTACACAAATCATGAGATTCGGATACTATTGGTCTACCATGGAAGGAGATTGCATCAAGTATGCTAAAACATGTCACAAATACGAGATATACGGAGACAAAGTTCATATGCCTCCTTCACCTTTGCATGTTATGACTTCTCCATGGCCTTTCTCCATGTGGGGCACGGACGTTATTGGACCGATCTCTCCGAAAGCTTCAAACGGGCATCGGTTCATCTTCGTGGTTATCGACTACTTTACCAAATGTGTAGAGGCTACTTCATATGCCATTGTTACCAAGTCGGTAGTCAGCAGGTTCCTAAAAAAAGAAATCATATGCCGATATAGAATGCCAGAAAGAATCATATCAGACAATGCGTTAAACCTGAACAACAACACACTTGTAGAGGTCTGCAGTCAATTCAGGATCAAGCACCACAATTTGTCACCGTATCGCCCAAAAATGAATGGTGCAGTGGAAGCAGCTAATAAAAACATTAAGAAGATTGTAGGGAAAATGGCTGAAACTTATAAAGATTAGCATGAGAAGCTACCATTCGCTCTCTATACTTATCGAACATCAGTTAGGACCTCTACCGGGGTAACTCCTTTCTCATTAGTTTACGGAATAGAGGCAGTATTACCCATCGAAGTTGAAATTTTATCCCTTCGAGTCTTATCAGAATTAAAGTTGGATTAAGCAGATTGGATTCAGTCTAGATACGATCAATTGAACTTGATCAAGAAAAAGGCTAAAGGCTATCCTTCACTACGGATGTACCAAAAGAGAATGATGCGGGCTTATGACAAAAAGGTTCATCCAAGAGAATTCCACGAGGGAGACCTGGTTTTGAAAAAGGTCCTCCCTATACAAAAGGATTACAGAGGGAAGTGGATGCCAAATTGGGAAGGACCTTATGTGGTGAAAAAGGCTTTTTCCGGAGGAGCACTCATCCTGGCCGAAATGGATGGGAAAAACTTGCCCAATCCAATAAATTTGGATTCAGTCAAGAAATACTATTTTTGAAGAGGAAAGGAGGCCAAAGTGAAAACCCACAAAGGGCGCTTTGAGACTTTCAAATTCAAATTCAAAAAAAAAAATGGAGAGGCCAAAGTGAAAACCCGCAAAGGGCGCTTTGAGACCAAAGGGGGTTTGGGTTGAAAACCCGAAAAGGGCGGCTCAAATTATGACATATGGTGATCTTGCTATACTTGAATTAACAAGGAGGGGGTATGTTGCGTCTTGGTGCATCGATAAAGTGCTCAAGATCTCCCAAACACATGTCGAACTCAAAATAGTCTTCTAGACACTAGGGCAGAGAAGCTCAGGCTGCGATATCTAGAGGCCACATAATATATGTTTTTATCCACTATCTTTGAATACTTTGCTCTTCTCAAGATGTACATTTTCGATTAATTTCTTTTGTTAATCCTAAGTTTTACTTCACACCAGTGTTATTCTCATCTATTGATATTACCTCTATGCAAGCATGTCGCATTGAAATAATGATGGATGAACTAGTAATGTTTTTATAAAAGAAGTTCCACATATTACACCAGAAGTTTCTAAATAATATAGGAGCCCAAAACAGAACTATTGTGTAGAACTCACCAGGTCCAAGGGATTGATAATATCGGGGAAGAGGGTGTCTATATAGTGATGACCTCTCCGTTTTTAAAGTACCACGGTAGAGGTGAGGCTTTAACAAACAAACAATAAGAAGGAGATTGTTCTCAAAAATAAAATTTTGTGTTCAGACCAAGCATTTAGAGAATGGTGTAACAGATTATTTTGAATCCTATATATTGGAGACGCGGCAAGTGGCGGGGTAATAATACAAATCTTATGCCTTCGAGGTATGAATTACAATAGGGGTAAATTAGTTGAGCAAAGTAGTGATTCCATAGAGTTTCGGGGTCAAATTACCATCCAAACAAGGGCAACACGATGCGAGCAAGGGTGCCCTTAAAACTTTTGAAAACAATCATTCTCACGAAATTCTGTATTCATGCAAAACATATTTAGGAACATTTGATCCATTCCGATCATTGCATCCTAGTCCTTGTAAAAAGGCCATTCTCATGACATTCTGCATCCATACAAATGTCGTCCATAGAACATTTAGTTAGGAGCATTAGATTTATTCTGATCATTACATCCTAACCATTTTGTATAAGCATAAACACGAAACTGATTTTACAGCATAGGTCCACTGAAGGACATTGTCACAACATCAGTGAATTCGAAGATCCTGCCTTCCTGAACGAAGCGGATCGAAGATAACAGATCTGGCAATCCTGAAGTTGCAGAAATAGATTGAAGCCAAATAATTTCTATCTCCTCAAAATTCTAGTGGAGTAGGTTGAGGCTACAAATCCCTCCTCCCTGAGTTTATAGTGAGGATAAGTCAGTATTCCTTTGAAGTTTCAACAGAGAAGATCGAAGTTACAAATCTCTTCTCCCTGAATTTCTATCTCCTTGAAGTTCTAGTGGAGTAGGTTGAGGCTAAAATCCCTCCTCCCTGAGTTTACAATGAGGATAAGTCAGTATTCCTTTGAAGTTTCAACAGAGAAGATCGAAGTTACAAATCTCTTCTCCCTGAATTTCTATCTCCTCGAAGTTCCAGTGGAGTGGGTTGAGGCTACAAATCCCTCCTCCCTAAGTTTATAATGAGGATCAGTCAGTATTCCTTTGAAGTTTCAGCAGAGAAGATTGAAGTTACAAATCTCTTCTTTTTGAATTCTTATCACCATGAAGTTCCAACGAGTAGATCGAAGGTACAAATCTCTTCTTTAGGAAATTACATTGAATTGGATCGAAGCGTTAGTTTTCATGCCTTTGAAGATGTAGTGGGATGGAACAAAGCTACTCAAGGAAGAAAAGCACCAAATGAAGTCAAGATTTGACAAGACCGGACAAATTTGACCCTTTTAAAGTCTTTGCTATATTCTCGTTACACGACAATGAGCAAAGAGGGGCAGGTGTTGGGCCCAAAATTTGCTCGGGCCCATTTTATAATTAAAAACCAAAAATAAATCAAACAGAAATAATAGTCCAATACAGTCTCTTTTACAAACCCAAACTTAAAGCCCAAATGCCTAAAACACTACCCAATTAAAAACCCAAATCAGATATTAGACCCAACTACAACTGGCCCAATTTTAAGTTGTGGCCCAACTAGCTCAATCTCAGAATTCCAGAAGCTCCATGCGCCTTCTCCGCATCCATTCCCCACGCATGAACCTTGGACTACCACGTACCTTCACGCAGGCGACCGTTCATATCTCGCTCGCGCCACGTGTTCCATGCATGCTCGCCACTATGTGCTCCACCCACGCACAAAGCCTTCACCAAATACCAGATATCGCTTTTCAACAAGATCCGAGTCGTACGACCTCTTACACCTTGGCCACGTCTGTACCTGCAAACGAATGAAAAAATGACGAAAACAATAGGAAATAGAGAATAGAAAAGGAATAAAAGAAAAACCTTGTATTTTTTGATTTTTTCAGATCCGCTATAAAAAGGGTCGAGCCACAACCACTGTTTTTTTACGCACGCATAACAGAGCAATACAAAAAGCAATAGCAGAGAAAAAGGTTGTTCTTTGATTCCATTTTTTCGATTGTTCTTTGAATCTATTTTCCTGTATTTTTTATATATACAGTAAAGAGAAGAGAGGAAAGCGAGTTTACCTGGGCCGGACACTCGATCCACATCTTCTTCGTCGCAATTAGAGTTAGATACAAGTGAGTGAGTGAGGTTTTCAAAATCGGCATCTTCAAATAAGTCGAAGCACTCGTGCACTGCTTCTCGCTTATTACAATAGCGATCTGGCGGTGAACGGAGAGGGGTCCTTCATCCGTGTACCGCTATTCACTGGTTACAATGGTGATTCGGTGGTGACAGAAGGGGTTTTCTCGATGGCTGGGAGCGAAAGTAGAAAGGGGGCTTAGGGTTTCGTTCTCACACAAAAAGGGCAAATGAAAGGCTTAATTTGTTTTAATCAGTTTTTAAGTCTATTAGTAAAATGGTGCCGTTTTGGCTTATAAAGGTAGCCACTAAACGACAACATACTGCTCCAAACCCAGCTGACCCGACCCGAATGCGGCCAAGATCCGCGCGTTTTAATAACTCAGGGGATATTTACGCGATTAATCCTTCCCTGTTTTGTCATGTTTTAATTAAGCCATACAGATATTCTTATTTTCTTAATTCTGTACCGGAAACTTGTGTACCTTTTCCATTTAGTCTGTTTTAAACGCTGAGTTCGGGCCAGTTCTGCATTACTTTTCAAAAGTACTTCTAGCTCCAAAAGCACTTTTGGAAGAAAAGTCAAGTAATGTCGCTTTTGATCGAATTTTAGCTTTTCGAAGTGCTTTTCAAAAGCACTTCAAAAGCGTAAGCTAAAATTTTAGCTTTTCCTTCCCAAAAGCACTTTTAGTGCTTAATTACTTTTCACCCTCTAATAACATAGTACTTTCCTTTTTTTGGTGGGGCTTAATTATAAATGTGTTAAAATTATTAATTAAAAATAAAAAATATTTTAAAATATTAATTATAAATATTTAATGGTTATATTTAAATATTTAAAATGTACTTTATATATTCTAATTAAATTTTATAACTAATTAATATTTATTACTTACAAATATTTAAAATTAAAATTTATATTTCATATATTAAAATATTAACAAGTTATAGTAATTTTTATATTCTTACTAAAATATAATAATATTAACTAATTTAAAATTTATTTAAATGTATATTTGTTACTTGATAATAACATGTCTAAAATGGACATTTTATTTCTCAAAAGCACTTTTTGACAGCAATGCTAAACACTCAAATTTTAAAGCAAACTTTTCAAAAGCACTTCTCAAAAGCACTTTTCCACAGCACTTTTCAAAAGCACTTTTCAAAAGCATTGCCAAACTAACCCTTCAAAGGGTTAGAGTATTCGCGCATTTGGTCCCTATGTTTTAAGGCGTCTTTCATTCTAGTCCCGAATTTTAAGTTACTGATTTTATCAAGTCACAAATTATTCATTGAATTTTGATTTTGTTTCAATTAAGTCTTGTTTTAATGCATGCAATTTTTTTTTTTACTTGTTGTTTGTTCCTTGGTGAAAATTTTCAAACATTGCTAATTATTCCATGTTAAATATATTATATTTGTGTTATACATCATTATTTTAGACCAATATACTTTATTTTAAATTATTCTCGCTTTGCTAATATTATGTTCATTGATTATTGTAAATATGGGAAAGATAGTTCTATATTCGTTTGCATGTTGTTATTTAATAATGCGGTATTTTACTTGTGAATAATTACTTCATGTTGTATGTTATTATTTGGCCACATTTCATTTGTTTAGAAAGCTATATTTTAACACCGCCCATGATTTTAAAAACCATTTTATGCAAAGCTTTAAATCATAAGGAAATATTTGTGCTGAGGGGTTTCGAGAAAATCGTGCTCTAACTCACTGAGTTCCGATTTTGTTCGTTTAAAACCTCAAAACCGAGTATCCTTTTTCTTTTTAAATCAAAATGCATGATGTTTAAAAAAAAACTTATTCTTGGGATTTTTGAGATCTTGCGCCCTAACTTACTGAGTGTGATATTTTATTATCTCGAGATAAGGTTTTTAAAAGAACTAAGACAATGTTCCGTATTTAGGAATTTCGAGAAATAGAGCCCTAACTTACTGGATTGCGATTTTTCATTTGCCCCAAATAAGGGAATACCCTTCTCTTTTTTTTATATACAAGTGTTGAATGTCGAAGGATAAATCCGACTTCGAGAATATAAGATGTTATGCCCTAACTTACTGAGTATGGCATTTTATTTCTCCGAAATAGGGAGCTTTGGCATCCAATACGGTTTTGGTCCAAATATATATATATTAAATGAATGGATCGTAAGCTAAAATCTTTTCAAATTTTCGACATTAAGACATTAATTAATCGATTCGGTACCAATTTTGGGCGTTACGGGGGTGCTAATCCTTCCTCGTACGTAACCGACTCCCGAACCTATTATCTGGATTTCGTAGACCAAAATTATTGTTTTAATAAATCAAAATGTTTTATTAAAATAACCCATCTCAGGGTGATCCGATCACACATTGAATAAAAGATCGATGGCGACTCCATTTCATATTTTTAAAGTCTATCCCGTTTTTTCAAAATTCGATAAAAAAATAATCGTTTCGACTGTGGTAAACAAAGAATTTTTTAAATCAAATTTTGATTTTAAATTTTGATTTTAACCATGTAAAAAAGGTAATTTTTTTAGCTTTTCGTTTTTTGAAAAGTGTTTTTCAATAAAAATATAAAACCACTTTTTTATCCCCTTTTAAACCTTCTACATTACAAGAAAGGATTGTATGAAACAGGGATATTATCTCTTTCTAATATTTTTATGCCACATCAGTATTCTTATCCTGAATTTCAAGATTTTAATTTGGATTTGATTTTTTTTCAGGATGAAAATGTTGAAATTCAGGGTAAAAATGCTGATGTGGCATAAAACTATTGGAAAAGGGATACAGATGATGTGGCGTCACTATTTCATACAATCATTTCCCCTACTTTACAATTTCATATTTAAAATGAATACATTATGTTCTCAAAAATATTTTTTGATCAAAATGGTAAATGCTATTAAATTTTTTAAAAGCCATTTCCAGTATACAAACTATTTATACCAAAAACTTTGGAACTAAGTAATAATGGGTTATGATGTATTGTTGTTTTTAAAAATAAATAAATTATGTATGGATTATGCAATAAATTTAAATTTTCCATGTTAATGATGTTTATTTTTTTTGTATTATATTGTTGATAATATAAGTAATGATTTCTAAATATAATTTTATGTTTATTATATATAAATAAGAACAAAACATGCCACCACGTGAAAAGTTCCCGACTAAAGGATTGGAGGGTGCACCAAGTAATGATATAGGTTGGCACTTTGGAACTCCAGTGCCAAATGCAAGAGGAAATATCATGTGTAAACTTTGTGGTAAAGTTGTGAAAGGAGGAATAACACGATTTAAAAAGCACATTGCTCATAAAACTGGCAATGTTGCACCATGCCCTAATGTTACTGGTATGTGATACTTTATTATTATTTTTAAATGTTATTGTAAATTTATCAATAAAAATTATATAATAATATAAAGCGTGAATTATTTTTATTTTATTAACAGGTGTCATTAGAGAAAATATGATCATATACTGAAGGAAAGCAACACAAAGAAAATAGACAAAAAGAGGAGAAAAGATGAATTCTTAACTTAATTAATAGAAGAGGAGGATGAACACGAGGAATTCATTGATGAGGTTTCTGCTATAAGGCAAGCAACTCGAGAAAGTATCCAATCACAACACGAGTGGCATAGAAGGGAAGAATTCAGACGAAGTACTGGTGGTTGGGATAACATTTATGAAGAAGGGTGATCTTCTCATGGATCAGCTAGAAAATATCATAGAGAAAGAACAAGTAAATCCATCCTAAGTGAGTCTGAGTTTACCTTAAGGGGAGCTATACCTGAATTGGTTAGAAGAAAAAGTTGAAAGCAACCAAAGGTCAAGGACTCTTTTTTTAAAGAGTTTTTGAAGGAAGATAGGTGAAGCGGTATCTAAATTTTTAATATATGAAAGACTTCCTTTTCAATTAGCAAGCTCTCCATGGTCAGATAACTTAATTCAAGTGTCAATGAAGTTGGATAAGGTGTAAAGCTCCCAACACCTTATGAGGTTTCGTATGTATATTTGGAGTTAGAGTATCAACGAGTTCATGATTGGGTAAATGGACTAAAGACCCGTTGGAAAGAATTGGGTGCAACTCTAATGTGTGATGGTTGAACCAACAGCTTGAATCAAATGCACATCATTAATTTCCTTGTTTATTGCAAGAAGGAACCATTTTTGGAAACCGGTAGATGCCTCAAGTGTTCAGTAGTAGAGATGTTTGAATTCTACTACGCTTGTTAGATTCAGTTGTAGAAGAAGTTGGAGAAAATTACATTGTCCAAATAGTGACTGATAATTGAAAGCTACTGGAAAAAAATTAATGTTGAAAAGAAAACAACTATATTGGATCTCATGTGCAGCTCACTGTTTAGATTTATGCCTTGAAGATATTGGGAAAAAGCCCAGCGTAGCAAAAGTGTTAGACGAGGCAAAGAAAGTGACTTGTTTTATATTCAATCACATTTGGACTGTTGATTTGATGAATAAATATACACAAGGGAAACAAATACTTCGACCCGGTCTTACTCGATTTGCAGCTCATTTCATTCAACTTGAAGAGATAATAAGACAAAAGCAAGGTCTAAGAGAAATCTTTAATTCAAAGGTTAGTATTTTATAATTAGTTAATATAATTACTTAAATATAGCAACCTTTAATGATTTTATTAGTTCCAAATAATTTAAATTATATTATTTTAAAATTTTTCTTATGAATGTATAGGAATTTAAAGAATCAAAATGGGGACAACAAAAGACAGGGCTTGCTTATGAAGCCAAAAAAATTGTTTTGGGAAAAGATTTTTGGAAAAAAGCCAATGACCTCATAAAAGTTTACGAGCCCCTAGTAAAAGTATTGAGACTTGTGGATAGCGATAAAAAACCAACAATGGGCTTTATTTATGAGGCTGTTGACAGAGCTAAATGAGCAATTCAACAAGATTGTCGATATTCACCGAGTACGAAAAGATTATTGACAATAGATGGAATTTTATGCATTCCGACTTGCATTCAGCTGGTAAGATAAAATGTTTCATATAATTAAGAAATATTTTTTTATTTTTTTATTTTAAGCTTTAGATTTTTATTATTTGATGATATTCTTATAAATTATACTTAGGTTATTTTCTCAATCCTCAATTTCAATTTGGGGTGGAGCATTCTGAGAATGTACTAATAGAAACATTAGAAGGTACACGATTAGTAATTGAAAGATTAGAACCTTTTCTTGATAATCAAGTCAGAATGGTTAATCAGGTTAGATTCAAGTACTACTATTTGTAACTTAGTTACATAATTTGAAATAGAAAATTTTTTACTCTATCTTTTATTTATGCAGTTGTTACTATTTACAGATAAACATGAGACATTCGATACTCCACAAGCACAAAGAGCTTGGAAGCAAATGAATCCGGGTAAACAGTTAATTAAATTATTTATTTTAATTTATATTATTTAATTATATTATACATTTTGAAGTTATTTTGAAATTTAAATAATATTATGCAACTGAGTGATGGATAATATACGGCACATGAGTTACCGAATTACAAAAATTAGCAATCAAAGTGCTTAGTCAAACAACTTCAGCATCAAATTGTGAATGAAATTAGAGCACATTTAGTTATATTCACACCAAGGCAAGAAATAGGTTAAAGTATAAAAAACTTGAGAAACGAGTGTTTACCTATTATAATATGAGGCTTCAAATAAGGCATCAAAAAAGAATGAGCACTGATGATATAAACGCAAGTTTTAATCCTATCAACCTTGATCATATATTTGAAGATGTTGATCCACTATCAGAATGGCTTCATGAGAAAGAGATTCCATTATTAGATGGTGAAAATACTGGTGTGTTGCCTGTGGATACATCTGATGATGAAATGGATGTTAATCAATCTCAACAACAAAAGTTGCCTCATTCAAGTTCTAGTTCAACGCCAAGTCAGAGTGGCGATGGACCCGATGGTGGTGGTTTAAGTCCAATTGATGAGGATGATGGATATAGTGGTGATAGAGATGAAATTAGGTCTTCTAGTCAGTATGGAGGAGAATATGGGGTTGGTGCCACTAGTGGACATTTTTGTGATAGATCAGAGTTTGATGGAAATATGTTTCCTGAACCTAGGAGAGATAGAAGTGAACCTAGAGCTCCATCAAAAGGAAAAGGAAAAAAGCATACTTCTATAGGCTCTTCATCTGATAGGAGATCGAGTTCTAATAACCTTGGGTATAGTGATTCATCTACTAGCACTCAAGGTTTTTATCCACTAGAACAACCTTCATATTTTCAACCATCACATGGTTATCCACAACTATATGGTTATTATCCACCATTTCCTAATTATGGTGTGCCATACCAGCCTGAAATGCATCCTCCACCACCAATGTATCACCCACCTCCACCTCTAATGTATCTTCCATATCAATTATATGAAAACCAAGGTGAAAATATTACTTTTTTTTGGATATATTTTTGGACAAAGGCCAAGAGAATCAAGTCAAGAATGCTCTCAAAGTGAAGGTGAAGGATCTAATCTTCCATGTCATCCCACTAATTGGTGAAAACTAAATCGTACCACTACCATTATTTGTAAGGTATGTTTTTTTTAAAAGAAAACTTTTGTTAATGTTCTTCATTTTGATGATATTAAAACATTTAAAATATATCTTTAGATAAATGAATGGAGTATATTTTGTGAAAAGATAATTAAGAATCAAGCATGTTAAACTATATATGAAAGTAGAATGAGAGTGAAAATAAGTGGTAAGAAATAGAAATAATTAATGAGAATCTATACATTTATCTATTCTTTTTTCCTTTTGCAAAGATAAAATGTTTATATCTTCACCATCTTCAAAGCTATCAAGAAATATTGTAGACATCTTTCGTGTATGAATTTTAATTATTTTATCTATAAAACTTTCAAACTTATTAAATATGATAAATGTTTAATATTTCCTCTGCTTTTTTACTTTTTATTAGTTACTATAACATTCTTAGAAAATTCATAAATAAATGTAATAATATTTAATGATTATAAAAGTTGTGTTCTCATATCATATTAATAAAAGTTCATAAGTGTTAGAAAACACTCTAAAAATCATTAAAAGTGACTTTTTATAATTATAATAAGTTGTGCGAATTTTAAATTAATTCACGACCGCGATACCCGCAGTGACCGCAATAGTATCCATTATGTCTGCAACCGCGATAAACGCAACGCGACCAAAAACGCGACCGCGACTGCAATTTTAAATCCCTGGTATTGTCCGTATGCGCAAACTGTTTTGAGTGCTACTAGTTTTTCTTTTGGTTAGACGACGGTTGCTAAGTTATGTAGTAGACTTTCTGATTCGGTGGCTCCTGAACAATTACATTGTGTGTTGGTGTTGTTTTGGATGATATGGTCTGACCGTAATTATTTAGTTTGGAAAGGGAAGAATGTTGGAGTGGCCTCGATTGTTCGAGCTGCTGATGATTTTCGACTTTGTTGGCTTTAGTCGTTGGGCGTGTTTGTTATGACTAGTGAAGGTGGTGATCGGGCAGGAGTGTCGCGAGTTAGGGGAAGGGCTGGTTGGGAACCTTTGACTGTTGGTATGCTAAAGTGTAATGTGGATTTTGCCTGGTTCAAATAAGATAGGGTGACAAGGTAGTTCGAGATTGTATGAGCTATGTGCTTAAAAGTTTGGATTTTTTTTCTCTCACGTTTATGTTCCTCAAAAGAAAAATTGAAATAATATAAATTAGAATAATGTAAAAATTAGAAACAAAAAAATAACTTGAAATTTTTAATTTTTCTTTTACAAGTCAAAATGGTCAATTGAGGCCCCACTAGCCATTCTCGGGTATTAGGCGCCGCAAGTGGCAACCTCCTAAAACGTTGGTCCACTATTGATTATTCTGCAACAGCGAATATGGCTTACACGTACTTAATTGGGCCACATTGCTTGCATCCATGGACCATGGCCACAAAATAACAGCCAATTTACCAAAAAATACAAAATTTTAAAAAAATTACAAAAAGGGACCTAAAAATAATTATTTATCAGAAAGGGCCATTTCCCCCGAAAACGTGTCCATGTCAGCGCATTTTCAGGGGATGAATCGAAAACGCGTCCACGAGGGCGTGCTTTACTGATGTGGCAAAAGCTCTGCCTCGTGGACGTGCTTTTGCCCTTCCCCCTATGGGTTTTTCAGTTGTTTTTAGTGTTAGGGTATGAGTTTTTAGAGTTTTAGGGCTATGATTTAGGGTTTTTTACGGTCTTAAAGTTTAGGGTTTTTAGAGAAAAATTAATGAACTAGATTTTAGAGTTAATTAATTAAAATAATTTTAGGATTAGGGTTTTAGGAAAAATATATCAGCAAAATTTTTTTTTGAATTTTTTACAAGAGTATCTGGCAAAATAATTTTGAGAAGACATTTCTAAACAAATAGTTACCAAAACGCTTCAAGTAGGATGCACTGTCAGTAAAAGTACCGAAAAAAAGCTCCCACGTGACGCTCTTTTGCTATAGTAGTCTCTGGTAAAATAATTTTGGGAAGATGTTTCTGAACAAATAGTGACCAAAACGCTTCAAGTAGGATGCACTGTCAGCAAGAGTACTGAAAAAAGCTCCTACGTGGACGCTCTTTTACAACAGTAGTCTCTGGAAAAATAATTCTGAGAAGACGTTTCTGAACAAATAGTGACCAAAAAGCTTTAAGCAGGATGCACTGTCAACAAGAGTACTGAAAAAAGCTCCCATGTGGACGCTCTTTTGCTATAGTAGTCTCTGGAAAAATATTTCTGAGAAGACATTTTTGAACAAATAGTGACCAAAATGCTTCAAACAGGATGCACTATCAGCAAGAGTATCAAAAAAGCTCCCACGTGGATGCTCTTTTACTACAGTAGTCTCTGGCAATATTCATCTATAAATGAGCCAAATTTCATTCTCAGGTTGCATAACAGAAATTGAGGTAAAAGTAAAATACAAACTGAAGATGAGTGAACGTATTAGTGCTATTATTTACTCTGATGGTGAGGTTTGTGACACCAAAATGGTGTTGTTTTTTTATCGGAGAACACAATATGACCGGTTTTTAACCGAACATAGATTTGATGAACTCGCAAAAGAATTAGGCGAAAATCTTCTAACAACGCCAATGAAAGTTCAGTCTATTAAGTATAGATTTTGTGCTTCGATTGATCCCGTGAGATATGACTCATTCGACATCAAAGGTCCTCAAAGCTTGGAGGCAATGGTGGAGACTCATCTTGCCAGTGGATCACCTTATCTTGAGGTATATGTACAATTTTCTTCGCCAAGTGATCTTCCTTCGACTTCAACATCTACTGTTGTTCGAGGGAAATCCACGACCCCAAGATGAAAATCTGTTAGTGGGAGGCAGAATATGGAAGTGCCCGTGTTTGGTGGTAGTATGGAAAACACAACCCCTACACGAAACTCGGTTGGTGGATGGGACATGCATATCCTTCCTTCGACGTTCAATGCTAGAAATACGTATTGGGGAACATCTTCAACTTCTAGTGGTTGGCAATCCACATCTGATTGGGAACGTTACGAAAGTTTAAGAAGGGATAATGTACTCCCCATGACATCCACCGGCGAGGGGCCCTCGTTCATTGTAGATGATGGTGGGTCGGATGATGAGTCCGATGTGGATCCACCTAGAGAGCCCGACCCTGATGGTGTAGAAGTTGCATTATTTTCTTAACCGGAGCCTATTCCAACCATACCTGAAGATGTTGAAGGCAGTTCAGATGATGAAGAAGAAGATCCGCGATTCAGGGCGTACTCGCCTTCAGCCCACATGCATAATGTCGATCTATCTCAAGATGATGCATTAGATTTCCTGAACTACCACACAGAACGCGTGACCCTACAAGTTCGTCATTCGATTCGGGAGAATTAGAAGTTGGTAAAGAGTTTTCCAACAAGGATACTTTTTTTGATGCATTGAAACAATATAGCATCAAGAACGGGGTTAACTATAACTTGGTTAAATCTAAACTCGATAAGTACGAAGCCAAGTGTGTAGTGCAAGATGGTACATGTTCATGGAAAATAATGGCCTCGTTGAGGAAAACGACAGGCTTGTGAGAGATTAAAAAGTACAAAGGTCCACATACATGTCTTGCTGGTATAGTATCACTAGGTGTTCAAGGTTTTTGAATAATACTGATATTACATAATGTTGCATTATTTAACGTACTTCATTGACAGGTGTTTCATAAGACCACCCGGAGATGGATTCAGAGATGTTGGCTGACTTAATAATACGGACGGTGAAGGCGAATCCCAAGACTACAGTGCCGACCTTAATTGGCAATATTCGTAGCCAATTGGGGTACACGCCCACTTACCAGAATACTTGGATAGCTAAGCAGAAGGTGTTGGAAAAGTTGCATGGTCGATGGGACACTTCATATAATGAAGTGTGGTAGTGGTGTCAGGTGCTGGAGAGATATGTCCCAGGTAGCATAACAGACCTTGAAACGAAACCGGCGTACTACAACGATCGATTGCTCTGTGGGTGCCAAGTGTTCAAATGTCTGTTTAGATATTTAAGCAATGCTAAGACACATTTCTATACTGCAAGCCATTGGTACAAATTGACGGTACATTTATGTATGGTAGATATAACGATCACTATTGCTAGTGTGGGTACGTGATGGCGATGGGAGAATCCTTCCAATTGCTTTTGCAATAACACCGAGGGAGTCAGCTGATGACTAGGATTTCTTTCTATCTAGGTTAAGTAGGCATGTTTTTCCCCAACCTAATATATGAGTTATATCATATCGGGCCCCTGAAATACTAGCCGCAATAGAGCGACAGGGAAGCCTGTGGCATCGCACACACCATCGATATTGCCTAAGGCATGTTGCGTCCAACTACCACGAGCAACATCGATCGACAAGTGAACGAAGGAAAGTGACCAATATGTGTATGTAATATCTATTAATATAATTTCGTTTGTAATATTCAATTTGTTTTTAATTGAAGAGTGGTATGTAATATTCGCTATCAACTTATATTGGCAGGGTACGAGATCAATAAGGACCGTTTTCACGAGATGTTGGCGAGTTTGCGCCGCTTAACGAAGAAGGCGCAAACTACCTATGCAACATACCTTTCAACAAAGGACACAAGCATATGACAATGCTCACGATATGGTCATATGACCTCAAACCCGACCAATGCATAAATTTTGTTCTAAAAGGAACGCATCATTTGCTGATAACATCGGTTGTGCGAGAGACATATTTTCGTTTAGCGGCACTATTTTCGAAGCGAGCAACGAGTTATAAAGGCCAAATGCAAGGAGGCCATGTATGGTGCGCGAAGGTATTACGGGAAATTAATAAGGGGAAGGCATGGGCCAACACCATACACACAGTGTGTCACGATTGCGACAACCTATGGTTTCGTGTGACGGAGTTTGACAGACCGAACCAAGGTATTGTTGGCGGGTAATATCGTGTACACTTAAGAAATAGGATCTGCGATTGTGGGATATTTGATGCACTTCATTATCCATACGCTCATGTAATTACGGCTTGTCAGAATCTCCGTCTGGATCCCATGAGCTATGTCGACAATGTGTATAAAATAGAATACATATATAACGTGTAGAGACACGTATTCCCACCAGTCCCGGATGAACGTAAGTGGTCGTCTGTATCGCTTGCTCCTTATAAGCTGTTACCGGATAGAGAACTGCGTCGTAAACCAAAGGGTCAACCTTGCTCGACTAGAATACGCAACAATATAGATATCCGAGAAACAACCAACTAACGGAAGTTATGTGGATGGTGTAGGAACCTAGGCAATACATCACGCTCATGTCCAAATCGGAATAGTTGATAGTCTTCTTATCATTTTTTGTCTATTGCTGGCATTAAAAATTCTTTTAATTTCTTGATGAAAATGGTGAAATTTTGTAGAAGGATTAAGTTGCAAAACAAACAAAAAAAAAAGGTTATTCAATTAATCTAAAATATCACCATCATCATTATTCTTCAAAATAATCTTCCTTGCTAAATGCTTATTTTGTCCCTTATGATCATTCAAAATTCATACATTGGATCAACATCCATCTTGATAAAATTACAAATTCACCCATCATACTTTTTCACTTATTCAATTTAGTCCTAGTTCATCCATTTCTTATTAATTTCTATATATAAAAATAAAATAAATTACAACTTTTATTTTATTTAGGATATAAAAATAAATGAAATTGCAAAAAAAAAAACAACAACAACAACTTTTATTTTATTTAAGATATAAAATAAAATTACAAAAAATAACTACTTTTATTTTATTAAAGATATAAAATTAAATTACAAAAAATAAACAACAACTTTTATTTTATTAAAGATATAAAATTAAATTAGAAAAAATAAAAATAACTTTTATTTTATTAAAGATAAAAAATTAAATTACAATAAAAATAAACAACAACTTTTTTATTAAAGATAAAAAATTAAATTACAATAAAAATAAACAACAACTTTTATTTTATTAAAGATAAAAAATTAAATTACAATAAAAATAAACAACTTTTATTTTATTAAAGATATAAAATTAAATTACAATAAAAAATAAACAACAACTTTTATTTTATTTAAGATATAAAATTAATTACAAAAAAATAAAATAAAAAATAACTTTTATTTTATTAAAGATAAAAATTAAATTAAATTTGAAACACCCCCAAACCCGGCCCACGAGCCTTGATCGGATCTGGTATGTTTCCCGGTGTAAACCGTTTCAAATTCTTTTGTTACTTAGGAAAAACTTGTGTGTTTTGAAAAAAAAGATTGTTTTGGGTTGGGCTTGAGTTGATAACAAGTTTATTTCATTATTAAAATCATTTACTTTAGGTGACAAAACATTTAGGGTTTAGTTCATGATAAATTCACTTAGTCTTTTTTTTTTTAAAAGAATATTTTGTAGCAGGATAAGTAGAAGTAAAATAAAATAATTCAACTATGGCCTTATTACATCAAATAATTCCCAAAAATAAATTCAAAGTACTTAATAAAATAAAAATCTAAATTGAATAAATTCCTTGCTGTGCATGGCCACCTTTAAGCTCCTGCCGACCCGATCCATTACTGATCGTTACCTGAAAATAATCCCACAAGGGGTGAGTCAAACAGACTCAATGTGCAACTAACACTAAAATTTAACAATTTAGGCATATGTTCACATATTACATGCATATTCATATAATGATAGGAAATAATGATGCAACCCAAACCCAAACCTATATGCCATCCGCTACACATTACCCGCACCATCCTCGCACACCATGGGGACTACTAAGTCAACCTCCATCCGCTACACACCATCAAGGCGTCATTGCAATGACGTGCTCATCGCCTCTTATAAAATTTGTGGCATAGCCACCAGATACATACTTTGTGTCATGAGACACCATATTCAGATATCGTGGTCTTAGGTCACCACATTCAGATATCGTGGTCTTAGGTCACCACATTCACTTCCCCTTAAAATAATATCCCATATGCCCCCATATAACATACACATTATGCATCATCATGCCGTAATTCACATTCTTATCATATTCACATTCATGGCATAATAAGTCTTATCATCCTCATAGTAGGAGTAGGAAAAACATACCTTAACACTGTGTACCTTAACATGGTATTTAACCATATTCACATTCATACATATATTTAATATTGCCATAAATATTATTAAAAGATAGTGTAGGGTACACACCTGATTTACTTAGTGATTTAATGAAGATCCCGAAAATCCCGATCTAAGCTTTAGATCCTTAACTTCCTATATTCGGCCAACATATAGTTAATTTACTAAGACCCATTCGGCCATGAAACCAAGTCCCACTAGGATTATAACTCAACACTTACCTTGGTGCCGATTTGCTTATCACTCAAATCCCGAAATCTTTGCTATACTCCTCCTTGTATTCGACCAAACCCTAGATCTCTACATAGGTTAGTTTCGGCTTTTTAACATGTAAGAAATAGATCTTAGTATCAATACAGGACTTGGCCGAATGTTCATATGGACTCACCTTGTGGATCCAAATCTCGAAAACACCTCTTGACTGTGGAGATGTCGAAGTACCTATGGCCACATGTTAGATCCAATTTTCCAATCATTAACTCACAATAGAATGGCCTATGGCCGAATGTCTTAAGCTCTTACCTTAGATCCTATAAGTCCCGAAATGTCCTTCTCCCTTTTGTAGTCGACAATGGCAGACAAATCCCGGAAGATCCTATGTAGTTTCGGTAATCCAAAGATATTGATGGGATTAATTCTTAACTTTCGGCTAAAATAAGGGAAAAGACTGAAGATCGAATAATCATGGATCTTACCTTTGCTATAGGAGTCGACCCACCCTTGCTTGGAGTCCCACAAATATTCAGCTATGGCTAAGCAGATATTCAATAGATTTTGGCTTTTGTCAATAATGAAAAAGATTGGTCTTGGGATAGATGATGATTCGAATGAACAGAAAAAGAAAAGAACAAGGCTATAAGGTTTGGCTAATCAAAAGAAAGAAAGGTGGTGGCCTTGAAGAGAAAGAAAAGAAAACGAGAACGAGGCTTAATTGCTTTGTAAAGGTTCGGATAGAGAAAGAGATGAAAAGAAAACAAAGTAAAAAGATGGACACTTCTTGCTTAAGAATTTCAGCACAAATGAAAAAGATGAGAAGAGAATGAATTTTCGGCTAACACTCAAACACTAGCCTTTCCTAGCTTTTCTCTTTATCTCATCACTTAAAATTATTAAGAATAATCCATCACTTATCCATCTATTTGCCGAATTTTAACAAAAATAAAACACCTCCCTTTTAGTGCCTTAATGCCGTCCACTTCTCCCTCTTAATGCCGAAAAATAAAAACTCCTTTTTGTTCACCTTGTGGCTCGAACCTAGGCCCATTTGCATAGATAGGTGGCGTCACATGCTAGGCCATTAAGTGGTGCCTTATAGCCACTTTACCAAGCCTATTTGTATGTTGTATTCCCTCTACTAATTTTTTTAAGGCCACCTTGTTTTAGTTTCCTCTTTTAAACTTAACATTTCTAAAACATTTCCTTACATTTCCAAGTTTCCAAAAATGTTCACTTTCCGCTTTTAAACTTAACATTTCCAAGTTTCCAAAAATGTTCATTATACATTCATAACACATAAGACATGCCATTTCGCATAATTAAATCAAAAAAACATAGGCCCATTTTCAGGATGTTACAGTTCTACCCCCTTAAAATAATTTCGTCCTCGAAATTGCCTGGCCAAAATAAATGAGGATATTGTCGTCGATTGCCTCTTCCGCTCCCACGAAGCTTCCTCCGATCCATGATTGCGCCACAACACTTTGACTAGGGGAACTGACTTCCTCCGTAATATTTTCACGTCTCGTTCCAAGATCTGAATTGGCTCTTCCTCGTAGGATAAGTCTGGCCTTAGCTCCACTTCTTCGATTGCTACCACATGAGATGGATCCGATCGATATCGACGTAGCATGGACACATGGAATACGTCGTGCATCTGCTTCAACTCGGGTGGCAATTCCAACTAATATGCCACTGGTCCAACTCGCTTCAACACTCGATAGGGTCCTATAAACCTTGGACTTAACTTTCCTTTGCGACCGAATCTCATCACCTTCTTCCAAGGCGAAACCTTAAGGAATACTTGGTCTCCCACATCAAATTCAATCTCCTTCCGTTTGAGATCTGCGTATGACTTTTGTCTATCGAACGCTTCCTTCAATCGAGCCCGAATTACACTAACCTTCTCTTCGAATTCTGCCACAATCTCTGGACCCAAAACTCGTCGTTCTCCCAATTCCGTCCAACATGTAGGAGTCTGACACTTTTGACCATACAGTGCTTCATAAGGTGCCATTCGAATACTTGCCTGATAGCTGTTGTTGTAGGCAAACTCCGCTAAGGGCAAATACTCCTCCCAACTTCCTCTGAAATCCATCACACAGCCCCTCAACATGTCCTCTAAAACTTGGATTACCCGTTCAGATTGCCCGTCCGACTGTGGATGAAAGGCCGTAGTGAAATCCAACTTAGTGCCTAAAGCTTGATGAAGTGCCCTCCAAAACCGAGACGTAAATCTTGGGTTTTTATTCGAGATGATCGATAGAGGAACTCCATGCAACCTTACAATTTCGAACACATACAACTTCGCCAACTTTTACAGAGAATAATCAACTCTCACCGGAATAAAGTGCGCGGACTTGGTCAAATGGTCCACTATTACCCATACAGAGTCCTTCTTAGTAGGCGTAAGGGGAAGCCCACTAACGAAGTCCATAGTTATTCTCTCCCACTTCCACTGCGGAATCATGATTGGCTGAAGCAATCCTGACGGAACCTGGTGTTTAGCCTTAACTTGCTGACACGTTAGACACTTGCCGACAAATTCTATAACTTCCTTTTTCAGACCAGGCCACCAAAACTGTTCTCTCAAGTCTCTATACAACTTAGTGCCTCCAGGATGCATAGCATAAGGGCTACTATGCGATTCTTGAAGAATCCTTTGTCTTAACTCCTCGTCCCTCGGCATACAGACCTTTCCTTTGAAGCATAATACTCCCTCATCACTAACACCATAGTCCTCTAACTCTCCGTTCTGTACTTGTTGTAACTTAACACTTAGGTCCTCATCAGCCAACTGTCCCTTCTTTACCTCATTCAACCACGTCGGCTTGACTTGCAACTCTGCCAATAGGCTTCCATCATCATAGAGACTTAGATGTGCGAACATCGCCCTCAGATCCGTCACCACCTTCCAACTTAGGGCATCCGCCACTACATTTGCTTTGCCCGGGTGATATTCTATCGAACAGTCATAGTCCTTCAGCAATTCAACCCACCTTCGCTGTCTCAAGTTTAACTCCTTCTGAGTCAGCAAATACTTAAGGCTCTTATGGTCTGTGTAGATTATCGACTTTTCTCCATAAAGATAGTGCCTCCACACCTTCAAAGCAAAGACCACCGCCGCAACTCCAAGTCATGGGTTGGGTAGTTAACCTCATGCGCCTTAATCGTCGGACGATAAGCGACTACTTTACCATCCTGCATCAGAACACATCCTAATCCCGTATACGAAGCATCACAGTACACCACAAAATCCTTTCCTGCCTCCAGCTAAATCAACACTGGGGCTTCAGTCAAAACCATCTTGAGCTTTTCAAAGCTCTCCTGCTGCTTATCCGTCCATACAAAGGGTACTTCCTTCCTTAACAACTTTGTTAAAGGCGCGGCTATCAACGAGAATCCTTCTACAAACCTTCTGTAGTAGCCTGCCAATCCCAAGAAACTACGAATCTCCGCCACCGACTTAGGTGGTTTCCAATCCAACACTGCTTCGATCTTCCTAGGATCCACCATTATTCCTTCAGCAGACACCACGTGCCCTAAGAATGCAACCTCCTTAAGCCAAAATTCACACTTGCTGAATTTGGCATAGAGCTTCTTTTCCCTCAATACTTGCAGCACAATCCGAGATGCTCATTATGCTCCTCTTCAGTCTTGGAGTATACGAGGATGTCGTCGATGAACACAACGACGAACCGATCCAAGTAAGGTTGAAAAACCCAATTCATCATATCCATGAACGCGGCTGGGGCATTGGTCAACCCAAACGGCATTATTACAAACTCAAAATGGCCGTATCTTGTCTTAAAGGCTGTCTTATGGATATCTGCCTCCCTTACCTTCAACTGATGATATCTAGACCTTAAGTCGATCTTTGAGAACACTGCCGCCCCCTTAAGCTGATCGAACAAGTCATCAATCCTTGGCAAAGGATACTTGTTCTTGATGGTCAGCTTATTCAACTGACGATAGTCTATGCACATACGCATAGTTTCGTCCTTCTTCTTCACAAACAGGACCAGTGCTCCCCATGGAGACACACTGGGTCGGATAAACCCACGATCCAGCAATTCTTATATTTGAGCCTTGAGTTTAACCAACTCCTTTGGCGCCATTCAGTATGGAGCGATTGTCACAGGAGCTGTTTCCGGTAGTAAGTCTATTCCAAATTCCACCTCTCTATTTGGGGGTATTCCGCTAACTCCTCCGGAAAAACATCCACGAAGTCCCTTACCGTTCTAACTCCACGAACACCTTCTTCCTTTCCATCTAACGCACTTACGAAGGCTAAAAATGCCTTGCACCCTTTACTTAACCATCTTTTCAAATTTTTAGCAATCAAACTACATTAGACAAGTAGTTTCTTCTTTCTCCTATCATAATGACCACCTCATCCTCCGGGTTCTTAATTCCATTCATTTAGCCACACAATCCAACACGGCCGGTGCTCTACTAACCAATCCATACCAAGTATGAGGTCAAATTCTCAAGGGTAACTCCATTAAGTCACCGAAAGCTCACTCCACAATTTCTAGGATACACCAAAGATCTTATCCACCACTACAGTTTGGCCTAATGGGCTTACTACAGTCATCTCCCTATCAGAAAATTCAGAATATAGGCCTAATGTTTCCACTACGCTACATGCAACATAAGAATGGGTCGAGCCCACATCAATAAAAGCAAAATAGGGCTTGCTATGAATGAGGAGTGTACCGGTTATGATGTCCGATGCGTCTCTATCCTCCCTACGGTGAACCGCATAAACCAAACCCGGCTGTCTTGCCTCAGTATTAGCAGCACCTCGGCCCGGTGTTCCACGTCCTCTACCAGTACCATTTTCTTGATTATTCAGACCACGACCTCACTGAGGCTGCTGTCCACCTCTACCAGCCTGGTTAGTATTCTGAGCTACTGGTTGATTCCCATCTGATCTCATCGGACAGTCCTTGATCATATGGTCCTTTGACCCACATCTGAAACACCCACCTGTCTTTTTCCAGCATTCACCTAAGTGTTTCTTCCCACACTGCTCACAAGTACGGTATTGCCCTCTAGTACCGGTTCTTCGACCTCGCGCCCATCGCCTCTAGGCCTTTTCTGAGCATTCCTAGAAGATCTAGATGACCTAAATCCTCTCTTCTGCTTATTCCGGTCCGTGTTCTGCCTCACAGAGTCCTTAATTCCTTCCGCTATCTTAGCTTTCTCTACTAAAGAAGAAAATTTCCACTCTTGATGTGGAGCAACTAACAACCTCAAGTCATCCCTAAGTCCGTCCTCAAACCGGACACACCGCTCATGCTCTGTTGCGACCACTCCTCGAGCATACTGGCTTAACCTTAGAAATTGACTTCATACGCCACATCGACTTGTTCCTTGAACCACCCCAAGAACGCCTTCTTCTGCTCATCAATATAACGTAGCCGACATACTTCTTCCGATATGTCGCCTTAACATATTCCTGTGTCGATCCTCACCGTGGCACCATCCCAAATTGTTAACCACCATTGATACGCTTCATCGCAGAAGCGAGGCCACCATTCCTTTCAACTTCTCTTCAGGAGTCAGATCGAGCTCATCCATAATACGCTCGGTCGCCTCCAACCAGTATTCAACTATACTGGGTGCCACACCAGATACTCCACGGAACACCTCAGCTCCGTTGGCTCGGAGTCACTCGGTGTCTGATTTTGAGCTCCCATATTCCCTCCAACACCAGCCATCATTTCAAGAACTCACAAAGACAAACTGCGACATAAATCTCTCTCCCATCCGATCTTCTTCTCCAACACCAACAGCTGGTGGTGGTGGTGGTACCTCATTCTCAGATCCTTGTCCCGATCTAACGGGTTTTGACACGGTCATTCTACCTCGACCGCGTCCTCGTACATTGTGACCACGTCCCCTAGAGCTCATTTCTACGATCGCGCTTTAGTCTGGTTTAAGAAATTTTATGAATTAGCCATTATTCCACTGATTATTCACAAGAAGTTTTATGGCAAGAAGTTTAATAGGGGTTCTTTCGATCATTCAAAGTTTCAAGTCTTCTATCCTAATTCACAGAAAAGCACATCCATTCCATAGTATCTCACATAAACATTCACTCTTCGGACATTTTTGTTCGTTCCTATCCCAGGGGTATTCTCGTAATTTATCCTACATGGGTATTTTCGTAATTTATCAAAATAAGGTTCCTTGGTGTTTTTGTCAATAAAGGTATTCTGGTAATTTTTAATTCCCGGGGTATTTTGGGAAATTTTGAAATCCGAGGGTATTTTGGTAATTAACCCGGGTAAATTTGTAAATCTTAATAAATCAAGGATATTTTGGAATTTACAAAACTTGAGGGTTATTTTTGAGAATTTATTTTCCAAATCAGTGTTGTTGCGGAAATTTTTGAAGATCGGGGTCATTTTGGTAATTTTGTAACTCGAGAGTATTTCGTAATTTGCAGTGTAGGGGTAATTTCGTAATTTTTCTAAAATCAGGGTATTATGATATTTTGCAAATTAGGGTTTTTGAACATTTTATAAAGTAATGAAATTTTGATAAGAATTGTGGGTATTTGGAAATTTCATAAACCAAGGGTATTTTTGTAATTTTATAAATCAAAAATATTTTGAAAATTTTCCAAAATAAGTTTTTGCTACTATTCAAGGGGTAATTTGGTGATTACAAAACTAGGGTTTTCATAAAAAAATACGGCTAGTCCCTTTTAGGTTTTAGTTAGGGGTTTAGCCTGTGTATAAGCCCTCTTGGTTAGGGTGAACCGAGGCTACGCACTAGGTAGGATTCGAGTGGAGAGGAGGTGAGTCACTAGGACTGCTTAAATACCAAGCTCCCATCGAAACCAATCCTAGACATGCGTACCATGGTTGCCACACCCTAACTCGGCGACTTATCCACAGGTTTGTTTAATTAGGCATTTATGTATTATGTAATTGTTGGGGTACCTAGTCCTAAGGTTCAAGTACTTAATCTCTATTCTACATTCCATTTCTACCCTTCTACAAGTCTCAATATAAATCACACAAGAGATAGGGGTACTTACCTGGTGGACTTCGGGTCGGAGACTTAGTGGGCCATGCCAGAAAACCTGATTAACTAACAAAAATTCTTTTTGGGCTTAACTTTGAAAATGTTTTGGGCCTTAAACCCAAGGCTGAGAGTTTAAAACTAGACTCTGATACCAAACTGAAACACCCCCAAACCCGACCCATGAGCCTTGACCGGATCTGGTATGTTCCCCGGTGTAAACCGTTTCAAATTCTTTTGTTACTTAGGAAAAACTTGTGTGTTTTGAAAAAAAAAGATTGTTTTGGGTTGGGCTTGAGTTGAAAACAAGTTTATTTCATTATTAAAATCATTTACTTTAGGTGACAAAACATTTAGGGTTTAGCTCATGATAAATTCACTTTTAAAGAATATTTTGTAGCAGGATAAGTAGAAGTAAAATAAAATAATTCAACTATGGCCTTATTACATCAAATAACTCCCAAAAATAAATTCAAAGTACTTAATAAAATAAAAATCCAAATTGAATAAATTCCTTGCTGTGCATGGCCACCTTTAAGCTCCTGCCGACCTGGTCCATTACTGATCGTTACCTGAAAATAATCCCACAAGGGGTGAGTCAAAACAGACTCAATGTGCAACCAACACTAAAATTTAACAATTTAGGCATATGTTCACATATTACATGCATATTCATATAATGATAGGAAATAATGATGCAACCCAAACACAAACCTATATGCCATCCGCTACACATCACCGCATTCATCCTCACATCGTGGGGACTACTAAGTCAACCCTCCATCCGCTACACACCATCGGCAATCCTCCACCGCAATGACGTGCTCATCGTCCTTATAAAATTTGTGGCATAGCCACCAAATACATACTTTGTGTCATGAGACACCATATTCGATATCGTGGTCTTAGGTCACCACATTCGATACCATGGTCTTAGGTCACCACATTCACTTCCCTTAAAATAATATCCCATATGCCCCATATAACATACACATTATGCATCATCATGTCAGAATTCACATTCTTATCATACTCACATTCATGGCATAATAAGTCTTATCATCCTCATAGTAGGAGTAGGAAAACGTACCTTAACACTGTACCTTAACATGGTACTTAGCCATATTCACATTCATACATATATTTAATATTGCCATAAATATTATTAAAAGATAGTGTGGGTACACACCGATTTACTTAGTGCTTTAATGAAGATCCCAAAATCCCGATCTAAGCTTTAGATCCTTAATCGCCTATATTCAGCCAACATATAGTTAATTTACTAAGATCCATTCGGCCATGAAACCAAGTCCCACTAGGATTATAACTCAACACTTACCTTGGTGCCGATTTGCTTATCACTCAAATCCCGAAATCTTTACTATACTCCTCCTTGTATTCGGCCAAACCCAAGATCTCTACATAGGTTAGTTTCGGCTTTTTAACATGTAAGAAATAGATCTTAGTATCAATACAGGCCTTGGCCGAATGTTCATATGGACTCACCTTGTGGATCCAAATCTCGAAAACACCTCTTGACTGTGGAGATGTCGAAGTACCTATGGCCACATGTTAGATCCAATTTTCCAATCATTAAATCACAATAGAATGGCCTATGGCCGAATGTCTTAAGCTCTTACTTAGATCCTATAAGTCCCGAATTGTCCTTCTCCCTTTGTAGTCGACAATGGCAGACAAATCCTGGAAGATCCTATGTAGTTTCGGCAATCCAAAGATATTGATGGGATTAATTCTTAACTTTCGACTAAAATAAGGGAAAAGACTGAAGATCGAATAATAATGGATCTTACCTTTACTATAGGAGTCGACACACCTTTGCTTGAAGTCCCACAAATATTCGGCTATGGGCTAAGCAGATATTCGATAGATTTTGGCTTTTGTTAATAATGAGAAAAGATTGGTCTTGGGGTAGATGATGATTCGAATGAACAGAAAAAGAAAAGAACAAGGCTATAAGGTTCGGCTAATCAAAAGAAAGAAAGGTGGTGGCCTTGAAGAGAAAGAAAAGAAAACGAGAACGAGGCTTAATTGCTTTGTAAAGGTTCGGCTAGAGAAAGAGATGAAAAGAAAACAAAGTAAAAAGATGGACACTTCTTGCTTTTGAATTTCGGCACAAATGAAAAAGATGAGAAGAGAATGAATTTTTGGCTAACACTCAAACACTAGCCTTTCTTAGCTTTTCTCTTTATCTTATCACTTAAAATTATTAAGAATAATCCATCATTTATCCATCTATTTGTCGAATTTTAACAAAAATAAAACACCTCCCTTTTAGTGCCTTAATGCCGTCCACTTCTCCCTCTTAATGCCAAAAAATAAAAACTCCTTTTTGTTAACCTTGTGGCTCGAACCTAGGCCCATTTGCATAGGTAGGTGGCGTCACATGCTAGGCCCTTAAGTGGCGCCTTATAGCCACTTTACCAAGCCTATTTGTATGTTATATTCCCTCTACTAATTTTCTTAAGGCCACCTTATTTTAGTTTCCTCTTTTAAACTAAACATTTCTAAAACATTTCCTTACATTTCCAAGTTTCCAAAAATGTTCACTTTCCTCTTTTAAACTTAACATTTCCAAGTTTCCAAAAATGTTCATTATACATTCATAACACATAAGGCATGCCATTTCGTATAATTAAATTAAAAATACATAGGCCCATTTTCAAGATGTTACAAAATTACAATAAAAAAATATAAAAACATCTTTTATTTTATTAAATATAAAAAAATGACAATAAAAAAATAAAATAATGACGGTCGAAATCAATGTTGGTGCCAGTCGAAATCAGTGCCACATGGGGGTGGTCGACGGTTACGCGCTGGATTCCTCCTTCTTCTAACTTTCGGTGGGGGTTGTGGAACCTTAGGCGGGGATTCTGGTTCCTCTGACAAGGGTTCTGGTTGTGGGTGTTGGGATGATGACCCACCTTGATAAAATATTGATAGGGGAGGTGTTTGCATCGCCCTTGGCGGTGTCTGAATCTCGTAAGGCAAAGAGATTAGTAAAAAAAAAGAGCTCCCTCACGACGTCTCGTGCGACCCCTCATACGACGACGGCTTATAGATCGACTGGCCAGTGGAGTAGTCGGGAACGGACTCGAACCGGGCCATGCATTCCAACCTGCCGTGGGACTGGGAAAAGGAAACATATAAGGGTTAGGATACATATAAAGGGTAGGGTACGCACCTGGCATAATCTGAATAGGTTATGATGTGGGTGTCGTCGGCTAAAGTGTTGGGCCCGATGACTGCGTGGGCGCTATTGATGGGCCCAGTGGTTTTGTCGGTGCTGTTTAAGGTCTCGTCTCATCACTCCTTCTCCTTGGATTTAAATGGCCCCATCGGTCCCTTTGTTCACGAAGTTTTCGCCTCTCCTCTTCTGACTATAAATACGGCTTGCCATGGATCCTAAACGATGGCTTGTATTCCGGCACGCACGCTAACTCAGGAACGATGATCGGTTCCCTAGTAGGTATATAATCATACCAGTTCTCCCACAATTCGATATACGCTGACCAAAATCTTGGCCAATCCGTATGCAACTGCCGTAAGTCAACTTTGTGCTCATCATCGAGTACCTCAGGTGCCACGAGAATCGGTTGTCGAAATCCAAATTGACGCAGAACCCAATCTGACTGGTGCATCTCCACAGTGGCATAGTTGACCAATGGCACCTTTACATGGTAAATATTCGAATTTTGAAAAAATTCTTCTGGAATTACTGCCCGAATTGACGGATCCTCGTATGGTGTCCATTCAAACTATATTAACATGATAAAAAATATTAGTTATATACTAAATACTAAATACTAAATACTAAATACTAAATACGAAACGACTATTTTATTACGAAAATATATTTTATTTAATACTTACTTGTGCTTCCGACTGTTGCTCTAATAGAACTCAGATATCTTCAAGCGATGTAGGTATTCCAACATAACTCATGAATGGTTCCACCTAATTAAACAAATTTTTAGCATACAATTATATTTTAAATCTACGTAATAATTGTAAAATCTAATATTAAATTTACCTCATTTTGAGTGGAAATGTATATAAGTGGTCGACTCAAGGACGTAAAATGAAAATCTAAATCGTGCCCATGATTGTAGTAGTGATAGGCAACCTCTGATTTTTGCTTTATTCACTTAGGCCGCCTCACATCATCTCCCTACATATTTTGCTAGCACGGACTTCAACTCAATTCACCGGCTGCTCTAAAATCAACGAATTTTAGTAGCCACCTCAGATGTACGAGGTTTCGTAACAAGTTCGGCATCAGATAGCCTCCAATCATCTCAAGAATGTATGCCCGAGCATACTGTATTCTTTCTATTTCGGTCGAACCATTATTCGGCTCCGGGAATGTGTCTCGTAACCAACCCATCTCGATCCAACCTCCGTAAATTTTATCCAGAATAGCACCCAAAAGCTCGTAGCATACAGCTGCCCAATCAGTAGACGTTGCGGACCCGGTGAGTACGTGCCCATCCATCGGCAATCCCAATTGTAAATGCACGTCTTCCAAAGTGATAGTACACTCTCCGCATGAAAGATGGAAAGTGTGCGTCTTGGGTCTCCACCTCTCTATCAACGCATTGATTAACTTCGGGTCCAACTTGCACCCCCGGCCTATCATGGCCACATGCCAAAAACCCGCTTCTCGCAGGTAATTCTCGATCAACGGCGATGGCGGACCAGACATATTGAGAATATAGTATTGCAACACCTGATCTACAGACTGTTTAAAAAATTATAAAATAAAATTTAATTAAAACTGCATAAACATAAAAAATATTAAATATTATTGAAAAATTAAAATAAAAACTTACCATTGTCATTTGATCGACGAAGATATGTTTATTGTCGAGACGAATTAAATTCTCTGGCCATTGCTAATACGATCGAATATTTTAAAATTTATCAAAAAAATATATTTCAAAAAAATTTTAAAAAGGGCTTTTTTGTAAATATTAAAGGACTATTGTGAAATTTGAGAGGAATTTGAGAGAAAGTTGAGAGAAAAATGAGCAAGGACTTTTGTGTGAAAAAATAAAAGGGTGGTGGGTTTTTATTTATTTATTTATTTTTACCGTTGGAGGGCAAAAGCGCGTCCACGAGCGAGTGCTTTTACCACATCAGCAAAGCGCCCCCTCAAGGACGCGTTTTTGCTGATGTGGAACAAAGCGCTACCGTGGGACGCGCTTTCCGATTCATCCCCGAAAGCGTCTTTGATGTGGGCCGTTTTGGAAAAATGACATTTTCCTATAAATAATTATTTTTTAGATCCTTTTCCATAAATTTTTTTAAAATTTGATATTTTCTGGTAAATAGGCCTAAAATAACTCCATTTATTTTTTAGATCCTTTTCCATAAATTTTTTTAAAATTTGATATTTTCTAGTAAATAGGCCTAAAATAACTCCATTTATTTATTAACTAAATAAATAATTACTCACAAACAAATTTAGATTCAGACAATCACTGGGCATTGCCTAATAGTCGCAAACGGACTTGATTGGGTAGGTTGTGATTAGACTATTTTCTAATTAATTATTTTAGGTTATTGTTTATTTTGCATTCATATTATTTGGAGAATTTGATGGTGTAGGATTTATTAAATTCAGATATTTTTGAAATGAAATAATTTTAGATAATTTCACTCTTAAGTTAATTTGGATATAAATTATTTTAAATTCGTATCACTTTAAGTTTAGATAAGTTTAAATTAATAATTTTATATTTTCATAAATTAAAAATATTTCTCGAGAATAATTGATATGATCCTAAAACATTAAGTTTTAGGCTGTGAAATGGTGCCATCTCATCAATTTTCAATATCATTTATGTTTAATATCTTTTCAATTCAATTTAGCTTTAATTAAAATATTTAAAAATAAATAATTGTTAGGCCGAAAATATTAAGAGGGGTAAATTGGTATTTTAAAAATTTTATAAAGTCTTTAAAAATGAAAAAAATAACAAGGAAAAATGTTGCACAAATGATTTATAGTTGTTCGGTCCCAATTCTCTTCATCTATTGTCTTAGTTTTCTGTCATGTTTGGTTTATTAAAATGAAATAGAGTTGTAATGTAATAAAGTTATAATGGAATAGAACTATAATAGAATAAAGTTATAAATAGTAATTTAATTGTTTGATTGAATGAAATAGAGTAGAACTGTAATAAAGTGTTATTATGCTTTGATTGAATAGAATAAATGTTGTAATAGCACAAGGAAAAAGTTGAAATGATCGTAATACCCTTAGCGTAATTTTTTTAAGTAGATGATTATTATTATTGTTATATTAAACTTTAATAGGATTATTATTAAATATAATTTAGTAACATTTTAAATATAAATAATTTTATATTAAATTATAATAAAATATTTAAAATATTTTATTTTTATATTTTTTAAAATTTGGAAATAATATTTTTATATTAAATTATATTAAAAGTTTTTTATTTTTATATTAAATTATATTAAAATATTTAACATATTTTATATTAAAAGATTTTTTTTATTTCCCTCATCTTTGTTGGTCCTCTCTCTGTAATGCCCCTTACCCGGAACCGGGTATGAGCCATTACCATACTTAACTTGCTCAAACATACAACATCGAATCATGAAATTTCGTTTCAACTCAAAACTTTTCATTCGAGATCATAACATCCCTATTATAGGTCTACGAGACCCTAAACATACATATGGAATGGTTCGGGACTAAACCGAAAACTTTTGAACACTTAGAAAATTTTTACGCAAACAGGGCCACACGCCCATGTGGAGAGGGACACGCCCGTGTGGGCAGGACGTGTGGTCACACTCGCCCATGTCCCTAGTCTGTGTGGATTTTCTTTTTCATTTTGACCTATAGGGGTTTTCACACGGCCGTACACACGCCCGTGTCCATGACCCGTGTCCCTCACACGGCCATGACACGGTCGTGTCTTAGCTCGTGTGCAAAAACCTTGATATTCTATTTCTGACGTCATCATCTTCATAGGGTCACACGGCCAAGGCACACGCCCGTGTTGAAACACCCCTTACCTGTGTTCGACGCCGGAACTGAATGTTTTTTCGCATGTTCATAATATCATTATTATGGGCCTACGAAGCCCTAAACATACTTACAGAAGGTTTTGAAATTAATCCGAAGACTTTTACACACTTAGAAAGTTTTTCCTAAATAGGGTCGCACGCTCGTGTGGAGGAAGGGGCACACCCGTGTGACATATCACACGCCCGTATTCCACACCCGTGGTCGACATTGACTTGCATCACATGGCCTGTCACACGCCCATGTGTCTGGCCCATAATCAACACTAACTTGCATCACACGGCCAGTCACACGCCCGTGTCCTTCGACCGTATGGCGAATTATATTCCAAGATTTAGGTACAGACTTCACACGGCCTGGGCACACGCCCATGTCCATGGTCGTGCCTTCAACACGGCTGAGACACACGGCCGTGTCTCTGCCCGTATGTTTACTACAGAGCATACTGACTTGTAAACTTAACATGCAATAGGACACATGGCCAATCAACACGCCTATAGGGCTGACCGTGTGTCACATACGGCCTAGACACACGTTCGTGTGTCTACCCGTATGGACATTTAAAAGGTTATCTACTAGGCCAAATGCCACCATGTACAGTAGCCATACTTGCACCAATCCGATCCAACACATATCAAGACTATAAAGCACTTCTAAGGACTCAAAATCAATATATCCACACAAGCATACACTTCATGAAATTCATCATCATTGAAAATATATAAACTTGTCAAGTATTGGCCCAATTCCAAAGACCACTTACAAAATGAATTTAATAACATTAATAGCCAACACTTTGGCTAACAAATGTGACATAACAAAAGAAACTAAGCCCTATACATGCCATACTTAAAATGAATCTAACTTGGCTATACCGAAGAGTAGTCAATAGTGTGATTTCCGTACTCCGACGTTCCACAAAATCTCGAGCTAACTTGGCAATGCTACAAGGAAGAGGGGAATGAAAGGGGTAAGCATAAAGCTTAGTAAGTTTGCATGAAATAAATAGCAACATAAAACTCATAATGTCATTTATCCATTTCATTGAATAAAACACAAGTTTTAAGCTCATTTCTATAACTTACTCATACTTACTCTTACCAATTACATAACATACCACATATCGCAAACCATTCTTACGAATTACTCACATATAGCTATATTACCTCATCACTTAGTATTAGCATAAATCTTATCTCTAGCATAAGCTTAACTATTTACTACATGGAAAATACTTGAGATATTCAAGGATTTATAACCATCCTCATTGACATAATTACGACACCAATGCCACATCTCAGATGTGGTCTTACGTGGGGTCACTTCTAGATGCCGATATCATATCCCCGATATGGTCTTATACGGGATCTCGTATCGATTGTCGATGCCCTATCTCGAATATGGTCTTATACGATTCTAATATTCGATGCCGATGCCATATCCCTGATATGGTCTTATACGGGATCTCCATCCGGTGCCAAGGCCATATCTCAGACATGGTCTTATACGGGACCTTACCAATCTCATGTTTCGTTAATAGTATACTCACCTTCACCATAATCCAACCGGGACTTCAACTTCACGATTTTCATCATTTTTCCCATTCAACATCATAACTCGAATTCATAGAAATATTGTACAACATTGCTAATATCAATCATTTAGAAACTTAATAACATGATGTTGAATTAATTGCACAAAAACTTACCTCGATTTCAAAATAGGCTAGATGGTCGATCTAGTCCGATACTTTGCCCTTTCCTCGATCGAGGTTAATTCTTTGTTCTTCTTGATCTATAATAGAAAATTAGCTCATTTAATTATCACATTAACTAATGCATTTCAATAATCATGCTTTGGCAAAATTATTATTTTGCCCTTAGGCTTTCACAAAATGACCATTTTACCCTTAAGCTCTGTAACACCCCAAACCCGGCCCACGAGCCCTGACCGGATCTGGTATGTCACGGGTAAAAATGTTTTGATAAAATATTAATTTTCTGGTGAAAACTTGATAAAATATGGCTAAGGTATTAAAACAGGGTTTGATAAAACTCAGTTGGGATTATTTTTATAAACATGGTTGTGTTGATAAACCCTTTGAAAACGTTTGATCATGTAAAATTTTAAAATTGTCAAGGTTATAGTTGACTTGGTGTATTTTGTTACCCAATGGTAACATCTTTGAAAACTCGTAAAAGTTACTTAATTTGAAAATGTTGCTTTTAACCGATTTACTTAACATTTATAATTTCATTCTATAATATAGTATAAGTAAATTAAAACAACTAATTAAAACATCCAATAATAATTAGAGGCCTTATTACAACCCAAATTGAAAATGTAGAAAGTAAATAGACATGAATGTAATTAAATAAAACTCCAAAACTAAGGAACAAGCATGGTCGCCGAGTCCTCTCCTACTCCATCTCCGCGATCTACTCATCTGCAAAATAATTTGGGAAGGGTGAGTCACCAAGACTCAAAGTAAATCCCCACCCTAAATGCTACTCATACACAAATTATTAATAACATGCAAACATGCAACCCACTAACCATCCGTACTCTTTAACTACCCCTGTGGTCAAAACCACCGTGACTAGAGTCACAAATCAAATGATGGGGCCAACCCATCATGTGGTCAAAACCATCGATGACCATAGGTCACAATTTATCAAGATGTGGTCAAAACCATCGGTGGTACCAAACCACCGGACTTAGTCACAATTTATCATCGGTGTGGTCAAAACCACCGTGACCAAGTCACAATTAATCTAATGGGGCCAACCCATCTTGTGGTTAAAACCACTGGTGACAGTCCATAGAGAAAAATACCCCTCCTCTCATCAATCCCACCATCATCATGCTTACATAACAAATGTCATAATCCCCTATATCATGCATTTATGTATAACATAGCATCCAGCAGCATATGATGGCATACAAAATCATATATCATAGATCACATAATAGGGGACTTACCCGGAATCCATGCCTATGCCCACAAGGCTAAGTTACAACACAAAGGGTTATACAACAACATAATAAACAGTCTATGCTAATAAAGTGTGTAAGAGTTTACACACCTGTTACTACCGAAATTCCTAGATCCCGAAGATCCGATCTACGATGCTAGATCCTTTGACCCTATATTCGGCCAACAATAAGGTTAGTGCCATAGACCTATTCGGCCATAACAACTTAATACCAAAGGCTCATTTGCGGCACTTACCTTAAACGGATTTGGTTTCCAAACAAATCCCGAAGCTGCACTTATTCCTGAAATCGTTGAATCCTTATATGGCACATGTTAGTTTCAACTTTAGGCACTAATTCTCAACAAATGACCCTTGGCCGAATGATGTATAAGCCTTACCTTGAAAATTCAAATCTCGATAGGCTCCCTCAATGTACCTTAACGTTATCTACACACAAAATGTACACCATTAGAACCATAACCACATTCGGCCAACTTACCAAGGCTTGTTTCTCAAGCTTTCGGCATACAAAAGGAAAAGAAAAGAAGCCGAATGTTAGAGTAACACACTTACCACCCTTTGAAAACGACAGCACCTTACCTTAGGGGGATTCGGCTAGCAACACAAATGGAGGGTGAAATTTTGGGTAGAAGAGGGGGTAGGTTCGGCCAAGTAAAAGGAAAAGAAGTTAAGAATTTTTGAAGAATCTTGGCAATGTGTCTAAGGAGATTTTGGCCAGCAACAAGAAAAGAAATAGTTTTGATGAATTTTTGGCACCTCCCTAGTGATAAAACCGATTGTGGATGCCCCAAGGAGTCCTATATTTGGCCATCTCCTCCTTTTGTGATAATTTTGGCTTTTAATTATCAAAAGATAAAGCAAGATTTATCTTCCAATTTATCTCCTTGCTACCCCTTCAAAATAAAAGAAGAATAAACTAACAACACTACTCTTCCCAATTAAAATTAAAAGGAAAACAATGTTTATCCTTATCACCTTAAGAGTCCAAAATCAAGCCATTACTCCCCTAACGCCAAATTGCATAAAAAAAAATAAAACCAATCACTTTGCCCCTTGGTTCAACATAGGACCTCACCGCCAAACCCCTTACAACGCCCCAAGCCACTCTTCCATATCGACTTTCATGCCCCAAAACCTCGACATTTATTTATAAGGCCTTCCTAGCCCATCACCGCAAATAAAAATAAAACTCCAAAATGCCACTCCCACAAAGACGAACCAAAGACTCATACCATCGTCACCATTAAGCTCTTAAGTGGCGCATGAAAGCCACTTTGCCAATTAGTTCCTTGTGTCATGCTTCACCCGAAATTTTACTTAACCCCTATCTCACCTAATTCCCTCCTTTTAAGCACTTAAAAAGAAATTTCAGCCCTAAGTCCGACCTAGTTCGGGGTTATGACTAGACCCTAAAACATGTCTAGCAAACATAGTATTTGTAACACCCTTAACCCATATCCGTTGTCGGATTAAGGTTACAGGACATTACCATGCATAGCATAGGTCACATCATTTATTTACTGTTATTAAAGACATGGACAAATGCATTACGAATTTGTACTTCCATAGCAAACTTAACCATTAACAACTTTTCCTAACCCATCTAAGTCCAATTCGTACATTTGCATTATTCAACAATTCTAAAATCAAAATATCTATAATAACATACTCACATCCAACTAGAACATAATATATGTCATTTTTTGTCTAAAACAGCTAAACTTAAACTAGATGTATATACACATAGTTGAACCACATGCAAATAAGTCAATCTAAATACATAACATAAGATTTCATCATCTATCCTAAAACCATATATATATATATATATTCAATTTCATATAATTAAATTAATTAATTTATTTCATATACGTACATTTAATATAACTTATAAAGATCATTTCAACTTATGCATATTTTATCATTTCTACCAAATCACATTATCAAACCATCCAAATACCTATTCGGCTTATGCATATCATTTCAGACCAATTAATCAAGTTCATAGTATAAGTATCAAATTAAAAGTAGTACATAAACATCATTCATAAATCATCTCATAATTAACTATATTATGATCCAATGAAAACTCTTATAAATCTAAACCGCATATATCAATCAAATGTTTTCAACATTCATAGACTCGCATGTGCCATCTATTATTTTACCAAAATGTTATTTAAACTTCATTAAACATCATTGAACATCGAACATAATGGCTCTTCAAGCATATCAACATATTTCATTTATATAACATAATTGACTATACAATCTCAAAATCATCATCTTAGTTTGAATATCCATTAACCACAAGATCACAATAAACCTATTTAAATGCACATGAACCTTAGCCGAATATAAATTAGCCTAATATCCATACAAACATTGCATCATAATGACATACCATATACTCCATTTGATCATTAAAACATTCATGCATCGGTATCATATTAACAAAAGGATACAAGCCATATTCGCATGGCTAAGATATATATATATATACATGGATAAAGTTTGGACTCAACATAGACATTATCAACCCTATACATGCCTTTATTCAATATGATCAAACTAAAAGAGTACCAAAAAGATGATAGTGAGGTTGACTTCGTCCCAAATCCTTCGAGTCCGTAGTTGGAACCTAATCTATAAAACAAGGGTAAACAAGAATACACACAATAAGCTTGCTAGCTTAGTAAGTCTCAAGCAGTATTTATGACATATACACACATATGTACCATCATAGCCGAATATCAATGTTCATATATAGCGAAACCTTATTCAACGTATACTTAACTTGTAAGACTTATCGAAAGTACCTTGATCGATAAATAAAGTCATATGCATTTCCACATACAACCGAATAGCATCTTCAATGTACATCTAAAATGATCTCACATAATTGAATGTATACAAATATATATATGTATAAAGCATGGCCGAAACTATATATATATAATATAATTTCTCCTATATGCCAACAATCCACATCAACTCAATGTCATTTTTATTCGCATACCTTACATACCGAATGCACCAACACATTTCTATCAACTTACGTATTTAATCAACATCACATATATCATGAACTTGATTCATTACATACATTTTGGCCGAACATAATCAATCATATAAAAAAATATATAATTTGACTTTCATCATTACAAATAATCAACTTACCTTGTCACTTACCAATATAATAAGTAAATTTCCTTTTTCTTTTTAGAGCTTATAGCTCAATCTACTATGTATATACATCTCCGATTCTCTGTTTTAACTTATCACCGGTAAAAAAGCCTGCTAGGCATTAAAGCCCGAATTAAATCACCGGCACGAGGCTTGCTAGGTAGTAAGCCTGAAATGAATCACCTAAGACTAGGCTCAAGCTAGGCACAAAGCGACATATAACACCCAAGACAAAGCTCGCTAGGCATTAAAGCACTAAATGAATCATCGGCACAAGGCCTCTGCTAGGCACAAAGCTCGAAATAAGTCACCCAAGACTAGGCTCTGCTAGGCTTAAAGCCCGAGATATCATCATTTTCAACATTTCAATGAACATTTCAATAGTATCATAACCACTTATCACTTAAATTTCACAATTCTATCACATTTCCAATTCAACTAAGCTTATTCACTTTTCACAAATAAAACTATTATAACATTGTGTAATAAAACATATCCAATTTAATGTAATATTACTACATTCGGCTATCACATGTAAATATACCCAAATTTATCAAATTTTGTCATTTAATACTTTCATAATGCATTCTTTAATATAATCCAGCTTAGGGACTTACCCCAACTATCGATAGACCATGCGAATCGGCTATTCGAGAACCTTCGTCTTTCCCCGATCCAATTCTGTTTTTCTTTGTTCTTGATCTAAAACACATTAAATTCAGCTCATTCAAGTATATTTCAATTCAATTTAATCCCAAAACAACTAAACATGCAAATTACCATTTTACCCCTAGGGTTTCACATTTTTACTATTTAGTCCTAATTGTACAAAACACAAAATACACAAAATTAGCAAAAACCATACAAGGGCCAAATATTCACAAGGGCATTATAAGCCCATTCCTTTCATTTATTTTTCAAATAAGCCCTCTAAAATTTACTTTTACAATTTAGCCCTAAATACTCAAAATCACCAAAATTTCCAACACCAAATATATTAATCTTAAGCATATCTTTAATTTAAAACATCAAACATCAAAACCACAAGAAAATGTCAATGGGCTTAATATCACACATGCTTGAATTCAAAAATTTCAACATGGGTCATTTAGTACACTAAGCAACGATCTCGTAAACGTAAAAATCAACAAAACCGAGCTAAAATTCTTACCTAATTGAACCCAATAGTTGCCAAATTTTCAAAGTTTCTTCAACCCTTTTCTTAGCTACATTTGGCCATGAACAAAGATGAAAGAAAAATGGCCTTTTGTTTGTTTTACTTTAACTTATATTAATTTATTATTAAATTACCTAACTAACCTTTATAATATAATAACAAAATATTATATCTTAAGGACAAACTTGTCCATGACCAGCCACTAACTCATAAAATGGGATATTTACCCTTTCAATACTTCATATTAAAAGCCATGCTCAAATTAGCACATTTCACTTTAGTATGCCACTTTTACCTTTTACGCGATTAAGTCCTTTTTATCAAATTCAATACTTAAACGATAAAATTTTTCTCTGAAACTTTCACACACATAAATTCATATATAATAAACACTAAATATAATATTTAAATATTTCTCGGGCTCAAATTCGTGGCCCCGAAACCTCCGTTCCGATTAGGGTCAAATTCGGTCTGTTACAGTATTCATTTCTTTTCAAGCAATCACATGACAATAATTAAATTTCAGACAACCCCTAATTCAGGATGTTACAGTTCTACCCCCCTTAAAAAGAATTTCGGACTCGAAATTACCTAAATCAGAAGAGTTGGGGGTATTGCTCGCGCATCACATCCTCGGGTTCCCATGTGGCCTCTTCTGTACCATGATTTCGCCATAACACCTTTACCAAAGGCACTGACTTCCTCCTCAGAACCTTGACATTTCTATCCAAAATCTGTACTGGCTCCTCCTCGAAAGACAAGTCCGGTTCACCTCAATTTCCTCAACCGCACAACGTGTGAGGGATCGATCGATAGCGCCAAAGATCAAACATGGAAGACATCATGGATCCGCTCAATTTTGTCGGCAACTCAAGTCGGTAAGCTACCGGTCCCATACGTTTCAACACCGTACGGTCCGATGAATCTAGGGCTTAGCTTGCCCTTCCGCCAAACCTCAAAGACCTTCTTCCAAGAGGATACCTTCAAGAAAACCTTATCACCCATCGCATACTCAACATCTCTACGCTTAAGATCGGTCAGGATTTACGCTCGTCCGATGCCTCCTTAAGACGAGCCCAAATTACTCTAACCTTATCCTCCGTCTCGCCACTAACTCAACCCAACATTTGTCGCTCTCTTAGCTCTGGCCCAACATGTAGGAGTACGGCATTTCGACCATACAAATACTCATATGGTGCCATTCAATACTCGCTGATAACTATTGTTATAAGCGAACTCGCCAAAGGTAGGTACTCCTCCCAACTACCACGTAAATCCAAAACACGCCCTCAACATGTCTTCTAACACTTGATGACCTCTCGATTGTCCATCGATCGGATGAAAAGCCGTGTTGAAATTCAACTTCGTGCCTAACTCACGATGTAAAGCCTTCCGAATCTCGACGAATCGGGATCCCTATCTGAGATAATGGACATTGGTACTCCATGCAACCGTATTATCTCAAATATATACGACTTGGCTAACCTTTGAAGCGAGTAGTCAACCCTTACCAGTATGAAATAGGCCGACTTAGTCAACCGGTCTACTATCACCCAAACAGTATCTTTCTTACTGGGCGTAAGGGGAAGCCCACTTACGAAATCCATAGTAATCTCCTCCCACTTCCACTGTGGATCTTTACCTATTGTAATACTCGGTGGCAATTGATGCTCACCTTAACTTGCGGCATGTCGACACTTGCCCACTAACTCGGTTACTTCCCGCTTAAGACCCGGGCACTAAAACTGCTCCCTTAAATCCCGATACATCTTGCTGCTTCCCGGATGCATAGCGTACGGACTGCTATGAGCTTCTTTAAGGATTCGTTGCCTCAAATCATCATCCTTAGGCATGCATACTCTCCCCTAAAAGTACAACACTCCATCACTACCCAAGCTAAAATCTTCGACCTCACCATTCTGTACTTGTAACCTCCGAGTATTCAAAGCTTCATCGGTCATCTGTCTTTCTTTGACCTCATTAATCCAAGACGGCTTCACTTGCAATTCTGCCAAAAGGCTCCCATCCTCATAGAGACTTAGATGAGCAAACATTGCTCGCAAATCCGCTACAACCTTTCGGCTCAATGCATCAGCTACCACATTAGCCTTCCCCGGATGGTATTCGATTGAGCAGTCATAGTCCTTCAACAACTCAATCCACCTCCGCTGCCTCAGATTTAAATCTTTCTGAGTCAGGAGGTACTTCAGACTTTTGTGATCTGTGTACACTATTGACTACTCCCCGTACAGATAGTGCCTCCAAATCTTCAAGGCAAAAACCACAGCAGCCAATTCCAAATCATGTGTCGAGTAGTTAGCTTCATGAGGCCTCAATTGTCGTGACACATAAGCGACCACCTTCCCTTCTTGCATCAACACACACCCTAAACCAGTATGCGATGCATCACAATACACAGTGAATTCCTTTCCTGCCTCAGGCTGACTCAAGGCTGGTGCTTCCGTCAAAATCCTCTTCAACTTATCGACACTCTCTTGCTGCTTCTCAGACCACACAAATGGAACCCCTTTTCTCAATAGCTTAGTCAATGGTGCTGCGATTAAGGAGAAATTTTCCACGAATCTTCTATAATATCCTGCCAACCCTAGAAAACTCTGAATTTTCATAACAGACTTGGGTGGTTTCCACTCTAATACCGCCTCAATCTTACGGGGATCCACCCTAATTCCCTCGGCTGAAAAACATGCCCAAGAAAGGTTACCTCCTTAAGCTAGAACTCACACTTGCTGAATTTGGCGTACAACTGTTTCTCCCTTAGAACTTGCAGAACCACATGAAGATGTGCGTCATGCTCCTCCTCAGACTTCGAGTACACCAAGATGTCGCCTATGAACACCACGACGAACCGATCCAAATAGGGTTGGAAAACCCGGTTCATCATGTCCATAAACGCGGCTGGTGCATTCGTCAAACCAAAAGGCATTACCGAAACTCAGAGTGCCCATACCGAGTACTGAATGTCGCCTTATAGACATCAGCCTCCTTCACCTTAAGCTGATGGTACCCTGACCTAAGGTCAATCTTAGAGAACACCGATGCCCCTTTGAGTTGATCGAACAGATTGTCAATCTTGGGCAAAGGATACCGGTTCTTTGTTGTCAACTTGTTCAGCTGCCGATAGTCTATACACATCTTCATTGTCCCATCTTTCTTCTTGACAAAAAGCACTGGACCTCCCCAAGGCGATACACTTGGTCGGATGAACCCTCTATCCAACAATTCCTGGATCTGAGCCTTCAACTCTACCAATTCTTTCGGTGCCATCCGATACAGAGCTATAAATACTGGCGCGGTTCTAGGTAACTGATCTATACCAAATTCAACCTCACGATCCGGAGGTAGACCCGAAGTTCCTCTGGAAACACATCAACATAGTCCCTTACGGTCCGGACATCTCTTACAGCAACATCCTTAGCTTCCAAAGCACAGACGTGCACCACATATGCTTCACCACCCTTCCTCACTATCTTTTTCGCCTTCAATGCAGAAACTAGATTAGATAGGTAATCTCTCCTTTTACCTATCATCACCACCTCATCACCTTCCACGGTCTTTATTACCATGCACTTAGCTGCACAATCCAGGCTAGCCTGATACTTTACTAGCCAATCCATCCCGAGGATTAGGTCGAACTCTCGAAATGGTAGTTCCATCAAGTCAGCCAAGAACACGACCCCTTAAAGTTCTAGGGGTACGTTCCTATAGAGTTTACTTACTTCAACAGAGTGACCTAAAGGGCTTAATATACCATCTTCCTAGAAGTAAGCTTAGAGTCTAGTGTTTCCACCACGCTACTAGCAATGTATGAGTGGGTTGAGCCAATGTCAATCAAAGTACTATAGGTACACCAAAGATCAAGAACATACCTAAGTATGACGTCCTGTCGTCCACCCTCCTCTTGACGCCTCGCGACATAGACCAAACCAGTTGCCTAGCCTCAAGGTACCACCGGTACTTCCCCTCGGTGCTACCGACCTCTGCCAAAGACCATTACCTCCTCTTCTGCACCACGACCTCTCTGAGGTCGTTGGTTATCCTTCTATTTGGTGCACGATCCTCGACCTCTCGATCTCGGTCTAGTCGCTTTTTTGATAGTCCCTAACTCGATGTTCCATGGACCCACACTCGAAGCATCTGTGATTACCATTCCAACACTCCCCTTTATGGGATTTTCCACACCGAGCACACTGTGGCGGCCATTGAGAATTGGCAGCAGCAGCAGACCTAGCAGCTTGATATGACCTACCAAACCTCGTCCTCTTTTGCTGATTACCAGAAAACTTTGAAGATCTGGAGCTCCTCTTATTCCAGTTCCTATCCTGATTCCGCCTAACTGACTGCCTTACCCCTTTAGCAACCTTAGACTTCTCCACTAGGACAGCGAACTCCCATTCCTGCTGTGGAGCTATCATCATCCTCAGCTCATCTCTCAGCCCATCCTCGAATCTAACATAGTGTTCATGCTCGGTACCCACAATACCACGAGCATACCTACTCAATCGGAGAAATTTGGCCTCATACTCCGCTACTGTCTTATTACCCTGAACCAGGTTCAAGAAAGCCTTTCGCTGCGCATCCACGTAACTGGTTTCGATGTATTTCTTTTGATAGGCGGCCTTAAAGAATTCCCATGTGAGATCCTCCGCCATCGCTCCATCCCTTACAGTGAGCCACCACTGATATGACTCATCCCGAAGCAGAGAGATTATACCTTCAACTTCTCCTCACCAGAAAAATCCAGTCACCCATGATCCTCTCAAGAGATTCTAACCAATATTCCACCGCAGTGGGTGCCACTCCAGAAACTCCTCTAAACACCTCCGCTCCGTTAGCCCAGAGTCATTCAACCACAGATTTACGGGCTCCTGCACCCGCGCCTACCTCAGCAACTCATTTCAACACTCATGGTACAGCTTGGGATACTATATCGTTACCACCGTGCGCTCCTCGGAACTCGGTTTTCCACCACGATGATCCGACATCTCATTTCTGACCCATGACTAGACCTCATTGGCTCGGACAAGGTCATCCTACCCTACCACGGCCACGAGGCGGACGTCCATGACCTCTTGTACTCATTATTCTCGTTTGTGTTTATCTGTTTAAGAATTTTATGCATTAGTACCTTTGTTTCACTTGATTATCCGCGAAGAAATTTTATGATAGGAGTTTTAGGAGTGGTTCTTTCGTATTCATACATGCACACAGTCTTTCTATTCATTCATTCAAAGAGATGTTGTAGTTTTCATTGTGATTGTTTTTCCACTACCTAGGGGTATTTTCGTAATTTATCCTATAGGGGTATTTTTGTAATTTTTCAAAAATAAAAGTTCCCGATGATTTTGTCAGAAAGTATTTTGGAGCTTTTGAATTTTCGGGGTATTTTAAAAAAATTTTGAAATTCGGGGGTATTTCGGTGATTTTGAAGCTCGGCGGTATTTTGGTAATAGACCAGGGTAACTTTGTAAAATTTTGATAATTTTCGGGGTATTTTCAAATGTTACAAAACTTTGAGGGTTCTTTTTGAGAATTTTGTTTTCCAAGTTGATAGTGTTGCAAAATTTTAAAAATCAGGGTCATTCTGGTAATTTTGTTGGTTAGGGGCAATTTTGTAATTTTACCACTAGGGGTATTTTAGAAAAAAAAATTTCCATAATCAGAGCATTTTCATAAAAAGATTTCCACAATTTGGTTCTAATTGATTTCACAAAAGAAGGATATTTTGAAAATTTTCTACTTGGAAATTTTCCATACGGGGGGTATTTTGGTAGTTTACAAGCCAGGGGTATTGTGGTCATTTTTCAAACTGAGGGGTATTTTGGTCGTTTTCTTTTTTTTAAACAAGGTTTTAATTACTTCAAAAGCAAAACGGCTAGTCCCTTTCGGGTTTTAGTTATCAAGTTTAACCTGTGAGCACGTCGTCTTAGCTAGGATGAACCGTCACTACGCACTAGGTAGGATTCAAGTGAGTAGAAGGTGAGTCACTAGGACTGCTTAAATACCAGGCTCCCACCAAATCCAATCCTAGACATGCGTATAACGATTGCCACATCCCTTGCTCAGTGACAACTCACAGGGTTGTTTAGGGAATTATTAAATCTTATGCATTGTTCGTTGGGGTATGCTAACCCTAGGGTTCAACAATTCCTTATTCTAATATTCTACGTTCACAATTTACCCTTCTACCCCTATTAAATATTCACCAAGAAAATAGATAGAATTACTTACCTGGGCGGATAGGTGCCGGAGACTCGGTGCCATGCTGTTCGAACCATAAACAGTTTCCCAAAACATCTCGATAAGGCCTACTAACATAAACAAAACATTTTGGGCCTTGGTCCCCCCACAGCCGAGTTTTGAACCAGGCTCTGATACCAAAAATGTAACACTCCAAACCCGGCCCATGAGCCCTGACCGGATCTAGTATGTCACGGGGTAAAAACGTTTTGATAAAATATTGATTTTCTGGTGAAAACTTGATAAAATATGGCTAAGGTAAACTCAGTTGAGATTATTTTTATAAACATGGTTGTGTTGATAAACCCTTTGAAAACGTTTGATCATGTAAAATTTTAAAATTGTCAAGGTTATAATTGACTTGGTGTATTTTGTTACCCGATGGTAACATCTTTGAAAACTCGTAAAAGTTACTTAATTTGAAAATGTTGCTTTTAACCGATTTACTTAACATTTATAATTTCATTCTGTAATATAGTATAAGTAAATTAAAACAACTAATTAAAACATCCAATAATAATTAGCGGCCTTATTACAACCCAAATTGAAAATGTAGAAAGTAAATAGACATGAACAGAATTAAATAAAACTCCAAAAACTAAGGAACAAGCATGGCCGCCTCGAGTCCTCTCCGGCTCCATCTCCGCGATCTACTCATCTACAAAATAATTTGGGAAGGGGTGAGTCACCAAGACTCAGTGTGTAAATCCCCCACCCGAAAATGCAACTCATACACAAATTATTAATAACATGCAAACATGCAACCCCACTAACCATCCGTACTCCTTTAACTACCCCGTGTGGTCAAAACCACTGGTGACTAGAGTCACAAATCAAATGATGGGGCCAACCCATCGTGTGGTCAAAACCACTGATGACCATAGGTCACAATTTATCAAGATGTGGTCAAAACCACTGGTGGTACCAAACCACTGGGACTTAGTCACAATTTATCATCGGTGTGGTCAAAACCACTGGTGACCGAAGTCACAATTAATCTGACGGGGCCAACCCATCTTGTGGTCAAAACCACTGGTGACAGTCCATAGAGAAAAATCCCTCTCCTTTCATCAATCCCACCATCATCATGCTTACATAGCAAATGTCATAATCCCATATATCATGCATTTATGTATAACATAGCATCCAGCAGCATATGATGGCATACAAAATCATATATCATAGATCACGTAATAGGGGACTTACCCGGAATCCATGCCTATGCCCATAAGGCTAAGTTACAACACAAAGGGTTATACAACAACATAATAAATAGTCTATGCTAATAAAGTGTGTAAGAGTTTACACACCTGTTACTACCGAAATTCCTAGATCCCGAAGATCCGATCTACGATGCTAGATCCTTTGACCCTATATTCGGCCAACAACAAGGTTAGTGCCATAGACCTATTCAGCCATAACAACTTAATACCAAATGCTCATTTGCGGCACTTACCTTAAATGGATTTGGTTTCCAAACAAATCCCGAAGCTGCACTTATTTCTGAAATCGTTGAATCCTTATATGGCACATGTTAGTTTCAACTTTAGGCACTAATTCTCAACAAATGGCCCTTGGCCGAATGATGTATAAGCCTTACCTTGAAAAATCAATTCCCGATAGGCTCCCTCAATGTACCTTAACGTTATCTACACACAAAACATACACCATTAGAACCATAACCACATTCGGCCAACTTACCAAGGCTTGTTTCTCAAGCTTTCGGCACACAAAAGGAAAAGAAAAGAAGCCAAATGTTAGAGTAACCCACTTACCACCCTTTGAAAAGGATAGCACCTTACCTTAGGGTGATTCGGCTAGCAACACAAATGGAGGGTGAAATGTTGGGTAGAAGAGGGGGGTAGGTTCGGCCAAGTAAAAGGAAAAGAAGCTAAGAATTTTTGAAGAATCTTGGCAATGTGTCTAAGGAGATTTCGGCCAACAACAAGAAAAGAAACAGTTTTGATGAATTTTTGGCACCTCCCTAGTGATAAAACCGATTGTGGACAGCCCCCCCAAGGAGTCCTATATTCGGTCATCTCCCCTCCTTTTGTGATAATTTTGGCTTTTAATTATCAAAAGATAAAGCAAGATTTATCTTCCAATTTATCTCCTTGCTACCCCCTTCAAAATAAAAGAAGAATAAACTAACAAAACTACTCTTCCCAGCCGAAAATTAAAAGGAAAAACAATGTTTATCCTTATCACCTTAAGAGTCCAAAATCAAGCCATTACTCCCCCTAACGCCACTTGCATAAAAAAATAAAACCAATCTTCTGCTCCTTGGTTCGAACATAGGACCTCACTGCCGCAGCCCCCTTACAACGCCCCAAGCCACTCTTCCATATCAACTTTCATGCCCCAAAACCTCGACATTTATTTATGAGGCCTTCCTAGCCCATCACCGCAAATAAAAATAAAACTCCAAAACGCCACTCCCACAAATAACCAAAGACTCGCCCATCGTCACCACAAGCTCTTAAGTGGCGATGAAAGCCACTTTGCCAATTAGTTCCTTGTGTCATGCTTCACCCGAAATTTTACTTAACCCCTATCTCACCTAATTCCCTCCTTTTAAGCACTTAAAAAGAAATTTTAGCCCTACGTCCGACCTAGTTCGGGGTTATGACTAGACCCTAAAACATGTCTAGCAAACATAGTATTCATTTCTTTTCAAGCAATCACATGACAATAATTAAATTTCAGACAACCCCTAATTCAGGATGTTACAGGCTCCAAAATCAATTCTAATCAAATTTCTTTCTTTTACGAGCCTAGGTGAACATTTATTACTCTTATAGCAACGATCCAAACTCATTATTTCACACATTTACCCCACATTTTACAACATTTTCAAAAAGGTCCTTTTAGGTGTTTTCATGGTAACACCTTTCACAAAAGTTGTTTATTAAACATCTATGACTCATTTTCTTCCAAAAAAATGCAGCAAACAACTTAAAATCTCACATGGCAAAACTCTAAACTTTTTTCCATATTGCAAGATTGTCCCCTCTTTAGAAAGCTTAAGCTTTAAGGGTTCCAAAAATACAAATATTATCAAGAAATAATCACTAAAACACTTACTTGTAAGGAGAAGAGTTTGCTAAAATTTTTGAGCTTTCAAACCCCCTATTTGCTGCTAAATTTCAGTGGATGAGTGAAGGAGAAAAGATGATATCTTTTCTTTCTTTATTTTAATATAAAATCCCAATTTAGTCCACCTAATCCACCTACTTGACCAAAATTTGACCTCTATTGTCCCCTCGGCTGGCCAACCATTATTTAAGCGGCTAATTTCCCTTTAAAGACATCCAACTAATATTTCATAGCTATTTGGCACCCTTAGCTTGAAATTTTGAACTTTCGTACTTTATGCAATTTAGTTCTTTTTCGCGATTAAGCATGAAATCGCTAAAATTAAGTCACCAAAATTTTCATGCACTTATATAATCATGATCTAACTCATAAATTAACATAAAAATAATTTTCTCCAACCTTGGATTAGTGATTCTGAAACCACTGTTCCGGGTAGCCCTAAATCAAGCTATTACAATTCTCTCCTAAAGGATTTTTGTCCCTGAAAATCTTACAGGGGAAAAGGTTGGGATATTGGTTTCTCATAGCCTCTTCAGGCTCCCATGTGGCCTCTTCTATTCCATGTCTTTGCCATAGTACTTTCACAAGGGCTATACTTTTGTTTCTCAACTGTTTGACCTCTCGTGCCAAAATTTTAACCGGCGCTTCGACATAAGTCATGTTCGGTTGAATCTCTACCTCTGATGGTACAATCACATGTGAAGGGTTCGAACGGTATCATTGTAACATAGACATATGAAAGACATCATGAACCTTTTCCAACTCAGGTGGCAAGGCCAAACGATAAGCTTCTGGCCCTATCCTCTCGGTAATCTCATATGGTCCGATAAAACTCGGACTCAATTTTCCTTTCTAGCCAAATCTGAGGACCTTTCTCCATCTTGATACTTTTAGAAACAATTTATCACCTACTTGGAACTTAATCTCTTTCCTTTTTAAATCCGAATAGGACTTTTGTCTATCTGAGGCCTCTTTCAAACATTCACGTATCACCTTTACTTTCTCTTCAGTTTTCCTGACCAAATTGACCCCGTGAATCTGATTCTCTCTGAGTTCTATCCAATACAAGGGTGTTTGGCACTTACGCCCATACAATGCCTCATAAGGCGCCATTTTCAGACTTGACTGAAAACTGTTGGTGTAGGCAAATTCCACCAACGGTATTTTTTTCCCAATTACCTTGGAATTCCAAAACACAACATCGAAGCATGTCTTCAAGTATCTGAATTACTCTCTCTGACTGTCCGTCGGTTTGCGGATGGAAAGTTGTACTAAAGCTCAATTTTGTACCTAAGGCCTCTTGCAACTTTTTCCAAAATTGGGACGTAAATCTCAGATCTCTATCTGAAATAATCGATAACGGTATTCCATGAAGTCTTACTACCTCTTACACATACAAATCAGCCAACTTCTCAAGCGAATAATTGACTCGTACTGGTATGAAATGGGCTGACTTTGTGAGTCTATCGACCACAACCCATACAACATCTTTCTTTCTTGGTGATAACAGTAAACCCGTCACAAAATCCATCGTAATATGGTCCCATTTCCACTTGGGAACCATAATAGGCTGAAGTAGACCCGAAGGTACTTGGTGTTCAGCCTTCACTTGTTGACAAATTAAGCATCTGGAAATGAATTTGAAAATGTCTTTGTTCATACTCGGCCACAAATACCATTTCCTCAAGTTGTTTTACATCTTCGTGCTGCCTGGATGTACAGACAAACATCCACTATATGCTTCATGCAAAATCTTCCGAATAAGCTCGTCATTTCTGGGTACACAGACCCTATCTCAAAACATCAAACATCCATCAAGACTTATCCAAAAGTCGGACTCAATATTTGACTCGCATAGAACTCTTTTGGCTTGTAAGTCGCTGTCACCTTTCTGAGCTTCCCAAATCTCTTGGAGAAACAATGGTCTAGCCCTCAACTCGGCTAGAATAGAACCATCATCTGACAAAGCTATCCGTGTGTTCATGGCTCTTAGTACAAACAAATATTTCCTGCTTAAGGCATCGGCAACCACGTTCACCTTTCTCGGATGGTAGTCTATTACTAACTCGTAATCCTTTAACAACTCTAACCACCCCCGTTGCCTAAGGTTCAACTCCTTTTGAGTCAGCAAATACTTTAAACTTTTATGATCCGTAAACACCCGACATCTCTCATCATATAAATGATGTCTCCAAATCTTTAGTGCAAATACAATTACAGCTAATTCCAAGTCGTGAGTCGGGTAATTCTTCTCATGCAGCTTTCATTGTTTAGAGTCATATGATATCACCTTGCCCTCTTGCATAAGTACACAACCCAATCCATTCATGGATGCATCACTGTAAACCACAAATTCTCTTCCCGGCTTCGGTTGCACCAAAATAGGAGCCTCAATCAACAACGCCTTTGGTTTCTCAAAACTCTGTTGACACCTTTCTGTCCATTCAAACCTTACATCCTTTTGTAGCAACCTCATCATCGGAGTAGCTATCACGAAAAATCCCTTAACAAAATGTCTATAGTAGCCAACTAAGCCTAGAAAATTCCTAACCTCAGTTACATTTCTTGGTGGCTTCCAATCCATAATTGTTGAGATCTTACTCAGGTCGACTCTAATTCCATCTCCCGAGACAATATGCCCTAAAAATCCAACTTCCTTCAACCAAAATTTCACTTTTATTAAACTTGGCATATAATTGTTTATTCCTCAAAATTTGCAAAACCGTTCTCAAATGCTCGGCATGCTCATTCTCATCCCGAGAGTAGATCAATATATAATCGATAAAGACTACCACAAATTTATCCAAATACAGCCAAAAAATACGATGCATCAAATCCATGAAAACGGAAGGGGCATTTGTTAAACCAAAAGGCATGACAAAAAATTCATAGTGGCCATACCTTGTCCTAAATGCAGTTTTTTGCACAACCGAGTCCTTGACTCTCAACTGATAATACCCAGACCTTAATTCTATCTTGGAAAACACCGTGGCTCCCTTCAATTGGACAAATAGATCATCGATTCTTGGCAACGGGTACTCGTTCTTCACAGTTACCTTGTTGAGTTACCGATAATCTATACACAACCTCATGGAACCATCTTTCTTCTTCACAAATAATGCGGGAGCACCCCACAGAGAATAACTCAGTCTTGCGAAGCCTTTATCCATTAATCCTTGTAATTGTGCCTTCAGTTCCTTTAGCTCGGTTGGAGCCATTCTGTATGAAGCAATAGAAATGGGGGCACTATTAGGAGCTAACTCAATCCCAAATTCGATTTCTCTAACCGGAGGTAGCCCTGGCAATTCCTCTGGGAAAATGTCTGGGAATTCACATACTATGGGCACTAATTCAATTTTTAACTCAGTCTCTCTCGTATTCAACACAAAAGCAATGTATGCTTCGTACCCTTTTCTTAAATACTTCTGAGTCAATAAGGAAGATATCATTATTGGCAATCTATCTTGCTCATCTGGTTCAACACGAATAAGATCCCCATTTTCACATTTTAAATCAATAAAATTCCTTCCACAATTCACTATCACAACATGAGTAGCTAATCAATCCATACCAAGGATGACATCAAACTCATCAAACAGTAATAACATAAGATTAGCCAGAAAGTAATGTTCCCTAATCATTAAAGGGCAACCCTTGCATATTCTATCAACCAACACATATTTGCCTAGGGGATTTGACACTCTTCTCACAAATTCAGTAGACTCTATAGGCATGCTCATGCTAGAGACTAATTTCATGCAAATATACGAGTGGGTAGATTCCAGATCAATTAAAGCTATAACATGAGTATCATAGAGAGAAAATGTACCCGTGATCACATCGAGGGAGGACGCCTTTTGCGAGCACGAATGGCATATGTTCTCGCCGGTGCTCTACCCTCAACTCTTGCAGCCTGCTCTCTAGATGAATTCTTGCTACTCATTTCATTTTTTGGATTTCTCTATGGTCTTCCTCTGCAATACTTCCCGGTCTTGCATTCTGAGGCTTCTCTTTCTCACCCGCCTCGAGGCAATCTCTGATAAAATGGTCTAAAATCCACACTTGAAACAAGCTTTCTCATTTTTAGGCACTCCCCAGGATGACATCTGCCACACTGCGGGCATTCTGGTCTACTCGGCCGAGTGTTGCCAACACTAGCAACTGATGTAGTCTGGGCTTTAGACCCCGAGAAATGTTTTCCCTTACTTCTGTTTGAAAACCCAGCTGAAGTGGCTGATCGAGCAACGAAATCCCTTGATTTCTTAGATGAGGATTGGTATGACTTGCCTAACTGTCTCTTCTTTGAGTCGCGAGACTCAATTTTAGCTTTTTTTTTCTATTTGACTAGTTCCTCAACCTTACAGGCTCGATCTGCCAGCACCACAAACTCTTTTAGTTCGAGGACGCCAACAAACAAACGGACATCCTCATTTAACCCATCCATGTATCTTTTGCACATGATGGCTTCTGTCGATATGCACTCTCGAGCGTATTTGCTGAGCCTTATGAACTCATGGTCATATTCAGTCACCGTCATTCGGCCTTGCTTTAACTCTAAGAACTCTTTTCTTTTCTGGTCGATGAACCTTTGACTAATGTACTTTTTTCAAAATTCCTCCTGGAAGAATTCCAGTTAACTCTTTCCCTTGGTACCACTGACACAAGGGTGTTCCACCACTGATAGGCCGAATCTCTCAAGAGAGATATGCACAATTTCATACACTCTTCAGGCGTACATGACAACTCGTCGAATACCCTGATGGTATTCTCAAGCCAGAATTCTGCCCTTTTCGGGTCATCGTATTTACTAGCCCGAAATTCCTCTGCTCATTATTTTTGGATCTTATCGACTGGAGGTCTTTCTCTTCTTACTACCTCAACCACTTGAGGAGCTACAGGAGCAGGCTGAGGAATAAGTAGGGGTGGAGGGGGTTGAGCATTAGGATTTGCTCGAATATACTCAGTGTACCAGTTGCTCATCATATGGAGAAAGGCTTCTCGAGTCTCTTCTCCCTGACCTAAAGTCTCGGGTCTCTATCTACTGGCACGGTCCCTTGCGCGAGAGCCAGCGCGTTAATTGTAGCATCATCAGTTACAGCTCGATCGGGATCAGGATCCATTTACTATATAAAAACACAATTCAAATCATCAGGAGTTGTCACACTATCATTACACAAATACTCTTACGTATGGCATGTATAGCTAGACTCATACTTACGTTACATTAGTCCGAGAATCGACTAAATCGTAGCTCTGATACCACAAAATGAAACACCCCTTACCCGTGTTCGACGCCGAAACTGGATGCGAGGCATTACCGAACTTAACTTACTTAAATCTACAACATCGAGATATACAATTCATTTCAACTTCAAACTTCTCACTCATATTCATAACATCCTTATTACGGGCCTAAAAAGCCCTAAACATACTTACGGAAGGTTCCAAAATTAATCCGAAGACTTTTACGCACTTAGAAAGTTTTTTCCTATATAGGGCCACACGCCCGTGTGGAGGAAGGGGCATGCCTATGTGACATATCACGCGCCCGTATTCCACACCCGTGTGTCTGGCCCGTGGTCAACATTGACTTGCATCACATGGCCAGTCACACGCCTGTGTCCTTCGACCATGTGGCGAATTAAATTCCAAGATTTAGGTGCAGACTTCACACGGCCCAGGCACACGTCCATGTCTATGGTCATGCCTTCCACACGGCTGAGCGATACGGCCGTGTCTCTGCCCGTGTGTTTACTACTAAGCATACTGACTTGTAAACCTAACATGCAATAGGAAACACGGCCAATCAACACGCCCATAGGGCTGACCATGTATCACACACAGCCTAGACACACGTTCGTGTGTCTATACGTGTGGACATTTAAAAGGTTATCTACTAAGCCAAATGCCACCCTGTATAGTAACCATACTTGCACCAATCCAATTTAACACATATCAGGACTATAAAGAACTTCTAAGGACTCAAAATCAATACATCCACACAAGCATACACTTTAAGAAATTCATCATCATTAAATATATATAAACTTGTCAAGTATTGGCCTAATTCCAAAGACCACTTCCCAAATGAATTTAATAACATTAATAGCCAACACTTTGGCTAACAAATGTGACATAACAAAAGAAACTAAGCCCTATACATGCCATACTCAAAATGAATCTAACTTGGCTATACTAAAGAGTAGTCGATAGTTTGATTTCCGTACTCCGACGTTCCACAAAATCTCGAGCTAACTTGGCAATGTTACAAGGAAGAGGGGAATGAGAGTGGTGAGCATAAAGCTTAGTAAGTTTGCATGAAATAAATAGCGTCATAAAACTCATAATGTCATTCATCCATTTCATTGAATAAAACACAAGTCTTAAGCTCATTTCCATAACTTACTCATACTTACTCTTACCAATTACATAACATGCAACATATCGTAAACCATTCTCATGAATTACTCACATATACCTATATCACCTCATCACTTAGTATTAGCATTAATCTCATCTCTAACATAAGCTTAACTATTTACCACATGGAAATTACTTGTGATATTCAAGGATTTATAACCATCCTTATTGACATAATTACGACACCAATGCCACATCCCAGATGTGGTCTTACGTGGGGTCACTTCTAGATGCCAATGCCCTATCCCCGATATGGTTTTATAGGGATCTTGTATCAATTGTCGATACCCTATCCCGGATATGGTATTATACGATTCTAATATTCAATGTCGATGCTATATCCCTGATATGGTCTTATACAGGATCTCCATTCGGTGCAGAGGCCATATCCCAGACATGGTCTTATACGGGACCTTACCAATCTCATGTTTCATTAATAGTATACTCACATTCACTATAGTCCAACTGGGACTTCAACTTCACGATTTTCATCATTTTTCTCATTCAGTATCATAACTCGAATTCATAGAAATATTGTACAACATTGCTAATATCAATCATTTAGAAACTTAATAACATGGTGTTGAATTAATTGCATACAAACTTAACATGATGTTGAATTAATTGCACACAAACTTACCTCGATTTCAAAATAGGCTAGATGGTCGATCTAGTCCGATACTTTGCCCTTTCCTCAATCGAGGTTAATTCTTTGTTCTTCTTGATCTATAATAGCAAATTAGCTCATTTAATTATCACATTAACTAATGCATTTCAATAATCATGCTTTGGCAAAATTATTATTTTACCCTTAGGCTTTCACAAAATGACCATTTTACCCTTAGGCTCAAAAATTAATTCTAATCAAATTTCTTTCTTTAACGAGCCTAGGTGAACATTTATTACTCTTATGGAAAACATCAAAACTCATTATTTCACTCATTTACCCCATATTTTATAACATTTACAAAAAGGTCCTTTTAAGTGTTTTCATGGTAACACCTTTCACAAAAGTTGTTTATTAAACATTTATAACTCATTTTCTTCCATAAAAATGCAGCAAACAACTTAAAAGCTCACATGACATAACTCTAAACTTTTCACCATATTGCAAGATAGTCCCCTCTTTAGAAAGCTTAAGCTTTAGGGGTTCTAAAAATACAAATATTATCAAGAAATAATCACTAAAACACTTACTTGTAAGGAGAAGAGTTTGCTGAAATTTTTGAGCTTTCAAAACCCCTATTTGCTGCTAAATTTCGATGGATGAGTGAAGGAGAAAAGATGATATCTTTTCTTTCTTTATTTTCATATAAAATCCCAATTTAGTCCACCTAATCCACCTTCTTACCAAAAATTGACCTCTATTGTCCCCTATGGTGGGCCAACCATTATTTAAGGGGCTAATTGCCCTTTCAAGACCTCCAACTAATATTCCATAGCTATTTGGCACCCTTAGCTTGAAATTTTGAACTTTCGCACTTTATGTGATTTAGTTCTTTTTCGCGATTAAGCATGAAATCGCTAAAATTAAAGCACCAAAATTTTCATGCACTTATATAATCATGCTCTAACTCATAAAATAACATAAAAATAATTTTCTCTGACCTCGGATTAGTGATTCCGAAACCACTGTTCTGACTAGCCCCTAAATTGGGCTGTTACACGTGTCCTTAGACCGTCTGACGAATTAAATTCCTAAATTCAAGTGCACACTTCATACGGCCTGGGCACACGCCCATGTTCTATGGCCGTGTCTTCTACACGGTTGAGACACACGGCCGTGCGTCAGCCGGTGTGTTTACTACAGGGTATTCTGACTTGCTAACTTAGCATGCAGGGGGACACACGGCCTATCAACACACCCATGGGGCTGACCGTGTGTCACACACGGCCTAGACACACACCCGTGTGTCTACCCATGTGGACAATTATAAGGCTAACTACTAAGCCAATTGCCACCGTGAAAAGCAGCCACACTAATACCATTTCATCTTAACACACAACATGACAATAATGCACTTCTAATATCCAAAATCAAGACATCCACATCTTAGTCTCACACTACATTCATCATGCACATACTTTACTCATTACTCAATCATTTGCACAATCTTGTACTTCATAAATTTCATCATCATTGAATATTTATAAAACTTAACAAGTATTGGCCAATTCCAATGGCCATTTACAAAATGAATGAGTAGCACTAATAGCCAACACCTTGGCTAACAAATATGACATATCACAAAATAACCAGGTTCCTATACATGTCATACCTAAAATTAATCAACTTTACTATACCAAAAGAATAGTTGATAGTGTTAATCGAACTCTGACTTCTTTCGATCCTCGAGCTAGCTTGGCGATACTACAAGGAATAGGGAAAAGAGAGGAGTAAGCATAAAACTTAGTAAGTTTGCATGAAATAAATAGCAATATAACTGTTCATGATAACATCCATTCATCACACTAAATAATACACAAGTTCTCAAGCATATCGACATAACTTACTCATGCTTTTTCTTACCAAATCACATATCACATTTTGCATTCATTTCTCGTAAGTTACTCATGGGTACCTGTATCACTTCATCACATAACTTTAGCACTTTTACTCTCTTGAACATAGACTTAGCTCTTTGCTATCTTTAACATAAACTTTGTTCTTTACCCGTTGAACTACTAGGAATGTCGAAGGATACTCAATCTCATCTTACATGTAACATGATGCCAATGCCATATCCCAGATATGGTCTTACATGGGATCACATCTCGATGCCGATGCCATATCCCAGATACGGTCTTATACGGGATCTCATATCGATGTCGATGCCATATCCCAGATATGGTCTTATACGAGATCGTATATCGATGTCGATACCATGACCCAGACATGGTCTTACACGAGATCTCTATTCAAGGCCGAAGACATGTCCCAGACATGGTATTATACGGGACCTTCTTTATCTCATGTTGTGACAATGGTATCCTTGCTATTCCTAATGTTCAACCGAGACTTCTACTTAACATAATATCATTATACTCTCATCGAGGCATCATTAATCAATTTCATAGAAACAATATACATTTCTCATGATATCAAACAATTAAGAATATAATAGCATATGTAGCTTTAGTTTCACACAAACTTACCTCGATACTAAAATATGTATAGTTGTTCGATTTAGTCCACAATTTTGTCCTTTCCTAGGTTTTGGTCTGGACTTCGTGTTTCTTGATCTATAATTAAAATTTCACTTATTTAATGATCACATTGACTAAAATAACTCATGAATCATACATGGACAAAATTACCTTTTTGCCCTTAAACATTCACAAAATTACAATTTTACCCCTAGGCTCGTAAATCGAGTCTAATCAGATTTCCTCCTTTAACAAGACTAGATGAACATTTATTACTCTTATAGCAACTCACAATAACAATTATTACACACACTTACCACCTATTTTACAACCTTTACAAAAAGGTCATTTTAGGTGTTTTCATGGAAATACCTTTCACAAAAGTTATATATTTAACACCCAAGATTCATTTCTTTCCATAAAAATTCAACAAACAACATAAATGCTCACATGGAAAAAACCCTAGACTCTTAACTATTTTACAAAATAGTCCCCTCATTAGCTAGATCATGCTACAAGGGTCTCAAAAGTACAAAAATTATCAAGAAAGACCACCAAAATCACTTACTTGCAAGGAGAACAAGTTGCTAAAAATTTTAAGCTTTCAAACCCCAATTCTTGCTGGTATTTTCAGTGGAGGAAGAAGGAGGATGAAAAAGATGATAGCCTTTCTTTTGTTTTATTCTATTTTATTCAATTAAGTCGCCTAATCCACCAACCCATTGACCATGTCTCATTTTTGTCTCCTTGGCCGGCCAACACTCTCCCAATGGCCTAATTACACATTAAGGACCTCCAATTTAATATTCTATAGCTATTTGACACTTCTAGCTTGTAAAATAAAACTTTCACACTTTATGCGATTTAGTCTTTTTTCGCAATTTAGCATGCAATCGCTAAAATTAATGCACCAAAATTTTTATACACTCATACAATCATGTCATATCACATAAAATAATATTAAAACTAATTTCTCCAACCTCGGATTATTAATTTCGAAACCACAGTTCCGACTAACCCCAAAATCGGGCTATTACACTCTCTCCCCCCAATTTCATCATATCTTTCTCTCCAACAAACCACTGTCCTTGTTGTTGCCTTCCATGAACGTCAACCACCAACATGAATTTACCCAAATTTTACCAAGGGTTTTCCTTGATCTCCTCTTTCATAATTTCCATTTTGATTTTCCTAAAAACCTTTCTGCATCAAAATTGCTTTTTCTTTTTTGGAGTTATTTTGTTTACTAATTTTGTTAAAGAGTGCTACTATGAAAATACAAATATTGTTAAATTAGTACCAACATAATCCAACCATCATCTCAGCATCTAAATAACATAACAAACCATGATCAACATTCAAGAGTCCAATTACTGTAGAAAACTCATTTACACATGTACAAAAAGTGACAACATTAATATGATATACTTCCATGTCAATATAACATCCTACAATTATATACAAAAAAGTAATATTACTCCACCACCACACCCATTTACTCATACAAAAAGTGAATATATCATCTTGCTTTTCTTCCCTTTTGTCACCCTACTCCAAAGATCCAAACTAAAGCTTTGAAAGGTGAAAGGTAACAAAATTGTTTATACATTAGCAGCCTCACACTTGAAATGCAGTTGAAACACCCATCATCTTCTTGAGTAAATGAATACATGTTTGAGTGTAAATGACAACCTGATGATCTCCTCTTGTTAGAAGATCCAATCCCTGTAACAAGCTAAATTCAGAAGCAGGTATTTATTCAATACAAACTATCACGAAAAAGATGCTAGCTTACCTTTCGATCTAGTAGACGCCTCATACTGTTGATTGGTATCAAGTGCCTGCTTCAGCTTGTAACCAAGGTGGATCGATAAGGTACTCAGCAAGGCACCACCAGCATTAAGGTGAAAAAGCATTAAGAAATTCGTAAGTTTTACAAAGGCAACCTATCTTCACAAGAAACAAAAGGGTCTAATAAATTGAAAGTGAACCAACAACACTAATGAAAAAACAATACTTAAACTGCCTGATTTCAACTATGAGAGAAATTTGAATAACAAGAAATGCAATTAAGTTGTTCAATTAACAAAGAACAGGTTTAGCCTATCTAAGAAGAAATCATCATCTATGGTTAGAATGTTTAAAAAAACAATATAAACACGATCAACATCCCAAGCAATAAAAGAAATTTACAAACACTAGATAACATCTTAAAAACAAATGAGCCACGAGTCAAGTTGGTTTACAGTTGAAATAGATAACAAAGAGCAGGTTTAGCCTCTCTATTTTGCATGGAAGAGATGTGCTTACAGTTGCAATGGTTTGCAAATTTCACCGATATGTTCAGAAAAGAGAAAACCAAGCCGTTAGATTTGAACAACTAAATATACATTTTCTCTTTAAACAAAAACTACTAAATATCCAAAAAATAAGCAATAGCGTGTGATGATATTATGAGTATAACCGTTTATTTCTTATATGAATTTAGTGATTTCTTCTTCCAAAGAATGCAGATAACTGGTCTCGTGAAAAGTACATAATCATTGCATCTTTTCCCTATTAGCACTCATTTCCATTAATACATGGTTCCATATTTAGAATGAGAAAGATGCAAGTGCGCATTAAGACACGGGAATACAATTAAAGCATATACCTGTCAATCCTTCTTTGCATGGATTGGCGCATGAAAACCAGTGACACAACATCATTACACATGCTATTGCTACTTGAGGTCTGCAAGTAAATTTTCAATCACCACTTAAAAAAATGTTACACATACTAAAACACAAAATGAAAGTTAAAGCTTCAAAAGCAATATTATGCGAAAAAACTTAAGAACTGTAAAACTAAGGACCTAATTGAAGATTTATTGGAAAGCAATTAGCATCCCATCAAGTTAGTAAAGAACTTCAAAATAGGCAAAGCCCTTACGCTTACACTTTAAGCTTCATTCCAAGCTTTTGAAGAAAAGAACAATATGACTTCACAACTACTCCTCTTTTTTAAGGTTGATTCCGTCCTTACCTAGATGGAGAGTGGTTCACAATTACTTATTGGCAAAAGTACCACTTGTACGTAGATGAATGCGGCTAATCTAGTTTTCAAAATTTAAGAACATGTTTCAAAAATCCAGAAAAAAAAATGAGGTTTTTGTTTAAAATAGACAACCTCTTTAAATCCAAGATAACTATAAAAATTCAAGCTTTTGAGGTATCAAAAAACACCTCTTAAGCTGATTTTATCTACAAAAACAGAAAATTAAAAAAAAAAACCCTTGGATCTCGATTCTGAAAACATTTGGCTTTTGAAGAAAATCCTTTAATTAAGATTGCTTTCAAACCACTGTCAATTACTGAAAACAAAAAACAAACCCAAAAATAAATAAAAAATTAAAAAAATAGATGATTAACATAAAAGGGATTCAAAGAAGCAGGGATTAACAGAGAAAAGCATCAAAGACTCATATTTTTTAGTTTTCAAGTTCTTAAATAGTTTAAGAAAAAAAAAACAACTTAACAATTCAAATCAAACTTAAGTATCAAAGATCCATATTGTTTAGTTTTCAAGATGCTTGAATCTTCCCCATGAAAATTCATGCTTACCTAGAGATGTTTTCGAGTGTTTTGAGCTTTCCTTCCCCTTTAACTCGATAGAAAGATGAAAAGTGACAGTTTGGAAGAAAATGGTGAAAAATAATGTCTCTAGTTTTTTTTTTTGCCAAATATAAGCTTGTAAATTTGTGATTATTTTTATGGGTATGCCAGGAAGAAAAAAATTTAAGCTATTCCCTGTATTTGCTGAATAGCCATTCCATGGGTTAAATACTGAATGACCATTCAACGTTTTTAAGGACTACGACGAGTGTAACACCCGAATTTTGGGATTAAAATTTTTAAGTTTTGTGGTTAGGGTCTGAGAGAAAGGGCATGTTTTTGTGTTTAATTGTACATTTAAGTGTTACAATGGACTTATTAGTTTGGTGGTGGAATGAGTGTTAGAGAATTTTTGGGTTCTAAGTTCAGTTCTTTATGTAAATTTTTTGGAGGAATATTTTTGTTCTGTTTTGTTTGTTTTGTTTTAATTTAGTATATAATTATTTTATTATTTATTTTTATTTTGTTTTTCTGTTAGGACGTTAGTTTCAAGTTTTCATTCTGACTTTGTGAATACCCGTATGTCTATTGCACTGTTGAGTTAATTTTGTGATTCTATTTTTAGACTCGTTTCGAACTTACTTGAGCTTGTGTAGCTCACCCCCTTAGTGTTTCTCTTTTCAGGTACCTTTTGGAATTCTGACACTAGACTCAGTATGCGGAGGTTTCGGATAGACACGGTTAAAAATAAAACAGCATTCCTATTTTGTTATTCGGTTTTTGAATTGTAAGGTTTTATAAAGTTGTGGTACAAGTTCCGTTTAAACTTTTATTCGGCTATTTAATTCTGGTTATAAATTTAACTGTACAGTTAAGGTTTTATAAGCGCCACTAAAGGCCTAAAAAAGCGTCGCCAAAAGTCTATTTTGCTGCTGTGATCCCAACCTTTTTAAGGTTGCCTTAAACGGGTTTACTCCAACTTTTTTTAAAGGTTGCCTTGACATGATATATCCCAACCTGTTTAAGGTTGCCTTAGATAGGTCTATCCCAACCTTTTTTTATAGGTTGTCTTAGACAAGGTCTATCTCAACCTTTTTAAGGTTGCCTTAGACAGCTCTATCCCAACTGTTTTTAAAAGTTGCGTTAGACAAGAACTATACCAACCTTTTTAAGGTTGCCTTAAACAGGTCTATCGCAACCTTTTTCAAAGATTGGCCTTAACTAGGCCTATCCCAACCCTTTTTAAAGGTTGGCATTGACTAGGTCTTTCCCAACCCTTAAATAAGGGTTGGCTTATGTTGACTTATGGCAACGCTTTTTCGAAAGCATTGCGAAGCCTATGCCAACTGTATTATAGACAACCTATTTGGAAGCGTCGAGAGAAGCGTCGCGAAACCTATGCCAACCTTTTTTGCGTCGTTTTAGGTCAAAAAAAGTGTCGCGGTAAGGTTGTTTTGTTGTAGTGTGTAATCATGGTCAAGGTAACATCCGGGATTTGATCTAAACTTTTAGGCCAGTTTAGGGTGTTACATTTAGTTGTATCCGAGCCAGGTTTGCAAAAACTCTACTTGTGTTTTTACATAACCGTGTGCGCACGTCCTTGTTTTAAAATTTTTTTGAGGAACTTTACCCGTGTGTCTTCCCCGTGGTCGAACCTGACTTTACACCATGGCCACTAAGCACGCCCGTGTACCTTAACCGTGGTTAATCCTGACTTGGCTCCACGTCCACTAAGCATGCCCTTGTACTTTGGCCGTGGTCGATTTTGATGAAACCACACGGCTACCAGGCACGTCCGTGTGCCAAGGTCGTGTGCTCTTAACCAGCTACTGACTTAGCCCCACGGTCACTAGGCAAGCCCGTGTGCCACAACCATGTGACAAAATAGGCCATTTGCAAGGCCAAATTGCCACCCACCTAGGGTCATAACTACAAGCCAATTATCAATTCAACTTATGCACAAATAGCAATCAAGAACATATTAAAATAACCATCCAATATCTACATTCAAATCCAATTCCATTCATACCAAATTTACAAGACTGAATCTCATATAAACACAAGCATAATTCATTCATTTACATACCTTAAACTTGACCACTTCATATACTATCAAACTATACCAAAACATATGTCACATATCATATTCAATATTGCATATTGCCAACATATAACTAGCCAAATCACATGGCTAAGTTCACTTCATATTCATATACAAATATCTAGCCTATACATGCCATATCTAGCTATATACATTTCCAAAATGTACCAAAACAAGTTGAGTAGTGTGGTGATGATCCTCGACAGTCCCCGAGCCTTTAGTAGCTTGCCGATCTATAAAACAAAGAAAACACACACAGAGTAAGCTATCCAAAAGCTTAGTAAGTCATATACAAATAAACTTAACATGAAAAGTATACAGGCATATAGGAACATTGGCACAATTAATCTTCATAGCAAATTTCTCACATGTATGGTTTGGTTCATATACTTGGCCATATGTTTGCCACAAGCATCAATTCAAAAATCTTATATATACATAGCTCTTTCATGCATATTTTCACATATCATATTATTATTCCAATATACATAATCATCACAGTAAGATCATATAGATACTTACCTTATATACACACTTAGTGTATAAATCAACGTACCTGAAACGGATTTACTATTTACATAGCCATTCGTATCACAGACTTGCCCGTTGAATCGTTAGGAACCTAATAGGATACTCAGAAAAGCTTGGAATAGTTGTACAATGCCAACGTCCCAGACGAGGTCTTACATGCACTCAAATATCGATGCCACTATCGTAGACAGGGTCTTACACGAATCAATACGATGCCAATGTCCTAGACATGGTCTTACACGTAAATCTCGTATCGATGCCAACGTCCCAGACATGGTCTTACATGAATATCAAATCAACGCTGACGTCCCAGACGTGGTCTTACATGATATCTCAAAATTGACACCTATGTCATGACATAGCTAATCCTATCTATTCCTAGGTTCGTACGGGACTTCTCGGACATTGTCACTATGTCGATCTTATCTTGGAATTCATGTACATAGCAACTCGTAAGCATTCATTGCTATCAATAGTCATATGAACATACATAATTCAATACGAATACATTTATTTGCATAATGACTTACCTCAGATTTGATTTAACTAAAATGGAAACGAATACGCGGCTACTTTCGCTTTCCCGCGATCTAAGTTCGATTTCTTCGGTTCTTGATCTATACATATTCAAATTTAACCTTTTATTCACTAATTCATTCAATTCAATCTAAGAACACACATTTAGGGCTATTTGCAACTTAACCCTCACATTTGCACAATTTATCAATTTAGTCTATTTTTCTCAAAACATCAAATATACCAAATCTTCATTTAACCATGCTTAGCCGAATACCTACATATCACATACAAGTCCAAACATTTCATCAAATTCATAATTTAGTCCCTCAATTTACTATCTTTTTAATTTAGCCCTAATTAGCTAAATTCATCAAAATTTCAAGAACAGAACATGTTCATTAAACATATATCTTTCATTCATTGTCTAAACTCTTCATAAAACTCACTAATTCATCAATGGTATATTTCATAAACAACATCAATTCTTTAAATTACAACATGGGCTTGATAGTAGACTAAGCAACAATCTCAAAAACATAAAAATCATCAAAATCTAAAGTCAAAACGTACCTTAATTTTGCAATACAATGACCGAATGCCCTAGCAAGTTTTCTTCTTTTTCTTTCTTTGATTTTTGGTGGTAAGAGCACAAAGATGATAACATTTAGCCTTAATTTTTGTTTAATAGCCTTTATTAATCAATTTGCTAATTTAACCCTTTTAATAAACATATTATAACATATAATTCAAGGTCATTTTGGACTATTAACCACCCACAACTTATAAATGGTTTAATTGCCTCATAAGGCCTTCACATTTAAAAGTCACAATCAAATAAGCACTTTTACAAATATCATGCTAGTTTTTCATTTAATGCAATTTAATCATTTTCTCAAATTAAGCACACAGAAAGACAAATTAACTTACGAAACTTTAGCACATGTTTAATCACATATCATAGTCATAGAAAATAATATTACAATATTTTACTGACTCGGATTTGTGGTCCCGAAACCACTATTCCAACTAGGGTATAAACCGGACTGTTACAATTCTCCCCCTTTAGGGATTTTCATCCTCGAAAATCTTACCGTTAAATAGGTTCGGATATTGCTGTCTAATTGAATCTTCCGGCTCCCACATTGCCTCTTCAATTCCGTGTCAATTCCACAATACTTTCACTAACGGTATTTTCTTGTTTCTCAATTCTTTTACTTCACGAGCTAAGATACAAATCGGTTCCTCTTCGTATGTCATATCAGATCGGATTTCAATTTCAGATAGGGCAATCACATGTGACAGATCGGATCGATATCTACGGAGCATCGAGACATGAAATACATTATGGTTCTTTTCTAGCTCAGGGGACAACCTTAATTTATAAGCAACAGGCCCAACACGTTCAATAATTTTGTACGGTCCGATAAACCTCGGACTCAACTTGTCTTTACGTCCAAAACGAAGTCCTTTCTTCCACGGAGACACTTTCAGAAATACTTTGTCACCGAGCTCAAATTCTATGTCTTTTCTTTTCAAATCCGCATAGGACTTTTGACGATCAGATGGTGCTTTCAAACAATCTCGGATCAGTTTCACTTTCTGTACTGAATCTTTTATCAAATCGACCTCGTGTAGCTTATTTTCACTGAGCTCAGTCCAATACAGAGGTATACGACATTTACGTCCATACAAAGCTTCATAAGGTGCCATTTTGATGCTTGACTGAAAATTATTATTGTATGCAAATTCAATCTGAGGTAAATATTGTTCCCACATACCATTAAACTCAAGAATACAACATCTTAACATATCTTCAAGAATCTGAATAATTCGTTCAGACTAACCATCTGTTTACGGATGAAAAGCTGTACTGAAATATAATTTCGTGCCTAATGCTTCTTGCAATTTCTTCCAGAATCTTGATGTAAACCTCGAATCTTTATCAGACACAATAGATAGTGGCACCCCGTGCAATCTCACAATCTCATAAATATAAAGCTCGACTAGTCTATTAAGTGAATAATCAGATCTTACCGGAATAAAATAGGCAGATCTCGTTAATCAGTCAACTACGATCCAAATCACATCTTTCTTTCTCAGAGTTAGAGGCAATCCAGAAACAAAGTCCATTGTTACTCAATCCCATTTCCACTCAGGAATCAAAATCGATTGTAACAACCCAAACGGAACTTGATGTTCAGCTTTGACTTGCTAACAAACTAAACATTCTGATACAAAATCAAAAATATCTCGCTTCATACCAGACCACAAATAGTGTTGCTTCAAATCATGGTACATTTTTGTACTTCCCGAATGAACAGATAGACGACTGTTATGTGCTTCACTCAAAATCAACTGAATCAACTCCGGATTTTTCTGAACATAGATACGACCTTGAAATCTCATGCAATCATCAACAACTCGAAATTCAGATTCAGAATTTGAATCACACTGAGTTCATTTCGATAAAAATTCATTATCAGATTTTTGAGCATCACATAACTACTGTATAAACAATAGTTTCACTTTTAATTCAGCTATCACAAAACTATCATCAGACAAATCTTACTGAGTATTCAAAGCACATAGTGCAAACAATGATTTTCTACTCAATGCATCAGCAACAACATTTGCTTTACCCGGATGATAATCTATCACAAGCTCATAATCTTTTAACAGCTCTAACTTTCTTCTTTGACGCAGGTTCAAATATTTCTAAGTCATCAAGTATTTCAGACTTTTATGATCTGAAAACATGTGACATTTCTCACCATACAAATAATGGCAGCAGATCTTTAGTGCAAACACAATCGCAGCTAGCTTAAGGTCATGCGTCGGATAGTTCTTTTCATGAGGCTTCAATTGTCTCGAGGCATAAGCTACAACTTTGCCTTCCTGCATTAAAACACATCCCAGATCGTTTAACAAAGCATCATTGTATATAACAAATTCTTTACCCGATTCTGGCTGTACTAACACTGGAGCTTCTATTAATAGAGTTTTCAACTGATCAAAACTTTTCTGACATTTATCAGACCATTCAAATCTAACATCTTTCTGAAGTAGTCTAGTCAAAGGAGTAGCTATCACTGAAAATCCTTTTGCAAATCGACGAAAATAACTAGCTAAACCTAGAAACCTACGGACTTCAGACACGTTCCTCGAAGGTTTCCAATCTAGAATAGCAAAAATCTTGCTCAGATCAACTTGAATTTCAGAAGCTAACACAATATGTCCCAGAAAACTAACCTTGTCAACTAGAATTCACATTTGCTGAATTTTGCATACAATTGCTTTTCTCTCAAGGTTTGCAACACAATTTTCAGATGTTTAGCATGCTCATTTTCATCACGTGAATAAATCAAAATGTCATCTATGAATACCACAACAAATTGATCTAGGTACGGTCTGAAAATTCTATTCATCAGATCCATAAAAATAGTAGGAGTATTGGTTAGTCCAAATGGCATAACTAAAAACTCATAATGCCCGTACCTCGTTCTAAAAGAAGTTTTCAGTATATCTGAATCTTTCACTCTCAACTAGTAGTATCTCGATTTCAAATCAATCTTGGAAAATACAGTAGCCCCTTTTAACTGATCAAATAAGTCATCAATTCTGGGCAACATATATTTATTCTTTATTGTCACCTTATTCAACTGATGATAATCGATGGACATTCTCATCGTGCCATCTTTCTTTTTCACAAACAGGACAGAAGCACCCCAAGGCGAAAAACTCGGTCTAGCAAACCCTCTATCAGTCAATTCTTGCAACTGTGACTTTAACTCTTTCAACTTTGTTGGTGTCATTCTATACGGAGCTATCGAAACAGGTGTAGTACCAGGAAACAACTCAATACCAAATTCAACTTCACGTATCGGAGGCAAACCTGGCAATTCTTCAAAGAATACATCAGAAAACTCATAGATAATAGGCACTGGTTCAACTTTCTTTTCAGACACTTTTGAATCAATTATATAAGCAAAATATGCCTCATATTCCCTTTTCACATATGTTTGAGCTTTCAATACAGATATCACGACAGGCAATCCATTGAAATCATTAGACTCAACCCGTACAATTTCATTATTCGGACATCTCAAATCAATAGCCTTTCTTTTATAGTTTACAACAGCATCATGCAATGTCAACCAGTCTATACTGTAATATCCTGGAAATGGGCTTGTGCGTTCATGCTTAATTATATGAAATATTATGTTTATGAATGTTCTGAATGTGATCTATGAATATCGTGAACTTTGAAATGTAGGGAAAAACTTTAGAAAATTTTTAGATTTTAAGTCTTATTAAGGAGCTAAGTGAATAAGGCCTTAAAGAAACGTATGTAAAATATAACATACAAATAGGCTTGGTAAGGTGGCTATAGGCGCCACTTAAGCCTGTGTAAGTGGCATACAAGCTATGCAAATGGGCCTAGGCTCGAGCCACATGGTAAACAAAAGGAGTTTTTTTTTTTTTCAACATGAAGAGGGAGAAGTGGACGGCATTAAGGCACTAGGAGGGAGGAGTTTAATTCCCTCTAAAATTTGGCCAAGATAAGATAAATGAGGAATTTCTTTTTATCAAGTTTTAAACAAAGTGATAAAGGAGGAAAATATGGAGAAGTGATGGCCAAGTAAGGGACATCGAGCTTAGTAATTTCGGCTAAACTAGTAGAAGGATAGCCAAATTGTCAAAGAAAATATTCATCTTTCTCTTTTGTTTTATTTTCTCAACTCTTGCCTAGCAAAATCTTTTCTCCCTAAAATCCCCATTGCCGATTTCTTTCAAGTTCTATACTCTACCATTGAAGTTCGAATCCCCTCATAAATCTTTGTTTTCTTCTTTACAAACACAATCACAAGTCGAAAATACTAATAGCCCTAGTCGATTTCTCATTAAGCCTTAAGAGCGAAATTGTGATCCACATCAAGGCCATAGCAAAATATCCTTGAGGAGTTTTAAGTATAGGTGTTGTTGATTTCTTCAAGTAAGGTAAGATCCAAATTCGGTTTCCATTCCTTTATATCTTTAGACTAATCGAAATTTAGGACTAATCCTATTGTTGATCTTGGCCAAATCATGGAAGGAGGCTTGGGATCATCCATAAGTCGACCATAAGGAAGGAATCTTTCAAGATCTAAGGTAAGGAAGATATTCGGCCATAGGCCACTTTTACCATGTTTACATGTTAGAAATTAATCTAACATGTGTCAAAGTGATTTCGACAGATACCAAGGGGGTAAATAGAAATTTCGGGATTCAAATCACAAGGTAAAGTATACATATATGCAATCGGCCAAGGCTTATTTTAGCACTAGATCTATTTTATTACGTGATTTAAAAGCCGAAAATGAATCTATGAAGGGATTTAATACCAGCTGATTACAAGGAAGGGAGTCTACAACATTCCGGGATTTGAGAATTTCAAGGTAAGTCCATATGTACATTCAGCCAAGGCCTTAATTGTTGATTAAGATCTATTTTTCATTTAAAGAGGCCGAAACTAATTTGTTAAAATGATTTAAAGTTTGGCCGAATACAAGAAGAGTATAGTGAAGATTTCGAGATTTGGCACCAAGGTAAGTTTTAGTGTACTAATCCTACTAGGATTTGGATTTATGGCCGAATGGCTCTTTACTAAGTATTAAATGATTGATTAAATGTAGGGATTTAAGATCTAAGGCATTAGATCAAGCTTTTTGGGATTTGGATTGGAAACCTTAAGCGAATCAGGTGTGTACCCCACACTATCTTTTAATAAGATTTATAGCTAAATTTAATATGAGCATGTTTATAAGAATGTGAATATGGCTAAAGTACCATGCTATGGTAAAAAGTACTCGATTCGTTTCCTACTCCTACTAGGACTATGAAAATATCTCATTAAGGCACACATATGAAACTATAAGTATGTGATTTAAGAATTTGGCATGTTTTGTATGACATGGGCATATGGAATATTATGAAAAAGGGGAAGTGAATGTGGTGACCTAAGACCACGATATCTGAATGTGGTGACCTAAGACCACGATATCTGAATATGGTGCTCATGACACAAAATATGTATCTGGTGGCTATGCCACAAACTTTATAAGGGCGATGTGCACGTCGACTGCAGCGACTGCCTTCGATGGTGTGTAGCGGATGGAGGGTTGACTTAGTAGTCCCCACGGTGTGCAGGATGGTACGGGTGATGTGTAGCAGATGGCATATAGGTTTGGGTTCGGGTTGCATCATTATTTCCTATTTGTTTTATGAATATGCATGTAATGTGTGAACATATGCCTAAATTGTTAAATTTTAGTGTTGGTTACACATTGAGTCTGTTTGACTCACCCCTTGTGGGATTATTTTTCAGGTGACGATCAGTGATGGGCCGGGTCGACAGGAGCTTAGTGGAGGCCATGTGAAGTTCAGATTTTTCTTTGTTTGGGACTCTTTTTGTTTTGAGTACTTTGAATTCCTTTTTTTGGGAATTATTTGATGTAATAAGGCCATAGTTGAATTATTTTATTTTACTTCTACTTATCCTGCTACAAAATATCTTTTTTTTAAAAGACTAAGTGAACTTATCATGAACTAAACCCTAAATGTTTTGTCACCTAAAGTCAAAGGATTTCAAATATAAAATTAACTTATTTTCCAGCCCGAGCCCAACCTAAAAACAATCTTTCTTTTAAATCACATCGTTCTGTTTCCAATGCCACAAAAGAATTTTGAACCGGTTTACATCGAGGAACATACTAGATCCAGTAAAGGCTCATGGGCCAGGTTTGGGGTGTTTCAATTTGGTATCAGAGCCCAGTTTTAAACTCTCGGCCTTGGGTTTAAGGCCTAAAATGTTTTCAAAGTTAAGCCCAAAAGGAATTTTGTGAATTAAGCAGGTTTTTTCTGGCATGGCACACTAAGTCTCCGACCCGAAGTTCACCAGGTAAGTACCCCTATCTTTTGTGTGATTTATATTGTGACTTGTAGAAGGGTAGAATTGGAATGGAACGTAGAGTAGCATGATAAGTACTCGAACCCTAGGACTAGTATACCCCAACAAATACATAAGACTTAAATGCCTAACTAAACAAACCTATGGTTAAGTCGCCGAGTTAGGGTGTGGCAACCATGGTGCGCATGTCTAGGATTGGTTTCGGTGGGAGATTGGTATTTAAGCGGTCATGTGACTCACCTCCTCTCCACTCGAATCCTACAGTGCGTAGCCTCGATTCACCCTAACCAAGAGGACTTATACACGAGCTAAACCCCTAACTAAAACCTGAAAGGGACTAGCCGTAAGTTTTATGAAAACCCTAGTTTTATAATCACCAAATTACCCCTTGAATAGTAGCAAAAACTTATTTTGGAAAATTTTCAAAATATTTTTGATTTATAAAAAATTACAAAAATGCCCTTGGTTTATGAAAATTTTCAAAATACCCATAGTTCTTATCAAAATTTCACTACTTTACTTAAAGGAACCCTAAATTTACAAGATATCAAAATACATTGATTATGGAAAGAAAAAAAATTTACAAAATTACCCCTAACCTACAAATTATAGAAATACCCTCGAGTTACAAAATTACCAGAACGACCCCCGATCTTCAAAAGAATTTTGTAACAACACTGATTTGGAAAACAAATTCTCAAAAACAACCCTCAAGTTTTGTAATTCTAAAGTACCCTTGATTTATCAATATTTACAAATTTACCCGGGTTAATTACCAAAATACCCTCGAATTTTAAAATTTCCAAAATACCCCTGGGAATGCAAGATTACTAGAATTCCCTTATTGACAAAATCACCAAGAAACCTTATTTTGACAAATTACGAAAATACACTTGTAGGACAAATTACGAAAATACCCCTAGGATAGGAACGGACAGAAATGTTTGAAGAGTGAATGTGTATGGGAGATACTATGGAATGGATGTGTTTTTCTATGAATTAGGATAGAAAACTTGAAACTTTGATTGATCGAAAGAACTGCTACTAGACTCTTTTCATAAAACTTCTTTGCAAATAATCAGTGAAACAATGGCTAATGCATAAAATTTCTTAATCAGATTAAAGCACGGTAGTAGAAATGAGCTCTAGGGGACGTGATCGCAATGTACGAGGACGCGATCGAGGTAGAATGACCGTGTCAGAACCCGTTAGATCGGGTCAAGGATTTGAGAATGAGGTACCACCGTCACCACCACCACCAACTGTTGGTGTTGAGCAAGTGAAGATCGAGACGGGAGAAGATCTTTGATCGCGGTCAGTCTTTGTAAGTTCTTGAAATGGTGGTGGTCTTTGGAGGAATATGTGAGCTCGAAAGTCGGTACTTGAGTGACTCTGAGCCAACGGAGCTAAAGTGCTCCGTGGTGTATCAGGTGTAGCACCCAATACCGCTGAGTATTGGTTGGAGGCGACTGAGCGGATTATGGATGAGCTCGATCTGACTCTTGAGGAGAAGTTAAAAGGAATGGTGACACTACTACGCGATGAAGCGTATCAATGGTGGCTAACAGTTTGGGATGGTGCCACAGCTGAGGATCTGACCTGGGAGTATGTTAAGGCGGCATATCAGAAGAAGTATGTCTGCACACAATATATTGATGAGCAAAGGAAGGCATTTCTAGGGATGGTTCAAGGGAACAAGTCTGTAGCAGAGTATGAAGCTGAATTTCTGAGGTTGAGCCGGTATGCTCGAGGAGTAGTGGCTACGGAGCATGAGCGATGTGTCCAATTTGAGGACGAACTAAGGGATGACCTAAGGTTGTTAATCGCTCCACATCAAGAACGAGAGTTTTCTGCATTAGTTGAGAAAGCTAAGGTGGTTGAAGGAATTAAGGACTCTACAAGGCAGAACTCCAATCGGAATAGAAATAAGAGAGGTTTTGGGTCGTCTGGATCATCTGGTAGTGTTCAGAAAAGGCCTAGAGTTGATGGGCCGCGAGGTCAGCAAACTGGTACTGGAGGGCAATATCGTACTTGTAAGCAATGCGGGAAGAAACACTTAGGTGAATGCTAGAAGAAGACAGGTGGATGTTTCAAGTGTGGGTCAAAGGACCATATGATTAAGGATTGTCCAATAAGACCAGATGGGAATCGACCAGTAGCTCAGAATGCTAATCAAACTGGTAGAGGTGGACAGCAGCCTCAATGGGGCTGTGGTCTGAAATAATCGAGGAAATGGTACTGGTAGAGGACGTGGAACACCGAGTCGAGGTGCTACTAACACTGAGGCAAGACAGTCGGGTTTGGTTTATGCGGTTCACCGTAGGGAGGATGGAGACGCGCCGGACGTCATAACCGGTACGTTTCTTTTTTTTAGGAAACCCTATTATGCTTTGATTGATGTGGGCTCGACCCATTCTTATGTTGCCTGTAGTGTAGTTGAAACGCTAGGCATAGCCTCTGAACCTTCTAGTAGGGAGATGACTGTAGTAAGCCCACTAGGTCAAACTATAGTGGTGAATAAGGTCTTTCGAAGTGTACCTTTAGAACTTCAAGGCGTAGTATTTTTTGCCGACCTGATGAAACTTCTCTTTGGAGAGTTCGATCTCATACTTGAAATGGACTGGCTAGTGGACCATCGAGCTGTGTTGGACTGTGCAGCTAAGCGAATGGAGTTAAGGACCCCGGAGGATGAGGTGGTCATTATGATAGGAGAAAGAAGAAACTACTTGTCTAATGTAGTTTCGCGCTAAAGGTGAAAAGATGGTTCAGTAAAGGGTGCAAGGCATTTTAGCCTTCATAAGTGTGATAGATGGAAAGGAAGAAAGTGTTAGTGGAGTTAGAGCGGTAAGGATTTCAAGATGTGTTTAGGAGGAATTACGAGAATACCCCAGACGGGGAGGTGGAGTTTGGAATTGACTTGTCACGGAATGCGACTCTGTGTCAATCGCTCCGTACAGAATGGTGCCGAAGGAGTTGGTTGAACTCAAGGCTCAGATCCAAGAATTGCTGGATCGTGGGTTTATTCAACCCAGTGTGTCTCCATGGGGAGCATCGGTCTTGTTTGTGAAGAAGAAGGACGGAACTATACGTATGTGCATAGACTATCGTCAGTTGAATAAGCTGACCATCAAGAACAAGCATCCCTTGCCAAGGATAGATGACTTGTTCAATCAGCTTAAGGGGGCGGCAGTGTTCTCAAAGATCGACTTAAGGTCAGGATATCATCAGTTGAAGGTGAAGGAGGCGGATATCCATAAGGCAGCCTTTAGGACAAGATACAGCCACTATGAGTTTGTGGTAATGCCGTTCGGGTTGACAAATGCCCCAGCCGCGTTCATGGATATGATGAACTGGTTTTTCAACCCTACTTGATAGGTTCGTCGTTGTGTTCATCGACGATATCCTAGTGTACTCAAGACCAAGAGGAGCATGATGAGCATCTCCGGATTGTCTTGCAAGTGTTAAGGAGAAGAGTTTCATGCCAAATTCAGCAAGTGTGAATTTTGGCTTAAGGAGGTTGCATTCTTAGGGCACGTGGTGTCTGCCAAAGGAATAAGGGTGGATCCTAGAAAGATTGAAGCAGTGTTGGATTGGAAACCACCTAAGTCGGTGGCGGAGATTCGTAGTTTCTTGGGATTGGCAGGCTATTATAGAAAGTTTGTAGAAGGGTTTTCGTCAATAGTCGCGCCTTTAACAAAGTTGTTGAGGAAGGAAGTACCCTTTGTATGGTCGGATAAGCAGCAGGAGAGCTTTGAAAAGCTTAAGAAGGTATTAACGAAAGCTCCAGTCTTGATTCAGCCGGAGGCAGGAAAGGATTTTACGGTATATTGTGACGCTTCCCATATAGGTTTAGGTTGCGTATTGATGCAAGACGGAAAGGTAGTCGCATATGCGTCCCGACAGTTGAGGCCACATGAGGTGAACTACCCAACGCATGACTTGGAATTAGCAGCAGTGGTCTTCGCCCTTAAGGTATGGAGGCACTACCTTTATGGCAAAAAGTCGACGATCTACACAGACTACAAGAGCCTTAAGTATTTGCTGACTTAGAAGGAGTTAAACATAAGGCAGCAAAGGTGGGTTGAATTACTGAAGGACTATGATTGTTCAATAGAGTACCATCCGGGCAAGGCGAATGTAGTGGCGGATGCCCTAAGTCAGAAGGTGGTGTCAGATCTGAGGGCGATGTTCGCACACTTGAGTTTGTATGATGATGGAAGCCTGTTGGAAGAATTGCAAGTCAAGCCGACGTGGTTGAATGAGGTGAAGGAGGGACAGTTGGCTGATGAGGACTTAAGTGCTAAGCTACAGCAAGTACAGAATGGAGAGCTGAAAGATTATGGCATTAATGGCGAAGGAGTGTTGTGTTTCAAGAGGAAGGTCTGTATGCCTGAGAATAAGGAACTTAGACAAAGGATTCTTCAGGAATCGCATAGTAGCCCTTATGCTATGCATCCTGGAGGCACTAAGTTGTATAGAGACTTGAGAGAATAGTTTCGGTGGCCTGGTCTGAAAAAGGAAGTTACAGAATTTGTCGGCAAGTGTCTAACGTGTCAGCAAGTTAAGGCTAAACACCAGGTTCCGTCAGGATTGCTTCAGCCAATCATGATTCCGCAGTGGACATGGGAGAGAATTACCATGGACTTCGTTAGTGGGTTTCCCCTCACGCCTACTAAGAAGGACTCGGTATGGGTAATAGTGGACCGATTGACCAAGTCCGCGCACTTTATTCCGGTGAGAGTTGATTATTCTCTGCAAAAAGTTGGCGAAGTTGTATGTGTCCGAAGTTGTATGTGTCCGAGTTTGTAAGGTTGCATGGAGTTCCTCTATCGATCATCTCAAATAGGGGCCCAAGGTTTACTTCTCGGTTCTGAAAAGTGTTACATCAGACTTTAGGCACTAAATTGGATTTCACTACGGCCTTTCATCCACAGTCGAATGGGCAATCTGAATGGGTAATCCAAGTTTTAGAGGACATGTTGAGGGGCTGTGTGATGGATTTCAGAGGAAGTTGGGAGGAGTATTTGCCCTTAGCAGAGTTTCCCTACAACAACAGCTATTAGGCAAGTATTCGAATGGCACCTTATGAAGCACTGTATAGTCGAAAGTGTCGGACTCCTACATGTTGGACGGAATTGGGAGAACGACGAGTTTTGGGTCCAGAGATTGTGGCAGAATTCAAGAGAAGATTAGTGTAATTCGGGCACGGTTAAAGGAAGCATCCGATAGACAAAAGTCGTACGCAGATCTCAAATGGAAGGAGATTGAATTTGATGTGGGAGACCAAGTATTTCTTAAGGTTTCACCTTGGAAGAAGGTGATGAGATTTGGTCGGAAAGGGAAGCTAAGCCCAAGGTTTATAGGACCCTATCGAGTGTTGAAGCGAGTTGGACCAGTGGCTTATCAGTTGGAGTTGCCACGGAATTGAAGCAGATGCATGACGTATTCCATGTGTCTATGCTACGTCGTTATCGATCGGATCCATCTCATGTGGTACCAATCGAAGAGGTGGAGCTAAGGTCAGACTTGTCTTATGAGGAGGAGCCGATTCAGATCCTAGAACGTGATGTGAAAGTGTTAAGGAGGAAGTCAGTTCCTCTGGTTAAGGTGTTATGGCGCAATCATGGATCGGAAGAAGCCTCGTGGGAGCCAGAAGAAGCAATGCGATAGCAATACCCCCACCTATTCTAGCCAGGTAATTTCGAGGACAAAATTATTTTAAGGGGGTAGACCTATAATATCCTAGAAATGGGCTTGTGCGTTCATGCTTAATTATATGAAATATTATGTTTATGAATGTTCTGAATGTGATCTATGAATATCGTGAACTTTGAAATGTAGGGAAAAACTTTAGAAAATTTTTAGATTTTAAGTCTTATTAAGGGAACTAAGTGAATAGGGCCTTAAGGGAAAATGTATGTAAAATATAACATACAAATAGGCTTGGTAAGGTGGCTATAGGGCGCCACTTAAAGCCCAGGTAAGTGACGCCACAAGCTATGCAAATGGGCCTAGGTTCGAGCCACATAGTAAACAAAAGGAGTTTTTATTTTTTTTTCAACATGAAGAGGGAGAAGTGGACGTCATTAAGGCACTAGGAGGGAGGAGTTTAATTCCCTCTAAAATTCGGCCAAGATAAGATAAATGAGGAATTTCTTTTATCAAGTTTTAAAAAAGTGATAAAGGAGGAAAAATGGGAAAAGTGATGGCCAAAAAGTATGGCCAAGGGACACTCGAGCTTAGTAATTTCATTAAACTAGTAGAAGGGATAGCCAAATTGTCAAAGAAAATATTCATCTTTCTCTTTTGTTTTATTTTCTCAACTTTTGCCTAGCCGAAATCTTTTCTCCCTAAAAATCCCCATTGCCGATTTCTTTCAAGTCCTATACTCTACCATTGAAACCGAATCCCTCGTAAATCTTTGTTCTTCTTCTTTACAAACACAATCACAAGCCGAAATACTAATAGCCCTAGCCGATTTCTCATTAAGCCTTAAGAGCCGAAATTGTGATCCACATCAAGGCCATAGCCAAATATCCTTGAGAAGTTTTAAGCATAGGTGCTATTGATTTCTTCAAGTAAGGGTAAGATCCAAATTCGGTTTCCATTCCTTTATATCTTTAGACTAATCGAAATTTAGGGACTAATCCCTATTGTTGATCTTGGCCTAATCATGGAAGGGAGGCTTCGGGATCTGTCCATAAGTCGACCATAAGGAAGGAATCTTTCAAGATCTAAGGTAAGGAAGATATTCGGCCATAGGCCACTTTTACCATGTTTACATGTTAGAAATTAATCTAACATGTGTCAAAGTGATTTCGACAGATACCAAGGGGGTAAGTAGAAATTTCGGGATTCAAATCACAAGGTAAAGTATACATATATGCAATCGGCCAAGGCTTAGTTTAGCACTAGATCTATTTTCTTACATGATTTAAAAGCCGAAAACTAATCTATGAAGGGATTTAATACCAGCCGATTACAAGGAAGGGAGTCTACAACATTCCAGGATTTGAGAATTTCAAGGTAAGTCCATATGTACATTCGGCCAAGGCCTTAATTGTTGATTAAGATCTATTTTCGTTTAAAGAGGCCGAAACTAATTTGTTAAAATAATTTAAAGCTTGGCCGAATACAAGAAGAGTATAGTGAAGATTTCGGGATTTGGCACCAAGGTAAGTTTTAGTGTACTAATCCTACTAGGATTTGGATTTATGGCTGAATGGCTCTTTACTAAGTATTAAATGATTGATTAAATGTAGAGATTTAAGATCTAAGGCATTAGATCAAGCTTTTGGATTTGGATTGGAAACCTTAAGCGAATCAAAAATGTACCCACACTATCTTTTAATAAGATTTATAGCTAAATTTAATATGAGCATGTTTATAAGAATGTGAATATGGCTAAAGTACCATGCTATGGTACAAAGTACTCAGGTATGTTTCCTACTCCTACTAGGACTATGAAAAATATCTGTTAAGGCACACATATGAAACTATAAGTATGTGATTTAAAAATTTGGCATGTTTTGTATGACATGGGCATATGGGATATTATGAAAAAGGGGAAGTGAATGTGGTGACCTAAGACCACGATATCGGAATGTGGTGACCTAAGACCACGATATCTGAATATGGTGTCTCATGACACAAAATATGTATCTGGTGGCTATGCCACGAACTTTATAAGGGCGATGTGCACGTCAACTGCAGCGACTGCCTTCGATGGTGTGTAGCGGATGGAGGGTTGACTTAGTAGTCCCACGGTGTGCGTGGATGGTACGGTGATGTGTAGCAGATGGCATATAGGTTTGGGTTCTGTTGCATCATTATTTCCTATCTGCTTTATGAATATGCATGTAATGTGTGAACATATGCCTAAATTGTTAAATTTTAGTGTTGGTTACACATTGAGTCTGCTTGACTCACCCTTGTGGGATTACTTTTCGGTGACGATCGGTGATGGGCCTGCCGGCGGGAGCTTAGGGAAGGCCATGTGAAGTTCAGATTTTTCTTTGTTTTGGACTCTTTTTGTTTTGAGTACTTTGAATTCATTTTTTTGGGAATTATTTGATGTAATAAGGCCATAGTTGAATTATTTTATTTTACTTCTACTTATCCTGCTACAAAATATCTTTTTTTTAAAAGACTAAGTGAACTTATCATGAACTAAACCCTAAATGTTTTGTCACCTAAAGTCAAAAGATTTCAAATATAAAATTAACTTGTTTTCCAACCCGAGCCCAACCCAAAAATAACCTTTCTTTTAAGTCACATCGTTCTGTTTCCAATGCCACAAAAAAATTTTGAATCGGTTTACATTGAGGAACATACCAGATCCGGTAAAGGCTCGTGGGTCGGGTTTGGGTGTTTCCCATACCCAGAATGATATCGAACTCATCAAATGGCAAAAGAATTAGATCAGCAGAGAAACAGATATCTCAAAACATTAACGGACAATTCTTGCATACTTTGTCAACCGGGACACTTTTACCTAAGGGGTTCGATACTTTATAGCAAACTTAATAGACTCTACAGGCAAAGTCTTACTGAATACTAAATTCTTGCATATATACGAATGCGTAGAACCAGGGTCTATCAATGCAATCACAGAAGTATCATAAAGTGTAAAAGTACCCGTTATAACATTTGGAGATGAAGCTTCCTCATGAGCTCGAATAGCATATGCTCTAACAGGCGCTCTAACTTCAGATCTTGCAACAGTGTCTCTCGTAGTTCTCTGACTACCACTGACATTTCTTACATTCTTCGAACGTCTTCCTCTCACAGGTGCATTATCAGATCTCAGATTCTGAGCCATCTCTGGTACTCAGGACAATCACAGATAAAATGATCAAGTGATCCCCATCTGAAACAAGCTCTGTCATTTAATCTACAACTTCCCGGATGCCCTTTTCCACAATATTTACATTCAGGTCTCTTAGTCTGGACATTTCCAACACTGGCCACTGAAGTTGCTGGAGTTTTGGAACTCATTTGTGTTCTAGCTCGATTTCCATTCGAATGTCTCACATTATCTCTTGAACGACTCTGATCATCTTTGAACTTCTTCAAAGTAGAATGAAATGATCTACTCTAAAATCTATTTCTCACATCTCTAGCTTTAGACTCTGCTTTTCTTTTATCTTTCCCGAGTGTCTCAGCTTTGTACTCTTGATCAACGAGTAAAATGAACTCTTTTTTTCTAAGATCCCGACTAACAAGCGAATATCTTCATTAAGACCATCTTCGTATCTTTTGCACATTATTGCTTCTGTAGTATGCATTCCCGAGCACACTGACTCAATCTTACAAATTCTAGTTCATACTCCGTAACAGTCATTCGGCCTTATTTAGTTCCAGAAATTCCTTTTGTTTCTGATTGATGAATCTCTCACTAATATATTTCTTCCGGAACTCGATCTGGAAGAAGTCCCACGTAACTCAATCTTTTGGAACAACAGAATTAGAGTTTTCCACCATTGATGGGCTGCATCTCGGAGCAGAGATACAACAAATTTTATGCATTCTTCCAGAGTCAGAGACATTTTGTCGAATACCTGAATAGTATTTTCTAACCAAAACTCAGCCTTTTCAGCATCATCATCACTAGTAGCCCGAAACTCTTCGGCCTCAAATTTACGGATCTTGTCAACTGTAGGCTTATTCAACAGATTCGGATACATAATCGGTGGCTCAACTGTAGTCTAAGGGGGAATAATCGGGGTAGAGGGTTGTGAAACAGTTGGGTTATTTCTTACGAATTGAGTGAACCATTCACTCATCATCTAGAAGAAATCTTGTTTAGCTTCTCCCTCTTGACCGCTAGTAGCCGGTCTCGGATCAGAACGCGTTGTCCCTTGCGCTGGAGTAGGTGCATTACTTTCTACATCGTCAGCTACGACTCTTTCAGGATCCATTGCTATACAAGAATCACATTTTGTACGTTAGGATTCATCATAATATCACAATTCAGATATATGGCATGTATAGCTAGACTTTGACACGCTACGTTAGCCGAGAATCGACTAAATCACAGCTCTGATACCAACCAAATGTAACACCCCTATCCTGTGTCCGTCACCAGATTAGGGTCAAGGGCATTACCTGATAGATCGAAAACTTTATCAGACAATTCATAAATTAAGCCATCATTTACAATCATAATGTCCCTTCCGTAAGTCATCGAGACCTAAAACATGTTTTGAAGTAGTGTCGAGACTAAACCGGAACACATACAGAAATTATCAGAAATTTAAAACTTTTCAAAGTTTCAGGGGTTACACGCCCGTGTAGGCAGGCCGTGTGCTTCCCATAGCTGCTAGACACACCCGTGTGTCTTTTCTATAGTCGAACCTGACTTTACACCACGGCCACTAAGCACGCCTGTGTACCTTAGCCGTGGTCAATCCTGAATTGGCTCCACGGCCACTAAGCACGCCCTTATACTTTGGCCGTGGTCGATTCTGATGAAACCATACGGCTACCAGGCACGTCCGTTTGCAAGGCCGTGTGCTCTTAACCAGCTACTGACTTAGCCCCACGGTCACTAGGTAAGCCCGTGTGCCACAATCGTGTGACAAAATAGGCCATTTGCAAGGCCAAATTGCCACCCACCTAGGGTCATAACTACAAGCCAATTATCAATTCAACTTGTGCACAAATAGCAATCGAGAACATATTAAAATAACCATCCAATCTCTACATTCAAATCCAATTCCATTTATACCGAATTTACAAGACTAAATCTCATATAAACACAAGCATAATTCATTCATTTACTTACCTCAAACTTGACCACTTCATATACTATCAAACTATACCAAAACATACGTCACGTATCATATTCAATATTGCATATTGCCAACACATAACTAGCCAAATCACATGGCTAAGTTCACTTCATATTCATATACAAATATCTAGCCTATATATGCCATATCTAGCTATATACATTTCCAAAATGTATCAAAACAAGTTGAGTAGTTTGGTGATGATCCTCGACGGTCCCCAAGCCTTCAGTAGCTTTGAGGATCTATAAAACAGAGAAAATACACACAGAGTAAGCTTTCCAAAAGCTTAGTAAGTCATATACAAATAAACTTAACATGAAAAGTATATAGGCATATAGGAACATTGGCACAATTAATCTTCATAGCAAATTTCTCACATGTATGCTTTGGTTCATGTACTTGGCCGTTTTTTTGCTACAAGAATCAATTCAAAAATCTTATATATACATAGCTCTTTCATGCATACTTTCACATATCATATTATTATTCCACTATACATAATCATCATACTAATATCATATAGATACTTACCTTGTATACACATTTTGTGTATAAATCAACGTACCTGAAACAGATTTACAATTCACATAGCCATTTATATCACATACTTGCCCGTTGAACCGTTAGGAACCTAATAGGATACTCAAAAAACTCGGAATAGTCGTACAATGCCAACGTCCCAGACAAGGTCTTATATGCATTCAGATATCGATGCCATTGTCCCAGACAGGGTCTTACACGAATCAAAACGATGCTAGTGTCCCAGACATGGTCTTACACGTAAATCCCGTATCGATGCCAACATCCTAGACGTGGTCTTACACGAATCTCAAATCAACGCCGACGTCCCAGACGTGGTCTTACATGATATCTCAGAACTGACACCTATGTCATGACATAGCTAATCCTATCTATTCCTAGGTTCGTACGGGACTTCTCGGACATTGTCACTATGTTGATCTTATCACAAAATTCATGTACATAGCATCTCATAAGCATTCATTGTTATCAATAGTCATATGAACATACATAATTCAATACGAATACATTTATTTGTATAATGACTTACCTCAGATTCGATTTAACTGAAACGGAAACGGCTACTCGGTTACTTTCGCTTTCCCACGATCTAAGTCCGATTTCTTCGGTTCTTGATCTATACATATTCAAATTTAACCTTTTTATTCACTAATTCATTCAATTCAATCTAAGAACACACATTTAGGCTATTTGCAACTTAACCCTCACATTTGCATAATTTATTAATTTAGTCTATTTTTCTCAAAACATCAGATATACCAAATCTTCATTTAACCATTCTTAGTCGAATACCTACATATCACATACAAGTCCAAACATTTCATCAAATTCAAAATTTAGTCCCTCAATTTACTATCTTTTCAATTTAGCCCTAATTAGCTAAATTCATCAAAATTTCAAGAACAAAACATGTTCATTAAACACATATCTTTCATTCATTGTCTAAACTCTTCACAAAACTCACTAATTCATCAATGGTATATTTCATGAACAACCTCAATTCTTCAAATTACGACATGGGCTTGATAGTAGACTAAGCAACAATCTCAAAAACATAAAAATCATCAAAATCTAAAGTCAAAACATACATTAATTTTGCAATACAATGACCGAATGCCCTAGCAAGTTTTCTTCTTTTTCTTTCTTTGATTTTCGGTGGTAAGAGCACAAAGATGATAGCATTTAGCCTTGATTTTTGTTTAATAGCCTTTATTAATCAATTTACTAATTTAACCCTTTTAATAAACATATTATAACATATAGTTCAAGGTCATTTTTTACTATTAACCACCCACTAACTTATAAATGGTTTCATTGCCTCATAAGGCCTTCACATTTAAAAGTCAAAATCAAATAAGCACTTTTAAAAATATCATGCTATTTTTTACATTTAATGCAATTTAATCCTTTTGTCAAATTAAGCACACAGAGAGACAAATTAACTTACGGAACTTTAGCACATGTTTAATTACATATCATAGTCATAGAAAATAATATTAAAATATTTTACTGAGTCGGATTTGTGGTCCTGAAACTACTATTCTGACTAGGGTATAAACCTGACTGTTACAGAACATTTCTAGATAAACTCAAGTCATTTACTATTCATTTTTCGAGAATAATCGTAACAGCCCAAAACATGCATTAGAAACAAATCGGGACTAAACTAGAAACTATGAGAATTTTTCCTAAAAATTTAAAATTTTCTTAGGTGTAGGGCACACACGCCCATGTGGTCAGGCCGTGTGGCTCACACGGCCAAATGAAAATCCCGTGTCTTAGGCCGTGTGCTATTTGAGTAGGGCACACACCCGTGTCCTTAGCCTGTGTAACTCTATGTCTTGTAATTTATTTTAGGTGCAGGGGTTACACGCCCAAGTCACATGCCCGTGTGCCAGGCCGTGTGTCACACACGGTCAAGACACACGCCCTTGTGTCTACCTGTGTGGACAAAATAAGGCTATTTTCCAAGACTTACACCCATTTAGTCTTCCATCTACACCAACTGTAACACCCTAAATTAGAGGTTATTTGTAATTTAAATATTTTCCCATGTGTGTGCTTGAAGAATTAAATTCTAAGATTTATTTGACATGTTTTAAGGTCTAAAATAACCCCGAGCTAGGCCTGACCTAGTATTAAAAATTTCTTTTTAAGTGTGTTAAAGGAGGGAGCTAGGTGAGTTAGGGTTTAAGTAAAAATTAGGAGAAGCATGACACAAAGAATGAGCTTGGCACAATTGGCTTGGTGCACCTAAGGGTGATGCAAGGGAGGTCTTGGGTTCGATTAATGGGAGTTACAAGGGGGAAATGTTTTATTTTTGGGCTTTTTGGGGCGTTAAAGTAAAGAAGGCTTTAAAGAAATTTTCGGGCAAGGTTGAACATGAAAGACAGGTTGGTGGAATGGCTTGGAACGCCACTTAAAGGGGCTTTGGTTTAAGGTCTCGGGTTTGAGACATAAAGGACGCAAGGAGCATTTTATTTTGGGCTTTTTTGTTAAAGGAAAGAGGGCCAAGAAGAAGGCTTATAATTAAAAGATAGGGTTCTATGGCATGAAAGTCGAATGGGAGAATTGGCCTGGGACGTTAGAAGAGAGGGCTGCGGTAGTTGCTTCCCTAGGTCCTGGGTTCGAACCAAGGCAGCAGCAGGGTTTTATTTTTTTCTTTTTTTCCATGTAAGCTGGCGTTAGAGGTAAGTTGTTGGCTGCATGTTGGACTCTTTAAGTGATGAGATTAGGCTTAATTTTTGCACATTAATTTCGATTGGAAGGGAATGTATTAGAAGTTTATTTTCTTTCAAATTGTATGAAGAGAGGATAGGAGATTAAGGTAAGATAAATATTGCATTATCTTTAATTAAAGGCTGGAAATTAATCACAAAGGGAGGGTGTTGGCTGAAATAGGGACTCTCTAAGGCCATCTATTTTCGGTTTAATGTTAAACAAGGGAGTGCCAAAAATCATTCACAAATTTCTTTTTTTTCTTCTCAAACCATCACGCCAATTCTCCATTAATTCATAGCCAAAATTGTTCAAAAATTTCCAGCTTCTCTTGTTTCTTCTTAACCAAATATACCCCTTTTTCTTGTCAAAAATTCCAGCCTTCTCATCTTGTGACTAGCCGAACATCTCTCTCATAAAAAGGGGCTTAGGCCGAATCTCACATCCCCAACTAGGGTGCTGTCAAATTTCATAATGTGGTAAGGGATAATCACTTCTTTTAGGTACAAGGTTATGGCCGAATGGCCTATGATTCTTACTAATATGATTAAAGCGATTGTAGGGAAGCCATAGCCATTAAGGGAAGCTTTCGGGATTTGTTTTCCAAAGGTGAGTTGGTAAGCACATTCGGCCAAGGGCCTTTCGATTAAAAAGTTTATGTTAAATGCCGAAACTAACAAGTGCCATGGATTTAGGGGCTAATTAAGGCTTCGGGATTTGTTTGGAAATCAAATCCATTTAAGGTAAGTCCACAAAAGAGCCTTGGTATTAATTTAGCATGGCTGAATAGGCCAAGGTCCCTAATTATGTTGTTGACCGATTATAGGTTAAGAGATCTAGCGTCGTAGATCGGATCTTAGAGATCTAGGATTCGTGGTAGAAACAGGTGTGTAAGAACTCACTACACACTTTATTAATTTACATGATTATTGTTGTTATTCACCTTTTTGGTAGTGTTTTGCTTATGGCTAAGCATGGATTCCGGGTAAGTCCCCTAACTTGTGATTTTTGATATATGATTTGCATGCCATCACATGATGTTAAATGCTATGACATGATATATGATAACTGATATATAAGCATGTGATGGTGGGATTGATGAGAGGAGGGGGATGATTTTATGGACTGTCGTCAGTGGTTTTGACCACAAGATGGGTTGGCCCCATCAGATTATTTGTGACCTATAGTCATCTGTGGTTTTGACCACACCGATTGATAATTTGCGACTAAGTCCCAGTGGTTTGGTACCACCAGTGGTTTTGACCACACTTGATAAATTGTGACCTATGGTCATCAGTGGTTTTGACCACACGACGGGTTGGCCCCATCATTTAATTTGTGACTCTAAGTCATCAGTGGTTTTGACCACACGGGGTAGTTAAGGAGTATGGATGGTTAGGTTGGGTTGCATATTTGCATGTTTATTAATAAATTGTGTATGAGTTGTATTTTCCGGTGGGGATATACACATCGAGTCTTGGCGACTCACCCCTTCCATTACCATTTTGCGATGAGTAGATCGCGAGATGGAGCCGAGAGGACTCGAGGCGCCATGCTTATCGTTGGATTTAAATTTGTTATCGTTAAGTTTATTTAATTATTTTCTAAGTCTTTTTATTTTGGGATGTAATACTACCGCTAAATTTTTATTTGGATGTTCTTTAATTGTTTATTTTAATTATATTGTATTACAAATATTAAGTGAACCGGTTAAAAGTAACCTTTTCAAACTTAATAAAATTTAACGGGTTTTCAAAGAAGTTACCATCGGGTAACAAAATTTTCCAAGTCACCAATAACTCAGAAAATTTTAAAATAATACATGATCAAACGTTTCCAAAGAGTTTATCAACCCAACCATGTTTATAAAAGCCCAACTAGGTTTTCAAACCCCATTTTAATCCTTTAGCAACATTTTAACAAGTTTTCACCAGACTCTCAAAAAGGATTCAAATTATTTTACTCCATGACATACCAGATCCGGTCAGGACTCATGGGCCGAGTTTGGGGTGTTACATTTTTGGTATTAGAGCCCGGTTCAAAACTCGACTGTGGGGGGGGCCAAGGCCCAAAATGTTTTGTTTTTGTTAAGTAGGCCTTATTATGATGTTTTCAGAAACTGTTTTGGTTTGAACCGCAGGCACCGAGTCTCCGGCACCAATCCGCCCAGGTAAGTACTTCTATCCATTTTTTTGAATATTTGATGAGGGGTAGAAGGGTAAATTGGGAACGAGACTACTAGAGTAGAGACTGTTGAACCTTGTGGCTAGCATACCTCAACTATGCATAAGATTTAATAATTACCTAAACAACCACGTGAGTTGTCACTAAGCAAAGGATGTGGTAATCGTTATACGCATGTCTAGGATTGGATTGGTTGGGGCTGGTATTTAAGCGGTCCTCGTGACTCACCTCCTACTCACTCGAATCCTACCAGTGCGTAGTGACAGCTCATCCTAAATGAGACGACACACTCATAGGCTAAACTTGATAACTAAAACCCGAAAGGGATTAGCCGTTTTGTTTTTGAGGCAATTAAAACTTTAGTTTTAAAAAAAAAAGAAGAAAAAAATGACCAAAATACCCCTCAATTTGAAAAATGACCAAAATACCCCTGGCTTGTAAACTACCAAAGTACCCTCCGAATGAAAAAAAATTTCAAATGGAAAATTTTCAGAATATCTTTCTTTTGTGAAATCACTTAGAACCCAAATTTTTTGAAATCATTTTTGTGAAAATGCCCTGATTATGCAAAATTATTAAAATACCCTTAGGGGTAAAAATTATAAAAAACGCCCTTGATTTATGATATTCCCAAAATGCCCATAGTTACAATCAAAATTTCCATTATATACAAAGTGCCCAAAAACCTTACTTTGCGAAATATCGAAAACGTCATGATTTTGTAGAATTATAAAATTGCCCCTCACCAGCGAAATTACCAAAATGACCTTGGTTTCCAAAATTTTTGCAACACCATCAACTTGGAAAATAAATTCTTAAAAAGAATTTTCAAAGTTTTACAACTCTTGAAATATCTCTGATTTATTAAATTTTACAAATTCACCCTGATTTGTGGAAAAATTACCAAAATGCCCCTAACGTCAAAATCAACAAAATACCCCCGGTTTTCAAAATTTTTCCAAATACCCCAGGAATTTAAGAGTTCCAAAATACTTTTTGACAAAATCATCCGAAAATTTTCATTTTTGAAAAATTACGAAAATACCCCTGAAGGACAAATTACGAAAATACCCCTGGGTAGTGGAAAAACGATCACCATGAAAACTACAACGTCTCTTTGGATGAATGAATGGAAAACTGTGTGCATGTATGTTTGCGAAAGAACCACTCCTAAACTCTTGTCATAAAATTTCTTCGCTGATAACCAAGTGAAATACTAATGCATAAAACTCTTAAACATATAAACACAATCGTTAGAATGAGTTCAAGAGGTCATGGACGTCCGCCGCGTGGCCGTGGTAGGGGTAGGATGACCTTGTTCGAACCAAGAAGGTCCGACATGGGTCCGAAATGAGATCTTGGATCTGCCGTGCAGTAAACCGAATTTCATGATTAGACGGGTGGTAATGATGTCGTGTCTCAAGCTATATTACGGTGTTGGAACGAGTAGATGAGGCGGTAGCAAAAGGAACCCGTAATTCGTATTGAACGACTCAAGCCTACGAGCGTAAGTATTCGAGGAGTTTACGGAGTGGCGCCAAAGTCTTGGCGAGTATTGGTTGGAATCCATTGAAAGGATTATGGGTGATTTGGATTTCACAGCTGAGGAGAAGTTGAAGGGCATAATATCTTTGCTTCGGGATGAGTCATATCAGTGGTGGCTCACTGTAAGGGATGGAGCTGTGGCAGAAAATCTCACTTGGGAATTCTTTAAGGTTGCCTACCAGAAGAAATATATCGGGACTAGTTACGTGGATGCACAGCGAAAGGCTTTCTTGAACCTGGTTCAAGGTAATAAGTCAGTGGCAGAATATGAGGTCGAGTTTCTCCGGTTGAGTAGGTATGCTCGTGGTATTGTGGGTACCGAGCATGAGCGCTGTGTGAGATTTAAAGATGGGCTGAGAGACGAGCTGAGGATGATGATAGCTCCACAGAGGAACGGGATTTTACTGTCTTAGTGGAGAAATCAAAGGTTGCTGAAGGGGTAAGACAGTCAGTCAGACGGAACCAAGATCGGAATTAGAATAAGAGAGGCTCGGAACCTTCAAAGTTTTTGGGTAATCAGTAAAAAAGGACAAGGTTTGGTGGGTCGGACCAAGTCATGGGCTTCTTCGCCGCTAATCCTCAATGGCCGCCACGGTGTAATAGGTGTGGAAAGTCTCACAAGGAGGAGTGCTGGAATGGTAATCGTGGATGCTTCGAATGTGGGTCTATGGAGCATTGGGTTAGAGACTGTCCAAAGAAGGCAACTAGGCTGAGAACGGAAGGTCAGGATCATGCACCGAACAGAAGGGATAACCAATAGCCTCGGAGGGTCGTGGTGCGGGAAGAGGAGGTAATGGTGCTTTGGTAGAGGTCGGGGCACCGAGGGAAATACGGTGGCACCGAGGCTAGACAACTGGCTTGGTCTATGCCGACACGCCAAGAGGAGGCGATGCATCGGACGTCATAACCGATATGTTCTTGATCTTTGGTGTGCCTTATAATACCTTGATAGACATTGGCTCAACCCACTCGTACATAGCTAGTAGTGTAGTGGAAAATCTGCATCTAGACTCTGAGCTTACTTCAAGGAAGATGACTGTATTAAGCCCCCTAGGTCACTCTATAGAAGTAAGTAGACTCTATAGGGACGTACCCCTAGAACTCCAAGGGGTCGTGTTCTTGGCTGACTTGATGGAACTATCGTTTCGAGAGTTTAACCTAATTCTCAGGATAGATTGGCTAGTAAAGTATCAGGCTAGCCTGGATTGCGCTGCTAAGCGCATGGTGTTAAAGACCGAGGAAGGTGATGAGGTGGTGATGATAGGTAAAAGGAGAGATTACCTATCCAACTTGGTTTCTGCTTTGAAGGCGGAAAGAATGGTGAAGAAGGGTTGTGAAGCATATGTGGTTCACGTCTATGCCTTGGAAGCTAAAGATGTTGCTGTGGGAGATGTTCGGACGGTAAGTGACTATGTGGATGTGTTTCCAGAGGAACTTCCGGGTCTACCTCCGGACCGTGAGGTTGAATTTGGGATAGATCTGTTACCCGGAACTGTGCTAGTATCTATAGCTTTGTATCGGATGGCGCCGAAGGAATTGGTGGAGTTGAAGGCGCAGATCCAGGAGTTGTTGGATAGAGGATTCATCCGACCAAGTGTATCGCCATGGGGAGCTCCAGTACTGTTTGTCAAGAAGAAGGATGGGACAATGAGGATATGTATAGATTATCGGCAGTTGAACAAGTTGACAATAAAGAACCGGTATCCTTTACCCAGGATTGACGATCTGTTCGATCAGCTCAAAGGGGCATCAGTGTTTTCTAAGATTGACTTTAGGTCAGGGTACCATCAGCTTAAGGTGAAGGAGGCTGATGTTCACAAGACAGCATTCCGTACTCGGTATGGACACTACGAGTTTTTGGTAATGCCTTTTGGTTTGACGAATGCACCGGCAGCGTTTATGGACATGATGAACCGGGTTTTCCAACCCTATCTGGATCAATTCGTTGTAGTCTTTATAGACGACATTTTGGTGTACTCGAAGTCGGAGGAGGAGCATGATGCACATCTTCGTGTGGTTCTACAAATTCTAAGGGAGAAACAACTGTACGCTAAGTTCAGCAAATGTGAGTTATGGCTCAAGGAGGTAACTTTTCTAGGACATGTTGTTTCAGCCGAGGGAATTAGGGTGGATCCCCGTAAGATTGAGGCGGTGTTGGAGTGGAAGCCACCAAAGTCGGTTACAGAAATTTGAAGTTTTCTTGGGCTGGCAGGATATTATAGGAGATTCGTGGAGAATTTCTCCTTAATCGCAGTGCTGTTGACTAAGCTGTTGCGAAAAGGGGTTCCATTTGTGTGGTCTGAGAAACAGCAGGAGAGTGTCGACAAGCTGAAGAGGATTTTGACAGAAGCGCCGGTCTTGATTCAGCCTGAGGCCGGGAAGGATTCACTGTGTACTGTGATACATCGCATACCGGTCTAGGGTGTGTGCTGATGCAAGAAGGGAAGGTGGTCGCGTATGCATCACGGCAGTTGAGGCCTCACGAAGCTAACTACCCGACACATGATTTGGAATTGGCTGCTATGGTTTTTGCTCTAAAGATCTGGAGACACTACTTGTACGGGGAGAAGTCGGTGGTGTACACAGATCATAAGAGTCTGAAGTACCTCCTGACTCAGAAAGATTTAAATCTGAGGCAGCGGAGGTGGATTGAGTTGTTGAAGGACTACGACTGCTCAATCGAATACCATCCGGGGAAGGCTAATGTGGTAGCTGATGCATTGAGCCGAAAGGTGGTAGCGGATTTGCGAGCTATGTTCGCTCACCTAAGTCTCTATGAGGATGGGAGCCTTTTGGCAGAATTGCAAGTGAAGCCGTCTTGGATTAATGAGGTTAAGGAAAAGCAGATGACCGACGAAGCTTTGAGTACTCAGAGGTTGCAAATACAGAATGGTGAGGCCGAAGGTTTCAGTTTGGGTAGCGATAGAGTGTTGTACTTTTAGGGGAGAGTATGCATGCCTAAGGATGGTGAGTTGAGGCAGCGAATCCTTAAAGAAGCTCATAGCAGTGCATACGCTATGCACCCGGGAAGCAGTAAGATGTACCGAGATTTAAGGGAGCAGTTTTGGTGGCTGGGTCTAAAGCGGGAAGTGACCGAGTTAGTGGGCAAGTGTTTGACATGCCAGCAAGTGAAGGCTGAGCATCAATTGCCATCGGGGCTGTTACAGCCAGTAAAGATTCCCCAGTGGAAATGGGAGGAGATTACTATGGATTTTGTAAGTGGGCTTCCCCTTACGCCCAGTAAGAAAGATGCCGTATGGGTGGTAGTAGTCCGGTTGACTAAGTCGGCCCATTTCATACCGGTAAGGTGGACTATTTGCTTTAGAAGCTAGCCAAGTTGTATATCACAGAGATAGTACGATTGCATGGAGTACCTGTATCCATTATCTCAGATTGGGATCCTCGGTTCACGTCGAGATTTTGGAAGGCTTTACATCAGGAGTTAGGCACGAGGTTGAATTTTAGCACGACTTTTCATCCGCAGTCTGATGGACAATCTGAGAGGGTAATCAAAGTGTTGGAAGACATGCTGAGGGGCTGTGTTTTGGATTTTCGTGGTAGTTGGGAGGAGTACCTACCTTTGGCGGAGTTCGCTTATAACAATAGTTATCAGCGAGCATTGAATGGCACCGTATGAGGCCTTCAGATGGTCGAAAATGCCGTACCCTACATGTTGGATGTAACTAGGAGAATGTCAGATGTTGGGTCCAGAGTTAGTAGCAGAGACGGAGGATAAGGTTAGAGTAATTCGGGCTCGTCTGAAGGAGGCGTCGGATAGGCAGAAATCCTACACCGATCTTAAGCGCAGAGAGGTTGAGTATGCTGTGGGTGATAAGGTCTTCTTGAAGGTATCACCTTGGAAGAAGGTGCTAAGGTTTGGTCGGAAGGGCAAGCTAAGCCCTAGATTCATCGGACCGTATCACGGTCTTTGAAACGCTGGGACCATGAGCTTACCGACTTGAGTTACTGGCAGAGTTGAGCGGATCCATGATGTTTTCATGTTTCGATCTTTGGCGATATCGATCGGACCCTCACACGTAGTGCGGTTGAGAAATTGAGGTGAGCCCGGACTTGTCTTTCGAGGAGGAGCCAGTGCAAATTTTGGATCGAGATGTTAAAGTTCTTGATGAAAGTCGATGCCTTTGGTAAAAGTGCTATGGCGTAACCATGGTACGGAGGAGGCCACCGGGAACCCGAGGATGTGATCTGTGACAATACCCCAGCTCTTGATCCGTAATTTCGAGGCCAAAATTCTTTTTAAGGGGGGTAGAACTGTAACACCCTAAATTAGGGGTTATTTATAATTTAAATATTTTCCCATGTATGTTCTTGAAGAATTAAATTCTAAGATTTATTTGACATGTTTTAAGGTCTAAAATAACCCCGAGCTAGGCCTGACCTAGTATTAAAAATTTCTTTTTAAGTGTGTTAAAGGAGGGAGCTAGGTGAGTTAGGGTTAAGTAAAAATTAGGAGAAGCATGACACAAAGAATGGGCTTGGCACAATTGGCTTGGTGCGCCTAAGGGTGATGCAAGGGAGGTCTTGGGTTCGATTCATGGGAGTTATAAGGGGGAAATGTTTTATTTTTAGGCTTTTTGGGGTGTTAAAGTAAAGAAGGCTTTAAAGAAATTTTCGGGCAAGGTTGAACATGAAAGACAGGTTGGTGGAGTGGCTTGGAACGCCACTTAAAGGGGCTTTGGTTTAAGGTCTCGGGTTCGAGACATAAAGGACGCAAGGAGCATTTTATTTTGGGCTTTTTGCGTTAAAGGAAAGAGGGCCAAGAAGAAGGTTTATAATTAAAAGATAGGGTTCTATGGCAAGAAAGCCGAATGGAAGAATTGGCCTGGGACGTTAGAAGAGAGGGCTGCGGCAGTTGCTTCCCTAGGTCCTGGGTTCGAACCAAGGCAGCAGCAGGGTTTTATTTTTTTTCTTCTTTTCCATGTAAGCTGGCGTTAGAGGTAAGTTGTTGGCTGCATGTTGGACTCTTTAAGTGATGAGATTAGGCTTAATTTTTGCACATTAATTTCGGCTGGAAGGGAATGTATTAGAAGTTTATTTTCTTTCAAATTGTATGAAGAGAGGATAGGAGATTAAGGTAAGATAAATCTTGCATTATCTTTAATTGAAGGCTGGAAATTAATCACAAAGGGAGGGTGTTGGCCGAAATAGGGACTCTCTAGGGCCATCTATTTTCGGTTTAATGTTAAACAAGGAGTGCCGAAAATCATTCAAAAATTTCTTCTTTTCTTTTCCAAACTCTCAGCTTAGAATTCTCCATTAATTCATAGCCAAAATTGTTCAAAATTTCCAGCTTCTCTTGTTTCTTCTTAATCAATATACCCTTTTCTTGTCAAAATTCTAGTCTTCTCATATTGTGACTAGCGAATATCTCTCTCATAAAAGGGGCTTAGGTCAATCTCACATCCCCAACTAGGGTCTTTAAATTTCATAGTGTGGTGAGGGATAATCACTTCTTTTAGGTATAAGGTTATGGCCGAATGGCCTATGATTCTTACTAATATGATTAAAGCGATTGTAGGGAAGCCATAGCCATTAAGGGAAGCTTTTGGGATTTGTTTTCCAAAGGTGAGTTGGTAAGCACATTCGGCCAAGGGCCTTTTGATTAAAAAGTTTATGTTAAATGCCGAAACTAACAAGTGCTATGGATTTAGGGGCTAATTAAGGCTTCAAGATTTGTTTGGAAATCAAATCTGTTTAAGGTAAGTCCACAAAAGAGCCTTGGTATTAATTTAGCATGGCCGAATAGGCCAAGGTCCCTAATTATGTTGTTGACCGATTGTAGGTTAAGAGATCTAGCGTCATAGATCGGGTAGAAATAGGTGTGTAAGAACTCACTACACACTTTATTGATTTACATGATTATTGTTGTTATTCACCTTTTTGGTAGTCTTTTGCTTATGGCTAAGCATGGATTCCGGGTAAGTCCCCTAACTTGTGATTTTTGATATATGATTTGCATGCCATCACATGATGTTAAATGCTATGACATGATATATGATAACTGATATATAAGCATGTGATGGTGGGATTGATGAGAGGAGGAGGATGATTTTATGGACTGTCGTCAGTGGTTTTGACCACAAGATGGGTTGGCCCCATCAGATTATTTGTGACCTATGGTCATTAGTGGTTTTGACCACACCGATTGATAATTTGCGACTAAGTCCCAGTGGTTCGGTACCACCAAAGATGGTTTTGACCACACTTGATAAATTGTGACCTATGGTCATCGATGGTTTTGACCACACTGACGGGTTGGCCCCATCATTTAATTTGTGACTCTAAGTCATCGATGGTTTTGACCACACGGGTAGTTAAGGAGTATGGATGGTTAGGTTGGGTTGCATATTTGCATGTTTATTAATAAATTGTGTATGAGTTGTATTTTACGGGTGGGGATATACACATTGAGTCTTGGTGACTCACCCCTTCCATTACCATTTTGCGAGATGAGTAGATCATGGAGATGGAGCCGAGAGGACTCGAGGCGCCATGCTTATCGTTGGATTTAAATTTGTTATCATTAAGTTTATTTAATTATTTTCTAAGTCTTTTTTATTTTGGGATGTAATAAGGCCGCTAAATTTTTATTTGGATGTTCTTTAATTGTTTATTTTAATTATATTGTATTACAAATATTAAGTGAACCGGTTAAAAGTAACCTTTTCAAACTTAATAAAATTTAACGGGTTTTCAAAGAAGTTACCATCGGGTAACAAAATTTACCAAGTCACCAATAACTCAGAAAATTTTGAAATAATACATGATCAAACGTTTCCAAAGAGTTTATCAACCCAACCATGTTTATAAAAGCCCAACTAGGTTTTCAAACCCCGTTTTAATCCTTTAGCCACATTTTAACAAGTTTTCACCAGACTCTCAAAAAGGATTCAAATTATTTTACTCCGTGACATACCAGATCCGGTCAGGACTCATGGGCCGGGTTTGGGGTGTTACACCAACACTTAAACACATTCAAGGTCCAATTCAAGACATTTAACCAATCCCTAATCAAGTTTTATGTTTGATATATCTTCACCTATATTCATATATATGCAAGTTTACTTATTTCCTCTATTTCATATATAAGCATAATTTATCAACTTAGTTATATCATTCAACTCATCCATGTGTTTACCTCTATTTACTATTTACACTCTCATACCATTAACGTATTAAGACTGTATAAAGATGTACGTCTCAATATATCAAAAACAAGCCATTCCAATGGCTAGTTACATTCATAACATGTTATATAACAACATTGGCTAATTAACTTATACATGCCATTATAACCGTAATTGATTTACCGTTATACCAAGATGGGCCAATGGATAGTGTGAGTGATCTCCTCTAATGCTTCCACTCTCTCGAGCTTTTGAATAACTATAGAGCAGAGGAAAATAAAACAGGGTAAGTATATTATGCTTAGTAAGTCTATATAACTTGGTAATTAACTTACCATTCATTATTACTCACAATAAACATGTAAAGCATATTCGGTCAATTTGATCACGAGCCCTACCACACATTCTCACCACCTTTTTAGTCATATAATTAATATATATATATATATATATATATCAGGGAACATATATGGGCACATCACTCATTAGATTTCCATATGTATATACTTTTCACATCATGTGTTCATATAACATATTCAAGACATACCTCTATAATTCAATTATGTTTTTATAATAATTTGCCTCAAATTCAGATTATTTCATGTCGGAACTTTTCCATTTAGTTATATGAAATATCTTTATCATATGATTAATATGCTTGAGGCTTACAATTATATACTCATGAATGAATACATTGATCAAACAACTTTCATGTTCGTATATCATCATCTCATATCTCCATATATCATTTATTATCATTTTCATGTATTTTCAGGCAGGTACACGTACTAATTCATTTCATGTTCATATTTTCTCATATCAAGATTTTGCCCGTTGAATTTACTAGAAATTTCAATGGATACTCTCATGTAGTACACTTTAAGTGTACAAAACTCTTGAGCCACATTTTCAAGTCATTCGGGAAAATCATATACTTCGATGCTCACACAGAGCTATGGTAGTCCACAACATATGTAGAATTAGAGAGCTACAGTAATCCACAACATATGTGAAATTACTACCAATCACTATGCTTATACCTCGATGCTCACGTACAGCTACTGTAGTCCACAACATATGCGAAATTATCACCAATCACCACACTTATACCTCGATGCTCATACAGAGCTACGGTAGTCCACAACATATGTGGAATTACTACCAATCACTATATTCATAGAACTTTATCTCATAATGCTCAAGAGACTTATTAGGATTACTCGTCTGAGCTAAATCCTATTTGCAACACATGTAGAATCACCTTTACACTAATCCATCAAAATTTCCTTCATTCAACCTGGAATTATTCCTTTTCTTAAGTCACGTCGAACATACAATTATATATTTTTATATATTAAATATTCAAAACACCCAATTCAAGTATATATTTATAACCTTTTTCATTTAATCGGAACTTAATACTTATAAATCATCATCGGATATGTAATTATTTTCATACACTTGACAATAATACAATCACATACAGAACACTTAATTCAAACATATATTTATAACAATTTTCATTTAATCGAGGTTTAACATTTATCAAGTATAGTCGGGCATGTGATCAATTTATACATAAGGCATTCATACAATTCACACATACAACATTTATTTCAAGCATAAAATATTCTCAATTTAGTTACACGAACTTACCTTGACAAATGTTCGTGTACATAATATCTACTAAATCGATATTTTTCTCTTTTCCTCGTTCTAACTCTGAATTTGATCTTCCTGGATCTATATTAATAAATTCAACATCAATTCATGTTTATTTGAATTAATTCACATCTTTGGAAAAATTACCATTTTGCTCCTAATTTTTTAATAAATGACGATTTTGTCCTTACGCTTAGAAAATGAAATTCATGCAATTTAAGCCTAAATATTTTCATATATATATATATATATATATATATATATCAATAGTATCCTTGAATTCCATGAAATTTCAAAATTTTCCATAAATTCAACAACTTTACTATTTAATCCCTAAATCATGATTTTACTCAAAATTCTTTAATAAAATATCGTTACATATCCATTAACATCTCAATTTCATCATAAAATAACTAAAATCATATTAAATTATTAAAGGTATTTTCCAAAACTTCCAGCAAAATAAAAAACTAATGAAATAACAAGTCAAACCTAATTGTAAAAGTCAAAAAAATAAAAATTTCTAGGAAAAAGCAAGAATTGAACTTATTTGAAGCTAAAATATGAAAGACCAGCTCAAACCCTCTTAAATGGCTATTTTTGACAGAAAATTGATGAAAAAAATGTCTAGAAACTATTAAAATAACATTTGGCCATACAAACTTTATTTTAATTCTAATTTTATCCCTAATCACATAAATAACTTTGATTTTTTTTTTTTTCACATTATGATGCCTCAGCCATTTAAGATGGTTGATTTTCCCTTTTAGTCCTCCTTTATTTACTATTAAGCTATTTAATCACTTTAGCAAGTTTTGCACCTTTTTCAATTTAGTCCTTTTTAATTAATTGACTACCGAAACGTTAAAATTTTTTGACGAAACTTTAATAATACCATATCGACACTCCATAAATATGTATAAAAATATGTATGCCTCGGTTTATAACACTGAGGTCTCGATATCTCTTTTTCTCAATTAATTGACCTAATAAATTTTTATAAACACAAATTTACTAATTCAAAAATCTTTTAAAAACCACATTTAACTTGTAAGTATTAAATAATAAAATTTATGAGCTAATTTTCTAGATTTAGTGGCCTCGAACCACAGTTTCTGACATCACTGAAATTCAAGCTATTACAAAAAATGGGGTGAAAAGAGATCACAATCCTTCGAGGTTGTGTTAGAACACATGTGAGTGGTAATAGCAGTTGTGTGGAGATTTCTGGTAGTGGTGCAAGTGCTTCGTTTTGTGAGCACTGTAAGATGTGTTATCCAAGCAATTGTTGGAAGAAGGAGGGAGCATGTTTTTTATGCGGGTCCATAGAACATCAGATCTGAGAGTGTCCTCGGTGATTTTGAGATAGGTATGGTTGTGAATGTTTCGACGGTTAGATATAGTACTGAAATTGTGGGTGATAGGATAAAAGTGTATCTGCTTTAATGGTTAAGTGTCCTGGGTGTGTGTATGAGGTCTTGTAATAGCCCAGTTTAAACCCTAGTCAAAATAGTGGTTTTGGGACCACAAATCAGAGGTTAAAAAATATTTTAATATTATTTTTAGTGTTTACAGTATGTGATTAAGCATGTGTGAAAATTTTATTGTTTGTGTATCGAATTGTGAAAATGGACTTAATCGTATAAAATGCAAAAGTTGTGTGCTGATTGTTAAAGTGCTTAATTGTCATGGTTTTTTAAATAATAAGTCCTTATGTTGTAATTAGACCTTTGATAATGGAAATGGTCATAAATGGGCTTGTATTAAATGAAATTTTATGCTAATGCAAAAAGGACAAAATAGTAATTTGGTTAATAAGGTTATTATAATTAAAACAAAAACATTTGGTGGCCATTTTATCGTCTTTATTCCACTGAAATTGATAAAGAAAACAAGGGTTTGAAGCTTCCATAATTTCGGTACATTCATAGTTTAATCAAGGTATGTTTTGAGTTCGATTTTTGATGATTTCTACATTTTTTTAATCGTTGCTTAGCATACTATCAAGCCCATGCTTTAATTTTAGAACTTGATGGTGATTTTGAGATGTTCCATTGATGAATGCTTGAGTTTTGTGATAGTCGATGATGAAATATGAATGATATGTGATAGATTAAAATATTTTATCCTTGAATTTTTTTATGAATTTGACTATGTTGGGCTAAATTGTGAAAATGAGAAATTGAAGGACTAAAATATGAAATAAATGAAACATGTGGGCTTGTATGACCTAGGGTAAAATTTGGCTAAGCATGCGTAAATGGAAATTGTGTGTATTTGATGATTTTATGAAATAGGGATTAAAATGTCAAAATGTGAAAATATGAGGGCTAATTTGTAAAATACCCTAAATATGTGTATTTGGATTAAATTGAATGATTTGGTGAATGAATAAGTTATATTTGAATATGTATAGATCAAGAAAAGAGAAATTTGGACTTAGATCGAGGCAAGAATAAGGTGCTCGATTGATCGACTTATATTGTTGTTTCTACGTCCGAGGTAAGTTCGTATATAATACAAATTGTTTAAATCATGTTCATGTGTTATGTAAGGAATGAATATATGATTGATGAATTAGTAATGCTAAATGTGGATTTGAGAGATGTGGCACTAAGTGTGCGTAAATAGGATCGATACAGTGATAAATGGCACTATGTGTGCAAAATAAAGAAAGCCTCGATGATATTGATAGGCACTGTGTGTGTGATACCAAGTCAAATTTGGTCTAATGTAGAGGCACTAAGTGTGCAATGACATTAAAGCTTCGGTTGAGAAATTGGCACTAAGTGTGCGATAATATTGTGGCCTCGGCTAATAATTTGGCACTGAGTGTGCGAGATTATCGAATGTTTAAAGAGAATTGAATGAGTAATGGCTTGGAATATTGAATGGTAAATGTTGTTGTTGAATACGAGATGGTACAGGTACGTACATAACCTATGTGATTGATGAAGTTGTATTTGAGTTAAATGGATATTTATGTGAATGAATAATGGAATGAGTGAGATTAAGCATCTGGGTAAATGCATGTACATTGAATACATAGTTATGTATGAAAGTGGGGAATTGTGATGGATGAGAATTGATTATTGAGATGAATTGAATTAGGTATTGGTAATTTTATATATTGAATTTGAATTGTTGAGTTAATTGTGTTATATTATGAACTTACTAAGCTTTCAAGCTTACTGTGTGAAGTTTATCTCTGTTTTATAGTGTCATTAAAGCTAGCTAGGATTCGAGAATCGTCAGCGACTCAATCACACTATCGGCCATCTATTTTGGTACTTTTGGAAGTTGTATATTTGGTATATGGCATGTATAGGCTAGTTATTATGGTATGTTTTGAGATGTATAGTTCTTGCCATGTGATATGGCTTGAAAGTTAAATGCTTTTAGTATATATTTTGGGTATGTGAAGATGGTGATTATAATGTGTAAATGTGGTTGTGTGAATGGTTATTATGGTATGAATTAGAGAAGATGAAAATGTATGTTTTATGCTTGAATTGGTTGGTGGAAATAATGGTTAAATGTATGTTTTGGATACATTTGAGGTATGATTTTGAAATGGTTTAATGTTTGTAGGTGTGACCCAAAGTGTGGGTGGCAAATTGGCCTTGCAAATGGCCTATATTTGCCTACACGATTGAGCACATGGTCGTGTCGCTCGACCGTGTCTCTTAAGTTTGTAAACCGAAGCAAGTCAGACTCGCACACGGGCTGGACACACGGGCGTGTGACTGGCCGTGTGAAATAAGTCAGTGTCGACCGCAGGTCAAGCACATGGGTGTGTCTACGGCCGTGTGGACAAGTCAGTAGGTATGCCTTGTTTTTCCACGGCTTGGACACACGGGTGTGTTTGAGGCCGTGTGAGGCACACGGGCCACCCACACGACGTGTGACCTCTGTAACTTTGAAAAATTTTGTAAGAGCTCGATTTAGTCCTGACCCCTTTTCATCACATGTTTAGGGTCTCGTAGACCTTATTAAGGGATTAATGACATTGTTTGATTATGATTTAATGTTATATGAATTATGAAATTTAAAGGTTATGTTTTGATCAGTAATACCTCATAACTCTAGTCCGGCGACGGATTCGAGTTAAGGTTGTTACAGGTCTTAAGTTTGATTTTTGTTCTGCTCAGATTAGAGTGCACAATGGGAGCATGGTGGTGCAGCTTGTGTTATACCACTGCTCTATTAGTTGGAAATTTCAGAGGCGAAATTTCTTCCAGGAGGGGTGAGTTGTAACACCCGAATTTTAGGGTTAGAAATTTTTAGGTTTTGTGGTTAGGGTCTGAAAGAAGGGTGTACTTTTGTGTTTAATTGTGTGCCTAAGTGTCAGAATGGGTCTGCTGATCTGGTGGTGGAGTGAGTGTTAGAGAACCTCTGGGTTCCGGGTTCGATTCCTTATGTGAACTTTTTGGAGGAATATTTTTGTTCTGTTTTGTTTGTTTTGCTTTAATTTAGTATATAATTTTTTTATTTTTATTTTTATTTTGTTTTTCTGTTAAGACGTTAGTTCCAAGTTTTCTTTTTGACTCTTTGAATACCCGTATGTCTATTGTATTGTTGAGTTAATTCTGTGATTCTATTTTTAGACTCATTTCGAACTCACACTGAGCTCGTGTAGCCCACCCCCTTAGTGTTTGCCCTTTCAAGTACCTTTCAAAATTCTGATGCTAGACTCGGTATGCGGAGGTCTAGGACAAACACGGTTAAAAATAAAACAGCATTCACTACACCAAAATAGACTTTTAGCTGTGTTTTTAGTGGCATTTTAATGAAAAACGCCGTAAATATTACACATTAGCAGCGTTTGAAAGTAAACACCGCAAAAAGCTGAGTAATAGCGGCTTTTATTTGCTAAACACCTGTAACACCCTAAATTAGGGGTTATTTGTAATTTAAATATTTTCCCATGTGTGTGCTTGAAGAATTAAATTCTAGGATTATTTGGCATGTTTTAGGGTCTAAAATAACCCCTAACTAGGTCGGATTTAGAATTAAAATTTTCTTTTAAGGATGTAAAGAAGGAGCTAGGAGATAGGGGTTAAGTAAAATTAGGGAGAAGCATGACATGAAAATGGCTTGGAAAAGTGGCTTCCATGTGCCACTTAGGTGCTACAAAGGGTGCGTCTAAGGGTTTCCAAGGGATGAGGAGGTTCAAGTCACGGCAGTAACAAAGGGAAGTGTTTTCCTTTTGGGCTTTTTGAGGCGTTAAAGGAAGGGGGCCAAGTAAGAGGGCTTTAAAGAATTTTTGGGTAAGGAATGGACATGAAAGTCAGATTGGGTGGAGTGGCTTGGGGTGCCACTTAAGAGTGTAGAGGCGGTAGGTCTCGGGTTCGAGACATAAGGGACGCAAGCAGCATTTTATTTTTTTTGGGCTTTTTGGCGTTAAGGAAAAAGGCGCCAGGGATGAAGGCTTTAAAATTAAATGGTGAGTATATTTGACATGAAAGTCAAATGGGAAGAGCGGCAAGGGGCGTGCAAGGGGGCTCATGGCGAGGAGGTCTTGGTTTGAACCAAGGCAAGCTAGATGGCTTTTTATTTTTTTCTGTCATTGGCGTGTGTGGGAGAGTATTGGCATGAATTTGGACTCTTTAATTGATAAAGATAAGGCTTAAATTTTTGCAATTTTTGGCTGGAGAAGAGTTGTGATGTTGTTATACTTTATTTTTATTTTATTTGTTTAAAGAAGGGATTAAGAGATAGTTAAAAGATAAAGTTTTATCTCATGGGAGGTAATGGCCGAAATAGAGACTTTCTAGGGCTGTCCATAATTGGTTTTGATATGGCAAAGGAGTGCCAAAATTCATCAACTATTCCTTTCTTTTTCTCTCTTGCTGCTGCCGAATTCTCCCTTGTTACATTGCCTAAATTGTTCAAAACTTCCAGCTTCTTTTCCTTCTACCGAGCCGAAACCACCACTACTTCCCCTACATCTCTTCTTTCTCTTTCTCTTGTTTCTTCTTAGCCGAACCAACCCCTCTTCTAATCAAAATTGCAGCCCTCCATCTTGTGGTTAGGCCGAATCTCACCTCCCTAACTAAAGGTGCTGCCGATTTTCATGGTGTGGTAAGGGACTTCCTTGTGTTAAATCTTTGTTCTCGTATAGCTAGCCGAAACCACGAGGCTTAATCATGTGTTCTTGTATGACCAAATCTATTCAGGGACTTGGATTTGTAACCCTTCTTAGAAGCCAACATTAAGGAGAATTGAGAGGTCTTTCGGGATTTAAGGTGAGCATGATATGTGGGATACATCATTCGGCCAAGGGCCCTTTTGTTAAAAGTTTATTGTTAAATGCCGAAACTAATGTGTGCCATGGATTTAGGGACTAATTAAGGCTTCGGGATTTGTTTGGAAGTCGAATCCGTTTAAGGTAAGTCCGCAAAAGAGCCTTTGGTATGAATTTGGTTATGGCCGAATAGGCCTTTGGTATTAACATTAATAATTGGCCGAATGTAGGGTCAAGATCTAGCGACGTAGATCGGATCTTCAGGATCTAGGATTCGTGGTAGTATCAGGTGTGTAAGAACTCACTACACACTTTATTAGTTTACATGATTATGTTGTTGCCTATTTACCTTTTTGGTAGTGATTTGCTTATGGCTAGGCATGGATTCCGGGTAAGTCCCCTATTACGTGATCTTTGATTTATGATTTTGCATGCCATCACATGATGTTAAATGCTATGCCTAAATACATGATATATGAAAATTGATATATAAGCATGTGATGGTGGGATTGATGAGAGGAGGGGGAATGATTTTATGGACTGTCACCAGTGGTTTTGACCACAAGATGGGTTGGCCCCATCAGATTATTTGTGACCTATGGTCATCAGTGGTTTTGACCACACCGATTGATAAATTGCGACTAAGTCCCAGTGGTTTGGTACCACCAGTGGTTTTGACCACACTTGATATATTGTGACCTATGGTCATCAGTGGTTTTGACCACATGATGGGTGGGCCCTATCATTTAATTTGTGACCCATGGTCATCAGTGGTTTTGACCATACGGGGTAGTTAAGGAGTATGGATGGATAGGTTGGGTTGCATGTTTGCATGTTCATTAATAAATTGTGTTTGAGTGCATTTCCGGGTGGGGGATTTACACACTGAGTCTTGGTGACTCACCCCTTCCCTTACCATTTTGCAGATGAGTAGATTGCGAAGATGGAGCCGGAGAGGACTCGAGGCGGCCATGCTTATCATTGGATTTGAAATTACTTTGTTTTAGTTATTATTATTTATTTTCTAAGTCCTTTTTATTTTTTGATTGTAATAAGGCCGCTATTATTATTTTGGATGTTTATTTTACTGTTTTATTTTACTTATGTTATATTACAAATGGAATTTTATAAATATTAATTGAACCGGTTAAAAGTAACTTTTCAAACTTAATAAACTTTTACGGGTTTTTAAAGATGTTACCATCGGGTAACAAAAATAAACCAAGTCCACTATAACTTTGACGATTTTAAAATGCTACATGATCAAATGTTTTCAAAAGGGTTTATCAACCCAATCAGTATTTATAAAAGCCCAACTAAGTTTTCAAACACCGCTTTCATACCTTAGCCAAATTTTATCAAGTTTTCACCAAATTCTTAAAATGTTTCAAACTATTTTACTCCGTGACATACCAAATCCGGTCAGGACTCATGGGTCGGGTTTGGGGTGTTACATTTTGGTATCGAGCAGGCTCAAAACTTCTATTATGGGGGCCCAAGGCCCAAAATGTTTTGTTTTTATTAGTAGGCCTTATTGAAATGTTTTGGAAAGTGGTTGTGGCTGGAACAGCATGGCACCGAGTCTCCGGCACCAATCCGCCCAGGTAAGTACTTCTATCCATTTTTGTGAATCTTTGATGAGGGGTAGAAGGATAAAATTGGGAACGTAGACTATTAGAATAGAATTTGTTGAACCCTAGGGCTAGCATACCTCAACTATGCATGAGATTTAATAATTACCTAAACAACCCTGTGAGTTGTCACTAAGCAAAGGATGTGGCAAACGTTATACGCATGTCTAGGATTGGATTCGGTGGGGGCACAGTAATTAAGCGATCCTCGTGACTCACCTCCTACTCACTGAATCCTACCAGTGCGTAGTAATCTGTTCATCCTAGTGAGACGACACACTCACAGGCTAAACTCGATAACTAAGACCCGAAAGGGACTAGCCGTTTTGTTTTTGAAGTAATTAAAACCTTGTTTAAAAAAAAACCAAAATACCCCTCAGTTTGAAAAATGACCAAAATACCCCTGGCTTGAAAATTTCAAAATACCTCCAAAAATTTCCAAATAGAAAATTTTCAAAATAACTTTCTTTTGTGAAATCAATTAGAACCAAATTTTGGAAATCATTTTGTGAAAATACCCTGGTTATGTGAAATTACTAAAATACCCTTAGGGGTAAAATGATGAAAACGCCCTTGATTTAGGATATTCCCAAAATACCCACGGTTTTAATCAAAATTTCATCACATAAAAGTGCCCAAAACCTTAAATTACAAAAATGTCATGATTTTAGAAAATTACAAAATTGCCCTAACCGATAAAATTACCATAATGACCTCAATTTCAAAAATTTTTACAATACCATCAATCTGAAAATAATTTCTTAGAAAGAACCTTAAAAGTTTTACAACTTTTGAAATATCTCTGACTTGCTAAATTTTATAAATTCAACTCGATTTGTGAAAATTACCGAAATGCCCCTGAGCTTCAAAATTACCGAAATACCCCGGATTTTAAAATTTTTCCAAATACCCCGGGAATTTAAAAGTTCCAAAATACTTTTTGACAAAACCATCCAAAATTTTTATTTTGAAAAATTACAAAAATACCCACAGAGGACAAATTACGAAAATAGCCAGGTAGTGGAAAACAATCACCATGAAAACTACAACGCCTCTTTGAATGAATGAATGGAAAAGCTGTGTGTATGTATGATACTGAAAGAACCACCTCTGAAACTTCTATCATAAAATTTCTTCATGGATAACTAAGTGAAATACTAATGCATAAAATTCTTAAATGATAAACGCAATCGTTAGAATGAGTTCAAGAGGTCGTGGACGTTAAGCCCGTGGTAGTGGAAGGGTAGGATGGCCTTATCTGAGCTAGCGTGGTCCTGACATGGGTCTGAAATGAGATGCGAATCTGCTTCGTGGCCCTAATTTCAAGATCGACGGTGGTAATGATGTCGTATCTCAAGTCAGATTACGAGTATTGGAATGAGTTCTTTGAGGTCGGGCTGGTCAGGAGCTCGAAAATCTGTGGTTGAACGACTCCGGGCTAACGGAGCAGAGGTGTTTAGAGGAGTTTCTGGAGTGGCACCCAGTGCGGCGGAGTATTGGTTGGAATCCACTGAAAAGATTATGGGTGACTTGGATTTCACAGCTGAGGAGAAGTTGAAGGGTATCATCTCTTTGCTTCGGGATGAGTCTTACCAATGGTGGCTCACTGTGAGGGATGGAACGGTGGCAGAAAATCTAACTTGGGAATTCTTCAGAGAGGCTTATCAAAAGAAATATATCGAAACTAGTTACGTGGATGCACAGCGGAAGGCTTTCTTGAATCTGGTTTAAGGCAATAAGACGGTGGTGGAATATGAGGCTGAGTTCCTCCGGTTGAGTAGGTATGCTCGTGGTATTGTGGGTACCGAGCATGAGCACTGTGTCAGATTTGAAGATGGGCTGAGAGATGAGCTGAGAATGATGATAGCTCCACAACAGGAACGGGAGTTCACAGTCTTAGTGGAGAAATCGAAAGTTACTGAAGGGGTAAGACAGTCGGTTAGATGGAACCAAGATCAAAATTGGAATAAGAGGAGCTCCGGACCTTCAAAGTTTTCTGGTAATTAGCAGAAGAGGTCAAGGTTTGGTGGGTCGGATCAAGCTGCTAGGCCTGCTATAGCTGCTAATCCTCAATGGCCGCCACGGTGTGCTCGGTGTGGGATGTAATATCCCGGGTTAAGGGGCTATTTCGATTTGGCATTGTTTGCATGTTTAATTGCTTGTTATGATGTTGTTTTGGTGTTTTGGGAGTTAGTTGTTGGCTAGGTGTGAGCTGGGTAGGTGGTGAAATTCTTGTTTTTGGGCTTTAGGGATAGAAGCAGAAGGTGTTGGGGTTTATATTTAAATTAAGTGGAATTATAACACAAATGGGGAGCTAGCTAAGTGGCAAGGCATGCGCCACAAGGGAGGAGCTTGGGGTGGCGTCATCTACAGGTGAGGGAGGTCCAGAGTTCAAGTCGTAGAGCTCCCATTTTGTCACCCATTTTGGACGGCATGGAGGGAGGAGTTGTGGCAAATTTGAACACTAGCTTGGACCTTGTCAACACATTCAAACGGTGGGTGGAGAGTGAAAGTAGGAGGGAGACTTGGTCATGGGATTTGAATTGGAGGTGTGGGAGTAAATGGGGGAGATTTGGCCGGTTTTGGTGAGAGTTTGGGGGAAGGGAGGATGTGTGGCGGTTGGTGTTTGTGGGGTGTCAAATTCCTTTGGCATGTAGGTGTTTTCACAAATACTTGGTGGTAAGGCTGATTTTAGTTTAGTCAAAAGCTTGCAAAGAAAACCCTCTTCACTTGCAAATTAGCCTAAGCCAAAACCACATTTTCTTTTGCCATTCATTCTTGTTGCGAATTTACTTGTTGCTCCCATCTTTTCCTTTTTGTTTTTTTTTTTTTGAAGTCAATGCCCTCTCATTCCCTTTCCTTCTCTTGTTGTTAGTAAACCGAAACCACCTCCTCACTTTTGACCGTAACACATTTCACCAAAAGCCTACATCCTCTAATTTCTTCTTCACCTAAACCGAAAACTACCATAAGCCTACCCTTGCCGATTTTGGCCTTTAGTTGTTGAAAGTACTCTCCTCTCCTACTTCTTTTGTTTTCTTTTGTTCATTGTGTGTGTTTAAACTCCACTCCCCTAAACCTTTTTCTTTATTTCTTTTCCTCCAAAACCAAAAGCATCCATCATTCTATCTTCTTCCTTTCCAAAACAATTTTAGCCGAAACTCACTTCCCAAGCACTTTTCTCCATTTCTTTTTCATCCAAAACCGAGAGTATTCTTTCTTCCTTGTTGTTCTTTTTAAACTCTTCTTTTCGGGATTAAGAGTGTTAGCCGAACCTTCTTTGGTTTTGGCCGAATCTTCCTTTCTCTTTGTGTTTTGTTTTCTGGCCGAATCTAAGGGTGGTGTGGATTGCTTTTGGTAGTTCGCTTTCAAGCCTTGGAGAAGGTTCTTGGGTTTGGCGAATGCTTTTGGGTAAGGCTTCTGTTCTCTATCGGCATCTAGAAGAGGGTAAGTGTTGGTTTTGGTGTTGGTTTTATGGCGTATTAATTTGGTTGAGATCGCTTTGTTATAGGACATCAAAGGTGTCAAAGCAAGCAAGAGGAGCCGTTTTTTCTCGAGTTGATTAGTGAGCCGATTGTCTAAGGAACCACTCTTTGGTTCGGATTTGGTAGGAAACCAAATCGTGAAAGGTAAGGGCTTTCGACAAACCCTTTTTGGTCTAAATGGTGTTGGCGAATGTATAGATGTCTAACCCTATGTTTTGGCCGATTGTAGAAGCTAGTACTCGGGGACTTAGATTGCTTTTGTCGATTTCTAGACTCGATTTACGGTGTGTAAACTAACACAATCGATACCTAGTAATGTTATTAATAAACCTGCTTGCTGTTGAAAATGATACCAAGATGATGGATAATTGGATACCCAAATGGGGTATGTGTGCGGATCCCGTAAGTCTATTTTATTACAAGTCCTATTATGGATACTTTGAGTATGATGATCTATGTTTGTATATATATATGCTATGAGATGCAATGTTGGACATGGTTGCATGAGTTACATGATTGCATATTGTACATGAGTCGAGATGACATGTATGGGTGATCTGAGTGGAGGGAGCGGTGATATTTTGTGCCGACGAGCACCGTGCTTTTGGTAGCACACTTTGTGACTTTGGGTCACGGAGGTTTGGCACCTCATTGCGACTTGTCCCCGTGGTTTAACCACCGTGGGTTGGCCCCACTTGAGATATGGGATCGTCTGCTAGTGATTTGGTATCACACGATGGGTTGGCCCCATCATCGGATTTGTGACTTGGTCACGGTGCTTTAGTAGCACAATTGTGTCTTTGGGACACCAGTGGTTTGGCACCACATTGACGGATATTGTGTCTTTGGGACACGGTGTTTTGGTAACACATTGTGACTATATGTCACCGGTGGTTTGGCACCACCAAAGGGTTTGGTACCACACGGGGTAGAAAAGGCGATATGGATGGTTAGGATCGGGTTGCATTAATTATGTTGCTTTGTATGATGTGTGCTAGCTTGTTGTTCTTCGGGAGTGGGAATTACACATCGAGTCACTCGACTCACCCTCTCCTTTGACATTTCAGTGACTCAGAGGCGGACGTGGGCCGGATGGACTCGAGGTGCTCATGCCATCTTGAAATAAAGCTTTGCTTGGACTTTTAAGAAATTTGGTACTTAAGTTTTATTATTTGGTTTATTTGGGTTGTAAATGGCCTTTTAAATTATGTTTTGTTTACGCTTAAGTTAGATTTTAATATGCTTTAACAAACTACTTGAGTTAAAATATGCTAAAACTTGAAGGACAACGCTTTCAAAACTTCAAAAATGATGTTTTAAACTATACCATCTGTATCAAACTATAACTCGTAACAAATGAACTCAAATGGTTTTCTAGCCTAAATAGGATTTTTCTACTAAGACAAAGTACTTTAGTAATAATGCGAGACAACTTAAAAATCAATCCAACATAAATTAGTTTTACCTACACTTGATAACTTTTCAAAGCTCTGGGGTTTTCAAATACAACATAAATCTTTAAGTCAAAACCTACTCAATTTCTCTTCGATACAAAATTTTAGCGAAGTGTTTTCCTCAACTTTCAAACTCAAACCTAAACCACCCAAAACCTTTTTCCCAGAGCATACCGTATTCGGTCGTGATGTATTGATCGGGTTTGGGGTGTTACAATTGTGGTATCAGAGCCAAGTTCAAAGGCTCGGCTGTGGGCCCGAGGCCCAAAATATTTTAAATTTTGGTTTTAAGTGTTTTGGTTTTAAAGTATATGATTTGAAAGGCATGGCACCGAGTCTCCGGCACCAGTTCGCCCAGGTAAGTACCCCGTACTATTGGTTGTGATATTGATATGATTGAATGGCTAGTGATAGTAAGATTGCTTTAGAGACTGAAACTGATAGGATTCTATGGACTCGCGAAAACAAAGTCTCTTTAATATTCATAAAACTTTGCTTTAAAAATAGTGGAATAATAACTGATGCATAAAATTCCTTAACCAGACGAGATTTAGTCATGAGTACCCGAGGTGGACGTGGTCGTGGACGTGGTCGCGGTAGGATGACTGTTTCTGAGCCCGTAGGTTACAGGCGTGGTTCGAGAATGAGATACTGGGTTCCCGCCACCACCGGAGGTGGTGAGTTCCAGGAACAGACCGGCGATGATGCAGTATCACAGGCGATGCTGCGGGTCTTAGAAAGGGTAGCTGGAGCAGGTGGGGGCGTAGGAGCTAGGAAATCTGTGCCTGAACGACTTCGGGCAAATGGGGCTGAATTCTTCCGGGGTATCTCTGGTGTTGCTCCTAGCACTGCTGAGTACTGGCTAGAAGCGACAGAACGGATCATGGACGATCTGGACCTAACGGCTGAGGAGAAATTAAAGGGGATCGTATCACTTCTCCGGGATGAGTCATACCAGTGGTGGCTCACGGTCCGTGATAATACCGCAAACCAAGATCGACATGGGATTATTTTGAGTACGCTTATCGGAAGAAATGCGTCGGAGCTAACTACATAAATGAGCGAGAGGAAAGCATTTCGAGGTTAGTCGAGAACAAATCAGACGGAGTACGAGGTCGAGTTTACGAGGTCGAAGTCGGTATGCCAGGGGTATGGTGGCTACTGAAGAGGAAAGGTGTGTTCGTTTCGAGGATGGCCTGCGAGACGAGTTAAGATTGTTGATTGCGCCCCAGCAGGAGCGTGAATTTGCGGTTCTGGTTGAAAAGGCAAAGGTTGCCGAGGGCATTAAAGAGTCTGTGAGGCGTAATATGGATAGGAACCGTCATAAAGGAGTTTTGGGTCTTCGGGTCATCGGGTCAATCGCCAGAAGAGGGCTAGACCGAAGCGGGCGAATCGATCGGGTAGGTTTGTTCTTTGCTAAGCGGGACCGCCGCATTATAACCGTTGTGGAAAGGCTCACCGGGAGGATCTTTGGGTGATGGCGGAGGTTTGTTTTGAGTGTGGCTCATTTGGACCACCGAGTGAGGGACCGTCTGCAAGTTAGCTAGGATTCAATCGTAGAATCGGGCCGTAATCAAGATAGAAATAATGGACCGCCACGGAGGGCCGAGGTAATGGCGGAGGAGGTACCGCTTACGGTGGTAGTGGAGCACCGGCGAGAGGTGCAGTAGTTCGAGGCCGAACTACCGGATTGGTATATCTTTGAGGCGCCGAGAGAAGGCGACCTTGCCGACGCCATTACGTGACGTTTTGATTTTGGTTCTCTTTATCTTGCTTTAATTGATGTGGGGTCTACACACTCGTATGTTGCCGATGGTATAATAGAGACAATGGATTTAGACTACGAGATATCTTCAGGCGGATGACCGTAATAAGCCTCTAGGTCACTCTGTAGTGGTAGATAAACCGTATAGAGGCGCACCTCTAGAACTCAAGGGGTGGTATTTGAGGTCGATCGATGGAACGCCATTCGGGAGTTCGATCTAATTCTCGGAATGGATGGCCGAGTAAGCACCGGTGCGGTTGGATCGCGCGGCTAAGCGTATGGTTCTCGAAACACGGTGAGGTGATGAAGTAGTTACGATCGGTAATAGGAGAAACTATCATCCAACTTGGTATCTCGCTCTCAAAGCCGAGAAAATGGTCGTGAAAGGTGCGAAGCATATGTGGTGCATGTGTATGCCTTGGAGGCTAAGGAGTCTTCTGTGGAGACCGTATTGGACGGTCGGGGAATTTGTGGATGTGTTTCTGAGGAGCTTCGGGTTTGCCACGGATCGGAGGTAGAGTTCGGATTGATCATTACTTAATGCGCCAAAGATCCATTGCTCCGCATGTGATGGCACCTAAAGAATTAGTGGAGCTTAAGGCTCAAATCCAGGAGTTATTGGACCGAGGCTTTATCAGGCCAAGTATTTCGTCGTGGGGAGCGCCGGTACTCTTTGTAAAGAAGAAAGACGGTACTATGCGAATGTGCATAGACTACATAAACCGAATAAGTCGACGATCAAAACAAGTATCCACTGCCTCGGATAGATGACTTGTTTGATCAGCTGAAGGGGGCGTCTGTTTTCTCGAAAATCGACCTAAGGTCTGGGTATCACCAGTTGAAGGTAAAAGAGGCGGATATCTGTAAGACGGCATTTCGTACTCGGTATGGGCATTTTGAATTCTTGGTTATGCCGTTCGGGTTGACTAACGCACCGGCAGCTTTCATGGATCTGATGAATAGGGTGTTCCAACAGTACCTGGATCAGTTCGTGGTAGTTTTATCGATTTACATCTTGGTATACTCAAGGATCGAGGAAGAGCATGACGCCATTTACGGTGGTATTGCGATTCTAAGGGAGAAACAAATTTCTATCGAAGTTCAAGAAATCTGAATTCGCTCGTGGAGGTGACATTTTGGGTCATGTAGTGTCGGTGAGGGATTAGAGGACCTCGAAAGATAGAAGCGGTTACGATTGAAGCCGCCTAAGTCGATGTGCGTAAAGTTTTAGTTTTCGGGGTTGGCAGGATACTACCGAAGATTTGTAGAGGGTTTCTCGTTAATTGCAGCACCGATGACCAAATTATTGAGGAAGGGAGTTCCGTTTGTTTGGACTGAGAAGCAGCAGGAGAGCTTCGATAAGTTAAAGAAGATTTTGACCAAGCTCGGTTACGATCCACTGAGGTCGGTAAGGAATTACAATGTCTTCGCGATGCATCACATCTGAGCTTGGGTTGTGTGCTGATGCAGGAAGGGAAGGTGGTGGCTTACGCATCCCGTCAGCTGAGGCCACATGAGGTAAATTATCCTACGCACGATCTGGAATTAGCAGCTGTAGTGTTTGCCCTAAAGATATGGAGGCATTACTTGTACGGAGAGAGATCGGTAGTCTATCGGACCATAAGAGTCTGAAGTACCTCGACTCGTAAAGACTTGAATCGAGGCAATGTAGATGGATTGAATTGCTGAAAGACTACGATTGCTCAATTGAGTATCATCCCGCAAGGCTAACGTCGTGGCGAACGCGTTGAGCCGTAAGGTTGTTTCGGTTTAAGAGCGTTGTTTGCCCACTTGAGTTTGTACGATGACGGAGTATTCAGCGAATCTGCAGTTAAGCCTACTTGGGTTGAGCGGATCGAGAAAGCGGTTGTTAGATGAGGTTTTGAGTCGCAGAGGACACAAGTGCGTAATGATGGTTTGAAGGGTTCTGACTTGTCCGATGATGGGGTTCGTGTTTCCAAGGGAAGGCTTGTATCCGAGAGATGCTGATTTGAGGCGGAGGATTCTTGAGGATGCTCATAGCGACCCTACGCTATGCATCCCGGAGGTAGCAAAATGTATAGGGATCTCGGAGAAGCGATTACGTGGCTGTGTCGAAAAAGGAGGTGTGAGTTTGTAGGAAAGTGTCGACTTGTCGCAGTGTCAAAGTGAGCATCGATTGCCGTCTGGGTTGCTTGACCGGTGAAGATTCCACGATGGAAGTGGGAAAGGATCACTATGGATTTCGTCGGTGGATTACCGCTTACACCGAGCAAGAAGGATTCGATTTGGGTAATTGTGGATCGGTGACTAAATCGACTCACTTTATTCGGTGAGGTGGATTACTCACTCGAGAGGTTGGCGAAATTGTATGTATCGTAGATAGTGAGGCCGCACGGGTGCCGTGTCGATCATCTCGGATAGGGACCCAATTCACGTCAAGGTTACGGAAGGCTTTGCATCGAGCTCTGGTACACGGTTAGATTTCAAGACAAACATTTCATCCGCAGACGACGGGCAATCGAAAGGGTTATCTGATTTTGGAGGATATGCTTGAGGTGTGTTTTGGACTTGAGGGTAGTGGGAAGAGTATCTACCGTTAGCGAATTCGCTTACACAACAACTACCAAGCGAGCATTAAGATGGCACCTTATGAGGCGTTATGCGGTGAAAGTGTCGTTCACCGACTTGTTGAATGAGCTAAGTGAACGTCGCTTATTGGGACCCGAGTTGGTTGTTGAGACCAAGACAAGGTTAAGTTGATTCGCTCGATCAAGGAAGCTTCGACCGTGAAGTCCTATCCGATCTTAAGCGGAGAGATATTGAATTTCTTTGTGGGAGATCGAGTTTTCTGAAGGTCTCACCGTGGAAGAAAGTATTAAGGTTCGGGAAGAAAGGCAAGCTTAGTCCGAGGTTTATTGGGCCATATAAGGTACTAAGACGAGTGGGACCAGTTGCATATCAGCTCGAGTTGCCAGCTGAGTTAAGTCAAATTCACGACGTGTTCCACGTTTCGATGCTTCGGCGATATCGTTCTGATCCATCACATGTAGTAACAGTAGAGGAGATCGAAGTAAATCCGGATATGTCCATAGAGGAAGAGCCTGTACAGATTTTAGATCGGGATGTGAAGGTTCTGCGCAGGAAGTCTGTGCCTCTGGTTAAGGTTCTTTGGCGGAATCATGGCGTAGAGGAAGCTACGTGGGAACCCGAGGATATGATGAGACAGCAATACCCGCAACTCTTCTGACCAGGTAATTTCGAGGTCGAAATTCTTTTAAGGGGGGTAGAACTGTAATATCCCGGGTTAAGGGGCTATTTCGATTTGGCATTGTTTGCATGTTTAATTGCTTGTTATGATGTTGTTTTGGTGTTTTCGGGAGTTAGTTGTTGGCTAGGTGTGAGCCTGGGTAGGTGGTGAAATTCTTGTTTTTGGGCTTTAGGGGATAGAAGCAGAAGGTGTTGGGGTTTATATTTAAATTAAGTGGAATTATAACACAAATGGGGAGCTAGCTAAGTGGCAAGGCATGCGCCACAAGGGAGGAGCTTGGGGTGGCGTCATCTACAGGTGAGGGAGGTCCAGAGTTCAAGTCGTAGAGCTCCCATTTTGTCACCCATTTTGGACGGCATGGAGGGAGGAGTTGTGGCAAATTTGAACACTAGCTTGGACCTTGTCAACACATTCAAACGGTGGGTGGAGAGTGAAAGTAGGAGGGAGACTTGGTCATGGGATTTGAATTGGAGGTGTGGGAGTAAATGGGGGAGATTTGGCCGGTTTTGGTGAGAGTTTGGGGGAAGGGAGGATGTGTGGCCGGTTGGTGTTTGTGGGGTGCCGAAATTCCCTTTGGCATGTAGGTGTTTCGGTCACAAATACTTGGTGGTAAGGCTGATTTTTAGTTTAGTCAAAAGCTTGCAAAGAAAACCCTCTTCACTTGCAAATTAGCCTAAGCCGAAACCACATTTTCTTTTGCCATTCATTCTTGTTGCGAATTTACTTGTTGCTCCCATCTTTTCCTTTTGTTTTTTTTTTTTTTGAAGCGAATGCCTCTCATTCCCTTTCCTTCTCTTGTTGTTAGTAAACCAAACCAGCCTCCTCACTTTTGACCGTAACACATTTCACCAAAAGCCTACATCCTCTAATTTCTTCTTCACCTAAACCAAAACTACCATAAGCCTACCCTTGCCGATTTTGGCCTTTAGTTGTCGAAAGTACTCTCCTCTCCTACTTCTTTTGTTTTCTTTTTGTTCATTGTGTGTGGCAAAACTCCACTCCCCTAAACCTTTTTCTTTATTTCTTTTCCTCCAAAACCAAAAGCATCCATCATTCTATCTTCTTCCTTTCCAAAACAATTTTAGCGAAACTCACTTCCCAAGCACTTTTCTCCATTTCTTTTCATCCAAAACCGAGAGTATTCTTTCTTCCTTGTTGTTCTTTTAAACTCTTCTTTCGGGATTAAGAGTGTTAGCCAACCTTCTTTGGTTTTGGCGAATCTTCCTTTCTCTTTGTGTTTTGTTTTCCGGCGAATCTAAGGGTGGTGTGGATTGCTTTTGGTAGTTCGTTTTCAAGCCTTGGAGAAGGTTCTTGGGTTTGGCGAATGCTTTTTGGGTAAGGCTTACATTCTCTATCGGCATCTAGAAGAGGGTAAGTGTTGGTTTTGGTGTTGGTTTTATGGCGTATTAATTTGGTTGAGATCGTTTTGTTATAGGACATCAAAGGTGTCAAAGCAAGCAAGAGGAGCCGTTTTCTTCTGTCGATTGATTAGTGAGCCGATTGTCTAAGGGAACCACTCTTTGGTTCGGATTTGGTAGGAAACCAAATCGGTGAAAGGTAAGGGCTTCGACAAACCCTTTTGGTCTAAATGGTGTTGGCGAATGTATAGATGTCTAACCCCTATGTTTTGGCCGATTGTAGAAGCTAGTACTCGAGGACTTAGATTGCTTTTGTCGATTTCTAGACTCGTATTTACTGGTGTGTAAACTAACACACCGATACCTAGTAATGTTATTAATAAACCTGTTTGCCTCGTTGAAAATGATACCAAGATGATGGATAATTGGATACCCAAATGGGGTATGTGTATGCGGATCCGGGTAAGTCTATTTTATTACAAGTCCTATTATGGATACTTTGAGTATGATGATCTATCTTGTATATATATATGCTATGAGATGCAATGTTGGACATGGTTGCATGAGTTACATGATTGCATATTGTACATGAGTCGATATGACATGTATGGGTGATCTGAGTGGAGGGAGCGGTGATATTTTGTCTTGTGAGCACCGTGCTTTAGTAGCACACTTTGTGACTTTGGGTCACGGAGGTTTGGCACCTCATTGCGACTTGTCCCAATGGTTTAACCACCGTGGGTTGGCCCCACTTGAGATATGGGATCGTCTGCTAGTGATTTGGTATCACACGATGGGTTGGCCCCATCATCGGATTTGTGACTTCGGTCACGGTGCTTTAGTAGCACAATTGTGTCTTTGGGACACCAAAGGTTTGGCACCACATTGACGGATATTGTGCCTTTGGGACACGGTGTTTTGGTAACACATTGTGACTATATGTCACCGGTGGTTTAGCACCACAAAGGTTTGGTACCACAGGGGTAGAAAAGGCGATATGGATGGTTAGGATCGGGTTGCATTAATTATGTTGCTTTGTATGATGTGTGCTAGCTTGTTGTTCTTGAGTGGGAATTACACCTTTGAGTCACTCGACTCACCCTCTCCTTTGACATTTCGGTGACTTCGTGAGGCGCGGACGTGGGCCGGATGGACTCGAGGTGCTCATGCCATACTGAAATAAAGCTTTGCTTGGACTTTTAAGAAATTTGGTACTTAAGTTTTATTATTTGGTTTATTTGGGTTGTAAATGGCCTTTTAAATTATGTTTTGTTTACGCTTAAGTTAGATTTTTAATATGCTTTAACAAACTACTTGAGTTAAAATATGCTAAAACTTGGAAGGACAACGTTTTCAAAACTTCAAAAACGATGTTTTAAACTATACCATCGGGTATCAAACTATAACTCAGAACAAATGAACTCAAATGGTTTTCTAGCCTAAATAGGATTTTTCTACTAAGACAAAGTACTTTAGTAATAATGCGAGACAACTTAAAAATCAATCCAACATAAATTAGTTTTACCTACACTTCCGATAACTTTTCAAAGCTCTCTGGGTTTTCAAATACAACATAAATCTTTAAGTCAAAACCTACTCGAATTTCTCTTGAGATACAAAATTTTAGCGAAGTGTTTTCCTCAACTTTCAAACTCAAACCTAAACCACCCAAAACCTTTTTCTGAGCATACAGTTGGATGTATTGATCGGGTTTGGGGTGTTACATGGAAGTCTCACAAGAGTGTTGGAATGGTAATTGAGGATGCTTTGAATGTGGGTCTATGGAGTATCGAGTTAGAGATCTGTCAGAAGAAGGCGGCTAGGGCCGAGAATGAAGGTCGGGATCGTGCACCAAACAGGAGGATAACCAACGACCCACGAGAGAGGTCGTGGTGCGGGAAGAGGAGGTAATGGTGTTGGCGGAGGTCGTGGGGCACCGAGGGAAATCTTGGTGGTATTGAGGCTAGACAACCTAGTTTAGTCTATCTGCGAGGTGTCAAGAGGAGGCGGCCTTGGACGTCATAACCGGTATGTTCTTGATCTTTGGTGTGCCTTATAATACCTTGATAGACATTGGCTCAACCCACTGCGTACATTGCTAGTAGCATAGTGAAAACTTTGCATCTAGACTACGAGCTTACTTCTAGGAAGATGGTACCGTATTAAGCCCCTAGGTCACTCTGTGGCGATAAGTAAACTTTATAGGGACGTACCCCTAGAACTCCAAGGGGTTGTGTTCTTGGCTGATTTGATGGAACTACCGTTTCAGGAGTTCGACTTAATACTCTTGATGGATTGGCTAGTTAAGTATCAGGCTAGTCTAGATTGCGCAGCTAAGCGCATGGTTTTAAAGACAGTGGAAGGAGAAGAGGTGGTGATGATAGGTAAAAGGAGGGATTACCTGTCTAATCTGGTTTCTGCTTTGAAGGCAAAAAGGATGGTGAAGAAGGGTTGTAAAGCATATGTGGTTCACATCTATGCCTTGGAAGCTAAGGATGTTGCTGTGGGAGATGTTCGGACGGTAAGTGACTATGTGGATGTGTTTCCAGAGGAACTTCCGAGTCTACCTTCGGACCGTGAGGTTGAATTTGGGATAGATCTGTTACCCAGAACCGCGTCAGTATCAATAGCTCCGTATCGGATGGCGCCAAAGGAATTGGTAGAATTGAAGGCGCAGATACAGGAATTGTTAGATAGAGGTTTCATCCGACCAAGTGTATCGCCGTGGGGAGCTCCAGTGCTGTTTGTCAAGAAAAAAGATGGGACAATGAGGATGTATATAGACTATCGGTAGCTGAACAAGTTGACAATAAAGAACCGGTATCCTCTACCCAGGATTGACGATCTGTTCGATCAACTAAAAGGGGCATCCGTGTTTTCTAAGATTAACCTTAGGTCAGGGTACCATCAGCTTAAGGTGAAGGAGGCTGATGTCCACAAGACGGCATTTCGTACTCGGTATGGACACTACGAGTTTCTGGTAATGCCTTTTGGTTTGACGAATGCACCGGCAGCGTTTATGGACATGATGAACTGGGTTTTCCAACCCTATCTGGATCGGTTCGTAGTGGTCTTCATAGACGACATTTTGGTGTACTCGAAGTCGGAGGAGGAGCATGACGCACATCTTCATGTGGTTCTGCAAGTTCTAAGGGAGAAGTAGTTGAACGTCAAATTCAGTAAGTGTGAATTTTGGCTCAAGGAGGTAACCTTTCTAGGGCATGTTGTTTCAGCCGAGGGAATTAGGGTGGATCCCCATAAGATTGAGGTGGTGTTAGAGTGGAAACCACCAAAGTCAGTTACGAAAATTCAGAGTTTTCTTGGGTTCGCCGGATATTATAGGAGATTTGTGGAAAACTTCTCCTTAATCGCAGCACCGTTGACTAAGCTGTTGAGGAAGGGAGTTCCATTTGTGTGGGCTGAGAAGCAGCAAGAGAGTTTTGATAAGCTGAAGAGGATTCTGACAGAAGCACCGGTCTTGATTCAGCCAGAGGCAGGGAAGGAGTTCACGGTGTACTGTGATGCATCACATACTGGTTTAGGGTGTGTGTTTATGCAAGAAGGGAAGGTGGTCGCTTATCGTCCATGGCGATTGAGGCCTCACAAAGTTAACTATCCGACACATGATTTGGAATTGGCATTGTGGTGTTAGCTTTGAAAATTTGGAGGCACTATCTCATGCGGGAGAAGTCGATGGTGTACCACAGATCACAAGAGTCAAGTACCTCCTGACTCAGAAAGATTTAAATCTGAGGCAATGGAGGTGGATTGAGTTGTTGAAGGACTACGACTGCTCAATCGAATACCATCCGGGTAGGGCTAATGTGGTAGCTGATGCATTGAGCTGAAAGGTGGTAGCAGATTTGCGAGCAATGTTTGCTCATCTAAGTCTCTATGAGGATGGGAGCCTTTTGGCAGAATTGTAAGTGAAGCCGTCTTGGATTAATGAGGTCAAAGGAAGACAGATGACCGATGAAGCTTTGAATACTCGGAGGTTACAAGTACAGAATGGTGAGGCCGAAGATTTCAGCTTGAGCAGTGATGGAGTGTTGTACTTTCAGGGGAGAGTATGCATGCCCAAGTATAATGATTTGAGGTAGCGAATCCTTAAAGAAGCTCATAGCAGTCTGTACGCTATGCACCCGAGAAGCAGCAAGATGTATCGAGATTTAAGAGAGCAGTTTTGGTGGCCGGGTCTTAAACGAGAGTAACCGAGTTAGTGGGCAAGTGTCTGACATGCCATTAAGTTAAGGCTGAGCATCAATTGCCATCGGAGCTGTTATAGCCGGTAAAGATTCCACAGTGGAAGTGGAAGGAAATTACTATGGATTTTGTAAGCGGGCTTCCCCTTACGCCCAGTAAGAAAGATGCAGTTTGGGTGATAGTAGACCGGTTGACTAAGTCGGCTCATTTCATACCAGTGAGGGTTGGCTACTCACTCCAAAGGTTGGCCAAGTTGTATATCGCTGAGATAGTGCGGTTGCATGGAGTACCAGTGTCCATTATCTCAGATCGAGATCCCCGGTTTACGTCGAGATTCTGGAAGGCTCTACATCAAGAGTTAGGCACGAAATTGAATTTCAGTACGGCTTTTCACCCACAGTCTGATGGACAATCTGAGAGGGTAATCCAAGTATTGGAAGATATGTTAAGGGGCTGTGTTTTGGACTTCCATGGTAGTTGGGAGGAGTACCTACCTTTGGCAGAGTTCGCTTATAACAACAGTTATCAAGCGAGTATTCAGATGGCACCATATGAGGCACTATATGGTCGAAAATGCCGTACTCCTACATGTTGGACGGAGCTAAGAGAGCGACAGATGTTGGGTCCAGAGTTAGTGGCGGAGACGGAGGATAAAGTTAGAGTAATTCGGCCTCGTCTTAAGGAGGCATCGGACAGGCAAAAATCCTATGCTGATCTTAAGCGAAGAGAGGTTGAATATGCAGTGGGTGATAAGGTCTTCTTGAAGGTATCACCTTGAAAGAAGGTGTTGAGGTTTGGCCGGAAGGGCAAGCTAAGCCCTAGATTCATCGGACCGCACATGGTGTTGAAACGTGTGGGACCGGAAGCTTACCAGCTTGAGTTGCCAGCAGAATTGAGCCAGATCCATGATGTCTTCCATGTTTCGATGCTGAGGTGCTATCGATCAGATCCCTCACACGTTGTGCCGATTGGGGAAATTGAAGTGAACTCGGACTTGTCGTTCGAGGAGGAGCCGGTACAGATTTTGAATCGAGATGTCAAAGTTCTGCGAAGGAAGTCGGTGCCTTTGGTAAAGGTGTTATGGCGAAATTATAGTGCGGAGGAGGCCACATGGGAACCCGGGATGTGATCGACGACAATATCCTCGACTCTTGATCTAGGTAATTTCGAGGCAAATTCTTTTAAGGGGTAGAACGTAACACCCTAAATTAGGGTTATTTGTAATTTAAACATTTTCCCATGTGCGTGCTTGAAGAATTAAATTCTAGGATTATTTGGCATGTTTTAGGGTCTAAAAATAACCCGAACTAGGTCGATTTAAAATTAAAAATTTTCTTTTAAGGATGTAAAGAAGGAGCTAGGAGATAGGGGTTAAGTAAAAATTAGGGAGAAGCATGACATGAAAAATGGCTTGGAAAAGTGGCTTCCATGCGCCACTTAGGTGCTACAAAGGGTGCATCTAAGGGTTTCCAAGGGATGAGGAGGTTCGAGTCACAGCGGTAACAAAGGAAGTGTTTTCCTTTTGGGCTTTTGGGCGTTAAAGGAAGGGGCCAAGTAAGAGGGCTTTAAAGAATTTTTGGGTAAGGAATGGATATGAAAGTCGGATTGGGTGGAGTGGCTTGGGGTGCCACTTAAGAGTGTAGAGGCGGCAGGTCTCAGGTTCGAGACATAAGGGACGCAAGGAGCATTTTATTTTTTTTGGGCTTTTTGTCATTAAGGAAAAAGGGGCCAGGGATGAAGGCTTTAAAATTAAATGGTGAGGATATTTGACATGAAAGTCAAATGGGAAGAGCGGCAAGGGGCGTGCAAGGGGGGCTGCGGCAGGGAGGTCTTGGTTTCAAACCAAGGCAACTGCAGTGGCTTTTTATTTTTTTTATGCTGCTGGCGTGTGTGGGAGAGTATTGGCATGAATTTGGACTCTTTAATTGATAAAGATAAGGCTTAAATTTTTGCAATTTTCGGCTGGAGAAGAGTTGTGATGTCGTTATACTTTATTTTTATTTTATTTGTTTAAAGAAGGGATTAAGAGATAGTTAAAAGATAAAGTTTTATCTCATGGGAGGTAATGGCCGAAATAGGGACTCTCTAGGGCTGTCCATAATTGGTTTTGATATGGCAAAGGAGTGCCAAAATTCATCAACTATTCCTTTCTTTTTCTCTCTTGCTGCTGCCGAATTCTCCCTTGTTGCATTGCCTAAATTGTTCAAAACTTCCAGCTTCTTTTCCTTTTACCAAGCCGAAACCACCACTACTTCCCCTACATCTCTTCTTTCTCTTTCTCTTGTTTCTTCTTAGCCGAACCAACCCCTCTTCTAATCAAAATTGCAGCCCTCCATCTTGTGCTTAGGCCGAATCTCACCTCCCTAACTAAAGGTGCTGCCGATTTTCATGGTGTGGTAAGGGACTTCCTTGTGTTAAATCTTTGTTCTTGTATGGCTAGCCGAAACCACGAGGCTTAATCATGTGTTCTTGTATGACCAAATCTATTCAGGGACTTGGATTTGTAACCCTTCTTAGAAGCCAACATTAAGGAGAATTGAGAGGTCTTTCGGGATTTAAGGTGAGCATGATATGTGGGATACATCATTCTACCAAGGGCCCTTTTGTTAAAAGTTTATTGTTAAATGTCAAACTAATGTGTGCCATGGATTTAGGGACTAATTAAGGCTTGAGATTTGTTTGGAAGTCGAATCCGTTTAAGGTAAGTCATAAAAAGAGCCTTTGGTATGAATTTGGTTATGGTAGAATAGGCCTTTGGTATTAACATTTATAATTGGCCGAATGTAGGGTCAAGATCTAGCGACGTAGATCGGATCTTCAGGATCTAGGATTTGTGGTAGTATCAGGTGTGTAAGAACTCACTACACACTTTATTAGTTTACATGATTATGTTGTTGCCTATTTACCTTTTTGGTAGTGATTTGCTTATGGCTAGGCATGGATTCCGGGTAAGTCCCCTATTACGTGATCTTTGATTTATGATTTTGCATGCCATCACATGATGTTAAATGCTATGCCTAAATACATGATATATGAAAATTGATATATAAGCATGTGATGGTGGGATTGATGAGAGGAGGGGGAATGATTTTATGGACTGTCACTAGTGGTTGTGACCACAAAATGGGTTGGCCCCATCAGATTATTTGTGACCTATGGTCATCAGTGGTTTTGACCACACCGATTGATAAATTGTGACTAAGTCCCGTGGTTTGGTGCCACCGATGGTTTTGACCACACTTGATATATTGTGACCTATGGTCATCGATGGTTTTGACCACATGATGGGTGGGCCCCATCATTTAATTTGTGACCCATGGTCATCAGTGGTTTTGACCATACGGGGTAGTTAAGGAGTATGGATGGATAGGTTGGGTTGCATGTTTGCATGTTCATTAATAAATTGTGTTTGAGTGCATTTCCGGGTGGGGATTTACACTTTGAGTCTTGGTGACTCACCCTTCCCTTACCATTTTGCGAGATGAGTAGATTAGGAGATGGGCCGGAGAGGACTCGAGGCGGCCATGCTTATCATTGGATTTGAAATTACTTTATTTTAGTTATTATTATTTATTTTCTAAGTCCTTTTATTTTTGATTGTAATAAGGCCGCTATTATTATTTTGGATGTTTATTTCTTGTTTTATTTTACTTATGTTATATTACAAATGGAATTTTATAAATATTAATTGAACAGGTTAAAAGTAACTTTTCAAACTTAATAAACTTTTACGGGTTTTTAAAGATGTTACCATCGGGTAACAAAAATAAACCAAGTCCACTATAACTTTGTGATTTTAAAATGCTACATGATCAAATGTTTTCAAAAGGGTTTATCAACCCAATCAGATTTATAAAAAGCCCAACTAAGTTTTCAAACACCGTTTTCATACCTTAGCCAAATTTTATCAAGTTTTCACCAAATTCTTAAAATGTTTCAAACTATTTTACTCCGTGACATACCAAATCCGGTCAGGACTCATGGGCGGGTTTGGGTGTTACATTTTTGGTATCAGAGCCCGGTTCAAAACTCGGCTATGGGGGGCCCAAGGCCCAAAATGTTTTGTTTTTATTAGTAGGCCTTATTGAAATGTTTTGGAAAGTGGTTGTGGCTGGAACAGCATGGCACCAAGTCTCCGGCACCAATCCACCCAGGTAAGTACTTCTATCCATTTTTGTGAATCTTTGATGAGGGGTAGAAGGATAAAATTGGGAACGTAGACTATTAGAATAGAATTTGTTGAACCCTAGGGCTAGCATACCTCAACTATGCATGAGATTTAATAATTACCTAAACAACCCTGTGAGTTGTCACTAAGCAAAGGATGTGGCAAGCGTTATCGCATGTCTAGGATTGGATTCGGTGGGGCACAGTAATTAAGCGATCCTCGTGACTCACCTCCTACTCACTGAATCCTACACAGTCGTAATAGCAGTTCATCCTAGGCGAGACGACACACTCACAAAGCTAAACTCGATAACTAAGACCGAAAGGGACTAGCCGTTTTGTTTTTGAAGTAATTAAAACGTTGTTTAAAAAAAAACCAAAATACCCCTCAGTTTGAAAAATGACCAAAATACCCCTGGCTTGAACATTTCCAAAATACCCTCCAAAAATTTCCAAATAGAAAATTTTCAAAATAACTTTCTTTTGTGAAATCAATTAGAACCAAATTTTGGAAATCATTTTGTGAAAATACCCTGGTTATGTGAAATTACTAAAATACCCTTAGGGGTAAAATGACGAAAACGCCCTTGATTTAGGATATTCCCAAAATACCCACGGTTTTAATCAAAAATTTCATCACATAAAAAGTGCCCAAAAACCTTAAATTACAAAAACGTCATGATTTTAGAAAATTACAAAATTGCCCCTAATCGATAAAATTACCATAATGACCCTGAATTTCAAAAATTTTTACAATACCATCAATCTGGAAAATAATTTCTTAGAAAGAACCTTAAAAGTTTTACAACTTTTGAAATATCTCTGACTTGCTAAATTTTATAAATTCACCTCGATTTGTGAAAATTATCGAAATGCCTCTGAGCTTCAAAATTACCGAAATACCCCGGATTTCAAAATTTTTCCAAATATCCCGGGAATTTAAGAGTTCCAAAATACTTTTTGACAAAACCATCCAAAAATTTTTATTTTTGAAAAATTACAAAAATACCCCTGTAGGACAAATTATGAAAATAGCCCTGGGTAGTGGAAAAACAATCACCATGAAAACTACAACGTCTCTTTGAATGAATGAATGGAAAACTGTGTGTATGTATGATACGAAAGAACCACCTCTGAAACTTCTATCATAAAATTTCTTTGCGGATAACTAAGTGAAATACTAATGCATAAAATTCTTAAACAGATAAGCATAATCGTTAGAATGAGTTCAAGAGGTCGTGAACGTTAGCCCGTGGTAGTGGAAGGGTAGGATGGCCTTATCTGAGCCAGGAGGTCCGGACATGGGTCTAGAAATGAGATGCGAATCTGGCGTGGCCCAATTTCAAGATCGACGGTGGTAATGATGTCATATCTCAAGTCAGATTCACAGTATTGGAATGAGTTCTTGAGGTTTGGCGCGGGTGCGAGGAGCCCAAAAATCGTGGTTGAGCGACTCAAGCTAACTAGAGAGAGAGGTGTTTAGAGGAGTTTACGGAGTGGCACCCAGTCTTGTGAGTATTGGTTGGAATCCTTGAAAAGATTATGGGTGACTTGGATTTCACGGTGAGGAGAAGTTGAAGGTATCATCTCTTTGCTTGGGATGAGTCTTACCAATGGTGGCTCACTTGTGAGGATGGAGCAGTGGCGAAAATCTAACTTGGAATTTTTGAGAGAGGCTTATCAAAAGAAATATATCGAAACTAGTTACGTAGATGCACAATGAAGGCTTTCTTGAATCTGGTTTAAGGCAATAAGACGGTGGTGGAATATGAGGCTGAGTTCCTCCGGTTGAGTAGGTATGCTCGTGGTATTGTGGGTACCGAGCATGAGCAATTGTCGATTTGAAGATGGGGTGAGATGATGGTGAGAATGATGATAGCTCCACAACAGGAACGGGAGTTCACAGTCTTAGTGGAGAAATCGAAAGTTACTGAAGGGGTAAGACAGTCGGTTAGACGGAACCAAGATCAAAATTGGAATAAGAGGAGCTCCGGACCTTCAAAGTTTTCTGGTAATTAGCAGAAGAGGTCAAGGTTTGGTGGGTCGGATCAAGCTGCTAGGCCTGCTATAGCTGCTAATCTTCAATGGCCGCCACGGTGTGCTCGGTGTGGGAAGTCTCACAAGGGGGAGTGTTGGAATGGTAATTGAGGATGCTTTGAATGTGGGTCTATGGAGTATCGAGTTAGAGACTGTCCGAAGAAGGCAGCTAGGCTGAGAACAGAAGGTCAGGATCGTGCACCAAACAGGAGGGATAACCAACAGCCACAGAGAGGTCGTGGTACAGGAAGAGGAGGTAATGGTGTTGGCAGAGGTCGTGGGGCACCGAGGGGAAATACTGGTGGTACTGAGGCTAGACAACCTAGTTTAGTCTATACCGCGAGGTGTCAAGAGGAGGCGGCCTTGCGGATGTCATAACCGGTATGTTCTTGATCTTTGGTGTGCCTTATAATACCTTGATAGACATTGGCTCAACCCACTCGTACATTGCTAGTAGCATAGTGGAAACTTTGCATCTAGACTCTGAGCTTGCTTCTAGGAAGATGACTATATTAAGCCCCCTAGGTCACTCTGTAGCAGTAAGTAAACTTTATAGGGACGTACCCCTAGAACTCCAAGGAGTTGTGTTCTTGGCTGATTTGATGGAACTACCGTTTCGGGAGTTCGACTTAATACTCTTGATGGATTGGCTAGTTAAGTATCAGGCTAGTCTGGATTGCGCAGCTAAGCGCATGGTTTTAAAGACAGTGGAAGGAGAAGAGGTGGTGATGATAGGTAAAAGAAGGGATTACCTATCTAATCTGGTTTCTGCTTTGAAGGCAAAAAGGATGGTGAAGAAGGGTTGTAAAGTATATGTGGTTCACATCTGTGCCTTGGAAGCTAAGGATGTTGCTGTGGGAGATGTTCGGACGGTAAGTGACTATGTGGATGTGTTTCCAGAGGAACTTCCGAGTCTACCTCCGGACCGTGAGGTTGAATTTGGGATAGATCTGTTACCCAGAACCGCGTCAGTATCAATAGCTCCGTATCGGATGGCGCCAAAGGAATTGGTAGAATTGAAGGCGCGGATACAGGAATTGTTAGATAGAGGTTTCATCTGACCAAGTGTATCGCCGTGGGGAGCTCCAGTGCTGTTTGTCAAGAAAAAAGATGGGACAATGAGGATGTATATAGACTATCGGTAGCTGAACAAGTTGACAATAAAGAACCGGTATCCTCTGCCCAGGATTGACGATCTGTTCGATCAACTAAAAGGGGCATCGATGTTTTCTAAGATTAACCTTAGGTCAGGGTACCATCAGCTTAAGGTGAAGGAGGCTGATGTCCACAAGACGGCATTCCGTACTCGGTATGGACACTACGAGTTTCTGGTAATGCCTTTTGGTTTGACGAATGTACCGGCAGCGTTTATGGACATGAGGAACTGGGTTTTCCAACCCTATCTGGATCGGTTCGTAGTGGTCTTCATAGACGACATTTTGGTGTACTCGAAGTCGGAGGAGGAGCATGACGCACATCTTCATGTGGTTCTACAAGTTCTAAGGGAGAAGTAGTTGTACGCCAAATTCAATAAGTGTGAATTTTGGCTCAAGGAGGTAACCTTTCTAGGGCATGTTGTTTCAGCCGAGGGAATCAGGGTGGATCCCCGTAAGATTGAGGTGGTGTTAGAGTGGTAACCACCAAAGTCAGTTACGGAAATTCAGAGTTTTCTTGGGTTCGCCGGATATTATAGGAGATTTGTGGAAAACTTCTCCTTAATCGCAAAGACCGATTGACTAAGTTTTGTTGAGGAAGGAGTTTCATTTGTGTGGGATGAGAAGCGAAAGAGAGTTTTGATAAGTGAAGAGGATTACGCGAAGCACCGTCTTGATTCACCGGAGGCAGGGAAGGAGTTCACGGTGTACTGTGATGCATCACATACTGGTTTAGGGTGTGTGTTTATGCAAGAAGGGAAGGTGGTCGCTTATGCGTCACGGCAGTTGAGGCCTCACGAAGTTAACTATCCGACACATGATTTGGAATTGGCCGCTGTGGTGTTCGCCTTGAAAATTTGGAGGCACTATCATGACGGGAGAAGTCGGTAGTGTACACGCATCACAAGAGTCAAAGTACCTCGACTCGGAAAGATTTAAATCGAGGCAATGGAGGTGGATTGAGTTGTTGAAGGACTCTGATGCTCAATCGAATACCATCCGAGTAAGGCTAATGTGGTAGGTGATGCATTGAAATGAAAGGTAGTAGCAGATTTGCGAGCAATGTTTGCTCATCTAAGTCTCTATGAGGATGGGAGCCTTTTGGCAGAATTGTAAGTGAAGCCGTCTTGGATTAATGAGGTCAAAGGAAGACAGATGACCGATGAAGCTTTGAATACTCGGAGGTTACAAGTACAGAATAGTGAGGACGAAGATTTCAGCTTGAGCAGTGATGGAGTGTTGTACTTTCAGGGGAGAGTATGCATGCCCAAGGATAATGATTTGAGGCAGCAAATCCTTAAAGAAGCTCATAGCGATCATGCGCTATGCACCCGAGAAGCGACAAGATGTATCGAGATTTAAGAGAGCGATTTTGGTGGCCGGGTCTTAAGCGAAATGTAGAGTTAGTGGGCAAGTGTCGACATGCCATTAAGTTAAGGCTGAGCATCAATTGCCATCGAATTTGTTATAGCGGTAAAGATTCCACAGTGGAAGTGGAAGGAAATTACTATGGATTTTGTAAGCGGGCTTCCCTTACGCCCATGAAAAGATGCGATTTGGGTGATAGTAGACCGGTTGACTAAGTCACTCATTTCATACCGATGAGGTTGGCTACTCACTCCAAAGGTTGGCCAAGTTGTATATCGGCGAGATAGTGCGGTTGCATGGAGTACCGTGTCCATTATCTCGGATCGGGATCCCGATTCGTCGAGATTCGGAAGGCTCTACATCAAGAGTTAGGCACGGTTGAATTCGATCTGACTTTTCACCCACGATCGATGGACAATCGAGAGGGTAATCAAGTATTGGAAGATATGTTAAGAGGCTGTGTTTTGGACTTTCGTGGTAGTTGGGAGGAGTACCTACCTTTGGCGAGTTCGCTTATAACAACGATTATCAGCGAGTATTCGAGATGGCACCGTATGATGCCTTTGTATGGTCGAAAATACCGTACTCCTACATGTTGGGCCGAGCTAAGAGAGCGGCAGATGTTGGGTCGAGTTAGTGGCGGAGGCGGAGGATAAAGTTAGAGTAATTCGGCCTCGTCTTAAGGAGGCATCGGACAGGCAAAAATCCTATGCTGATCTTAAGCGAAGAGAGGTTGAATATGCAGTGGGTGATAAGGTCTTCTTGAAGGTATCACCTTGGAAGAAGGTGTTGAGGTTTGGCCGGAAGGGCAAGCTAAGCCCTAGATTCATCGGATCGCACACGGTGTTGAAACGTGTGGGACCGGTAGCTTACCAGCTTGAGTTGCCGCAGAGATTGAGCGGATCCATGATGTCTTCCATGTTTCGATGCTGAGGTGCTATCGATCAGATCCCTCACACGTTGTGCCGATTGGGGAAATTGAAGTGAACTCGGACTTGTCATTCGAGGAGGAGCCGGTACAGATTTTGAATCGAGATGTCAAAGTTCTGCGAAGGAAGTCAGTGCCTTTGGTAAAGGTGTTATGGCGAAATTATGGTACGGAGGAGGCCACATGGGAACCCGAGGATGTGATCTGGCGACAATACCCCAACTCTTGATCCGATCCGTAATTTGAGGCCAAAATTCTTTTTAAGGGGGGTAGAACTGTAACACCCTAAATTAGGGGTTATTTGTAATTTAAATATTTTCCCATGTGCGTGCTTGAAGAATTAAATTCTAGGATTATTTGGCATGTTTTAGGGTCTAAAAATAACCCCAAACTAGGTCGGATTTAAAATTAAAATTTTCTTTTAAGGATGTAAAGAAGGAGCTAGGAGATAGGGGTTAAGTAAAAATTAGGAGAAGCATGACATGAAAAATGGCTTGGAAAAGTGGCTTCCATCGCCACTTAGGTGCTACAAAGGTGCGTCTAAGGGTTTCAAGGGATGAGGAGGTTCGAGTCACGGCAGTAACAAAGGGAAGTGTTTTCCTTTTGGGCTTTTTGGGGCGTTAAAGGAAGGGGGCCAAGTAAGAGGGCTTTAAAGAATTTTTGGGTAAGGAATGGATATGAAAGTCGGATTGGGTGGAGTGGCTTGGGGTGCCACTTAAGAGTGTAGAGGCGGCAGGTCTCAGGTTCGAGACATAAGGGACGCAAGGAGCATTTTATTTTTTTTGGGCTTTTTGGCATTAAGGAAAAAGGGGCCAGGGATGAAGGCTTTAAAATTAAATGGTGAGGATATTTGACATGAAAGTCAAATGGGAAGAGCGACAAGGGGCGTGCAAGGGGGGCTGCGGCAGGGAGGTCTTGGTTTCAAACCAAGGCAACTGCAGTGGCTTTTTATTTTTTTTATGCTGCTGGCGTGTGTGGGAGAGTATTGGCATGAATTTGGACTCTTTAATTGATAAAGATAAGGCTTAAATTTTGCAATTTTAATTTGGAGAAGAGTTGTGATGTCGTTATACTTTATTTTTATTTTATTTGTTTAAAGAAGGGATTAAGAGATAGTTAAAAGATAAAGTTTTATCTCATGGGAGGTAATGGCCGAAATAGGGACTCTCTAGGGCTGTCCATAATTGGTTTTGATATGGCAAAGGAGTGCCAAAATTCATCAACTATTCTTTTCTTTTTCTCTCTTGCTGCTGCCGAATTCTCCCTTGTTGCATTGCCTAAATTGTTCAAAACTTCCAGCTTCTTTTCCTTCTACCAAGCCGAAACCACCACTACTTCCCCTACATCTCTTCTTTCTCTTTCTCTTGTTTCTTCTTAGCCGAACCAACCCCTCTTCTAATCAAAATTCCAGCCCTCCATCTTGTGCTTAGGTCGAATCTCACCTCCCTAACTAAAGGTGCTGCCGATTTTCATGGTGTGGTAAGGGACTTCCTTGTGTTAAATCTTTGTTCTTGTATGGCTAGCCGAAACCATGAGGCTTAATCATGTGTTCTTGTATGACCAAATCTATTCAGGGACTTGTATTTGTAACCCTTCTTAGAAGCCAACATTAAGGAGAATTGAGAGGTCTTTCAGGATTTAAGGTGAGCATGATATGTGGGATACATCATTCGGCCAAGGGCCCTTTTGTTAAAAGTTTATTGTTAAATGCCGAAACTAATGTGTGCCATGGATTTAGGGACTAATTAAGGCTTTGGGATTTGTTTGGAAGTCGAATTCGTTTAAGGTAAGTCCGCAAAAGAGCCTTTGGTATGAATTTGGTTATGGCCGAATAGGCCTTTGGTATTAACATTAATAATTGGCCGAATGTAGGGTCAAGATCTAGCGACGTAGATCAGATCTTCGGGATCTAGGATTCGTGGTAGTATCAGGTGTGTAAGAACTCACTACACGCTTTATTAGTTTACATGATTATGTTGTTGCCTATTTACCTTTTTGGTAGTGATTTGCTTATGGCTAGGCATGGATTCCGGGTAAGTCCCCTATTACGTGATCTTTGATTTATGATTTTGCATGCCATCACATGATGTTAAATGCTATGCCTAAATACATGATATATGAAAATTGATATATAAGCATGTGATGGTGGGATTGATGAGAGGAGGGAATGATTTTATGGATCGTCGCGATGGTTTTGACCACAAGATGGGTTGGCCCATCGATTATTTGTGACCTATGGTCATCGGTGGTTTTGACCACACCGATTGATAAATTGCGACTAAGTCCCAAAGTGGTTTGGTACCACCATGGTTTTGACCACACTTGATATATTGTGACCTATGGTCATCGGTGGTTTTGACCACACGATGGGTTGGCCTATCATTTAATTTGTGACCCATGGTCATTAATGGTTTTGACCACACGGGGTAGTTAAGGAGTATGGATGGATAGGTTGGGTTGCATGTTTGCATGTTCATTAATAAATTGTGTATGAGTGCATTTCCGGGTGGGGGATTTACACACTGAGTCTTGGTGACTCACCCCTTCCCTTACCATTTTACAGATGAGTAGATCGCGGAGATGGAGCCGGAGAGGACTCGAGGCGGCCATGCTTATCATTGGATTTGAAATTACTTTGTTTTAGTTATTATTATTTATTTTCTAAGTCCTTTTTATTTTGGGATTGTAATAAGGCCGCTATTATTATTTTGGATGTTTATTTTACTGTTTTATTTTACTTATGTTATATTACAAATGGAATTTTATAAATATTAATTGAACCGGTTAAAAGTAACTTTTCAAACTTAATAAACTTCTACGGGTTTTTAAAGATGTTACCATCGGGTAACAAAAATAAACCAAGTCCACTATAACTTTGACGATTTTAAAATGCTACATAATCAAATGTTTTCAAAAGGGTTTATCAACCCAACTGTATTTATAAAAAGCCCAACTAAGTTTTCAAACACCGTTTTCATACCTTAGCCAAATTTTATCAAGTTTTCACCAAATTCTTAAAATGTTTCAAACTATTTTACTCCGTGACATACCAGATCCGGTCAGGACTCATGGGCCGGGTTTGGGGTGTTACAACACCACTAAAAAGGAGAAATAGCGGCATTTTTTTCTCAAACGCTACTATAGATCTGAGCATTAGCTGCGCTTTATTAGAAACATTGCTATAGATCTGAGCATTAGCGATGCTTTTGGAAAAATGCCACTGATGATCTGAGCATTCGCGACACTTTTGTAAAAACGCTGCTAAAGATCTGAGCATTAGCGGTACTTTTGGAAAAATGCCGCTAAATATTTGAGCATTAGCGGCGCTTTTGCAAAAACGCCGCTAAAGATATGAGCATTAGCGGCGCTTTTGCAAAAACGCCGCTAAAGATCTGATCATTAGCGGCGCTTTTTTTTTAAAATGCCGCTAAATGAAGAGTGTTAGTGGCGCTTAGGATAAAACGCCGCAAAGATGTTAATCAATACGACGACATTTTGTAGTTGAGTTATAGTTGCTAGATCGAGAATTAGTGGCATTTTTTTGTAAACGCCGCAAAAAGCATGTCATTAGTTGCGTTTTTTTAAAAAAACACCGTAAAAATAAATAATTTAAGGGTTATGGTTTTAGGGGTTGGCTATTAGGCTTTAGGGGTTAGTGTTATTAATAAAAAATTAATTTATTTTAGGGTCTATGTAAGCATTAACATTCTATTTTAATTACTTTTGTCCCTTATAAAATTTATATTTAAGGTTTAGCCACTACAAGAAAATAGACTATATATATATTATAGTTTAAATTATTTAATTTCGATATATATATATATTAAAATTATAATTATAGTTTAAATTATTTAAGAGATAATAGATAAGCTTTATATATATTAACTCTAAACCATAGATCTAGATTTTAAACCCTAAATCATAACTCTAAATACACGACCATAAACCCCTAAAATATAAACACTAAACCATTAACCATTAAACCCTAACCTTAAATGTCGCTAAATGTTGAGCAACAGTTCAATTTTCATTTAGGGTAATTGACACTTGTTTGGATTTAGGGTATATAGTTTATGGTTTAATCTTTATGGTTTAGGGTTTAGGTTTATGATTTATGATTTATGATTTATGATTTATGATTTAGGGTTTAAGGTTTAAGATTTAAGATTAAGGGTTAGGTTAGGGTTTAGTAGGGTTTATAGTTTAGTTTTAGTATTTTAGATTTATGGGATTTAGGGTTTAGTGATTAAACCATATCGAATAATAAAGTTAGAGTCTTAGTGTTTAGGGATTTTGATAAAATAGATAAAAATCATATTATTTTAGGGTTTAGGTAAGCAATTAGATTATTTCTTTAATTACTTCTACAACTTGTAATATATATATGAGTTGCGGTTTAGGGTTTAAAGTGTATAATTTAGGGTTTAGAGGTATGTGTATAATTTAGGGTTTTAAGATTTAGGTATGAGAAATTAAAATATAAAAGCTGTACATATTAAATATATTGTTACAAACAAAACAAAATTAATTTAAAGGAATCTAATTAATAATTAAACTAAAAATTTATTGCTATTAGCTAGTTTTGAGCAAAAGCATAAAAAGCATATTAATAAACAAAACGACGCCATTTACTTGGAGGCATTAGCGGCGCTAGACACTAAAAAGCTGCAATAGATTAGTATTAGCGACGTTTTTTTTCTGAAACGCCGCAAAAAACTATTACTTTTAATTGGAACGGCGCCGTGTTCTTTAGAGTGTTAGTGGCGCTTTCTATGAAATACCGAAAATAGCCCGATAATTTAATTGAAACGACGTCGTTTTATTTAGAGTCTTAGTGGAACCATTTAATTCAAACGTCTTCGTTTTTGTAGGGGATTTTAGTGGTGCTTGTTGAAAATGCCACAAAATTCCAAATTTATTTAACAAAACGGTGCCGTTTTTCTTTATCAGCTTATACCTATTCTTACCCAAGCCATCCCCCCTCCCCCCTAAAATAGAACCCTTAATCCTTAATTTTTCCCCAAAATCCCCTATCGCTCTCATGCTAAAAACCTGACCGGACCACCGCTGCCGGTATCCTCTTTGCTCGTCGCCATCGCCGTCGCCCTTCTCTGCCGTAACCCTACCAGTAAATATAGATTTCTGGTTGAATTTGTTTTAATTTTCTGCAAATTGGGTTCATTTTTTTCATTGCGTTGTTAAATTTGTCCATTTAAATGTCATCAGCTGCCATACTTTGATGAAATTTTTTTGACTTGTATTTCTCATTTCCATTAATCAGTTACTCAGAATCTGAGTACTTCAAACAAACCCTACGCCAAGGTGGTACAACAAAACCAAAGGAACCTTGAATTCCTCGTATGCCTCAACTGTAAGCCCTTTTTTCAATTTTTCAGGCATGATTTCTAGTTTTTTAACACTCAGAGGCTAAGTGAGTTGTTCGAGAAAGAAGTGCGCTTAGTCATTTTGCTTAATTTATTAGATCAATGAATTCGATTTTGTTGAGAAGCTACTGTAAAAAAAATGGAATTTTGCTTTGAACTTTCTTTTTTTTTTAATCATCTTTTTAAAGTAAGGATGCACTTTGTGCTTTACTTTAGTGACAATTCATTTGTATCATCATGGATAAAATTAATGTAATAAGCGTGTTTCGTTGTCTTTCCATTTTAGCTATTTCTCTTGCATGTTTACATTTATAAATTCAAGTTTTGTTGCCTCTAATGGCTAGCAATTAGGGCATTTTGGCTTTATACGCATAAGAATTCAAGACTCTATGGTGCCGTTTGTGAATAAGTCCATGTAAGAATTTGGAATTGACCGAGATGGTCCTTATTGTAAATGTAGACTTGAAGGTTTAATTTTGAATATGGGTTTGTATTTGATGCCTTGTACGCTGAGAGTGAACCTTATTATGACATGTAATTAAAGAAAAAACAGTAATTTTGAGATTCTTAAAAATAAATATAATAATTACATCTTTTAATAGGCAGCATCATGTGGTTTACTGTAGCATGATGCATCATACATAATAAGTTCTTTGAATATTTATATTTTTTAAGAATGTTTTCCACACTTAATTGAGAGTCCACTGACCCACCCTTTTTTTCTCTAAAAAATTATTTACGGTCAAAGCTAGAGTTTTGACCGGTGAACTCCATTTCAATTTAATTCTAATTAACTGTTGGCATAGTTTTTTTCTCCTTCCGTACTTATTATCTGTTCATATACTCTCGCCAGTTCTCATGACTAAATTTTTATATTATTGACTTGGATCTCTATGTGCTATTGCTAAAGCTCTTTATATTTTCATCACTGCGGAAATCATATGAAACTAAATAGTACAAGAAATGACTGAAGGCCGCAGATGCTATACTTAAAAAGTTTCCTGATCATGAGGTAGTTTAATTTCATGCACCTATTTCTCCCGTTTTTTTGTTATTGCTTGAGAGTAGGGGTGAGCAAAACTCGATTCGACTCGAAAAAATCGAAAAAAATTTGAATTTCGAGTTAAACGAATCGAATTATTCGAGTTAATCGAGTTATTCGAGTCAACTCGAATTTTTTTTTCTCGAATTTCGAGTTCGAATCGAGTTGAGTTTTCAAATTCGAATAACTCGAATAATTCGAATAATTCGAATATTAAAATATAATATTTTATATTTTTACCCCAAACTCCCAAACCTTCTTACTTTTCCCTCAAAATTTTACTCCTTCCCACTTTTCCCCAAAACTTTTATTCCTCCCATCCCAACCCTTCAATCTACCCAAAATCTATTTCCCACCAAAATTTTACTCTCCCATTTACTTTTTCTCAAAATTTTACTCCAAAAACCCTCAAAACTTTTATTCCCCCCCAAATTTTTACTCCTCCCACTTTTCCCTAAAACTTTTACTCCTTCCCATCCCACCTCCCATCTACCCCAAACCCATCCCCCCAAATTTTTTTTATATTTTCCTTCCAAAATTTTACTCCACTATTTACTTTCCTCAAACTTTTATTCCCAAAAATTTTTATTTTCCCTAAACTTTTCGTCTCACCTTTTACTCTCAAATAAAAATCAAAATTATCCAAAAAATCACTAAACATAAATAACAATAATTTTATTTATATATACTATTTATATTATTAAATTAAATTTCACATTTTATATTATTTATATTATTGAATTGTTTAGGTATATTGAATTTTATATTAAAATTGAATTATTAATTATGCCATAAAATATTCGTATTAAAATTTTATATTGGTATCAATTTCATATTTTATCTTTAAAATAACTTTTATTAAAAATCACATTTTTACATTTAATATATATTTTAATTCTAAAATACATAGTGACAAGAATCGAAGATAATTGAACTAACTAAGCAAGTAAAGAAGCTAACCCGTATATAAAAGATTAATAAATAAATTATGAGGTGATGAAAATTAATAAAAATTTGATTAACGTGGACAAATTGTATTACGATGAGTGATAGTGGTTACAAGGACCCAAAATTATTTTTTAAAATTTAACTCGAACAAATATATTCGATTCGATTCGATTCGAATTTCATCTCACTCGAATCGATTCGAGAAAATTTCAAATCAAATTAGGATGATAAAATATGATTAAATCAACTCGATTAACTCGAAATTTTTTCATTCGATTCGATTCGATTCGATCGAATGCTCACCCCTACTTGAGAGTCTCTTAATTTTTTTAGTGTATATAGTTTGTATGGTCTTTTTAAGCGTGCCTGTATAAAGATGGAAAAACTTTGAAGCAAATGAACATTATACCTTACAGTAAAAAGGGGCATCAGTAGATAGTTTGTGTTGATATCATGTAATTAATTTACACAATCTGTACAAAAATGCCTCTGACATTGACATGATTGTTTCCATGTACTGCTTTCGTGTGTCCTATATGATTTATGTGAATTGTATTTTTGAAATCATTGACTGTCTAGTTTTTTGTCCATAATGTAATGGTTTTATATATAAGTGGAACAATGTAGCAGTATCAATGTGGGGATGCTCTTTACCAATTGAACATATTGCATTGCTTTGGGATATATAACTCATTTTGTAACCCATAAGGTTTCAAGTATGCAATATTTTATTAATTTCTTCATATTGGTTGGTTTTGTGTCTTCATACGTGGTTAGTATTGGTATAGTATCTGTAGTTCTCTATTGTTTTATGGGCTTTTGTTCCATACTTATAAACATGTACACCTTCCTTTGCCTTTGCCTTGGTAATGTTTAAGTCTGCCACTGTTTCCACTTTCCCCCTTTATTAATTATATATTTTGCATTTAAATGCAAAATTAAATTATTATGCAATTTGTAATTTTGAATAATATGCATACGTGACAAATTATTAGTGTGACAAATGACAAACTGTTAAACTATGTCACATTAAATTATATTTTAAACTGTAACTTTATATTATTTTAGTATATTTTAATTGAGATCTACTATTAATGTTTTAATGAATTGATGTTAGATTTAATAATAAAGTTGTATTCATTGTACATATTAAATTTTAAATTTATTTGATATATGTATATCAATTTAAGAAGTTTTTTTTATATATATATAGCTTTTAAAATTTGTTTTATTGTTTTGACTTTGTTTTACTGTAGTAAAGTGTGCCCCCCATTTGTAGGTTCCACGCTTCTGGTCTTGAGGTTCAAAAAGCTCTTACTTGATATTTGTAGATAAAATTCTAGCAGATATCAGCACTTATACTTCCATTGGTAAAATGTTAACTTAAATTAATGTTAACTTATATTTTCTGTTAACTTAAATTATTATTATTCTCTATCCCTTAAACTATTACTATATTTCTGTTGGGTTTGTATGCTAATAGTCATTTCGTTTACGTTGATGTTCATTACCACTATCTTTGCTTTACTTTTGTAATCGATATCATTTTGAAACTCCTATCTTATCATGTAATTGGGTTTTGTAGAGCTAATGCACATTGAGTTGCTGTCGGTACTTACGAATTGAGTATTGACAAATTCAATATTTGAAGAAAATTGTTTGCAGCTCTGGATATTACTCAAATTGATTTTTAGCCAATATATAACTCAGGTTTCGTATCTAATACTTATCCTGTTATTTTATTAAAATATATTACTTATAAAAATTTTGATTTTTTTCTTATTCTTATATTGTTTTACTATGAAATCTTCGGTGAGCTTGTACTATTTACCGTTGGCCTTGAAGGTTTGTTGATATCAACACATTGTTTGCTAAATAAATGTTGGGAAGCAATAAGCCCCTATCCTAACTGTTAGACAATTTTATGCATTTTTTGCTTATTAGAAAAGATGGAAGTTGTACTTATATCTTTTAGGTCTTTGTTTTATATGGAAATTGACATTAACCTTTTACAATAGCTAATTACTGACTTGGAGTCACATTCCACCAACACTAGAGAGTCTATAAGACAAGTTATTGGACGTGCAGCCAATACGGGTGAGGATCTTCTGCCAATTTTTGCTTTCTTTTATTGTTGTTATGGGCACTTGTAATGGACTATTAACAAAATAGTTTAAATGTAATTTTGTTTTATTTGTAAGTTATGCTTACTTTGTTTTACAATTGTCATCTAGTTTTCTACCTTCAATTCTCTGTTATCTACAATCCAGCAAATATTAGCACTTATACTTCCATTGGAGTAGACCAGCTTCTTGAAATTATTAAGGTACGTTTTGGTTCAAAATTACGATCGATGAATTTATATCATGATGAATCATCCAAATTATCATTTATTATCACCTTGGTTAGTATATAAGTTGTTTATTATATTGCTGTCCAAGAAAAAAAAAAAGATTCAAAGTATATAGGCTGGAAACATAACGGGTTGCCTTATATCTCATTGTAAGATATAATGGATCCTCCCTAGGTGTAACAATGCCACGTATGATGAATCTTCAAAAATATCTGTCCAAATTGCTATCCAAATTGTTGTTTACTATCCTGCTTGGTTGGTATATATGCTGTTTATTATATTGCTGTAAAAAAAAAGATTATTTATTATATTGTTTATTATACGCTATTTATAGCACGATGATTTTGTAAAATTGTTGTTTATTATATTGTTTCAACTGGTACTCAAGCAATATATTTAGTTAGCTCATCATCCAGTTTGGGTTTATGATGTTAAGCAATAAATTATAAAATGTTAAGCAATATATTATAAAATGTGATGTTAAGCATTTTAGATAGTTTTCTTCTTGTTTCTTTTTAATATAAAAATCGAATTAAGATAACAAACAAATTATGATCCATGAATATTTTGATAGTGATTAAGCTTCGATATTTTATGAAAACAACATTGGTTTATAATTTGATACCAACATCTTAAATATTCGAATATGCTAAAATTAAATTTCTTTTTAGAAATAGGTTTTGTTTTAGTCAAACCCCAACATAAAATTCTTTTTAATAGAAAAATCCAATTCTTTATTAATATAAAAATCAATTCTTTTTTTAAAAAAGTAATTTATAAACTTCTTAAAATGTTTTTTCATTATTTAAATATATTTTAATATAAAATCAAATTACTAATTTTTATATTAATAATGTTTGATTTCAAAATTTAATATTTTTAAATATTTTAAAACTTATAAATTTTATCAATATAATAATAATGATCATTATTTAAATATTTTTAATATAAAATTGAATTCTTTTTTTAAATAATTTAAAACTTCTTAAAATGGTTTTTGATTATTTAAATATATTTTAATATAAAAATCAAATTACTAATTTTTATATTAATAATGTTTGATTTCAAAATTTAATATTTTTAAATGTTTTTAAAACTTATATTTTTTATCAATATAATAATAATGATCATTATTTAAATATTTTTAATATAAAAATCGAATACTTTTTTTTAAAAAAGTAATTTAAAAACTTCTTAAAATGGTTTTTTGATTATTTATGTAACATCCTGAATTTATGGGTCTATGCGTTTAGTATAGGAATATGTTTAATATGGTGAAAGGGGTTTAAATTTGGGCTTAGAATTAGGCAAAGGCCCATATTAAATTATTTTAAGGTGGCATCATTAACAATTAAAAAGGAACAAGTTTTGGGTCGTAAGGAGCCCATGTTTTTAGGCCAATTTCGGTACTTTAAATGAAAATAGGGTGACGCCACATATAAGGAATTAGGGGCCCAAATATTAAGTTTAATGAGGCCCAAATCTTTTAATTTAAGTAAGTTAAATTTCGGCATTAGGGTTAGTAGAGGTGGACGGCTACAAGGCTTAAAAAATAGGAGAAATTATGTGGATTTTGTAAGCGATAATATCATAGATAAAAAAGAGAAAAGTTAGGAGCTTATCTTCAAGGGAAGTGTTGGCTAAAATTCCATTGCCTAGAGGAGTGTAAAATTCAGCTACTGCATGGCAAAGAGGGTGTCGAATTTCCCCTCTCTTTTAGCTTGAATTTAAGGGCGTTTTCAGTTTTTAGCAGTAGGTACCGAAATATCTATAAATAGGAGGGGCTAGTCCCTTGTTTCTGACACTAAAAACCCTAAATTCCTCTCCCATTGTACCAAATTTCCCTAGCTTCTCCTTCTCCAATTTCTTCAAAAGCCGAAACTTTTCTCCACTTTTTCCTCCTTGTGCCGATTTCTCTAAAAAGCCGAAGCATCCATAGTCTTCTCTTTTACTCATCTTATTTGAGAATTAGTTCTATACTTTCGACATTTAAATCTTCCATTGGCATTGCTGAATCCTTATTCTAGTGCTAGCCGAATCTCCTATGCTAAGGTAAGTGTCGATTTTTGATTAGTTCTCATGATCTATTCCCAATTTTTGAAAGGCAAAAGTCGAAAGCTAATAGCTTAATGGTTTTATGATGGGCGGCAATTCGAATTTGAAGGAAGCTTGGTCAATTAGATCTAAAAGCCGAAAATAGCTAGTCTCCACTTTCGGGATTTTTAAGGTAAGAAGATTTCCCTAGATTTCTATTAGATTTATCATTATATGCAAGATCCTAAGGTTATAATGAGAATTAACGATTAAATATTGTGATAGTAGTTCTGATAAGGACTTGTGATGGAATTAAATATGGATCGGGAAAAGGAGAAAATCCTAAGTTTAAGAAAAAGCGATTATCGCCATTCGAGATTGGCCACTTGGTTGTGGTGCTTCGAACAACACCTTAGGCGGATAGCGATGAGTGTCGACTAAGGATAGCGTCGACATAGAAAGCATCGTCTTATTGATAATCAGGTGTATAGATCTCTACACACTACTAAACCTGTATGTATGACTATATATATGTTATGGGCTTAAAAGCCGGAATGAGGCTGTATAGATAGTCGAATGGATCCCTAAAAGGGTTAGGCATGCCAGGTACGTAAACATAGAGCTCCCTATGTGTATTGAAAAATATATATGATTGCATGATGTTTTCTTTATGTGTATGCATAGGGTGGGAATATGATATTGAAGGGGAAGTGCATGATAGGTCACTTGGTGATCGGTGGTGGAAATCCCACATATACAAATGTTAGGTCACATAGTGATCGGTGGCTATGCCACATTCAATGATTCCTAATTAATAGGAATAGGTAGTGCGGCTGTCATTTTGGTGTGTAGCGGATGGAGGGTTGATTGTAGAAATCCCCAAGGTGTGATGGTTGGTACGGGTTGGTGTGTAGAGGATGGAAACCTAGGATGGGTTGGGTTATTCATTATTTATCATTTACCATGTGATTATGATTATTACCTTCATGTATGGTCTAGGGTCCATAATGTGTTTGTGGGCTCGGGTCATTGTGTGTTTTGAGATTTATACACTGAGTCTTGGTGACTCATGCTTTCCTTTTCTCTACTCTTCCAGATGAGCAGTAGATCGTGGACATGGGAGCCGAGACGGACTCGAGGGGCCATCAAGTTTTATTTCTACAAATTATTTTTAGGATTTCTTTAAATTTTATTTTATTTTATTTGGGAATATTTATGTAATAAGGCCCCTAGTTTTATTCAACTAAGAAGTTTTCAATATTATGCAACTTATGAATTCATGATAAGGTTTATTTACACTTAATAATAGTAATACAAGGGATTTTAAATTTTAAAATGTCACTTATTTATCCAAATAATGTCCAATTGACTTACGATTTCCATAACAAACAAAGCAAAAGTTTTCAATGTACAACTCGTAGCATACCAAATCTGGTCGAAACGCATGGGTCGGGTTTGAGGGTGTTACATTTTGGTATCAGAGCCCAGTTTAAAACTCGGGCTGTGAAATGGGCCTAGAAGTGTTTTGAAAAAAATTTGAATTTGAAAAATGTCTGGTTTGAAGATATGGCCTCTGAGTCTACCGGCACCCAATCCACACCGGTAAGTATTCTAAACTCTTGTTGTGATATACATGTGGGCTTAATAGGCTTGATAGACGGAGACTAGTATGATAATATTGATGGACCTTAGGTTTAGTCAAACAACTCTTCAATTCCATAAGACTTAGTCTAACTAAACAAAACCCGTGAACGAGTCAATAGTTTAGGGTGTGGCAACAGGCGTATGCATGTCTAGGAATAGATCCGGAAGAACTTGGTATTTAAGCAGTCCTAGTGACTCACCTCCTCTTGTTGGAATCTTACCTGGTGAGTAGTGGCTGTTCCCTCTAATTATGAGGACTTGTTGATGGGCCAAACCTATAATTAAAACTCGAAAGGGACCAGCCACCCTATTTTGCAAACAAAAACCCCTAAGTTTTGTAAATTTCCAAAGAAATACACTTGATTTGTGAAAATTTCCAACCAACAGTGAATTTGTAAAATGCCTATGTTTTGAAAATTTACCCAAAAATCGTATGTTTACAAGAGTAACTAGATTTTTTTCAAAATACCCCTTCGTAAAAAATAATAAAAATAAAAAACACGCAACGACAACAACAACATCAAAATATCCCTGATTTGAAAAATTACCGAAATACCCCTGGATGCCAAAATTACTGAAATACTCCCGGATCTTAAAAATTACTAAAATACCCCCAGATTGCAAAATTACTAAAATACCCTTATTTTACAAAATCACCAAGGAACCTTATTTTGGAAAATTACGAAAATACCTCGTAAGATAAAATTACGAAAATACCTCTAGGTAGGGAAACAACGAAAACACCCTTAGGTGATGAATGTATGTGTTTCTTATAGGATACGAACTTGAGACTGAATTGTGAATGTGAATTCGAAAGAACTACTCTTAAAACTTTTATTCATAAGACTGTTCGTGGTTAATTAGTGGAAGAAAACTACTAATTCATAAAATTTCTAATCAGATAAACGCGAATCGGTAGAATGAGTACAACGGGTCGAGGACGTCCGCCACGTGGTCGTGGTAGGGGTAGGATGACTCTGTCAGAACCAGTAAGATCTGGCCACGTGTCAGGAAAGGAAATGCCAGCTGAAGAGGTCGAATGTCAGGATATGACGGCCAGAGATGATACTGTATCTTAGGCGATGTTGAGGGTTTTAGAGAGGGTTGCTGGAGTAGGCATGGGCACGAGGAGCCCAAAATCATCTTGGAATGACTTAGGGCCAATGGGGCAAAAGTGTTTAGGGGAATTTCTGAGGTAGCCCCAAGTTCAGCTGAATATTGGTTGGAGGCGGTAGAACGAATAATGGATGATTTGGATTTCACGGAGGAGGAGAAGTTGAAAGGGGTTGCATCCCTCCTGAGGGATGAAGCCTATCAATAGTGGCTTACGGTTAAGGATGGTACAGTGGCTGACCGTATCACCTTGGATTTCTTTAAGATGGCATTTCAGAATAAGTATATTGGATCGAGTTATGTGGATGCGCGGCGTCGAGCATTTCTGATTTTGGTTCAAAAGAGTAGGTCAGTGGCTGCGTATGAAGCTGAATTCTTACGCCTTAGCCGTTATGCTCGTGGGATGGTAGCCATGGAGCATGAACGTTGTGTTATGTTCGAAGATGGCCTGAGGGATGACTTGCGTGTTTTGATAGCCCCACAGCGGGAGAGGGAATTTGATGTGCTTGTGGAAAAGGCTAAGATAGCTGAGGAGGTAAAGCGGACTGAGAAACTGAATCGGGATAGAGATATGAGTGGAAGTAAGTGGGATTTTGAATCATCGGGGTAGTTGGGCAAACTCAGAAAAGACCTAGGTCAGACGGGCCGAAACAGGATGAGAGACCGGCTGTTGCTAACCAGACACAAAAGTGTGCTCGATGTGGTAAGTTCCATACCGGTGAGTGTTGGGCAGGCTGTAACACCCCAAACCTGGTCAACACACCACAACCGAATCCGGTATGTCACATGAGAAAATGATGTCTAACAACACGGGTTGTAGGTCAGATTTTGAGATATAGGAGTCATTATTTAAAAATGGGTTGTTTCCAAAAACTAATTTAGAAAGATTGTGTGTCGTCTCCTATTATAAGATAGCCCTTCGTTTTTGTTTAATAGCCAAAATAGTTTCAATTTAATTGCCAAAACCATTCCCCATTGAGTTTTTAAAGATACCGTGTTAACCTATTGATACTACTTGTTGGTTTTTACCCGATGGTAAAGTTTTAGAAAAACCTGGTAGTTTGTGCAAGTTCAGAAAACATTCATTTTAAGGTATGTTGTTTTGGGAAACTTATATCAATTTTTCTGTGAAAAATAAAGCAGATCAATAAACCCCAAAATAAAGTTAGTGGCCTTATTACAATTCAAAAACCAAATTGAAAGTATGTAAACCAAGGTAGTAATTTAAATCAAAACCCAAAAAATAATGAGCATGGCCACCTCGAGTCCGCCCCGGCTCCATATCCGCAATCTAAGGGTTACCTGCAAAATCACACAAAGGGGTGAGTTATCGAGACTCAGTGTGCAAACCCCCCATCCTAAAAACCGCAATGCTTATACACAAATTTCATAAGTCAACATGTAAGTCATGCAATCCAAAAACCTAGCCATCTGTACTCCTGTTTCTACCTCGTATGGTCAAAACCACTGGTGGTCAAAACCACTGGTGACCGTAATCACAAATAATATCGGTGTGGTCAAAACTACTGGTGATCGTAGTCACAATAATACTCGTGGGGCCAACCCACAGTGTGGTCAAAACCACTGATGACAATCCCATATCAACATGTGGGGCCAACCCACAGTGGTACCAGACCACAGGGACGAGTCACAAAGATAGCAATATGTGGTACCAAGCCACTGGTGGTCAAAACTATTGAGACTTAGTCACAAAATATATATAGAAAGCGGGGCCAACCCACTGTGTGGTCAAAACCACTGGTGACAGTCTAAATCATCCTTTCCCCCTCCTCTTATCATACCCCCTTAATGTACATACTTTTCATGGCATAAATATCATGCTTAACAATTAGAGATTACATGGCATGGCATATACAGATTTTAAAAGGGCATTTAACGTTAGCCAATCAGAGTGGACTTACCTGGAATCCTCGCTTTTTACTGATAATAGTACCATACCGTTTCAACAATTATTCCAGCTTTTAGTAATTACACGATATAACATATTAACAAATGAAGTGTGTAAGAGTTACACACCTGATTACTCACAAAATGACGCTCTCTACTTCGGTACTGTCGTTAATCGACACTATCGCTATCTGACTACTGCCTTGATCCGATGGCCGTCCACACCCAGATGGCCAATCCCGAACTGCCGACACTGCCCTCTTCTTGAACTTAGGGGCTGGGGTCTCAGATCTAACCCCTCCCAACGCTTGGTTAGCCTTCGAGTCCATAACACACCTTAGTCACTAACTCAGATTAAAGCAGTGAAACAAATCGTAAGAAACTAAAACCCGAAGTTATAACCCCTTACCTAGATCGACAAGAACCCAAGGCTCTAAACATGACTCACAACCAACGAATCCTGAAGGTTCACACCAGATAGCGTTAACACACCCCCTCTTGCATTCGGCCAAACATCAAATAACATAGGGTATCTGCCTTTCGGCATTTAACGCAATAAGAGATGATTGAATCCAAAATGGAAACACTTACCCCAACACTAGAGAAATCGATTGAGAGTGGTGAAGAATAGGTAACGGCAATCCACTGGAACAAAAGCCGAAAGAAAAAGATATAGCTTTCTTTCAAAGAATCGAGAGAAGAAAAAGAGTGAGAAAATGTTTTTAGAGAGATTCGGCCAGACCCAAAAAAGAACTTATCGAATGCCGAAAATGCTCCGCTCTTAAAAAGAAAGAGATGGAGAAGCAAGGTACTATCTACCAAAGGAGATTCGGCTATCGTGTTTGAGAGAAAAGAGAAGAAAATGCCAAAGTTTCAGCAGAAGATGAGGCCTCAGAGGGTTTCGGCTTTGATGTTTATGGAAAAGAAAATGAAATGGAAGTAGAGAGTGGATGGTAATGTGAGTTTCGGCCTACCAAGAATAGAAAAATGAAAAGAGAAAGTGGAATGTGAGATTTCGGCACTTGCTGAATTGGTTGAGAAAAGAAGAAGAACGGTAATATACCAAGAAGATTCGACTAAAAATGATTTGGAAGAGAATAAGAAGGTTTAAGAGAGCATTCGAGTTGAGTGAATGAAAGAAAAGATGAATGAAGAAATAATATGAGATGAGGGTGGCTTAGTTTCAGCCAAATACCAAAGGAAATAAAGAAAAAGAGAAGAGAAGACGTTTAGGAGAGATTTCGATTTTGGCATAAAATGAGAGGGAGAGAAGAGAATTCGGCTTCGGCTTCTTTGAGGGAAAAGAAAATGGGAACAACAAAACCGAAAATGGGACAAAATGGGTTCCAAAAGTCTCCCCTCACTAGCCTAATGCCCACCCCCCAAGCACATTCGGCCACCCCCCTTTAAGCACCCAAAATCGAATCCACCCCTCACCAAAATTTGACTACACATCCCCACTCCCCTCAAACACTATGTCGTCCCCCCTTTTCTCCTTTAATCTCTCTCTTCCACTCATTCAAATAAATTTGAATGAGTCCAACACTTAAAATCTCTCCCCTCCACACATTCAAATTCGTTGACCCCTTCAACACTCATCCACCAGAGTCCATCCTGAGCACACTACCTCCCTAGCCTTGGCGTTAAAATAATAAGTAGAAAAGGGAATTTCTGCAACTCGAACCTAAGCTCCCTTGCTCCCTCTTGAGGCGTTACTTCACCAACCCCTAAGTGGTGCCTCCTTGCCACTCTACCAAGGCCTCTCTTGCGACACAATCCACCACCAATTACCCTTAACACCTAATGCCAGTAGCTCCCCCCTTCTAAAGCCCAAAACACAAATTTTTGCTTTGACTCTGGCCTATCCCTAGCTCGAGCCTAGACCCTAAAATAGTCCAAACTTACATACCTACCATACAATTCACATGCAACCACACGAAATGCAAAGACCCCGATTTAAGGATGTTACACAGGCATGGAAAGTGTTTTAGGTGTGGATCTACGAACAACCAAGTTAGAAATTGTCCGCAGCAACGGGGCAGTGAAGGGCCCACAAGTCAAGAGAATGCACCGCCAGGAAGAGGAGGTCAACAACCACCAAGGGGCCGTGGTCAAGTCAATGGTGGCAATGGCACATGACATGGTCGTAGAGGTGGAGGCTATGTTGAGGCGAGGCAGCCAGCCTTGGTCTATGCAGCACGTCGCCAAGGGGACGAGGATGCTCTAGATGTGAATATCGGTGCGTACCCTACCATAGTATACTAAGTATTTATTTTGGCTTTAGAATAAGAGTGCACAGCGAAAGCATAGTAGTGAGACTTAAGTTGTTTGATTACTAGTTAATTGGAAATTTCGAGGACGAAATTTCTTTAAGAAATAGAAGCGTAACATCCCGAATTTATGGGTCTATCGTTTAGTATAGGAATATGTTTAATATGGTGAAAGGGTTTAAATTTGGGCTTAGAATTAGACAAAGGCCCATATTAAATTATTTTAAGGTGGCATCATTAACAATTAAAAAGGAACAAGTTTGGGTCTCAAGGAGCCCATGTTTTTAGGCCAATTTTAGCACTTTAAATGACAATAGGGTGACACCACATACAAGGAATTAGGAGCCCAAATATTAAGTTTAATGAGGCCCTAATCTTTTAATTTAAGTAAGTTAAATTTCAGCATTAGGGTTAGTAGAGGTGGACGACTACAAGGCTCAAAAAATAGGAGAAATTATGTGGATTTTATAAGTGATAATATCATAGATAAAAAGGAGAAAAGTTAGGAGCTTATCTTCAAGGGAAGTGTTGGCCGAAATTCCACTGCCTAGAGGAGTGTAAAATTCGGCTACTGCATGGCAAAGAGGGTGCCGAATTTCCCCTCTCTTTTAGCTTGAATTTAAAGGCATTTTTAGTTTTTAGCAGTAGGTGCCGAAATATCTATAAATAGGAGGGGCTAGCTCCTTGTTTCTGACACTAAAAACCCTAAATTCCTCTCCCATTGTACCGAATTTCCCTAGCTTCTCCTTCTCCAATTTCTTTTCTCCAATTTCTTCAAAAGTCAAAACTTTTCTCCATTTTTTCCTCCTTGTGCCGATTTCTCTAAAAAGCCGAAGCATCCATAGTCTTCTCTTTTATTCATCTTATTTGAGAATTAGTTCTATACTTTCGGCATTTAAATCTTCCATTGGCATTGCCGAATCCTCTTTCTAGTGCTAGCCGAATCTCCTATGCTAATGTAAGTGTCGATTTTTGATTAGTTCTCATGATCTATTCCCGGTTTTTGAAAGGCAAAAAGCTGAAAGCTAATAGTTTAATGGTTATATGATGGACGGCAATTCAAGATTTGAAGGAAGCTTGGTCAATTAGATCTAAAAGCTGAAAATAGCTAGTCTCCACTTTCGGGATTTTTAAGGTAAGAAGATTTCCCTAGATTTCTATTAGATTTGATCATTATATGCAAGATCTTAAGGTTATAATGAGAATTAACGATTAAATATTGTGATAGTAGTTCTGATAAGGACTTGTGATGGAGTTAAATATGGATCAGGCAAAGGAGAAAATCCCTAAGTTTAAGAAAAGAGCAATATCTGCCATTCGAGATTGGCCACTTGGTTATGGACCGGCTTCTGAACAACACCTTAGGCAGATAGCAGTAGTGTCGACTAAGGATAGCGTCGACATAGAAAGCATCGTCTTATCGGTAATCAGGTGTGTAGATCTCTACACACTAATAAACCTGTATGTATGACTATATATATGTTATGGGCTTAAAAGCCAGAATGAGGTCAGTATAGGCAATGAATGGAACCCTAAAAGGGTTAGGCAAGGATGCCAGGTATGTAAACATAGAACTCCTATGTGTATCAAAAATATATATGATGCATGATGTTTTCTTTATGTGTATGCATGGCGTGGGAATATGATATTGACAGGGAAGTGCATGATAGGTCACTTGGTGATCGGTTGTGGAAATCCCACATATACAAATGTTAGGTTACATAGTGATCGGTGGCTATGCCACATTCAATGATTCTAATTAATAGGAATAGGCGGTCTGTTGTCGTTTTGGTGTGTAGCGGATGGAGGGTTGATTGTAGAAATCCCCAAGGTGTGATGGTTGGTACGGGTTGGTGTGTAGAGGATTGAAACCTAGGATGGGTTGGGTTATTCATTATTTATCATTTACCATGTGATTATGATTGTTACCTTCATGTATGGGCGGGGCCCATAATGTGTTTAATGGGCTCGGTCGTTGTGTGTTTTGAGATTTATACACTGAGTCTTGGTGACTCACGCTTTCCTTTTCTCTACTCTTCCAGATAAGTAGTAGATCGTGGACATGGGAGCCAAGACGGACTCGAGGGGCCATCAAGTTTTATTGCTACAAATTATTTTTGGGATTTCTTTAAATTTTATTTTATTTTATTTGGGAATATTTATGTAATAAGGCCCCTAGTTTTATTCAACTAAGAAGTTTACAATATTATGCAACTTATGAATTCATGATAAGGTTTATTTATACTTAATAATAGTAATACAAGGGATTTTAAATTTTAAAATGTTACTTATTTATCCAAATAATATCCAATTGACTTACGATTTTCATAACGGACAAAGCAAAAGTTTTCAATGTACAACTCGTAGCATACCAGATCTGGTCGAAACGCATGGGCCGAGTCTGGGGGTGTTACAATTTAAATATATTTTAATATAAAAATCAAATTACTAGTTTTTTATATGAATAATGTTGGATTTCAAAATTTAATATTTTTAAATGTTTTAAAAATTAGTAATTTTTATCAATTAATGACCATTATTTAAATATTTTAATATAAAATCAAATTCTTTTTTAAAAAGTAATTAAAAACTTTTAAAATGATTTTTCATTATTTAAATATATTTTAATATAAAAATTGTAACACCCCAAACCCGGCCCATGAGTCCTGACCGGATCTGGTATGCCACGGAGTAAAATAATTTGAATCATTTTGAAGGTTTGGTGAAAAACTTGATAAAATTTAGCTAAGGTGTGAAAACGGGGTTTTGAAAACTCAGTTGGGCTTTTTATAAATATAGTTGGGTTGATAAATCCTTTGAAAACATTTGATCATGTAAATTTTAAAAAAAAAAGTTATAATTGACTTGGTTTATTTTTGTTACCCGATGGTAACATCTTTAGAAAACCCGTAGAAATTACTTAGTTGAAAAAGTTGCTTTTAACTGGTCTAATTAATATTTATAAAATTCCATTTGTAATATAACGTGAGTAAAATAAAGCAATAAACTAAACATCCAAAATAATAATAATAGCGGCCTTATTACAATCCCGAAATAAAAGACTTAGAAAAACAATAAGTTTAACTAAAACAAGTAATTTCAAATCCACTGATAAGCATGGCCGCCTCGAGTCCTCTCCGGCTCCATCTCCGTGATCTACTCATCTGCAAAATGGTAATTGAAGGGGGTGAGTCACCAAGACTCAGTGTGTAATCCCCCACCCGGTAAAGCAACTCATACACAAGTCATTAATAAACATGCACATGCAACCCAACCTAACCATCCATACTCCTTAACTACCCCGTGTGGTCAAAACCACTGGTGGTCAAAACCACTGATGACTTAGAGTCACAAATCAAATGATGGGGCCAACCCATCGTGTGGTCAAAACCACTGATGACCATAGGTCACAATTTATCAAGTGTGGTCAAAACCACTAGTGGTACCAAACCACTGGGACTTAGTCGCAATTTATCAATCGGTGTGGTCAAAACCACTAATGACCATAGGTCACAAATAATCTGATGGGGCCAACCCATCTTGTGGTCAAAACCACTGATGACCATAGGTCACAAATAATCTGATGGGGCCAACCCATCTTGTGGTCAAAACTACTGGCGACAGTCCATAAAATCATTCCCCCTCCTCTCATCAATCCCACTATCACATGCTTATATATCAATTTTCATATATCATGTATTTAGGCATAGCATTTAACATCATGTGATGGCATGCAAAATCATATATCAAATATCACGTATTAGGGGACTTACCCGGAATCCATGCTTAAGCCCACAAGCATATATCATAGATCACTACAATAATTATTAACAAGGCAACAATAAAGCAAAGTTTACTAATAAAGTGCGTAAAGAGTTTACACACCTGTTACTACCGAAATTCCTAGATCCCGAAGATTCGATCTACGATGCTAGATCTCTTTGACCTTAAACGGATTTGATTTCCAAACAAATCTCGAAATTGTCACTTGATTAAGACTCTGCCAAAATTCCTTAAATCTTTTAAATCCCGAAACTCTCTTCTTGACTAATGGAGATGCCGAAATACCTTAGATCCTTTATATTGAAATCGATGATCCTCCCGACACCACTTCGAGATTGACATAGACTTGATGAACAATCGGCTATGATCCCCTTATGTATTCGGTTTCAAAGATGAAAGAAGAGAGGAATAATAGGCTTAGAAGGAATCGGCTAGGATGCTAAAAGAGAAGAGGAAAAAAGAATGGATGCTCAAGAAGAATTTCGGCAGAGGGAGAGGAGAAAGAATATTTGGCAAAAGAAAAGAGAGGGAGAATGAATAATGAATAGCCTTAGTCTCATCCTTTTATAGCCGAAATTAGGCCAAGAATCCTTTGCTTGGCCACTACTCTTCCTTATGTGATAACTTTATCTCTTTAATTTTAAAACAAATAGAGTATAATCCTTATTATCTTCTAATTAGCCGAATTTAAAAGAGAGTGAAACTCCTCTTTTGCAAGTCTTGTGCCGTCCACCTCTTGGGCTTCTAGAAGCAAAATTAAAACTTATTTTATTTGCTTCCCATGTGGCTTGAACTCAGGCCCAACACCCTTGTATGTGGCGCCATTTCCAAAGGCCCTAAGTGGCATCTTCAGGCCACTTTTCCAAGCCTGTTTGTGTGTCAAATTTCACGTACTTTTTCTTTTAAGGCCTCCTTGCCTTAATTACCTCTTTTAAACTTTAAAACCCAACATTTCTAAGTCATTTCTAGGTTTCCAAAAATTTTCGTTCGGCTCTGTAAACTTGACATTTCTTAGGTTTCCTAAAATGTTCACTTTCCTAATTCAGCTTAGTTTCCAAAATGTTTACTTTCCTAATTCAGCTTAGTTTCCAAAATGTTCACTTTCCTCTTTTAGCTTAGTTTCCAAAATGTTTACTTCCCTCTTTTAGCTTAGGTTTCCAAAATGTTCACTTTCCTAATTTACTTAGGTTTCCAAAATGGTCACTTTCCTATTTTTAATGTAACATTTCCATACATTCTCAGGCTTCCAAAAATGTTCAAAATTTATTCAAAACTCATAAAACATGTCATTTCGTATATTTAAGCCAAAAATGCATAGGCCCTTTTTTAGGATGTTACAAAATCAAATTACTAATTTTTATATTAATAATGTTTGATTTCAAAATTTAATATTTTAAATGTTTTTAAAACTTATAATTTTTATCAATATAATAATAATGATTATTATTTAAATATTTTTAATATAAAATCAATTCTTTTTAAAAAGTATTTTAAAACTTTTAATATGAAAATTTAAAACTTACATAATTATTATTTAAATAAATAATTATTATTTAAAACTTACATAAGTAATTTAAAACTTATAATTTTTTTAATATAATAACAATAATGATGATTATTTAAATAACTTACATAATTGACATAACTCACACAACATACATAACTTACTTTACATAACTCACATAACTTACATAACTTACATAATACATGTAGTTTAATGTAATAATTAAAATATAAGCATTTAGTTTAAAGATCAAATTTCAAAACTTTCATCAAATTTCATAACTTACATAATACATAACTTACATAATTTTAAGATCAAATTTCATAACTTTCATAATTTTAAGATCAAACTTCATAACTTACATAATACATAACTTACAATGCCATGTATGATGAATCTTAAAAAAAGTTGTTTTAAAATTAAATTATTTTTAAAAAAGATTCAAAGTATATAGGCTAGGAACACCCACACACCCCCGAGCACAGGCAGATCGGATTGCCACCTTGAAACCTTTAATCACTTGTTTCCTTGTCTTGAGTTCTTGAGATCCATTATGGAGATCTAATCGAGATTTGGAAGAAAAGTTTTGACTAGGCAATGGCAAAGGGAGGGAAAGAAAAGATGGAGTCCTTGCTTGGGGAATTTCGGCAATGAGAGGAGAAGAGAGAGCAAAATTTGACAAAGAGAGTGAATGGGAGAAAAGTCTCTATTTTCCTCTTTTAGCTGACTGCTAGACCAAGAGTCCAAAACTTGGCCACTACTCTCCCAAGTGATAATTTAATCTCTATTAATTATCACTTAATTAAATAAAAGTCTTTAATCCATCCTTTAATTCCTCATTTATCTTAGAAGAATAAATCCTTTATTTATCACTTAATTTAACAGTTTTATTAAAATAAAACTCTCTCCTTTTAGCTACCAAGTGCCGTCCACCCCAGCCTTGGGAAGCAAAATTAACCTTCAAAAATTGCTTTCAAGTGACTCGAACTCATGCCATTCCATAAACCCTAAGTGACACCTCGGGCCACTTTTCCAAGCTCGATTGTATGACAAAATTCACCAACTTTTTCTTTTAAGGCCCTCTTGCCCTTATCTCCTATTTTGGGCTTTAAAATTTGTCATTAGGCCTTATTTCTAAGTTTCCTAAAATTTTCATGCCTTGACTCTGTAACTTGCCATTTTCCTTACATCTTGGGTTTCCAAAATGTTTAGGTTTCCAAAATGTTTTAGGTTTCCAAAATGTTCAGGTTTCCAAAATGTTTAGGTTTCCAAAATGTTCAGGTTTCCAAAATGTTTAGGTTTCCAAAATGTCTAAGTTTCCAAAAACGTCTAAGTTTCCAAAAATGTCTAAGTTTCCAAAAATGTCTAAGTTTCCAAAAATGTCTAAGTTTCCAAAAATGTCCATTTCCATTTCCATTTTCATTTTTATTTCCATTTCCATGCATTTCTAGGTTTCCAAACGTATCAAAAATTTATTCATAGTACTTGAAACTTATCATTTCATACAATTAAATTGGAAATGCATAGGCCTATTAGGGATGTTCAGTTCTACCCCCTTAAACAAAATTTCGTCCCGAAATTTTCTAACTAAAATAGTTGAGGTATTCTTGTCTCATCGCCTCTTACAGCTCCCACGAAGCTTCTTCCGTTCCATGATTGCGCCATAGCACTTTGACTAGAGGCTGTCTTCTTTCATAGTACTTTCACATCACGTTCCAAGATCCGAATCGGTTCTTCCTCATAGGATAAGTCGGCCTTAGTTCCACCTCTTCAACGGTACCACATGAGATGGATCCGATCGATAGCGACGTAACATGGACACATGAAATCGTCATGCATCTGCTTTACAATTCGGTGGCAACTCTGGTTGGTAAGCCAGCAGCCCAACTTCGCGATGCTTGATAAGGCCCTATAAATCTTGGGCTTAGCTTCCTTTTCGGCCAAACCTCATAACCTTCTTCCAAGGTGAGACTTTCAAGAACACTTGATCTCCCACTTCAAACTCTATTTCCTTTAAGCTTAAGGTCTGCGTCGACTTTTGCCTATCGGAGGCTTCCTTCAGCCGTGTCGAATTAACTCAACCTTCTCTTCGGTTTACGCCACCAATTACGGACCCAAAACTGGCGTTCTCTAACTCGGTCCAACAAGTAGGTGTTCTACACTTCCTTCCATATAATGCCTCGTATGGTGCCATCCGAATCTTTGGCTTGATAGCTATTGTTGTGGCGAACTCAGCTAAAGGCAAGTAATCTTCCCAACTTCCTCGAAAATCCATTACGACCTCTCAACATATCCTCCAACACTTGTATAACTCGTTCGATTTGCCCGTCGATTGTGGATGAAAAGCCATAGTGAAGTCTAGCTTAGTGCCTAAAGCTTGATGAAGTGCTTTCCAAAATTGAGGCGTAAACCTTGGGTCTCTATCGGAGATGATCGACATTGGTACACCATGTAACCTCACAATTTCCGCCACATACAACAGCCAACCAAGAGGAATAATCCATTACGGCGGGATAAAGTGTGCGGACTTGGTCAACAGTCCACTATCACCCATCAGAGTCCTTCTTGGTAGGCGTGAGGGAAGCCCACTAGCGAAGTCCATGGTAATTCTTTCCCACTTCCATTGGGGAATTTCGATTGGTTGGAGCAATCACGATGGGAATTGGTGTTCACCTTAACTTGCGACCGTCAAACACTTCCCCGAATTGATCACCTCTCGTTTGAATCAGGACCACCAAAGCTGTTCCCTTAGATCTCTATACAACTTGATGCCTCCGGGATGCATAGCATAAGGGCTACCATGCGCTTCAGAAAAATCCTTTGTCTCAACTCCTTATTCCTCGGCATACAGACTTTCCCCTTGTAGCATAATACTCCTTCATTGTTGACACCATAATCCTCTAATCCCCCTTGCTGTACTTGCTGCATCTTAATACTTAAGTCATTATCGATAGCGCCCTCCTTCACTTCCTTTAGCCATGTGGGCACGACTTGCAACTTCATATGAGCTTCCATCATCATCTGAGACTTATATGAGCAAACAAAGCCGTAGATCCGATACAACCTTCGACTTAGGGCATCGGCTACTCGTTAGCCTTGCGGATGATACTCTATTGAGCAGTCGTAGTCCTTCAACAATTCCACCCACCTTCGTTGCCTCAAGTTCAACTCCTTCTGAGTTAATAAATACTTAAGGCTCTTGTGGTCTATGTAGATAACTGACCTTTCTCCATAAAGGTAGTGCCTCCAAACCTTAAGGCGAAAACCACATTGCTAGTTCTAAGTCATGAGTTGGGTAGTTAAGCTCATGAGGCCTTAGGCTGTAGAGGCATAAGCAACCACTTTGCCATCTTGCATTGCTTTGACCTAACCCGTATGTGAAGCATCACGTTACACCACAAATTCCTTTCACCCTCAAATTTGAATTAACACTGGAGCCTCTGTCAGCACCTTCTTAAGCTTTTCAAAGCTCTCTTGCTGCTTATTAGTCCATTCGAAGGGTACTTCCTTCCTTAGTAACTTGGTTAAAGGCGCGGCTATTGGCGAAATCCTTCCACGAACCTTACGTAATAATAGGCCAAGCCTAAAAACTTAATTTCAGCCACGGACCTAGGTGGCTTCAATCAATCTTGCTTGATCTTCCTAGGGTCCCTCTTATTCATACTGCGGATACCACATGCCCTAGGAATACTACCTCCTTAAGCCAAAATTCGCACTTGCTGAATTTGGCATGAAACTCTTCTCCTTAACACTTCCGCCCGACTCGGAGGTGCTCATCATGCTCCTCCTCCGACTTGAATCGCAAAATATCATCGATGAACACAACGACGAATCTATCCAAGTAGGGTTGGAAAATCCGATTCATCATATCCATGAGCAGCTGGGCGTTTGTCGACCTAAGCGGCATCACCACAAACTTCGAAGTGACCATATCTTATCCTAAAAGCGGTCTTATGGATATCGACCTCCTTACCTTCAAGCGATGGTATCCGGCCGTAAATCGATCTTGAAAACTCTGCGGCTCCGCTTGAGTTGATCGAACAAATCCTCGATCCTTGGCAAGGATACTTGTTCTTAATGGTCGACTTATTTAGCGGCGGTAGTCTATGCATATCGCATAGTTTAGTCCTTCTTCTTCACAAATAAGACCGGTGCTCCCCACGGAGACACCTTGGGTCGGATAAACCCACAGTCCAACGGTTCTTGTATACGGCCTTGAGCTCCACTAACTCCTTTGGTGCCATTCGGTATGGGCGATTGACACGAGGAGCTGTCCCGTGTAAATCAATCCCAAATTCCACCTCCACATGCGGGGGTATTCCGTAACTCTTACGGAAACACATCCACAAAGTCCCTTACCGTCCTAACTCCATTAACTCCTTCCTCCTTTCCACCTATCGCACTTACAAAAGCTAAGAACGCTTTGCAACCTTTCTTAACCATCTTCTCGACCTTGGTCGAAACTACATTAGATAAATAGTTCCTCCTTTCTCCGATCATTATTACCACTTCATCTTCGGGGTTCTTAGTTTCATCGTTTAGCACACAATCCAACACGGCTCGGTGTTCTACTAACCAATCCATTCAGTATAAGCTCAAACTCTTGAAGGTAACTCCATTAAGTCCGCTCGAAAGTTCACTCCACGAATCTCTGAGGGTACATTCGAAGATCTTGTCTACCACTATAGCTTGGCCTAATGGGCTTACTACAATCATCGCCTATCGGAGAGTTCGAGTCTAGGCCTAGTGTTTTTACTACACTACTTGCAACATAGGAATGGGTCGAGCCCACATCAATCAAAGCAAAGTAGGGTTTGTCAAAATAAAGACGTCTGGGTTATTACGTCGGCGCGTCTCCATCTTCCCTTCCATGAACCGCATAAACCAAACCGGTTGTCTTGCATCAGTATTAGCATTAGTACCTCGACCACATGTGCCCGGCCTCTTGCACTGTACCACTACCACGGTTACTCGAACCACGACCCGTTGAGGTTCTTTGTCGCCTCTACCGGTCAGCTAGCATTACGAACTACAGGTCGACTCTAAATGCGATTTTTGGGGATCCTTAAACATATGGTCCTTGGACCCACACCTAAGACATGCTCCTAACTTTTCCAACACTCCCCTAGATGCCTCTTTCCACAATACTCACAAGGTCGAATCGCACTTTGAACCGACTTGTTGATTTGTGGCTGTCAACCTAAGGCCTCTTGTAACCCTTTCACGGCGACCAACCCCCTTTGGCCTTATTCTTATCCACGGTGCGCTTAGTAGCATCCTTAATCCCTCGGCCACCTTGGCCTTTTCTACCAAAATAGAAATTCCCGCTCGATGCGGTGCTATTATGATCTTAGATCATCTCTCGCCCGTCCTCAAAGCGGACCGGCGTTCATGCTCGATTGCCACTACCCTCGAGCATAGCGGCTCAACCTCGAAATTACGCCTCATATTACGACGGACTTACTTCCTTGCACCAACCTGAAAAGCCTTCCTCTGCTCATCAGTATACGGTTCCCACATACTTCTTACGAAAAGCCTCTTTAACAAATTCCCAAGTCGATTTTCAGCTATGGTACCATCACGGACGATCAACCACCATTGATCGCTTCATCGGCGTAACAACGCCACCATCCTTTTAACTTTTCCTGCAGAGTCAAATCAAGCTCATCCATGATCGTTCGTTGCTTCTAACCAATACTCGGTGTCTTTGGGTGCCACATTGGATACTCCTCGAAACATTTACGCTCCATTAGCTCGGGCCGTTCGGTACCGACTTCGATTTCCTCTGCCGTACCACCAATTCCAAAACTTGCGAGCGACTGCGACCTGACCTCTTCCCGTCTGAGCTGCTGCTCAACATTAATAAATGGGGGTGGTGGTGGCGGTGGCATCTCATTGTCGGACCCTTAACTTGACCTAACGGGTTCAAACACGGTCATCCTTCCTCTTCCTCGACCACGACGACCACGTCCTCTAGAGCTCATTTTCTAGCGTCGAGATCGATTAAGAAATTTTATGGATTAGTTATTTGTTCCACTTATTTATCAACGAAGGAGTTTTATGGAAAGGGATTTTAGAGTGGTTCTTTCGTGTCATACAAACACAGTCTTTTCCATTCATTCATCATCCATCAAGCGAATATGAACTTAGTTCATTCGGAGAAGCGTTGTATTTTTGTTATTTGTTGTTGTTTTCCACTACAGGGGTATTTTAGTAATTTTGTCCTCTGAGGTATTTTCGTAATTTTCGGAAGAAAAATGTTTCTTGGTGTTTTTGTCAAAAAATATTTTGAAGATTTGAAGTCTTGGTAATTTTGGAAAAATTTCAAAATTTGGGGTATTTTGGTAATTTTTGACCTCGAGGTTATTTTGGTAATTTTCACAAATCTTGGTAAATTTGAAAATTTTAATAAATTTGGGGTATTTCAAAAGTTGTAAAACTTTGAGGTTCTTTTGAAAAGTGGTTCTTGAAATGGGGATGTTGCAAAATTTTGAAAATTAGGGTCATTTTGGTAATTTTGTAAGTTAGGGGTAATTTTGTAATTTTTTCCAAAATCATGGTATTTTGATATTTTACAAATTAGGGTTTTGAATGTTTATGAAATCATGAAATGTTGATAAAGTTGTTGAGTAGTTGAACATTTTATAAACGAGGCGTTTTGGTAATTTCACCCTAAGGGCATTTTGTAATTTTAAAATCGGGAGTTTTAGAAAAATGTTGTAAAAAATAATTTTCTCAGATTTTTTTAAGGAAGTTTTAAAGTTTGGAAAAACTAGGGTTTGTTGTTTTGTTCTCTCTCTTTTTTTTTTTAAAACATGGCTAGTTCCTTTCGGGTTTTAGTCATTATGTTTAGCCTATGATGAGAGCCCTCTTGGTGGGGTGAATAAAGCTACGCACCAGGCGGGATTAGTGTGGAGAGGAGGTGAGTCCAGTGAATTGCTTAAGTACCAAGCTCCCAAAACCATTCCTAGACATGCTTGCAGAGGTTGCCACACCAGAGCCCTCGAGTTATGGTGAGCAGAAGCTACGCACGGGTGGGATTCTGCGAGAGGAGGTGAGTCACTAGGGCTGCTTAAATACCAAGCTCTTGGGATCCAATCCTGAACATGCGTACAAGGGTTACCACACCACTAGCTCAATGACTTAGCCATAGGTTTGGTTCGATGTATTAAGTCTTATGTATACGTGTTTGAGTAGACTAATCCTAGGGTTCAAGTTCCTATCATTCTATTCTATGTTCCATGCCTTTTCTACCCTTATATAAATCACAGAATCACACATATAGTTAGGGGTACTTACACGGTGAATTGTGAATTGGAGACTTAGGGGCCATGCCAAAAGCACCTTATTTTAAAGAAAATCATTTGGCTCGCTTTGAAAGCGTTTTGGGCCTTAGCCCACGGGCCGAGAGTTTAAAAGCGGGCTCGATACCAAGCTGAAACACCCACACCCACGAGCACAGGCAGGATCTGGTATGTTCTAAAGTAAACCGATTTCAAAAATCATTTCGATACTTAGAAAATTGTACATGGCCTCCTCATTAGATATAATTGATCCTCCCTAGGTGTAACAATGCCACGTATGATGAATCTTAAAGAATACATAACTTACTTAATTTTAAGATCAAATTTCATAACTTACATAATTTTAAGATCAAATTTAATAACTTACATAATTTTAAGATCAAACTTCATAACTTACATAATACATAACTTACAATGCCATGTATGATGAATCTTAAAAAATTTGTTTTAAACATCAAATTCTTTTTTTTCTAAGTTTCCTAAAATTTTCGCAGAAAAAAAAAGATTCAAAGTATATATCTTCTCCTTTATTAGATATAATTGATCCTCCTAGGTGTAACAATGGAAACCTGACGGGTTGTGATTGTCTAGAATTGTCGAGTTTTAAAATTTATAAAGAGAATGATCGAACCTGGAAACTAACTCTGACAATGACTTAAGGCAAGTGCACCTATCGAACAGTAGTATAGTTTAGGCAAGACCGGATTGTCGAACCCAAGGGAATTAAAAGTACTAATACTCACTTTCTTTCTATTATTTAGCCTAAATATGAAGTGATTGATTGATTAAACTAAAAACTAACTAATTACTAAACTAAGACGCAAAGACAAAAAGAACAAATTGAAGAAATAACTTTTAGAAGAACTCAGTTGATTACGATGATACCCTAGAAGGAATCCATCTAGACTTCACTTGTTATCTAACACTGAACCAGATGGTTTATTCACTTAGCTTGATCCGTAAGACTCCCTAATTTATATTAAACCCTCTCTCAAGGCGAATAACGTCTAACCCTAGGTTGATTAATTAAAATCTCTTTCTATTTAAAACCCCTAGAATCACATTAACTCGATCTATGGACTCCCATATTAGGTTTCACCCTAATCCGGCAAAATCTCGTCACCCTATCTCTAGGCGCGCGATCAACTCCGCTTAATTATGCTAGATCTACTCTTAAGTAGGGACTTTTGCTCCACCACCTAAGCACATTCGACTTGAATCAATATTCTAGAAATATTAACACAAGAATTAAGCATACATAGTTAAGAACAAACTAAGTATTTATCATATAGTTCAAAAAAAAATAACAAGATTCATCTAGGTTTCATTCCCTTCAGGTATCTGAAGGGTTTAGTTCATAATGATAAAATAAAACATCTCAAGAGAAAAGATAAAAAAAAACATAAGAAATCCCTAAAACCCCTTAAAGGAATTGAAGGAGAGATCCGCCGTCTTGAGTAGAATTTCAGCTTCTTGAGATGAATCAACTGGCTATCTTCAAGTGATTCCCACAAATCTAGCCTTCGGCTCGCTTAGCCTAGTGTTGCCCTAATGACCGCCTCCTTCCAGGTTACACTTAGGGTCTTTAGATAGGCTCTTAGAATGCGTTTCTTTCTCCCTAAGTATCCTTTTCTGACTGAAATTCCTCTTTTCCACAACAGGGCCACGGCTATGGCACACGCCCGTGTAAATCGACTTCAGGCCGTGTTTCGATTCTGTTGATTTAGGCACGACCATGTAAATTGTGGTTAGGCCGTGTTTCAATTCTGTTGATTGAGGCACGGCCATGTAAATCGTGGTTAGGCTGTGTTTCAGTTCTGTTGATTGAGGCACGGCCGTGTAAATTGAAGTCCAAGCCGTGTCGATTTCCACTTTGGCCCAAATTGGCCCATTTTAAGCCCGTTCTCATTCTTTTCATCCCTAGGTGCTTTCCTGAGTATAAAACAAAAAAAGAAAGGATTAAGAGCACCTTTTTGCATAAATCAAGGAATAAATCATCCAAAAGTATGCTAATTGTGGGATTAAAATATGTTACTTTTACGGTTTATCAGGTTGCCTTATATGTCACTGTTAGATATAATGGATCCTCCCTAGGTGTAACAATGCCACGTATGATGAATCTTAAAGAATACATAAATTACTTAATTTTAAGGTCAAATTTCATAACTTACATAATTTTAAGATCAAACTTCATAACTTACATAATTTACATAACTTACAATGCCATGTATGATGAATCTTAAAAAAATATATTTTAAAAATCAAATTCTTTTTAAAAAAAAAGATTCAAAGTATATAGGCTGGAAACCTGACGGGTTGCCTTATATCTCACTATTAGATATAATGGATCCTCTCTAGGTGTAACAATGCCACGTATGATGAATCTTAAAGAATACATAACTTACATAATTTTAAGATCAAATTTCATAACTTACATTATTTTAAGATCAAATTTCATAACTTACATAATTTTAAGATCAAATTTCATAACTTACATAATTTTAAGATCAAACTTCATAACTTACATAATTTACATAACTTACATAGTACTCGATTATATATATGATCATATCATTGCTTACATAAATTATAAATTAATAATTTAACGTGTAATTTATTGTCAACTTTAGACTTCAACAACTACGAAATGGATAGGACTTGGATGAATTTGTCAAGGGTAAGCAACGGCTATCAAAATGGAGTAGAAACTTTTTGAATTTTGCATTTCAAAATGCAAGCCAAGAGAATATGATTATTTGCTCGTGTAAGAAGTGTTGCAATATCAATTGGCATTATCGTGAAGTTGTCTACGAACATCTAGTTGTTGATGGCTTTGTCTGGGGGTACAAAAAATGGATTTTTCATGGAGAGTGTACATCTAGTGGAGCATCTTCATTGATGAATATGGGTCATCCTCATAGTTGGCACAATCAGAATGTTAGCGAAGATAACATGGAAGGCATGTTGCGAGATGCTTTTAATATGCGCAGTAATGGTTTGCAATCATTTCCACCTGACTTGGGTGCAACCGATGATTATAATTTTGGTGGAAATACTTTCACCGAAGGGGGAAGAAGTGTACCTAATGAACAGCCAAATGAAGAAGCGACGAGGTTCTACACGTTACTTGGTGAAATGAACGAAGAACTATATGAGGGATCCAAATTTTCAAAACTATCTTCCTGTATTCATCTTTTTCACTTGAAATGTTTGGGAGGGTGGACCGGAAACTCTTTGACAATGTTGTTAGATTTTTTGAGAGAAATGTTCCTATTTGCGAAAATCCCTCAATCTTCCAAAGACATGAAGAAACTGATCAAAGATTTGGGCCTTGGCTACAAAATTCATAATTTCCCAAATGACTGCATGTTGTATTGGGGCGACCGAAAAAACCAATAGTGCTATCATGTATGCGGTCAATCCTATTGGATGAATGGAAATACAAAGGATGGTAACGACGATGAAAATGATACATAGTCAAGGAAGCAGCCATTTAAGATTTTGCGGTATTTTCGCTAATACCAAGGCTTCAAAGGCTTTTCATGTCGTCGAAGATAGCCGAGTTAATGACGTGGCACCATGATGGACGAACCGATGATGGATTGTTAAGGCATCCTGCAGATTCTTTAGCTTGGAAATCATTTGACTCTAAATTTCCAAGCTTTGCCAGCGATCCTCGGAGTGTGGGGCTGGGTTTAGCATTTGATGGATTTAACCCTTACAAAATCATGAGCACTGCGTACAGTACTTGGCCTGTGGTGCTCGTTCCTTACAATTTTCCTCCATGGATTTGCGTGAAACAATCATCCTTTATCTTGTCTATGATTATCCCTGGAGAGAAAGGGCCCGGGAATGATATTGACATATATTTGCAACCACTTATTGAAGAGTTAAAATAATTATGGGCTGGTGTTGAGACATACGATGTACTGAGAAAGGAGAACTTCAATTTACGTGTGGCTTTGATGTGGACTATTAATGACTTCCCGGCCTATGCCAATTTATCTAGTTGGAGTACCAAGGGACGTTATGCTTGTCCTTATTGTGCTGCGCAAACATGTTCGCAATGGTTATATAATGGGAAGAAGTTCTCTTACATGGGGCATCGTCAGTGGTTACCGGAAAATCATAGATTTAGATTTCAAAGTACTCAGTTTGATGGTATTGAAGAGTTCGGAGAAGCTCCTTCGCATATCGGTGGATCCGAAATATTGTTCATGTTGAAAGATATGAATTTCATTTATGGGAAGATGAATCAACTGGCCAACTCGTAAAGAAATAGAAGATCAAGGGATGAATCTGATGATGAATCTGATGAAGAGGATGATCCTAATGAGGTGGAGTTGTGGAAAAAAAGAAGAATTTTTTTTTAGTTGCCTTATTGGGAGCATCAGATTTTACGCCATAATGTTATGCACATTGAGAAAAATGTCTGTGAGAACATCATTGGGACTATTTTGAATACCGGTGGAAAATTGAAAGACAATCTTCAGAGTCGACTTGATTTAGTCCACATGGGAATTCGGCGTGAGCTTCATCCCCAAACACTTCTGAATATGAAATATCAGTTGCCGCCTGCTAATTTTTCAATGTCGAAGACGGAGAAAGAAGTGTTCTGTATGGTGTTGAAGGATACAAAGGTCCCGAATGCGTATGTATCAAATATATCTCAATGTGTGAATCTTAAAGATTGAAGACTATATGGCTTAAAATCGCATGACTATCACATCTTGATGCAAGACTCACTGCCAGTTTCTATGCGGTGTTGTATGTCAAAAAGGTGACGTCTTGTGTAGTTGAACTGTCTAATATAATGAAAGACATTTGTGGCAAAGTTTTAGATGTTCAAGAACTTGAGGCACTACAAGATTGAACCACATTGACTTTATTGAATCTGGAGAAGATCTTCCCGCCTTTCTTCTTCACAATTATGGTGCACTTGTTAATTCATCTCCCTTATGAAGTAATACTTGGTGGACCCATTTTCTATCGATGGATGTATCCCATTGAAAGGTCTTAATTTATTTGTAAATTATTCCTTCATTCACCTAAATGCCTTTAGTTGTAACTTTTGATAATGTTCTATACCTTGTTTAGGTTTCTATCCAAATTGAAGTCTTACAGCCACAACAAACATTATCCGAAAGGATAAATTGCCAAAGGCTACTTGGTAGAAGAATGTATGACTTTCTATTTGAGGTATTTGGAAGATGTTGAAACAAGAATGAATAGACCAAGTAGAAATGCTAGGCTCATAGATCATAACTTTTTATTTCAAAGTTTTGGAGAACCAATCGACAAAGTCAAAATTGCAAAATTAGACGATAGATCATGGGTCCAAGCACATCGATACGTGATAAACCATAAATGTAACACATTTTAATCCCACATTTAGTATGCTTTTGGATGAATTTATCCTTAATTTATGTAAAAAGGTGCTCTTAATCCTTTCTTTTCGCGTCTTATACTTAGGAAAGCACCTAAGGATAAAAAGAATGCAAAACGGGCTTAAAACGAACCAAAGTGGGCTGACCCAAGAAGTCAGCATGGCTGGACTTCATGCCACACGGCCGTGCCTCGATAGTCATCTAGACCACGGCCTTACCCCAATTCATATAACCATTTTTCCCATCGATAAAGTCCACGCACGGGCGTGCCTAGTGATCTACACAGTCGTTCCCAAAATGGCAGAATCGAGACACGGCCTCTACCCATATATTTCACGGGTGTGTCATAGCCGTGCCTAAATCGACAAGATGGAGACATGGGCTGCACCATGATTTACACGGGCGTGTCAAGGTCGTGCCCCTGCTGCAAAAAAGGGCAATTTCACTCGGAATTGGATGCTTGGAGCCCCAGAAACACAATCTTACGTCCACTCAAACACTTAGGACGAATTTCACTTGAATTACAAATACTTAGGAGCGAAGTAAAGCATCCCAAACATCTATATAAACAATCCAAGGTAGCAATTCAAGGGCGTCAGGTTTTAGCAGAGTTTTCTGCCAGAGCTTTACTCGTTTAGGGAATTACTCGAAGATAGCCAATTGATCCATCTTGAAGAGTCGAAATTCTACTCAAGACGGAGGATCTCCTCTTCAATTCCTTTAGGGGGTCTTAAGGATTTCTTATGTTTTGTTTTATCTTTTCTCTTGAGATGTTTTCTTATTTTATTATGAACTAAACCCCTCAGATACCTGAAGGGGACGAAACCTATGATGGATTTTGTTATTTAATTCTTTCGGTTTATATGATAATATTTAGTTTGTTCTTAATTATGTTGCTTAAATTTATCTGATGTGCTTAGGTGGAGGAGGAATAGACCCTGCCTAGGAGTAGATCTAGCATAATTAAGTGGAGTTGATCGGTGCCTAGAGATAGGGTTACGAGATTTTGCCGAATTAGGGTGAAACCTAATTTGGGAGTCCATTGATCGATTTGTTGCTTCCTTAGGGGGTTATTATAAGAGAACGAGAGTTCCACTAATTAACCTAAGGTTAGACGTTATTCGCTTTGAGAGAAGGTTTAATATAGGTTAGGGAGTCTCACGGATCAAGCTAAGTAAAAGAAATCATATGAATTGAAAGTTAGATAATAAGTGAAGTCATAGGTGGATTCTCCCCGAAGGTATCGTCTTTATCAATTGAGTTTTCTTCAAAGTCTTTTCCCAAAGTTTCATTTTTTTGTCTTTGCATTTAGTTTAAATATTTCATTTGTTTTAGTTTAATAAACCAATCACTCCATATTTTAGGCTAAATAATAGAAAGAAAGTGAGTAGTAGTACTTTTAGGTTCCTTGGGTTTGATAAAGATATTCTTGCCTGAGCTATACTACTGTTCTATAGGTGCGCTTGCCTCTATCATTGTCACAATCACCTCTGAGTTCGATCACTCTTTTATAAATATTAAAACTAGATTGTTTTGCAAATGATCAAGCTTTTAGGCGCTATGGGGAACTTCTAAAATATTACGAAAGCTCTATTTTTATTACTTTAGCCATTATTATTATTAATTTTACTTTGTTAACTTTTCTTTTATTTTTATTTTATAGATAATTCTAGTTTTTCAAAGGAATGGCACTGAATAATTATCAGTGGCAAGGCATGGGGATAATTCCTACTGAAGCAACTAGTGTTTTCAACCTCGACGTGGTCACCAGGTTATCTAATCAGTCCGAAATAATGAATAAAAAGATTGATAGTTTAAATAATCTCTTGTAGGTACACCCAGAAATGCAATATAACTCGAATCTGAAAAGCGTGGCGAATCCTGAATACCCACCCTATGGATACGGCATGAAAAACGAACAAGTCCACTATATAGGGAACTACTCTAGATGTAAAAATAATTTTCATAGTGACACTTATAATGCAGGATGGGGGTACCATCCCGACTTCTCGTGGAATGGTCAAAGACAGAATTTTCCTCCAAATTTTCAACAACCTTATCCATAGGAAAGGAATCAAACCTCGAAGAGATGCTGACAAAATTCATGGCAGCCACAGAATCTCGTCTTCAAAAGACTGATACAAACCTTGATGAACAGCAGAAGTCGATGAAAGGACTAGAGAATCATGTTGGAGAACTTACTAGGTCAGTGGGACACCTGACAAAGTTAATTTCTGAACGCCAACAAGGACGTCTGCCAAGCAACACAGAAATAAACCCAAAAGAGCAAATCCAAGCCATTACAACTCAAGAGGGTACATAAGTAGATAGACCCACATCAGCGCAAGAAAAGAAGGATAAGATCGAGGTAGCTCAAGAAAACGCCAAAACCGATAATCAAAGAATACCAACCTCGCATACCTTATCCCGAAGCATTGAAAAAAGATGATTCAGAGGAATAATTTGGTAAGTTTCTAAAACTCTTGAAGAAATTACATATTAACCTACCTCTTCTTGAAGCTCTTTTTCAGATGCCCGATGTAAGGAAATCCTTAAGCAAGCTCTTGACGAACAAACGCAAAATAGATGAAGAGCACCATGTGAAATTAAACGTAACATGCTCAGCTATGCTACAGAATAGGCTACCAAAAAAATTAAAAGATCAAGGGAGTTTTACGATTCCATGCTTAATTGGTAGTTTGACTATTGATAATGCGTTAGCTGATTTAGGGGCAAGTATAAATGTTATGCCTTATGCACTGTTTAAACGACTAGGTCTAGGAAAGCCCAAACAAACTAGGATGAGTATTCAACTAGCTGATAAAACTGTCAGAATCCCTAGGGGCATTATTGAAAATGTTTTAGTCAAAATCGATAAATTTGTTTTCCCAGTAGATTTTGTTGTTTTAGACATGGATGAGGAAAATTCAATCCCTTTAATTTTAGGAAGACCTTTTCTTGCTACTGCCAAGACTAAAATCGATTTTGCCACAGGAGAACTCATACTTCGTGTAGGCGATGAATCAGTCAATCTTCAAGCTCTCGACTCAGCTAGAACCACAAAAGATGAAGGTAAGAAAGACGTTTCAATAAATAATCAAATTATTCAACCTCCATCGCAGGAAACATTATGAAACATCAAAACTGAGCCAACACAGAAGCATACGATCAACAATTTAGAAGAGAAGAAGATATACACCAAAGAAAAGCCGGATCCACGTGAAGTAAAACCTAAGGAACCACCAAAAGAGCTCATAGGAACATCCAATCACTTTAATATAGTAGATTAGGTGCTGTTGGACAAAACCGGTCTTCACATCACTTCAACAGACTCGAGGGCAAAGGGAGAAATCCTCCCAAAGTACACAAAATCTTCCCCCACAACACAGTCGAGGTAAGTAACCCAAAATTCAACAAATTCGAGGTAAATGCTCCTCAATTCCAATCTTGTCATGAAAATAAAATCGCAAGTATGAGGGAAGATATTCAAACCTTTAAACCTCCCTGAAAATTTTCAAACATGAGGACAGTCTAGCTTAAGACTATAAACGAGTGCTTCTCAGGAGGCAACCCAAATATTAACACTATTTATTTTCAGATTTAATTTTAGTTTCTTTTCTTTCCATCTTTCTTTCTAAGTATTTAGTTGGAAACTAACACAAAAGTGCAGATTTCCAGACCACGCGGCCTTACACATGGTCGTGTCCATAGTTGTGTGGACCACCAAAACCACCACACTGACAGGAGCAGGGCCGTGCAAGCTAGTCCAACCACTCCGCGACGTCATGAGCCCAACAACCCTAAAGCACGGGCATCGACAAGAACAGCACGGGCGTGCCTATAAACCGTGTGAAGCTACTGACTTTCTCGAAACAGGCATGGCTGACTAAGAAATGGGCGTGTAAGAAGCAACATGCCATTAGCCATAGTCATGCTAGACAGCCGTGTGAGAGGACACACCCTCGGTACACGGGCATGGGAACGTACCAGAGTTGAAATCCTATTTAAATCCCCACAACCCATCTTCTTTGTCCCATCTCTTTTCTTATTTCTTCTTTCTCTTTTCTTTCAAATTTTTCTTCCTATTCATAGAAAAGATCCAAGACACTTGGGCAACACAAAGATCATGCCGAAGAAACGTAAGCACCACCTCCTTAGAGGAGACCTCAACATGAGTTCATGCCGACAGCTTCACTTAATTGACACGCCAAGGGTCTCGAAAACCTTTTCGGTTCTATTTTTCTTTTCTCGTCTCCTTTATTTTCCTTATCTTTACTTATTTCCTGCTTAAATTAATTTATTTCATATTAGTTTCTTGGTTTTAGGTTCTAAAGGCTACTAGGGAATCACACACCATAGCCTTAGAGGACACACCCACTTCACAAACCATCCAACAATAAGGACTCCTTAGTCCATTAGTCTTTTCTTGCAATTTCAGTTTTCTTCTTAGTCTTCTTCATTTTATTTCCTTAATCTTTAATTATATTATTAGTATAGTATTATTATTTCCCTAGATCTCTTGGCTATATATTCACAGGCTACCCAATTTCTTCATCTAGCAAATTGCTTCTCGGTAGCCACTCCACCAGGCCCATAGAAAACACCATCACCGCCACCAAAGACGCCAGGGATCATCCAGATTTCAGGGAGCATTATTTTCCCCACCTATCTTTTTGATTTGGCACATAAATTTCATTATCTATCTTTGTACATTGAGGGCAATGTACATTTTACGTGTGGGGGTAATAGTGCCTAACTTTTTGCATAATTCTCAAAACCCTGAAATTAGTCTTGATCTTCAGCATTATTCTCATATTATTAATTAGGATGAAATTTCTAATGACTTATGATTCTTATTGAAATGTTTTAGAGTAAGTCACAGTTAATTGTGCATTGATGATTAAATTTGAAGAATACTAGAGAATCAAGCATGATAAGTCTATTTTTCAAAAAAAATAAAAATTGATAGGTTGTTGACCTAAAACTGATTATTACCTTGAAGTTCAAAATTTATAAGGATTGATGTCAAAAACACCCATAATTTTTGGTGAGATTTTGAGCCATATAGAGCATATATTCTTTTTCTTGCTCACTTTATTGATTATGAGTGTGTCAACTTTGAACTTTTATTCTAGAACTTGCCTCGTTTATACATGTCAAGACCACAATAATGATTTGATATACTAAGATGATAAAGGCACCTAGGTTTAACCCATTCACTCACTAAAAAGCCTACATTCACAAATTAACCCCTAGTGAACCCCGTTGAAACCTAATAACCTTTTTATTGACTCACCCACTAATATCAACCCAAAATCCCCTTATATTTGTTATCACCGTTCTTTTGACTACCCTTTAATCGAGGTTTAATTTAATTAAATTATCGAATTATATTAGTTTCGTAGTTACATTTATCATTTATGATGTAATGTTTTAGTTTGTTCTTAAAAAAAATCAAAATCAAAGTTTAGAGCTCATGTATCTAAATTCCAATTGTTGAAGAATAGCTCGTATTGAAGTATTATAGTATTCATGTAACATCCTAAATTTTTGGGCCTATGCATTTAATGGGTGAATATGTGGAATCAGTTAATTTAAGTGTTAGGGGTCCAAATTGGGCTCAGGCTTAGGCAGAGGCCTTGATTAAAATTATCTGTTTGGGTATTATAGGGTTTAAAAGGTAGTATCTATGTTTAAAATACCAAAGTGGGCTTGTGGTCCAATCTTAGGAGGTGACACCACACACAAGGAGTAAGGGGGCCAAATTTAAGTTTCATGGAGTCCAATTCTTTTAATTTAAGTTAGCTTAATTTTGGGCATTAGGATTTGGTGGAGTGGGTGGCAACAAGGCTAAAATTTAGGGGTTTTAATGTTTAAAATATGTGGATAATAAGAAGATAAAGGCTATTATTTAGGAATTTATTTTATGTGGATAATAAGCGAGATAAAGGCTAAGATCTAGGGATTTTATGATTAAAATATGTGGATAATATGTCGATAAAGGAGGGAGGAGTTAGAGATAATTAAGTCTCTTTTAGATGAGCTAGTAGATTAAGATAAAGGAGAAAAGTTAGGAATTTATCTACAAAGAGAGTGATGGCCAAGAATCCATCATTGAGAGGAGTAAAGAAACCAGCTACTACATGGCAAAGCGTTGCCGAATTTCCTATAAATAGGGGGGCTAGCTCCTTGTTTCTGACATTAAATCCTCCCTTTTGTGCCGAAATTCCTTAGCTTCTTTTCTCCAAATTTCTTTCTCCAATTTCTCTAAAATCCAAAGACTCCATTGTTCTCTTCTTTCTTCTAAAAGCCAAAAACTCCATTATTCTCTTCTTTCTCCTAAAAGCCGAAAACTCCATTATTCTCTTCTTTCTTCTAAAAGCTGAAAACTCCATTATTCTCTTCCTTCTCTAAAAAGCCAAATCTCTATAGTTTTTATTTTATTCATCCTATTTGAGAAATTGTTCTATACTTCCCATTTAAATCCTCTATTGACATTGTCAATTCTCTCTCTAGTACTAGCCTAATCTCCTAAGTTAAGGTAAGAGTAGATTTTTTATTAGTTCTCATAATCTATTCCCGATTTTTGAAAAGGCAAAAGTCGAAAGCTAATAGTTTAATGGTTTATCATGGGCGGCAAGTCGGGATTTGAAGAAAGCCTAGTCGACTAGATCTAAAAGCCAAAATTCATAAGTCTCCAATTTCGGGATTTTTAAGGTAAAAAGATTTTCCTAGATTTCTATTAGATTTCATCATTATATACAAGATTTTAACTTTATAAGGAGGATTAATGATTAAATATTATTATAGTAACTCGATAAGGATTTATGATGAAATTAAATATGGATCGTGCAAAAGAAAGAATCCTAAGTTTAAGAAACGAAAGATGTCTCATTGCTCGAGATTGGCCAATTGGTTGTGGACCGCTTCTAAACAACACCTTAGGCGGATAGCGGTTGTGTCGACTAAGGATAGCATCGATATAGAAAGCCTCGCTTTATCGGTGTCGTGTGTGTAGATTCTTGACACATAAGCTTTGTTATATTATATGTATGTTATGGGCTAAAAGTCGGAAAAGGTGTGTAGATCTCTATCACACTAGTTAATCTGAATTATATGTATGTTATGGGCTAAAAGTCAAAAATGAGGTTGTATGAATGTCGTATTACCCGTAAAGGGTAGGCAAGGGATGCAGTGTATGTAATCATAGAAACTTCTATGTGTATCAAGTATGTAAAAATATGTGATCTGTTTAGATAGTTTAATTTTTTGATTCTTGTATGTATGCATGGGATAGGATTGATTGATTTACGGAAGGGGAGCAGGTCGCGAGGCGATCGGTGGCTTTGCCACATAGGTTACATAGTGATCGGTCTTTATGATAGGCAGTACAACTGTCGATATATTATTAAGGTCACACAGCGATTGGTGGCTTCACCACATAGGTCACATAGTGATCGGTCTTTATGATGAAAGACAAATTGTCGATATGGTGTGTAGCGGATGGAGGGTTGATTGTAGAAATCCCCACGGTGTGATGGTTGGTACGGGGGTGTGTAGAGGATGGACTCATAGGTTTGGGATGGGCCATGTTGCATATTTTGTTACCCTTGTATACGGGCCAAGGCTCATAATGTGTTTGTGGGCCTCAAGCCTTTTATGTATTCTCGAGATTTGCACATCGAGTCTTGGTGACTCAACCTTTATTTTTCCCAACATTTCGTGAGCAGAGATCGTGAACATGGGAGCCGAGGCGACTCGAGGGCCATCAAGTTTTATTTCTACAAATTATTTGGATTTCTTTAAGTTTATTTTATTTTTATTTTGGATTTTTTAAGGCCCTAGTTTTTATTCAACTAAGAAGTTTTCAATGTTATGCAACTTATAAATTTTATGTCAAGGTTTATTTATACTTAATAATACTAATATAAGATTTTATTTTTAAAATGTCACTTATTTACTCTAATAATGTCTAATTAACTTATGACTTCCAAAACCAACAAGGCAAAAGTTTTCAATGTACAAGCCGTGACACGCCAGATCCAGTCGAAACGCATGGGTGGGTTTGGGGTGTTACAATTCATATTAGCTTTTAATTGATTTAAGTACTTCTATTAGTTCATTGTTTCTAGTTAGGTAATTGGTTAATTCAATCTAGATTTTAACCTTCTAATTCAGCCTTTATCCACACCTTTAACCCTAGCCCCGTTACAACCCTAATAAAGACCTTTTGATCTGTTTATCATCTCATATACAGTGGTGGAGATTTGATTTTTAAGCAAGCCTATGGGATTAACTTTTCAAGTTCAACTTAGAGTGCTTATTCTTGAACCTTAAACACTTTTTGAGTGATTTGAGTGAATCTTTAGTGAGGATGTCGGTCCTTGTCGATTTTGAATCAAAGGTAATTACTTAGATAAGGGGAGACACCTACGGTTCCAGGCTATAAAGGTATGACTTATCGTAATTGAAACTTTAGGGCACTTCCAGTTAAATCATCCATGGTATAAATTATCTATGAATTATGATGAGACAATATCGATAGGAATTATGAATTATGGAAAGTTTGTTTTAATTGTAAGTTGATAATTTTGCTTGAGGACAAGCAAAAGCTTAAGTGTGGGGGTATTTGATAAACCGTAAAAGTAACACATTTTAATCCCACATTTAGTATGCTTTTGGATGAATTTATCCTTAATTTATGTAAAAAAGTGCTCTTAATCCTTTCTTTTCGTGTCTTATCCTCAGGAAAGCACCCAAGGATAAAAAGAATGTAAAACGGGCTTAAAACGAACCAAAGTGGGCTGACCCAAGAAGTCAACACGGCCTGGACTTCATGCCACATGGCCGTGCCTCGATAGTTATCTAGACCACGACCTTACCCCGATTCACATGACCATTTTTCCCATCGATAAAGTCCATGCATGGGCATGCCTAATGATCTACACGACCGTTTCCAAAATGGCAGAATCGAGACACGGCCTCTACCCATATATTGCACGGGCGTGTCATAGCCGTGCCTAAATCGACAGGATGGAGACACGGGCTGCACCATGATTTACACGGGCGTGTCAAGGCCGTGCCCCTACCGTGAAAAAGAGCAATTTCACTCGGAATTGGATGCTTGGAGCCCAAGAAATGCAATCCTAAGTCTACTCAAACACTTAGGATGGATTTCACTTGAATTACAAATACTTAGGAGCGAAGTAAAGCACCCCAAACGTCTATATAAACAATCCAAGGAAGCAATTCAAGGGCGTCAGGTTTTAGCAGAGTTTTCTGCCAGAGCTTTACTCGTTTAGGGAATTACTCGAAGATAGCCAATTGATCCATCTCGAAGCGTTAGAATTCTACTCAAGACGGAGGATCTCCTCTTCAATTCCTTCAGGGGGTTTTAAGGATTTCTTATGTTTTGTTTTATCTTTTCTCTTGAGATGTTTTCTTATTTTATTATGAACTAAACCCCTCAGATACCTGAAGGGGATGAAACTTATGATGGATTTTGTTATTTAATTCTTTCAGTTTATATGGTAATACTTAGTTTGTTCTTAATTATGTTGCTTAAATTTATCTGATGTGCTTAGGTGGAGGAGGAATAGACCACCGCCTAAGAGTAGATCTAGCATAATTAAGCGGAGTTGATCGAGCGCCTAGAGATAGGGTTACGAGATTTTGCGGATTAGGTGAAACCTAATATGGGAATCCATTGATCGATTCTTCGCTTCCTTAGGGGTTATTATAAGAGAACGAGAGTTTCACTAATTAACCTAAGGTAAGACGTTATTCGCTTCGAGAGAAGGTTTAATATAGGTTAGGAAGTCTCACGGATCAAGCTAAGTAAAAGAAATCATATGAATTGAAAGTTAGATAATAAGTGAAGTCATAGGTGGATTCTCCCCGAAGGTATCGTCTTTATCAATTGAGTTTTCTTCAAAGTCTTTTCCCAAAGTTTCGTTTCTTTTGTCTTTGCATTTAGTTTAAATATTTCATTTGTTTTAGTTTAATAGACCAATCACTCTATATTTTAGGCTAAATAATAGAAAGAAAGTGAGTAGTAGTACTTTTAGGTTCCCTGGGTTCGATAAAGATATTCTTGCCTGAGCTATACTACTGTTCGATAGGTGCGCTTGCCTCTATCGTTGTCGCAGTCAGTCTACAAGTTCAATCACTCTTTTATAAATATTAAAACTAGACTGTTTTACAGCGATCAATACGTTCTTTTTCATCACAAGTAAATGGAACCATTACGCAAGTAAGTTGTATAATTTGATAAATATTCATCAATTATAATTTTTCTGTCTTCTAACAAAGTAAACCTTTTTTTAACATAGTGAGTACAAACAAATATTGAGAGCTAGTTCACGGTCCTGAAGATGACATAGACAAGAAATTAATAAGTTGTTCACAGAATCATTTCATGAATGGTTAAGCCAAACGGTATGCAATCGAAGTTTCATTGACAAGTAATAATGTTTTCTCATAACATTTATAATTACTCGATTTACTTTCTATTCAATAGGTTTGGAGTCGAAATGAAGTAAATGAAGAAGTTAAATGGCTTTCACAAGGTCCAAACAGAATAGTGAAAAGATATAGTGCCTTCCTCATCAACGGATACAGATTTCATACAAGGTATCGTGAGAGATTGAGGAGAACTCAAAATTATGAAATTGTTGTTAATTCTTCAATTACAAGTTATGCTAGTGCTAGGGACAGTAATCCTATCGAGGGGAATCTGGAGTATTACGGACTTATTACTGACATCATTGAGTTGAATTATTACGAAAAATGGAAAGTTGTCTTATTTTGAGGTGATTGGGCTGATGTGAATACGGCTCGAGGAATTAAAAACAATCAATATGGTTTTGCAATGGTGAATTTCTCTCGATTGATTCACACCGGAGAACAACTGATAGACGAGCCGTATGTATTTTCTTCTCAAGTGAAACAAGTTTTTTACTCGGAAGATCCAACTGATAAGGGTTGGTACCCTGTACTTCGAAACACCCCTAAAGACTTGTTCGACATGGGCAATGGAAGTAGAGATGACATCGTCAAAAGATCAGAAACTCTGCCTTTTCCAAAAGAAAACATAAATGAAAATATCCCTAGTACTAGTACACAATTTCAATGGGTTAGTCAGGACGTGGACGAAGATATTTACGAATTATGATGTAGTAAGATTTTATGATTTTTTTATTTATATGTAATATTATAATTTTAATCTTGGTCATTTTAAATAATTTAACTATTTTATATGTACCATTATTATTTTCATTTGTTACTAAAATTTCAACTATTTTATGTGTATTGTAGGAAAAATGAGTAGAAGAAGATTGCGAGATTTAAATATTGTACAGAATACTGTAAATTCCGAAGAGGGTAATAGCGAATACCTAACAATTATTGGATCCTCGAGTGTGCCTGACATAGATGATGAGCCTGCAGATTACAAAGTAATGTTAAGTTTATTTTACATGCATGTTGACTTTTATTATTGACTCATTTTTCAATTTTAATATAACAATAATATATCATTGTGCAGTTGAGAGTGGTGGGATGCGCAGAGAACATGGACGTCATACCGCTTAGAGATTTATATGAATTAAATCCCATCGAGCGTGTGAAAGTAAGAAGAAACAGTCATGGCCAGCCTGTTGGCCCTGAAGCTCGACTTCTAGCAGGCTATATGGGCATTATTGCACGGAATGCAAATATGTTGCCCATCAATTACGAGTCATGGCATCACATGTCTGATGCAAACAAAAATCAAGCTCTCCATAACATTAAGGTAACAAAACGTGAATGTATTTTATAATACTCTGGTTGAAGTTTCATTTATATTTACTTTCTAAACTTATGTTTTTTTTTAGGAGAGATTTGCTTTGGAGGTCTCCGATGACTATATAAAGAAGACATTGGGAAAAAAATGGAGAGACCATAAAATCACACTAAAAAATAATATTTTAAGAAAAAAATAAGCCTCGAGGATAAATTGCGAAATGTCCCGCCGGGAATGTTCAGGTATCAATGGGAAGATGCGGTTAGGTTTTGGAACTCAAAGAAAGGAGAGGTATTACCTAGTTTTAAACTCTTATTAATTTTTTGGTTTATAGTATTTATTATATAGTAATAATAATTTCATTATGTAGGACCGTGAGCATGTTGGAACGAGCAGCAGGCAGAAACAAAAATTCACGCACATGGCAGGGTCGAGAAGTTTTTCTTCTGTAGCTGACGCCGAGGTATTATAATTTATTAATTCTGTCAAATATTAATGACTTTATACTATTAAATTATATTTTTACTACTACACTGTAGGAAGTCTCCACCGGTCAAAAAGTTGGGCGCGTTCAGCTTTTTGACATTACGCATAGGAAGAAGGATGGGTCTCGATGACTCCGAAGTTGGAGAGATTATGGTATATTTACTTAATAAAATTTGATTTATTATAAATATTTATAATGTTTACTTATAATAGTTTAATTATTCATTAGTATTTTTAAATTAATAATGTTAAGATAAGCTGCATTCATTCTTATTGTATATTTCATTTCTAACTTTTTGATTGATTTATTAGGAGAAACTAAAGGAGAAGAAGGCATAGTATGAAGCGGTAGCTTGAGTGATAGTTCATTAATCTTGAGGATATCGATAATGTAATTATTACCGATGTTTTGGGTCCCAAAGGTATGGTCGAATTTTTATGCTACATTTCTTTGTTTTTGGTGAAATTATATGCTACATTTGTTGCTTTTTATTATCGATGTTTTGGGTCCCGAAAGGTATGGTCGTGAGATTTCAAGGATCCGTGTTACCCACCCAATATTTTGGATCCAGCTCCACCAAGACATGCCTTCCTAGAGTCAAGCTCAAGTCAAGTTCGAGGTTAAAAGACCAAATATCTCATATGCAAGTGAGCACGGTTCAAAGAAATTGCTAAGGTTGAAAGAAAATATGAAGAACTTGAGCGGATGCAAAGAATGAGGAGGCAAGCATGCAAAGAATGGCAGCAGAGCAGAGAAAAAAATACGATGAGCTTTAGCTACGACTTCACTTTTCAAGAGATGATCAGATGTTTCAAAGATTGTAGAAGCCGCCATCTTAGTCCCTTAGTTTCTCTTTGTAGTATTATTTTTAACATTGTTACATTTAACATTATTGTAAGAATAGTTTCAATTATACTTCATTTATTAATTTAAATCACATATCTATTATTAAATTTAAAGTATCATTTAGATTTAATGCTTTTGGTGAGATTTAAATGCTACATTTGCTGTTTTTGGTTGGTTTTAATGCAGGAAGGGTAGGACAATGGGGAAATTGACAATTGCAACTCTTTGCAAATTAGCGGCATTTGTGGGAAAAACACTGCTTAAAGTAACTAGACTTTTAGCGGCGTTTGTGGGGAAAGCGCCGCTAAAAGTCTTAACTTTTAGCGGCATTTTTTCCTCATAAATGCCGCTAAATTTTGTGGCGCTTTTAAAAACGCCGCAAAGACTATTAGTGGCGCTTATAAACGCCACTAAAGGAAAAAAAAAACGCCGCTAAAAGTCTGTTTTGGTGTAGTGATTCCTACTTTGTTATTCAGTTTTTGAATTGTAAGGTTTTATAGAGCTGTGGTACAAGTTCCGTTTAAACTTTTATTCGGCTATTTAATTCCAAGTTATAAATTTAACTATAATTCTACTCACTGAATTTTGAACGATTTAATGTTTTGGTTCGAGGTGACAACTTGTTTTGTAAAATTTACCTACGATCACTTTGGTGGTCAATGTAACATCCGGGATTCAGTCTAAACTTTTAGGCCAGGTTTAGGGTGTTACAGCTAGAATGAGGATTAGTATTCTATGAACTAAACAATGGAATAGCTACCTTACTCGGAATAGTCCCAAAATAGAATTATAATTCCATCCAAGTAAACATAACGTAAGGATTTTCTCAATTTACTATAAGATTTGATACCTTTCAAGGATAAGGTATAACCTTTACAATCCATAACTTTTGAAAGCCTAAGTTTGAACCTCTTTCCCCTAGTTTTTGTGGCTAAGCTAGAACCTTCAAGATTTTCAAGGTTAATCTAGAATCACTCTAGTTTATATGGCTCAACTAGAAGCTCTCCCAATATACAATTGGTGTTTACAGGTTTGACTCACTAAATAAATGAAAATGAGAATGATAAAAGATCTAACAATAAGCTCTTAAGATATATGTACAAGAGGAAATGAAATAAATAAAGAATTGAAGGTTTTCCTCTTGATCTTTTAGCTAAGATGTCCATTTCAAGAGTTTTGAAGTGTTCTTGGTGAGTATTTATATCAAGGAAATGATTTGTGGTTGTTTATAGTCATTGAAGATGATTCTAGGCCATTTGGAACATCAATTTTGACATTAAATGCAGTTGCAAAACAACATTATCTGATACATAGTTTGTTCAATGTGAAGTTTGTCATAATTGTCAGTATTCTTTTGGGGATATGTGTTATAAATATATTGTTATATTTTGAATGATGTGTCAACTAAGGAAATTTAGGAAATAAATAGAACCATAAGTTTCAATTTTAGATCCTATCCTAAACAGTAGACTTGAAAACAATCAACAACATAGGGTGCCTCATAGGTGTGAGGGTCTCCAAAAGGCCAAATTTATTCTTGTATGATGGTATTATTTTTAACACGGAGTTTTTCGAACAAGAAGATGATGATACACTCACATATGATAAAGTGATGCAGAGTGTTGATTCCAAGCTTTAAGAAATAGCTATAAATTTTGAAATGGATACTATGATGTCCAGTTTAGTGTGGAAACTTGTGAACTTACCAGAAGAGATAAAACTTATAAAGTGTAAGTAAATATGCAAGAAGAAAAATATTGCGAAAAAAAATGTTGAAACTTATAAGGCTAGGCTTGTAGTGAAAGGTTATACGCAAAAATAAGGTATGGATTATGAATAAACTTCTATCCAATGGCGATGTTCAAGTCTATCCACATTCTATTATCCATTGTAACTATTCTTAATTACGAGAACTATCAAATGGATGTCAAGACATTGTTTTTGAACAACTATTTTGAAGAAAAAATATATATGGTGTAACCTATTTGATATATAGCTAAAGGAATCGAATATAAATTTTGCAAATTGCTTAGATCTATAAATGGACATAAGCAAGCATCTCGTACATGGAATCAAATATTTGATCAAGCGATCAAAACTTTTGGATTTGAGAAAACTATTGATGAACCTTATGTTTATGAATGTATTGTGGATGAAAAGGTGATCTTTCTAATTCTTTACATTGATGATATTCTACTCATTTAGAAAGATGCAGGGACATTATCATCGGCTAGACAATGGTTAACCCAACAATTTAGAATGAAGGATTTAGGTGAAGCTAATTATGCTCTAGGAATTGAAACACTTCAAAATACAAAGTGATAGTTTTATCACAAGTTTTATGCATAGACAAGATATTGGAACATTTTCTAATTATCGATTTAAAGAAAGGTACACAACCTTCTATATCTAGCCTCCATATTTCTTTAGAGGATTTCATAAGACAGCGAAAAAAATAGAGCATATGAGAAAGGCTCTCTATGCTTTGACAGTAGGAAGTCTTATGAATACTACGTTGTGCACACATCCAAATATCTGTTTTGTAGTAGGATTGGTAAGTCAATATTAGAAAATCTTGGTTTAAGACACTAGCAGACAATTAAGCATATACTCAACTATTTACGAAGAATAAAAGGATTAAATATTTGTATATTCCGAAAGGGATTTAACTTTCATTATATATACATATTTTGACTTCCAACATGCAAGGATTCGAGGGAATAAACATCGAGATGTATTTTTTTTTATAGACGACAAGGCAATTGTGTGGAGAAGTGTCAAATAGAGTTGCATTGACAACTCCACTATGGAGGCCAAATACATGTTGCTTTTGAGGCAACAAAAGAAACTATTTGGCTTTAAAAGTTCTAAATAGATTTTGAAGTCATCCCTATTATATAAAAGCTACCACACCATATAGTGATAATAGTATGTTAATAGCTAATACTGTAACATCCTAAATTAGGGGTTGTTTGTAATTTAATTATTTTCCCATGTGTGTGCTTGAAGAAATGAATATTATGATTGCTAAGCATGTTCTAGGGTCTAGAAATAACCCCGAGCTAGGCTTGACTTAGGACTAAAAATTTCTTTTTAAGTGTTTAAAAGAAGGGGGCTAGGTGAGATAGGGGTTAAGAAAAATTTTGGAAGGAACATGACACAAGGATTTAATTGGCATGATTGGCTTGGTGCGTCAAAGGGAGTTTTCAAGGGGGAGAGGTTCGAGTCGTGGGAGTTACAAGGGGGAGGCGTTTTGTTTTTGGGCTTTTTGGGCGGTTAAGAAAGGGGCTAAAGAAGGAAGGCTTTAAAAATTAAATGGTGAGGTTTAAGAGCATGAAAGTCGATTGGGCAGAATGGTTAGAGGCGTGGGTGCAGTTTGCCTCCACCAGGTCCTGGGTTCGAACCAAAGAAGCTGCAGTTTGGCATTTATTTTTTTTTTGGAAGCCGTGAATGGGAGAGTAAGTAATGGCTTGATTTTGGACTCTTTAGGTGTTAAGGATAAACATTATTTCCTTTCAATTTTCGGTTAGAAGAGTTGTGATGTTGTTATACTATATTTTATTTTTTAATCTTATTTGTTTAAAGAGGATATTAAGGGATAAATAAAAGATAAATGTAATTTGATAAAGGCTGGAAATTATCACAAAAAGAAAGGTGATGGCCGATTATGGGACTCCTTGGGGGCCATCTACATTCGGTTTTGATAAAGCAAGGAAGTGCCGAAATTCACCAAGTTTTCCTTTCTTTTCCTCTTGATTTTCTTTTGGCCGAATCCTCTCTAGTCCACAAGTGCCAAAATCCTTCAAACCCTATCACCCTATTTCATTATTTCCTTCTTGCACTCTAGTCGAATCACTCTACACTCTCATCTCCCATCTACTTCTTTTCCTCTTTCTCAAAACCAAAACCTCTAACATCACCAAGTGGTGCCGACTTGTGGTGGTTAGAGACCGAGATAGTCATTAAGGTAAGGGGCAACTACTTCTTTTAGGTTTGTGGTTATGGCCGAATGGCCTATGACTTGTATTAATGCGGTTAAATCGATTGAAGGGAAGCCATAGCCGATTGAAGGAAGCTTTCGGGATTTGTTTTCCCAAGATAATGTGGTAAGTAATATTCGGCCAAAGGCCTTGATTAAGCATATATGTGCAAACCGAATCTAACAAAAGTTTTGGTAGGGATCTCGACAAGACAAGTGACAACTTCGGGATTCCGGTAAGAGTGGTAAGTGGTTAGACATATTCGGCCAAAGGCCATTTTTGGTATCTATGTATAACCGAATATGCACTATGGTTTCAGGGGCTAATTGGCAAAGGAAAAACAGAGGCTTTCGGGATTTTGATTTGCTTTGGTAAGTGATAATAAGATTCAGCCTAGGGCTATATTTTGGTTATGGTGCGATTAGTCCTTCGGGATTATTAGATTTAGCTGAATAAGGCTTTTTGGATACTAACCTATAGTGGCCGAATGTAGGGCAATACGGTAATACGCTTCGGGATTTTGTGATTCGGGATTTCTCTTTAGATCTTCGGTTAAACAGGTGTGTAAAACTCTTACACACTCTATTAGTTAGCATTGGTCTTATGTTACGATTTAATCATTGTGGTAGTGATTTACTTGTGGACATGAGCATGGATTCCGGGTAAGTCACTTGCGATTTAAAATCTGTTATGGACGACATGATGGGTAATATGCTATGCCATGACCTATATGCATGATTTACGATATTTTGTTAAGCATGATATGAGCATGTTGGTAATGGGATTGATGAGAGGAGGGGGATTATTCTCTATGGACTGTCACCAGTGGTTTTGACCACAAGATGGGTTGGCCCCATCAGTTTAATTGTGACTTCGGTCACCAGTGGTTTTGACCACACCGTTGATATAAATTGTGACTAAGTCCCAGTGGTTTGGTACCACTAGTGGTTTTGACCACATATTGATAATTGTGACTTATGGTCATCAGTGGTTTTTACCACACGATAGGTTAGCCCCATCATTTGATTTGTGACTCTTGTCACCAGTGGTTTTGACCACACGGGGTAGTAAAGGAGTATGGATGGTTAGTGGGGTTGCATACTTGCATGTTTATTAATAATCTGTATGAGTACATTTTGGTGGGGATTTACACATCGAGTCTTGGTGACTCACCCTTCCCATACTATTTTGCGATGAGTAGATCGCGAGATGGAGCCGGGAGGACTCGAGGCGCCATGCTTGTTTCATGATTTGGAACCTTATTTAAATCGGTTTTAGTTCATTTATTTTCTAAGTCTTTTTATTTTGGGTTGTAATAAGGCCGCTAATTATTATTTGGATGTTTATTTTATTGTTTTATTTTACTTATGTTATATTACAAATGGAATTTATAAATGTTAAGTGAACCGGTTAAAAATAACTTTTTCAAACTTAATAACTTCTACGGGTTTTCAAAGATGTTACCATCGGGTAACAAAATACACCAAGTCAACTATAATCTTGATAATTTTTAAAACTTACATGATCAAATGTTTTCAAAGGGTTTATCAACACAACCATGTTTATAAAAATAATCCCAACTGAGTTTTATCAAACCCTGTTTTAATACCTTAGCCATATTTTAACAAGTTTCACCAGACACTCAAAATGTTTCAAATCATTTCACTCCGTGACATACTAGATCCGATCAAGACTCATGGGCCGAGTTTGGGGTATTACATTTTTGGTATCAGAGCCCGGTTCAAAACTCGGCTGTGGGGGCCCAAGGCCCAAAATGTTTTGTTATGTTAGTAGGCTTTATTAGAATGTTTTGGGAAACTGTTTATGGCATGAACAGCATGGCACTGAGTCTCCATCACCAATCTGCCCAGGTAAGTACTTCTATCTATTTTTGTGAATACTTGATAGGGGTAGAGGGGTAAATTGGGAACGTAGAACATTAGAATAGAAATTGTTGAACCCTTGGGTTAGCATACCCCAACGAACAATGCATAAGATTTAATAATTCCCTAAACAACCCTATGAGATGTCACTGAGCAAGGGATGTGGCAATCATTATACACATGTCTAGGATTGGATTCGGTGGGAGCCTGGTATTTAAGCAGTCCTAGTGACTCACCTCCTACTCACTTGAATCCTACCTGGTGCGTAGTAACGATTCATCCTAGCTGAGACGACACACTCACAGGCTAAACTTGATAACTAAAACCCGAAAGGGACTAGTAGTTTTGTTTTTTAAAGCAATTAAAACCTTGTTTTTTTTTAAAAAATGAAAAAAAATGACCAAAATACCCCTCAGTTTGAAAAATGACCAAAATACCCCTGGCTTGTAAACTACCAAAATACCCTCCACATGAAAATTCCAAGTAGAAAATTTTCAAAATATCCTTCTTTTGTGAAATCAATTAGAACCAAATTTTGGAAATCTTGTTACGAAAAAAAATTACTAAAATACCCCTAGTGGTAAAATTACAAAATTGCCCCTAACCAACAAAATTACCAGAATGACCCTGATTTTCAAAATTTTGCAACATCATTAACTTGGAAAATGCAATTCTCAAAAAGGAACCATCAAAGTTTTACAACTTTTGAAATATCCCTGATTTATGAGATCTTACAAATTCACCCTGATTTGAAAAAAATTACGAAAATACCCCTGTAGGACAAATTACGAAAATACCTCTGGGTAGTGGAAAAACAATCACAATGAAAACTACAACGTCTCTTTGAATGAATGAATAGAAAAACTGTGTGCATGTATGATACGAAAGAACCACTCCTAAAACTCCTATCATAAAATTTCTTCGCGGATAATCAAGAGAAATACTAATGCATACAATTCTTAATCAGATAAACGCGAATGAGAAGAATGAGTACAAGAGGTCGTGGACGTTCGCCGCGTGGCTGTGGAAGGGGTAGGATGACCTTGTCCGAGCCAGCAGGGTCCGGACATTGGTCTGGAAATGAGATGCTTGGATCTGCCGTGGCGAAAACCGAGTTTCAAGATCGGTGGTGGTAACGATGTAGTATCCCAAGCGGTGCTACGAGTGTTGGAACGAGTTCTTTGAGGCACGCGGTGCGAGGAGCCCAGAAATTGTGGTTGAACGACTCCGCTAACGGAGCGGAGGTGTTTAGGGAGTTTTGAGTGGCACCCAAGGCGCGTAATATTGGTTAGAATCTCTTGAAAGGATTATGGGTGACCTAGATTTCACAGCTGAGGAGAAGTTGACGGGTATCATCTCTCTGCTTCGGGAAGAGTCATACCAGTGGTGGCACACCGTAAGAGATGGAGCGATGGTGGAGGATCTCACGTGGGAATTCTTTAAGGCCGCCTACCAAAAGAAGTACATAGGAGCTAGTTACGTGGATGCACAGCGGAAGGCTTTCCTGAACCTGGTTCAAGGCAATAAGATAGTGGCGGAGCATGAGGCCGAGATCATCTGGTTGAGTAGGTATGCTCGTGGTATTGTGGGTACCGAGTATGAACTCTGTGTTAGATTCGAGGATGGGCTGAGAGATGAGTTGAGGATGAGGATAGCTCCACAATAGGAATGGGAGTTCACTGTCTTAGTGGAGAAATCGAAGGTGACTAAAGGGGTAAGACAGTCGGTTAGACGGAATCAAGATAGGAGTTGGAATAAGAGGAGCTCTGGATCTTCAAGGTTCTCTGGTAATCGCAGAAGAGAACGAGGTTTGGTGGGTCGGATCAAGCTGCTAGGCCTACTGCTGCTAATCCTCAATGGCCGCCACAGTGTGCCCGGTGTAGGAAGTCTCACATGGGGGAATGTTGGAATGGTAATCGAGGATGCTTTGTATGTAGGTCCATGGAGCATCGTGTTAGGGACTGTCCAAAAAAGGCAGCTAGACTGAGATCAGAGGGTCAGGATCGTGCACCGAATAGAAGGGATAACCAACAGCCAGCAAGGGGTCGTGGTGCAGGAAGAGGAGGTAATGGTGCTGGCAGAGGTCGTGGGGCACCGAGGGGAGGTACCAGTGGTACTGAGGCTAGGCAACCTGGTCTAGTCTATGCCGCGAGGCGTCAAGAGGAGGGCGACACACCAGATGTTATAACCAGTATGTTCTTGATCTTTGGTGTACCCTATAATACTTTGATTGACATTGGCTCAGCCCACTCATACATTGCTAGTAGCATAGTGGAAACTTTTCACCTAGACTCTGAGCTTACTTCTAGGAAGATGACTGTATTAAGCCCTTTAGGTCACTCTGTAGAAGTAAGTAAACTCTATAGGAACATACCCCTAGAACTCCAAGAGGTCATGTTCTTGGCTGACTTGATGGAACTACCATTCCGGGAGTTCAACCTAATCCTCGGGATGGATTGGATAGTAAAGTATCAGGCTAGCCTGGATTGCGCAGCTAAGCGCATGGTAATAAAGACCGTGGAAGGTGATGAGGTGGTGATGATAGGTAAAAGGAGGGATTACCTATCTAATCTGGTTTCTGCGTTGAAGGCGGAAAAGATGGTTAGGAAGGGTTGTGAAGCTTATGAGGTGCATGTCTATGCTTTGTAAGCTAAGGATGTTGCTGTGAGAGATGTCTAGACCGTAAGGGATTATGTTGATGTGTTTTCAGAGGAACTTTCGGGTCTACCTCCGGACCGTGAGGTTGAATTTGGTATCGACTTGCTACCCTAACCGCGCCAAGATCTATAGCTCTGCATCGATGGCGCCAAAAGAATTGGTAGAGTTGAAGGCGCAGATTCGTGAATTGTTGGATAGAGGTTCATCCCACCAAGTGTATCGCCTTAGGAGCTCCAAAGGCTTTTTGTCAAGAAGAAAGATGGGACAATGAGGATGTGTATAGACTATCTGCAATGAACAAGTTGACAATAAAGAACCGGTATCCTTTGCTCAGAATTGACGATCTGTTCGATCAACTCAAAGGGGCATCGGTGTTCTCTAAGATTGACCTTAGGTCAGGGTACCATCAGCTTAAGGTGAAGGAGGCTGATGCCCATAAGACGGCATTCCGTACTCAATATGGGCACTACGAGTTTCTGGTGATGCCTTTTGGATTGAAGAATGCACCGGCCGCGTTTATGGACATGATGAGCCGGGTTTTCCAACCCTATCTGGATCGGTTCATCGTGGTCTTCATAGATGACATTTTGGTGTACTCGAAGTCGAAAGAGGAGCATGACGCACATCTTCATGTGGTTCTGCAGGTTCTAAGGGAGAAAAAGTTGTACGCCAAATTCAGTAAATATGAGTTCTGGCTCAAAGAGGTAACCTTTCTAGGGCATGTTGTTTCGACCGAGGGAATTAGGGTGGATCCCCGTAAGATTGAGGCAGTATTAGAGTGGAAACCACCCAAGTCTGTTACGAAAATTTGGAGTTTTCTGGGGTTGGCAGGATATTATCGGAGATTGGTGGAAAATTTCTCCTTAATCGCAAAGACTTTATTAACTAAGCCGTTGAGGAAAGGAGTTTCGCTTTGTATGGTCCGAGAAGCGCAAGAGAGTTTCGATAAGCTAAAGAGGATCTTGATGTAAGCACCGCCTTAATTCACTGAGGCGGAAAGGAATTCATCAGGTATTATGATGCATCGATACTTGGTTTATTCTGTGTATTGATGCAAGAAGGGAAGGTGGTCGCTATGCGTCCACGGCGCTTGAGGCCTCACGAAGCTAACTACCCGACACATGACTTGAATTGGTCATTGGTTTTTGCCTTGAAAATCAAGGCACTACCAGTATGGGGAGAAGTCTATAGTGTACACGATCACAAAATCAAGTACCTCCCGACTCGTAAAGATTTAAATCTGAGGCGTGGAGGTGGATTGAGTTGTTGAAGGACAACGATCGCCGATCGAATACCATCCGGGAAGGCTAATGTGGTAGCCGATGCATTGAGCCGAAGGTGGAAGCGGATTTGCGAGCAATGTTTGCTCATCTAAGTCTCTATGAGGATGGGAGCCTTTTGGCGGAATTGTAAGTGAAGTCGTCTTGGATTAATGAGGTCAAAGAAAGGCAGATGACTGATGAAGCTTTAAATACTCGAAGGTTGCAAGTATAGAATGGTGAGGCCAAAGGTTTCAGCTTGGGCAGTGATGGAGTGTTGTACTTTCAGAGGAGAGTATGCATGCCTAAGGATGATGAGTTGAGGCAGCGAATCCTTAAAGAAGCTCATAGCAGTGCGTACACTATGCACCCGTGAAGCAACAAGATGTATCGGGATTTAAGGGAGCAGTTTTGGTGGCCGAGTCTTAAACAGGAAGTAACCGAGTTATGGGCAAGTGTCTGACATTCCAGCAAGTTAAAGCTGAGCATCAATTGCCATCATGGCTGTTACAGCCGGTAAAGATCCCATAGTAGAAATGGGAGGAGATTACTATGGATTTCGTAAGTGGACTTCCCCTTACGCCCAGTAAGAATGATGCTGTTTGGGTGATAGTAGACCTGGTTGACTAAGTCGGCCCATTTCAAACCGGTAAGGGTTGACTACTCACTTCAAAGGTTAGCCAGGCTGTATATAGCTGAGGTAGTGCGGTTGCATGGAGTACCGGTGCCCATTATCTCAGATCGGGATCCCCGATTTACGTCAAGATTCTGTAAGGCTCTACATCGAGTTAGGCACGGTTGAATTTCAAAGACGACTTTTCATCCGCAAATTCGATGGACAATCCGAGAGGGTCATCCAAGTGTTGGAAGACATGTTGAGGGGCTGTGTTTTGGATTTCCGTGGTAGTTGGGAGGAGTACCTACCCTTGGCAGAGTTCACTTATAACAATAGTTATCAAGCGAGTATTCGGATGGCACCATACGAGGCAATCAGATGGTCGAAATGCCGTACTCCTACATGTTGACTAACTAGGAGAGCGACAGATGTTGGGTCCAGAGTTAGTAGCGAGACGGAGGATAAGGTTAGAGTAATTCGGCCTCGCCTTAAGGAGGCATTGACAAAGCGTAAATCCTACCCGATCTTAAGCGCAGAGGTTGAATATGCAATGGGTGATAAGGTCTTCTTGAAGGTATCCCCTTGGAAGAAGGTGCTGAGGTTTGGCTGGAAGGGCAAGCTAAGCCCTAGATTCATCGGACCGTACATGGTGTTGAAACGTGTGGGACCGATAGCTTACCAGCTTGAGTTGCCAGCAGAGTTGAGCCAGATCCATGATGTCTTCCATGTTTTGATGCTGAGGCGCTATCGATCAGATCCCTCACACGTTGTGCCGGTTGAGGAAATTGAAGTGAATTGGACTTGTCTTTCGAGGAGGAGCCGGTACAGATTTTGGATCGAGATGTCAAAGTTCTGCGAAGAAAGTCAGTGCCTTTGGTAAAAGTGCTATGGCAAAACCATGGTACGGAGGAGGCCACATGGGAACCCGAGGATGTGATGTGGTAGCAATACCCCCAACTCTTCTGATCCAGGTAATTTCGAGGCCGAAATTCTGTTTAAGGGGGGTAGAATTGTAACATCCTAAATTAGGGGTTGTTTGTAATTTAATTATTTTCCCATGTGTGTGCTTGAAGAAATGAATATTATGATTGCTAAGCATGTTCTAGGGTCTAGAAATAACCCCGAGCTAGGCCTGACTTAGGACTAAAAATTTCTTTTTAAGTGTTTAAAAGAAGGGAGCTAGGTGAGATAGGGGTTAAGAAAAATTTTAGAAGGAACATGACACAAGGATTTAATTGGCATGATTGGCTTGAAAGCGCCAAAGGGAGTTTTCAAGGGGGAGAGGTTCGAGTCGTGGGAGTTACAAGGGGGAGGCGTTTTGTTTTTGGGCTTTTTGGGCGGTTAAGAAAGGGGCTAAAGAAGGAAGGCTTTAAAAATTAAATGGTGAGGTTTAAGAGCATGAAAGTCGATTAGGCGTAATAGTTAGAGGCGGAGTGCGCTTTGCCTCCACCAGTCCTGGGTTCGAACCAAAGAAGCTGCAGTTTGGCATTTATTTTTTTTGGAAGCCGGCGTGAATGGGAGAGTAAGTAATGGCTTGATTTTGGACTCTTTAGGTGCTAAGGATAAACATTATTTCCTTTCAATTTTCGGCTGGAAGAGTTGTGATTTTGTTATACTATATTTTATTTTTTAATCTTATTTGTTTAAAGAGGAGATTAAGGGATAAATAAAAGATAAATGTAATTTGATAAAGGCTGGAAATTATCATAAAAAGAAGGGTGATGGTCGATTATGGGACTCCTTGGGGGCCATCTACATTCGATTTTGATAAAGCAATGAGGTGTTGAAATTCATCAAGTTTTCCTTTCTTTTCCTCTTAATTTTCTTTTGGTCAATCCTCTCTAGTCCACAAGTGCCAAAATCCTTCAAACCCTATCACCCTATTTCATTATTTCCTTCTTGCACTCTAGCCGAATCACTTTACACTCTCATCTCCCATCTACTTCTTTTCCTCTTTCTCAAAACCGAAACCTCTAACATCACCAAGTGGTGCCAACTTGTGGTGGTTAGAGACCGAGACAGTCATTAAGGTAAGGGGCGACTACTTCTTTTAGGTTTGTGGTTATGGCCGAATGGCCTATGACTTGTATTAATGCGGTTAAATCGATTGTAGGGAAGCCATAGCCGATTGAAGGAAGCTTTCGGGATTTGTTTTCCCAAGATAAGGTGGTAAGTAATATTCGACCAAAGGCCTTGATTAAGCATATATGTGCAAACTGAATCTAACAAAAGTTTTGGTAGGGATCTCGACAAGACAAGTGACAACTTCGGGATTCCGGTAAGAGTGGTAAGTGGTTAGGCATATTCGGCCAAAGGCAATTTTTGGTATCTATGTATAACCGAATGTGCACTATGGTTTTAGGGGCTAATTGGGAAAGGAAAAACAGAGGCTTCCGGGATTTCGATTTGCTTTGGTAAGTGATAATAAGATTCGACCGAGGGCCATATTTTGGTTATGGGCGCGATTAGTCCTTCGGGATTATTAGATTTAGCTGAATAAGGCTTTTTGGATACTAACCTATAGTGGCCGAATGTAGGGCAATACGGGAATACGCTTCGGGATTTTGTGATTCGGGATTTCTCTTTAGATCTTCGGTTAAACAGGTGTGTAAAACTCTTACACACTCTATTAGTTAGCATTGGTCTTATGTTATGATTTAATCATTGTGGTAGTGATTTGCTTGTGGACATGAGCATGGATTTCGGGTAAGTCACTTGCGATTTAAAATCTATTATGGATAACATGATGGGTAATATGCTATGCCATGACTTATATGCATGATTTACGATATTTTGTTAAGCATGATATGAGCATGTTGGTAATGGGATTGATGAGAGGAGGGGGATTATTCTCTATGGATTGTCACCAGTGGTTTTGACCACAAGATGGGTTGGCCCCATCAGTTTAATTGTGACTTCGGTCACTAGTGGTTTTGACCACACCGTTGATATAAATTGTGACTAAGTCCCAGTGGTTTGGTACCACCAGTGGTTTTGACCACATATTGATAATTGTGACTTATGGTCATCAGTGGTTTTGACCACACGATGGGTTGGCCCCATCATTTGATTTGTGACTCTAGTCACCAGTGGTTTTGACCACCAGTGGTTTTGACCACATGGGGTAGTAAAGGAGTATGGATGGTTAGTGGGGTTGCATACTTGCATGTTTATCAATAATCTGTGTATGAGTACATTTTCGGGTAGGGGATTTACACACTGAGTCTTGGTGACTCACTCCTTCCCATACTATTTTGCAGATGAGTAGATTGCGGAGATGGAGCCGGGGAGGACTCGAGGCGGCCATGCTTGTTTCACATTTGGAACCTTATTTAAATCAGTTTTAGTTCATTTATTTTCTAAGTCTTTTTATTTTGGGTTGTAATAAGGCCGCTAATTATTATTTGGATGTTTATTTTATTGTTTTATTTTACTTATGTTATATTACAAATGGAATTTATAAATGTTAAGTGAACCGGTTAAAAATAACTTTTTCAAACTTAATAACTTCTACGGGTTTTCAAAGATGTTACCATCGGGTAACAAAATACACCAAGTCAACTATAATCTTGATAATTTTTAAAACTTACATGATCAAACGTTTTCAAAGGGTTTATCAACACAACCATGTTTATAAAAATAATCCCAACTGAGTTTTATCAAGCCCGGTTTTAATACCTTAGCCATATTTTAACAAGTTTTCACCAAACACTCAAAATGTTTCAAATCATTTTACTCCGTGACATACCAGATCCGGTCAAGACTCATGGGTCGGGTTTGGGGTGTTACAAATACTAAGGAAATAAAAAATCATAAACGAACAAAACACATTGATTGAAAACACCAGATTATATGAGCGGCAATGATAGATGGAATAGTTGATGTAGTCAAAGTCGCATCTAAGGATTACCTTGTAGATCTATTTACCAAGGTTGTAGTGGATAAAAGTTTCGAGAAACATGTAGAGGGTATGGATATGTGAAATGTGGCCCATCTAATTTAAAAGGAAAAGAGGGAAACTGCTAGGACCTACTGCCCTTAGTGTAGTTATTTCGTCATTAATGTTTGTACTTCTTCGAACATATTAGTTTAATAAAATTCCATCATTTGCAGTATTATATTTTGTATTTGTCTTCGATGATATTTTGGCACAAAAAAATAGAAGAAAACATTAACTCATTTATTACCTAACGTTTAATAATATTAAATAATTTAAAACATAGGGACCACAAGCAAAATTTCTAAGCATTAGTTGCTTAGAATCAATTATCTTTGATAATTCTCGCTTTACCCTTAGTTTACGTGGTTTGCCAAACCTCTTTTGCTTCAATAAAGAAAAACGTAAATTCCATGATGATTAGTTTAATTTTAATATTAAACAAATGTGTATTATTCTAAATCAATTTCATATCTAATTTATTTTGGTGAATTAATATCTGAAAATGATTCAAGTGGGGCAGAGGCGGATACAAGGGGGGCTGGCAGTGGCCCTGGCCCCCTTAAAATGAAAAATTTATATTTAGGCTGAAACACCCCAAATCCGGCCCAAAAAGCTTGACCGGATTTGATATGTTCCTCGAATAAAACTTTAGCAATTTCTCGTTTTGTTTAAGAAAAACTTGATGAATTTGTATAAAACAGATTTGCTTAATATTTAGGTTAAAAATCAAATTTAAATAAATTTGTATCTTCTTAAAACATTATTTTTAAGAGAAATTTATAAGTTAAAAGAAAACCAAATTTTATGAAAATTTTACTTATTATTGTAAAACATATATATATTAGTGTCAAAAAGCAGTTTAAATTATTTATCGAAAACCATTTAGTTATTTAATTAAATATTATTCATGGCGTAATAAAAATTCAAACGCAAAAATTAAAAAAAGCTTTATAGTGGCCTTATTACAAAAATAGCAAAACCCATAATAAATTCTAAGTAATAAAATAAACTTAATAAGTTTAATTAGGAGAAACTCCAAATACTTTGTAGAGCATTGGCCACCACGTAGTCCTCGCCAACCCGATCCATCGCGCTAAGAGTTATCTGAAAAAAATTATCCCACAAAAGGGGTGAGTCATAAACTCAATGTGTAACAAAAACACTAAAAGTCCAATTGATCATAGCCTTTAAGCCCATTTAATAACACATATAGCCATAAGCCCATTTATGTCATATTTAGCCATAAGCCCATTTTTATAGCAAATCAAATCAAATCATTTAGAAATCACAAGGATATTTATATAATGAAATGCAAACCCGGCCCACCTAAATATCCATCCGCTACACACCACCCGTACCAACCAATCACACCGTGGGGATTACTAAATCGACCTCCATCCGCTACACACCATCGAAGGCGCTTCTTGCAATCAACATGCACATCGCCTTTATAATTTTGTGGCAAGGCCACTCAGATAATTGTGACCAAGTCACCGGATTCAAAATATGTGACCAAGTCACCAGATTCACATATGTGACCAAGTCACCGATTCAAAATATGTGACCAAGTCACCAGATATTGTGGTAAAACCACCGAATACTTCCCTTTATCAATAACACCCATATGCCCATGCACATACATATTATTTAGTTTTTATGCCATTTACCCTAAAATCATAGCAAAATCATATTTATCTCACATTTAGGCATATAGCAAAATTAGCAAAATATTGGGGTTAAACATGCTCGAATATCGATACCACTGAATGGTACCCGCAACCATTATTACACATATTTTCATACAAATCACATTTAATATAGATCTATGAGATTTTAGTATAATGTTACACACCTTATGACAGTGAGAACGATACCTTCCTGCTCGTCAACACCTAGTTAATTATCACACTTGATTAGAATACACTAATACTTATAATCTACACTATTGATGAGAGATCTAAATCCTTACCCTCAGAATCTCGAACAACCGCTATGTGTGGTTTCTCTCCGATAGATGGATCAAAACCTGATGACAACCCACTAACGAAAAGTGGTTCATGTAACGCACGACTTCAAATAAACGATCTTCGTTAGCGGAGGGTCCACAACCCGGTGGAAAATCTCTTATCCCCGATACAGCCCTTTGTTTGAAGTTTGAGGGTATAACAGAGCCTCCCCTCTTCCAAACACTCCTTACCGCTCTTTTCGAACCTATCTTGTTAGTCCCAAAATCACCCCTAAAATAAAGTTGATTAGTAATCTATCTAAAAGAAATGATATAACCGAAAATGATAATCCTTACCTTGGTTGATTCCGAATGATCTCTCCTAAAACATTGGTTTCCAAAAAGAATCCTTAAAATCCCCTTCAAAGGTTCGGCCAAGGAGAAAATATGAGAATTAGATTTTTAAAATCGAAAATTCTGAAAGAAAATAAAAAGAATGATTTGTAGAAAATCCTTACTTGACTACTTGGAGATTCGGCCTTATTGATTTAGAAGAATAGAAATGGTGATTTCGGTTTGGACCAAATGAGAAGAGAAAAGAGAGTGTTTTTGTCTATGATGGTTTCAGGTTTTCAACAAAAGAAAAGAAGAAGAAGATGAAAATAGAAGATGGAAATTTCGCCTTAGCAAGGTAAATAAGAAGAGAATTTGAAAGAAGGAGATGATTTGATTTTGGTGGAAGATGGTTTCGTTGAAAGTGAAGAAGAAGAAGATGATGATGATCAAAGGAAAAGAGAGGGTTAAGAGGCTTATGTGCATTCGCCATGAGAGAAAAAAAAGAGAAGAAAAAGGTCTTGAAACTTTGGTACTTTCTTGTTACAAAGAGGAAAGAAAAAAGTATAATTTGGAGAAAAGAAAATGAAAGGACTACTAAAAATCAAAATGGTAAAATGCAAATGACTAAAAGAAGAGAAAAATGTTTCTCTTTTGTGTAATAGGCAATCGACTAAGAACAAAGTTTTAGAGAGAAAGGAAATGATGCACAAAATGTTAGAGTTTTTGGCCAACTATCACCCCTAATGCCTAAGCAAAATTCAGCCAACACCCTTTGCCAACATGATCCCCTTTTTCCTCCTCATTTCTTCCCCATCAAATCCTTGATTCTATCACAATTAAACCATCCCCTTTAGCCCCTTATGCCGTCTAGGTTCATGGTCAAATGACCATGAAAAAGCTTCCAAAACAACATCCCCTCTTCAAGCCTTTTGTCCCCCTATCTTACCATAACTTCATGATTCCATGCCATAACTTCTAACTTGCCTTTTTACTTATGGTCTACTAACCAAAAATAAAAAGATGTCCATCCATTCTAGAATAATCTTGGCCGACACTATAGGAAAGAAAACAAAAAATTAAAATTCTTCCACTTGCTAGCTAGGGATTCAACCTCTCTCCTCATGCATTCACTCATGCACCATTACCACCTTGCCAATTGACTTATTATGCTTAAAACCTCTTGTCAATATTTCTTAAAGCCTATCTTGCTTAGCTCCATCTTAATTATTAAAAATTTAATATTTCTCTAAGCATTCACTTACATATTTGAAGTTCCTAAAACTTCCAAAACACACTCAATTATACTTAGGCATGCAACAACATTCAATTAAGTAAAGATGCATAACCCCTTAATTCAAGATGTTACAGTTTTACCCCCTTAAAATAATTTTGACCTCGAAATTACCTGGCTAGAACAAGTGAGGGTATTGTTGTCGATCGCTTCCTCCTGGTTCCCACGAAGCTTCTTCGATCCATGATTACGCCATAATACTTTGACGAGAGGAACCGATTTTCTCCAGAAACCTTTACATTCCGCCTCCAGATTTGAATTGGCTCTTCATATGACAAATCTGGTCTTAATTCCACCTCCTCAATCGGCACTACATGAGATGGATCCACCGTAACGGCATAACATTGAAACATGGAATACATCATGCATTTACTTCAACTCCGAAGGCAATTCTAACTGATATGCCACAGCTCCGACTCGCTTCAAAACCCGATAAGGTCCAATGAACCTGGGACTTAACTTCCCTTTATGACCAAATCTCATCACATTTTTCCAAGGTGAAACCTTTAGGAATACTTGATCCTCCACAGCAAACTCTATTTGTTTCTGCTTAAGATCCGCTGCACGACTTTTTTCCCGCCGATGCTTCTTTTTAACCGAGTTCGAATTACCTTAACCTTTTCTTCTGATTCACCACTATTTTTGGACCCAAAACATGTCGTTCCCTAGTTCATCCAACACGTAGGAGTGCGACACTTTCGTCCATATAGTGCTTCATATGGTGCCATCCGAATCGGGCTTGGTCATCGTTGTTGTACGCAAATTCGCTAACGATAAGAATTCCTCCCGCCTCCTCTCAAATCCATTACACATCCCCTTAACATATCCTCTAAGACTTGAATTACTCGCCGATCGACCGGCCGATCGTGGATGAAATGCCGCATCAAGTCCAATCGGTGCCCAAAGCCCGATGCAATGCTTTCCAAAATCGAGACGTAAACCTCGGATCCCTATTCAAATAATTGACACCGGCACTCCATGCAATCTCACAATCTCAGCCACATATAACTTCGCCAATTTTTGCAAAGAGCAATCAACCCGAACTCGAATAAAACGTGCGATTTCATTAATCGGTCCAATATCACCCATACCGAAGTCTTTCTTAGTAGGCGTGGAGGAAGCCCACTAACAAAGTCCATGGTGATTCTCTCCCACTTCCACTGCGGAATCTTTATCGGCTGTAGTAATCCCGAAGGTACTTGATGTTTAGCCTTAACTTGCTAACACGTTAAGCACTTTCCTACAAACTCCGTAACTTCCCGCTTAAGACCAGGCCACCAAAACTGATCTCGCAAATCTCGGTATAACTTACTTCCTCCAGGATGCATAGCATAGGAGCTACCATGCGATTCCTGAAGAATCTTTTGCCTCAACTCCTGATCCCTTGGCATACAGATTTTACCTTTGAAACACAATACCCCATTGCTATTAATACCATAATCTTCCAATTCCCCACTCTACACCTACCGAAGCTTAGTACTCAAATCATCGTCTACCAATTGTCTCTCTTTCACTTGACTCAACCACGTCGGCTTTACTTGTAATTCTGCCAACAAGCTTCCGTCGTCGTAAAGACTAAGATGTGCAAACAATGCCCTTAGATCTGACACCACTTTGTGACTTAGAGTATCTGCCACCACATTCGCCTTGCCCGGGTGGTACTCGATAGAACAGTCGTAATCTTTCAACAATTCTATCCACCTTCGCTGTCTCAAATTCAGCTCCTTTTGAGTCAGTAGATATTTCAGACTCTTGTGGTCCGTGTATATCACTGACTTTTCCCCGTATAAATAATGTCTCCAAACTTTAAGAGCAAAGACTACAGCTGCCAACTCCAAATCATGCGTCGAGTAATTAACCTCGTGTGGTCTCAACTGCCGAGACGCATACGTAACTACCTTCCGTCTTGCATCAGAACACATCCTAATCCCGTGTGAGAAGCGTCACAATACACGACAAAATCCTTCCCTGCCTCAGGCTGAATCAAAATCGGAGCTTCAGTCAAAACCCTCTTGAGCTTCTCAAAGCTCTCTTGCTGCTTATCAGCCCATACGAAAGGTACTTCCTTTCTCAACAATTTCGTTAAAGGTGCAGCTATCGATGAGAATCCTTCGATGAATCTTCTATAGTAGCCTGCTAATCCCAAGAAACTGCGAACCTCAGATACAGACTTAGGTGGTTTCCAATCTAGTACAGCTTTAATCTTCTGAGGATCCACCTTTATCCCTTCCGCAGACACCACATGGCCTAAAAACGCAACCTCCTTCAGCCAAAATTCACACTTGCTGAATTTGGCATAAAGTTTCTTCTCCCTTAAAACTTACAACACAATCCGGATATGCATATCATGTTCCATTTCAGACTTAGAATACACCAGGATGTCGTCTATGAATACCACGATGAACTGATCCAAATAGGGCTGAAAAACCCGATTCATCATATCCATGAGCGCAGCTGGGGCGTTCGTCAATCCGAATGGCATTACCAGAAATTCATAATGCCCATATCTAGTTCGGAAAGCTGTCTTATGGATATCTGTTTCTTTTATTTTAAGATGATGATACCCCGACCTTAGATCTACCTTTGAAAATACTGCAGCTCCCTTAAGTTGATCGAACAAGTCGTCGATCCTTGGCAAAGGATACTTGTTCTTAATGGTCAGCTTATTCAACTGCCGGTAGTCTATACACATCCTCATCGTTCCGTCCTTCTTCTTCACGAATAGGACCGGTGCTCCCCATGGAGACACACTAGGTCGGATAAATCCACGATCAAGCAATTCTCGGATCCGAGCCTTAAGCTCAACCAACTCCTTCGGTGCCATTCTATACGGAGCAATAGAAATTGGCGCCGTTCCAGGCAATAATTCAATCCCAAATTCTACCTCTCGATCCGGAGGTAATCCTGGAAGTTCTTTCTAAAAACATCTTCAAATTCTCTTACAGCCCCGACTCCTTCAATCAAGCTTTTTAGCCTCCAAGGCACTAACCAACATCGGAAAAGCCACACATCCCTTTCTAACCATCTTTTACGCCTTAAGTGCGGTACTATATTTGATAAGTAGTTCCGCCTCTCACCCATCACTACAACTTCTTTGTCATCAATAGTTCTTAATGACATCTCGCTTGCAAAGACAATCCACATTTGCACGATATTTCACTAGCTCCCATGCCTAAGATCAGTCAAATTCTCGAATGGCAACTCCATTAAATTAGCTAGAAATTGCGTCCCTTGAACTTCTAAAGGCATTTCCTTAAAGAGTTTGTCTATTACTACCGCTCATCTAAAGGACTAAAATCATCATCTTCCTAGGTACGCCTCGTAAGTCACATGCAAAGTTCCGGATACTTCACTAGCAATATATGAATGAGTTGACCCTATATCTATCAAAGCAATAAAGGGCAACCCGTAAATCGAAACGCATCTGTGATAACATCAAAAGGCCACTATCTTCTCTATGATTAATCGCATATACCGACTGGCCGTCTTGCCTCGAGCTACCATCGCCTCATCAAGTCCCGCGACCTCTACCGTAACCATTACTCCTTCCATTTGGACCACGACCCTTATCGGCTCATCCACCTCTCGCCGCCCTTATTAATATCCTGACCTGCTGGACGGTTCTTATCTAAATTCATCGGGCAATCCTTGATCATATGATCTTTAGACCCGCACTTGAAACATCCCCCGGTCTTTTTCCAACATTCTTCTGAGTGCATCTTCCCACATTGAGCACAAACACGATGTTGTCCTCCCGTAGTAGTCTGCTGACCTGGCGGCCCATCAATTCTTGGTTTCTTTTGAAAATTCCCGGATGACCCTGAAGACCCAAATCTCCTCTTATTCTTATTCTAGCCTCTGTCCCGGTTTTATCTTTCAGTCCGCTTAACTTCTTCGGCTATCCTTGCCCTATCCACTAAGACTGCAAAGTCTCTTTCCCGATGCGGAGTAATCAACACTCGCAGTTCATCTCTCAGTCCATCCCCGAATCTGACACACCGTTCAGATTCAGTAGCTACTATCCCTCTAACATATTGGCTAAGTCGCAAGAACTCTGCTATAATCAGCTATCGACTTATTTCCTTGTACTAAATTCAAAAACGCCTTTCTCTGGGAGTCGATGTAGCTAGCTCCAACATATTTCCCTTCAAATTTAACTTTGAAATACCCCCAATCCACTCGATCCACAGGGGTACTCTCCTTGATAGTGAGCCACCACTGGTAGGCCTCATCACGTAGTAGTGAAACAGCACCTTTCAGTTTTTCTTCAGTAGTGCACTCTAAATCATCCATGATCCTCTCGACTGCCTCCAACCAGTACTCCGCTACATTTGGGGCTATTCCAGATACTCCCCTAAAAACCTCAGCTCCATTTGATCTAAGTCTCTCAGCTACTGACTTTCGAGACCCATTTCCCGTACTAGCTTCTGCTACTCGTTCCAAAACTCACAGCATAGCTTGTGATATTGCGTCACCTCCTTCATTTTGCTCTTGAAATTCCACCCCAACAGCCGGTGGCGGAACTTCATTTTCGGAACCTTGACCAGATCTAACTGGTTCCGACACAGCCATTCTTCCTCTACCACGTCCACGACGACCACGTCCCCTAGAACTCATGTCTACTAGGTGTCTTATCTATTTTTACGAAAAAGTCTTATGCATTAGAGTCTTTTCACTTCTTATTAAAAGAAAGTTTTATGCAACAAATATTTATTCAGTGGTTTTTCCGTAGTAGTACACATACACCTAGGGTCCATGTCTCTAAAGTATAGTTTCCTTAGGCTTATCATATTACGTTATCATACATGCTTCTATAAAACCATTTAACTTAAGAAAAAAGTCATTTGGGCTAAATTTTGAAAACGTTGTGGGCTTCAAAACCCAAGGCCGTGAGTTTAAAACTGGGTTCTGATACCAAGTTGAAACACCCCAAACCCGGCCCAAAAAGCTGGCCGGATTTGATATGTTCCTCGAATAAAACTTTAGCAATTTCTCGTTTTGTTTAAGAAAAACTTGATGAATTTGTATAAAGCGATTTGCTTAATATTTAGGTTAAAATCAAATTTAAATAAATTTGTATCTTCTTAAAACATTATTTTAAGAGAAATTTATAAGTTAAAAGAAAACCAAATTTTATGAAAAATTTTACTTATTATTGTAAAACATATATATATTAGTGTCAAAAACAATTTAAATTATTTATCGAAAACCATTTAGTTATTTAATTAAATATTGTTCATGGCGAATAAAATTCAAACATTTAGTTATTTAATTAAATATTGTTCATGGCGAATAAAAATTCAAACGCAAAAATTAAAAAAGCTTTATAGTGGCCTTATTACAAAAATAGCAAAACCCATAATAAATTCTAAGTAATAAAAATAAACTTAATAAGTTTAATTAGGAGAAACTCCGAAATACTTTGTAGAGCATTGGCCACCACGTAGTCCTCGCCAACCCGATCCATCGCGCTAAGAGTTATCTGAAAAAAATTATCCCACAAAAGGGGTGAGTCATAAACTCAATGTGTAACAAAAACACTAAAATCCCAATTGATCATAGCCTTTAAGCCCATTTAATAACACATATAGCCATAAGCCCATTTAAGTCATATTTAGCCATAAGCCCATTTTTATAACAAATCAAATCAAATCATTTAGAAATCACAAGGATCTTTATATAATGAAATGCAAACCCGGCCCACCTAAATATCCATCCGCTACACACCACCCATAACAACCAATCACACCGTGGGGATTACTAAATCGACCCTCCATCCGCTACACACCATCGAAGGCAGTTGCTGCAGTCAACATGCACATTGCCCTTATAATTTTGTGGCAAGGCCACCAGATAATTGTGACCGAAGTCACCGGATTCAAAATATGTGACCGAAGTCACCAGATTCACATATGTGACCGAAGTCACCGGATTCAAAATATGTGACCGAAGTCACCAGATATTGTGGTAAAACCACCAGAATACTTCCCCTTTATCAATAACACCCATATGCCCATGCACATACATATTATTTAGTTTTCATGCCATTTACCCCAAAATCATAGCAAAATCATATTTATCTCACATTTAGGCATATAGCAAAATTAGCAAAATATTGGGGTTAAACATACCTGAATATCGTATACCACTGAATGGTACCCGCAACCATTATTACACATATTTTCATACAAATCACATTTAATATAGATCTATGAGATTTTAGTATAATGTTACACACCTTATGACAGTGAGAACGATACCTTCCCGCTCGTCAACACCTAGTTAATTATCACACTTGATTAGAATACACTAATACTTATAATCTACACTATTGATGAGAGATCTAAATCCTTACCCTCGGAATCTCGAACAACCATTATGTGTGGTTTCTCTCCGATAGATGGATCAAAACCCGATGACAACCCACTAACGAAAAGTGGTTCGGTTGTACGCATGACTTCAAATAAACGATCTTCATTAGCAGAGGGTCCACAACCCGGTGGAAAATCTCTTATCCCCGATACAGCCCTTCGTTTGAAGTTTGAGGGTATAACAGAGCCTCCCATCTTCCAAACACTCCTTACCGCTCTTTTCGAACCTATCTTGTTAGTCCCAAAATCACCCCTAAAATAAAGTTGATTAGTAATCTATCTAAAAGAAACGATATAACTGAAAATGATAATCCTTACCTTGGTTGATTCCGAATGATCTCTCCTAAAACATTGGTTTCCAAAAAGAATCCTTAAAATCCCGTTCAAAGGTTCGGCCAAGGAGAAAATATGAGAGTTAGATTTCTAAAATCGAAAATTTCGATAGAAAATAAAAAGAATGATTTGTAGAAAATCCTTACTCGACTACTTGGAGATTCGGCCTTATTGATTTACAAGAATAGAAATGGTGATTTCGGTTTGGACCAAATGAGAAGAGAAAAGAGAGTGTTTTTGTCTATGATGGTTTCGGGTTTTCAACAAAAGAAAAGAAGAAGAAGATGAAAATAGAAGATGGAAGTTTCGGCTTTAGCAAGGTAAATAAGAAGAGAAATTTGAAAGAAGGAGATGATTTGATTTTTGGTAGAAGATGGTTTCGGTTGAAAGTGAAGAAGAAGATGATGATGATGATCAAAAGAAAAGAGATGGGTTGAGAGGCTTATGTGCATTCGGCCCTGAGAGAAAAAAAAAAGAGAAGAAAAAGGTCTTAAAACTTTGGTACTTTCGGTTACAAAGAGGAAAGAAAGAAAGTATAATTTGGAGAAAAGAAATTGAAAGGACTACTAAAAATCGAAATGGTAAAATGCAAATGACTAAAAGAAGAGAAAAAGGTTTCTCTTTTGTGTAATAGGCAATCGGCTAAGAACAAAGTTTTGGAGAGAAAGGAAATGATGCACAAAATGTTAGAGTTTTTGGCCAACTATCACCCCTAATGCCTAAGCAAAATTCGGCCAACGCCCTTTGCCAACATGATCCCCTTTTTCCTCCTCATTTCTTCCCCATCAAATCCCTTGATTCTATCACAATTAAACCATCCCCCTTTAACCCCTTATGCCGTCTAGGTTCATGGTCAAATGACCATGAAAAAGCTTCCAAAACAACATCCCCTCTTCAAGCCTTTTGTCCCCCTATCTTACCATAACTTCATGATTCCATGCCATAACTTCTAACTTGCCTTTTACTTATGGTCTACTAACCAAAAATAAAAAGATGTCCATCCATTCTAGAATAATCTTGGCCGACACTATAGGAAAGAAAACAAAAAAATTAAAATTCTTCCACTTGCTAGCTAGGGGATTCAAACCTCTCTCCTCATGCATTCACTCATGCACCATTACCACCTTGCCAATTGACTTATTATGCTTAAAACCTCTTGTCAATATTTCTTAAAGCCTATCTTGCTTAGCTCCATCTTAATTATTAAAAATTTAATATTTCTCTAAGCATTCACTTACATATTTGAAGTTCCTAAAACTTCCAAAACACACTCAATTATACTTAGGCATGCAACAACATTCAATTAAGTAAAGATGCATAACCCCTTAATTCAGAATGTTACATAGGCCCTTGAAATTTTTTTAAAATTTTAAATTAGTAAAGGTAAAATTGTACTTTGGCCCCCTAAAATTATAAAAATTCAATTTAATCCTTTAAAAATTATAAAGTTATAGACTATAAAATTAAATTTTCATTCGGCCCCCCTAAAAATTTGTTCTGGCTTCGCTCCTGAAGTGGGGAGCAATAAATCAAAACAATCAACCACAACAATTAATAAATTGCAATTGCAAAGTGAAGGCAATACGCGGCAAGGACTGATGTAAATAAATGGCAAATATTAGCTTGGCGAAAAGGTAAATGGTGGCAGCATTTGTTGGACAGAACATGTTAGCGAACAAATATATAAAAAAATTATACGAAATAAAATAAATTGAATAATTTATATTTAAAATATTAAATACAAAATACCAATAATAACAAAACTAGAAATCGAAAAGAAGAATTGAGTTTACTATATGTTGAGTCCTATTTTATAGAGTTTCCTTAAGACAGATTCGGCTGCTCCTATGGTACTTGGAGAAACGTTGGTCGACTGTCTCCTAAGATACAACAACACGATGATAGAAGTAGTAGCACCTCTGCAGTGATTAACGAACAAACGTTGCCTTCTTCTATCACCGAAACATTGGAAAATATGGAGAGGAAAAGAGAGAATTTTGGAAAGCAAAATAAACTCGATGTGAGAGTAAAAAATTTTGAAGAATTCTTAGCCTTTTATATGCATTCAATATGGATGGATTTTGGAAATATCCATGAATAAGGATACAAAATTATGCATTCGGTCCTGAAATTTCGCGTCGTCCATGTCGTGTGGGTGCGTCCCAACCCCAATGCGTTTGAATCTGCACACCCTACACACGAGGCATGGTTTTAAGCTTAGTCATTCAATCACCCTTCAAGTGGGTTCTCATATATATACACATTTCATACTTGGTATTTAACCAATGTGAGATCTAAGCTTTCTTTTCCTCAACAAATATTCACAAGTAGCTTACACTACAGGAAAACAAACTTTTTGCGGCCTTTTTTTTGGCCTTTAGCGGCACTTTTACAAGCGCCGCAAAAAACGTCGCTATAGAAAACGCCGCTAAAGATCACAACTTTTAGCGGCGCTTTTATAAAAAACACTGCTAAAAGTCTTGGTCTTTAATGGCGTATTTTAAAAAATGCCGCTAAAGATCACGACTTTTAGCGGCGCTTTTATAAAAAAAACGCCGCTAAAAGTCTTGGTCTTTAGCGGCGCTTTTATAGAAAACGCCGCTAAAATGCCGCTAAAAAACATGACTTTTAGCGACGCTTCCTTAAAAACGCCGCTAAAGGTCATAAAAAATTAAAAAAATTAAAAAAATTATAAAAAGAGCATATATCAATTAAATGTTTGTTGATGATGCACAATGAACTATAATATATAAAATCTACCATCAAATCCTCAAAACATCTACTAGATGCAATGGACATATGAATTCCAAAAAAAAAAAAAAAAAATATTTAACAAACAAATAGAAACTCAACCAAATACATAAGAAATTTCATAAGTCTATATTATGTTACGAGTTTATCCAACTCACAAGAAAACATCAGGCTCCTGCTACTGAAAATAGGTGGTGTTGAATCCAGCACCAATTGATAGTATCTGCCTCTTTGTTTTACCCTTTTCACTATTAGATCCCTCACAATCAAGAAACTGATATAGAAGCTTCCTAAAAGCAGCCTAAAGTGTAAAATAACCTAAAATACACAGCCAAATAAAACAGAAAGAAAGAATAACAATCCATTAGATTAAATTCATTAAAAAAATAATAATCCATTAGATTAAATTCATTAAAAAAACAATTCATTAGATTAAATTCATTAAAAAAAGAATATCAATCCATAAAGATTAAATTCATTAAAAAATCGCAAAGAAATTCAAATGAATCAAAACTTACCACGGTTAATAATAGGAGATTTGCTCATAGGTCTTCTAACAAATAAATGGATGTAGTCAACTTTCATGTATCCCTTTTTAACGCATGACCTTTAAATACACAGTGTAAATAAGTACTAACAAACAAACTTTATTTGAGGAAAAGGTTTTGGTTTTCAACATTCATGGTTTTAGCTTGAAACCAGACAAAGGAATTTTGTGTGAAATAAGTAGCTACATATACAAATAAAGGTAAAGGTAGGGCTAAGGTTGAAGCCAATTTGCCACTAAAAGTTAAATGAAATTTAAGCATTGGGTACTTTCACAAGCAATATCTTACCTAGGCTAAAAATGGGTATTGCATCAAACACAGACAGATTGGTTTCAATTTTTTTGTTTCTTTTTTATTTGTATTTAATATTTGTACTATTTGTATATTTACCGAGTTAAAAAGTTCAACTAAAACTACAAAGAATCTCAGTTAACAAATTTGTATAAAAGTGTGAGTTACACACTTTTATTTTATCAAATTACATTATTGAATTTTATTATTAACAAATTAATAATTATGCAAACTCGCTTAAATTGAATCCCCATTTTACATAAAATGCAAAGAGAATCGGAACAAAGCGAAAAATGTAAATTGTTGCATAAACATCATTTCAGATAAACAAATAAGAGATGCTAGCTTAATCTCCTTTTAAAAAAATAAAAGAGGGCCACAGAAAAAGCATGTTGTTCAATAACTTCATGTAATGATATATAGCGAGGCTAAAATTAATATATCGACGTAAGGAGAAGCATGAAGTCGTTTAGCACGATCATTGCAACTTCCCAATAATGCAGGAGGTAAAGTCTCTAATATTTAAATTACTCGATCTTCCTCTTCCTCTTCTATTGCCTCAAAGACACTTGCCCTTAGTTCAGCCTAGGAGTGACATAAATGGGAAAAGAAAAGTTAATCGAGTGCCTGATCATTGGAAACGAAAATACCAAGTACATTAACATTAAAAGACATAGAAAAGAAAAGAAGAAACAAAAAACCATAAGGAAAAACAACTTTATTAATCTGCACACTTCACAAGCAACAATCATTCAAGATAATAACACCATCAATATACTTTTCTAGGATCCAACAAATCCCTAGCCAAAATGCTGGTAGCAAATTAAGAAGTTCTTTCTCTAGGTTCTAATGCAAAGAAATTATCCATAATTTTCCTAAAATTAAAGGGCATAGTAACGAAACTATAATATTACATTACGAACTATGGTATTACATTTGATCGAACTAAACCTACCTAACTTTCAAGTGAGTTACACACTTTTATTTTATTAAATTACATTACAAAACTTTTATTATTTACAAAGTAAGAATTATGCAAACTCGCTTAAATTGAATCTAAGGTTTTTACAAAAAAAATAATAATAAATTTATGGAACTTAGATCTACCCTCAAACAATTAATTAAAATTTGGTATAATATACATCGATTCAACTTCCCAAATGAAAAGTGTTTATTCTCTTTCTCCTTTTCCAGTTCAACAAATTCAATTCAAATGAAAAGGTAATGCTATAATGATGAAAAGAATTAATATTCACTATTTAATATTTTAATTTAAAAATCCACTTCTTTTTTATTTCCACCAAACACAAGAAATTTATTTTTAATATGACCCCTCCTCCAATGCAGTCTGCAGCTGTTATAAGAAGCCAAAATAATATTAAGTTAATTGTTAAAAGGAAGGCAAGGACGGCAGGCAGGGTTCGATCCATCTTTTCCTCAAAATGGAGCCGTTGACGTTCGCTGAAGCGTGCGCTTTCTAGAAAGTGGAGTGGCAGCAGCTACGCGTAACTGTTTCCATTTGCATGCCCCAAACACACAAAAATACCAGCACAATGTCAATACTCTTTATACTATACCTTACCAAATGCTTCCTTTTTCTTCTTCTACGAGCTTGTACTACCACTACTGGACTGGTACAGTGACTACAATCAGTCCATATACCAATGCTTTATTGTTTGCATTACTAGATTTGGGTCAAATATCACAAACTAAATGGTTCTTTAATTTCTCTTTCTTTTTTGGGTTCTCAGCCTATACAAGTTACCTTACCTATTCTTGCTGTCTCTTGAGTCTTGCATTCTCTTCCATAAGATGGGCAACTTCAAGCTCTAACTCATTAGTGTAAGCCTGCAATATAAAAAAAAATAGAGTATCTCAATGTTAACGTCCCTTTTTATTGAAATCCATGACCAGGGAAACACACTAGTACATACCTGTTTCCTAGCTTAAATGCAACTTACCACTAGTAGAAGTAGTAGAAGAGAGTTGAGAGTTGAGAGTTGAGAGTTGAGACAAAAGAGAGGGAGGTGTTATTAAGGGAGTGATAATGGGAAAGAATTTTTGTACTAAGAAAACAAAAGCTGACCTCGACCTCAATGGTTTTTAGGCTTTGCTTTGTTTCATTGGTCGTTTAAAAGTGTGTGAAACAACACTGCAGCCACGCGCCTGAAGCAGGATCGTGCAACTTAGGCCAATGCCCCTTGGCCTATGGGTTGATAGCATAATAACCTTACAATAGAACCTAGTGTGTTCACAATATGTTTTTGTCATTAGTTTCTGTTATAGGGAAAGAGGACAGATACTACAGTTAGTACTAACTAATATTATTACCAACATGTGTCGCTTCTACGTTCTCCTATTCCAAGCTGGAAAAAATGGACCATATTGGGAGTGCACTAACCTTATCTCAACAGTCAGCCAGGCTGTAGTTAGTCAGTCAGTACTCATATTCTGTGGCTTAAATCGACTGTGGGTTAATATGCACAACGATATATATAAATCTCGATACGTCAATCAGTCCACCTTTAGGCTATGGTGTACCTGTTCCTTATCACTTCACTATACCATACGAAATAGTGACAAGTCAAACATCAAATTCAATTCCTGGCAGAGTAGAAACCAAGGAGGAATACATGTATGCAGTTAGAACATTCCAAAATGATACAGATCTAGCTTTTGCATGAAAAACATGCATCAAGTATATAGAAAATATAGATTGAAAATCTGCCAATCCTCTGGGCAAATTTTTATTGAACAGACCAAGCATTTGTCACACTCACTCATGGTACAAGGCTAACCCCTGAAAGGGGCTTAAACTGACTTTCATATTCAGGCATACAACATCATCAAGGGAAGGATTAGAACATGTCAAAAACTAGAAACTCTAGGTCTTATGAAACTCCTTCTCCCTTTGAACAATGAAATAAAATATCGGGGAGTAATCCAGTCTACAACTAAATCACTAACTAGTTCCATCTTTATGTTTAATCTATTAAGTACTAACAAATATTTCATTTAACCTTTTAGTAGTCTTTCACACTTTTTTCTCATTCAAAATCATTACTTTCACAGGCAAGCCTACAAGAAAATTACTAACTGATTCCATCTTTATGTTCATGTATTAGCAAATATTTCCTTTAATCTTTCACTAATCTTTTACACCATTTTTTTCTCATTCATTACCTTTAGAAATAATCCTGCAAGTAAATAGCTAATTGGTTCCATCTTTAGGCTCAATGTATTAACAAAAAAAGTTCCTTTAATCTTTCATTAATCTTTCGAACCTTTTTCTCATTCATTACTTTCATAAATAAGCCTTACTTCCAATTGGGTGCCACAAAGAAAAGGCAACTAACCTGGTTCAGAACATAGTAGACTTTGAAGCGACCGTGGTACTTAGCGGCAAGGCTATCCAGCTCTTCCTGCAAAAAAAGGAAAAAAAATTGAATTTAACCATTTTGCTAGTCAGTAGTCACTAACCATGTACTGTCGTACCTTCAAGGCCTTATCTTTAGCAACATTACTCACAGGTCTCTGGATTTCATTCTGATAGTAAAGGGGAGAATAGATTAGAATATCAACTTAAGCATGGTCAACGATAAAAATGTGCTTTCCAGATTAAAAAATTCTTCTTGTATCCTTCGCTACTTCTTAGATTTATTTGAAGTATTTTTGACATTTTAATGATATCATCTAAGTCCATAGAAAACGCAAATCGATCGTAAACATGTTCACCGCCAAAGAAAATAACTTAGAAAAGCGAAAACAACTAAAAGCTCACCCAATGTCATGTCCATTTTCTTTTCTCGTGAGGCGATTTCTTCACTGTAAGAGGTTTAGCGACCATCTGAAAAAGTAAATGCAATTAACCCACAACAATTTATGGTGGTATTTAGAAATAAAAGCAAAACAAAGTACATATTTATTCTTTTAAAAATAGCTTAACCTCAAGAGACGAAACACACAAACATGATAAATAATCTCCACGAGAAAATTTTATACATGTACATGGTATTGAGTAAGTTAGATTTAAGAAAACCCTAAGATTTTTGGGATTTCTTAAAACACAGCAAAACAATCTTCCATCTAAATCGGGAAAAATAAGCGGGAAAAGAAAATTTCAACAAACAAACAAAGATGTAAATCGAATTGCGATGATATGCGATGGATTCAATAAAGAAATAAAAGGATTTGAAGAGAGAAACTTACAGATTAAGAAAAGAGAGGATTAGCAACGATCTACGATAAGAAAAGCGAAACGAATTCAAGACTTGGTTGAAACTGGAGATAGGGTTAGGGTTTTTCGAAATCACTTGTTGGAATCGGGAAATCGAAGGAAGGTATTTCAAGGCTTGCGTAAGTTAAATTTTGCGAAGCTTTACACAAAACGCCACTAAATACAATATATAAGATGACGTCGTATTTTAAAAAGTCAACACATTAGCGGCGTTAGGCCAAACGCCACTAATAACAAGGATATTTTTTGTGGCGTTTTAAATAAAAACGCCGGTAATTCATACCTTTTGCGGCGTTTTATAAAAAGTGCCACTAATAACAAATCAAAAATGCTTTTGTTTAAGTAGTTAATATTTTTTGTGGCGTTTTTTTTTCTAAAACACCACTAAATATGCAACATAAATTATTTAATAATTTTTTCATTTTTAACAAATATTTTCTATGTTCTTACTTTCAAATTTTTTCTAAGTGTCATTATTTCTTTGATTAAAAATAATTTATATTTTAATCAATATAATTTATATTTTAATTAAGATAAAATATTTATATTTTTAATATTTAATTAAAATAAATTGTATTTTAATTAACATTACTAGTTAGGGTTTAAGGGTTTCAATAAAGCAAAACTTCTTAATGGTTTAGTTATCAATTTGTAACTTTTCATAATTAAGTCAAGATCAAATAGCAAAATAAAATTAAATTCAAAACAAAAATAAGAAAAAATGAAAATTAAATCGAATCAAATCGAAACGAGTGTCAATTACCCTAAATAAAAATTAAACTGTTGCTCAACATTTAGCGGCGTTTAAGGTTAGGGTTTAATGGTTAATGGTTTAGTGTTTGTAGTTTAGGGGTTTATGGTCGAGTATTTAGAGCTATGATTTAGGGTTTAAAATCTAGATCCATAGTTTAGGGTTTAGGGTTTATACCATTTATAGTTTAAAGTTTAGGGTTTAGGGATAAACAGATGCACAATCAGATTTTATTAGAGGCTGAAATTAATTTGTAAGTAAAAAATGCAATCTCACCATTTTTATAGCATATATTTTTGTAATTTTTTTAATGACTAAATCAAATTTAATATTCTGTCTTCATTCGATAAACCATAAACCCTAAACCCGTGAACCTTAAACTATACACCCACAAACCCATAAACTCATAAACTCAAGCCATAACCCTAATCTTAAGACTAACCGTAAACCATTAACTCTAAACACTAAAGCTTGAAATGCAGTACTCAAAACCCTAGTCAGCCCATACACACCACTAAACCTTTAATTATAACATTAAATCCTAAATTATTTAGACAAATTTTGAATATTATATATTCTTTCAATATTTTAGGAAATTTAAATAACATTTTCAATTTACTAATTAATTTTGTTTCTCTAAAGATGCATGGGTTACCAATTTTTTAATTTTAATATATAGAAAGGTTATCTATTATCTCTAAAATAATTTAAACTATAATTATAATTTTAATATATATATATAAAAGAAATTAAATAATTTAAACTATAATATATATAAAGTCTGTTTTCTTATAGTGGCTAAACCCTAAATATAAATTTTATAAGGGACAAAAATAATTAAAATAGAATGTTAATGCTTACATAGACCCTAAAATAAATTAATTTTTTATTCATAACCCTAACCCCTAAAGCCTAATAGCCAACCCCTAAAATCATAACCCTTAATTTATACATATTTTAATCCCATGCGTGGCTTATTTTGGATTAATTTTCATTAGATTTGATGAATTCGATGCTCCTAAACCCTTAATTTCATGTTTTATACTCAGACGAGCTTAGGGAGTCAAAACTAACAATAAACGGGCCAAAACGAGACAAAATGGGCCTACCTAGGAAATCAACATGGCCTGGACCAATGAACACGGCCGTGTGTTACGTGTAGGATCAAACACGACCTAGATCAACGTACACGGGCAGACCACGCGGCTATGTGTGGCGAGTAGAATTGAGCACGGTCTAAGGAATCGAGCACGGGCGTGTCTCACCGTATCAAAGTTTAATTCTATTTGAAACATATCACTTGTAGGCCAAGAGAGGTGTTCCAAAGCCTATATAAACACCCTAGGGGGCAACTTAAAAGATGACGCTGAATAAAAGGCAGAAAATACTCAAAGACAGCCGTCGGGAGCAGCTCGAAAGAAGGATCTCCATCAAGACTGAAGATCTCCCATCAAGTTCTTTAGAAGTTTTTGGGTTTTCTTATGTTTTGTTGTTTTCCTTATTTTAAGATGTTTTCCCCCATAAGTATGAACTAAATCCCTTAGAAACCTAAGGGGATGAAACCTAAGATAGGTCTTATTATTATTTGATTTATAAGATAAATACTTGTTCTTATTCTTAATTGTGAGTTCTTATTCTTGCTTTGATAATTCAAGTTATTGATTCAAGTCAAATGTGCTTATTCAGAAGAGAAAAAGTCCATGTTTAAGAGTAGATCAACAAAATTAAGCGAAGTTGATTGCAACCCTAAAAATAGGGTGACAAAAATCTACCGGATTAGAGTCAAATCTAATAAGGGAATCCATAGATTGAGTTAATGCGACAATACGGGTTTTAATTAGAAAGAAATTTCAACTAATCAACCTAGAGTTAGTTGTTTTTAGTCTTGAAAGAGATATTAACATAAATCAGGGATTTCTACGAATTAAGTCAAGTGAATAAATCGTATGAATCAAAAGTAATAAGTGAAGTCTAGGTGGATTCTTCCTTAGGTATTGCCTTTCTCATATAAGTTGTCTAAAAGTATTTTCCTAATTCCTTCATTGTCGTATTTAATTAGTTTTTAGTTTAAAAGAAATCACTTCAATTCTCAGGCTAGATAATAAAAAGGTAGTAAGTACTAGTACTCTTGGTCCTTGTGGATACGATATTACCGATCTTACCATAACTATACTATTGAACGATAGGTGCGCTTGCCTTTATTGTGATCGTAGTTAGTTTGAGACCACATCAAGTTTTTGGTGCCGTTGTCGGGGACTAAGATATTAAAAACACTAAATTTTTATTACTTTATCCATCTTTACTTTATTTACAATTTATTATTTTTACTAATTTTTCCTTTTATTTTCTTCTGGTAGGTAAGTCTAGTTTATGACTAGAAGAAACTCGTCAGGACCATTACTTTTTGACAGTGATATAGAAGGTACCACTCATAGAAACCAAATAGAAATAAGGCGAAGCCTACAATACATACAAGAAGAGCAAGAGGACATTACTAATAATACCGAAAAGATGGCTGATAATAATTCGCTACCTCCTGTGGTTGCCGCAAACCCAGTGAATCAAAACCTACTCCTCGTACTATGTATGATTATACTAAACCTAATTTAATAGGAACTGAATCAAGTATTGTTAGACCTGCTGTTGCTGCAAATAATTTTGAACTGAAACCTAACACTATTCAGATGATTCAGCAATTTGTTCAGTTTGATGGTTCGCAGGATGAGGATCCAAACAATCACTTGACAAATTTTCTGGAATTCTGCGACACTTTCAAAATAAATGGCGTTTCTGACAATATCATTCGCCTTCGGTTGTTTCCCTTCTCATTGAGGAATAAAGCCAAACAGTGGCTAAACTCGTTACCATGAGAATCAATCACTACATGGGAACAAATGACCGAAATTTTTTTACTTAAATACTTTCCGCCAGCTAAAACGGCTAAGTTGAGGAATGATATCTCTTTTTTTGTGTAGATGGATTTAGAAACACTTTATGACGCATAGGAGAGATACAAGGACCTATTGAGAAGATGCCCTCACTATGGGTTAACTTTGTGTCTACATGTTCAAACCTTTTACAATGGTGTGAACCCTCAACTAGGTAGTTGATTGATTCAGCCGCTGGTGGAACCCTAAATAACAAGACCCTTGAAGCGGCTTATGAGTTTATAGAGGAGATAGCATTGAATAACTATCAGTGGCAAGTTATGAGGACAAAGCCAACAAAAGCCGCCAGTGTTTTCAACCTCGACGCAGTGATCATACTATCAAACCAGGTAGAACTGTTAAATAAAAAGATTGATGGTTTGTGTGGTTCTTCGCAGGTACATCCAGTGATGCAGTGTGATACAAACGAAGGAGGGACGAACGATACGGAATACCCACCCTACAACTATGGCATAGAAAATGAACAGATGAACTATATGGGTAACGATTCTAGACCTCAAAATTACCTTTGTAGTAACACTTACAATCTAGGTTGGAGGAACTATCCAAACTTTTCATGGGGTGGCCAAGTAAATCAAAGACAACAACCCCCTCCAGGCTTTCAACAGCAACCTTAGTAACACTTACAATCTAGGTTGGAGGAACTATCCAAACTTTTCATGGGGTGGCCAAGGAAATCAAAGACAACAACTCCTCCAGGCTTTCAACAACAACCTTACCCACAAGAGAAAAAATAGAACCTTAAGGATATGCTAGAAAAGTTTATTTCGGTGTCAGAAACTCATTTTCAAAATACCGAAACATCATTGAAAAATCAACAAACATTAATTCAAGGGCTTAAGAATCAAATTGGATAGCTGACCAAAATAGTTTCTGAAAGGCAATTAGGTAGTTTACTTAGTAACACCGAACCCAATCCAAAAGAGCATGTGAAGGCAGTTACACTAAGGAGTGGGAAGGTATTGGTTAAAGCTGAAAAGAAGATGCCACAAGAAAGTGAGGAAGTAAGCGAGAATGTAATAACGGTACTTGAAGAATATAAACCACCGATCATATATCCGACAAAGTTGAAGAAAGACCGCATAGACGTACAATATGGTAAATTTCTTGAACTTTTTAAACAATTACATATTAGCTTACCTTTTGTTGAAGTTATTTCGCAGATGCCGACATACGCAAAATTCTTAAAAGAGCTTGTGACAAATAAAAAGAAGTTTGAAGAGCTATCGACCGTGGAACTTAACGAAGAATGTTAAGCTATTCTCCAAAATAAGCTACCAACCAAATTGAAAGATCCAGGAAGTTTCACTATTCCCTGTTTAATTGGTAGTTTAAATATTGAGAAAGCACTAGCTGATTTAGGTGCCAGTATTAATTTAATGCCTTATAAAATGTTCAAGCAGCTTGGTCTTGAGGAACCAAAACCCACTAGGATGAGTATTCAATTAGCTATTAGATCTATTAAATATCCTAGAGGAATTATTGAAGATATTCTGGTAAAAGTTGATAAATTTATATTCCCTCTCGATTTTGTTGTGCTTGACATGGATGAGGACGTTGAGGTGCCTTTAATTTTAGGACACCCCTTTTTAGCTACTGCTAGGGTATTATTGATATAGGCAATGGTAAACATGTGCTAAGGGTAGGTGACGAGGAAATTATTTTTAAAATTTATGATGCTATATGATATTCTAGAGATCAAGATGATTCCTATTATTTTATTGATGTTATTGATCATTTTATTCAAGACTCTTTTCAAGAAATCATGCATGAAGACACGTTGGAACTGTGTCTTACCCAATGTGAGAGGGCAGACGACGATACCGATAAGATAGGGGAGATAAAATTCTAATACTTCTTCACCAAGATAAAAGAAGTATGAGGGCATTGAAATAAACAACAAACTAAAATAAAAACCCTCTATTGAAGAGCCTCCTAAATTGGAATTGAAGTAGTTACCAAACCACTTAAGTATGCATTCCTAAGAGATAATTCTACACTACCAGTAATTATCTCTTCGGAATTAAAACCGAATGAGAAAGATGAGTTACTACAAGTATTAAAGGAGCATAAAAGAGCCATAGCTTGGAAAATTTCTGACATTAAAGGGATAAGTACATCATTTTGCACCCATAAAATTTTAATGGAAGATAAATATAAACCATGTGTGCAACCTCAAAGACGATTGAATCTCAACATAAAGGAAGTTGTTAAAGCTGAGGTAATTAAACTTCTAGATGCTAGAGCTATTTATCCTATTTCTGACAGTACTTGGGTAAGTCCTGTGCAGGTTGTTCTAAAGAAGGGAGGCATGACTGTTGTAGCCAACGAAAATAATGAATTGATTCCAACAAGATCAGTCACAGGTTGGAGAGTCTGCATTGACTATAGGAAGTTGAACGATGCCACGAGAAAAGATCACTTTCTTTTACCCTTCATTGATCAGATGTTAGAAAGATTATCTGGGCATATGTACTATTGCTTCCTAGACGGACTCTCTAGCTACTTCCAAATCCCAATAGCTCTTGAGGATCAAGAAAAGACAACATTTATATGTCCATATGGTACATTTGCTTATCTTAGAATGCCTTTTAGATTATGTAATGCTCCTGCTACTTTTCAGCGCTGCATGCTAGCCATCTTTGATAAACTTGTGGAAGATATTATGGAGGTATTCATGGATGATTTTTCGGTATTTGGTAATTCTTTCCATCTTTGCCTTAAAAATTTAAAATGAGTTCTAATGAGATGTGATGAAAGGAACCTTGTGCTTAATTGGGAAAAATGTCATTTTATGGTTCGAGAAGGGATTGTGTTAGGTCACAAAATTTCTAGTAAAGGGATTGAGGTTTATAAAGCAAAAATTGAAACCACAGAAAAATTACCTCCTCCTAGTTCAGTTAAGGTTATTAGAAGCTTTTTAGGACATGCTGGATTTTATAGAAGATTTATTAAGGATTTTTCTAAAATAGCTAAGCCTTTAACAAAATTACTAAAAAAAGATGTACTTTTCAATTTTGATCAGAAATGTTTAGATGCATTTAATATCCTCAAAGATAAATTAATAAATGCTCCAATTATAATTTCACCTGATTGGAATTTACCTTTTGAACTAATGTGTGATGTGAGTGATTTTGCAGTAGGTGCAGTTTTAGGATAGCGAAGAGACAATCACTTTTAGCCGATTTATTACGCTAGCAAGACATTAATAGCCGCACAAGAAAATTACACCACCACAGAAAAAGAGTTGCTTGTTGTGGTTTTTGTATTTGATAAATTTAGACAGTATTTGATATTATCTAAAGTTGTCGTTTACATTGACCATTCAGCTCTTCGTTATTTTTTAACTAAATCTGATGCAAAACCTTGACTCATAAGATGGATTTTACTCTTACAGGAATTTGATTTGGAAATTTAGGATAAGAAAGGAGCTGAAAATCTCGCGGCAAACCATCTTTATAGGCTTGAAAATCTACATATCAAAGAACTCGACAAGAGTGAGATAAATGACTCGTTTCTTGAAGAACATCTCTTTACTATAACCGACTCCGAGGTACCTTAGTTTGTAGATATTGCAAATTATTTAGCTGCTAACATCCTACCAAAAGGGTTAACACACCATAGAAAGGAGCGATTCTTTGCTGATGTGAAAATCTATTTTTGGGAGGACCCTTTTCTCTTTCCTATATGTGCAGATCAAGTAATTCGGAGATGTGTTACAAAGGCAGAAGCAAGTAAAATCCTAGAACATTTCCATTCAGGACCAATAGGAAGACATTACAGTGGGACTAGGACAGCACATAAAACGCTCGAATCAGATTTTTATTGGCCCACCCTGTTCAAGGATGCTAACAGGTATACTTCGTGTGATAGATGTCAGAGAACAGGTAATATCCCTAAACGCGATAAAATGCCTCAAACGTATATGCTATCATGTGAAATATTTGATGTATGGGGTATTGATTTTATGGGACCATTCCCATAGCTCATTTGGGAATAAATACATCTTAGTAGCGGTTGATTATATGTCAAAATGGGTTGAAGCTCAAGCTTTACCTACTAATGATGCGAGAGTGGTAGTAAGATTTCTTAAGAAACTCTTCTCTAGATTTGGAACACCTAGAGCAATTATTAGTGATAGGGGTACTCATTTTTGTAATACTCAATTTGATACAATCTTAAAGAAATATGGGGTGCACCACAGAACAGCTACCCCTTATCACCCTCAAACTAGTGGACAAGTTGAAGTAGCTAATAGAGAGCTTAAGCGTATTCTAGAGAAAATCGTAGAATCAAACAGGAAAGATTGGGCATTAAAAGTAGACGATGCTTTATGGGCTTATAGAACCACTTTTAAAACTCCCATAGGAACATCCCTGTAACACCTCAAACCAGGTCTTTGCGTTAAGACAAGATTTGGTTTGTCACACCGATCGAACATCCATTTAATTTTCTAATGTTTAAAGTAAAATAATACTTCAACACCTTTTGGAAATAAAATTTAATAAAAACTAAGACCAAAGATTTAAAAATTTGTAGATTAAGAAAATACTTTATTTGAAATCTTATCATTTAGAATATATTTATCAAAAACCTTAAAAGTAATTTAAAAAGAATTGAAAGAAATTAAAAAGAAATAATTAAGGTGACCAAATTGTTATAAAACTCAATATTTTTAAGAAAACTTTATAGATTAAACAAAAGCCCAAAGCAAAAGTCTTAAAATGTAATTAAATCCATCCACACATAAAATCCATAAAAACATAATTAGAGGCCTTATTACATCAAACCCAAAATAGTAATTAAAATAAGTAATTTAAATAAAGTTCATAGTTTATAAACCCATGCTCATAGTATGGCCTCCACCAAGTCATCCCCTACCAAGTCCACATCAATTGCCATTACCCGAGATGGATAATAAAATAGGGTGAGTTACTAAGAACTCAAGTGTGCAACTCACTTACCACCATTATTGGGCGGATCATCGAGACATTAACTTGGGCTTGAGCCCAATTTCATTTTAACAATATAAAGTAAAATAAATAGAAATGCATGAAAATGAATTTCCCAACCAAGCCTAATATCCATCCGCTACACACCCCTGCACCAACCAACACACTGTGGGGATCAAGTCAACCCACCCCGCCAAACACACCAATCGTAAGCATTAAGCCTTTAAAATAATTTTGTAGTGCACTCATCAACTAGATTGTGACATAGTCACCGAACTAGAGGCATTAAGCCAAAATAATTTGTGGCGAGCCACCGAACTAGATTTTTGCAACAGCCATTCTTCTCTTCATCAAATACCCGCCCATGCAATCATGTGTGCATAACAAAATATAGCCATATAATAATTTATCAAATAATCCATAATATAAATGGGTCTATAATTAAGCATTTCATTTGGGCCCATAAAACAAATTAGTACTTTGCCCATTTAGCAATTTAGCGAACTTTGGTACATATATCGAACTAGAATATTTTTGGCCCATATATCGAACTAGAGTATTTTTGGCCCATTTTAACAATCTAACAGTTTTTTTCCCAATTTAACAAACTAGCAATCTTTCGGCCCAATTTATCGATCTAGCAGTCTTTCGTAGATTTCTCAGTTTTAACTGTTTTCATGCATTTACGCAAGAGTATGAATTACTACGTATTTTTTCGATTTTATCACAATACTTACGGAGTGATATCTAACCCGAGAATGAGTGTGAAGTTACACACCTGGTTATAGTGAGAACTAGACTTTCCCGCTCGTCGATACCTATACGCATCACGATAAATTAAAACGCTATAATTTACTAACAAAACCAATCTTAGAATAAGATCTAAACTTTTACCCTCGGAATTTCGTACTACTTCTACTTGCGGTTTCTCCCCGATTGATGGTTCGCTAACCGATGAAAGTCCACGAACAAACAAAGGTTCGGGAGTACGAACAACTTCAAAGAATTGATTCTCCTCAGATGAGCGTCCGCAACCCGGTGGAAAATCTCGAATTCTGAAATAGCCCTTTGCTTATACTTAGGGGATTAACGGAACCTCCTTCTTCGAACACTATACACCGCCTTTTCTTCCCTATTTTGAATGTCTTCAATGACAAAAGATCATTAATCCAACCTAATAATATATCGAAAATAATACTAAAGGTTTTAAGGGTGAGATTTCCTTACCACAAAGATCCTTGCTCCACAATATGAGAATCGACCAAAAACGATCCCTTAACACCTTAAATCGATTTCAACGTTCTATGGTACTCATGAACACTTGAGTTCCGATCTTCTACTATCGCATTAAAATATAACAAAGAAAAGTTAATAGAAAAAAATGATTATTTCGATCCAAGAGATCCTTCTTACCACCATCAAGATTCGGCCAAAACAACTATTAACTAACATAAACTAAAAAGAACTCTTACCTATTGTCCACGATTGAAAAGAAAGGATTGAGAAGGATGTTTAGATAAGATGGAGAATTCGCTATGTATAACCAAAGAAAAGAGAAAATGGTTCGCTATGGGCACACTAACATTCGCCATGAGAGAAATTATTGGAGAAAGTATTGATTGAAAAGAAATAAAAGAAAGAAATAAAAGATGGAAGAAAAGATGATGATGAGGATTCGGTTTTCAAAGAGAAGAAAAGAGAAAGACAAAAAATGAGTTTAGGAGCAATGTATATTCAAGAATGGGAGAAGAAAGAAAAGGAATGGCTTTTTGGTATTGGTAATTTTGGCACTATGAGAAAAGGCATACAAAGAATACTAAAGTGATAGGCAAAATGACCAAATGGTCAAAAGATTAAGGCTTATCAAAAGCTCAAATTCGCCAAGAGAGAAAGGTTGAGAAAGAGTTGCAAAACTTGCACAAAAAGCTAAGAATGACCAAAAACTAATTCCTAATCCTAGCCAAGCTACTAACATATTCGGCCAACCTCCCCCTAGCCACAATGCCATCCAAATTCATTGGTCAAATGACCATGAAATAATTTCCAAAACCTTTTCCTTGATACATGCCTAATGTCCCCTTATCTTTCCAAAATTTCTTGATTCCCTACCATAAGTTAACAATTACCTTATTCCTTTAGTCTACTTACCAAAAATGAAAAGTCCAACCTTACCATATATATTGCTTGGCCGACACTTGTTATACTTGTGCAAAAATAAAAATTATCTAGATGCTAACCAAGGGATTCGAACCACTCCCCTCATGCCACAACTCATGCGCCAACACCACCTTACCATATATTCATCTTATGCTACACTTTGACACTTAAATTAACTTAAGTATCAATGTCACTTAATCCACTTCATTAAATTCTCAAAACTAAAAATTATTCCATTCCCGAATAATTCTATACTCTTCTTCAGGACTATAATAAACACGAAAAAGAAGTAAGAAAATTTTCCTTCATAATCTAAGCATAAAAAACATGCAATAAAAATCGATACTCGAATTTTAGGGTGTTACAACTCTACCCTCCTTAAAGAAAATTTCGTCCTCGAAATTTACCTGGTTGAAAGAGGTAAGGGTATTGTTGCCGAATTGCATCCTCAAGCTCCCACGTAGCTTCCTCCGCTCCGTGATTACGCCATAAAACTTCGACCAACGGCACGGTTTTCTTTCTTAGCACCTAACATCTCGGTCTAAGATTTCCACTGGTTCCTCCTGAAAAGACAAGTCTGAATTCAACTCCAATTCTTCTACCGGTACTATGTGCGAAGGATCCGATCTATAACGCCTCAGCATGGAAACATGAAAAACATTATGAATTTGACTCAATTTCGGAGGTAACTCAATTTGATAAGCCACTGGACCAACACGCTTCATCACACGATATGGTCCAATGTACTTAGGACTTAACTTACCCTTCTTTCCAAACCTGAAAATCTTTTTCCAAGGTGAGACCTTCAAGAAAACTTGATCCCCTATAGCATACTCGATATCCCTACGCTTCAGATCTGCATACGACTTTTGTCTATCCGAAGCTTTCTTTAACCGTGCTCGAATAATCTTTACTTTCTCTTCCGTTTCAAAAATCATTTAGGACCTAACATCTGCTGTTCGCCCAACTCAGTCCAACAAATAGGAGAACGACACCTATGACCATACAATACCTCGTAAGGTGCCATCTGAATGCTAGACTGATAGCTGTTGTTATATGCAAATTCTGCCAACGGTAGAAAATCCTCCCAACTACCTTTGAAGTCAATCACACAACCCCTTAACATGTCTTCTAGAATCTGATTCACTCTCTCCGACTGACCATCTGACTGAGGATGAAAAGCCATACTAAAGTTTAGCTTTGTTCCCAGAGCTTCATGCAAAGCTTTCCAAAACCATGATGTAAACCTAGGATCCCTATCGATATAATAGATACGGGTACCCATGCGACCTCACAATTTCAGATACATACACTTAGCCAACTTCAGAACGAGTAATCCGTCTTTACCGGTAGGAAATGAGCGGTCTTAGTCAAACGATCAACAATTACCCAAATGTAATTTTTCTTAGTAGGTGTTAAAGGTAACCCACTAACAAAATCCATTGTTATCCGCTCCCATTTCCAAAGAGGAATCTTTACCAGCAGTAATAAACCTGACGACAATTGATGCTCTGCCTTCACTTGCTGACAAGTTAAACATTTTCCCACAAACTCTAAAATTTCACGGTTCAACTCTGGCCACCAATACTGTTCACGAAGATCCCGATACATCTTATTTCCTCTGGGGTGCATAGCATAAGGGCTACTATGCGCCCTCCGTAGAATCATTTGCCTCAGATCTGAGTCCTTAGGCATACAAACTCTTCCACGAAAGCACAACACACCTTCCGTGTTTATTCCAAAATCCTCTATTTCACCATTTTCAACTTGCTAAAGTAAAGGTCCCAACTTTTTGTCTGATATTTGCTTTTCCTTGATTTGTTCTAACCACAGAGGCTTCACCTGAAGTTCCGCTAACAGACTACCATCCTCATACAAACTCAAATGGGCAAACATTGCTCTCAATTCACTTACCACCTTACGACTTAATGCGTCTGCTACCACATTAGCCTTTCCCGGATGATACTTGATTGAGAAATCATAGTCCTTTAACAGCTCCACCCATCTTCGTTGTCTCAAGTTTAATTCCTTTTGAGTAAGAAGATACTTAAGACTCTTGTGATCCGTATAGATGATAGACTTTTCACCATAAAGATAATGCCTCCAAATCTATAAAGCAAACACTATCGCTAACTCCAAATCATGAGTAGGGTAGTTTACTTCGTGTGGTCTCGGTGACGAGAAGCATAAGCCACCACTTTCCTATTTTGCATCAATACGCAATAAACCCGTATGTGACGATCACAAGAACTGTAAACTCCTTTCCACCCTCGAAGTTGAATCAAGATCTTGAGCTTAGTCAAAATCTTCTTCAATTTCTCGAAACTTTCTTGTTGCTTATCAGTCCATATAAATGGTACTCCCTTTCGCAAAAGCTTAGTTAGGGGTGCAGCAATCAACGAAAACCCCTCAACAAAGCGTCTATAGTAACCAGCCAAACCCAAGAAACTCTGAATCTCAGCTACTAACTTTGGTGGTTTCCAATCCAATACCGCCTCAATCTTCCGAGGATCCACCCTTATTCCTTCGACTGATACCACATGACCCAAGAAAGTCACCTCCCTTAACCAGAATTCACATTTACTGAATTTGGCATACAGTTGATTATCTCGAAGTAATTGCAATACAATTCGCAAATGCGAGTCATGCTATTCTTCACTCCTTGAATATACCAAAATGTCATTTATGAATACTACTACAAACCGGTCTAAAAATGGTTGAAAGACCCGGTTCATCATATCCATAAATGCAGCTGGTGCATTGGTCAACCCAAACGGCATCACCAAAAACTCATAGTGTCCATAACGAGTTCGAAATGCCGGTTTTGTGAATATCCGCTTCTTTCACCTTAAGCTGGTGATAACCCGACCTCAAATCAATTTTGGAGAATACTGAAGCTCCCTTCAATTGATCAAACAGGTCATCAATTCTTAGCAGAGGATACCTATTTTTGATCGTCAGCTTATTCAATTGCCTGTAATCAATGCATATACACACCGACCCATCTTTCTTCTTAACAAACAAAACTGGTGCTCCCCACGGAGACACACTCGGTCGAATAAAACCCGGTCCAACAATTCTTGAATTTGAGCTTTAAGCTCCGTCAACTTCTTCTGCCATTCTATAAGGAGCAATAGACACTTTGGAGCTGCTCCGCAAAAGCTCAATACCAAATTCCACTTCTCGATCCGAGGTATACCGGAAGTTCTTCGAAATACATCCGAAATTCCTTTACGCTTCTCACATCTTCTACCAATAACTCTTTGGCATTTAAAGCACTAATAAAAGCTAAAATGCTCCATACCCTTTTCGCACCAACTTTTTTGCCTTTAACGCAGATACCACGTTTGCCAAGTAATTTCTTCGTCACCTATCATAACTTTCTCCTTATCCTCCACAGCTCTTATTGACATCCGCTTTTCAAGACAATCCAATTCGCCCCTTGCTTGACCAACCAATCCATGCCCAAAATGATATCGAACTCACCGAAAGGCAATTCTATCAAATTCGCGAAATATTTCTCCTTGAATTTCTAAGGCACGCCTCTAAATAGTTTATTTACCAACAATCGATCGTCCTAAAGGACTAATTAGCTTCATCTCACTATCAGAAATTTCAGATTCTAAATTCAAGTTTCCAGATATGGTGCTAGCAACATACGAGTGGGTAGAACCAATATCTATCAAGGCAATAACAGGTACATCAAAGATGAAGAACGTACTAGTTATCACATCAGGTGTATTGCCATCCTCGCGGCGTCATTGCATATACCAACCCTGGCTATCTTGCATCCGTGTTACCTCTAGGACCATTACCTCGACCACGCACCTTGACCACGCCCACCCCATTACCACCACGACCGGTCTATGACCTCTCGGCGATCGCCGAAAAGTACCTCGACCAATTGTGCATCAAGATACGAACTTCTTGAGTCATATCCATACGTCGAGGTAATTTCTATCTCGGTGATCCATTGAACCGCATTTGTAACAAGCGCCGCTTTTCCTCCAAATTCACTAAAATGCCTTTTTCCACATTCAAGACAATCCGAACTTGATTATTAGTTACTGGGTGCTCTACCTTGAACTGGTTCATCATTCCGAGGCCTCTTCTAAAATCTCTTTGAAGAACCCGACATCGTGTCTCTCTTATTTCTAAATCTTTCCGATTCGACGTTCGAGTTCTTAGCCTCTTCACTATCTTGGCCTTCTCTACAAGCGTGGAAAAAGTTCTAACTTGTTGTGGGGCAATCAGAACCCTCAACTCATCATTAAGCCCATCTTCGAAATGCACACAATGTTCATGATCTGTTGATACTATTGTCCGAGCATAGCGACTCAAACATAAAACTCAGACTTCATACGCCCATCGCCTTTACTCCCTTGGACAAGATTCGAAATTCCTTCCTTGAGCGTCTACATAACTCGTTCAACATATTTCCCTTGGAAGGCAGCTTTAAAGAATTCCAAAGTAATCAGTGCAGCTTTGGTGCCTTCTCGAATAGTAAGCCACCATTGATACGCCTCATCTCTAAGCAAGGACACAACTCCTTTCAGTTTCTGCTCAACAGTGCATTCCATATCATCCATAATCCGCTCCACAGCTTCGAGCCAATATTCAGCCACATTCAGAGCTACACCGAAAACTCCTCTAAAAACTTCTGCATTATTTGACTTGAGTCACTCCAAAATTGACCCATGAGTTGTTGGCCCAATTCTAGTTCCGGTGACCCTTTCTAGGACTCGCAGCATTGCTTGTGTCAAGGCATTGTCTTCTTCGATATGATCCTGTGATCCCGTCTCACTCTCGAGTGACGCAGGTGCATCCATTTCTGGCATATGATTTGGTGCTTCAGTCGCGGCACCTCAGCCTCTACCACGGCCACGTCTATCGCGTCCACGACCACGTCCTCTAGTGCTAATAATGACTAATTCGATTTAATCTGATTAAGAGTTTTATGAATCAGAATACTATTTCAGTGTTTATTAACGATATTTTATGATATGAAAGAGATAGAGTTGTTTTCGCAATCATATCCTTATTGTCTCAATCTCTACGATTTTAACACCTAAAACTAGAAGTTCTAAAGTGTTTCTATGATCATATCACAATAATAATAAACAATCAATATACAGATACTTACTTGACTTGGTGCGGGATGCTCATGGTGCCATACTACCTTTAAATCAAAAGTCTAGAAATTTGAATTGTTTCTCAAACAAATATCGTTGTTGAACCCAAACCACAGCCAAATTTTGAAACTGGCTCTGATACCATTAAATGTAACACCCCAAACCAGGTCTATGCGTTAAGACGAGATTTGGTTTGTCACACCGATCGAACATCCATTTAATTTTCTAATGTTTAAAGTAAAATAATACTTCAACACCTTTTGGAAATAAAGTTTAATAAAAACTAAGACCAAAGATTTAAAATTTGTAGATTAAGAAAATACTTTATTTGAAATCTTATCATTTAGAATATATTTATCAAAACCTTAAAGTAATTTAAAAGAATTCTAAAGAAATTAAAAAGAAATAATTAAGGTGATCAAATTGTTATAAAACTCAATATTTTTAAGAAAACTTTATAGATTAAACAAAAGCCCAAAGCAAAAGTCTTAAAATGTAATTAAATCCATCCACACATAAAATCCATAAAAACATAATTAGAGGCCTTATTACATCAAACCCAAAATAGTAATTAAAATAAGTAATTTAAATAAAGTTCATAGTTTATAAACCCATGCTCATAGTATGGCCTCCACCAAGTCATCCCTACCCAAGTCCACATCAATTGCCATTACGAGATGGATAATAAAATAGGATGAGTTACTAAGAACTCGATGTGCAACTCACTTACCACCATTATTGGGCGGATCATCGAGACATTAACTTGGGATTGAGCCCAATTTCATTTTAACAATATAAAGTAAAATAAATAGAAATGCATGAAAATGAATTTCCCAACCAAGCCTAATATCCATCCGCTACACACCCCCGTACCAACCAACACACCTGTGGGGATCAAGTCAACCCACCCCGCCAAACACACCAATCGTAAGCATTAAGCCTTTAAAATAATTTTGTAGTGCACTACCGAACTAGATTGTGACATAGTCACCGAACTAGAGGCATTAAGCCAAAAAATTTGTGGCAGAGCCACCGAACTAGATTTTTGGCAACAGGCCATTCTTCTCGTCATCAAATACCCCGCCCCATGCAATCATGTGTGCATAACAAAATATAGCCATATAATAATTTATCAAATAATCCATAATATAAATGGGTCTATAATTAAGCATTTCATTTAGGCCCATAAAACAAATTAGTACTTTGCCCATTTAGTAATTTAGCGAACTTTGGTACATATATCGAACTAGAATATTTTTGGCCCAAATATCGAACTAGAATATTTTTGGCCCATATATCGAACTAGAATATTTTTGGCCCATTTTAACAATCTAACAGTTTTTTTTCAGCCCAATTTAACAAACTAGCAATCTTTCAGCCCAATTTATCGATCTAGCAGTTTTTCGCAGATTTCTCAGTCTTAACCGTTTTCATGCATTTACGCAAGAGTATGAATTACTACGTATTTTTTTGATTTTGCTATTTTTACGATTTTATCACAATACTTACGGAGTGATATCTAACTCGAGAATGAGTGTGAAGTTATACACCTGGTTATAGTGAGAACTAGACTTTCCCGCTCGTCGATACCTATACGCATCACGATAAATTAAAATGCTATAATTTACTAACAAAACCAATCTTAGAATAAGATCTAAACTTTTACCCTCAGAATTTCGTACTACTTCTACTTGGTTTCTCCCCGATTGATGGTTCGCTAACCGATGAATGTCCACGAACAAACAAAGGTTCGGGAGTACGAACAACTTCAAACAATTGATTCTCCTCGGATGAGCTCCACAACCCGGTGGAAAATCTCGGATTCCCGAAATAGCCCTTTGCTTATACTTAGGGGGATTAACGGAACCTCCCTTCTTCTAAACACTATACACCGCCCTTTTCTTCCCTATTTTGAATGTCTTCAATGACAAAAGATCATTAATCCAACCTAATAATATATCAAAAATAATACTAAAGGTTTTAAGGGTGAGATTTCCTTACCATAAAGATCCTTGCTCCACAATATGAGAATCGACCAAAAACGTTCCCTTAACACCTTAAATCGATTTCAACGTTCTATGATACTCACGAACACTTGAGTTCCGATCTTCTACTATCGCATTAAAATATAACAAAGAAAAGTTAATAGAAAAAAAATGATTATTTCGATCCAAGAGATCCTTCTTACCACCATCAAGATTCAGCCAAAACAACTATTAACTAACATAAACTAAAAGAACTCTTACCTATTGTCCACGATTGAAAAGAAAGGATTGAGAAGGATGTCTAGATATGATGGAGAATTCGCTATGTATAACCAAAGAAAAGAGAAATGGTTCGACTATGGGCACACTAACATTCGCCATGAGAGAAATTATTGGAGAAAGTATTGATTGAAAAGAAATAAAAGAAAGAAATAAAAGATGGAAGAAAAAGATGATGATGAGGATTCGGTTTTCAAAGAGAAGAAAAGAGAAAGACAAAAAAAATGAGTTTAGGAGCAATGTATATTCTAAGAATGGGAGAAGAAAGAAAAGGAATGGCTTTTTGGTATTGGTAATTTCGCACTATGAGAAAAGGCATACAAAAAATACTAAAGTGATAGGCAAAATGACCAAATGGTCAAAAGATTAAGGCTTATCAAAAGCTCAAATTCGCCAAGAGAGAAAGGTTGAGAAAGAGTTGCAAAACTTGCACAAAAAGCTAAGAATGACCAAAACTAATTCCTAATCCTAGCCAAGCTACTAACATATTCGCCAACCTCCCCTAGCCACAATGTTGTCCAAATTCATTGGTCAAATGACCATGAAATAATTTCCAAAACCTTTTCCTTGATACATGCCTAATGTCCCTTATCTTTCCAAAATTTCTTGATTCCCTACCATAAGTTAACAATTACCTTATTCCTTTAGTCTACTTACCAAAATGAAAAGTCCAACCTTACCATATATATTGCTTGGCCGACACTTGTTATACTTGTGCAAAATAAAAATTATCTAGATGCTAACCAAGGATTCAACCACTCCCTCATGCCACAACTCATGCGCCAACACCACCTTACCATTTATTCATCTTATGCTACACTTTGACACTTAAATTAACTTAAGTATCAATGTCACTTAATCCACTTCATTAAATTCTCAAAACTAAAAATTATTCCGTTCCCAAATAATTCTATACTCTTCTTCAGGATTATAATAAATACGAAAAAGAAGTAAGAAAATTTTCCTTCATAATCTAAACATCAAAAACATGCAATAAAAATCGATACTCGAATTTTAGGGTGTTACAATCCCCATACAGACTTGTCTACGGAAAGAGTTGTCATCTGCCATTTGAATTAAGGCACAAAGCATTTTGGGCTACAAAATTCCTAAACTATGATCTTAAACATACAGGTGAGAAAAGATTGATGCAATTGAACGAGCTAGATGAGTGGCAAGCTAATGCCTACGAGAACTCATGTTTATACAAGGAAGTAACAAAGCAACGCCATGATGCTCGTTTGAAGCAATCAAAGCATTTTGAGGTTGGAGATATTGTTCTACAATACAATTCAAAGCTCAAATTGTTTCCTGGAAAGCTGAAGTCAAGATGGTCATGTCCATTCGTAATCAAAACTATTTTTCCCTATGGCACAATTGAGTAACTCATCTGACTTATGGCACATTCAAGGTAAATGGTCAGCGACTTAAAATATATAATGGTGAAGATTTTAGAGAGATGAGAGAGGAGCTTCAGCTCTGTGAACCTTTATATAGAGATGAAAACAGGGTAAGTCTAGCTTAAGACTTTAAACGAGCACTTCTCAAGAGGCAACTCAAGCACTAACCTCACTAACATTCATATTTTTTAATTTTAGCATCTAACTAAGAACTAACCAATCTACTAGGCACAGGATTTCTTACCCACACGACCTAGCACACGGGCGTGGCCATGCAAACATCACGGGAAGAGACATAGGCGTGGCGGAGACCGTGTGGCCAAGAAAGAAAAACTTTTCCCCAACACGGGCTACGATAAAACACCATAGCCGTGTGATATAGCCGTGGTCGAAACTGACTCAAAAACACGAGTTGCAATAAAAGGGCCACGGTCATGCGATGTAGCCGTGGTCAATACTGAGTAAATAACATGGGTGTGCAACACGCCCGTGCCCAGAAGCTGTGTTTGAAACTAAAAGAATCACACAGGCGTGGGACACGCCTGTGCATTTAGGCCATGGTTGATACTGACTAATTACCACGGTCGTGTGACCCTAAACACAGGCGTGGGAGAAACGAATAAACTATCACACGGCTGTGCGATAAGGCCGTGTGACCCGACACGCCTAGGGGACACGGGCGTGGGACAAGGATCAGACGAACCCTATTCAAAATTTACGAAACACACAGGCTAAACAGTAGGCACATGGCCGTGGGCCTTGATTGTGTGCTTCAATTCTAAATAAACCACACCACTATTCATTTTCTTCCCAAAATTTTTCCCCTCCCTAAAAACCCTAGCCGCTCTCCACTCTCCCTACTCAGTTTGACCACCATCGTCGACACCCCCTCCTCCTTTCCCTTTCCTCCTTCCTTTTTTTACCCATGCATATAGCACGGAGGCCACACCCATGTAAGGACAACATGCCTGCGCGCCATCACTACTGTACGCCTCCTCCCATACCTCACCGTCGGTCACTATTGTTTTACCCTCCATTTATTTTTATTATCATTCAGTTTCTATTCTCTTAATTATCATCATTATTAGATTTTCTTTCATGGACTATGTTAATTTCTATTATCTTATTCTATATTTATTTACTTTTCTCGAATTCTTAATGCTAGTATTTTGATATTTCTCATTGTTAGACAAGTCGTCTTATTATTAATGAACTGAAATCTCTTTTCTTCATTAATATTGCTTTCTCATTATTCAATAGACTTATGTGTTCTTAGTTTTCATTATTAGGATTATCACAAGAATATAACGATTAGTAGGATCCTACATCCTTGGTTGGTTAATGATACTTAGTTATTGTATGTCTTTTACAAGTACGTAATGACTCCTCCATGTGGGAAGAAGACCGTCACTCCTGCTTCAAAAAAGTGAAAATGTGCCGGTGCGACCTCCTCAAGTGCTTCTGCCAAAGTACGTCACCCATTCCTACAGTTTCTTTCAGACCCTAGGATGAGCTCTTTCGATTAATTCGAGCACGACCCTTCAGCTTGGAGAGGTGTATTGATTGGGTCACTCGAGAGCAGGTCTAGCTAGTCGACACGGTTCGAGCCCTATTATCCAACGACCCGTGGGGGAACTTCTTTGATATCATCGAGCCTACATACCTAGAGCTCACTTTGGAGTTCTGTTCCATATTCCACCTCCAGACGGTCATGACGAACTTTGACTTTGGCACAATCTAATTCCATCTCGGAGGCCTTGTACATGAGTTGAGTGTCCCACAGTTCAGAGCCGCTTTGGGACTTTACACTGAGGAGTTCATGGAGGAGGACAAATTTGAGGATCTCCATCACCACATCTATCACTCCCCTTCTGCATGTTGGAGAGACTTAGTCCCCGGATCGGCCACCTATGACCCCAGCCGCTCCAAAGCTTCGGCTCTCACCCCATCATTGAGATACTTACATGCTATCCTAGCCCATACTTTGACGGGTAGGAGAGAGGGCAAAGGCGTCCTCAAGGCGTCGTCAACACTCACGAAGCCTACTTTTTATGGTGCATGGGGAATGAGCGCGTCTTCTACTTAGCTTACTTTATCGCCCACACCATTCAGCATCAAACGGAGCGGCATAGGAGAGGGGTCATCTCCATGGGCCCATACATCACACGTCTGGCTCGATATTTTGGGCTCCTCAACACCGCAGCTCAATCCTCCTCACTCACCCTTATCAGGCAGATATCCCCGCAGGGCATTCAGACTATGCTTCACATGAGGATGATTGAGCGTCGACGTGGGTTTGACCCTCCCCAGTACCGACTCTCGCAACCTATCGAGTAGGATGACCCAAAGGACATTATTGATGATGTCCTCCCATAGCACGAGGAGCCACCGTCTGCGCCACCATCACCGCGCCGATCAGTTTATGCAGCAGCTTCACTAACTGACATCTCTGAACGCCTCACTAGGTTTGAGAAGTATTGTACGCAGTATTTTAACGACAACGCTCGATGATTTGACGACATCGAGGTGACTCTTCAGTAGATTTGTCAGTATTTTCACATTTCGCTGCCTCCCCTACCTCACGATCCATTTGGGGATGAGGACCTTTGAGTCCATTTATTTTTATTTTTATTTTTTGTTTCCTTTATTTTATTTAAAATTTTAAACTATTAAAAATTTTCTCTTTATCTTCCTTGTCTTTAAATTTTATTAATTATGTTAATTTCTCTACCTCACGATCCATTTGGGGATGAGGACCTTTAAGTCCATTTATTTTTATTTTTATTTTTTGTTTCCTTTATTTTATTTAAAATTTTAAACTATTAAAATTTTTCTCTTTATCTTCCTTGTCTTTAAATTTTATTAATTATGTTAATTTCTCTTTATCTCTGGCTGTTTATTATCGAGTAATCATAACAAAACCCATGTAATAAAACCTCCTAAAACTTTACTGATGACTCTGCAGTTTCAAAAGGTTAAAGGTGCTACTAAGGAACTGAGATATTCTCCCCCACCTTCACCTCTACTTAGTTCATCATGCTTTTCATAGGCTCCATTTCTACAATTTTCATCTTCTAAGGATTTCATCCATGATCCAGGAAGTTTCAATTCCCTCCCTCTCTTATTATTCTTTTTACTATAATCCCTAATTATGTCTTGTTCTTAAGTAATTTCCTCATATTACTATTAGAATGAAACTTCTATTGATTTATAATTTTTTTTTGATATGTTTTGAAGTAAGTCATAGGTAATTGTGCATTGATGGTTTAAACTTTAAGATATTAGAGAATCAAGCATGATAAGTATTTTTTCAAAATTAAAAATTTGGTTAGGTTGTTTCCCTAAATTTAAATATTACTTTGAAGTTTGAATTTTGCAAGGTTGACATCAAAAACCATAATTTCTGTGAGATTTTGAGCCTTTAGAGCATATACTTTTCTTGCTCACTTTATTGATTATGAGTGTGTCAACATTGATTTGTTATTCTAGAACTTACTTCGATTAAGCATGTCGAGACCACACTTTTGATTTGATATTCTGAGATGATAAAGGCACCTAGGATTTAACCCACTCATTCCACAAAAAGCCTACCTTCATAACTAACCCCTAGTGAACCCCTTTGAATCCTAATAAACCGTTTCTTGACACACCCATTAATATTAACCCAAAACCAAATTTTTACTTCTTCCACTTTACTGATTTCCCTTTTTTCGAGATTTGATTTGATCAGTTGCCTATCTATTTTCTTTATTTCAGTTATTAAATTCATCTTTTATCGTGTACTTGTTTTTTTTTAAAAAGCTGGAAATTCATTCATTATTAGTTCTATGTTATTTGAGCTTAAGCAGTTAATTTCACATTTTGAGAAGAAGCTCGTGTTATCATGATAAATTTTCAATTGATGTAATTATTCAGTATTAGTTTATCTTTATAGTTAGGTAAATTTTCAATTCAATCTCGATTTTAACCCTCTAATTTAGCCTTTATCCACACCTTTAACCCAAGCCTCGTTACAACCCTTTTTAAAGACCTTTTGATTTGTGTATCATCTCATTTTATAGTGGTGGAGATTTGATTTCCATGCAAGCCTATGGTAATAACTCTCCATGTTTGACTTTTGAGTGCTTTAACTTGAATCTTAAAACACTTTGAGTGATTTGAGTGAATCCTTAGTGAGGATGTCAATCCTTGTCGGTTTTGAATCAGAGGTAATTATTTAGGTAAGGGGAAACACCTATAAAAATTTATGACTTAGATTGTTTGAATCTTTAGGACTTTTTAAAGTTAAATTATCCATGTATGAATTATCTATGAATTATGATGAGACATTATTGATGCGAATTATGATTTGAGGAAGTTTAATTTTAATTGTGAGTTGAGGATTTTGTTTGAGGACAAGCAAAGGCTTAAGTGTGGGAATATTTGATAAACCTTAATTTATACATATTTTAACCCCATGCTTGGCTTTTTTTGGATGAATTTTCATTAGCTTTGATGGATTCAATGCTCCTAATCCTTTAATTTCATGTTTTATACTCAGACGAGCTTAGGGAGTCGAAAAGAACGATAAACGGGCCAAAATGGGCCAAAATGGGCCTACCTAGGAAATTAACACGGTCCGGACCAATGAACATGGCCGTGTGTTACGAGCAGGATCAAACACGGCCTGGATCAACGTACACGGGCAGACCACATGGCCGTGTGTGGAGAGCAGAATTGAGCACGGTCTAAGGAATCGAGCACAGGCGTGTCACACGGGCGTGTCCCTACCGTATCAAAGTTTAATTCTATTCAGAATAGACCACTTGTGGGCCAAGAGAGGTGTTCCAAAGCCTATATAAACACCCTAGGGGGCAACTTAAAAGATGACGCTGAATAAAGGCAGAAAATACTCGAAGACAGCCGTTGGGAATAGCTCAGAAGAAGGATCTCCATCAAGACTGAAGATCTCCCATCAAGTTCTTTAGAAGTTTTTGGGTTTTCTTATGTTTTGTTGTTTTCCTTATTTTAAGATGTTTTCCCCCATAAGTATGAACTAAATCCCTTAGATACCTAAGAGGATGAAACCTAAGACGGATCTTATTATTATTTGATTTATAAGATAAATACTTGTTCTTATTCTTAATTGTGAGTTCTTATTCTTGTTTTGATAATTCAGGTTATTGATTCAAGTCGAATGTGCTTATTCAGAGGAGCAAAAGTCTCTATTTAAGTGTAGATCAACACAATTAAGCGGAGTTAATTGCAACCTTAAAAATAGGGCGACGAAAATCTACCGGATTAGAGTCAAATCTAATAAGTGAATCCATAGATTGAGTTAATGCGACAATAGAGGTTTTAATTAGAAAGAAATTTCAATTAATCAACGTAGAGTTAGTTGTTTTTAGTCTTGAAAGAGATATTAACATAAATCAGGGATTTTTACGGATTAAGTCAAGTGAATAAATCGTATGAATCAAAAGTAATAAGTGAAGTCTAGGTGGATTCTTCCTTAGGTATTGCCTTTCTCATATAAGTTGTCTAAAAGTATTTTCCTAATTCTTTCATTGTTGTATTTAATTAGTTTTTAGTTTAAAAGAAATCACTTCAATTATTAGGCTAGATAATAAAAGATAGTAAGCACTAGTACTCTTGGTCCTTGTGGATAAGATATTACCGGTCTTACCATAACTATACTATTGAACGATAGGTGCGCTTGCCTTTATTGTGGTCGTAGTTAGTTTGAGACCACATCAACCTTATTACCAAATATAGAACGTTGTATCCCCATATACAAAAGATGATTGCTATGCAACATTTATCAACTTTAACAAAAGTAATCAACAAGTTGCATTTGTTCTACCATGTAAACTAATTGAGAACAATACAAATAAAAATATCATTGATAGTAATTTGTTTTCATTGATAAACCATTCGAGTATTAAAGTAATTCATCAAAAATGATGAAGTTACAAAACATAAAACACAGTAGCCTAATCTTTAGATTGTATTCCAAAGTATATATATATATATATATATATATATAGCGCATTTGTTAATTTTTAACTATTTTATTATTTTTGATTGAGTCTTAACTCGATTGGAATCGATATTATTGTCAATGTAGGAGGACGTGAGTTTGAGTGTACTAAAGTGTATTATCCTCTTAGGAAAGGGCTATGGGTAATTCTAAGTATTGTATCAAAAAGAGTAGATATGATAAGAACCTATAATGAGATTAATATTAAAAAAAATGATAAGAACCTATAAATTAAAAAAATTATTTTTATTCTTTATTTTACATGAAATAAATTTTAAAAATTTAAAATATATATGATCAAACCTAAGATTGAAAAAGAAGTACATTATAATTTTTTAACATTTATGACTAGTAGTTTCGAGTTCTAATTTCCTTGGCGAATTATTATTATAGTTAATTATATTACTAAATCGATATTAGAATAATAATTTATTAATATCATTATATGATAATAAAAATAATAATAGTAATTAAAATGATTGTATATTAATGTGAAATTAATTAATTTGATCCCATCTTTTAAAAACTCTACTTAAAAAATAACATAATAATATATTTTATAATTAATGAATTTATAAATTTATAAAATCTTTGAATATAATTGATAAATTAAATATAATAAAATCCAAGTTTTTATTTAAATAAATATATTTTTATATAAAATACTCTTTATTTTCCAACATATTACTAAATTTACCTTTAAAATAATTATAATATTTAATTTAAAATTATTAGTTAAAAAGTTGAAATAAAATAGAAGTTGTGACACATTTAAAATAATTAGAATTTAAACTACAATTTTTAGTGAAGAAAGGGTTTTATTAATTTTAAAATAGAGTTATTACATAAATAGAACTGTAAGCATAAAATATAGAAAAAATTTCATAATTATAATTTAAAATTATTAGTTAAAAAAATTTATGATGCTAATTTTATTAAAGTAAAATAGAGTTATTACTTGACTAGATTTCTATGCATCTTAATTATCACTTAATTAATATTATAGTTAATTATATTAATTAATTATTATTTTGAATAAAATTACTTTATATTAATTACATAAAGTAAATTTGTGTTGTATATTGAAAATGTTAAAAATGTTTTAAGAAAATTTTCTATTATAATATTTAAAATGATAAATTAATATATTTTAATTATATTCAATAATTAAGATAAAATATTATTTTAAACTAATTACTGTAATTATAAATATAATATTTTAAAATTGATTAAATATTAAACATGTAAAATTAGCATGTAAAATTAAAAACTAATAAAACTGAGCGAAACTTGTTGCCTATGTACCAGTGGCGGCCAGATTCGATATTTTATCACCCCTATTTCAGTAAGTCCAGCTTTATAATTAGCATTATATTAATATGGAAGTACTGATAAGTGATAATAACGCAAATTTGACATCCATAAATATAATGGCGCTGCTTGATTCCTTTATATTCACCAAACAAAATCAAAATCCTCACAAACTCAATTTGCTTATGAGATGGGTCTGAGACGCAGAACTCGATACATGAGAGCCCCTAAAAGAGCTCCGATTACAGGTGCCGTCAGATATATCCAGATTCTATCGAAATTCCTTGAAACAATTGCAGGTCCCAATGACCTTGCTGGGTTGAGTGATCCTCCCGAGATAGGCCTGCATTCCAAAATTACAAAAAAGGTAGCTATGAATGTCGATTAAGTTCAGCCAATGGCCAATGCAGATTGAAGAGTTAGTATGCACCCTGTGATGAGGACTGCTAGCGCAATGGACATTCCAATAACCAGTCCAGACAGTGGACCAACCTGCATAAATTTCATGGTCATCATAGATTCCGATTTGTTTCACACTTTGTTTAATTTTGACATACTACAACTGATCATGGTGCAATATTTTTGGCCTTACTGAACGTGCTTGTTGTGTCACCGCTGCAATCACAAACACAACGATGAAATCAGCGATGAGCTCCGCCAAGAAGGCGGCTTGGCAGCCTTGGCTAGGCCGGGTTGTCATAACATCCGATTTTATGCCATAGATAAACTCTCCCATTAATGCTGCCATAATTGAACCCAGAATTTGTGCCAATATGTAAAGTGGTACCTGTTCGACCAAAAAAAAAAAAAAAAAAGCAAACAATGATATAATTTCTTGGGTAAAAATATCATAGAGGCCCTTATATTAGGAGTTAGATTAATATTACCCTCTACTAAAAATGGACAAATTAGTCCATATACATTAGATCAAAGAGTAAATTGGTTATTCTGTGAAAAATTTCATCTACTTCTGCTGTTAAAAAATGGTTTCTATACGTGAGCATGAGATACATGTGACATGCCACGTGTGACTGTTTGGTTATTCTGCCAGTCATATGAATTTTTAATAGTAAAAATAAATGAAATTAAATGGAAGGACCAATTTACTTTTTGATCTAATATACAGGGACTAATTTGTCCATTTTTTGAGTAGAGGGGCCAAAATGCAATATGACACCCAGTACAAGGACCTCTATGGTATTTTTATCAATTTCTTGGTACCTAAATTAATTGAAAGTGTTTGATTTGTAGATAGTGGATATTAAATACAGCACCCTTGACCAGGGAAAATAGCCAAATGCAGCAAAGGCTATGGTGAGTGCAGGGTTAACATGAGCACCAGATATGGATCCTATGGAGTAAATGAGAACAACAATTGTTAACCCTGCTGTTGTGGCATACTCTAGCATTGCTGCTCTAACTCCTCTTAGATTAGTGCTTGCTGTGATCCCACTGATGCAAAGCACTAAAATAAAAGTCCCCACCATCTCAGCCAAAATCTGGATCATAGTAGGAGCAAGTTGTTCTTTTATATCGTAAGTCAATTAAAGTTAGATTGTAAACAAAATAGAAACCAACTTCTTACCGCCCGAGCGGGGTTGAGATATTTGGCATGTAAAAATCTGTGAAAACCGGAGGTTTGGATCATGGTATCACCATTTCCTGACATAGTAGTACTTGAGCTCCCCTCTTGATCATCTCTATAAAGGTCTCCATTGGAGATATTAGGTTTGAAAATTTGTTTCATTTCTAGGAGCAAACCTTTCATGACAAGAGAGTTGATGAGAAGGATAAAGTGGTGTGTGTTATTGTACATTTATATATATAAAAAACTATACAAAGCCCAAAAGCCAAGGTGTAAAGAACATGTACTTGTTTGAAAGGAAAAAAAGGGTCATTGATATAGTGAGGGAGAATTTTTAATATGGTCGATTTGTTTGTTGACGGAGTTTCAGCAAATTGACAAGAAATTGAGACTATTGTGATAGTTGCAACACATGTGATAATTTGATTATTTTTTTATATAATATCTAAAATTATCCATAATTCTTTTCCTATTATTAAATAAGAGAATAAATACATTTCAATATGCTTAAACTTACATTCTCCTGTCCTAGTAACAATATCAATTTCAATTGATATTATTTCTTTTCTCATATTACATTTTGTTTGGGAAATTGAAAATGGCAAGACTCTTGTCATCGAGTAGCGGAGATTATTACGTTAACAGTTTATAATAAATGCAAAATTAAAGAATTAAAAAAAAAACAAAAAGAGCTTGATAATGAATCGATTTTAATTTATTGATCAGAGAAAAGATTATGCAAATAGAAATTGTTGACTTGTTGCAACATAGATGGTTTGATTTGTTGAAATAGAATCAAGAAAAATGAAAAAGTTATTCAATTTAAATGGAATAAAAGAGAATAATTAATGAGAAGATTTGGTTAATTGAATCAAATGATTGGTCCATTCTATTAGTATTAGGAATAACTAAGAATCGATAAAATGTCAATTTTACATAAATGTTTTGTTTGTTTCATTAAAAAATAATTTTTAGAAAATAATTTCTAAAAAATAATTTGTAACGGCCTCAAATTCTCGAGTCGACGTTCGATGGTTGACCTAGGTTAGCGATGGATAAAATTATTTTGAGATTGAGTTTTGTTGAAATTAATTTGAGTAAATTTTAGACCTTTTTATAAGAAATTAAGGATGTTGGGAAGCTTGTGTGAAGTACGGGGGAAGATGGATGGCTAATGTGGTGATTTTACCGTTTTTAAATAAAAGTCTTCTTCCAATTAGTGGGAAAAGATGGTTTGATAGATTGAGGTATGGAATAAAGTGGATTTATCCCTATGTTTCCTTATATTATAATCATCGTATTGTTTTTTTTCTTTTTCTTTTTACATTTCTTCATTTTTTTTCTTCTTTTCTCCATCTATTTTCCTTAGCAAGTCATGTAAAGGGAGAGAGATTTGAGTAAGTTCTAACCATTTTTTTTTCATCCTCCAAATCTCAAAGAAGGTAAGGGTCTTGATCTATTTTTTTTAAAAGATCCATAGAAGAAACAAAATATCTATGTTCATCAAGGATGAAGGTGGAGGTTTTTGGGTGTTTAGAAGGGTTTGAGTTTGAGGAAGTCTCTACTCATCTTCTCATATTTTATTTATTTATTTAAAGTATTTATTTTTACATCCTATCAACGCTTAATTTTTTGTGGGAAATCTTGTGTGTTACATGGTTAATAGTTAAAGAGAATGGTGAATCTTCTAAAGCTAAGGGTAAAGGCAAAGTGGTGGAGAGCTAGGCAAGAAACTTTGTTGGTGTTCTTCCATCAAGGTGGTACCCTCTAACTCTATTATACTTCTTGATAAGTCCAAATATGATGTTTGTGTGATAATGCATGCATGTTATATGTCTTCGGTGGAAATCATGTTTGGATGATTTAAAATGAAGCTAAAAACTTAGTTGTGAAATTTGCTAGAAACAAATTATTACATGAACAGTAAGTTTGAAAATTCACCATAAATTCTGTAAAAATAATTATGAATTTATCTATACATCGTTGTAACTGCGAGTCAGTCTAGTTTCATTTAGAGCAAAAGGAGATCGATTTTGATTTTGGTTTTAAAATATATGAATTTTTGAGTATTGAAAGGTCATAAAAATCTAGCAGCAGAAGTCTTATAAAACAGATTTAGCAGTGACTTTGAAAAATCACCAAAAATTTAACAAGATAAAATAGGAAGTGAGCCTTATATCTCTATAACTGTACAGAAGTCTAGTTTCAATTAAAACAAATGGTACTCGAATTAGAGTTATATATTAAGAGTTATTAATTTTGAATGAGAAAAGGTCAGAATGTCAAGGTAGCAGACTGTCACATCTCATTAGTTAATATTTTAGCTGGAATGATAAGTAGGTTGAAATGTAACACCCCTAACCCATAACCAACGCCGGTCTAAGGTTAAGAGGCATTATTAGACAAATCGAAAACTTTTACAAACATTTCACATCATAAAGTTTATCGTTGTCATATCATAGCAAAACACAAACATATAGTCCCTTAATGAGGTCTACGAGACCTTAAACATGCATTAGAAAGGGGTTGAGACTAAACCGAACACTTATGAATTTTTTTAGAAATTCAAACATTCTTCAAAGCTATAGAGGTCACACACTCGTGTGCCTCACATGGCCTCAAACACGCCGGTGTGTCTAAGCCGTGGCAAAACAGGGCATACATACTGACTTATCCACATGGCCTGAGACACACCCGTGTGCCTCACCCGTGGTCGACACTAACTTGCACCACACGGCCAGTCACACGCCTGTGTGTCTAGCCCATGGTTGAAACGTTGAAATGCAATCACGAAGTACACGGTCGAGTAATACGCTTGTGTGCTCAACCGTGTGGGCAAATATAGGCCATTTGCAAGGCCAATTTGCCACCCATTTTAAGGTCATACCAACATGCATAAACAAGCATTATTCCAAGCATCAAAATCAAACAAAACATACCAAAATATTCATCTTTTCTAACCATTCAAAAGCATATCAAACATACCAACTTATGTACCAATTATCTCATTCCAATCACAAGCATTACTAAGAACATTCCATCCAAAAACTTATCAAATCAATTTACTAACCATTCATCAATATATGCCAATTTTGCATCATAAAACTTATCATAAATTTGACTATTTCATTAGTCCAACTATTAGCCATCAAACCATACTAAATTATGCAACATATAGTATGAACTACTTATTCACATTATATTGATTATCTAGCCATATCATATGGCTAATTTTTACACCTTTCAAAACATAACCAAACTCACTAGACTATACATGCCATACTTTGATATAAACTCTTTCAAAAGGTACCAAAATATGATTTGATAGTGTGGTGATGATCTTCGACGATCCCCGAGCCTTTGGTAGCTTTAACGATCTATAAAATGAAGCAAACACACACAAAGTAAGCTTTCAAAAGCTTAGTAAGCCATATACAAATAAACTTAACATATAAATATTCATAATTATATCAAATGCAAAATCATTAATATATCTCAATTACAAATTCATAATTCTTCTTTGGCTAATTTGTTTAGCCATTTCTCAACAACAAATCATATCTCCAAGTATCTCTTTTGATCATAACACATTCATAAATACATCACATTTTATTTCATTGAATCTATGTACATATCTCTCTTTGCAATTTCACATATACTCACCTTTCATGCATACACTTAGTATACACTTCAAATGTACTTGAAATAGTTATACTTTTCACATTGACTTTCTTTTCTCGGAATTGCCCATTGAACTGTTCAGAATCAAATAGAATACTCAGATAACTCGAAATACTCGTACAATGCCAACGTCCCAAACGTGGTCTTACATATAATCAAATATCGATGCCACTGTCCCAGATAGGGTCTTACACGAATCAAATACGAAGCCAATGTCCTAGACATCGTCTTACATGTAAATCTCAAATCTACGCCAACGTCCCAGATGTGGTCTTACACGATATCACATATTGAAATTCATATGTCATGGCATATGAATTCTATCTATTCCTAAGGTTCGTATAGGACTATTCGGACTTTGACACATTGTCGATACTTTCTCGAATTTCACACTTATATCATCCAAAGCCATTTAGCAGAATTATATATTAAATGAACATGAATAATTCAACTTAAATACATTTATTTGTATATTGACTTACCTCGTATTCAGAATAAACGGACGGATTCGACTACTCGATCACTTTCGACTTTCCTCGGTCTAAATCTGTTTTCTTTGGTTCTTGATCTATACATATTCAAATTTAACTCATATATTCACAAAATCATTCAATTCAATCCAAAAAGCACACATTTAGGAAATTTACAAATTAGCTCTCACATTTTCACATTTTGACATTTAAGTCCCTATTTTACAAAATTACAAAATACATAAAATTTCCTTTTACCAATGCTTAGAAGAATTTTCATCATGATCATACAAGTCCATATATTTCATTTATTTTACATTTTAGCCCTTCAAAATATTATTTTCACAATTTAGTCCAAATTACTCAAATTCACTAAAAATCCAAAGACAAAACATATTAATCTAACACATATATTTCATATTTCATCAACTAGCATCACAAAACTCAAGTATTCATCAATGGAACATTTCAAATTCTTCATCAAATTCCAAAATTAAGGTATGGGTTTTGTAGTACTCGAAGCAACGATGACAAAAATGTAGAAATTATCAAAAATCGAAACAAAACATACCTTAATTTTGCTTAACCAAGGCCGAATATTCAAAGCTTTAAACCCTTGTTTCTTTTTCCTATTTTTTGGTTCAAAAAGAAGAGCAATATGGCTTTCATCCTTTTATTTTATTTAATAATCATATTAACAACTCAATTACCAAATTAACCTTATAATTAAACATATAAAACATTTATAATGGTTGGTTATAAATGTCCATTAACCATACTAATAGTTTATTTACCTCATAAGGCCACGACATTCAAAATCCAACTCAATTAAGCACATTAACATATAAATGTCACTTTTACCTTTTATGCGATTTAATTCTTTTGTCAAATTGAGCTCACAAACAATAAAATTAATTCACAAAACTTTCACACATCCTTAATCACATGCTGTAAACACAAAAAATAATATTAAAATATTTTTTGACTCAGATATGTGGTCCCGAAACCACTATTTCGACTAGAGTGTAAACCAAACTATTACATGAAACGAGTATGAGACTTGAATGTCACGATTGTGTTTTTGTGATTATATATTTGATTCTTTGTTTGCACTCAGCCTTCGGGCTTTAACCCAACTAGCAACCATGAGTTACGCTCAGGATAACCTTACGGACACCCGAGATTATATGACTAAAGGCCATGAGTGGCACGGGACTATCCAAATACCTGATTATTTGAGCAGTATGTGCAATCTAACAAGTTTGACAAGTTTGATATGCAAGCGATTTGGTTATGTAGATTTAATGACTCATGATTTAATTATCCAATACTCATGTCATGTTTCTATGTATACATTTGATTTGCATGCTTATATTTATGAATTGCTTGAAATTGGTAGATTTGTTGTGTACCACTGAGCCAGTAAAGCTCAGCCTTCAAATTTTCTTAATGTTTAGATTTGTAGACTTTTTTCGTGTTCGAGGAACATCATTGACGAAAGGTTCCTAGCATCATGTATTCAGAGTATAGTACCTTATCTATTAGTGGGCATTGTATTCCTAAGGCCTTGTATTTTTTTGTAGGTCTGTAACTCATTTATCATTTCTTTTATTTTGAATATTTTGATATACGATGATATTGGAGCTCCACATATTTTGTATAACTACTTTTATTACTATTTTCAATATAACTATGCATGGTATTTTCTCTTATATAATATGTATTTCAATGTTTTAAAATTATTTGAAAATTTTGCTGGGTTACTCCGATGACCTGATGTAGTGCCTTAGTATTCGAGTACTGCGTATTCGGGATTAGGGTGTTACATTTTGTGGTATCAGAGTAATGTTTAGTTGATCCTAGGACCAGTTGTTCAGTCGTAGTAAGGTGTCGATGAATACAAGCCCCTAAGTTTAAGAGTCTAATCTTCTAAGACTAGAAGTCTGGTGATTTTTTCTCTTTTTTGTTTCGTCTTCAGATTCAATATGCCCGACGATTCAAATCATAGCCATGAGGCTAGGGAGGAGAGTCATGCTTCTCTGATGGATGATACAGGAGACAAGTTTGTCCCGAACACTGACGAGTTTGAAATTCTAGTAGGTCCGGGTGTGGATGAGGCAGCTTACTTCCAAAATATTAATTTTGCATTGCATCATATCCTTCGAGTGATTCGAGGGTTTAGCCTACCCACTTGTTCTGCAGGAAAGTCCAATAGAGAGATTTCACAGATGTAAGGCGGAGGACTTTTATGGCACCAGCTAGGATGACTCGATAGCTACTGGTCAATGGTTGAGTGTAACACCCTGGTAAATTTGTTTCTGTTTCTGTAAATATTTGACACAACTATGTACCTTCTTCAGTGGTTAAGTGTTCTGGGTATGTGTGTGAGGTCTTGGGTTCAAGTACCATGTTAGCAAATTTTGTTATTTTTTTTATCCAAGCCTTACCCTTGTTGAGTGGGCTTATATAAAATTGTCTATTGTCCATATCAGAATGAGCTTACTGGTTTGAGTGGTGAGGGGGTTTGTATGTTGGAGTATCTATGTTCGAATCCCGACGCAAGCGTGGGTATTAATTTTTTCTCAGTTGACTTGTAAAGTCTCGGTTGAACTGAAAATCTGAGAAGGTTGAGATAGTGGGTTAGTGGGAGAAAATTAAGGGATATGTGTCATATATTTATTTTTGTTTTTTTTTTCAAATTTCCAAGTAGTTTCTCTTTCTTCCAAAATCAATTGACGTTAGTTCCCTATATTCCTACCATTTTCTTTTCTTTTCTCTCCTTCAGTTTCATTTTCTTTTTGTCTATTGTCGTACCTTTGTTCTCATTATTTCAATATTCATTACACAATTCTGGTAAGTAGGGCTATGTTATTCTGTAACTTGTGTTTTCTAAAATGTTGATTGGGAGTATACTATTGTTTTGGCAGCAGCGAATCGAGAAGATCGCGACTCTACTCTTGCGGAATCATAGTCAATTGTTCGGAGTGTTGGGGTAAATGATGAACACTTGATTTGAACTATTGTCGGTTTTGAGTTTTCAGTTTCAATGATGTTTTAAGACTAATTTTGAGCGTTGGTATGTCGATTCTAAGTATGAGATTGAGCTCGTTAGACGAGTCTAGTATCTAGAGTAAGAAGGCTTCTAACACTGTGAGTCCATCTCAAATAGCAGCCAAGACCAGGGGTTCTATCGATACAGTCTCAGAGATCAGGTCAAAGGTCAAGACCAGGGGCTCGTAGGAGACCATTGACTTCCTCGTCGCTAGCAAGTTCAAGAGGGTCAGTTAAGACCCTAACTTTTCTAGTTTGTAATTTCTGTGGCCAGAGACATCCTGGGGAGTATTATCGGAGGACCAGAGCCTGTTTTCAGTATTGGTCCACTGAGCATTTTGTTAGAGATTGCCCTAGAGCTAGTGGTGCTTTGCCTGCTCAGACTTAGAGATTAGCACCTTCTTTTCAACGTGGTAGAGGGTCAACTCATGGTGGTGATAATGTCGCTTCAGGCCAGCAGAGTAGAGGCACGATCAAATCTACAGTCGTATCTGATATTTGTGTTCTATTTAAGCAGTATGCTATGAAAGCTTGGGAAGACTGCAACACCACTGATATGATTACATGTATTTTTACATTGTTCTTCATTCCTATTACTGCATTAGTGGACTTCGAGTCCATGCATTCATATATCTACAGTGAGATCATTTGAGAGAGAGGTATTCCTGTTAAGGAGTTAGATGTTGAGGTTCGAGTATCCAGCCCGTTAGGACTTGATGTGTTGGTGGATAAGGTGTATCGGAGATGTCCAGTTGAGATTCAAGGTCATCTATTTTCAACAGACCTGATGGAGTTGCCCTTTCGAGAGTTTGATGTAATTTTGGGCATGGATTGGTTGACCGAGCATGATGCAAGTTTAAGATGAGGAGCAATGCAGCTTAAGCTCTGTGGGTTGGACAAAACTAGATTCCTAGTGACTAATGAGATTAGTGAATGCTCGTCTTATGTCATTTCTACGATTGTAACTCGAAGGTTGATTGGTAGAGGCTGCAAAGCGTTCTTAGCTTATGTGGTGGATACAAGGGTTTAAAGTCCAACATTGGAGGACCTACAGATTGTGAAGAAGTTTCCAAATATTTTTCCTGAAGAGTTGTCAGGATTACCCCCAAATAGTGAGTTAGAATTTGGGATCGAGGTATTGGCTAGGACGACTCTGGTATCCATTGCCTCGTACCGTATGGCACCGACTGAGTTGAAAGAATTGAAGACTCAGTTGCTAAAGTTGCTTGAGTGCGGTTTTATATGCCCTAGTGTGTCACCATGGGGAGCACATGTGTTATTCGTGTGAAAGAAGGATAGGTCGATGAGATTGGGCATTGATTAACGTTAGCTCAATAAGGTGACAATGAAGAACAAATACCCATTTTCGAGGATTGATGACCTGTTTGACCAGTTGAGAGGTACTTGTGTGTTTTCTAAGATTAATTTAAGATCGGGGTATCATCAGTTGAAATTTAAGGAGGGGGTATCCCAAAACAACTTTTAGGACTAGATATGGCCATTAGAAGTTCTTGGTGATGCTGTTTAGGCTCACAAATGCTCCTGTAACCTTCATGGATTTAATGAATCGTATTTTTTAGCCCTACTTAGATCAATTTGTGGTGGTTTACATTGATGATATATTGGTGTATTCGCGATTTGAGGATGAGCATGATCACCATCTTCGAGTTGTGCTTCAGACCCTTTGAGAGAGACGACTTTTTTTCAATTTTAGTAAGTGTGAATTTTGGATTTTTGAGGTGGCCTTTTTGGGTAACATTGTCGCGGCAGATGGTATTCGAGTGGATCCGTAGAATATTCAGGCAGTGGTGGATTGGAAGCCATCGCATAATATTTTTGAAGTTCGTAGTTTTTTAGTCATTGCGGGTATTATAGATGATTTGTTAAGGTTTTTCGATGATTGCTGCTCCGTAGACCAAGTTGCTCCATAAGAGAGTTCCATTTGAGTGGAATGAGAAGCTCCAACATAGTTTTGATCAGCTTAAGACAATTCTGGTAGAGGCACCAGTTTTGACCTAGCTGAAATAAGGTAAAGACTATGTAATGTTCAGTGACGTGTCATTGAATGGACTTGGTTGCATTCTCATGTAGGAAGGTAAGGTAGTCGCTTATGCACTTAAGCAGCTTAAGTCGCATGAGCGAATGTCCTACCCATGATTTGGAGTTAGCAGCAGTGGTTTTCGCATTGAAGATTTAGAGGCACTATCTCTTTGAGGAGAAGTGTTATTTCTATACCGACCACGAGAGTCTTAAATATCTACAGAATTAGTTAAATTTTAGGAAACGTAGATGGATCAAGTTGCTTAAGGACTATGACTGCTTCATTGACTAATATTCGGGTAAAGCTAATGTGGTAGTAGATACTTTAAGTTGTAAATCAGTGGCAGTGTTGTGAGCGATGTTTACAAATTTAAGCTTGTTAAAGCACGATGGTTTATTAGCTGAGCTTCAGGTTGAACCGATGTTGGTGCTAGAGGTTAAAGAGGCGTAGAAGTCTGATGATAGTTTGGTTGCCAGAGAAGATAGGGTGAGGTGAGGAGAAGCATCAGGCTTCAAATTACAAGATGGCGATGTATTGTATTTTAGAGGGCGACTTTGTGTTCCAGCAAGTGAACTAAGGAATAAGATCCTTCGTGAGGCACATAGTAGTCCGTTTACTATGCACCCAGATAGTAACAAGATGTATCAAGAGCTTTGTCCATTTTATTGGTGGCTAAAGATAAAGAGAGATGTGTCAGAGTTTGTGACTCGATGTTTAGCTTGTCAGCAGGTGAAGGCAGACCATCAAGTTCCTTCAGGTCTTCTTTAGTCTATCCAGATTCTGCAGTAGAAATGAGATAGAGTCATTATGGATTTTTTGACTAGGTTACCTATGCCTTGGTGCAGACACAACGCAACTTGGGTAATCGTGGACAAATTGACGAAGACTGCACATTTCCTACCAGTACGCATGGACTTCACTCTCGAGAAGTTGGCCAAATTGTATATTGGAGAGGTAGTGAGGCTTCACGGGGTGCCGGCTTCAATTATTTTAGATAGAGATCTGTGTTTCACTTCAAGATTTTTGAGAGCCCTTCATGAGGCGTTGGGTACCTGCCTAAACTTCAGTACAACTTTTCATCTGTAGACTGATGGTCAGTAAGAGCGAGTCATTCAAATTCTCGAGGATATGCTTCATTGTTGTATCATTGAGTTTTAGAGAGGTTGGGAGGAGCACATTCCCTTGGTCGAGTTTGCATATAATAATAGTTATCAGTCTAACATTCAGATGACTCCTTTTAAGGCATTATATGGTCGTAAGTGCAGGACTTCTTTGTGTTGGACAGAACTTAATGAGAGGAAGATTGTTGGTCTGGAGTTGGTCAGAGAGATTGAGGTAAGGTTCGGATGATCCAGGACAATCTGAGAGTAGCTCTCGATCGTCAAAAGTCATATGTAGATTGAAAGCGCAAAGAGATAGAGCTTGTAATGGGGGACAAGGTCTTCCTTAAGGTTTCACCTTAGAAGAAAGTTTTACATTTCGGACGCAAAGGGAAATTGAGTCCTAGGTTCATTGGACCTTATGAATTTCTAGAGAGAGTTGGACCAGTGGCATATCGGTTAGCCTTGCCACCAGAGTTAAAGCATATTCATAATGTGTTCCACGTGTCCACGCTTAGGAGGTATCATTCAAATCCTTTCCATACCTTACCACTTGAGCAGATTGAGGTGAGCCTAGACTTGTCATATGAAGAAGAGTCGATTCAGATTTTGGCCCTAAATATTAAAGAACTTAGGACAAGAAGATCCCCTTAGTGAAGGTCCTATGGAGGAATCACAGAATTGAGGAGGCGACATGGGAGCCAAAGACCATGAAATTATAATATCCGCACATTTTTATTTCAAGTGAATTTCAAGGATGGAATTTCTTTTAAGGAGAAGAGAGTTGTAACGACCCCAAATTCTCGAGTCAACGTTTGAGTGTTGACCTGGGTTGGCGATGGATAAATTTATTTTAGGATTGAGTTTTGTTGGAATTAATTTGGGTGAATTTTGGACCTTTTTATAAGAAATTAAGGATGTTGGGAAGCTTGTGTGAAGTAAAGGGGAAGATGGAGGCCTAATATGGTGATTTTACCATTTCTGAATAAAATTTTTCTCCCAATTAATGGGAAAAGATGGTTTGGTAGATTGAGGTATGGGATAAAGTGGATTTGCCCCTATTTTTTCTATATTATAATCCCCCTATTTTTTTCTTTTTCTTTTTACATTTCTTCATTTTTTTCCTTCTTTTCTCCATCTATTTTTCCTTAGCAAGTCATGTAATGGGAGAGAGATTTGAGTGAGTTCTCACCATTTTTTTTCATCCTCCAAATCTCAAAGGAGGTAAGGGTCTTTGTAACGCCCCAAATAATTTATTTTTGCTTTTGTAAAATCTGACACAAATATGTATCTACTTCAGTGGTTAAGTGTTCTGGGAGTGTCTGAGAGGTCTTGGGTTCAAGCCTCGTTTTTGTCAAATTTTGTTATTTTTGGATTCAAGCCTTATCATTGTTTGGTGGGCTTATATTAAATTTTCTGTTAATTCATATCAGAATGAGTCTGCTGGTTTGAATGGTAAGGGAATTGGTGTGTTAGAGGTCCTGTGTTCGAATCCTAGCGTGAGCATGGGTGTTATTTTTACTCGGTTTTGTGGTAAGAGTTTTGTGGAATTAAAAGTCTGCAGTGGTTGAGATTGAGGGTTAGTGGGGAAGAATTTGGGGGATACTGATATTATCTAATTTTAATCTGTTTTCTTTTCTTCTTTTTTTCAAATTTTCATCTCTCCTCCAAAATTCCCAAAAATTTCTGAAGTGAATTTTTCTTCCTTTCTGCTCTCTTTCGTTTTCTCCTTCTCTTTCTGGTCGTCAATTTTATTTTGTCTTTCTTTCTACTATAGAATTCTCACATCTCATTATTGCGGCACTTTTCGTGCAATATCAATAAGTTTGGTAGGTGCGATTCTTGTTTTGACTGGTGAATCATTGGTTAAAAGAGTTCATTTTATGTTTAGGAGAAGATCAAGGGGCTAGGGGATGCTGATCGACACTCTAGTAGTGTGAAATTATCGTCACTTATTTGAAGGTAAGGTTTTTGGTAAATTAAAGGGTTGCCTATTTCGTTGTGGATCGGTTAAGTTGCACTTTTTAAACGATTAATATGATCAATTTGTTGGACAATTATAGGTTCTGGTGGTCTTGGGATTGCGTTTGCTGCCAAAACGTACCAGGTGTGCATCCGAAACGCCGAAAAATAAGTTTCGACAAAAGCCAAAAAACTGTTCTGTCGACACCACACGGGCGTGTGGTCACCTGTGTGGTTGGTCGTGTGCGAGACACGACCGTGTGGTCAACATAGGCATGGCTGTGTGGTGGCTCGAGTGTGGCTGTGTGGACCACATGGGCCAGGCCAAGTTGGGCATGTGGATTTTGGGCCACCGTGTGGGCCACACGGGCAAAGGCCAAATTGGGCGTGTGGGCCACACGGACGTTAGGGCCCACATGAAAATGTGGGCCCAGAATTTTGAGATTTTTTCTAAGGTTGCATGGGTCGCTTCGATCGACTATGGGTCTACTATATGATCGGTAAGGGCTATTAAACCCCTATTTGTATGTTGTGATGTTCGAATAAACTAATTTGAGTAGGATGTTGTATGTATGCCTAACTGTACTGTTATACGTATAACTGTTATCTATATGTAAGCATGTTGAGCATGTGTAATCTATTAATTCTGTATCTGTTGTCTGTATCTGATTTGGGATGGGATTTGTTATGAGGAGGAAGTGATCTGTACAACGTTCATCACCTTTATTCTGGCAGCTTGGCTGCATATTATCTAACATGTGTCGAAACGACACAATATGGTGTGTAGGGATGAGTGGGTATTTTTAACCGTACATGGTGTGTTGGGATGGTCGTAGTTTGTCTGTGAGGATGGGGGTAGGATTCTGTATATCTGATTTGTACATCTGATTCTGTTATCTGTATATGAGATGGGCATAAGTCCGATTCCGTATCTGATTGTATGAGATGATTCTGTATGTTTGCTTGTATATTTCTGTTGGGTTATACACTGAGTTTACGTAAACTCACCTCTGTTATCTTTTCTCTTCAGGTAATCTAAAGACCTAGGTGGATCGATGCGGTGGAGACTCAGCGTTGACCACTCGATCGTAAACTATTTTAAAGTTATTAAATAATGGTTTTATTTATGATTTGGGTTTTCTTCTGAGAGTTGTAATTTTATTTTTTTTTGGACTCTCTAGACATTATAGTCTTAAACTGTTGATGTTTGGTTTGTTGACATTCTGCATGCTTGATAAAATTATTGTGTGAAATTGACAGTTTTTACGCAAAAAGAGGTTTCCCAATAACACAAGTCAGATTTTTAAAATGTATCGATTTTGTTAGACTTCCGCTGAAAAATAAGTTTTGGCAAATCAACTAATTAATCAATGTTTTCAAAAATGGTTATAAGGTACATGAATTCAATAACTGAAATAATTTTACATAAGTAAACTCATTCTCTATAACATCTCCGGATTAGACCATAACGTCTAAGCCGGGTTTAGAGTGTTACATTTAGTGGTATCAGAGCCAGGCTGTAAAACTCACTGTGAATTTTGGGCTCCAAAATTATGTTTCAAAAAGAGTTATATTTTTGTAATTTAAATAATTTGAATAATTTTAGGAAGTAAGTGGTACACCGAGTCTCCGACGCCGATCCTATAAGTATTTTTAAATCTCTGATACAAAACTCTAAAAACACTGCAGTTAGAACTTTTTGAAACTATACTGAGTAGTTAAAGATTGAAACCTGTGAAAACAATCATGAACTTATGATAATTTATGCATAAAACATCTGCTAATAAATACTGAAAATGATGCATAAAATTAGTAAATGTAGATAAAAATTGAAATATAAAATAAGCGCTCGTTGAACTCGCGGACGTGGAATCCAAGGCCATGGTAGAGGCCGTAGAGGGCTCAAGCTGAGTCTTCCTCTCTCGAGCAAAGATGTCAACTTAGATACTGAGTGAGACACCGCTTTGGTCACATCGAGACTGGGTCTCAAAGTCATTCGGCTAGGGACGACGCACTGTCCTAAGCCATGCTGAGGATTTTGGAGAGGGTTGCTGGACCCCATTCTGGAGCTAGGGGTCGAAGGTTGGTAACTGAACGACTTCGGTTTAATGGTGCTGAGTTGTTTAGGGGTGTCACAAGAGTCGCCCCCAATGTGGCCGAGTATTGGTTGGAGGCCACCGAAAGTAGTGGTGAATTTGGGGGGGCGGCAGTGGCCCGACCCCCCTAAAATTATAAAAAAATATTTATTGTTTAGTCCCTTAAGATTTGAAAACTTTGGCCCCCCTTTCCAACTTTGAACATTAAAAAAAATATTTATTTTTTTATTTTATCGATATAATATAATTTAACTTTTTAAATTTAAATATTTATATAATATATTATTGTAATCAACATTAATATAACATTAAATGTAGTATTGATATATTTCCAACTTTCTTTTTTTAGATGATAGTTTTAATATAATATTAAATGTGAATTTAGGTTAAAATTCAATTTGTTAACTATTGAAAAAGAAGTCCCTTTTCCTATTGCTATTAACAACTATTGTCATCAACGTTTGTCCTTCAAACGCGGCTTCGAATTCATCTTCTAAGGTTTACTGAAGATGTACAATGCTACTAGCACAATTCTTGAAAATATAAAAAATATCGTTTCTAACTATTCTCAGCGAGGAGATGCTCATAACACATATAATAGATTGAGATCTTTTGAGTTTATTTTTATTTTGCATATGATGAAGGAAGTTTTAGGGATTACTGATAACCTTTGTCAAGCTCTGCAACGTCGTTCTCAAGATATATTAAATGCCATGAGTTTAGTTTTGACAACAAAAGATTTAATTCAAAAGTTGAGAGATGATGGATGGAATGTATTGTTGAAAAATGTGATATCTTTTTGTGAAACTTGGGAGTTGGATTTTCCAGATATGAATGCTCAATACGTTGTGGGTCGTAGTCGCAACAAGAAAGAAGATGTTACAGTGGAGCATTATTATCGAGTGGATATATTTTTTGCTACAATAGATACTCAGTTGCAAGAATTAAAGAGCAGGTTTAATGAAAATGTTGTCGAGCTTCTCACTCTTACTACAACTTTAGATCCCAAAGAGTTTTTCAAGTTATTTGATATTGATAAAATTTGCATTCTTGTAAACAAGTTCTATCCAAGAAGATTTTTCTCAACAAGAGAAAGAACGTCTCCCATATGAGTTGAAGCATTATAAACTTGATGTATGTAAGCATCCTGATTTGAGAAAAATATCAACACTTTTTAAACTTTGCAGAAGCTTAGTTGAAAGTGGAAAGTCAGTCATGTACCTCGTTGACAGATTGATTCGTCTTATATTGACTTTTCCAGTTTCAACAGCATCCTTAGAACATGCTTTTTCTGCTATGAAGATTGTGAAGACTCGACTTCGTAGCAAGATGGAAGATGATTTTTTAAGAAGTTCTTTGGTTATGTACATTGAGAAAGAAATTGCAAAAAAATTAATATAAACGAAATAATTGATGATTTTAGTGAGGTCAAGGATCGAAGAGTGCAATTCAAATAAATTTTAAGATTTCTTTATAGTTTATTTTTATTTATTAAGTTATTTTTCTTTAATTAATTTTTATTTTTAAATTTATTATTTTTCATTATCTCGGCCCCCTTTTGAAATTTCCTGGCTTCGCCCCTGACCAAGAGGATCATGAACGATTTGGACTATACTCCCAAGAAAAATTTTAAGGGTGCAGTCTCTTTGCTTCGCGACGAGGCATATCAGTGGTGGTTAACGGTTGAGGAGGGTACTCAGGCTAATCGTCTCAATTAGGATTTCTTTAAGACCACCTTTCTAAGTAAGTACGTGGGGGCAAGCTATGTGGATGCTTGCAGGCGTGAGTTCATGAATCTCACGTAGGGCGATAGATTTGTGGCCAAGTATGAGGCCGAGTTCTTGAGGCTAAGCTGTTATGCTCGAGGCATGGTGGCATCTGAGTATAAGAGGTGCATCCGCTTTGAGGACGATCTGAGGGATAACTTGAGGGTTTTGATTGCTCCACAGAGGGAGCGAGAGTTCGCGGTTCTAGTAGAGAATGCAAAGATCGCCGAGGATGTTAAGCGCATGGAGCGCCAGAATAGGGACCGGGAGAGAGGTATGAAACACCCCAAACCCGGCCCACAAGCCCTGACCGGATCTGGCATGCTTCTAGGAAAGACCATTCGAATCTTACTTGAATTTTGCTAAAAACTTGTGTGTTTTTGAAAACAGTTGATTTGGGTTGGGCTCAACTTTAAAAAAAACCGTGTTGATTAGGTGTCAAAACATTTAATATTAATACTTGAGAAAAATTGACTTTTACCTTTAATTCGATAATAATCGTAACATCCTAAGTAATTTAAAAGTGTGCATAAATAATTTAATACTTTGGCCTTATTACATCAAATAAAAACCCGAAATAATTCAAAACTTAAATATAAATAGAGCTAATAAAAATAAAACAGTCTCTGAGCTTTGCATGGCCACCACTAAGCTCCTGCCGACCCGGTCCATTACTGAGTGTCACCTGAAAAAAATAGTCCCACAAGGGGTGAGTCAAACAGACTCAATGTGTACAACCAACACAGAACTCAATTAACTCAGGCATGTCAAATCGTACATAGTAACATATATATAATTAATGATGCAAACCCGAACCCAAGCCTAAATAACCATTCGCTACACATCACCCGTACCAACCATCACACCGTGGGGACTACTAAGTCAACCCTCCATCCGCTACACACCATTGAAGGCAATCGCTGCAGTCGACGTGCTCATCGCCCTTATAAAATTCGTGGCATAGCCACCAGATATATATATTCGTGACATAAGTCACCACATTCATATATTGTGACATAAGTCACCACATTCATATATTGTGACATAAAACCACCAATTCACTTCCCCTTTACATATCACCCATATGCCCCATGTCAAACATATCACGCAATATCATGCTTTATTTCACATTCTTATCACTATTGACATATGTGCCATAACGAATCTTATCATACTTATAGTAGGAGTGGGTAAACGTACCTGAGTACTTTGTACCATTGCATGGTACTCTTGGCCACATCATAACATATTCTTGTAACATATTAATTAAAACATAACCGTAAATTAATCAAGGCTTAGTGTGGGGTACACACCTGATTTACTTAGCGCTTAATTGAGATCCCGAAAATCCAATCTAATGCTTTAGATCTTAGATCCTATATTCGGCCATTGTTAGACATATTAGCAAAACTTATTCGGCCATATAACCAAATCCCGAGAGATTATTGCAACCAAAACTTACCTTGTTGCCGATTGGATTAAAAATTAAATCCCGAAACTTTGCTATGTTCCTTCTTGTAATCGGCCAAGCACTAGATCACTTCACAGGTTAGTTTTCAGTTTTTGAATAAATAGTAAATAGATCTAATCACTAAATAGGCCTTGGTCGAATGTGTATGTGCACTTACCCTACGATTCTCAACTCCCGAAAGTATCCCTTGTCTTAGGTATCTGTCGAAATCCCTATAGACACATGTTAGATCAATTTCTAACATTTAATCACAAGTAAATAGCCCTTGGCCGAATATCTAATATGACTCACCTTAGATCTTTAAAATCCCGAAAGATCCTTCTACTTGTAGTCGACAGCACCTAGCTCCCGAAGCCTCCTTCCAAGTTTCGACCAAGATCAATAATAGGAATTAGTTCCTAAATTTTGGACAAGCTTAAAAGAAAAAGAATGGAAACCGAATGACAATTGGTCCTTTCCCTTGTTATAGGAATCGACTGCTCCTTGTTAAACCCACCGAGGTATTCGGCTATAAGCTAGGTGTTTGATCAATCAAGTTTTGGCTTTTGGTGTTTTGATTAACAATCTGCTATTGCTAGAAAAGGCTTACCTTCGGCTTTTGGAGAGTTGTGGAAAGAAAAAGAAAGTTGATGATGGAGATTCGGCTAGAGAAAGAGTTGAAAGAAAGAATTTGAGAGAAGGAAGGAGAGATGATAAGAAATTCGGCAAGCACTAAAAGAGAGAAAAGATGAGTGTCTTTTGTTCCAATTAAAAATTCGGCACTTATGCCTCCCTTTCATGATCGATTTTTACCAACCAAGGAGTCCTTTAGCCGGCCACTATATCCCATTTGCTTCTCCTCCTTTATCTTTTATCTATTCTTAAAAAAAAAATAATTATCATAAAGAGTTTAATCACATCTAAAGCTCCTCCCTCAATCTCCCAATGCCGTCCACCTCTACTCCTTATTGCTGAAAAATAAAATCTTTTATTTGCTTTCCTTGTGACTCGAACCTAGGCCCATTTGCACCTACTTGTGGCGTCACTTACAGAGGCTTTAAGTGGCGCCTTGTAGCCACTTTACCAAGCCCAATTTCATGTCATGTTTTCCCTACTATTTCTCTTAAGGCTACCCTACTTAGCTTCCTCTTTTAGAATTAGAATCTAATAATTTCTAAGGCACTCCCCTATTTTCTAAAGTTCACAAAATTCATACAACACATTCTTAATCACACAAGGCATACTATTTCATATTATTTAGTAATAATGCATAAGCCATAGTCCGGGATATTACAAGGTAAGAATAATAGGAATTTAGAGCCCTCTAATTCTATTCTGAAGCCTAAGAAAAATGCCAAACCTAATGATCCGGTTAGAGTGGGAGCCCCTGTTGCTCTTACCAGGATTCAGCCATGTGGAGATTATGGTAGGCGCCATCCAGGCCAGTGTCAGAGGAGGATTGGGGCTTGTTTGAGGTGTGGGTCATTGGAGCACTGTATTTGAGAGTGTCCACAGAGGACTGATCAGATGCAAGCTTCGGGACTAGGTTCTGTGCAACCTTAGAGGGCAGTTTAATAGCCACCTAGGGGTCGTGGTCAGGCTAGGGGTGGTAATGGTATGGGTCGTGGTTAGAGAGTACCAGGCAGAGGTACTAGTTAAACTGAGGCGATGCAGCCTACACTGGTTTATGCTGCACTACACTGAGAGGATAGAGATGCTCCTAATGTCATCATTGGTACGTTCCTTATATTTGATGTGCTTTATAGTGCTGTGATAGACATAGGTTCTACACACTCCTACGTAGCTAGTACTATATCTAAAACTCTGGGATTTCTGTTGATAGTAGTACTAGTGAGGTTATTGTACTAAGTCCATTGGGGTAGTCTGTTCGGGTTAGTAAACTTTACACGGGTGTTCCATTAGATATGCAAGGGGGCGATATTTCTAGCAGACCTGATGGAGCTTCCATTTGGGGAATTTGACTTGATTCTATGTATAAATTGGTTGGTTAAGCATCAGGTTAGTTTGGATTGTGTAACTAAGAGGGTCATTAAGGTGGTTTTGATCGGTGAGCTCTGATATTATCTATCCAATGTGATCTCCGTGCTTATGGCCGAGAAATTGGTTCAGAAAGGATGTGAGGCGTATCTAGCTTTCATCAGTGATTCTATTTCTAAGGACTTTCTATTGGGGATATCAGAACAGTGAGGGACTTTCTGAATGTCATTCTTAAAGAGTTACCGGGTTTACCTCTGAATCGAGAAGTTGAGTTCAAAATTAAGCTTCTACTGGGTACAACTCCAGTGTCTATTGCTCTATACCGTATGGCACCGAAAGAGCTTACAGAGCTTAAGGCTCAACTGCAAGAGCTTCTAGATCGTGGCTTCATCCGTTCTAGTGTGTCTCTGTGGGGAGCACCAGTTCTATTTGTTAAGAAGAAGGGTGGGACCATGAGGATGTGCATCGATTATCGGTAGTTGAACAAGTTGACTGTGAAGAATAAGTATCCACTATCGAGGATCGATGACTTGTTTGATCAATTTCGAGGGGTTTTAGTGTTTTCAAAGATTGACCTTTGCTTTGGCTATCATCAATTGAGGGTTAAGAAGGTGGATGTATATAAGACTGCATTTAGGACTCGTTATGGATATTACGAGTTCCTAGTGATGCCTTTTGTTCTGACGAATGCTCCGGTGGCATTCATGGATTTGATGAATCGGATGTTTTAGCCATATCTGGATCAGTTCTTCGTGGTCTTTATTGACGATATACTGGTGCACTCTAAGACTGAGGATGAGTATGATGAGCATCTTAGAGTACTGCTTCAGATTCTCCGAGAAAAATAGCTCTAAGCTAAGTGAAGCAAGTGCGAGTTCTGGTTACGAGAGGTAACTTTTCTGGGCATGCGGTGTCTGTTGAGGGGATTTGAGTGGATCTTAGAAAGATTGAGGTTGTGCTTGATTGGAAACAGCCTAAAAACGTATCCGAAATCTGTAGTTTTTTGGGCTGGCGAATTATTATCGGTGGTTTGTCGAGGGGTTCTCTTTGATCGCAGCTCTGTTGACTAAGCTTTTGCGTAAGGGAATTCCTTTTGTTTGGACTGATGCACAACAATTGATCTTTGAGAAGCTCAAGTGTGTTCTGACTCAGGCTCCTATTCTGATACAGCCTGTATCTGGTAAGGAGTTTGTGGTCTACAGTGATGCATCACATGTCGGTTTGGGATGTGTATTGATGCAAGATGGAAAGGTTGTGGCTTATGTGTCTCGTCAGCTTAAGACACACAAAGGGAACTATCCGACGCATGATCTTGAGTTAGCTGCTGTGGTCTTTGCGTTGAAAATCTAAAGGCACTATCTGTATGGTGAGAGGTGTATCATCTACACCGATCACAAGAGTCTCAAGTACCTCCTTACTCAGAAGGAGTTGAATCTTAGGCAGCGCCGATGGATTGAGTTGCTCAAGGATTATGACTGCATGATAGAGTACCATCTTGGTAAGGCCAATGTGGTGGTCGATGCTTTAAGTCATAGGGTGATGTCTGATTTGAGAGCGATGTTCGTTCGACTCAGTCTGTTTGATGATGGGGTCTGTTAGCTGAGTTGCAGGTTAAGCCGACTTGGATTGAGCAGATTTGAGATAAGCATTTGGGGGATAAGTCTCTGGGTTTGCGGTTTCGTCAGGTTGAGAGTGGCAGTACTTCAAATTTTGGGTTGAATAATGATTGCGTTCTGTGTTTTCGAGGACGGGTTTGTGTACCGAATAATTCTAATTTGAGGCAGTCAATTCTGAAGGAGGAGTATAGTAGCCCTTATGTTATGCATCCCAGTGGTAATAAGATGTATCGCGATCTTTGTACGTTGTACTAGTGGCCAGATTTGAAGCATACGAATTTTGTTACTCGATGTCTGATGTGTCAACAGTTAAGGCTGAGCACCAGTTGCCTTCGGGTTTATTGCAGGTAGTTAAGTTTCCCTTATGGAAATAGGAACGAGTGACGATGGACTTTGTTAGTGGGTTGCATTTGACACCCATTAAAAAGGATTCTGATTTGGTCATCGTGAATCGATTGACCAAGTCTGCTCACTTTATTCCGGTTCGGACGGACTATTTTCTGCAGAAGTTAGCAAAGCTCTACATTTCTAAAATTGTAAGGCTGTATAGGGTTCCCGTCTTGATTATTTCTAATAGAGATCCTCGTTTCACTTCTCAGTTCTGGAAGAAATTGCACGAGGCTCTGGGTTCGAGATTGGACTTAATTACTACATTCCATTCTTAGACCGATGGTCATCTGAAAGGGTGATTCAGATACTGGAGGATATGCTTCAAAGTTGTGTGATTTATTTTCGAGGTAGTTGGGAGGATTATCTACAGTTAGCTGAGTTCGCCTACAATAACAGTTTCCAGTTTAGCATTTAGATGGCACCTTACAAGGCTCTGTATGGTCGTAAGTGTCATACTCCACTATGTTGGACTGAGTTGGGTAAGCGTCAGTTTTTGGGTCTGAAATTAGTTTTCGAGACTGAGGATAAAGTCAGACTGATTCGAGATCGTCTGAAGGCAGCTTCTGATAGGCAGAAATCTTATAACAGTCCAAATTTGACCCTAATCGGAACAGTGGTTTTCGGACCACAAATTCGAGTTTGAAAAATATTTTAATATTTTATTTGATATCCATGAGCATGTGTTAAAATATCGTAGGATAATTTGTCCGTTTGGATGTTTGATTTTAGAAAAAGGACTAAATCGCATAAGTGGTAAAAGTAGCCAATTATAAAATTGAGTGGCTAAATTGAGTTGTTTTCTTTTGCATGAGAATTTAAGTTGCAATTTGACCTTTATATGGGTGTAGTGGACGGCAATGACACATATTTTGCATTAAAGTATTTTATTTATATAATTTTTAAAGTTGAAATGATGTTTTAATATATGTTGTTATTTTTATCATCATCATTTTCCATCTCTTCTTCACTGAAAATATAAGAAGAAAGAAAGAAACTAAGCTTTTAACCATTCAGCCCTTGCATGTTTAAATTGAGGTATGTAACTAGGTCGATTTTTGTTAATTTTTACGTTTTTGAGATTGTTGCTTTGAATACTATTCGACCCATGTTGGAATTTTTGAATCTGATGTATGTTTGACATTCGACCATTGATGAATGCTTATGTTTTGAAATGCTGATGGTAAAATATTGATGTTATGTTTTGAATTAACATACTTTGAATTGGAAATTTTGATAAATTTGAGTAATTAGGATGAAATTGTGAAATTATAAAATTAAAGGGTTCGAATGTGAAATAAATGAATTATATGGCTTTTTATTGGCATAGGTAGTATTCGTGCCCAAAGGAGTAATTCCAAATTATGTGTATTTTGTGTTTTTTGCAATAAGGACTAAATTGTAAAAGTGTGAAACATTAGGGGCAAAATGGTAATTTGCCCATTTATGTGTTTTAGGACTAAATTGAATGTAAATGTGTTTGAACGAGTTTAATTTGAACATGTTTAGATCAAGAACAAAGGAAAAAGGACTTGGATCGGGGAAAAGCGAAAGTAATCGAATAGCCGGTCTTTGATGTCCGACAATATCCGAGGTAAGTATTTAAGAATAAAACATCGAGAAATTATGTACGTAACCTAGTATATGCTGATTTTTGGAAATTTTATAGTTATATTATTGAATAGCCGAATGTGATAAGTATAGGTTTGACCTGTTTAAATTATTCGATTGATATATGTTATTTGAATGTTCGTACCATGAGATCGAAATGTGTATAAGTGAATCAATATGTGGAATGAATTGTGTAAGATAGATTAAAAGTATTATGATACAGGCTTTTAGCCTAGCAAGCCTTGGGCTGGTAAACTTAATCGGGCTTTATGCCTAGCAGGCTTACTGCCGGTGATTATTTATAAGTATATGCTTCAATGGATTATTGATGATGTGGAATTTTGAATACAGTAAATGAGCTAATTGTTCAAGTACATAAAAGTCTATTGGTTGTACGAAATAAGGTAAGTTAGTATATTACAATTGATACTACCAGTGTGTGATACAATTGAGGTATATTTGTAAAATTATACTAAGGGTATTCGGCCCTACAAATGATGAGTATGATATATTGAAAGTTAACTTTAGGTGTGAACATGGATGTGTCATTTAAATTCGGCCAAATGGGTAAATATACATACAAGGTATATTGAACTAGTGAGTTAACAATGTGCTTTTGTATATTCGGTTATAAATGGTTGATATGTATTTAGTATTTATTTAATTGGTTGTATACGGAAACATATCAAATTATATGTAATTGATAAGTTTGTATATTTAAGACATGACGAAGATATTTTGGGGTTGTTAGATATAAATGTTACGCCAAGCAAGTATATCAGCATTCGGCTATAATTGTTTATTGGTGCTATGTTATTACATCAATGTTATAAAGTGATTTGATTAAATTGTTTGAATGCTCAATTGGTTTATTATATTTGCTTGAGACTTATTAAGCTAAGATAGCTTACTTTGTATGTTCTATGAATCTGTTTTATAGATTTTGGTTGTTGGCTACGAGCCCAGTGGATCATCAGCAAAGTCATCCATACTATCGACTTATTTTGGTACTTTTAAGCTTGGATTTTGAATTAAAGGCATGTATAGGCTAGACTATGTTTGAATCAACGAATTTTGTCCTTGTTTGTATGGCCATGTGAAAATGGCTAATTTGTAGTACTTTGGTTTTTAAATGTATTCGGCCATGGTGCTTGCACATTATAAAAGTATATTTTATAGAGTAAGTATGCTTGTGTTGGTAGTATGGTTGATTATAATGTTATTCATGACATGTATTCGATTAAGTAATTAGCTCAAATTAGAAATATAGCATATAGTATAATATATGTGTTGTGAAACACCCCAAACCCGGCCCACAAGCCCTGACCGGATCTGGCATGCTTCTCGAGTAAAAACATAGTTAAGTTTCGAATAACGTTTTGAAAATCGTGGTGATTTGTAGAAAAGTTTATTCGAGTTGTGTTTAATTTTGTGCTAAATCGATAAGTTTTTTTAAAAAAAACCACAAGTTGAAAAGAATACCAAATTTTAGAATTTCATTATTATTGTAACTTGAAAAACCGTAGGTAATTGAGTTTCAAAACATTTGATGTTGTTTGTATCATATCGGGAAAATTAAAAACGCATAAAACAATTAAGTATAATGGCCTTATTACATCAACTTATAACCCAAAATAAATCCAAAATACTTAAATATAAAAATATTCAAAATAAAATAAATGCCGAGCTGAACATGGCCACCATTAAGCTCCTACTGACCCGGTCCATCTATTGAGTGTCACCTGAAAAGATATCCCACAACGGGGTGAGTCAACAGACTCAATGTGTAACAACCAACACGAACTCCCAATGATTTAGGCATAACAAATCATATAAATATACAACAAGTATAGCAATGATGCAATCCCGAACCCAAACCTAATTAACCATCCTCTACACATCACCCGTACTTGCCATCACACCATGGGGATTACTAAATCGACCCTCCATCCACTACACACCATCGAAGGCAGTCACTGCAGATGACTTGCACATCGCCCTTATAAATTGTGGCATAACCACCAGATAATTGTGACAAAGTCACCAGATAATATTTTGTGACATAATTCACCACATTCAGATTATGTGACATGAGTCACCAGATATTGTGGTAAAAACCACCAATCACTTCCCCTTTTCATAATCACCCTTATGCCCATGCACAATACAATACATGCGAAATCATGCCAAATATCTTATTCTATGTTCATAACGAATTCACATATATGTCATATTCAATGTTTATAATATCATTAATCGATCTTTAGGAATAACGTGCACAGTACTACTGTACCATCATATGGTACCTTTAGCCACAACTTTTATATTTTCATTAACACATATATTAAATCAATACCATAAATCTATCAAGAATTAGTGTGGGGCTACACACCTGGTACTAACGCTTTCATTTGAATCCCAAAATCTCACCAAACAAAGTTGTACTCCTAAAAATCAAAGTCAGAGTCGGCTAACATTAATAGACAGAATGGTCTAAGGCTGAATATCATAACCCACTTACCTCCCTTATCTAAATCCCGAGATCGCTATCTGCTAATGGAGATGTCGAAATACCTATAGGCTCATGTTAGATCCGATTTTAACACTTAATGAACACCATGAATGGTCTTCGGCCTAAGAGCACCCTTGCTTACCTTAGACCTAGAAATCTCGAAGATCTCCTCTTATAGTCAGCTACAGTAGAAATCCCTACTTAATAAATGTCAGAATGTGCTTTAATACAAAAACTTATGAAAGTGGCCTATGGCCGAACACTATGCCCTTACCTTGAGTAATCGAATCTAAGAGACTCCTTCAATGCTCCTTAACGTTGGCCACATCCAAAAGAAACACGTATTATGGCACTATGAACATTCGACCATCCCTCAAACCAAGGCTTAAACACTTGATTTTGGCACACCAATGAAGAAGAGACAAAATCGATTGCTAAAGAAGTGATTACTTACCACCAACGCTTGCTTGCAGAGATTAAAAGAGAGTAGTCGACAGCACTTCCTAAGAGAATCACTTTTGGAAACCAAGGTAAAGATGGGTTTCGGCACCTTAAGGATGAAGAGAGAAATCGCAACAGAAGAGAGTTTATGGTCAGAGTATTCGGCCAAGGAGAGAACTAGATAAAAGTTTTAGCTTTTGATGATGGTTGAATCGTGAGAAGATGAAGAAGAAGAGAGAATAAGGTTTGAGAGGTTTCGGTTTCTAGTCACAAAAGAAAAAAAAAGGGAATAGAGCTTTTTGGAAGAGAGAAAAATCACAAAAGATGCCTATCACTACACTAAGTAAATTCGGCACCTAGCTCCCCCTGTATGATCGAATTATGCACCCCTTTAGAGTCCCATATTCGACCACTTGCTCCCCTCTCTCCCTTATCCCTTGATCCCCTCCACCTTAGTCGAATCCTCAAACTCTCCAACCCCATCTATACCTCCTCCTTCTAGAGTCCACATGCCGTCCACTACCTCTCCTCCTTGCAACAAAATAAAACTCCCATTTGCTTCCCTTGCCACTCGAACCAAGGCCCCCTTTGAACTGCTTGTGGCGTCACTTACCAAGGCCCCAAGTGGCGCCTCCTTGCCACTTTAACAAGCCCATTTGTTTGTCAAATTTTCCCTACAATTCCTCTTAAGGCCTATCAAGCTTAGCTCCCTTTAACACTTAAAATCTGATATTTTCTAAGGCATTTACGTATACTCTGAAGCTCTCAAAAATTCATACAACACATTCAAACACACATAGGCATGCTACTTCATACTATTAAGCAATAATGCACAAGCCCTAAATCCTAGATATTACAGTTCTACCCCCTTAAAATAATTTCGACCTCGAAATTACCTAGTTGAAATAAGTGAGGGTATTACTGTCGCATTGCTTCTTCCGGCTCCCACGAAGCTTCTTTCGATCCATGATTACACCAAACACTTTGACTAAAGGAACAGATTTCCTTCGTAACACTTTCACATCTCGCTCCAAGATCTAAATTGGCTCCTCCTCGTAGGACAAATTTGGCCTTAGCTCCACCTCTTCAACCGAAACTACATGAGATGGATCCGATCGATAACGACGTAGCATCGAAACATGGAATAAATCGTGCATCTGCTGCAATTCCAAAGGCAACTCTAACTGGTATGCCACTGGTCCAATTCGCTTCAATATCCGATAAGGTCCTATAAACCTAGGACTTAACTTCCCTTTGTGACCAAATCTCATCACCTTCTTCCAAGGTGAAACTTTAAGAAACACCCGATCTCCCATGGCAAACTCTATTTCCTTCCGCTTGAGATCTGCATACGACTTTTGCCTGTCAGATGCCTCCTTCAACCGTGTCTGAATCACCTTCACCTTTCCTTCCGATTCTGCCACAATTTTTGAACCCAAAATTTGACGTTCTCCCAATTCCGTCCAACACGTAGGTGTGCGACAGATCCATCCATACAGTGCTTTGTATGGTGCCATCCGAATACTTGCCTGATAGCTGTTATTATATGCAAATTCTGATAAAGGCAAATATTCTTCCCAACTTCCTCTGAAGTCTATCACACAGCCCCTCAGCATATCCTCTAACACTTGGATTACCCGCTCAGATTAACCGTCTGACTGCGGATGGAATGTCAGACTGAAATCCAACCTTGTACCCAAAGCTTGATGTAGTGCCTTCCAAAATTGAGACGTAAACCTCGGATCCCTATCCGAGATAATCGACACCGGCACTCCGTGCAGCCTCACGATCTCCGCCACATACAACTTTGCCAATTTCTGTAGAGAATAGTCAACCCGCACCAGTATGAAATGTGCAGTCTTTGTCAATTGATCCACTATCACCCATACCGAGTCCTTCTTAGTAGGCGTAAGGGGAAGCCCACTAACGAAGTCCATGGTAATTCTCTCCCACTTCCACTGCGGAATCTTAATTGGTCAAGCAACCTCGACGAAACCTCGATGTTCAAATTTTAACTTGTCGACACTTTAAGCACTTCCCTATAAATTCGGTAACTTCCGCTTAAGACCGTGCCACCGTAATCTGTTCCTCAGAATCCTTGTACAACTTACTACCTCCGGGATGCATAGCATAAGGGCTACTATGCGATTCTCGAAGAATTCTCTGCCTTAACTCCTTATCCTTCGGCATATAGACCTTACCCTTGAAACACAATACTCCCTCACTGTTAACACTATAATCCTCTAACTCCCTATTCTGTACTTGCCATAGCTTAGCACTTAGATCATCATCTTCCAACTGACTCTCTTTCACCTCATTCAGCCACGTCGGCCTAACTTGTAACTCTGCTAATAGACTTCTATCATCATAGAGGCTCAAATGTGTGAACATTGCCCTTAACTCCATCACTACTTTCTGACTTAGGGCATCTACCACCACATTCGCCTTACCTAGGTGATACTCTATAGAACAATCGTAGTCCTTCAATAATTCCAACCACCTTCGCTGTCTCAGGTTCAACTCTTTCTGAGTCAGCAGATGCTTAAGGCTTTTGTGGTCTGTGTAAATCACTGATTTTTCTCCATATAGACAGTGCCTCCATACCTTAAGAGCAAAGACCACTGCCGCCAATTCCAAATCATGCGTCGGGTAGTTAACCTCATGTGGCCTCAATTGTCGAGACGCATAAGCAACTACCTTCCCGTCTCCGCATCAAAACACATCCTAAACTCAGATGAGAAGCATCACAGTACACTATAAAATCCTTCCTCGCCTCAGTCAATCAAAATTGAGCTTCACCAAGACCCTCTTAAGCTTCTCAAAGCTCTCTTATTGCTTATCTGACCATACGAAAGGTACCTCTTTTCTCAACAAATTCGTCAAAGGTGCGGCTATTGATGAGAACCCTTCCATGAATCTTCTATAATAGCCTGCCAATCCCAAGAAGCTACGAACTTCTGCCACAGACATAGGTGGTTTCCAATCCAATACTGCCTCAATCTTCCGAGGATCCACCCTTATCCCTTCAACAGATACCACATGCCCTAAAAATGTAACTTCCTTCAGCCAAAATTTGTACTTGCTAAACTTGGCATATAGCTTTTCCTCCCTTAACACTTGCAACATGACTCGGAGGTGCTCATAATGTTCTTCCTCTAACTTAGAATACACCAAGATATCGTCTATGAATACAACAACGAACCGGTCCAGATAGGGTTGAAAACCCGATTCATCATGTCCATGAACGCGACTGGGGCGTTCGTCAATCCAAACGGTATTAACAATAACTCATAATACCCGTACCTTGTCCGAAAAGCTGTCTTATGGATATCGGCCTCCTTCACTTTAAGCTGATGATATCCAGACCTTAGATCTATCTTTGAGAATACCGTGGCCCCCTTAAGCTGATCGAACAAGTCGTCTATCCTTGGCAACGGTACTTGTTCTTGATGGTCAGCTTATTCAACTGACGATAATCTATGCACATACGCATAGTTTTGTCCTTCTTTTTCACAAACAAGGCCAGTGCTCCCCATGGAGACACACTAGGTCGGATAAACCCACGATCAAGCAACTCTTGGATTTGTGCCTTGAGCTTTACCAACTCCTTTGGTGCCATTCTGTACGGGGCGATTGACACAGGAGCTGTACCCGGCAACAAGTCAATTTCGAACTCTACTTCCTTACCCGGGGGTTATTCTAGGTAACTCCTTCAAAAAACACATCCACAAATTCTCTTACTGTTCTAACTCCACTAACTCCCCCTTCTTTCGCATCCAACGCACTAACGAAGGTCAAAAATGCCTTGCACCCTTTCCGAACCATCTTAACAGCCTTTAAAGCAGAGACTACGTTAGACAAGTAGTTTCTTCTTTCTCTTATCATAATTATCGCCTTATCCTCGGGCGTCCTTAACTCCATTCGCTTAACTACACAATCCAATACAACCCGATGTTCCACTAGCCACTCCATGCCAAGAATGAGATCAAATTCTCCAAAGGGTAGTTCCATCAAGTCGGCAGAAATACCACTCCTCAAGCTCTAGAGGTACACTCAAATATCTTATTCACCACTACGCTTTGACCTAATAGGCTCACTACATACCATCTCCCTATTAGATGCTTCGGAGGCTATGCCTAGTGTTTCAACTACTCTACATGCAACATAACAAAGGGTAGAGCCAACATCAATTAAAGCAAAGTAAGGCTTGTCACTATAAGGAACGTCACTGTTATGACGTCCGGTGCATCTCTATCCTCCTCTACGGTGAATCAGATACACCGCATCTTACTGCTCGCCTCAGACATTAACACCTCTACCCGTGTTCCCGTCCTCTACCGTAACCATTACCTCGCCACCAACCACGACCTCGCGGTGGCTGCTGTCCTCCTCTTTCAGCCTGATTAGGACCCTGACTTATTGGCCGACTCCCGTCTATTTTTATAGGACTGTCGTTAATCATGTGGTCCTTGGACCCACACTTGAAACATCCTCCTGTCTTTTTCCAACACTCTCCTCGGCAGTCAGGTCCAAATCGTCCATAATCTGCTCCATCGCCTCTAACTAATACTCAGCTGTATTGGGCGCCACTCCAGATGTACCCCGAAAAAACTCAGCTCTATTGGCTCGGAGTCGCTTAGGTACCGACTTTCGAGCTCCCATGCCTCCACCTGCTTCAGCCACCCTTTCCAAAACTCGCAGCATCGCCTATGATACCGCATCATCCCCTGTCTGATCCTAATATTCCACATCAACGGCTAGCGGTGGTGGTATTTCATTTTCGGACCCTTGGCCAGACCTAACGGGCTCCGACATGGTCATTCGACCTCTACCACGGCCACGCACATTACGACCACGTCCCCTAGAATTCATGCTTCTGAATCGCGTTTATCTGATTAAAGAATTTTATGAATTAGTTTTTGTTCCACTAATTTATCGCGAACAGTCTTATGTTCAATAGTTCTAAGGAGTAGTTCTTTCGAATTCATACACATACAGTCTCAAATTCATTCAATCATCACATTCATGAACTTACGTTCATTACAGAGAAGTGTTGTAGTTGTCGTTGTTGTTGTTTTCCACTACCCAAGGGTATTTTAGTAATTTTATCCTATAGGAGTATTTTGGTAATTTTTCAAATTAGGGTATTTGAAAATTTTGCAAAGTAGAGATTTTTGGTATTTTTACGAAATTGAAATACTTGGTAGGAAAATTTCAAGGGTAAAATGGTAATTTATAAACTGAGGGTATTTTTGTAATTTTTCAAACCAGAAGCATTTCGGTAATTTTTTGCAAAGTATGGTTCCTGGTGACTTTTCAAGACAAGGGTATTTTTGGAAATTTTTAATTCGGGGGTATTTTGACATCTTTCCACACCGAGGTATTTTAATAATTTATACGTGTTAGGGGTAATTTGGTCAATTTACAAATCGAGGTATTTTGGTCATTTTTGAATCAAAGGTACTTTAGAATTTTAAAATCATGGTTTAACTTTAAAATTTCACAAAACAAGGTGACTGGACCCTTTCGGGTTTTAGTTATTGAATTTAGCCTGTGATTGAGTCCTCTTGGTTAGGGTGAACTGTCACTACGCACCAGGTAGGATTTGAGCGGAGAGGAGGTGAGTCACTAGGACTGCTTAAGTACCAAGCTCCCCCTGAATCCAATCCTAAACATGCGCACAACAGTTGCCACACCTTTAACTCGGTGACTCAGTCACAGGTTTGTTTGGTTAGACTTTAAGTTTTATGTATTTCGGTGTTGGAGTAGATTAATCCTAGGGTTCAATAATTCCTAATCTACTAATCTACGTCCCAATAATTCCCAATCACAAAAAGGGTTAAGGGTACTTACCTGATGGACTTGGTAGGAGACTCAAAGCCATGCCGAAAACCCGCTCAATTTCTTAATAAAATCCAATTTCAAAAGAAAGAAAACGTTTTGGGCCTAAAAAGCCCTCAAGGCCAAGTTTTGAACCTGGCTCTGATACCAAACTGAAACACCCCAAACCCGGCCCACAAGCCCTGACCGGATCTGGCATGCTTTTCGAGTAAAAACATAGTTAAGTTTCGAATAACGTTTTGAAAATCATGGTGATTTGTAGAAAAGTTGATTCGAGTTGTGTTTAATTTTGTGCTAAATCGATAAGTTTTTAAAAAAAAACCACAAGTTGAAAAGAATACGAAATTTTAGAATTTCATTATTATTGTAACTTGAAAAATCGTAGGTAATTGAGTTTTAAAACATTTGATGTTGTTTGTATCATATCGGGAAAATTAAAAACGCATAAAATAATTAAGTATAATGGCCTTATTACATCAACTTATAACCCAAAATAAATCCAAAATACTTAAATATAAAAATATTCAAAATAAAATAAATGCCGAGCTAAACATGGCCACCATTAAGCTCCTGCCGACCCAGTCCATCTACTGAGTGTCACCTGAAAAGATATCCCACAACGGGGTGAGTCAACAGACTCAATGTGTAACAACCAACACGAACTCCCAATGATTTAGGCATAACAAATCATATAAATATACAACAAGTATAGCAATGATACAATCCCGAACCCAAACCTAATTAACCATCCTCTACACATCACCCGTACCTGCCATCACACCGTGGGGATTACTAAATCGACCCTCCATCCGCTACACACCATCGAAGGTAGTCACTGCAGACGACTTGCACATCGCCCTTATAAATTGTGGCATAACCACCAGATAATTGTGACAAAGTCACCAGATAATATTTTGTGACATAATTCACCACATTCAGATTATGTGACATGAGTCACCAGATATTGTGGTAAAAACCACCAAATCACTTCCCCTTTTCATAATCACCCTTATGCCCATGCACAATACAATACATGTGGAATCATGCCAAATATCTTATTCTATGTTCATAATGAATTCACGTATATGTCATATTCAATGTTTATAATACTATTAACAGATCTTTAGAGAATAACGTACCTGAGTACTCTGTACCATCATATGGTACCTTTAGCCACAACTTTCATATTTTCATTAACACATATATTAAATCAATATCATAAATCTATCAAGAATTAGTGTGGGGCTACACACCTGGTACTAACGCTTTCATTTGAATCCAGAAAATCTCACCAAACAAAGTTGTACTTCTAAAAATTAAAGTCAGAGTCGGCTAACATTAATAGACAGAATGGTCTAAGGCCGAATATCATAACCCACTTACCTCACTTATCTAAATCCCGAGATCGCTATCTACTAATGGAGATGTCAAAATACCTATAGGCTCATGTTAGATCCGATTTTAACACTTAATGAACACCATGAATGGCCTTCGGCCTAAGAGCACCCTTGCTTACCTTAGATCTAAAAATCCCGAAGATCTCCTCTTACAGTCGGCTACAGTAGAAATCTCGAAGTTGTCAAAATCCCTACTTAATAAATGTCAGAATCGGCTTTAATACAAAAACTTATGAAAGTGGCCTATGGCCGAACACTATGCCCTTACCTTGAGTAATCGAATCCAAGAGACTCCTTTAATGCTCCTTAACGTTGGCCACATCCAAAAGAAACACGTATTATGGCACTATGAACATTTGGCCATCCCTAAAACCAAGTCCTAAACACTTGATTTTGGCACACCAATGAAGAAGAGACAAAACCGATTGCTAAAGAAGTGATTACTTACCACCAACGCTTGCTTGCAGAGATTAAAAGAGAGTAGTCGACAGCACTTCCTAAGAGAATCAGCTTTTGGAAACCAAGGTAGAGATGGGTTTCGGCACCTTAAGGATGAAGAGAGAAATCGCAACAGAAGAGAGTTTATGGTCAGAGTATTCGACCAAGAAGAGAACTAGATCAAAGTTTCAGCTTTTGATGATGGTTGAATCGTGAGAAGATGAAGAAGAAGAGAGAATAAGGTTTGAGAGGTTTCAGTTTCTAGTCACAAAAGAAAAGAAAAAAGGAATAGAGCTTTTTGGAAGAGAGAAAAATCGCAAAAGATGCCTATCACTACACTATGTAAATTTGACACCTAGCTCCCCCTATATGACCAAATTATGCACCCCCTTAGAGTCCTATATTCGACCACTTGCTCCCTCTCTCCCTTATCCCTTGATCCCCTCCACCTTAGCCGAATCCTCAAACTCTCCAACCCTATCTATACCTCCTCCTTCTACAGTCCACATGCCGTCCACTACCTCTCCTTCTTGCAACAAAATAAAACTCCCATTTGCTTCCCTTGCCACTCGAACCAAGGCCCCCTTTGAACTGCTTGTGGCGTCACTTACTAAGGCCCTAAGTGGCGCCTCCTTGCCACTTTAACAAGCCCATTTGTTTGTCAAATTTTCCCTACAATTCCTCTTAAGGCCTATCAAGCTTAGCTCCCCTTTAACACTTAAAATCTGATATTTTCTAAGGCATTTACCTATACTCTGAAGCTCTCAAAAATTCATACAACACATTCAAACACACATAGGCATGCTACTTCATACAATTAAGCAATAATGCACAAGCCCTAAATCCCGGATATTACATGTTGGATATTCATAGGACTTGACCTAAATGTTGAAGTAGTTGACGAATGTGGTTCTATTATGCATGTTTTAATAAATCATGGATGGCAATTTTCATTATTTGTGAGTTGGTCATATTTATGTGGTTTGAATCAATAAGGGTTGAAATTAGGAAATGGACAATTGCATATTTGAATGTGTTTGAGTTAAGGATTGATGAAGATTTACCATTGAAGTGATTAGATGCAACATGAATTGAGTAGAGATTATTATAAAATAATTTGCATATTCGGTCAAAGATGAAATCATAGGTTTGGTAATTAGAAATGGCATATTGGTTATGGTTACAATCGCGCATGTGTATTAAGTTCATTTTATGTATTTTGGCAAATGAAAGGGATATTTGGTACTTAGGTTCAGTTATACTCTTACAAATGAGTTAAGGCATATTTTGTTGGGATGAATTTATTTGGTTTATTTGAATACGGTTGAACAAGGTACCATGCAACCACATATATGTATGTTTAGATTTTGTGATTGTTATCTAGTTTTAGGAAGTCATTATGAACATATGCATATCCAGTTAATGTGGCTTAAATGACCAAATGAATAGTATGCATTGTTATTTGTTACAATGTTTTATTTGTGAATTTGATAAAAGGGATTTAAGATATGTATGATATTATTTTAAGCATATTAATGTTTGTTTATATCGCTTTCGGATGTGACTATGTGAGCAGTAATTGGTTGTAGTGACTTGTGCTATGTTCAGTAATACCTTGCAACCCTAATTCGGCGATGGATACGAGTTAAGGGAGTTACAAATCTTATACAGATCTAAAGAGGTGTGATATCGAGTATTAGGTGGGGGACTTTGTGTTTCTTAAGGTTTCTCCATGGAAGAAAGTTCTGAGATTCGATCGTAAAGGCAAGTTGAGCCCTAGGTTCATTGGGCCGCATCATATTTTGAAACGTGTGGGACCGATTGCTTATCGGTTGGAGTTACCTCCAGAGTTAGACCGTATCCATGATGTCTTTCATGTCTCGATGTTGAGGTGGTATCGGTCTGAACCATCTCACGTTGTATCAGTTGAGGAGATCAAGGTTAGGCCAGACTTGACTTTTAAGGATGAGTCGGTTCAGATTCTGGATTGAGACGTTAAAGTTCTGAGAAGGAAGTCCATTCCTTTAGTGAATATTCTGTGGCAGAATCATGGTACTGAGGAGGCCACGTGGGAACCTGAGGACTCGATGCATCAGCAGTATCCTTGTCTATTTTGATCAAGTAAATTTTTAGGGCAAAATTTCTTTTAGGGGGTAGAGTTGTAACACCGCAAATAATTTATTTCTGCTTCTGTAAAATCTTACACAAATATGTATCTGCTTTAGTGGTTAAGTGTTCTGGGAGTGTCTGATAGGTCTTGGGTTCAAGCCTCGTCTTTGCCAAATTTTGTTATTTTTGGAGACTGAAACACGTGCATGTCACACAGGCATGTGGATTTTGGGCCAGGCCATGTGGGCCACATGGGCAAAGGCCAAATTGGGCGTGTGGGCCATATGGGCATATGAGCCCATAATTCTGAAATTTTCCCTAGGGTCGTACGGGTCTCTTCCAACAATTGTGGGCCTATTGTAAGGTCGGTAAGGGCTATTAAACCCCTATTTGTATGCTATGATGTTTTGATAAACTGATTTGAGTAGGATTATAAATTGATCTGAGTAGGATGCTGTATGTATGTCTAACTGTACCGCTATATGTATAACTGTTATATGTATGTAAGCATGTTGAGCATGTGTAATCTATTAATTTTGTATCTATTGTTTGTATCTGATTTGGGATGCGATTCGTTATGAGGAGGAGGTGATCTGTACGACGTTCATTGCATTTATTCTGGCAGCTTGGCTGCACATTATCTGACATGTGTCGAAACAGCACAATATGGTATATAGAGATGAGTCGTTGTTTTTAACCCTACATGGTGTGTTGGGATGGTCGGAGTTAGTGTATAGAGGATGGGGGTAGGATTCTGTATATCTGATCTATACATCTGATTCTGTTGTCTGTATATAAGATGGGCATAAGCCCGATTCCTTATCTGATTGTATGAGATGATTCTGTATGTTTGCTTGTCTATTTTTGTTGGGTTACACACTGAGTTTACGTAAACTCACCTCTGTTATCTGTTCTATTCAAGTAATCCATAGACCTAGGTAGATCGGCGCAGCAGAGACTCAGCGGTGACCACTCGACCGTCAACTATTTTAAACTTATTAAATTATGGTTTTATTTATGATTTGGGTTTTATTCTGAGAGTTGTAATTTTTTTTGGGACTCTCTGGACATTATGGTTTTAAACTGTTGATGTTTGGTTTGTTGATATTCTACATGCTTGATAAAATTATTGTATGAAATTGATGATTTTTACGCAAAAAGAGGTTTTCCCAAGAACACGAGTTGGGTTTTTAAAATGTATCAATTTTGTTAGACTTCCGCTGAAAATTAAGTTTTGGAAAATCAACTAATTAATCAACGTTTTCGAAAATGGTTATAAGGCACCTGAGTTCAATAAATGAAATGATTTTACATAAGTAAACCCATTCTCCGTGACATCTCCGGATTAGGCCATAACTTCTAGGCCGGGTTTGGGGTGTTACAGAGTCTTGATCTTTTTTTTTTTTAAGTTTCATGGAAGAAAAAATAATATCTATGTTCATCAAGGATGAAGATGGATGTTTTTGGGTGTTTAGAAGGGTTTGAGTTTGAGGAAGTCTGTACCCATCTATTTATTTATTTAAAGTATGTATTTTTACATCCTATCAACTCTTTTTTCTTTTGTGGAAAATCTTGTGTGTTATATGGTTATTAGTTAAAAAGGGTGGTGAATCTTCTAAAGCTAAGGGTAAAGGCAAAGTGGTGGAGAGCTAGGCAAGAATCTTTGTTGGTGTTCTTCCATCAAGGTGGTACCCTCTAACTCTCCTATACTTCTTGATAAGTCATAAATCTGATGTTTGTGTGATAATGCATGCATGTTATATATCTTTGGGTGGAAATCATGTTTGAATGATTTAAAATAAAGCTAAAAACTTAGTTGTGAAATATGCTAGAAACAAATTATTACATGAACAGTAAGTTTGAAAATTCACCATAAATTTTGTAAAAATAATTAAGAAGTGATCTATACATCGTTGTAACCATAAATCAGTCTAGTTTTGTTTAGAACAAATGGAGATCGATTTCTATTTAGATTTTAAAAGATATGAATTTTTGAGTGTTGAAAGGTCATAAAATTTGGTAGCATTATTCTTATAAAACAAATTTAATAGTGACTTCGAAAAATCACCAAAAATTCACAAGATAAAATAGGAAGTGAGCGTTATATCTCTATAACCGTATAGAATTCTAGTTTCGTTTAAAATAAACAGTGCTTGATTTAGAGTTATATATTAAGAGTTATTAATTTTTTAATGAGAAAATGTCAGATTGTCAAGGTAGCAGACTGCCATATCTCAATAGTTAATTGTAACATCCTAAATTTTTGGGCCTATGCGTTTAATGGGTGAATATGTGGAATGAGTTAATTTAAGTGTTAGGAGCCCAAATTTTAAGTTTTAAGGAGCCCAAATCTTCTAATTTAAGTTAGTTAAATTTGGCATTAGGGATTAGGGAAGTGGACGGCACAAGGCTATTTTTTTGGGAATTTTATTGTATTTATTCTATGTGGATAATAAGCAGATAAAGGCTATTATTTAGGGATTTAGGCTTTAAGGATAATAAGCAGATAAAGACTATTTTTGAGGAGATAATAGATTAAGATAAGGGAAAAGGGATAGGAGCTATCATGTGTGGCAGTGTTGGCTGAAAATCAATCTCTGCTAAAGGGAGGAATTGGTTTTCTATATAAAGAGGGGGTGTGCCGAAATTTTGGAAGCCTTTCTTTTATTTTCTTTTCTCATCTTCTTCCTCTCAAAAGCTGGAAACCACCATTTTTTTCACCCTTTCTTCCTCTCTAAAATTTCTTGGTTGGCCGAATCTTTTAACCTCTATTGTTATTTTTCTTCTAATCCCTAAAAGCCGAAATCACATCTCTATTATTCTATTCTTCTCCTTAATATTCATTGGCCAAATCTCTTAGCCATCTCTTCAATTCTTAAATCTTCTAAAATTGAAATTCTTAGATCTCACCTCCTGAAGTTGCCGAATTTTCTTGATAAAAGTCCCTTGTGCGAATCAAGAAAACAATAGGTCTGTGTCGATTTTGAGTTTCCAATATTTCTCCGCTTTTCAAAGTCCCTAGCCGAATGGCTATTTAGTGACTAATCAAGGGTTTTTCTTATTTTCGCATTTCGGATCGAAGAGGAGTCCAACGCTAGATCTCTAAGTCAAAGATCAAGAACACTCAAGTCGTGTTATTTTCGAGATTTCAAGGTAAGGAGATTGGTTTATTTATAAATATATGAAATTGGGTAGAACACTAACCATGGCGAATATAGAGAGGCCCTATTTTCACATCTTTTCGCTTTTGAGCAAAGTTGTAGATCGGGATAACAAGGATATCGACTAAGAATATTGGATTTCGTGATATCAGGTGTGTAACACTTTCCCACCATCTAGATCTGTTTGATTAATATATGATTATAAGTCTTATATGTTTTGATAAATGCCAAAATCCGGGCATAATAGAGGAAACCCAAAGAGGGTAAAAACAAATCATCAGGTTAGTGAATGTTCTGATTAAACGATATAAGTATATTGATTTTATGTGATTGCATGGGTTGAGTTTGATGAATGGAGGAAGTTATATGTTGTAGCGGTTTTCACCGTGATCTGTTGTAGCGATTTTTACCGTGATTTGTTGTAGTGGTTTTTACCGTGATCTGTTGTAGTGGCTTTTGCCGTGATCTGTTGTAGTGGCTACGACCATGATCTGATGATGAGAAGCACGACTGCCATCAAGGCGTGTAGCGGTGTGGGTTGGTTGTAGAAATCCCCAATGGTGTGAATGGCTGGTACGAGGGCGTGTAGTGGATGGAAACCTAGGATTTGGGTTGGGCTTGCATATTATTTTTTATTATGTATATTAATTCTGATTATTTTAGTTTTATGGGGCTAAGGCCCAAATCTAATGGTGCATGAGGGTTGCACACTGAGTCTCGCGACTCAACCAATTGATTAACATTTCAGGTAGCATTTAGTGCATCGGACCGGGCTGGAGAGGAGCGCACGGTGCCCATGCAAAAGAACATTTGGACTCAGCAAAAAGACTCTAGTTTATTATTATATATATATATATATATATATGGGTTTTAAATCTCGTTGTAATAAAGCCATGGGCCACTAGTTTATATTTTGTTTTATTATAGGCTTTTAGTATCTTTAGTTATTTAAATTTTTATTTTAATTGAACTAAGGCAAGTATTTAAATTTGGGTTTTTAATTCATAAAGGCATATTTTATTTAAACTATTAACTATTAATTTTTCCCGAATAAAGGGTTAAACATAAGAAAAATATTTTCTGAAAATACGACATGTTTTACAAAATTTTCTTAGTGACATACCAGATCCGATTGTAGTGTTTGGGCCGGGTTGGGGGTGTTACATTAATATTTTAGCTAGAATGATAAGCAAGTTGAAATGAGTATGAGACTCGAATCTCAAGGTTGTATTTTTTTGATTATATGTTTGATTCTTTGTTTGCACTCAGCCTTCGGGCTCTAACCTAACTAGCGGCCATGAGTGGCACTCGGGGTAACCCTACGGACACCACGGATTATTTGACTAGCGGCCATGAGTGGCGCGGGACTATCCGGATACTCGATTATTTGAGCAGTATGTGCAATCTAACAAGTTTGACAAGTTTGATATGCAAGCGGTTTGGTTATGTAGATTTAATGACTTATGATTTAATTATTCCATACTCATGTATGTTTCTATGTATACATTTGGTTTGCATACTTATATTTATGAATTGCTTGAAGTATGGTAGATTTGTTGTGTACTACTGAGCTTGTAAAGCTCAACTTTTGAATTGTCTTAATGTTCAGATTTTGTAGACTTTTGTTCGTGTCCGATGAACATCATTGACGAGAGACTCCTAGCATCACGTATTCAGAGTACAGTACCTTATCTATTAGTGGGCATTGTATTCCTAAGGCCTTGTATTTTTTTGTAGGTCTGTAACTTATTTATCTTTTTTGTTATTTTGAATATTTTGATATATGATGATATTGGAGCTCCACATATTTTGTATAAATACTTCTATTACTATTTTCCATATAACTATATATGGTATTTTCTCTTATATAAAATGTATTTCAATGTTTTAAGATTATTTGAAAATTTTGCTAGGTAACTTCAGTGACCTGATGTAGCGCCTTAATCTTCGAGTACTCCGTATTCAGGATTAGGGTGTTACAAATTTACTTTTCTGGAAAAGCTAATATTATTTGGTGTTTGGATGAATCTGTGTAAAATATTTTCTGTTATTTGGTAGATTTTTTAAAAATATTTCATAAAAGTTGTTTTTCAATGAAACAAACATACATATGAGATTTTCTTATTTTTTTATTGTTTAATTGAATTTATTTTTATTTATAATTTTATATTTTACATTGTTTTTGCATATATTAAAAATATTATGTTAAATTCAGGTTTATTACAAAGTCATTTTTAATTACATGACTACCAAGTGGTTATTTTTATTTAAAATGTGACATCAATAAAATTGAAAAAAAATAATAATGTCAACAATTGGACTTGATTTTCAAATTTGAAAAGTAAAGTGACTAAATTCTTGAAAATAAAAGTACAAAGACTAAATTGTAAATCATTTTTAGTGTACATAGACTTATGACATATTTTAACATTTATACTACAAAATATTTATTATTAATATATTTATAGTTGTAATAAATATTTATTATTAAAATATTAATATTTAATACTTTCAATAATATGTGAATAATATTATTTAAAATTATTATTTTTAAAATTTATTATTGAATGAAATATTAAATATTTATAATTTATTATATAACTAAATATAAATAATTAAATATGTATGTTTAATAATATTAAAAAATATAATAGTTTAATAATTAAAAAAATTATTATCAATATAATAATATTAAGCTTGATTTAAGTTAATTTTTATATAAAAATAAAATTATCTATAAAGGAGTTCTTTTCACAACAGTAAAACTGGTTTTTAGCGACGTTTTTAGTGGCGTTTGGACCAAAAAGGCCGCAAAAGTTATACATTAGTGGCGCTAATAAGTAAACGCCGTAAAAGGTTAGAGCTAAAGGTTAAGCATTAGCGGCGTTTATGAGAAAAACGCCGAAAAAGGTCAAGCATTAGCGGCGTTTATGATAAAAACGCCACAAATGAATTTTAATTGTATGAAAATGTCATTTTTTAGTGGCGGTTTAGTGGAATTAGTGGTGCTAGATTATAAACGCTGCAATAGCTTAGCATTAGCGGTGCCTTTTAAAAAATGCTACAAAAAAATTTTAATTGAATGAAAACGTCTTCGTTTTAATGCTTTAGTGGAATTAGCAGCGCTAGGATATAAACGCTGTAAAATATCAGAATTAGTGGCGCTTTTAAAAAAAATGCCGCAAAAAAAATTTGATTATACGAAAACATAGTCGTTTTAAGTGGCAGTTTAGTGGAATTAGCGGTGCTAGACTATAAACGCCGCAATAGATCAATATTAGCGGCGCTTTTTGTAAAATGCCGCAAAGAAATTTTAATTGAATGAAAACATGCTTTAGTGGAATTAGCGGTGCTAGCTTATAAATGCAGCAATAGATCAACATTAGCAGCACTTTTTAAAAAATACCGCAAAAAAATTTAATTGAATTAAAACGTCGTCGTTTTGAGTGGTGGTTAATGGAATTAGCGACGCTATGTTATAAATGCCACAATAGATCAGCATTAACGACGCTTTTTAAAAAACGCCGCAATCGTCATTTTTTTATACCAAAACTGCGTCGTTTTGGTTTCATCCATTTTATCCCAAGTACTCCCCCAATAGTTGTTCTTTTCCCTTTAACAAAATTTCCCTAATTCCCTCAATTATCCCCTAATCCCTAAAATTTCCCTAAATCAAATTCCCAACCCATCTACTGCTGAAGACGCCGATTGGGCCACCTGCTGCATTGCCCTTGACTAACCCCTCTATTGTGTCGCCATCGCCATCGGTCTTCGCTATCACAGCCAATCGGTAAATGTCACTCATCTGTCGATGCTTTTTCGAGTTTAAACATAGCTAGATTTAACGTTTGGGTTTTAATAATTGCCGGTTTTACAGTGACTTTTTATCATGGAAAATGTTAGGTATATTCTTGAAGCTAGAGAAGAGAACAAGGGTTAAATGAATATCAAAGGTGAAGAGAAGTTAGTGGATTGAAGCTTGGTGTTGAACCTACTATTTTGGGAATCTTATTAAGGTTAGTGTTGTCTTGGAAATTAGTCTTGAATTAGTGATAGAATTAATTTTAGTTTACAATTTCTGTGCTTACTATCAATTTTGATACAGTGATTCGAATGGCTATTTAGGGTTGATTTGAATGATTATTATAACCCTCTGCTAAGGCTTTCTATTGTTTATTTTAATGGAAATTACGCCATTCCAATCTATTCCATTAAAGTTGAAGAATGATTCTTTCCTTTGAATGTAATTTAGTGCAGCTTATAATTGGTATAGTAGCCATGTCACTGCTTGAATATCAAAATTACATAGGTCAAAAGTTAATTGACATAATATTGGGGGTTTGTTCTCTTTGTTTGTAAACCTTTTACTCTTCTCTCATTATATATAATTGTTTATTTATTTAAAAGGTTATTGGTATAGTAATAAAATATAGATTATTATTCGATACATAGTGGTAAAAATTTTAACTCCATAAAACAAAGATGAAATTTTATTACATGTCTTGTTTATTTATTTTAAAATACAACTTAACAAGATATCAATTTTAAACTCTATTTATAAAATAAAAATTTTCACTAATTATATATCAAATAATAATTTATAAAATATTCACCAAATATTCACTGTGTTTTAAAAACTTAAAATAAACCCTTACCACATCTCTTATAAAAGTAATATATATATATATTGTGATTCCATCAAAATATTTGATTGAGGCCACAATTATAAGTGGTGGATTCCTACATAATTATGAGTGACATTATAAAATGTAATTAGGGTCTTTAAGATTGCCTTAACTTAGGGTTTATTTAGCATTGATTTTTTCTTTCTGAAAAGTACATTTTGGTGGCTTAATTTTACCATCCAGAACTCTTTTATGATATTTAAGCAAACCAAAAACTTTCTACCCCAAATTTGATTTTCTTTTTATATTTTAATTACTTGAATTCTACTTTTAAAAAATCCATCCATCTCAAAATATTTTATAATGTTAGTACATTAACTTTTAAATGATTAAAAATACATATTATAAAATCTTGTAAAAAATATCCAACTAAAATATGTAAGCAATATTTGCATGTTGTTTTAAAGGAGATTATTAAAATAATATCATTTACTTCATCTGCCTTTTAATGAAATCAATCTTAAATATGAAATTATTTGAATATTATATTTAAAAACAAATATTTTTGCTAATATTTATGTAAATATTTTGATTATAACTTGTTTTAATTTTTCATTGTTATTAAAGTACAAAATTCTCATAAAAATTCTTGTAAGTACCTAATTTTGCCTAGCCTATGAAAATAAAAAAAACAAAAAAATACCCAAATGTCCATTAAACAGTCCTTTTACAAAAAAGAAAAAAAAAAGCCCAATAAGTAACCAGACCCATTAACCTAATACTAAACCTGACCAACCCAAATCATACGGCCCAAAGTGGCCCAAGAACAAAAAAAGACCAGCAGAAACATAGGGTTTTTGAAACCCTAAATTCCCTCGCGCCGCAAGAAGGGGCTATCCCAACCGACATCCATCAGGAGCCTAATAGTCGCGCCGTTTCAACCGGAGACCAATTTTGCGCCATAGTCTCGTCAGGCCCCCGATCGTGCCTTGATTCAGGCCTAAATCACCATTGATGCGAGATCTCAAATCTGCAAAAAAGGGAAAATAAATCGCGACGGGAAAAGGAAAGAAGAAGATACGGAAAGATATCTTTTCCTATTTTATTTTGTTTTTTGGTTTATAAAACCCCTTTTGAAAAATTTGTAGAGAAGGATATTATTTTTTGGAGAAAAAAAATAAAGATACAAACACAAAAAAAAAGTGCAAACATCTATAGATTCATACAGTAGGCTCGAAGGTTGTTAAGAAAATCGCAGAGGAATAAAAGATCTCGCTTTTGCAAAGGTGATTTTTTTTAAATCTGCCATTTTTTTATTATTTACTCATTTTATTTTTTTATTGCGAATATAACTACTATTAAAAAAAAGTAAGAGAAAAGAGGTTTACCTTTCGGAGGAGACCGGATTCGCGAGTGTTAAGCCTCTGGCCACCGGCCATGGAGGCGCATGTGGTGCGTGGCCCCTCTCTCCGACGAATAGTTGCACGGGTGGGGAACGAAGGTTCCAGAGAGCTTTTCGATATTTTTTTTAAGCCTAAACTAAATGTCTTTTTTTATAAAAACTAGTACTTATAAACGCAAGCAAACGACGCCGTATTGATGAGGCAGGGTCCGCGCGTCTACCCGAAAACCTGATCAGGGTCCGTCTTTTTTTTAAAAATGGGAAAATTGCAATTTCGATCCTTCCGATCTTTTATCATATTTAATTTCGTCCAAATTAACATTTTTTCTATCTTAAATTAACCTTAAAAGAACTATTTTGTTACAATTTACTTTTTATATATATTTAAAATAAGTATTAATTTATTTATTATATAATTATTCATATATATATTAATCATTAATATTATAAAGTACATACATATTTATTATTTTAGATATATATATATATATATATATATATATATGCATATTAATTATTGCATACTTTTTATAATATAAAGTATATTTTATCATATATTATTTAATGTATTTTGTAAACAAAATTAATTCAAATTATATGATATATTTTATTATAATTAATATACTATACATATATATAATTATTATTTATTGTTTATTAATTATTTTATAAATATTAAATTATCAACTTATATATTTTTTACACATATATTAAATTTTTCTTAAATTCATTCATGTAAATGTTTAAATATATCGTTTTTTAATTATGAAAATTTCATTAACTACTATTTATTTTATATTGTATGTGTATTGTTTATTATGTTCTAATATGATGCTTTATTTATTCCTCAGATATTATTTTTTGTTAATATAATTTGTATAATCATAATTGATATTTGTGTTATAATGCCTCATTCACATCATTTTTTTAAAAAAAATATGCCTTTTTGAATCAAAAATATTTTATTCAAAGTTTTATTTTAAAAAATCAAAAAGCCTATTCTTGAGAGTTCAAAACATTATTTCCTAACTTACTGGATATGATGCTTTGTGTCTCGACATAGGAATTTTTCCAAATTCACGGCGAGCCGAGTTTCAAAGTCATGAGGTGTTATTTCCTAACTTACTTGATATAACATTTTATTTATTTGAAATAGGTAAGTCTTGGTTTTTTCTAATAAAAAGGATCATTTTTAAATACTTTTAAATTTCAAACATTTGGTCATGATTTTATCTATTGGGTACCAATTTTTGCGCGTTATGAGGGTGCTAACCCTTCCTCATACATAACTGACTCTAGAACCCATTTTCTTGTTTTTCGTAGACCAAAATTAAATGTTTTAATATAAAACGTTTTACAAGGTGATCCAATCACACCTGAATAAAAAGGGATTTGTGGCGACTCCCACTTTCGTTTTTTTAAAAAAAGTCGATCCCCATTTTTCAAAACCTGATTTTAAAATGGTTTTGACAGCTTGGCGACTCCACTGGGGACCAATAAGAGAGTCAAGCCGTAAAATCGATAATTCCATGTCCTTTTGTTTGAATTTAATTTTTTTTTTTTAAAAAAACTCATGATCTATTTATTGCATGTGGTTTTATTTTTTTATATATAAAATGTTTCTGCATTGCATTGCATGACCATTGTGGTCACACCCTTAAGTTGGAGTGAGAAGCTACTCCTTCGTGAGGTTTTCACCTCCGTGCAGGATAGTGAATCACTTTCGGGATACATCGTACCTATGTCTTCGTGAGGTTTTCACCTCTGTGCAGTCATAGGGAAATGTATTCCCCTCAATCGAACTCGGTCCGTATGAACCTATAATGGGCGAGGATCGAGGAATCTGCTTGTTCGGGTACCTCAACTTTAGAGCTAAACCGCATATAGAAAACCTAAGAACTTATCCTAGGTAGAGTTACACCGAACTTTAGTAGTTATCCAGATAGGTGTTAATACGTTGCTTTGTATTTCACTTTACGATACTAATTTTTTTGTTTACCTTTTGTGCATGTCATTTCATATTTTAAGAGGTATCAATTCACGGTCAGTTTCTAAGTTAGAAAGTTGGTTATGGAGAACGAATTCCTTGATAAAGTGGAGGACAATGCAGCTGTTCGTAAATGGTCAGAGCAAACACAACTAGAGAAAGGGGATAATCTAATTGAGGGGCACACATCAGAATTATGGGACTACACTCGCATTAGTGTGACACAGAATAATCTTCAGGAGTTAAGAGAGATATGGGATCAGTGGAGCAACGTAACCAAGCAGTTATTTTACAGCAGTTATGGGGACTTGCTGTACTTGCTGGACATTCAGGTAGATGGACATTTATTTTGAGCTATTACTCAATATTGGAATTCTACGTATAATTGCTTTACTTTCGAAAGGGTTGATTTCGTGCCTACGATAGAGGAGTATATAGTTTTGTTGCGATGTCCTAAGATTCAAGTTGATAAGATTTATTCAAGGACTACATGTGTTCCAACCTTTCTGATAAAGTTAATGAGCATTACGGGATGAGCGAATAGTGGGTCATGGCTAGAATCAAGCAAAAAGGTGAGTGTAAGTGCATCCCTTATAAAGCTTTGAAAGATTCAATTTTAGCACATCCCGATATGAAAAATAAGATAGATGTTTTTGCTTTGAATATATACGGGCTAGTAATTTTCCCTAGAGCATTGGGATATGTAGATGAAGTTGTCTCAGATATTTTTTATCGGCTTGATAAAAATGTCACACCAGTTCCCGCAATATTGGCTGAGACATTCAGATCGCTGAATGCATGTAGGAGAGCTAGTGAGGGTAGATTCGTAGAATGTGCGCAGCTGTTGTTGATTTGGTTCTACAGCCATTTTTGAAAAGTAGATAAGGTTTCTTATCGGGTCTTCTCAGAAAATTATTCCCCCTTGAAGGAGATAGCGGCTACCCCGAGGAGAAGTGATATATCAGAGGAAAATTGGATAGCACTTTTATACAATCTTCAAGACAAGGACATTGAGTGGAGAGCTCCTTGGATGATTCCTAATGAGGTATTGTACCGGTGCAAAAATTTTGATTGGGTCCCTTTACTTAGAATTTGGGGGGCTATTAGATATGCACCGTTACTTGTGCTAAGACAATTCAGATCAAGGCAGTTCGTACCAGCTACACATGGGTTGGCTTAGAGTGAGTTTTCGTATAAAGGACAGAGCTATAAGAAAAGGACTAAGGAAATCTCCAATGCCTGGAACCAAACTCGTCGCATGAAAAGAATAGATATAAGCCCGATGATGACCTTGAAATATAGTGGATGGTTTAGTAGAAGAATCAATGACAATCTCCCTATGCCAAGCCTAGGGGGTGTTCGATCGATGGAAGAATATTTACGAGTAGTCCCATCAGAGTTGGAGATGATAAAACAGGATTTTGAAAGGCAGAATTCAGAGCACGGAAAGAGGATAGAAAAACACGAAGAAGAGAAGATGTATTTGAAGCTAGATGTAGATATAGAGAAATATGAAGCCGAGAAAGCAAGAAAGGAAAAGAGAAAGATTGAGGAAGATAGAGATAGCTTGAAGATTGAATATAAGAAGATGCGCCTATCGATGAAGAATATTGGATTGGGGAAAACTTCTGAGCAATGGCAACAAGAAGTCCAAGGGGAAAAGGACAAAGCTGACTATTGGGAGAGAAATTTTTGAGAGATACAAGCGAGAAACTAGGTCCTAGAGAAAAACTTGGCAGAAAGTTTAAATGAAAAGGGAGAATTACAAGCTAGAATGGCTGAACTTGGTCAGTCTCTTCATCACCATCAGAACCATAATTCCGTGATTGAGTTAAAGGCAAGCCTGAATAAGATCGACGTAATGAAGGGTAGAATTGAAGAGTTGGAATCATCACTCTACAGTTGTGAACTTCAAATAGAGTGTCTTGAAACAAGAGAAGGGTATTTGAAGGAAGAGCTCCATCATTCATATAGTCAAGTCAAAAATTGGGATTATCTCATGGTGGAAGCCATAATTCAGATTCGAGAGGTAGCTGATTACCTACAGAATTTGGCAGTTCAGGTCGACGTACTAAGCATGAAGTACGAACTACAGTCAAATAGTAATCAAGAGCTAGTTTTGTTATTAGGGAAAATTAAGACTTTAGGACTTAGGGCGAAAGCTTATTTGTAATCTGTTTTATGTAAAAGAATTTGTTTTCTAATAAAGTTTTCTAAAATGAAGTTGGATCAGAATCAATACCTCTTTTGCATTCATGCATTGGCATTACATCATATGCATTCAAATCTTTAGAGAGTGTCTAATTAGTTTAAACTATAGGAGAGAGAGAAAGAAAATCTGGAAGCTAAACACCCTTATGGTACATGAGCAAAGTCAAGGAAAATGGACCAAAGAATGGAACAATTCGAGAGAGAAATGCAAGACCAGATGCAAGAGCAAATGGCAAAACTCCAACAAGAGATGAGGGATCAGATGCTGGAGGCGCAGAGGAACATGATGGCTCAAATGGCCCAAATGATGAACGGAATGATGGAAAAGGGAAAGAGTCCCATGGCCATTACTGGAGAGGAAAGCGAAGGAAACCCTCCAGGTTTTACCCCACCACATGCGTCGGCATAGCCTAAAGAGTATCCCCAGAGGCCATCTATTACAATTAGGCCTCAACAAGAACAGGCAGATACTAGGCCACCCATGAACCTCCAAGTCAGCTTTGGATCTAACCCAAGGGACAACCCCGCTAATCCTGTTGTTCCTGACTTAGACATAGCAGAAGGATCTGGATCTGCAAAACAGTTAGAGGATCGCTGTAGGTGGTTAGAGGAAAAATTCAAGGCTTTGGAGAATGTTGACAATCATCATGGTATTGACGCCAAAGACTTGATTCTTGTTCCAGATTTGGTGCTTCCTCACAAATTCAAGATGCCAAAATTTGAGAAGTACAATGGAACTTCTTGCCCTGAAGCCCACATCACAATGTTTTGTAGACGTATGACGGGCTATGTGAACAATGATTAACTTCTGATTCATTGTTTCCCAGATAGTTTAACAGGAGCAGCCTCTAGGTGGTACAATTAACTCAGTCGTGCTAATGTTAGCTCCTGGAGGGACTTGATCCAAGCCTTCATGAAGCAGTACAATCATGTCATGAATATGACGCTTGACTAAATCATGTTACAAAACATGGAAAAGAAATCAAACGAGAGTTTCAGGCAATATGCGCAGAGATGGAGGGAAATTGCTATGCAAGTTCAACCACCTCTCCTTGAAAAGGAAACCACTATGTTATTCATCAACACTCTAAAGGTGCCATTTATTACCCATATGATAGGAAGCACTACTAAAAGCTTCGCGGATATAGTCATGGCAGGTGAAATGATAGAAAATGCCATAAGAGGTGGCAAGATCAAAGCGGGATAAACCATTAGGAGATCTGCTCCTAAGAAAAAGGACAGTGAGGTGAACAACACAAGTACGTACAACAAAAGGGTACTCAAAAGCCGTTACTATTAATCAACCAAAAGTGGTTACTGCCGGGCAACAAGGGTCAACAAGACAAGAATCAGGTCCCAGACAAAATGCTACAAAGTCCAATTCACGCCAATTTCTATGATGTATAAGGCGCTGTATAATACTTTACTTGAGGAACGCATAGTGTCCCCATACTATTTACAGCCAATACAACCTCCATATCCTAAATGGTATGACTCAAATGCCCAGTGTGATTACCGTACAGGATCAGTAGGGCATTATATAGAAAACTGTACTGCCTTCAAAAAGGCAGTTGAGAGGCTTCTTAAATTGGGAGTTATCAAGCTTGAGGACATGTCCAGTGTGACAAACCCATTACCCAATCATGGAGACAATAGGGTAAATGCGATTGGGGATGATTTTATAAGAAAGGCCAAGGGAGATATTGCGGAGGTGAAGACGTCGTTGAGAATAATTTGGAGGGGATGGCATTAATGAAATCAAGTCTAGAAGAAAGAAGTAAAAAAATAAGGAACTACTGTGAGTTCCACAAAGTGGATGGACATGAGATTCAAGATTGTGCTGAGTTTAGGGCATCGGTACAGAGCCTTATGGACAATAAGGAGATGGAGTTCTATGAAGAAGGTTTAGAGGGAGGAAATATATACGCAACTGAGGGAGAGTTGATAAATCAAAAGCTCAACTATCCAAGAGTCATTATTTCCCGATCAAAGAATGTAGAAGGAGGGGCACAAATCACGCCTAAAGTGATAATTCAGAGACCTGCGTCCTTTCCTTATAAGGACAACAAAGTCGTACCATGGAATTACAATTGTAACATAACTATGCTGAAAGTAGTAATTGCAGCTAGCACTTCCAAGGAGGACCAAAGAGAGGGATTCTATACGCGAAATGGGAGGCGTTATGACTCGATAAACGTTAGAACTGAACCAGCAAAATCAAAGGATGTGCCTGTTGAGCAAGAGAAAGAACTTGATACTCTTATAAATGTACCTCTAAAGGAGGAGGAGGCTAAGGAATTTCTAAAATTCCTAAAGCACAGTGAATACAGTGTGGTAGAGCAGTTGTGCAAACAACCAGCTCGTATTTTAGTGCTAGCCTTACTGTTAAGTTCGGATGTTCATCGTGAAGCACTGATGAAGGTGTTGAATGAGACTTATGTTACTAAGGACATATCTGTTAATAAGCTTGACCGATTAGTTAATAACATAAGTGCTGATAACTTTATTTCCTTCAGTGATGATGAAATTCCACTTGAGGGTATGGGATCGGCCAAAACTTTACACAGTACCACTCGTTGCAAAGGATATACTCTTCCAAGTGTACTGATTGATAATGGATCAGCCTTAAATGTCTTGCCATTGTCGACATTAAAGTGGTTGCCAATCGATAGTTCTCACAGGAAGACATGCCAGAACGTAGTGAGAGCATTTGATGGTACTGAGAGAAGGGTGATGGGGAGAATCAACATACCGTTGCAAATTGGGCCTAGTACATATGAAGTGGACTTTCTAGTGATGGATATAAAACCTTCATACAACTATTTGCTGGGAAGGCCTTGGATTCATGCAGCAGGGGCGGTGCCCTCATCCTTGCACCAAAAGCTGGAAGTGGTAATAGATGGTCGGCTAGTCACTATAAATGCAGAGGAAGGCATTATAGCAACTGTTACCAATAACGCGCCATATGTAGAGGCGAATGAGGATGCCATGGAATGTTCTTTCCGGTCTTTAGAGTTTGTCAACGCAACATTCATCTTAGAGGGAAGCAAAGTCCCAATGCCTAAGATATCCAAGTCTATGAAGATGGGTCTACAAATGATGGTAGGGAAAGGAGCATTACCAGGGAAAGGATTGGGCAGATACCTCCAAGGAGAGATTCAAGTACCAATGTTGAAGGAGAAGGGAGATCATTTTGGCTTGGGTTTCAAGCCGGATGTTAGACAAAGAAAGAAAGATATAGAGAAGAAGCAGGAGAGGAGAAGGGCACGCTTGAATGGAGAAGATGCCTAGTGGGAACCGATGATATTCCCTCACATATCCCAGACCTTTGTATCGGGAGGGATAATTCACCCTGAGAGAGGTTTATTGGAAAATCCTCACATCAATGCCATACATGAGGAAGGAATGGAACAAAGAAACCTTATGGGCATTCACCCTTATGAACCTAGAAGCGTTCTAGACAATTGGACTGCAGAGGAACTTCCTGTAGTTTTTAGAAATAATACAGAGTAATATTCAGAACGCTCTTGTTGTTTTTAGCCTAGTAACAATAAGATTTCTTTTGTGAAATAGGCTTATGTTCAGAAATAATTATTTCAATAAAATACATTTTGAATAATTAACTTGAGTAAATATTCTTTCATTCTTTCAACTTTCTAATTTCTTCACAAATTGTATATTCTTTCATTCATATCATGTGAATATTTGTCCTCAAATTCATTTGTTCTTTGTACATTCTTTCGTACCCATCACAGGTCCCTAGATATCAATGACATGAGCAATAATATTACGGATCCAGAAGTCCATTTTGAGCAGGACATGTGTTTAAAGGAATCTTAGGATTTTGAAGATGACCGAGATTGTAATTTATCTCCAGATTTGTTAAGAATGGTAAAGCAAGAGGAGAAACAGATCTTGCCCCATGAAGAAGAAATAGAGAATATAACCTTGGAAGAAGGAAAGGTTGTGAAAGTTGGGACGTACATAGCCAAGGAGAAGAGGCAAAATCTTATTGAGTTATTGTGAGAGTTCAAAGATGTCTTTGCGTGGTCATACCAAGATATGCCTGGGTTAAGTACTGATATTGTGGTACATCACCTTCCCATTAGAGAAAAATACAAGCCAGTTCAGCAAAAGCTGCGAAGGATGAGGCCTGGTATAGTATTGAAAATAAAAGAAGAAGTTCAGAAACTGTTTGATCTGGTTTTCTACAAGTGGTCAAGTACTCAGAATGGGTTGCCAGCATTGTTCCAGTCCCTAAGAAAGATGAAAAGGTCCAAATGTGCATAGATTATAGGGATCTAAACAAAGCTAGCCCAAAGGACAATTTCCCTTTGTCGCACATTGATACGTTAGTAGATAATACGACATGATTTTCATTGTTTTCCTTCATGGATGGCTTTTCAGGATACAATCAGATCAAGATGCATCCTAAGGATATGGAGAAAACTACCTTCACAACACTGTGGGGTACTTTTTGCTATAAAGTAATGCCTTTCGGACTAAGGAATGCTGGGGCAACATATCAAAGGGCCATGGTAACCTTATTCCACGACATGATGCACAAGGAGATTCAGGTGTACGTCGATGATATGATTGCCAAATCTCAAATAGAAAAAGAACACATTGAAGTCTTGAGGAAGTTATTTTTAAGATTGACGAAATTTCAATTGAAACTCAATCTAGTAAAGTGTACTTTCGGAGCTCGATCAAGAAAGTTACTGGGATTTGTGATCAGTGAGAAAGGAATCGAAGTTAACTCAAGCAAGGTCAAAGCAATACAAGAATTACCTCCACCGTGCACTCAGAAAGAAGTCCGAGGTTTTCTTGGAAGGTTGAATTACATTGCTCGATTTATTTCACAATTAACTGAAAAATGTGATCCCATATTTCTTCTTCTCAAGAAGCACAATTCAGGTGTTTGGGACGATGAATGTCAAAGAGCTTTTGACAAAGTCAAAATGTATCTGTCAAGTGCACCAGTATTATCTCCGCCTAATCTAGATAAACCATTGATACTATATTTTTTTAGTATTCAATAATTCCATAGGATGTGTGCTAGGACAACACGATGAGATAGGAAGAAAGGAAAAGGCGATATACTATCTTAGCAAAAAGTTCACTGACTGTGAAATGAGGTATTCATCAATCGAGAAATTATGTTGCGCTTTGATTTGAACAACTCAGAGATTGAGATATTATATGCTATATCATACAACTTGGTTGATTTCCAAGCTTGATCCGTTAAAGTACATGATGGAGTCTGCTGCTTTGAATGGAAGAATGGCTAGATGGCAGATTTTGTTATCTGAATTTGATATAGTCTATGTGAACCAAAAGACTATAAAAGGGAGCGCAGTAGCAGAATTCTTGGCTAGTAGAGCTTTGGAAGATTATGAGCCCTTGAACTTTGATTTCCCAAATGAGGAACTAATGTATGTGGCAAATATTGAAGATTGTTGGTGGAAACTAAATTTTGATGGAGCATCGAATGCTATGGGAAATAGAATTGGGGCAGTCTTGGTATCTCCTAGTGGTGATTATTATCCATTCACATGCAGATTGGATTTTGACTGCACAAATAACATGGCAGAATATAAAGCATGTATCATGGGACTTCGAGCAGCCTTAGAACACAAGATCAGAGTGCTAGAAGTATATGAAGATTCAGCCCTAGTAATCTACCAACTTAAAGGGAAATGCGAGACAAGAGATCCCAAACTAATTAATTACTGAAAAATAGTTCTGGGATTGATTGAGGAGTTTGACGATGTTACCTTCAATTATCTTCCACGCGATGAAAATCAGATGGCGGATGCTTTGGCGACTCTAGCTTTTATGATCAAAGTAAATAGACTAGAGGATATGAAACCTATTCAAATGAGCATTTTTGAGGTTCCAGCTCGTTGTTATGACATAGAAGAAGAAGAAAGAGACGACCACCCTTGGTATCAGGATGTATTACGATATGTGAAAAATCGTGAGTACCGGATAATACCACTGAAAATGAGAAAAGGACTTTAAGAAGAATGGCCTCTGACTATGTCTTAGATGGGGATATCTTGTACCAAAAGAGGAAAGATCAAGTACTATTAAGATGTGTGGATGTTGTTGAAGCCAAGCAAATCCTCAAAGAAGTTCATGAGGGTGTTTGTGGAACACATGCAAATGGATTCACAATGGCCAGACAGATAATGAGATTTGGATATTATTGGTTTAGCATGGAAGGTGACTATATCAGTTATGCTAAGAGATGTCACAAGTGCCAGATTTACGGAGATAAGATTCATGTGCCCCCGTCACCCTTGCACATTATGACTTCTCCATGGCCCTTCTCTATGTGGGGAATGGATGTTATTGGATCAATCTCACCGAAAGCATCAAATGGACATTGGTTCATCTTTGTAGTAATTGACTACTTCACGAAATGGGTAGAAGCTTCTTCATACGCTAACGTTACTAAATCAGTAGTTAGCTGATTCTTGAAGAAGGAGATTATTTGTCGATATGGAATGCCTGAGAGGATTATATCAGACAATGCACTGAACTTGAACAACAGCTCGATAGCAAAAATTTGTAGCCAATTTGGGATCAAACATCATAACTCTTCCCCATACCGTCCAAAAATGAATGGGGCAGTGGAAGCGGCTAACAAAAACATTAAGAAGATAGTAAGGAAAATTACTGAGACTTACAAGGACTAGCATGAGAAACTACCATTTGCACTCTATGCTTATCAAACGTCTATCAAAACCTCTACTGGGGCAACACCTTATTCATTGGTTTATGGGATGGAGGTCGTCTTGCCCATTGAAGTTGAGATCCCTCCTCTTCGCGTGCTGTCAGAAATAAAGTTGGATGAAGCTAAATGGATTCGTTCTCGGTATGATCAGTTGAACCTGATTGAAGAAAAAAGACTAAAGGCTATTCATCATGGTCAATATACCAGAAATGAATGATAAGAGCCTATAATAAGAAAGTTCGCCCAAGAGAATTTCATGAGGGGGACTTTGTGCTGAAACAGATCCTTTCTATACAAAAGGGTTTTAGAGGAAAATGGATGCCAAATTGGGAAGGACCATATGTGGTGAAAAAGGCTTTCTCCGGAAGAGCTCTGATCTTGACCGAGATGGATGGGAAAAGCTTACCTAATCCCATGAACTCTGACTCAGTCAAGAAATATTTTGCTTGAAAAGAAGAAGGGGCCAAAGTGAAAACCCGCAAAGGGCGCTTTGAGTTTCTTAATAAAAAAAATGGAGAGGCCAAGGCAAAAACCCGCAAAGGGCGCCTTGAGTCCAAAGAGGCTTTGAGTTGAAAACCCAAAAAGGGCGGCTCAAAGGGACACACAGTCATCTCACCACACTTAGAATGATAATGAAGGGAAGAATGTTGCATATTGGGGCATCAACATAATACTTTGGGTCTTCTAAACACATGTTGAACTCAAGGCAGTTTTCATAAAGTTCGTATATGGAAGCTCAATCGACGATATCTAGGGCATCTGATTTTTGTCTTATTACTATCTTTGAATTCTTTTTCTTCTCAAAGATATGTTCCAATTAATTTTTCTTTGTATTCTTTTTACAAATTTATTCAAATTTTAATCCTTCTTTTAAGATCAATTTATTTGTTACCCATTATTCATAAATGTGTTGCATTGAAATAATGATTAATGAACTAATAATTTCACAAAGAGAAGTTTTACATATTGCTTTGGAAATTTCTAGATAAGACAGGGAGCCAAAATAGGACAATTGTTTAGGATTTTCATGTGCATATTTGAAAGAGAAGAGTCTGGATAGAGATTATTTCTCTGAATTCTTTATCCAATTGATAAGTGGACGTGATATCATCAGATCATAATACTTCGGGGTGAGGCTATAACATCCCTATCCCGTGTCCGATCACCGATTAGGGTTAAAGGCTTTACCAGACAGATCGAAAACATTTACAGAATTATCGTTCAACCATTCATCAATATCAATCATAATGTCCCTTAAGTAGGTCATCGAGACCTTAAGCATGCTTATAAACCGAGTCAGGACTAAATCAAAACACATAAGTAATTTCATAAAAATTTGAAACTTTTCTAACATACAGGGGACACATGGCCGTGGGGGTAGGTCGTGCCTCACCCACGGCTTCATGACACCCCCGTGCGACTTTCTCGTGGTAGTATTCTGCCAAAATCAACACGATCACCAAGCACGCCCATGTGCTAAGGTCGTGTACTACTAGATCACATACTGCCATTTCTCACACGGCCATCAAGCACACCCATGTCGAGGCCGTGTGCAATTTAAGCCACATTCTGCTAATTTACCCACAGTCTTAGGCACGCCTGTGTGCCTCAATCGTGTGACATTATAGGCCCTTTTACAAGGCTAATATGCCACCCATTTTGGGTCTCACCTACAAGCAATACATACCAAAACATTATATGCATATATGGCAACCAAAACATATCAAATGGTTCACTTCATCCATACATTCAATACCAATTCCTTTCATACCAAATTACAAACTAAATCCTACATCATTTCAAACATGTATCATCCATTTGCTTAACCAAAACTTAACCATTTGATATGCATCAAAACATACTAAATATATGCTTCATAACTCATTCATTCAAACATTTATCAACTCAAAAGCTTGCCAATACACATGGCCATGCTTACTTCATAAACATATACACCTATCTAGCCTATACATGCCATAATTAGCCATATACATTTTCAAAAGGGTACCAAATTAAGTTTAGTAGTGTGATGACGATCCTTGACAATCCCGAGCCTTCAGTAGCTTCGACGACCTATAAAATAAAGAAAACATACACACAGAGTAAGCTTTCCAAAAGCTTAGTAAGTCATATACAAATAAACACATTGGCACATATATATCGATCACTTGGCAACTATCACACACATAACTTGGTTCATAAACTTATACATTTGCCACATTCAACATTTTAAGATTCACATTCTCATTTTTAATCATACTCTTCTTCATATCAAAGTCATATAGGTACTTACCTTTTATACACACTTAATGTGCATTCAATGTACCTGAAATGGATAATCACTCACTTATTGATCATAGCTCGAATATAACATTCGTATTGTAGACTTGCCCGTTGAACCCTTAGGAACCTAGTAGGATACTCAAAAGGCTCGGAATAGTAGTACAATGCCAACGTCCCAGACGAGGTCTTACATGCACTCGTATATCGATGCCATCGTCCCGCATGTGGTCTTACATGTCTGAGATCATAATGATGCCAACGTCCCAGACATGGTCTTACACGAGTCAATATGATGCCGATGTCCTAGACATGGTCTTACTCATAAAGTTCATATTGATGCCTACGTCCCAGACGAGGTCTTTTACATAGAATTCATATCGATGCCTACATAACATCTCAAACGTGGTCTTACATGATAAGACAAAACAGATACCTATGTCATGACATAGCTAATCCTATCTATTCCTAGGTTTGTACGGGACTTCTCGATTTTATCACTACATCGAACTTATTTCAAAATTCACGCACTCAGCATCTCATACTCATTCATTTTCATCAATAGACATATGGATACATATATTCAATTCAATACAGATAAGTTTATTTGCATAGTGACTTACCTCGAATTTAGTTTATCGAACGTAAACAGCTACTCGGTTATTTTTGGTTTCTCGTGATCTAAGTCTGTTTTCCTCAATTCTTGATCTAAACATATTCAGAATTAACTCTTTTATTCACTAGTTCATTCAATTCAATCCAAAGACACACATTTAGGGCTATTTGCAATTTAGCCCTCACATTTGCACATTTTATCCATTTTTCACAAAGCATCAAATTCACAAAATCTACCCATGCTCATGCTTAGCCGAATACTCCTACATCACATATAAGTCCACATATTTCATAAAATTCACAAATTAGTCCTCCAAAATAACATTTTCACATTTTAACCCTATTTAGCTAAATTCATCAAAACTTCAAGAACATAACATGTTCATCTAGCTCAAATCTTTCATATATCATCCTCAAACATCACAAAGCTTGTAAAATCATCAATGGCATTTTACACAAACATTATCAATTCATCAAATTGAGACATGGGTTTAGTAGCTCTCAAAGCAACGATTGCAAAAACGTAGAAATTATCAAAAATCGAAGTTAAAACTTACCTTAATCAAGCTTAAAGAGTGCTGAATATAGCTTAAGGTTTTCTTCTTTTTCCTTTCTTTGATTTTCGACAAGAGAGGACGATAATTCTCATCTTTTCCTTGTTTGTTTTATTATTAACATTAACCATTTATTCATTTATAAAATTAACCTTACAAACAAACATATAAAATACATATTTATAAGGCCATTAATGTCTTTTATGCATCCACTAACTAAATATTAGCACCATTGTCTCATAAGGCCTCCTTATTAAAAAGCCATCTCAAATGGACACTTTTACAAATATCACGCTAGTTTTGCATTTAATGTAATTTAATCTTTTTATCAAATTAAGCACACAGACGGATAAATTAACTTACAGAATTTTAAACACATGCTTAGTCACATATCAATGACATAGAAAATAATATTAAAATATTATACAGACTCAGATTTATGGTCTCAAAACCACTATTTCGACTAGGGTATAAACCAGACAGTTACAGAGGCGATGAATTAAGAAAACCCTAAATTGTAGAGGAATGGGTTGAATTTGAAATAAACCTTATACCCTAAATTCTCGGATGGGTCGGATTGAAAGAGTTTTTTATTCTCGTTGTGGTAAAGATTGTACAAGCCTTGTGTTTGCAAGATTCAAGCAGAGTTGACTCGAAAAATACACGGGGACAAGACTTATTAAGCAAAACATGGCTGATGAACAAAAATGAAGAACAAATGAGTGATAACACCTAGAGTAGGAATCATACTCATAACATTTTTGTATCATAATAAATTTCATTAGGTGAATTTGATTCATTCCGGTCATTACATTCTAATCCTAATCCCTTAAAAGGAATCATTTTCATGACATGTTGCATTCATGTCACTCATAATACAAGAAACCGAGTCTACAGGACATGTCATTCAGTGGATGGTATAGCGATGTCGGTGAATTTTTAGATTTGATATTCCTGAAGTTATAGGAAGCAGATCGAAAAGAATTTCAGCCTTATCTCCCTAAAGTTGTAAGGAGTAGACTGAAGACAGAAGATCTTATCTTCCTAAAGTTGCAGGAAGCAGATTCAAGACACAAGTCTGGTGATCCCTGAGTTTGCAGGGACCAGATTGAAGATAGCAAATTTGACATTCCTGAAGTTGCAGGAAGCAGATCGAAGACATCAGCCTGGTGATCCTGGAGTTTTCAGGGATCAGATTGAATATAGCAGGTTTGACATTCCTGAAGTTGTAGGAAGCATATCGAAGACATCAGTCTGGTGATCCCTGAGTTTGCAGGGACAGGGATCAGATTGAAGATAGCAGATTTGACATTCCTAAAGTTGCGGAAATGGATCGAAGATATCACCGGTGATCCACGAGTTTGCGGGATCAGATTGAATATAGCAGATTTGACATTCCTGAAGTTGTAGGAAGCAGATCGAAGACATCAGTCTGGTGATCCCTGAGTTTGTAGGGATCAGATTGAAGATAGCATATTTGACATTCCTGAAGATCCAGGAAACAGATCGAAGACATCAGTCTGGTGATCATTGAGTTTGCAGGGATCAGATTGAATATAGTAGATTTGACATTCCTAAAGTTGTAGGAAGCAGATCGAAGACATCAGTCTAGTGATCCCTGAGTTTGCAGGGATCAGATTGAAGATAGCAGATTTGACATTCTTGAAGTGGCAGGAAGCAGATCGAAGACATCAGTCTGGTGATCCCTTAGTTTGCAGGGATCAGATTGAAAGTATCAGAACTGGTTTCCCTAAGTCTATAGTAGAGCATGTCAAAAAATAGTGGATACTGCCTTCATGAAGTTGAAGCTATCAAACTTATTGAAATCAAGATAAAGTTCCAATACCATTGAAGTTGCAGTAGAGTTGGAGTCATCTGAAGAAAACAAAGATCAATAAGTGAAGGCTTGGCCAAGACTGGTCAAAATTGGTCCTTTTATAGTCTTTGCTCTATTCTCGTTACACGACAATGAGCAAAGAGGGGCAGCTGTAAGTAACTAATTTTGCCCAGCCTATGAAAACCAAAAAACAAAAAAAATACCCAAATGTCCATTAAACAGTCCTTTTACAAAAAGAAAAGCCCAATAAGCAACCAGACCCATTAACCTAATACTCAACCTGACCAACCCAAATCATACGGCCCAAAGTGGCCCAAGAACAAAAAAAGACCAGTAGAAACATAGGGTTTTTGAAACCCTAAGTTCACTCGTGCCGCAAAAAGGGGCTATCCCAACCGACATCCATCAGGAGCCCAATAGTCGCGCCGTTTCAACCGGGGACCAATTGTTGCACCATAGTCTCGTCAGGCCCCTGATCGTGCCTTGATTCAGGCCCGAATCACCATTGATGCGAGATCTCGAATCTGCAAAAAAGGGAAAATAAATCATGACGGGAAAAGGAAAGAAGAAGATACAGAAAGGTATCTTTTCCTATTTTATTTTGTTTTTTGGGTTATAAAACCCCTTTTGAAAAATTTGTAGAGAAGGATATTATTTTTTGGAGAAAAAAATAAAGATACAAACACACAAAAAAAGTGCAAACATCTATAGATTCATACAATAGGCTCGAAGGTTGTTAAGAAAATTGCAGAGGAATAAAAAATCCCATTTTCCCGAAGGTGATTTTTTTTAAATTTGCCATTTTTTATTGTTTACTCATTTTTATTTTTTTATTGCGAATATAACTACTACTAAAAAAAAGTAAAAGCAAAGAGGTTTACCTTTCGGAGGCAACCGGATTCGCGAGTGTTAAGCCTCCGGCCACTGGCCACGGAGGCGCGTGTCGTGCGTGGCCCCTCTCTCTGACGAATATTTGCATGGGTGGGGAAGGAAGGTTCCAGAGAGCTTTTCAAAAAATTTTTTTAAGCCTAAACTAAATGTCTTTTTTTTTTCTTCTAAAAACTAGTACTTATAAACGCAAGCAAACGACGCCGTATTGATGAGGCAGGGTCCACGCGTCGACCGAAAACCCGACCAGGGCCCGCTTTTTTTTAAAAAATGAGAAAATTACAATTTTGATCCCTCCGATCTTTTATCATATTTAATTTCGTCCAAATTAGCATTTTTTTCTATCTTAAATTAACCCTAAAATAACTATTTTGTTACAATTTACTTTTTATATATATTTAAAATAAGTATTAAATTATTTATTTTATTTATATATATATATTAATCTGTTAATATTATAAAGTACATACATATTTATTATTTTAGATATATATATGCATATTAATTATTTCATACTTTTATAATATAATAGTATATTTTATCATATATTATTTAATGTCTTTTAAACAAAATTAATTCAAATTATATGATATATTTTATTATAATTAATATACTATACATATATATAATTATTATTTATTGTTTATTAATTATTTTATAAATATTAAATTATCAACTTATAATTTTTTTACACATATATTAAATTTTTCTTAAATTCATTCATGTAAATGTTTAAATATATCGTTTTTTAATTATGAAAATTTCATTAACTACTATTTATTTTATATTGTATGTGTATTGTTTATTATGTTCTAATATGATGCTTTATTTATTCCTCAGATATTATTTTTTGTTAATATAATTTGTATAATTGTAATTGATATTTGTGTTATAATGCCTTATTCACATCATTTTTTAAAAAATGCCTTTTTGAATCAAAATATTTTATTCAAAGTTTTATTTTAAAAATCAAAAGGTCTATTCTTGAGAGTTCAAACATTATTTCCTAACTTATCGGATATGATGTTTTGTTTCTATTATAGGAATTTTTCCAAATTCACAATGAGTTTAGTTTCAAATTGTGAGGTGTTATTTCCTAACTTACTGGATATAACATTTTATTTCTTTGAAATAGGTAAGTCTTGGTTTTTTTTCTAATAAAAAGGATCATTTTTAAGTACTTTTAAATTTCAAACATTTGGACATGATTTTATCTATTAGGTACCAATTTTTGGGCGTTATGAGGGTACTAACCCTTCCTCAAACATAACCGACTCCCAAACCCGTTTTCTTGTTTTTCGTAGACCAAAATTAAATGTTTTAATATAAAACGTTTTACAAGGTGATCCAATCACACCTGAATAAATAGGGATTGGTGGCGACTCCCACTTTCGTTTTTAAAAGAAAAGTCGATCCCCATTTTTCAAAACCAGATTTTAAAATGGTTTCGATAATTCTCACTATGGAAGCTATTTTATACGTATGTTTATTTTATGTAAAGCACATATTACAAGATATTCGAAATGTTGATAGTCCAAATATTGCAATCTTAATTCAACTAGTATGAAATTTTAAAATCAAACAATGTATTCATTTTTATTTCTTTAAATTACATAACTTACATAAATATATAAATTATCATAACTTACGTAACTCACATAACATACATAACTTACATAACTTATATAAATTTATATCACATCATAACTTACATAACTTACATAACTTACATAATATATAAATATATATCATATCATAAATGTCATAACTTACTTAACTTACATAATACATAAATATATATCATATCATAAATGTCATAACTTACGTAACTTATATAAATATATATCATATTATAACTTACATAACTTACATAACGTAATTATACTTACAAATAAACAACTTACCCGTGTAATTTATTATCAACTTTAGACTTCAAGAACTTCGAAATGGATAAGAGTTGGATGAATTTGTCAAGGGTAAGCAATGACTATCGAAATAGAGTACAAATTTTTTTAAATTTTGCATTTCAAAAATGCAAGCCAAGAGAATATGATTCTTTGCCCGTGTAAGAAGTGTGGCAACATCAATTGGCATTTTCGTGAAGTTGTCTACGAACATCTAACTGTTGAAGGCTTTATTCGGGGGTATAAAAAAAGGATTTTCCATGGAGAGTGTACACCTAGTAGAACCTCTTCAACGATTAATCCGACTTCTCCTCATAGTGCTTACCATTAGTCTATTAGAGAAGATGACATGGAAGGTATGTTGCAGGATGCATTAATATGCACAGTCATGGTTTGCAATCATTTCCACCCGACTTTATTGCATCTGATGGTTGTAATATTGGTGAAATTACTTTTATCGAAATGGGAAGAAGTGCACCTGATGAAGAGGCAAATGAAGAAGTGACGAATTCTACAAGTTACTTAATGAAATGAATGAAGAACTTTACGAGGGATCAAAATATTCAAAATTGTCCTTCTGTATTCGTATATTTCACTTAAAATGTTTGGGAGGGTTGATTGGAAACTTTTTCACAATGCTGTTTGAGTTTTTGAGAGATATGTTTCTGTTTGCAAAAATCCCTCATTCATGCAAAGATATGAAGAAACTGATAAAAGATTTAGGCCTTGGGTACGACAAAATTCATAGTTGCCCAAATGACTGCATGTTATATTGGGGTGATCGGAAAAACCAACAGCCTTGTCATGTTTGCAGTAATTCTCGTTGGATGAATAAGAATGCAGAAGATGTGAATAAGGATGAAGGTGAGGCACAGTCAAGAAAGAAGCCAGTCAAGATTTTGCAATATTTTCCACTAATACCAAGGCTTCAAAGGCTTTTCATGTCGTCAAAGACAGCAAAGAATATGAGGTGGCATCATGATCAACGAACTGATGACGGATTATTAAGGAATCCTGTGGATTCTTTAGCTTGGAAATCATTTGACAGTAAATTTCAAAGCTTTGTAAATGATCCTCGGAATGTGAGGCTTGGGCTAGCATCTGACGAATTTAATCCTTTTAAAATCATGAGTACTTCATACAGTACTTGGCCTGTAGTGCTTGTTCCTTACAACTTGCCTCCGTTGATTTGCATGAAGTAATCTTCTTTTATTTTATCTATGATTATCCCTGGAGAGGAAGGTCCTGGAAATGATATTGACATTTATATGTAGCCACTTATTGAAGAGTTGAAATAGTTATGGGCGGGTGTTGAAACATATGATGTCTTGAGAAAGGAAAACTTTTATTTACATGCAACTTTGTTGTGGACTATTAATGATTTCCTGGCTTATGCCAATTTATCTGGTTGGAGTACCAAAGGATGTTATACTTGTCCTTGTTGTGTGGCGTAAACATGTTCAAAGTGGTTATATAATGGGAAGAAGTTCTCTTATATGGGGCATCATCTGTGGTTAGATGGAAATCATAGATTTAGATTTCAAAGGACTTTATTTGATGGTACTGAAGAGTTCAGAGAAGCTCCTAAGCCAACCATTGGATCTAAAATCTTGTTCATGTTAAAAGATATCAATTTCAATTATAGAAAGATAAATCAACCACACAACATGCAAACAAAGAGAAGACCGAGGGGCAGATTAATGATGAATCTGATGAAGAGGATGATCCTAATGAGGCGGACTTGTGGAAAAAAAGAATGTTTGTGAGAACATCATTGGGACAATTCTGAATGTCGATAGAAAATCGAAAGACAATCTTCAGAGTCAACTTGATCTAGTTGACATGGGAATTTGGCGTGAACTTCATCTCCAAGTACTTCCAAATAGGAAATATAGGTTGTTGCCTTCAATTTTTGCAATGTCGAAAAAAGAAAAAGAAGTGTTCTGCACGGTGTTGAAAGACATAAAAGTCTTAGGGTTTTGGGTTTAGGGTTTAGTGTAACACCCCGATTTTCCATTATTTTTGGCTTCTGTAGTTTTGAGACACAAATTACTTATTTGTTTTATTGGCTAAGTGAATCGGGTGTGTATGGGAGTGTCCGAGAGGTCCCAAGTTCAAGTCTCAACTTGGGTAGATTTTGGTATTTTTATGAAACAAAGCCTAAACTCTAGTTAATAGGCGTATAAGTTAAAGTGTGTAAATAATTAACAGAATGGGCCTACTGGTCAGGTGGATAGGTGGAGTATTAGTGAGATGGAGGTCATGAGTGCGATTCATTGTGTTGGCAAGGGTTAGTATTTTTGCTGCATTATCTGGCTAGAGATTGAGTTGTAGTGACAGTCTGAATAGTGGGTGGTTGAGATCGTGTAAGTAGTGGGATTTGGGTTGAATCAGTTTTTCCCAAATTTCTCTTTGGAACCGACGTCTTTCTTCCCTCCTCTGCTCATTTTTTCTTTCTTCTCTTTTTCCATTCTTGTGCTCTCCATAGCCGAATTCTGCTTTTCTCTATCCTCTACTCTTTTAGTTTTCTCTCTTCCAAATCATTCCTTAATGTTCAACTATCATTCTGTTTGTTCGGTAAATAGAATAAGGTGATTTTGGTTCTTGTTATTAACTTTTTATTAATGGGTGCCATTATTGTTGATTAGGGGAAGAATCGAGGACTCGAGGTCAACAGTTGGAGACTGACTGTCGTGAAAGTTCAGTGGTTCGATTAAAGGTGAAGGATTCTCGCTCACTATATGAGCAATCCGATTTAGGTTCGGTTTTAAGTTTGTTTTCAAGTGATTTATTTAGTGTTTATTGGTCAACTATAGGCAGTAGAGTGCTCTGGATTGCAATTGCAGCGAAATCGAACCAGGTGTGTACCTAAAAATGCAAAAAATGAGGATTCGGCGAAAGCCAAAAACCATTTTGTCGACGCCACACGGGTGTGTGATCACCCGTGTGGTAGGTCGTGTGCAAGACTGTTAGTCACCACACGGCTATGTGATCAACGAGCCAGGCCGTGTATGAGCAACACGGTCATGTGATGTTGGGCAAGGTCGTGTGCGACACACGGGCGTGTGGGATTTTGGGCCAAGCCGTGTGGAGGACAATTTGGGCCGTGTGGGCTAATAGGTGTATGAGCCCATTTTTCTAGAAAACTCTATAAGGTTGCACGGGTCGCCCAAGTCGACTGTGGACCTACCGTAGGGTCGATAAGCAAAGCTTAGACCCCTAAATAAATTATTTGACTGTTTGATTTCTATACTAAGCATGTATGCTGTTCTGAATATATGATCTACTATCTGCATATTAGCATGACTTTTTATGTATGTTGCATTGCATCGGGGTGGAATTGATGATATTCGGAGGAAGTATCTGAAAGGATTTGAAACACCCCAAACCCGGCCCACGAGCCTCGACCGGATCATGTATGTTCCCTGAGAAAAAACATTTCAAAAACTTGTTTGTTACTTTGGAAAATTTGGGTGGTGTTGAAGAAAGATTTGTTTGTGTTGAGTTCAAATTGAAAACGGTGTTATTCTTGAAGTCATTTGTGTTTAGGTGTCAAACATATAAAATTTATTTTCAAGAGAAGTTGTTAAACCTTGATTTAATAATAATCGATCATAATAAAATCAAATAAAATGCATGCATAAAACAGCTTAATAGTAATGGCCTTATTACAACAAAGCATATCCCAAATAAATCCAAATCTTAAATATAAAATTCAAAATTAAATAAATGCCGAGCTGAGCATGGCCACCACTAAGTTTCTGCCGACCCGGTCCATTTACTGAGTGTCACCTGCAAAATGTTAGCCCACGAGGGGTGAGTCAAATAGACTCAGTGTGTAACAACCAACACAAACTCCCAAACGACTTAGGCATATCAGATCATACACAACAACTATAGGCAATGATGCAATCCCAACCCCACCTAAATATCCATCCTCTACACATCACCCGTACCTTCCATCACACCGTGGGATTACTAAATTGACCTCCATCCGCTACACACCCCACACATTTGTATTAATTCAAAATTAATTTGAATTGAAAATTTAAAGAGAGAAAGGACTCTCTCCCTTGTTGCCCCACCATAATGCATTTGCCAAGGCTGTTTAAATTGATCATTATTATTCCATAAATAATGACATATAGCTTTACATAAGAAAATAATTAAATTCCAAATAACCCCATTTTTGGATGTTACGCTTACCCCTTAAAATAAATTTCATTCCAAATTACATAACTAAAACAGTCAAACAAGGGCATCGACTTCCCATATAAAAGATTCAATGTGTTCTTCCTCAAAAGATAATTTCTTTTCGCCACGGCACCACATTTGTATTTGACTTAACGCCAATCAAGAGACACCTTCAGAAGACCTTGTTTCACAGTTGTTAAACCTCAAAGATATCTTCTAAGATGATTTAATCCAATAATGCAACTGACGATCCGCCCCATTCCATTGAGGATCTTAACCGTTGAAGTAAAATCAAATAAATACATGCATGCATAAAAGAATTTTCTTCAACTCCATATCTGGCATACAAGGCCGCCCCGAAAACATAAGACACCATCACAAATGACTATACCCTCACACCACCATTCTCAACTTGTATTCTCTTCAGATTTAGCCCTTCATCCACTAAATCTTCTTTTAATCTCCTCGATCCATGTTGGCTTAACTTGAAGTTCGCCAAAGGCTATCGCCATATAGCTCAATCGAGTTAACATTGTTTAACCGCCACTCTACCTTCCGGCCAACGCGTCACCACCACGTTAGCCTTACCCGATGATATTCGATGGAACAACAGAGTCCTTAACAATTAATCCATCTACCGCCGATTCGCATCCTTCGGTCAAGATACCTCAAACTTTTGTGGTCCGTAAATTACCGACTTCTCCCATAAAGATAATGTTCCTCATGCGTTCTCACCGTCGACGATAGGCTACTACCTTTCCATCCTCGCAGATCAACACACACCCCAAACCAAAGGTTGCATCACAATAGATCGTGAATAATTTCCGCTTCTGTTGTACTAAACCGAGCTTCACAAAATTTTCCTTAGCTTATCAAAGCTTCTCTCGCTTTTCCCGACCATACAAACTAACACCTTCCTTAGCAACTTGTTAATCTGTACGCGATCGAAGAACCTTCCACAAATCTTCTTCTGAATACCCTCGCTAACCGTAAAACTCTCAGATTCCACCGATTTTAGGCGGTATCCAGACCATCAATTTGGCATACAACCGTTTCCTCAACACTTGTAACTATCCGTAATGCTTGTCGTGTTCTCCTCCGTTTTGAGTAAAACCAATATGTCGCAATGAACACTCCCAAATTGTTGAAAACTCGCTCATTAGGTCCATGAACGCCACGGGCATTGGTCAACCCGAATGGCATAACTAGAAACTCGAATGCCCATACCGAAGTTCAAATGCCGCCTTGTGAACATATAAGTTGATGGTAACCCGAAAGGTCTATCTTCAAAACACCGATTTTCAATCCGTCAAACAAGTCAAATGGGTACTTGTTTTTGATCGTTAATTGTTTAACCGACGGAATCGATGCACATTCGCATAGAACCGCCCTTCTTCTTGACAAACAACACAGCGCCCCTCATGAGATATGCTAGGTCAATAAACCCCTATCCAAGATCCTCAACTGAGCCTTCACCCACCAACCTTTTGTGCCATCCTAAGGTGCTATAGACATTGCCCGCATCAAGTCTATACTAAATTCACTTCCCGATCCGGAGGCGTATCCTAAGTTCTTCGTGGAACATATCAAGAAATTCCCCAACCGCTCGGACTTTCCAATCGAATTCTTAGCTTCCAAAGCACAAATTCGAACCAAACACGCCTTTACAACCCTTCTTGACCATCTTTTCGCTTCAAGACAGACACCACATTGATAGGTAATTCTTTCTATCACCATCATAACCACTTCACCATTCTCACCGCCTTAAGAACCATGCGCTTAGTCACCCAAATTTGCTCGACACTTAGCCACCAATCCATTCCAGATGATATCTATTAAATTGAAAATCATTTGTGTTTAGGTGTCAAACATATAAAATTTATTTTCAAGAGAAGTTGTTAAACCTTGATTTAATAATAATCGATTATAATAAAATCAAATAAAATGCATGCATAAAACAAAGCTTAATAGTAATGGCCTTATTACAACAAAGCATATCCCAAATAAATCCAAATCTTAAATATAAAATTCAAAATCGGCGGCGTCAACAATCAACTACACATCGCTTCTTATAATTGTGGCATAGCCACGGATAATGTGACAAAGTCACCAGATAGTAATACGTGACATTAGTCACCACATTCAGATTATGTGACATGAGTCACGGATATTGTGGTAAAACCACCGATCACTTCCCTTTTCAATATCACCCATATGCCCCATGCGCCATACAAACCATGCGTAAATCATGCAATATACCTTATTTCATATTCATAACAAATTCACATATGTGTCATATTCAATGTTCATAACACTATTAATGAGCATTAGAGGATAACGACGGATACACTGTACCATTGAATGGTAACTTAAGCCACATCTTTCATATTTTCATTAACAAATGTTTTAAATTAATACCATAAATCTTATTAGGAATCAATGTAGGCTACACACCGTTTACTAACGTGTTCATTGAATCCCTAAAGTTCACCGAATAGATTGTACTCTTCCCTTCCGTCGAGAATCGGCTAGACACTAACACTTAATATGGCCTTGGCGAATAATATTAACACTCCCTTACCTTGTGGATCTAAATCCCAAAAATCGTCACTTGGCTATGGAAATGTCGAAATCCTATATAGTACATGTTAGATCCAATTCTAACATTTAAACATAATAAATGGCCTTCACCTAAAACCTCACTTGCTTACCTTAGACCTTGAAATCCTGAATGATCTCCTCCTCGTAGTCGACAATAACCAAATCCTCAAACCTCCTTCATAGTTTCACCAAAGATCAAGAAAAGAGATTAGAGTCCTAATTTCACTAACCCAAAAGAAAAGAAAGAAGAAAAACAACAGCTTGATCCTTACCCTTACTACGTAAATCGATCGCACCTTGCTTGAACCCATAGAGATATTCGCTATGTAGCCTAGATGTTGATCAATTGGTTTCGGCTTTTGGAGTTTAATGAACAATAGGCTATGGTCTAGGAAGAACTTACTTTCGGCTTTTGGAAAATTGTGAAAAGAAGAAGAGAAAGGTTGAGCAATTCGGCAATGGTGATAAATGAAGATTCGACTAGCACAAGGGATATTTCGGCTTTTAGTGCTATGATCAAATCGGCTCTATGGAAGAGTGATCAACTTGAAGAAGAAAAAGATGAAGAAATCGGCTAGGCTTACTTGTGTTTTCGGCTTTGACAAACTAAAAGGAGAAGAGAAGATTCACTTTCGGTTTTCAACAGAGAAAGAATTTCGGCAGAGGCACAATTGAAAAGAAAAGAAAGCAAAGGGCCATACTCCTCCCTTTGCCGAAAATACCACACCTAGACCCTCCATTCGGCCAACTCTCTTTCCCCCTATCTAATCCCTTCTTTTTCTCCTAAAACTTCTCTTTATCACTCATTCAAAATAATTGAAATAAATCAACATTTATCTTCCTACCTTAGCCAAATTTTAAAAAGAAATTGACCACATCTAAAGCTCATCCCTTAGTGTCCCATTGCCGCCCACCTCTGCTTTCTCCTCATCGCAAAATAAAACTCCCTTTGCTTCCCTTGTCGCTGAACTCGAGCCCTTCTCCACCGCTTGAGGTGTCACTTACCAAGGCCCTAAGTGGCGCCTCCTTGCCACTTTAACAAGCCCACTTTTATGTCCAATTTCCCCTACAAATTCTCTTAAGGCCTTATTTGCCTAGCTCCCCCTTTAAGACTTAAAATCTTATATTTTCTAAGGCACTTACCTACACTCTAAAGTTCTTAAAATCCACAAGACACATTCAAAATACACACAGGCATGCTTCCACATATATTTAAGCAAAAATGCACAACCCTTAAATCCCGGATATTACAATTCTACCCCCTTAAAATAATTTCGACCTCGAAATTACCTGGCTAAAATAAGTGAGGGTATTGCTGTCGTATTGCTTCTTCCAGCTCCCACGAAGCTTCTTTCGATCCATGATTACACCACAACACTTTGACTAGAGGAACGGATTTCCTCCGTAGTACATTCACATCCCGTTCCAAAATCTGAATCGGCTCCTTCTCGTAGGACAAATCTGGTCTCAGCTCCACCTCCTCAACTGGCACTATATGAGATGGATCCGATCGGTAACGACATAGCATAGAAACATGGAATACATCGTGCATCTGCCTCAACTCCAGAGGTAACTCCAACTGGTATGCCACTAGTCCAACTCGCTTCAATACCCGATAAAGTCCTATAAACCTGGGACTTAACTTCCCTTTGCGACCAAATCTCATTACCTTTTTCCAAGGCGAAACTTTGAGTAACACATAATCTACCACAGCAAACTCAATCTCCTTTCGCTTAAGATCTGCATATGAGTTTTGCCTGTTAGATGCCTCCTTCAACCGTGTCCGAATTACTTTAACCTTTTCTTCTAATTCTGCCACGATTTCCAGACCCAAAATCTGACGTTCTCCCAATTCCGTCCAATATGTAGGAGTGTGACACTTTCGTCCATACAGCACTTCGTACGGTGCCATCCGAATACTTGCCTGATAGCTGTTGTTGTACGCAAATTTCGCTAAAGGCAAGAACTCTTCCCAACTCCCTCTGAAGTCTATCACGCAACCTCTCAACATATCCTCCAAAACTTTTATTACCCGCTCAGATTAATTGTCCGACTGCGGATGGAATGCCATACTGAAATCCAACCTGGTGCCCAAAGCCTGATGTAACACCTTCTAAAATCGTGACGTAAACTTCGGATCCCTATCCGAGATAATCGACACCGACACTCCGTGCAGCCTCACGATCTCTGCTATATACAACTTTGCCAATTTTTGCAGAGAATAGTCCACCCGCACCAGTATAAAATGTGCAGATTTCATCAACCGGTCTACTATCACCCATACCGAGTCCTTCTTAGTAGGCGTAAGGGGAAGCCCACTAACGAAGTCCATGGTAATTCTCTCCCACTTCCATTGCGAAATCTTTATCAGCTGAAGCAATCCTGACGGTACTTGGTGTTCGGCCTTGACTTGCTGACACGTTAGGCACTTCCCTACAAACTCTGTAACTTCTCGCTTAAGACTAGGCCACCAAAACTGTTCCCGTAAATTCTTGTACAACTTACTTTCTCCAAGATGCATAGCATAAGGGCTACTATACGATTCCCGAAGAATCCTCTGCCTTAACTCCTCATTCTTAGGCATACAGACCTTGCCTTGAAAACACAAAGACTGTCATTGCTTACACCAAAATTTTCCAATTCCCTATTTTGTACTTATAGCAGCTTAGTACTTAAATCCTTATCTGCCAACTGTCCTTCTTTCACCTCATTCAGCCATGACGGCTTGACCTGCAACTCTGCCAGAAAACTTCCATTTTCATACAAGCTAAGATGTGCAAACATCACTCTCAGCTTCAACACTACTTTTCGACTTAGGGCATCTGCCACTACGTTCGCCTTGCCCGGGTGATACTCTATAGAATAATCGTAGTCTTTCAATAACTCCACCCACCTTCACTGTCTCAGGTTCAGCTCTTTCTGAGTTAGCAGATACTTAAGGCTCTTGTGGTCCGTATAGATCACCGACCTTTCTCCATATAGATAGTGCCTCCACACTTTAAGAGCGAATACAACCACCACCAACTCCAGATCGTGCATCGAATAGTTTACCTCATGTGGCCTCAATTGTCGAGATGCATATGCGACTACTTTTCCGTCTTGCATAAGGACACATCCCAATCCTGTATGGGAAGCATCACAATACACCATGAAATCTTTTCCTGCCTCAGGCTGAATTAAAATCGGAGTTTCAGTCAAAACCCTCTTAAGCTTCTTAAAGCTCTCCTGTTGCTTATCTGTCCATACAAAAGGTACCTCCTTCCTTAGTAACTTCGTCAAAGGTGCAGCTATTGATGAAAACCCTTCTACGAATCTTCTATAATAGCCTGCCAATCCCAAGAAACTACGAACTTCCACCACAGACTTAGGTGGTTTCCAATCCAATACTACCTCAATCTTCCAAGGATCCACCCTTATCCCTTCAGCAGACACCACATGCCCTAAAAACGTAACTTCCTTCAACCAAAATTTGCACTTGCTGAACTTGGCATATAACTTTTTCTCCCTTAACACTTGCAACACGACTCGGAGGTGCTCATCATGTTCTTCCTCAAACTTAGAATACACCAAGATATCGTCTATGAACACAACAACGAATCGGTCCAGATAGGGTTAGAAAACCCAGTTCATCATGTCCATGAACGCGGTTGGGGCGTTTGTCAATCCAAATGGCATTACCAAGAACTCATAATGCCTGTACCTTGTCCGAAAAGCTGTCTTATGGATATCAGCCTCCTTCTCCTTAAGCTGATGATATCTTGACCTTAGATCTATCTTCGAAAATACTGCGACCCCCTTAAGATGATCGAACAAGTCGTCTATCCTTGGCAATGGATTCTTGTTCTTGATGGTCAGCTTATTCAGTTGCCGGTAATCTATGCACATGCGCATAGTCCTATCTTTCTTCTTCACAAATAGGACCGGTGCTCCCCATGGAGACACACTAGGTCGAATAAATCCACGATCGAGTAACTCTTGGATCTGAGCCTTGAGCTCTACTAGCTCCTTTGGTGCCATTCGGTATGGAGCAACTGACACAGAGTCAGACTCGACAATAAGTTAATTTCAACTCTACCTCCCTATCCGGGTAACCTGACAGCTCCTCCGAAAGACGCCCACAAATTCCCTTCATCGTTTAACTCCTTCTACACCGCTTCCTTAGCCTCCAAGGCACCGATCAACATCGAAAGCTACACACCCTTTTCTCACCATCTTCTCTGCTTTAAGGGCAGATACCACATTTGATAGGCAATTCCGTCTCTCGCCCATCACCACAACCTCTGTGCCGTCAGGAGTTCTTAACGACATGCGCTTAGCCGCACAATCCACATTTTCATGGTACTTCACTAACCAATCCATGCCTAAGATTAGGTCAAACTCCTCAAACGGCAACTCCATTAATTTCGCTAGAAATTGCGCCCCGAACTTCCAAGGGTAACGCCTAAAGATTTTATCTAACACTCACCGATTGCCCTAAAGGACTAAGTACACCATCTTCCTAGGTACAGTTTTAGAGTTCGCATGCGAGTTCCGCACACCTTACTAGCAATATATGAATGAGTTGACCCAATATCTATCAACGCAATAAAGGGTAATCCGAGATAAAGAACATACCGTTATGACATCAAAAGGCCACCATCCTCCTCCGATTTATCGCATATACTTGACCCTACTGTCTTGCCTCTGTGTTACCAAAGACCTCTCCCCTGTTCCTCGTCCTCTTCCGTAACCATTACCTCTCGCCAATGAACCACGACCCAGCAGGTGGGTCATCATCCCACCTCTCCCAGCCTGATTAGAACCCTAACTTACTGGTCGGCTCCCTTCTGTTTTCATGGGACAGTCCCTAATCATGTGACCCTTGGACCCACATTTGAAACATCCTCCCGTCTTCTTCCAACACTCTCCCAAGTGTATCTTTCCACACTGAGCACAAGTGCGGTACTATCCTTCCGTAGCAGCTTGCTGACCTCGTGACCCATCCATTCTAGGTCTCTTTTGAACATTCCCAGATGACCCTGATGATGCAAAACCTCTCTTTTGTTTATTCCAGTCCGTGTTTTGTCTCACAGACTCCTTAACTCCTTCAGCAACCTTTGCCTTTTCCACCAACACAGTAAACTCCTGCTCCTATTGTGGGGCAATCAACAATCTCAGGTCATCCCTTAGTCCGTCCTCAAATCAGACACATCGTTCGTGCTCCGTAGCTACTATACCTCGAGCGTATCGGCTCAACTTTAAGAATTCTGCCTCATACTCCGCTACGGACTTATTCCCCTAAACCAACCTCAGAAACGCTTTCCTCTGCACATCAATGTAACTAGTCCCAATGTACTTCTTCTGATATGCCACCTTAAAGTACTCCCAAGTGAGATCATCTGCGGTAGCACCATCCCGAACCGTGAGCCACTATTGATATGACTCATCACGGAGGAGCGATACTATCCCTTTTAGTTTCTCCTCGGCGGACAGGTCCAAATCATCCATAATTCACTCCGTCGCCTCTAACCAATACTCACCAGATTGGTGCCACACCGATATACCACGGAAAAACTCACTCTATTAGCTCGAGTCACTCAGTGCATGCACTTCCGAGCTCCCATGCCTCCACCGCTTCTAGCCACCATTTTCGAACTCGCAAAGATCGCCGTTATATCGCATCATCCCCGTCTAATCCTCGATATTCCACACCGCAGCTAAGCGGTGGTGGCATTTCATTCTCGGACCCTTGACCGGACCTAACGGTTCTCGACACGCCATTCAACCTCTACCATGGCCACGCACATTACGACCACGCCCCTTATAACTCATGCTTCTGAATTGCGTTTATCCGATTAAAGAATTTTATGAATTAGTTTTTGTTCCATCGATTTATCGTGAATGTCTTATGTTCAATAGTTCTAAAGAGTAGTTCTTTCAATTCATACACACACGTAGTCTCAAATTCATTCATTCAATCATCACATTCATGAACTTTGCGTGCTCATTACGAAAAGTGTTGTAGTTGTCATTGTTGTTGTTTTCCACTACCTAGGGGTATTTCCGTAATTTTATCCTATAGGGATATTTTGGTAATTTTTCAAATTAGGGTATTTGAAAATTTTGCAAAATAGAGATTTTTGGTCCTTTTGCAAAATAGGAATACTTGGTAAGAAGATTAAAGGGTAATATGAGAATTTCATAAATTGAGGGTATTTTTGTAATTTTTCAAACCAGGGGCATTTCGGTAATTTTTTTTGCAAAATATGGTTCCAGGTGATTTAACGAAATAAGGGTATTTTGGAAAATTTTTTAATTCGAGGGTATTTTGGCAACTTCCCATACTAAGGGTATTTTGGTAATTTGTACAGGTTAGGGGTAATTTGGTCAATCTGCAAATTAGGGGTATTTTGGTCATTTTAAAATCAAGGGTACTTTGGAATTTTATAATCACGGTTTGACTTTAGAATTTTACAAAACAAGGTGACTAGTCCCTTTGGGTTTTAATTATTGAATTTAGCCTGTGATTGAGTCCTCTTGGTTAGGGTGAACCGTCACTACGCACTGTAGGATTCGAGCGAGAGGAGGTGAGTCACTAGGATCGCTTAAATACCAAGCTCCCCTAATCCAATCCTAGACATGCGCACAACAGTTGCCACACCTTTAACTCTTGACTCACTCACAGTTTTGTTTGGTTAGACTTTAAATTTTATGTAATTCGGTGTTGGAGTAGACTAATCCTAGGGTTCAATAATTCCTAATCTACTAATCTACGTCCCTATAATTCCCAATCACAAAAAGGGTTAGGGGTACTTACCTGGTGGAATTCAGGACGGAGACTCAGATGCCATGCCAGAAAACCTACTTATTCTTTTGTAAAGCTCAATTTCAAAATAGAAAACTGTTTTGGGCCCAAAAGCCCTCAAGGCCGAGTTTTGAACTTGGCTCTGATACCAAACTGAAACACCCCAAACTTGGCCCACGAGCCTCGACCGGATCTAGTATGTTCCCTGAGAAAAAACATTTCAAAAACTTGTTTGTTACTTTGGAAAATTTGGGTGGTGTTGAAGAAAGATTTGTTTGTGTTGAGTTCAAATTGAAAACGGTGTTATTCTTGAAGTCTGATATCTATTAAATTGAAAATCATTTGTGTTTAGACGTCAAACATATAAAATTTATTTTCAAGAGAAGTTGTTAAACCTTGATTTAATAATAATCGTATCATAATAAAATCAAATAAAATGCAGGCATAAAGCAGTTAATAGTAATGGCCTTATTACAACAAAGCATATCCCGAAATAAATCCAAATCTTAAATATAAAAATTCAAAATTAAATAAATGCTGAGCTGAGCATGGCCACCACTAAGTTCATGCGGACCCGGTCCATTTACTGAGTGTCACCTGCAAAATTTTAGCCCACGAGGGGTGAGTCAAACAGACTCAATGTGTAACAAACAACACAAACCTCCAAACGACTTAGGCATATCATATCATACACAACAAATATAGGCAATGATGCAATCCCAACCCCACCTAAATATCCATCCTCTACACATCACCCGTACCTGCCATCACACCGTGGGGATTACTAAATCGACCCTCCATCCGCTACATACCATCGAAGGCAGTCGCTGCAATCAACTGCACATCGCCCTTATAATTGTGGCATAGCCATCAGATAATGTGATAAAGTCACCAGATAGTAATACGTGACATTAGTCACCACATTCAGATTATGTGACATGAGTCACTAGATATTGTGGTAAAAACCACCAGATCACTTCCCCTTTTCAATATCACCCATATGCCCCACGCGTCATACAAACCATGCAGAAATCATGCAATATACCTTATTACATATTCATAAAAAATTTTCATATGTGTCATATTCAATGTTCATAACACTATTAATAGAGTTTTAGAGGATAACGTACCTGGATACACTGTACCATTGAATGGTACCTTAAGCCACATCTTTCATATTTTCATTAACACATGTTTTAAATTAATACCATAAATCTTATTAGGAATCAATGTAGGCTACACACCGGTTTACTAACGTGTTCATCGAATCCCGAAAGTCTACCAATGATTGTACTCCTCCCTAACAATCAACGCCGTAATTGACTAGACACTAACACTTAATATGGCCTTGGCGAATATTAACACTCCTTACCTTGTGGATCTAAATCCCAAAAATCATCACTTGGCTATGGAGATGTCGAACCGATATAGTACATGTTAGATCCAATTCTAACATTTAAACACAATAAATGGCCTTCTACCTAAACCTCACTTGCTTACCTTAGACCTTGAAATCTCGAATGATCTCCTCCTTGTAGTCGACAATAACCAAATCCCGAAACCTCCTTCATAGTTTCGGCCAAAGATCAAGAAAAGAGATTAGAGTCCTAATTTTGGCTAACCCAAAAGAAAAGAAAGAAGAAAACAATAGTTGATCCTTACCCTTACTACGTAAATCGATCGCACCCTTGCTTGAACCCACAGAGATATTCGGCTATGTAGGCTTGATGTTGATCAATTGGTTTCTGCTTTTGGAGTTTAATGAACAATTGGCTATGGTCTAGGAAGAACTTACTTTTGGCTTTTGGAAAATTGTGAAAAGAAGAAGAGAAAGGTTGAGCAATTCAGCAATGGTGATAAATGAAGATTCGGCTAGCACAATGGATATTTCGGCTTTTAGTGCTATGATCAAATCGGCTCTATGGAAGAGTGATCAACTTGAAGAAGAAAAAGATGAAGAAATTGGCTAGGCTTACTTGTGTTTTCGGCTTTGACAAACTAAAAGGAGAAGAGAAGATTCACTTTCGGTTTTCAACAGAGAAAGAATTTTGGCAGAGGCACAATTGAAAAGAAAAGAATGCAAATGGCCATACTCCTTTCTTTTGTCGAAAATACCATAGTTAGACCCCTCCATTCGGCCAACTCTCATTCCCCCTATCTAATCCCTTCTTTTTCTCCTAAAACTTCTCTTTATCACTCATTCAAAATAATTGAAATAAATCAACATTTATCTTCCTACCTTAGCCGAATTTTAAAAAGAAATTGACCACATCTAAAGCTCATCCCCTTAGTGTCCCATTGCCGTCCACCTCTGTTTCTCCTTGCTGCAAAATAAAACTCCCCTTTTGCTTCCCTTGCTGCTCGAACCTGAGCCTTTCTCCACTGCTTGAGGCGTCACTTACCAAGGACCTAAGTGGCGCCTCCTTGCCACTTTAACAAGCCCACTTTTTTGTCCAATTTCCCCTACAAATTCTCTTAAGGCCTTATTTGCCTAGCTCCCCATTTAAGAATTAAAATCTTATATTTTCTAAGGCACTTACCTGCACTTTAAAGTTCTCAAAATCCACAAGACACATTCAAAATACACACAGGCATGCTTCCACATATATTTAAGTAAAAATGCACAACCCCTAAATCCCGGATATTACAGGCTTTTAAGCCTAATATCTGGCAGCGCAACTACAAATTTTTGATTATGTGCTGCATTCGATACAGCATGGTGTGTTGGGCTGGGTGGGTTGATTTTATCCTCACATGGTGTGTAGGGTTAAACGGAGTTGGTGTGTGGAGGCTGGTGGGTAAGACTCTGATTTCTGTATATTCTGTCTGTAATGGGCTAAGGCCCGATGATAAACTGTAAAAGTAACATATTTTAACCCCATATTTAATAGGCTTTTGAATGATTTAGCCCTTGATTCATGTAAAAAGGTGCTTTTAATCCTTTCTTTTCACGTTTATACTCAGGAAAGCATCCGAGGATAAAAAGAACACAAAACGGGCTTAAAACAAAGTAATTGGGCCTTTGCAAGCAATCAACACGGCTTGGCCCAAAGCTCACACGACCGTGCCTCGCCAATTACCTAGAGCACGGCCTCAACTACGTAACACACGGTCGTGCAGCATCCATTCATCACACGAACGTGCCTGGTGATCTACATGGCCGTGCCCAAATTGATGACACAAGCACGGCTGAATCCTCGACTCACACTACCGTGCCCAATACGATAGAATTGAGACATAGCCCAACCACGAGTTACACGGGCGTGTGTCATGGCCGTGCCCCTGCCGCGGGAGAGAGCAATTGCACTTGGATTTGGATGCTTGAAGCCAAAGAAACATACTCCTAATTCCACTCCAACACCCTAATAGTAATTCTGCTTGAAGGAGATACTTAGGAGCCAAGTATAGCATCCCAAAGCCTATATAAACAACCCAAGGCAAACATTAAAGGGGAGCTTTTTGGCAGAGACTTTTGCCGAAGCGTTCATCTTTTAGGGAATCACTTGAAGATAGCCAATTGATTCATCTCAAGAAGTCGAAACTCCATTCAAGACGAGGATCTCTCCTTTAATTCCTTCAGGGGGTTTTAGGGATTTCTTATGTTTTGTTTATTCTTTACTCTTGAGATGTTTTCGTATTTAGTTATGCACTAAACCACTCAGATACCTGAAGGGGATGAAACCTATGATGGATTTTGTTATTTGATTTCTAAATTATATGATAAGTACTTAGTTTGCTCTTAATTATGTTACTTAATTTAATCTGATGTGCTTATGTGGAGGAGGAATAGACCCTACCTAAGAGTAGATCTAGCATAATTGAGCGGAGTTGATCGGGCACCTAGAGATAGGGTTACGAGATTTTATCGGATTAGGGTGAAACCTAATATGGGAATCCATTGATCGATTTATTGCTTTCTTAGGGGGTTATTATAAGAGAACGAGAGTTCCACTAATTAACCTAAGGTTAGATGTTATTCACCTCGAGAAAGGGTTTAATGTAGGTTAGGGAGTCTCATGGATCAAGATAAGTAAAGAAATCATAAGGTTTGGGGAATAAATAAAAAGTGAAGTCATAGGTGGATTCTTCATGAGGGTATCATCTTTATCAACTGAGTTTTCCTAAAGTCTTTCTCCAATTCAATCTTTTGTCTTTGCATTTAGTCTAAGTATTTCGTTAGTTTAATAATTCAATCACTCCAAATTTCAAAGCTAAATAATAGAGAGAAAGTGAGTAGTAGTACTTTTAGGTTCCCTGGGTTCGATAAGATATTCTTGCTCGAGCTATACTCACTGCTCGATAGGTGCACTTGCCTCTATCGTTGTCACGCTTAGTCTACTGTGTTCGATCACTCTTTTATAAATATTAAAACTCGACTGTTTGACACGATCAAGTTTTTGGCGCCATTGCCGGGGACTCCTAAAATATTAATAAAGCTCTATTTCTATTACTTTAGTCATTATCTTTATTTTTAAATTTTTTTTATTTTTATACATATATTTTTTTTCTAAATTTCTTTCTTTCTTTTCATAGCAGGTACCTCTAGTTTATGACTAGAAGGAATCCGAGAGGACCATTAGAACACCAGAGTGACATTGAAGCTACCGCTCATAGAAATCGCAGAGAAATTAGACGAGCCCTAGACTATCAAAGAGAAGAACAACAAAGATCCAATCCTACTGAAGGGATGGACGAGAACAACCTACCAAATGTGCAAGAACAAAATGCTCCACGTACTATGTATGATTATGCTAAACCTAATTTGACAGGAGTAGAATCTAGTATTGTTAGGCCCGCTATATCTACTAATAATTTTAAATTAAAGCCTAACACAATACAAATGATTCAACAATTTGTTCAATTTGATGGTTTGTAGGATGAGGATCCAAACACACATATATCTAATTTTTTAGAATTTTGTGATACCTTCAAAATAAATGGCGTTTCTGACGATGCCATACGTCTTCAGTTATTTCCTTTTTCATTAAGGAATAAAGCAAAGCAGTGGTTGAACTCGTTACCACGAGGGTTAATCACCACATGGGGTCAAATGACCGAAAAATTTCTTTTAAAATATTTTCCACCAGCCAAAATGACTAAATTTAGGAATGGCATATCTTCTTTTGTGCAGAATGACACAGAATCATTATATGATGCATGGGAAAGATACAAGGATCTCCTAAGAAGATGCCCACACCACAAATTACCTTTATGGCTTCAAGTCCAAACTTTCTACAATGGTGTAAATTCTCCAACTAGGCAAATGATCGATTCATCATCGGTGGAACATTGAATAATAAAACTCCTGAAGCGGCTTACGATTTTATTGAGGAGATGTCGTTGAACACCTATCAATGGCAAATTACAATAGCTAAACCGACAAAATCAACCGGAGTTTTTAACATAGACGCAGTGACAATGCTGCCAACACAGGTGGAGTTAATGAATAAAAAGCTTGATAATTTATGTTCTTCACAGGTACATCCAGTCATGCAATGCGAAGCAAGCGGGAATGTGGCAAATTCTGAGTACCCACCCTACCAACCAGGAGCAAAAAACGAGCATACCAACTATATAGGTTGGAGGAACCACCCAAATTTTTTGTGGGGAGGACAAGGAAATCAAGGAAATCAAAGGCAGCAACCTACTCCAAATTACCAAAACCAGCCCTATCCACAGGAAAAGAAATCAACCCTTGAAGAGATGTTGACAAAATTCATGGAAGCTATAGATTCTCATCTCCAAAAGACTGAAGCAATACGTGATGAACAACAAAAACCGATCAAAGGAATCGAACATCAACTTGGAGAACTTACTAGGTCCGTGGGACATCTCACAAAGGTGATTTAAGCGCCAACAAGGACGCCTAACAAGCAACACGTAAATAAACCCAAAAGAGAAAATCCAAGCCATCACAGCTCAAGAGGATACAAAAGTAGACGAGCCCACCTCAGTAAAAGAAACTAAGGAAGAAAAAGGTAAAACAGAGGTAGCACAAGATAGGCAAAAATCGGTAATCAAAGAATACCAACCTTGCATACCTTATTCCGAAGCATTGAAAAAAGATAATTCAGAGGAAGAATTCGGTAAGTTTATAAAACTTTTAAAGAAATTACATATTAACTTACCTCTTCTTGAAGCTCTGTTTTAGATGCCCGACTCAAAGAAATTTTTAAGACGGCTCTTGACAGATAAATGCAAAATAGATGAAGAGCACCACGTAGAACTTAATGCAATATGCTCAGCAATGCTACAAAACAGACTACTATAGAAACTAAAAGATCCAGGGAGTTTTACGATTCCATGTTTAATTGGTAGTTTAGCCATTGATAATGCGTTAGCTGATTTAGGGGCAAGTATAAATGTCATGCCTTATGCACTATTTAAATGACTAGGTCTAGGGAAGCCCAAACAAACTAGGATGAGTATTCAACTAGCTGATAAAACCATTAGAATTCCTAGAGGCATTATTGAAGACGTTTTAGTAAAAATTGATAATTTTTTTCCCAAGAGATTTTGTTGTTTTAGACATGGATGAGGGAAATTCAATCCCTTTAATTTTAGGAAGACCTTTTCTTGCAACCGCCAAGACTAAAATTGACGCTCCACAGAGAACTCATACTGTGTAGAGATGAATCACCAATCTTCAAGCTCTCGACTCACCAAAACAATGTAAGATGAAGGTAAGAAAGTCGTTTCAATAGGTAATCAAATTGTTCAAACTTCATCGCAGGAAACATCACAAAGCATCAAAGCTGAGCCAACTCATAGTCCTCAAGTAGTCACAAAAGAATCACACCAGAAACAAAATCGGAAGACCGACAAATTAGAAGAGTAGAAGATACACACCAAAGAAAAGCCGGATCCACACGAAGTAAAACCTAAGGAAACCACCAGAAGAGCTCATAGGAATATCAAATCACTTTAAAATAGGAGACCAGGTGCTATTAGACAAAGCCGATCCTTACATCAGTTCAACAGAACTAAAAAAAAAAGGAAGAAATACTCTTTCAGGTACACGATGTTTTCCCACACGAAATAGTCGAGGTAAGCAATCTAATGTGTAACAATTTTAAGGTAAACGCTTCTCAACCTAAACTTTGTCACAAAAACAAAACTGTCAGTAAGAGGGAAAATATTCAAACCTTTAAACCTCCCTAAAATCTTCAAGGTCTAGGACAGTCTAGCTTAAGACTATAAACGAGCGTTTCTCGGGAGGCAACCCGAGCACTAACACTTTTTATTTTTTTAAAAAAATATTTTTTCTTTTCTTTTCTTCTCTTTTCTCTTTCCATATTTAAAATAAAGATACAGGTTTCCAAGCCACACGGCCTTACACACGGCCGTGCCCGTGGCCGTGTGGACCATCAAAACCATCACACTGACAGAGCAGAGCCGTGCAAGTCAGTCCAACCACCCCCCAACATCACTGATCCAACCACCCACAGGCACTGACAAAAATAGCACAGCCGTGCCTCGCAACCGTGCTAAGATACTAGCTTATTGGGCACAACCAGACCACGCCCGTGCATTCCACCTGTGCTCCTATACTGGCTTTTTAGAAATGGACGTGCCCATCAATAAATGGGCGTGGAAGAACAACACACTCCACAACACGGTCGTGCGAAGCGGTCGTGTGAATTGACACACCCTCGGCACACAGGCGTGGGAACATACCAGATTTGAAAATTTTATTTAAATCCCCACGACCTTCACCTCTCCCCATCTTCCTTCTCCTTTTCTTTCTTGCAAATTTTTCTCTCTGCTCATAGAAAAGGTCCAAGACTCTTGAGCAACACAAAGATCATGCCAAGAAACGTAAGAAGGTCAAGATCATCTCCTCGGAGGAGACCTCAACATGAGTTCATGCCGGCAGCCTTTCACTTAATTGACACGCCAAGGGTCTCTAAACCTTTTCGCTTCTATTTTTCTTTTCTCGTCTCCTTTATTTTCCTTATCCTTACTTATATCCTGCTTAATTTAATTTAATTCATATTAGTTTCTTGGTTTTAGGTTCTAAAGGCTGTTGGGAATCACGCACCACACCTTCTAGGTCACGTCCACCTTATGAACCATCCAACAATAAGGACTCCTTAGTCCATTGGTATTTTCTTTTAATTTCAATTTTCTTCTTAGTCTCCTTCATTTTATTTCTTTAATCTTTAATTATATTATTAGTATAGTATTATTATTTCTCTAGATCTCTTGGCTATATCTTCACAGGCTACCCAATTTCTTCATCTACCAAATTGCTTTCCGGTAGCCACTCCACCAAGCCCATAGAAAACACCATCACCACCACCAAAGACGCTGTGGATCATCCAGATTTCGTGGAGTATTACTTTCCCACTTATCTTTTGATTTGGCACCTAATTATCATTATCTATCTTTGTACATTGAGGACAATGTCCATCTTAAGTGTGGGGGTATTAGTGTTTAACTTTTTGCATAATTCTCAAAACCCTGAAATTAGTCTTGATCTTAAGTATTTTTCTCATATTATTAATTAGGGTGAAATTTCTAATGATTTATGATTTTTATCGATATGTTTTAGAATAAGTCTTAGTTAATTGTGCATTAATGATTAAATTTGAAGAATACTAGAGAATCGAGCATGATAAGTCTACTTTCTAAAAATTAAAATTGATAGGTTGTTGATCCTAATTTGAGTATCACCTTGAAGTTCAAAATTTATAAGGATTGATGTCAAAACAGCCATAATTTTTTGTGAGATTTTGGAGCCTTATAGAGCATATACCCTTTTTCGTGCTCACTTTAATTGATTATGAGTGTGTCAACTTTGAACTGTTATTCTAGAACTTGCCTCATTTTTGCATGTCAAGACCACATTAATGATTTGATACACTGAGATGATAAAGGCACCTAGGTTTTAACCCATTCACTCCACTAAAAAAAGCCTACCCATACAAATTAACCCCTAGTGAACCCCATTGAATCCTAACAACCTTTTTATTGACTCACCCACTAATATTAACCCAAAATCCCTTTGTATTTGTATCAACATTCCTTTGACTACCCCTCTATCGAGAATTGATTTGATCAATTCCCGAATTAGGTTATTTCAATCACCAAAGATCCTTCTATTATGTTTATTTTAGTTTGTTCTTAAAAAAAATCCAAGTATACTCAATATTAGTAGCATAATAAAAGAGCTTAGAGCATTTAAACTCTAATTGTTGAAGAAAAGCTCGTATTAAAGTGTTATAAAATTTTAAGTAATGAAAATATTCGTTATTATATAGTAATTATCTATAAGTGGTATTATTAGTTTGTATTCGAAGTAAATATTCATATTTAGTTTAGTGTTTCTAGTTAGGAAATTTGTCAAGTCAATCTCGATTCTAAACCTCTAATCCAGCCTGTATCCACACCCTTAACCTTAGCCCTATTACAACCCTGATTAAAGACCTTTTGATCTGTGTATCATCCCATATACAGTGGTGGAGATTTGATTTTCAGGCAAGCCTATGGGATTAACTTTTCAGGTTCGACTTAGAGTGCTTATTCTTGAATCTTAAACACCTTCGAGTGATTTGAGTGAATCTTTCGTGAGGATGTCAGTTCTTGTCGATTTTGAATTAAAGATAATCACTTAGATAAGGGGAGACACCTATGTTTTCATGCTATAAAGGTATGACTTATCGTAATTGAATCTTTAGGGTTCTTTGAGTTGAATTATCCATGTATAAATTATCTATGAATTATGATGAGACATTGTCAATAGGAATTATGAATTATGGAAAGTTCATTTTAATTGTAAAGTTGAGAATTTTGCTTGAGGACAAGCAAAAGCCTAAGTGTGGGGGTATTTGATAAACTGTAAAAGTAACATAATTTAACCCCATATTTAATAGGCTTTTGGATGATTTAGCCCTTGATTTATGTAAAAAAGGTGCTTTTAATCCTTTCTTTTCATGTTTATACTCAGGAAAGCACCTGAGGATAAAAAGAATACAAAATGGGCTTAAAATGGAGTAATTGGGCCTTAGCAAGCAATCAACATGGCCTGGCCCAAAGCCCACACGATCGTGCCTCGCCAATTACCTAGAGCACGACCTCAACTATGTAACACACGGCTGTGTAGCATCCATTCATCACATAGATGTACCTGGTGATCTACATGGCCGTGCCCAAATTAACAGACCTGAAGCACGACCTGAATCCTAACTCACACGGTCGTGCCCAAAATGATAGAATCGAGACACGGCCCAACCACGAGTTACATGGGCGTGTGTCATGGTCGTGCCCCTGCCACGGAAGAGAGCAATTTCACTTAGATTTGGATGCTTGAAGCCAAAGAAACATACTCCTAATTCTACTCCAACACCTTAATAGTAATTCTGCTTGAAGGAGATACTTAGGAGCCAAGTATAGCATCCCAAAGCCTATATAAACAACCCAAGGCAAACATTAAATGGGAGCTTTTTGGAAGAGACTTTTGCCGAAGCGCTCATCTTTTAAGGAATCACTTGAAGATAGCCAGTTGATTCATCTCAAGAAGTCAAAACTCCATTCAAGACAGAGGATCTCTTTTAATTCCATTAGGGGGTTTTAGGGATTTCTTATGTTTTGTTTATTCTTTACTCTTGAGATGTTTTCGTATTTAGTTATGCACTAAACTCCTCAGGTACCTGAAGGGGATGAAACCTATGATGGATTTTGTTATTTGATTTCTAAATTATATGATAAGTACTTGGTTTGTTCTTAATTATGTTGCTTAATTTAATCTGATGTGCTTAGGTGAAGGAGGAATAGACCCTACCTAAGAGTAGATCTAGCATAATTGAGCGGGGTTGATCTGGCGCCTAGAGATAGGGTTACGAGATATTGCCAGATTAGGGTGAAACCTAATATGGGAATCCATTGATCGATTTACTGCTTCCTTAGGGGGTTATTATAAGAGAACGAGAGTTCCACTAATTAACCTAAGGTTAGACGTTATTCGCCTCGAGAGAGGGTTTAATATAGGTTAGGGAGTCTCATGGATCAAGCTAAGTAAAGAAATCATAAAGTTTGGGGAATAAATAATAAGTGAAGTCATAGGTGGATTCTTCATGAGGGTATCATCTTTATCAACTGAGTTTTCCTAAAGTCTTTCTCCAATTCAATCTTTTGTCTTTGCATTTAGTCTAAGTATTTCATTAGTTTAATAATTCAATCACTCCAAATTTTAGGCTAAATAATAGAGAGAAAGTGAGTAGTAGTACTTTTAGGTTCCCTTGGGTTTGACAAGAGATTCTTGCCTGAGCTATACTACTGTTCGATAGGTGCACTTGCCTCTATCGTTGTCACAGTTAGTCTACAGGTTCGATCACTCTTTTATAAATATTAAAACTAGACTGTTTGACACGACCACCCGATAATATGTCTGTTTCTGTATCTGAGTGGGCTAAGGTTCGCGCCATTTCTGTAATGGGCTCAGACCCAAACTGCGAATATATGTCTGTTGTCTGATATAATCTGTGTGTGATTTCTGTGGGGATTACACATTGAATTTGCAAAAACTCACCCTTTTCTGTTTAATCTTTTTAGGAAATCCCCAACAGTAGATGGATCGGTGCGGCAGAGAACTCTACGATGACCACGGTTCTGGACTTTTTTGGCTTTTACTTTACTTATTTATTTATGGTTTTGGTTATATCGGGGGAACTTTTTGTAATATGGCCTTTACATATTTATTTTAGGACTTTTATTTTTTTTATAACAGCTAGCAGATGGATAAGACGCAAGTTTTCAAAATAAACACATGTTTTATCAAAACGTACACGAACTTGCAAACCGCTTTAAAAGCTTCCACAACGTATTAAGTTTTAAATCTGGATAATGAATAAGTAAACGACATTTTTGACGATAGCCTAGGATACCAACAAGAAAATGGTTTTAACGCAGTTACAATTTCTAAAAGTACTATCATGTGACATCGCCAGATTCGGCCATAACGTTTAGGCCGGGTATAGGGTGTTACATTTAGTGGTATTAGAGCCAGGTTACAAAATTCTAAAATTATTTTAAAGGATTTAAAATTTTTTTGTATTGAGTATGTGGTTCACCCAATCTCCGGCGCCGATCTTGTAAGTGTTCTGATATTTGTTTAGGATTTGTCTGAAATACTACTTGCATGCTTGAAACAACCATAGGTAGTATACTGTACTGAAACACTTTAGGTAGGGTAAACTGAGAAATGTAGCGAAACTAAAAATCGTAGTAAAAATTACGATTCGCGATAACGAACTCTGAACTTCTGATACTATTCTACATAAAACATCTGTTAACAAATATTGGAACGGTAACTAATGCTTAAAACTGTTAATACAGATAACTTCTAAAATTACGATGAGCACACGAGGTATCCGCGGAAGGGGTACTAGAGGCCGTGGTAGAGGTCGTAGGGGGGCTCGAGCTGGGTCCTTCGCATCTGAGAATCAGCCCCATCTGGTTATGAGCAAGACACTGATCTCACCTGTTATAGAGACTGAGTCTTGAGATCGCATGGCTGGGGATGATGCATTGTCCCAGGTCATGATGAGAATATTGGAGAGGGTCGCTAGGCCCAACACTGGATCTAGAGGCCGAGGGTTGGTTATGGAACGACTTTGGTCTAATGGGGTTAAGTTATTTAGGGGTGTCAGTGGAGTCGCCCCTAACGTGGCCAAGTACTGAATGGAGGCCATGAAAAGAATCATGGATGATTTGGACTTTACTACTGAGCAGAAGCTTAAGGGGGTTGTTTCCCTACTTCGCGACGAGGCTTACCAATGGTGGCTAGCTGTTAAGGAGGGCACTCAGCCTGACCGTCTAACATAGGACTATTTTAAGACGACTTTTTAGAGTAAATACGTGGGAGACAGCTACATTGATGCTAGGAGGTATGAGTTCCTTAATTACACCTAGGGAGACCATTCTATGGCCGAGTATGAGGCCGAGTTCCTGAGATTGAGCCGGTATGCCTAGGGCATGATGGCGACGGAATATGAGTGATGCGTTTATTTTGAGGATGGACTTAGGTATAGCCTACGGGTTCTGATAGCTCCGCAGAGGGAGCATAATTTTTTTACACTGGTGGATAAGGTGAAGATCATCGAGGATGTTAAGCACGCTGAACGCCAGAACCGCGACAAAGGAAAGAATAAGAGGGAATCAGAACCCTTGAATTCTGGGATAAGGCCTAAGAAAAAGGCCAAATCTGATGGGCCAGTGAGAGTTGGGCCTCCCGTTGCACCTGCTGGGGTGACACTCTGTGGACACTGTGGTAGACACTATCTGGACGAGTGTTAGAGGACGACTGGGGCGTGTTTGCGATACGGGTCGACTGAGCATCGTGTCCAGAATTGTACATTGAGGACTAGTTAGATGCAAGCTGCGGGTACTGGTACTGTGCAGCCACCTAGAGTAGCTCAGCAGCCACCTAGGGGTCAAGGTCAAGCCAGGGGTGGTAATGGCATGGGCCGAGGACAGAGAGCACCGGGCAGAGGTGTAGGACCGACTGAGGCAAGGTAGCCTACGCTGGTTTATGCTACACATCGCTGAGAGAATGGTGATTCTCCAAACATCATTACGGGTACGTTCTTAATTTTTGATGTACCATACACTGCATTGATAAACATAGGCTCTACACACTCTTACGTAGCTAGCTCTGTGTCTGAAACTTTAGGGATTCCAATTGAGAGTACTTCGAGCGAGATAACTATTGTGAGTCCATTGGGGCTATCTATCCGGGTTAGTAAATTGTTTAGAGACATTCCACTAGAGGTTCAAGGGACAATATTTCTGGTTGATCTAATGGAGCTTCCATTTGGGGAGTTTGATTTGATTTTGGGAATAGACTGGCTGGTCAAGCATCGAGTGAGTCTAGATTGTGCTACAAAAAGGGTTATTCTGAGAATTGAGAAGGACAATGAGGTAGTAGTGATTGGGGAATGTCAGGATTATCTGGCGAATGTGATTCTGCGTTGGTGGCGAAAAAGTTGGTACGAAAAGGATGTGAGGCATTCTTAGCCTGCATTAGTGTGTCGAATTCTGAGGACTCTTCAGTTAAGGACATCAGAACTATAAGGGACTTTTCGGATATTTTTCCTAAGGAATTAATGGGTCTACCTCTGAACCGAGAGGTGGAGTTTGAGATTAAGCTCTTCCCTGGTACAACTCCTGTGTTCATCGCCTTAGAAAATGGCACCAAAAGAGCTCGTGGAGCTTAAAGCTCAGATTCAAGAGTTACTGGATCGTGGGTTCAACCGCCCTAGTGTGTCTCTATGGGGACCACCTGTGCTGTTTGTGAAAAAGAAGGATAGATCCATGTGCATGTGTATTGACTACCGCCAATTGAATAAGCTAACCATTAAGAACAAGTACCCACTGATCGTTATTTTGTCGAGTTTTAAAATTTATGAAGAATATGATCAAACCTGGAAATTAACTCTAACAATGATTATAGGCAAGTGTACCTATCGAACAGTAGTATAGCTTAGGCAAGACCGAATTGTCGAACCTAAAGGAACTAAAAGTACTAATACTTACTTTCTTTTTATTATTTAGCCTAAAATATAGAGTGATTGGTTGATTTAATCTAATTTAACGACTACTAAGCTAAAGATACAAAGACAAAAAGAACAAATTAGGAAATAACTTGATGAAAAACTCAGTTGATCATGACGATACCCTCAGGAAGAATCCACCTAGACTTCACTTGTTATTTAACATTAAACCATACGATTTATTTACTTAGTTTGATCCGTAAGACTCCCTAAAGTATATTAAACCCTCTCTCGAGGCGAATAATGTCTAGCCCAAGGTTAATTAGTGGAACTCTCGTTCTCTTATAATAACCCTCTAGAATAGTAGTAAATCGATCTATGGACTCCCATATTAGGTTTCACCCTAATCCGGCAAAATCTCGTCACCCTATCTCTAGGCGTACGATCAACTCCGCTTAATTATGCTAGATCTACTCTCAAGCAGGGTCTATTTCCCCTCCACCTAAGCACATCAAATTTGGATTAAGCATGCACAGTTAAGAACAAACTAAGTATTTATCATATAATTCAGAAAATAATAACAAGATTCATCTAGGTTTCATCTCCTTCAGGTATCTGAAGGATTTAGTTCATAATGAATAAAGAAAACATCTCAAGAGAAAAGATAAAACAAAACATAAGAAATCCCTAAAACCCCTGAAGGAATTGAATGAGAAATCTGCCGTCTTGAGTAGAATTCTGGCTCCTTGAGATGGATCAACTGGCTATCTTTGAGTAATTCCCTGAATTGAACTGCTTTGGCTTCGGCTCTTTGGCCTCGCTGAACGCCTAACGCCCCCTATCAGGTTACACTTAAGGTGTTTATATAGACTTTTGGAATGCTTTTCTTGGCCTCTAAGTGTCCCGATTCAAGTACACTTCCTACTCGGTGTTTGAATAGGCTTTAGAATGTGTTTCTTTGCCTCAAAGTATCCAAATTCAAGTGAAATTTCTCTCTCCCGCAGTAGGGGCACGGCCATGGTACACGCCCGTGTAAATTATTTTCAGGCCGTGTCTCGATTCTGTCGATTGGGGCATAGCCGTGTAAATCGTGGCATGGTCGTGTCTTAGTTAATTTTCGAGGCACGACCATGTTGCTTGAAGTCCAGGCCGTGTCGATTTTTTCTTTGGCCCAAATTGGCCCGTTTTAAGCCCGTTCTTGTTCTTTTCGTCCTCGGGTGCTTTCTTGAGTAAAAACATGAAAAGAAAGGATTAAGAGCACCTTTTTACATAAATCAAGGGCTAAATCATCCAAAAGCATACTAAATGTGGGCCTAAAATATGTTACTTTTACGGTTTATCAAATATCCCCACACTTAAGTTTTTGCTTGTCCTCAAGCAAAATTCTCAACTTATAATTAAAATGAACTTTCCATAATTCACAATTCTATCAACAATGCCTCATCATAATTCACAGATAATTCATACATGGATAACTTAACTTAAAGACTCCTAAAGATTCAAACAATTCTAAGTCATATATTTTGTAGCACGAAAACATAGGTGTCTCCCCTTATCTAAATAATTACCTTTAATTCAAAACGACAAGGATTGACGTCCTCACTAAAGATTTACTCAAATCACTCGAAGTGTTTAAGTTTCAAGAAAAGCACTCATAAGTTGAACCTAAAAATTTAATCCCATAGGCTTGCCTGAAAATCAAATCTCCTCCACCGTAATATGAGACGATACACAAATCAAAAGGTCTTTTGACAGGGTTATAACGGGGCTTAGGTTAAAGGTGTGGATAAAGGCTGAATTAGAAGGTTTGAAATCGAGATTGACCTGGACTAATTACCTAACAAGAATAATGAACTAGAAAATAAATGATTGCTTTGAAACTAGTAATACTACTATTGATAATACTTTTAATACGAGCTCTTCTTCAACAATTGGAATTTAAACGCATAAGCTCCTTTAATCATATACTAATGCTTGAGTATACTTTGGTTTGGTTTGTTTGTTTGTTTATTTTTTTAAGAACAAACTAAAGCAAATACATAATAAAGAAAAACTTTATCAACTGAAATAAACTAATTAGGTAACTGATCAAATCAATTCTCGATAGAAGGGTAATCAAAAGAATGATGATAACAAATACAAAGGGTTTTGGGTTAAAATTTAGCGGGTAAATCAATAAAAGGGTTGTTAGGATCAAATGGGTTCAGTAAGGGTTAATTTGTGAAGGTAGGCTTTTTAGTGGAGTGAATGGGTTAAAACCTAGGTGCCTTTATCATATCAGTATATCAAATCATTAATGTGGTCTCAATATGTATAATCTAGGCAAGTTCTAGAATAACAATTTAGTGTTGACACACTCATAATCAATAATGAAAAAGAATATATGCTCTATAAGCTCAAATCTAAAAAATTATGGGTCTTTTCACATCAATCCTGTAAATTCCAAACTTCAAGGTAATATTCAAATTCAGTTCAACAACCTAGAAAATTTTTTATTCTTGAAAAATAGACTTATCATGCTTGATTCTCTAGTATTCTTCAAGTATAAATCATCAATGCACAATTATCAATGACTTACTCAAAAACATATTGATAAAAATCATAAATCATTAGAAATTTCATCCTAATTAATAATATTAGAAAATTACTTAGGAACATGACTAAAATTTAGGATTTTAGAATAATGCAAAAAGTTAGGTACTTAATCCCCCCACACTTAAGATGCACATTGCCTTCAATGTACAAAGATGGATACCTAATAATGCAATCAAAAGAGAAGGGGAGAAGTGACACTTCTTAAATTTTGGATGACTTCGGGAGTTGGCAGAGGTCGTGGTGATGGATAACTTGTATAGTAGTGAAGTGCTCCTAGTGATGTGTTTGATACTGCTTAATGCATCAATGAGAAATCTTGGAGGCGTAATTAAATAAATATTAGGAATAGTTGAAGGTTAGATGTGGATAATAGTCATAATAAAATTAATGTACGAGGAAAATGTTTAAACGTAAGACAAATCAAATATTAAAATAATAAAGTAAAAATAAGTAAAAGAAAATCTAGATAAAAGGACTCAAAGGTCCTCCTCATCGGCTGATCCGATGGTGGTGCTGGGATGAGATATGGAGGTGCTGGCATATTTGTTGAAGGGTGGGCTCTATCCCATCAAAACGTCAAGTGTTGTCGATGAAATACTGCTCGAACTGGTCGAGGCGTGCAGAGATATCCACCAATGAGGGTGTTGCATGAGATGGTCGCTATGGTTGTGGGACATCATCAGTAATGTCCTCTGGCTCTGCTTCTTCTGTGGCTAGTCGGTACTGAGGTGGGTCAGTCCCACGATGATATTCAACCATCCTCATGTGCAACATCATCTGAATGCCTTGAGGTATCATCTGGCCGACCAGTGTGAGAGAGGAAGTCTGAGCCTCGGTGCTGAGGAGGCCAAAGTATTGAGCTAACCGAGTGATATACGACCCCATTGAAAGAATGCCCTTCCTATGCGGTTCTGTCTGGTGCTGCATTGCGCAAGCGATGAAGTAGGCAAGGTCGAACACGTGCCCTTCTGACATGCACAATAGGTAGTAGACATCGTGCTTATTTACCATGCCAGTGCTCTCATGTCGACCGGTGATTATATGAGCAAGGATGGCATGGATATACCGTAGGGGTGGTCCAAGGGCTGTCGCCTTAGAACGACTGGGGTCGTAGATGCCCGTGGTGGGGGCTAAGCTGTGCCAACAGTTCAGCGGAGTATGGTGGAGTTGACGGTCTAACTCGGAGAGGTTATTTTCTTCTATAAATTCCTCCGTATAGAGTCTGAGTGCTGTGTAGAATTGAGGTACGCTTAGTCGATGTAACATGCCCCCTAAACGGAATTGGACTGTGCCCAAATTGTTATAATTGGTCATCACTATCTGAAAAGTGAAAGTGGTGCAGAACTCGAGTGTGAGTTCCAAATATGTAGGCTCGATGATAGAGAAGAACTGCTCCCACAATTCAATTGATATAAGGGCTCGGATATCAGTTGATAGTTTGACTTGCTCCACGGCATCCTAGTCGATGCACCTCCGGTGCCTAAAGGCCTTTCCCTGAATGCCCTATATCGCACTTCCCGAGTTTCTTGATTAAATTGAAGGAAGTGGTGTCGAACCTCGGAAGAGGCATTGGTCGAGGGATGAGCTGGGTCCTTTTCGCTTTTTTGAACTCAGGGCGGTTGTTCTCTTTCCACGAGATGACGACATTGTACCTGAAAAAAGAAATTGCGTATTCAAGTAATGGTTATATCAAGTTGTTATCTACATGGAAATGATTGAGGCAGAACACGATGATTCTCCCAATATGCAACCAAAAGGAAATGTTGTGAAAGGATATAGTCAAAAGAAACTTATTAAATCTATCTAACAATAAATAATAATAATATTAATTAGAAATTTTGCTATAACAATGAGATTGCAAGTATTCATGAATGAAACATTGACATAATTTCTAAAATGAGTTCTTAAAAAATGAATCATACTTAAAACTAAAGAAATTACCCTACACAAAACAAACTAGTATGAAATTTGTCAATCTTTAAGTTAAAGAAATGAAATAATTGAAAGAACCAGGGGTGATGGTGGTGGGCTTCTACAGAACACGGGCAGAGAACGGTGGTGGCGAGGCGTTCCAGCATGAGCACGGTGGGAGCAAGGGCGTGTGGGTTCTATCACACGACTGTGTTGCGGGCGTGTGGATGATTTTGGTGCGGTTTGGATGGAAGAAACGGATGTTAAAAAGGTTTTGGGTGAGGTAAGGGGTGTGGGTGTGGTCGAATTTTGGAAGAAGGGGGCTAAAATTTTTATTTTTATGGTTAAATGGGGGGAATGAACGATTAAGGTGTTTAAATAGTAGTGGGGGCACGGTCAAGCCACGTCTGTGCTATTTTTTCATGTGCCCGTGTTTTTCGTGATTTTAAATTTTGGGCATGCTAGTTTTTTTGAGCACGATTGTTTAGAACAGCGTGTCTAGCCCGTGTTTGATAAGCTAGTATGTTCCTATGGTTGTGAGGCACAGACGTATGTGGCCCGTGCTTTGCAAGTCAGTATCTTAGCACGATCATTTAGAACGGGCGTGTCTAGCCCGTGTTCGATAAGCTAGTATGTTCCTATGGTGGTAGGGCACGGTCATGTCCTGCCCATGCTTAGAATGTCAGTATTTAAACACGGTTGTTTAGAGCAGGTATGTCTCGCCCGTGTTTCGATAAAAGAATTTCCTCCTGCTCAGACATGGCTCTTGCACGCCTGCTCGTCCCCCGGCTTTCAGACGCCACGGCACTCCTGTAAGGCCGTGTGATCCCAACCTACACTTCATTGGGTTAATTAATATGTTGTCAGATATTAAAAATAAAAATAAAAATGTTAATAGATTAGCACTCGGGTTGCCTACCGAGAAGTGCTCGTTTATAGTCATAAGCTAAACTTTCCCTATTTTCATTAAAAGAAGGTTCATGGAGTTGAAGCTCCTCTCTTATGTCCCTAAAATCTGCACTATTATAAATTTTTAGTCGGTGACCATTTACCTTGAATGTGCCTTTGGTGGGGTGGGTTACCTCGATTGTACCATATGGGAAAATTATTTTGATTGTGAATGGGCCCGACCATGTTGATTTCAACTTCTCAGGAAATAATTTGAGCCTTGAGTTGTACAGTAGGACCAAGTCCCCTACTTCAAATTATTTCGACTTCTTTAGACGAGAATCATGGCGGCGCTTTGTTGCCTCTTTGTATAGTTTCGAGTTCTCGTAGGCCTCAACTCTCCATTCGTCTAGCTCATTCATCTGCATTATTCATTTTTTTCCTGTAGTTCGAAGATCAAAATTTAAAAACTTTATCGCCCAAAAAGCATTGTGTTCTAACTCAAATGGTAGATGATAGCTTTTCCCATATACAAGTTTGTATGGGGATGTCCCTAGAGGTGTTTTAAAAGCTGTTCTATAGGCCTATAGGGCATCATCTACTTTTAATGCCCAATCTTTTCTATTTGATTCGACTATTTTTTCTTGGACGCGCTTAGGTTCTCGGTTTGCTACTTCAACTTGCCCACTGGTTTGAGGGTGATATGGGGTAGCTGTCCTATGGTGCACTCCATATTTCTTTAGAACTTTTTCAAATTGAGTATTACAGAAAAAGTACCCTTATCACTAATGATAGCTCTAGGTGTCCCAAAAAGAGAAAACAGTTTCTTAAGAAATTTAACTACTACCCTAGCATCATTGGTGGGTAAAGCTTTTACTTCTACCCATTTTGACATGTATTCAACTGCCACTAGGATGTATTTATTTCCAAATGAAGTAGGGAATGGTCCCATAAAATCAATACCCCATACATCAAATAATTCACATGATATCATATATGTTTGAGGCATTTCATCACGTTTAGAAATAATACATGTTCTTTGGCATTATCACACGAGGTAACATACCTGTTGGCATCTTTAAATAGAGTAGGCCAATAAAAACCTGATTTGAGTATTTTGTTTGCTGTCTTAATGCCACTGTAGTGTCCTCTTGAGGGTCCTAAATGGCAATGTTCCAAGATTTTGCTTGCTTCTATCTTTGTGACGCATCTTTGAATTACTTGATCTGCACATATGCGAAAAAGAAAATGATCTTCCCAAAAATAGTTTTTCACATCAGCAAAGAATCGCTTCTTTTGGTGATGTGATAGTCTATTTGGCAAGATGTTAGCAACTAAATAATTTGCAATGTTTGCAAACCATGGTACCTCAGAATGTGCTATAGAAAAGAGTTGCTCTTCGGGAAACGAGTCATTTATCTCATTTTCATCGAGTTCTTCGATATGTGGGTTCTCAAGTCTGGAGAGGTGATCTGCCGCAAGATTCTAAGCTCCCTTCTTATCTTGAATTTCCAAATCAAACTCATATAAAAGTAAAATCCATCGTATGAGTCGAGGTTTTGCATCAGGTTTGGTTAAAAGATAACGGAGAAATGAATGGTCAATATAAACGACAATTTTAGACATTATTAGATACTGCCTAAATCTATCAAAAGCAAAGACTACAGCTAGCAATTCTTTCTCTGTGGTGGTGTATTTCTCTTGTGCGGGTGTTAAAGTTCTACTAGCGTAGTAAATTGGTTGAAAACACTTGTCTCTTCGTTGTCCCAAAACTGCACCTACTACAAAATCACTTGCATCACACATTAGTTCAAAGGGTAAATTCCAATCAGATGCAATTATAATCGGAGCATTTATTAATTTATCCTTAAGGACATTAAATGCATCTAAACATTCCTGATTGAAATTGAAAGGAACATCTTTTTCTAGTAGTTTTGTCAAAGGCTTAGCTATTTTAGAAAAATCTTTAATAAATCTTCTATAGAACCCTGCATGTCCTAAAAAACTTCTAATAGCCTTAATTGAACTAGAGAGAGGTAATTTTTCTATGGTTTCAACCTTTGCTTTATCTACCCCAATCCCTTTACTAGAGATCTTATGTCCAAATACAATCCCTTCTCTAACGATAAAGTGACATTTTTCCTAATTCAAAATAAGGTTTGTTTCCTCACATCTCATTAGAACTTGTTTTAAATTTTTAAGACAAAGATGGAAAGTATTACCAAATATCGAGAAATCATCCATAAATACCTCCATGATTGTTGAAATCGGATGAAGTATTTGAAACCCAAGATTTTGAAATCCTAACCAAGATTTTGAAATCCTAACCAGTACGTGTGGTTAAACGAGTTTAAAACCATTTAAACCTTAGTAGTTTTTTTTTTTTTAGTGTTACTTAAAACCCTTTCTTTTTAGACTTAGGAGTAATACAAGTTTGATTTGAAAATCATTTGAATTTTCTTACTGTAAGGACATAGTGTAATACCCGATGGTATGGTTTTAAAAACACATTGCGTTAAAATTTTGAAATCATTATCTTTCCAAGTTTTAGTAAAATTCATACCAACTTGTTTTGTTAAGGCATATTAAAAATCTAATTAAAACATAAACATCATCAAAACATAAATTAAAGGCCTTTTACAAATCCAAAATAAAAACCCAAATAAAGTAAATAAGCCAAAGTACCCAAATTCAATAACTTTATTAAAGCATGGCATGTGCACCCGAGTCCATCCGGCTCCATGTCCGCGTCTCGAGTCACCGAAATGTCAAAGGAGAGGGTGAGTCGAATGACTCGATGTGTAAATCCGCTCTAGAAGAACAACATACTAACACACATCATACAAAGCAACATAATTAATGCAACCCGATCCTAACCATCCATATCGCTTTTCTACCCCTGTGGTACCAAACCACCGGTGGTGCCAAACCACCGTGACATATAGTCACAATGTGTTACCAAAACACCGGTGTCCCAAAGACACAATATCCGTCAATGTGGTGCCAAACCACTGGTGTCCCAAAGACACAATTGTGCTACCAAAGCACTGGTGACCGAAGTCACAATCTGTTGATGGGGCCAACCCATCGTGTGATACCAAATCACTAGCAGACGATCCCATATCTCAAGTGGGGCCAACCCACGGTGGTTAAACCACAGGGACAAGTCGCAATGAGGTGCCAAACCTCCGTGACCCAAAGTCACAAAGTGTGCTACCAAAGCACCGGTGCTCGTCGACAAAATATCACCGCTCCCTCCACTCAGATCACCCATCAACATACCATACTGACTCATGTACAATATGCAATCATGTAACTCATGCAACCATGTCCAACATTGCATCTCATAGCATATATACAGTATAGATCATCATACTCAAAGTATCCATAATAGAACTTGTAAAAATAGACTTACGGGATCCGCACACATACCCCATTTGGGTATCCAATTATCCATCATCTTGGTATCATTTTTAACAGGCAAAACAGGTTTATTAATAACATTACTAGGTATCAGTGTGTTAGTTTACACACCTGGTAAATACGAGTCTAGAAATCCTGATAAAAGCGATCTAAGTCCCTCGAGTACTAGTTTCTACAATCGGCCAAAACATAGGGGTTAGACATCTACACATTCGGCCAACACCAAGTAAAATCAAAGGGTATATCACTCACCCTTACCTTAAACTTCTTTGGTTCCCTACCAGCCCCGAACCCAATCAATGGTTCAACCAACAATCGGTCTCACCCGCTTGCTTATCAGGTAACAAGGCTCCTGCTCCACTTCCTACAATCGGCAACCAACCAAAGATAATAGCTCTCGGCTTAAACAAATACCAAACAATTAGACTTGATAAAACAATCCCTTACCGTCACTTACCACCGATCAAGGAACCGAGGCTATGCTTGATCGCTTTTGAAATCTCAATGCCTACGATAAAATGATTTCCAAATAAATGATTACTATACTTCCAATCGATCGCCAAAACCAACTCTTACTTTGAAGATGCCGATAGAGAATAGGAAATAGAACACAAGTATTCTACCTCACCATTACTTTCCAATATTTGAAAACGGAAACCCCAAAACCAATCCACACCCCACCTCACAATCGGCCAAAATGGAAGAAATTGAACAAAGGAGATTTCAGTGAGGGGGATGATAGTTTGGCTAAAGAGTTATAGAAAAGAAATCAAGATGAACAGAGGGGGATTTACTTTCGGTTTTGAAAGGAAAGAATGAAGAAGGTGTCTAGGGAAACAAGTTTGGTTTGGCATGAATGAAGAAAAGAAGGAAGAAACAAAGTATACTTTCGGCAATAAGGTGCTAGAGGTTTGACACAAAGCTTCAAGAAGAAAGAGAGGTGAAAGAGGAGAGAGCATTCTTTCAAGAAAAGAGGAAAGAAGATGCTTTGGATTCTACTCAAAAATGATGAAGAACAAAGGCTGGTTTTGTTAAAAAGAGACGGATGGAACAAAGGGAAATCGGCACAAGGTTGTGAAAGCACAAAGAAAGAAAATGAGAAGGAAACGACCAGCAAATGAGAAGGTTCGGCTACTATAGGGGTTTGGTGTTTTCAGCCTCAAGAAGTGCAAAAAGATGAGAGAAACCTTGAAAGAAAATTCGGCTAACCAAAACATAAAATGAGACTTTTTTTTTGTTTTACCAACAAAGACCGAATATGCACCCAACTTGGGAAAATGCATTTCGGCACCCCCCCAACACCACACCAAGCCGTCCACACACTCCCTCTCCCCCCAAACTCTCACCCAAAACCGGCCAAATCCCCCCATACACTCCACTCCACACATTTCAAATGTGTTTACCAAGTCTTACTCCTATAATCACTCCCCACCTTACTTTTGAACGGTTTGACTTGGTCCAAGGTAGAATTCCACTTGCCTTCTACCTCTTCCTCCATGCCGTCCAAAATGGGTGACAAAATGGGATCTCTACGACTTGAACTCTGGACCTCCCTCACCTGTAGATGACGCCACACACACACCTTCCTTGTGGCGCATGCTTGCCACTTTGCTAGCTCCTTATTTTGTTATCATTCCACTTAATTTAAATATAAACCCCAACACCTTCTCGCTTCTATCCCTAAAGCCCATAAACAAGAATTTCACCACCTACCTGTGCTCACACCTAGCCTACAACTAAATCCAAAAACACCAAAACAACATCATAGCAAGCAATAAACATGCAACAATTGCGAAATAAATTAACCCTTAACCCGGATATTACAAATACCTCCATGATATCTTCCACGAGTTCGTCAAAGATTGCCAACATGCAACGCTAAAAAGTAACAGGAGCATTACATAATCCAAAAGGCATTCTACGATAAGCAAACATACCCTATGGGCATGTAAATGTTGTCTTCTTTTGATCTTCAGGAGCTATGGGGATTTGGAAGTAACCGGAGAGTCCGTCCAAGAAGCAGTAGTACATATGCCTAGATAGTCTTTCTAGCATTTGATCTATGAAGGGTAGAGGAAAGTGATCTTTTCTGGTGGCATCATTGAGCTTTCTATAGTCTATACAGACTCTCCATCCTGTAACTGTTCTTGTGGGGATTAATTCATTCTTCTTATTAGGCACCACTATCATACCTCCTTTCTTTGAAAGTACCTGCACAGGACTTACCCAAGTGCTGTCAGAAATAGGATAAATTATTCCTGCATCCAGAAGTTTAATTACCTCAGTTTTGACTACTTCTTTCATGTTGGGGTTTAGCCATCTCTGGGGCTTCATACACGGCTTGTATTCTTCTTCCATTAAAATTTTGTGGGTGCAGAACGAGGGGCTTATACCCTTGATATTAGAGATTTTCCAAGCTATGGCTTTTTTATGTTCTCTTAGTACCTTTATCAGCTCCTCTTTTTCCTTGGGTTCTAGTTCTGAAGAGATAATTATCAGTAGCGTAGAATTGTCCCCGAGGAATGCATATTCTAAGTGTTTTGGTAGCTATTTCAATTCCAGACTGGGTGGCTCATCAATGGAGGATTTCTATTTTATTTCATCATTGTTTTCAATGCTTTCTTCTCTCATTTGCCTGAATGGCGATGTATTCAAATTCATCTCATCGCCTTCATCTTCTTCCCCCTCTTCTTGAGTCAGGCACAGTTCCATTGTGTCGTCATTTATGATTTCCTGTAATGAATTTTAATGATATGATCAGTAGTATCAACAAAGTAGCAAGAATCATCTTGCTCTTTAGAATATTGCATGGCATCATAAATTTGAAAAATAATTTCTTCATCGCCTATCCTTAATGCAAGTTTACCATCACCTACATCAATAATAGCTCTAGCAAAGGGCTAAAAAGGACGCCTAGAATTAAAGGAACATTTATGTCTTCTTTTATGTCTAACACAACAAAATCAACGGGGAAAATAAATTTATCAATTTTTACCAAAACATCTTCGATAACTCCTCTAGGATATTTAATGGATCTATCAGCTAACTGAATACTCATCCTAGTGGGTTTTGGCTCCCCAAGATCTAATTGTTTGAACATTTTGTAAGGCATCAGATTAATACTGGCACTTAAATCAGCTAATGCTTTCTTAATATTTATACTACCAATTAAACAAGGAATAGTAAAACTTCTTGGGTCTTTTAATTTGGTTGGTAACTTGTTTTGGAGGATGGCTGAGCATTCTTCATTAAGTTTGACCATCGATACTTCTTCAAGCTTACTTTTATTTGTCAGGAGTTCCTTTAAGAATTTTGCATACTTCAGCATCTGTAAAATAGCTTCAACAAAGGGTAAGTTAATATGTATTTTTTTAAAAAGTTCAAGAAACTTATCGTATTTGGCATCTAACCATTCCTTCTTTAACTTTGTTGGATATGGGATTGGTGGTTTACTTTCTTTGCGTACTGGATTTACATCCTCAATTCGCTCATCTCTTGCTTTGCTATCTTCATGTGGGAATTATTTCTTTGGTTCAACTAATTCCTTTCCATTTCTTAGTGTAACTGCTTTTACCTGTTCTGTTTCTTCAGAAAAATTTCTACCCGTATTTCACAGATCATCTTAGTAAGTAGTCCAATCGACTTAGTGAACTCCTCGAATGATTCAGTAAGTTTTTCAACTGATGCTTGTTGATCTTTATGTGTTCTCTCAGTATCTTTGAAACAGTTTTATGTGTCTATCATGAATTTTGTCATCATCTTTTCGAGGTTTGGCTTCTTTTCTTGCAGATATGGTTGATTTTGGAAATTTTGAGGAGGTTGTTGTCTTTGATTCCCTTGATTTCCTTGGCCTCCCTATGAAAAATTTGGTAGTTCCTCCAACCTGGATTATAGTTGTTACTATAAGGATTATTATTGGATCTGAAATTATTACCTATATAGTTCATCTATTCGCTCTCTATGTCCAGTTGGCAGGGTGGGTACTCAGGATTTGCCACAGTTCCACTTGCATTACACTGCATGACTAGATGTACCTGCGAAGAACACAAGCTATCATGCTTTTTATTCATCATTTCTACCTGTGTTGATAGCATGGTTACTACATCGAGGTTGTAAACTCCAGCTGATTTTGTCAGTTTTGTCCTTGTAACTTGCCACTGATAGTTGTTTAGTGGCATCTCTTCAATGAACTCGTAGGCTACTTTAGGAGTTTTGTTATTCAGGGTTCCACCGGTGGCTGAATCGATTAGTTGCCTCGTTGAGGGGTATACACTATTATAGAAATTTTGGACTTATAGCCACAAGGGTAGACCATGGTGTGGACACCTCCTCAAGAGATCCTTGTATCTCTCCCATGCGTCGTATAATGTTTCTAAATCCATCTGCACAAAAGAAGAGATATCATTCCCTTAATTTGGCCATTTTGGCTAGTGGAAAATATTTTAATAAAAATTTTTTGGTCATCTGCTCCCATGTAGTGATTGACCCTCGTGGTAACGAGTTTAACCACTGTTTAGCTTTATTCCTTAATGAAAAGGGAAATAACCGAAGACGTATGGTATCATCAGAAATGCCATTTATTTTGAAGGTATCACAGAACTCTAAGAAATTAGCTATATGAGTGTTTGGATCTTCGTTCTACAAACCATCAAATTGAACAAACTATTGAATCATTTGTATTGTGTTAGGCTTTAATTCAAAATTATTAGCGGCTATAGTAGGCCTAACAATACTCGATTTCGCTCCTGTCAAATGCAGTTTAGCATAATCAAACATTGTGCATGGAGCATTATTTTCTCACACATCAGGTGCTAGTGGGTTATTCTCGTCCATCCCTTTAGTAGGATTGGATCTGTCTTCTTGATCTTCCTCTGTGTAATTTATGGCTCATCTGATTTCTCTGCGATTCCTACGTGCGGTAGCTTCGATATCACTATCGTATACTAGTGGTCCTCTCGGGTTCCTTCTAGTTTATCTAGTCATAAACTAGAGGTACCTACTAGAAAAGAAAGAAAGAAAGAAAATTAGTAAAAACAATAAAATAAATTACAGAATAAAAATAAAAATAAAAATAATGGCTAAAGTAATAAAAATAGAGTTTTCTTAATATTTTAGTCTCCGACAATGACACCAAAAACTTGATCGTTATTTTCTGGAGTTTTAAAATTTATAAAGAATATGATCAAACTTGGAAACTAACTCTGACAACGATTATAAGCAAGTGTACCTATCGAACAGTAGTATAGCTTAGGCAAGACCGGATTGTCGAACCCAAAGGAACTAAAAGTACTAATACTCAATTTTTTTTTATTATTTAGCCTAAAATATAGAGTGATTGGTTGATTTAATCTAATTTAACGACTACTAAGCTAAAGATACAAAGACAAAAAGAAAAAATTGGGAAATAACTTGATGAAAAACTCAGTTGATCACGACGATACCCTCAAGAAGAATCCACCTAGACTTCACTTGTTATTTAACACTGAATCATACGATTTATTCACTTAGTTTGATACATAAGACTACCTAACGTATATTAAACCCTCTCTCAAGGCGAATAACGTCTAACACCAGGTTAATTAGTGGAACTCTCGTTCTCTTATAATAACCCTCTAGAATAGCAGTAAATCGATCTATGGACTCCCATATTAGGTTTCACCCTAATCCGGCAAAATCTCGTCACCCTATCTCTAGGCGTGCGATCAACTCCACTTAATTATGCTAGATCTACTCTCAAGCAGGGTCTATTCCTCCTCCACCTACGCACATCAGATTTGGATTAAGCATGCACAATTAAGAACAAACTAAGTATTTATCATATAATTCAGAAAATAATAACAAGATTCATCTTGGTTTCATCTCCTTCAGGTATCTGAAGGGTTTATTTCATAATGAATAAAGAAAACATCTCAAGAGAAAAGATAAAACAAAACATAAGAAATCCCTAAAACCCCCTGAAGGAATTGAATGAGAAACCTGCCGTCTTGAGTAGAATCCCAGCTCCTTGAGATGGATCAACTGGCTATCTTCGGGTAATTCCCTGAATTGAACTGCTCTGGCTTCGGATCTTTGGCCTCACTGAATGCCTAATGCCCCCTATTAGGTTACACATAGGGTGTTTATATAGACTTTTGGAATGCTTTAATTGGCCTCTAAGTGTTTTAATTCAAGTACACTTCCTACTCGGTGTTTGAATAGGCTTTGGAATGTATTTCTTTGCCTTAAAGTATCCAAATCTGAGTGAAATTGCTCTCTCCCGCGGTAGGGGCACGGCCTTGGTACACGCCCATGTAAATCATTTTCAGGAAGTATCTTGATTCTGTCAATTGGGACACAGCCGTGTAAATCGTGGCATGGCCGTGTCTTAGTTAATTGTCGAGACACGACCATGTGGCTTGTAGTCCAAGCCGTGTCGATTTCTTCTTTGGCCCAAATTGGCCCGTTTTAAGCCTGTTTCTTGTTCTTTTTATCATCGGATGCTTTCTTGAGTAAAACATGAAAAGAAAGGATTAAGAGCACCTTTTTACATAAATCAAGGTCTAAATCATCCAAAATCATACTAAATGTGGGCCTAAAATATGTTACTTTTACGGTTTATCACCCACCGAGAATAGATGATTTATTTGACCAGTTCAGAGGGGCTTCTGTGTTCTCCAACATTGATTTGCGATCTGGATACCACCAACTGAAGGTGAAAGAGACCAATGTGCATAAGATGACATTTAAGACTCGCTACGGCCATTACGAATTCCTAGTGATGCCATTTGAACTGATGAATGCACCAGCTGCTTTTATGGATCTAATGAATCGAGTGTTTAGCACTATCTGGATCGGTTCGTGGTAGTCTTCATTAATGACATTCTGGTGTATTCGAAGATTGAGTATGAACACGATGAGTATCTCCGAGTGGTACTAAAGACGCTTCTGAGAAACAGTTGTATGCGAAGTTCAGTAAGTGCGAGTTCTGGCTTCGAGAGGAAACCTTTTTGGGGTATGTGGTTTCTGCGGAGGGGATTCATGTTGATCCTAGTAAGATTGAGGCTGTGTTGGAGTGGAAATAGCCGAAGAATGTGTCTAAAATCTGCAGCTTTTTGGGGTTAGCAGGTTACTATCGACTCTTCGTAAAAGGGTTCTCTTTGATCGCAGCACCATTGACCAAGCTTCTGAGTAAGGGAGTTCCCTTTGTCTGGAACGATAAGCAACAAGAGAGCTTCGAGAAGCTTAAATCTTTTCTGACATAGGCTCTGGTTCTAATACAGCCTGAATCTGGGAAGGATTTCGTGGTTTACAGTGATGCATCACATGTGGGTCTGGGTTGCATTCTGATGCAGGATGGTAAAGTGGTAGCTTATGTGTCTCGTCAGCTCAAAACATATGAGGCTAACTATTCGATGCACGATTTGGAGTTGGTCGCTGTTGTCTTCACCCTGAAAATCTAGAGACACTATCTGTATGGTGAGAAGTGTACTATCTACACTAATCACAAAAGCCTCAAGTATCTCCTCACCCAGAAGGAGTTAAACCTCAAGCAGCGTAGATGGGTTGAACTGCTTAAGGATTATGACTGCACCATCAAGTACCATCTTGGTAAGGCTAATGTGGTGGCAGATATTTTGAGCCGTAGGGCAATCATTGATCTGAGAGCGATGTTTGCTCGACTCAATTTATTTTACGATGAGAGTCTGTTATCAGAGCTTCAGGTTAAGCCTACATGGATTGATCAGATCAGAGGTAAATAGATGGGGGATAAGTCTCTCGAGTTGAGGTTTCGTCAGGTTGAGAATAGGGATACTACAGATTTTGGAATTAATAGTGATGGGGTACTTTGTTTCCACGGTCGGATCTGTGTGCCGAATGATGAGGATTTAAGACAATCAATTCTGTGGGAGGCACATAGTAGCCCTTACGCTATGCATTCCAGCGGGAATAAGATGTATCGAGATCTATGGGAGTTATATTGGTGGCCAGGGTTGAAGCGTGAGGTTACGGATTCTGTTGCTCACTGTTTGACTTGTCAGCAGGTTTAGGCTGAGCACCAGTTGCCTTCGGATTGCTACATCTGGTAAAGATACCGATGTGGAAATAAGAGAGAGTAACTATGGACTTCGTTAGGGGGTCGCCTTTAACACACAGTAAGAAGGATTCTGTCTAGGTCATCGTGGACCGATTGACCAAGTGTGCTCACTTCATTCCGATCAGGATGGACTTTTCACTCCAGAAATTGGCTAAGCTCTATGTATCTAAAATAGTGAGACTGCATGGTGTTCCTATGTCAATCATTTTCGATAGGGATCCTCACTTCACGTCTCAGTTCTGGAAGAAATTGCACGAGGCTCTGGGTTCAAGGTTGGACTTTAGTACTGCTTTCCATCCTCAGACAGATGGTCAGTTGGAGAGGGTGATTCAAGTACTGGAAGATATTTGAGGAGCTGTGTTATAGACTTCTGAGGTAGTTGGGAGGAGTATTTACCGCTGGCTGAGTTCGCCTATAACAAAAGCTATTAGTCTAGCATTCAGATGGCACCTTACGAGGCCTTTTATGGTCATAAGTGTCGCACTCCCTTGTGCTGGACTGAGTTGGGTGAGCGACGTGTTCTGGGTCTAGAATTGGTTTCTGAAATAGAAGATAAGGTCCGGTTGATACAGGATCGGCTGAAAGCGACATCTGATAGGTAGAAATCTTGTAACACCCCTTACCCATATCCGTTGCTAGAATAAGGTACGCGACATTACTGAAACTTACAGAACCAAATCAGAATCACAGAGAATTTTTCGCAAAATCCCAAAATTATACTTACTCTAGCCATGCCAATAGCTAGGTTACAAACATCCATTTCCATGTAAACATTGGTATTTAGTCTATACATGTCATTCTTTCAAAATAAGTCATTTTCATATATCAAAAGATATGGGTTGATGTGTGATAAGGTTCTGACTAATCTCATACCTTTGAGCTCCCGGGTACTACAAAATAGGGAAAAGGAGAACGGAGTAAGCACATGGTGCTTAGTAAGTTCATGCAACAGGAATTATACTTACCATACTTATACATCCATCAATTAACAACACAAGCACACATCCAAGTCACATAAACATATACCTATCACATACAAACTCAACTTTTACATTAGTTAAGTAACATCATATAAATTCAATACAAAGATAAATGATTGATGAGCTCATCAATTCCATATTCATGTTCTTCCATTTCTCATATTTATCCCTTTGAATTTCTTGAAATTTCGATAGATATTTAGTAGTACATTTTTGTGTACAATTCCGGGTCCGTCAATTCATACACATATGGGTATACCCTTTTTCCAGAGAGGACACTCCCGCAAACCTCATTTCAGATAAATGGATTATCACCGAGCTAAATCATTTGATCATATGCTCAAAGAGTATTATCAGAATTACCAGTCCAGGCTAAATACCCTACAATGACAATTACTCTAATGAACTTAATTTAGATTACCTGTCCGGGCTAAATCCAGTTAACACATATTCTTCGGGAGGGCTATATCATTAGGATCACCCGTCTGAACTAGATCTTTTGTACTGTTAATTCCCTTTTCAGTGATCCATCGAAGTCCATTTCATTCAACCGAGATTTATTTCTCTCTTTTTATCGAGAATTACCATTTTTTCATCAAAATATCATACAATGAACTTCCAGACCATATTCACATCAATAAACATACATTCCAAGCATTTAAGAATATAATTCAAGTTACACAAACTTATCTCGATATTTGTTTGTATACAAAAGTCTACTAATCCGGGACTTTTTCCTTTCCTCGATCTAGCTTCGTATTTGAGTTTTTTGGATCTAAATAAATAAGTTTAATCATCAATTTAATACATTTCATATTCATTTGGACTCAATTTACACTCTAGGCAAAATTACTATTTTGCCCATAAGTTTTTCATTAATTCTAATTTTGTCCTTAGGCTCGAAAAAGTAAAATTCATGCAATCTAGTCCTTATTTCAAGCCTAGCCAAAATTCCCATATATTATTTACAGCACTTATGTTTCATAAAATTCAAAATTTTTCTTTGAATTTCACAAGGTTACAATTTAGTCCCTATTGCACAAAACTTTTAACTTATTCTTCAATTTAATCCTTTACTCAATTCTAACTTGAAATTCTATAAATTCAACCAGAATTCATCAATTAATTCAACATAAACCATGTCCAAAAAATCTATTAATTTTCAAAATTTCAACATATACTAAGTAGTATTTTGTTTTAGGATCATAAAAACTCAAAAATTACACAAAAGAATGAGTTAAATCGACTTACCAATTTGAGTTTGAACCTTTAAAATCCCTAATTTTCTTTTTTTTTTTCTTTCTCTCCTTTCTTTCCTTCTTTTGTGTTCTCAACTCGCTTATGTTTCGCTTCTATTCTTTTCCTTTAGTTTGTTTATTATATATGTAATAATATATAATAATATAATTTAATAATTTAATAATATACTTTATAATTAATAACTAATATATATATATATATATACATTTTAAACTAAAAAATCTAAGATTTTTCATACTTAAATCGCCTCAACATTTAAAAATAGCATAACTGCCTTTTTAGTCCCTTTTTTTCTCGAATCTATGATTAAACTTTTACCTCTATTGCAATTTAATCCTTTTACCTAATTATTTTTAATTCAAGCAAATTCACTTAACAAAAACCTAATTAACTACACAACTAACTTCGTAAATATTTATTAAAAATATTTACGAATTCGATTTACCGGAACAAAGTCTCGGGAATTGCAGTTTTTTAATCAATTAACTACAAAATCAATAAATTTTTTCTATTGATATTTTCATACGAATTTCCTATCATATTAATATTCATGAAATAATTTTTAAAACAAATATTCTTTTTAAATCAGATTTATGGTTACGAAATCACTATTCTGATAACCCTGAATTTAGGCTATTACAAATCCTACACTGATCTGAAGAGAAAGAATATTGATTATTCTGTGGGAGACTTAGTTTTTCTCAAGGTCTTGCCATGAAAGAAGGTTCTGAGGTTCGGTCGCAAGGGTAAACTGAGCCCTCGGTTCATTGGGCTGTACCATATTCTGAAGTGAGTGGGGCCAGTTGCGTATCAGTTGGAGCTTCATCCGGAGTTGGATCGTATTCACGATGTGTTCCACATCTCAATTTTGAGACGCTACCACTCTGATCCCACGCATATTGTGCCTATTGAGGACATCGAGGTTAGACCAGATTTGACATTTGAGGAGGAGTCAATTTAGATTTTGGAGCGAGATGTTAAAGTTCTGCGAAGGAAATCTATCCACTTAGTGAAGGTGCTGTGGTAGAATCATAGCACTAAGGAGGCCACTTGGGAGCCTGAGGATTTGATGCGTCAGCAGTATCCTCACCTTTTCTGATTAGGTAAAATTTCGAGGACAAAATTTTCTTTTAGGGGGTAGAGTTGTAACGCCCCAGTTTTCCATTATTTTTGGCTTTTGTAGTTTCGAGACACAAATTGCTTGTTTGCTTTATTGGCTAAGTGATTCAGGTGTGTATGGGAGTGTCTGAGAGGTCCCAAGTTCAAGTCTCAACTTGGGTAGATTGTGGTATTTTTATGAATAAAGCCCAAACTCTGGTTAGTAGGCCTATAAGTTAAAGTGTGTAAATAATTAACAGAATGGGCCTGCTGGTCTGGTGGATAAGTGGAGTGTTGGTGAGATGGGGGCCATGAGTTTGATTCTCTGTGTTGGCAAGGGTTAGTATCTTTACTGCATTATCCGGCTAGAGATTGAGTTGTAGTGAAAGTCTGAATAGTGGGTGGTTGAGATCGTGTAAGTAGTGAGATTTGGGATGAATCAGTTTTTCCCCAAATTTATCTTTGGAACCACCGTCTCTCTTCCCTCCTCTGCCCTTTTTTTTTCTTCTCTTTTTTCCATTTTTGTGCTCCCCATAGCCGAATTTGGCTTTTCTCTGTCCCCTACTCTTTTCGTTTTCTCTCTTCCAAATCATTCCTTGGTGTGCAACTGTCATTTCGTTTGTTCGGTAAGTGGAATAAGGTGATTTTGGTTCTTGTTATTAACTTTTTATTAATGGGTGCCATTGTTGTCGATTAGAGGAAGAATCGAGGACTTGAGGTCAATAGTTAGATGACTATTGCAGAAGTTTAGTGGTTCGATTAAAGGTGAGGGATTCTCGCTCACTAGATGAGCAATCCGATTTAGGTTCGATTTTAAGTTTATTTTCAAGCGATTAATTTAGTGTTTTTTGGTCAACTATAGGCATTGGAGTGCTCGAGATTGCGATTGCAGCGAAATCAAACCAGGTGTGTACCCGAAAATGCAAAAAAATGAGGTTTCAGTAAAAGCCAAAACCCATTGTGTCGATGCCACACAGGCGTGTGGTCATCCATGTGGTAGGCCGTGTACAAGACTGTTAATCACTACATGACCGTGTGATCAACGAGCCAGGCCGTGCGCGAGTAACACGGTCGTGTGATGGCTGGGCAAGGCCGTGTGTGACACACGGGCTCGACCAATTGGGCTGTGTGGGCCACACGAGTGAACCACAATGGCGTGTAGAATTTTGGGCCAGGCCATGTGATCCCCACGACCAAGGCCAATTTAGGCGTGTGGACCACACGGGCATGTGGGCCCACATAGGCAGGCCACATAAGCGTGTGAGCCCATTCTTCTGGAAAACTCTGTAAGGTTACACGGGTCTCCCAAGTCGACTGTGGACTACCATAGGGTTGGTAAGCAATGCTTAGACCCTTAAATAAATGATTAGACTATTTGATTTCTGTACTAAGCATATATGCTATTCTGAATGTATGATCTACTATCTGCATATTAGTATGACTTTTTATGTATGTTGCATTGCATCGGGGTGGGATTGATGATATTTGGAGGAAGTATCTGAAAGGCTTTTAAGCTTGATATCTAGCAGCTCAGCTGCAAATTTTTTATTATGTGCTGCATTCGATACAACACATTGTGTAGGGCTGGGTGGGTTGATTTTATCCCCATATGGTGTGTAAGGTTGGATGGAGTTCGTGTGTAGAGGCTGGTGGGTAGGACTCTGATTTCTGTATATTCTGTCTGTAATGGGCTAAGGCCCGATAATATTTCTATTTCTGTATCTGAGTAGGCTAAGGTCCACACAGTTTTTGTAATGGGCTCAGACCCCGAACTGCAAATATATGTTTGTTTTCTGACATTTTGTGTGTATGATTTCTATGGGGATTACACACTGAGTTTGTGAAAACTCACCCTTTTCTGTTTAATATATTCAGGAAATCCCCAGTAGTAGATGGATCAGTGCGGTAGAGGACTCTACGATGACCACGGTTCTGGACTTTTTTGGCTTTTACTTTACTTATTTATTTATGGTTTTGGGTATATCGGGGGAACTTTTTGTAATATGGCCTTTACATAGTTTGGGACTTTTATTTATTTATTTTTATAACTGCCAGCAGTAGGATAAGATGCAATTTTTTAAAATAAACATATGTTTTATCAAAACGTGCACGAACTTACAAATCTCTTTAAAAGCTTCCGCATCTTATTAAGTTTTAAATCTAGATAATGAATAAGTAAACGACATGTTTGACGATAGCTTAGGATACCAATAAGAAAATGGTTTTAACGCAGTTACGATTTCTAAAAGCACTATCATGTGACATCGCCAGATTCAGCCATAACGCCTAAGCTGGGTAAGGGGTGCTACATTTAGAAGATGTTGAAACAAGATTGAATAGACCAAGTAGAAATGATGGGCTCACTGATCATAACTTAGTCGAAACTTATTTATTTCAAAGTTATGGAGAACCAATCGGTAAAGTTGAAATTGCACGCTTAGATGATAGATCTTGTGTACAAGCACATCGATATGTTCTTTTTCACCACGATTCAATTGAACCATTACGCAAGTAAGTTTTAGAATTTGATAAATATTCATCTTTTTTATTTATTTATCTTTTAACCATGTAATCCACTTTTCAACATAGCGAGTACAAACAAGTCTTAAGATCTCGTTCACACTCTCAAAGATTACAACATCGAGAGATTCATAAGTTATTCATAGAATATTTTCATGAATGGTTAGGCCAAATGGTATGCAACTAAAGCTTTCATCGACAAATAATAATTTTTTCTCATAACATTTATAATTAATCAATTTACTTTCAATTCAATAGGTTTGGAGTGGAAAGGACGTCAATGATGAAGTTAAATGTCCTTCCCAAGGTTCGAATTGAGTAGTAAAAAGATATAGTGCCTTCCTCATTAATGGATTCTGGTTTTATACAAAATCTCGTGAAAGATTGAGGAGGACTCAAACTTTTATGGATTCTGGTTTTATAAAAAATCTCGAGAAAGATTGAGGAGGACTCAAACTTTTGGAATAGTTGTTAATTCTTCAATTACAAGTTATGCTAGTGCTAGGGACAGTAATCCTGTTGAGGGAAATGTGGAGTATTATGGACTTCTTACTGACATTATTGAGTTGGATTACTATGGCAAATGGAAGGTTGTATTATTTCGATGTGATTGGGCTAATGTTAATACTTCTTGCAGAATTAAAAAATATCAATTTTGTTTTACAATGGTGAACTTCTCTTGATTAATTGACACTGGACAAGAATTGATAGATGAGCCGTATGTATTTTCTTTTCAAGTGAAACAAGTTTTTTACTCGAAAGATCCAACTGATGCAGTTGGTACGTTGTACTCCGTAACACCCCTAGAGACTTTTTTGACATGGGAAATGGAAGTAGAGATGACATCGACGAAAGATTATAAACTTTACCTTTTCCAGAACAAAACTTAAATGAAAATATCCCTAGTACTAATACACAATTTCAATGGGTTTACCAGGATGTGGATGAAGATATTTACGAATTATGATGTAGTAAGATTTTATGATTTTTTAATTATATGTAATATTATAATTTAAATCTTGATCTTGTTAAATATTTCAACTACTTTATATGTACTATTATTGTTGTAATTAGTTACTAAAATTTCAACTATTTTATGTGTATTGCAGATAAAATGTCCAGAAGAAGATTGCGAGATCTAAGTATTGTTCAAAATCCTCCAAATTCGGAAGAAACAAATAGTGAACAACAAACTGGTATTGGATCTTCGAATGCTCCGAATACAGATTATGAATCTGCGAAAATTTAAAGTAATGTTGAACTTTAATTTACATGGTTGTTGACTTTTATTATTGAATTCTATTTCAAATTCTTATATTATAATATACCTATTTTTCAGCTGAAGGCGGTGAGACACGCAGAAATCAAGGACGTACGCTACTAAAAGATTTATACGAGTTAAATTCTGCTGAGCGTGTCAAAGTAGCCAGAAACAGTCTTGGTCAGCCTGTTGGATCAGAAGCTCGACTTTTAGCAGGATACTTAAGCATTATAGCACAAAATGCCAATCTGTTGCCTATCAACTACGAGTCATGGCATCATATGCCTGATAGTAATAAAAATCAGGCTCTTGATAATATTAAGGTAATAACGTGATTGTAATTTATAATACTTTTGTTTAAGTTACATTTATATTTACTTTCTAAACTTGTGTTTTTTTTGCAGGAGAGATTTGTTTTAGAGGTCTCAGATAATTATATCAAGAAGGCATTAAGAAAAAAATGGAGAGACCATAAAAGTGCTTTAAAGAAGGAATATTTTAAGAAAAATATAAGCCTCGAAGAGAAATTACGAAATGTCCCGCCTGGAATGCTGAGGTACCAATGGGAAGATGCAGTTAGATTTTGGAATTCAAAGAAAGGAGAGGTATAACGTACTTCCAAACTCGTATAATTATTTCGGTTTATAGTATTTACTATATACATAATAATAATTTCATAATGTAGGATCGTGAGCGCGTTGGCATTACAAGTAGGCAAAAACAAAAATTCATGCGCACAGCTGGGTCAAAAAGTTTTGCTTGTGTAGCTGAGGACGAGGTATTTTGAATTTATTAATTGTGTCAAATATTAATTAATTTATATTAAATAATATTTTTACTACTATATTGTAGGAACAATCGTCTGGTCAAAAAGTTGGACGCCTTTGGCTTTTTGACATTACACATAGAAAGAAAGATGGATCTCCTATGACTACTGAAGCTGCAGAAATTATGGCATATTTACTTAATAAAATTTGAATTATTTTAAATATTTATGATTTTTAATTATAATGGTTTAATTCGTCATTTGTAATGCAAATAATGTTAAGTTATGTTGAATTTGTTTTTATTATTATATTTCGTTTCTAACTCTTTGATTGATTTTTTAGGAGAAACTAAATGATAAAAAGGCGGAGTAAGAAGCGATCGCTTCGAGTGATAGCTCTGTTAATCTTGACGACATTGATAACCGAGTTATTACTGAAGTTTTGGGTCCAGAAAGGTATGGTAGTGTTCGATTTCAAGGATCTTTTGTAAACCCAATCCACTATTTTGGATCCAGCTCGTAGCAATACATGCCTTCGTGGAGTCAGACTCAAGCTGAAGTTCAGAGGTTATGAGACTATCTGGCTTAGATGTAAGCAAGCACAATTGAGCAAATTGCTCAACTTAAAGTGGAGGCAGCAGCGAGGGAAGTAGAGTAAAGCAAAAATATAACAAACTCCAGCAATAGCTTCATAATATGATGAAGATGTTTCAGCAGTCGCAGAATCTGCCATCTTAAATGTTTGTTTTCTTATTGTAAGAATATTTTGACATTATAACTTTTAACATTATTGTAAGAATATTTTTTTTATTTCATTTATTAATTTAGATCATATATCTTTCGTTGGAATTGAAGTATAATTTAGATTTTCTATTTTTGGTTGGATTTATATTTTCTATTTTTGGTTGTTACAGGAAGGGCTGTATATGAATGAAAATGGATGTAAGAAATCTGCTAAAGTTAGTGGCATTTTTTTTCACAAACGCCGCTAAAGAACATGACATTAAGCGGCTTTTTTTAGTAAAAGCACTGCTAAAGGTAATGTTCTATAGCAGCGTTTGTGGGAAAAGTGTCGCTAAAGGTCATGTTCTATAGCGGCGTTTATTTGAAAAAACGTAGCAAAATTTAGCGGCATTGTCTATAGCGGCATTTTTTGCGGTGCTAATAAAAATGCCGTAAATTTTTTTAGCAAGCACCGCTATAGGCCCCAATAAAGCCGCTAAAAACCTGTTTTGCTATAGTGTTTCTAGAAAATGACTTACACTTTTCAAAAGGGTAAGCCATTATGGCTTATTTTACGTTGACCTCTAAGTCATTTTGTGCTGACCAAGCTATTTTCTGTGAAACAAACATAGGTCCGTAAAACCTTTTACATGTAAACAAACAGACCTTAAATTATATAATGATATTGTTTTACCTACAAAATTACATTTTGTTGAAAAATATGGAACTCGCAGTTTGATGTTAAGGAAGTGCCCACTTCCATGTCCATCAAATTTGTGTGGAGGTAGGTTTCATATGTATGTGTACAATTTATTAAACATTATATTTGGGCTATGTTGATTATTTAGTGAATATCTAAATCGTTATGAAAGACCATGTTGCTAGGAATTTGACTATTGGTAATGATTTGGATAAAAAATCCTCAAAGCAATCCATTGGATTATGGACTTTAGATTAGATTGTGATTCAAATGTTGAGTGCCAAGAGTCCATATTTATTTTATATTTTATTATTATTATTTTACTATTGATGGAATTATTGTTTAATTGAGATTAACTACAGTAAAATAGGCTTTTAGTGGCATTTTTTTTGGCCCTATAGAAAAGTGCTGCTAAAATAATTTACGTGTAATGCCCCAAATTTCTTATGTTTGTTTCTATAAAATTTTTTATGCAAGTGTGTATCTGCTTTAGTGGTTAAGTGTTCTGGGTGTGTGTGAGAGGTCCTAAGTTCAAGATGTAACATCCTAAATGTGGGCCTGTGCATTTTTATGTTGGTTCAATATGTTAGTTCAAGAATTTAAGGCTCGGGCTGAGGCCTTAATTAAATATATGGATTAGGGTTTAAATTAATGTTCTGGGTAGTTTAAGTGATAGGTTGGGCTTGATGTGGTTGATAAATGATGTTAGTTCATAATTTAAGTTAGATAATTAGCAAGCTGGGCTTGTGGCTCGAAGACTTGAGGTGTTTTAAGTGGGCATTAAGGTGGCATCACAAGGAGGAAGGTGTTGGGCTAGTGTGGCAGCTTGAGGCCCAAATGGATGAGTCCAATTTCGGCACTAAGAAGGGAAGGGGGTTGGACGGCAATTAGACTACCTTTTAGGAGTTATTTCTTTTATTTTAAGTGACAAAAAGATGATAATTAAGAGTGAAGAGTTGGTGCTTGGTGAGACTCTTTTAAAGAGTAGATAAAGATTAAGCTGGTAAGGGTGGATAAAGGTTATCAAAGGGAGGAGGAGTTGGCCGAAAATCCAACTCTGAGAGGTGTGTGTTGCCCAAATTAATAGACAAAGTGATCATCTTTTCTTCACTTTTCTCTTTTCCTTACCTAGCCAAAATTCTGCTAACAAATTCTTTCCATCTTTTCTTTTCTCTGCCGAAATCTCCACTTCATTCTCCCTCTGAGTTTTCTTTCTTTTTCTTTTTCTAGTTGGCCTAATACTCGGACAACATTTTTCTCATTCTGTTCAAAACACTTTAGCCGAATTCTCTTTTGTTCATACCCTCATCTTCCATAGTCGAACCTACAAGGGTGATTTCGTTTTCCCGAAGGTGCACCATAGTCGAATACTCCTCTCTAATTTGGTAAGTTTCGGGATTTTGTTTCTTTTCAATTTCTTCATTCTTTTTATCAAGTCTCTAATCTGAATCGGCTTTCTAAGGCCTTGTCGATTTCACTCTCTAATCTTAGAAGCTGAATCCTTTCTTGCCGAGACTTCTAGTGCCGATTTGTGAAAAGCCGAAGGTAGGTGGTCAAGGGTAGGTTCGACTGAATGGTCACTTTCTTATCCTTTGTCTTTGGTCGAATGTCTTAAGGTGTTAGATGGTTTTGATCATTGGTTTGGTTAATTATTTTGGTGATGGCCAAATGTAAGAAGGGAGGTGACGAGTTCTCAGTGACATTCGGGATTCGATTAACTAGTCAGGCAGAAAAGGTTAGATCTACAAAACCAACACCCAAATACAAGAAGCGATCTGTTTAGGTAGTGCGAGATTGACCATCGGGGTGTGGGTCGACATCGAAGTCAGATCATGGACCGATAGTGGTAGTCTCGAGTGTTAGTAGCGTAGACGTAGAGAAAGCATTAGTACGAGAATCAGGTGTGTAATACTTCCCCACCAACTAGATCTAATTATTAATATATATTCATAAGTTTTAAATGTTACGCTAAAAGCTGAAATCTCGAAAATAAATAGCGGACCACCAGGTTAGTAAATAATTTGATTGTATGTTATAAGTAAATTGTTGTACGCGTTTGCATGGGTTGGGTGATGAAAGGAGGAAGTTATATGTATATGTATATGTATATGTGAAGTGATTTTTACCGTGATTTGATGTAGCGGCTAATGCCGTGATCTGTTATAAGGGCTTCGGCCATAATATGATGATGAGTAGCATGACTGCCATCTTGGCGTATAGCGATATGGGTTGATTGTAGAAATCCCCAATGGTGTGATCGATTGGTACGGGGGCGTGTAGCGGATGGAAACCTAGGCAAATGGGCTGGGCTTTGCATATTACTTGTTAATTATGTAAATGAAATTGTTGTTATGTTTTATGGGTTGAGGCCCAAAACTAGTGGTGCATGAGGATTGCACACTGAGTCTCGCGACTCTCCCAATTAAAATAAACTTTCAGGTGACAATTAGTGCATCGGACCAGGCCGGAGTGGAGCGCAAGGTGGCCATGCAAAAGAATATGTGGATCCGGTGAAAAGCCCCTACTTGAGAGTTTTTTTTTTTAAAGTATTTTATGTTATGGATTCAAACTTCGTTGTAATAAGGCCATGGGTCACTAGTTTGCATTTTGGTTTTATTATGGGCTTTATTATTTATTTTTAAACTAAGACATGTAATTCAGTTTTGGGCTTTTGATTATTAGGGCATATTTTATATAAATTACATTTGGGCTTTCTGTCAACACGATTGGCTTTACAGAAATTTTCTTAGTGACATACCAGATCCGATTGTAGTATTTGGGCCGGGTTTGGAGTGTTACAAATTAGTATCAGAGCCCGGTTCAAAACTCAATTTTGGGGCTTTGGGCCCAAAAGATTTTCTAAAAATGGGTTTTTGAAACATGGATTTCTCTTAGTAAAGGTTTGTCAAGCTCAGCATGGCACCTGCGTCTCCGGTCGAGTTCGCCAGGTAAGTATTCTGAACTCCTGATTGTGATATCAATGTGGGCTTAACGGGTTTTATGGGACGTAGACTATTTAGGTTAGAACTTGATGGACTCTAGGCTTAGACAAACAAACTCTTCAAATCTATAAGACTTAACTTCATTAAACAACACCTGTAAACAAGTCACAAGACTAAAGTGTGGTAACAAGCATATGCATGTCTAGGAGTAGATCCTGAAGAGCTTGGTATTTAAGCAGTCTGAGCGACTCACCTCCTCTTCGCTGGAATCTCACCTGATGCATAGTGATTGTTCACTTTAGCCATGATAGGGTGTGGCAATAGGCATATGAATGTCTAGGAGTGGATTCAGGGAAAGCTTGGTACTTAAGCAATCCTAGTGACTCACCTCCTTTTCACTAGAATCCTATCCGTGAATGGTGACTATTCACCCTAGTTACTGATGCGTGTTGATGTGCCAAAACTACAATTAAAACCCGAAAGGGACCGCCAACTTGTTTTGTAAAATCCTAAAGTAAACCTTAGTTCTGAAATCACCAAATTACCATTGATTTGTAAAAATTACCCTGGTCTTGCAAAATGACCAAAAATACCCCTTGTCTAAAAAATGACCAAAATACCCCTAATTTGCAAAATGACAAAACTACCCCTGACTTGCAAAATTATCGAAATACCCCCGAGTTGAAAATTACCAAAATACCTTTATTTTGAAAAATCACCCGGAACCATATTTTGAAAATAAATTTACGAAAATACCCCTGTAAGATAAAATTACGAAAATACCCCTGGGTAGCGAAATGACGAAAATACCCCTAGGTGATGGATGTTACTTGTAAGAATGTTGTGTGTGCATAATCCCTAGAATTGGGAAGACTGGAAACTATAGATAGGTTTGAATTTGAAAGAATCACTTTTAAAAACTATGTTTCATAAGATTGTCAGGATAATTAGTGGAACAACTAATGATTCATAAAACTTTTAAAACAGATAAACGCGAACTAGAAGAATGAGTACAAGAGGTCGAGGACGTCCACCACGTGGTCGCGATAGAGGTAGGATGACCGTGTCAGAACCCGTAGGATCGGGTAATGGGTCCAGAAGTGAGATACCGGTTCCACCAGCCGCTGAGGTGGAATTTCAAGACCAGACAGGTGGGGAGGATGTGGTGTCTCAGGCTGTACTGAGGGTTTTGGAAAGAGTGGCTGAGGCTGGTTTGGGCATAGGAGCCCAAAAATCCGTGCCAAAGAGGCTGAGGAACAATGGGGCAGAAGTATTTAGGGAAGTCTCTGGCGTATCCCCAAGTTCCACTGAATATTAGTTAGAGGTAGTGGAATGAATAATGGATTACCTAGACTTCACGGTGGAGGAGAAGCTGAAGGGGGTCGTGTCTCTTCTTCGAGACGAGGCCTACCAATGGTGGCTCATGGTGAAAGAGGGTACGGTCATGGACCTGATTGATTGGGATTTCTTTAATGAGTCATTCCAGGGAAAGTACGTTGGGGCTAGTTATATGGATGCTCAAAGGAAAGCATTCCTAAATTTGGTGCAGGGGAATAAGCCCGTGGCTGAGTATGAGGCTGAGTTTCTACGCTTGAGTCATTACGCTCAGGGAATGGTAGCAACGGAGTATGAACGATGCATTCGGTTTGAGGATGGGCTACGGAATGAGCTAAGGATTTTGATTGCACCACAGCGAGAGAGAATTTTTGCGGTTTTGGTAGATAAGGTCAAAATAGCTGAAGAAGTGAAACGAGTGGAGTGATAAGAGAAGGATAAGGATCGAGGTAGGAGTAAGAGAAGTTTTGGACCCTCTAGAGTAACTGGAAATTTTTAGAAGAGGCCTAGGACTGATGGGCCAGCTCGTGCTCCATCGGGCCAGAGTTAAGCATGTTCTACATGCGGGAGGACCCATTATGGGAAGTGTAGAATGAAAATCAGTGGATGCTTCAGGTGTGGATCCATAGAACACTTGATGAGGGACTGTCCTCAGATGGATCGGGGGCAGCCAACGGGCCAAGGTTTTGATCAGACTAGAAGAGGTGATCAGCCTGGACCAAGGGGTAGAGGTGTAGCTAGAGGAAGAAATGGATTCGGTCGAGGTCGTAGAGCATCTGGTAGAGGTGCAGGTAATACAAATGCAAGACAGTCTGGTTTAGTTTATGCAGCTCGTCAAAGGGAGGATAGTGACGCACCGGATGTTATAACCGATAGGTTTCTTGTTACCGATAATCTTTTATTTACTTTGATTGACATTGGGTCAACCCACTCCTATGTTGCATGTTCAGTATCTGAGACTCTAAGGATAGATCATGAGACAACCACTAGGAAGATGACTGTGGTTAGTCCCTTAGGACAATCTAAGATAGTGGACAAACTATTTAGGGATATACCTTTATAGACTCAAGGGGTAGTATTCCCAGTAGATTTAATAGAATTACTGTTTGGAGAGTTTGACCTTATATTAGGAATGGATTGGTTGACTAAGCATTGTGCCAAGTTGGACTGTGGGAATAAGCGTATGGTGTTGAGTACCCTAGAAGGTGGGGAGGTGGTTGTGTTAGGAGAAAGAAGGAATTACTTGTCCAATGTGGTATCATCCTTAAAAGCTATTAAGATGATTCGGAAGGGATGTAGTGCATTTCTAGCTTTTATTAGTGCGTTGGATGCTAAGGAGGTGACTGTTGATGAGGTTCGAACAGTCAAGGATTTTGCGAATGTCTTTCCGGAGGAATTGTTAGGATTACCCTCGGATCGCGAGGTGGAATTTGGAATAGACCTACTTTCGAGTATAGCTTTAGTATCCATTACTCCTTATAAGATGGCGCCGAAGGAGTTGGTGGAGCTCAAGGCTCAAATTCAGGAACTATTGGATCGTGGGTTCATTCGATCGAGTGTGTCTCCATGGGGAGCGCCGGTCTTGTTCGTGAAGAAAAAGGACGGATCCATGCGTATGTGCGTGGACTATCATCAATTGAATAATTTGACAATCAAAAACAAGTATCCATTACTAAGAATTGATGATCTGTTCAATCAGCTCAAATGAGCTTCGGTCTTTTCTAAGATTGACCTACAGTCCGGATATCATCAATTAAGGGTTAAAGAAGGGGACATACATAAGATGGCATTTCAAACTCGGTACAGGCATCATAAGTTCTTGGTAATGCCGTTCGGGTTGACGAACGCACCAGCGGCCTTTATGGATATGATGAACTGGGTGTTTCAGCCATATCTTGATCGGTTCATCGTGGTGTTCATCGATGATATCTTGGTTTACTCTAAGTCGAGTAGGAGCATGACGAACATCTTTGCGTGGTGTTGCAAACTCTAAAAGAGAAGCAGTTGTTTGCAAAGTTCAGTTAGTGTAAGTTTTGGCTGAAGGAAGTGACTTTCTTAGGACATGTGGCTTCGGCAGAGGGAATCAGGGTAGACCCTTGAAAGGTAGAGGCTGTATTGGATTGGAACCGCCAAAGTCTGTGGCGGAGGTTCAGAGTTTTTTAGGTTTGGCAGGGTATTACCGAAGATTCATTGAAGGGTTTCTCTAATAGCAACACCTCTAACTAAGTTGTTGAGGAAGGGAGTATCATTTGTGTAGACCAATAAACAGCAAGAGAGCTTTGAGAAGTTGAAGAGAATCCTGAAGGAAGCGCCAGTGTTAATTCAGCCAGAGGGAGGAAAGGAATTTACCGTCTACTGTGATGCATCACACACAGGGTTAGGGTGTGTGTTGATGCAAGAAGGAAAGGTGGTGGCATATGCATCTCAACAGTTGAGACCGCATGAGTTGAACTACTCTACGCATGACTTGGAGTTGGCGACGGTAGTGTTTGCCTTGAAGATTTAGAGGCACTACTTGTATGCGGAGAAGTCGGTAATTTATACTGACCATAAAAGCCTGAAGTACCTCCTTACCCAGAAGGAGCTAAATTTAAGACAACGTATGTGGATTGAGCTCTTGAAGGATTATGATTGTTCGATCGAATACCACCCTGGAAAGGCGAATACGGTGGCAGATGCGTTAAGCCGTTAGGTAGTATCAGAGTTAAGAGCCATGTTCGCTCATATGAGTTTATTTGATGACAGGAGTTTGCTGGCTGGGTTGCAAGTAAAGCCAACATGGGTAAGTTAGGTTAGGGACAAATAGTTAGGAGATAAAGATCTGAGTGCTCGACTGTTGCGAGTGAGGGATGGTGGAATGGAGGACTATAGTCTGAACAATGATGGAGTTCTGTGTTATCGTGGGAAGATTTGCATGCCTAAAGATGATGAGTTAAGACAAAGGATTCTTCGAGAATCACATAGTAGCCCTTATGCTATGCATCCTAGAGGAGTCAAGATGTACCGTGAGTTGCGAGACCAATTTTGGTGTCCAGGTCTAAAGAAAGAGGTAACAGAAGTCGTAGGAAAATGTTTGACGTGTCAGCAGGTCAAAGCTGAACACCAAGTGCCTTCAGAATTGTTGCAGCCGGTGAAGATTCCCCAATGGAAATGGGAGAGAATCACAATGGATTTTGTCAGTGGGTTACCCTTTACACCCACTAAGAAATATTCGATTTGGGTGATTGTAGACCGACTGATAAAATCTGCTCACTTCATACCAGTTCGAGTGGACTTTTCTCTACAAAAGTTGGCTAAATTGTATGTGGCTGAGGTTGTAAGATTGCATGGTGTGTCAGTGTCAATCATATCAGATAGGGACCCTAGGTTCACGTCACGATTTTGGAAGGCTCTTCATCAAGCAATGGGAACAAGGTTAGACTTTAGTACCGCTTTACACCCACAGACTGATGGTCAGTCCGAGAGGGTAATTCAAATCTTAGAGGATATGCTAAGGGGTTGCATCATCGACTTTAGGGGCAGTTGGGAAGAGTATTTGCCCTTGGCAGAATTTGCATACAATAATAGTTATCAAGCTAGCATTCAGATGGAGCCTTATGAAGTGTTATATGGAAGGAGATGTCGTACTCCAACTTGTTGGACGGAGTTGGGTGAACGTAAGGTGTTAGGTACAGAATTAGTTTCGGAAACCGAGAAGAAAGTGAAGTTAATATGGGCTCAGCTAAAGGAAGCGTCTGATCGACAAAAGTCTTACGCAGATCTAAAGCGAAAAGAGGTGGAATTTGCGGTAAGTGATCAAGTCTTCTTGAAGGTATCCCCATGGAAGAAGATAATAAGATTTGGTCGAAATGGGAAGTTAAGTCCACGGTTTATTGGGCCTTATCGGGTACTAGAATGTGTGGGCTCAGTGGCTTATCGTTTAGAGTTTCCTTCGGAGTATACACGATGTGTTTCATGTCTCGATGTTCAGATGTTATCGATATAATCCATTGCACGTAGTGCCGGTAGAAGAGATAGAGGTAAGGCCGGATTTGTCTTTTGCGAAAGAACCAGCGCAAATTCTGGATCGAGATGTAAAAGTGTTAAGAAGGAAGTCTATTTCTTTAGTCAAAGTTTTGTGGAAAAATCACGGCACAGAAGAGGTGACGTGGGAGCCAGAGGATGTTATACGACTGCAGTATCCCCATCTCTTTTGATCATGTAAAATTTCGAGGCCAAAATTTATTTTAAGGGGGGTAGATCTGTAACATCCTAAATGTGGGCTTGTGCATTTATATGTTGGTTCAATATGTTAGTTCAAGAATTTAAGGCACGGGCTGAGGCCTTGATTAAATATATGGATAGTTTAAGTGATAGGTTGGGCTTTAAAATTTGGGTTAGGTGGTTGATAAATGGTGTTAGTTCATAATTTAAGTTAGATAATTAGCAAGCTGGGCTTGTGGCCCGAAGACTTGAGGTGTTTTAAGTGGGCATTAAGGTGGCGTCACAAGGAGGAAGGTGTGGGGCTAGTGTGGCCGCTTGGGGCCCAAATGGATGAGTCCAATTTCGGCATTAAGAAGGGAAGGGGTTGGACAGAAATTAGGCTACCTTTTAGGAGTTATTTCTTTTATTTTAAGTGACAAAAAGATGATAATTAAGAGTGAAGAGTTGGTGCTTGGTAAGACTCTTTAAAGAGTAGATAAAGATTAAGTCGGTAAGGGTGGATAAAGGTTATCGAGGGAGGAGGAGTTGGCCAAAATCCAACTCGAGAGGTGTGTGTTGTCAAATTAATAGACAAAGTGATCATCTTTTCTTCACTTTTCTCTTTTCCTCACCTAGCCAAATTTGCTAACAAATTCTTCCATCTTTTCTTTTCTCCTCCAAATCTCCACTTCATTCTCCTCCGAGTTTTCTTTCTTTTCTTTTATAGTTGGTCGAATACTCTGACAACATTTTTCTCATTCTGTTCAAAACACTTTAGTCAAATTCTCTTTTGTTCATACCCTTATCTCCCATAGCCGAAACTACAAGGGTGGTTTCATTTTCCCGAAGGTGTACCATAGCCGAATACTCCTCTCTAATTTGGTAAGTTTTGGGATTTTGTTTCTTTTCAATTTCTTCATTCTTTTTATCAAGTCTCTAATCCGAATCAATTTTCTAAGGCCTTGTCGATTTCACTATCTAATCTTCGAAGCCGAATCCTTTCTTACCGAGATCTAGAGTGCCGATTCGTGAAAAGCCGAAGGTAGGTGGTTATATTCGGTTCGCCGAATGGCCACTTTCTTATCCTTTGTCTTTGGCCGAATGTCTTAAGGTGCTAGATGGTTGCGATCATCAGTTTGGTTAATATTTTGATAATGGCCGAATGTAGGAAGGGAGGTGACGAGTTCTCAGCGACATTTGGGATTCGATTAACTAGTCTGGTAGAAAAGGTTGGATCTACAAAACCAACACCCAAATACAAAAAGCGATTTGTTTCGGTAGTGCGAGATTGGCCATCGGGTTGTGGGCCGACTTCGAAATCAGATCGTGGACTGATAGTGGTAGTCTCGAGTGTTTGTAGCGTAGACGTAGAGAAAGCATTAGTACGAGAATCAGGTGTGTAATACTTCCCCACCATCTAGATCTAATTATTAATATATATTCATAAGTTTTAAATGTTACGTTAAAAGCCAAAATCTCAGAAATAAACAGTGGACCACTAGGTTAGTAAATAATCTGATTATATGTTATAAGTAAATTGTTGTTCGTGTTTGCATGGGTTGGGTGATGAAAGGAGGAAGTTATATGTATATGTATGTGTGAAGCAATTTTTACAGTGATTTGATGTAGCGGCTAATGCCGTGATCTGTTATAAGGGCTTCAACCATAATATGATGATGAGCAGCATGACTGCCATCTTGGCGTGTAACGGTGTGGGTTGATTGTAGAAATCCCCAATGGTGTGATCGGTTGGTACGGGGGCGTGTAGCAGATGGAAACCTAGGCAAATGGGTTGGGCTTTGCATATTACTTATAAATTATGTAAATGAAATCGTTGTTATGTTTTATGGGTTGAGGCCCAAAACTAGTGGTGCATGAGGGTTGCACACTGAGTCTCGCGACTCACCCAATTAAAATAAACTTTCAGGTGGCAATTAGTGCATCGGATCGGGCCGGAGTGGAGCGCAATGTGGCCATGCAAAAGAATATGTGGATCCGGCGAGAAGCCCCTACTTGAGAGTTTTTTTTAAAAAAGTATTTTATGTTATGGATTCAAACTTCGTTGTAATAAGGCCATGGGCCACTAGTTTACATTTTGGTTTTATTATGGGTTTTATTATTTATTTTTAAACTAAGACATGTAATTCAGTTTTGGGTTTTTGATTACTAGGGCAGATTTTATATAAATTACATTTGGGCTTTCTGTCAACACGATTGGCTTTACAAAAATTTTCTTAGTGACATACCAGATCCATTTGTAGTGTTTGGGCTGGGTTTAGAGTGTTACACAAGACTTACCTTTAGCAATTTTGGTTATTTTTGGAATTAAGCCTTATCCTTGCCAGTGGGCTTATATTTAATTGTTTGTAATCTCATATCAGAATAAGCCTGCTGGTTCAAGTGGTAAGGAAGTTGGCGTTGGAATTCATGTGTTCGAGTCCCAATGCGAGCATAGGAATTGAATTTTGCTCGGTGTTGCATTAGTGTTTCAGTGGAGTTGGAACACTGAGGCGGTTAAGAGTTAGTGGTGGAGTGGGAGAGAACCTGGGGATATGCCATATCTGCTCATTATTTTCTTTTTGATTATCCCAATTTTTAATTTTTCTCTCTCTTCATTTCTCATTTTGACGTTTCTGCACTCTCTTTTTATCAAAAATTTCCTCTTCAAATCGTGGTTTTGGCTGCTCAATTCTGTTGTTCGCTTCCAAAGATAAAGGTTGTCGTTGTTGGGGGAAACTTTCCTTTTGTACTTTTTACCTTAGGTTCAAGGCTTGATTTTGTTTCGGTAGCTGTTTTGTTAGGTGCGGTTGAGGAAAATCAAGGTCCATCGGTGCTGTAGTCGAGTTACGAGGTTGCTTTTGTCAATGGTAAGTTTGAAGCATTTGAGTACTATTTTTTGTTGTGGTGTCGAATTGTAGCCAAAAGGAAATCCTGGTTGGATTCGTTAATTAAAATAATTGTGGGTGTTTCTGTGGTTATTCTTAGGTGCTGGTTGCTTCAGGGCCGCGTTAACGTCAAAATCGAACCAGGTGTGTACCCGAAACGTAGAAAACGTGGTTTCAACAAAAGTTAAAAAAGGCCACTGTCGACGCCACATGCGCGTGTGGTCACCTGTGTGGTAGGCCATGTGTGAGTACATGGCTGTGTGGTGGCTCGAGGCCAATTTGGGCGTGTGGGCCCACATGGGCTGACACATGCGCATGTTGATTATTGGGCCAGGCCATGTGGCCACACAGGCGCGTGGGCCTACACGGGTATGTGGGCCCATTATACTGAAATTTCTCGTGGGGTCGCACGGGTCATACTAATTGACTGTGGACCTATCGTAGGGCCGGTAAATGCTTACTAAACCTTATAACTATGTGATTTGTTAGACTGTAGTACTGTTCTGAGCATGTCTATGCCATGTGTATCTGCTATCTGTTTATTTAAGCATGTTAAGCATTTTCTATTTGTTAACTCTTTATGTATGTATTGTTACTATTATTGGGGTGGGATGATGTATATTGGAGGAAGTGTTTTGAAAGGCAGTTTTGCCTATTATTTGGCAGCGTGGCTGCATTATATCTGTTATGTGACACATCGGTACAACATGGTGTGTAGGGTTGGATGGGTGTTTTAAACCCCACATGGTGTGTAGGGATGGTTGGAGATGGTGTATAGAGGTCGGGGGTAGGATATCTAATTTCTGATTTTGATTTGCATATCTGCATCTGTATCTGAGATGGGCTTACGCCCCAATATGCATCTGTGACTATAATGGGCTTGGGCCCGAATCTGTATCTGACTGATTCTGATTTTCTGGTTGTCTACATGCTTAATTCTGTAGGGTTACACACTGAGTTTACATAAACTCACCCTTTTCTATTTTTACTGAACAGGTAATCCACAGAGTTAGGTGGATCGGTGTAGCGGAGGACTCGACGGTGACCATTCGTTATTACTATTTATTTTGTTTTATGGTTTTATTTTAGTTTTGGCATTGAAATTTGAGAGGTTGTATTTTCTGGGACTCTCTGGACTCTTTAAAACTGTTTGGTTTTGGTTTCGAGCTTTTTGGATTTAACCTGTTGATTCAATGATAATTTTACCTAAAAACATGTTTTTCTAAAAATGCGAACTGTTTTCTTAAACACGACTATTTTCCTGAACTTTCACTAAATTGATACGTTTTAAGGCAAGTCAACTAATTGAATATATGTTTGAAAATAAATGAAAGCAATTAAAGATTCATAAGCTTAAGGTTTTTATTGAGTTAGCTCTGTTTCCGAAATCCCTTCTATGTGACATCGCCGGATTCGGCCATAACGTCTAGGCCAGGTTTGGGATGTTACATTACGGCGTTTATGCCGCTATAGATAACGCCACTTAATTTTGCGGCGTTTGTGGGAAAACACCACTATCTTTAGTAGATTTTACCAAACCATTTTAATTCATATAGAACCCGAATTTTCAACATAATTTCCTATAACATCAAATCCAACCAACAACTTCAAATCTAAATGATACTATCACGTAAGAAATATGTATATGATCTAAACTAATAAATGAAATAATAAAATATATTATATTCAAAAGTTATATTGACAAGATATTCTCATAATATGAAAACAAAAGTCTAAGATGGCAGATTCTGTGACTGCTGAAACATCTTCTTCACTCTGCCGGTCAACATCGCCAACATATGCCTCCCTCGGTCTTCTCTTTGTTTTTGTGTTGGGTGGTTGATTTATCTTCCCACAACTGAAATTGATATCTTTAAACATGTATAAGATTTCAGATCCAATGGTCTGCTCAGGAGCTTCTCTGAACTCTTCAGTACCATCAAATAGAGTTCTCTAAAATCTAAATCTATGATTTCCATCTAACCACCGACGATGCCCCATATAAGATAACTTCTTCCCATTATATAACCACTTCAAACATGTTTCGCAGCACAACAAGGACAAGCATAACATCCTTTGGTACTCCAACCAGATAAATTGGTATAAGCCAGGAAATCATTAATAGTCCACAACAAAGCTGCACGTAAATAAAATTTCTCCTTTCTCAAGACATCATATGTTTCAACACCTGCCCATAACTGTTTCAACTCTTCAATAAGTGGCGGCATATAAATGTCAATATCATTCCTGGAACATTTTTCTCCAGGGATGATCATAGATAAGATAAAACAAGATTGCTTCATGCAAATCCACGAAGGCAAATTGTAAGGAACAAGCACTACAGGCCAAGTACTTTACGAAGTACTCGTGATTTTAAAAGGATTAAATCCATCAAATGCTAGCCCAAGCCTCACATTTCGAGGATCACTTGCAAAGCTTTGAAATTTACTTTCAAATGATTTCCAAGCTAAAGAATCCACCGGATGCCTTAATAATCAATCATCAGTTCGTTGATCATGATGCCACCTCATAGACTCATCTGTCTTTGATGACATGAAAAGCCTTTGAAGCCTTGGTATTAGTGGAAAATCTCGCAAAATCTTTATTGGCTTCTTTCTTGATTGTGCCTCACCTTCATCCTCATTCACATCTTCTGCATTCCTATTCATCCAACAATATTTACCGCAAACATGACAAAACTGTTGGTTTTTTCAATCACCCGAGTACAACATGTAGTCATTTGGGCAATTATGAATATTTTCGTACCCAAGGCCTAAATATTTATCAGTTACTTCATATCTTTACATGAATGATGGATTTTTGCAAACGGAAACATATCTTTCAAAAACTCTAACAGGAGTGTAAAAGAGTTTCCGGTCCACCCTTCTAAACATTTTAAGTGAAAAAGACGAATGCAGAAGGATAGTTTTGAAATTTCGATCCCTCATAATAGTTTTGAAAATTTTGATCCCTCATAAAGTTCTTAATTCATTTCATTAAGTACTTGTAGAACTTTTCCACTTCTCCATTTGGCTTTTCATCAGGTGCACTTCTTCCTGTTTCGGTAAAAGCATTTCTACCAATATCACAATCATCGATGCAATAATTTCAGGTGGAAACGATTGCAAACCATGACTGTGCATATTAAATGCATCCCGCAACATACCTTCCATGTCATCTTCTCTAACAGACTGATGGTAAGCATTATGAAGATAAGTCGGATTAATCATTGAAGAGGTTCTATGAGGTGTACACTCTCCATGGAAAATCCATTTTTTATAACCTCGAATAAAGCCATCAACAATTAGATATTCGTAGACAACTTCACGAATATGTCAATTGATGTTGCCATACTTCTTACACGAGCAAAGAATCGTATTCTCTTGGCTTGCATTTTGAAATGAAAAATTTAGAAAAGTTTGTACTCCATTTCGATAATCGTTGCTTACCCTTGACAAATCCATCCAACTCTTATCCATTTCGTAGTTCTTGAAGTCTAAAGTTGACAATAAACTATGGTTACTTAGGTGTTCTAAATAGATTTAATTCATGTTTATAATATGATTACTTAAGTGACCTAAATAGATATAAGTCAATTTTCAATTCTAATTTTTATATTATACTCAAATTATATCTCAATATGATTAATTAATCTTAATTTTTATTTAAGAAATTTAAGGTCAAATAAATAGTTTATGAGTTGGATATTTGCTCATTTATATTCGTTTGTTAAGTTGAATAAATTAACATTAATAAAAATTTAAAATTTGTTTATTAAATTAACCTAATATAAATGAAACATATCAAAACTAATTATCTTCATGCTAGTAATATCACAATAAGATAATGTAAGATATTATACCTTAATTCAAATCACTCACATGGATTTATCTCAAAAAATGTTGTATTAAATTAAAACATGTAAGTAATACGAGATACTTACAAATTCAGTTAAGAAGAGCTTAAAATAGAGTTGTTTGATTAGGCAATTCAAATGAGCCTATCCAATACTTCTTTTGTAGGGATCCAATTCACAGTTTTAATAAAAGAATAATAAATAAATGATAAGATAAATTATTGTATTTATCTACTTGTATTTCATGTTATTTGTAACGCCCCAAGTTTTATGTTTCGATATCTGTGAATACTTGACAAACCTATGTGTTTGCTTCAGTGGTTAAGTGTTTGGGTGTGTGTGAGAGGTCCCAAGATCAAGCCTTACCTTTGTTAAATTTTGATATTTTTTTGGCTTAAGCCCTATCCTTGTTCAGTGGGCTTATATTCAATTACCTGTAATTTCATATCAGAATGAGCCTATTGGTTCAAGTGGTAAGAGAGTTAGAGTGTTGGAGGTCCTATGTTTGAATCCTTACGTTAGCAAGGGTGTTATAATTTTGCTCTACTATCTGATAGAGTTCCAGTTGGGTTAAAATTCTGAGGAAGTTATCAGTAGTGGGATAGTGGAGTTTAAGGGAATATCTGATTAGTTTTGTGTTTCTCTTCCTTCTAGAAAAAAATTAACGTCGTTTTCTCTGTGCTTCTTTTCTTTTCTTATCCTCATTCCCTTTCAACGTTCGATTCCTTCTTTTTGTTGTGGTGATCTTATGGTGTGTTGTTTCATTGTCATCGTTCATTTAGTAAGTGGAGTTTTAGTTTCAACAAAGTTTGTTTGATATAGGGTTTGTTTTTCAAAAGCACAGTAATTCTTTAAGAACGTTATGTGTAGGAATTGACGGCAAACCGTACGTTAGAGCTTCGACGATTTAGTATGTATTAGCAGTGGTTGTTGTTGGCAGTAAGTGTAACATCCCAGATAGGGGGCTCTGCATTTGTACTGTGTTATGTGTGTATGTTGTGCTATGTGTGTTATTCTGGTGTGTTTAGAGGTTTCGGGAAGGTTCAAGGTTAAGCTTGAGCCTTGGTAGAAATTCTGTTTTTGGGCACTGCAAGGGAGAGCTAGTTGAAGTGGGCCTTAAGGGTACTTAAGTGGGGTAGTTGACACAAGAATTTAATTGGTAAAGTGGCAGAAAGGCACCACTAAGGGTATAGGTAAGTGACGCCACAGGGAAGATGTGAGAAAGCAGGTTTGAGTTGCGTTGACAGCAAATGGGAGTGTTTTTTTTTAATTTTATGTGCCTAAGGAGCCTGAGAGATGGTTTCAGCTGGGACTCTGCATGGGTGAGTGTGGATTAAGTCAATAGATATGAAGATGAGGATAAGAGGAAAATGTGGGATAGGATATGAGTGTAGGTGGTGGCCGAATGTTGGACACTAGAAGCAAGGGGCAGAAATCGGTTTTGGTGTGGCTAGGGTATACCAAATTTTTACTTTGGAGCATAGGTTTTTGTTCTCAAAAATAGTGCATTTTTAGCTTTTAGGTTAGTAGGTGCCGAAATTGTGTTTAGTAAGGTGAGAGTTCTCTTCTTATTTTTGGCATTTGAGGTTTTCTTTCTCCTCTTCTTTTTCTGCCAAAATCGAAACCACTTAGGTCCTACCGAAAACTCTTCTTCTTTACCCTTCCTAACACTTCTTTCTATCTTGTTCTATTTCTCTTCTCCCAATTATTTCCTTCTCAGAAATCGAAACCCCTAACTTTATTCTCATCTCCACTTCCATGCTATAGCCGAATGTCCCTTGCCTACAGTTCTCTTCTCTGTTTGTTCCACAAGTCGAATCTTCATAGCCTTTCTCTTGTTCATCTTCTCTTCTGATCTCTTCTAAAACCGAAAACCCCTAGATCTCATCTGTGGTTTTATTTTATTTCTTTCGGCCTTTCAATCTTCTTCCTTGTCATTGTCGAATTTTCTCTTAAGTGGTAGCTGAATCTCCTGTGTTGAGGTAAGTGTCGACCTCTATTAATCCTCTATGTTCTCTTTCGATTTTTGGAGGCCAAAACCGAGTGGCCAATTGCTTGGTAAGGCCATCGTTAGATTGATGTTTCTCACTATTTCTTGTGTTCTCTTCGAGGCGTTATTTCGGGTATTGAAAGAGATCTGATCGTCTAGGTTCCTAAGCCAGAAACCGTTAATCTCTGAACCATATCTCTTCTTTAGGGATTACAAGGTAAGGGTGCTCTCTTTGGATTGTATTTAGGTCATTATCATAATCGGTACCTTAACCCTACATTATGGTTTGACCACCATATTTCATTATAGTAGCATCTGACAAGATCTTTGATGGAATCTAATATCAATCAGGCAAAGGAGGGGGTTGGACTCGTGAACCCAACCCCAAAGTTCAAGAAGTGTGCGGTGTCTGCTATTCAAGATTGGCCACCGGGTTGTGGGGCGGCTTTTGACTAGAATAGTAGACAGATAGCAGTGGCTCCTATTAACAATAGTGTCAATATAGAAAGCGTGGTATTGCGTGTTATCAGGTGTGTAAACCTTCACACACTTTATTTTATTTGTGCTAACAATTGTGTGAAATTTGAAAAGTCAAAAAGGTCATGTAGAGCGATCGTGATGCCCTTAGGGATAAGGCTAGGAATGCCAGGTATGTTACCATATCATTTTCTTTGCATGGACGAATATATGTATGGTGATCTACTGTGTTATGGATAGCATGTTGCATTTGTTAGGATATGTATGTATTTCATTGGGTATGGGTATGGGTATGATATGAAGGGGAAGAGCATGATTATTTGGTCACGTAGTGATCGGTGGCTATGCCACGATATATATATATGTACATGCATTAAATGGTCACATAGTAATTGGTGGTTAAGCCACGATATATATATATTTTATTTGGTCACATTGTGATCGGTGGTTAAGCCACGATGTATTATTTGGTCACCTAGTGATCGGTTTGTGACTGGCAGCATGACTGTCGAAATAGAGTGTAGCAGATGAAGGGTTGATTGTAGAAATCCCCACGGTGTGATGGGATGGTACGGGTTGGCGTGTAGAGGATGGAAAAACTAGGTTTGGGTTGGGCTTATTGCATTCATGTGTTTGTATGTTATATATATATATATGGGCCAAGGCCCAATGTGTGATTGTGGGCCACGAGCCGTTTGTATAATGTAGGAGAATTTACACACTGAGTCCTGGTGACTCACCCCTTTCATTAATTTTTCAGGTAATCAGTAGATCGTGGATGTGGGAGCCGAGGCAGACTCGTGGAGGCCATAAAAGACATTATTTTTATTTTATGAACTTTTCACTGCTTAAAGTTGTTTTTATTCGGGGATTTCCTTACAATAAGGCCTTTGGTGATTTTTAATTTGGTTTTAGTATTTACTTTGGTTACTTGTGATTAATAAATGCTCAGATCGGGATTTTTCCTAAAACGACTAAACAACTACCTTTCAAAAATAGTAACGAATGGTTTACAAGTTATTTTGATAAAACTTTGGATTTTCTTAACAATGATAACTCTTGTCAAAGTAACCTTTTTCTTGAAAGTCGCTTGAGACTGATTGTTTAAACACAAAGTCGTTGCTTTAATCAGAAAGATTTTTTTTAAAATTTATGGTTTTTCCCAAAATCCACTGAAAGATCATTTCCAATTCACCCTGTGACATACCAGATCCGGTCGTAACGTTTGGGTCGGGTTTGGGGTGTTACAGTAAGTGAGTTCGCATTGTTTACTTGTTATAGAATTCAGTAGTAAATATGTTAAATTGTTGATGGGTCCTCTGTTTTTAGGCTTTTGGAGACTCGGGATTGTTTTTACATCAAAACTATACCAAGTGTGTACCCGAAACACAAAAAATGAGGTTTCAAAAAAAGCCAAAAAAGTCCACTGTTAATGCCACATGGGCGTGTGGTCACCCGTGTAGTAGGCCATGTGTGAGTACATGATTATGTGATCGATGAAGGCATGGCCGTGCGTAGCACACGGCCGTGTGGTGGCTCGAGTGTGGCCGTGTGGGCCACATGGGCTAGGCCAAGTTGGGTGTGTAGGTCACACGGGCGTGTGAACCCATACGGGCATGACACACAGAAGTGTTGATTATTGGGCCAAGCCGTGTGGGCCCGAATGGGCATGTGGGCTGTAACACCCCTATCCTGTAACCGTCGCTAGAATAGGTAAGGGGCATTACCGGACTTGGAACTCAAACCGGAATAGTAAGACTTTAACTTATCAATCGTCAACATCATTAAACACTAATCCAACATATCATGCTTAAAACAATTAAATAAGCTTATACTAAAGTGACCATTCCATGTAGTCATATATATATAAGCATCTCAATACCACTTATAAATTAATCACATTTCAACATTCTTATCAACTCATCCATAATCACATATCATTCAAACCAAAATGCAAATTATAAATTTTACCACTAAATGCACACATCATATAATGCTTTCATATCAAACCAACTTTTCTCATATCAAGCCATATCACATAGCTTGATCATAATACCCAAAATTCATCTCACATTCATATAAACAAGTTGTAACACCCCAAACCCGGCCTAGAAGTTAGGCCCGAATCTGGCGTGTCACATGGAAGTTTTTTTTTCTTTTCAAAACCATGTTTGCGATTGTTAAAAACTTGTTTGAGAATTACAGCCTCTTTGTTAAAACCCAAAACACTTAAGCAATTGTTATCTACTTGAAAATGTAATTATCTTTAAAAACCTTTTTGGTTGCGTAAATATATTTGAAATAACAATTTACGAAAATATGATGTTTGGAAATAGAGTTGCAGAAGCATTTTGAAAACTTTGCGGAAACATAGATAAAATACAAGTATTTTTGAGAGGTTGGTTGATGAGTTGAAAATCAAAGTAGTGGACTTTAAAATAAGGACTTTTGAAAATAACGTTGAAATTTTGAAAGAGAATTCGAGTTAAATTATTTGTAAAAGTTTGCTATAAAATCCATTTATTAATCAATTTTGAAAACCATTATTTATATTTTTTATAAAATTCCTTTTTAAACAATTTAAGAAGAATAATAAAAACATCCCAAACATAAAACAAAATAAAAATAGTCCAGAGGCCTTATTACAACTTTAAAACCTGAAACAATAAAAGTAATCAAATAAAATGGAAAGGTAGTTTACTAATATTCGAAAATGTTATTTTCGAAGCATGGCCTCCACCGAGTCATCCATGGCTCCAGGTCCTCGTCACTGAGCATTACCTACAAGGGTTAAGAGAAAAGGGGGGTGAGTTACAAGAACTCGGTGTATAATCCACTTACCATTGTTCACTGGGCCAAAATCCCATTAAGCAATTAATTGGGCCAAAGCCCGCTTACAATAATATAAATGTATCATATATAATATGCATATGATATGCAATTCCCAAACCAAATCCTCTTTTTCCATCCGCTACACACCACCCGTGCCAACCAGCACACCTATGGGGAGCTTTAGTCACGCACCCCGCCAACACACCAAAAGTAGGCATTAAGCCATTTATATCAAATTTGTGGACAAGCCACCAGATTAACAGAATTTACATAGCATTTCCATTTGTGGCAGAGCCACCAGATTTATGTAGCATAGCTACAAGAACTTCTCTTCATCATTATCCCATCCCATGCAAATCATGTATATAATGCATAACAAATCACAATAATTTATTCAGATATTTATTACAAAAGTACGGCTCATTATAACAAATTATCAATTAGGCCTATATAGCAAAATATCAGATTGGCCCATTTAGCAAAATATCAGATTGGTCCATTTATCAAAATAACAGATTGGCCAATTTATCAATATGTCCATTCAGCCCATAAGGCAATATCTCAAATCGGCCCATTAACACTTTTGTAAATCGGCCCATTAAGGGCATTTCCATATTTCGGCCCTTTAGAGGCATTTTCGTAATTCGGCAATTTACCCACTAAAGGTAATTCGGCAATTTCGCAATTCATACTTAACTACTAATTTGGGCATAACAATTTAAACTGTCCATCTGCGTCGTACTAATTAAATTGACTATAACTTGGGTTAGGAATCTCAAAATCTAAATCCGTAAATTTTCTTTGAAACTAAACTCATATATATTCTTACTAAAACATCTCCGGAATTTTTGTCTTAACCATTTAGTACAGTTTATTTGTAACATCCTAAATTTATGGGCCTATGCATTTAGTGTGGGGATATGTTTAATTTGTTAATTTAAGTGATACGGGTTCAAAATTGGGCTTAGGATTAGGCAAAGGCCTTGATTGAATTATTTTAAGGTGGCGTCATCAACAATAAAAGAGGTCCAAGTTTTGGCCGCAAGGAGCCCATGTTTTTAGGGCCATTTTTGGCACCTAAAATGAAGCAAGGAGTGACGCCACCCACAAGGAGTTAGGGGCCCAAAATTTAAGTTTAATAAAACCCAAATCTATTAATTTAAGTGAGTTAAATTTAGGCATTAAGATTTGATGAGGTGGATGGCTACAAGGCTCCAAAATAGGAAGATTTAGATGGATTTTGTAATTGATAAAATAGTAGATAAAAAGGAGAAAAGTTAGGAACTTATCTACAAGGGAGGTGATGGCCGGAAATCCACTACCTAGAGGAGTGTAAAATTTGGCTACTGCATGGCAAAGAGGGTGCCGAATTTTCCCTCTCTTTTAGCTTGAATTTAAGGGCGTTTTTAGTTTTTAGTAGTAAGTGCCGAAATATCTATAAATAGGGGGGATATCTCCTTGATTCTGACATTGAAAACCCTAATTTCTTCTCCCATTATGTCGAAATTCCTTAGCCTCTCCCTCTTTAATTTCTTTTCTCCAATTTCTTCAAAAGCCAAAACTATTCTCCACTTTTTCCTCCTTGTGCTGATTTCTCTAAAAAGCCGAAGCATCCATAGTCTTCTCTTTTATTCATCTTATTTGAGAATTAGTTCTATACTTTCGACATTTAAATCTTCCATTGGCATTGCCGAATCCTCTTTCTAGTGCTAGCCGAATCTCTTATGATAAGGTAAGTGTCGATTTTTGATTAGTTCTCATGATCTATTCTCAATTTTTGAAAGGCAAAAGCTGAAAGCTAATAGTTTAATGGTTTCATGATGGGCGACAATTCGAGATTTGAAGGAAGCTTGGTCAATTAGATCTAAAAGCCGAAAATAGCTAGTCTCCACTTTCGGGATTTTTAAGGTAAGAAGATTTCCCTAGATTTCTATTAGATTTGATCATTATATGCAAGATCTTATGGTTATAATGAGAATTAAAGATTAAATATTGTGATAGTAGTTTTGATAAGGACTTGTAATGGAATTAAATATGGATCAGGCAAAGGAGAAAATACCTAAGTTTAAGAAAAGACCAGTATCTGCCATTCGAGATTGGCCACTTAGTTATGGACCGGCTTCTAAACAACACCTTTGGCAGATAGCAGTAGTGTTGACTAAGGATAGCGTCGACATAGAAAGCATTGTCTTATCGGTGTCGGTGTGTAGATCTCTAACTCACTAATAAACTGTATGTATGACTATATATATGTTATGGGCTTAAAAGCGAATGAAATTTGTATAGACAATCGAATAGAACCCTAAAAGGGTTAGGCAAGGATGCTGTGCGTAAACGTAGAACTCCTATGTGTATCGAAAAATATATATGACGCATGATGTTTTCTTTATGTGTATGCATGGGGTGGGAATATGATATTGAAGGGGAAGTGCATGATAGGTCACTTGGTGATTGGTGGTCGAAATCCCACATATACAAATGTTAGGTCACATAGTGATTGGTGGCTATGCCACATACAATGATTCCTAATTAATAGGAATAGGCAGTGCGGCTGTAATTTTGGTGTGTAACAGATGGAAGGTTGATGGTAGAAATCCCCAAGGTGTGATGGTCAGTACGGGTTGGTGTGTAGAGGATGGAAACCTAGGATGGGTTGGGTTATTCATTATTTATCGTTTACCATGTGATTATGATTGTTACCTTCATGTATGGGCCAGGGCCCATAATGTGTTTGTAGGCTCGGGTCGTTGTGTGTTTTGAGATTTATACACTGAGTCTTGGTGACTCACACTTTCCTTTTCTCTACTCTTCCAGATGAGCAGTAGAACGTGGACATGGGAGCCGAGACGGACTCGAAGGGCCATCAAGTTTTATTTCTACTAATTATTTTTTGGATTTCTTTAAATTTTATTTTATTTTATTTGGGAATATTTATGTAATAAGGCCCCTAGTTTTATTCAACTAAGAAGTTTTCAATGTTATGCAACTTATGAATTCATGATAAGGTTTATTTATACTTAATAATAGTAATACAAGGAATTTTAAATTTTAAAATGTCACTTATTTATCCAAATAATGTCCAATTGACTTACGATTTTCATAGTGAACAAAGCAAAAGTTTTCAATGTACAAATCGTAGTATACCAGATCTGGTCGAAACGCATGAGCCGGGTTTGGGGTGTTACATTATTACTTAAAGTTTCCCTTATTTCACTGTCCAACAATTCTGACCTCTCTTACCCAAAATTCAAATATCTCACTGTACAATTTTCATATGTTGTTCCCACTTGTGTCTATTGAAAATAGACTAACTAAGGAATATTTACATCTAAACTATAACTCTTAATTCACTTTGTACAATTTTATACGATTTTTCCAAGATGATCGGGAACCACGAAATCATTCGAACTAGTCTCATTGAAATTAACATATCTCGTAATATAAAATTTTTTTCCTTCTCCGTTTCCTCCTTATCAAAATAGACACAGTAAGATTTTGTTCGATATCTCATTCACTTTCTAATTCCCTTTCTTCTATTTTTTGTGATTTATCAAAAAACACGTCACTGCTTCTAACCAAAACTATTTTATTACAAAAATACATTTACTACTACGATCATACGCATGCCCGAGTGATCACGGATGCCGATTTCTAATTTTCTTCAATATTTCGATCGATTCACAGAATATTTCATACAAACTTTCTGAGAACTGTGAGATTACACACCATTTCAAATATGTATATGAAAGGTACGGGATTACACACCTGATTTCGATTTCCTAACGAACCACTCGTTGTTGACCTAGAACAATACCAACCAAAAGTTAGCCTCGGATTTCCAAAAGATTTCGTATCACTTACACTTGAATCACTTACCACTATGTCTGAAGGCAGAATATATCGAGTGATTTGTCCCTAAAACATGTAGTCGATTATTTCACATTATTACTCCGTTAGCAACTAATCGAATATTGAATAATATCAATAATCCATAAGAACTCTTTACCTTATTAATATTGGATCCGATTTCTAGTGATTATGTAATATCCTAATTTTGTGGGTCTGTGCATTTGATGCATTGCATGGCTAGATTAGTAGGTAAAGGATTTGAGGTTTGGTTTGGGCTCAGGTTTGGGCTTAAATCAGAGTTAAAATGTTTAAAAAGGGAGTTTGTAGTATCATTAAATTGAATTATTATGTTTAGTAGCAAGCTGGGCTTGTGGCCCAAAGTTTAAAGGAGTTTTTAATGGGCATCAAGGTGGCGTCAAAAAGGGGGAGGAGTTGGGCCTTCTGAGGCCACTTGGGGCCCAAATGAATGGGTAAAATTCGGCACTCCTAAGGGAAGGGGGTGGATGGCACCTAGCTACAATTAGGAGTGTTTATTTCTTTTATTTATGATTTAAAAGATGATAATAGGAGGTAAGATTTGGAGCTTGGTGGGTCTCTCACAAAGGGATGGATAATGGTTGAGTTATTAGGCAAGATAAAGCTTATCAGGAGCTAGCAGAGTTGGCCAAAACTCCAACTCTGTGGGGGGTGAGTATGTAGCCGAAATTCTTAGCAAAGTATCTATCTTTCCTTTCATTTTCTTTTTCCTTCTCATCCAAATCTCTTTCTTTTATTTTCTCAAACTTTTTCTCTTTTAGTCGAAACTCCCTAGTGCTTCTCCTCTCCTTGAAAACCCTTTGAAAGCTGAATACTCCCTGTGCACATCTCCATCTTTCCTAGCCGAATCTTCAAGAGAGGTGCAATTTTCCTGAAGGTGCACCATAATCCGAATACTCCTCTTTAATCTGGTGTGTTTTGGGATTTTGTTTCTTTGCTATTTCTCTTTTTCTCTTCATCAAGATCTAATCCGAATTAGTTTTTCCAAGGCCCTGTCAATTTTCCTCATTGTTCATGGAAGCCGAACCCTGCCTATCAGTAGTTAGAGGTGTTGATTTGGTGGAAAAGCTGAAGGTTGGTTGATGGTAGGTTGGCCGAATGGCCTTTCTTGTTCATTATGAGTGGCCGAATGTCATATGGTACGTGTTTGGTTCCAAATAAGGGATCGGTTTGATAGTTTGGTGTTGGCTGAATGTAGGTGGGGGTGTGAAGCTTTCTTAAAGACTTTCGGGATCTGAAAGCTAGATAAGCAATAGGAACGGTTGGATCTGTAATCAACACTAAAGTAGCGTAGTCGCAGTAGTACGAAAATCAGGTGTGTAACTCTTACACACTTTCTTATGTAATATGTTTATGTTTTGTGTTTCTAAAAGCGGAATGATGGCAATAGTTACGAAAATACCCTTGTGGGTAAAAGAGAGGATGCCGGGTAAGTTGTTATTTTGTAAATGTGATTTAACATGTTAAGCATGATCATACTGATATTGATTGTATGAGTATATGCCATGGGTGATGAGAGGAGGGGGAAGTATGATCTATTAGACTGTCACCAGTGATTTGGTATCACACAGTGGGTTTGCCCCACATAATACAAAATTGTGGCTAGGTCTCAGTGGTTTGGCACCACCAGTGGTTTGGTACCACATATACTTATTTTGTAACCCGGTTACCAAAGGGTTTGGTACCACATATATTTATTTTGTAACTTTGGTTACCGGTGGTTTAGCACCACCAAGGTTTGGTACCACAAGGGGTAGAATCGGAGACCTGGATGAATATTTAGGTGGGTTGCATGACTTGCATATTATTGTATGAACTTGTGTAAGAGCATGATTTCCTTGGGATGGGGATTTATACACTGAGTCTCGGTGACTCACCCCTTTCTTTACATTTTTGCAGATCAGACTTAGATCGTGGATATGGAGCCGGAGTGGACTCGAGGTGGCCATGCTCAGCAAATGTTTTGTTTTAAAGTTTTTGGTTGAACTTAGTTGTTTATTTTTAATTTTGGGGTTTACTTCGTTGTAATAAGGCCGCCTAACTTTTATTTTGGGATGTTTTATTTGGATGTTCCTATAACTATTGATAAGCAAACCTGATAGATATGAACTGGATGTTTTCCAAAACCTCGATAAATATGTTTTTTTTCCAAATGTTCACTGATTAAGTAAATGATATAGATTAATAGCAAAGCAAATAATTTTTTTTTAACAAAACCAAGTCTTAAAACGTTTTAATTTTTCATCGAACTCAAATTCGTTTTATAAAAACAAAAAGAGTTTTCCAAGGGTTTTCACCACCAATGAAGTTGACAAACTAATTTTAAAGTATTTTCTTCCCGTAGACGCCGGACTTCGGGTGTAGCATTTAGATTGGGTTTGGGTGTTACATTTTGGTATCGAGCACGGTTCAAAAGCTCGGTTGTGGGCTTAGGGCCCAAAATATGTTTTAGGTTTGTGAAATGGTTAAGCATGGCACCGAGTCTCGGTCGATCCACCTGTAAGTACCTAACTTCATTGTGATATATATTTGTTGGGTTTTGTGGGCTTAGACGTAGCTAAGGATGATAGTACCAATGGACTCTAGGTTAGACAAACAACTTCCTAATCCATAAGACTTAATCTTAATAAACAAAACACAGAGACAAGTCATAAGGCTAAAGTGTGGCAACAAGCATATGCATGTCTAGGTGTAGATCCCAAGAGCTTGGTATTTAAGCGATCTGAGTGACTCACCTCCTCTTGCAGAATCTTACAGTGCATAGTGATTGTTCACTTTAGCCAAGCCAGAGTGTGGCAATAGGCATATACATGTCTAGGAATAGGTTCAGGAAAAGCTTGGTATTTAAGCAGTCCTAGTGACTCACCTCATTTTCACTAGAATCCTACCTGGTGCATAGTGACTATTCACCCTAGTTACGAGGGCTTGTCGACAGGCCAAAACTTACAACTAAAACCCGAAAGGGACCAGCCACACTATTTTGTGAAAACCCTAGTTTTGAAATTTCCAAATAACCCCTAGATTTGTGAAAATTACCTTAGATTGAGAAGTGACCAAGATACCCTTGGTTTATAAAAACCAAATTACCCTGACTTGTGAAATTTTCAAAATACCCCTGAATTTATAAAATTATCAAAATACCCTCAAATTTGTGAAATTATCGAAATACCCTCGAGTTGGGAAAATTACCAAAATACCCTTATTTTGCCAAATCACCCGGAATCATATTTTGGAAAATTACAAAAATATCCTTATAGGTTAAAATTACAAAAATACCCTCGGGTAGTGAAATGATAAAAATACCCGTAGGTGATGGATGTGCTCGTATGAATGTTGAATGTGCATGTTTCCTAAAATTAGGAAGACTGAAAATTGTAGATAGGTCCGAATACGAAAGAATCACTTTTAAAAGCTATTTTCCATAAAATTGTTCGTGGATAAACAGTGAATAGAGTTAATCATTCATAAAATTTTTAACCAGATAAACCGAACGAGAAGAATGAGTACACGAGGTCGTGGACGTCCACCGCGTGGCCGTGGTAGGGGTAGGATGGCCCTGTCGGAGCCAGCAGGGTCTGGCCATGGGTCCAAAAATGTGATGCCAGATCTGCCGGCAATGGAAGTCGAGTTTCGAGACGAGCATCGTGGTAATGATGTAGTATTGCAGGTGGTACTGCGAGTTTAGAAAGGGTTGCCAAAGGCGGTGGGGAGCAAGAACTTCGCAAATCGATGGTCGGCGACTCGAGATAACTGAGCGGAGGTGTTTAGGGGTGTCGATGTAGCTCCCAATCTCACCGAGTATTGGTTAGAAACAACAGAGCGAATAATGGATGACTTAGATTTCTCGGCTGAGGAGAAGTTGAAGGGGATAGTATCTCTTCTCCAGGATGAGTCGTACCAGTGGTGGCTCACGGTCAGGGATGGTGCAGTGGCAGGTGATATTACCTGGGATTATTTTAGGGTAGCCTATCAGAGGAAGTATGTGGGGACTGGCTATACTGATGCGCAACGAAGGGCATTCCTAAATTTGGTACAAGGGAATAAGTCGGTACCCGAGTACGAGGCTGAATTCTTGAGGTTGAGGATGTATGCTCGGGGTATGGTGGCTACGAAACATGAGCGCTGTGTTAGGTTCGAGGACGGGTTAAGAGATGAGCTACGGGTGTTAATTGCACCTTAGTGTGAAAGGGAATTTGCCGTTCTCGTGGAAAAGGCTAAAGTAGCTGAAGAGGTGAAGCGAACTGAGAGGTGGAATCAGGACAGAAGTAGGGATAAAAGAAGTTTTGGGCCTTCAAGGTCTACTAGAAGTTCATAGAAGAGGGCTAAATTTGGTGGACCGAAAAGAGCCGCAAAGCCTGCTGCTACTCAGTGGCCACCTCAGTGTGCTAGATGCGGGAAGTCCCATTCGAGAGAATGTTTGGCGACTAGTAGAGGGTGCTTTGAGTGCGGGTCAATGGAGCACCGGGTAAGGGACTGTCGCAGAAGTTAGCTAAGATCCAAGCTGAGGGTCAAGGATGTGGTCAACTCAGGAGAGATGGTCAGCAACCACAGAGGGGTCGAGGTGCAGCTAGGGGTAATGGTAATGGTAATGGTCGAGGTCGTGGAGCACCTGGCCGAGGCGCAGGAAGAGCTAATGCTAGACAGCCTGGGTTGGTCTACGCAGCCAAACATCGAGAGGAGGGCGACGCATCAAACGTCATAATCGGTACGTTTATAGTTTTTAGGTTGCCTTACATTGCTTTAATTGATATTGGTTCGACACACTCGTATGTTGCTAGTAGTGTGGTAGGAACTCTGAACTTAACTTATGAGATATCTGCTAGGAAGATGACATGAAGATGGACACTCGTGGTGGTAGACAAACTATAGCCCCTAAAACTTCAAGGTGTCGTGTTTCAAGGACTACTCTTTGGGGAGTTCGGGAATGGATTGGTTGGTTAGACAAACTATATAAAATGGTCGATGTGAGGTAATGATAGGTGAGAGGAATTACCTATCTAATGTGGTGTCCGGCGGAAGATGGTGGAAAGGATGTGAGGCGGTTGTAGTTAATGTTTGTGCTTTGGAGGGTAAGGAACCGACTATAGAAAGTGTTCGAGTGATGAATGAGTTTGTTGATGTCTTCCCAGAAGAGCTTTCGGATTTGCCTCGGATCGAGAAATGGAGTTCAGTATAGACCTTTTATCGGGAACAGTGCCAGTATCCATTGCTCCACATAGGATGGTGCCAAAGGAATTGGTGGAGTTGAAAGCACAAATTCAGGAGTTGCTGGATCAGGGTTTCATCCGGCCAAGTGCGTCTCCATGGGGAGCGCCGGTACTCTTTGTTAAGAAGAAGGACGGGTCGATGCATATGTGCATAGACTATCATCAGTTGAATAAATTGACGATTAAGAACAAGTACCTTTTTCCTAGGATAGATGACTTGTTCGACCAGCTTAAGGGAGCATCGGTCTTTTCCAAGATAGATTTGAGGTCGGGGTATCACCAACTTAAGGTAAAGGAGGCGGATATCCATAAGACGTCATTTCGTACTCGATACGGGCATTATGAATTTTTGGTTATGCCGTTGGGGTTAACGAATGCACCAGCAGCATTTATGGATATGATAAACTGGGTGTTCCAGCCGTATTTGGATCGGTTCGTCGTGGTATTTATCAACGACATTCTGGTGTACTCGAAATCAAAGGAGGAGTATGACGCGCATTTACGAGTGGTGTTGCAGATTCTAAGGGAAAAGCGTCTATATGCCAAGTTTAGTAAGTGCGAGTTCTGGCTGAAGAAGGTTACTTTCTTGGGTCATGTAGTATCAGCTGAGGGGATTAGAGTGGACCCTCGAAAGATTGATGCAGTTTTGGATTGGAAGCCACCGAAGTCTGTGGCAGAGATTCGGAGCTTTCTAGGGCTAGCAGGGTATTACCAAAGGTTCATGGAAGGATTTTCTCCGATTGTAATGCCGTTAACCAAGTTACTGAGGAAAGGGGTTCTGTTCGTGTGGTCAGACAAGCAACAGGAGAGTTTTGAGAAGTCAAAAAGGATTCTGATGGAGGCCTCGGTGTTAATTCAACTGAAAGTCGGGAAGGAATTTACAGTTTATTGTGATGCATCCCACACAGGATTGGGTTGTGTGCTGATGCAAGAAGGAAAAGTGGTAGCATACGCTTCTCGACAGTTGAGACCTCACGAAGTGAACTATTCGACGCATGATCTGGAATTGGCTGCAGTAGTTTTCACGCTGAAAATTTGGAGACATTACCTGTATAGAGAAAAGTCTGTAGTGTATACGGACCACAAGAGTTTGAAGTACCTTCTTACACAGAAAGAGTTAAACTTGAGACAAAGGAGGTGGATCGACCTATTAAAGGACTATGATTGCTCAATTGAATACCACCTGGGAAAGGCTAATGTGGTAGCAGATGCCTTGAGCCGTAAGGTGCTGGCAGATTTAAGAGCCATGTTTGCTCACCTTAGTCTCAGTATGAGGATGGAAGCTCATTTAGCGAAATTGCAAGTAAAGCCAACATGGATTAACGAGGTTAAGGAAAAACAATCATGGATGAAGTTTTAAGTGCTCGGTGGTTGCAAGTACTAAATGGTGAATTGGAAGGTATAGCTTGAGCAGTGATGGAGTCTTTGTGTTTTTAAGGGAAGGTGTGTATGCCTAAGGATATGGAGTTAAGGCGAAGAAGATTTTGCAAAAGGCACATAGCATCCATATGCTATGCATCCGAGAGGTAGTAAGATGTCTTTGGGATTTGCGGGAGCAGTTTTGGTGGCCGGGCCTTAAGCGTGAAGTAACAGAATTTGTGAGCAAGTGCCTAACATGTCAGCAGGTTAAAGCTGAACATCAGTTACCCTCAGGATTGTTGCAACCGATTAAGATTCCACAATGGAAGTGGGAAATGATTACAATGGATTTTGTGAATGGGCTACCCCTTATGCCTACCAAAAAGGATTTAATTTGGGTGATTGTGGACCGTTTGACAAAGTCTACTCATTTCGTACCTGTACGCATGGACTATTCTCTTCAGAAGTTGGCAAGGCTGTATATAGCGGAGGTTGTGAGGTTGCATGGGGTGTCAGTGTCGATTATTTCAGACAGAGACCCTAGATTTACATCAAGGTTCTGGAAAGCTTTGCACTAGGCACTAGGCACAAGGTTGGATTTCAATACGGCATTTCATCCACAGTCAGATGGATAGTCAGAGAGGGTGATTCAAGTGTTGGAGGACATGCTAAGGGGATGTGTCTTGGATTTCAAGGGTAGTTGGGAGGAATTCCTACCGTTGCCAGAGTTCGCGTATAACAATAGTTATCAGGCGAGTATTAAGATGGCTCCATCTGAGCGTTATATGGTCGGAAGTGTCGTACCCTACGTGTTGGACGGAATTGGGAGGCGGCGGTTGTTGGGTGCAGAGCTGATTCTGAGACAGAGGATAAGGTGGAGGTGATTCGAGCTCGTTTGAAAGAAGCTTCGGACAGGCAAAAGTCTTATGCCGATCTTAAGCGGAAAGATATAGAGTTTGCTGAAGGTGATGAGGTTTTCTTGAAGGTGTCACCGTGGAAGAAGGTTCTGAGGTTTGGTAGGAAAGGCAAGTTGAGCCCTAAATTTATCGGGCCTTATCAGATGTTGAAGCGAGTAGGACCAGTGGCTTACCAGCTTGAGTTGCCACCAGAGTTGAGTAAAATCCACGACGTTTCCATGTTTCCATGCTTAGACACTATCGCTCGGATCCATCACACGTTGTGCCGGTGGAGGAGATAGAAGTGAATCCAGACTTAACGTTTGAGGAGAAACCAGTGCAGATCCTAGATCGGGATGATATGGTTTTGCGTAGGAAATCTATTCCTTTGGTAAAGGTACTATGGCAGAACCATGGATCAGAGGAAGCGACATGGGAGCCGGAGGATAGTATGCGGCAACAATACCCTCAACTTTTCTGACCAGGTAAATTTCGAGGTCAAAATTTATTTTAAGGGGGTAGAACTGTAATATCCTGATTTTGTGGGTCTGTGCATTCGATGCGTTGCATGGCTAGATTAGTAGGTAAAGGCTTTGAGGTTTGGTTTGGGCTCAGGTTTGGGCTTAAATCAGAGTTAAATTGTTTAAAAAGGGAGTTACCAGTATCTTTAAATTGAATTATTATGTTTAGTAGCAAGCTGGGCTTGTGGCCCAAAGTTTAGAGGAGTTTTTAATGGGCATCAAGGTGGCGTCAAAAAGGGGGAGGAGTTGGGCCTTGTGAGGCCGCTTGGGGCCCAAATGAATGGGTAAAATTCAGCACTCCTAAGGGAAGGGGGTGGACGGCACCTAGCTACAATTAGGAGTATTTATTTCTTTTATTTTATGATTTAAAAGATGATAATAGGAGGGAAGAGTTGGAGCTTGGTGGGTCTCTCATAAAGGGATGGATAATGGTTGAGTTATCAGGCAGGATAAAGCTTATTAGGAGCTAGCAGAGTTGGCCGAAACTCCAACTCTGTGGGGGGTGAGTATGTAGCCGAAATTCTTAGCAAAGTATCCATCTTTCCTTTCGTTTTCTTTTTCCTTCTCATCGAAATCTCTTTCTTTTCTTTTCTCAAACTTTTTCTCTTTTAGCTGAAACTCCCTAGTGCTTCTCCTCTCCTTGAAAACCCTTTGAAAGTCAAACACTCCAAGAGGGGTACAATTTTCCCGAAGGTGCACCATAAGCCGAATACTCCTCTTTAATCTGGTGAGTTTCGGGATTTTGTTTCTTTGATATTTCTCTTTTTCTTTTCATCAAGATCTAATTCGAATCAGTTTTTCCAAGGCCCTATCGATTTTCCTCATTGTTCCTGGAAGCCGAACCCTGCCTATCAGTAATTAGAGGTGTCGATTTGGTGGAAAAGCCGAAGGTAGGTTGATGGTAGGTTGGCCGAATGGCCTTTCTTGTTCATTATGAGTGGCTGAATGTCATATGGTACGTGTTTGGTTCCAAATAAGGGATCGGTTTGATAGTTTGGTGTTGGCTAAATGTAGGTGGGGGGTGTGAAGCTTTCTTAAAGACTTTCGGGATCTGAAAGCTAGTTAAGCAATAGGAACAGTTGGATCTGTAATCAACACTAAAGTAGCGTAGTCGCAGTAGTACGAAAATCAGGTGTGTAACTCTTACACACTTTCTTACGTAATATGTTTTATGTTTTGTGTTTCTAAAAGCCGGAATGACGGCAATAGTTATGAAAATACCCTTGTGGGTAAAAGCGAGGATGCCGGGTAAGTTGTTATTTTGTAAATGTGATTTAACATGTTAAGCATGATCATACTGATATTGATTGCATGAGTATATGCCATGGGTGATGAGAGGAGGGGGAAGTATGATCTATTAGACTGTCACCAGTGATTTGGTATCACACAGTGGGTTGGCCCCACATAATACAAAATTGTGACTAAGTCTCAGTGGTTTGGCACTACCAGTGGTTTGGTACCACATATACTTATTTTGTAACTTCGGTTACTAGTGTTTTGGTACCACATATATTTATTTTGTAACTTCGGTTACCAGTGGTTTGGCACCACCAGTGGTTTGGTACCACAAGGGGTAGAATCGGGAGACCCGGATGAATATTTAGGTGGGTTGCATGACTTGCATATTATTGTATGAACTTGTGTAAGAGCATGATTTCCTTGGGATGGGGATTTATACACTGAGTCTCGGTGACTCACCCCTTCCTTTACATTTTTGCAGATTAGACTTAGATCGTGGATATGGAGCCAGAGTGGACTCGAGGTGGCCATGCTCAGCTGTTTTATTTTAAAGTTTTTGGTTGAACTTAGTTGTTTATTTTTAATTTTGGGGTTTACTTCATTGTAATAAGGCCGCCTAACTTTTATTTTGGGATGTTTTATTTGGATGTTCCTATAACTATGGATAAGCAAACTTGATAGATATGAACTGGATTTTTCCAAAACCTCGATAAGTACATTTTTTTCCAAATGTTCACTGATTAAGTAAATGATATAGATTAACAACAAAGCAAATAATTTTTTTTTAACAAAACCAAGTCTTAAAACGTTTTAATTTTTCATCGAACTCAAATTCGTTTTCTAAAAACAAAAAGAGTTTTCCAAGGGTTTTCACCACCAACGAAGTTGACAAACTGATTTTTAAAGTATTTTCTTCCCCGTAGCACGCCAGACTCGGGTGTAGCATTTAGACCGGGTTTGGGGTGTTACAGATTATACGATAACTTCAGAAAAATCCATGTTTCGGCCTTCCACTATATCTCTATGAGGAAGAAAAAGGATTTCAAATGAGGGAAGTAAGGTGATGGTCTAGGTCAAAATGACCATCCAAAAACCAAGAAAATAAAATATTGAGAAGAACAGTTATCTATTGATCAAGAAACTGATGTTAATATGGATGAGAAGAAAAAATAGAGAAAAGATGAAAGTTTGATTATGGAGGAAATTGTATGTTGATATTCGGCTATCAAGGAAGATGGACAAAAGGTGAATATGAAACCAATCCAAAGAGAAGAAAAATGCACTATTGTGCTAGAAGATTTCGGCAAAGAGAATAGCAAATTGGGAGAAGATGACACTAAAGTTGCAAAGGTGATTTTTGGCCAAAACAATACCAAGACCCTACCAAATGCCAAAGTAAAATTTCAGCTACCTATCGACCCCCAAAACTGTCCACATGCATAGTCATAAGGGTCAAAATTTTGCCAACCATACTTTCCATAGCATTCTTCATGAAATAAGCCACTTGTTCCCCTTACTTGCCTTTTCCTTTTGATTCTTTTCCCCAACTTCAACCTTTCTTTAATTCTTTAGCCACCACTCCAAAAATAAAGAAGTCAAACTTGCCATAAATACCTCTTGGCCGACACTTAAGGAAAAAAGTGCAAAAATATTAGTAAAAAATTGAACACAAAGGGATTTGAATCTCTTCCCTCAAGGTACTACTCTTGATGCCATAACCTCTTTACCAATAGCTCATTTATGCAAGCACATTACATATTTATTTCTATAAGCTTTGAAGCTACTTACCATCTCTCCTTAAAGTGCTAAAATACCCAATTTTTCCTAAGGCCCAATTAAACCCGAGACTTCATAGAAACCTTGTAACCTTTCAAATTCACTTAACTAATAAGTTCAATTTGCAATAATTCCATTCTCTTGTTCTCAAAATTTTAAACATTCCTACGCCCAAGGCCCATTGGGCCCAATCCTACTAGGCCCATTTCGGGATGTTACAATTCTACCCTCTTTAAAAAAATTTGTCCTCGAAATTTCCATCCAACTACTAAACGTACCGCTCAACACACACCACTATGCTTTCGCTGCGCACTCTGATCTTAATAACACTAATGTACTTTTAACAAAATCTTGAATCCTCTTTCACACAACCAAACATCTACCCACAAAAGCAAACAGTTGTCTACCATTTATACTTAGAATTTTCTACATTCAATCATCACGTCCAACCAAAACATACCTGACTTGATGGTGATGTAACAATCCCGAGCCTTATGCTCCTTAGACCAAGCATCTCAAGCATGCTCCCGACCTCCTCCAAGCATTTCCCGGATGGCATATACGCAATGATCGCAAGCCAGAAAGTTTGGACGTGCCTTAACATGCTTTACGGAATGAGACTGCGATCCAAAAGAACCACGATCTCCTTTCTTCTTACAATCCACAAACCCAACTCGAAGTGCTTCACTGATTTCCTTAACCTACTTTAATACCTTCCTAACTATCTGAGTCAGCTCATCAACCCCAACTCGATCATGAGATCCTGTCTCAGCCACTAACGATGTTTGCGCCTCCCTTTCGGGCACATGCCTTGGTGCCGAAGATCTAGCCCTAGCACCTCGGCCTCTACCACGTCCACGTCTACTGCGTCCGCGTCTTCTAGTGCTCATGTTCACTAATTCTATATAATCTGATTAAGAGTTTTATGAATCATTATTCTAATCAATGTTTATTAAATGATGTTTTATGGAGTATGAGTAGAAAAGTTATTTTTGAGAGTCAAATTCGCATCCTAGAATCTCAGTCTCCATAGTTTCAACTCCTAAAGCTAACAGTTCTAGAGTATTCTACTTATAGAATTTTCGTAACACAATAATCATAACATGAAAACAAATACTTACTTGACTTGGTGCCAGATACTTGTGGTGCCATACTTCCTTTAAAACATATATTTATAAATCAAAATTCTAAACAGCTTTGAAAAACGCTTTTGAACCCAAACCACGGTCGAGTTTTGCAACTGGGCTCCGATACCATAAAATGTAACACCCCAAACCCGGCCTAGAAGTTAGGCCCGAATCTTTCGTGTCACAAGGAAGTTTTTTTCTTTTCAAAACCATCTTTCCGATTGTTAAAAACTTGTTTGAGAATTAAAGCCTCTTTGTTAGATACCAAAACACTTGTAACACCCCAAACTGGCCCATGAATCCTGACCGGATCTGGTATGTCACGGAGTAAAATAATTTGAACCATTTTGAGTGTCTGAGAAAATTTGTTAAAATGTGGTTAAGGTATTAAATCGGGGTTTGATAAAACTCAGTTGGGATTATTTTTATAAACATGGTTGTGTTGATAAACCCTTTGAAACTGTTTGATTATGTAAAATTTTAAAATCGTCAAAGTTATAGTTGACTTGGTGTATTTTGTTGCCCGATGGTAACATCTTTGAAAACTCGTAAAAGTTACTTAGTTGGAAAATGTTGCTTTTAACCTATTTACATAACATTTGTAAATTCATTTGTAGTATAGCATAAGTAAAGCAAATTAACTATGTAAACATCCAAATAAAAATTAGCGGCCTTATTACAACCCAAATTAAAAACTTAGAGAAGAAAATAAATAACCTTAACGATAATAAATTAAATTCAAATCCATCGAATAAGCATGGCCGCCTCGAGTCCTCTCCGGCTCCATCTCCGCGATCTACTCATCTGCAAAATAGTATGGGAAGGGGTGAGTCACCAAGACTCAGTATGTAAATCCCCCACCTAGAAAATACAACTCATACACAGATTATTAATAAACATGCAAATATGCAACCCCACTAACCATCCGTATTCCTTAACTACCCCGTGTGGTCAAAACCACTAGTGGTCAAAACCACTGGTGACTAGAGTCACGAATCAAATGATGGGACCAACCCATCGTGTGGTCAAAACCACTGATGACCATAGGTCACAAAATATCATAATGTGGTCAAAACCACTGGTGGTACCAAACCACTGGGACTTAGTCACAAATTAACAATAGTGTGGTCAAAACCACTAGTGACCGAAGTCACAATTAATCTGATGGGGTCAACCCATCTTGTGCTCAAAACCACTGGTGACAATCCATAAGATCATCCCCCTCCTCTCATCAATCCCACCATCATCATGCTTACATAACAATATCATAATTCCATATATCATGCATTATATACAGCATATCATTTAACAGCATATGATGGCAAACTCAATCACATATCATAGACAAAGTAATAGGGGACTTACCCGGAACCATGCTTATGCCCACAAGCAAACCACTACCAAAATGATAAAAAGGCAACAATAAAGTCATGTTAACTAATAAAGTGTGTAGTGAGTTTTTACACACATGTTACCACCGAAATTCCTAGATCCCGAAGATCCGATCTACGACGCTAGATTCTTGACCCTATAATCGGCCAACAACAGGGTTAGGGACTTAGGCCTATTCGGACATGATAAATAAAACCGAAGACTCACTTGTGGCACCTACCTTGAACCGATTTGGTTTCCAACCAAATCCCGAAGCCACACAATGGATTCCTTACAATCGACCAAACCTAATATCCATACAATTGATTAGTTTTCGGCTTTTCCAAGTATCTAGTGGAAAGACTAACGAGAATCCCTTACCGTAGACTTACCAAACCGATTAGAAGAGAATGGAGGATTAGATCTACTGCTTTAAAAACCCTGAAGTTCCTAGATGAAATTGGTTTCAAATAGTGGTTAGCCGAAACATCAATAAATGCCGGATCTCGGCTTTTCTCTTCAACCAAATTGATAGAGAACAAGAGAATATAGGAGAAGGGTTTCGGCACACACTCACCTTCTCAAATCAATTGGGAAAGAAATCCCGAAGAGACGTTTACAAATCTTTATATTCGGCCAAGTGAATCTAATGGTAGAGGGAAGATTTTGGCAACAAGAGTGGAAGAGAAGTAGGGAATTAATGGTGGTTTCGGCTTTGTAAAAGAAGAAAGAAAGTTGATAGGAGATGAGGGAGATTCGGCCAGCAACCAAATGAAAAAAAGAAGAGAACTTCTTTGAATGATTTTCTAAGACACCCTTACTTAACACATAGCCAGAATATGGATGGCCCTAAGGAGTCCCAAAATCGGCCATCACCCCTCTCTTTTGTGATAATTTTAGCTTTTAATTATCACCCAGCATTTATCTTCCATTTATCCCTTAATCTCCTCAAACAAGTTAAATGAAAATAAGCTACTAACACCTACTCCTCCAGCCAAATTTTAGAGCAAAAATTAAGCTCATCCTTATCAAAATAAGAGTCCAAAATCAAGCCATTACTCCCCCTCCCATTCACGCCAGCTGCATAAAAAATAAAATACCCATCTTTGTTTCTTTGGTTCGAACACAGGACCTAAAGACAGCAATGCGACCCTTACAACGCCCCCATGCCACTCCACCATTTCGACTTTCATGTCATAAAGCCTCACCATTTATTTATAAGGGCTTCCTAGGCCAATCACCGCAAATAAAAATAAAATGCCAAAATGCTCTCAAAGACTCGAACCCAGGCACTGCGCCCTCTTCTCCTCCAAACTCTTAAGTGGCGCACGGTAGCCACTTTGCTATTGCCTTATTTCGTGACATGCTCCCCTTACAATCTCTTTTAAACACTCCTTCCCTAACTCTTTTTTTTCTTAGCGCTAAAGGCAAAAATAAAACTTTCTTGCGCTTCCATCGGGACTCAAACGTGAGTCCTCCCTCCAGTATTCCCTTGCACCTTGACGCCTCAAGCCACCTTGCCACTTTGTTCCTTGTGTCCAATTTCTCCCAGAATTTCTCCTAACCCCTATCTCCTAGCTCCCTCCTTTTAAATACTTAAAAAAATTTTAGTTCTAAGTCGGGCCTAGCTAAGGGTTATTTCTAGACCCTTAGAACATGCTTAGCAATCAAAATACTCATTTTTCAAGCACACATGGGAAAATAATTAAATTACAAACAACCCCTCATTTAGGATGTTACGCTTCTACCCCTTAAAAAATTTCTACCTTGAAATTACGGATCGAAGAGTTGGGGGTATTGCTGCCGCATCACATCCTCGGGTTCCCATGTGGCCTCCTCCGTACCATGGTTTCACCATAGCACTTTTACCAAAGGCACTGACTTCCTACGAAGAACTTTGACATCTCGATCCAAAATCTGTACCGGCTCCTCCTCGAAAGACAAGTCCGAGTTCACTTTAATTTCCTCAATCGGCATAACATGTGAGGGATCTAATCGATAGCGCCTCAGCATCGAAACATGGAAGACGTCATGTATCTGGCTCAATTCTGCTGGCAACTCAAGCTAGTAAGCTACTGGTCCCACACGTTTCAACACTGTGTACGGTCCGATGAATCTAGGGCTTAGCTTGCCCTTCCGGCCTAGCCTCAGTACCTTCTTCCAAGGTGATACCTTGAAGAAGACCTTATCACCCACTACATATTCAACCTCTCTACGCTTAAGATCGGCGTAGGATTTCTGCCTGTCTGATGCCTCCTTAAGACGATCCTGAATTACTCTGACCTTATCCTCCTTCTCTGCTACTAACTCTGGACCCAACATCTGATGTTCTCCTAGTTCCGTCCAACATGAAAGAGTACGGCATTTTCAACCATCTGACGCCTCATATGGTGCCATCTCAATACTAAACGATAACTATTGTTATAGCGAACTCGCATAAAGGTAGGTACTCCTCCCAACTACCATGGAAATCCAAAACACAGCCCCTCAACATGTCTTCCAACACTTGGATGACCCTATCAGATTGTCCATCGGACTGCGGGTGAAAAGTCGTGTTGAAATTCAACTTCGTACCTAACTCCTGATGTAAGGCCTTCTAGAATCTCGACATGAACCGAGGATCCCGATCCGAGATAATGGACACAGGTACTCTATGCAACCGCACTATCTCAGCGATATACAACTTGGCCAACCTTTGGAGCGAGTAGTCAACCCTCACCGATATGAAATGAGCCGACTTAGTCAACCGGTCCACTACCACCCAAACTGCATCTTTCTTACTGGGCGTAAGGGGAAGCCCACTTACGAAATCCATAGTAATCTCCTCCCACTTCCATGTGGGATCTTTCTGCAGTAATATGACTACGATGGCAATTGATGCTCAGCCTTAACTTGCTGGCATGTCAGACACTTGCCTACCAACTCGGTCACTTCCCACTTAAGACCCGGCCACCAAAATTGCTCTCTTAAATCCCGATACATCTTGCTACTTTTCGGGTGCATAGCGTACGGACTGCTATGAGCTTCTTTAAGGAATCGCTGCCTCAAATCATCATCCTTAGGCATGCATACTCTCCCCTGAAAGTACAACACTCCATCACTGCCCAAGCTGAAACCTTCGGCATTCTGTACTTGCAACCTTTGAGTATTCAAAGCTTCATCAGTCATCTACCTTTCCTTGACCTCATTAATCCAAGACGGCTTCACTTGCAATTCCGCCAAAAGGCTCCCATCCTCATAGAGACTTAGATGAGTAAACATTGCTCGCAAATCTGCTACCACCTTTCGGCTCAATGCATCAGCTACCACATTAGCCTTCCCCGGATGGTATTCAATCGAGCAATCATAGTCCTTCAACAACTCAATCCACCTCCGCTACCTCAGATTTAAATCTTTACGAGTCGGAGGTACTTCGATTTTGTGATCTGTGTACACTCTGACTTCTCCCCATCTGAGATAGTGCCTCCAAATTTTCAAGGAAAAACCATAGCGACCAACTCCGGTCATGTGTCGAATAGTTAGCTTCAGAGACCTCAAGCTGCCGTGGACGCATAAGTGACCACCTTCCCTTCTTGCATCAAGACACACCCTAAACCAAGATGTCGATGCATCGCGATTACGATGAACTCCTTTCACCCTCAGTGAATTAAGATGGTGCTTCATCAAGATCCTCTTGACTTATTGAAACTCTCTTGCTTCTCGAGACCACACAAGCGGAACCCCTTTTCTTAATAGCTTAGTCAACGGAGCTGCGATTAAGGAGAAATTTTCCACAAATCTCCTATAATATCCTGCCAACCCCAGAAAACTCTAAATTTTCGTAACAGACTTGGGTGGTTTCCACTCTAATACCGCCTCAATCTTACGGGGATCCACCCTAATTCCCTCGGCTGAAACAACATGCCCTAGAAAGGTTACCTCTTTGAGCCAGAACTCACACTTACTGAATTTGGCGTACAACTGTTTCTCCCTTAGAACTTGCAGAACCACATGAAGATGTGCGTCATGCTCCTCCTCAGACTTCGAGTACACCAAAATGTCATCTATGAAGACCACGACGAACCGATCCAGATAGGGTTAGAAAACTCGGTTCATCATGTCCATAAACGTGGTGGTGCATTCGTCAGACCAAAAGTCATTACCAGAAACTCGTAGTGGCCATACCAAGTACGGAATGTCGTCTTATGGACATCAGCCTCCTTCACCTTAAGCTGATGGTACCTTGACCTAAGATCAATCTTAGAGAACACCGATGCCCCTTTGAGTTGATCGAACAGATCGTCTATCCTGGGTAAAGGATACCGGTTCTTTATTGTCAACTTGTTCAGCTGCCGATAGTCTATGCACATCCTCATTGTCCCATCCTTCTTCTTGACAAAAAGCACTGGAGCTCCCCAAGGTGATACACTTGGTCGGATGAACCCTCTATCCAACAACTCCTGAATCTGCGCCTTCAACTCCACCAATTCTTTCAGTGCCATTAGATAGCGATCTATACCAAATTCAACCTCGCGATCCGGAGGTAGACCCGGAAGTTCCTCTGAAAACACATCAACATAGTCCCTTACGGTCCGGACATCTCTCACAGCAACATCCTTAGCTTCCAAAGCATAGACATGCACCACATAAGCTTCACAACCCTTCCTAACCATCCTTTCCGCCTTCAACGCAGAAACCACATTAGACAGGTAATCTCTCCTTTTACCTATCATCACCACCTCATCACCTTCCACGGTCTTTATTACCATGCGCTTAGCTGCGCAATCCAGGCTAGCCTGATACTTTACTAGCCAATCCATCCCGAGGATTAGGTCGAACTCCCGAAACGGTAGTTCTATCAAGTCAGCCAAGAACACGACCCCTTGGAGTTCTAGGGGTACGTTCTTATAGAGTTTATTTACTTCTACAGAGTGACCTAGGGGGCTTAATACAGTCATCTTCCTAAAAGTAAGCTCAGAGTCTAGATGCAGAGTTTCCCCTACGCTACTAGCAATGTATGAGTGGGTTGAGCCAATGTCAATCAAAGTACTATAGGGCACACCAAAGATCAAGAACATACCGGTTATGACGTCCGGTGCATCGCCTTCCTCTTGACGCCTCGCGGTATAGACTAGACTAGGTTGCCTAGCCTCAGTACCACCGGTACCTCCCTCGGTGCCCCACGACCTCTGCCAGCACCATTACCTCCTCTTCCTGCACTACGACCCCTCTGTGGCTGTTGGTTATCCCTCCTGTTTGGTGCACGATCCTGACCCTCTAATCTCAGTCTAGCTGCCTTTTTCGGATAGTCTCTAACTCGATGCTCCAAGGATCCACACTCAAAGCATCCCCGGTTACCATTCCAACATTTCCCCGTGTGAGACTTCCCACACCGGGCACACCATGGCGGCCATTGAGGATTAGCAGCAGCAGGCCTAGCAACTTGATCCGACCCATCAAACCTCGTTCTCTTCTACTAATTACCAGAGAACCGTGAAGGTCCCGAGCTTCTCTTATTCCAATTCCTATCTTGATTCCGTCTAACCGACTGTCTTACCCCTTCAGCAACCTTCGATTTCTCCACTAGGACAGCGAACTCCCATTCCTGTTGTGGAGCTATCATCATCCTCAGCTCATCTCTTAGCCCATCCTCAAATCTAACACAGCGCTCATGCTCGGTACCCACAATACCACGAGCATACCTACTCAACCGGAGGAATTCGACCTCATACTCTGCCACTGTCTTATTGCCTTGAACCAGGTTTAAGAAAGCCTTCCGCTGTGCATCCACGTAACTAGCTCCTATGTACTTCTTTTGGTAGGCGGCCTTAAAGAATTTCCACGTGAGATCCTCCGTCATTGTTCCATCTCTTACAGTGAGCCACCATTGGTATGACTCATCCCGAAGCAGAGAGATGATACCCTTCAACTTTTCCTCAGCTGTGAAATCCAGGTCACCCATAATCCTTTCAGTAGATTCTAACCAATATTCCGCCGCATTGGGTGCCACTCCAAAAACTCCTCTAAACATCTACGCTCGTTAGCCTGCAGTCGTTCAACCCGCGATTTACGGGCTCCTACGCGCTTTGCCTCGACAACTCGTTCCAATACCCGTGTCTGACTTGAGATACTACATCATTGCCACCCGTCTGATCTTGAAATTCAATTTTCGCCGCCGGCAGATCCGACATCTCATTTCCAGACCCATGACCAGACCTTGCGGGCCCAGACAAGGTCATCCTACCTCTACCACGACCACGGGGCGGACGTTCACGACCCCTTGTACTCATTATTCTCGTTCGTGTTTATCTGATTAAGAATTTTATGCATTAGTACTTGTTTCACTGGTTATCCGCGAAGAAATTTTATGATAAGAGTTTTAGGTGTGGTTCTTTCGTAATCATACATGCACACAGTTTTCCATTCATTCATTCAAAGAGATGTTATAGATTTCATTGTGATTATTTTTCCACTACCCAAGGGTATTTTCGTAATTTATCCTACAGGGGTATTTTTGTAATTTTTTAAAATAAAAATTCTCGGATGATTTTGTCAAAAAGTATTTTGGAATTCTTAAATTCCAGTGTATTTTAAAAAATTTTGCAATCCGGGGGTATTTCGGTAATTTTGGACCTCAGGGGTATTTCGGTAATTTTCCACAAATCAGGGTGAATTTATAAAATTTAATAAATCAGGGATATTTCAAAAATTATAAAACTTTGATGGTTCTTTTTGAGAATTGTATTTTCCCAAAATAGTGATGTTGCAAAATTTTGAAAATCAGGGTTATTTTGGTAATTTTGTTGGTTAGGGGCAATTTCGTAATTTTACCACTAGGGGTATTTCAGTAATTTTCCATAAAAAGATTTTCAAAATTTGGTTCTAATTGTTTTCACAAAAGAAGGATATTTTGAAAATTTTCTATTTAGAAATTTTCTTACGGAGGGTATTTTGGTAATTTTTCAAGCCAGGGGTATTTTGGTCATCATTTTTTTTAAACAAGGTTTTAATTACTTCAAAAACAAAACGGCTAGTCCCTTTGGGTTTTAGTTATCAAGTTTAGCTTTGTGAGTGTGTCATCTCATTAGGATGAGCAGATTACTACGCACCATGTAGGATTCAAGTGAGTAGGAGGTGAGTCACTAGGGCTCGCTTAAATACCGTGCTCCCAAGAATCCAATCCTAGACATGCATTATAACGATTGCCACATCCCTTGCTCATTGACAACTCACGTGGTTGTTTAAGAAATTATTAAATCTTATGCATGGTTTGTTGGGGTATGCTAACCCTAGGGTTCAACAATTTCTATTCTAATAGTCTACGTTCCCAATTTACCCTTCTACCCCTCATCAAATATTCACAAAGAAAATAGATAGAATTACATACCTGGGCGGATTGGTGCCGGGGACTCGGTGCCATGCTGTTTAAGCCATAAACAATTTCAAAACATTCCAATAAGGCCTACTAACATAAATAAAACATTTTGGGCCTTGGGCCCCCACAGCTGAGTTTTGAACTGGGCTCTGATACCAAAAATGTAACACCCCAAACCCGGCCCATGAATCCTGACCGGATCTGGTATGTCACGGAGTAAAATAATTTGAACCATTTTGAGTGTCTGGAGAAAATTTGTTAAAATGTGGTTAAGGTATTAAAATGGGGTTTGATAAAACTCAGTTGGGATTATTTTTATAAACATGGTTGTGTTGATAAACCCTTTGAAACCGTTTGATTATGTAAAATTTTAAAATCGTCAAAGTTATAGTTGACTTGGTGTATTTTGTTGCCCGATGGTAACATCTTTGAAAACTCGTAAAAGTTACTTAGTTGGAAAATGTTGCCTTTAACCTGTTTACATAACATTTGTAAATTCATTTGTAGTATAGCATAAGTAAAGCAAATTAACTATGTAAACATCCAAATAAAAATTAGCGGCCTTATTACAACCCAAATTAAAAACTTAGAGAAGAAAATAAATAACCTTAACGATAATAAATTAAATTCAAATCCATCGAATAAGCATGGCCGCCTCGAGTCCTCTTCGGCTCCATCTCCGCGATCTACTCATCGTAAAATAGTATGGGAAGGGTGAGTCACCAAGACTCGATGTGTAAATCCCCACCAAAAATACAACTCATACAGTTATTAATAAACATGCAAATATGCAACCCCACTAACCATCCGTACTCCTTAACTACCCCGTGTGGTCAAAACCACTGGTGGTCAAAACCACTGGTGACTAGAGTCACGAATCAAATGATGGGGCCAACCCATCGTGTGGTCAAAACCAGATGACCATAGGTCACAAAATATCATAATGTGGTCAAAACCATTTGGTGGTACCAAACCACTGGGACTTAGTCACAAATTAACAACAGTGTGGTCAAAACCACGGTGACCGAAGTCACAATTAATCTGATGGGGCCAACCCATCTTGTGCTCAAAACCACTGGTGACAGTCCATAAGATCATCCCCCTCCTCTCATCAATCCCACCATCATCATGCTTACATAACAATATCATAATTCTATATATCATGCATTATGTACAGCATATCATTTAACAGCATATAATGTCAAACTCAATCACATATCATAGACAAGGTAATAGGGGACTTACCCAGAACCATGCTTATGCCCACAAGCAAACCACTACCAAAATTATAAAAAGGCAACAATAAAGTCATGTTAACTAATAAAGTGTGTAGTGAGTTTTTACACACCTGTTACCACCGAAATTCCTAGATCCCGAAGATCCGATCTACGACGCTAGATTCTTGACCCTATAATCGGCCAACAACAGGGTTAGGGACTTAGGCCTATTTGGCCATGATAAATAAAAACCCGAAGACTCACTTGTGGCACCTACCTTGAACCGATTTGGTTTCCAACCAAATCCCAAAGCCACACAATGGATTCCTTACAATCGGCCAAACCTAAGATCCATACAATTGATTAGTTTTCGACTTTTCCAAGTATCTAGTGGAAAGACTAACGAGAATCCCTTACCGTAGACTTACCAAACCGATTAGCAGAGAATGGAGGATTAGATCTACTGCTTTGAAAACCACAGAGTCCCTAGATGAAATTGGTTTCAAATAGTGGTTAGCCGAAACATCAATAAATGCCGGATCTCGGCTTTTCTCTTCAACCAAATCAATAGAGAATAATAGAATATAGGAGAAGGGTTTCGGCACACACTCACCTTCTCAAATCAATTGGGAAAGAAATCCCGAAGAGACGTTTACAAATCTTTATATTCGGCCAAGTGAATCTAATGGTAGAGGGAAGATTTCGACAAGAAGAGTGGAAGAGAAGTAGGGAATTAATGGTGGTTTCGGCTTTGTAAAAGAAGAAAGAAAGTAGATGGGAGATGAAGGAGATTCAGCCAGCAACCAAATGAAAAAAAAGAAGAGAACTTGCTGAATGATTTTCGGCACACCCTTGTTTAACACATAGTCGAATATGGATGGCCCTAAGGAGTCCCAAAACCGGCCATCACCCCTCTCTTTTGTGATAATTTCAGCTTTTAATTATCACCCAACATTTATCTTCCATTTATCCCTTAATCTCCTCAAACAAGTTAAATGAAAATAAGCTACTAACACCTACTCCTCCAGCCGAATTTTAGAGCAAAAATTAAGCTCATCCTTATCAAAATAAGAGTCCAAAATCAAGCCATTACTCCCCCTCCCATTCACGCCAGCTGCATAAAAAAAATAAAATGCCCATCTTTGTTTCTTTGGTTCAACACAGGACCTAAAGGAGCAACCGCCGCATGACCCTTACAACGCCCCCATGCCACTCCACCATTTCGACTTTCATGTCATAAAACCTCACCATTTATTTATAAGGCCTTCCTAGGCCGATCACATAAATAAAAATAAAATGCCAAAACGCTACTCCAGCAGCTCGAACCCCAGACCTGCGCCCCTCTTCTCCTCTAAACTCTTAAGTGGCGCATGGTAGACACTTTGCTATTGCCTTATTTCGTGACATGCTCCCCTTACAATCTCTTTTAAATGCTCCTTCCCTAACTCTTTTTTTTTCTTAGCGCTAAAGGCAAAAATAAAACTTTCTTGCGCTTCCATCGGGACTCGAACGTGAGTCCTCCCTCCAGCACTCCCTTGCACCTTGACGCCTCAAGCCACCTTGCCACTTTGTTCCTTGTGTCCAATTTCTCCCAAAATTTCTCTTAACCCCTATCTCCTAGCTCCCTCCTTTTAAACACTTAAAAAAAAATTTTAGTTCTAAGTAAGGCCTAGCTCGGGGTTATTTCTAGACCCTTAGAACATGCTTAGCAATCATAATACTCATTTCTTCAAGCACACACATGGGAAAATAATTAAATTACAAACAACCCCTCATTTAGGATGTTACAACACTTATGTAATTATTATCTACTTGAAAACATAATTATCTTTAAAAATCTTTTTGGTTGCGTAAACATATTTGAAATAACAATTTACGAAAATATGACGTTTGGAAATAGAGTTGCAGAAGCATTTTGAAAACTTTGCGGAAACGTAGATAAAATACAAGTATTATTGAGAGGTTGGTTGATGAGTCGAAAATCGAAGTAGTGGACTTTAAAATCAGGACTTTTGAAAATGACGTTGAAATTGTGAAAGAGAATCCGAGTTAAATTATTTGTAAAAGTTTGCTATAAAATCCATTTATTAATCAATTTTGAAAACCATTATTTATATTTTTAGAAAATTCCTTTTTAAAAAATTTAAGAAGAATGATAAAAACATCCCAAACATAAAGCAAAATAAAAATAGTCCAGAGGCCTTATTACAACTTTAAAACCCTAAACAATAAAAGTAATCAAATAAAATAGAAAGGTAGTTTACTAATATTCGAAAATGTTATTTCCGAAGAATGGCCTCCACCGAGTCATCCATGGCTTCAAGTCCTCGTCACTAAGCATTACCTACAAGGGTTAAGAGAAAAGGGGGGTGAGTTACAAGAACTCAGTGTATAATCCACTAATCATTGTTCACTGGGCCAAAATCCCATTAAGCAATTAATTGGGCCAAAGCCAGCTTAGAATAATATAAATGTATCATATATAATATGCATATGATATGAAATTCCCAAACCAAATCCTATTTTTCCATCCGCTACACACCACCCATACCAACCAACACACCTGTGGGGAGCTCTAGTCACCCACCCTGCCAACACACCAAAAGTAGGCATTAAGCCATTTATATCAAATTTGTGGACAAGCCACCAGATTAACAGAATTTACATGGCATTGCCATTTTTCAGATTTGTGGCAGAGCCACCAGATTTATATAGCATAGCTACCAGAACTTCTCTTAATCATTATCTCATCCCATGCAAATCATGTATAGAATGCATAACAAATCACAATAATTTATTCAGATATTTATTACAAAAGTACGGCTCATTATAACAAATTATCAATTAGGCCCATATAGCAAAATATCAGATGGTCCATTTAGCAAAATATTAGATTGGCTCATTTAGCAAAATATCAGATTGGCCCATTTATCAAAATATCAGATTGGCCCATTTATCAAAATAACAGATTGGTCCATTTATCAATATGTCCATTCAGCCCATAAGGCAATATCTCAAATCGGCCCATTAACACTTTTGTAAATTGGCCCATTAAGGGCATTTCCATATTTCGGCCATTTAGAGGCATTTTCGTAATTCGACAATTTACCCACTAAAGGTAATTCGGTAATTTCGCAATCCAGACTTAACTACTAATTTGGGCATAACAATTTAAATTGTCCATCTGCATCGTACTAACTAAATTAACTATAACTTGGGTTAGGAATCTCAAAATCTAAATCCGTAAATTTTCTTTGAAAATAAACTCATATATCTTCTTACTAAAATTTTTCCAGAATTTTTGTCTTAACCATTTAGTACAGTTTATTACTTAAATTTTCCCTTGTTTCACTGTCCAACGATTCTGACCTCTCTTAACCAAAATTCAAATATCTCACTGTACAGTTTTTATATGTTGTTCCCACTTGTTTCCATTGAAAATAGACTCACTAAGGAATCTTTAAATATAAACTATAACTCTTAATTCACTTTGTACAATTTTATACGATTTTTCCAAGACAGATCAGGGAACCTCGAAATCATTCAGAACCAGTCTCACTAAAATTAACATATCTCAGAATATAAAATTTGTTTTCCTTTTCCATTTCTTCCTTATCAAAATAGACACGGTAAGCTTTTATTCAATATCTCATTCACTTTCTAATTCCCTTTCTTCTATTTTTCGGGATTTTTCAAAAAAACACATCACTGCTTCTAACCGAAACTGTTTTATTACAAAAATACATTTACCACTACGATCATACCCATGCCCGAGTGATCACGGATGCCGGTTTTCGGTTTTCTTCGGTATTTTGATCGATTCATAGAATATTTCATACAAACTTTTAGAGAAGTGTGAGATTACACACCATTTCAGATATGTATACAAAAGGTACGGGATTACACACCTGATTTCGATTTCCTAACGAACCACTCGTCGTTGACCTAGAACAATACCAACCAAAAGTTAGCCTCAGATTTCCAAAAGATTTCGTATCACTTATACTTGAATCACTTACCACTATGTCCGAAGGTAGTATATATCGAGTGATTTGTCCCTAAAACATGTAGTTGATTATTTCACATTATTACTCCGTTAGCAACCAATCGGATATTGAATAATATCAATAATCCATAAGAACTCTTTACCTTATTAATATTGGATCCGATTTCTAGCGATTATACGATGACTTCGAAAAATCCAAGTTTTGGCCTTCCACTATATCTCTACGACGGAGAAAAATGATTTCGACTAAGGGAAAGTAAGGTGATGGTCTAGGTCAAAATGACCATCCAAAACCAAAGAAAATAAAATATTGAGAAGAATACTTACCGACTGATCAAGAAACGGATGTTAATATGGATGAGAAGAAGAAATAGAGAAAAGATGAAAGCTCGGTTATGGAGGAAATTGTATGTTGATATTCGGCTATCAAGGAAGATGGTCAAAAGGTGAATATGAAACCAATCCAAAGAGAAGAAAAATGTACTATTGTGCTAGAAGATTTCGGCAAAGAGAATAGCAAATTGGGAGAAGATGACACTAAAGTTGCAAATGTGATTTTTGGCCAAAACAATACCAAGACCCTACCAAATGCCAAAGTAAAATTTCAGCTACCTATCTACCCCAAAAACCGTCCACATGCATAGTCATAAGGGTCAAAATTTTGCCAACCATACTTTCCATAGCATTCTCCATGAAATTAGCCACTTGTTACCCTTACTTGCCTTTTCCTTTTGATTCCTTTCCCCAACCTCAACTTTTCTTTAATTCTTTAGCCACCATACCAAAAAATAAAGAAGTCAAACTTGCCATAAATACCTCTTGGCCGACACTTAAGGAAAAAGTGCAAAAATATTAGTCAAAAATTGCACACAAAGGTATTTGAACCTCTTCCCTCGAGGTACTTCACTTGATGCCATAACCTCTTTACCAATAGCTCATTTATGCAAGCACATTACTTATTTATTTCTATAAGCTTTGAAGCTACTTACCATCTCTCCTTAAAGTGCTAAAATACCCAATTTTTCCTCAGGCCCAATTAATCCCGAGACTTCATAGAAACCTTGTAACCTTCCAAATTCACTTGACTAGTAAGTCCAATTTGCAATAATGTTATTCTCTTGTTCTCAAAATTTTAAACATTCCTACGCCCAAGTCCCATTGGGCCCAATCCTACTAGGCCCAATTTTGGGATGTTACAATTTTGCTCTCCTTAAAAAAATTTTGTCCTCAAAATTTCCATCCAACTACTAAACGTACCACTCAAAACACACCACTATGCTTTCGCTGCGCACTCTGATCTTAATAACACTAATGTACTATTAACAAAATCTTGAATCCTCTTTCACACAACCAAACATCTAACTACAAAAGCAAACAGTTGTCTACCATTTATACTTAGAATTTTCTACATTCAATCATCACGTCCAACCAAAACATACCTGACTTGATGGTGATGTAACAATCCCGAGCCTTATTCTCCTTAGACTCGCATCTCAAGCGTGCTCTTGACCTCTTCCAGCATTCCCCTGGATGACGCCTTCCGCAATGATCGCAAGCCAAAAAGTTTGGGCGTGCCTTAACACGCTTTACGAAACTAGACTGCAATCCAAAAGAACCACGATCACCTTTCTTCTTACAGTCCACAGACCCAACTCGAAGTGCTTCACTGATTTCCTTAACCTCCTTCAATACCTTCTTAACTATCTGAGTCAGCTTATCAACCCCAACTCGATCATGATATCCCGTCTCAGCCACTAACGATTTCTGCGCCTCCCTTTCAGGCACATGCCTTGTTGCCGAAGATCTAGCCCTAGCACCTCGACCTCTACCACGTCCACGTCTACCGCGTCCGTGTCTTTTAGCGCTCATGTTCACTAAGTCTATATAATCTGATTAAGAGTTTTATGAATCATTATGCTATTCGATGTTTATTAAACGATGTTTTACGGAGTATGAGTAGAAAAGTTGTTTTTGAGAGTCAAATTCGCATCCTAGAATCTCAGTCTCTATAGTTTCAACTCCTAAAGCTAACAGTTCTAGAGTATTCTACTCGTAGAATTTTCGTAACACAATAATCATAAAATGAAAACAAATACTTACTTGACTTGGTGCTAGATACTTGTGGTGCCATACTTCTTTTAGAGCATATATTTATAAATCAAAATTCTAAATAGCTTTGGAAAACGCTTTTGAACCCAAACGTTTGAAAATGACGTTGAAATTTTGAAAGAGAATCCGAGTTAAATTATTTGTAAAAGTTTGCTACAAAATCCATTTATTAATCAATTTTGAAAACCATTATTTATATTTTTAGAAAATTCCTTTTTAAACAATTTTAGAAGAATAGTAATAACATCCCAACCAAAAAGCAAAATAAAAATAGTCCAGAGACCTTATAACAACTTTAAAACTCAAACAATAAAAGTAATCAAATAAAAGGAAAGGTAGTTTACTAATATTGAAAATATTATTTCAAAGCATGGCCTCCTCAAGTCATCCATGGCTCCAAGTCCTCAAATCCTTGAGCATTACCTACAAGGGTTAAGAGAAAAGGGGTGAGTTACAAGAACTCAGTGTATAATCCACTTACCATTGTTCACTGGGCCAAAATCCCATTAAGCAATTAATTGGGCCAAAGCCCGCTTACAATAATATAAATGTATCATATATAATATGCATATGATATGAAATTCCCAAACCAAATCCTCTTTTTCCAACCGTTACGCACCACCCGTACCAACCAACACACCTGTGGGGAGCTTTAGTCACCCACCCCGCCAACACACCAAAAGTAGGCATTAAGCCATTTATATCAAATTTGTGGACACCACCAGATTAACAGAATTTACATGGCATTACCATTTTTCAGATTTGTGGCAGAGCCACCAGATTTATATAGCATGGCCACTAGAACTTCTCTTCATCATTATCTCATCCCATGCAAATCATGTATATAATGCATAACAAATAACAATAATTTATTCAGATATTTATTTCAAAAGTACGGCTCATTATAACAAATTATCTATTAGGCCCATATAGCAAAATATCAGATTGGCCCATTTGGCAAAATATTAGATTGACTCATTTAGCAAAATATCAGATTGGCCCATTTATCAAAATATCAAATTTTCCCATTTATCAAAATAACAGATTGGCCCATTTATCAATATGTCCTTTCAGCCCATAAGGCAATATCTCAAATCGGCCCATTAACACTTTTGCAAATCGGCCCATTAAGGGCATTTCCATATTTCGGCCATTTAGAGGCATCTTCATAATTCGACAATTTACCCACTAAAGGTAATTCGGTAATTTCGCAATCTAGACTTAACTACTAATTTGGGCATAACAATTTAAACTGTCCATCTGCGTCGTACTAACTAAATTGACTATAACTTGGATTAGGAATCTCGAAATCTAAATCCATAAATTTTCCTTCAAAATAAACTCATATATCTTCTTACTAAAATTTTTCCAGAATTTTTGTCTTAACCATTTAGTACAGTTTATTACTTAAATTTTCCTTTGTTTCACTGTCCAACGATTCTGACCTCTCTTACCCAAAATTCAAATATATCACTGTACAGTTTTCATATGTTGTTCTCCCTTGTTTTTGTTGAAAATAGACTCACTAAGGAATCTTTACATATAAACTATAACTCTTAATTAACTTGTACAATTTTATTCAATTTTTCCAAGACAGATCAGGGAACCACGAAATCATCCAGAACCAGTCTCACTAAATTTAACATATCTCAGAATATAAAATTTGTTTTCCTTTTCCATTTCTTCTTTATCAAAATAGATACAGTAAGATTTAATTTGATATCTCATTCACTTTCTAATTCCCTTTCTTCTATTTTTCGGGATTTTTCAAAAAACACATCACTGCTTCTAACCGAAACTATTTTATTACAAAAATACGTTTACCACTACGATCATATGCACGCTCGAGTGATCACGGATGCCGGTTTCTTATTTTCTTCGGTATTTTGATTGATTCACAGAATATTTCATAAAAACTTTCTGAGAAGTGTAAGATTACACACCATTTCAGATATGTATACGAAAGGTACGGGATTACACACTTGATTTCGATTTCCTAATGAACCACTCGTCGTTGACCTAGAACAATACCAACCAAAAGTTAGCCTTGAATTTCCAAAAGATTTTGTATCACTTACACTTGAATCACTTACCACTAAATCCGAAGGTAGTATATATCGAGTGATTTGTCCCTAAAACATGTAGTCGATTATTTCACATAATTACTCCATTAGCAACCAAACGAATATTGAATAATATCAATAATCCATAAGAACTCCTTACCTTATTAATATTGGATCCGATTTCTAGCGATTATACGATGACTTCAGAAAAATCCAAGTTTTGTCCTTCCACTATATCTCTACGAGGAAGAAAAATGATTTCGAATGAGGGAAAGTAAGGTGATGGTCTAGGTCAAAATGACCATCCAAAACCAAAGAAAATAAAATATTGAGAAGAATACTTACCGATTGATCAAGAAACGGATGTTAATATGAATGAGAAGAAGAAATAGAGAAAAGATGAAAGTTCGGTTATGGAAGAAAGTGTATGTTGATATTCGGCTATCAAGGAAGATGGACAAAAGGTGAATATGAAACCAATCCAAAGAGAAGAAAAATACACTATTGTGCTAGAAGATTTTTGCAAAGAGAATAGCAAATTGGGAGAAGATGACACTAAAGTTGCAAATGTGATTTTTGGCCAAAACAATACCAAGACCCTACCAAATGCCAAAGTAAAATTTCAGCTACCTATCTACCCCCAAAACCACCCACATGCATAGTCATAAGGGTCAAAATTTTGCCAACCATACTTTCCATAGCATTCTCCAATAAATAATCCACTTGTTCCTTTTACTTGTCTTTTCCTTTTGATTCCTTTCCCCAACCTCAACCTTTCTTTAATTCTTTAGCCACCATACCAAAAATAAAGAAGTCAAACTTGCCATAAATACCTCTTGGCCGACACTTAAGGAAAAAGTGCAAAAATATTAGTCAAAAATTGCACACAAAGGGATTTGAACCTCTTCCTTCAAGGTACTTCACTTGATGCCATAACCTCTTTACCAATAGCTCATTTATGCAACCACATTACTTATTTATTTCTATAAGCTTTGAAGCTACTTACCATCTCTCCTTAAAGTGCTAAAATACCCAATTTTTCCTAAGGCCCAATTAAACCCGAGACTTCATAGAAACCTTGTAACCTTCCAAATTCACTTAACTAATAAGTCCAATTTACAATAATGTCATTCTCTTATTCTCAAAATTTTAAACATTTCGACGCCCAAGGCCCATTGGGCCCAATCCTACTAGGCCCATTTTCGGGATGTTACAATTCTACCCTCCTTGAAAAAATTTCGTCCTCAAAATTTCCATCCAACTACTAAACGTACCGCTTAAAACACACCACTATGCTTTCACTGCGCACACTGATATTAATAACACTAATGTACTATTAACAAAATATTGAATCCTCTTTCACACAACCAAACATCTAACCACAAAAGCAAATAGTTGTCTACCATTTATACTTAGAATTTTCTACATTCAATCATCACGTCCAACCAAAACATACCTGACTTGATGGTGATGTAACAATCCCGAGCCTTATGCTTCTTAGACTCGCATCTCAAGCGTGCTCCTGACCTCCTCAAGCATTCCCCCGGAAGATGCCTTCTGCAATGATCATAAGCCAAAAAAGTTTGGACGTGCCTTAACACGCTTTACGGAATGAGACTGCGATCCAAAAGAACCACGATCTCCTTTCTTCTTACAGTCCATAGACCCAACTCGAAGTGCTTCACTAATTTCCTTAACCTCCTTCAATACCTTCTTAACTATCTGAGTCAGCTCATCAACCCCAACTCGATCATGAGATCCCGTCTCAGCCACAAACGATTTCTACGCCTCCCTTTTGGGCACATACCTTGGTGCCGAATATCTAGCCCTAGCACCTTGGCCTCTACCACGTCCATGTCTACCGCGTCCGTGTCTTCTAGCGCTCATGTTCACTAAGTCGATATAATCTGATTTAGAGCTTTATGAATCATTATGCTATTCGATGTTTATTAAACGATGTTTTATGGAGTATGAGTAGAAAAGTTTTTTTCAAGAGTCAAATTCGCATCCTAGAATCTCAGTCTCAATAGTTTCAACTCCTAAAGCTAATAGTTCTAGAGTATTCTACATATAGAATTTTCGTAACACAATAATCATAAAATGAAAACAAATACTTACTTGACTTGGTGCCAGATACTTGTGGTGCCATACTTCCTTTAGAACATATATTTATAAATTAAAATTCTAAACAGCTTTAGAAAATGCTTTTGAACCCAAACCACGGTCGAGTTTTGTAATTGGGCTTTGATACCATAAAATGTAACACCTCAAACCTGGCCTAGAAGTTAGGCCTGAATCTGGCGTGTCACACGGAAGTTTTTTTTCTTTTCAGAACCATATTTGCGATTGTTAAAAACTTATTTGAGAATTACAGCCTCTTTGTTAGAACCCAAAACACTTAAGCAATTGTTATCTTCTTGAAAACGTAATTATCTTTAAAAACCTTTTTTGTTGCGTAAACATATTTGAAATAACAATTTACGAAAATATGACATTTGGAAATAGAGTTGCAGAAGCATTTTGAAAACTTTGCGGAAACATAGATAAAATACAAGTATTTTTGAGAGGTTGGTTGATGAGTCGAAAATCGAAGTAGTGGACTTTAAAATCAGGACATTTGAAAATGACGTTAAAATTTTGAAAGAGAATTCGAGTTAAATTATTTGTAAAAGTTTGCTACAAAATCCATTTATTAATCAATTTTGAAAACCATTATTTATATTGTAACATCCTGAAATTGGGCCTAGGAGAATTGAGCCCAATGGGCCTTGAGCGTAGTAGCGTTTAAATTTTTTGGAGAACAAGAGATCAGCTTAAATGCAAGTTGGACCAATTAGATAAGTGAGTTTGGAAGGTTAGGGGGCTTCTATGAAGTCCCGGGTTCAAGTTAGTTCTTAGGAAAAATTTTGGTTTTACATGAAAAAACCCTAGAGGTTGGCGGGTAGGCCTTAAGAATAAAATGTGGAGGAAAATGACACAAGTGCAGTGTGTGGTGTAGTAGCAAAGTGACGCCACTTAAGGACAAGGGAATGACACCACAAGGAAGGAAGGAGGTCCAAGGTTCTAGTTGTAGCGTTTGCATTCCTTTTAGATTATTTTTATTAAATGAATTTAGACCTTGGCCATAGGGTTATATTTAGTTGTGCATGGTTTAAGACACAAGGAGCTAGTTGGTAAAGTGGCTAGCAGTGTGGATTCTACTACAGGGGAGCCTGGGTTCGAATCTCATGAGAAGTAAGGGAGTATTTATTTTACGGATTGGACGGTAAGAGTTTCAGTTAAATTTAAACTCTACTGACGAAGGGATCCCACATCGGAAAGATACAAGGAATGAAGGTGAAGAGCTAGCTATATAAAGAGCATGCCAAGAGGAGAGTTAACATACCTTGGTGGGTGTTGGGCACAGGAGTGGTCGCAGCAGTTTAACACCGAGTCCTATCGAGTGTAACTCTCTACTCTAGTTGTAGAGCGAGAAAATGCCAAGTATCGGTCCACAAAGAATAGTAGCCACATGAGCGTTCGAGCGCACGTGTGAGGCTTCGACGCGATAGTTGAGGCCATCAGTAGTATTCTTGTCGGTTGGGGCTACTTGGGCCGTGATGGGTCGAAGTGGGCCTAATGGGCCCTTGGCCCAATTGGAATAAATTGTATGATGATATAGTATATAGTGAACTACAATAGGTGGAACCTATATACGTGGCTAGATTTGTGTTAGGTGGGCCACACGAGCGTGTGGGCCCGAATAGGCCGAAATCGGGCTTTAGGCCTAATAGTCTGGTGACGACCGGAAATGGTAGCCGAGTCGCTCAGGGTAACATTAGACCTCCGGGAGGGCCTTTATAGGTACGAAATTATAAAAATATCCTTGGTAAGTAAATTACGAAAATACCCTTGGTGGGAAAATTACGAAAATACCCTTGGTGGGTAAATTACAAAAATACCCTTGGTGGGTAAATTACGAAAATACCCTTGGCGGGTAAATTGCGAAAATACTCTTGGTAGGTAAATTACGAAAATACCCTTGGTGGATAAAATTACGATTATACCCTTAGAGGTTGATTAGCATAATTATGTTGTTTTATGTCTATCTGATTATGATGGTAATTCATGTTATACTTATATTTGATATATGTCTAGCATACGTGACATACTGCATACACGAATTATTATGTCATATTGCATGGGTTTGATGAGAGGAGGAGGAAGATTGATATCTGTGACTTTGGGTCACCAGTGGTTTGGCACCACCAGTGGTTTGGCACCACCAGTGGTTTGGTACCACAGTTGATATTCGTGACTTTGGGTCACCAGAGGTTTGGCACCTCATAGCAACTCGTCCTAGTGGCTTCGCACCACAGTGGGTTGGCCCCACATTTGATAAACGGGATTGTCGCCAGTGATTTGGTATCACAACGTGGGTTGGCCCCACATATGGATTATTTGTGACTTTGGGTCACTAGTGGTTTGGCACCACATTATTATTGATATCAATGACTTTGGGTCACCAGTGGTTTGACACCTCCAGTGGTTTGGTACCACACGGGGTAGAATCAAGAGTTTCGGATGGTTAGGTTTTGGGTTGCATGACATGTATATTTTCATATGAAATTGTGTAAGGGTTTAACACCCGTTGGATGGGGATTTACACACTGAGTCTCGATGACTCACCCCTTAGTTAAATTTTGTAGGTAATCATTAGATCGCGGATTTGGGAGCTGAGGTGGACTTGTGGAGGCCATACATATGTTTACTCGTAAATTCATTTCTTTTATTTGGACTTATTTTTATTTGGGTTTTTGTTATGTAATAAGGCCTTGGGTATTCTACTTGGTTTCAGCTTTCAATTTGGTTACTGCTTATTATTAAATGTTCAATATGGGAATTTCCTAAACCCTTAAAAACCATTTTCCATAAACCGTTTCTTATTCAAAATTACTTAAACTTGACTTTTCACAACAAATATAAAGAGCACGAACTTTTTAACAAACGCACAATTTTTTAGACATTCCTTTCATGTGGCATGCCAGATCTGGTCGTAACGTTTAGGCCGAGTTTGGGGTGTTACAATTATGGTATCAGAGCAGTTCAAAAAACTCAGCTGTGGAATGGGTTCAAAAATGTTTTTCAAATTTTGGTTGAAATATGGTTTAGAAAAATATATATATCTCTTTCCTGGAAGTATGGCACCCGAGTCTCCGGCACCAATCCGCACTGTAAGTTTCCTGATACTTTTCTTTGTTATATGCTGTATTTCGGGTATCTATTCTATGTGTTTGGTTTAGATGTGATGTTCACATAGAGTTGGGTGCGTATGAAATATTCATCTGTTTTAATGGCTAGGTGTTTTTGAGTATGTGTAGGAGTTTTAAATTCTAGTTAAAAGATATTAGTTTTATTAAGATTAGAGTGCGCAGCAACAACGTAGTGTGGTAGGTTAGGATGTGTGACTGTTAGTTAGTTGGAAATTTCGAGGACGAAATTTCTTTAAGGAGGGTAGATTTGTAACATCCTGAAATTGGGCCTAGGAGAATTGAGCCCAATGGGCCTTGAGCGTAGTAGCGTTTAAATTTTTTGGAGAACAAGAGATCATCTTAAATGCAAGTTGGACCAATTAGATAAGTGAGTTTGGAAGGTTAGGGGGCTTCTATGAAGTCCCGGGTTCAAGTTAGGCCTTATTAAAAATTTTGGTTTTAGGTGAAAAAAACCCTAGAGGTTGGTGGGTAGGCCTTAAGAATAAAATGTGGAGGAAAATGACACAAGTGCAGTGTGTGGTGTAGTGGCAAAGTGACGCCACTTAAGGACAAGGTAATGACGCCACAAGGAAGGAAGGAGGTCCAAGGTTCTAGTTGTAGCGTTTGCATTCCTTTTAGATTATTTTTATTAAATGAATTTAGACCTTGGCCATAGGGTTATATTTAGTTGCATGGTTTAAGACACAAGGAGCTAGTTGGTAAAGTGGCTAGTGGCGTGGATTCGCTCTGAGGGAGCCAGGTTGAATCTCAAGAGAAGTAAGGGAGTATTTATTTTACGGATTGGACGGTAAGAGTTTCAGTTGAATTTAAACTCTACTGACGAAGGGATCCCACATCGGAAAGATACAAGGAATGAAGGTGAAGAGCTAGCTATGTAAAGAGCATGCCAAGAGGAGAGTTAACATACCTTGGTGGGCGTTGGGCATAGGAGTGGTCGCAGCGCGGTTTAACACCAGAGTCCTATCAGGTGTGTAACCCTCTCTACTCTAGTTGTAGAGCGGCAAATGCCGAAGTGCCGGTCACGGCAATAGTAGCCACACGAGCGTGTGAGCACACGTGTGGGGCTTCGACGCGATAGTTGAGGCCATCAATAGTATTCTTGTGGGTTGGGGCTACTTGGGCCGCGATGGCCGAAGTGGGCCTAATGGGCCCTTAGGCCCAATTGGAATAAATTGTATGATGATATAGTATATAGTGAACTAGACTAGGTGGAACCTATATACGTTGCTAGATTTGTGTTAGGTGGGCCACACGAGCGTGTGGGCCCGAGTAGGTCGAAATCAGGCTTTGGGCCCAATAGTCTGGTGACGACCGAAAATGGTAGCCGAGTCGCTCAGGGTAACATTAGACCTCCAAGAGGGCCATTGTAGGTGCGAAATTATGAAAATACCCTTGGTAGGTAAATTATGAAAATACCCTTGGTGGGAAAATTACGAAAATACCCTTGGTGGGTAAATTACGAAAATACCTTTAGTGGGTAAATTACGAAAATACCCTTGGTGGGTAAATTACGAAAATACCCTTGGTGGGTAAATTACGAAAATACCCTTGATGGGTAAAATTACGATTATACCCTTAGAGGTTGATTAGCATGATTATGTTGTTTTATGTCTATCTGATTATGATGGTAATTCATGTTATACTTATATTTGATATATGTCTAGCATACGTGACATAACTGCATGCACAATTATTATGTCATATTGCATGGGTATGATGAGAGGAGGGAAGATTGATATCTCGTGACTTTGGGTCACCAGGTGGTTTGGCACCACCAAAGTGGTTTGGTACCACAGTTGATATTCATGACTTTGGGTCACCGGAGGTTTGGCACCTCATAGCGACTCGTCCTGTTGGCTTTCGCACCACGATGGGTTGGCCCCACATTTGATAAACTGGATTGTCATCAGTGATTTGGTATCACAACGTGGGTTGGCCCCACATATGGATTATTCGTGACTTTGGGTCACCAGTGGTTTGGCACCACATTATTATTGATATCATTGGCTTTGGGTCACCAGTGGTTTGGCACCACTAGTGGTTTGGCACCACCAGTGGTTTGGTACCACACGGGGTAGAATCGGGAGTTTCGGATGGTTAGGTTTTGGGTTGCATGACATGCATATTTTCATATGAAATTGTGTAAGGGTTTAACACCCGTTGGATGGGGATTTACACACTGAGTCTCGATGACTCACCCCTTAGTTAAATTTTGCAGGTAATCATTAGATCGCAGATTTGGGAGCTGAGGTGGACTCGTGGAGGCCATACATATGTTTACTCGTAAATTCATTTCTTTTATTTGGACTTATTTTTATTTGGGTTTTTGTTATGTAATAAGGCCTTGGGTATTTTACTTGGTTTTAGCTTTCAATTTAGTTACTGCTTATTATTAAATGTTCAATATGGGAATTTCCTAAAACCTTAATAACCATTTTCCAAAATATTAATAAACCCTTTCTTATTCAAAATTACTTAAACTTGACTTTTCACAACAAATAAAGAACACGAACTTTTTAACGAACGCACAATTTTTTTAGACATTCCTTTCATGTGACATGCCAGATCCGGTCGTAACGTTTAGGCCGAGTTTGGGGTGTTACATATATTTTTAGAAAATTCCTTTTTAAACAATTTAAGAAGAATAATAAAAACATCCCAAATAAAAAGTAAAATAAATATAGTCCAGAGGCCTTATAACAACTTTAAAACCCGAAACAATAAAAGTAATCAAATAAAACGGAAAGGTAGTTTACTAATATTCAAAATGTTATTTCCAAGCATGGCCTCCGTCGAGTCATCCATGGCTCCAAGTCCTCAAATCATCGAGCATTACCTACAAGGGTTAAGAGAAAAGGGGTGAGTTACAAGAACTCAAGTATAATCCACTTACCATTGTTCATCGGGCCAAAATCCCATTAAGCAATTAATTGGGCCAAAGCCCGCTTACAATAATATAAATGTATCATATATAATATGCATATGATATGAAATTCCCAAACCAAATCCTCTTTTTCCATTCGCTATACACCACCCGTACCAACCAACACACCTGTGGGGAGCTTTAGTCACCCACCCCGCCAACACACCAAAAGTAGGCATTAAGCCATTTATATCAAATTTGTGGACAAGCCACCAGATTAACAGAATGTACATGGCATTGCCATTTTTCAGATTTGTGATAGAGCCACTAGATTTATGTAGCATGGCTACCAGAACTTCTCTTCATCATTATCTCATCCCATGCAAATCATTTATATAATGCATAACAAATCATAATAATTTATTCAGATATTTATTACAAAAGTACAGCTCATTATAACAAATTATCAATTAGGCCCATATAGCAAAATATCAGATTGGCCCATTTAGCAAAATATTAGATTGACTCATTTAGCAAAATATCAGATTGGCCCATTTATCAAAATATCAGATTGGCCCATTTATCAAAATAACAGATTGTCCCATTTATCAATATGTCCATTCAGCCCATAAGGCAATATCTCAAATTGGCCCATTAACACTTTTGCAAATCGGCCCATTAAGGGCATTTCCATATTTTGGCCATTTAGAGGCATTTTTGTAATTCGACAATTTACCCACTAAAGGTAATTCGGTAATTTCGCAATCCAGACTTAACTACTAATTTGGGCATAACAATTTAAATTGTCCTTCTGCGTCGTACTAACTAAATTGACTATAACTTGGGTTAGGAATCTCAAAATCTAAATCCATAAATTTTCCTTGAAAATAAACTCATATATCTTCTTACTAAAATTTTTCTAGAATTTTTGTCTTAACCATTTAGTACAGTTTATTACTTAAATTTTCCCTTATTTCACTGTCCAATGATTCTGACCTCTCCTACCCAAAATTCAAATATCTCACTGTACAGTTTTCATATGTTGTTCCCACTTGGTTTTATTGAAAACATACTCACTAAGTAATCTTTACATATAAACTATAACTCTTAATTAACTTTGTACAATTTTATATGATTTTTCCAAGACAGATCAGGGAACCATGAAATCATTCAGAACCAGTCTCACTAAAATTAACATATCTCAGAATATAAAATTCCTTTTCCTTTTCTATTTCTTCCTTATCAAAATAGACACAGTAAGATTTTATTTGATATCTCATTAACTTTCTAATTCCCTTCCTTCTATTTTTCATGATTTTTCAAAATACACATCACTGCTTCTAACTGAAACTATTTTATTACAAAAATACGTTTACCACTACGATCATACGCACGCCCGAGTGATCACGGATGCCGATTTCTGATTTTCTTCAGTATTTCAATCGATTCATAGAATATTTCATACAAACTTTTTGAGAAGTTTGAGATTACACATCATTTCAAATATGTATAGGAAAGGTATGGGATTACACACCTGATTTCGATTTCCTAACGAACCACTCGTCGTTGACCTAGAACAATACCAACCAAAAGTTAGCCTCGATTTCCAAAAGATTTCATATCACTTACACTTGAATCACTTACCACTATGTCCGAAGGTAGTATATATCGAGTGATTTATCCCTAAAACATGTAGTTGATTATTTCACATTATTACTCTGTTAGCAACCAATCGAATATTGAATAATATCAATAATCCATAAGAACTCCTTACCTTATTAATATTGGATCCGATTTCTAGCTATTATACGATGACTTCAGAAAAATCCAAGTTTCAGCCTTCCACTATATCTCTACGAGGAAGAAAAATGATTTCGAATGAGGGAAAGTAAGGTGATGGTCTAGGTCAAAATGACCATCCAAAACCAAAGAAAATAAAATATTGAGAAGAATACTTACCGGTTGATCAAGAAACTGATGTTAATATGGATGAGAAGAAGAAATAGAGAAAAGATGAAAGTTCGATTATGGAGGAAATTGTATGTTGATATTCGGCTATCAAGGAAGATAGACAAAAGGTGAATATGAATCCAATCCAAAGAGAAGAAAGATGCACTATTGTGCTAGAAGATTTCGACAAAGAGAATAGCAAATTGGGAAAAGATGACACTAAAGTTGCAAATGTGATTTTTGGCCAAAACAATACCAAGACTGTTAAATTTATATGATGATACAAATCAGTACAGGTATACATGTAATGAATTAAATCTGTAACCTTGCATACTAAGTGCCATATATGTAACTAAACCATTTATATCACATATCTCCAATACAATATAAATATCATAGAATTCACATAGCATTGGGTCGATTTAATTCATTACATATAACCTGTAACACCTTTATATAATCGAAAGCAAAATTATAATCGTATAAATATTAACTCATCAATAACATCAATAATTCATAATTTGTAACAAATAATCATTTTACTTACTTACCTAATTTTGAATAGTAAATAAATTTGGTCATACCTGACCATCCAACTTGTCTTACACATTTCGTACCACATTGGCACACAATTTTGTAAGCATCGAGCCTAAAAGGTGTTACAGGTTATATGTAATGAATTAAATCTGTAACCTTTTATACTCGCACCCTCTGTGCCGAAATTCAATTACTCAATATTCATCAATTCAGATTTAACAACTTTATTTGCATTCGGCAACCTCAATTTTTTTATACATTTCAATTTGGCACATATATGTATAAATAGTATTTAATTTAATCAACAACAAATATTTACTTAGTAACTTACCACATACAAGGTATTTAATTTATCATATACTAAAGCTCAATTAACTCCAATATACATTTACTCAACCCCAAAGTACTTCATTACTACCAAACACAAGACTGAATATATATTATGGCATTCCATCATCATGTAATATAAATATAATCAAGTACAAAGCCATTTAGCATATCTACCATTACATACTCACAATTTGGCCGATTATCCATCATTTCTTGTAACATATAATTTTTTTTGTATCAATTTAATCATATAATTCAATAACTGCAACATATTCATAGAGCCGATAAATTTTAGTAATTTATTCATTATGTAAAGAATTAACATCAATTAAAACAATTTCAGTAGCTAGTAATTTGATTTTTAACCATACGAACTTACCTCGTGTATCCGTCGACTATTCGTCTACTTTCTGATTTTCCTCGATCAAATCTTGAATTTGTTTGTCTTGACCTAATTTAACCAAATTTAACTCAATTATTCACTAACATAATCAATTAAATACATATACAAGTATTTTGGCCATTTTGCAAAATAGCCCTTATATTTTTATACTTTAACAATTTAGTCCTTAATGCATAATTATGCAAAAATACACAAAATCCCAATATAAACAACCCACATTTTCATTTTATTCACATTTCTAACCACAAAAATTCTTTTTCAATTTAATCCCAAATAATCAATTTCATCAAAAATCTCTTTATAAAACTTGTATATCTATAAACAACCATCAATAATTTAACAAGAAATATTAAAACAAACATGCACTCATCAATCGCACATTTCAAAAAAACAACCAATTTCAGAATTAAGGTACGGGTCAGTTAAACCGAGCTACAACGAGCTCAAAACATAGAAATCATTAAAAATGGATCAAAAATCGAACCTTAATCCCTTAGAAAGCCATGGCTGAGTGTTAAAGCTTCCAAAACCCTTTCTTTGTTTAGTTATTCGGTTGAAGATGATGAAAACATAATAAAAAATATCGTATGGCTTTATTTTATTAAGCATTATCCATAATTTACCAAAATACCCATGTTTAATAACCATATAAATTATGTAATTCAAGGTCCACTACCGTCCACTCAAATATGCAATGGTATAATTACCATGCAAGGACTCCCATTTATAAAGCCATTATCAAATAAGTCATTTTACTAATGGCACACATAGTTTTCGTTTTACGCGATTTAATCATTTTTACCAAATTAACTATTTAATCAGTAAAATTTCTTTACAAAACCTTCACACCGTAATACTACCACACTGTAAACATTATTAAAATAATAAAAATAATATTTTAACTCGGTAAAGTGGTCCCGAAACTACTCATTCCAATTAGGGTCTAAACCGAACTGTTACATGGGCCCATTATACTAAGATTTTCTGCAGGGTCGCGCAGGTCGTCTTAATCAACTGTAGGCCTACCGTAGGGTCGGTAAACGCTATCTAACCCTAAAACCAAGTGATCTATTAGACTAAAATATGGTTATGAGCATGCCTATGTTTGTAAATCTGTTATCTGTTTACAAAAGCATGTTAAGCATGATTTATCTGTTACTTCTGTATATATGTTCTATTATTGTTATTGGGGTGGGATGATGTATTTTGGAAGAAGTGTTCTAAAAGGCAATTTATGCCTATTATCTGCCAGCATGGCAGCATTATATCTGTTATGTGCCGCATTGGTACAACATGGTGTGTAGGGCTGGGTGGGTGTTTTAAACCTAACATGGTATGTAGGGATGGTCGGAGGCGGTGTGTAGAGGATGTGGGTAGGATATTTAATTTTTGATTCTAATTTGCACATCTATTTATGTATCTGTAATGGGCTTAAACCCGAATCTGAATTTGACTGATTCTGACTTCTTGGTTGTGTGCATGCTTAATTCTGTGGGGTTACACACTGAGTTTACGTAAATTCACCCTTTTCTATTTATTCTGTACATGTAATCCACAGTCTTAGGCAGATCGATGTTGCAGAGCCCCTCGATGACCACACGTTTGAATTGATTATAGTTAAGGTTTTAAAATTTTATATTCTGGTATATTCTAGTTTTATATAATTCGGACTTTACGGGCTATTTTACTTTAATTCGGGATAGACTGCGATTTTATGATTTGAAAGTTGCAAAACACGATACAACTTGTAATTTTACCCAAAGCAAAGGTTTTCTAAAATCTTGAACGGTTTTTTGAACACAACAATTTTTAAAGCTTCTGCTACAAATACGTTTTCTCTCTAAGCAATTAAATGAGTGGGAGTTTTGAAATTGATAATAGCGATAAGGGCTAGTGAACTGGTATGGTTTTAACTTAACGACAACGGTTTTTAACTCCATTTCATGTGACAGTACCGGGTTCTACCATAACGTCTAGGCCGAGTTTGCGGTGTTATATTATTTTTTAAATATTTTTTTTAATTTTTAAATTATTTATTGACGTGATATATAAGACAAATATTTTCATATTAACATGAAGTATACATGGAGCTTAAAATAATTTAACTCTTTTTAAAAAATTTAATAGCTAAATTTAGTTTTTAAAAATAAAGGTCAAATTGATAAGAGAATATAAATATTAATAACTAAATTTGTTATTATATTAAAAGTTGAGATGATTATTTTGAGAAACACTTTGAATATAATGCCATTGTAGTGTGATTATGTAATAGTTAATTTGTATTCCTTGATTTTTTATTCATTCTTAAATAAAATCAAAAGACATCTTTACCTAAATAAATAAAAAATATGTATTAAAAGGTTCATACTTTAGGGATTTTAATTTTTATACTTAAAAATATAAATGGTCATACTTATTATATTAACACTTTGTTCCATCATTAAAACTAATTAAAACTCAACCATCTCTATTTTAGAAGAAAAATATTATAAATTTAATAAACATATAATATATATTAAGCAATCTTTTCCAACAAATAAAATATTTAACAAATTTTAAGCTTAATTTGATAAAAATACTATTTTTTAAAAAAAAGTATTTAACCTTTATTTTTTCCCAATTATAGAAACAAATTTCAAAATTTGTAAAAATAGAAGAATGATTTATAGAAGCACTCTATATGGAAGCATTAGTCTCCCAATAAAACGAGATTTATGTACTAATAGAACAATATTGACTTTTAACTTTAGAGAAGGCCAATTATTGGCAATCGTTGGCAATTATTATACCCTATAAAGACCATGCCAAGTGACCTTCGCCAAAGAAAAACAATACCAGCACTTGTGTTCATCATTTCCCAATACCAACTCCTCAACACAAAACTATGCCTTGACTAGTTACATAAAATCAACTCAGACACCCATAAATCTAATCAACCATGACCCTATTTTAAATTTAACCTCAATACAAAACTATGTATAGGGTCTACAATGAGAATTAATCTGTATATGAAAATTTGAATAGTTAAATATGCTTTGTAGGAGAATGAATACCAAAATGAAACTAAGCTGTTTGTAGTCATCCTCCAGGAATTTGGTTTGAGAGAAGCACAACATAAAGTTAGGCAAATAAAAGCTTCACTTCACATATGCTACTTAAAGAATATATTTTCTGCGTGTCGAATAAGCAGTTTATTTCCTCACCTTAATGTCTAACAATCTTAATGGTCCATTTGCTCCAACTTTAGTTCTTTGGTTCGTTGACCAACTATTTGTAGCCTTATTTTGCTTATCTTTAGCTGTAAATGGAAACCATCGTCAATCATATATTGTGTTCTAAAAACAAAAAACATAAACCATGGATAAATAGGCATAGTAAGAAAGCAAATAAGGACATTGTAACCTCTTATACATGACAGTTTAGTTTTGAATAAAATAAAATATCATGTTAAAAGCAAATAAGGACATTGCAAATAAGGACAGAAAGCACATGCATCAATATCATTGAAGACTAAGGGCCAGTTTGGCAATGCTTTTGAGAAGTGCTTTTGAGAAGTGCTATGGAAAAGTGCTTTTGAGAAGTGATTTTGAGAAGTGCTTTTGAAAAATTAGAGTGTTTGGTATTACTGCCAAAAAGTGCTTTTGAGAAGTAAAATTGTAACACCCCAAACCCAGCCAAAACGCTACAAACGGATCTGGTATGTCACTTAAGGGATTTTACAAAACATGTCGCATATTGGAAAACAATTACTAGGTTTAAACCTTTATTCCGAAAGCTTAAGAATTCATTAAAGTCTAAAGTATTAAGTTATAAATTATCTTGGTGGATTTTAAATAAAAACTGAAATTTCGTACATGTCTTAACTTAATTGGAAACATAAAACTTAAAAGCCCAACATAAAACCCAAAAAAAAAATAATAGTCTAGTGGCCTATGGCCTTATTACAACTATTTTTAAAAAATCCGCAAAATATAAAAATAACAAACTAAAGTCTTTTAGCTGAATCCAATTGCTCTTTTGCATGGCCACCTCGCGCTCCTCTCCAGCCCGGTCCGAAGCACTAGGTGTCACCTGAAATTATTAAATTGAAAGAGTGAGTCGCGAGACTCAGTGTGCAACCCTCGTGCACCATTAGATTTGGGCTTTAGCCCCATAAAACAGAATAATCAAAATTACTATACATGACAAAAATTATGCAAAGCCCAACCCAAATCCTAGGTTTCCATCTGCTATACGCCCCCGTACCAGCCTTTCACGCCGTTGGGGATTTCTACAATCAACCCACACCGCTACACGCCTTGATGGCAGTCCTGCTGCTCATCATCAGATCATGGCCGTAGCCACCACAACAGATCACGGTGAAAGCCGCTACAATAGATCACAGTAAGGAACCGCTACAACAGATTACGGTAAAAATTGCTACAACATATAACTTCCTCCTTTCATCAAATGCAACCCATGCAATCACATAAAATCAATATTCTTATATCGTTCAATCAAAACATTCACTAACCTGGTGATTTGCCTTTACCCTCTTTAGGTTTCAGTCATTATGCCGGGATTTCGGCATATATCAAAACATATAAGACTTATAATCATATATTAATCAAATAGATCTACATGGTGTGGAGAATTACACACCTGATATCGCGAAATCCAATATTCTTAGTCGATGTCCTTGTTATCCGGATCTCTTATCCTCAATCTATAGCCTTGGAATCTCGAAAATAACACGACTCAAAGGTTACTGAACCTTGACTTTAAAGATCTAGTCGTTGGACTCCTTTTCAGATCCCAAAATACCGAAAAATAAGAAAGACCTTTGATTAATCACTTGAATAGCTATTCGGCTAGAGACTTTGAAAAGCCGAAGAAATATTGGAAACTCAAAATCGACACATACCTATTGATTTCTTCAAAATTTTGGCACAGGTAGGTACCCCAGAATGATTTCGGCACACATATGGAAGACTAGATCTCACGTTTTCGGCTTTTAGAAAATCTAAGCGAGGTGTTTCGGCTTTGAAGAAAGTAAGCAAAAAGTAAGGGAAGCTTAGAGGTTTCGACTAAAGGGTTTGAATGAGATGAGAAAAGAATTTGTCAGAGGTTCGGCCAACTGAAAAGAAGAAAAGAAAAGAGAGGGATAATAGCATAGGAATTTTGGCAAAGCAAAGAGAAAGATGAGAGAACTAGCTAGGAATTTCGGCATACATACCTTAAGCCAAAACCGAATGCCCTTTTCTTTTCAAATTCTTAATAATTTTGGCTACATTAAACACTTAAAGATGGCTCCAATCTTTGATCTATCATCTCCTCAAAAATAGCCCTAATTCCTCTCTTCGTTATCTGCCTAATTATCCACATAAAATAAACATTAAAAACCCTAAAAATAGCCTTGTGCCGTCCCCCCTATTGTCCCCTTTAAATACCAAAATTTAGCCCTCAAACTTGGGCTCCAAGCAGCCAAATTCTGGGCCTTCCTCATACTCAAGTGACGCCACTTAAATCTCCCCTCTATCGTGCTCCTTGTTGCTGGGCCACAAGCCCAATATGTCATTTAAACTATTAAAACTTTAATTTAAGCCCTTAGAGTGTCTAAACAAAATATTTAAAACATGGCCTCAGCCCAATTTGAGCCCCAATTGTACCTCAAATTCTCAAATTGATATTTTAAGCAGTCAAACACATAAAATGTACAGACCCAACTATTCAGGGTGTTACAGTTCTACCCCCCTTAAAATAAATTTTGTCCTCGAAATTTACCTGATCAAAAGAGATGGGGATACTGCTGTCGCATAACATCCTCTAGCTCCCATGTCGCCTCTTCTGCACCATGGTTTTGCCATAGAACTTTGACCAAAGGGACGGACTTCCTTCTCAACACTTTTACGTCTCGATCCAAGATTTGCACTGGTTCCTCCTCAAAAGATAAATCTGGCCTTACTTCAATTTCTTCCACTGGCACCACGTGCGATGGATCGGAACGATAACGTCTTAGCATCGAGACATTGAATATGTCATGGATCTATTCTAACTCTAAAGGCAACTCCAAACGATAAGCCACTGGGCCCATATGTTCTAGCACCCGATAAGGCCCAATAAACCGAGGACTTAGCTTACCCTTCCGTCCAAACCTCATTACCTTTTTCCATGGAGAAACCTTCAAAAAGACTTGGTCTCCTACTGCAAATTCCACCTCCTTCCATTTTAAATTCGCATAAGACTTCTGCCGATCAGACGCTTCCTTCAATCGAGCCTGTATTAACTTAACTTTCTCTTCCATTTCTGAAACTAGTTCTGGACCCAACACCTGACGTTCACCCAACTCCGTCCAACAAGTAGGGGTACGACATCTCCTTCCATACAACGTTTCATAAGGTGCCATCTGAATACTAGCTTGATAACTATTATTGTATGCGAATTCTGCCAAGCGTAAATACTCCTCCCAACTACCCCTAAAATCAATGATGCAACCCCTTAGCATATCCTCCAAGATCTGAATTACCCTCTCGACCACCATCACCAGGGTGAAAAGCAGTACTAAAGTCTAACCTTGCTCCCATTGCTTAATGAAGAGCCTTCCAAAATTGTGATGTGAACCTAGGGTCCCTATTCGATATGATCGACACCGGTACACCATGTAATCTTACAACCTCAGCCACGTACAACTTAGCCAACTTTTGTAGAGAAAAGTCCACTTGAACCGGTATGAAGTGAGCAGACTTCGTCAGCCGATCCACAATTACCCAAATTGAATCTTTCTTAGTGGGCGTAAGGGGTAACCCACTAACAAAATCCATCGTGATTCTTTCCCATTTCCATTGGGGAATCTTCACCAGTTGCAACAACCCCGAAGGCAACTAGTGTTCAGCTTTGACTTGCTGACACGTCAAACACTTCCCCACATATTCCTTAACTTCTCGCTTCAAACCTAGCCACCAGAACTACTCTCGTAAATCCTGATACATCTTAACTCCTCCAGGATGCATAGCATAAGGGCTACTATGCGATTCCTGACGAATCATCTGTCTTAACAAACTTTCCCACGGAAACACAAAACTCCATCACCATTCCAACTATAATCCCCTCCTTCACCATTCTGCACTTGTTGGATCCGAGTACTTAAAACATCATCCAAAGGTTGCTTCTCTTTAATCTAACTTGTCCACAAAGGTTTTACTTGAATTTTATCTACCAAACTTCCATCTTCATATAGGCTAAGATGAGTGAACATTGCCCTCAAGTCCGCTATTGCCTTCCTACTCAACGCATCCGTCACCACATTTGCCTTACCCGGATGGTACTCAATCGAGTAGTCATAATCCTTTAACAGCTCGATCCACCTTCTCTGTCATAGGTTCAACTCCTTCTGAGTGAGGAGATACTTCAAGCTTTTATGGTCAGTGTAAATAACTGACTTTTCCCCGTACAAGTGGTGTCTCCAGATCTTCAGAGCAAACACTACCGCCGCCAATTCCAAATCACTCATGTGGTCTTAACTGTCGAGTAGCATACGCCACCACTTTTCCTTCTTGCATCAACACACACCCTAAACCTGTGTGTGACGCATCACAGTATACGGTAAATTCTTTTCTTGCCTCTGGTTGAATTAACACTGGTGCTTCTGTCAAGATTCTCTTTAACTTCTCAAAACTCTCCTGCTATTTATCGGCCCACACGAACGATACTCCCTTCCTCAACAACTTAGTTAAAGGTGCCGCTATTGAAGAGAACCCCTCAACAAGCCTTCGATAATATCCTACTAATCCTAAAAAACTTTGAATCTCCGCCACTGACTTCGGTGGTTTCCAATCCAATACAGCTTCTATCTTCTGAGGGTCCACCTAATTCCTCCTGCAGAAACCACATGCCCTAAGAAGGTCACTTCCCTTAACCAGAACTCACACTTGTTGAACTTAGTGAACAACTGCTTCTCCCTCAGGATTTGCAACACCACCCGAAGATGTGCATCATGTTCCTCCTCAGACTTGGAATAAACCAGGATATCGTCGATGAACACTACGATGAACCAATCTAGGTATGGCTGAAATGCCCGGTTCATCATATCCATGAATGTCGCTGGTGCATTCTTCAACCCGAACGATATCACCAAGAACTCATAATGATCATACCGAGTCTAAAACACCGTCTTATGAATGTCCCCTTCCTTTACCTTTAACTGATGATAACCCGACCTTAGATCAACCTTTAAAAGACCGAAGCTCCTTTAAGTTGATCGAACAGGTCATCAATTCTCGGTAATGGGTACTTATTCTTAATCATCAACTTATTCAGTTGACGATAGTCCATGCACATACGCATGGAGCCATCCTTCTTCTTCACGAATAGGACCGGCACTCCCCATGGAGACACACTTGGTCGGATAAATCCTCGATCCAAAAGCTTTTGGATCTAAGCTTTGAGCTCCACCAGCTCCTTCAGCGCCATTCAATAAGGAGCAATAGATACCGGAGCCGTACCCGGGAGTAGTTCTATTCCAAACTCCACTTCGCGATCTGGGGATAATCCTGGCAACTCCTCCGAAAAGACATCCGCAAAATCCTTGACTGTTCGAACCTCATCGACAATCACCTCCTTAGCATCCAAAGCACTAATAAAAGCTAGATAGGCGTTACATCCCTTCCAAATCATCTTAACAGCTTTCAACGCCGATACTACGTTGGATAGATAGTTCCTTCCCTCTCCTAACACAACCACCACCCCGCCTTCCGGGGTACTTAACACCATGTGCTTAGACCCACAATCCAACTTAGCACGATGCTTTGTCAACCAATCCATTCCTAAGATAAGGTCAAACTCTCCAAATGGTAATTCCATTAAGTCTGCCAGAAACACTACCCCTTAAGTCTCTAAAGGTACATCCTTAAATAGCTTGTCCACTACCCTAGATTGTCCTAGAGGACTAACCACAGTCATCTTCCTAGTGGTTATTTTATGGTCTATACTTAGAGTCTCAGATATTGAACATGCAATATAGGAGTGGGTTGACCCAATATCAATTAAGGCAAGAAAAGGGTTATCAGCAATAAAAAACCTACCGGTTATAACATCCAGAGCGTCAGCATCCTCCCGTCAAGAACGCATACACTAGACACGGGCGCCTCAAGATCTACATTACTCGACCTCTACCAGGTGTTCCACGACCTCGACCAGATCCATTTCCTTCTCTAGCTGTACCTCACCCCTTAGTCCAAGCTGATCACCTCTACTAACCTGATCCGAACCTTGGCCCGCTGGCTGTACTCGATCCATCTGAGGACAGTCTTTAATCAGATGCTCTGTGGATCCACACCTAAAGCATCTAGTGGTTTTCATTCTGTACTCCCCATAATGCGTCCTCCTATATGTAGAACATCCTCAATTCTAGCCCATCAGAGCACGAGCTGGCCCATCAGTCATAGGCCTCTTCTAAAAGTTCCCAGATGCTCTTGATGGTCCAAAACTTCTCTTACTCTTAACCCGATCCTTATCCCTTTCTTGTCTCTCAACTCGTTTCACTTCCTCAGCTATTTTAACCTTATCTACCAAAGCCACAAAAACTCTCTCTCTTTACTGTGCTATCAGAACCCTTAACTCATTCTGCAGCCCATCCTCGAACCGAACACAATGTTCATATTCCGTTGCTACCATTCCTCGAGCGTAGTGGCTCAAACGTAGAAACTCTACCTCATATTCAGCCACAGACTTACTTCCCTGCACCAAGTTCAGGAATGCCTTCCTTTGTGCATCCATGTAGCTAGCCCCAACATACTTTCCTTGGAACGACTCCTTAAAGAAATCCCAGTCAATCAAGTCTGCAGCAATACCTTCTTTCACCGTGAGCCACCACTGATAGGCCTCATCTCGAAGAAGAGATACGACCCCTTTTAACTTTTCCTCCACCGTGAAGTCTAGGTCATCCATTATACGTTCCACTACCTCCAACCAATATTTAGTGGAACTTGGGGTTACACTAGAGACTCTCCTGAATACTTTTACCCCGTTGTTTCTAAGTCTCTCCGATACTGATTTCCAGGCTCTTGTGCCCAAACCAGCCTTAGCCACTCTCTCTAAAACTCTTAGCACTGCTTGAGACACCACATCCTCTCCACCCATCTGATCCTGAAATTCTCCCTCCACACCGCGCCCAAAGATCTCGTTTCATAACCCGTGGCTGACCCTACTAAGCGACACTCATCATCCTACCCCTACCACGACCACGCGACGGACGTCCTCGACCCCTTGTGCTCATTCTTCAGACTCGTATTTATCTGATTAGAAATTTTATGTGTTATTACTTCTTTCAACTGATTATCCACAAACAATTTTATGAAAAAGCATGTTGATAGTGGTTCTTTCGATTTCAGATTCTATCTACCAGTTCAGTTCTCACGTCTACTACCCTAAGTCAGAAAATCTCATACATTCACAATCAGCATACAGAGGCATTCATAAACTTACGTTCATCACCTAGGGGTATTTTTATCATTTCACTACCCAGGGGTATTTTCATAATTTTAACCTACAGGGGTATTTTCATAATTTTCCAAAATAGAGTTCCTCGGTGATTTTGTGAAATAAGGGTATTTTGGTAATTTTACAATTTAGGGGTATTTCGATAATTTTGAAATTTGGGTCAATTTAGTAATTTTACAAATTAGGGGTAATTTGGTAATTTTACAAACCAGGGGTATTTTGGTCATTTTGCAAAACAAGGGTAGTTTGGTAATTTTTCAAACTAGGGATATTTCAATGTTGTTTTTTTTTAAACAGGGGTACTTTGGGGATATCTAGTTTCATAGTCCGGGTTACTCTTGTAAACATGAGGTTTTCGGGTAAAGTTTTCAAAACATGGTTGATTGGAAATTTTTCATAACTCAAATGTATTTTTTGAAAATTTTACAAAACTTGGGGATTTTTTTAAAAAAAAGATAGGGCGGCTGGTCCCTTTCGGGTTTTAATTATAAGGTTTAGCCCATCAACAAATCTTGTAGCTAGGATGAATAGTCACTACACACTAGGTAAGATTCTAATGAAGAGGAGGTGAGTCACCAGGACTGCTTAAATACCAAGCTCTCCCTTAATCTACTCCTAGACATGTGTATGTCTATTGCCACACCCTAACTCGACTAAGGTGAACAGTCACTACACACCAGGTAGGATTCCAGCGAAGAGGAGGTGAGTCACTAGGACTGCATAAATACCAGGCTCTTCCGGATCCAATCCTAGACATGCGTATGCCTGTTACCACACCCTAGTCTTGCGGCTCGTTCACGGGTTTGTTTAGAGGAATTAAGTCTTATGGAATTTAAGAAGTGCTTTAAGCTAGGCCTAGAGTCCATCAAGTTCTAATCTAATTAATCTATGTCCCAATAACCCATTAAGCCCACATATATTTCACACAATGGTTTAGAGTACTTACCTGGCGGACTTGGGCCGGAGACGCAGGTGCCATGCCGAAAAACCCATCCTGTAACATTTATAAAGCATGCATACTTCGAAATCCTGTTTTTAGAAAATGTTTTGAGCCCAAAAACTCCAGAGCCGAGTTTTGAACCGGGCTTTGATACCAATTTGTAACACCCCAAACCCGGCCCAAACGCTACAACCGGATCTGGTATGTCACTTAAGGGATTTTACAAAACATGTCGCATATTGGAAAACAATTACCAGGTTTAAACCTTTATTCCGAAAGCTTAAGAATTCATAAAGTGTAAAATATTAAGTTATAAATTATCTTGGTGGACTTTAAATAAAAACTGAAATTTCGTACATGTCTTAACTTAATTGGAAACATAAAACTTAAAAGCCCAACATAAAACCCAAAACGAAAATAATAGTCTAGTGGCCCGTGGCCTTATTACAACCATTTTTAAAAAATTCGAAAAATATAAAAATAACAAACTAAAGTCTTTTAGCTGAATCCAATTGCTCTTTTGCATGGCCACCTCGCGTTCCTCTCCAGCCCGGTCCGAAGCACTAGGTGTCACCAAATTGTTAAATTAAAAGGGTGAGTCATGAGACTCGGTGTGCAACCTCGTGCACCATTAGATTTGGGCTTTAGCCCCATAAAACAAAATAATCAAAATTAATATACATGACAAAAATTATACAAAGCCCAACCCAAATCCTAGGTTTCCATCCGCTACACGCCCCCGTACATGCCTTTCACACCATTGGGGATTTCTACAATCAACCCACACCACTACACGCCTTGATGGCAGTCGTGCTGCTCATCATCAGATCATGGCCGTAGCCACTACAACAGATCATGGCGAAAGCCGCTACAACAGATCACGGTAAAAATCGCTACAACATATAACTTCCTCCTTTCATCAAACCTAAACCATGCAATCACATAAAATCAATATTCTTATATCGTTTAGTCAAAACATTCACTAACCTGGTGATTTGCCTTTACCCTCCTTGGGTTTCCATCATTATGTCGGGATTTCGGCATATATCAAAGCATATAAGACTTATAATCATATATTAATCAAACAGATCTAGATGGTGTGGAGAATTACACACCTGATATCGCGAAATCCAATATTCTTAGTTGATGTCCTTGCTATCCGAATCTCTTATCCTCAATCTATAGCCTTGGAATCCCGAAAATAACACGCCTCAAAGGTTACTGAACCTTGACTTTAAAGATCTAGGCGTTGGACTCCTTCTCAGATCCCAAAATACCGAAAAATAAGAAAAACCTTTGATTAGTCACTTGAATAGCTATTCGGCTAGAGACTTTAAAAAGCCGGAGAAATATTGGAAACTCAAAATCGACACATACCTATTGATTTCTTCAAAATTTCGTACGGTAGGTACCCTGAATGATTTCGGCACACATATGGAAGACTAGATCTCACGTTTTCGGCTTTTAGAAAATCTAAGCGAGGTGTTTCGGCTTTGAAGAAAGTAAGCAAAAAGTAAGGGAAGCTTAGAGGTTTCGGCTAAAGGGTTTGAATGAAATGAGAAAAGAATTTGTCAGAGGTTCGGCCAATTGAAAAGAAGAAAAGAAAAGAGAGGGAGAATAGCATAGGAATTTTGGCAAAGCAAAGAGAAAGATGAGAGAACTAGCTAGGAATTTCGGCATACATACCTTAAGCCAAAACCGAATGCCCTTTTCTTTTCAAATTCTTAATAATTTTGGCTACGTTAAACACTTAAAGATGGCTACAATCTTTGATCTATCATCTCCTCAAAAATAGCCCTAATTCCTCTCTTCATTATCTGCCTAATTATCCACATAAAATAAACATTAAAAACCCTAAAAATAGCCTTGTGCCGTCCCCCCTATTGTCCCCTTTAAATGTCGAAATTTAGCCCTCAAACTTGGGCTCCAAGCAGCCAAATTTTGGGCCTTCCTCATACTCAAGTGACGCCACTTAAATCTCCCCTCTATCGTGCTCCTTGTTGCTGGGCCACAAGCCCAATATGTCACTTAAACTATTAAAACTTTAATTTAAGCCCTTAGAGTGTCTAAACAAAATATTTAAAACAAGGCATCAGCCCAATTTGAGCCCCAATTGTACCTCAAATTCTCAAATTAATATTTTAAGCAGTCAAACACATAAAATGCACAGACCCAATTATTCAGGGTGTTACAAAAATGTCCATTTTAAACATGATATTATAAAGTAACGAATATATATTTAAATAATGTTCAAATTAGTTAATATTATGATATTTTAGTAAAAATATAAAAATAATTTATTATAACTTATTGTTAATATTTTAATATATAATATTAATTTTAAATATTTGTAAGTAATTAATATTAATTATTTATTAAATTTAATTAGAATATATAAAATATATTTAAATATTTAAATATAATAATTAAATATTTGTAATTAAATATTGACACAATTATATTATTTTAAGAATTAATTTTTATTTTATTGCTTTTAACACATTTATAAAACTCATATTAGATATTAACATAACATAGAAAATATAAACCTAACAAATTAAAATATTACATATATTTGGATTAAAGTTTCAAAAGAAATAATATTTATATACCAAATATAAATACTAAAAATTTTACAATAGCATTTACAATTTAAAGTGAATTCATTAAACTAGAAGTTATATCATCTCTTGTTAATTCCATTTCAAAACCACTTGAATTGCTTGATTCACCGTCATCATCACCATCATCATCGTCGTTTATGTGCAGCTCTTTGGAACCTCAATTACAAGATGCACTTAAGGAATATCTTGTAGCCAGGGGGATTAGAGAAGACCTGACCAACTTCCTCCTCCTCACCCTTCATAAGAAAGAACAAGGTCAATATTTGGATTGGTGGTTACCCAAAATTGGTTGCCCAAAATCAATGCAAATGCAAAGGGTTCATCCTTTTGCCTTAAATTTATCATAGAGGTTGAGGAACCTTATTGTTTTAAGAAAACAAGGATGTTGTTTAAAAGGGTGAATAATTTAACCCAAAGTTAAAAAGGGTTCTCCAAAAACAGCTCACAGGTACCCTTAAACCTACATCTCAACCCCTATACTTCTTTAAACTGCAATATCTAGTAAACTAATATAAATTTTTTTTACCTCAAGGTTGAATCAAACTTTTAGTAATAAAAAGAAAAGGGACCTGACAATATGGGCAATTAGATGCACATACCATTTTATTAATGCACATATGGTGAGAATTCAGATGAATGCATAGATGGTCACAGAAACAAGACAAAACCTTCAGCAAATTATTATTTGTCAGTCCCGTTTATCCCAATCAAAAAGGAAAATTTCATTTCATTATGAATTCATGTGATCTTACTCCAATTACTCATTACTTTTTTGAAATTTAAAGGATTAACATTTCTTATTGTTTACCCTATCCCTATCCCCTCAAATTTTAAATTGAAGCCAAGTTATTTGAGAAAAGCAAAACACTACTATCACAATTTTTCTATATTCTTGACATTTATCGTATTAAATAAAACATGCTTTCAAGAAATTGGGAATAAAAAAAAATTAAATATCAGTTATTAAAGCGAGTTGTTGTGGTCTATTTTATATTCAAGCCTTAAATTTTATGCTCTATTGTCCAAATTTAAACAGTTTACTCTTAAATTCATCTTACCATTCAAGCACTAATTTAGCAAATAAGAAAAATTTTAACAAAAGTCCTTGTGGAGTTGAACATCGATTATTTTGACCTCTAGCAGCATGTTAACATGTCATGACTCATGACTAAGGAAGTAATCGTTATTAGAATACTGAACAATCATATCCACTAATAATTCAAACATTCATCAAAGATACCTTCCTATTGTTCACCTTTTTCAAATTAATTTATTCAAGTTTCCTTCGCTTTCTCGCCAATTTCCAAAAACTACCTTTATATCTTAGTGTCAACGGTAACTCATCTTTCTTGGCAATAGAAATCAGTAGCAATGATGGTAGAAATTCATCATTAAAAAAGCATGGAGCTTACTTGCATCCACCGGCACCTCAATGCAACATCACGTACGGTTTTATCAGGCAAGACAACCGCAATTTTTATGTACTTCATAATATTTGGTTCCTCTTTATATCTATGTATATGTACAATGAAATGAAAATAAACAATTAGTACCATTTTTTTTTTTTACCTGCTAAGCTATGTTTGCTATAATTCTTCATTTTTATTGAAGTAACCCTATCCAATACCCATGTCCAACACCTATTTGGACATAAGTATAAAAATGCGACCCTTCAAATACATAAAAAACTTTGAAAGTGTCAATATACCCCTGTTAGGAAAATACCAATATACAACAACCATACCCGAATCTGAGTAACATAGCTAATAAGTACCCCCATAAAACTAGTTTTATCATAAGAAGCATATACAAAAGCACACAACAATCCTCATAACATAATTAGGTAATCTATTACTTTAACTATGAGTCTATGACCAATTCAACACATTACTCAAATTAGTATTTCAAATTATAAACATGGATAAACATCACCAAAAGACTTTGAATAAAAGTAGAATTTCAACATACTTTTCAAGGCCATCCTTCAATAAATATTGTTACTCAAGAGACCATTCAAGAGCAAACCCCATATCATGTGAAACCCCGCAACCGAATCGAGGAAGAGCGGAAGGGTTTTCGGGTTGGATCAAAGCGAGGGAAGTGGTACTGAATTCTCTGACAAGATATCATGTGCAAGTATGCGGTACAAAGTAACCACCGATCGGAATCATCTTGGGCCCGGTGTTCATAGCATCCGATTGGAACTTATTCATAATAGAACCTAAACTATTCCCACAGTGAAACCCTGTGAGCGATTCCGTTGCCATTTTTTCCTCTTTTTTTCAACAATTTCACTAAAAAACCACTTTACTAAAACCCTAAATCCCAAAATCCTATGTGAAACTACACTGTGCCCTTTTTTTTTTGGTTCATTTTAGTTCATCAAAACCTACAATTGCATACAAGTAAATCAAAGAAAAGACAATTCCATATTGAATTGTCAATTTCGAATTCAAATACAAAAGCTAACACTATAAATTAAAAAAACAAATCAAAATGAATTAAATAATGAAACAGAATAATAAAAAGGAAAAGGGAAGTTACCTCTCTTTGTGAGCAAGAGAAGAAGAGAAGAAAAAGATAAACTCACCGGTGGAGAAGAGGAACAAAGAACCAGAGGAAGAAATTTTGATGGCAGAGGAACAAATAACCAGAGGAAGAAATTTCTGCTGAAAAAAAAAGTAATGTCTATTTGTAAATAAGGGAAAAAGGTTAAACAAGTAAAATACTAGCCCCAAAAGCACTTCTGGGCTGAAAAAGCTAAAAATTTCTGCTTTTTCCTCTATGCAAAAGCACTTCAAATAAGTTGAAAATTTTCCTGCACTGGTGTGTGTTCTTTATTGCTTTTCCCTGAAAAGCACTTTTCAATAGAAAAGCTCATCTCAGAATCAATGAAGAACGGGGCCTAAAACTAAACTCTTTCTATAACAGTTTACTTTTCAATTCATTCCTACCAATAAACTTTTCAATTCATTGTATAAAACAAACAATAGGTTGTATAATCCAGTATACTTTTCAATTGATTGTATTAAACAAACAGAAACTAAACTCTTTCTATGATAATTTATTGCAAATTAATCCATATACCAATCCGTTCCTCAAAATCTAACAGTTATATTTTATCTAGGTGAGATATTTAAAACCCCGACTCTTGCTCCAATCTATTAAATTTAAATATATTAATGAACAAATACACAAAAAAAAAGCATGAACAGATTAAAAGATTTAAATTATAAAAAGACAGAAGAAAAGAAAAGAAAAAAATAAAGAGTGCATAGATAAGAGCAAAATTATGAACAGTGTCTTTAAATTTCTCCTCATCAAGGAACTGAAGTATAAGGAACACAAGTTCTCTGCTAAGTACAACCCAATTCAAAAGTACTCACTTTTATGATTGAGATTAAAAACATTGAGATTTATGGAGTTTAATAAGATTTTTTAGTTCAAATCCAAAGTCAAAACCCTTAGGTTCAGACTTCAACAAATTGATTCTTCTTTAAAATTTTTAATTTATTTTGATTTTGATAATATGGATATGAATTAGGCAACTTGGAGCGAACTCGTAAAAAAATTTAAAAAATTTACAGTTCCAACTCGTAAAATTCAACAACCCAATAGCATTATCCAAAACTTAAAAAAGATATAAAAAATATAGAATGAAATTAAAAATTACCAGATTAATTACACATATCGGGAGAAATTTTTGGAGAAAGCGAAGAGAACGGCATGTCATTTTACTGGAGAAAGTGAAGTGAAGAGAAAAGGTTTAGGATTTGAAAGAATAGAAAATAAATTAAGAAACAAACAAAATGAAAAACATAAAAACTTACATGGCGATGCAGCAGAGGATTGTTGACGACGATACGGCAGATGACTGTCGATGGTGATGCGGCAGACGGTTGGGGAAAATCGAATGGATTTGGGGAAATTTTTAAGGAAAAAAAATAAGGGATTTTAGGAAACTAATTTGGGGATAAAACTAAGGGTAGAAAAATGACATCGTTTGGTTAAAAATAAAATGATATTTTGCGGTGTTTTTCTCATAAACGCTGTTATTGCTTTACCTTTAACGGTGTTTTTGAAAAACGCCGCTATTGCTTCACCTTTTGCAGCGTTTTTCTCGTAAACGCCTCTATTGCTTTACTTATTGCGGGTTTTTGTTGGTTAGCTCTACTAATGTATAACATTTATGGCGTTTTCAATCCAAACGCCACTAAAAACGCCACTAAAAGTTTAATTTCCTATAGTGATTGTATTAGATCTACTATTGTAAGCAAGTCTCAAAATCATGTTTATATATTTGACAGACTTGCATAGGAAAATGTATTGAAAGTTAGTGACCTGCCATCATTCGTCGTGGTAGATTAGAGTATTTTTGGCACTTAACGAGCTTATTTTTTAGCAGTTTTATGTTTATTTATTATTTTCAGTTTTATCAACTTAGAATCATTTTATTGTAAAATAAGAATTTTTACGCATTTTATGGGGTTTTAATGACTCGTTAGGCCAACTCGGATCATGGGAACGACTAATAAGCTATTTGAGTGCATAGGGTGTCAATTCAAGCCCAAGAACACAAAAGACGATGCCAGTGTTGTGACACCAGTATGCAGTATCGCAACACCGAACATTGAAACAGTCAAGGCTGAAATGGGGACGACATCGCGACGTGGGCTTCTTGACGTCACGGCGACACAAAAAATTATGGAAAAATACAACTAATTCCTTGGACAAAAATTTTGGATTATTTCCTTATTTAGACCCTAAGCATTCAATAGTATATTGTAACACCCTAAATTAGGAGTTGTTGAAAATTTAAATAAATTCCATGTGGGCTTCAAGAAATAAATAAATATGATTTTATTTGGCATGATTTAGGGTCTAAAAATAACTCGAGCTAGGCCTGACCCAGTATTAAAAATTTATTATTAAGTGTGTAAAAGGAAGGAGCTAGGTTAGTTAGGGCTTTAATAAAATTTTGGGCGAGTTATGGCACAAAGAATGGGCTTGGTATAAGTGGCGTGGTGTGCCTAAGAGGTTTGCTAGGGAGGAGGAGGTTCGAGTCTCGGCTGTGGCAAGGGAGAAATGTTTTTCCTTTTTGGGCGTTAAAGGAAGGGCCCAGGAAAGAAAGGCTTTAAATAAATTTTGGGTAAGGATCGGACATGAAAGGCAGGTGGGCGGAGTGGCTGGGGCGCCACTTAAAGGGGCTTTGGCAAAAGGGACTCGGGTTCGAGTCGTGACGAACGCAAAGGGGATTTTATTTTTGGGCTTTGGCGCTAAAAGGGAAAAGGGCTCAGGTATAAGGCTTTATATTTAAATGGCGGGGTAAATTGACATGAAAGTCAATTGGAAGAGTTGGTTGGGGCGCTTAAAGGGGGGCTGCTGCTACTTCCTACATCAGGTCACTGGTTTGAATCAAGGAACCAGCACCTTGATTTTATTTTTCCCTCCGTCTCTGGCGTGAAGAAGAGTAGTGTTGGCAGCATAATAGGAATCTTAATTAAGCTTAATTTTTGCTCTAGAATTCAGCTGGAAGGGGGAAAATAAGTAGTTTATTTTCATTATAGTTGTTTGAGGAGATTAAGGGATGATTAGAGGATAAATGTTATTTTTCTTTGGGTGATAATTGAGTTGGAATTTATCACCAAAATGAAGGTGATGGCCAACTTAAGGACTCCTTGGGGAGGGGCTGTCCATATCTGATTTGTGTAGCAAAAAAGTGCCAAAATTCATCAAAATCTTTTCTTTTCTCCTTCATTTGTCAGCTTGAATTCCCATTGATTCATAGCCAAAAGTGTTAAAAATTTTCAGCTTTTCTTGCTTCCTTTTAGCCGAATATACCCTCTCTTTTAAGAGGAAAAAATTCCAGCTTCTCTTGTTCTTCTTAAACCGAAAATACTTCTTCTTTTTTAATTTTGTCATTGGTAAACTACTCCAACCTTTGCCCAAAAATCCTTCAAAAATTTCTTTCTTCTTCTTTCCCTAGTAGCCGAACCTAACTCTAAAATCCCAACCCTCCATTTGAGTTTGGCCGAATCCCCCTTAAGGAAAAAGGGTGCTATTTTCGGTTCCTTTCTCTTCTAAAAGGGTAGCCGAACCCCTCTCACAACATTAAGAGGTGCTGCCAATTTTCAATAAGTGAGGGAAGCTTTCGGGAGTTATTTTCCAAGGTGAGTTGGTAAGCACATTCGGCCAAGGGCCTTTCAATTAAAAAGTTTATGATTAAATGCCGAAACTAACGTGTGCCATGGATTTAGGGACTAATTTAGGCTTCGGGATTTGATTGGAAATCAAATCCATTCAAGGTAAAAAGAACCCTTGGTATGAATTTGGTTTGGCCGAATAGGCCTTTGGTATGAACAGTAATGTTTGGTCGATTATAGGGGCAAGATCTAGTGTTGTAGATCGGATCTTCGGGATCTAGGAATTCCGATAGAAACAGGTGTGTAAACTCTTTACACACTTTATTAATAAACTTGCTATATTATTGTCTTGTGTATAAATTTTGGTAGTGATCTATGATGTGCTTGTGGGCTTAAACATGGATTCCGGGTAAGTCCCCTAACTTGTGATTTTTGATATATGATTTGCATGCCATCACATGATGATTAAATGCTACGATATGATTTATGAAAATTGTTATAAAACATGTGATGGTGGGATTGATGAGAGGAGGGGGATGATTTTATGGACTGTCGCCAGTGGTTTTGACCACAAGATGGGTTGGCCCCATCAGATTATTTGTGACCTATGGTCACCAGTGGTTTTGACCATAAGATGGGTTGGCCCCATCAGATTATTTGTGACCTATGGTCATCAGTGGTTTTGACCACATCGATTGATTATTTGCGACTAAGTCCAAGTGGTTTGGTACCACCAGTGGTTTTGACCACACTTGATTATTTGTGACCTATGGTCATCAGTGGTTTTGACCACACGATGGGTTGGCCCCATCATTTAATTTGTGACTTTAATTCATCAGTGTTTTTGACCACACGGGGTAGAAAAGGAGTATGGATGGCTAGTTGGGTTGCATGTGCATGTTTATTAATGAATTATGTATGAGTTGTATTTTTTTCCGGGTAGGGGATTTACACACTGAGTCTTGGTGACTCACCCCTTCCTTTAACATTTTGCAGATGAGTAGATCGCGGAGATGGAGCCGGAGAGGACTCGAGGTGGCCATGCTTAATGTTGGAATTAAATTTAATTTTCGTTAAGTTTAATTATTTTATTTCCTAAGTATTTTTAATTTGGGATGTAATAAGGCCGCTATTTATTATGTGGATGTTATTTTTATTTAACTTATGTTATGTTACAAAATGGAATTTTATAAATATTAAAGTAAACCGGGTAAAAATAACCTTTTCCAACTTAATAACTTTTACGGGTTTTCAAAGACGTTACCATCGGGTAACCAAAAACAAACTTAGTCAACTATAACTTGATGATTTTAAAATGTACATGGTCAAATGTTTTCAAAGGGTTTAAAAAGCCCAACTGTATTTATAAAAAGCCCAACCAAGGTTTCGAAACCCGTTTTCATACTTTAGCCCAATTTCTTTCAAGATTTCACCAAACTTCCAAAATGACTCAAATTATTTTACTCCGTGACATACCAGATCCGGTTAGGACTCATGGGCCGGGTTTGGAGTGTTACGTTTTGGTATCAGAGCCCGGTTCAAAACTCGGCTGTGGGGGGGCCCAAGGCCCAAAATGTTTGGTTTTTGATAGTAGGCCTTATTATGATGTTTTGAGAAACTGTTTTGGCTTGAACAGCATGGCACCGAGTCTCCGGCACCTATCCGCCCAGGTAAGTACTTCTATCCATTGCTGTGAATATTTGATGTGGGGTAGAAGGGTAAAATGGGGAACGTAGACTATTAGAGTAGAACTGTTGAACCGTAGGGCTAGCATACTTCAACTATGCATATGATTTAATAAATTCCTTAAACAAACCCTGTGAGTTGTCACTAAGCAAAGGATGTGGCAATCGTTATACGCATGTCTAGGATTGGATTCGGTGGGGCCTGGTATTTAAGCAGTCCTCGTGACTCACCTCCTACTCACTCGAATCCTACCTGGTGCGTAGTAACGGTTCATCCTAGCTGAGACGACACACTCACAGGCTAAACTCGATAACTAAAACTCGAAAGGGACTAGCCATTTTATTTTTGAAGTAATTAAAACCTTGTTTTAAAAAAAATGACCAAAATACCCCTCAATTTGAAAAATGACCAAAATACCCCTGGCTTGTAAATTACCAAAATACCCTCCGTATGAAAAATTTTCAAATAGAAAATTTTCAGAATATCCTTCTTTTGTGAAATCACTTAGAACCAAATTTTTGGAAATCTTTTTATGAAAATGCCCTGGTTATGAGAAATTACTAAAATACCCCTAGTGGTGGAATTACAAAATTGCCCTTAACCAACAAAATTACCAGAATAACCCTGATTTTCAAAAATTTTGCAACATCACTATTTTGGAAAATGCAATTATTAAAAAGAGCTCTCAAAGTTTTACAACTTTTGAAATATCCCCTATTTGTGAAAAATTACCGAAATACCCCTGGATTTTAAAATTTTTTCAAAATACCCCATAAATTTAAGAGTTCCAAAATACTTTATGACAAAATCATCCGAAAATTTTTATTTTTGAAAAATTACAAAAATACCCCTGTAGGACAAATTACGAAAATACCCCCGGGTAGTGGAAAAACGATCACCATGAAAACTACAACGTCTCTTTGGATGAATGAATGGAAAATTGTGTGCATGTATGATACGAAAGAACCACTCCTAAAACTTCTATCATAAAATTATTTTCGGATAACCAAGTGAAATACTAATACATAAAACTTCTTAATCAGATTAAATCGCGACGTTAGAAATAAGTTCTAAAGGACGTGAACTTAGAGATTGTGTTTAGGAAGTAAGATAGTTTTATTAAGATCAGAGTGCGCAGCATAAGCGTAGTACGGTGAGTTCAAATGTACGACTATTCGTTAGTAAGTAATTTCGAGGACGAAATTATTTTTAAGGGGGGTAGAACTGTAACACCCTAAATTAGGGGTTGTTGAAAATTTAAATAAATTCCATGTGGGCTTCAAGAAATAAATAAATATGATTTTATTTGGCATGATTTAGGATCTAAAATAACTCGAGCTAGGCCCCACCCAAAGATTAAAAATTTATTATTAAGTGTGTAAAAGGAAGGAGCTAGGTTAGTTAGGGCTTTAATAAAATTTTGGGCGAGTTATGGCACAAAGAATGGGCTTGGTATAAGTGGCGTGGTGCGCCTAAGAGGTTTGCTAGGGAGGAGGAGGTTCGAGTCTCGGCTGTGGCAAGGGAGAAATGTTTTTCCTTTTTGGGCGTTAAAGGAAGGGCCCAGGAAAGAAAGGCTTTAAATAAATTTTGGGTAAGGATCGGACATGAAAGGCAGGTGGGCGGAGTGGCTGGGGCGCCACTTAAAGGGGCTTTGGCAAAAGGGACTCGGGTTCGAGTCGTGACGAACGCAAAGGGGATTTTATTTTTGGGCTTTGGCGCTAAAAGGGAAAAGGGCTCAGGTATTAGGCTTTATATTTAAATAGCGGGGTAAATTGACATGGAAGTCAATTGGGAGAGTTGGTTGGGGTGCTTAAAGGAGGGTCATTCTTGCTTCCTACATCAGTCATCGGTTCAATCAAGGAAGCAAAGACCTTGATTTTATTTTTCCCTCTGCTCTTTGGAGTGAAGGAGAGTAGTGTTGGCGAGATAATAGGACTCTTAATTGCTTAATTTTGCTCTAGAATTGGTGGAAGGGGAAAATAAGTAGTTTATTTTCATTATATTTGTTTGAGGAGATTAAGGGATGATTAGAGGATAAATGTTATTTTTCTTTGGGTGATAATTGAGCTGGAATTTATCACCAAAATGAAGGTGATGGCCAACTTAAGGACTCCTTAGGAGGGGCTGTCCATATCTCGATTTGTGTAGCAAAAAGTGCCAAAATTCATCAAAATCTTTTCTTTTTCTCCTTCATTTGTCACTTAAATTCCCATTGATTCATAGCCAAAATGTTCAAAATTTTCAGCTTTTCTTGCTTCCTTTTAGCCGAATATACCCCCTCTTTTAAGAGGAAAAAATTCTAGCTTCTCTTGTTCTTCTTAAATCGAAAATACTTCTTCTTCTTTTAATTTTACTGCTGGCTGAAACTACTCCAACCTTTGCCCAAAAATCCTTCAAAAATCTCTTTCTTCTTGTTTCCCTAGTAGCCGAACCTAACTCTAAAATCCCAGCCCTCCATTTGAGTTTGGCCGAATCCCCCTTAAGGAAAAAGGGTGCTGTTTTCGGTTCCTTTCTCTTCTAAAAGGGTAGCCAAACCCTCTCACAACATTAAGAGGTGCTGCCAATTTTCAATAAGTGAGGAAGCTTTTGGGAGTTATTTTCCAAGGTGATTTGGTAGCACATTCGCCAAGGGCCTTTCAATTAAAAAGTTTATGATTAAATGCCAAACTAACGTGTGCCATGGATTTAGGGACTAATTTAGGCTTGAGATTTGATTGGAAATCAAATCCATTCAAGGTAAGTCCATGAAAGAACCCTTGGTATGAATTTGGTTTGGTGAATAGGCCTTTGGTATTATGATAATGTTTGGTCGATTATAGGGCAAGATCTAGTGTTGTAGATCGGATCTTGGGATCTAGGAATTTCGGTAGAAAAGTGTGTGTAAACTCTTTACACACTTTATTAATAAACTTGCTATATTATTGTCTTGTGTATAAATTTTGGTAGTGATCTATGATGTGCTTGTGGGCTTAAACATGGATTCCGGTAAGTCCCTAACTTGTGATTTTGATATATGATTTGCATGCCATCACATGATGATTAAATGCTACGATATGATTTATGAAAATTGTTATAAAAGCATGTGATGGTGGGATTGATGAGAGGAGGGGGATGATTTTATGGACTGTCGCCAGTGGTTTTGACCACAAGATGGGTTGGCCCCATCAGATTATTTGTGATCTATGGCCATCAGTGGTTTTGACCACAAGATGGGTTGGCCCCATCAGATTATTTGTGACCTATGGTCATCAGTGGTTTTGACCACATCGATTGATTATTTGCGACTAAGTCCCAGTGGTTTGGTACCACTAGTGGTTTTGACCACACTTGATTATTTGTGACCTATGGTCATCAGTGATTTTGACCACACGATGGGTTGGCCCCATCATTTAATTTGTGACTTTAAGTCATCAGTGGTTTTGACCACACGGGGTAGAAAAGGAGTATGGATGGCTAGTTGGGTTGCATGTGCATGTTTATTAATGAATTGTGTATGAGTTGAATTTTTTTCCTGGTAGGGGATTTACACACTGAGTCTTGGTGACTCACCCCTTCCCTTAACATTTTGCAGATGAGTAGATCGCGGAGATGGAGCCAGAGAGGACTCGAGGCGGCCATGCTTAATGTTGGAATTAAATTTAATTTTCGTTAAGTTTAATTATTTTATTTCCTAAGTATTTTTAATTTGGGATTTAATAAGGCCGCTATTTATTATGTGGATGTTATTTTTATTTAACTTATGTTATGTTACAAAATGGAATTTTATAAATATTAAAGTAAACCGGGTAAAAGTAACCTTTTCCAACTTAATACCTTTTACGGGTTTTTAAAGACGTTACTATCGGGTAACCAAAAACAAACTTAGTCAACTATAACTTGATGATTTTAAAATGTACATGGTCAAATGTTTTCAAAGGGTTTAAAAAGCCCAACTGTATTTATAAAAAGCCCAACCAAGGTTTCGAACCCCGTTTTCATACTTTAGCCCAATTTCTTTCAAGATTTCACCAAACTTCCAAAATGACTCAAATTATTTTACTCCGTGACATACCAGATCCGGTCAGGACTCATGGGCCAGGTTTGGGGTGTTACATATATTGTACTAATTAGAATTACAGGGTATCTAGGGTTGTGTGGACACTAAGAAACAATCGAGCCTATATAAGTCGTCTTAGAGTCATCGAGAGGTGGTTAGATTTTGGTTAGACCTAGACCTAGATAGTTTTATTTTATTCAGTTCTTAATATTAGTTTATTTTTTATGTTTGCTTAGACGGAACTTTTCTTGTTCCGGTGTGAAGACGATTGTGAACGGAAATACTCTAGAACCGCGTTTATATTTATTCATGAGCTTTCTCCTATCTCTTATTCTTTTCTTTGTATTTTTGTTAACCTGGTCAATTAGCGTTTGTATGAATAATTGAATAAATTATTGTGCTTTATTTATATCTGGCATGTTTCAGTTGTGGATTTGATTTATTGATTAAGTAATTATTTATCTGAAATTGAGTGTTTATTCAAGAGTACTTAATATATTAGGAAGTGATAACCCTAATAGAATATTTAGACAGGTGAGACCGATTGAGTATCCTGTCGAGTATAACTTATGTCAAGCAGTTAGATCGAAAGGGTATTCTTGCTAAGGGTGATAAAGACTTGATTAAGGTTAATTAATGTCTTAATTAGGAATTTAATCGATCATAGGCCAAGAGCTCACATTGTTGGCATTAGGAATAGGAAATTCCATTTGGTTAATTTTAGATTAATTAATTTCATTAGTTTAATTAATACTTTAATTTGGATTCACTCTACTAACTTGTAACTCGATTAGATTAGTAATTATTTTTAATAATTAATTTAATAATAAATTTATCCAATCTACAATCCCTTGGGTACGATCCTTGGAATACTGGAACACTTTATATTACAATTTGATATGTTCGCTTGCAGATACAACACTTAATTTATACATATTTGCACGATTTTAACCCTAAATGTTCGCACGTTTGGAGGCGGTTAAGTTATTAATTTAATTGCTTTGTAAAATAATATTAGTTGAAAGAAAAACGAGTTAGATAGTGTGTTAATTTTTAATTAGTTAAATATTTTTAGGTACCTTGTCGACTATTTAATTTAATCATGGATTGTGACGTTGATAATGAAATTGATGATGATATCAGTTGGGACGAGGAATGCGAGATGTCTACATGGTATAATGACAAAGTTTACGATAAAGGAGTATATGACCAATGGGAAATTAAGTAGAACCAGAGATTGTTTAGGATAAAGCTACTCCAACGAAGAAACAAATCAATGAATCCATTAGAAAACATTGTGCATGATGTTCCCAAATCTGGCTGCAAAGACCATTATATTGCTATCAACCATCCTAAACCAGATTGTAAAAATTAGCGAGAGTTGGAGAGGTATTTGTAATACGATGAGGATGGGTACATTAATGAAGCATCAAGTTGGATGAACGAAGCTTCAAAAAACCAATGGAGTGATGATAGAGAATATGGCGTTCCCGAATATTCAGCTTAGCAAGAATTGGACCTAACCATGGATGATAAGGTATACCGAGATTTGTATGAGCAACATAGGAATAATCAAATATCATGATGGTTGAATAAAGCCTCAACGAACCAACGAAATCATGACTGAAGGTGCGGAGATTACAAAAAATCATACAAATTTCCCTTAGATTTGGAAGAATATAAGTCTTTTTGCATTAAGTTGGAAGTCCAAGTTAAAAATGAGGAAGTCCAAAGATAATCAGACCTGTTAAAGACATCCAAATATCCAACCGATCTCTCTTTTAATTCACATGAGATAGTTTTGTGTGAGAAAACCATAACGACCTACACTGCATATGTAGTGGAAATAAAAGAACTGATGGAGCAAACAATTGAAATGAAAAAAAATCACTAACATGACAAATGAAGGCGCAAAGTTTGGAAGAGATCGAATAAAATGTTCTCAACTTGGATCATGAGAACCACCTTATCGCCTTCAATCACTCCATATTAAATGATAATAGTCAGTAAGAGCTTAGAACTACAGACCATGGGGAGATGTTGAATATAGCGGAAGGCGGCTCTTACCCAATTAACATAGAGATAGATGTAGCTGAAATATAGATGTAGAAGTGTACCTAACCACTAGCATTGAGCTTAACTAGATTCTGAATGAAAGTGTATACGAGTTGTTACACTTTCTGGCCAAATTGAGGAGGTACTAACCAAAGGAACCGACGAGTTCATCTCATTCTCGTTCGATAATAAAGATGAATCTCAAGTTAACATAACCTCACATGACATGGAGGTAAAGTGGCTCAAAGTATTAATACCCTGAAAAATAATTTGGGGTTGGATTAGATTCAGCATCAAGTGGCTCGTGATGTGGATTTCGCACCAGTGGAAGATAAGGCAACGTCAATGGAATCTACAAATGGTGTTGGTTTACATCTCTCGATGGAGGAACAAATGACGCATGAAAGTCTCGAGGACCATCTGTAAGTTCTTTTACAGGGGCGATACGGATCACGCCGATTCCGAAAAAGAACTTTTGTTTAAATTTCTTTTAACTTTATATTCTTAATTTTCATGTAAGTATTTTTTAAGTATTGTGTTTTAAGTTTTAATTCAAGTATTTTTATGTGTTTTTAAGTGATGCTGAGTCTGTGAAACGAGGGAAAAATGAATGAATCGAGAAGTCAAAATTTTACGCACGGGGAGGCCAAAACAACTTGTAATGTCGAGATGAAGAGTGTTACATCGTCTCAATGAAACAACTCTATGTATCAATGTGGATCAACGACATCACGACGAGCTAGTTCAACACGCAAAGAAAAAGATGATGACATCGGGATGAGGAAGTTCACGTTGTCCTGATGAACAGTCACACATCACAACAAGGGGTTCTCTACATCGTTATGAGCTGTGACATAATGGACTTGGAACTCATAATGTTACGCAACGTCAAGACAAGGAAGGACTTGATATCATAACGAGGTGACGATTATAAAAGGGCCTCGTCATGACAAGCCCTCAGGAAAATCCTCTAAATAGTTTTCTCTACTTTTTCTCTACCATTCTCTGGCTCTAAAGGTCCAAACCTTCTGCTTTCTTAGTGTCTCCTTCATTTCTTAGCCATTAATATTTTATTTTTATTATTTTCCTTCCATTTTGTATAGGATTATGATTAGGATTAAAACTATCCTCTTTGAGCAAGGCAACAAAATTTAGATAAAGGAAACATGGTGGTTGACAGGAACAACACCAGCAACCGATCATATCATCCGTAACAAAGCTTAGAGATTCTCCATCCCTCATATAGTACTTTGAATATTCGTGTTAGATTGATAGACTAGTGATCGTTGTTTTTTTCGAGTTTTAAAATTTATAAAGAGAATGATCGAACCTGGAAACTAACTCTGAATACGACTTAAGGCAAGTGTACCTATCGAACAGTAGTATAGCTTAGGCAAGACCGGATTGTTGAACCCAAAGGAACTAAAAGTACTAATACTAACTTTCTTTTTATTATTTAGCCTAAAATAAGTGAAATTGCTTTAATCTAAATTAACGACTACTAAACTAAAGACGCACAGACAAAAAGAATGAATTGGAAAATAACTTGAAGGGAAACTCAGATGATCACAATGATACCCTCAAGAAGAATCCACTTAGACTTCACTTGTTATTTAACACTGAACCATACGATTTATTCACTTAGTATGATCCATAAGACTCCCTAATGTATATTAAACCCTCTCTCGAGGCGAATAACGTTTAACCCTAGGTTAATTAATGAAAATCTCTTTCTCGAATAATAACCCCCTAGAATAGCAGTAAATCAATCTATGGACTCCCATATTAGGTTTCACCCTAATCCAAAAAAATCTCGTCACCCTATCTCTAGGCGTGCGATCAACTCTGCTTAATTATGCTAGATCTACTCTTAAGCAGTGTCTATTTCTCTTCCACCTAAGCATATCATATTTGGATTAAACATGCATAATTAAGAATAAACTAAGTATTTATCATATAATTCAGAAAACAATAACAAGATTCATCTAGGTTTCATCCCCTTTCAGGTATCTGAAGGGTTTAGTTCATAATAAATAAAGAAAATATCTCAAGAGAAAAGATAAAACAAAACATAAGAAATCCCTAAAACCCCCTGAAGGAATTGAAGGAGAAATCCGCCGTCTTAAGTAGAATTTCGGCTCCTTGAGATGGATCAACTAGCTATTTTTGAGTAATTCCCACAAATCTAGCCTTCTGGCTCGGCTCCTTGGCCTAGCTAACCGCCCCTTTCAAGTTACACTTAGGGTGTTTATATAGACTTTTGGAATGCTTTACTTGGCCTCTAAGTGTCCCAATTAAAGTATACTTTCTAGTCGGTGTTTGAATAAGCTTTGGAAAGTTTTTCTTTGCCTCAAAGTATCCAAATCTGAGTGAAATTGCTCTCTCCCACGGCAGGGGCACGGCCATGGTTCACGCCCGTGTAAATCGTTTTCAGGCCGTGTCTCGATTATGTCGATTGGGGCACGGCCATGTAAATAGTGGCATGGCCGTGTGAAGTAAATTAACGAGCAACGGCTGTGTGGCTTGAAGTCTAGGCCGTGTCATTTTCCACTTTGGCCCAACTTGGCCCGTTTTAAGCATGTTTCTTGTTCATTTCGTCCTCGGGTGCTTTCCTGAGTATAAACATCAAAAGAAAGGATTAAAAGCACCTTTTTTACATAAATCAAGGGCTAAATCATCCAAAATCATACTAAATATTGGGTTAAAATATGTTACTTTTACGGTTTATCAAATACCCCCACACTTAAGCTTTTGCTTGTCCTCAAGCAAAATTCTCAACTTATAATTAAAACAAACTTTCCATAATTCACAATTCCTATCAACAATGCCTCATCATAATTCACAGATAATTTATACATGGTTAATTTAACTCAAAGACTCTTAAAGGCTCAAACAATTCTAAGTCATAAATTTGTAGCATAAAAAACATATGTGTCTCCCCTTATCTAAATAATTACCTTTAATTCAAAGCCGGAAAGGATTGACATCCTCACTGAAGATTCACTCAAGTCACTCAAAGTTTTTTAAGGTTCAAGAATAAGCACTCATAAGTCGAACCTGAAAAGTTAATCCCATAGGCTTGCCTGAAAATCAAATCTCCACCACTATAATATGAGATGATACACAAATCAAAAGGTTTTTGACAGGGTTGTAATGGGGCTTAGGTTAAAGGTGTGGATAAAGGCTGAATTAGAAGGTTTAGAATCAAGATTGAATTGACAAATTACCTAACTAAAAACAATGAACTAGAAAATAAATGATTACATTAATTGAAACTTTGAAACCAATAATACTACGAGCTTTTTCTTTGATAATTGAAATTTAAATGTACAAGCTCACTAATACTGAATATACTTTGATTTTTTGATTTTTTAAGCACATACTAGAAACATAATAAAGAAAACTTTATCAACTAAAATAAACTAATTCAGCAACTGATCAAATCAATTCTCGATAGAAGGGTAGTCAAAAGAATGGTGATAACAAATACAAAGGGTTTTGGGTTAAAATTTAGCGGGTAAATCAATAAAAGGGTTGTTAGGATAAACGGGGTTCACTAGGGGTTAATTATGTAGGTAGGCTTTTTAGTAGAGTGAATGGGTTAAAACCTATGTGCCTTTATCATTTCAGCATATCAAATCATTTAATGTGATCTCGATATGTATAATCAAGGCAAGTTCTAGAATAACAATTCAGTGTTGACACACTCATAATCAATAATGTGAGAATGAAAAAGAATATATGCTCTATAAGGCTCAAATCTCACAAAAATTATGGGTATTTGATATCAATCCTATAAATTTCAAACTTCAAGGTAATATTCAAATTCAGTTCAACAACCTAGAAAATTGTTGATGCATGAAAAATAGACTTATCATGCTTGATTCTCTAGTATTCTTCAAGTATAAATCATCAATGCACAATTATCAATGACTTACTCAAAAACATATCAATAAAAATCATAAATCATTAGAAATTTCACCCTAATTGATAATATGAGAAAATTACTTAGGAACAAGACTAAAATTCAGGATTTTGGAATAATGCAAAAAGTTAGGTACTTTTACCCCCCACACTTAAGATGTACATTGTTCTCAATGTAAAAAGATAGATAACTAATATTGTAATCAAAAGAGAAGGGGAGAAGTGACACTTCCTGAATTTTGGATGATTCCGGGAGTTGGCAGAGGTCGTGGTAGAAGGTGGTTAGAGGAGTCGGTGGTGGCGTTTTCTATGGGCCCGGTGGGGTGGTTACCAATGAGCTTTGTGCTAGATAAAGAAATTGTGAAACACCCCAAACCCGGCCCACAAGCCCTGACCAGATCTGGCATGCTTCTAGAGAAAAACCATTCGAATCTTATTTTGGCTTTGCCAAAAACTTGTGTGTTTTTGAAAACAGTTGATTTGGGTTAGGTTCAAAGTTAAAACTCGTGTTGATTAGGTGTCAAAACGATTAATATTTATGTTTAAGAAAAATTAACTTTAATTTCAAATCGATAAATGTCGTATCATACTAAGTAGTTTAAATGCATGCATAGACAATTTAATACTTATGGCCTTATTACATCAATAAAAACCTGAAATAATTCAAAACTTAAATAAATAAAAGAATAAAAATAAAACAGTTTCTGAGGTTTGCATGGCCACCACTGAGCTCCTGTCGATCCGGTCCATCTATTGAGTGTCACCTGAAAAAAAATAACCCCACAAGGGGTGAGTCAAACAGACTCAATGTGTACAACCAACACAGGTCTCAATTAAATTCAGGCATATCAAATCATACATAATAAACACATATGAATCATGATGCAAACCCGAACCCAAGCCTAGCTAACCATCCGCTACACATCACCCATACCAACCATCACACCGTGGGGACTACTAAGTCAACCCTCCATCCGCTACACATCATTGAAGGCAGCCGCTGCAGTCGACGTGCTCATCGCCCTTATAATTTCATGGCATAGCCACCAGATAATAATTCGTGACATAAGTCACCACATTCAAATTTCGTGACATAAGTCACCACATTCAAATTATGTGACATAAGTCACCACATTCAGATATTAGGGTATAAAACCACCAATTCACTTCCCCTTTTCATATCACCTATATGCCTCATGTCAAACAAATCATGCAATATCATGCCTTATTTCACATTCTTATCACTATTGACATATGTACCATAATAGATCATAACCTACTCATAGTAGAAGTGGGTAAACGTACCTGAGTATTTCGTTCGTACCATTGCATGGTACTTTTAGCCACCTCACACATATTTTTATTAACACATATATCAAAGCATAACCATAAATTAATTGAAGCTTAGTGTGAGGGTACACACCTGATATACTTAGTGGGTTCACTCAGATCCCGAAAATCTGATCTAATGCTTTAGGTTCTAGTTCCTTGTTGCCGATTTGATTATTAATCAAATCCCAAAAATCTGTGATCTTCTTACCCTCCAATCGGCCAATGCTAAATCACTTAACTTGGTTAGTTCTGGCTTTTGAACAAATAAGGAATAGATCTTAAAACACTAATTATGGCCTTGGCCGATTGTACATAAGTGCTTACCTTGCGATTTGAGATCCCAAAATCCTTGTATACCACTGTCGACTGCCCCTAAATATCCATAGTTAGATTTGGCTAACATAGTAACCAATATGGCCGAATATGCACCTTCACTTACCTTGTGATTCCAAATCCCGGAAATAGTCACGTAACCAAGGAGATGTCAAATCCTATAGAGTACATGTTAGCTCCAATTCTAACATTAAATCTCAATAGATGGCCCTTGGCCGATTATTATACATGCCTTACTTTGGATGTTGAATCCCGAATAATCCTCCTTATAGTCGACTACTATGGAAATCCTGAAAACCTTCCTCAAAGTTTTGGCCAAAGACATAAAGGGATTAGTTCCTAGATTTCGACAAGCCTAAAAGAAAAAAAGAATAGAAATCGAATTTGATCTTACCCTTAGTCACTATAACATCCTAAATATTCGATTATCATTATGATGCTAAGTGTTAGTTCGGGTTTACTTGGAATTAGAATAAATATTAGTAAAGTGTACTTTAATGTAAAGAAATTAGGTGACCTTGAAACATAAGTTAATTAAGTACTAAAAGATGGCATAAGATGAGTAATTGGTAAAGTGGTGATGGTGTCATAAGTTGGACTTGAGGGGAGAGGTTCGAATCACCTAGCATGCAATTAGGGAGTTTTTATTTTTGCTTTATCCGAGCATGTGTCGGCTATGGATAAGATTAGGATGAGTTGGATTGTTTTTTTTTTGGTAAGAAGACTAAGGATTATGGAAAGCTAAAGATAGGGGATAGAATGGCTTGAATTGGGGGATATTGTCTCTCCAACTTAAGGAAAAAGGAGGATAATAAGGCTTAAGAATAGGGAGATGTTTTGGAAACTTCCTAATGGCCTTTTGACCATGTATGTGGACGGAAAAGGGGCTAGGGGGGATGGCCGGTTTTGGTTGATTGGTTTGGTAAGCTTGGATGTTGGGAGAACATTTTCTTTTTGGTCATTTGGTACTTGCTTATCAAATTCTCTTCCAAAAGTTTGCTCTCTCCCTAGGCGATTATATCAAAAACCTTGAGCAAACTATAGCAATTTTTACCATCCTTTCTTCTTGATCATTTGATCATTTTCTTTGCCAACCATTCTTCCTAGTGCCAAAACTATCATCACACAAAGAAGGCCATTCTTTTTCTTTTTCCTTCACAAAACCGAATACACAATTCTCCCAAAACCCAATTCTTTTTCTTCTCTTTTCTTTCTCTTTTCTTTCTATTTTCTTCTCTCTTTCTCTCTTGAAATCGAATCATATCATTTCCATTTTCCCATTCTTTTACTTTCCTCTCAATTAAAATCTCTTCCATATTTTCTCTCATGGCTGAATGTTAATATGCTCTTGTGCCAATTTTTTTTTTATTTTCTTTGCTTGATCACAACCGATTTTCCTTAGTCATAAGTATTCTTCTCAATCAATTCGTTTCAACCGTGAACATTAGTGAGATTTTTGGAGGACAAAAACTCAAAGTGTTCTTGAGTACTGTGGATCGTTGGAATCGATCTTAAGAGTTAAGGTAAGGAAATTACTCAAGGAATTCTCACTTTATTCATTATATTGGTATAGTTAGTTATTTGATCGATTTTGTTATAGAAACGTAATCGCTCGATCGTTTCTTCGAGGAACAAAGATAATCGTGGTAAGCCAATCTCAAATCTTTTAAAATCATTAGCCATATTTCGATAATTATTAATCGGACTAATGATCTTATGTCATTAGAGACATTCAAGATAGGGCAGAAAAGGGCAGTGCATAGTCTTCGAAAGAGGGGTGGTTCCGCTAATCCCCCTAAGTATAAACGAAGGACTATTTCGAGAATCTGAGATTTTCCATCGGGTTGCGGACCCTCATCCGAGGAGAACCAATTGTTTGAAGTCATTCGTACTTCCGAACCTTTGTTCATTTGAGGATTTTCATCGGGCAACGAACCAACAATCGAGGAGAAACCAAAAATAGAAGTGGTTCGAAATCCAGAGGGTAAAGATTTAGACTGTTTACAATAGAGTAGTTTTAAAATATGATAGTATTCTAATTATCGTGTTACGTTTAGGTACTGAAGAGCGGGAAAGTCTAGTACTCACAATAACAAGGTGTGTAACTTCACACTTATCTCGGGTTAGTGTTATACTGTAAGTATTGAGAAAATCGTAAAGATGACAAAATCAAAAAAATACGTAATAAATAGTATTTTTGTGAAAATACATGAAAATGGTTAAAGTTGTGAAATTTACGAAAATGCCCTCAATGAGTTAGTTGGTAAAATGTAAATTTTATGTCTCATGTGTAAATGGGCCGAAAAGTATGCTAGATCGTTAAATGCACCGAAATCTCTGCTAGATCGTTAAATGGGCCGAAAAGTATGCTAGATCGTTAAATGGGCTGAAAACTCTACTAGATCGTTAAATGGACCGAAAATTATGCTAGATCGTTAAATGGGCCGAAATCCCTGCTAGATCGTTAAATAGGCCAAAGTTGCTAGATTGTTAAATGGGCTAAATTTTATTTTGTATTATGGGCCTTAATAAAAACTTGAAATATTGACTCACATGTAAATTGGGACTTTTGCTAAATTATTATATGTATATAGACTATTATGCATACATGTTGCATGGGTTGGGATTAATGATGAATAAAAGAAAGGCCTGTTGCCAAAAATCTAGTTCGGTGGCTCTGCCACACATATTTAAATGGCTTATTGCCTCTAGTTTGGTGGCTCTGCCACAAATATTTTAATGGCTTATTGCCTCTAGTTCGGTGGCTCTGCAACAAATATTTTAATGGCTTATTGCCTCTAGTTCGGTGACTTTGTCACAATCTAGTTCGGTGGCTCTGCCACAAATATAAAAATGGCTTTATGCCTACGATTGGTGTGTTGACGGGGTGGGTTGACTTGATCCCCACAGGTGTGATGGTTGGTACGGGTGGTGTGTAGCGGATGGAAATTAGGTTTGGGTGGGAAATTTCAATTTTGCATACATTACAGTTATTACATTGCTAAATCTGTTTATGGACTCAAGCCCAAAATTATGACTTGATGATCTGGCCCAGCGGATATAGTAAGTGAGTTATACACTGAGTTTTGAGTAACTCACTCCCTTAAATTTTCCATCTCAGGTAATGGAAGTTGACGTGGACTTGGGCCGAGGATGACTTCGTGGAGGTCATACTGCAAACATGGGTTTAATAAACTTTGAACTTTAATTAAGTAGTTTCTTAAAATTTCTATTTTGGTTATGATGTAATAAGGCCTCTATTAAAATTTTATGGATTTTATGTGTGGATGGATTTAAATTATGTTTTAGATATTTAATATGGGCTTTTGTTAATCCTATAATGTTTCCTTAAAATATTTTGGGTTTTCAAACATATGAGATTCTTTATTTATTCTTATTTTCAAATCCTTTTGAACTCTTTAAAAACTACTTTAAGGTTTTTGATAATTAAATACTAATTGTTAAGATTTCAACTAATGTTTCTTAAATTCATCAAATTTAAATTATTTCTCTTGGTTTCTATTAAACTTTATTTTCAAAAGGTTTTGTAGTACCTATTCACCTAAATCATTAGAAAGTTTAAAAGAATGTTCGATTTGTGTGACAAACCAAATCTCGTCTTGACGCATAGACCTAGTTTGGGTGTTACATTTAATGGTATCAGAGCTAGTTTCAAAACTTGGCTGTGGTTGGGTTCAACAAATAACTTCTGCATGAAATTATTTCAATTATGTTTTAAAGATTAGTATGGCACCACAAGCATCCGGCACCAAGTCAAGTAAGTATTCGTTACTAAATGATTATTATGATGATGATATGATCATAGGAACACACTAGAACTTCTAGTTTTAGATGTTGAAAATCGTAGAGATTGAGACTATAGGATGTGTTTGCGAAAAACAACTTTATCTCTCAAATCTCATAAAACATCGTTAATAAACACTGAAACAATTTTCTGATTCGTAAAACTTGTAATCAGATTAAATCGAGTTAGACATTATGAGCTCTAGAGGACGTAGTCGTGGACGCGGTAGACGTGGCCGTGGTAGAGGACGAGGTGCTACGTCTGAAGCACCAAATCATATGCCAAAAGTGGATGCACCTGCATCACTTGAAAGTGAAACAAGAACACATAATCATATGGAAGAAGATAATGCTTTGACGCAAGCAATGCTGCGAGTCCTTGAAAGGGTCGCTGGAACTAGAGTTAGACCAACAACTAGTGGGTCGATTTTGGAACAACTCAAGTCTAATGGTGCAGAAGTTTTTAGAGGAGTTTCTGGTGTAGCTCCGAATGTGGCAGAATATTGGCTCGAAGCTATGGAGCGGATTATGGATGATATGGAATGCACTGTCGAGCAGAAATTGAAAGGAGCTGTGTCCTTGCTAAGAGACGAGGCGTATCAATGGTGGCTTACTGTTCAAGAGGGCACTGAGGCTGCATTGATTACTTGGGAATTCTTCAAAGCTGCCTTTCAAGGAAAATATGTAGGAACAAGTTATGTGGACGCCCGAAGGAAGGAATTTTTGAATCTAATTCAAGGAAATAAGACAGTGGCAGCGTATGAGGCTGAGTTTTAACGCTTGAGTCGCTATGCTCGGACAATAAGGTCAACGGATCATGAACGTTGTGTACGTTTTGAGGATGGGTTGAATGATGAGTTGCGGGTTCTGATTGCCCCACAACAAGTTAGAACTTTTGCCACGCTTGTGGAGAAAGCCAAGATAGCCGAAGAGGCTAAAAACTCAGAACGTCAGAATCGGGAAAGATTTAGAGGCAAGAGGGATATAAAGTATTCGAGTTCTTCAAAAAAGTTTCTGAAGAGGCCTCGAAATGATGAACCAGCTCAAGGTAGAGCACCTGTAGCTAATAATCAAAGTCGAGATTGTACTGAATGTGGGAAAAGGCATTTTGGAGAGTGCTGGAGGAAAATGGGTGCTTGTTATAAATATGGTTCAATGGATCACCAATATAGAAATTACCCTCGACGTATGGATACGACTCAGGAAGTTCGTATCTTGATGCACAATCGGCGAGGTACTCGGCAGACCACCGAGAGGTCGTGGACCAGTCATGGTGGTAATGGGGTCGGGCGTGGTCAAGGTGCACCGGTCGAGGTAATGGTCCTAGAGGTAACACGATGCAAGATGGCCGGGATTGGTCTATGCGGTTAGACGCCGAGGATGGCAATGCACGATGTAATAACTGCACGTTCTTCATCTTTGATGTACACATTCTCGCTTTAATAGACATTGGTTCTACCCACTCGTATATTGCTAGCGCCATATCTGGAAACTTGAATCTAGAATCTGAAATTATCGATAGTGAGATGACAGTAATTAGTCCTTTAGGACAGTCGATAATTGTAAATAAACTGTTTAGAGACGTGCCCTTATAAATTCAAGAAGAAGTATTTTTGGCGAATTTGATGGAATTGCCTTTCGGTGAGTTCGATCTCATTCTGGGCATGGATTGGTTGGTTAAGCATCTGGTGCATTTGGATTGTGCTGAAAAGAGGATGTCAATAAGAACCTCGGATGATAAGGAAGTAATAATGATAGGTGAACGAAAGAATTACTTGGCAAATGTGGTATCTGCGTTGAAGGCAGAAAAGTTAGTGCGGAAAGGGTATGGAGCATTCTTAGCTTTTATTTGTGCTTTGGATGCCAAAGAGTTATCTGTGGATGATGTGAGAACGGTGAAGGAATTTCCAGATGTATTTTTTGATAAACTTCCTGGTATACCTCCAGATCGGGAAGTAGAATTTGGTATTGAGCTTTTGCCTGGAACGGCTCCAATGTCCATTGCTCCTTATAGAATGGCACCGAAGGAGTTGGCAGAGCTTAAAGCTCAAATTCAAGAATTGTTGGATCGGGGATTTATTCGACCGAGTGTGTCTCCGTGGGGAGCACCAGTTTTGTTCGTTAAGAAGAAGGATGGATCGATGTGTATGTGCATTGATTACAGGCAATTGAATAAATTGACGATCAAGAATAGGTATCCTTTATCGAGAATTGATGACCTGTTTGATCAATTGAAGGGAGCTTCAGTTTTCTCCAAAATTGATTTGAGATCGGGTTATCACCAACTTAAGGTGAAAAAAGTAGATATTTATAAGAAGGCATTTCGAACTCGTTATGGACATTATGAGTTTTTAGTGATGCCGTTTGGGTTAACCAATGCACTAGCTGAATTTATGGACATGATGAACCGGTCTTTCAACCATATTTAGACCGATTTGTGGTAGTGTTCACAGATGACATTTTGGTTTATTCAAGAAATGATGAGGAACATGACACGCATTTGCGTATAGTATTGCAGTTACTTCGTGATAAGCAACTTTATGCTAAATTCAGTAAATGTGAATTTTGGCTAAAGGAAGTGACATTCTTGGGTCATGTTGTATCACCGAGGAATAAGGGTGGATCCTCGGAAGATTGAAGTCAGATCGGATTGGAAACCACCAAAATCGGTGGTGAAATTCGAGTTTCTTGGGTTTGGCTGGTTATTATAGACGCTTTGTTGAGGGGTTTTCGTTGATTGCTGCACCCCTAACTAAACTGTTGCGGAAAGGAGTTCCATATATTTGGACTGAAAAACAATAAGAGAGTTTCCTGAAATTGAAGAAGATTCTGACGAAAGCACCAGTTTTGATTTAGAAGGAGGCTAGAAAAGAATTTATTGTTTATTGTGATGCATCTCACACGGGTTTGGGTTGTGTGCTGATGCAAAATGGAAAGGTGGTGGCTTATGCTTCTCGACAGTTGAGACCGCACGAAGTAAATTACCCTACTCATGATTTGGAGTTAGCTGCAGTGGTATTTGCTTTAAAGATTTGGAGGCACTATCTCTACGATGAGAAGTCTATCATTTATACGGATCACAAGAGTCTTAAGTACCTCCTTACCCAAAAAGTGTTGAATTTGAGACAACGGAGATGGGTGGAATTATTAAAGGATTATGATTTCCCAATCAAGTATCATCCTGGAAAGGCTAATGTGGTAGCTGACGCGTTAAGTCGTAAGGCGGTATCTGATTTGAGAGCAATGTTTGCTCATTTGAGTTTGTATGAGGATGGTAGTCTATTAGCAGAACTTCAGGTGAAGCCTCTGTGGTTAGAACAAATTCAGGAAAAGCAGTTATCAGATAAAAAGTTTGGACCCTTATTCCAGCAGGTTGAAAGGGGTGAAATAGAGGATTTTGGTATAAACACGAATGGAGTGCTGTGTTTTCGTGGAAGGGTTTGTATGCCTAAAGACTCAGAATTGAGGCAAATGATTCTCTGAGGAGGTGCATAGTAGCCCTTATGCTATGCACCCCGTGAGGAAATAAGATGTATCGAGATCTCCGTGAATGATATTGGTGGCGGTGGTTGAAGCGTGAGAATTCTGAGTTTGTAGGAAAATGTTTGACTTGTCAACAAGTGAAGGCGGAGCATCAATTACCGTCAGGTTTGTTACAACCGGTAAAGATTCCTCTTTGGAAATGGGAGCGAATAATAATGGATTTTGTTAGTGGGTTACCTTTAACACCTACTAAGAAAAATTCCGTATGGGTAGTAGTTGATCGTTTGATTTAAGATCGCTTATTTTCTTCCTGTTAAATCGGATTACTCATTCGAAATTGGCTAAGTTGTATATATCTAAAATCGTGAGGTTGCATGGGGTACCAGTGTCTATTATATTAGATAGGGATCCTAGATTTACATCACGATTTTGGAAAGCTCTACATGAAGCTTTGGGAATGAAGTTAAACTTTAGTACGGCTTTTCATCCTCAGACAGATGGTCAGTCGGAAAGAGTAATTCAGATATTGGAAGACATGTTAAGGGGATGTGTGATCGACTTGAGAGGTAGTTGGGAGGATTTTCTACCATTGGCGTAATTTATGTATAATAATAGCTATCGCCTAGCATTTAGATGGCACCTACGAGGCATTGTATGGTCGTAGGTGCCGTACTCTTACTTGTTGGACTGAATTGGGCGAACGGCAGATGTTGGGTCCTGAGTTGATATCTGAAACGGAAGAAAAAGTAAAAGTTATTCGAGCACGATTAAAGGAAGCTTCGAATAGACAGAAGTCATATGCAGACCTGAAGTGTAAGGATGTTGAGTTTGCTGAGGGAGAGCAGGTCTTCCTGAAGGTCTCACCTTGGAAGAAAATTTTCAGATTCGGAAAGAAGGGCAAGTTGAGCCCTAGGTTCATTGGGCCATATCGTGTGATGAAGCGTGTTGGTCTAGTGGCTTATTAGATTGAATTACCTCCGAGTTGAGTCAAATTCATAACGTTTTCCATGTTTCCATGCTGAGACGATATAGAGTGGATCCATCTCATATTACCGGTAGAGGAAGTGGAATTGAAATCAGACTTGTCTTTTGAGGAAGAACCAGTGGAAATTTTGGACCGAGATGTTAAAGTGCTAAGAAAGAAGACCGTGCCGTTGGTCAAAATTTTATGGCGTAATCACGGAGCGGAGCAAGCTACATGGGAGCCTGAGGATGCAATTCGGTAACAATATCCTCACCTCTTTTAATCAGGTAAATTTCGAGGACGAAATTTTCTTTAAGGGGGTAGAATTGTAACATCCTAAATATTCGATTATTAGTATGATGCTAAGTGTTAGTTTGAGTTTACTTGGAATTAGAATAAATATTAGTAAAGTGTACTTTAATGTAAAGAAATTAGGTGACCTTGAAACATAAGTTAATTAAGTACTAAAAGATGGCATAAGATGAGTAATTGGTAAAGTGGTGATGGCGTCATAAGTTGGACTTGAGGGGAGAGGTTCGAATCACCTAGCATGCAATTAGGGAGTTTTTATTTCTGCTTTATCCGAGCATGTGTCGGCTATGGATAAGATTAGGATGGGTTGGATTGTTTTTTTTTGGTAAGAAGACTAAGGATTATGGAAAGCTAAAGATAGGGGATAGAATGGCTTGAATTGGGGGATATTGTCTCTCCAACTTAAGGAAAAAGGAGGATAATAAGGCTTAAGAATAGGGAGATGTTTTGGAAACTTCCTAATGGCCTTTTGACCATGTATGTGGACAGCAAAGGGGCTAGGGGGGATGGCCGATTTTGGTTGATTGGTTTGGTAAGCTTGGATGTTGGGAGAACATTTTCTTTTTGGTCATTTGGTACTTGCTTATCAAATTCTCTTCCAAAAGTTTGCTCTCTCCCTAGCCGATTATATCAAAAACCTTGAGGAAACTATAGCAATTTTTACCATCCTTTCTTCTTGATCATTTGATCATTTTCTTTGCCAGCCATTCTTCCTAGTGCCGAAACTATCATCACACAAAGAATGCCATTCTTTTTCTTTTTCCTTCACAAAACCGAATACACAATTCTCCCAAAACCCAATTTTTTTCTTCTCTTTTCTTTCTCTTTTCTTTCTCTTTTCTTCTCTCTTTCTATCTTGAAACCGAATCATATCATTTCCATTTTCCCATTCTTTTACTTTCTTCTCAATTAAAATCTCTTCAATATTGTCTCTCATAGCTGAATGTTAATATGCTCTTGTGCCAAATTTTTTTTTATTTTCTTTACTTGATCACAACCGATTTTCCTTAGTCATAAGTATTCTTCTCACTCAATTTGTTTCAATCGTGAACATTAGTGAGATTTTTGGAGGACAGAAACTCAAAGTGTTCTTGAGTACTGTGGATCGTTGGAATCGATCTTAAGAGTTAAGGTAAGGAAATTATTCAAGGAATTCTCACTTTATTCATTATATTGGTATAGTTAGTTATTTAATCGATTTCATTATAGGAACGTAATCACTCGATCGTTTCTTCGAGGAACGAAGATAATCGTGGTAAGCCAATCTCAAATCTTTTAAAATCATTAGCCATATTTCGATAATTATTAATCGGACTAATGATCTTATGTCATTAGAGACATTCAAGATAGGGCAGAAAAGGGCAGTGCATAGTCTTCGAAAGCTAATCCCCCTAAGTATAAACGAAGAAATTTTTTGAATCTGGATTTTCCATGGGTTTTGGACCTCATCCGAGGAGAACCAATTGTTTGAAGTCATTCGTACTCCGAACCTTTGTTCGCTCGAGGATTCTCATCGACAACGAACCAACAATCGAGGAGAAACCAAAAATAGAAGTGGTTCAAATCCGAGGGTAAAGATTTAGACCGCTTACAATAGAGTAGTTTTAAAATATGATAGTATTCTAATTATCGTATTACGTTTAGGTACTGAAGAGCGGGAAAGTTTAGTACTCATAATAACATGGTGTGTAATTTCACACTTATCTCGGGTTAGATGTTATACCGTAAGTATTGAGAAAATCATAAAGATGACAAAATCGAAAAAATACGTAATAAGTAGTATTTTTGTGAAAATACATGAAAACGGTTAAAGTTGTGAAATTTACGAAAATTCCCTCAATGAGTTAGTTGGTAAAATGTAAATTTTATGTCTCGTGTGTAAATGGGCTGAAAAGTATGCTAGATCGTTAAATGCGCCGAAATCTCTGCTAGATCGTTAAATGGGCGAAAAGTATGCTAGATCGTTAAATGGGCCGAAAACTCTGCTAGATCGTTAAATGGGCCAAAAATTATGCTAGATCGTTAAATGGGCCGAAATCCCTGCTAGATCGTTAAATGGGCCTGTAACATCCCAAAATTGGGCCTAGGAGAATTGAGCCCAATGGGCCTTAGGCGTAGTAAGCGTTTAAATTTTTGGAGAATAAGAGATCGGCTTAAATGCAAGTTAGACCTATTGGATAAGTGATTTTAGAAGGTTAGAGGCTTCATGAAGTCCGGGATCAAATATTGGCTTTGGGGAAATTTTGGTTTTAGGTGAAAAAACCACGGAAGTTGGCGAGATAGGCCTTAAGAATAAAATATGGAGGAAAATGACACAAGTGGAGTGTGTGGTGTAGTGGCAAAGTGACGCCACAAGGAAGGAAGGAAGTCCAAGGTTCAAGTCTTGGCTTTTGCATTTTGGTTTCTTTTTGCTTGGACCTTAGAATTTGGCCCATAGTTTATATTTAGTTGCGCATGGTTTAAGACACAAGAGGAGCTTGTGGACAAGTGGTTAGCGGCGTGGATTATGTTCCAGGGGAGCCTAGGTTCGAATCTCATGAGAAGCAAGGGAGTATTTATTTTGCGGATTGGACGGCAAGAGTTTCAGTTGAATTTAAACTCTACTGACGAAGGGATCCCACATCGGAAAGACACAAAGAATGAAGGTGAAGAGCTAGCTATATAAGGAGCATCCTAGGAGGAGAGTAAACACATCTTGGAGGGCGTTTGGGCACAAGAGTGATCGGAGCGCGGATTAGCCCCAGAGTCCTATCAGGTGTGTAACTCTCTCTACTCTAGTTGTAGAGTGGCAAAATGCCAAAATGCCAGTTACACGGCATTAGTAGCCACACAAGCGTGCGAGCGCACGTGTGGGGCTTCGACGCGATAGTTGAGGCCATCAGTAGTATTCTCGTGGGTTAGGGCTGCTTGGGCCTCGATGGGCCGAAGTGGGCCCAATGGGTCCGTGGGCCCATATGAGTAAATTGTATGATTGGTTAGTATTAGACTAGGTGGAACTTATATACGTGGCTAGATTTGTGCTAGGTGGGCCATACGAGCATGTGGGCTTGGATGGTAAAATCGGTTTTAGGCCCAATCGTCCTGGCATTTAATTTGAAATGGTAAATGAGTCGCTATGGCGACATTAGGCCTCTGAAAGGCCATTACAGTTGTAAATTACGAAAATACCCTTGGTGGGTAAATTACGAAAATGCCCTTGGTAGGTAAAATTACGATTATACCCTTAGAGGTTGATTAGAATGATTATGTTGTTTAGTTTTGGCCGATTGTAGGGAAGGCAGAACCTTTTTAGGAGGCGTATAGTCAGCATTTGCAGTAGTGATCTACCGAGATTTGGAGACTTGAGACTTTTAGGAGCCACGTGTGATTTTGGGGTTTAGTCAACTGTGCTAATCAGGTGCGTAATTATCGCACTGTTTCTCCTGTTATTTGTGTATTGATGTATATACTTGTGTATGATGTGTGGTAGCCGACAATAAAGGCTAAAGTGGTGGATACCCATGTTTGGGGTAATCGGTTAACAGGTTAGTAAATTGTGATATTAAATTATTTATGGTGCCTATTTGATATGGTAATGAGCATGTGATTATACTCACTCTATATATTGATTTGACATGATACATTGACATATGTGCATGGGGATTGGTTTTGACCAAGGAAGGACGGGTGTACATATTATGTGCGTGGTCTAATGTTAGCCTCGTTACATTAGCGCTTGATGATTAGGCTGTGTGCTTCATCAAGGAGATGTTGGCTAGGTGCCCATCTCGGCGGTTGATAGTGAGTGCATCACCATGGACGGATTACTATTGGGATCACTTACGTGATCGGTGGCTCTGCTTACTGACTTTGGCAAGCAAGTCTGCCAAGGTAGGATTTGAGGATCACGATGTGATCGGTGGCTCGACCAACGCCTTGTCTGCGAGGTTTGCCGAGGTAGGATATGTGGGATCACTTTCGGTTGTGATCGGTGGATTAGCCACTGACCTTAGGCGTGAGTCTGCTAAGGTTGGTGTAACGGATGGACTTAGGATTGAGGTGGGATACATTTTGCATATCTATTGGTATGGATCATGTGGGTATGGGTTAAGCCCATACGTGTGGAAACATGTGTAATGATTATGCATCGAGTCGTGGACTCACCCAAATTTTCTTAACCATTTCGTGTGATTCATGAGCTTGGACCAGGGTTGGAGTGGATACAAGGTGGCCATGCAAAAGAAGAGATTTTGATTATTTTATGCATTTTTGAAATTAAGTATTTTGTTTAAATATTGGGTTGTAATAAGGGCCTTGTTGTTATTTTTGGTATTATTTTATTATGGGCTTGATTTAATTAAATTACTATGTGAAGATGATTTTATTTTTAGTCACCTATTTACTCAAAGCATATACATTAAAGTTTTAATTTGGACATTTTATAATAACAAAGTTTAAGTATAATTTTAAATGGACATGGTTTTCAAAAGTTAACAAATTTACATGTTTTATTCTAAAGTCAAAAAGATTTTCGACCGTTCTTCCGCAGTAACATACCAGATCCGGTCAGGGCTTGTGGGCCGGGTTTGGGGGTGTTACAAATTGGTATCAGAGCCAAGTTCAAAACTCGGCTTTGGGGGCTTTGTGCCCAAAAATGTTTTTCTCATTGGGCTTTTCAAGAATTTGGGCTTTCATAAAATTTTTCAGTTATTCGCATGGCACTTTTTGTACCTCGGCTCAAGTCCACTGTAAGTACTTGAACTTTTGAAGTGATTTGTTTATGTAAATTATATGTGAATATTATGGGCTTTTATGGGAGCGTAGATTAGTGAACTAGGATCTGTTGAACCCTAGGACTAGTCTACTCAAACACATGCATAAGACTTAAGGATTATTAAACAAACACCGTGAAGTTAGTCGCGAGTTAAGGTGTAGCAACCACGATACGCATGTCTAGGAGTGGTATTCAGTAAGAGCTTGGTATTTAAGCGGTCCTAGCGACTCACCTCCTCTTTACTCGAATCCTACATGGTGCGTAGCTACGGTTCACCTTAACCAAGAGGACTTATTCATAGGCTAAACCAATTATTAAAACCCGAAAGGATTTGCCTTATTGTTTTAAAACCCTTGGTTTTTTAAAATTTTCAAATTTACCCTTTGGTTTGTAAACCCAAAATCCGATTTTAAAAGATGTTTTCTTGATTTACAAAATTACCAAAATGCCCCTAGTGGCAAAATTACAAAAATGCCCCTGCATTGTAAAATTACCGTACTACCCTCAACTTTTGTTAAAGTGGTTTTACTTTACAAAAATACCAAAATCTCGAGTTTTACATATTAAGATGCTCGGTTTGGGGAAATTTACGATAATACCTGGTTGATAAAATTTCCAACATGCCCTTGGTTTCTAAATTTTCATATGATCCTCGACTTTTACTAAAATATTCCTATTTTACAAAATATCGTAAAATCCTATTTTGCAAAATATTGAGATATCCAGTTGGAAGTTTACAAGAATACCCTCGACTTACAGAATTACCAAAATAACCCCCCAATTTCTGAAATTTCAGCGACATCTTTAATTTGGAAATTTTCAAAATACCTTTAAGTTCTAACAATTTTTGAAATGCCTCTGATTTGTAAAGATTTTTCCAATTGACCGGGTTTATTACCAAAATACCCCGTAGGACAAATGACGAAAATACCTTGGGGTAAAACAGCAAGTAATGACCTGAATAGTGAATGTGTGTGGTAGATACCACTGAATGGATGTGTTTTTAGTGAAGAATGTGAATGTTTGAATTAGAATAGAGAACTTGAGATGAAACTTTGTGTGATCGAAAGAACCACTTCTGGAACTTCTATTCATAAAATTTGCTCGTGGATAAATAGAGGAACAAAATTTCTAATGCATAAAACTTTTAAACCAGATAAGTCAAGACATTAGACATAGAGTTGGGAGCGTATGAAATATTCGTCTGTTTTAATTGCTAGGTGTTTTTGAGTATGGGTAGGAGTTTTAAATTCTAGTTAGAAGTATATTAGTTTTATTAAGATCAGAGTGCACAGCAAGAGCGTAGTGTGGTAGGTTAGGATGTGCGACTATTAGTTAGTTGGAAATTTCGAGGACGAAATTTCTTTAAGGAGGGTAGATTTGTAACATCCCAAAATTGGGCCTAGGAGAATTGAGCCCAATGGGCCTTAGGCGTAGTAGCGTTTAAATTTTTGGAGAATAAGAGATCGGCTTAAATGCAAGTTAGACCTATTGGATAAGTGATTTTAGAAGGTTGAGGCTTCTATGAAGTCCCGGATCAAATATTGGCTTTGGGGAAATTTTGGTTTTAGGTGAAAAAACCACGGAAGTTGGCGATAGGCCTTAAGAATAAAATATGGAGGAAAATGACACAAGTGGAGTGTGTGGTGTAGTGGCAAAGTGGCCACAAGGAAGGAAGGAAGTCCAAGGTTCAAGTCTTGGCTTTTGCATTTTGGTTTCTTTTGCTTGGACCTTAGAATTTGGCCCATAGTTTATATTTAGTTGCGATGGTTTAAGACACAAGAGGAGCTTGTGGACAAGTGGTTAGCGGCGTGGATTATGTTTCGGGGAGCCTAGGTTGAATCTCATGAGAAGCAAGGAGTATTTATTTTATGTTTGACTACAAGAGTTTCAGCTTGAATTTAAACTCTCTTGTGAAGGATCCCACATCGGAAAGACACAAAGAATGAAGGTGAAGAGCTAGCTATATAAGGAGCATCCTAGGAGGAGAGTAAACACATCTTGGAGGCGTTTGGGCACAAGAGTGATCGGAGCGCGGATTAGCCCCAGAGTCCTATCAGGTGTGTAACTCTCTCTACTCTAGTTGTAGAGTGGCAAAATCCGAAATGCCGATTACGGCATTAGTAGCCACACAAGCGTCTTGAAAGCGTGTGGGGCTTCACGCGATAGTTGAGGCCATCAAGAGTATTCTCGTGGGTTAGAGGCGCTTGGGCCTCGATGGGCCAAAGTGGGCCCAATGGGTCCGTGGGCCCATATGAGTAAATTGTATGATTGGTTAGTATTAGACTAGGTGGAACTTATATACGTGGCTAGATTTGTGCTAGGTGGGCCATACGAGCATGTGGGCGGATGGGGAAATCGAGTTTAGCCCAATCGTCCGTCTGACCAGGAAATGGTAATGAGTCGCTAGTGGCGACATTAGGCCTTCGGAAGGCCATTACAGCTTGTAAATTACGAAAATACCCTTGGTGGGTAAATTACGAAAATACCCTTGGTAGGTAAAATTACGATTATACCCTTAGTGGTTGATTAGAATGATTATGTTGTTTAGTTTTGGCCGATTGTAGGGAAGGCGAACCTTTTAGGAGGCGATAGTCAAGATTTGCGTGAGTGATCTCTGAGAGATTTGGAGACTTGAGACTTTTAGAGCCACATGTGATTTTGGGGTTTAGTCAATCAGTAATCAAAAGCGTAATTATCGTGACTGCTTTCTCCTGTTATTTGTGTATTGATGTATATACTTGTGTATGATGTGTGGTAGCCGACAATAAAGGCTAAAGTGGTGGATACCCATGTTTGGGGTAATCGGTTAACAGGTTAGTAAATTGTGATATTAAATTATTTATGGTGCCTGTTTGATATGGTAATGAGCATGTGATTATACTCACTCTATATATTGATTTGACATGATACATTGACATATGTGCATGGGGATTGGTTTTGACCAAGGAAGGGCGGGTGTACATATTATGTACGTGGTCTAATGTTAGCCTCGTGCTACATTAGCGCTTGATGATTAGTGTGTGCTTCATCAAGGAGATGTTAGCTAGGTGCCCATCTCGGCGGTTGATAGTGAGTGCATCACCATGGACGGATTCTCGCTGGGATCACTTACGTGATCGGTGGCTCTGCCACGGCTTTGAGCAACAAGTCTGCTAAGGTAGGATTTGAGGATCACGATGTGATCGGTGGCTCACCATCGCCTTGTCAGCAGTCTGCCGAGGTAGGATATGTGGGATCACTTTCGGTTGTGATCGATTGGATTAATACTACCTTAGGTGGAGTCTGCTAAGGTTGGTGTAACGGATGGACTTAGGATTGGGTGGGATACATTTTGCATATCTATTGGTATGGATGTGTGGGTATATACGTGTGGAAACATGTGTAATGATTATGCATTGAGTCCGTGGACTCACCCAAATTTTCTCAACCATTTCGTGTGATTCATGAGCTTGGACCGGGTTGGAGTGGATACAAGGTGGCCATGCAAAAGAAGAGATTTTGATTATTTTATGCATTTTGAAATTAAGTATTTTGTTTAAATATTGGGTTGTAATAAGGGCCTTGTTGTTATTTTTGGTATTATTTTATTATGGGCTTGATTTAATTAAATTACTATGTGAAGATGATTTTATTTTTAGTCACCTATTTACTCAAAGCATATACATTAAAGTTTTAATTTGGACATTTTATAATAACAAAGTTTAAGTATAATTTTAAATGGACATGGTTTTCAAAAGTTAACAAATTTACATGTTTTATTCTAAAGTCAAAAGATTTTCAACTGTTCTTCCATAACATACCAGATCCTATTAGGGGCTTGTGGTAGGGTTTGGGGTGTTCTGAGGCCAAAGTTGCTAGATTGTTAAATGGGCTAAACTTTATTTTGTATTATGGGCCTTAATAAAAACTTGAAATATTGACTCACATGTAAATTGGGCCTTTTGCTAAATTATTATATATATATAGACTATTATGCATACATGTTGCATGGGATGGGATTAATGATGAAGAGAAGAAAGGCCTGTTGCCAAAAATCTAGTTCGGTGGCTCTGCCACACATTTAAATGGCTTATTGCCTCTAGTTCGGTGGCTCTGCCACAAATATTTTAATGGCTTATTGCCTCTAGTTTGGTGACTTTGTCACAATCTAGTTCGGTGGCTCTGCCACAAATATAAAAATGGCTTTATGCCTACGATTGTTGTGTTGGCGAGGTGGGTTGACTTGATCCCCACAGGTGTGATGGTTGGTACGGGTGGTGTGTAGCGGATGGAAATTAGGTTTGGGTGGGAAATTTCAATTTTGCATACATTACAGTTATTACATTGCTAAATCTGTTTATGGACTCAAGCCCAAAATTATGACTTGATGATCTGGCCCATGGATATAGTAAGTGAGTTATACACTTGAGTTCGAGTAACTCACTCCTTAAATTTTCCATCTCGGGTAATGGAAATTGACGTGGACTTGGGTGAGGATGACTTCGTGGAGGCCATCTCGCAAACATGGGTTTAATAAACTTTAAACTTTAATTAAGTAGTTTCTTAAAATTTCTATTTTGGTTATGATGTAATAAGGCCTCTATTAAAATTTTATGGAATTTATGTGTGGATGGATTTAAATTATGTTTTAGATATTTAATATGGGCTTTTGTTAATCCTATAATGTTTCCTTAAAATATTTTGGGTTTTCAAACATATGAGATTCTTTATTTATTCTTATTTTCAAATCCTTTTGAACTCTTTAAAAGCTACTTTAAGGTTTTTGATAATTAAATACTAATTGTTAAGATTTCAACTAATGTTTCTTAAATTCATCAAATTTAAATTATTTCTCTTGGTTTCATTAAACTTTATTTTTAAAAGGTTTTGTAGTACCGATTCACCTAAATCATTAGAAAGTTTAAAAGAATGTTCGATTTGTGTGACAAACCAAATCTCGTCTTGACGCATAGACCTGGTTTGGGGTGTTATAGTCACCAAGTCGACTGTACCTTTTCCTAACACCACAGAGATTCAGCCTTGATGAACACTTAGAAGGTTTCGGCTTCAACAAAGGAAAGAAAAGAAAAAGCGTGGAGCCTTAGGAAGAATCGGCTATGAGGAGAGTTTGAGAGAGATTTCGGCTAGACCAAAAGAATAGAGAATTGAGGGATTTGATTCTGTGGAGAGAAAAGAGAAAATGAAAGAAGGCTGAAATCTTTTTATGAAATTTGGCTACTCCCCTCTCTAATTTGGCCGAAAATCACCCTTAGGAAGAGTCCCCCTTTCGGCCACTACATCCTTCCCTATCACCATCCTCATTTTTCTCCTCTTTTCTCTATTTATCACTTTATTTAAATTAATAAAAATCATCCAACATAAATTTCTTATCTTAGCCGAATTTTAGAGAAGATTAAACTCATCCCTTAAGTTCCTTAGTGCCGTCCATCTCCTTTGCTCCTTGCAGCAAATAAAAAATAAAATTCCCCCTTTTGCTTCCCTTGTGATTCGAACCTAGGCCCCTCCTCTTTTCCTTGTGGCGACACTTACTAAGGCCCTAAGTGGCGCCTTGCAGCCACTTTACCAAGCCCAATTTCATGTCACAATTCCTCTACTATTTCTTTTAAGGCCTTATCAAACTAGCTCCCTCTTTTAGATTTAAAATCTAATAATTTCTAAAGCATTTAACTATACACTAAGGTTCACAAAAATTTATAATGCACATCCACAACACACATAAGCATGCTATTTCATATAATTAAGCAAATAATGGATAAGCCATAATCCGGTATTACAGTTCGCTTCTTAAAATAATTTAGTCCTCAAATTACAGCAAAAATAGGTGAGGGTATTATCGTCAGATCGCCTCTTCCGGCTCCCACAAAGCTTCTTCCGATCCATGATTTCGCCATAATACCTTGACTAGAGGAACTGATTTCCTCTGCAACACTTTCACATCTCGCTCTAAGATCTGAATCGGCTCCTCCTCGTAGGACAAGTCTGGCCTTAGCTTCACCTCTTCAACCGATACCACATGAGATGGATCCGATCGATAACAAAGTATCATGGAAACATGGAATACGTCGTGCATCTGCTTCAATTCTGAAGGCAACTCCAACTGGTATGCCACTGGTCCAACTTGCTTCAATACTCGATAAGGTCCTATAATCCTTGGACTTAACTTCCCTTTGCGACCAAATCTCATCACCTTCTTCCAAGGCAAAACTTTCAGGAACACTTGATCTCTCACATCGAGTTCTATTTCTTTCCATTTGAGATCTGCGTACGACTTCTGCCTGTCAGATGCCTCCTTCAACCGTGCCCGAATTATCTCAAACTTCTCTTCAATTCTGCCACAATTTTTAGGCCTAAAATCTGATGTTCCCCTAATTCCGTCCAACACGTAGGAGTGCGACACTTTCATCCATACAGCGCTTCGTACGGTGCCATTTTAATACTGGCCTGATAGCTATTGTTGTACGCAAATTCCGCTAAAGGCAAATATTCTTCCCAACTTCCTTTGAAGTCTATCACACAGCCTCTTAGCATATCCTCCAACACTTGTATTACTCGCTCAGATTGACCGTCTGACTGTGGATAAAAAGCCATACTGAAATCCAATCTAGTGCCTAAAGCCTGATGTAGAGCTTTCCAAAATCGAGATGTGAACCTCGGATCGCTATCCAAGATAATTGACACTGGCACTCCATGCAACCTTACAATCTCAGCTACATGCAACCTTGCTAACTTTTGGAGAGAATAGTCAACCCGCACTGGAATAAAATGCGCAGACTTTGTCAGCCGATCCACTATCACCCATACCGAGTCCTTCTTAGTAGGCGTAAGGGGAAGCCCACTAACAAAGTCCATGGTAATTCTCTCCCACTTCCACTGCGAAATCTGTATTGGCTGAAGCAACCCTAACGGAACTTGGTATTCAGCCTTAACTTGTTGACACGTTAAGCACTTGCCAACAAATTCGGTCACTTCTCGCTTAAGACCAAGCCACCAAAACTGTTCCCTTAGATCTCTGTACAATTTACTACCTCCGGGATGCATGGCATAAGGGCTACTATGCGATTCCCGAAGAATTCTTTGCCTAAGCTCCTCGGCCTTCGGCATACAGACCTTACCCTTGAAGCACAATACTCCCTCATCATTAACACCATAACCCTCTAACTCTCCATTCTGCGATTGTCACAACTTATCACTTAGATCTTCATCCATTAACTGCCTTTCCTTCATCTCATTCAACCATGTCGGTTTGACTTGCAATTCTGCCAGCAGACTTCCATCGTCATATAAGCTCAGATGTGCAAACATCGCCCTCAGATCTGACACAACTTTTTGACTTAGGGCATCTGCCACCACATTCACCTTGCCCGGGTGGTACTCTATAGAGCAATCATAATTCTTTAATAACTCCACCCACTTTCGCTGTCTCAGATTTAGCTCTTTCTGAGTCAGCAGATACTTCAGGCTCTTGTGGTCTGTGTAAATCACTGACTTCTCTCCATAAAGATAATGCCTCCATACCTTAAGGGAAAAGACCACTGCCGCCAATTCCAAGTCATGCGTCGGGTAGTTAACCTCGTGTGGCCTTAGTTGTCAAGACGCATAAGGACACCTCCCAATCCTGTATGGGAAGCATCACAATACACTACAAAATCCTTCCCTGCCTCAGGCTGAATCAAAACTGGAGCTTCGGTCAAGACCCTCTTAAGCTTCTCAAAGCTCTCCTGTTGCTTATCGGTCCATATAAAAGGCACTTCCTTTCTCAATAACTTTGTCAGAGGTGCGACTATCGATGAGAACCCTTCCACGAACCTTCGGTAATAGCCTGCTAATCCTAGGAAACTCTAAACTTCTGCCATAGACTTAGGCGGTTTCCAATCCAAAACTGCCTCAATCTTCCGAGGATCTACCCTTATTCCTTCAGCAGACACCACATGTCCTAAAAACGTAACCTCCTTAAGCCAAAATTCACACTTGTTGAATTTGGCGTAGAGCTTCTTCTCCCTCAACACTTGCAACACAACTCAGAGGTGCTCATCGTGTTCTTCCTTAGACTTCGAATACACCAAGATATCGTCTATGAACATAATAATAAACCGATCCAGATAGGGTTAGAAAACCCGATTCATCATGTCCATAAACGCGGCTGGGGCATTTGTCAACCCGAACGACATTACCAAGACTCATAATGCTCGTACCTTGTTCGAAAAGTTGTCTTATGAATATCAGCCTCCTTCACCTTAAGCTGATGATATCCAGACCTTAGATCTATCTTTGAGAATACTGCGGCCCCCTTAAGCTGATCGAACAAGTCATCTATCCTTGGCAAAGGATAGTTGTTCTTGATGGTTAGCTTATTCAACTGACGATAATCTATGCACATGCGCATAGTTTCGTCCTTCTTCTTCACAAACAAGATCGGCGCTCCCCATGGAGACACACTGGGTCGAATAAACCCACGGTCTAGCAATTTTTAGATTTGAGCCTTGAGCTCAACCAACTCCTTTGGTGCCATTCTGTATGGGGCAATTGACACAGAAGCTATACCCGACAGCAATTCAATTCCGAACTCCACCTCTCTGTCTGGGGGTATTCCTGGTAACTCCTCGGGAAAAACATCCACAAACTCCCTTACGGTTCTAACTCTACTAACTCCCCCTTCCTTTGCATCCAAAGCACTAATGAAAGCCAAAAATGCCTTACACCCCTTCTGAACCATCTTATCAGCCTTTAATGCCGAAACTACGTTAGATAAGTAGTTCCTTCTTTCTCCTATCATAACTATCACCTCCTCTTCTAGGGTCCTTAACTCCATTCATTTGGCTACACAATCTAATACAGCCCGATGCTCCACTAGCCAGTCCATACCAAGTATAAGATCAAATTCTCTGAAGGGTAATTCCTTTAAGTCGGCAGGAAATACCGCTCCTTGAACCTCCAAAGGCACACTCCGAAATATCTTGTTCACTACTATGGTTTGACCTAGTGGGCTTACTACAGTCATCTCCCTATCAGATAGTTCAGAGGCTATTCCTAGAGTTTCAACTACTCTACATGCAACATAAGAATGGGTCGAGCCCACATCAATCAAAGTTACATAAGGTTTGCCAAATATAAGGAATGTACCGGTTATGACGTCCGGTGCGTCTCCGTCCTCCCTTCGACGAACCGCATAAACCAAACTCGACTGCCTGGCCTCTGTGTTACCAATATCTCGGCCCGGTGTTCTCCATCCTCTACCAGCACCGTTTTCTCTACCATTCGAACCACGCCCTCGCGGTGGCTGCTGTCCCCCTCTTCCAGCCTGGTTAGGACCTTGGCTTACAGGTTGACTCCCTTCGGTTCTCATAGGACAATCCTTAATCATGTGGTCCTTGGACCCACACTTAAAGCATCCTCCCATCTTTTTCCAACACTCACCCAAGTACTTCTTCCCACACTGGTCACAAGTACGATACTGCCCTCCTGAAGCAGCTTACTGACCTCACGACCCATCAACTCTAGGCCTCTTTTGCTCAATCCTTGAAGACCCTAAAGATTCAAAGCCTCTCTTCTGCCTATTCCGATCGGTGCTCTGCCTTATAGAATCCTTGATACCCTCGGCTACCTTAGCCTTCTCCACCAACACAGCAAACTCCCGCTCCTGTTGCGGGGCTATCAATAACCTCAGGTCATCCCTCAGTCCATCCTCAAATCAGACACACCGCTCATGCTCCGTAGCCACTGTTCCTCGAGCATACTGACTCAACCTTAAGAATTTAGCCTCGTACTCAGCTACGGACTTGTACCCTTGAACTAGCCCCAGAAATGCCTTCCTCTGTGCATCGATGTAATGAGTACCAACATACTTCTTCTGGTATGCCGCCTTAGCATAATCCCAAGTGAGTTCCTCAGCTGTAGCACCATCCCGAATCGTGAGCCACCATTGATATGACTCATCGCGGAGAAGCGACACCAAACCTTTCAGTTTTTCCTCGGTAGTTAAATCGAGCTCATCCATAATCCGCTCAATCGCCTCCAACCAATACTCAGCGGTACTGGGTGCCACACCAGATACACCACGGAACACCTCAGCTCCGTTGGCTCGGAGTCACTCAGGTACCGACTTTCGAGCTCCCATGCCTCCACCTGCTCCAGCCACCTTTTCCAAGACCCGCAGCATCGCCGTGACACTGCGTCATCCCCCGTCTGATCCTGATATTCCACATCAGCGGTTGGTGGTGGTGGTGGCATTTTATTTTTAGATCTTTGACCCGATCTAACGGGTTCTGACACGGTCATTCGGCCTCTTCCACGGCCACGCACGTTACGACCACGTCCCCTTGAATTCATACTTCCAATTTGCGTTTATTTGATTAAAGAATTTTATAGATTAGTTTTGTTCCAATCGATTTATCACGCATAATCTTATGTTCAATAGTTTTAAGGGTAGTTCTTTCAATTCATTCACATACGCCTCAAATCATTCATTCAATCACATACATGAACTTGCGTTCATTACAGAGAAATGTTGTAGTTGTCGTTGTTTATTGTTTTTCCACTACCCAGGGGTATTTCTGTAATTTTATCCTATAAGGGCATTTTGGTAATTTTCCAAATTAAGGTATTTGAAAATGCTGCAAAATAGATATTGTTGGTATTTTTACAAAATTAAAATACTTGCTGGGAAAATTTCAAGGGTGAAATGGTAATTTTGTACACTAGGGGTATTTTTGTAATTTACAAGCCAGGGTCATTTCGATAATTTTTTCGCAAAATATAGTTCCTAGTGACTTTTCCAAACAAGGGTATTTTTAAAGATTTCTAATTTGAGGGTACTTCGGTAATTTTCCTCACTGAGGGTATTTTGGTCATTTGTACAGGTTAGGGGTAATTTGGTCATTTTGCAAATCATGGTAAATTTCATAAATTTTTCTAAATTAGGGTATCTTAATATTTTGTAAAAATAAAGTTTTTGGTTATTTCTATAAGGTAAGAAAAATTCTTTAATAAAAACTGTGGGTAGTATAGAAATTTTATGAACCAAGGGCATTTTAGTAATTTTATTTTTCAACCAGGGTTATTCGGATAACTTTGTAAATCAAGAGTATTTTGGAAAATTTTAAAAATAGTTTTCCTACACATCAAAGGGGTAATTTGGTGATTTTAAAACTAGGGTTTTTATAAAAATATGGCTAGTCCCTTTCGGGTTTTAGTTATTGATTTAGCTTTGTGGTCGTCCTCTTCTTGGTTAGGGTGAACCGTCACTACGTACCAGGTAGGATTCGAGTGGAGAGGAGGTGAGTCACTAAGACTACTTAAATACCAAGCTCCCACTGAATCCTATCCTAGACATGCGCACAACGGTTGCCACACCCTAACTCGGCGACTTAGTCACAGGTTTGTTTAGTTAAGCATTAAAGTTTTATGCAATTTTGTGTTGGAGTAAGCTAATCCTAGGATTTAATAACTTAATATACTAATCTATGTCCCTATACATCCCACATACAATCACAGAGGAGTTAGGAGTACCTACCTGGTGGACTTCGGCCCGGAGACTCAGGTGCCATGCTAGAAAAACCTGCTTATTTCTTAGTAAAACCCATTTTCAAAAGAAGGAAAACATTTTGGGCCCTAAAAGCCCTCAAAGCTGAGTTTTGAACCGGGCTCTAATACCAAGCTGAAACACCCCAAACCTGGCCCACAAGCCCTGACCGGATCTGGCATGCTTCTGGAGAAAAACCATTCGAATCTTATTTGGGCTTTGCCAAAAACTTGTGTGTTTTTGAAAATAGTTATTTTGGGTTGGGTTCAAAATTAAAACCCATGTTGATTAGGTGTCAAAACGATTAATATTTATGTTTAAGAAAAATTAACTTTAATTTCAAATCGATAAAAGTCGTATCATACTAAGTAGTTTAAATGCATGCATAGACAATTTAATACTTATGGCCTTATTACATCAATAAAACCCCGAAATAATTCAAAACTTAAATAAATAAAAGAATAAAAATAAAACAGTCTCTGAGGTTTGCATGGCCACCACTGAGCTCCTGTCGACCCGGTCCATCTACTAAGTGTCACCTGAAAAAAAAATAATCCCACAAGGGGTGAGTCAAACAGACTCAATGTGTACAACCAACACAGGTCTCAATTAAATTCAGGCATATCAAATCATACATAATAAACACATATGAATCATGATACAAACTCGAACCCAAGCCTAGCTAACCATCCGCTACACATCACCCGTACCAACCATCACACCGTGGGGACTACTAAGTCAACCCTCCATCTGCTACACATCATCGAAGGCAGTCACTGCAGTCGACTTGCTCACCGCCCTTATAATTTCGTGGCATAGCCACCAGATAATAATTCGTGACATAAGTCACCATATTCAGATTTCGTGACATAAGTCACCACATTCAAATTACGTGACATAAGTCACCACATTCAGATATTGGGGTATAAAACCACCAATTCACTTCCCCTTTTTATATCACCTATATGCCCCATATCAAACAAATCATGCAATATCATGCCTTATTTCACATTCTTATCACTATTGACATATGTACCATAATAGATCATAACCTACTCATAGTAGGAGTGGGTAAACATACCTGAGTATTTCGTTCGTACCATTGCACGGTACTTTTAGCCACCTCACATATATTTTTATTAACACATATATCAAAGCATAACCATAAATTAATTGAAGCTTAGTGTGAGGGTACACACCTGATATACTTAGTGGGTTCACTCAGATCCCGAAAATTTGATCTAATGCTTTAGGTTCTAGTTCCTTGTTGCCGGTTTGATTATGAATCAAATCCCAAAAATCTGTGATCTTCCTACCCTCCAATCGGCCAATGCTAAATCACTTAACTTGGTTAGTTCCGGCTTTTGAACAAATAAGGAATAGATCTTAAAACACCAAATATGGCCTTGGCCGATTGTACATAAGTGCTTACCTTGCGATTTGAAATCCCGAAATCCTTGTATGCCACTGTCGACTGCCCCTAAATATCCATAGTTAGATTTGGCTAACATAGTAACCAATATGGCCAAATATGCACCTTCACTTACCTTGTGATTCCAAATCCCGGAAATAGTCACGTAACCAAGGAGATGTCGAAATCCTACAGAGTACATGTTAGGTCCAATTCTAACATTAAATCTCAATAGATAGCCCTTGGCCGATTATTATACATGCCTTACTTTGGATGTTGAATCCCGAATAATCCTCCTTATAGTCGACTACTATGGAAATCCCGAAAACCTTTCTCAAAGTTTCGGCCAAAGACATAAAGGGATTAGTTCCTAGATTTCAACAAGCCTAAAAGAAAAAAAGAATAGAAATCGAATTTGATCTTACCCTTAGTCACCAAGTCGACAAGACTTTTCTTGACACCACGTAGATTCGCCTTGATGAACACTTAGAGGGTTTCGGCTTCAACAAAGGAAAGAAAAGAAAAAGTGTGGAGCCTTAGGAAGAATCGGTTATGAGGAGACTTTGTGAGAGATTTCGGCTAGACCAAAAGAAGAGTGAATTGAGGGATTTGATTCTATGGAGAGAAAAGAGAGAAGAAAAGAAGGCTGAAATCTTTTTATGAAATTCTATTACTCCTCTCTAATTTGGCCAAAATCACCCTTAGGAATAGTCCCCTTCTACCACTACATCCTTCCCTATCACCATCCTCATTTTCTCCTCTTTTCTATTTTTCACTTTATTTAAATTAATAAAATCATCCAACATAAATCTCTTATCTTAGCCAAATTTTAGAGAGGATTAAACTCATCCCTTAAGTTCCTTAGTGTCAGTCCATCTCCTTTGCTCCTTGCAAAGAAATAAAAATAAAATTCCCCTTTTACTTTCCTTGTGATTCAACCTAGGCCCTCCTCTTTTCTTGTGGCATCACTTACTAAGGCCCTAAGTGGCGCCTTTGCACCACTTTACCAAGCCCAATTTCATGTCACAATTCCTCTACTATTTCTTTTAAGGCCTTATCAAACTAGCTCCCTCTTTTAGATTTAAAATCTAATAATTTCTAAAGCATTTAACTATACACTAAGGTTCATAAAAATTCATAATGCACATCCACAACACACATAAGCATGCTATTTCATATAATTAAGCAAATAATGCATAAGCCATAATCCAGGGTATTACAGATTGGGTAGCCCTCAAATATATAGCCAAGAAATCTAAAGAAACATTAATAATATACTAATACTATAATTAAAGAAAATGAAAATAAAGAGAAGGAGATTAAGAAGAAAACTGAAATTAAAAGAAAAGACTAATGGACTAAGGAGTCCTTATTGCTAGATGGTTCGCAAGGTGGGTGTGACCTCTAAGGCTGTGGTGCGTGATTCCAAAGCAGCCTTTCGAACCTAATATTAACAAAGTAAAATAAAGTAAACTAGATTAAGCAAAAGAGAAGTAACAATAAGGAAAATAAAAGAGATGAGAAAAATAAAATAAAAATTAAATACTCGCTAAGACCCTTGTCTTGTTGAGTCGCTGAAGCTGCCAGCATGAACTCATGTGAATCGGTCTCCTTTGAGGAGACTGCGATTGGCCACTTACACTTCTTCGACATAGCTTTGGTGTGGCTCAAGAGTTGGAGAGACTTGTGATGAAGAAGAAATTTGAGAAGAAGGAGGAAGAGAAGAGGTGGAAAGTGGAAGAATAGGGAGGGGGAGGTTGGTGTTTAAATATAGGCTTGATGCTGGTACATTCCCACGCCCGTGGATCCAGGGTGTGTTTATTTGCACAGCCGCATCGCACGGCCGTGTGTCTAGTCGTGTTGGGAGTTAAATGCCCATGGTCAGATTGTCATGCCCGTGGTCGATAAGTTAGTGTCTTCACACGGTCCTTTTGCATGGCCGTGTCTAGGTGTGTTGGTTTGCCACCCCGTTTGTCCAATGCTATGCCTGTTTCTAAAATGGCAATATCGGTTCTACGGCCGTCTTGCACGGCCATGGGATTTCGTTGATGCTTGCGTGGTAGTGGTTGGGTCCGTGACTTCAATAGTTGGTTGGGACAGGCTTTTGTACTATCTCTGCCATATCAGTGTGGAGATTTTGTACCTCCACACGGCCACGGCCACGGCCGTGTGCTAGGCCGTGTGGTCTAGGAATCTGTACTTTATTAAAATTCTAAAAAAAAAAAAAAGAAAACTAGAACCTCAAAATAGAAATTAATGTTAGTAGTCAGGTTCCCTCTCGAGAAGCGCTCGTTTATAGTCTTAAGCTAGACTTTCCTCGACATTGAAAAATAATCATGGAGGTTTAAAGGTTTGAATATCTTCCCTCTTGCTTAAAGTTTTATTTTCTTGACAAAGTCGAAGTCGAGAAGTGTTTACATCAAAAGTGTTGAATGTTGGGTTGCTTACCTCAACTATTTTGTGTGGGAAGATATTGTGTACCTTAAGAAGGTTTTCTCCCTTTGCCTTCAGGTCTGTTGTGATGATGTGCGGATCTGCTTTGTCTAACAGTACCTGGTCTCTTATTTTGTAGTGGTTTGATGTTCCTACGAGCTCTTCTAGTGGTTCCTCTGGTTTTACTTAGTGCGGTTCCGGTTCTTCTTTGACTTGTGTCCTCTGCTCTTCTAAATTGTCGACCCTAAGGTCTTGTTCCTTGTGTGATTCTTCTTTGTCGATTTGGGATCTATGAGTCTGCTCAGGGTTGTGTCTTTGTGGTGTTTCCTGCGATAAAGGTTGAACAATTTGATTATCTTCTGTATTTACTTTCTTACCTTCATCGATTGTTGTCCTGGTCGAGTCAAAAGCTTGAAGACTAATTGAATCGCCACCTACACAAAGTATGAGTTCTCCTGTGGCAACATCAATTTTAGTCTTGGCAGTTGCTAGGAAGGGTCTTCCTAAAATTAAGGGGATTGTATTATCCTCATCCATATCTAAGATAACAAAATCTACTAAGAAAACAAATTTATCTATTTTGACAAGAACATCTTCGATAATGCAACTAGGAATTCTAACAGTTTTATCAGCTAATTGTATACTCATCCTAGTTTATTTGGGCTTCCCTAGACCTAGTCGTTTAAATAATGTATAAGGCATGACATTTATGCTTGCCCCTAAATCAGCTAATGCATTGCCAATAGCTAAACTACCAATTAAGCATGGAATTGTAAAAGTCCCTGGATCTTTTAGCTTTCGTGGTAGTCTATTTTGTAACATTGCTGAGCATGCTGCGTTCAGTTCCACGTGGTGCTCTTCGTCTAATTTGTGTTTGTTCGTCAAGAGCTGTCTTAAAAATTTCCTCGAGTCTAGCATCTAAAAAAGAGCTTCAAGCAGAGGTAAGTTAATATGTACTTTCTTTAAGAGTTTAAGAAACTTACCGAACTGTTCTTTTGAATCGTCTCTTTTCATTACTTCGGGATAAGGTATGCGAGGTTGGTACTCCTTGATTACTGGTTTTGGCTTTGCTTGTGTTACCTCTACCTTACTTTCGTCTACCTTGTTTTCTTGTATTGGATTGGGTTCATCTATCCCCTTACTGTCATGAGCTGATATGGCTTGAATTTTCTCCTTTGGGTTAATCTTGGTGTTACTTGGTAGACGTCCTTGTGGTCATTCTGACATTAGCTTTGCGAGTCGTTCGACTGCATTAGTGGCTTCCTTGACTGACTTAGTAAGTTCCCCGATTCGGTTCTCGTTGCTTTTAATTGTTTTCTCAGTTTCTTGGAAATGATTTTCTATGTTTGCCATGAATTTTTTCAGCATCTCTTCGAGGTTTGGTTTCTTTTCTTGCGGATATGGCTGATTTTGGAAATTTTGAGGAGGTTGTTATCTTTGATTTCCTTGGTTTCCTTGGCCTCCCTATGAAGAATTTGGGTGGTTCCTCCAACCTGGATTGTAGTTATTACTATAAGGATTATTATTGGATCTGGAATTATTACCTATATAGTTCATCTGTTCGCTCTTTGTGTCTGGTTGGTAGGGTGGGTACTCAGATTCGCCACAGCCCACTTGCGTAATCGCATGACCGGATGTACTGCGAAGAACACAAACTATCAATCTTTTATTCATCATCTCTACCGTGTTGATAGCATGGTCACCGCATCGAGGTTGTAAACTCGCTGATTTTGTCGGTTTTGTCCTTGTAACTTGCCACTGATAGTTATTCAGTGACATCTCTTCAATGAACTCGTAGGCTACTTCAGGAGTTCTGTTATTTAGCGTTCCACCGGCAGCTGAATTGATTAGTTGTCTCATTGAGGGGTCTACACCATTATAGAAAGTTTGGACTTGTAGCCACAAGGGTAGACCATGGTGTGGACACCTTCTCAAGAGATCCTTGTATCTCTCCCATGCATCGCATAATGTCTCTAAATCCATCTGCACAAAAGAAGAGATATCATTCCGTAATTTGGCCATTTTGGCCAGTGGAAAATATTTTAATAAAAAATTTTTGATCATTTGGCCCCATGTAGTGATTGACCCTCAAGGTAACAAGTATAACCAATGTTTGGATTTATTCCTTAATGAAAATGGAAATAATCAAAGATGAATGGCATCATCAGAAACGCCATTTATTTTGAAAATATCACAGAACTCTAAAAAATTGGCTATATGAGTGTTCGGGTCTTCGTCCTGCAAACCATCAAATTGAACAAATTGTTGAATCATTTGTATTGTGTTAGGCTTTAATTCAAAATTATTAGCGGCTATAATAGGCCTAACAATACTAGATTCAGCTCCTGTTAAATGAGGTTTAGCATAATCATACATAGTACACGGAGCATTATTTTCTCCCATATCTCGTGGTCGATTATTCTCGTCCATCCCTTCAGTAGGATTGGATCTGTCTTCTCGCTCTTCTTCTGTGTAATTTACGGCTCGCCTAATTTTTCTACTAATCCTGCGAGCTATTATACTAGAGGTCTTGTTGGGTTCCTTCTAGTCATAAACTAGAGGTATCTGCTAGGAAAAGAAGGAAATAAAATTAATAAAATAATTTGCGAAAATAAAAATAATGGCTAAAGTAATAAAAATAGAGCTTTCTTAATAATTTAGTTCCCCGGCAACAGCACCAAAAACTTGATCGTTATTTTTGTCGAGTTTTAAAATTTATAAAGAGAATGACCGAACCTGGAACTTAACTCTGACAATGACTTAAGGCAAGTGTACCTATCGAACAGTAGTATAGCTTAGGCAAGACCGGATTGTCAAACCGAAAGGAACTAAAAGTACTAATACTTTCTTTTTATTATTTAGCCTAAAATAAGGGAAGTTGCTTTAATCTAAACTAACGACTACTAAACTAAAGACGCACAGACAGAAAGAACGAATTGAAAAATAACTTGAAGGGAAACTCAGTTGATCACGACGATACCCTCAAGAAGAATCTACCTAGACTTCACTTGTTATTTAACACTGAACCATACGATTTATTCACTTGGTTTGATCCGTAAGACTCCCTAACATATATTAAATCCTCCCTCGAGGCAAATAACATCTAACCCTAGGTTAATTAATGAAAATCTCTTTCTCGAATAATAACCCTCTAGAATAGTAGTAAATCGATTTATGGACTCCTATATTAGGTTTCACCCTAATCCGGCAAAATCTCGTCACTCTATCTCTAGGCGTGCGATCAACTTCGCTTAATTATGCTAGATCTACTCTTAAGCAGGGTCTATTCCTCCTCCACCTAAGCACATCAAATTTGGATTAGACATGCATAATTAAGAACAAACTAAGTATTTATCATATAATTCAGAAAACAATAACAAGATTCATCTAGGTTTCATCCCCTTCAGGTATCTAAATGGTTTAGTTCATAATGAATAAAGAAAACATCTCAAGAGAAAAGATAAAACAAAACATAAGAAATCCTTAAAACCCCCTAAAGGAATTGAAGGAGAAATCCACTGTCTTGAGCAGAATTTAGCTCCTTGAGATGGATCAACTGGCTATTTTCGAGTAATTCCCACAAATCTGGCCTTCTGGCTTGGCTCCTTGGCCTAGCTAACTGCCCCCTTTTAGGTTACACTTAGGGTGTTTATATAGACTTTTGGAATGCTTTACTTGGCCTCTAAGTGTCCCAATTCAAGTATACTTCCTACTCGATGTTTGAATAAGCTTTGGAAAGTGTTTCTTTGCCTCAAAGTATCCAAATCTGAGTGAAATTGCTCTCTCCCGCGGCAGGGGCATGGCCATGGTACACGCTCATGTAAATCGTTTTCAGGCCATGTCTCGATTCTTTCGATTAGGGTACGGCCATGTAAATCATGGCACGACTGTGTGAAGTAAATTGACTAGACACGGTCGTGTGGCTTGAAGTCCAGGCCGTGTTGATTTCCACTTTGGCCCAACTTGGCCCGTTTTAAGCCTGTTTCTTGTTCTTTTCATCCTCGAGTGCTTTCCTGAGTATAAACATGAAAAGAAAGGATTAAAATCACCTTTTTACATAAATCAAGGGCTAAATCATCCAAAAGCATACTAAATATGGGGTTAAAATATGTTACTTTTACGGTTTATCAACTAGTGAATCAAGAAATTTTTTTTATCAATTATATTAAGTTATTGGTTGTTGAAAACATATTGAAATTAGATAAAATGTCGTCTCAAAAGCAAACAGCAAATGAGTCAGAGATGTTGTCCATTACAATGGTCAAATTTGGGACATCGAAATTGGACTCATTTTTGTATTAGCCTAATCTGAAGATCTAGCATTCAATCAAAGCATAACGTCAAAAGAGCTTCGGACAAGGATTAGGTGCAAAGTGGGGATCCGGAGAAGAATTTTGAGCATGAAATATAGATATCTAATGTCATTTGACCCCATTAGATATGTCATTTTTAACTTCATCGAAGAGGAAGAAGGTGGCCCGAGCTCGATTACACCATATCTATTGGATTCCATGCTAGATCAATAAGCAAAAACTGTTATGCAATGGATTCACATCACTGCTACAAAGCTCATACCAAAACACCTCAAAATCGTCATCAATGGTTAGGCATTCATTAGTTTCACCCCTCGACTTCAAATTCAGAGGAAAGTCGGGTGTATTTGGTCATCGGGCCTACGACACACCCATACGACATTCTATTAGTGCCTTTGATTTCAACTTCGGCAGGCCTATGCTCAACACTGGTAACACTTACATGGGTACACCATCAAGTTACTATGGTGGGCCAAACATAAGTGATTTTGGGTTTGACATTAGATTTTCAAGAACTGTAACACCCCTAACCCGTATCCATCACCAAAATAGGGTTTCAGAGCATTACCGAACATTCAGAACATTTATCAATTAATTCAGGCAAGTTACTATTCATTCACTGAGGTCATTCATAATGTCCCTTAAATGGACCCTCGAGGCCCAATACGAGCATTAGAATCAAGTCGGGACTAAATCAGGAACTTAGGAAATTTTTTGCGAAATTCTAAAAATTTCCAAGGTGTAGGGCTCACACGCCTGTGTAACCCTGGGACACGCCCGTACTGTAGGCTATGTTAAAAACTAGGTAGCTCACTGACCTACACCACACGGCCATGCCATATGCCTGTGTGCTAGGCCATGTGGTTAATTAATTCAATTCAAATTAGGTACAAGTTTCACACAGCCAAGACAAACGCCCGTGTTCAAGGCTGTGTCACCCACACGGTTGAGACACATGCCCGTGTCTCTACCCGTGTGCTCAATTCTAAGCATTCTATTTTCTCAAATTTAAGGTGCAGGGGACACACGACCTAACCACATGCCCGTTTTACCAGACCGTGTGTCACACACAGTCTAGACACACACCTGTGTGTCTACCCGTATGGACAAAATAAAGCCATTCCTAGCTTCATTTCTCACCCCAATCTTTGCTATAATCCTACACCACTTCTTGCATTCATAACCCAACAAATCCAAGCATTTTATTCAAGTTAATTCTATCATTTAACATGATATATCATCACCTACAATTACTAAGCATTTCAAGCATTCTAATCAAGCATATTCCATCCATCATCATGGCATATCATTTCATGCATACATGTTTACAATCTTACGTTGGTTATGACCTTATGTTAGACATAATTTGATCAACTACTTAACATATATATGGCTAACATAATATGACATTACAATTATGTCAAAACAATCATTACTAGCCATTCCAATGGCTAGATTACAAGCATCGTTTATGTTTATACGCCAATATGGACAACATATCCTATACATGTCATTACAACCGTAATTGATTTACCATATTGTCTGACATGGGCCGATGGATAGTGTGAGAGATTTTCGCCTAGCTTCCAATCCAACGAGCTTCTGATTTACTCTAAAATAGGGAAAATAAAATGGGGTAAGCATAAAATGCTTAGTAAGTTCGTATAACATAGTACTTAACTTACCGTTCATCCTATCTTAAGGTAACTATGTAAGGCATATTCACTTAATTTGACCTCAAGCCCTACACACATTCTCATTGCCCTTGTTAGTCATGTAATCCATGATAACATCAAGATATATATAAGCTCAATCAATAATCAAGTTTCCATGCATATATGCTTTCCACAACATGTATTCATTAAGCATATATATATATATATATATATCTCTTATTATTACAAGTATAGTTTCATAGTAGTTCATTTCGAGTTTAGATCATTTCATGTCAGGACTTTACTCATTTTATTCGAGTATTAAAGTCACCAAGTAGTAGTACCCTCAAGGTGTACAATTATATAATCAAGGATGAACACTCTTATCAAATAATCTCCATGTACAATTATCATCTTTTCATATTTTCATACATCACTAGTCATAAATCATCATTTCCTAGTATTTCATGTAATATTTCATATCATATATATATGTATCACTCCATTTCAATTTGTCTTAAATTCATATTTGCCCTTATCAGAGCTTTACCCGTTGAATTTATTCAAAATATCGATGGATACACAGGTAGTACACCTGAGGTGTACGAATCAAAATCCATCAATTCATGTCCAATGGTACCCATAAGGTACAATTTCAGAGAATACACTCTCGAGCCACGTATATATAAACAACAGGATTACCAATCCAGGCTAAATCCTTTTTATGTCATATGCTCTAAAGAGCTTGATTTGGATTACCCGTCCGGGCTAAATCCAATTCATAACATATGCTTGAGAGGACTTATATCAGGATTACCCATCCGGCTAAGTCCTATCAGAATTGAGGTCGAAGGATTACTCATCCAAGCTAAATCCTATACGCAACAAATGCAGGACCTCTTTCGTTTTGGGAAATCACATATCCATCGATTTTCCATTTATTCAACCGGGATTTAAATACTTTTCAAGCATTATCAGACATTTGATTATTTCATACCTCCGTAACATTTATGCAATTCAAGTAAAACACATTCCACGTTCTTGCCAAGCATACGAGTAACATTTTATTCATTTACCATTTTATCGGGCATTTTCATTTATCGGGCTATATCGAGTAGGTGATCATTTCACATATTTATGACATTGATAAAATTCACAAACACAACATTTAAATCAAGTATAAAAAAATATACAATTTAGTTACATGAACTTACCTCGAGAAAGGTTCGTGTACGTAAAATCTACTAATCCGACATTTTCCTCATTCCTCGTTCTAACTCTGAATTTGGTCTATCTAGATCTATACGGGTAAATTTAACATCAATTTATCATATTTTACATTCATGTCGACTAAATTTTCATCCTAGGCAAATTACTATTTTACCCCTAACTTTTCCATAAATACCATTTTCGTCCTTAGGCTTGGAAAATGAAACTTGTGCAAATTACTCCCTATTCCAAGCCTAACCAAAGCCCCATTACAAATTTTACAGCACATGTATTCATAAAATTTTAGAATTTTTCATGAAATTTTACAACTTTTCATTTTAGTCCCTAAAAATCATGTTTTCATTAAAAATTACTTTGTAAAAGTTGTTTATCTATTAATAATCTTTCATTTTCTACCATAAATTTCTAATTTCTAGCATATTTATCCATGACTCATTTTCATACTTTGATAATTTTTCAAATTAATACCCCAAATAGAGAGATTAAGTTATCCATATTCCAAAAATATCAAAATTACTAAAAACGAGACAATGAAACTTACCCAATTTGGCCATGAACATCTCTTTTCTCTCTCCTAGGGTTTCCATGTTTTATTTTTGGGGAAGAAGATGAGAAAATAAGATGATATCTATTTTATCATCTTTTTAATTAATTAAAAATTTTCACTTTCCAACTTAGTTCTTACCTTTTTTCTATATTTCCATGGATGAGTTACCAAGAAAAATATACATACTTTTCTTAATGGTCTAATTACCATATAAGGACCTTAAGTTTTTAATTCCATAGTTTTTTTTATCCTTCTAGCTACTAGATACAACTTTTGCATTTTATGCGATTTAGTCCTCGTAATTAAGCACATAATCGATAAAATTTTCTTTTCAAAATTTTCACACGACATTTCTAATATAATATGGATCATATAATAAAATAAAAATAATTTTCATTTTTCGGCTCAGATTTGTGGTCCCGAGACCACTGTTCCGATTTCACCAAAATTGGGTTGTTACAACTCTCCTCCTTAAGAAATTTTTGTCCTCGAAAATTTTACTAGTAAGAAGATTCAGGCATTTCTTTCTCATGTTTCTATCCGGTTCCCAAATAGCTTTCTCTATATCATATCATTGTCCAAGAACATTCACTAAAGATAACTTTATACCTTTCGTTTCTTTCACTTCATATGCCAGAATTTTGCAACCAGTCACTTGTTGTAAGTCATGCCAAGCTGAATTTAACATTTATCAAAGCAATAACAAATAATGAGTTTGATCAATACTGCCATAACACATATACTCATAAAAACATTATGAATTCTGTAAATTTCTGATAATAATACTAATCAGTACACAACAGGTCTAATTCTTTCCAATGATCTTTATGACATGATAAACCACAGACTTAATTTGCCTTTATGGGCAAACTGGGGAACTTTCTTTCATGGTGAATCTCTAGGAATACTTTGTCACCATCAGATCCATATCAGATTCCTGATGATCAAATATTGATTTTAAACTGTCTCAAGTCCCTTTCATCTCTCTTTGGGTTCATCGAATCAAAATTACCACATGTATCTTTTCTCACTGAACTCCGTCAAAAACATCGGAGTTTTGCATTTGTGATCTTATAAAGCCTCGTGTAGTATAATTTTGTATGCGACTATTATTCGTTATAAGTAATTTCAACCCAAGAAAAATACTTTTCTCAGTTACCTTCAAATACAAGTACACAACATTAAAGCATATCTGCCAAAATCTGAATCATATGTTCAGATTGATCATCCATCTGAGGATGAAATACTGTACTAAAATGTAACCATGTACCCAGATTTTCTTGTAACTTGTTCCAGAATTAGAATATGAACTATAGATCTCTATCAGAAATAACAGAAGCTAGCACATCATAATCTGACAATCTCAAAAACAAATCATTCAGGCAATCTATCAAGTGGGAAATCCACTTATACCAGGATGGAATGTGTAGGCTTCATCAGACAATCGACAATTTATTCAAATAGTATCTTTCTTTTCATAGATAAGGATAATTCCGATATAAAGTTCATAGTAACTTTGTTCCATTTCCATTTCGGTATTTTCACTGACTATAGCCATCTTGAAAGTATCATCTCTATCTTACTGATACATCTAGTATTTAAATATAGGTTCAGAAATACCACCTTTCATCCCGGGCTACAAATACATCTTTTTCTAATTATTATGTATTTTATCATTTCCCCAAATAAACAGACATAGTACCACTATAATCATTCATATAAAATTTTCTATACATGCTCCAAATTCTTTAGTACACAGACTCTGTCTCTAAATAATAGACATTTATCAGATCTATTCTAAAATTATGAATCAGAAATTATTTCACACTGTATTCATTTAACCTACAACTCATTATCACTTTTCTGGGTTTCACTAATCTATTTTAGAAACATCAGTTTAGCTTTATACTCAGTTAAAATTGAGATATTATCAAGCAATCATAATCGGTATCCATGGCTTGCAAAGTATATAGAGATTTTCTATTCAGAACATCTGTAACTACCTTCGTTCTTTCTAAGTGATATGCAATTATCAAATCACAATTTTTCAACCTTTCAAACTACATACGCTATCTCAGATTCAAATCATTTAGCAACATCAGATACTTTAAACTTTTATAATCGGTGAATATAAGACATTTTTCACCAAACAAGTAATGTTGTCAGATTTCAAATCTTTCTATTCCGTCGGGTGTTTTCAAATTTTATGATCAGTACATATATGATATTTTCACCATACCAATGCTATTACCAAATTCTCAGAGCAAATACAATAATTGTCAATTCAAGATCATATATCGAGAAATTCTTTTCCTATAGCTTTATCTGGCTAGAAGTATAGACCATTACTTTACCTTTCTTCATCAAAACAAAGTTTAATCCATTCAATAATGTATCACTGTAATAATAAATTCCTTTGTAACGCACCAAAAATCTCAAAACCTAATTTCTGTGCATTAAAGTTAGTTTGAATGTGTAGCACTTAGTTTATTAATATTAAGGAATTATCGAGATTATTTGAAGCCTTAGAGATAGGGGAGACCATAGGGAAAAATTTATTTTTCTTGCTTAGTAGACCCTAGTCTCAGGCATGAGGCCTCTTAAGTAGATTAAGAGAAAATAGGACACAAATGGGCTTGTGATCCACTGGTAGGTGGTGTCACTTGGGAGCTACAAGGTGGCGTGTGAGTAAGCTGAGGAGGTCCAAGGTTCGAGCATTGGGAGTGTATTTTTGGAGTTTATTTTGCATGGTGGACGGCAAGAGTTGTGTTGGTTTTGAACTCTTGCCATGGAGAGTTTGAGGTAAGCAGGTGATATGGATGTGGAGGAAATTTCGGATAAGATTAAGGTGTTATCAGGGAGAAAAATCAGGAGATAAGGAAAGGGAGGAGTTAGTGCTGAATGGGACTTTGAGAGATGGCATGTTTAGCTTGTGGCTATAAAAGGGAGGGGGCCGAATACTTGAAGGTTCTTTGAGCATTCTTTAATTTTTCTTTCTCCCCTCAATTGGTTTCTCCTTTAGCCGAATTCTTCCACTTGCCAAAAAGAAACCCATCAGTCTTTTTACCGAAAATTCCAATAAGACTTGTGTTCTATTTCTTTCCCTAAAACCTGAATACACCTTCTTATCATTTAGCTTCACTTGTGCCGATTCTTTTTGGTTTCCTTCATCACAATCGTTTGCTACCCACTTTTAGTCAAGCCGAATCTTGTTCAGAAGCGATATAGGTCGCAGGATCAAAGGAGAATTTTTGGTAAGTGTTTAGTTGAACTTTTTAGTAAGTTTTTTTGAAAGCCGAAGGGCTATCTAACCTCTCCTTGTCGTAACTTTGTATTAACAAGGGTAAGGCTCAACAATCGCAAGCGTGGTAGGTAAGGATTGCTAACAAGGTGGTAAGTGTTCTCGACTCAGTCATGGCTTGGTAGATGGCTGAATCTATTGTGGCTCATAATGGAGACTTATGAACAATATGGGTCACTTGGTTTTGACGATATAGGTATTTACGTGTAGATCTAGAGGATAGTCGCCAATAGTAGTAAAGGAAGAGCTATTAGAACGTGAGGCACACGGTAAGGGTACGGTAAGGTTTCGATTTTTGATAAGTATGTGTTAAAGCTTTGGTTAATCACTAGTAATGTCGATTGTAGGTTCCTGACTAAGGGGTTTGCAGCACGCGAGGTTACCAAGTGTGTAAAACACTACACACACATTATCGATAATGCTGAAAAGTCAAAAGTGGCTAAATGGGCCTGGTGGGCCCTAAGGCTAGGTTTAATGAGTTCATTTGGTTTGGGGTATGAATTGAGTCAATTAAGCATAATTCATAATCTAGAATTTTTTTGGGCTTAACATGCCAAAAGGATGTGATTTGGGCCTAATGGGCTGTAGGGATGAAATTTGGGTTGATGGGCTTTATGCGGCCGTAGACAAGTATGCTAGGGTTTATAGACTTTAGGCCTAGTTTGAACAACTCTTAAATTTCATAAGACTTAATCTAATTAAACATGTCCTTGAACAAGTCGCTGGGTTACGGTGTGGCAACGGGCACATGCAAGTCTAGGATTGGATCTAGGGAGAGCTTGGTACTTAAGCGGTCCTAGTGGCCCACCTCCTCTTCTCTGGAATCCTACCTGGTGCGTAGTGTCTGTTCACTTTAGCCGCGAGGACTTCTTGATGGGCCAAAGTTCATAACTAAAACCCGAGAGGGGCTAAAACACCATTATATTTGTAAAATTACTAAAATACCCCTATATTTGTAAAATTACTAAAATACCCCTATATTTGTAAAATTATCAAAATACCTTTATTTTGCAAAATTACCAAAATACCCCTATATTGCAAAATTACCAAGATACCCCTATTTTTCTAAACTACCAGAATACCCCATAGGGTAGAATTACGAAAGTACCTCAAGGTAGTGAAATGACGAAAATACCCCTATCTGACGAGTATGAGTTTGTGGATGTTACTCATGTGTTTGATGCATTCATATGATATTTTGTTTAGGATGCATATGGGTGGGAATTTTGGTACGGAGGAAGATTTGAGGATCGCATAGTCACATGGCCATGGATCCACCGGTGGCTTTAAGCCCCTTATACGATTAGCAGCTTTACTGTAATGTTAGGTAGTACCACAACCGAGCTACCTTTGATGTGTAGAGGATGGGTGGGTTGATTTAGAAATCCCCAAAGGTGTGTAATGGTTGGAAGGGAAATGGTGTGTGTAGTGAATGGATTATTGGGATAGGTTTTGCATTATCTTGTTTGTATATGATACGATATGATATGATATGAGGTCATTGTGGGCTAAGGCCCAAGACCACCGATTTTTTATAAGGCTTAGGCCTAATGCGAATATTTGTATGTGATTTGATTTCCAAAGGTTGTACACCCTGAGTTTTGAAACTCACACCCTTTAATTTATTATTTCAGGTGATCCTGAATAGGCGGATCGACGTGGGAGAGGACTCAGAGATGGCCACACTACAAGCTAGTTAAATGTTTTAATTTGTTCAAATGAATATGTTTTTAAATACTTTGTTTTTTCATTGGGTTGTAATAAGGCCAAGTAACTCCTAATTGACTTTAGATTTTGGGTTTATTATTATTGTTTCAACTATTCGCTTAATAAATTTCATAAAATTTCTAAAGTTAGCATGGTTTTCAAAATAACTCAACATATGATTCTTAAAATTTGGGTTTTTCATCTTAACTTAACAAGATACAATTGTTTTGGGCTCTTGGGCCTTAAATTGTTAAATTGTTAAATTGTAAAATCGTGTTGAAGTGTGCCTTTCATGTGACATTTTGGACTCGGGCCTAACTTTTAGGCCGGGTTTTGGGTGTTACATTTAGTGGTATCAGACCCCGATTGCAAAGCTCAGGCTATGAAATGCGCCTTAGATTTTTGGTTTTAAAAAGTTTTTGGCAAGATTCTTGAAGTGTGGTTCACCGAGCCCTCGACGTCGAGCTAAGTAAGTTTTCTATTGTTTACCTTTGTTTAAATACAAAACTATATCTAGTTAATGGGCTACTTAAAAATAGGCTTTTAGAGACTAAAGCTCGTAGGAAACTTTAGCCTGTAGTGGATTCTCGACTGCTTAATAACTTTAAAAATTTTTGCTCGCATAAGACATGTGCCCTAAACAAGTGGAACTATGTACTAATTTCATAAAATTCTTAATTCAAAATTACGCAATGATGAACGCTAGACGAGGTGGAAGAGGCCGCAGCAGAGGCCGTGGAGGTGTTAGGGCAGGATCGTTCGAGTTAAGCCATATGCCCAACGTAGGAGTAGGGGAGGCTCCAGCCTCACCAGTAGCTAAAAGAAGAGCTAATGAATGGGCTGCCGCTACGAAAGAGGCCGTATCCCAGGCCATGTTAAGAATCTTAGAAAGGGTTATTGGGCCCAATAATGGTACCGAGTCGCGGGTTAATCGTAGAGCGACTCCGAACTAATGAGGCTGAGATTTTCAAAGGAGTAGCGTAGGTGGCCCCGAATATGGTAGAGTATTGGTTGGAAGCTACTAAAAGAATAATGGACCACCTAGATTGCACGGTTGAACAAAAGTTGAAAGGAGCAATATCCCTACTAAAGGAAGAAGCCTAGTAGTGGTGGTTGACCGTAAAGGAGGGAGACCAACCAGAGTAGATCACGTGGGAGTTCTTTAAATCGTTATTCCAGGAGAAATACATTGGAGTGACCTATCTGGATGCCCGAAGGAAGGAGTTTTTGAGTCTGACCCAGGGATTCTTAAAGTGTAGTTCACTGAGCCCCCGACGTCGAGCCAAGCTAGTTTTCTATTTTTTACCTTTGTTTAAATATGAAACTATATCTAGTTAATGGGATACTTAAAATAGGTTTTTAGAGACTAAAGACCGTTGGAAACTTAAGCCTGTAGTGGATTCTCGATCGCATAATAACTTTAAAATTTTTTGCTCGCATAAGACATGTGCCCTAAACAAGTGGAACTATGTACTAATTTCATAAAATTCTTTATTCAAAAATACGCAACGATGAGCGCTAGATGAGGTTGAAGAGGCCACGGTAGAGGCCGTGGAGGTGTTAGGCCAGGATCGTCTGAGTCAGGCCATATGCCCAACATAGGAGTAGGGAAGGCTTCGACCTCACCAGTAGATGAAAGAGGAGCTAATGAACGGGCTACCGTTAAGGAAGAGGCCGTATCCTAGGCCATGTTAAGAATCTTGGAAAGGGTCATTGGGCCCAATAATGGTATGAAAAGTCGTAAGTCGATCATGGAGCGACTGCAAACTAATTGGGCTAAGATTTTCAAAGGAGTAGCGGGGGTGGCCCCAAATATGGTAGAGTATTGGTTGGAAGCTATTGAAAGAATAATGGACGACCTGGATTGCATAGTTGAACAAAAGTTGAAAGGAGCAATATCCCTACTAAGGGAAGAAGCCTACCAATGGTGGTTGACCGTAAAGGAGGGTAACCAACAAGAGCAGATCACGTGAGAGTTCTTCAAATCGACATTCCAGGGGAAATACATTGAGCGGCCTATGTGGATGCCCGAAGGAAAGAGTTTTTGAGTCTGACCTAGGGATTTATGAAGTGTAGTTCACTGAGCCCCCAACGTCTAGCCAAGTAAGTTTTCTGCTGTTTACCTTTGTTTAAATACGAAACTATATCTAGTTAATGGGCTACTTAAAAATAGGCTTTAGAGACTAAAGCCCATAGGAAAATTAAGCCTGTAGTGGATTCTCAACCGCTTAATAACTTTAAAAATTTTTGCTCGTATAAGACATGTGCCCTAAACATGTGGAATTGTGTACTAATTTCATAAAATTCTTAATTCAAAAATAAGCAACAATGAGTGCTAGACAAGGTGGAAGAGGCTCCGGCAGAGGCCGTAGAAGTGTTAGGGCAAGATTGTACGAGTGAGGCCATATGCTCAACGTAGGAATAGGGGAGGCTCCGGCCTCACTAGTAGCTAAAAGAGGAGCTAATGAATGGGCTGCCACTACAAAAGAGGCTGTATCTCAGGCCATGCTAAGAATCTTGGAAAGGGTCGTTGGGCCCAATAATGGTACGGGGAGTTGTGGGTCGATGTGGAGCGACTCCGAATTAATAGGGCTGAGATTTTCAAAGGAGTAGCGGGGGTGGCCCCGAATATGGAAGAGTATTGGTTGGAAGCTACTGAAAGAATAATGGACGACCTGGATTGTACGGTTGAACAAAAGTTGAAAGGAGCAATATCCCTACTAAGGAAATAAGCCTACCAGTGGTGGTTGACCGTAAAGGAGGGTAACCAACCGGAGCAGATCACGTGGGAGTTCTTCAAATCGGCATTTCAAGGGAAATACATTGGAGCGGCCTATGTGGATGCCCGAAGGAAGGAGTTTTTGAGTCTGACCTAGGGAGATAAACAAGTAGCAGAGTACGAGGCGAAGTTTCTGCGCCTCATTCGATATGCCAAGGGGATAGTCGTGACGAGTATGAAAGGTGTGTACGATTCGATTAAGAGATAGCCTTAGGGTACTGATAGCTCTACAAAGGGAGCGAGATTTTGCAATTTTGGTGGAAAAAGTAAAAATAGTAAAGGAGGTAAAGAGCATAGAGTGCTGCAACTGAGAGAAAGAGAGGGGCAAGAACAAGCAGAATATGGAACCTACTGGAGCTAGACAGAGGCCCATGAGGAGGGCCAGAGTGAATGGGTCGGTTAGAGCTGAGGCCTCTATTACTGCTGTTGATAACGGAATAGCACTTTGCGCTGAGTGTGGGAGAAGTCATTCGGTGAATGTTGAAGGAGGATGGGAGCATGTTTGGGCTGTGGATCCATGGAGCATAGGGTTAGGCAGTACCCGAGAAGGCTAGATCAGGAGCAAGCAGAAGGTAGAGGTAATTTTTAGCCTCAGAGGGGTGGTCAACAACCCTCGAGGGGCCATGGTCAAGCCAGAGGTGGCAATGGCACAGTACGAGGACGTGAAGCACCAGGCAAAGGTGTAGGGCAGGCAGAGGCGAGACAGCCAACGTTGGTTTATGCTGCTCATCGTAGGGAGGAAGGTGATGCACCAGATGTGATAACGGGCACATTCCTTATTTTTGAGCAACCTTATATTGGGCTAATTGATGTGGGGTCGACACATTCGTACATTGTATGCAATAGGACTAAGACTGTAGGGGTTAAGTTTGAAACCATTGAGAATGAAATGATTGTGTTAAGTCCTTTAGGGCAGTCGGTGAAAGTTAGTAAACTATTTAGGAATGCACCATTGGTAGTTCAAGGAGTTATTTTCCTAACGGACTTGATGGAATTATCGCTTGGTGAGTTTGACCTCATCTTAGGCATGGATTGGTTGACGAGGCACCAAGCAACTCTAGATTGTGCCATGAAGCGGATGGTGTTGAGAACGGTAGAAGGTGATGAAGTGGTAGTGATTGGAGAACAATGTGATTATCTGACGAATGTAATTTCAGTTTTAAGTGCAGAAAAGCTGATAAGGAAGGGCTATGAAGCTTACTTAGCCTATATGAGTGATTCAAAATCGAAGCATTTTACTATCAAGGATTTAAAAATAGTAAAAGAATTCCCTGATGTTTTTTCGGATGAGTTATAGGGATTACCTCCCAGTAGAGAAGTGGAGTTTGGAATAGAGTTGTTACTGGGTACGGCTCTAGTGTCCATCGCACCTTATCGGATGGCACCGAAGGAGCTGATGGAGTTGAAGGCCTAGATTCAGGAGTTATTGGACCGTGAATATATTAGACCAAGTGTGTGTCCATGGGGAGCACCAGTGTTATTCGTGAAGAAGAAGGATGGGTCCATGAAGATGTGTGTTGATTACAGGCAGTTGAAAAAGTTAACCATTAAGAATAAGTACCCTCTGCCTAAGATAGATGACCTTTTCAATCAATTTAGGGGAGCCTCGATTTTCTTAAAGATTGAATTGCATACGGGATACCATTAACTAAGGGTTAAGGAAGCAGATGTGTATAAGAAAGCTTTCAGAACTCGTTATGGACATTACGAGTTTTTGGTAATGCCGTTTGGACTAACAAACGCATCTGCTACTTTTATGGATCTCATGAACTGGGTTTTTCAACTGTACCTAGACCAGTTCATAGTAGTCTTCATAGATGAGATCTTAGTATACTCAAGAACGGAGGTTGATCATGATGCACACCGAAGGATTGTGTTGCAAGTTTTAATAGAGAATCAACTTTATACTAAGTTTAGCAAGTGTAAATTCTGGCTAAGGGAAGTTACTTTCTTAGGACATGTGGTTTCCACTAAGGGAATTAGGGTTGACCCCTGGAAGGTGGAAGCAGTTTTGGATTGGAAACGACCTAGGACAGTGTTAAAAATTCAGAGTTTTCTAGGCCTGGCGGGGTACTATAGGCGATTTGTTGAAGGGTTTTCCTTGATCGCGACACCTTTGACCAAACTGCTATGGAAGGGGGTGTTGTTTGTGTGGACTGATAAATAGTAAGAAAGCGTTGATAAGCTTAAGAAGGTTTTAATGGAGGCTCCTATTTTGATCCAGCCAGAGCATGGGAAGGAGTTTACAATTTATATCGATGCGTCACACGTGGGTTTGGGCTATGTTTTAATGCAGGATAGGAAGGTGGTTGCATATGCGTCACGCCAACTTAAGACTCATGAAAGAAATTACCCAACCCACAATTTAGAACTGTCGGTAGTGGTGTTTGCACTTAAGATTTGAAGGCATTACTTGTATGGAGAAAAGTGCACCATCTATACGGATTACAAGAGTCTAAAGTACCTTTTAACTCAGAAGGAGCTGAACTTGAGATAGCGCAGATGGATTGAGCTATTAAAGGATTATGAATGCACGATCGAATATCAACCGAGCAAAGCGAAGGTGGTGGCTGATGCGCTAAGCCGTAGGGCTATGTTTGATTTAAGGGCAATGTTTGCTCTGTTGAATCTGTATGAAGACAGGAGCTTGTTAGTCGAATTGCAAGTGAAGCCACTATGGGTTGAGCAGATTAAAACTAAATAGCCATTGGATGAAACTCAATGTCACATCCTGAATTTGTGGGGCTTTGCATTTGATGTGCTGTGATGTGTTGTTGTGCTTAATATGCTAGTTAGAGTGTTTTAGGGGTCCAAAATGGGCTCAGAGTTGGGCCGATGTCTTAGCAAAAATTTGTTGTTGGGCACACCAGTGGAGAGCCAGCAGGGTTAGGACTTAAAAGATATAATTTGTGCTTTAAGACACAAAACGGGCTTGTGGCCCAGTGGAAGGTGGCATCACATAAGGGTTGTAAGGTAGCCTGAAGAGGTTCAAGGTTCGAGTCGCATGTTACCCATTCATTTTAATTAATTTTGGCATTAGCAGGGAGCAGTAGTGGAGTTCAGCTTGAATGCTTGAAATTAGGGAACTGAATGAGGTGGATAATGCGAATAATGTGGGTGATTATGTGGCAAATAAAAGGGGGACGAGGTGGTGTTATCTAGGCCACTTGTAGAGGTGTGATCAGATAAAGATAAGGGAAAAAGGTTAGGAGTTATCTAGGGAGCAAGGAGGTGGCAAAATTTCTAACTCTTTGAGGAAGGAGGGAATCGGTTTTGATGTGGCTAAGGGGTGCCAAAATTTCCCTGTTGTTAGGATGAGTTTTGAGGTTTCAGAATGGGCATTTTTGGCTTTTGTGTAGTAGTGCCGAAATTGTGTTTAAGTGAGGGGAATATCTCTTCATTTTCAGCATTTGGGTCTTTATTCTCCCATTCTCTTTTCTCATTATTCTGCTAAAGCCGAACCTACCTCTAGTCTGTCGAAATCTTCTTTTCTTTACCGTTTCTATTACTCTTTTTTCCTTCCATTCTACTCCTCTCTTCTCAATCATTTCTTTCTCAAAAAAATTGAAACCCTTCATTCCAATTCTCTTCTCCATTCTTTTCCTAAAAGCTAAATGTTCATTGTTCTTTTCTTTTCCTCTTTTCCAATTTCTTCATTAAGCCGAATCTCCATAGATCCCTTTGCACCCTCTTTCTTTTGATTTTCGCTGAAGCTAAAACCTGTTGGAGTAGCCGAATTTGATTGGTGTTAAGGTAAGTGCTGATTTCTTCTGTTTCTTTTCTCTTTCAGTCTTGGGGGTCAGATCCGAATGGCTACTTGGCTTGTTGAGGCTATCGTTTGGTCTAACACTTTTTATCTTCTTGCGTTTTCTATGGGGGTGACATTTCAGAATCGAAGTAAAATGGATCATCTAGATCCCAAAAGCCAAAAATTATTAGTTTCCCAAACTCTATCTCATTCGAGATTTCAAGGCAAGGGGTTCTCTTCAGATTTTTGTTAGGTTCGATTATCGAGTTCGAGATCTTAACCCTATGTTATGGATTAACAACCATATGTTATGATGGTAGAAACTGATAAGGTCTTTTGATGGAATCAAATATCAATCAGACGAAGGAGAGGGTTGGGCCCGTAAACCCAAACCCTAAGTTCAAGAAGCGTTCGGTGTCTGCCATCAAAGATTGGCCACCGAGTTGTGGACTGACTTTAGAACAAAGCCGTAGGCTGTTAGCAGTCGTAGTGGCTACTGATAGTGTCGACATAGAAAGTATCATCTTGTCAGTAATCAGGTGTGTAGATCTTTATCACATAAGTTTTTCTATATTATACATGATATGGGCTGAAAAGTCGGAAAAGGCTGTGTGGACAGTCGAGTAACCCGTAGGGGTTAGGCTAGGGATGCCAGGTACGTAAACACAGTAAATTCTCTATGTGTATCGATGTATTTGATAACCTGTTATCTTTTAGATGGTATATTGTTCTTGTTTTTGCATGTATGTATGCATGGAATAGGGTTGATGCGATGAAGGGGAAGAGCATGCTTAATAGGTCACTTAGTGATCGGTGGTTAAACCACGATATGTTATAAGGTCACTTGGTGATCGGTGGCTCTGCCACATTTGATTTTAAGGTCACATAGTGATCGAATTATAACTGACAGCACGACTATCAAGATGGCGTGTAGCGGATGGAGGGTTGATTGTAGAAATCCCCACGGTGTGATGGCTGGTAAGGGTTAGCGTGTAGAGGATGGAATTTTAGGTTGGGTTGGGTCATTCAGCATGTACTTGTTCTGTTGCCATTTTGTGTAGGCCAAGGCCCAGAATGTGTTTATGGGCCTCAGGCCACTTATGTGATCCAGGGATTTACACACTGAGTCTTGGTGACTCACCCTTTATTTTCTTAACCTTTCAAGTGAGCAATAGATCGTAGATATGGGAGTCGAGGGGGACTCGAGGGGCCATAAAGTCTTTTATTTAAGTGAACTTATTTCTGGTTTCCCTTTGTTTTATTTTATTTTTTTTTTTGGGTTTATTTTCGTTAGCATCTAATAAGGTCTCTTAGCTTAAATTTTCAATTTACTGTTGTTCATGTTCATGGATTATAAACTTATATTTTCAAAGACTTAATTATAAAGAGAAATGAAAATGGGCTTTTCAAACACGTTCAACGCAAAAGCTAAGGTTTCCTTGAAAAGAAAATCCCACATTTAATGACTATCTGGTTGACACGAACTGAGTCTTCCAAAGCCAACAGGCAAAGTTTTCAACATAACGTGCTACCGAAAAGTTATTTTTTTCAAATCCATGCTTTCTTTAAAGTAAACAGAGAACTTGAACTTTAACATTCAACCCATAGTATGCTAGATCTGGTCGTAGCATTTGGGTCGGGTTTGGGGTGTTACACTCTAAGTTTTCGATTCAAGCAAGTTGAGAATTGGGAAACGGCAGATTTTGGGATGAATGGTGATGGGTTATTGTGTTTTCGTGGTAGAATTTGTGTGCCAAGGGACAAAGAGCTAAGAAAGTCTATATTACGGGAAGTGCATAGTAGCTGCTATGCTATGCACCCTAGAGGTAACAAGATGTATCGAGATCTACGAGAGCTTTATTGATGGTCGGGATTAAAACACGAGGTTACAGAGTTTGTGGGAAAATGTTTAGTATGTCAACAAGTGAAAGCGAAACATCAGTTGTCATCGGCATTATTTCAGCCGATTAAGATCCACAATGGAAGTGGGAGCGGGTTACTATGGATTTCGTTAGTGGGCTACCCTTGATGCCTACTAAGAAGGACTTTGTGTGGGTCATTGTGGATCGGTTAACTAAGTCTACCCATTTTATACCGGTCCGCACTGACTACTCACTACAAAAATCAGCAAGGTTGTATGTGGCAAAGATTGTGAGGTTGCATGGAGTTCTAGTCTCGATCATATCTAATAGATATCCTCGTTTTATGTCTCACTTTTGAAAGAAACTGCATGAGGCGCTAAATACGAGGTTGGATTTCAGTATAGCATTTCACCCTCAGACTGATGGTCAGTCGGAGAGGGTAATTCAAGTTTTGGAGGATATGCTGAGAGGGTGTGTAATTGAGTTTTGAGGTAGATGGGAGGACTACTTTCCATAAGATTGTTCGTTATTAATCAGTGAATTCTAATCAGATAAAAGTGAATCGGTAGTATGAGTACAAGGGGACGAGGACGTTCTGCGCTTGGCCGTGGTAGAGGCAGGATAGCCGTGTCAGAACCAGTAGGATCTGGCAATGGGTCAAGAGATGAGATGCCAGTTCCACCAGTTGCGGAGGCAAAATTTCAGGACCAGACGGCTGGAGATGATGCGGTATCTCAGGTGATGTTACGGGTTTTAGAGAGAGTTGCTGGGGCAGGCATGGGTATGGGAGCTCGAAAATCTGTGTCAGAGTGACTTAGAGCCAATGGGGCAGAAATTTGTAGGGGAATTTCTGGTATAGCCCCGAGTACAGCTGAGTATTGGTTGGAGGCGGTTGAGTGCATAATGGATGATCTTGATTTCACGGAAGAGGAAAAATTGAAAGGGGTTGTATCTCTCCTGAAGGACGAAGTGTATCAATGGTGGCTTATGGTTAAGGATGGTTCGGTGGTTGACCGTATCACCTGAGATTTCTTCAGAACGGCATTTCAGAGTAAATACATCGGGTCGAGTTATATGGATGCGCAGCGCAGGGCATTTTTGAATCTGGTTCAGGGAAGTAGGTCGGTGGCTACATATGAAGCAAAATTCTTATGCCTTAGCCGTTATGCCCGAGGGATAGTGGCCACAGACCATGAACGTTGTGTTCGATTTGAAGACGGTCTGAGGGATTATCTGCGTGTTTTGATAGCCCCGCAGCGGAGAGGGAATTTGTTGTTCTTGTGGAAAAAGCTAAGATAGCTGAGAAGGTAAAGCAGACAGAAAAATTGAATCGGGATAGAGATAGGGGTGGAAGTAAGAGGAATTTTAGATCGTCAGAGGCAGCTGGGCGTACTCAAAAAATACCTAAGTCAGATGGTCCGAGTCGGGGTGAGAGACCTACTGCTGCTAGCCAGACATAGAGGTGTGCTCGATGTGGCAAATTTCATTCAGGTGAGTGTTGGTCGAGCAATGGGAAGTGTTTCAGGTGTGAATCTACGGACCATCAGATTAGAGACTATGCACGACCATAGGGGTGGTAGGTTCGCAGTCGTGGGAATACTTAGCCGGACGAGAGGAGGTCGTGATCAGAGAGGTCGTGATCCAACCAGGGGTGGTAACGGTTTCGGTTGGGGCAGTGGAGCACCAGGCCGATGGGCAGGAAACATTGAGGCAAGATAGTCGGGGTTAGTCCATGCTGCCAAACGTCGAGAGGAGGCCGACGCACCGAATGTCATAACTGGTACGTTTTTAATTTTTGGGTTGCCTTACACTACATTGATTGATATTGGGTCGACGCATTCATATGTTGCTAGTAGGGTGTCTGGAACTTTAAGCATAGATTCTTAGATTTCCTCTAGGGAGATGACTGTAATTAGCCCGTTAGGACACTCTGTAGTGGTAAATAAGCTTTATCGGGAGGTACCTTTAGAAGTTCATGGAATAGTTTTCCTGACTGATCTGATGGAATTACCGTTCGGGGAGTTTGATTTAATCTTAGGCATGGACTGGCTGGTGAGGTATCAAGCTAATGTAGATTGTGAAGCCAAGCGTATGGTGTTAAAAACTCCCGAGGGTGGCGAAGTGTTGGTGATGGGTGAAACGGGGAACTATTTGTCGAATGTAGTGACTACCCTAAGAGCAAAAAGAATGGTGAGGAAAGGATGCGAGGCAATTCTAATATTTTCTCGGGCTTTGGAAGCCAAGGAACTAATTGTCGGGGATGTTAAAACGGTGAAGGAATTTCCTGATGTTTTCCCAGAAGAGCTTCTGGGTTTACCTCCGGACCGTGAAGTGGAGTCTGGTATTGATCTTTTTTCGGGAACAGACCAGTATCTAATGCCCCGTATAGAATGGCGCCAAAAGAATTGGTGGAGTTAAAAGCGCAGATACAAGAGTTGCTGGATAGAGGGTTTATTCAACCAAGTGTGTCACCTTGGGGAGCGCTGGTGTTATTCGTTAAGAAGAAGGATGGATCAATGCATATGTGCATTGACTATCGCCAGTTCAATAAGTTGACAATCAAGAACAAATACCCGTTGCCGAGGATCGACGACTTGTTCGATCAGTTGAAGGGGGCGTCAATTTTTTCAAAGGTAGATATGAGGTCAGGGTACCATCAGCTTAGGGTCAAGGAGGCGATATTCATAGGACGGCTTTTAGGACTCGCTATGGTCACTAAAAATTCATGGTGGTGCCATTTGGATTGACCAATGCGCCAGCAGCGTTTATGGACATGATGAACCGAGTGTTTCAACCCTACTTGGATCGGTTTGTCGTGGTATTTATAGATGACATCCTGGTTTATTCAAGATCGGAGGAGGAGCATGATTCACACCTTCGAGTGGTTTTGCAGATTCTAGTGGAGAAGCAGCTGTATGCCAAATTTAGTAAGTGGGAATTTTGGCTAAGGGAAGTTACTTTTCTAGGCCACATTGTGTCGGCAGAGGGGATTAGGGTTGACCCTCAGAAAGTTGAAGCTGTGTTGGATTGGAAGTTGCCTAAGTCTATAGTGGAAATCCGGAGTTTTCATGGTCTGGTCAGGTATTATAGAAGGTTTGTTGAAAGATTTTCGTTGATTGCAGCACCGTTGACTAAGTTGCTGCAGAAAGAGGTTCCATTTGTTTAGTCTGATAAGCAGCAAGAAAGTTTCGAGAGGTTAAAAAGGATATTAACGGAGGCTCTAGTGTTGATACAGTCAGAGGCCGAAAAGGAGTTCATGATTTACTGTGATGCTTCACACACGGGGCTAGGATGCGTATTGATGCAAGGTGGAAAGGTTATTACATATGTGTCTCGGTAGTTAAGACCACACGAATCAAATTATCCTACCCATGATTTAGAATTGGCAGCAGTGGTTTTTGCTTTGAAGTTTTGGAGACATTATCTGTACGGGGGAGAAATCTATCATTTATACCGATCATAAGAGCTTAAAATACCTTTTGACCCAGAAGGAGTTGAATCTAAGGCAAAGGAGGTGGATCGAGTTGTTAAAGGATTATGACTGCTCGATCAAGTATCATCCAGGTAAAGCTAACGTGGTGGCGGATGCTCTAAGTCATAGAGTAATCTCTAACTTGAGAGCAATGTTTGCTCACCTTAGTTTATATGATGATGGGAGTTTAATAGCTGAACTTCATGTGAAACCCTCTTGGGTCGGTCAGGTTAAGGAGAAGCAGCAGACCGACGAGTTGCTAAAGGAGAAGTTTCAGGTAGGATCAAGTGATGGATCAACGGAATTCGGTGTGAATGAAAAAGAGCTATTATGTTTTTGAGGAAGAATTTACATGCCGAAAGATCCTAAGTTGAGGCGTAAGATTTTGCTAGAAGCATATGGTAGTCCATACGTTATGCACCCTGGAGGGAGTAAGATGTATCGGGATTTGCGAGAATAGTTCTGGTGGCCAGGCCTGAAGCGAGAGGTGACCAAATTTATGAGTAAGTGTTTGACCTGTCAGCAGGTAAAGGCGGAGCATTAGTTACCATCAGGGTTGTTGCAGCTGGTGAAGATTCTACAGTGGAAATGGGAAAGAATCACAATGGACTTTGTTAGTGGGCTACCTCTCACGCCTACTAAGAAAGATTCAGTTTGGGTGATTGTTGACCGCTTGACGAAGTCTGCTTATTTCATACCCGTACGTGTGGGTTACTCTCTAAAGAAATTGGCTAGGTTATATATAGCGGAGGTAGTGAGGCTACATGGAGTACCAGTATCAATCATATCGAACAGGGACCCGAGGTTCACATCGCGATTTTGGATGGCGTTGCATCAGGTGTTGGGTACGAAATTAGATTTTAGTACAGTGTTTCATCCTCAGATCGATGGTCAGTCTGAGCGGGTAATTCAGATCTTAGAGGACATGTTGATAGGTTGTGTCATTGATTTCAGGGGTAGTTGGGAAGAGTTTTTAACGTTGGCGGAGTTTGCTGACAACAACAGCTACTAGTCTAGTATTTAGATGGCGCCCTATGAAGCATTGTACGGGCGGAAGTGTCGACTCCTACCTGTTGGAGGAGCTAGGGGAATGTTGAATTTTGGGGCCAGAATTGGTTACCGAGACAGAGGAGAAGGTTGAGTTAATTCGAGCTCGATTAAAGGAAGCGTCAGACAGACAGAAATCCTATGCTGATTTGAAGCGTAAGGACATAGAGTTTGCAGTAGGTGACAGGGTGTTCTTAAAGGTGTCGCTATGGAAGAAAGTACTAAGGTTTGGATGGAAAGGTAAATTAAGTCCTAGATTCATCAGACCTTATCGGGTGTTGAAATGAGTGGGACCGATAGCCTATCAGCTTGAGCTACCTTCAGGGTTAAGTCAGAATCACAATGTATTTCATGTCTATATGTTAAGACGCTATCGTTCGGATCCATCTCATGTGGTGCCTGTGGAAGAAATCGAAGTGAGACCTGACCTATCCTTTGAAGAGGAACCAGTAGAAATCTTAGATTATGATGTCAAGGTATTCCGTAGGAAGGCGGTTCTGTTGGTTCAGGTTCTATGGTAGAATCACGGCACTGACCAGGTAATTTCGAGGCCAAAATTTCTGACGAGCAATGTGGCAGCAGTACTCGCATCTATTCTGACCAGGTAATTTTGAGGCCAAAATTTCTTTAAGGGGGGTAGAACTGTCACATCTTAAATTTGTGGGGCTTTGCATTTGATGTGCTGTGATGCGTTGTTGTTCTTAATATGCTAGTTAGAGTGTTTTAGGGGTCCAGAATGGGCTAAGAGTTGGGCCGAGACCTTAGCAAAAATTTGTTGTTGGGCACACCAGTGGAGAGCCAGCAGAGTTAGGACTTAAAAGATATAATTTGTGCTTTAAGACACAAAATGGGCTTGTGGCCCAATGGAAGGTGACATCACATAAGGGTTATAAGGTAGCGTGAAGAGGTTCAAGGTTCGAGTCACAAGTTACCCATTCATTTTAATTAATTTTGGCATTAGCAGGGAGCAGTAGTGGAGTTCGGCTTGAATGCTTGAAATTAGGGAACTGAATGAGGTGGATAATGAGGATAATGTGGGTGATAATGTGGCAGATAAAGGGGGGAAGAGGTGTTGTTATCTAGGCCACTTGTGGAGGTGTGATCAGATAAAGATAAGGGAGAAAGCTTATGAGTTATCTAGGGAGCAAGGAGGTGGTCGAATTTCCAACTCTTTGTGGGAGGAGGGAATCGGTTTTGATGTGGCTAAGGGGTGCCGAAATTTCCCTGCTGATAGGATGAGTTTTAAGGTTTTAGAATGGGCATTTTCGACTTTTGTGTAGTAGTGCCGAAATTGTGTTTAAGTGAGGGGAATATCTCTTCATTTTCGACATTTGGGTCTTTATTCTCCCATTCTCTTTTCTCATTATTCTGCTAAAGCCGAACCTACCTCTAGTCTACCAAAATCTTCTTTTTTTACCGTTTCAATTGCTCATTTTTCCTTCCATTCTACTAATCTCTTCTCAATGTTTCTTTCTAAAAAAAATTGAAACCCTCAATTCCAATTCTCTTCTCCATTCTTTTCCTAAAAGCCGAATGTTCATTGTTCTTTTCTTTTCCTCTTTGCCGATTTCTTCATTAAGCCGAATCTCCATAGATCCCTTTGTACCATCTTTCTTTTGATTTTCACTAAAGCCGAAACCTGTTGGAGTAGCCGAATCTAATTGGTGTTAAGGTAAGTGAAGATATCTTCTATTTCTTTTCTCTTTCAGTCTTGGGGGCCAAAGTCGAATGGCTACTTGGCTTGTTGAGGCTATCGTTTGGTCTAACACTTTCTATCTTCTTGCGTTTTCATTTGGGCGACATTTCGGGAATCGAAGTAAAATGGATCATCTAGATCCCAAAAGCTAAAAATCATTAGTTTCTCAAACTCTATCCCCTTCGAGATTTCAAGCTAAGGGGTTCTCTTTAGATTTTCGTTAGGTTTGATTATCATGTTCGAGATCTTAACCCTATGTTATGGATTAACAACTATATGTTATGATGGTAGCAATTGATAAGGTCTTTTGATGGAATCAAATATCGATCAGGTGAATGAGAGGGTTTGGCCCGTAAACTCAAACCCTAAGTTCAAGAAGCATTCGGTGTCTGCCGTCAGAGATTGGCCACTGGGTTGTGGACCGACTTCAGAACAAAGCCATAGGCAGTTAGCAGTCGTAGTGGCTACTGATAGTGTCGACATAGAAAGTATCATCTTGTCAGTAATCAGGTGTGTAGATCTTTATCACATAAGTTTTTCTGTATTATACATGATATGTGCTGAAAAATCGAAAAAGACTGTATGGACAGTTAAGTAACCCGTAGGGGTTAGGCTAGGGATGCCAGGTACGTAAACATAGCAAATTCTCTATGTGTATCGATGTATGTGATAACCTGTTATCTTGTAGATGGTATATTGTTCTTGTTGTTGCATGTATGTATGCATGGAATGAGGTTGATATGATGAAGGGGAAGAGCATGCTTAATAGGTCACTTAGTGATTGGTGGTTAAACCATGATATGTTATAAGGCCACATGGTGATCGGTGGCTCTGCCACATTTGATTTTAAGGTCACATAGTGATCGGCATTATAACTGACAGCACGACTGTCAAGATGGCGTGTAGCGAATGAAGGGTTGATTGTAGAAATCCCCTCGGTGTGATGGCTGGTAAGGGTTGGCGTGTAGAGGATGGAATTTTAGGTTGGGTTGGGTCATTCAGGATGTACCTGTTCTGTTGCCATTTTGTGTAGGCTAGGGCCCAGAATGTGTTTATGGGCCTCAGGCCGCTTATGTGATCCAGGGATTTACACACTGAGTCTTGGTGACTCACCCTTTATTTTCTTAACCTTTCAGGTGAGCAGTAGATCGTGGATATGGGAGTCGAGGTGGACTCGAGGGGCCATAAAGTCTTTCATTTAAGTGAACTTATTTCTGGTTTCCCTTTGTTTTATTTTTATTTTTTTTTGGGTTTATTTTCGTTAGCATGTAATAAGGCCTCTTAGCTTCAATTTTCGGTTGACCGTTGTTCATGTTCATGGATTATAAACTTATATTTTCAAAGACTTAATTATAAAGAAAAATGGAAATAGGCTTTTCAAACACGTTCAACGCAAAAGCTAAGGTTTCCTTCAAAAGAAAATCCCACATTTAATGACTATCTGGTTAACACGAACTGAGTCTTCCAAAGCCAACAGGCAAAGTTTTCAACATAACGTGCTACCGAAAAGTTATTTTTTTTCAAATCCATGCTTTCTTTAAAGTAAACAGAGAACTTGAACTTTAACATTCAACCTGTAGCATACCAGACCTGGTCGTAGCGTTTGGCCCGGGTTTGGGGTGTTACACTCTAAGTTTTCGATTCAAGCAAGTTGAGAATGGGGAAACGACAGATTTTGGGATGAATGGTGATGGGTTATTGTGTTTCCGTGGTAGAATTTGTGTGCCAAGGGACGGAGAGCTAAGGAAGTCTGTACTACGGGAAGCGCAAAGTAGCTCCTATGCTATGCACCCTGGAGGTAACAAGATGTATCGAGATTTACAAAAACTTTATTGGTGGTCAGAATTGAAACACGAGGTTACGGAGTTTGTGGGAAAATGTTTAGTATGTCAGCAAGTGAAAGTGCAACATCAGTTGCCATTGGGATTATTGCAACCGATTAAGATCCCACAATGGAAATGGGAGCAGGTTACTATGGATTTCATTAGTGGGCTACCCTTGATACCCGCTAAGAAGGACTATGTGTGGGTCATTGTGGATCGATTAACTAAGTCTGCCCATTTTATACCAGTCCGCACTGACGCTCACTACAAAAATTGGCAAGGTTGTATGTGGCAAAGATTGTGATGTTGCATGGAGTTTCAGTCTCGATCATATCTTATAGAGATCCTCGTTTTAAGTCTCACTTTTGGAAGAAGCTGCATGAGGTGCTAAGTACGAGGTTGGATTTCAAGATGAAGATTTCACCCTCGGTGATGATGGTCACGATAGGTAATTCATGTTTTGGAGCATATGCTGAGAGGGTGTGTAATTGAGTTTTGAGGTAGTTGGGAGGACTACTTGCCGTTAGCTGAATTTACGTATAACAATAGTTATCAGGCAAGTATTGGAATGGCACCATATGAAGCACTGTATGGATGAAGATTTCGTACTCCGACTTGTTGGATTGAGTTGGGTGAGCGACGGGTTTTGGGTCTGAAATTTGTAGTAGACACCGAAGATAAGGTGAAATTGATTTGAGATCGGTTGAAGGAGGAAGCGGGTAGGCAGAAGTCATATGCTGACCTCAAATGAAGAGAGATCGAATATACGGTGGGGGACATCGTTTTTTTCAAGGTTTCCTATAACAGCCCGATTTAGGGCCTAGTCAGAATAGTGGTGCGAGATCACAAATCCGAGTTAATAAAATGAGTTTTTAAGGTATTTGAGATGTTTGCATGATATTATGAAAGTTTTATGTAGAGATTTTATGAAATTGGCATTAAAGGGGTCCATTAGGACTAAATTGCAAAAGTTGCAAAATATGAGACTCTAGAAGCTTTTACTATGAAATAGCTTTGGAATATTAATTAGAAGTCCTTAAATAGCATTTTTCCAAATTTATAAATTTTGGAAAAAATGGACATGAGTTAGTAAATTGTGAAAATTTAGTGAAAATTTATAAATTTTCCAAATATTCTTCGTATTTTTGGAGTCCTCGTATTATGAATTAGCTATTTATAGCTATAAGTTGAGCTAGAATTCATGTACATAAAAATACCCTTGTATGACATGCTTGTAAAATGATGTTTTATGGAAGATTATGAGAGTGTGATGTTAGATAAACATCTTTTCCAAAGTGAATTTTATGAAAAATGTTAGTTTGGACTAATTTGTAATAATTATGAAATTGGTCAATTATAATAGAAATAGTGAGAATTGATGATTGTTATAGTAGAGAAAATGAATCAGCTAAGTGTGAAGTTTAAGAAAGTTGAATGAAAATTACTTTACGAGCCTAGGGGCAAAAGTGTAATTATGAGAAAGTTTAGGGGAAAAATGGAAATGTTGTCAAAGTATGTGTTATGAGTCAATTTAGTCAATATGAGTATTAAATGAGCTAAATTATTATTATAGATCAAGAGAAACGAAGCCCGGATCAAAACAGAGGCAAGAACAAAGTCGAGGACTAAATTGCATAACTACATACATTTTGTATATTGAGATAAGTTTGTTTGATTTCTAAGCTTTATGATAAATATCATTCAATTGCTTAGTATGATGTTGAATATATTTTAATTCCATGAGATTGTTTAATGCTATGTTAAACAATGAAATTAATGAGATTAAGCGTGAGAAAGTCCCGATTGAAATTAAATTACTTAGGATACTCGATCTACTACATGAGATGAGAAAGCCTGTATAAGACCAAGCCAAGGCATGGCATCGACAATCAAGCAAATTATCATGTAAGTCCAAGACAAGTCTTGGCATTGAAGAGTTATTATGAGATGAAGACCCATGTAAGCCCAAGCCAAGGCATGTCATTGGTGAGTCTCCAAGCAAAGATGTCATGTAAGTCCAAGACAAGACTTGGCATTGTTAAGTTATCATGAGATAAAGATTCCATGTAAGTCCAAGCCAAGGCTCGGCATTGGTGAGTATCAAGGAAGATTCCATGTAAGTCTATGCCAAGGCTCGACATTGGTGAGTCTCAAGGAAGATTTCATGTAAGTCCAAGCCAAAGCTCGGCATTGACAAAGTAAAGATACCAAGTAAGACTATGTCAAGACATAGCAATGGTAAGTTCCCAAGGGAACCCACAAGGAAGACCTCGTGTAAGTCCATGTCAAGACATGGCGTCGATATCAAGTAAGAGATCCCATTGTAAGACTATATCGAGGATATATCATTGGCATCCAGATACATGTGGGATGAGATTCAGTATCCTCGGTTATTCAATGTAATTCATGGGGCATAAGAGTAAAGATTGAATGAGAAAGCAAGAAGTTAAGCAAGTAAAGCTATCATCAAGTCATGCTAGTTAAATTTAACCAAGAGTATTATACATGTGATGAATAACGAAGTTGAGATTATGCTTATCATAGTAAAGTATGCTGATCTATGTGATAAAGTGATACAGGTACCTTGTTTACCTCAGAAGCGTGAGACTAGTAAGTATCATGAGTTATGTAAGAATCATCAAGAGTAAGTAAGCTCAAACACATGAGTTAGGCAATGCCTTTGTTTATGATGAATGAGTTTTGATTAAGCAATTATATTGCTATGTGCATTACATGCAAACTTACTAAGCTAAATGCTTACGTCTTTAATTCTTTCTTTCTATACAGTCCCACCATGCTAACTTGTGGATCATTTAAGTCGGAGCTCCAAGCACACTATCAATCGCTATTTTGGTATAGCCATGTTATTTATATTAAGTATGGCATGTATAGGAAGTATTTCATTTTGAAATATGTCTTAAGAAGGGCCAAAGTATGAGCTATCAAGTTTATTATTCTTTTATATTTGACTAAAGAGATTGGCCAAGTTTGACTAGGTATGTATGTATATTTATATCAATGAAGTATGCATCTTTGTTAATGTTAGACGAAGTATTTGAATTATTGAATTGGGCTTGAGATTGATCTTGATTTCAGGGTGGTAATTGGCTTGGTAAATAGCCTCTAAGTGCCCACATGGATAGACACACAGGCGTGTGTCTAGGCCATGTGTTCCCTGCATGTTTGTGTCTTAAGTCAGAATAGACTACAAGCTAACCCCAGGACTGTTTGTATAGGTCGTGTGTGACACATGGTTAGCACATGGGCATGTGCTCCAAGCCGTGTGAATAAGTCAGTATGTCAAGGTATGGCACACTGTCTAGGGCCACAGGCGTGTCAAGGCCGTGTGTAATTAGTCAGTGCCGACCATGGGTCAAGGACATGGGCATGTCTTAGGGGTACACGGGCGTGTCCCAAACCACATGGGCGTGTAACCCCTATTTTGAGAGAAAATTTTCCAGTTGAGTTTTGAAAGTTTTCAAACTTAAGTTTAAGGCCTCGTAAGCCCATGAAATGTATGAATTGATTAAGAAAGAGAAGTTTTTAATTCAAACAAAATTTTATAGCCTGTAAGTACATATTTAAGAAGGTTCAAGGATAGTAATGTCTCATATCCGATTTTAGCCTCGGACTCAGGTATGGAGTGTTACATTTCCCCTTGGAAGAAGGTGTTAAGGTTTGTTAGAAGGGCAAGTTAAGTCCAAGGTTTATTGGCCCTTATCGAGTATTAAAGCGAATTGGGTTGCTTGCCTATCAGCTGGAGTTGCCTTCTGAATTGAGTAAAATACATGATGTGTTACATGTGTCAATGCTAAGGCATTACCGCTTAGACCCTTCTCACATTGTGTTAGTCAAGGAGATTGAGGTTAGACTAGATCTAACTTTTGTGGAGGAGCCAGTTCAGATAATTGATCAAGTTGTCAAGGTATTAAGAAGGAAGTATGTTCCTTTGGTCAAAGTGCTTTGGCGTAACCATAATATCAAGTAGGCTACTTGGGAACCTGAGGAGCCAATGCGTCGACAATACCCTCACTTGTTTCAAGAAGGTAAATTTTGAGGCCGAAATTTTTTTAAGAGGGGTAGAATTGTAATGCCTTAAAAATTTTGAAACCCTAATTTCTGTTCATTGAAGTTAGTATAAATGTGTAGCACTTAGTTTATTAATTAAGGAATTATCGGGATTATTTGAAGCCTCAGAGATAAGGGAGACCATAGGGAAAATTTTATTTTTCTTGCTTAGTGGACCCTAGTCTCAAGCATGAGGCCTCTTAAGTAGATTAAGAGAAAATAGGACACAAATGGGCTTGTGGTCTAGTGGTAGGTGGCGTCACTTGGGAGCTGTAGGGTGGCGTGTGAGTAAGTTGAGGAGGTCCAAGGTTCAAGCATTGGGATTGTATTTTTGGAGTTTATTTTGCATGGGTGGACGGAAAGAGTTGTGTTGGTTTTGAATTCTTGCCATGGAGAGTTTGAGGTAAGCAGGTGATATGGATGTGGAGGAAATTTCAGATAAGATTAAAGTGTTATCAGGGAGAAAAATCAGGAGATGAGGAAAGGGAGGAGTTGGTGCCGAATGGGAATTTAGGAGATGGCATGTTCGACTTGTGGCTATAAAAGTGAGGGGGCTGAATGCTTGAAGGTTCTTTGAGCATTCTTTAATTTTTCTTTCTCCCCTCAATCGCTTTCTCCTATAGCCGAATTCTTCCACTTGCTAAAAGAAACCTATCAGTCTTTTTACTGAAAATTACTATCAGAGTTGTGTTCTGTTTCTTTCTCTAAAGCCGAATACACTTTTTTATCATTTAGCTTCACTTGTGCCGATTCTTTGTTGGTTTCCTTCATCACAATCATTTGCTACCCACTTTTAGTTAAGCTGAATCTTGTTTAGAAGCGATCTAGGTCGCAGGATCAAAGGAGAATTTCGGTAAGTGTTTAGGTGAACTTTTTAGTAAGTTTTGTTAAAAGTAGAAGGGCTATCTAACCTCTCCTTGTCGTAACTTTGTATTAGCAAGGGTAAGACTCAACAATCGCAAGCGTGGTAGGTAAGGATTGCTAACAAGGTGGTAAGTGTTCTTAACGCAGTCATGGCTTAGTAGATGGCCGAATCTATTGTGGCTCATACTGGTGGCTTATGAATAATATGGGTCGCTTGGTTTTGACGATATAGGTATTTGGGTGCAGATCTAGAGGATAGTCGCCGATAGTAGCAAATGAAGGGCTATTAGAATGTGAGGCACAGGGTAAGGGTATGGTGAGGTTTTGGTTTTTGATAAGTATGTGTTAAAGCTTTGGTTAATCGCTAGCAATGTCGATTGTAGGTTCGTGACTAAGGGGTTTGCAGCACGCGAGGTTACCAGGTGTGTACAAACACTACACACACGTTATTGGCAATGTCGAAAAGCCGAAAGTGGCTAAATGGGCCCGATGGGCCCTATGGCTAGGTTTGATGAGTTCGTTTGGTTTGGGGTATGAATTGAGTCATTTAACCATAATTCATAATCTGGAATTGTTTTGGGCTTAACAGGCCATAAGGATGTGATTTGGGCCTAATGGGCCGTAGGGATGAAATTTGGGTTGATGGGCTTTATGGGGCCGTAGACAAGTATGCTGGGGTTTATAGACTTTAGGCCTAGTTTGAACAACTTTTAAATTTCATAAGACTTAATCTAATTAAACATGTCCGTGAATAAGTCGCTGGGTTAGGGTGTGGCAACGAGCATACGCATGTCTAGGATTGGATCTAGGGAGAGATTGGTACTTAAGCGGTCCTAGTGGCCCACCTTCTCTTCTCTGGAATCCTACTTGGTGCGTAGTGTCTGTTCACTTTAGCCGAGAGGACTTGTTGATTGGCCAAAGTTCATAACTAAAACCCGAGAGGGACTAAAACACCCTTATATTTGTAAAATTACTAAAACACCCTTATATTTTTAAAATTACTAAAATACCCCCTATGTTTGTAAAATTACTGAAATACCCCTATTTTGTAAAAGTAAAAAAATACCCCTATTTTGCAAAATTACCAAGATACCCCTATTTTGCCAAACTACCAGAATACCCCAGTAGGGTAGAATTACGAAAGTACCCCTGGGTAGTGAAATGATGAAAATACCCCTATGTGACGAGTATGAGTTTGTGGATGTTACTCGTGTGTTTGATGCATTCATATGATATTCTGTTTAGGATGCATATGGGTGGGAATTTTGGTACGGAGGAAGATTTGAGGATCGCATAGTCGTATGGCCATGGATCCACCGGTTGTTTTAAGCCCCTTATATGATTAGCAGCTTTGCTGCAATGTTAGGTACTACCACAACTGGGTTACCTTTGGTGTGTAGAGGATAGGTGGGTTGATTTAGAAATCCCCACAGGTGTGTAATGGTTGGAAGAGAAATGGTGTGTGTAGTGGATGGTTTATTGGGATGGTATTTTGCATTATCTTGTTTGTATATGATACGATATGATATGATATGAGGTCATTGTGGGCTAAGGCCCAAGACCACTGATTTTTGATAAGGCTTAGGCCTAATGTGAATATTTGTATGTGATTTGATTTTCAAGGGTTGTACACCCTGAGTTTCGAAACTCACACCCTTTAATTTATTATTTTAGGTAATCCTAAATAGGCGACTCGAAGTGGGAGAGGACTCAGAGATGGCCACACTACAAGCTGGTCAAATGTTTTAATTTGTTCAAATGAATACGTTTTTAAATACTTTTTTTTCATTATGTAACACCCCAAACGCAGCCTAAAAGTTAGGCCCGAATCTGGCGTGTCACAGTGAAGGAAGTTGAAAAGCTAAGCAATTGTTTAGAAAAGTTTTATCAGATTTTTGAACTCCGAGTTCATTGTTTGATTGAGAAAAAAGTGATTTACTAAATGACCGCTTAAAAGTTGTTATTATTTTGAAAAACTGTTTTGCTATGAAAGTTGAACTTGCATCTTTGCGTAAACATGATATTTTAGAAAATGATTGCTAATGTTTTAAGAAAAATCCCGTATTTATAAGTTTAACAGTTATAAATGAAAACTTAGAAAAAATAAACCAATGGCCTTATTACAAAATATTAACCAAAAATAAGTAATCTTAAAATAAGGTAAAAATTGAAATTTTTAAAGTTTACGAGTAGTATCTCCGATGTATAGCCACCTCGAGTCCTCCACAGCTCCCAATCCTCTATTGTTGGGAATTACCTAAAACATTTAATAAAAAGAGGGTGAGTTTATGAAAACTCAAGTGTACAACCCTCACTCAGTAAGAACATGCATCACAACAATCTAGGCCGAATCCCATTATAATAATAAGGGCAATTGGGCCTTAGCCCAAAATAGCCTCGGTTGGGCCTTAACCCATATCATATGTCACAAAGAGATAATGTATGCAATGCGATGCAAACCCAGTAAACCTAGATTTCCATCCTCTACACACCACTGCATTCACCAATCACACCGAGGATTTCTACAATCAACCCTCCATCCACTACACTCCATATGTGGCACCTAGCCACCGGTGACAGAGTCACAAAATATCATATGGGGCCAACCCACTTGTGGTATCAAACCACTAGTGACAATCCCGAATAATAATATATGTGGGGCCAACCCAATGTGGTACCGAACCACTGGGATAAGTCACGAAATCATCAATATGTGGTACCAAACCACTGGTGGTTCCAAACCACCGTGACAAATGTCACAAAAGAGAATACGCAATAACCCACTTGTGGTACCAAACCACCGGTGACAATCCCGTAATGAATATATGTGGGCCAACCCATCGTGGTACCAAACCACCGAACGAGTCACAAAATAATATATATGTGGTACCAAACCACTGGTGGTTCTAAACCACTGAGACTTAGTTACGAATCAAGAATGTGGGGCCAACCCACGTGTGGTACCAAACCACTAGTGATAGTCTTACACTTCCCCTTAAAATATCATATCCAAACCATGCATACAAGTGTCAAATGAATGCAGCAAGCTGTCAAGTACACAATATCATTATGGCATACAATCTTTAGCGCATACATAAACAACAGGGTACTTACCTGGTATTTTGGTCATGCCCATTATGGCATAACGTCGATCCTTCTAACCATTTCGGCTTTTCAGCCTAAATATTTAATAACACATAATATTATTAAAGTGTGAATTTACACACAATCACGCTAATCAACCCTTAAGGGTATAACAGTAATTTTACCCACCGAGGGTATTCCAATAATTTACCTACCAAGGGTAATTCGGTAATTCTACTCATAACTAATCCATGTATGCAGTGCATCTGAACATAATCAATCATACAATTAACACAGACAACATTAGTACTACCACGAGGGTACAACGATAATTTGTCTTTTAGGGGTAAAACGGTAATTACACACAAAGGGTATTTCGATAATTTTGTAATCCAGGGGTATTTCGATAATTTTACAAACTAGGGGTAATTCAGTAATTTCACAAACCAGGGGTAATTCAGTAATTTTGCAAACCAGTGGCAATTCGGTAATTTTGCAAACTAGGGGTAATTCGGTAATTTTGTAAACTAGGGGTATTTTGGTAATTTCACAAACCAGAGGTATTTTGGTAATTTCACAAACTAGGGGTAATTCGGTAATTTTGCAAACTAGGGGTAATTCAATAATTTCGCAAACCAGGGGTATTTTGGTAATTTTACAATCCAGGGGTATTTTAGTAATTTCACAAATTAGGGTATTTCGGTAATTTTGTAAACCAAAGGTATTTTGGTCATTTTACAAATCAGGGTTTTAACAACCCAACAGAAAGTCCACTGTCGCCTCGAATGACTCAAGTATTCTAAACAGAGATAATGAATCAAATGGGCCTAAGGCCCATTCTCGGCCCAAGTGGGCCCACACACTCATGTGGCCCATTTAGCCCAAACCTAGGCACATATATGAGATTAACATAGTCTAGTTCACTATCTACTACTCAATCATGCAATTTATTCCTATGGGCCCTCGGCCCATTGGGCCCACTTGGCCTTCTTTTGGGCCATCGTGGCCCAACAACCCACACCTACAAGAATACTCATGGTGGCCTCGACTATTGTGTTGAAGCTTTCACACGTGCACTCGCATGCTCGTGTGGCTACCATCGCTGCAGATGTGGTGATTTTTAAGATTTGCTTGACTCTACGATAGAGTAGAGAGAATACATACCTGATAGGAATCTGAAGCTGCTAAACCGCGCTCCGAGCACTCATATGCCTGACGTCAACCAGGTATGCCCCTTCTCCTCCTAGACAGCTCTATATATAGCTAGCTTCACACCTTCCTTCTTTGTATCTTCCCTATGTGGGATCCCTCTGCCAGTAGAGTTTAAATCCAACTCAAACTCTTCCCGTCCAATCTGCAAAATAAATATTCCACTGCTTTCCATGAGATTCGAACCCAGGCTCCCTTGTAGCACAATCCATGCCGCTAACCACTTTACCAACTAGCTCATTGTTTCTAAAACCATGTGTAACTAAATATAACCCTATGGCAAAATTCTAGAGTCCTTTAAAAAGAAAACCAAAAATGCAAGTCAAGACTTGAACCTTGGACCTCCTTCCTTCCTTGTGGCGTCACCCCCTTGTCTCTTATGTGGCATCACTTTGCCGCTACACCACACACTCCACTTGTGTCACTTTTCTCCATATTTTATTCTTAAGGCCTACCTGCCAACTTCCAGGGTTTTTTTCACCTAAAACCAAAATTTCCATAAAGCCAAAGTTTGATCCCGGGACTTCAAAGAAGCCCCCTAACCTTCCAAAATCACTTATCTAATAGGTCCAACTTGCACTTAAGCTAATCTCTTGTTCTCAAAAATTTTAAACGCTACTACGCTCAAGGCCTATTAGGCTCAATTCTCTTAGGCCCAATTTCAAGATGTTACACATTAGGTTGTAATAAGGCCATGTAACTCCTAATTGACTTTAGATTTTGGGTTTATTATTATTGTTTCAATTGTCTGTTTAATAAATTTCATAAAATTTCTCATGTTGAAATAACTCAACATATGATCGTTTTCTTAAAATTTGGGTTTTTCATCTTAACTTAACAAGATACAATTGTTTTGGGCTTTTGGGCCTTAAATTGTTAAATTGTAAAATTGTTTTGAAGTGTGCCTTTAATGTGACATTCCAGACTCGGGCCTAACTTCTAGGTCGGGTTTGGGGTGTTACATCCTTACTCGATTTAGACTGAACCAGAACTGATGCTTCGATCATCAGGGCTTCCAACTGGTCAAAGCTTTACTAACATTTATCAGCCCATTCAAATGTTACATCTTTCCATAATAACTATGTCATCAATGTACCTATTTCAATTATTAGCTTTGAAGCTTTGAGTTCTTCCAAAGCCACAACCATTAGATAGATTTTAAACCATAGTGCAATATTATGACTAACATTTCAGTTGTATAGGTAAAGCAACACTTCAATACCAATAATGTACCTCAATTTATAAGAGGGAGAACCGAATGTGGCCCCAATAATAACCAATGCAGTAATACAATTTCTATAATCTGTGATCCTTATCACCATACCTCATGATCGAGTCAATATTTATAACAGTAATGAATGTAATTACCTCCAATCAAAAAAATCTTTCACAAGCAATCCCACGTTTACATAATAAAGAGATTGATGATGTCTCAGAGAAAATTTAGAAGAGTAATATCACGCTGACTCAGCAAAAATAACTGTGATAAAGACAATATAATTTGCACATTCGTAATTCAAGGCTATAAAATAACATCACATGAACCTTATCATCAAATCTTATATCATTCATGATTAATTAGCAACCCAAGTAAAATAGAGCAATACCGCTCATGAACCAACCAGACTTCTAGTAATTCCATTTATCATAAATTACTAGTCTTTCAATATGATGAATGTTGCATCTATACATGCACAATTTCATATGCCTCTGATAATAACATAACTTATAGAGTACCCAAAAGATGTTGCTGTAATATTCCCGATTATAATAGCTGCATTCAAATATCTTTGCAGTTTTATTACTATTCCACTGACCAATAAAATCATCAATAATCTTACATTATTCAGTTCATTGAAAGACTCAGTTTAGAAGAATTTTCAGCTAATCCGTTCTGTAATTATCATCTCTGGATAAGTCAACTACTCATGACCTTCTTCCTTAACAATGACATCACATATTCAGAATAATGTTCAAAGAAAAAATCTGATATCACTTTTAATACCGTCTTTACTTATTAACCCATTCTCATTCTGACTACGTCATTAGTCATTCAGCCTTTGAACTCTTTAGTTCCACATTCATGAGCTTAATCCATATAAATTTTATGAATTTCATTGTATAACACTATATTGGTATGCGGTGGAGATCATAAGCCTCAAAAATTAACTTTCATTTGTATACTCATATAACATAACATTTATCATTATCATGTACTATAAAACATTTATCCGCACCTTTTCGAATTCTATTTCATTATCAGTAACATTTTACTCAGATACTTGAGTATCTCTTTTGGAGTCATCAGAATTAGCTCGATTGCAAAGCATCTCTGTCTGTTTGTAAAATAATTTTCTTCAGAATCGGAAGATATCACACTATCAAAGGTTATATAATGACATGCATTTCTAGACTCCACATATGCTACGTTCAGTCTGAGAACTGACTAAACCGTAGCTCTAATACCACTAAATGTAACACCTCTAACCCGTATCCATCGCTGGAATAGGGTTTTAGAGCATTACTAGAACATTCAAAATATTTATCGATTAATTCAAGAAAGTTACTATTCATTCACCGAGGTCATTCATAATATCCCCTAAATGGACCCTCAAGGCCTAATACAAGCATTAGAATCAAGTCGGGACTAAATTGGGAATTCAGGGAATTTTTCGATGCCTAGGGCTCACATGCCCGTGTGATCTAAGGGACACGCCCCGTGTGACCTTGGGACACGCCCCTGCTGTAGGCCGTGTTCAAAACTAGGTAGCTAATAGACTTGCACCACACAACCACGCCACACGCCCGTGTACTACACCGTGTGGTTAATTAATTCAATTCAAATTAGGTGTAGGTTTCACACGGCCAAGACACACGCCCGTGTTCAAGTCCGTGTCACCCATACGGTTGAGACACACACCCATGTCTCTGCCCGTGTGCTCAATTCTGAGCAATATGTTTTCTCAAATTTAAGGTGCAGGAAACACTCGGCATAACCACATGCCTGTGTTACCAGGCTGTATGTCACACATGGTCTAGACACACGCTTGTGTGTCTGCCCATGTGGACAAAATTAAAGCAATTCCTAGCTTCGTTTCTCACCCCAATCTTTGCCATAATCCTACACCACATCTTGCATTCATAACCCAACAAATCCAAGCATTTTATTCAAGTTAATTCTATCATTTAACATGATATATCATCACATACAATTACTAAGCATTTCAAGCATTCTAATCAAGCAAATTCCATCCATCATCATGGCATATCATTTCATGCATACATGTTTGCAATCTTACCTTGGTTATGTCCTTATGTTAGACATAATTTGATCAACTACTTAACATTTATGTGGCTAACATAATATGACATTACAAGTATATCAAAACAATCATTAATAGCCATTCCAATGGCTAGATTACAAGCATCTTTTATGTTTATATGCTAATATGGCCAACATATCCTATACATGCCATTACAATCGTAATTGATTTACATATTGTACCAACATGGACCGATGGATAGTGTGAGTGATCTCTGTCAAGCTTCCAATCCAACGAGCTTCTGATTAACTCTAAAATAGGGGAAAATAAAACAGGGTAAGCATAAAATGTGATCGTGATTTGAGAGTTTTAATATTTATATATGAATGATCGAGCTTAGAAACTAACTATCACCATGATTAAGGCAAGCGCACCTTCGAACAGTAGTATAGCTTAGTGGCAAGACCGGAATGTCGAACCCAAAGGAACCAAAACTACTAGTAATGACTTTCTTTTTATTATTTAGCCTAAAATAAAGGGGATTTTATCTAACTAATTACTAGGCTAAGGATGCCAAGACACAAAGAATGAATTGGGAAATTACTTTTGGGAAAATCAATTGATCAAGACAATACCCGAGGAAGAATCCCTAGACTTCACTTGTTATTTAGCTCTGAACCAGACAATTTATTTACTTAACCTGATTCGTAAGATTCCCTAATTTATATAAATACCTCTTTCGAGGCTACTAACGTCTAACCCTAGGTTGATTAATTGAAATCTCTTTCTAATTAAAACCCCTAGTGTTGTATTAACTCGATCTATAGACTCCCATATTAGATTTGACCCTAATCCGATAGATTTTTGTTGTCCTATCTTTAGGAGTGCGATCAACTCCACTTAATTATTCTAGATCTACTCTTAGATAGGGACTTTTGCTCCTCTGAATAAGCACATCAATACTTGAATCAATATCCTAAAATATTAAAACAAAAATTAAGAAAACATAATTAAGAATAAATCAAGTATTTATCATACAATTCAGAAAACAATAACAAGATTCATCTTAGGTTTCATCCCCTCGTATTTGAGGGTTTAGTTCATGTTCATAAAAGAATACATCTCGTAAGAAAGTAAATAACAAAACATAAAGAAAACCCTAAAACCCCTAAAGGAATTAAAGGAAGATCCTCGGTCTTGAGTGTGATTTCGCTTCTTGAGATGGATCAACCGGCTTTTTCGAGTAATTCCAGATTCATTGACTCTCTCGCTTCCTCCTTTGGTTCCCCCTTTTAGGTAACACTTAGGGTGTTTATATAGGCTTCGGAATGTCTTTCTTTGCCTCTAAGTAACCTTTTCTATGTAGAATTAAAATGAGTCACGGCAGGGACACGCCCGTGTGGCACGCCCGTATGAATCGAGCCCAGGCCGTGTTCAAGTCTGCTAAAGTGGCACAGCCATGTGGTAAACTCCAGGCCGTGTTGATTTCTGATGTAGGCCCATTTTGTCCCTTTTTGACCCGTTTCTCATTCTTTTCGACTCCTAAGCTCTCTTGAGTATAAAACACAAAATTAAGGGATTAGGAGCATCGAATTCATCAAATCTGATGAAAATTCATCAAAAAATAAGCCAAGCATAAGGTTAAAATATGTGTAAATTATGGTTTATCAAATATCCCCACACTTAAGCGTTTGTTTGTCCTCAAGCAAAATTCTCAACTCACAATTAAAATTAACTTCCCTCAATTCGTAATTCTCATCAATAATGTCTCATCATAATTTATAGATAATTCATACATGGATAATTTAAATCAAAGAGTCTTAAAGATTCAAACAATCTGAGTCATCAATTTTTGTAGCACGAAAACATAGGTGTTTCCCCTTACCTAAATAGTTACCTCTGATTCAAAACCGACAAGGATTGACATCCTCACTAATGATTCACTCAAATCACTCAAAGTGTTTAAGGTTCAAAATAAAGCACTCAGCAGTGAAACATGAAAAGTTATTACCATTGGCTTGTATGAAAATCAAATCTCCACCACTATAGAATGAGATGATACACAAACCAAAAGGTCTTTAAAAAAGGTTGTAATGGGGCTTGGGTTAAAGGTGTGGATAAAGGCTGAATTAAAGGGTTAGAATTGAGATTGAATTGTCAATTTACCTAACTAGAATAATAGACTAATACTGAATAATTACATCATTTGAAAATTTATAATAATAACACGAGCTTCTTCTCAAAATATGAAATTAACTGCTTAAGCTCAACAAAATAGAACTACTAATAGATAAATTTCCACTTTTTTTTTAAGAATAAGATCATACATGAATAGGATGAATTTAACCTGAAATAGAGAAAATAGTTAGGCAATTGATCAAATCAAATCTCGACATAATGGACATCAAGAGATTAGGGGAAGTAGAAATTCAGTTTTAGGTTAATATTAAAGGGTAAGTCAAGAAATGGTTTATTAGGATCAAAGGGGTTCAAGAGGGGTTAATTATGAAGGTAGGCTTTTTTTGGAGTGAGTGGGTTAAATCCTAGGTGCCTTTATCATCTCAGTTTATCAAATCAAAGGTGTGGTCTCGACATGCATAAGAAGCAAGTTCTAGAATAACAAATCAATGTTGACTCACTCATAATCAATAAAGTGAGCAAGAAAAGATATATGCTCTAAAGGCTCAAAATCTCACAAAAATTATGGTTTTTAACGTCAATCATTGCAAATTTTAAATTTCAAAGTAATATTTAAATTTAGGAAAACAGCCTAGAAATTTTTAATTCTAAAAATAGACTTATAATGCTTGATTCTCTAATGTCTTAAAGTATAAATCATCAATGCACAATTACCTATGACTTACTTCAAAACATATCAGCAAAAATCATGAATCAATGGAAATTTCATTCTAATTAGTGATATGAGAAAATTACTTAAGAACAAGACATAATTCAGGAATTTTCTGGTAATGAAATCAATAACCTCCCCACACTTAAGATGTACATTGTCCTCAATGTACAAAAATGTATAATAACAATATATTTAGAAATCATAAGAGAGGGAGAAAAGTGAAACTTCCTGAATTGTGGATGAAATCCTTAGAAAATAACCAATGATGAACATGATAACTAGGCAGATGTGAAGGTGGGGGAAATACTCCGATGGTGTGTTCATTCCTTTAGTGACACCTTAAACCTTTAGAAACTGTGAAATCTCATCAGGGAAATTTTTAGGGAGTGCTATTAGTGGGCGTTGTTAAATTTACTCGAATATTAGACAGCTGGAGATAAAAGAAATCGAACTATACTAATAACAGTTTTAGACAAGGAAGGTAAAAAATGAAAAATAAAAGTGAAAATAAAATAAAAATAAAAAATAAAGAAAATAATAAAATTAAAAGGACTCAAAGGTCCTCATCATCAGCTGGATCGCGAAGTGGTGGAGGCGGCGATATATGAAAGTGATGACAAATCTGCTGGAGAGTCGCCTTAATGCCATCAAATCATCGAGCGGTGTCATTAAATTGTTGAGTATAGAAATTCTCGAACTGAGTGAGGCGTCCAAATATGTCTAAAAGTGAAGCAGCCGCATGAACTGGTCAGCGAGAAGGGTTTGGCGCTGAAGGTGGATCCTCGTGCTGTGAAGGGACATCATCAGTAATGTCCTCTGGGTTGTCGGTGGCTTGTGATAGCCTATACTGGGGAGGACCAAACCCACGGCGACGCTCAATCATCCTCATCTAGAGCATCGTCTGGATGCCCTATGGGGACATCTGTCCTATCAGTGTGAGTGAGGAGGACTGAGCGGCGGTGTTTAGGAGCCCAAAATACCTAGCCAGACGTGTGATATAGGGACTCATGGAGATGACCCCTCTCCTATGCTGCTCTGTCTGATGTTGGATGGCACGAGCTATGAAGTAGGCTAAGTCAAAGACGTGGCCATTCACCATGCACTATAGGAAGTAGGTGTCGTGAGTGTTGACGACTCCGGTACTCTCTCGCCTTCCCGTCAATGTATGAGCTAAGATGACGTGTAAGTATCTCAGGAATGGGGTGAGAGCTGTCACGTTGGAGTGATTGAGGTCATAGGTGGCCGAGCCGGGGGCTAAGGCATTCCAACAGGTGGAGGGGGATTTATGGATGTGAAGATGGAAGTTCTCCAGATCATTATCCTCCATAAATTCGTCGGTGTAGAGTCCCAAAGCGACTCCGAACTGTGGGACACTCAACTCACGTACAATGCCTCCGAGATAGAATTGTACTGTGCCGGGGTTATCGTGGTTAGTCATCACCGTCTAGAGGTGGAATGTGGAATAGAGCTCCAAAGTGAGCTCTAGGTATGTGGGCTCGATGATCTCAAAGAATTGCCCCTATGGGTTGGTAGCGAGGAGGGCACGGATGTCGTCAGCTAGGTGGACCTGCTCCAAAGTGGCCCAGTCAATGTATCTCCCCACGCCGAAGGGTCGCGCGCGAAGTATCTGAAAGAGGTCCTCCTGGGATTCTGGAGGAAATCGTAGGAATGGATGGCGCACTTCAGCGGAGGCGCTCAAGGAGGTCGCACTGGGTCCCTTCCGCTTATTAGTGGTGGGGACAGCGGTCTTTTTCCCACATGGGGGAGTCATTACGTACGGTGAGGTGGTAAGAGGGGGCGCACGGTTGTAGTGGTGTTGCGCGGGCGTGTCGATCTCACACGGGTATGGGTTATATGTTGCGTGCATGGAGAAGAAAGGGGATAGAGGAAAAAGGAATGGAAAAATGAGGAAGAATGGGAGAAGGGGACAGCGACGGTGGTGGCCGGAATGGGGGAGGTGAGTGGCTAGGGTTTTTGAGGGGGGAAATAGGGGGAAGATGAACAGAAGGTTGGTTTAAATAGGGATAGGGGCATACGATCAGAGAACACGACCTTGTGCTTACTGTTTAGCTCGTGTGTTTCATAAATTTTGAATTAGGGCGCATCTGATCTTGGTCCCACGCCTGTGTCCCCTGGGCGTGTTGGGTCACACAGCCTTACAGCAAGGCCGTATGTTGGTTTATTTGTTTCTCCCATGGTCGTGGTGTTTTATCGTAGCCCGTGTTGGGGAAAAAAATTTTTCCTTAGTCCACACGGTCTCTACCACGCCGTTGTCTCTTCCCATTATGTCCACACAGTCACGACCACGCCCGTGTGCTAGGTCGTGTGGGTAGGAATTCCTGCGCTTATGAAATTAGTTAGTTCTTAATCAGATGCTGAAATAAAAAAATATGAATGTTAAGGAGGTTAGTGTTCAGGTTGCCTCCCGAGAAGCGCCCGTTTAAAGTCTTAAGCTAAACTTACCCTATTTTCATTCCTAAATGAAGGTTCACGAGCTGAAGCTCCTCTCTCATATTCCTAAAATCTTCATCATTATAAATTTTCAGTCACTGACCGTTTACCTTGAATGTTCCATAAGTCGGATGAGTTACCTCGATTGTGCCATAGGAAAAAATAGTTTTGATTATGAATGGACCTGACCATCTTGATTTCAGCTTTCCAGGAAACAACTTAAGTTTTGAATTGTATAGTAGAACCAAATCTCCCACTTCGAATTGCTTTGGTTGCTTCAAACGAGCATCATGGCATCACTTTGTTGCCTCCTTATATAGATGTGAGTTCTCGTAGGCATTAGCTCGCCACTCATCTAGCTCATTCAACTGCATTATTCTTTTTTCACCTACAAGTTTAAGATCGTAATTTAAGAATTTTGTAGCCCAGAATGCTTTGTGCTCTAATTCAAATGGTAGATAACAACTCTTTCCGTAGACAAGTCTGTATGGGGACATTTCTATGGGTGTTTTAAAAGCAATTCTATAGGCCCATCAAGCATCGTCTACTTTTAATGCCCAATCTTTCCTATTTGATTCTACTGTTTTCTCTGAATACGTTTAAGCTCTCGATTTGCTACTTCCACTTGTCCACTAGTTTGAGGGTGATAAGGGGTGGTTGTTTTGTGGTGTACTCTATATTTCTTTAAGACTTTATCGAAATGAGTATTACAAAAATAAGAACCCCTATCACTAATAATTGTTCTAGGTGTTCCAAATCGAGATAAGAGTTTCTTAAGAAATCTCACCACCACTCTAGCATCATTAGTAAGTAAAGCTTGAGCATCCACCCATTTTGACATATAATCCACTGCTACTAAGATGTATTTATTCCCACATGAGCTAGGGAATGGACCCACAAAATCAATACTCGATACATCAAATATTTCACATGATAGCATATACGTTTGAGGCATTTCATCACACTTAGAGATATTACCTGTTCTCTGACATCTATCACATGAAGCAACATACCTGTTAGCGTCTTTGAACAGAGTGGGCCAGTAAAAAAATGATTCGAGCATTTTGTGTGTTGTCCTAATCCCACTATAATGTCCTCCTGATGGTCCTGAATGGCAGTGTTTTAGGATTTTTCTTGCTTCTGCCTTTGTAAAACATCTCCGAATTACTTGATATGCACATATTCAGAAAAGAAAAGGGTCCTTCTAAAAATAGTTTTTTGCATCAGCAAAGAATCGCTTCTTTTGATGATGTGTTAACCTTTTTGGTAGGTTGTTAGCAGCTAAATAATTTGCAATATCTCAAACCAAGGTACCTCGGAGTCAGTTTTAGTACAGAGTTGTTCTTCAGGAAATGAGTCATTTATCTCACTCTCGTCGAGTTTTTTGATATGTGGATTTTCAAGCCTAGAAAGATGGTCTGCCGCAAGATTTTTAGCTCCTTTCTTATCTCGTATTTTCAAATCAAATTCCTGTAAGAGTAAAATCCATCTTATGAGTCGAGGTTTTGCATCAGATTTAGTTAAAAGATAACGAAGAGTTGAATGGTCAATGTAAATGATAACTTTAGATAATATCAAATAATGTCTAAATTTATCAAATGCAAAAACCACAAGTAGCAATTCTTTTTTGTGGTGGTATAATTTTCTTGTGCGGCCTTTAATGTCTTGCTAGCATAATAAATCGACTGAAAGTGCTTGTCTCTTTGCTTTCCCAAAACCGCACTTACTACAAAATCACTCACATCACACATTAGTTCATAGGGTAAATTCCAATCTGGTGCAATTATAATTGGAGCATTTATTAATTTATCTTTGAGGATATTAAATGCATCTAAACATTCCTGATCAAAATTGAAAGGTACATCTTTTTCTAGTAATTTCGTTAAAGACTTAGCTATTTTAGAAAAATCCTTAATAAATCTTCTATAAAATCCAGTATGTCCTAAAAATCTTCTATTAGCCTTAACTGAACTAGGAGGAGGTAATTTTTCTATGGTTTCAATTTTTTTCTTTATCAACCTCAATCCCTTTACTAGAAATTTTGTGACCTAACACAATCCCTTCTCTAACCTAAAGTGACATTATTCCCAATTAAGCACAAGGTTCATTTCCTCACATCTCATTAGAACTCGTTTTAAATTTTTAAGGCAAAGATGGAAAGAATTACCAAATATCAAGAAATCGTCAATGAATATCTCCATAATATCTTCCACAAGTTCATCAAAGATGTCTAGCATGTAGCGTTGAAAAGTAGTAGGAGTATTACATAATCCAAAAGGTATTCTACGATAAGAAAACGTACCATATGGACATTTAAATGTTGTCTTTTCTTGATCCTCAGGAGCTATTTGGATTTGGAAGTAGCCAGAGAGTCTGTCTAGGAAGTCGTAGTACATATGCCCAGATAATCTTTCTAACATCTGATCAATGAAGGGTAAAGGAAAGTGATCTTTTCTCGTGGCATCGTTCAACTTCCTATAGTCAATGCAGACTCTCCAACATGTGACTGTTCTTGTTGGAATCAATTCATTCTTTTCATCGGCTACAACAGTCATACCTCCCTTCTTTGGAACAACTTGCACAGGACTTACCCAAGTACTGTCAGAAATAGGATAAATAAGACCAGCATCTAAAAGTTTAATTACCTCAGCTTTAACGACTTCCTTCATGTTGGGATTCAGTTGTCTTTGAGGTTTCACGCTTGGTTTATATACATCCTCCATTAAAATTTTGTGGGTGCAAAATGATGGACTTATCCCTTTAATGTCAAAAATTTCCAAGCTATGGCTCTTTTATGCTCTTTTAATACTTGCAGTAACTCATCTTTCTCATTAGGTTTTAATTCTGAAGAAATAATTGTAGGTAGTGCAGAGTTATCTCCTAGTAATGCATATTCTAAGTGGTTTGGTAACTATTTCAATTCCAATTTGGAAGGCTCTTCAGTAGAGGGTTTAAGTTTGTCGTTTATTTCAATGCCCTCATACTCTTTTTTTCTTGGGGAAGAAGTACTAGAAATTAACTCACTATTTATCTCCCCTATCTCATCGGTATCGTTGTCTACCCCCTCACCTTGGGTAAGACATAGTTCCAACATGTCTTCATGCATAATTTCCTGAAAAGAGTCTTGAATAAAATGATCAATAGCATCAAGAAAATAACAGGAATCATCTTGTTCTTTAGAATATCGCATCATGTCATAAATTTTAAAAATAATTTCCTTGTCACCTATCCTTAGCACAAGTTTTCCATTGCCTACATCAATAATAGCCCTAGCAGTAGCTAAAAAGGGGCGTCCTAAAATTAAAGGCACCTCAATGTCCTCATCCATGTCAAGTACAACAAAATCGATAGGGAATATAAATTTATCAACTTTTACCAGAATATCTTCAATAACTCCCCTAGAATATTTAATAGATCTGTCAGCTAATTGAATATTCATTCTAGTGGGTTTTGGTTCCCCAAGACCAAGCTGCTTGAACATTTTATAAGACATTAAATTAACACTGGCACCTAAGTCAGCTAGTGCTTTTTCAATATTTAGAATACCAATTAAACAGTGAAACTTCCTAGATCCTTTAATTTCGTTGGTAACTTATTTTGGAGAATAGCTGAACATTCCTCGTTAAGCTCCACGATCGATAGTTCTTCAAACTTCCTTTTATTTGTTAGAAGCTCTTTTAGGAACTTTGCGTATGTCGGCATCTGCGAAATAGCTTCAACAAAAGATAAGTTAATATGTAATTGTTTAAAAAGTTCAAGAAATTTACCATATCGTGCGTCCATGCGGTCTTTCTTCAACTTTACTGGATATGGGATCGGTGGTTTATATTCTTTAAGTTCCGGTGTTACATTCTCATTTATTTCCACACCCTTTTCCTTATTGGTTTCTTATGGAGTCTTCTTTTCAGCTTCAACCAATACCTTCCCACACCTTAGTGTAACTGCCTTCACATGCTCTTTTGGATTGGGTTCGGTGTTACTAGGTAAATTACTTGATTGCCTTTTGGAAACTAGCTTCGTTAGCTGTCTAATTTGATTCTTAAGCCCTTGAATTAATGTTTGCTAATTTATCAATGTCGTTTCGATATTCTAAAAATGAGTTTCTGACATCGAAATAAGCTTTGCTAGCATATCCTCAAGGTTCGGCTTTTTCTCTTGTGAGTAGGTTGCTGTTGAAATCCAGGAGGGGGTTGTTGTCTCTGGTTTTCTTGGCCACCCCCTGAAAAGTTGGGATGGTTCCTCAAACCTGGATTGTTAGTGTTACTATAAGGGTTATTTGAGGTCTAGAATTGTTACCCATATAGTTCATCTGTTCGCTTTCTATGCTAGGATTGTAGGGTCGGTATTTTGTATTGTTCATCCCTCCTCCGTATGTATCGCACTGCATCACTGAATGTACCTGTGAAGAACCACACAAACCATCAATCTTTTTATTTAACAGTTCTACCAATTTGATAGCATGGTCATTGCGCCGAGGTTGAAGACACTAGCGGATTTTGTTGGCTTTGTCCTCATAACTTCCACCGATAGTTATTAAATGCCATCTCTTCTATAAATTTGTAAGCCGCTTCAGGAGTTTTGTTATTTAAGGTTCCATCGGCGGCTGAGTCAATCATCTACCTAGTTGAGGGTTTCACACCGTTGTAAAAGGTTTGAACCTGTAACTATAAGGGTAACCCATGGTGAGGCCACCTTCTTAGTAGGTCCTTATATCTCTCCCATGCGTCGTAGAGTGTTTCTACATCCATTTGCACAAAAGATAAAATATCATTCCTTATCTTGGCCGTTTTAGCCGGCGAAAAATATTTTAACATAAACTTTTCAGTCATTTGTTCCCATGTAGTGATTGATCCTCATGGTAACGAGTTCAACCAATGTTTAGCTTTGTTCCTCAATGAGAAAGGGAATAACTGAAGGTTAATGGCATCATCAAAAACGTCATTTATTTGAAAGTGTCACAAATTTCCAAGAAATTTGCCAAGTGGATGTTTAGATCCTCATCCTGCAAACCATCAAACTGAACAACTGTTGAATCATTTGAATAGTGTTAGGTTTCAATTCGAAATTATTTGCAGCAATAGTAGGTCTAACAATACTTGATTCAGTACCGGCTAAACTAGGCTTAGCATAATCATACATAGTACGAGGAGCAGGATCTTGATTCACCGGAGTTCCCATAGCCACCGGAGGTAATGGATTATTCTAATTTTCAGCCATCTCTTTAGGAGGATTGGTGATGTTTTCTTGCTCTTCCTCTATGTATTGTAAACTTCACCTAATTTCTCTTCGATTCCTGTGAACGGTTGCCTCAATCTCACTGTCAAAAAGTAGTGGTCCTAACAGGTTCCTCCTAGTCATAAACTAGAAAAACCTATCAGAGAAAATAATAAAGAGATTAGAAAACTAAAAATAAAAATTAGAAAGAAATAAATAAATAAATGAAAGAAAAATGGCTAAAGTAATAAAAATTGAGCGCTCCTAATATTTCAGTTCCCCAGCAACGACGCCAAAAACTTGATCGTGATCTGAGAGTTTTAATATTTATATATGAATGATCGAGCCTAGAAACTAACTATCACTGCGATTAAGGCAAGCACACCTATCGAACAGTAGTATAGCTTAGTAGCAAGACCGGAATGTCGAATCCAAAGGAGCCAAAATTACTACTACTGACTTTCTTTTTATTATCTAGCCTAAAATAAAGGGGGTTTTATCTAACTAATTACTAGGCTAAGGATGCCAAGACACAAAGAACGAATTGGGAAATTAGTTTTGGGAAAATCAATTGATCAAGACAATACCCGAGGAAGAACCCACCTAGACTTCGCTTGTTATGTAGCTCTGAACCAGACGATTTATTCACTTGACCTGATCCGTAGGATTCCCTAATTTATATTAATACCTCTTTCGAGGCTACTAACGTCTAACCCTAGGTTGATTAATTAAAATATCTTTCTAATTAAAACCCCTAGTGTTGCATTAACTCGATCTATGGACTCCCATATTAGATTTGACCCTAATCCGGCAGATTTTTGTTGTCCTATCTCTAGGAGTGCGGTCAACTCCGCTTAATTATGCTAGATTTACTCTTAGACATGGGCTTTTGCTCCTCTGAATAAGCACATCAATACTTGAATCAATATCCTGAAATATTAAAACAAGAATTAAGAACACATAATTAAGAACAACTCAAGTATTTATCATATAATTCAAAAAAACAATAACAAGATCCGTCTTAGGTTTCATCCCCCTCAGGTATTTGAGGGGTTTAGTTCATGTTCATAAAAGACTATATCTCGAAGAAAGTAAATAACAAAACATAAAGAAAAACCCTAAAACCCCTGAAGGAATTAAAGGCAAGATCCTCAGTCTTAAGCGTGATTCCGGCTTCTTAAGATGGATCAACTGGCTTTCTTCAAGTAATTTCGTGTATTCAGCCCTCTCTGGATATGCCTCCTTTGGCTCCCCCTTTTATGTCACACTTAGGGTTTTTATATACACTTCGAAATGTCTTTCATCGCCTCTAAGTACCCTTTTCCGCGTAGAATTAAAACGTGTCACGGTTGGGACATCCCCGTGTGGCACGACCGTATGGTGAACTCCAGGCCGTGTTGATTTTTGATGTAGGCCCATTTTGTCCCTTTTTGACCCGTTTCTTGTTCTTTTCGACTCCTAAGCTCTCATGAGTATAAAACACAAAATTAAGGGATCATGAGCATCGAATTCATCAAATATGATGAAAATTTAGCAAAAAATAAGCCAAGCATAGGGTTAAAATATGTGTAAATTATGGTTAATCAAAATGTTTAGTAAGTTGGTATAACATGGTATTTAACTTACCATTCATCCTATTTTGAGGTAACTATGTAAGGCATATTCACTTAATTTGACCTCAAGCCCTACACACATTCTCATTGCCCTTGTTAGTCATGTAATCCATGATAACATCAAGATATGTATAAGCTCAATCAATAATCAAGTTTCCATGCATATATGCTTTCCACAACATGTATTCATTAAGCATGTATATATATATTATCTCTTATTATTACAAGTATAGTTACATAGTAGTTCGTTTCGAGTTTAGATCATTTCATGTCAGGACTTTACTCATTTTATTCGAGTATTAAAGTCACCAAGTAGTAGTACACTCAAGATGTACAATTATATAATCAATGATGAACACAATCATCAAATAATTTCCATGTACAATTATCATCTTTTCATATTTTCATACATCACTAGTAATAAATCATCATTTCCTTATATTTCATGTAATATTTCATTTCATTTCATATATATATATATATATATCATTCCATGTCAATTTGTCTTAAATTCATATTTGCCCTTATCAAAGCTTTGCCCGTTGAATTTATTCGAAATATCGATGGATACACAAGTAGTACACTCGAGGTGTACGAATCAGAATCCATCAATTCGTGTCCAATGGTACCCATAAGGTATAGTTTCATATAGTACACTCTCGAGCCACGTATATATAAACAACAGGATTACAAGTCCAGGCTAAATCCTTTTTACGTCATATGCTCTAAAAAGCTTGATTTGGATTACCCGTTCGGGATAAATCCAATCCATAACATATGCTTGAGAGGACTTATATCAGGATTACCCGTCCGGGCTAAATCCTATCAGAATTGAGGTCGAAGGATTACTCATCCGAGCTAAATCCTATCCGCAACAAATGCAGGACCTCTTTCATTTCGGGAAATCACATATCCATCGATTTTCCATTTATTCAATTGGGATTTAAACACTTTTCAAGTATTATCAGACATTTGATTATTTCATACCTCCGTAACATTTATTAATTCAAGTAAAACATATTCTACATTCATGCCATGCATACGAGTAACATTTTATTCATTTACCATTTTATCGATCATTTTCATTTATCGGGCTATATCGAGTAGGTGATCATTTCACATGTTTACGACATTGATAAAATTCACAAACACAACATTTAAATCAAGCATAAAAACATATACAATTTAGTTACATGGACTTACCTCGAGAAAGGTTCGTGTACGTAAAATCTACTAATCCGATATTTTTCTCATTCCTCGTTCTAACTCCGAATTTGGTCTATCTGGATCTATACGGGTAAATTTAACATCAATTTATCATATTTTGCATTCATGTGGACTAAATTTTCATCCTTGGAAAAATTACTATTTTGCCCTTAACTTTTCTATAAATTCTATTTACGTCCCTAGAATCGGAAAATGAAACTTGTGCACATTAATCTCTATTCCAAGCCTAACCAAAGCCCCATTACAAATTTTATAGCACATGTATTCATAAAATTTTAGAATTTTTCATGAAATTTTACAACTTTTCATTTTAGTCCCTAAATCATGTTTTCATCAAAAATCACTTTGTAAAAGTTGTTTATCTATCAATAATCTTTCATTTTCTACCATAAATTTCTAATTTCCAGCATATTTATCCATGAACCATTTTCATACTTTGATAACTTTTCAAATTAACCCCCCAAATAGAGAGATTAAGCTATCGCGATTCCAAAAATATCAAAATTACTAAAAATAAGACAAGGAAACTTACCCAATTTGTCCATGAAAGTCTCTTCTCTCTCTTCTATGGTTTCCATGTTTTATTTTTGGGGAATAAGATGAGAAAATAAGATGATATCTATTTTATCATCTTTTTAATTAATTCAAAATTTTCACTTTCCAACTTAGTCCTTTCCTTTTTTCTATATTTCCATGGATGAGTCACCAAGAAAAATCTACATACTTTTCTTAACGGTCTAATTACCATATAAAGACCTTAATTTTTGAATTCCATAGTTATTTGATCCTTTTAGCTACTAGAATCCAACTTTTACATTTTATGCAATTTAGTCCTTCTCGTAATTAAGCACATAATCGGTAAAATTTTCATTTCAAAATTTTCACACAACATTTCTAGTATAATATGGATCATATAATAAAATAAAAATAAATTTTATTTTTTGGCTTGGATTTGTGGTCCCAAGACCACTGTTCCGATTTCACCGAATTAGGTTGTTACAAGAACGATTGATTTACCCCCAACAACCTCGACCGACGAGGGCACATCCAACCAATAGGAAAAAGAAACTATCATTGGTAACGAAGAGGGACAAGAGGATGAAGAGGGGTAAAAAATAGATATGACCCAATAGAGGAAGTCAGACCGGATGGTGTAGAAATTACAGTAATTTCATAATCAAATCTCATTCCCACTAAATAAAAAGACAATGGATATAACGGTCAAGCTTCAGACATCACTCGATGGGATGACCCGGGTTTCATGGCGTACGAACCCCTACCCCACATACGTAAACTCGATCTTGCTGTTGAAGGTGGTTTAGAATTTTAAACCTCTATCATAGAAGACCAAGGCATATGACTTCATCAACAAGTTTTGGCCATTTAGAGGTTGGGGTGGAGTTTGACTCCAAATATGCTTTTGTAGCTATAGTCAAGCGATATAGCATACAACTGGCATTAATTTCACCGTTATATGCTCCTGATCTGAGAAATATGAGGTGAATTGTGCAGGTGGAACAAGATGTCCATGGAAATCATGGCATCTGTGAGAAAGAGGTCAACATTCTAGATGATCAGGAAGTTTATCGCGCGACATATGTATGTTGTAGCTGATATGTATTATGGTTAACAACACCGAATCGAATTCTAATATTTTTTTGGGCATTCTATTATATATGGTGACCCAATTGTCACTTCGCACATGCAAGTATACACGCCAAACAAGTAATAAAGTGATGAGTGAGATCATCCCCCACAGAGATTAGAATGCTATAATTTGGTCGAGTTATTAAAGTTATGATGGATTAATGTTGAAGCAAAATAACAGTGAAAATGTATTGGCAAAATGAGAGAATGATGATGTATAAAATGTGCAACACAAAACAAGTAAATGAAGCAATAATGTCATGACCAAGTAACTACAGAAAAGAATATTATGTAATTGCAATGTTGATTAGAACAACTGGGATTATTGATGCATCTACCTTCTTTAACTATTAATGCCACAGCAAAGTCTTCAACATTCTACTACTCGATATGTTTCTATAGTAGTTTGCTTCTCTCAGTAGCAAACCTTGGGCTACATTCTCTAAGGTATTATATGTCTATAGACTTAAGTTCAGCTACCACTAATATTTTCTACCCTCTTTCAAATTAGGCAAGGCTCTATGTCTAGAGGTTGCTGCGAATAAATAATTTTTCATTTACTCGTATTATCTGATGTCTATCCAAATAACCTAACCCTATCGGCATTAAGTTATCTTAATAACTTACTGCATATTCATCAATACACATCTTGTAATGAGCATGAAATACCATTGAATAAAATAACAGAATAATTCCAACTTAAATTGTAAACATTAACAGAAATTAAAGGGTTCAGCTAAACAATCCCAAGCCTAAGATATTTAGCTCATAGCTGGGAAATTGGTTTCAAGTTTAATGTAGTAATCAACATCACCTTTTACAATTAAGTTCTAAAGGAAATATAATAAGAATCAAAAAAAAAATTCTAAGATGTTGGCTTTCCCCTATTCAGCTTTCAACACTAGCAGCACAATGTGTTGCAGCTGCAAAGATGATGAAGCCGTCTTCTCCTTCAGCTGCCTTCCTTCTTGGTCCTTCCCTCATTTTTTATCAAAACTGCTCCTCTTTTTATTCTATTCGAGAAAATTGCCCCTTTTTAGGGTTCCCCTTTTGGCTTTTATAGGTTTAACCTTCTAGGGTAGGTCCATCAGCTCATAATCATTTCTTTCTCTTTTTAGGTGGATTTTTCTAATACAAGTACAACTGGGACTGAGAATGGTACACATTAAGTGCTGACTAGGCATCTTCCAGGTATTGCCATAGCATTTGTGTTGGTAAACTACCTGAAATTTGTGACATCAAATCTTCAACCCTCTACTCCTCCTACACTTTGCACTTGTCAATCAACCACCAAACAAGTCCTTCCAACAGGTAATTAAAAGCAACATGTAATAGCACTTAAGCACAATCCAAGCTCTTTAATGCAATGCTCTAAAAATACTAATGCAATATCCTAAAATGCAACTAAAATCACTTAAGCACAGGCAATTAACTAAGTCTAAAGGCATGAAATATAACTCTTTTCAAGAGTTATCACCAATTTATTATTTTTCAGGCATGTCGAACGGTCATCTGAAATTGGATTCGGACATGATATCTGACTTTATATTACCCATAGTCAAAGCGAGTCCTAGGATTCTGGTCCCAATTTTGATCACACACATCTGTAGAGATTTCAATTACATAGTGTCCATCCACAAAGCATGGTTGGAAAAACAAAAGGTATTGGAGAAGATGCATAGCGGGTGGGAGAAATCCTACAATGAATTACGACAATGGTGTCAGGTACTAGAGCGGTACTATTAGGTTCCGTAATTAAGTTGAAAATGGAGCCTGTGTATTATGACAATCCCTTGGTCATTGGAAAAAGAATTTTCTACCATTTTTTTTAAAATTTCAAGCAATGCATAACTACATTCCGATGCTGTAAACCACTTGTCCATATTGATGGCACATTCCTGTATGAAAAATGCGACCATAAGGTGTTATTAGCTATTACATAGGATGGTAATTGAAGAATCCTATTAATATCTTTTGCAATAACTCCCGAAGAATTCAGGGATGATTGAGATTTATTCTTAATTAACCTAAGAAGGCAAGTTGTGCCGCAAGCCAATGTATGCATCGTTTCTGATAGGGGCACCAAAATACAGGCTGCATTCGATCGATGTTCAAGCTTATGGGATCATGCACACATAGGTATTGTTTACATCATATAGGGTCTAACTACATGGGCTGATACCATAAGGATGCGAGTGGTGACATGTCATTAGAATGGGTACATTGTGCAAAGAATTTCTTTCATGTATAATAGTTTATTATATACATTTGGGTTACTTTTCTTGAGTGCAAAATTGATTGTCATCGACAATATACGAGCTTGTCCAACATCGATTCCATGAAATGCCAGAGAGAATACGAGCTATAAACAGACTGGGTGCGGAGTACCTCGATTGGATACCAAATGAGTAGTAGATGCAGTCATACAACGAAGGACTATGATACGGGCATATGACCACGGACCTAGTAGAATGCATTAGTTCTGTACAAAGGGATGCGTCATTTGTCAATAGCCTCGGTGGTCAAGGAAACGTGTTTTTGATTAGCAACCTTATTTCCAAAGCAGACTGAGATATACGCGGGAAAGATAAAAGGTAGTCACATTTGGTGAGAGTCGGCGCTAAAAGATATTGGGGAAAATGTAGAAATCACGAACTCAACGACTTTTGTGTGTCACTTACTACAAAATCTAGTATTTCAGGTTAAGCAACCCTAGAGACCTGATCGAAGAGTTATTGGTGAAGTATACCTCATAGACTTGAGACAAATAACCTACGATTGTGGGAGATTTCAAGCACTTCTTAATCCATATGCAAATGCAATTGTGGCATGTACCTCAACCCGTGTAGATTGCATGACCTACATTAACAAAGTTTACAAACTTGAACGCATATATGATGTTTGGAAATTTTGTAACATCCCGATTTACGGCCTAGTCAGAATAGTGGTGCGAGACCAAAAATTTGAGGTATATGTATGAGTTTTTGAGTTTTATGACATGTTTGCATGTTAGTGTGAAAGTTTCATAAAGTAATTTTGTTAAATTGCGGTTGAATTGTCCAAAAGGACTAAATTGAAAAAGTTGCAAAATGTGAGATTCTAGAAGCTATTTGAGTGAAATAGCTTTAGATTATCAATTAGAGGTCCTTAATGAGCAATTTTCCAATTTCTAATTTTTGGACAAAATTGGGCATGAATGGGTTAAAATTTAAAAGTTGGACAAAAGGGCATTTTGGTCATTTGTCAATTAAATGATTAAAATGGGAAAAAGATGATAGAATTTTCATTCATATTCTTCCCCAAGGCTGCCAAAAATTGAGAGAAGCCATTGTTAGGGCTCTTCAACTTTTCAAGCTAGCTAGTAAGTGTATTCTAGCTTTGTTTTTTATATTCTTCGTATTTTTGAAGTCCTAGTAGCATGAGTAAGCTATTTTTAGCTATATGTTGAGCTAAGATGGATGTTAAAAATGTACCCATGTATGACATGCATGTATTTTGATGTTTTATGGAAGAATATGAAAGCTTGATGTAGTGGAAACATTTTTTGCTAAGTGATTTCCATGAAAAATGCAAGTAGGGACTTGTTTGTGAAAGTTTTGAGTATGTCATACATGTGTGATTTAGAGAGATTTGATGATTTCTTTAGTTGAATAAATGGTTCGGCTATGCATGAAAGGCTAGAAAGTTGAATAAAAATCACTTTACGAGCCTTGGGGTAAAAGTGTAAATATGAGAAAATTTAGGGCAAAATGGTAATTTTGCTAAAGTATGAGATAATGGTCAATTTAGTCAATGTGTGTATTGAATGAGTTGATTTATTATTATAGATCCAGAAAGACGAAGCCCGAATCGAAACCGAGGCAAGAGCAAAGTGGTGGACCTAATTGCATATCTATATACTTTTTGGTTACCGAGGTAAGTTTACGTATAAACGATGCATATATGCGTTTACATTCTTAATGCTAGCTAATGTGTAGCATGATTGAGGACCTATGCAGTTTTAGTGGAATGAATGAGATAATAGTTGTGAATGGATGAATGGATTATAAGTAGATATGTGAATGTGTAGTGATAGTGCTTGATGGTGGGCTAAGTGCGATACCACCTTACTACTTAACAATGATGGGCTGTGTGCGATACCATAGTTAATTATATTATTTAGTGGGCTATGTGCGAAACCACCATGAATACCTTTGTTGGTAGGCTAAGTGCGATACTACCCTATAAATGATTGTGGTAGGCTAAGTGCGAAACCACCGAGAAATTAGCTGAGTGAATTAGCTGTGTGGATATATTATTGAGAAATAACGATGTGTTGTATTATGAGTAAATGTGGTATTGAATTCAGGGGTGCATGTCAATGATTATGAGTATGTGACTCATGATGTGTTGGAAATATGGTAAGGGATAGAAAGAGTAAGCATGTTCGTGGATGTGAATTTATTTGGTAGTATAATGCTAATTGTTGTTTAGTTTATACTATAATGCTTAAATTGTTTATGTGTAAACTTACTAAACTCAAGGTTTACTCCTTTTCTTTTCCCTTGTCTTATAGAGAAAGTGGGTTGAATCGAGATACATGGATTAATCGAAAGATCGCCCATACTATTAACACACTCCGGTACATTAGAATCAATGTTTTGTATATGGCATGTATAGAGGCTAGAAAAGTTTGTGAATTTTGTTGTAATGGCTAAGATGTGTTGGCCTTTAAATGGATAGTCTATTTTGTATATTGCCATGGTTGATGGCTACTTTATTATATGAAAAGATGTAGTTATCCATGTGAGATTGTATTTGAATTTGAGCTGATTTTGGATGTGTTGCTTGAGTAGATGATGTAAGAACTTGAGGGGTGAGAAGAGATTAGCACATAGCTTTGTTCTTGTCCATATGGATAGACACACGTGCATGTGTCTAAGCCATGTGTGATACATGGTCAGCCCACGGGCGTGTACCTTGGTCGTGTCTCTTTGATAGGTTCGAGTAGTATAGGCCATGGGCTAGCCACACTGGCATATGTCTAGACTTCTGGCCGTGTGGTGTAGTCAGTGTTCACCACGGTTGGTGAGCACGGGCGTGAGCCCTAGCCGTGGGGCATTGGCATAATGCTTGGATTTTCATGTACGGGTTGAGGGCATGGGCATGGGTGACTTCCATGGGCGTGTCTCGCCTTACACGCGCATGTAGTCCCTATTTAGGTGGAGAAATTTTAATGATTCAAAAAAATCTCGATTTAGTCTCAAGAGCCTTGTGAGTTTGAGTGAGGCCTCGTAAGTTGAGAATGAGGTTGATGAGGTGACTTAAGAGAGTAGTCACGTTGAGCCTCTGTGGCGATCATATGGTTTTAATCCGGTAATGCCTCGGGCCCAGTTCCGTCGTAGAATATGGGTAACGGGTGTTATATTTAGTGGTATCAGAGCTATGATTTAGTTAGTTTTCAAACTACCGTAGCGGGTGTAAGAGTCTAGCTATACATGCCATAAGCGTATAATGATAGTGTGGTGGCTTTTGATGATTTTAAACTTGTTTCATATAGTGTATGGATCCCAACCAATCGACTGCTGATGACGCAGCTATTAATGCGCCGGCTCCCACGCAAGGGACCGCGCCTGTACAGAGTGAACCCGAGACTAGGGTCAATGAGACGAGGCTCGAGAAGCCTTTCTCCAAATGATGAGTAACTGGTACTCGGAGTACATTCGAGCAAACCCTAATGCTCAACCTCCTCCACCTCCTCCTATACCTCAGCCAGTTCTAGTGGCTCCTCAAGGTATTGAAGTAGTGAGAGTAACGAAACCCCAGTAGATAAGATTAGGAAATACGGGGCTGAGAAGTTTAGAGCTAAGATAGATAATGACCATGAGAGGGCAGAGTTTTTGTTGGAAAACTCGATGAGAGTGTTCGATGAACTCTCATGTACACCTGAAGAGAACCTGAAGTGTGCCATCTTTGCTAAGAGACTCGGCATACCATTAGTGGAAGACGTTGACGTCGGTAGTCCTGAGAGAGCGGGTGATGTGGGACTTCTTTCTGGAAGAGTTTTGGAATAAGTATATAAGCCAGAGATTTACCGATTTGAAAAGGAAGAAATTCTTTGAGTTGAAGCAAGAAAGAGTGTCAGTAGCAGAATATGAGCGCGAGTTTGTTAGGCTTAGCAAATACTCTCAAGAATATGTGTCGAAGGAGGCCGTTTTATGTAAAAGGTTCGAAGATGGATTGAATGAGGATATCAAACTCCTGGTTGGTATTTTGGAATTGAAAGAGTTTGTAGTGTTGGTTGATAGCGCAAGTAAGGCCAAAGAACTAAGTAAGGAAAGGAGGAGAGCGGTGAATGAGGCTTGAGATGCAAGAAAACGGCCAACGGGCAAATCACACCAAGCTCAATCGAAAAGATCCAAGGAGGCAAATCCTCGAACCACTACATCAGTGGGATATTCACCTCGAGATCAAGGTAACACTCATTCGAGTTCAAGAGTCCAAGCCACATCGATGGAAAGTGTGGGCAATCTGAAGAATAAATCGGAATGTCCAAGTTGTGGTAGATATCACACTGGAGAGTGTTGGGGTAACAGTAGGAACTGTTATAAGTGTGGTTCCCCCGACCATTTTATCCGAAATTGCCACAAGAGGGATAACAAGGAAGAGAAGCAAGAGATAAGATCTAGCAATATACCTACGAGGGGTAGGCCACCAAAGAACCCGGGAGGGGGAACTAGTGGTAGAGGTGCATCATGAGATTCTGCTGTGAGACCAGAGGGTCAGGCACCTGCAAGGACGTATGCCATTCGCGCTCGCGAAGAGGCATCCTCCGTAGATGTGATAACGGGTACTTTCTCTCTCAATGACACATTTGTTATTACTTTAATTGACCCAAGGTCTACCCATTCCTATGTTTGCATGAGACTGGCATCTAGTTTGAGTATGACCATTGAGTCTACGGACATTGTGTTTAAGGTGTCAAACCCGTTAGGTAAGCATGTGTTAGTGAGCAAAGTGTGTAAGAAGTGTCCTTTGATGATTAAGAGTCATTGTTTTCTTACAAATCTGATGTTGTTGCCATTTGATGAGTTTGACTTAATCCTTGGCATGGATTGGTTGACTGCACATAGTGTCTTAGTGAACTGTGTTTGTAAGTTTATCGAGCTGAAATGTGAGGTGGAGATGTTATTCGAGTTAAATCAGGTGGGTCGGGTAGTCTACCAGTGATGATTTCTTCCTTAGTGGCCGAGAAATGCTTGAGAAAGGGATGTGAGTCCTATCTCGTGTTTGAATTAAATACTCAAGAGTCTGAGGTGAAGATTGAATCAATGCTGGTGGTATGTGAGTATCTGGATGTATTTCCGGAGGAGTTACCCGGATTACCTCCAGTGAGAGAGATCGAGTTCGGGATTGAGTTAATTCCAGGAACGGCACCTATTTCAATTGCTCCGTATAGGATGGCAGCTGTAGAGTTGAAAGAACTAAAGGTTCAGTTGTAAGAGTTAACGGATACAGGTTTTGTAAGACCGAGCTACTCACCGTGAGGTGCTCCGGCATTATTTGTGAAGAAGAAAGATGGGTCTATGAGGTTGTGCATAGACTATAAGCAACTCAATAAAGTGACGGTGAAGAATAAGTATCCTTTACCAAGGATTGATGATCTTTTTGATCAACTGAAGGGAGCTTCAATGTTCTCGAAGATAGATCTAAGGTCTGGTTACTATCAGCTGAGAGTGAGAGAGCAAGATGTGTTGAAAACAGTATTTTGAACAAGGTATGGCCATTACGAGGTTTTGGTCATGCCATTTGGTTTACGAATGCACCTGCTATTTTTATGGATCTAATGAACCATTTCTTCAGGCCGTATGTGGACAAGTTTGTGGTTGTATTCATTGATGACATATTAATCTATTATCGGGATGAGAACGATCATGAAGAACATTTCAGAATTGTCTTGTAAACTTTAAGAGATAAGCAGTTGTATGCTAAGTTTAGCAAGAGTGAGTTTTGGCTTTGATATGTCAGATTCCTAGGACATATTGTGTCGGGTGATGGTATCCGAGTTGATCCAAGTAAGATATCGACTATTGTGGATTGGAAACAGCCGAAAAACGTATCTGAAATTAGAAGCTTTTTGGGTTTAGCGGGATATTACAGACGTTTCATAAAGGGATTTTCTGTGGTTGCTACCCCGATGACGAAACTGTTACATAAGGATGTAAAGTTTGATTTGACTGAGACATGTCAACAGAGTTTCAAGAGGTTGAAAACATTTTTAACTAAGGCACCGATTTTAGTTCAACCAGAATCAGGAAAAGAGTTCATGGTTTACAGTGATGCGTCGTTAAATGGTCTCGGTTGCGTGTTGATGCAAGAGGGTAAGGTAGTCGCTTACGCCTCTAGGCAGTTAAAACTGCACGAGAAGAATTATCCGACTCACGATTTGGAGTTGGCTGCGATTGTCTTCTCGTTAATGATTTGGCAACATTACTTGTATGGGGAAAAAAGTGCCGAATCTTTACAGATCACAAAAGTTTGAAGTATTTGATGGATCAGAAGGATCTGAATTTGAGACAGAGGCGGTGGCTTGAGTTATTAAAAGACTATGAGTTAGTTATTGATTATCACCCGAGAAAAGCGAATGTGGTTGCGGATACCCTAAGTAGGAAATCCTTGAGTCCACTAAGAGTTATGAACACAAGTTTAGCATTGTTTGATGATGGGACTATATTGGCTGAGTTGAGAGCTAGGCCAGTATTTGTTCAATAGATAAGTGAAGCTCAGAGAAATGACAGTGAGATGCAAGCTAAGAGAGCTAAGTGTGGATCAGGAAGTGATTCTGATTTCTGAGTAGGTTCGAATGATTGTTTGATGTACCATGACAGAATTTGTGTACCAAGAGATGAAGAGTTAATCCGAAAAGTTTTGCATGAGGTGCATAGTGATTATTTTTCAGTACATCCGGGTAGTACAAAAATGTACAATGACTTGAAAAAATTTTAGTGGTGGCTAGGAATGAAAAGAGACATTTCAGAGTTTGTGGAAAAATGTCTAATTTGTCAACAGGTGAAAGCTGAGCATCAAGTGCCTTCGAGATTGCTTCAGCCAATGATGGTTCCCGAATGGAAATGGGATCGGGTTACTATGGATTTTGTGACATGGTTACCGATGACTCTGAAAAAGAAAGATGCTGTGTGGGTTGTTGTGGATAGGTTGACGAAGTCGGCTCACTTTATTCCAGTACGTGTTGATTATTCCCTGGATAAGTTAGCCGAGTTGTACGTGATAGGAATATTGAGATTGCATGGTGTACCAATGTCTATAATATCGAATAGAGATCCGAGGTTTACTTCGATGTTTTGGAAGAAGTTGCAAGAAGCCATGGGTACAAGGCTAAATTTCAGTCTAAAAGAGTAATTCAAGTCCTTGAAAATATGCTTCGATGCTTGTGTTAGAATTCGAAGGTAGTTGGGAGAGATATCTACCTTTGGTCGAATTTGCTTACAACAACAGTTATCAATCGAGTATACAAATGGCTTCGTATGAGGCCTTGTATGGTCGTAAGTGTCGGACTCCGTTGTATTGGAATGAGCTTAGTGAGAAGCGAATCCATGGGGTCGATTTAGTGAAAGAAACTTAAGAGAAAGTGAAAGTGATCCATGATGGTTTGAAAGCTGCTTCGGATCGACAAAAATCGTATACGGATTTAAAAAGAAAATAAATTGAGTTTGATGTGGGTGACAGAGTGTTTTTGAAAGTATCTCCATGGAAGAAGATCATGAGATTTGGACGAAAAGGAAAATTGAGTCCAAGATTAATAGGGCCGTATGAAATTACCGATAGAATTAGACCAGTAGCTTACCACTTGACCTTGCCGGTGGAATAAAAAAGATTCATAATGTGTTCCATTTGTCGATGTTGCGACGATATTGCTCCAATCTTTCGCATGCAATTCCTTCAACGAAAATTAAGATAAGACCGGATATGTCTTATGAAGAGGAGCCGATTAAGATCTTGGCTCGAGAAGTGAAACAGTTGAGGAATAAGAACATAGCCCTAGTGAAAATGTTATGGAAAAACATGGTGGGGAAGAGGCTACGTGGGAGATGGAAGAAGCTATGAGAGAGCAACATCCAAAACTCTTTATTGGTAAGATTTTCGAGGGCAAAAATCTCTAAAGGAGGGAGAGTTGTAACATCTCAATTTAGAGCCTAGTTAGAATAGTGGTGTGAGACCATAAATCTGAGGTATATTTATGAGTTTTTGAGGTTCATGCCATGTTTGCATGTTAGTGTGAAAGTTTCATAAAGTAATTTTGTTAAATTGCGGTTGAATTGTCCAAAAGGACTAAATTGCAAAAGTTGCAAAATGTGAGATTCTAGAAGCTATTTGAGTGAAATAGCTTTGGATTATCAATTAGAGGTCCTTAATGAGTAATTTTTCCAATTTCTAATTTTTAGACAAAATTGGGCATGAATGGGTTAAAATTTGAAAGTTGGACAAAAGGGCATTTTGGTCATTTGTCAATTAAATGATTAAAATGGGAAAAAGATGATAGAATTTTCATTCATCTTCTTCCCCAAGGCTGCCAAAAATTGAGAGAAGTCATTGTTAGGGCTCTTCAATTTTTCAAGCTAGCTAGTAAGTGTATTCTAGCTCCGTTTTTTGTATTCTTTGTATTTTTGAAGTCCTAGTAGCATGAGTAAGCTATTTTTAGCTATATGTTGAGCTAAGATGGATGTTCAAAAATGTACCCATGTATGACATGCATGTATTTTGATGTTTTATGGAAGAATATGAAAGCTTGATGTAGTGGAAACATTTTTTGCTAAGTGATTTCCATGAAAAATGCAAGTAGGGACTTGTTTGTGAAAGTTTTGAGTATGGTCATACATGTGTGATTTAGAGAGATTTTATGATTTCTTTAGTTGAATAAATGGTTCGGCTATGCATGAAAGGCTAGAAAGTTGAATGAAAAGCACTTTACGAGCCTTGGGGTAAAAGTGTAAATATGAGAAAGTTTAAGGACAAAAATGGTAATTTTGCTAAAGTATGAGATAATGGTTAATTTAGTCAATGTGTGTATTGAATGAGTTGATTTATTATTATAGATCAAGAAAGACGAAGCCCAGATCGAAACCGAGGCAAAAGCAAAATGGTGGACTAAGTTGCATATCTCTATACTTTTTGGTTACTGAGGTAAGTTTACATATAAACGATGCATATATGTGTTTACATTCTTAATGCTAGCTAATGTGTAGCATGATTAAGGACCTATGCAGTTTTAGTGGAATGAATGAGATAATAGTTGTGAATGGATGAATGGATTATAAGTAGATATGTGACTATTTAGTGATAATGCTTGATGGTGGGCTAAGTGCGATACCACCTTAATACTTAACAACGATGGGCCGTGTGCGATACCATAGTTAAGTATACTATTTAGTGGGCTAAGTGCAAAACCACCATGAATACCTTTGTTGGTAGGCTAAGTGTGATACTACCCTATAAATCAATTGTGGTGGGCTAAGTGCGAAACCACCGAGAAATTAGCTGAGTGAATTAGCTGTGTGGATGTAGTATTGATAAATAACGATGTGTTGTATTATGAGTAAATGTGGTGTTGAATGCAGGGGTGCATGTCAATGATTATGAGTATGTGACTAATGATGTGTTGGAAATGTAGTAAGGGATAGAAGAGTAAGCATATTTGTGGATGTGAATTCATTTGGTCGTATAATGCTAATTGTTGTTTAGTTTATACTATAATGCTTAAATTGTTTATGTGTAAACTTACTAAGTTCAAGGCCTACTCCTTTTCTTTTCCCTTGTCTTATAGAGAAAGAGGTTGAATCGAGATACATGGATTAATCGGAAGATCTCCCATACTATCAACACACTCCAGTACATTAGACTCAATGTTTTGTATATGGCATGTATAGAGGCTAAACAAGTTAGTGAATTTTATTGGAATGGCTAAGATGTGTTGACCTTTAGATGGATAATCTATTTTGTATATTGCCATGGTTGATGGCTACTTTATTATATGAAAAGATGTAGTTATCCATGTGAGGTTGTATTTGAATTTGAGTTGATTTTAGATGCGTTGTTTGAGTAGATGATGTAAGAACTTGAGGGGTGAGAAGAGCTTAGCACATAGCTTTGTTCTTGTCCATATGGATGGACACACGGGCATGTGTCTAGGCCATGTGTGACACACAGTCAGCCCATGGGCGTCTCTTTGACAGATTCGAGTAGTATAGGCCATGGGCTAGCCACACGGGCATGTGTCTAGACTTCAGGCCGTATGGTGTAGTCAGTTTTCACCACAGGTGGTGAGCACGGGCGTGAGCCCTAATTATGGGGCATTGGCAGAATGCTTGGATTTTCATGCATGGGTTGAGAGCATGGGCGTAGGTGACTTCCACGGGTGTGTCTCACCTTACACGGGCGTGTAGTCCTTGTTTAGGTGGAGAAATTTTAAAGATTCAAAAAAGTTTTGATTTAGTCTCGAGAGCCTCGTGGGTTTTAGTGAGGCCTCGTAAGTTGAGAATGACGTTGATAAGGTGACTTAAGAGAGTAGTCACATTGAGCCTCTGTGGCGATCATGTGGTTTTAATTCGGTAATGCCTCGGGCCTGGTTCCGACGTAGAATACGGGTAAGGGGTGTTACAAATTTGATTGTGTTAAATGTGTTGACGCAAGGAATGGTTGTGTGTGTTGTGGTGCTTGTGTCAAATAAATTAGAGCTGAAAGTGTTGATGTAGGGAAAAATTGTGCGTGTTGTGATGTTTTTGTCAAATAAACTTCGTTAGAACGAAAAATTTATGAACCATATTAACTGGGAGGTTGCACGAAAACTGGGTCCACTTGTAGAGGTAGAGAAGATGTTGATCCTCCGTGACATTTTCTTTCGACCTAAGATTGATGGGCCCTCGTCTTGGCCTCCTACAGCGATGTTGCCTACTCTATTTTGAAGCCAGCAGTAGATACGACTTGTCCTTGTGCCAGAACCAATCCATGTAATTGGAGATATCACCAACTATGATGTGAGAAATGGTTTACACGTTGGCAAGTAATCAAACCTACGTTGCCAAATCTTGATATAATTTTTATGGAATGTTGGCCAATCTTCCTCGAGTCTCGCCTGCATATTAATCTTGTCCAGGTCATCGACCTCCTAGGGTGGCAACGGAATCATAAACCCAAACTGTCGTATCACTCGATCAAATTCATGCATCTCTACTGCAAAAATATCTAATAACACTTTCATGTGCCAGATGTTGCGATTGGCCAAAAATTCGGCCGAAATGCATTCTTAAATCCTCGAATTCGCATATGGCATACATACAAATTGCAGTACGAATTTATAAATTTTAGTACGTGCCTAATATTTAATTTCAAATGTTGAAATAAAAAACCGATAGCTTTGAAATTCATAAACTAACCTCATCTTCGATTTGTTGATCTAAAGCTAGTTGGATATCCTCAAGCTCGGTTGGTATACCACTATGTCTAGCGGGGTTATTACACCTATTCAAATAATATGTTATTTCAAAATTACAACAATGAAAAATAAAAACGATAATGATATTATCAAATGAATTTTATCATATTACAAGTGAGAATTTGTAAAGGAGTTCCACTCGAGGGCATAAAAATGGTAGTCAATACTATGCCCATGATTGAAGAAGGAGCATGTAACTAGCGATTTTAACTTTATTTGGTATCGTCGCTTGACACATTTCTCGGCACAATATCCCCACTGCTAATCCCTAACTAAATCATCTTGCTTCTTTCAAGTCGGCTAGTAGTAGTAGCCACCTTAAATGTACAAGATTGCAATATTTATCTAGCATTAGTAGACCCCTAATCAGCCTCAAGATAAATGCACGTGCAAATTGTTCTTTTTCAATGTCACTCGAGGAAGCGTAGATAGTTTTGAAGTTGTCCTCCAACCATCTCATCTCGATCCAGCTACCCCTAAACTTGTCTGACACATTTCTTAGTAGTTGCTCGCATGTTGCACTCCAATCGGCACTAATCACTGGCCTTGTAACGACTTCCTCCTCAACTGGAAGATCGATTTGTAAACTAACGTCCTCAAGTGTAATTGTACACTCATTGCAGGAAAGATAGAATGTGTGTATCAGGTCTCCATCTTTCGACCAAAACACTGATAAGTGGGAGATCCAAGTTAGCCCCCCTGAGTATGTGAGCCATGTATAAAACTCCTGCATCTCACAAGTCTTCATAAATAACATTCGATGCACCTTCACTTTAATTGTCTATGTACGTCTCCAAAATTTGATCTTCGGGCTGAGAATATAAACATAAAATTAACAATCTAATCAGCATAATAATTAACTATTTAAAATTAAATAATTTAATAATATTTTCTTACCATTTGTAATTGAATGTTAGAGATATGCTTGTCATCCAAAGGAATAAGCTAATTTTTCATTTAAAAATTACAATGAATAAAATAAGATCGAAGAGAATAAATTTCAAAAAAAAAAAAGAATTAAAGAAATAATTGAGGATTGAGGATTGAGAATTGAAAATTAAAAATTGAGGAATGAGTATTGAGTATTGAGTTGAAAAGAATGAAGTTTGGAGGAGTTTATATAAGAAAAATTATGATTGTTGGATTCCTTTTAGTCATTGGAAAAGTTACCACTACAGGACGCGCTTTTCTTTCCCTCTCCAAAAATAGTACAGATCAATAAATTTTAAAAAAGCGACATATTTTCTCATTTTTTTAAAACATATTTCTACAATTCAATCATGTCTAAATTTATCCATAATTCAATTTTTTTATAATAAAATTCATTTCTTATTATTGCGAACTCAACTGCAACTCAATCAAGTATATTAAAAATGTTGATTTGTTACTTATTTGGTATATAAAATTTTAAGTATTTTTATCAAGATCATACATATATATAATCAATTAAAAACTAAATGAGTGTAAATGAAGCAATGGTATAAATTGTATATAACATTGTATAAAGCTAATTAGTTTCAGAGTAAAATTTTAATTCCTCTTATAACAGCAAACGCAAAGATTAAGGACGAAATTAAACCTTTATCAGGCCAACCTAACTCGAATGAAAATTAACATGAACATTAAAAAGGAAGCCAAGCTCACAAGCTTTCTGCTTATCAACATTTGGACGTGAAGACAAGAATGTGCCGACACCAAACATGCAATAAATAACTGACAACTGGGACATTTGACATGATTTTTATAAAATTATGTAAAATACTATTTAAAAGGTACCCAAAGTTTTGGTTAAAATTGTAAAATTGAAGGTTTAAAATTTAAGTATCTTTATGCTCAAATCTTACCATATATTAGTTTTAAATATTTTGATTAAGTTAATTTCGGTTGATTCATGATATCAATTTAATTAAGAGTTTAAATAATAATATAAATACAATAAGTATATATTAAAATTTGTATAAATATATTTATTATATTAAAGGAATAATATTTGATGCATCATTACTACATAAATTTAATATGCTATTAATGAACAAAATCCTAAAACGTAACTGCATCATTGAGTTAAATAAAAAAATGTGACTAATAATTTTATTTAAATAGAATTAAATGTTAATTATAACCATTATTTTATTATTTCTAGAGTTAAAAGATTTTAGGATTTTGTGAGAGAAAAAATATAATACCGAATTTATATATAAGTTTGTTTTTTTATAATGTATGAAATTTATGTATCGAAAATAAGAATCATGAATGCAATTATAATATGAATGAAGATAATAATAATCACAATATTATAACACAACTATAATGTGAGTGAAAAGAATTAACACAACTATAATCTTTTGGTTGAAGATTATTCTGATGGATTCGGTAGCGACTGGCCATGGACTCTTGAGTAGTAGTACCAAGGGAGAAGAATTCTGTTGCCGATTGATTGGGGCTTTGTGTGTTTGATCGGCTGCCACAATGTATTCTTGACTTGTTGCTAGCTGATACCATGGGTGTCGCCTTTTCACTACTAGAAGACATAATCTTTAAAATATGTTACAACTGAGTTAGAAGTAAGTTAGTGAGATGATGAAAATTAGACACAAGATAAAGACAAAATTGTCCCTTTCTATGTTTTATTCATTTGAGCCATCTTTTCTTTTATTCCGTTTCAGACGGAAAAGTAGAAAACGCAAAAGGATAGCTCTTATCTAAAAACCGTAACGAACTCTTATAGTGTCATCATTAAAATCCAAACGCGCCATACCAGAAAACGGGAACCAAAAAGGGAAAGGATTCACCTCAATGGATTCCACCACAGCTCAACGTCGACTTAACACCATTCATGCCCACCTTGTTTCAGCCGTTGACTCCGCCTTTTCTCATTCCCACCTCCGCTCGTCCCCAACCGCTGCTGAGTTCCTCTCTGGTACGTTTCAGATGAAAATTGCTTTCTCTGCTTTGGGAGGCTGCTTTAGGCTTAATATTCCCTTCCATTAAAAAAGTATCATCTTTTTATCAGTACTATAAATGTATATCCTGGGTCTGGGATGGTCTTGATTGATTGTTCTTTTTTCATTGGTCTATCTTATTATGATGTAGAAACTGGAAAAGATTCTTCTTAAAATAAAATCTTGCAGTTATGCATAAGAAGCATAAACTTAGCAGTTCATTAAGACCTTTCGATCGTAGGATTTTGAGGACTGTCTTTCAGATAGAGACCAATAAGTATTTTGGTTGGACTTAATTTGTATCATAAGTATTTCGATCATTCTTGTAGATCGGTCACTGGGGAAATAATAATTGGTTTGAAGGGTTACTGGTGTCTTTCTTGAACAATGGTTTGAAGCGTTACTGGTGTCTTTCTTGAACAAATATGGTTGCATGTTTATGTGAAAAAGAGCTTGTTTGTAGGAAGTGACCATGTATTTTGAGGCAGAGGAAGAGATGTTAGCAGCTGATAGCCAATTCATCTGATTTATCATTCAGAAGCTGCCATCTATTGCTAATTTTTTTCTGTGATTAACTAACATATGTTGATATTGATATTGAAATTGAAATTGATCTTTAAGCAGAACAGAATTACAGTGTTGTGCTGCCAGAGAAATTGCAGACAGGAAAATGGAATGTATACAGGTAACACTCTGCTACTATCCTTTATTCTTCTTTTTGGTCTCTGCCTTATCCCATCTTTGTACGGCTGTTGTCTTATTTTTCAACTTTATGCCTTACGGCAGATCTGCTCGCTCTCCGTTGAAGCTAGTATCGCGATTTCCCGATCATCCTGATATTGGTACATTGCACGACAATTTTTTGTAAGCATCTTCTTTTAGATAGTGTGTGGCTATTGTCCAATGCATCAATGCTTTATCATCTATATCATTTTGAAGTACATCCGATGGTTTCTTCACTTAGTGATTATTTTTTTTTATTTAGACTCGCCGTTGATTTCTTCGGAGATAACAATTATCTCGGTACAAGAATTCGAGTCGATGGAACGGTTGGAGAGTATGTTTCCTTTTGACAAAATGAAGGTCACATTTTGTTGTCAAAGTTCATTCATTTGCTTTCATTTTTATGTTCTATTCATCAAGGTATAAGTGGCTGACATACCGAGAAGCTGCAACAGCTCGAACAGCCATTGGTTGCGGCCTAATAAATCATGGAATACTACAGGTAGAGTGGTTTTTCAGTAGTAATTATATGTTTATATTAGCAGGTGAACATATGTGCATCACTCTGTCAGTCAAACTCATTCATCTTTTATTGAAGTATCTCTCTCTGACCTTTGACACACATGAAAAAATATAAAAAAATCTGAACATATCTGTATCCGACACTAACACCTCAAGTTTTGCTTTTATAATGACAGGGCTCTTGTATTGGATTGTATTTCATCAACAGACCAGAATGGATCATTGTTGATCATGCTTGCTCTGCGTATTCCCTTATATCAGTTCCTTTATATGACACTCTAGGTTTGCCACTGCCCCAAATGCTTTCCTTTTCGATTCAATGTTTGTCCAACTTGGCCTATTGCTAAGATGCTATGTCGAAAATCATGTTTCTCTGCAGGTCCAGAGGCTGTCAAGTACATCATAAATCACGCGGAACTAAAAGCCGTATTTTGCGTGCCTCAGACTTTGAATCCTGTAAGTTCAACCCTTCAATGGTGCATGAATGATTTGAAATGTTGGTATTTGGGATAAAAATAAACTTATAAGAAATTAACGAAGACTTCAAGGCGTGTATTAAAACTTTTTTAAGGTTCTCTTCATCCCACCTATATTATTTTGGTCTGTAGTAGAATAAAAAAAAATTTGATGTGTCAAACAAATAAAATTTGACTCCTATTTATAAGAGTTCTCATGTCTTTTCGTAGAAATACAACTATCTAAATAGCTAATCACATCTTTTAACAATAAATATAATAATTTAATATATATCTCATTTAATAATCATGATTCATTGTTAATAATCAAATGATATAATTTTGAATTCAAAAGACATTACTCATCATTATGAAATATGATAACTTTTGGTTAATAATCAAATGATATAACTTTTGGTTACTTATAACTTTTCATTTGCAACAATCGGAACATTATATATATTTTGAAAATGTTCCAACAATCTCCTCCCATTTTCAAAATATTCTAGATTTTGATAATCTTGGAAATCAATTGCATAAATGAAAGCGTCTTACGATAGAATTTCCATTTAGTGAAAACATGTTAAAGTTAATTGAAATTGCATGGTAGGCTAAGCTTGAACCAGCTATTCCATTTGATTAACTGAATACATCTCACACAACGATTTCAAAACCAATCAATGCACAATATCTAGGGACACTATTTTGGCCATGTGTCTGTAAACTTTTTTCATGAGTGCTCTTAGGTTCAAGCTCTTGATATCCTAAAAGCAGTCACACTTTCACTCATATAGGTAGATCTTATCAAGAGTGTTCTTATAATTATAACACTTTAACATATTTATGTTATGGATTTATTAAGAGTATAATACTCACCATTTCCCTATTATTACGGGTACCTATCACTTTTCACTCTTGGATGATATTATATTTTTTTATAGTACTAGCAGTCACATATTAATGATGTACTTTATTTCATTGGACTCAAGACTTGACGTTATATCAAGCATTGAGTCGAGTTTTTTTCGTAAAAGAATGCTATTAAGGATATCATTTCTACTATTATCAAATTACAATGATCACATTATCTTTTCGTATCATGATGGTTTCATATTTAGCTATTTTATTTATTTTTGATATTCAAGAAATTAAATTCACAATTGCCAAATCATACATCATGTCTTTTTCATCACATAAGTTGTTGTAAAGAAGCCTCAAATCCCTAGATGAAATTGCCTAAAGGTGTAACATATATAGTCATTAAATGAATATCAATTGTCCAATCAAGTGATTATAAAATCACACATTTCTTAATCTTTCACCATGGACATTATTAATTATTTTAACTATGATCAAAATCATGCCATCACCTAAATGAGTCAAGTAGCATTCATATTGTTATTTTCATACTCACGATATCTTTGATTCATGGCTTTCAAATTAAATTTCAAAATTTATTACATCTCAAAATTTTATAGAATCATGAGTTTATATACCATCATAAATATACACAACATGATCTCGATTTCAAATATATAATTATCACATTCACATTCACATTTTTAATAGAATATTTCATACCAAAATGATTATCTTTATATAAGTCAATATTTTCCACTATTCTACTTGACAAGAAAATTTAATCATGCAAATTGCACATGACTTATTCCATTTATTGTCAAAATCACTTCTAGTACAAACTTTATAACATAGATTAAAAATGTGCAATCATATATAAAATCATTTAGGTTATGATTATTTTAAATCAACCAAGATGATTCATATTATATATCATTTATCAATTAATACACTTAAATAATGTCTCATGAATAACATCTAAATGCTAGTACTAAAAATTTCACTCACAAATTAGATGGAATGAATTAAATTAATTCGACTCAACCAAATATATATATATATATATATATATATGTATATATAAATATAATGTACCAATAAGTACATAAGTGCCTTTTCAAAAAGTCATAATTTTTCATGTTTGAAAGTTAACCAAATAGACAGGATTATTTGGATTTGAAATCAGTGAACAAGCATATGTTTTTGGCATAAGGCGCCAAAGGAAACATCATTTCCTTCCATTTGCTCAAAGTTTCATTAACTTCCTTTATTTCTTCTTTCTTGCATGATATATAATATATATTATATAATTATGTATCAATCATAACTATGTATGTAAAATATCATATATATAATAAACTAACATTTGACTTTTGAAAAATTAATCCATGAGACACTTATACTAAACAAAAAATTTGATGTACCTCTTGTTGCTAGAAAGATTTCTTCTAAAAAGTTGTCTCATTACTAATAGTCATTTTTGTAGTATCATGATTGTAGTAGCATGTAAATGTACGATGAACAAAAATATTTTTAATTTATCATAAATTGCAAAAATAGAATCTTAAAATTGTTGGAGCGTGGGGATAAAATTAAATTTATCAGAAATTAATGAAGGATTCAAGGCTTGTGTGTATCAATGTCATTTTTTTAAGGTTCTGTTCACCTTCACCTGTATTTTAGTATGCAAAAGAGTTATTGACAACTGAACCTCGATGATACAATGAAACTTGATAATTGCCTACGATTTATATTGACAGAAATAATCCACTGAGTATTGAGTGAAGTATAGCATTGATATCAATTTTTATAAAGAACTTCTTTAATGGTTCTTTATAGAACAATTTAGGAATATTAGAAGATGGAGGAGAGTAGAAAGAAACTTTTGATGTGTCAAACAAATGAAATTTGACTCTTATTTATAGGTGTTCTGATCATGAACACAATTATCTAAATGTTTAGTTGCATCTCTTAACAATAAACATAATTATTCAACATACGTCTCCTTGAATAATCATGATTCATTGTTAATAATTAAGTGATATAATTTTTGAGTTTAAGATACATAACTCATTAGTGTGAAGTGATAATAACTCTTTGTTAATAATCAAGTGATATAACTTTTGGTTACTTATAACTTTACATCTGCAACTATTGTATAGCTATATATATTTTGAAAATGTTCCCACATGAAAAGATTTACTTTGAAAGTTCAATCAGTATTAATCCATCTTTCTACTTGGAATTTGCAGCTGCTGAGCATTTTGTCCGAGATTCCATCTGTTCGTTTGATTGTGGTATAAACTTGCCTCATCTTTCTTGCCAAACCTTAACTTTCTTATTCTTTCCAAATAATCTGAGTATGGAGTATGGAGGATCGAAAGGCGAAGAGATTAAGGTTTTATAGTTGTTAGTGTTGGAAGAGTACATACTGATTGGAATCTCACGTGATTGGTGATGTGCCGGACATGATTTTCTGGATATGCGAACTTCATGGGAGCAACAAATGTACATAGTCATTTACCCTTTTTTCAAGAGTATAATATGTGCTTCTCTAATCTGCAGGTGGTTGGAGGAATGGAAAATGAAGTGCCTTCATTGCCATCATCAACTGGCATTCAGATTGTGACATATTCAAGATTATTAAATCAGGTAATTTTGGTGTAGCATAAGATCCATGTCTACTTTGTCAATGAACACATTTCTCCTGATTTTGGTGTCTGCTATAATTGTTTTTCATGTAAATATGGCTCCTTTAGGGCCGTAGTTACCTTCAGCCTTTTTGCCAACCAAAGCCAGACGATATTGCTACCATTTGCTACACCAGTGGTACAACAGGAACACCAAAGGTAACATTATCTTTTCCCTGTGAATTTTAACAGATGTTTTCTAATTAACCGACCCCTGTATTTGGCCCAACTATTTTGGAGTCGAGTCAGGTTGGGGCATCTTGGACCAACAAGCATTAGTATCTAAGTAATCTTATTCATTTTATCAAGGGAGTTGTGTTGACACATGGAAACTTGATTGCAAATGCTGCCGGCTTCTCCTTAGCTGTAAAATTTAATCCCACAGACGTGTAAGTTCCATTGTTTTCAAATGATGTTTACATATTCACTTGTGTTGCTGGAAATATTTATTTGTGGTTTCTTCAGTTACATATCGTATCTTCCTTTGGCACACATTTTCGAACGATTTAATCAGATCAATTTAGCTCATTATGGAGTTGCAGTTGGATTCTACCAGGGGGTATGATCCTAAACCTTCACACCTCGTAATCATGTTTTATTAGTGTATTTTATTGTACCATTACCATGTATATAATTTATGCTAGATAAATTTTAATTTATTTGATCATTTATATTGTGTATTTTTAGGTAAAAGTACTATGAGTGTACCTATGCTAGGAGTCAGGTTACATTTGGTTCTCTCTTCTAAAAAAGAGAGTAAATTAGTCATTGTTTATTAGCTTAAAAAGTAAATTGATCTTTTCTGTTAAAAATTTTATTTATTTGTACTATTAATAACTGACGTGATTGGAACTGACGTGATTGGAAGAATAATTAAACAATGACATATGGCATGTCACGTATACCTCACGTTGATGTATAGAGACTAATTTTTAACAGTAGAAATCAATTAATTTTTTAACAGAACGATCAATTTATTCTCTTGATCTATCATATGAAGACTAATTTACTCATTTTGAATAAAAAATAAAATACAATTGGAATTTTAATAAAGAATGTTGATGATATTTTTTTTCATATTTTAATTATATTCTCACGTTATACTATAGTCTGACTCATTATTGGTGGTTCTGGATCTTTAAATGTAGGATAACATGAGATTGATGGATGATCTGGCTGCTCTACGACCTACCTTATTCTGCAGCGTCCCTAGATTGTATAACAGAATTTATGCAGGGTACTAAATCCGATTATTAAGTTCGTTATGGCCAGTGTTTAAAGAATGGGATTGGAGATTAAATATTTTATATAATTAAGCGGATTAAATTGGTTTTAGGTTGGATTGGATTGAGCTCGGTTAATTTAAGTTAAATTTTTTTTTATATATTTTATTTAGGTCAGTTTCAAATTCGAGTAAGTTTAGGTTATATTATTTTAAGTTGAAGTTAATTCAGATTTGAGCCATTTGAGTTTATTAGTTTAACTTTTCGTGATAGATTATTTGGAATTCACATGTTTTATCATTTAAGTTTGACAGTTAAATTAAAATTATTTTGCATTATTTGTGTTGTTCCAGTATTGGATCATGTATGGTTAAAGTCATTTTAGAATTCGGGTTATTAATTTTTATAATAAGATTGAGTTGGCTCAAATTTGGATTTAGGTTACTTAGATCAGGTTTTGAAATCAGAATTGATAAGTTTGTTTATATTAAAAGAATTTAAATATTAAATAATTGTAAAAAAAAGAAAAGTCTCAAATGGATTTGTATAGGTTTTCGGTTTTTATTGGAATTTTTTGGGTTGGATTTAATCTTATTCAGTTTGAAAGATTCTGATTGCTTAATGTATGAAAGTGGATGTAGTATGAATTCTTAGTTCAACTAATTTAACTGATCTTTAGGGGTCCTACATTTTGAAGTTTTTTTAAATTAAATAATATTTTGAAACTCTTCCCATGTGCAGTATTCTGAACGCTGTGAAGGAATCGGGTACCCTGAAGGAGAGGCTTTTTAATGCTGCCTACAACTCTAAGAAGCAAGCACTAATGAATGGTAAAGACTTTTTCTTTGCTATGATGAATGGTAAAGACTTGATTGCATCATTATATTGGTGTGTGTTTTTTTTAGTATTAAATTAAACAATTTTTTTTTTTAAATCATAAATTAAACAATTATTTAAACTTCAGCTAAAAATATATATTCTCATAACATACACGTAAACTATGTAAAAACTTGATCATATTAAAATTTGAATCTAAAATACCATACATAATAAATAAAGTTTTTATTGATATATTATATTAAAAGATAAAAACATCTTTATTTAATTATGACATCAACTAAACAAATGACTGAATATAAGTAAAATAGATACGAATAGTTTGACTATATATTCTCATAACATTTAAAGGAAAATGAAAATGTTAAAATTGGTTGTTTTTTTTTTAATTAAATTTGACCATTAACTTTTTAAAAAATTGTACTCTGTCTTATACTTCACATCAATAAATAATTTAAAAATTATAAAAATATAAAAAAAACATAAAATACACCTGGATTACTGTGCAGTTTATCATATTTTGTTGAACATAATGAGTCAAAATTAACAAAAGATGTACGACTATACTTTTAAACTTCTATATGTCAAAAATGAAAATCAATTCTGAATATGGATAGAAAGTTCAAAGCTAAAGTCCATATATATTGCTAAAAGAAGATGCCCTTTGTTATCACTTTACTATATTGATATGTATATAATCTGTTATTCAGGAAAGAGTCCTTCTCCCATATGGGACAGATTGGTATTCAACAAAATAAAAGCTAAACTTGGAGGACGTGTTCGTTTTATGGCTTCCGGTGCTTCACCCTTGTCTCCTGATGTCATGGACTTCTTGAAGATGTATGTTTTTGGTTTCCTTGTGTTTACAGTCAATTATGATAAATATCGATTGTGAATATCAATGAAGCAGGACTATGACGATTATAATCAATACATCTGGATAACTACGTTTAGACCAAACTATTAAAATATCCAGATGGACGTGTAGGTACAACAATTGCAATTCTACCTTAAAAAATTTAACTGTAGCATTCCTTTGTGGCCGTTATCTAAAATGGTCATGAATCTGCAGATGCTTTGGTGGTCATATAATTGAAGGTTATGGAATGACCGAGACATCATGTGTCATAAGTTGCATGGATGAGGGTGATATTCTTTCTGGCCATGTTGGCTCTCCTAATCCAGCTTGTGGTGAGTAGCTGCAATTTGCACTTTTTTTTTTATAGAAGTATTTATGTTCGACATTTATGTGGAAATAAAATCTCAAAAGACCTTTCAAAATACATGAAAAAGAATGAATATCTGACATTCACACATGAATTCAAGTACATAGGTTATTGGTCTATTCTTGTATATATATATTGGTATTAAGTTCATACATTATCCATGTTATTCCAGAAATAAAGCTTGTGGACGTCCCAGAAATGAACTACACATCAGATGACCAGCCTTATCCTCGTGGAGAAATCTGTGTTAGGGGTCCAACTGTTTTCCAAGGATATTACAAAGATGAAATGCAAACGTAGGCTACACACATGTGGATCCCACTTTTTCTTTTTTCTTTTGGGGTTCTTATTGAAAGTTGAAACTTTCATGAACAGAAGATTGGATGTGTCTAAAAATGTACGAGTTTTTGAACAGGAGAGAAGTACTTGATGAAGATGGATGGCTTCATACCGGAGATATAGGGCTATGGCATACTGGAGGCCGTCTAAAGATTATTGATAGGTATACTCTAAAATGATGTGCTCAATACTTAAATGTTAAAATGCCTATTGGACCGAGTTGTTAGGAATTTAGCTTCTTGTAAAATCTTGATTTTTAGTCTTGTAAATAGAGAAAATAGATACCTAAGAGGTTTTTCATTTAGAGTTTAACTCGGTTTGACTCCAATATAATCGGGAGGTTAATGTGGCTACTAGATACCGAGTCTTAACCCTTTACAGCATGAACCAACTAGGTTGACTGCTTTTTTTCTCTTATCATTAAAAGGTGACATCTAGTAGGTTCCAACCTTTGCATATGCAAGCCCTTACCTTATTCTCAAACTGCAAAATGTGTGAATTGGTACAGGAAGAAGAACATTTTTAAGCTGGCTCAGGGAGAGTACATAGCTCCGGAAAAGGTTGAAAATGTATATGCTAAATGCAAATTTATAACCCAATGTTTTATATATGGTAAGATAATGGGGTTTGTTTGTAATTTCCTATTATTCTTTTTTTTTGGTAGCTGCTGACACTGCAATTAATTTTTGCTTCGTAGGAGACAGCCTTAATTCTTCATTAGTAGCAATTGTGTCGGTGGACCAAGATGCTCTTAAAGCATGGGCTTCATCTCAAGGCATTAAGGTGATCTATTTTATGGACACAGGTATGACATGAAACAACATTAAAAGGGCTAATTGTTATATTCCAATGATTAAGTGCAGTACAAAGATTTAGAACAGTTGTGCAATGACCCAAGGGCAAGAGCTGCTGTACAGGCTGAGATGGATGCTGTTGGGAGAGATGCTCAGGCAAATACTTGTTCATCAATTCCTTGTTTACTTCAATAATTTTTCATTTACTTCTTCACTAAAGCCTTGAATTTTGAATTGCTCGATTTTGGGACAGTTGAGAGGCTTCGAATTCGCAAAATCCGTGACGTTGGTGCTCGAACCCTTTACCATGGAAAATGGTCTCCTTACTCCTACATTTAAGGTGAGTAATTATAAGAGAAAGAATATCATCTGTATTTTTTTTAATAATTTAATATTTATCCTAAAATAAAAATCAAATCTAATATAATGTGTTAAAATTTAGGATGCTTAAATAACATTAAATTATTAGAAAAGAAATACAAAATGAAACAATAAGTTAACAAGAAGAATTCTGTCTTGCTAATTTTTGTTGGCAGATTAAGAGAGCCCAAGCAAAGGCGTATTTTGCAAAAGCAATTTCAAATATGTACGCAGAGCTTGCTACATCTGATTCCTCTCCTGTTAAATAATTGTGACAAATGGATGCAACTAAACATATGTAGAATCCTTTTCCTCTGTAATTATTTGCCTCTGTAAACTATTAGCATATTGAGACGATGTCATCTTTGTTGAATAACATTTAATTAAATCACTATTTAGATTATATGGTTGCATTAAAAATAATATGTAATAAATAATGAAATATAAAGTTTGAAATTAACAAAGTAAAGTTAGAATTTTTGTTTATAAAGGGTTGAAATAAAATTATAAAATTTTGATGGGTTATTGTGTTGAAAATACTTAAATTAAATTATTTATTCTTTTAAAGGGTCAAAATTTATTTTTTCATTTAATTAAAGGTTTAAAATGTTTAAATTTAATATCTACTTATTGGAAGACCTTATATAATAATTTGATGGGTTATTGTGTTGAAAATACTTAAATTAAATTATTTATTCTTTTAAAGGGTCAAAATTTAATTTTTTCATTTAATTAAAGGTTTAAAATGTTTAAATTTAATATCTACTTATTGGAAGACCTTATATAATAATTTCACCATTTGATCAAAGGGCCAAGGTCTTTGATTGCCCTCTTACTACTCTCGAAACTAATATTATTAACACATATGTAATATGTATTAAACTAAAATAAAGTCAATTTGAATTATGAGTAAAAAATTAAATAGATTAAATTAAGAATATGAAATGCACTCAAATTGTTTATCATGGTATTATAATTTTTCTTTAGCTGATATTTAGTTGACATTAACGACATTATCAATACTGAAAATTCTATCAGTCGCGTATGTGTATGGACTCTACATATTTAGAATACTGATGTGTAACACCTCAAAATTAGTATTCGTGGTTTGTTAGATTTTATTATTAGTAAGTATCTATTTCTTGATTAAGAGTTTTAATTATGTGTTTAGGGTCTTGGGTTCAAATCTCAAAATTCAATTGTTTTTGTTCCTAGTTTAAAATAAAATATGTTTTGTTGTCAAAAATTTGAGTTAATTTTAAATGATTTTATTTTTAAAAATAATAATAAAATCAAGTAATTAATATATAATGTTTTATCTTTTGGGTTTTGTTTTAAAATAAATAAAATAAAGTATTTAATATATGTTGTTTTTATTCTTTCCTTTTTAAATAAATTTCATTTTTATTTTTGTTTTATTTATTTTTATTAAAAACCAAAACTCACGTTGATCACTTCTGTTATTTCCCTAACCCACGCCACAAATTTCAATTCCAAATTTTGCATTTTGCTTTCTTTCGTTTCTTGTTTTGCGATTTTTCTTTACTCGTTTGGGCTGCTGTTTAAGTTCAGCATGTTATGCGCTATTTATAATTGTGTTGGACGTTAGGTTGCGTTAAATCGATTTAGTGATATTGTATTAATTCTAATGCATTTTTTTAGGAGAAGTACAAGAGGTAGTGGGGGACCCTCCAACGATTTAGAATTTGTGTAGTAGTTGTCCGTTCATCGGTAAGTGTGTGGATGTGTTATGAATGGTTGTTTTAGTTAGATTGGGGTCGATTATTAGTTACGATTTCGCGAATCATTATTGAAATTGGTTGTGTTAATTGTCAATTTAGGTTCTAAGATTACTCGTGTTTGAATTAGCATCAGAAAATACCCAGGAGTTTTGAAAACACGAAAAAATAGCAATCGGCGAAAGCCAAAAAGTTCACTGTTGATGCCACACGATCGTGTGACAGACCGTGTGCTGGACTGTGTGTGACACACAATCAGGGCTATTTGGGTCTTGTGAGCTACACGAGTTTGTGTGGGCCGTGTGGGCCACATGAGCTGGCCATTTGGATCGTGTAGGCCACACGGGCGTGTGGGCCCACAATTTTGAAATTTTCCCTAAGGTCGTACGTGAGGTCCTGATCGACTGTGGGTCTAAGTATATGATGTGTATCTGATATGTCGTGCATGTAAAACTATAGCATGTATAATTCTTACTTTGAATATGTATGACATTTATTACTTTCTGTATCTGCATCTGGGTTGGGTTGTGAATAACATGTGAATGAAGTGATTCTGAAAACTGGCGATAAATCGCTTGGTCCTGCAACTCAGCTGCAACTAATTTGTAAAGTGTCCTTTGACACTAAGTGGTGTGTAGGGATGGATGAATGTTTTATACCCATATGGTGTGTTAGGATAGTCAAAGATGGTGTGTAGCGGTAAGGGGTAGGATTATATGTCGTATCTGATCTATTATGATATAAATCTGTTTATGATAATATGTCTAATATGCATTTAATTGCTTTAAGTTATTCGATATACACCGAGTTTCAAAAACTCACTCTTTGTTTGACTGATATTTTCAGGTAATCTTTAGACTTAGGCAGGTCGATGCAAATGGGAGCTCGGTTAATGTCATAACTTATTTAAATTTTGTTATTTTGTTTCTGTAAATTCTTGGACTCTCTGGACTTTTTGGACAATTTAGATTTTTAAACTTATTCTCGTATTTTGCTTAATACTGCGCAAATGTTTTAGTCGACAAAATTCACATCTCTACCAAATTAAAGGTTTTCAAACAATGAACCATGTTTATCAAATATTCCTATTTAAGGAGTCTTCCGCTGCCAAAATTATAAGTTCTAGAAAATATAAACAAAACAACATTTTTGGTAAAAGAATGATAAGAAATGATTTCGAATAAAACCGAGATTTTGAAAGTTTATGACGATTTTCTAGTTACTCAAAAACCAAAATTTCAATCATGTTAAGTAACAACTCCAGAATTGGCCACAATATCTAGGCTGTGTTTAGGGTGTTACATTTAGTGATATCAAAGCCAGATTGTAAAACTCGGGCTGTGGAATTTAGAATAAAATTTTTTGTGAAAATTATTTTCTAAGTAAAGTATATTTCTACATTAATTTGAAAAAAAATCTATGAAATACTGAGTCTCCAGCACGTCGATCTTGTAAGTAATTTTGACTTAGTTAAAATCTTAGTTTAGAAAACACTGAAACCATTAGAACTACTCTGAAATAGTTAAACTAAAATGAAGCTTTGTAAATTCTTCTGATAATATTTCGAGCATAAAATGTCTGTTAATGAAACATCTGAACTAATACATAAAACTTTTTAATGTAGTTAAATGAACTATGAGTGCACGTGGAACTTGTGGTCGTTATACTCGTAGGCACAACAGGCGATGTAGTGAGGCTCGAGCTAAGTCATCCTCGATGGGTAGTTTGTCCAATCTGGATACGAGTGTGACACCAGCTACACCTACTGCTGAGATTGGGCCTCAAAGTCGCTCAACTGGGGATGACGTATTGTCTCAAGCCATGCTTAGAGTTTTGGAGAGGGTCTTTGGGCCTCATTCTAGTTCTGGGAGTCATGGGTCGGTAACTGAACAACTCCAATCCAATAGCACTGAGTTGTTTAGGGGCATCACCAGAGTCGCCTCGGTTGTGGCCGAATATTGGTTGGAGGCCATAGAGAGGATTATGAATGACATCGACTGCACCCTTGAGTCGAAATTGAAGGGTGCAGTATCTTTGCTTTGTGATGAGGCATATCAGTGGTGGTTAATGGTTGAGGAGGGTACTCAACTGGATTAGATTACTTGGAAACACTTCAAAATCGCCTTCCAGAGTAAATATGTTGGGGGAGTTATGTGGATGATTGTAGACGCAAGTTTATGAGCATTACCCAAGGGGATAGAATTGTGGCCGAATATGAGGCCGAATTTTTGAGGCTGACCCGATATGCTCGTGGATGGTATCAACTGAACATGAAAAGTACATCCACTTTGAGGAAGGATTTAGGGATAATACGAGGGTTCTGATTGCTTCATAGAGGGAGTGAATATTTGTCGTCTTAGTGGACAAGGTGAAAATTGCTGAGGAAGTTAAGCGCATTAAGAATGAAAATAATGTACGCGAGTGGGGTAAGAATAGGAGGGATTTGGAGTTCTCTAATTCTGTTAAGAGGCCTAAAAAATGAGCCAGATCTAATGGGCCTTCGAGGGTTGAGGTTCCAACTGCACCTACCGTGGTTTAGCTGTGTAGGGTTGTGTAAACACCATTCGGGTGAATGTTGGAGGAGGTTGGTAATGTGTCTACAATGTGGGTTGATGGAGCATCGTATTGGGATTGTCCATGGCGTTCTGATCAAATGATAGCTCCAACTTCGGGATTTGTTCAACCTCAATGGGTAGTTCAAGAACTACCTAGGGGCTGTGGTTCGATTAGGGGTGGTAATGATATGGGCAGAGGTTAGAGAGCACTAGGCAGAGGTGCTAATCAGACTGAGGCGTGGCAGCCTACATTAGTATATGCTGCTAGGAGTCGTGAGGACAGAGATGCCGGAGATGTTATTACCTGTACGTTCTTTATTCATACTGCTCCCTGTTTTGCATTGATAGATATAGGATAAACACATTCCTATGTAGCTAGTTCTATTTTTGTAAACTTGGAGATTTCTGTTGAGAGCACTTCTAGAGAGATTACTGTACTTAGTCCGTTGGTTCAATTAGTTCAGGTTAATGGGCTTTATAAGAACGTACCGTTGGAGATATAATAGGTTGTGTTTCTGACTAATCTCATAGAGCTACCATTTGGGGAATTTGATTTAATTCTTGGAATGGACTGCCTTGTAGAACATTGGATTAGTTTGGACTGTGCTACTAAAAGGTTGCTTTGAAATCTACGAATGGCGTAGAAGTAGTTTTGATCAGTGAGCATCAGGATTACTTATCCAATGTAATCTCTGCTCTTATGGCCGAAAGACTGGTTTGTAAAAGGGATGAAGCGTATTTGGCTTTCGTGAGTGACTCAACTCCTGCGAGTTCTTCTATTGGGACATTCGAATGGTTAAGGAGTTTCCAGATGTTTTTCCCGAGGACTTGTTGGGTTTGCCTATAACAGCCCATTTTTGATCAAATTAGAGTAGTGATTTCAGGACCACAAATCTGAACTCAAAATATTTATTTTATTATTTTATTAAGGTATACATCATGATAGAATTATTGGGTGATAGTTTCGTAAAGAAATTTTACCGTTTGAGTGTTTAATTCGGTAAAAAGAACTAAATCGCATAAAGCCTAAAATATGAGTTCTATAAGTTAAATGAACCAAATGACTATAGAAATGAAATGAATGAGTACTAGAATGGTAATTAGCCCATTAGTAGCATTAGTGGACGGTAATGGGCATGGATTATGTGATTTTTATATTTAATTACAAAGGTTAAAATGGTTATTACAGTTAATTAAATAAAAATAAAACATGAAAATGCATGAAAATTTTCATCTTCTCCACCAAAAATAAAACTTGAGAAAGGGATTAAACAAGTTTCAACATTCGGCCACTTTGAAGGCTAAATTAAGGTATGGTTTTAGCTCAGTTTTTAATGATTTTTATGTTTTTGAGATCGTTGCTTTGTATTCTAGCTAGCCCGTACCCTAGATTTCAAAATTGTTAAAGATTTATCATGTTTCCATTGTTTAATGCTTGAGTAATTTGATGGTTTATGATAGATTTGGAAGGTTTAATGTTAGATTAATAGCTTTTGTAAAGTGATTTTAGACAAAAATGTCAAAAAGGGATTAAATTGAGAAAATATGAAATGTCGTGGTCAAAAGTGTGAATAAATTGAAAATATGGATTGCTAGTAACATGTATTAAATTCGGATAAGCATGGGTTTGTACTAAAATGCATGAATTTGCAATTTTATGTGATAAGGACTAAATTGTGAAAATGTGAAACATTAAGGGCAAATGTGTAAACTTGCCAAATTGTAAATTATAGGCTAAATTGAATAGGCCGAATGCTAAATGTGCTAAATTTGATAATATATAGATCAAGATAAGCCGAGATCGAGATTAAATCAGGGAAAAGGAAAAGTGGACGAATAGTCGATAATTTCCATCCGAGCAACTCGAGGTAAGTTTGTATAATTAGAATCGAATTTTTAAATACTTGTAAATTATTTGAAATGAAAGTATAATTGAGTAAATGGTATTGCTGAGTTTGAATGCCTAATTGATGAGAATTATTGAATACTGAGTCCAGTTTGAACTGTAGAAAGTCGTAGGATACGAGTAACATGTCATTAAGGTTACCGTTTTGGTCGAGATCCTGCATGTGTTGCGGACTCACCACAGCTCTTATGAGATTATCAATATATCAGCTCAAAAGAGCTTCTTGCTTTCACTCGTCGAAGCTTACTGTTCAACTCAATAGAGCTTCATCGTCCATCGATCGAAGGAGCTTCTCGATCATAGCTCAAAAGAGCAAAAATGATAATAAATTGGGGGATTACTGATTTATACACGTAATGTATATCACCCGAGTATCACTCGATATTTTAATAGGTTCAACGAGCATAAATTCTGTTATTGGTTATGTGAAAAAGTTATGTGTTTATACGGATGATTACTATTCATATGGATGAAGTACTATTTATACGGATGAGTTACTGTTATCAAATGAATTATTGTTTATATGAATTTGATATGATACAATGTATTAAGTATTAAATTGAGATAATGGATGATTATATGCACTTATGTGGCTAACTTGTTGATGAATGCTTGTGTTTAGGCATTTGGTAATTGAATTGAGTATACCTTATTTATTGTCTTGATTATGTAAATGGTAAGTTTAATTCTGAATTATACGGGCTTACTAAGCTATATAGCTCACTTTGTTGCTTTTTCATGTTTTATAGTGATTTCAAAGCTAGCTCGGATTCAAGGTTCGTTGGAGACTTCACCACACTATCCACTGACTCCTTGGTACTTTTGAAACTATGTTTTGAGTATATGGCATGTATAGGTATTTTGATGTCATTTTGATTGTGGGTTGATAGTGATTTTGGTTATTTGTAGTAGCTTGTAAATGTATATGTTTTGAGTTGTAAATATAGCCATGAGAGTTGGCTTAATTTGGTGAATTTTGGTTATGTGCATATATGGTTGATATTAGATATGAGTTATGTTTGTGAATTAGTTCAAAATAAGGTATGTTTAGTAAAGGTATAGTTAGTTGATTTATATATGTGATTTGGTATGTTTTGATGAAGTAAGGTTTGAGATTATAAGCATGTTGAATGTTGGTATTGAAAATGGTATAAATTAGTCTTGGTTGTGGCTGAATTGAATGCTATTTATGCTATGATTTGTGCCATTTTGGTTGTGTAAGGATATTCAAATTTGGGTGACAAAGTGACTCGGTAAATAGCCTATTTTTGTCCATACGGGCAGAGACACAAGCGTGTGTCTCATCTGTGTGTGACACACAGTCAAATTACACGGCCGTGTGTCCCCTGGTGTTGAAATTGAAATAAAGTCAGCATACTCCACACGGTCTCACAGACGAGTGTGTGATCGGTCGTGTGGCACAAGTCAGTATACGCCCTTAATTGGCACACGGCCTAGCACACGGGCATGTGACTTGGCTGTGTTGCATAAGTTAGTATACCCTACAGGTTTGACATGGCCTAGTACAAGGCCTGGCACACGGGCGTGTGAGACCACTTCGAAGGGCACACGAGCTAGACACACGGGCGTGTGGTTGGCCGTGTGACCCAAGTCAGTAACCTCACTTGTTTGGACATAGGCTAGGACACGGCCATGTGCTCCCATTTCGAATGTTCACACGGCCTGCGACACTAGCGTGTCTGGTGGCCGTGTGTCTCACATGGCCTAGTCACACGGGCGTGTGTCCCCTGTTTTAGTAAAAAAATTATAAGTGTTGAAAAATTTCCCGAGTTATCAGTTTAGTTCCGAACCACTCTCAATACATGTGTAAGGCCTCGTAGGCTCGTATTAGAGACAAATTGATTGAGATTGATTGATAATTGTATGTATTGATTAAATTTATGAGAAATGTTTGTTTAAGTGTGCTGTAAGTCCGGTTATGCTCCGTAACCCTATTTCGGTGTTGAATACGTGTGAGGGGTGTTACATTTATCAGTTTCAGATCTACAGTTTAGTTGATTCTTGGACTAACATAGCGTGTGTGAGAGTCTAGCTATACATGCCATATATATACCGTGATAGTGTGATGACTCCTGACATTTTAAAATGTGTTTTCATATAGCAAATGGATCCCAATCGAGCTATAGCTAATGAGGTTGAAAGTAATGCGCCTGTAACACCCCTAACCCATAACCATCACCGATTTAGGGTTAAAAGGCATTACCAAACAATCAAAAACTTTTACAGACATTTCTTAACATAATTTGACAATTCACATTAAAGTGTCCCTTAAATAGGTCTACGAGACCTTAAACATGTTTTAGAATAGGACCGAGACTAAACCGAACACATACAGAAATTCTCAAAAATTTAAATTTTTTCTAAGTTACAAAGGTCATACGCCCTGTGGGCAGGCCGTGTGCCTCCCATCGCCTCAGACACGCCTGTGTGTAAGCCGTGTCAAAACAGGGCATACATACTGACTTATCCACACGGCCGTGGGCAAGCCCGTGTGCCTTACCCATGGTCGCTACTAAATTGCACCACACGGCCAGTTACATGCCCGTGTGTCCAGCCTGTGGTCGAGCCTGGCTTGTTTTGAAATGAAATCACGAGGGACACGGTCGAGCCACACGCCTGTGTGCTCAACTGTGTGGGCAATTATAGGCCATTTTCAAGGCCAAATTGCCACCCACACTTTGGGCCCCTACAAGCATCAAACCAATCCAATTCCTGTCAAAATAACCAACTTTTCCAAGCATTCAAAAGAATTTCAAGCACACCATCTTATGCAACAATTAGCTTAATATATTCACAATCATCTCCAAGTATAATTCATCACAAACATACCATTTCATTATAGCAATCATTCATCAAATATATGCTTACTTTGCATCAACAAGCTTACCATTATTATGACCATTTCACTAGTCATCAAACCTTAGCAAAACTAAGCATCATATGACATGGCTACTCATTCATAACACAACCATTTATCTAGCCATATCACATGGCTATGTACATATCCCAAACATATTCCAAAACAACTAGCCTATACATGCCATATTTAACTATATGCACATTCAAAAGTACCAAAGTAGAGATTGATAGTGTGGTGATGATCCTCGACGATTCCCAAGCCTTTCATAGCTTTAACGATCTATAAAACAAATCAAACACACACAAAGTAAGCTTTCCAAAAGCTTAGTAATCCATATACAAATAAACTTATCATATAATCATTTATAAGCATAGCAAATCAAATTCATTAACATGTCTTCACTTCAAACACATAAATTTCTCTTTGGCTCTATTGAATTACCATTGTTTACCAACATATCATATCTCAAGCATCTTTTTTGCTCATATCTCAAACATACATATATCACTTTGTACTCATTGCATCTATGTGCATGTACTCACCTTTCAAGCTTATTCATAGCATATACATCAAACGTACCTGAAACAATTATACAATTCACATAGTCATTCATTTCTCGGATTTGCCCATTGAACCATTCGGAACCAAATAGGATACTCAGAATGCTCAAAATAGTCGTATAATGCCAACATCCCAGACGTGGTCTTACATGTACTCAGATATCGATGCCACTATCCCAGACAGGGTCTTACACGAATCAAATATGATGCCAATGTCTCAGACATGGTCCTACACGTAAATCTCAAATCGATGCCAATGTCTCAGACGTGGTCTTACATGATGCCACATATCGATGCCAACGTCCCAGACGTGGTCTTACACGATATCTCATATCGGACACCTATGTCATGACATATGGAATCCTATCTATTCCTAGGTTCGTACGAGACTTCTCGAACTTTGATACAATGTCAATAATTCCTCGGATTTCATATATTTATCATCTTGTACACATTCATCACAATGAAATTTCATATGAACATACATAAATCAATACAAATACATTTATTTGTATATAGACTTACCTCGGATTCGAGTAAACGAACGGATTCGGCTATTCAATTACTTTCGATTTTCCTCAGTCTAAATCTATTTTCTTCGGTTCTTGATCTATACATATTCAAATTTAAACCTTTTATTCACAAAATCATTCAATTTAATCCAAAAACACATATTTAGGGTATTTTACAAATTAGCCCTTATATTTTCACATTTTGACATTTTAGTCCATATTTCATAAAATCACAGAATACACATAATTTCATATCACTCATGCTTGGCCGAATATCACCCATGCTCATACAAGTCCACACATGTCATTTATTTCACAATTTAGTCTTTTAAAATATTATTTTCTCAATTTAGTCCAAATTACTCAAAATCACCAAAAACTCAAAGACAAACTATGTTAATCACACACATATCTTTCATAATTCATCTTCATATATCACAAAACTCATGTGTTCATCAAAGGCATATTTCAAAATCATCATCGATTCACAAAATTAAAGCATGGGTTTTGAAGAACACAAAGCAACGATTACAAAAAACATAGAAATTATCAAAAACTGAAGCAAAACATATCTTGAATCAAATAACATCCATGGCTGAATGTCCAAAGCTTTTCTCCTTTTATTTCTTTTGTATTTCGGCACTAACAAGATGATAATCATCTATTTTTCATGTTTTTTTATTTATAAACATATTAATTATTCATTTTCACTTTTTCCCTTAATAAACCTTACTAATTAAACATTTAAACTATGTACATAATTGTCCATCAACTTAATATTGGCATATTAACATCATAAGGGCTTCATATAGTAAAAGCCACAACAAATAGATACCTTTTCATATGGCATGCTAATTTTGCATTAAATGCAATTTAGTCCTTTTCTCTAATTAAACACAAAAATGATCAAATTAAATCATAGAAATTTCACCAATACTAATTCACATGCTATAGACTCAGAAAATAATATTAAAATATTTTTTTGACTCAAATTTGTGGTCCCAAAACCACTATTTTGACTAGGGTCTAAACTAGACTGTTACAGCGCCTGCTCCTGCACAAGGGACAGCGCCATCTGATTCTAGATCCATAACGTGCAGTCAGGGAGGAGAGGATAAAGAAGCCTTTTTCCAAATAATAAGTGAATGGTTCAATGAGTACGTCTGAGCTAGTCCGGATATGCAAGAACCTCTACCCCCACCTATTCCCCAACCGATCCCTGTAGTTCCTCAAGGTATGGATCCTTTGCGATTGAATAAACCACCTATTGATAAGATATGGAAATATGGGGCTGAAGAATTCAGAGCCACTGTTAGCGATGACCCTGAGAGAGCCGAATTTTGGCTTGAGAACACGATTTTGGTATTTGATGAACTTTCTTTGTAACAGCCTAATTTTAGCTAAATTGGAATAGTGGTTTTAGAACCACAAATATGATGTCAAAAAATTATTTTAATATTATTTTTGGTATTTACAGTATGTTACTTGATATGTGTGAAAATTTCATGAGCTAATTTTATCGATTGGTTGGTTAATTTGATAAAAAGGATTATATCGCGTAAAATGCAAAAGTTGCATTCTACTTGTTAAAGGTGTTTAATTGCTATGATTTAATAAATCAAAGGTCGTTATAATGTTATTAGTCCATGATTAGTGTAAGTGGACAATTATGGCCATCCATTATATGTTTTTATATGTTTATAACAAAGGTTATTATGGTAAATTAGTAATTAAGTTATAATTTAATAAAAAAAAAAGCCAAAATTCATTTCATTCATCTTTTTAGCAACCAAAAATAGAAAAGAAAAAAAGGGTTTGAAGCTTTCTAAGGTTCGGCTGTAACGCCCAGAAGTTAGGCCTAGAAGGAATGGACCTTGAGTGTGGGATCAGCTAGGAGATTGCACATAAAAGTTTATGTGTGCAAGAAAATGACACAAATTGCTTGTTTGCTTTAATGGCTAAGTGATTTGAGTGTGTATAGGAGTGTGTGAGAAGCTTGGGTTCAAGTCTTGGCCCTTACAAAATTTTTATTTTTTCCCTAAAATGAACTTAAACACTGGCACTTAGGCTTTCTTAGTAAAAATGCTTGTTTAACGACAGAAAAGGAGCTTGTGGCTTAGTGGCAAGTGGCCTGTGGTGTAACTGTGAGGTCTGAGGTTCAAATCTTGGGATAAGCAATGGAGTGTTTATTTTGCTGCTTGAGCTGGGAAGGTAGAAGAGTTGGACAGAAACACTGCTGGAGAGGTGTTTGAATTGGTCATGGAGAGATTGTAGGAGAAAATCGTGGAGAGGATTAAGGAGAGTATTGTGGAGAGAATCAAGGAAGTGGAAGTGTGTAGAAGTGTAGGTGCCGTATTGGGGATAGGAATTCGGCTGAGGGGTTTTCTCTTAGTTTTTGGTCAGTTTGTCACCGGGTTTTCTGAAACTATTTAGGTTTTTCTTTCTCTGCTCTCTTGTACTGAATTTGCAAGTAGTCAATTGTGCATTTTGGGTTTTTGAATTCGACCTGTAACACCCCTTACCCGAGACCGTTGCTGGAGTCGAGCACGAGGCGTTACTAGACTTAACTTACTAGATCAGGGCATAAAAGTTGAAACTGTCTATCTCCGTCATGTTCACTAAATTAACTATAACTTGAGTTACGAAACTCAAAATATAGATTCGTAAATTTTTCTTGAAACTAGACTCATATATCTTCTTACTATAATTTTTCTAGAATTTTTAGTGAGGCCAATTAGTACAGTTTATTAGTTAAATTCTCCTCTATTACACAGTTTGACAGTTCTGACCTTTCTTCACTAAAAATCAATTATCTCATAATATAAAATTCTTTTTCCTACATCATTTTTTTAATATAAAAATAGACTCAATAAAATTTAATTATATATCTCATGCACAACCTAATTCCATTTCTACTATTTTTGGTGATTTTTCAAAATCATGTCACTGCTGCTGTCCAAACTGTTCCCCTGCATATAATTACATAATTTCTTAAAATAGCTATCAACTAGGCATTACATAACATCCAAAACATGTTATTAATTAACCATTTTAATAGCTAATCATTACCAGACATTTACAAGCCAACAAGGTCATACACACAAAATGGCTAAGTCTCTATACATGCCATAACTTAAAACATTCGAGTCACAAAATACCAATATAATCCTTTGATAGTGTGTAACGATCTCCGACGTCCTTACGATCCCCGAGTTGGCTTGTAAAACTATGAAAAGAAAGAAAGAAATGGGAGTAAGCATTAAGCTTAGTAAGTTTGCATGTAAATAAATAACAACATTCTTATTGCATTATCATATTCTTTTCTTACCAAAATTATTTAAGCCTTTAACTTAATTTACTTAAGTCTTAAATTCTTACCTGTACCTTTTTAGCTTGAACTTGTCTTACCTTTCCTTTGGTATACTCTTTAAATTTTACCGTTGAACCACTTGGAATACTAAGGATATGCGGGTACCTTTCCTTGTGAAACTTAACCATTGCCATGTCTTGACATGGTCTTACGTGATATCCTTGCCTTATGAACTCACCAATGCCATGCCTTGGCATGGTCTTACATGAGACCTTTGCCTTATAAATTCACCAATGCCATGCCTTGACATGGTCTTACATGGGACCTTTGCCTTGTAGTAACTTATCAATGCCATGTCTTGACATGGTTTTACATGATTTCCTTAAACCCTAATGTCATGACATTTGTATCCTACACATTCCTAAGGTTCAACTGGTACATTCTGAGATTGCTTCTTCGTCAATTCATGCTTGAGTCTTTAAATGATAAATTTACAGAATAAATATGTAAATGCTGGAATTTAATAGTATCAAATGTAAAATAATAGAATATTGCATTTATTTACCGCAAACTTACCTCGAAACAAAATACGATAAACTATATCGATTTAGTCCACTATCTTTTTCTTTCCCCGATCTAACTCTGGATTTTGTTCTTCTTGATCTATAATAGCAAATTTAGCTTATTTAATACTCACATTTATCAAAACAGTCCTTAAGTCTAACTTTGACAAAATTACAATTTTACACCTAAACTTTTACATATTTACACATTTGCCCCAAAGCTCAGAAATTATAATTTATCCCTTATTCTTATGTTTTATGACATGCTGATCATTTTTCCCTTCTATGACAACATCAAATTCTCACTCTAACATGTACTTATGAACATTAGGTACTTTTACCGATTAAGCGTTTTACTCATTTTCACTTAAAATCACTTAGAAAAAGTTGTTTAACATAATTTTAGACTTCATATTCTATCATAAAACATCAAAATAAACACATTTCACCTATGGGTATTTTTCCAAATATGAACCCTAGCATGGATTATTGATAGAATAAGCTAAACCGAGCTATCGGGGCTTCAAAAATGTAAAGAACATTAAAAATAGGGCTTGGAATCACTTACTATGGAGCTTGGAAGCTTGAAACAAGCCCTAGCTATGGTGAACACTTGAAAATTTGGCTTAATGAAGAATATGAGCATATTTTGCCATATTTTTCCCTTTTTAATTTCTTTTTATTACCAAATGACTAAATTACCCTTCATTAAAAACTTTGGTTCTTTCTACCTATATATGTCCATTTTTGTCCATGAAAATATAATGTTCTAATTACCATTTAAGGACTCCTACTTCAAACCCCTATTTCAATCAAGTACTTTATAAATTAGAACCCCTATTTAGCAACTTTTGCAAACAAGTCCTAATAGGCAATTTAAGCATGAAATCAATAAAATTTCTTATCAATACTTTAACACATGTATTTAATCACTCGGTAAATCATAATAATTAATCGTAATAAACTTTTATAGCTCAGATTTGTGGTTTCGCAATCACTATTCCGTTTAGGCCCTATTTTGGGATGTTACATTTCTCCCCCTTTAGGGATTTTCGTCCCCGAAAATCTTACCTGTAAAGAGATTTGGGTAATGTTTTCGAATAGTCTCTTCGGGCTCCCATGTAGCCTTGTCTATTCCATGCCTATTCCATGATACTTTCATGAGAGTAATACTTTTGTTCCTTAATTGCTTAACCTCCCGAGCTAGAATTTTTACTGATTCCTCACCGTAAGTCATATCTGGTTGAATCTCAACCTCTATTTGCGAAATCATATGCGATGGATCTGAACGACAACTACGTAGCATAGACACATGAAACACATTACGAATCTTCTCTAATTCAGTCGGCAAAGCTAACCGATATGTCAATGGCCCAACTCTCTCGATCACCTCAAACGGTCCAATAAAACGGAGACTTAATTTGCCTTTCTTACCAAATCTGAGAACTTTCTTCCAAGGGGATACTTTCAAGAATACCATATCACCAACTTGAAATTCAATTTCTTTTCTTTTCAAATCTTCATAGGATTTCTGTCTATCTGAAGCTGCTTTCAAGCAATCTCTGATGACTTTTGCTTTCTCTTCTGTTTCTTTGACTAGATCAACCCCATAAATATGATTTTCCTTAAGCTCTATCCAATACAAAGGTGTGCGGCATTGACGTCCATACAAAGCTTCATAAGGTGCCATCTTCAAACTCGATTGATAACTATTATAGTAGGCAAACTCTATTAACGGTAAATATTTCTCCCAACTACCTTGAAATTCCAATACACAACATCTAAGCATATCTTCAAGTACCTGAATAACTCTTTCTGACTGACCATCAGTTTGAGGATGGAAAGCTGTACTAAAACTCAACTTTGTACCTAAAGCTTCCTGCAATTTCTTCCAAAACCGTGAAGTAAATCTCAGATCTCTATCTGAGATAATCGAGTACTCCATGTAGTCTCACAATCTCTGAAATATACAACTCGGCCAACTTGTCAAGTGAATAATCCATATGAACTGGGATAAAATGAGTCGACTTCGTTAACTTATCAATCACAACCCATATTGCATCTTTCTTTCTCGGTGTCGAAGGCAATCCTATCACAAAATCTATAGTAACTCGGTCCCATTTCCACTCGAGAACTAATACAGGCTACAATAAACCTGAAGGTACCTGATGTTCGGCCTTTACCTGCTTACAGACCAAACATCTAGAAACAAACTTTGATATATATCTTTTCATTCCTGTCCACCAATGCATTTTCTTTAAATCATTATACATCTTTGTACTACCTGGGTGAATAGACAAAGAGCTGCTATGTGCTTCTTGTAAGATCTTTCGAATAAGCTCATCGTTCTTTGGTACACATACCCTGTCTCTGAACATCAAACAACCGTTAGAGCCGATCTAAAAATCAGACTTTACACCTAGCTCGCACTAAACTCTTTTGGCTTGCAACTCACCATCATCCTTCTGAGCTTCACAAATTTCTTCAAGAAATGTTGGTTTAGCTCTCAACTCAACTAAAATAGAACTATCATCTGATAAGGCCAAACTAGTATGCAAAGCTCTCAAGGCAAATAACGATTTTCTACTCAAAGCATCAGCAACAACGTTTGCCTTACCCTGCTGATAATCAATCACTAGCTCATAATCTTTAATCAACTCTAGCCATCTTCTTTGCCACCAAGTATTTCAAACTTTTGTGATTAGTGAATATTCGGCACTTTTCACCATACAAGTGATGTCTCCAAATTTTTAATGCAAATACAATAGCAGCTAGCTCTAAATCATGTGTCGGATAATTTTTCTCATGTGATTTTAACTGTCTAGAGGCATAAGCAATTACCCTTCCTTTCTGCATAAGTACACAACCTAGTCCATTTAAGGAAGCATCATTGTAAATCACAAACTCTTTACCCGATTCTGGTTGTACTAAAATAGAAGCTTTAATCAATAATGCCTTTAACTTGTCGAAACTCTGCTGACACTTCTCAGTCCATTCAAACTTGACATCTTTCTGTAGCAATCTTGTTAATGGAGTAGCTATCATGGAAAATCCCTCTACAAATAGTCTATAATAACCGGCAAGACCAAGAAAACTTCTAACTTCTGATACATTCTTGGGAGGCTTCCAATCAACAATGGCTGAAATCTTGCTCGGATCAACTTTAATACCTTCACCTGAGACAATATGTCCAAGAAAACAAACTTCCCGTAAGCAGAACTCACTTTTGCTAAACTTGGCATAAAGCTGATTATCTCTTAAAATCTGTAAAACTGTTCTCAAATGCTCTGTATGCTCAGTCTCATCATGAAAATAAATCAAGATGTCATCAATGAACACAACTACAAGCTTGTCCAAGTAAAGTCTGAAAATTCGGTCATTAAATCCATGAAAATGGTAGGATCATTGGTTAAGCCAAATGGCATCACAAGAAATTCATAGTGACCATACCTAGTTCGAAAAGTAGTTTTGAAACATCGACTCTTTAACTCATGAATCGATAGTATCCGGATCTCAAATATATCTTAGAGAACATAGTGGCTCCTTTCAATTGATCAAACAAATCATCTATTCTAGGCAATGGATATTTGTTCTTGATGGTTACCTTGTTAAGCAGCCGATAGTCTATGCACAATCTCATGGAACCGTCCTTCTTTTTCACAAATAACACTGGTGCTCCCCATGGTGAATAACTAGGTCTTACAAAGCCTTTATCAGTTAATTCCTACAATTGAGCTTTCAATTCTTTCAATTCTATTGAAGCCATTCTATAAGGAGTGATAGAAATAGGTGTGGTACATGGAATCAATTCAATACCAAACTCAACTTCTCTGATAGGAGGTAAACCTGGTAGTTCTTCCAGAAACACATCAGGAAACTCATTTACCACAAGCACTGATTCAATTTTCAACTCTGGATCTTTAGCAATCAACACAAAAGCAAGATAAACTTCACATCATTTCCTTAAACATTTCTAAGTAGACATAACAGAAATCATGGAAATTGAACTACTTGATTCATTTGAATTAACCCGAAGGATCTCTCCATTTTCACATTTCAACTCAATGAATTTCTTTCTACAATTCACTATCACATCATGTGCAGTTAACCAATCCATGCCAAGAATCACATCAAACTCATCAAATGGCAATAGCATGAGATCAGTCAAAAAACAGTAACCTCTATTCATCAAAGGGCAATTTTTACATACTTTGTTTACTAACACATGCTGACCTAATGGATTCGATACTTTAATCACAAATTTCGTAAACTCTATGGGCATGTTCATACTAGGCATTAATTTCATGCAAACATAGGAATGGGTTGAACCTGGATCAATCAAAGCAATAACATTAACATCATGAAGAGAAAATGTACTAGTAATTATGTCGGGGGAAGATGCCTCTTCATGAGCACGGATAGCATAAGTCCTTATGGGTGCTCTAACATCTGATCTCATTGCTGTGTCTCTAAATGTACCTCTACTTGCCCCTACTCTAGGATTTCTCTGAGATCTACCTCTAACGGGGCATTGCATGATCCTGCACTTGGTATTACTTCTCTTTTAACCATTTTGGGACACACCTGAATGAAATGATCCGGTGCACCACATCAGAAACAACCAGTCTCAGTTGCTCGACATTGACCTGGATGACATCGACCACATTGAGGACACTTGGATCTATCGACTGGATACTACCAACACTCGCAATCGAAGTGGTTTGAGCTTTTGAATCCATAAATCTTCCACCTCTGTTTTGGCTAGAATACCCGGCTAAAAAATTATATCTCATAGAGAACTCTCTAGGCCTCTTGGATGTATACTGAAATGACTTGCTCATCTGTCTTTTCTTCATGTCTTGCATCTCAATTTCAGCTTTACCCTTTCTTTTTAATAGCTCTTCTACCTTACAGGCTCGTTCAACTAAAACAACAAACTCTTCTATCTCTAATACACCAACTGACAGTCGGATATCATCATTGAGTCCATCATCAAATTTTTTGCACATGATAGCCTCTGTAGACACACACTCTTGAGCATAATTGTTGAGTCAAACAAATTAATGTTCATAGTCAGCCATAGTCATCTTACCCTATTTTAACTCAAGGAACTCTTTTCTTTTCTGGTCAATAAACCTCTAACTTATGTATTTCTTACAGAACTTCTCTTGAAAGAAATCCCAGGTAACTCTTTCTTTCAGTACTACTGACACAAGTGTCTTCCACCACTAGTAGGCTGAATCTCTAAGAAGTGACACCACACACTTAATACATTCTTTCGGTGTGCAGGATAACTCATCAAAGACTCTGATAGTGTTCTCAAGCCAAAATTTAGCTTTCTCTGTATCATCATCTTTGGTAGCACAAAACTCTTCGATCCCTTGTTTTCTGATCTTGTCAACGGGTGGTTTCTCTCTTTTGTCTGTATCTGCAACTGGGGAAGCTACATAAGTGGTCTGAGGATCGTGAGGGGGTGGAGGTCTAACAGTCAGGTGCGTACGAACAAACTCAGCAAACCATTTATTCATAGCTTGGAAGAAGGCTTCTCGAGCCTCTCCTCCCTAACTAACTGTAATGGGCCTTTCACTACTATTTTGTGGCACCGTCCCTTCTGCGGGAGCGGGCGCATTACTCTCTACATCATCTGCACCAGCTCGTTTGGGATCCATAACTATAAAAGAAAAACATTTTAAAATCATCAAGAGTCGTCACACTATCAAAATATAAGTATGGCATGTATAGTTAGACTCTTACTCATATTGAATATTCTGAGAATCGACTAAGCTCTCACTCTAATACCAATAAATGTAACACCCCTTACCCGAGACCATTGCCGGAGTCGAGCACGAGGCATTACTAGACTTAACTTACTAGATCAGGGCATAAAAATTGAAACTGTCCATCTGCGTCATGTTCACTAAATTAACTATAACTCGAGTTACGAAACTCAAAATATAGATCTGTAAATTTTTCTTGAAACTAGACTCATATATTGTAACATTCGGGAATTAGGGGTCACGCATTTTATTTATATTTATGTGTTCATATGCTCTGGATGTTGTTTGTGTGCATTTGGGGGCTTCGGGAAACCTTGAGGTTAGATAGGAGCCTTAGTAAAAATTTTTGTTCTTAAGCCTTTAGGGGAGAGCTAGGGGAGCTAAGCCTTAAAGGTTTTAATGTGGGGCTTGTGGACACAAGCAAGTGGAGTGGTGGAGTGGCAAAGTGATGCCTAGGAGCAAGGAGGAGTTGCGTCAAAAGGGAGTTCCAAGGGGGAAGAGGTTCGAATCATGTTAACAGCAAGGGAGCTTTGCTTTAATTTGCTTTTTGCTTCAGAAAGGAAGTATTGGAGATCGACTAGGACACTTCAAGGATGAAGTGTGGATTGAGCCAAACAACTCAATTTTGCAGCTATGAGGGGAGATAGGAGTTGGACTCATTCAAACTCCTTTGAATGGGTGGTGTAGAGAGAAATTAGGAGGAAAAGAAGGGATTTGTGAGAGAGGTAAGGTGGTGGCCGAATGTGGGACTTTAAGGGGATGACATATTCGGTTTTGGGAGGCATTATGTGTGCCAAAATTTCTTAGAGCATAGGTTCATCTTGTGGCATTTTCTTTTTGTCTCCTCTTGTATTTGTGTCGAAAACCATTTGGCATTCTCTTTCTTTCTCTCTTTTTGACCCTTAATCGAAACTTGGAGGACCATTAGGGTCACTTTTATTCTTCTTTTCTTCTCTTCTTCAAAAGCTAAAAGTGTCAACCTTGGGAGCTCTACATTCTATCAGAGCCAAAACCTCCATCATTGTTCTTCTTCAATTTTCTTTTCTTTCTAAAAATAGTACCATCTAGTGACCATTCTCCCTTTTCCCATATCTTTAATTTCTGCTACTTGTTCTGCTAGTCGAATGTTTCACTTTTGGTGGTAACACTTTTCGGTTGTCATTTGCTAGAGGAAGTGCCATCATTCAGTCATTGCCTGCTCTCCCAATCGGTTTCTAGTATAGTGGTAAAGGGGTTTCTCTTCTTTTTGAAACTTGTTCTTTTCTTTTTGGTTTTTGGTTTGCCGAAACCAAATGTCTAATCTTGTTCTTTGGTGTGTGGTCGAATCTATGAAGGAGTGATTCAGATTCTCTATTTAAGCCAACGATAAGGAAAGTAAAGGATCTTTCGAGATTTGATCAATCGAGGTAAGGAGATTATAGCGTTAGGCCGAAGGCCACTTCTTTAGTCCATAAGTGTTAGGCCGAATCTAACACAGATGTATGTAGGGATTTTGATGATCATTTTAGCACAAGTGAAAAGCCTTTGGGATTTGATCGACTTTGGTAAGATTATTCGATTAAGATGTTATTTAGTCTCGTTGAGATCTAATTTAATGTTTTTAACCTGGGTCTTCTGATTAAGTTACTATTCGATGGATACAAATACCAGCCAAGGAGAGAAAGGGGTTGGACACGTAGTCCCTACCCCCAAGTTCAAGAAGCGTTCGGTTTTAGCAGTTCAAGATTGGCCACTGGGGTGTGGGCCAACATCGGAGCAAGATCGTAGGCAAATAGCGGTAGTGTTAGTTAGTGATAGCGTCGACGTAGAGAGCGTGGTATTACGGGTTATCAGGTGTGTAGTTAGTACACTGTTTCTTTACTTTCTTTATTGTAAATTAATAAAATACATGTGATATGTGTGGTGGCCAATTTAGTGGCTGTGGTGGTATTGTTACCCATAAAGGGGTAATTCGGTAACCAGGTTAGTACATTCCTTATATCAAAATGTGGTTTGATATATGTGGATCTATGAAAGCATGTAAACAAAATATGTATATCTGGACATGTTCATATGTTTTATGCCATTTCATCATATTATGTTGCATGTACATGGGCTTCGGGATATATATGGCTAAAGGGGAAGTGTGTACATTTATGTACGTGGATTAAAAATGGCCTCGCGCCTCATTGTGGTTTGATGATGGCCTCGAGCCACATTGTGGATTGATGATGACCATGAGTCTCATCGTAGATGTTGTGATTTCAATCACGTGGATAAGTGGCTAGACCACTAAGTGGACTTTGAGTAGCATGACTGCCAAAGAGGTGTGTAGCGGTTAGAGGGTCGATTTAGTAATCCCCTAGTGTGTGGTGGTTGGATATACGGGTGGTGTGTAGCGGTTGGATATTAGGTTGGGTTGGGTTCCATTATGCATGATAATATGTGGTATATGGACTCGATGTGGTTTTGGGGCTAAGCCCAATTGTGGAAATATGTGGATTAATTGCACACTGAGTCAAAATGACTCGTCCTGTTTTTCAACCAATGCAGGTAGTACGTGATGCTTTGGACCGGGCCGGGGAGGAGTCAAGGTGGCCATGCAGAAGCTATTTTTTTTTTTTTACTTTTAAAGTACTTTATCAATCTTTAATTACTTTTTGGGATATTTTGCTGTAATAAAGCCATTTTAAATACTTTGGATTTATTTTAAGTTTTAAGTTGGATTTGCTATCAAATGATTAAGTCATAAAGAAACTAAAAAAAAAAATACTGCAACATTCGAATTAAAATGGGGTTTTCAAAATACAGAATCTTACAAACTTTTCGGGTTCCCAACATTTTTTTCGTATAAATAAAGATTTTGAACTTGTGCAACTCATAAGTTTTGTTGTAAAAAAATTGCTAAGTTTGAACGAGAAACCCTCTTTAAACAAAGTTTCTATCTTAGATCTTATAACCCATTTTTCACTTATGAAACCAAACCATTTTCAACCTCTTTCCTGTAACATTTCAAATTCTACCGTAGTGTTTTGGGCCAGGTTTGGGGTGTTACATATATCTTATTACTATAATTTTTCCAAAATTTTTGGTGTGGCAAATTAGTACAGTTTATTAGTTAAAGTCTCCCCTGTTACACAGTTTGACAGTTCTGACCTCTCTTCACTAAAATTCAATTATATCATAATATACAATTCTTTTTCCTACACCATTTTTTATATCAAAATAGACTCAATACCGTAATACCCCTGTAGGGTAAAATGACCGTAATGCCCTTGTAGGGTAAAATGACCGTAATGCCCCTGTAGGGTAAAATGACTGTAATACCCATGTAGGGTAAAATGACCGTATTGCCCCTGTAGGGTAAAATGACCGTAATGCCCCTGTAGGGTAAAATGACCATAATGACCCTGTAGGGTAAAATGACCGTAATGACCCTGTAAGGTAAAATGACTATAATACCCTTATAGGATAAAATGACCGTAATGCCCCTGTAGGGTAAAATGATCGTAATACCTCTGTAGGGTAAAATGACTGTAATGCCCTTGTAGGGTAAAATAACCGTAATACCCCTATAAGGTAAAATGATTGTAATACCCCTGTAGGGTAAAATGACCGTGATGCCCCTATAGGTAAAATGGCTGTAATACCTCTGTAGGTGAATTGATCGATATACCCTCAAAGGGTAAAATGACTATTTTGCCCTTGAGGGTAAATGATTGATTTGTTTGTGACGTAAATGACTGATCTGTCTGTGATTTAAATGACTGATCTATCTGTGATTTAAATGACTGATTTGTCTGTGATTTGTATGACTGATTCTGAGCATGACATTTTGCATACACGATAGACTACATGGGGTTGGGATACTGTTATGGAGGAAGTATCTTGTCGGTGGCTTTGCCACAATCATCGCATCGGTGGCTTTGCCACATATCTTTATTGGTAGCTTTATCGCGATCATCATTCTCGCGGCAGACTTTGCTACGATACCATTGCTGGTAGCTTTGCTGCGATGCTACTGATGGTTGTGTGCCGGTCATATTACCGTTACTGTTGGCTGTGTGATGATCATATTACTACTACCAATGGCTTTGTGCCAATCATATTACTATACTCATGGCATTATAACTATCCTGTTTACGGCTCTTAGCTATTCGATTACTGGCGGTTTTATTGTGATACTAATTAGTGTCGCAACTGGTGCTGATATTGGTGTGTTGGCTGGGTGGATCAATTTTATCCCCACATGGCGTGTTGGTTGGTACGGGTGGTGTGTTGGCTGGATTGGGATGGGTTGCATGATTGCATTGTTGTATTTCTGTTACTGATACTATCACTATATTGGGCTTAGGCCCACATGTATTCTATTTTTTATTTTGATACTGTAATGGGCTAAGGCCCACACTCGCTGTTACTATTTTGGGTTAAAGCCCACAAGTGTTCTGTTACTGAAAAGGGCTCAGGCCTAGACTGTTACTACATATATTACTGACTGAATGATAGGGGATTACACACTAAGTTTTCATAAACTCACCCTTTCTTTTAACTATACAGGTAATCCCCAACCTTAGACGATTTGGAGCCACGAGGGACTCGGAGGTGGCCATACGTTCGCTGGTGGTTGTTTTAGACTTATACATCTATTTTATATTGGGCTATTGATTTTGGTAATAAGGCCTTTGGTGGATTTAATTTTCTTTTAGATTGGGTTTTAATTTCTTATTTTGAACTGCCAACCTGATACAAACATGTTTTAAAAAAAGACAATAACTGTTTTGAAGACAAACACGTATTTTCAAACTGCAAGATGATTTTAATAAGAGTAGCTTCCGTGAATTTTAATTAACTAAGAAACAAACGGTAACAAACATGGAAATCATTTTAATAAGTGAGTTTTCAAACTTAATAACTTAATTTGCCAAAATTTTTCTCAAGCAATAAAAACTAAATGGATTTTAACTCAAACGGTTTCCTACCAACAAGTTTTAATTTTGAAAGACACTTCGATGTGACACATCAGATTTGGTCGAAACGTCTAGGCCGAGTTTGGGGTGTTACATCGGCACACTCCTAGCTTGATTAAGGTACGATTTTAGCTTTATTTTTGATGATTTCTATGTTTTTGTAATCGTTACAGCTTAATCTAGCTAGCTCGTACCTTTAATTTTAAAACTATTAAAATTTTGAGAGTTTCCATTGTTGAATCTATGTGTTCTTTGTTATTTAATGTTGAAATATGAAAGCTTGATGGTAGTTTTACATGTTTTGTTAAGTGATTTTTGATGAAAATGCATAATAGGGATTAAATTGTGAAATGTCCAAATTGTGTGGTTGAAATGTGAAATAAATGAAAGTTTTGGAATGCTAATGACCTATATATAATTCGACCAAGCATGGGTTTTGTTAAATTGTGTGAATTTTGTGTATTTGTGAAATAGGGACTAAATTGATTAAATGTAAAAGTTTAAGGGCTAATGTGTAAAAATGCCCAAATGTGTATTTTTGGATTAATTGAATGAGTATATGAATAAATAAGTTAATTTTGAATTCATATAGATCAAGAAAGAAATAATTCAGATTTAGATCGGGGGAAAAGTAAGGTTATCGAGTAGTTGACCTGATCCGTCAATTTCGAATATGAGGTTAGTTCGTATGTGATGATTACATTATAAATGTATGTTAAAATACTTTAATATTGCATAAATTGTTAAAACAGGATTATGGATAATGTATGAATTATGAAAATGACTCTACGGATGTATTCAATGATAGAAGCAAAAAGTGTGAAAGCCCGGTTGAACCTTAAGAATAGTTTTGGGATACTATTGACATGTCAGTAAGTGATACATTGAGTTGGCTTCAGGCCATGATATTAGCACTTCGGGTGCGTATTTTACCGATTTGGCTTCGGGCCATGATAATAGTTCTTCAGATAAGTTACCTTAATTTGGCTACGGGCCATGGTATAGGTACTTATTGTATGAGACATATCCAATTCCTATTTCGAATGGTTCAATAGGTAAATGAATGATGTGGTTGAGAAAGAGGTTAGTACGACTCGATACAGGTACATACAAAACCTATTCGAGTATTAAATAGTGAAAGTTTAATGAGTTTGTATTTGATCATGTTCTGAGACAGGAGAAAGATTTGTAGTTAATGTGTATATGGTTTTGTCATGAGTAATTGGTTGATTTGCATTTATTCGATGAAATAAGTTATTCACATACGAGCTTACTAAGCTATGAAGCTTACTTCGTGTAATATTTCTATGTTTTATAATGAATCAAGGCTAGCTCGGATCCGGGACTCTTCGGGAACATCATCACACTATCAAACATCTAAGTTGGTACTTTTGAATTATACACTTATGGTATATGGCATGTATAGGTTAGATGTGGTATTTTGGTTGTGATTATAGCCATGAGATATGGCTTGTAAATGTATATGTTTTGGTTTGTATATATAGCCATGAGTGATGGATTATTTTGGTATGTTTGGTATGAATGTGGTTATGGTTTTATAGTTGCTCAAATGGTTAATTGATTTGTGGAGTATAAATGCTTTAGAAATGCCTTGATAAGGTATGATTTTAGATGTTGTGTTGGTTATTTATAGGGTAAGTTATGTGTGTGTGAATTATGGTAAATGAACCATATTGTTTGATATTTTTTTGGCATGTATTTGGCTAAGTAAATGGTAGTGATTTGAGAATTGGAATCAATGAAATTATAATGGTATGAATTGTGCATTTGATTGATGATTTTGGCTGCCTAATTGTATGATGAAATGGTACCATTTTGCCTTGTGTAGGTACATTGAAGTTAGGGTGGCAAATTGGCCTTGCAAATGGCCTATTTTTGTCCACAAGGGCAGAGACACGGGCGTGTGTCTCTGCCATGTGTGACACACATCCATGTTACACGGCCGTGTGTCTCTTGGTGTTGAAATTGAATTAAAGTCAGTATGCTCACACGGTCTCACACACGGGCATGTGACTGGCGTGTGGTACAAGTCAGTATACCCCATTAATTGGCACACGACCTAGCACATGGGCGTGTGACTTGGCCATGTTACATAAGTCAGTATACCCTATAGGTTTGGCATATCCTAGCACACGGCTTACACACGGGCGTGTGTGGCCACTTCAATGGACACGAGTGTGTGGTTGGCCGTGTGACCTATACCCTGTTTCCACATGGCCTGAGACACAGGCGTGTCTGGAGTCGTGTGAGGCACACGGTTTGTTCACACGGGCGTGTGACCCCTGTATGGTTGAAATTTTTCTAAGTTTCCAAAAATTTCTGTATGTTATTGGTTTAGTCCTGAACCACTTCTAAAGCATGGTTAAGGCCTCGTAGGCCTTTATAAGGGACAATGCAATTGTGTTGAATGATTTATGAGAATGAATGCTCTATGTTTGATAAATGTATGCTATATGTTGTGAATTGATCATTAATACCTTGTAACCCTACTCTGGCGATGGATAAGGGTTAGATGTGTTACATTCTTGCACACCTAAAGAACGTTTAAAATGTGCTGTATCACTATTGAGAGACATTGCGTATCAGTGGTGGAATACCTTGATATCCGTAGTTTTGTAAGAAAGAGTTACTTGGGACTTCTTTCATGTTAAATTTAGAAAGAAATACACCAGCCAGCGGTTTATTGATCAGAAACGAAAAAAATTTCTTGAACTAAAATAGGGCCGTATGGCAGTAATAGAATACGAAAGAGAGTTTGTACGACTCAGTAAATATGCTCGTGAATGTGTTTCTTTCAAGTCTATAATGTGTAAAAGGTTCAAAGATGGATTAAATGAAGAAATCAGAATGTTAGTTGGGATTCTTGAGATGAAAGAGTTTGTTGTTCTAGTTGGTAGAGCTTACAAAGCCGAAGAGCTTAGCAAAGAGAAAAGAAAAGTCAATTATGAGGGTAGAGACTTTAGAAAGAGATTTGTGGGCAAATCACATCAGTCAGCATCAAAGAAATCTAGAGAATATCATCCTCCTTCTACTGTTTCTGCGGGAATTTCGATTGAAGATAGAGATACAAGACATTTCAGCTTTAAACCTCAGGCGATAACTGTTACCAGTATGGGTAGTGTTAGAGATGTTGACCTGAATGTAAGCACTGCAATAAGCGACATTATAGTGAATGTAGAATAATGAGCGGAGCTTGTTTTAGATGTGGATCTCTTGATTATTATCTTCGGGACTGTCCAAAAAATTCTATAGTTAAAAGAGATCAACCGGTAAAAGTAAGTAATACGAGTACTAGAGGAGACCACCCCGAAACACTAGAAATATGAGTGGTAACCGAGGTGCTACGAGAGGTTCTACTGTAAGATCTGAGGCCCGAGCACCTGCCAAAGCTTATGCTATCCGTGCACTGGGGGAGGCATTATCACCAGACGTTATTACTGGTACTTTTTCTCTTTTCAATACTGATATAGTTGCGTTGATAGATCCTGGATCAACCTATTCATATATGTGTATGAATTTTGTGCTTAGAAAGAATTTACATGTCAAGTCCACAAAGTTTGTAATTAAAGTATCGAACCCCTTAGGAAAGTCTGCTTTAGTTGATAAAATTTGTAAGAATTGTCCTTTGATGACTCGAGGTTACTGTTTTTCGGCTGACTTGATACTTCTACCTTCGATGAGTTTGATGTGATTCTGGGTATGGACTGGCTGACTATACATGATGCAGTTGTGAATTGTAGATGAAAGATTATCGAATTGAAATGTCAGAATGGTGAAATTCTTCAGATTGAGTCTGATGATTCGAGTGAATTACCTACTGTGATATCATCTATGTTAGCTTAGAAATGGATGAAAAAGGGCTATGATGCATATCTTGCATACGTATTGGATACAAAGGTGTCTGACTTAATTGAATCTGTAACTGTTGTTTGTGAATTTTCGAATTATTTCCAGAAGAATTACTGGGTTTGCCACCGATCATACAGGTTGAATTTGGTATTGAATTAGTACTGGGAACAACACCTATATCGATGGCTCCGTACATAATGGCTCCAACAAAATTAAAAGAGTTGAAAGCTCAGTTACAAGAATTGACAGATAGAGGTTTTGTAGGACAGAGTTATTCACCCTGGGGTGCACCGGTATTGTTTATAAAGAAGAAAGATGACATGATGAGAGTGTGTATCGATTACAAACAGCTGAATAAAGTGACTATAAAGAACAAATGCCCTCTACCGTGGATTGATGATTTATTTGATCAGTTGAAAGGGGCTACAGTATTTTCAAAGATTGATTCGAGATCGGGTTATTATCAGTTGCGAGTTAAAGAGTCGGATGTGTCAAAAACCACGTTTAGAACAAGGTACAGACATTATGAATTCCTTGTTATGCTTTCGGATTAACTAATGCTCCTGCAGTTTTTATGGACGTGATGAACCGGATATTCAGACCGTATTTAGATAGATTCGTTGTTGTATTCATTGACGACATTCTGATCTATTCGCAAGATGAATCTAAACATAATGAGCACTTGAAAATTGTATTACAAACTCTACATGATAATTAATTATTTGTAAAGTTCAGAAAATGTGAGTTTTGGCTCCGAGAGGTTGGATTTCTAGGGCATATTGTTTCAGCTGAAGGTATTAGAGTTGACTCGAGTAAGATTTCTGCTATTGTTGACTGGAAACCTCCGAGAAATGTGTCTGAAGTCTATAGTTTTCTGGGCTTTGCGGGCTATTACCAAATATTAGTGAAAGGATTTTCAATGATTGCAACACCGATGACACGACTGCTTCAGAAAGATGTGAAATTCAAATGGTCAAAAAATGTCAGTAGAGTTTCGAACAGTTGAAAGTACTGTTAACTAAAGAACCAGTTCTGGTTTAACCTGAATCGGGGAAAGAGTTTGTGATTTATAGTGATGCATCATTAAATGGTTTTGGGATGTGTTCTGATGCAAGAAGGGAAAGTTATAGCTTATGCTTCCCGACAATTGAAACCGCATGAAAAGAACTATTCGACGTACGACTTAGAGTTGGCTGTACTTATACGGTGAAAAATGCCACATTTATATGGATCACAAAAGCCTAAAATATTTGATGTCATAGAAATATTTGAATCTGTGACAACGAAGATGTCTCGAGTTATTGAAAGATTATGAATTTGTGATTGATTATCACCCAGGAAAAGCTAATGTTGTTGCTGATGCCCTGAGCCAAAAATCTTTGTTTGCATTACAAGCAATGAATACCTAGTTGATGATTTGTGATGATGGGTCTATTTTAGCTGAATTAAAAGCTAAATCGATATTTCTTCAACAAATCTATGAAGCTCAAAAAAATGACCGTGAATTGCAAGTTAAATGAATTCAATGTGAGACTATCCCTAATTTAGAGTTTTAGCTTGGAGCCGATGATTGTTTAAGGTTCTGAAATATAATTTGCATACCGAGAAATTCAGAACTCATTCAGAAGATTTTGCATGAAGAGCACAATAGCTGCTTATCTGTTCATCCGGGGAGTACCAAAATGTACAATGATTTGAAATAGTTTTATTGGTGGCAAGGCATGATACGAGATATCTTAGAGTTTATTTCTAAATGTTTGATTTGTCAGCAAATCAAAGATGAACATCAAGTACCATCGGGTTTACTATAGCCTGTGATGATTCCCGAGTGGAAATGGGATAGAGTTACAATGGATTTTGTGTCGGGTTTCCCCTAACTCCGAAAAAGAAAGATGCTATATAGGTTGTCGTTGATCTACTAATGAAATCTACTCATTTCATCTCGGTACGTACAGATTACTCACTTGATAGACTAGCTGAATTATACATTTCTGAGATTGTTCAATTGCACAGGGTGCTACTATCTATTATTTCTGATAGAGATCCAAGATTTACGTCGCCATTCTGGAAACTGTAAGAAGCTATGGAAACATAGTTGAATTTCAGTACTGCTTTTCACCCTCAGATTGACAGTCAGACCTAGAGAGTTATTCAGATTCTTGAAGACATGTTAAGATGTTGTATTTTAGAGTTTGAGGGCAATTGGGAAAAACACTTACCGTTGATTGAGTTAGCGTATAACAATAGTTTTTAGATGAGTATAAAGATGGTACCGTACGAAGCTTTATATGGTTGTAAATGTTGAACTCCTCTATACTAGACTAAACTAAGTGAGAAAAAGATTCACGGGATTGAATTGATCAGAGAAACTGAAGAAAAAGTGAAAATAATTAGCGATAGTATAAAAGCAGCTTCAGATCGATAGCAATCATACGCGAATTTGAAATGTAAAGAAATTGAGTTTCAATTCAGGGACCGATTGTTTTTTAAGGTGTCAGTGTGGAAAAAAGTTCTTCGATTCGGGCGTAAAGGAAAGCTGAGTCCACGATTTATCGGACCGTTTGAAATCGTCGAAAGAATAGGGCCTGTAGTGTATCGACTAGCTTTACCGTCAGAACTTGGAAAGATTCATAATGTCTTTCACGTTTCTATGCTACCTCGACACAGATCCGATCCGTCACATGTGATTTTTCCGGTAGATGTTGAGATACAGACTGGTTTAACATATAGCGAAGAACCGATCAGGATTTTAGCTCGTGAAATCAAAGAATTGAGAAATAAATGCATAGCCCTAGTGAAGGTTCTTTGGCATAAACACAGGATCGAGGAATCTTAGTGGGAACCTAAGGAAGCTATACGAAAACAGTACCCTAACCTATTTACCAGTAAGATTTTTAGGTACAACAATCCCTAAGGGGGGAGAGTTTTAACAGCCTATTTTTGATCAAATCGGAACAGTGATTTTGGGACCACAAATCTGAAGTCAAAATATTTATTTTATTACTTTATTAAGGTATGCAGCATGATAGAATTATTGGGTGAATGTTTCATAAAAATTTTTTGCCGTTTGAGTGTTTAATTTGGTAAAAAGAACTAAATCGCGTAAAGCCTAAAATATGAGTTCTATAAGTTAAATGAACCAAATGACTATAGAAATGAAATGAATGAGTACTAGTATGGTAATTAGCCCATTAGTAGCATTAGTGGATGGTAATGGGCATGGATTATGTGATTTTTATATTTAATTACAAAGGTTAAAATGGTAAAATGGTTATTATAGTTAATTGAATAAAAATAAAACATGAAAATGCATGAAAATGTTCATCTTCTCCACCGAAACTAAAGCTTGAGAAAGCCATTAAACAAGTTTGAACATTCGACCACTTTGAATGCTAGATTAAGGTATGGTTTTAGCTCGGTTTTTAATGATTGTTATGTTTTTAATATCGTTGCTTTGTATTCTAGCTAGCCCGTACCCTAGATTTTGAAATCGTTAAAGATTTATCATGTTTCCATTGTTGAATGCTTGAGTAATTTCATGATTTATAATAAATTTAGAAGGTTTAATGTTAGATTAACAGCTTTTGTAAAGTGATTTTTGACAAAACTATCAAAAAGGGATTAAATTGAGAAAATGTGGAATGTGGTGGTTAAAAGTATGAATAAATTGAAAATATGGGCTACTAGTAACATGTATTAAATTCGGCTAAGCATGGGTTTGTACTAAATTGCATGAATTTGCAATTTTATGTGATAAGGACTAAATTGTGAAAATTTAAAACATTAGGGGAAAATGTGTAAATTTGCCAAATTGTAAATTATAGGCTACATTGAATAGACCGAATGCTTAATCTGCTAAATTTGATAATAGATAGATCAAGATAAGCCGGGATTGGGATTAGATCAAGGAAGAGGAAAAGTGGAGGAATAGTCGATAATTTCCATCCGAGCAACTCGAGGTAAGTTCGTATAATTAGAATCAAATTTTTAAATACTTGTAAATTATTTGAAATGTAAGTATAATTGAGTAAATGATATTAACGAGTTCAAATGCCTAATTGATGAGAATTATTGAATATTGAGTCCCGTTTGAACCGTAGAAAGTCGTAGGATAGGAGTGACATGTCACTAGGGTTACCGTTTTGGTCGAGATCCTGCATGTGTTGCAAACTCACCATAGCTTGTATGAGCTTATCGATATATCAGCTCGTAAGAGCTTACTGTTTTTAGCTCGTCAGAGCTTATCATTTCAGCTCAATAGAGCTTACTGTCCATCAACTCAGGAGGAGCTTACTAATCATAGCTCGAAAGAGCAGAAATGATAATAAATTGACAGTTTACTGATTTATACATGTAATGTATATCACCCGAGTATCCCTCGATATTCTAATAGGTTTAATAGGCATAAATTCTATTATTGGTTATGTGAAAAAGCTATGTGTTTATACGGATGAATTACTGTTCATATGGATGAAGTACTGTTTATACGAATGAGTTACTGTTATCGAATGAATTATTGTTTATATGAATTTGATATGATACAATGTATTGTGTATTAAATTGAGATAATGGATGATTATATGCACTTATGTGACTAACTTGATGAATGCTTGTGTTTAGACATTTGGTAATTGAATTGAGTATACCTTATTTATTGTCTTGATTATGTATAAATGGTAAGTTTAATTCTGAATTATACAGGCTTACTAAGCTATATAGCTTACTTTGTTTCTTTTCCATGTTTTATAGTGATTTTAAAGCTAGCTAAAATTCGGGGTTCGTTGGAGACTTCACCACACTATCCACTGACTCTTTGGTACTTTTGAAACTATGTTTTGAGTATATGGCATGTATAGGTATTTTGATGTCATTTTGATTATGGGTTGATAGTAATTTTGTTTATTTGTAGTAGCTAGTAAATTTATATGTTTTGAGTTGTAAATATAGCCATGAGAGTTTGCTTAATTTGGTGAATTTTGGTTATGTGCATATATGTTGATATTAGATGTGAGTTATGTTTGTGAATTGGTTCAAAATAAGGTATGTTTAGTAAAGGTATAGTTAGTTGATTTATATATGTGATTTGGTATGTTTTGATGGAGTAAGGTTTGAGGTTATAAGCATGTTGAATGTTGGTATTGAAAATGGTATAAATTAGTCTTCATTGTGGCTAAATTGAATGTTATTTATGCTATGATTTGTGCCATTTTGGTTGTGTAGGTTTATGCAAATTTGGGTGACAAAGTGGCTTGGTAAATAGTCTATTTTTGTCCATACGAGTAGAGACATTGGCGTGTGTCTCTGCCGTGTGTGACACACGGTCAAATTACACGGCTGTGTGTCCCCTGGTGTTGAAATTGAAATGAAGTCAGTATCCTCCACACGGTCTCACACATGAGTGTGTGATCGACCGTGTGGCACAAGTCAGTATAGGCCCCTAATTGGCACACGACCTAGCACACGGGTGTGTGACTTGGCCGTGTTGCATAAGTTAGTATACCCTATAGGTTTGACACGGACTAGCACAAGGCCTGGCACACGGGCTAAACACATAGGCGTGTGGTTGGCCGTGTGACCTAAGTCAGCAACCTTACTTGTTTGGACACGGGCTGGGACACGGCCTTGTGCTCCCATTTCGAATGTCCACACTGCCTGTGACACTGGCGTGTCTGGTAGCAGTGTGAGACACACGGCCTGGTCATATGGGCGTGTGTCCCCTATTTTAGAGAGAAATTTTATAAGCGTTGAAAAATTTCCTGAGTTATCGTTTCAGTCCTGAACCACTCCCAGTGCATGTGTAAGGCCTCATAGGCTCGTATTTGAGACAAATTGATTGAGATTGATTGATAATTGTATGTATTAATTAAATTATGAGAAAAATTTGTTTAATTGTGTTGTAACTCCGGTAATACTCTGTAACCCTATTTCAGTGTTGAATACGGGTGAGGGGTGTTTAATTGCCTTGGATTTGGGAGGTCGAGTTCAGTATCGAGCTTCTACCGGGTATTACTCTGGTGTCCATTGCTCCCATCGTATGGCACCAAAAGAGCTTATATGTAACACCTCTCACCCGTATTCAACGCCAAAATAGGTTTACGAAGCATTGCCAAACAAATTATACAATTATACAATTATCAATCAACAACATTCATATCATCCCTAATACGAGCCTACGAGGCTCAAAACATGCATTTGAGAAGGTTCGAGACTAAATCGATAACTTTAGAAACTTTTGAAATACTTAGAAAATTTTCTCAAAAATAAGGGTCACACGCCCATGTGGCCGATCGTGTGTCTCACACGGCCAAAGACATGCCCGTGTCATAGGCCGTGTGGACATTAGAAATGGAAGCACATGGCCATGTCCCAGACTGTGTCTGACCCAGTGTAACTCTCTGACTTGGGTCACACGGCCAACACACATGCCCGTATGGCTAGCCTGTATGCCCTAAAAATGGCTAAACACGCCCGTGCACCAGGCGGTGTGCTAGGCCGTGCCAAACCTGTAGGGTATACTGACTTATGCCACACGGCCAAGTCACATGCCCATGTGTGAGGTCGTGTGGAGCATATTGACTTTGTTTCCATTTCAACACCCGGGGACACACGGCCATGTAACATAACTGTGTGTCACACACGGTTGAGACATACGCCCGTGTGGAAAAAAATAGGATATTTACCAATCCAATTTGCCACCCAAACTTGTGCACACCTACACCATAACATTTGGCACCAAAACAAGGCATAAAATAGGCATTCTAATAATTTCAACCAAACATAATTCAATCTATTTCAATATCAACCAATTCAAAACACCGTAATACAACAATATACCATTCAATTTCATACCCAAAATTCCAAATCACAAATCATCATTATGAACACTTCCAACTTTGCATCATTTAGCCTAATTTCATAAACATGCCAAATTCATTTATCAACCATTTAATACCCCTAATTATCAAATACCAACTAACATCACGTAGCCATATTCAAGCTCACAATAAGAACCATATGCACAAATATATTCACAATCAACCAACCAAGTTAAGCCAACTTCTATGGCAATATATAAAAATTAAACTTAAAACATTTACAAGCCAATTAAAATGGCTACATTCGCAACCAAACTATAATCCCAAAATGAGCATAATCCTATACATGCCATATGACCAAAACTTAGTTTCAAAAGTACCAAAATGGTAGTTGGATAGTGTGATAAGGTCTCCGATGATCTCCGAATCTGAGCTAGCTTTGAAATCACTATAAAACACGGTAAAATAAACAAAGTAAGTTATAAATTTTAGTAAGCTCGTATGAAAATAAGTATAATTGCCAAATCAATCATAATTTAAAGAACATAAGTTGTAACACCTCTTCTCTGTGTTCAATGCTGGAACACAGTACGAGGCGTTACCGGACAATAACACTTGCAACTGAACAAATTTAAGGCATAAATTTTCGTTTAAAATTTAAAACTTTTATCTTATATCATCAAGTCCCTAAAACGGGCCTACAAGGCCCAAAACATGCTTTGGGAGCGATTCAGGACTAAACCGAGAAATTTTAAAACTATTATAACATTTAGAAAATTTCCTTGTTTTGTAGAGTCACACGCCCGTGTGGGCAGGCCGTGTCCTAACACACGCCTGAGACACACGGCCGTGTCTCTGCCTATGTGGCCAAGAAGTTGGCTATTTTCCAAGCCAATTTCTATCCTATCATGCCCATAATTGAGTATAACTTGAATGTCACATTTCATGACATATTAAAGCTACCAAAACATCCACCACACACATGTAACAAGTTATAGTAGACAATTTACTCAACCATGGAATGCATCATCATGAGTTTATAGCATAACAAATTTATTGGCCACATTAAATGGCCTTATACAACAATGAACTCCGAATATCATGGGTCATTATTCTAGGATAACTCATAGTAACATATACACATGACCAAGTTCCCTATACATGCCATAAACTTAAGTATAAAATCATCGATACATAAATTGTAAGCTTGATAGTGTGATAGGTTTTCCTGCGACTTCCAACCTAAGCTAACCTGAGTACATTATAAACACGGAAAACAACGGAGTAAACTATAAAGCTTAGTAAATACGTATGTAAATAATAAAAAATTGATTATCATTCTTTTAACAATCCTCATTATAAGCTCTCAAGATAATACCATCATTATTGCATAAAATTTCAGAATTCATTTACGTTCATCTTGAGCTGTTTACTAAAGTTACAGTCACTTAATTATTTTTATTCGGAGTTACGGAACTCCAAATTAAGATCCAATAATTTTTATTGAAACTAGACTCACATATCTTATAACCATAAAATTTCCAAAATTTTTGGTTCAACCAATCAGTACAGTTTATTCTTTAAAGTCTCCTCTGTTTCGCTCTTTGATAGTTTTGACCCCTCTCCATTAAAATAAGTTATATCATTGTACAGAAATTGAATGACATTTAAATTTGTTTCTATTGAAAATAGACTCATTAATAAATTCAAGTATATAAATTTTATCTCATGATTATTTTTGTAAAATTTTTAATGAGTTTACCAAGTCAAAATAGGGGATTTAGAAATCATTCTGACCCTGTCTCACAAAAGTCCAAATATCTCACCATATGAAATTCTTTTGCTTATTTTGTTTATTTTATGTAGAAATAGACTCGATAAGCTTTAATTTCATATCTCATTCAACCTATAATTAAATTTTCATCATTTTTTGGGGATTTTTCAAAGTCACACAACTGCTGCTGTCCAAACTATTTTATTGCTAATTCTACTCTTTCATGTTTCCTTTATATTAATTTTCATATACACACATATAACACCAAAGTATATCCATGGTTAGCCATTCCAATAACTAGTCATTATCAAATATTTACAAGCCATTTATTGGCCAATTTAACCTATACATCAACAACAAAGGCTTGAACATATCATTTCTCAATTTAATTTGGCCTAAAAGCCTCACACATGATCATCAATCACATTTACCACATATTCATACATCATAAGCATGGACTTATAATCACAAGGTCATTCTCATAGGTATAACTTACTCATATACATTCTTACCAAAATTCGATCACATACCGAGCACATTGCTCATGAGTGTATACATACATATACCTGCACTTGATCGTCAAATATTCACATTCATTTACACTTTAGTTATTTTCCCGTTGAACACATCAGAATATTAACAGATACTCAGAATGATTGCACATACGTGCCACATATATGTAGCCGAAACTACCTCTTATCACATTTCACATATATGCATGTTCTCGAGCTATTCACATTTACATTCTCGGGTCTGCTCGCACAAGCTGTCAGCCATACGTAACTACTCAGTGCTGCTCACACAAGCTGTCAGGTATCCACAACACCTACCAGATTACCCAGCCACTGGTAGAACTTATAAGACCAGCACCCGAATCACTTAACATTCATGGGTCTGCTCACACAAGCTATCGGTCAGACGTAGCTACACAGTGCTACTCACACAAGCTGTCAGGTATCTGCAACATATGTAGGACTACCTAGCCACTGGTAGACGTACAAGACCAGCACCCGGACATCACATAATCACATAACATACATAGGCTCGTTCTCGAGCTATTCACATTTATATTCTCGAGTCTGCTCACATAAGCTATCGGTCATATGTAACTACTCAGTGCTGCTCACACAAGTTGTCAAGTATCCGCAAAATACCGGAATACCCAGCCATTGGTATGACATACTAGACCAACACCCGGATTCACTTAGCCACTATTTCACATAGTTTTCACATTGTCACACTATGCCATGGTTCGTCCATGGTCTTTTCCGTCAAATTATCATTTAGCACTAAACAGAATAGTTCAACCCTGCGTTTACTTGTTCGAACAATAGTTTCCAATATTCAACAAATAATACGAGTAATTTCATAAATTATTCGTTAATCTAACAAATAAACATTAATGTTTACCATACGAACTTACCTCGACTTAATATGGCGAAAGGGACCGAGTCGTCCAATATTTGTCTTTCCCCTGTTTTAAGTCTGAAACTCGTTTTTGTTTATTTAAAATATCACATTTTACTTATTAAGTTATTATACTATTTAATTCAATCCAAAAATCATACTATGGAAAAATTACATTTTTGCCCCTAAACTTGGTCATATTTACACTTTTTCCCTTAGGCTCGTAAAATGATTTTTATTCAATTTCCTTGTATTTTAGGCCTAGCCAAACCATTTTCATAACTATAGCAGTCAACAATTTTCATTCATTCACACATTTTCATACATTTTTCAACTTTTTACAAACTAGTCCTTTTATGCGATTTCATCGAAAATCACTTAGTAAAAGTCATTTATTACACATCGAGCATTCATATTCTACCATTAGACATCAAAATACATGCAAGTCATCCAGGGGTAAATTTTTAAACACAAACCCTAGCTCAAAATAATGGTAAAAATAGCTAAACTGAGTTACGGGGATCTCAAAAATGTAAAGAACATTTAAAACCGGGCTTGGATGCACTTACTATTGAGCTTGAAAGCTTGTAAACTCTAGCCATGGTGTCCATAGCAACATTTGGCCAACACATGAAGAAGATGAACATGTTTTTGGCCTATTTTTCCTTTTTATTTCTTTTAATTACCAAATGACCAAAATACCCTTCATTAAAACCTTTAGGGTACGTTTGGTTCACTATAATGGAATAGGGCTAGAATTGAATAGAGCTGTAATCAATAATTCAATTGTTTGGTTGAATGGAATCGAATAGAACTGTAATAGTATTCTTGTGTTTGGTTGAATGGAATGATGTTGTAATAGCATGAGGAAAAAACTAAAATGACAAGAATACCCTTAGTAGAATTTTTTAGGTAGATTATTATTGTTATTGTTATTAAATTTTAATAAGATTATTATTAAAAATAATTTAATAAAAATAATAAATAATTTGACCATATTTTAACATAATTATTATTAAATATAATTTAATAAAATTCTTAATATAATTATTATTATATGAATTAAAAATCATAATATATAATACTTTAAAAATAATATATAATCTATTTTATTATATTTAAACTACAATACAAATTTAATGTGCTAAAATATCATTAGTGAAACTATTAAATTAATTATTCTACAATAAAAATTAAAATATTTGAAGTTATAAATAACTTGAGAATTATATTTCACATCCAAACATAATATGTAACAGCCCGATTTAGGGCCTAGTCGGAATAATGGTTGTGAGGCCACAAATCTGAAGTAGAAATATGTGTTTTATGACTGTTATGAGGCCTATAGCATATTTACATGATTGTGTGAAAAATTCATGAAGAAATTTTATAAATTAGTGAACAATTTGCCTATTAAAACTAAATTGCAAATATTGGAAAATATGAGATTCTAGAAGATTTAAGTATGAAATAGCATTATAAAAATTATTAGAAGTCCTTATTTAGCAATTTGACCAATAAATGTTACGATGGACAAAAATAGACATGGGAAGGAAAAATCTCAAGAAAGAGGCCTTAAGGGCATTTTTATCATTTGGTTAATAAAAGAATTAAAAGGGAAAATAAGCTAAAACTTATGTCCATCTTCATCCTCCATAGCTGAAAATTACAAGACTCCATAGCTAGGGTTTCTTCAACTTTCAAGCTTGATTGTAAGTACCTTCTAGCCCCATTTTTAATGTTCTTAGTATTTTGAGTATCGAGGTAAGTTTGTGTGAAATTAAAGCTACATAATGTTATTATGTTTTTAATTACTTTATATTATAAGAAATGTATACTATTTCCATGAAGTTGATTAATGATGCCTCGATGAAATTATAATGAGATCATGTTAAGTTGAAGTCTCAGTTGAACATTCAGAATAGCAAGAATACTTGTGTCATAACATGAAATAAGGAAGGTCCCGTATAAGACCATGTCTGGGATATGGCATCGATACCAAATAAAGGAGGTCCCGTATAAGACCATGTTTGGGACATGGCATCGACACCAAATAAGGAAGGTCCGTATAAGACCATGTCAGGGACATGGCCTCGACACCAAAGATAGATCTTGTGTAAGACCATGTCTGGGATATGGCATCGGCATCTATACACGATTTCATATAAGACCATATCTGGGATATGGAATTGATGTCGAGATATGAGATCCCGTGTAAGACCATATCTGGGATATGGCATCGGCATCAAGATGTGATCCCATGTAATACCATATTTGGGATATGGCATTGGGATCATGATACATGTATGATGAGATTGAGTATCCTTCGACATTCTGAGTAGTTCAATGGGCAAAGAGCTAAGTTTATGTACACATAACAAAGAGCTAAGTCTATGTTCAAGAGAATAAAACTGCTAAAGTTGTGTGATGAAGTGATACAGGTACCCATGAGTAACTTACGAGATATAAATGCAAAATGTGATGTGTGATTCGGTAATATTATGCATGAGTAAGTTATGTTTATGTGTTTGAGAACTTGTGTTGCTATTATTCAGTGAGATGAATGAATGTTATCATAAGTGTTTATGTTACTATTTATTTCATGCAAACTAACTAAGCTTTATGCTTACCTTTCTCTTTTCCCTTTTCCTTGTAGTATCGCCAAGCTAACTCGGGGATCGTATGACATCGGAGTTCGGATCACACTATCAACTATTCTTTTGGTATAGTAAAGTTGATTTATTTTGGGTATGGCATGTATATGAACTTGGTCATTTTGTTATTTCATATTTGTTAGAAAAAGTGTTGGCTATTATTGTTACTCATTCATTTTGTAAATGGCTATTAGGAATTGGCCAATACTTGTTAATTTATATATATATTCAATGATGATGATATTCATTAGGTGCAAGTTCGTGTAATTGATCGAGTAAAATGTGAAGTGTATGCATGATGAGTTAGTGATTTTTCCTAGTGTATTATTGCTATGTTGTGTGTTGCTTGTGGGGGTATAAGTGTGTTTGTTTTTTAGGGTGGTAATTGGCTTGGTATATAGCCTTTTAATTGTCCACACGGGTAGACACACGGGCGTGTGTCTAGACCGTGTGTGACACAAGGTCAGCCCCATGGGTGTGTTGATAGGCCGTGTATCCCCTGCATTAATTTTTTAAAAATTCAGTTCATCACATGGGCTAGCACACGGGCGTGTGACTAGGCCGTGTGCCCCTAAGTGTTTATAGACGTCATAAACAAAATACTAAAGTTTTCACACACGGGTGAAGGCACGGACATGTCTTGCCCGTGTGAAGGACACGAGTCATAGACACGGACGTGTGCCAGGCCGTGTGAAAACCTCTGTAGGGTCGAAATAAAAAATAAAATCCACACGGGTTATGAACATGGACATGTGTGACAAACGGCCTGACCATACGAGCGTGTTCCTTTCCACACGGACGTATAGCCCTGTTTTCAGTAAAAATTTTCTAAGTGTGCGAAAGTTTTTAGTTTAGTCTTAAACCATTCTATATGTATGTTTAGGATCTCGTAGACCCATAATAGGGACGTTATGAATATGAATGAAAATGTTTTAAGTTAAAATAAAATTTTATGGCCCTATGTTGTATGTTTGAGCAAGTTAAGTTCGGTAATGCCTCGTATCTGATTCTGACGATGAATACATGTAAGGGGTGTTACATTTAGTGGTATCAGAGCTACGGTTTAGTCAATTATCAGACTAACATAGTTTATGTACGAGTCTAGCTATACATGCCATACGTATGAGTATTTACCTAATGATAGTGTGACGACTCCTGACGATTTAAATTGTATTTTTTAATATAGTAAATGGATCCCGATAGAGCTGTGGCGGATGATGTAGAAAGTAATGCACTAGCCCCCACTCAAAGGACAGTGTCGACCGAGAATGAGAATATACCAACGAATGTAAGTCAGAGAGGAGGAGAAGAGGCTAAGGAAGCTTTTCTCCACATGATGAATGCATGGTATACGGAGTTCGTTCGTACGAACCCAAATGCGCAATTCCCTCCACCCCACCTACTCCTCATATTACCCCTATAGCTCCTCAAGTGGTAGAAGTGGTAAAGAGAGAAAGGCCTCTGGTTGATAGAATCCAGAAACAAGGAGATGAGGAATTTCAAGCTAGTAAAGATGACGATCCGAAGAGGGCAAAATTTGGCTTGAAAATACCATCAGGGTATTTGATGAATTATCTTGCACACCTGAAGAGTGCATGAAATGTGTGGTGTCTCTTTTGAGAGATTCGGCCTATCAGTGGTGGAACACCCTTGTGTCAATAGTACCAAGGGACAAGGTTAATTAGGAGTTTTTCCAAGAAGAGTTCCAAAAGAAGTACATTAGTCAAAGGTTTATCGACCAAAAAAGAAAGGAATTTCTTAAATTAAAATAGGGTCGGACGACAGTAACCAAGTGTGAGAGTAAGTTTGTAAGGCTCAGCAAATACGCTTGAGAGTGTGTATCCACTGAAGCCATTATGTGTAAAAGGTTTGAGGTCAGATTAAATAAAGATATCCGATTATTTATTGGTGTCCTAGAATTGAAGGAATTTGTTGTGCTAGTGGACAGGGCTTGCAAAGCTGAGGAGTTGGTTAAAGACAAAAGAAAAGTTGAAATGAAGTCTCGTGATTCAAAAAAGAGACAACTGAACAAGCAATTTTAATCCTCATCCAAGAAGTCAAGAGATTTCACTACTTGATTAGCTACTTCAGCTGGATTTCCAAGTAGAAATAAGGGTAAACAGTACTCGGGGTCTAAAGCTCAGACCGCTTCAGTTGCTAGTGTTAGGAACGCTCGACGAAATAGACTGAAATGTCCACAGTATGGCAGACGTAACCCTAGTGAGTGCCGAACACATGAGAGAGTCTATTTTAAGTGTGGTTCCCAATATCATTTTATTAGAGAGCGCCACGAGATGGTCAAAAAAGAAAAAATTCAAAATACAAGGTCGAGAAGTACTACTAGAGGAAGACAACAGAAAAACTCGAGAAGTGGAATGAGTAGTAAGAGTACACCCAGAGAACAGACTGCATGATCTGAGGGTAGAGAGCCTGCGAGGACTTATGCCATTCGTGCTCGTGAAGAGGCGTTATCCCCTGATGTAATTACGGGTACATTTTCTCTCTATGATACTAATGTTGTTGCTTTAATTGATCCGGGGTCTACCCACTCATATATTTACGTGAAATTAGTATCTAGTATGAGTATGCTTGTAGAGTCTACAAAATTCATGATAAAAGTGTCCAATCCCTTAGGAAAATGTGTGTTAGTTGATAAGGTATACAAAGATTTCCCATTGATGATTAGAGGTCATTATTTTTAATGCGAATCTCATGCTATTTCCATTTGATGAATTCGATATAATTCTTGGCATGGACTGGTTAACCGCTTATGATGTGACAGTAAATTGTGGAAGGAAATACATTGAATTGAGATGTGAAAATGGGGACACTCTTCGTGTTAAATCAGATGAACAGGACAGATCGCCTGTAGTGATTTCTCATATGTATGCCCAAAAATATGTAAGAAAGGGATATGAAGCTTATCTTGCTTTTGTGATGAATGCCAAAGAAATTGAGTTAAGAATTGAATCAATGCTGATAGTATGTGAGTATCCAGATGTATTCCCAGAAGAATTGCCAAGGTTGCCTCCGGTTAGAGAAATTGAATTTGGCATTGAATTAGCCCCTGATACTACACCAATATCAATTGCTCCATACAGAATGGCTCCAATTGAGTTGAAAGAATTGAAGGTATAGTTACAAGAGTTGACTGACAAAGGCTTTGGACGGTTGAGTTATTCTTCGTGGGATGCTCCAGTATTATTTGTGAAAAAGAAAGATGGTTCCATGAGATTATGTATAGATTATTGGCAGCTTAATAAGGTAACAGTGAAGAACAAGTACCCATTGCCAAGGATCAACGATTTGTTTGATCAATTGAAGGGAGCCACTGTGTTTTCTAAGATAGACTTGAGGTCTGGTTATTACCAGTTGAGGGTCAAAGACTCAAATGTGCCGAAAACCTCATTTCAGACAAGGTATGGGCACTATGAATTTTTAGTTATGCCTTTCAGTTTAACAAATGCCCCTGCTGTGTTTATGGATTTAATGAACCGCATCTTTCGATCATATTTGGGTAAATTTGTTTTGGTTTTTATTGATGATATACTGATTTATTCTCGTGATGAGAATGAGCATGCCGAGCACTTGAGGATGATTTTTTAAATTTTGCAAGATAATCAGTTATATGCCAAGTTTAGTAAAAGTGAATTTTGGCTTAAAGAAGTTGGGTTTTTGGGGTACATTGTCTCGAGAGATGGAATTTGAGTTGACCCGAGCAAAATTTTAGCTATTGTTGATTGGAAATCGCCAAGAAATGTATCAAAGGTTAGAATTTTTTGGGCCTAGCTGACTATTACAGACGATTTGTCAAGGGATTTTCCATGATAGCGAATCCAATGACGAGGTTGTTACAAAAAGATGAGAAGTCTGAATGGATAGAAAATTGCGAACAAAGTTTTGAAAAACTAAAGACAATGTTGACTGAGGCTCCAGTTCTAGTGCAACCTGAACCGGGAAAAGAATTTGTGGTTTATAGTGATGCATCCTTGAATGGATTGGGATGTGTGCTTATACAAGAGGGCAAGGTGATAGTATATGCCTGTAGACAGTTAAAGCTGCACGAGAAGAATTACTTGACACATATTTAGAGTTGGCTGCCATTGTGTTTACATTGAAGATATGGATACACCATTTGTATGGTGAAAAATGTATAATATTCACCGATCATAAAATCCTAAAGTACTTGATGACTCAAAAGGAATTGAACTTAAGGCAACGAAGATGGTTAGAGTTGATAAAGGATTATGAGCTAGTGATTGACTGCCACCCGGGAAAGGCGAATGTAGTCGCTGATGCTTTGAGTAGAAAATCCTTGTTTGCATTGAGAGTCATGAATACACGGATGACTTTGTTAGATGATGGTTCTATTCTAGCTGAATTGAGAACTAAACCGATGTTTTTCCAAGAGATTTGTGAAGCTCAGAAAGGTGAAAGTAACTTGCAAGCCAAAAGAGTTCTGTGTGAGTCGGTGTTGAATTGGATTTTCAGATTAATTCTGATAGATTTTTGATGTTCCAAGATAGAGTCTGAGTACCAAGAAATGATAAGGTCATTCAAAAAATTTTACACGAGGCATATAGTTGATGTTTATCTGTACCTCCGGCCAGCACAAAAATGTATAATGACTTGAAGAAATGGTATTAGTGGCCAAGTATGAAGAAAGATATTTTTGAGTTTGTATCAAAATGCTTGATTTGTCAGTAAGTGAAAGCTGAACACCAAGTACCTTCGGGTTTTATAACGCCCCGAATTTGGGCCTAGTAGAATTGGGCCCATTGGGCCCCAAGCGTAGAAAAATTTTAGAATTCTTGAGAACAAGAGAAAGGCACTAATACAAGTTGGACCTATTAGGTGAGGGATTTTAGAAGATTAGGGGGCTTCTATAGAGTCTCAGGATCAAACTTGGGCTTTAGGAAAATTATGGTTTTAGGTGAATAAAACCCTGGGAGTTAGTAGGTAGGCTTTAAGAATAACATGTGGGGGAAAATAACACAAAAAGGAGTTGTGGTCTACTGGCAAGTGGCGCCACATGGGAGACAAGGAGGTGATGCCACAGAAAGGCAAGGGATCCAGGGTTATAGTCTTGGTACTTGTTTTTCTTTTTGATTATTTCTATTAAAGGGAATTAGACTTTAGCTGTAGGCTTAACTTTTGTTGTGCATGGTTTAAGACACAAATGGCCACATGGTGGAGTGGTGGTGGCGTAAGTATGATAGCAAGGAGAAGAAGGGTTCGAATCCTACAGATGGAAAATGGAAGGCTTTTATTTTGCTCAGGAGAAGATAGGATGTTGGGTTGGAGTGGAACTCTACTAAGTGGATGGAGACTTGGTCAATCAAGTTTGAATGGAAGGTGGAGAGGAGATTGAGGAGTTGGAATTGGTCAAGGTTGTTGGGTGAGTTTGAATGAGTGGTGGAGAGTAATTTGTGTAGCAAAAAGGGGAACAAATCGTGGGATTCAAGTGGAAGGAGGTGTTGGCCGAATGTGGGGCTCTCTAAGGGGGAATTTTGGCCAAAGTGGTCACCGGGTGTGTGCATATTCGACTTTGAGCAGGGAGGTGCCGAATTTTCTTTCAAGTTCTCTTTTTGTGAATTTTGGCTTTTTAGCATTTTGGCTAGCATTTCGGGTCTTTTGTTTCAAATATTCTTTTACCGAAAACTCAGTCTCTCTTCTCCTATTCTTCTCTCCTTTCAAACATTTTCTTCTTACTGGTTAATAGCCTAAGCAATTGTAGGCCGAAAACTCTTTTGCTCATCTTTTCTTGTTCACCTATTTTCTTCTTCTTTTTCACTCATTTCCTTCCCTTGTTTTATCCACAGTTGAATATCTACTCTCTTTACTCTTGTCCGGTAGCTAGTTTCCTTTTTGTCTTCATCGATTGTGCTGCAAAGGAGGGTGACAATCGGTAAGTATAGTTTTTGTGTTCAATAGCTCACTTTCCATTCGTTTTCTTGTGTAAAAACCATACGTTCCTTCTTTAACTCTAAGGCTAAAAGTGCATTCTTTCTGTGTTGACCATCATCGAGTTAGAGATTTTTATAAAGCGAAAAGGGAGCAAGTAGTGGTGGCAATCAAATCTCGTTTATGGACTCATAGTTCTAGGAGGGTTGTGGGGGTTCAACTTCTGATTGTTCAAGAACCTGTTCTTGACAAAACTAAGGGTAAGCAGTGCTAATTGTTAATGTGGGTTTTTCTCTGTTGACCGAATGTGGGTGATTGGTAGCTCTGTTTGTTTTGGTACATCAATGGTGTTAGGAACTCGTTGGTGTTCGTCGAGGAGTAGAACCGAGCTATCTTAGTGTATCGAGGGAAATCTCTTTGGGGTAAGTGAAGTTGGTGATTATTTTGGACTCAAGCTTTAGTTATGCTTTACCAGTGATGTGACTAACTGATAGCCAAATGTGTTCTTAGATGCTTCGGAGAGTAGCGTGGTCCGGGTTCTAAACAGGTGTGTAACCTCACACTTACCTGAATGTTTGTGTGAGACGTTTTGTGAATCAGACAAATGCCGAAAAGTCAAAAAAGCCGGCAACTGTGACTACTTAAGCGTGCAAGCACTTGTAGTGGTAAAACGAGATACGAAACGTGACGTTAAGTCGTTGAAGGTGTCACGAACACTCTCGCGATACTGAGGTTGAAATGGGCCTATCCGGGCCGAAATAGGCCAAACGGGCCCAATAGGCTATTCGACCCACATAGGCAAAATTGATGGAAAATTGTAAAGGAGTAAGTGCGGTTACAAAATCTAGAAATCTGAGACTGTAAATATGCAAAATTTGCCACACGAGCGTGTGGGCCCATTTGGACCTAAAATGGATTTTAGGCCCAGTAGCTTCGTAGAGACCCAGAAAGGGTCTTATGACGCTCGAGGCGACAGTAGGCCTTCAAAAAGGCTATTAGTTGGTAAAATTACTAAAATACCCTCGGTGGGTAAATTATTGAGATACCGTCGGTGGGTAAATTGCTGAGATACCGTCGATGGGTAAATTATTGAGATACCCTCATTGGGTAAAATTACTGTTATACCCTTAAGGGCAGATTTGGCATGATTGTGTATAACTTGAGTTACTGCCATGATGATACATTTTACATACACTGAATTATTATGCCATAACATGTTGCATTGGGATGGGTTGTAATGATGGAGGAAGTGCTGTATTGGTGGCTATGCCACAATATATCGATTTCATGGCTCGACCACATATCTCGACATGGCGCCTTTGCTTCGTTTATCTTGGCAAATCATTGCATTCTTGGAGTGTAGTGTTGGGTGGGTTGACTTGGTCCCCACATGGAGTGTAGGGCTGGTACAAGTGGAGTGTAGTGGATGGATTATTAGGTTGGGTTGCATTTTCTAATTGCAATACCATGATTTTGGGGCCGTGGGCCCAAATTGATACTATATGGGGCTTAGGCCTGGAATGAGACCATGACTGTGACTAAAATCGGGGTTACACACTGATTTCTCGTAACTCACCCCTCCGTTTTAACCTTGCAGGTAATCCCCAGCATTAGTGGGTTTGGAGCTGTGGAGGACTATGTGGTGGCCATACATTAGGATTTATTATCGCGAACTTAGTAAATTTTTGTTTTGCTTTACTTTAGTCTTACTTTTATTTTGGGGTTAATATTTTTGTAATAAGGCCGTTGGTTTATTTTCTTTAAGTTCTCTTTAATAACTACTTAATTTATTGATACGTGGTTTTCTTAAAACAACGATAACCGTTTTCAAATTATCGCATCTTTGCAAATAATTGAACCTAATTTATATTATAAAAAAGGGTTTCAATAGTTATAACAAACAACATTTTTACAACAACACCATAAAAGCGAAACTGATTTTCACACACAACAAAGCCAAAGTCTTAAAATAAAAATATACGAAGTTTTTCACGAGTACACAGATTTTAAACAACCCAACCATGTGACATGCTGGATCTGGTCGCAATGTCTAGGTCGAGTTTGGGGTGTTATAGGTTTACTTCAACCTGTTATGGTTCCCGAGTGGAAATGGGACTGTGTTACTAAATACTTTGTAATGGGTTTACCGTTGACACTGATCAAGAAAGATGCCATATGGGTTGTGGTAGATAGACTTATGAAGTTGGCCTATTTCATACCTGTACGCATTGATTATTCACTTTATAAGTTGGCAGGCTTGTATGTTTTAGAGATTGTAAGACTACATGTAGTGCCCTTGTCAATTATAACAGATAGAGATCCGAGATTCACATCCCAATTTTGGAAAAAAATTGCAAGAAGCTTTGGGCACAAAGCTGAGTTTTAGTACAGCTTTCTATCCGCAAACCGATGCATGAGGGAAAGATTATGTAACAAATGTTTATACCCTAGTCGTAACAATGGTTTGGGACCACAAATTGAGTCTCAGATAATATTTTAATATTATTTTCGTGCGTTGATATGTGATTAAGCATGTGTTTAAATTTCATAAGTTAATTAAATGCATCGTGTGTTTAATTTGAGAAAAGGATTAAATTGCATTGATATGCAAATTAGCAGGCTACATGATAAGGTATTTAATTGTTATGTCTTTATAAGTATGAGGGTTGTATGTGGCAATTAAGCCATTAGTTAAGATAGTGGATGGCACAAGTACCAAAATGGCTTTAATTTATATGTTATATATGTTTTAGTATAAGGACAAATTTGTAATTTAGTTACTAATATGATAGTTAATGAATTTAAGCATGAAAAATGGATATTCATTCATGCATTCATCCACTGAAAATAAAGAAAAGAAAAAGAAAAGATGAAGCTTGGGCATTCGGCCATAACACTCTTTGATTAAGGTATGAATTTGATTCAATTTTAATAATTTCTATGTTTTCGTAATCGTTGCTTCGAATGCTTCTAAACCCATGCTTCAATTTTGAAGATTGATGATGTTTGTGAAATGAGACTTTGATGAACTCATGTGATTTGTGATGTTTAATAGTGAAATATGAAAGATATGTGTTTGATAAACATGTTTTGTTCTTGAAGTTTTGATGAATTTAGCTAAATAGGGCTAAATTGAGGAAAATGGTAAATTGAAGGACTAAATTGCAAGTTTGATGAGAAATGTGGGTTTTTATGTGATGTATATGTATTCGGCTAAGCTTGTGTATGCATTGATCTTGTGGAATTTGTTGTTTTGAGTAAAATGGACTAGATTGATAAAATGTGCAATTGTGAGGGCTAAGTTACAAATAGCCCTAAATATATGTGTTTGGATTTAATTGAATGAAATAGTTAATAAAATGATAAATTCTGAATATGTTTAGATTAAGAACCTAGGAAAATAGACTTAGATTGCGGGAAAGCGAAAATAATCGAGTAGCCGTTTCCGTTCGATAACCAAATCCGAGGTAAGTCACTATGCAAATAAACTTATCTATATTGAATTGAATATATGTATTCATATGTCTATCAATGAAAATGAATGAGTATGAGATGCTAAGTACGTGAATTTTGAAATAAGTTTGATATGGGGATAAAGCCGAGAAGTACCATACGAACCTAGGAATAAATAGGATTAGCTATGTCATGACATAGGTATCTGTTCTGTTTTATCATGTAAGACCACGTCCGGGACGTTGGTGTTGATTTGAAATTTCATGTAAGACCTCGTCTAGGATGTAGGCATCTTTACGAGTAAGACCATGTCTGGGACATCAGCATCATATTGACTCGTATAAGACCACGTCTGGGACGTTGGCATCGTTATGATCTCAGACGTAAGACCATCGTGGGACAAGGGCATCGATATACGAGTGCATGTAAGACCTTGTCTGGGACATTGGCATTGTACTACTATTTCGAGCTTTCTGAGTATCCTACTAGTTTCCTAATGGTTCAACGGGCAAGTCTGCAATACGAATGGTATATCCGAGCTATGATCAATTAAGTGAATGAATATCCGATTCAGGTGCGTTGAATGTGCATTAAGTATGCCTGAATGGTAAGTATGCATATGACTTTGATTGAAGAAAAGTATGTTTGAATAGGATAAAGTGAAGGAGATGCAAGAAAGATTATGAATGAGCTATGTGTTTCAAATGTGTTTTGAATGGATAAATGTGACAAATGTAGTCATAAGTATGAATCAAGCTTATACATGATAAATTGTTAAGTGAATGAGACGTGCAAATGTATCAAATTGCATTTATACTTCTTATGCCAAGTTTATTTGTATATAACTTACTAAAATTTCGGAAAGCTTACTCTCTGTGTGTATTTTCTCTATTTTATAGGTCGTCGAAGCTACCGAAGGCTCGAGATTGTCAAGGATCGTCATCACACTACTAAACTTATTTTGGTACCCTTTTGAAAATGTATATGGCTAATTATGGCATGTATAGGCTAGATAGGTGTATATGTTTATGAAGTGAGCATGGCCATGTGTATTGGCAAGTTTTTGAGTTGATAAATGTCTGAATGAATGAGTTATGAAGCAAATATTTAGTATGTTTTGATGCTTATGAAATGGTTAAGTTTTGGTTAAGCAAATGGATGATACATGTTTGAAAGGATGTAGGATTTAGTTTGTAATTTGGAATGAAAGGAATTGTTATTGAATGTATGGATGAAGTGAACCATTTGATATGTTTTGGTTTCCATATATGCATATTATGTTTTGGTGTATATTACTTGTAGGAAGACCCTAAGTGGGTGGCATATTGGCCTTGAAAAATGGCTTATAATGTCACACGGTTGAGGCACACGGGCGTGCCTAAGACCATGGGTAAATTGGCAGAATGTGGCTTAAATTGCACATGGCCTCGACACGGTTGTGCTTGATGGCCGTGTGAGAAAGGGCAGTATGTGATCTAGTAGTACATGGCCTTAGCACACGGGCGTGCTCGGTGACCGTGTTGATTTTGGCAGTATACTACCACAGGGAGGACACACGGGAGTGTCAAGTAGTCGTGGGTGAGGCACGACCTACCCCCACGGCCGTGTGTCCCCTGTAGGTTAGAAAAGTTTCAAATTTTTCTGAAATTACTTATGTGTTTCAGTTTAGTCCCGACTCGATTTATAAGTATGCTTAGGGTCTTAAAGATCTACTTAAGGGACAATATGTTTGATATTGTTGAATGCATGTATGATTAATTCTATAAATGTTTTCGATCTGTCTGGTAACACCTTTAACCCTATTTTGGTGACAATTTTCGGGTTAGGGGTGTTACAGATTAATACAGATACTTGAGGATATGCTCCGGTGTTGTGTTCTTGAGTATCAGGGCAGCTAGGAAAAGAACTTATTGTTGGTAGAGTTTGCCTATAATAACAGTTTTCAGTCGAGTTTAAGAATGGTGCCTTATGAGGCATTGAAACACCCCAAACCTGACCCACAAGCCCTGACCGGATCTGGTATGCTTCTAGAGAAAAACCATTCGAATCTTATTTGGGCTTTGCCAAAAACTTGTGTGTTTTTGAAAACAGTTGATTTGGGTTGGGTTCAAAATTAAAACCCGTGTTGATTAGGTGTCAAAATGATTAATATTTATGTTTAAGAAAAATTAACTTTAATTTCAAATCGATAAATGTCGTATCATACTAAGTAGTTTAAATGCATGCATAGAAAATTTAATACTTATGGCCTTATTACATCAATAAAAACTCAAAATAATTCAAAACTTAAATAAATAAAAGAATAAAAATAAAACAGTCTCTGAGGTTTGCATGGCCACCACTGAGCTCCTACCGACCCGGTCCATCTACTAAGTGTCACCTAAAAAAAAAAATAATCCCACAAGGGGTGAGTCAAACAGACTCAATGTGTACAACCAACACAGGTCTCAATTAAATTCAGGCATATCAAATCATACATAATAAACACATATGAATCATGATGCAAACCCGAACCCAAGCCTAGATAACCATCCGCTACACATCACCCGTACCAACCATCACACCAGGGGACTACTAAGTCAACCTTCCATCCGCTACACATCATCGAAGGCAGTCGCTGCAGTCGACGTGCTCATCGCCCTTATAATTTCGTGGCATAGCCACCAGATAATAATTCGTGACATAAGTCACCACATTCAAATTTCGTGACATAAGTCACCACATTCAAATTACATGACATAAGTCACCACATTCAGATATTGGGGTATAAAACCACCAATTCACTTCCCCTTTTCATATCACCTATATGCCCCATGTCAAACAAATCATGCAATATCATGCCTTATTTCACATTCTTATCACTATTGACATATGTACCATAATAGATCATAACCTACTCATAGTAGGAGTGGGTAAACGTACCTGAGTATTTCGTTCGTACCATTGCATGGTACTTTTAGCCACCTCACACATATTTTTATTAACACATATATCAAAGCATAACCATAAATTAATTGAAGCTTAGTGTGAGGGTACACACCTAATATACTTAGTGGGTTCACTCAGATCCCAAAAATTCGATCTAATGCTTTAGGTTCTAGTTCCTTGTTGCCGATTTGATTATTAATCAAATCTCGAAAATCTGGATCTTCCTACCTCCAATCGCCAATGCTAAATCACTTAACTTGGTTATTTTCGGCTTTTGAACAAATAAGGAATAGATCTTAAAACACCAAATATGGCCTTGGCCGATTGTACATAAGTGCTTACCTTGCGATTTGAAATCCAGAAATACTTGTATACCAATCGTCGATTGCCCTAAATATCCATAGTTAGATTCGGCTAACATAGTAACCAATATGGCCGAATATGCACCTTCACTTACCTTGTGATTCCAAATCCCGAAAATAGTCACGTAACCAATGAGATGTCGAAATCCTACAGAGTACATGTTAGGTCCAATTCTAACACTAAATCTCAATAGATGGCCCTTGGCCGATTATTATACATGCCTTACTTTGGATGTTGAATCCCGAATAATCCTCCTTATAGTCGACTACTATGGAAATCCCGAAAACCTTCCTCAAAGTTTCGGCCAAAGACATAAAGGGATTAGTTCCTAGATTTCGACAAGCCTAAAAAAAAAAAGAATAGAAATCGAATTTTTTCTTACCCTTAGTCACCAAGTCAACAGTACCTTTTCCTGACACCACAGAGATTCGGCCTTGATGAACACTTAGAGGGTTTCGGCTTCAACAAAGGAAAGAAAAGAAAAAGTGTGGAGCCTTAGGAAGAATCGGCTATGAGGAGACTTTGAGAGAGATTTCGGCTAGACCAAAAGAAGAGAGAATTGAGGGATTTGATTCTATGGAGAGAAAAGAGAAAACGAAAGAAGGTGAAATCTTTTATGAAATTCGCTACTCCCTCTCTAATTTGGCCAAAATCACCCTTAGGAAGAGTCCCCTTCTACCCACTACATCCTTCCCTATCACCATCCTTATTTTTCTCCTCTTTCTATTTATCAATTTATTTAAATTAATAAAATCGTCCAACATAAATCTCTTATCTTAGCTGAATTTAAGAGAGGATTAAACTCATCCCTTAAGTTCCTTAGTGCCGTCCATCTCCTTTGCTCCTTGCAGCAAATAAAAATAAAATTCCCCCTTTTGCTTCCCTTGTGATTCAACCTATGCCCTCCTCTTTTCCTTGTGGCCACTTACTAAGGCCCTAATGGCGCCTTTGCACCACTTTACCAAGCCCAATTTCATGTCACAATTCCTCTACTATTTCTTTTAAGGCCTTATCGACTAGCCCCCTCTTTTAGATTTAAAATCTAATAATTTCTAAAGCATTTAATTATACACTAAGGTTCACAAAAATTCATAATGCACATCCACAACACACATAAGCATGCTATTTCATATAATTAAGCAAATAATGCATAAGCCATAATCCAGGGTATTATAGTTCTACCCCCTTAAAATAATTTCATCCTCGAAATTACCTGGCAAAAATAGGTGAGGGTATTGCTATCACATCGCCTCTTCCGGCTCCCATGAAGCTTTTTCTGATCCATGATTTAGCCATAATACCTTGACTAGAGGAACTGATTTCCTTCGCAACACTTTCACATCTCGCTCTAAGATCTGAATCGACTCCTCCTCGTAGGACAAGTCTGGCCTTAGCTCCACCTCTTCAACCGGTACCACATAAGATGGATCCGATCGATAACGACGTAGCATGGAAACATGGAATATGTCGTGCATCTGCTTCAATTTCGAAGGTAACTCCAACTGGTATGCCACTGGTCCAACTCGCTTCAATACTCGATAAGGTCCTATAAACCTTGGACTTAACTTCCCTTTGCGACCAAATCTCATCACCTTCTTCCAAGGCAAAACTTTAAGGAACACTTGATCTCCCACATCGAATTCTATTTCTTTCCGTTTGAGATCTGCGTACGACTTCTACCTGTCAGATGCCTCCTTCAACCGTGCCCGAATTATCTCAACCTTCTCTTCGGATTCTGCCACAATTTTCGGGCCTAAAATCTGACGTTCCCCTAATTCCGTCCAACACGTAAGAGTGTGACACTTTCATCCATACAGCACTTCGTATGGTGCCATTTTAATACTGGCCTGATAGCTGTTGTTGTACGCAAATTTCGCTAAAGGAAAATATTCTTCCCAACTTCCTCTAAAGTCTATAACACAGCCTCTTAGCATATCCTCCAACACTTGTATTACTTGCTCAGATTGACCATCTGACTGTGGATGAAAAGTCGTACTGAAATCCAATCTAGTGCCTAAAGCCTGATGTAGTGCCTTCCAAAACTGAGATGTGAACCTTGGATCTCTATCCGAGATAATCGACACCGGCACTCCGTGCAACCTTACAATATCCGCAACATACAACCTTGCTAACTTTTGTAGGGAGTAGTCAACCCGCACTGGAATAAAATGCGTGAACTTTGTCAGCCGATCCACTATCACCCATACCGAGTCCTTCTTATTAGGTGTAAGGGGAGGCCCACTAATGAAGTCCATGGTAATTCTCTCCCACTTCCACTGCGGAATCAGTATTGGCTGAAGCAACCTTGATGGAACTTGGTGTTCAGCCTTAACTTGTTGACACGTTAAGCACTTGCCAACAAATTCGGTCACTTCTCACTTAAGACCAGGCCACCAAAACTGTTCTCTTAGATCTCTGTACAATTTACTACCTCCGGGATGCATGGCATAAGGGCTAATATGCGATTCCCGAAGAATTCTTTGCCTAAGCTCCTCGTCCTTTGGCATACAGACCTTACCTTTGAAGCACAATACTCCCTCGTCATTAACACCATAACCCTCTAACTCTCCATTCTGCGCTTGTCGCAACTTATCACTTAGATCTTCGTCCATTAACTGCCTTTCCTTCACCTCATTCAACCATGTCGGTTTGACTTGCAATTCTGCCAGCAGACTTCCATCGTCATATAAGCTTAGATGTGCGAACATCGCCCTTAGATCCGACATAACTTTCTGACTTAGGGCATCTGCCACCACATTCACCTTGCTTGGGTGGTACTCTATGGAGCAATCATAATCCTTTAATAACTCCACCCACTTTCGCTGTCTCAGATTTAGCTCTTTCTAAGTCAGCAGATACTTCAGGCTCTTGTGGTCTATGTAAATCACTGACTTCTCTCCATAAAGATAATGCCTCTATACCTTAAGGGCAAAGACCACTGCCGCCAATTCCAAGTCATGCGTCGGGTAGTTAACCTCGTGTGGCCTTAGTTGTTGAGACGCATAAGCGACTACTTTCCCATCTTGCATAAGGACACCTCCCAATCCTGTATGGGAAGCATCACAGTACACTACAAAATCCTTCCTTGCCTCAGGCTGAATCAAAACTGGAGCTTCGGTCAAGACCCTCTTAAGCTTCTCAAAGCTCTCCTTGTTGCTTATCGGTCCATATGAAAGGCACTTCCTTTCTCAATAACTTTGTCAGAGGTGGGGCTATCGATGAGAACCCTTCTACAAACCTTCGGTAATAGCCTACTAATCCTAAGAAACTCTGAACTTTTTCCACAGACTTAGGGGGTTTCCAATCCAAAACTGCCTCAATCTTCCGAGGATCCACCCTTATTCCTTCAGCAGATACCACATGTCCTAAAAATGTAACCTCCTTAAGCCAAAATTCACACTTGCTGAATTTGGCGTAGAGCTTCTTCTCCCTCAACACTTACAACACAACTCGTAGGTGCTCATCGTGTTCTTCCTTATACTTTGAATACACCAAGATATCGTCTATGAACACAACAACAAACAGGTCCAGATAGGGTTGGAAAACCCAGTTCATCATGTCCATAAACGCGGTTGGGGCATTTGTCAATCCGAACGGCATTACCAAGAACTCATAATGCCCGTACCTTGTTCAGAAAGCCGTCTTATGAATATCAGCCTCCTTCACCTTAAGCTGATGATATCCAGACCTTAGATCTATCTTTGAGAATACTGCGGCCCCCTTAAGCTGATCGAACAAGTCATCTATCCTTGGCAAAGGATACTTGTTCTTAATGGTCAGCTTATTCAACTAACGATAATCTATGTACATGCGCATAGTTCCGTCCTTCTTCTTCACAAACAAGACCGGTGCTCCCCATGGAGACACACTGGGTCAAATAAATCCACAGTCTAGCAATTCTTGGATTTGAGCCTTGAGCTCAACCAACTCCATTGGTGCCATTCATGCGGGCAATTGACACAAGAGTCGCATTCCGTGACAAATCAATTCAACTCCACCTTCCTGTCTGGGGGTATTCCTGGTAACTCATTGAAAAAAACATCCATAAACTCCCTTACAGTTCTAACTCGACTAACTCCCCCTTCCTTTGCATCCAAAGCACTAATGAAAGCCAAAAATGCCTTATACCCCTTCCGAACCATCTTATCAGCTTTTAATGCCGAAACTATGTTAGATAAGTAGTTCCTTCTTTCTCTTATCATAACTATCACCTCCTCCTCTGGGGTCCTTAACTCCATTCGTTTGGTTGCACAATCCAATACAGCCCGATGCTCCACTAGCCAGTCCATACCAAGTATAAGATCAAATTCTTCGAAGGGTAATTCCATTAAGTCGGCAAGAAATACTGCTCCTTGAAGCTCCAAAGGCACACTCTGAAATATCTTGTTCACTACTACAGTTTGGCCTAGTAGGCTTACTACAATCATCTCCCTATCAGATAGTTCAGAGACTATTCCTAGAGTTTCAACTACTCTACATGCAACATAGGAATGGGTCGAGCCCACATCAATCAAAGCACCATAAGGTTTGCCAAATATAAGAAACGTACCAGTTATGACATCCGGTGCGTCTCCGTCCTCCCTCCGATGAACCGCATAAACCAAACTCGGTTGCCTGGCCTCTGTGTTACCAACACCTCGGCCCAGTGTTCCCCGTCCTTTACCAGCACCGTTTCCTCTACCATTCGAACCACGCCCTTGCGATGGCTACTGTCCCCCTCTTCCAGCTTAGTTAGGACCTTGGCTTACAGGTCGACTCCCTTCGGTTCTCATAGGACAATCCTTAATCATGTGGTCCTTAGACCCACACTTAAAGCATCCTCCTGTCTTCTTCCAACACTCACCCAAGTGCTTCTTCCCACACTGGTCACAAGTACGATACTGCCCTCCTGAAGTAGCTTGCTGACCTCGTGGCCCATCAACTCTAGGCCTCTTTTGCTCACTCCTTGAAGACCCTGAAGATCCAAAGCCTCTCTTCTGCCTATTCTGATTGGTGCTCTGCCTTATAGAATCCTTGATACCCTCGACTACCTTAGCCTTCTCCACCAACACAGCAAACTCCCGCTCATGTTGCGGGGCTATCAATAACCTCATGTCATCCCTCAGTCCATCCTCAAATCGGACACACCGCTCATGCTCCGTAGCCACTATTCCTCAAGCATACCGACTCAACCGTAAGAATTCAGCCTCGTACTCAGCTACGGACTTGTTCCCTTGAACCAGCCCCAGAAATGCCTTCCTCTGTGCATCGATGTACTGGGTACCAACATACTTCTTCTGGTATATCGCCTTAGCATAATCCCAAGTGAGTTCCTCAGCTATAGCACCATCCCGAACCGTGAGCCACCATTGATATGACTCATTGCGGAGAAGCGACACCAAACCTTTCAGTTTTTCTTCAGTAGTTAAATCGAGCTCATCCATAATCCGCTCAGTCGCCTCCAACCAATACTCAGTGGTACTGGGTGCCACACCAGATACACCACAAAACACCTCAGCTCCGTTGGCTCGGAGTCGCTCAGGTACCGACTTCCAATCTCCCATGCCTTCACCTGCTCCAGCCACCCTTTCTAAGACCCACGGCATCGCCTGTGACACTGCGTCATCCCCCGTCTGATCATGATATTCCACATCAGCGGCTGGTGGTGGTGGTGGCATTTCATTTTCAGATCATTGACCCGATCTAACGAGTTTCGACACGGTCATTCGGCCTCTTCCACGGCCACGCACGTTACAACCACGTCCCCTTGAATTCATACTTCCAATTTGCGTTTATCTGATTAAAGAATTTTATAGATTAGTTTTGTTCCACTGATTTATCACGTACAGTCTTATGTTCAATAGTTTTTAAAGGGTAGTTCTTTCGAATTCATTCACATACAGTCTCAAATCTTTCATTCAATCACATACATGAACTTGCGTTCATTACAGAGAAATGTTGTAGTTGTCATTGTTTATTATTTTTCCACTACACAGGGGTATTTCTGTAATTTTACAAGCCAGGGTCATTTCAATAATTTTTTCACAAAATATGGTTCCTGGTGACTTTTCCAAACAAGGGTATTTTTAAGGATTTCTAATTTGAGGGTACTTCGGTAATTTTCCTCACTGAGGGTATTTTGGTCATTTGTATAGGTTAGAGGTAATTTGGTCATTTTGCGAATCAGGGTAAATTTCATAAATTTTTCCAAATCAAGGTATCTTAATATTTTGTAAAAATAAATTTTTTGGTTATTTTTATAAGGTAAGAAAAATTCTTTAATAAAAACTGTGGGTAGTATAGAAATTTTATGAACCAAGGGCATTTTAGTAATTTTATTTTTCAACCAGGGTTATTCGGATAACTTTGTAAATCAAGAGTATTTTGGAAAATTTTAAAATAGTTTTCCTACACATCAAAGGGTAATTTGGTGATTTTAAAACTAGGGTTTTATAAAATATGGCTAGTCCCTTTCGGGTTTTAGTTATTGGATTTAGCTTTGTGGTCGAGTCCTCTTAGTTAGGGTGAACGTCACTCGCACTGTAGGATTCGAGTGGAGAGGAGGTGAGTCACTAGGACTGCTTAAATATCAAGCTCCCACTGAATCCAATCCTAGACATGCGCACAACGGTTGCCACACCCTAACTCGGCGACTTAGTCACATGTTTGTTTAGTTAGGCATTAAAGTTTTATGCAGATCTTATGTTGGGGTAAACTAGTCCTAGGGTTTAATTCCTAGTCCACTAATCTACATCCCTATATATTCCCACATACACTTCACAGAAGAGTTGGGAGTACTTACAGTGGACTTGAATTGAGACTCAAAGCCATGCTAGAAAAACCTGCTTATTTCTTAGTAAAACCCATTTTCAAAAGAAGAAAACATTTTGGGCCTTAAAAGCCCTCAAGGTCGAGTTTTGAACCAAGCTCTGATACCAAGCTAAAACACCCTAAACCCGACCGACAAGCCCTGGCCGGATCTGGCATGCTTCTAGAGAAAAACCATTCGAATCTTATTTGGGCTTTGCCAAAAACTTGTGTGTTTTTGAAAACAGTTGATTTGGGCTGGGTTCAAAATTAAAACCCGTGTTGATTAGGTGTCAAAATGATTACTATTTATGTTTAAGAAAAATTAACTTTAATTTCAAATTGATAAATGTCGTATCATACTAAGTAGTTTAAATGCATGCATAGACAATTAATACTTATGGCCTTATTCCATCAATAAAAACCCGAAATAATTCAAAACTTAAATAAATAAAAGAATAAAAATAAAATAGTCTCTGAGGTTTGCATGGCCACCACTGAGCTCCTGCCGACCCGGTCCATCTACTGAGTGTCACCTAAAAATAAATAATCCCACAAGGGATGAGTCAAACAGACTCAATGTGTACAACCAACACAGGTCTCAATTAAATTCAGGCATATCAAATCATACATAATAAACACATATGAATCATGATGCAAACCCGAACCCAAGCCTAGATAACCATCCACTACACATCACCCGTACCAACCATCACACCGTGGGGACTACTAAGTCAACCCTCCATCCACTACACATCATCGAAGGCAGTAGCTGCAGTCGAAGTGCTCATCTCCCTTACAATTTCGTGGCATAGCCACCAGATAATAATTCGTGACATAAGTCACCACATTCAGATTTTGTGACATAAGTCACCACATTCAAATTACGTGACATAAGTCACCACATTCAGATATTGGGGTATAAAACCACCAATTCACTTCCCTTTTTCATATCACCTATATGCCCCATGTCAAACAAATCATGCAATATCATGCCTTATTTCACATTCTTATCACTATTGACATATGTACCATAATAGATCATAACCTACTCAGAGTAGGAGTGGGTAAACGTACCTGAGTATTTCGTTTGTACCATTGCATGGTACTTTTAGCCACCTCACACATATTTTTATTAACACATATATCAAAGCATAACCATAAATTAATTGAAGCTTAGTGTGAGGGTACACACCTGATATACTTAGTGGGTTCACTCAGATCTCGAAAATTCGATCTAATGCTTTAGGTTCTAGTTCCTTGTTGCCGATTTGATTATTAATCAAATCCCAAAAATCTGTGATCTTCCTACCCTCCAATCGGCCAATGCTAAATCACTTAACTTGGTTAGTTCTGGCTTTTGAACAAAAAAGGAATAGATCTTAAAACACCAAATATGGCCTTGGCCGATTGTACATAAGTGCTTACCTTGCGATTTGAAATCTCAAAATCCTTGTATACCACTGTTGACTACCCTTAAATATCCATAGTTAGATTCGACTAACATAGTAACCAATATGGCCGAATATGCACCTTCACTTACCTTGTGATTCCAAATCCCTAAAATAGTCACGTAACCAAGGAGATGTCGAAATCCTACAGAGTACATGTTAGGTCCAATTCTAACAATAAATCTCAATAGATGGCCCTTGGCCGATTATTATACATGCCTTACTTTGGATGTTGAATCCCGAATAATCCTCCTTATAGTCGATACTATGGAAATCCCGAAAACCTTCCTCAAAGTTTCGGCCAAAGACATAAATGGATTAGTTCCTAGATTTCGACAAGCCTAAAAGAAAAAAAGAATAGAAATCGAATTTGATCTTACCCTTAGTCACCAAGTCGACAGTACCTTTTCCTGACACCACAGAGATTCGGCCTTGGTGAACACTTAGAGGGTTTCGGCTTCAACAAAGGAAAGAAAAGAAAAAGTGTGGAGCCTTAGGAAGAATCGGCTATGAGGAGACTTTGAGAGAGATTTCGGCTAGACCAAAAGAAGAGAGAATTGAGGGATTTGATTCTATGGAGAGAAAAGAGAAAATGAAAGAAGGCTGAAAGCTTTTTATGAAATTCTGCTACTCCCCTCTCTAATTTGGCCGAAAATCACCCTTAGGAAGAGTCCCCCTTTCGGCCACTACATCCTTCCCTATCACCATCCTCATTTTTCTCCTCTTTTCTCTATTTATCACTTTATTTAAATTAATAAAAATCATCCAACATAAATCTCTTATGTAACACCCCAAACCTGGCCCATTCGTTACGACCGAATTTGAAATGCCACTGCGGAAAATGTTTGAAATATTCTTACTTAAAAGTGAAAACCGTTAAAAAGTTTGTTGCCTTTAATAAATCATTTTCGTAATTTAAAACATTCTAAGTAAAAAAAATTAGGTTGTTATAAAAATATCCGGATTAAAACTTTATTATATAGATTTAAATAAAATCGTTTGCAAATGATATTTCAATTGTCAATTCATAATAATTCAAAATATCAAACTTAATGAAAAACACTTAGACAAACCTTAAATACTTTTAGGGCCTTATTACAATAATTGAATAATCAAAATACTGAAAATATAAATACTTAATTAATTAAAATATCCTTCGCATGAAAATCGCATCGCATGGCCACCCTTGTATCCACTCCAACCCGGTCCAAGTTCACGATCACCGCGATGTTGGTAAGTATTTGGGTGAGTCACACTGACTCGATGTGTAACTAATCCAATCGGATTCCACCCACATGTTAACCACATATTAACCCATAAATCGATGACAAGATATCATATTCACAATTTACCACATTCGGGCTTGGCCCATATTCATAACACTTATCAGGTAACAGGGTAATTAACCACATACTTTCCACATACTGGGCTTAGCCCATTTCTTATTCAAATCAATATTCACATACTGGGCATGGCCCATTTCCACATTAGTCCACGTATCATTTGGGCTTGGCCCACTTTCACATTAAATTCACATATCAGATATAATTATGCAAAGTGTACCCAACCCAAACCTAGGGTCCATCCTCTACACACCTCCGTATCCAGCCTACCACACACCAGGGGATTAACAAATCACCCTCTCCTTTTCACTCCAAAGGCAATCAATGCCGTCCACGTGTAATTAAGCACAATAATCCACAACGCGACCTCAGTCAGCGCCAATCCATGATGTAGCCGTAGCTAACACCAAAACCACGATGGGACACATAGTCACTCATCAACCACGATATGGCACATAGCCTATATCAACCATGATGAGGCACAGAGCTACTCATCAAGCCATGCAAACTAAATCACAAATAATCCACAACGTGACCTCAGTCAACGTCAATCCACGATGTAGCACAAGGCTAACATCAAGCCACGTACTCGAAGTACACCCGTACCTTTTTTCATATCCCAACCCGTGCACATGTAACATAAATAATGATATAATATAATGATGCATGAGCACGTTCATCAAACATAGTCATAACACATATTCATATTAATAATCACATATCATCGTGTTTGGTACTTACGGATTATCGACATACCCTTTAAGGGTATCCATCTCATAACTTTTATCGCACTTGTTAGTACACAATCAACACATACGAGATATAGCAAAAAACTCAAAAACAAAGGGTTAATCACACACCTGATCACTTGTAGAACTACGCTTTCAAGTTCGACGCTATCACTAAGTGATACTACGACTATCTGCCTATTCTGCTGCTCCGACGCTGGTCCACACCCCGGTGGCCAATTCCGTACTGTAAAAACTGCTCTCCTTTTAAACTTAGGGATAGGAGTTATCCCTTGTCCTCCTTGATTAGCACTCGAATCCATCGACAACACTTAATCAGCATCAAACGGTTAATCATCCATATTATAATCTAACATAACGAATCCAAGGGCTTATCGAATAATCTTACCCAAAATGAGTAGAAATCCCGAAAGTTCCTCTTAACCACTGTCGATTTGCCTCTATTCCATCATAGTTAAATCGGTCACACTTATAAGACAAAATATGGCCTTAGGCCAAAACTACAATGGCTTACCTTGCTATAGTTGAATCCTTATAAGCTTCTTTAACGGTCCCTAACATCGACACACAAAAGAAATGCATTAATAAGGCCCTAAGCCCATTCGACCATTCCTAGAAATCAAGGCCCTACCCTTGATTTCGGCACCACCATGAAGAGAAAAGAAAGCCGATTTATGAAAGGTGAAAACACTTACCACTACACGTTGAAGAGAGTAGGTTCCGACTAGATGCTTCGGCTTTTGAGACTTGCGATAGAAGAAAAAGGGTAAGACCACTTGAAGATTCGATTATTCAAAAGGGTAGGTATCGGTTTTAAGGCTACTAAAGAATAAAAAGAGAGGTAGAATGGGAAAGGTAGCTTCGGCCAAGTTAATCAAAAGAGAAAGGGTTGATTACCATACAAATTCGGCATGAAGAAAAGAATGTGACTAGGTAGAAAAAAATAAGCAAATTGACTAGAGAAAAAGACCAATTCGACACCTTGCTAAACTCTATTTCGGCATCTAGTCCCCCTATTTATAACAAAAATCGGCATTCAAAGAGCCCCTTGGCCGGCCACTAGCTTCTCCCCTTATCAAATCCCAAAATTCCCTCCTATTTTATCTTCACACTACTTATTCACATAAATCTACAATTATCAAATTATAAATTGAATTAATCCTTATTTATTCCCAATAAATAAAATAAACCAACCCTTTATCACTTTAACACCCATTCAAAATAAATAAAATAAATACTTTATCTTCTCCTTATCTCTTATCTCCATATTTAAACTAAATAAATAGAAATAAAAAATAATAATCTTCTATCTACTAATCTAAACTAAAAATAAATAAATTAACAATTATCCTCCAGCCGAATTTTAAAAGGATAAGTAAGCTTAATCCTTTTTCCATTCAAAGTCCAATTGCCGTCCATTGCTTCCTTCTCTCCTGGAGCCAAAAGCCAAAATTAAAACACCCAACTGCTGCTCCCACTCCTCGAACCCAAGACCTGCTGGAGCTTCACTGCAGATAACGCCCCAGCCACTCTGCCAAGACGCCTCTTTGTGATATAATTTACCCTAAACTTCTTTTAACACCTCTTTCCCAAGCTCCCCACTATCCTAACCCCCAAAACAAAAATAAAAACTCGCCCATGCTGCCAACAGGATTTGAACCGAGGCCCTTGCTGCCGCAAGCCGCATATAGTGCCCCAAGTCACTCTGCCATGGCATTTTTTGTGACATAAACACGCCACAAATTCTTTTAAGACCTCCTCCATCTTGCTCCCCTTTAACGCCAATAATAAAAACTCCCAAATGCGATTCCTGCAGCTCGAACCCCTTCCTCTTGGCACTCCCTTTGACGCAACCACCCTTGCACCTTAGGTGGCATCCCTTGCCACTTTTCCACATCACTTCTTGTGTCCTAAATTTGCGAAAACTTTTCTTAAGGCTACCTTAGCCCAGCTCCCCCTTTTTAACTTAAAAACCAATAATTTTCCAAAACTTCCACCTTCATCCTAGAATTTCCAATGCCCCTCAAACACCTCCAAACACCCTCACTAAGCCCACTAACACATGAATTATGCACTAAATGCATAACCTCTAATCTAGGATGTTACATCTTATCTTACTGAATTTTAGAGAGGATTAAACTCATCCCTTAAGTTCCTTAGTGCCGTCCATCTCCTTTGCTCCTTGCAGTAAATAAAAATAAAATTCCCCCTTTTGCTTCCCTTGTGATTCGAACCTAGGCCCCTCCTCTTTTCCTTGTGGCGTCACTTACTAAGGCCCTAAGTGGCGCATTGTAGCCACTTTACCAAGCCCAATTTCATGTCACAATTCCTCTACTATTTCTTTTAAGGCCTTATCAGACTAGCTCCCTCTTTTAGATTTAAAATCTAATAATTTCTAAAGATTTAACTATACACTAAGGTTCACAAAAATTCATAATGCACATCCATAACACACATAAGCATGCTATTTCATATAATTAAGCAAATAATGCATAAGCCATAATCTAGGGTATTATAGGCATTGTATGGGCAGAAGTGTCGAACACCTTTGTATTGGGCCAAACTCAAAGAAAATCAGATTCACGGGGTCGATCTGGTTAGAGAAACTGAAGAGAAGGTAAAAATAATTTGTGATTGTTTAAAGGCTGCTTCGGATAGACAAAAGTCCTACTCGGACTTGAAACGGAAAGAGATCAAATTTCAAGTTGGTGATAAGGTATTCTTGAAAGTGTCACCATGGAAGAAAGTTCTCAGATTTGGCCGGAAAGGCAAATTGAGTCTGCATTTTATTGGACCGTATGAGATTACCGAGAGGATGGGACTAGTAGCTTATCGATTAGCTTTGCCATTTGAGTTAGAAAAGATTCATGAAGTGTTCCACATGTCTATGTTACGTCGTTACCGATCAAATCCTTCGCATGTGATTACCGATAGTGGTTCAAATTCAACCCGACATGACTTATGGCGAAGAACCGATTAAGATTTTGGCACGAGAAGTCAAACAATTAAGAAACAAAAGTATAGCTCTTGTGAAAGTACTATGGCAAAGACATGGGGTAGAAGAGGCTACATGGGAGCCCAAGGAGGCTATGAGAAACCAATATCTAAACCTTTTTGCCGGTAAGATTTTTGGGGATGAAAATCCCTAAGGGAGAATCGTAACAGCTCGATTTAGGTTCTAGTCAGATTAGTGTTTGTGAGACCACAAATATGAGGTAGAAATATGTGTTTTATGACTATTATGAGGCTTAGAGCATACTTGCACGATTGTGTGAAAAATTCATGAAGAAATTTTATAAATTAGAGAACAATTTGCCTATTAAGGCTAAATTGCAAAGATTGGAAAATATGAGATTCTAGAAGATTTAAGTATGAAATAGCATTATAAAAATTATTAGAAGTCCTTATTTAGCAATTAGACCAATTTATGTGAAGATGGACAAAAATAAACATGGGAAGGAAAAATCTCAAGAAAGAGGCCTTAATGGCATTTTTGTCATTTGGTGAATAAAAGAATTAAAAGGGAAAATAAGCTAAAAATTATGTCCATATTCATACTCTATAGCAAAAAATTACAAGACTCCATAGCTAGGGTTTCTTCAACTTTCAAGCTTGATTATAAGTACCTCATAGTCCTGTTTTTAATGTTCTTCGTATTTTTTAGATCCTCGTAGCTCGATTTAGTTATTTGTAGCTATATTTTGAGCTAGGGTTTATGTTAAAAATTTACCCATGTATGACATGCATGTATTTTGATGATTTATGGAAGAATATGAAAGTTTGATGTATGATAAACATATTTTTCTAAGTGATTTTCATGGAAAATTCATAAAAAAAGACTAAATTGTAAAAGTCATTAAAATGGTCATACACGAGTGAATTAGTGGAAATTTTGGGTTGTTGTTGTTATGAAAATGATTTGGCTAGGCCTAAAATACAAGGAAATTGAATAAAAATCATTTTACGAGCCTAGGGGCAAAAGTGTAATTATGTGAAATTTAGGGGAAAAATCATAATTTTGCCAAAGTATGATTCATGGGTTAATTTAGTCAATGTGAGTATTAAACAAGTGAAGTTGTTATTATAGATCAAGAAACACGAAGTTCGGACCGAAACCGAGGCAAGAACAAGGTTATGGACTAAATCGAACAACTATACGTATTTTGAGTACCGAGGTAAGTTTGTGTGAAATTAAAGCTACATAATGTTATTATGTTTTTAATTACTTTATATTATGAGAAATGTATATTATTTCCATGAAGTTGATTAATGATGCCTCGATGAAATTATAATGAGATCATGTTAAGTTGAAGTCCCGGTTGAACATTCGGAATAGTAAGGATACCTGTGTCACAACATGAGATAAGGAAGGTCCCGTATAAGACCATGTCTGGGACATGGCATCGGCATAAAATAAAGGAGGTCCCATATAAGACCATGTTTGGGTCATGGCCTCGGCACCAAAGAAAGATCTCGTGTAAGACCATGTCTGGGACATGGCATTGACATCTATACACGATCTCGTATAAGACCATATCTGGGATATGGCATCGACGTCGAGATATGAGATCTCGTGTAAGACCATATCTGGGATATGGCATCAGCGTCAAGATGTGATCCTATGTAAAGCCATATCTGGGATATGACATTGGCATCCTGATACATGTATGATGAGATTGAGTTTCCTTCGATCCGATTAGTTCAACGGGCAAAGAGCTATGTTTATGTACACATAACAAAGGGCTAAGTCTATGTTTAAGAGAATAAAAGTGCTAAAGTTGTGTGATGAAGTGATACAGGTACCCATGAGTAACTTACGAGATATAAATGCAAAATGTGATGTGTGATTTGGTAAGATTGTGCATGAGTAAGCTATGTTTATGTGTTTGAGAACTTTTGTTGCTATTATTCAATGAGATGAATGAATGTTATCATAAGTGTTTATGTTGCTATTTATTTCATGCAAACTTAATAAACTTTATGCTTACCTTTCTCTTTTCCCTTTTCCTTGTAGTATCGCCAAGCTAACTTGGGGATCGTAGGAAATTGGATTTCGGATCACACTATCAACTATTCTTTTGGAATAGTAAAGTTGATTTATTTTGGGTATGGCATATATAGGAACTTGGTCATTTTGTTATGTCATATTTGTTAGCCAAAGTGTTGTCTATTATTGTTACTCATTCATTTTGTAAATGGCCATTGGGAATTGGCCAACACTTGTTAAGTTTTATATATATATATATATCCAATGATGATGATATTCATGAAGTGTAAGTTCATGTAATTGATCGAGTAAAATGTGAAGTGTATGCATGATGAATTAGTGATTCTTCATAGTGTATTATTGCTATGTTATGTGTTGCTTGTAGGGGTATAAGTGTGTTTGTTTTTTAGGATGACAATTAGCTTGGTAAATAGCCTTGTAATTGCCACACGGGTAAACACACGGGCGTGTGTCTAGATCGTGTGTGACACACGGTCAGCCCCATGGGTGTGTTGATAGGTGTGTGTCCCCTGCATTAAATTTGTAAAAATTCAGCTCGCCACATGAGCCAGCACACGGGCGTGTGACTAGGCCGTGTGCCCCCAAGTGTTTGATGATGTCATAAATAGAATACTAAAGTTTTCACACACGGGTGAAGGCACAGGCGTGTCTTGGCCGTGTGAAGGACACGGGCCATAGACACGAGCGTGTGCCAGGCCGTGTGAAAACCCCTGTAGGTTCAAAATGAAAAATAAAATCCACATGGGTTAGGAACATGGGTGTGTGTCGTACACGGCCTGCCCACACGGGCGTGTTCCTTTCCACACGGGCGTGTAGCCCTGTTTTGAGTAAAAATTTTCTAAGTGTGTGAAAGTTTTCGGTTTAGTCCTGAACCATTCCGTATGCATGTTTAGGGTCTCATGGACCGATAATAGGGACATTATGAATATGAATGAAAAGGTTTTAAGTTGAAATGAAATTTTATGGCCTGATGTTATATGTTTGAGCAAGTTAAGTTCGCTAATGCCTCGTATTTGGTTCCGACGTTGAATATGGGTAAGGGGTGTTACATAATATTCATATATTAACAAAAAGTTACATGATTTCATTAGTTTATATGTCATAATCCATATGTTATAAAATTTTACCACCTCAAAAAGTTACAACATTGTAATGACATTCTATCATGTCATTATACCATCCAAATATTACAAACACAAAAAGTTACCAAAATATCATCAATACAACATGATTTTTAATGGTCAACAAGAAATCTTCTGACCCATTCCAATCGCAAAGCAGAAGGTAAACTAAATAAAATCTTTTTTTTTTCTTCTTTGATAATGTGGAATCACCTTGGTTTCTAGCTGGTTGCGATTTTGTAGCTGAAAGATCCATGTCATCCAAAGAAACATCAGCTTCACTTCCATGGGGATCATTTCTTTCTTTATGAGTATTTGTAGTAGCTACATCCTCAACATCTATTTCTTCAATAATATCATTGGCTGTTTGAGCATCTTTTCCAGTGGCTCGATCTTTTGCGTAGATGGCAGTAAGTTATTCATAATAAGGGAAACTCCGATGTTTGAATTGAGCGGCTTCTTTATGACTCTACAAAAATGAGGAATTCATATTAGATATCAGTTTGGTCAAAATAAGATAATAAAGACTTGAAATAATTCTTACATTTATATATGAGTTCCACATCGCATCTTCAGCAACAACAAGCTGCCTATGCTCATCTCAACCAAAGCCGCTATTGTTTTTTCCACTAAGCATGTCATAAACGATTGACCAATCCCTTTTCAATGTCCTAATCCTCGATTCAATATTAGGTTTAGCCTTCAACGTGGCATTGGGTAAGACTTTTCTAACATTTTTTCCAACTCATTTAAATAATCAGCTTTGAATCCTGTATTTGCATTAAAGGTTCCAACATTGTGCAAGTTGACCATACAAGCAACCAACATAGCATCTTCTTCTGGAACCCATTTCCTTTTGGTTCCTCGAGAATTTTGGGAAGAAACTTTTGATTGTGAAAAACCTGACATAACGATCTTAAGAAAAAACGCTAATTAAAATTAAGTTCAATATTATGCATCAAAAGGTCAACACTTTATAAAATTATAACACATGATGAATCAAAAGAAATTAAATTATCATTCAACAAGTCTAGTACAATACAAAAAAAAAAAAAAATTCAAACACCACCAAAGTGTCATAAACTAGATATATGAAATAACATAAACAACTTAACGTTTACTATTTTTACTCTAAACCTAATTAATTTCTAGATGCTTGCCATTCATCAAACATTTGGTTGGCTAGTTCCATCCTCCAAGTAGCCCATGCATCCGATGGATGAATATTTATGATATTCGGTTCATCATCATCTATCACATTACTAGGTAATCCTTCTCCCAACTCAGCTTTAATAGGATCAAGACTCATATAGGTTCGAATAAAATTATGGAGCAAACAACATGCAATAATGATTCTATTGTGCACCCTCACAGTATAGAATGATGGACTCCTAAGTATTTCCCATATAAGTTTTAATAACCCAAAACATCTTTCAATAACATTACGTGCTGAAGCATGTTTCATATTGAAAAATTCTTCGAGAGTACTTGGCTGGTAACCTTGATGCCACTCATTCAAATGATATCTTTGTCCTATAAAAGGCACAAGAAATCCCCCAAAATTTGTGTATCCAGCATCAACTAGATAATAACAACCTATAAAAAGAAATTATTTATCATGGTTAATTTTCCAAAAATGTATGATCTTAAAAATTAATTCAAATTCCTCTAATTTTGCACTTTACCATGAGGAACTTTTAGCCCATGTCTCCTACTAATGGCATCTCGAAGAACTCATCCATCAACAACAGAACCTTCCTAACCAGGAAGAACATAAACAAACTGCATATCAGGTGTACAAACACCTAACATATTTGTTGCTATGTCACCTTTTCGTGTTCGATATCTAGGTTTATCAACTGTTGGAACCCTAATCCTGATGTGGGTTCCATCTAAAGCACCTAATCAATTCTACATCACATGTATAAAACCTCGAGTAGGATACTATATTTAAATCTAAATGGACTAAATTATGTACGAGCTATATATAAAACACACTCCAAAACCTTGAACCATTTCCACTTTAGGGCTGTAGAATTAGCTGTAATTGGCTCTGTCTTTTAAAATAACACATCTTGTAAGCGTATGACAGCATTTAAAACATTGTGAAATGATTTGCTAATGGTTTTCCCGGACCTATTAAAGTGATGCTTGATAACTCGATTTTTAAGGTGATGAGAAATGATATGTAAAAACATTACCACTTGCTCATCAACAAGCATGTTCCTTGAATACTTCAATCCCCCTAAAGTTTGTAACATCTCACATAGTTTAAAAAGGGCAATTCTATTCATCCTAACTTGTTCAATACAGGTCTCGTCACTAGCATATACAAATCTTTTCACATAATCTTGTTTTCCATAAAAATATAAAATATAGGATCTAATCCTTGGTCTATAAGTATGTAGGCTATGGATGGCACCCAATGCAACTAAGAACCAACTCGCATCTGTACATTTTGCAACCATATTGTCATAGCAAGACCATTTCTTTTACACCTCTCACTTTGTACAATTAAAGGCAGACGAGTCATTGCTGCAAGATATTAAAGTGTTACATATCTTCAAATCGTAGTAAAAGGGTCACATTTCTCCAATACTAATTTCAATAACAGTAAAACAAAATCAAAGAATTTAATTGCCAAATAACTTACAGTGATTCAGTGAATACAAGATGCTCAACCTTGGATGGAGGAAGCAATCAAACAAGCCAAATAAGAAGAAGAAGCAATACCTGTCAAAGAAAAATGAACCATACATATTAAGAATATTTATAAAGCACAAAATAGAAATTACAACCTATCAAAGATGTTTAAAATAACTTATTACAATGAGGTAAAAATAATTGCAACATGAGAGATTTGCAAACACCATTTGTAGTTTATTAGTATTACAAAAAGACAGGCAAAAGGAAACATTTCATTTATTAGCATACATCATTTTTATTTACACGATAGCATAAATTTGCAATTTGGCACCAACACATGTTGGGTGTGGATATTTCTTCAAGTAAGATTTCAGGTTCAAATTTTATGGATTGAAATAAAACAGCGTTGTTGTTCAGGGTTCAATGGATTTAGTTGACATCTAATATTGTGGGCCACAAGAAAAAAAACATATAAAATTCTCAGCAAATGATGTATACTAACGGTGCAAAACAAAATCAATATAAAACATTTCACCACCTTCGAACTTGGTTCATCGTCGCCATGTAAAATTCATATTATATGCAATAAGCAATAAAAAAATCGAACAAAAATTGAGACATAGATTGGTAATTCCTAGAATGCTTTTACAAGAAAAAAAATTATTGTCCATTACAAAGTTTTAAAGCACAGCTCCTTTGTTTTACAAATGGACAATTCATTTATCCCAGATCATTGAATCTTATGAAAGGTAGGCTAAAGATGGAAGAATCTCATTAAAAGAATAAGTATATAATATACATACAGAAACAACGTTCCTAATCCATTCCAGGTAGACCAATCGAAATAATTAAAATATGATATCATTTGTTCTTAAACATGTTTAATAATTAGATTCTTTTAATCATGCTTTACCACCACTCATCAACTTACATTAAAATCATTACTTAATTTAAAACACATAAATGTGAATAAATAGTCTTTTAAAAATAACTTATGGTAAAATCAATTTTACATTTTTCTACTACATATTACTATTAAAAATAACATATATTTCTAACCCTAATTAGTTCTTAGTTTTCATAATTAATTTGAACTATAATAGGGAATCAAATTGCATAATAATGCAGATTTGTATTTTAAAATCAAATAGATGACATGTCAAATTATTGGTTTATTGAAAAGTAGGTCATCATCTCCTTCTTTGGCTTATTATCCTCAATCTTTTTATATATATTATATTAATTATAAAATATAATTATACCAATACAAAGCAAAAAAAAAAATGAAAAATTAGATTCTAATCAGATAAAACTTAAAAATACATATATCCTAATTGTAGATAGTAAGACTTAAACGATCCTTAATAATTCAATGTCTCAGCTTTGCCAACAATGTTAAAGTTCAATTGACAAGCCCTTCAATTGAACAAACTATGAGTAAAATAACAAAAAAAGTTACCAAATCTTTAGTTGACATCAATTCCAAGTTTGATTCTTGGATCACCAATACCTTTCTTTGTCTATAAAAAAAATCCTAAGCTACTATTTTCTTATTTAAATTAAATATTGATTAACTATTTGTTAAGAAAAATAATAATTTAATTGGTAGTAAAATATAATAATTACATCGACCTTAAAAATTGACATGTGTTTTTAAAATTATATATTTTTAATATTTTACTATATTTTTGTAAGACACTTGTCAACCACTTAATGTTGCGTTTAATTACGGGTTTTATTCTCATATCTTTCTCTATTTATAATTTTAATTGTACAAATGATTTTTTTTAAATATAATTTTTTTATGTTTGTTAATAAAGCATCAATCAACCTTTTTAAATTATGTACTTTTGTTTCCAATTCCTTTTTAGTATGTGCTTACATGCATAGAAACTAGAAAGCTTACATTTAAATATTACAAGACAAAGATAAACTTAGATTTCTGTTCCTACCCACATGAAGTTCAATACAACAAAACTAGAAACAAACCCCAAAATGAGAAAACAATGAATCAAACACTGTAGCCCCTAAATGCTTTGTTCTTCTCATCAAGGCAACATCTATTGTAACACATGTAAAAACGATCCTCAAAATAATCTTTTAAAAAAAATCTGACCTGTTTCAACGTGATTCTCTAGGACCACACTCATTTCCAATTTCCAATTTTCCCATTTCAACGATCAAAATTAGTTTTAGCCTCTAAGACATAAGAAAAAACACACTACACTGTTTAAAGACTGGAAGAGAAGGGTCAAAGTTCAAACCTTAAAAACCCCTTTCTATCTTTTGTATTTCTCTGTTGCTTAGTTCCTTGGGTTCTATCATGTGCTGATATTGACCCATTACTTACATCTCTCAGTTCCTTTGGGCAAGACTTTTATTTTTTTTATTTTTGAAAAGAGGGGTTCTTTTCTGGTTTACCATGGCGGTTTATTCAAAGGCATTGTTTGGTTTTCTGGCTTTTTATTGGTTTGCAACTTCCTTTGATACTAGCAAGTTAAGTTTCTTTGCTTTCTCGTTTCCATTTGTTGAGCTTTGCTTACCCGTTTTTAAGCAAGTTGTAATTGTTGTTATCACCTATTTTTCCTTATTGCTGAAGGCATCATTTTGGGCTTTCTATTATGCTTAAACAAAGGGGTTTGGGGTATATAGAGTCAAATAATTATTGAATTTCCTTTGTGGGGGGGGGGGAGGCTAGTTTTACGAGTAACAATATTGCTCCCTATTACCATTCATGATAGAAGACCTCTAGCAAACTAAAGAAAAACCTAATCAAGCTTTTTTTATAAGAATTCATAGCCATAGAAAAATGAAGACCACATTTAATTGCAGTCATCGAAGTATATTATTAAGGTGAATATAACCCCATTGCTTTTATCTTTAAGTAGAATTGCGGTCAAGTGAAGTTTGATCTTTGTTTTACAAGAGTCAAATCAAATAGTAGCGAATAATGAGTTCCCCCACAGACATAGGATAGCAATGTCAAATAAGATGTGGCTAGATATTCATGCATGAAATGCTTTCACAAAATTAACCAACAAATTGAAAGACAAGGCATTTGCGGACATGCAATATAGTGATTAAAAGATGGTGCTAAAGAAATGTGCGATGTAATGAAACTCTCGCCTACAAATACATTAATTAGGTGATGATTTTGTAATTTTGATAATCATGATGTTAGGCACCTATGTGTCACTTTGCAAGTGCAACAACAACAAAAAAAAGCAATGAACATTGAACAATAAATTCTACTAGAAAATCTTGACCATGACATGATGTTAGAGCGATATAGCAATTGAATTGAATTTTAGTTTGGTTATAACAAGTTACAATAAAATCAAACTAAATCGTAAATGATAAAAGGAAGCCTATATATATTCATTATAATCAAATACAGAATGGCTTTCTTTAGCTTATTACACGTAACTAATCTTTGAGTAATTGGTTCCACTAATATTTTCTATTTGGAGCAGGATTATAACAGTACAATGCAAGCGGGGCACACTTAAACCTCAAGCGTCTTTGAGAAGGCTAGTATTCTAGTAAACAAAATTCGGTAGGACCATATAGAGTCATATGTCCATATTAATCTCTCTAAACCATCATTAGGAATTCAATTTACGGTCATGAAGTTCCTTTCAATCTACTTTATCCTTCTTGAGTTGATAAATTTTGTTATCTTTAGCTCTCTTGATTTAGAATTAGTAGTCAAATTAAAAATTTAAATCTCATTTGATTTGGAAGAAATTTATTGTGTATATCCGATAAGGTTGGAAACCATCGCTAATGCACCTATTCAAGAGAGTAAATGAAATGATCTCCTGAAACTAATAAGTTCTAGTTTCCAGGCATCCATGGCATATTTATCTTTAACATCTACATGGTAGAGGAGAACTTTAATGATGCTGCAACTCTAGATCTGTTTAGCATGCATGTATAGCATGACATTTTGAGTATTAATTGCCTTTATTGGCCTGTTCAGTTGTGGATGACACTTTGGTTTCCAAAACTCGAGCTTGAGAGGCAAAACAACAGTTTACTAGTTCCAAATTCAAAAGAGCAAAATAGTGTTTCACATAAAAGAAACATACGGTATGGTACCCACTATCAAACTAATCAAAAGCTTCGACTACTTTACTAAAAAAGGACCAAATTTTGAGCATGAATGAGTCGAATAAAAGCAATCCATATCAGAACTAAGGACATAAAGCTTGAAATAAAATGATGAAATTAATACCGAGAGCTTTATACCTTGGAAAGGGTATTAGCCAAAACTGAAGATGGAATCCCAAATTAGTAATTGTAGCGTCTTCTCCTCGGTTTCAGCTTTAGAGCTTCTAGGAAAGTTGGAAGCTTGAAAGCGTGGGTAGTTGAAAGAAAGGAGTCGCTTTAGCTTTCGCAGGAAGCAAGACGAGAGCAAAGGGAAAAATAAAACTAAACAATAGGGTTTGTCAAACGGTTGGTCAGGATAGAAGCATGAAAAAGAGGGAGAAGGTTGGAAGGAAATGGGAAAAAGAATGAAAGAAAGAAGATGCTTCAGACGTGAGAATGAAAAAGAGGGAGAAGGTTGGAAGGAAATGGGAAGAAGAATGAAAAAAAGAAATGCTTTAAACATAAGAATGAAAAAGAGGGAGAAGGGTAAAGTTGAAACTCACACACCCTGAATGGGTATTCCGTGGATAGAGTGCCGAATGGTAAATGAAAATTTTGCCTTGAATAAGGCTATATGGAATAGGGCTGTAATAGCCCATTACAGCCAACCAAATAATGGAATAGGGATGGGCCACTGAATTCAGTAGTAATAGTTTAGCATTACAGCTAACCAAACATGCAAATTTGGGTTGTGTAGGTATATGCAAATTTGAGTGACAAAGTGGCTTGGTAAATAGCCTATTTTTGTCCACACAGGCGTGTGTCTCAGCCATGTGTGACACACAGTCAAATTACACGGCCATGTGTCCCCTGTGTTGAAATTGAAATGAAGTCAATATACTCCACACGGTCTCACACACGAGCGTGTGATCGACCGTGTGGTACAAGTTAGTATACGCCCTTAATTCACACACGGGCATGTGACTTGGCCATATTGCATAAGCCAGTATACCCTACAGGTTTGACATGACTAGCACACGGCCTGGCACACGGGCATGTTGGCCACTTTGAAGGGCACACGGGCTAGACACATAGGCATGTGGCTGGACGTGTGACCCAAGTCAGTAACCTTACTTGTTTGGACATGGGCTGGGACATGGCCTTGTGCTCCCATTTCAAATGTCCATACGGCCTGTGACACTGGCGTGTCTGGTAGCAGTGTGAGACACACGGCCTGGTCACATGGGCTTGTGTCCCCTGTTTTAGAGAAAAATTTTATAAGCGTTGAAAAATTTCCCGAGTTATCGTTTCAGTCCTAAACCACTCCCAGGGCATGTAACATCCTTGAATAAGGGCTATTATGTTTGAACTATTTGCATGGGTATGGCTTGAGCTGCGTTATTGATTGAGGTGTTTTAGGGTCTAGATATGAGCCAAGGGTAGGCCCGAACTATAGGGAAAAATTTTATGTTCAAGCATTGGTTCAGGGGAGCTGAAGGAGCTAGGGGTTAAGAATATTTTGTGGTAAATTGTAGCACAAGTAAAGCCTTGGTAAAGTGGCAAAGAGGCGCCACTTAGGGCCTTGGGAGGTGACGCTACAAATAGGGGAAGGGATCTCAGGTTCGAGTAGCAGAAATCCCATTTTCTGCTTACCATTTTGACGCCAAGGAGGGAGGAGTTGTGCTCAGCTCAAACTCTGTCAGATAACTGTTGATTAAGTCAAACTAATTTAAATGGTTGGCCAGGAGTGATTCGGGGAGTTTGCCAAAATCTAAACTCTAGTGTGAGGAAGAGTAATCGGTTGGGAGACTAGGGGGAGTGCCAAAATTTCTAATGACATTTTCAGCTAGCCTATGCCATAGAGCATTCGGTTGTGAGCTAAGCCGAAACCCCCTTTAGACTTGCCGATTTCTTCCCTTGATGCACTAGTTGACTCTTAAGCATCTAGCCGAATCTCCCTCTTCCCCATTCTTTTCTTTTCTTTCTCTCATATTTTTTCAAAATCGCATCAACATCTCTTATTCTCAAATCAACAATATTCTTTTCTCTTCATTCTCTCTTATGCCGAAACCTTCTTCTTTTCCCTCCTTCTTGCCGACACTTAATGTCTTTTCTTTAAACCAAAGCCGAATACCATTCATCTTTCTCCCATTCTCTCCTTTCACTTTGTCCGAATCTCAATTGCTTTTCTTAAGCCATTTCCAAAATCTCTCAAACTCTTCCCCTTCTCATTTTTGGCCGAATATCAATCAAGCAGAGATCTCCCTTGATTTCTTCTCTAATCGGTTTGGAATAGGTAAGTCTGTCATGACTAAATCTCCTCTAATCTTACTTACTTTTCTCTGTCGACATGTATAACAAAAGCTGACTTTCGGCATTTGTCTTGACTTTTAATCAACCATGCAATCGGTTTCTTTTAGGATCTCCGGGATTTTGAAGCAGTAGATCGGAGTCATCTTTTCCCTGTCAATCGTTTCTGGTAAGTCAGTGGTAAGGTTTCATGTTGATTCAATCTGTCTCTTAGTTATTTGAAAAGCCGAAGGCTACTAAGACTAAGTGTTAATGTTGGTCGATTGTAGGGGAAAGATCAGTCTCGCATATCTCGGGTTGTGGCTAGTATTTGAAAAGCTTTAAGGTAAGGATTATGGTTGTGCGCCCTTCAGGATTTGTTTGTATAGTCGAATGGCCTCTTTGCTAATGATCTTAGTGTTGGCGAATGTAGGAAAGGGGATCTAGTGCGTTAGATCGAGATTTTTGGGATTCGATAATCGCGTTAGTAACCAGGTGTGTAACTTACACACTTCATAATTGTTGTAAACGTGCTAATAGCCTAAACATGTTAAAAGCTGAAAACTATGTAGATTTCGATATGGTACCTTTATGGGTATGAGCAAGGATTTCGGGTAAGGCCATTAGTATTTTCATTTAGCATTTTATTATATCTGCTTTAATTTTTTGGATGTTGTTAAGTAAACTGGTTAACCTATTTTAAATAACCTAATATCCAAAGTTTTCAAAGAGTATGCAACACAACGGGTTTTTCTCAAATCTTACCATCGGGTAACAATATTTCCAAGAGGATAACAAACAAGTTTTAAAAGCCTTTTGGAATTTCGATGCAAATAAAAAAAAATTCTTTTTGCTGAAACTAACCCGGTAACTTGTTTTCTTCGAAACATTTTCACTCCGTGACATGTCAGATTCGGTCGTAGTGTGTTGGCCGAGTTTGGGGTGTTACATTTTTGGTATCAGAGCCAAGTTCAAAAGCTCGGCTGTAGGCCCGAGGCCTAAAATGTTTAAAAGGAGGGTTTTAAAAAGGTTTTGTAGAAAGTGTACATGGTTTGAACAGCATGGCACCGAGTCTCCGGCACCAATCCGCCCAGGTAAGTACCTCTAACCATTGTGTGATTTGTATATGGAAGAAATAGGTATTGCGGGTTCGTAGACTAGTAGTGTAGGAGCTATTGAACCCTAGGATTAGCTTACTCCAACTCAAAGTTACATAAGACTTAAAGACTAATCAAACAAACCTGTGAGTAAGATGCCGAGTTTAGGGTGTGGCAACAGTTGTGCGCATGTCCAGGATTGGATTCAAGGGGAGCTTGGTACTTAAGCAGTCCTAGTGACTCACCTCCTCTTCGCTCGAATCCTACCTGGTGCATAGTGACGGTTCACCCTAACCGAGACGACTTATTCATAGACTAAAGTCAATAACTAAAACCCGAAAGGGACCAGCCACCTTGATTTGTACAACCCTAAAAATAAATGCTGGTTTTGAAATTACCAAAGTATCCTTGACTCGAAAAAATTTTCTCGATTTGGAAAAAATGACCAAAATACCCCTGATTTACAAATTGACCAAATTACACCCGACTTGTAAAATTATCGAAATACCCTCGGTATGAAAAATTGCCAAAGTACCCCCGAATTAAAAATTTCCAAAATACCCTTATTTTGTAAAATCACCGGGAACGATATTTTAAAAATTACGAAAATACCCCCGGGTTATGAAATGACTAAAATACCCCCAATTTTTAGAATTTTTAAAATACCTATGGTTTGTAAGGATTTCTAAATTAACCCCAATTTATTACTGAAATACCCCGATAGGTTAAATTACGAAAATACCCTCGGGTAGTGAAATGACGAGAATACCCTTACAAGTGGTGAGTGTGGGTGGAGGATGTTATTGAAGAATGAATGTGATTCTCTGAATTAGGGTAGAAGACTTGAAATGAAAACTTTCTAATGATCGAAAGAACTACTACTAAACTTCTTTACATAAAACTTGTTCGTGGGTAATCAGTGGAACAGAAGCTAATGCATAAAATTTTTAAAGCAGATTAAGTCGTGATCATAGTCATGAGTTCTAGGGGACGTGGTCGTAATGTGCGAGGGCGTGGTAGAGCGCGAATGACCGTGCTCGAAACCATTAGGTCGGTCAAGGGTCCGAGAATGAGATACCACCACCAGCATGCTGGTGTTGAGTACCGAGATCGAGCGAGGATGATCTGATGTCGCGAGCGATCTGCGAGTTCTTGAGAGAGTGGCTAGAGCAGGTAGAGGTACGGTAGCTCAGAAATCTGTGTCTGAGTGACTCTGAACCAATAGAGCTGAAGTATTCCGAGGTGTTTCTGATGTGGTACCCAGTACGGTTGAGTATTAGTTGGAAAAGACGAAGCGAATCATGGACAATTTGGATCTGACGGCTGGGGAGAAACTGAAAGGGGTAGTGTCGCTTCTCCGAGATGAGTCATACCAGTGGTGGCTTACGGTTCGGGATAGTGTTGCAGCGGATGATCTCACTTGGGATTATTTCAAGGTGACTTATCAGAAGAAGTATGTTGGGACCAGCTACATTGATGCACAAAGGAAGGCGTTTCTAAAATTTGGTTCGGGGAGTAAGTCCGTGGCGGTCTGAGGAAATTCTTAAGGTTGAGCCAGTATGCTTGAGGCATCATGGCTACGGAGCATGAGCGATGTGTCAGGTTCGAGAATGGACTGAGGGATGAGCTGAGATTGCTGATTGTTCCAAGCAGGAGTGGGAGTTTGCTGTGTTGGTAGAGAAGGCTAAGGTAGCCAAGGAGTCAAAGAATCTGTGAAACAGAATACGGATAGGAATAGACAAAAGAGAGGTTTCGAATCATCTGGATCAACCAAAAACTCTCAGAAAAAGGCTAGGCATGGTGGGTCGAATCAGCCTGGGAGACCTATTGCTACTAATCAAGGACCAGCGCAGTGTAATCGGTGTGGAAAATCTCATTGGGGAGGATGTTAGACTGGTGGCAAAGGATGTTTTGAGTGTGGGCCGCTGGATCATCGTGTGAGGGACTGTCCATGGAAGGTACCTAGGATCCAGTTTGAGGGTCAGGGCCGTGCTCAGTTCAGGAATGAGGGACCACAACCGCAGAGGGGTCGTGGTACTGGTAGAGGAGGTAATGGTTCCGGTCGGGCCGCAGAGCACCAGGCAGAGGTGCAGGCAACACTAAAGTAAGATAACCTAGATTGGTATATGCAGCGAGGCGTTAGGAGGAAGGCAACACACCGGACGTCATAACTAGTACGTTCCTAATCTTTGAATTACCATATACTACTTTGATAGATGTGGGTTCGACGCATTCTTACGTTGCCAGTAGTATAGTAGAGACCATGAACCTAGACTTTGAGACTACTTCTAGGGAGATGATGATGAATTAGCCCTTTAGGTCACTCTGTAGAAGTAAATAAAATCAGATAGGGATGTACCCTAGAACTCAAGGGGTAGTATTTGTAGTCGATCGATAGAAGCCGTTTGGGGAGTTCGATCGATTCTTAGGATGGACTGGTGGTGAAGTATCAAGCAAGTTTGGATTATGACCAAGCGCATGGTTTTGAAAACGGTTGAGGGTAAAGAAGTGGTGATGGTAGGTAATAGAAGAGATTATCTATCTAACGTGGTGTCTGCTTTGAAAGCGGAGAAAATGGTTAGGAAGGGGTATGAGGCGTTTATGGTTCGTGTGTGTGCATTGGAGGCTAAGGAGTCAGCTATAGAGAATATCTGAACGGTGAAAAAATTTGCTGATGTATTTCTAGAGGAACTTCTAGGTCTGCCTCCAGATCGAAAAGTTGAATTCGGTATAGATTTGTTACCCAGAACTGCGCCAGTGTCTATTGCCCCGTATAGAATGGCACCAAAGGAATTGGTGGAGCTGAAGGCTCAGATTCAGGAGTTGTTGGATCGGGGTTTTATCAGGCCAAGTGTTTTGCCTTGGGGAGCACCTGTACTCTTTGTTAAGAAGAAGGATGGTACAATGCGGATGTGTATAGACTACCGCCAGTTGAATAAGCTGACGATCAAAAACAAGTATCCATTACCGAGGATAGATGACTTGTTTAATCAGCTTAAAGAGGCATCAGTTTTCTCAAAGATCGATCTAAGGTCAGGGTACCATCAACTTAAGGTGAAAGAGGCTGATATCCACAAGACGGTGTTTCACACTTGTTATGGACACTACGAGTTTCTGGTAATGCCGTTTGGGTTGACTAACACATCGGTGGCATTCATGGATGTGATGAATCGGGTGTTCCAGCTGTACTTGGACCAGTTTGTCGTGGTATTTATAGACGACATATTGGTGTACTCAAGGACGGAGGAGGATCATGATGCGCACTTGCGAGTGGTTTTGCAAATCCTGAGGGAAAAGCAGTTATTTCCCAAGTTCAGTAAGTGCGAGTTCTGGCTCAGGGAGGTGACTTTCTTAGGTCACGTAGTGTCAGCTGAAGGGATTAGAGTGGACCCTCGAAAGATTGAAGCAGTGTTGGACTGGAAACCGCCTAGGTCGGTTGTAGAAATTCAAAGTTTTCTAGGTCTAGCGGGGTATTACCAAAGATTTGTAGAAGGATTCTCTCTGATCATAGCACCGTTGACCAAGTTTTTGAGGAAAGGAGTCCCATTTGTGTAGTCTAAAAAACAACAGGAAAGTTTCGATAAGTTGAGGAAGATTCTGATGAAAGCTCTGGTTCTAGTTCAGCCTGAGGCAGGGAAAGAGTTCACGGTCTACTGTGATGCATCACATATTAGCTTGGGATGTGTGCTGATGCAGGAAGGGAAAGTGGTGGCATATGCGTCTCGACAGCTAAGACCGCATGAGCTTAACTATCCGACACATGATCTGGAGTTAGTGCAGTGGTTTTCACCCTGAAAATATGGAGGCACTATTTGTACGGAGAGAAGTCGATAGTCTACACGGACCACAAGAGTCTGAAGTGTATTTTGACTCAGAAGGACTTAAATTTGAGACAGCGCAGATGGATTGAGCTATTGAAGGACTGTGATTGTTCAATTGAGTATCATCTAGGCAAGGCTAACGTAGTTGCAGACGTGTTGAGCCGTAAGGTAGTGTCAGACCTAAGAGCGATGTTTGCTCAACTTAGCCTGTATGACGACGAGAGTCTTTTGGTAGAATTACAGGTGAAGCCGACTTGGGTGAAGCATATTAAAGAGAAACAGTTAGTGGATGAGGGTTTGAATGCTCGGAGATTGCTAGTACAAAGTGGTCGTTTGGAAGGTTACAACTTGACCAATGATGCAGTGTTGTGTTTTTAAGGGAGAGCTTGTATGCCGAAGGATGTCGAGTTAAGGTAGAGGATTCTTCAGGACGCACATAGCAGCCCATATGCTATGCATCCTGGAGGTAGCAAGATGTCTGGGATTTGCGAGAGCGATTTTGGTGGCAGTCCGCGAAAAGTGGTGAGTTTATGGGTAAGTGTCTGACGTGTTAGCAGGTCAAGGCTGAACATCAGTTGTCGTCGGGTTTACTTCAGTCGGTAAAGATTCCTCAGTGGAAGTGGGAAAAGATCACTATAGACTTTGTCAGTGGGCTACCCCTTACGCCTAGTAAAAAGGACTCAGTCTAGGTGATTGTGGACCGTTTAACTAAATCAGCCTATTTCATATCTGTAAGGGTTGATTACTCGCTTCAGAAGTTAGCTAAGCTGTATATGGCAGAAATTGTGAGGTTGCACAGTGTGCCAGTATCAATCATCTCGGAGAGGGATCCCAGATTCACGTCGAGGTTCTAGAAAGCATTGCATCAGGCGTTAGGTACACGATTGGATTTTAGTACGGCATTTCATCCGCAGCGGATGGAAAGTAGGAAAGGGTTATACAAATCTTGGAGGATATGTTGAGAGGCTGTACTTTAGAGGTAGTTGGGAGGAATTTCTATCGTTAGCAGAATTTGCATAGAACAATAGTTACCAGGCAAGCATTAAGATGGCACCATATGAGGCGTTGTATGGCAGGAAGTGTCGTACACCTACATGCTGGACAGAGTTGGGCGAGCGCCAGATGTTGGGACCGAAGTTAGTTGCTGAGAGCGAGGATAAAGTCAAGTTGATTCAAGCTCGTCTAAAGGAAGCTTCAGACAGACAGATGTCATATGCCGATCTTAAGCGGAGAGATATTGAGTTTGCAGTGGGTGACAGGGTTTTCCTGAAGGTCTCGCCATGGAAGAAGGTGCTGAGGTTTGGAAGGAAAGGCATGCTAAGCCCAAGATTTATTGGCCCATATAAGGTGTTAAGACGAGTAGGACCAGTAGCTTATCAGCTCGAGTTGCCAGCGGAACTGAGTCAGATACATGATGTATTCCACGTCTCCATGCTTAGGCATTACCGTTCAGATCCATCGCATGTTGTATCGATGGAGAAAATTGAGGCAAGCCCAGATTTAACCATGGAAGAGGAACCAGTACAGATTCTAGATCGGGATGTGAAGGTTTTGCGCAGGAAGTTAGTTCCATTAGTGAAGGTGTTATGGCAGAACCATGGCATAGAAGAAGCTACGTGGGAACCAGAGGATGTGATGAGGCAGCAATACCCTCAACTCTTTTGACCAGGTAATTTCGAGGTCAAAATTCTTTTAAGGGGGTAGAACTGTAACATCCTTGAATAAGGGCTATTATGTTTGAACTATTTGCATGGGTATGGCTTGAGCTGCGCTATTGATTGAGGTGTTTTAGGGTCTAGATATGAGCCAAGGGTAGGCCCGAACTGTAGGGAAAATTTTATGTTCAAGCATTGGTTCAGGGGAGCTGAAGGAGCTAGGGGTTAAGAATATTTTGTGGTAAACTGTAGCACAAGTAAAGCCTTGGTAAAGTGGCACAGAGGCACCACTTAGGGCCTTGGGAGGTGATGCTACAAATAGGGGAAGGGAGCTCATGTTCGAGCAGCAGAAATCCCATTTTCTGCTTACCATTTTGACGCCAAGGAGGGAGGAGTTGTGCTCAGCTCAAACTCTGTCAGATAACTGTTGATTAAGTCAAACTAATTTAAATGGTTGGCCAAGAGTGATTCAGGGAGTTTGCCGAAATCTGAACTCTAGTGTGAGGAAGAGTAATCGGTTGGGAGACTAGGGAGGAAGTGCCGAAATTTCTAATGACATTTTAGGCTAGCCTATGCCATAGAGCATTTGGTTGTGACCTAAGCCAAAACCCCCTTTAGACTTTCCGATTTCTTCCCTTGATGCACCAGTTGACTCTTAAGCATCTAGCCAAATCTCCCTCTTCCCCATTCTTTTCTTTTCTTTCTCTCATATTTGTTCAAAACCGCATCAACATCTCTTCTTCTCAAATCAACAACATTCTTTTCTCTTCATTCTCTCTTATGCCAAAACCTTCTTCTTTTCCCTCCTTCTTGTCGAAACTCCCTTAATCTCTTTTCTTTAAACCAAAGGCGAATACCATTCATCTTTCTCCCATTCTCTCCTTCCACTTTGGCCGAATCTCAATTACTTTTCTTAAGCCATTGCCGAAATCTCTCAAACTCTCCCCCTTCTCATTTTTGCCGAATATCAATCAAGCAGAGATCTCCCTTGATTTCTTCTCTAATCAGTTTGGAATAGGTAAGTCTGTCATGACCGAATCTCCTCTAATCTCACTTACTTTTCTCTGTCGACATGTATAACAAAATCTGAATTTCGGCATTTGTCTTGACTTTTAATCAACCATGCAATCAGTTTCTTTTAGGATCTCTGGGATTTTGAAGTAGTAGATCGGAGTCATCTTTTCCCTGTCAAACATTTCCGGTAAGTCAGTGGTAAGGTTTCATGCTGATTCAATCTGTCTCTTAGTTATTTGAAAAGCCAAAGGCTACTAAGACTAAGTGTTAATGTTGGTGATTGTAGGGGAAAGATCAGTCTCGCATATCTCGAGTTGTGGCTAGTATTCGAAAAGTGTTAAGGTAAAGATTATGGTTGTACGATAACCCTTCAGGATTTGTTTGTATAGTTAAATGGCCTCTTTGCTAATGATCTTAGTGTTGGCCGAATGTAGGAAAGGGGATTTAGTTCGTTAGATCGGGATTTTCGGGATTCGGTAATCGCGTTAGTAACCAGGTGTGTAACTTACACACTTCATAATTGTTGTAAACGTGCTAATAACCTAAACATGTTAAAAACTGAAAACTATGTAGATTTCGATATGGTACCTTATGGGTATGAGCAAGGATTTCGGGTAAGGCCATTAGTATTTTCATTTAGCGTTTTATCATATCTGCTTTAATTTTCCGGATGTTGTTAAGTAAACTGGTTAACCTATTTTAAATAACCTAATAACCAAAGTTTTCAAAGAGTATGCAACACAACGGGTTTTTCTCAAATCTTACCATTGGGTAACAATATTTCCAAGAGGATAACAAACGAGTTTAAAAAGCCTTTCAGAATTTTGATGCAAATAAAAAAAATTCTTTTCACTGAAACTAAATCGGTAACTTGTTTTCTTCGAAATGTTTTCACTCCATGACATGCCAGATTCGGTCGTGGTATGTTGACCGGGTTTGGGGTGTTACAATGCATGTGTAAGGCCTCATAGGCTCATATTAGGGAGAAATTAATTGAGATTGATTGATAATTGTATGTATTAATTAAATTATGAGAAAATTTTATTTAAGTGTGTTGCAACTCCGATAATGCTCCGTAACCCTATTCTAGTGTTGAATATGGGTGAAGGGTGTTACATTACCTTTGATTTAGGAGGCCGAGTTCAGTATCTAGCTTCTACCGAGTATTACTCCGGTGTCTATTGCTCTCATCATATAGCACCCAAGGATCTTATATGTAATACCCTTCACCCGTATTCAACACCGAAATAGGATTACGGAGCATTACCAAACAAATTATACAATTACACATACATTCCACTTACATTTTTAAATTTCATCCAATTAACAGTCAATAACATTCATATCGTCCCTAATACGAGCCTACGAGGCTTAAAACATGCATTCGAGGAGGTTCGAGACTAAATCGATAACTTTAGAAACTTTTGAAATACTTAGAAAATTTTCTCAAAAACAAGGGTCACACCCCCGTGTGGCTCGGTCGTGTGTCCCACACGGCCAAAGACATGCCCATGTCATAGGCTGTGTGGACATTCGAAATGGAAGCACATGGCCGTGTCCCAGCCCGTGTCCAACCCCGTGTAACTCTCTGACTTGGGTCACACGGCCAACACAAACGCCCGTGTGGCTAGCCTGTATGCCCTAAAAATGTCCATACATGGCCATGCACCAGGCCGTGTGCTAGGCCGTGCCAAACCTGTAGGGTATACTGACTTATACCACACGCCTATGTGTGACGCCGTGTGGAGCATATTGACTTGGTTTCTATTTCAACTCCCGGGGACATACGGCCATGTAACATAACCGTGTGTCACACACGATTGAGACACACACCCGTGTCTCTGCCCGTATGGAAAAAAATAGGCTATTTACCAAGCCAATTTGCCACCCAAACTTGTGCACACCTACACCACAACATTTGTCACCAAACCAAGGCATAAAATAGGCATTCTAATAATTTCAACCAAACATAATTCAACCTATTTCAATATCAGCCAATTCAAAACACACTAATATAACAATATACCATTCAATTTCATACCCAAAATTCCAAATCACAAATCATCATTATGAACACTTCTAACTTTACATCATTTAGCCTAATTTCATAAACATGCCAAATTCATTTCTCAACCATTTAATACCCCTAATTATCAAATACCAACTAACATCACATATCCATATTCAAGCTCACAATAAGAACCATATGCACAAATATATTCACAATCAACCAACCAAGTTAAGCCAACTTCTATGGCAATATACAAAAATCAAACTTAAAACATTTGCAAGCCAATTCAAATGGTTACATTCACAAACAAACTATAATCCCAAAATGACTATAATCCTGTACATGCCATATGACCAAAACTTAGTTTCAAAAGTACCAAAATGATAGTTGGATAGTGTGACAAGGTCTCCGACGATCTCTGAATCTGAGCTAGCTTTGAAATCACTATAAAACACGGTAAAATAAACAAAGGAAGCTATAAATCTTAATAAGCTCGTATGAAAATAAGTATAATTGCCAAATCAATCACAATTTAAAGAACATAAGTTGTAACACATGTAACAGCCCGGTTTAGACCCTAGTCAAACTAGTGGTTTTGGACCACAAATCTGATGTTTGAAAAATATTTTAATATTATTTTTCATATTTACAGTGTGTGATTAAGCATGTGTGAAAATTTTGTGTGAAAATTTTATCGTTTGTGTGCTTAATTTGTAAAAAAGGACTTAATCGCATAAAATGCAAAAGCTATGTGTTAATTGTTAAAGTACTTATTTTGCATGGCTTTTAAAATGAGGGGTCTTTATGTTGTAATTAGACCTTTTATAGTGGTGATGGACATAAAAGGTCATTAAATGGATGAATATATAATGTTTATAATAAGGTTAAAATGGTAATTAAATTGTTAAGTTAATATTAATAAAACAAATAAGAAAAATGAAGCCATTATCATCATCTTTGCCAAATTTTGAAAGAAAAAGAAAGAAAATAAGCAAGTTAGGTTTCGACACACATTTTGGTTAATTAAGGTATGTTTTTGCTTCGGTTTTTGATGATTTCTACGTTTTTGTAACTGTTGCTTAGTGTATTATCAAGCCCATGCTTTAATTTTAGAATTTGATGAAGATTTTGAGATGTGTCATTGATGAATGTTTAAGCTTTGTGATAGTAGATGATGAAATATGAAATATATGTGAAAGATTAACATTTTTTATCTTTGAATTTTTGGTGAAATTGACTAATTTGGACTAAATTAAGAAAATGAGAAATTAGAGGACTAAAATTAGAAATAAATGAAATATGTGCGCTTGTATGAGCTAGGGGAAAATTCAACTAAGCATGTGTATATGGAAATTATGTGTATTTTGTGATTTTATGAAATAGGGACTAAAATGTTAAAATGTGAAAATGTGAGGGTTTTTTCGTAAAAGGCCCTAAATATGTGTGTTTGATTGAATTGAATGATTTGGTGAATAAATGAGCTAAATTTGAATATATATAGATTAAGAAAAGAGAGTTTCAGTTCGAGATCGAGGCAAGAACAAAGTGCTTGATTGATAGACTAGTCTCGATATTTCTACGTTCGAGGTAAGTTCTATGAACTGTTTAAATTATGCTCATGTGCTATGTAATGAAAGATTATGTGGTTGATGAATTAGTAATGTTAGTTGTGGTTTTGAGAGATGTGGCACTAAGTGTGCGAAATAGAAATGATACAGTAGAGAATGGCACTGTGTGTGTGAAATAAAGAAAGTATTGACTACATTGATTGGCACTATGTGTACAATACCGAGTTAAATTTGGTTTAATGTAAAGGCACTACATGTGCGATGATATTAAAGCTTTGGCTAAGAAATTGGCTCTAAGTGTGCGACTAAATCGAATGAATAATGAAGATTGATCGAAAAGTGGTATCGAGCATTGAGTAGAAAGAATGATCGTTAACTAAGTGTTGGCAAAGGTATGTACAGAACCTATGTGGTTGATGATTTTGTAATGGATATATGGATGGTTGAGTGAGCATATTAGCTATGGATGAGATTGTGTATTCTTATGAAATAATCTATGTGATGGTTTATTTTGTGTATTGATTTTGAATCATTGAGTTAAGTGTATTATATTACGAACTTACTAAGCTTTAAAGCTTACTGTGTGAAGTTTTCTCTGTTTTACAGTGTAATTAAAGCTAGCTCAGATCTAGAGATCGTCAGCGGCTCAATCACACTATCGGCTATCTATTTTGGTACTTTTGGAAGTTGTAAATTTGGTATATGGCATGTATAGGCTAGTATTTATGGTATGTTTTGAAGTGTATAAATCTTGCCATGTGATATGGCTTGAAAGATGAATGATTTTCGTATATGCCTTAGATGTGTGAAAAGGATGGTTAATAAGTGTATGTGTGTTCTATGTGAATGGTCTTTATGATAGGTCTTGGTGATATGGAAGTAGTATGTTCATGCTATGAAATGGTATGGATTAAATGATGCATAATTACATTTTTTGAATGTGTAATTGATACTTTGTGATAGTAAGTTGAGAGGGATTTGTATAGAAAGATGAATAATGATGTTAAAAGATTAAATTGAGTATGTTTTGGTATGTTTGAATGCTATTTGGGGTCTGAAGTTGTATTGGTTTATACTTGTAGTTGTGACCCAAAGTGTGGGTGGCAAATTGGCCTTGCAAATGGCCTATTTTTGCCCATACGATTGAGAACACGGGCGTGTGGCTCGAACGTGTCCTTGAAATTTGTAATTTGACTCAAGTCAGGCTCGCACACGGGTTGGACAGATGGGCGTGTGACTGGCCGTGTGATGTAAGTCAGTTTCGACCACGGGCCAAACACACGGGCGTGTGACAGACCATGTGATATAAGTCAGTTTCAACCACGGTTGTAACAGCCCGACTTAGGGACTAGTCAGAATAGTGGTGCGAGACCACATATCCAAAGTAGAAATATGTGTTTTAATAATTTTATGAGGCTTATGAGTTGTTTGCATGATTGTGTGAAAATTTCATGAAGGAATTTTATTAATTAGTAAATAATTTGCCCTTTAGGACTAAATTGCAAAGATTAGAAAATATGAGATTCTAGAAGGTTTAAGTATTAAATAACATCATAAAAATTATTAGAAGTCCTTATTTAGAAATTAGACCATTATATGTAAGATGGACAAAAATAGACATGGCATAGACACCATTTAAGGAAGGTCTCGTGTAAGACCATGTCTGGGACATGTCATCGACACCATACAATGAAGGTCCTGTGTAAGACCATGTTTGGGACATGACTTCGGCACCAAAAAAAGATCTCGTATAAGACCATGTCTAGGATATGGCATCGACATCAAGCTAAGGAAGCCCATGTAAGACCATATCTGGGATATGGCATCGGCACTAAGAGGCGGTCCCATGTAAGACCATATCTGGGATATGGCATTGGCATCGAGACACATGTTTGATGATATTGAGTATCCTCTAGTATTCCGAGTAATTCAACGGGCAAAAGAGTAAGCATGAAAAAGTGACTAAGAGCAAAGTAATTAAAGTTGATGAGGAGATAAGTTGTATAAGAATGATAAAAAATTCCATTCAAGTTAATGAAGATAGAGATTCAAGTTATTGTCTATGATAGTTTAAGTGCTAAACTATGTAATGAGTGATACAGGTACCATGAGTAAATACAAGTTAAGGTAACCCTAATGTGATGGGCAAGTATGAGTAAGAGTAAGCATGAGTAAGTAAGTTTAAGCCCTTGAGATTTATGTGTTCTTGTTTCATGATGAATGAGTTTATTTTGAGCAATTATGTTGCTATATAAGATTTCATGCAAACTTACTAAGTTATATGCTTACTTCTCTCTTTTTCCTTCTTTCTTGTAATATTGCCAAGCTAGCTCGGTGATTGTAGACGTCGGAGCTCGGATCACACTATCAATCAATATTTTGGTATAGTTAAGTTGTTCTATTTTTCGTATGGCATGTATAGAGATATTGTCATTTTGAGTTATACCATATTGAGAATCAAAGAGATGGCTACTAAAGTTATTATTCTTTTTGTTTATGGCCAAAGAAATTGGCTAGTATTAGTTATGTCCCATCTCTTAATGATAATGAGTTTTTTTTTATGAATCCCATAGATGATGAATTGGGTATTATTCATAGTATATGAATGCTACATTATGTGTTACTTGAGTTGATATAAGTGTATTTATGTTTTAGGGTGGCAATTGGCTAAGAAAATAGCCTCTAAGTGTTCACAGGGCGGAACCTGCAAGCGTGTGTCTAGGCAGGTGTGTTATTAATACCCCAAACTCGACCTAGGCGTTCTGTTGAATCGATGTGTTACATCAAAGTGTTTTTCGAATTTAGGCTTGTTGTGAGAAAATCAATTTTAAATGACTGCTATGTTTGTTATTGTTGGTTTCTTAGTTGGTTAAAAATCCGCAGAAGCTACTCTACTTAATGTCATTTTGAAGTTTGAAAATGTGTATTTGTCTTTTAAAACAGTTATTATTTTTCAAAACTTGTTTGTACCAGTTTGGCAGTTTCAAAATAAGAAATTAAACCCAATTAAAACAAATTAAAATCACTAGAGGCCTTATTACATAAATATCAACCCAATATAAAAAATTTTAAATAACTAGGTCTAAAATAAAACATTAGCGAACGTGTGGCCATCTCCGAGTCCCTCGTAGCTCCAAATCATCTAAGGCTGAGGATTACCTGTATAGTTAAAAGAAAAGGGTGAGTTATGAGAACTCAGTGTGTAATCCCCTATCATGCGATCGATAATACATGCGGTAATAATGCAGGCACAGGTCTTATTCAATGAATGTAGGCCTAAGCCCAATCTGATGTCGACCGGTGCAAATATGCAACCCACCCCAATCCAGCCAACACACCACCCGTACCAACCAACACACCATGTGGGGATAAAATCGACCCACCCAGCCAAGACACCAATATCGCAGCATAGCTGCCAGTAATAATAATATAGTAAAGCCGCCAAGATATGATATCACATCAAAGGCGCCAAGATAAGATAGCAATAAAGTTGCGATAACGATATATGTGGCGAGCCACTAATCTGATATACTTCCACCATAGTAGTATCCCAACCCCATGCAGTATGTAATGTCATAAATCATATGAATATAAAGAATGTCATACTCAGTAACAATCATTTACAAGTCATGAACACATCAGTCAACCTACCCTTAGGGGTATAATGGTCATTTTATCCTATGGGTATTTCAGTCATTTTACTCTTTAGGGATATTTTAATAATTTTACTCTTTAGGGGTATTTCAGTCATTTAAAAACCTTTCCAAAGGTCCACAGTCGCCTCGAGCGACACAGATAACCTATATGATCAAAATGATATAAATAGGCCCGAGGTCCAATATTCAACCCAAGTAGGCCCACATGCTCGTATGGCCCATCTAGCCCAAATTTAATCACTGTTATGTGAACTACGTAACCCAATCCAGTATCTATCACTTGTCGTGAGTTTTATCCGTGTGGGACCCACGAGCCCATTGGGCCCATACGGCCCATTTCCCAATGAGGCTCATAACAGCTTAAAAACACTAGAGCGCTCGTGGTGGCCTCTACAGTTTATCGCCTATGATTTGTGGCTCGGTTTACCACATGAGTGATCGCACACTCGTGTGGCCTCAAATGCCAAAGTTTTAGCTTTTCGACTTTTACCGACTCACAGAAACAATAGTGTGATTACACAACTAATTACGATATTGCTCCACGCTCTACGAGCACCCAACCTATATTCAAACAAGATCCAAAGTTAGTCCTTTAACCGATAGGGTAACGCACCCTCTTATTGACGCTTAAATCGAAACACCCTTCTTACCTTGTTTGAATGAGGGTGACCTTAGTCCCTCTACGATCGCTATTCAGAAACGATCACACGCCCTCGTTGGTTTCCTATAGTACAATCAAAATCTGATTAGTAAGTGATAAGGCACATTCGGCCAACGCCAAAGAACATAAGGTAACATTTTTACCTTACCTATACGTTGAGGACGAAAGTGTGACTCCTCCACCATTCACACTTCACCACTCCTTAAAGAAGACCCTAGATTCGCAACGAGTACAATACGTGAAGGAGGAAATGAAAATCGGTTAGAAAAAGGGGGTATTCAGTTTTGGAAAAAAGAAAAAGAAGAGCATGGTGTATTCAATTTTAAAAAAAAAAGCAGAGGATAGATTTTGAACACTTACCGATAGTCAGAACCATTAAGTAGATCGATGCAGAGAGGGAGTAATAATAGTGATATTCGACCGGACTAGAATAGAAGATGAACAGAAGTTAAAGAAGGGAAAGGGAAGGTTCCATTAGGCTATGAAAAAATCCGATTGCAGAAGAAAAGGGGTAAGGGGAAAGTAGATGTTAGGTTCGGCCAAGAAAAGAGGAAAAGAATAGAAAAGATGTAGAGAAGGAATGACACGAATGGTCAATTTCGTAGCATAAAGAAAACTAGAGAGAATCTGAAATGTAAAAAGTGAAAAAAAACCTAAACTGCCAGGAAGGAAATTCGGCAGCTCTCTTATCAACACTCTCAAAACTGGACAGAGAAATTTCTAGTGCCAAAAATGCTCCCTATTTTCCCTAGCCGAATTCTGTAACACCCCCAAACCGGGCGCGGACGTTATGGCCAAATCTTGCGATGTCACATTGATGGAAAATCTCAAAATGACTTTGTTTAGCGGAAAACTTAAGTTTGAGGTTTAGAAGCCTAAAATCTAAGTAACTTGAAAAGTTATGAAGAAAGCCCATGTTTTAAATAAAAGCCCATAGGTTATTGTTTTTTTCGAAAATCTTGCTAAACTTTAGAAATTTATTTAAGTTAAAATAAGAATTAAACATCGAAATAACAATAAAACCCATAAGTAACGTCAAATTGGAGATACAAGGCCTTATTACATCCAATTAAAATAAAGCAATTAAAACCATGTTTTTTTAAAACAAATAAATAAAAATTTAAACATCTCGTAGTGTGGCCATCTCTGAGTCCTCTCCCACGTCAAGCTGTCTACTGAGGATCACCTGAAACATTAAATAAAGAGGGTGAGTTTCAAACTAAGTGTGTACGACCCTCGGCAATCAAATAAACATACATTCATATTGGGCCTAAGCCCTATCAAAATCGATGGCCTTGGCCTTAGCCCACAATGACATCATATCATATCATATCATATGCAAAACAAGGTAATGCAAAACCCTCCCCAAAAATCCATCAGCTACACACACCATTTACCTTCCAACCTTATACACCTGTGGGGAATTCTAAGTCGACCCACCCCTCTGTTACACTCCAATGGTAGCACTCACAATGGCACTACTCAACGTTGCAGCAAAGCTGCTAATCATATAATGGGCTTAAAGCCACCGGTGGATCCACGGTTGTCAAAAGACTATGCGATCCTCAAATTCTTCCTCGGTACCATACTTCCCACCCATATGCATCCTAAACAGAATATCATATGAATGTAGCAAACCTATAAGTAACATCCATAAAAACTCATACTCATCACATATGGGGTATTCTAGTCATTTCACAATCAAGGATATTTTTGTAATTCTACCCTACTAGGGTATTATTGTAATTTTACCCTACAAGGGTGTTATTGTAATTCTACCCTATGGGGGTATTTTCATAAATTTCCAAATCGGAGGTATTTTGGTAACTCTACAAATTAGGGGTATTTTGGTAATTTCATAAATCAAGGGTATTATGGTAATTTTCCAAACTAAGGGTATTTTGGTAATTTTGCAAAATAGAGGTATTTTAGTAATTTTATAATTTAGGGTATTTTAGTAATTTTACAAATCTAAGGATATTTCAATCATTTCCAAATAAGGGAAACTTTAGTAATTTTACAAATCTAAGGATATTTCGGTAATTTCCAAATTAGGGGTACTTCGTCCCTCTCGAGTTTTAGTTATAGACATTGGCCCATTAACAAGTCCTTGCAGCTAAAGCGAACAGACACTATACACCAGGTAGGATTCCAGATAAGAGGAGGTGGGCCACTAGGACCGCTTAAGTACCAAGCTCTCCCTAGATCCAATCCTAGACATGCATATGTCCGTTGCCACACTCTAACCCAGCGACTTGTTCACGGACATATTTAATTATTACAAGAGTTTTATGTTATTCAAGAGTTTGTCAAACTAGGCCTAGAGTCCATTAAACCCTAACATATATTTTTAGAATCTCATAAAGCCCATTAAGCCCATTTCATGTCATATAGCCCATTAAGCCAATTTCATGCTTATATAGCCCATCAAACCAATTTCATGCTCAAATAGCCCATTGGGCTCAACTACGATCCAATCATACAACTGCTCATGCCAATTCATTATTCATGCTCACATATCAACCATTTCCGTTTTGGGCCCACAAGTTTGGCAAGCCCATTTAGCCACTTTCGAATTTTCAACTTTTCGGCGTTGCCGATATCGTGTGTGTAGTGTTTATACGTACCTGCTTACTGCAACATGGTATACTATCCTTGATCTTGAACCTACAACCAACCAACCTGCAATCAATCACCCATACTTAATCAAAATTTTACTAAAAGCCGAAGCCTTACCGAAACCTTACCGCGTGCCCCATGTTCTAGTAGCCCTTCCATAGCTACTATTCGTGAATATCCCCTAGATCTGCACTCAAACATATATCGTCAAAACAAGTGACTCATATTCCACATAAGTCACCCTTATAGGCCATACTTACATTCGGTAATCCACTAAACCATAACTGAGTCGAGAACACTTACCATTTTGCTAACGATCCTTACCTACCACATTTACGATCTCCGATCCATACCCTTGTTAATACATGATTAACGATAGGAATGCTAGATAGCCTTTTGGCTTTTAGCAAAACGTACAAGAGAGGTTAACCGAATACTTACGAAATCCACTTTCGATCCTGCGACCTAAATTCGGCTTTTGAGATTAGTATGGTGACAGAGACAATTCGACACCAATAGGGAGAAGAAGAGGAGAAGTGATCGGCTAGAACTAAAGGTGAACAATAGAAGAAATTTAAGAAGAGAAGGTATGGGGAATTCGGCTAGAGAGAAAACCAAAATTTTGGCAAAGGAATGATGGGTTTTTTTCCGGCAAATGGAATAATTCGGCAAAGGGGGAGAAAAAAAAATGTAATGGAACCCAAGGAACTTCTTAAAGGAATTCGACACTTCTTTTTATAGCCAATAGCCGAATCCTAACTTCCCCCACAATCCAATTCGTCACCAACTCTTTCCACCTCTCATCTCCTCATTTTTCTCCACGATATCTCCCTTATCTCATCAGAAATTCCCTCCTTTATCAGCTCACAAGACCAATTCAAACACTTCAACAAAAGAGTCCAAATTCCACACAACTCTGGTCGTCCACTATGGAAAATAAACACTCCAAAAGCACCTTACAAGTACTCGAACCTTGGACCTCTTCACGCCACCTTGTAGCTCCACAAGTGACGCCACCTTGCCACTGGACCACAAGCCCATTTGTGTCCTATTTTCCCCTTAATCTGCTTAAGAGGCCTAATGCCTGAGACTAGGGTCCACTAAAGCAAGAAAAAATAAATTTTTCCCTATGGTCTTCCTTATCTCTAAGACTTTAAATAATCTCGATAATACCTTAAAATTATTACCCTAAGTGCTACTCATACAAACCAAATTTAATGCACAGAAATTGAGGTTTTAGGATTTTGGGGCGTTACAACCCAATAGGTCCAAATCTACTAGGCCCAAATTCGGGGCGTTACAATTCTACCTTCCTTAAAGAAATTTCTTCCTCGAAATTTCCAGCTAACTATTAATCGCACCGCTTAAGTCACACCACTATGCTTCTACTGTGCACTCTAATTTTAATAACACTAACACACTTTAACTTTAATTGAACCCTTTACACCTACCCACTAGGAGCAGATAAACATTGAACGCATACAATTTCTATACCCAAAATATTGCATCCACATAATACATACCTGAATTAATGGTGATTGAAAAATCCCGAGCCTGATGCTCCTCAGACCTGCATCTGAAACACGCTCTTGACTTCCTCCAGCATTCACCTGAATGATGCCTTCTACAGTACTCGCAAGCCTAAAAGTTTGGACGTACCTTAACATGCTTCACAGAATGAAATTACGGTCCTAGAGAACTGCGATCTCTTTTTTTCTTACAGTCCATGCACCTAACATGAAGTGTTTCACCAATTTCTTTAACCTCCTCCAGTACCTCCCTAACGAGCTAAGTCAGCACATCAGCCCTAACATTTCCATGACCTCTGCCGCGACCCCTTACACTTCTTCTAGCGCTCATCACTAATTCTCGTTTTATCTGAATTAGGAATTTTTTGAATTTAGTTCATAATTCCACTATTTAAAACACATGTCTTATGCAAGTAATAATTTAGAAGTTGTTTCGCGGTCGTAAATCCACTACAGGCTTAAGTTTACTATGGGCTTTAGTCTCTAAAAACCTATTGTTTAAAGTAGCCCAATATCTAAATACGGTTCAATAATTTAGACAGTAAAAGAACGGGAAAAAAAACTTACTTGGCTCGACGTCAAGGGCTTGGTGAACCACACTGCAAGAATCCTGCCAAACTTTCCAATCTACTTTTTTTAAAAAGACCCAAAATCTAAGGCCCATTCACAGCCCGAGATTTGCAAGAAGGCTCTGATACTACTAAATGTAACACACCTAAACCCGGCCCGGACGTTATGGCCGAATCTGGCGATGTCACATTGAAGGAAAATCTCAAAATGACTTTGTTTAGCGGAAAAATTAAGTTTAAGGTTTAGAAGCCCAAAATCTAAGTAACTTGAAAAGTTATGAAGAAAGCCCATGTTTTAAATAAAAGCCCATAGGTTATAGTTATTTTGAAAACCTTGGTAAACTTTAGAAATTTATTTAAGTTAAAATAAAAATTAAGCAGTGGAAATAACAATAAAACCCATAAGTAACGTCAAATTGGAGATACAAGGCCTTATTACATCCAATTAAAATAAAGCAATTAAAATCATGTTTTTTTTAAAATAAATAAATAAAAATTTAAACATCTCGTAGTGTTGCCATCTCCGATTCCTCTCCCACATCGATCCGTCTACTTAGGATCACCTGAAACATTAAATAAAAGGTATGAGTTTCGAAACTCAGTGTGTATGACCCTCGGCAATCATATCAACATACAAACATTCACATTGGGCCTAAGCCCTATCAAAATCGATGGTCTTGGCCTTAGCCCACAATGACCTCATATTATATCATATCATATCATATCACATGCAAAATAAGGTAATGTAAAACCCTCCCCAAAAATCCATCCGCTACACACACCATTTCCCTTCCAACCTTATACACCTGTGGGGAATTCTAGCTCTACCCACCCCTCTGCTACACTCCAATGGTAACACTCATAGCGGCACTACTCAACGTTGCAGTAAAGCTGCTAATCATAAAATGGGCTTAAAGCCATCGGTGGATCCATGGTCGTCAAGCGACTATGCGATCCTCAAAATTCTTCCTCCGTACCATAATTTCCACCGTATGCATTCTAAACAGAATATCATATGAATGCAGAAAACACATAAGTAACATCCATAAAAACTCATACTCATTACATAGGGATATCTAGTCATTTCACAATTAAGGGTATTTTCGTAATTCTACCCTACAGGGGTATTATCGTAATTCTACCCTACAGGGGTATTATCGTAATTCTACCCTACAAGGGTATTATCGTAATTTTACCCTATAGGGGTATTTTCATAAATTCCCAAATCGGGGGTATTTTGGTAACTCTACAAATTAAGGGTATTTGGTATTTCGTAAATCGAGGGTATTATGGTAATTTTCCAAACTAAGGGTATTTTGGTAATTTTGTAAAATAGGGGTATTTTAGTAATTTTACAATACAAGGTATTTTAGTAATTTTACAAATCTAAGGATGTTTTAGTAATTTCCAAATCAGGGGTATTTGTTCCCTCTCGGGTTTTATTTATAGACTTTGACCCATTAACAAGTCCTTGCGGCTAAAGCGAACAGACACTATGCACCATGTAGGATTCTAGAGAAGAGAAGGTGGGCCACTAGGACCGCTTAAGTACCAAGCTCTCCCTAGATCTAATTCTAGACATGCTTAGGTCCGTTGCCACACTCTAACCCATCGACTTGTTCACAGACATGTTTAATTATTAGAAGAGTTTTATGTTATTCAAGAGTTTGTCAAACTAGGCCTAGAGTCCATTAAACCCTAACATATATTTTTAGAATCTCATAAAGCCCATTAATCCCATTTCATGTCATATAGCCCATTAAGCAATTTCATGCTCATATAGCCCATCAAACCAATTTCATGCTCATATAGCCCATTGGGCTCAACTACGATCCAATCATACAACCGCTCATGCCAATTCATTATTCATGCTCACATATCAACCATTGCCGTTTTAGGCCCACAAGTTCAGCAAGCCCATTTAGCCACTTTTCGCTTTTCAGCTTTTCGGTATTGTCGATATCGTGTGGGTAGTGTTTGTACATACCTGGTTACTGCAACATGCTATACTATCCTTGATCTTGATCCTACAACCAACCTTCAATCAATTACCCTTACTTAATCAAAATATTTACCAAAAGCTGAAGCCTTACCATAACCTTATCGCGTGCCCCACATTGTAGTAGCCCTTCCTTAGCTACTAGTCGTGAATGTCCCCTAGATCTGCACTCAAACATATATCATCAAAACAAGTGACTCATATTCCACATTAGTTACCCCCATAGGCTATACTTACATTTGGCCATCCACTAAACCATAATTGAGTCGAGAACACTTACCACTTTGCTAACGATCCTTACCTACCACGCTTGCAATCTTTGATCCTTACCATTGTTAATACATGATTAAACATAGGACAGCTAGATAGCCTTTTGGCTTTTAGCAAAACATACAAGAGAGGTTAACCGAATACTTACGAAATCCACTTTCGATCCTGCGGCCTAAATTCAGCTTTTGAGATTAGTATGGTGATAGAGAGAATTCGGCACCAATAGGGAGAAGGAGAGGAGAAGTGATCGGCTAGATCTAAAGGTGAACAAGAGAAGAAATTTAAGAAGAGAAGGTATGGGGAATTCGGCTAGAGAGAAAACCAAAATTTCGGCAAAGGAATGATGGGTTTTTTTTTGGAAAATGGAATAATTTGGTTAAGGGGGAGAAAAAAATGTAATGGAACCCAAGGAACCTATCAAAGGAATTCGACACCTCCTTTTATAGCCAATAGTCGAATCTTACCTTCCCCTACAATCCAATTTGGCACCAACTCTTCCCTCCTCTCATCTCCTATTTTTTCTCCATGATATCTCCCTTATCTCATCCAAAATTCCCTCATTTATCAGCTCACAAGACCAATTCAAACACTTCAACAAAAGAGTCCAAATTCCACACAACTCTGGCCGTCCACTATGCAAAATAGACACTCAAAAACACCTTACCACTACTCAAACCTTAGACCTCTTCACGCCACCTTGTAGCTCTCCAAGTGATGCCACCTTGCCACTGGACCACAAGCCCATTTGTGTCCTATTTTCCCCTTACTCTGCGTAAGAGGCCTATTGCCTGAGACTAGGGTCCACTAAAGCAAGAAAAATAATTTTTCCCTATGGTCTTCCTTATCTATAAGACTTCAAATAATCTCAACAATACCTTAAAATTATTACCCTAAGTGCTACTCATACAAACCCACTTTAGTGTACAGAAATTAGGGTTTTGAGATTTTGAGGCGTTACAAACCAATAGGCCCAAATTTACTAGGCCCAAATTTGGGGCGTTACAAATTCTCTAGTAGAGCTTTAGAGTCCCAATCAGGATAACACCTTACCAACCTCCCATTTCAAAATTCCTTGATTTTCTCCCCCAATCTCCTTGTAACACCCAAAACCCAGCCTAGACATTATGGCTGAATCTGGTGGTGTCAGATTGAAGTGTTTAGCGTAAAACTTGCTGTCGTTGAAATCTTCAAAATCAATTAATCATTTTGTTATTAAACGGTGATTCCAAAACGGGTTGTTCATTTCCAAAGCGTGCATCATTAAAAGCTAATCGCTTTTAAAACATTATTAATTTTCAAAATCTCATTTATTGTGGAAGTTTTTTTGGAAATGTTGCAAAAACGTGGTGTCTTTGAAAACAGTTACCTTTTAAAAACCCGTCTTTTTCTACAACTAGCAGTTTATATCAAACTAAATAAATAAAAACCCCAATTTAAAGTTATAACTTTAAAAAGGCCTGATCACAAAAAAATACCCAAATTTAGTTACTTATAAATCAAAAGCTAAAAACAAAAGCTGATGCAGTTGTGCGGCCATCATCAAGTCCTCATGACCGAAACCGCCTCATTTGAGGATTTCTGTCTGATTAAACAAAAGAGTGAATTCTGAAAACTTCGATGTGTAATCCTCTAACAAGCAAATAGTCAATTAAATAGTAGATAAATGCAGTTTGGGCCTGAGACCGTTACAATAATAGTCTAGTTCAGTGTGGGCCTAAGTCCTTTCCTATAACAGTAACGATTAGGCTTGAGCCCATCACAATGCCCGATGTCAGTGGGGCCTTTGCCCAATTTGATGCTGATGTCGATGGGGCCTTGGCCCATAACGATGTGAGATATCAGTCATGCAGTGAACAATATGTAATATCATTAATCGATGCAGTAACAATATAGTATCGTTAATCAGTATAGATATGTAGTCAGAAATCCTACCCAATCCAGCCTCTACACACCACTCCGTCCCGCCAAACACACCATGTAGGGATAAAATCAACCCACCTAGCCAGACACACCAAGATTAGCATCGGTTACGACACTAAACATTATTGCAGCAAAGCTTCCAAGTAAATAAATGGCATATAGCCACCAGTAGGTCCACAGTCGTCTTGGGCGACACGTGCAACCTCACCAGTAATATAATGAGACAAAGCCATCAATAGGTCCACGATGCGTCTTGGCGACCGTGCGACTTATCGATCTGATACACTTCTTCCAAATATAACAACCTATCCCCATGCAATATGTTGTGACATAATATCATACGTGTATACAAAATGTCATGCTCAATCATAGTCATACATATCATAATAGAGCAAATCAGTCATACATAACATATGGCCATAACAGTCACTTTATCTCCCAGCGGTATAACAGTCATTTTACCCTATGGGGGTATTTCGATCATTCTACCCTATGGGGGTATTTCGATCATTTTACCCTATGGGGGTATTTCAGTCATTCTACCCTATGGGGGTATTTCGTTCATTATACCCTATGGGGGTAATTCGGTCATTTTACCCTATTGGGGTATTTCGATTATTTTACCTTATAGGGGTATTTCGGTTAGATATCAGCCTCTCGGAAGGTTCGCAGTCGCCTCAAGCGACTCTAGTAACCTAAGTGGTCATAACAGTGTAAATGGGCCCAAGGCCCATTACTCGGCCCAAATGGTCCACAAGCTCGTACGGCCGGTTTAGCCCAGATTTTGCCACGTCTATGAGACCTACATAGCCCAGTATAGTATTTCCCACAAATCGTGGATTTCATCCGTTTGGGGCCTACGAGCCCATTGGGCCCACACGGCCCCTTTAGGCCCAACGTGGCCCATTATGGCCTAAGCCCATGAAAATGCTCATAGAGGCCTCTATAGTCTATCGCCCACGATTCGTTGGTTTGGCTTACCACACGCGCGATCGCACGCTCGTGTGGTCTCAAGCGTCGCATTTTCGGCTTTTGTCGTTCTACAATTACAGTGGGGTGTTTACACACCTTGTTCTGTTTGTTGAGAAAACCGCCCACACATTTGAAACCTTTGATTGAGTAAAGAGGAAAGTTTTGCCTATCCAACCGTTGATCTTCTACCCTTCGACAAGTTCCTAGGCACAAACCAATAATGGGTAAGCACTTAATCGATCAGCAACAGGATAACATTGTACTATCTTTACTTATCAATAATGCGAGAATAGTACCCACTATGAAGTGTACGACTATCGACAAATAAAGAATGATATCCTGAAAAATAGAGAATGGAAGCAGTTGACTACAAGGGAAAGGAAAGAATCAACAAAAAGAAATGAAAAAGAAGGATGAAAACGAAAGGGGAGATTTGGCCAACACAAGTAGGGTGTTAGGAGGAGCAGTCCAAATTGGTAGAGAACTAGAAGAGTATGGCGGCAGAGGGGGAGAAAAGACAAACAATTTAGGGGAGGAGATGTTTTGACAGAGGAAAAGAAAAAAAAGCAAAAAGGAAAAAGTGAGCAGCAAAAAAATGCCAGAAGAACCTACCACATTCGGCCAAAGAGAGAAAAAACCCAAATGAGCAGTATACCTCTCTTGACCGAATTCTTGAGTGCCAGAGTCCAAATTTGGGACAACCTCCCTCCCCTCTCATCTCCTTGATTTTCTCTTAAAATCCCTCATCAAACCTCTCCATGACCAGTTCAAACTCCATTCAGCGGTATTTCAATCCAACTCTACCACCCACACGAATTAGGCAGCAAAATAAATACTCCCTTTTTGATGCGCCACCACTCGAACCTTAGACCCCATGTACACTCCACATGCCCCTTACCACTAGACCAACAACTCCTTTGTATCATATTTTATCCACAATAATTTAAAAGCCTACTAACTATAGGCAAGGGTTTTATTCCCTAAAAACAAAATTTTGCATAAGCCCAGGCTTGAACCCTTGACTTCTCAAACACTTCCAAACACTCCTAAATCACTTAACCACTGAAGTATACATTCATTTATGTCACTTTCTTGCACAACTAAATATTTATGTGCAACCTCCTAACTTTTCCCTTGTTCAAAACCTATTTCTTCTAGGCCTAAAATTCGGGCTGTTACACTCCTCGTTGATTTGCTCCACAAAACCCTCCAAGACCAAATCAAACTTCACCTTACAGAGTTCAAGTCTAACTCCACTTATCATGCTGAAAAGAAATAAAATATACTCCCTTGCACATCACGAGATTCAAACTCGAGCTCCTTTGCAGCCTTAAACACGCCACTTACCACTGGACTACACGCTCTCTTGTGTCATAAACCAAGCACTATAACTAATAAGGCCTAAGTGCCAGTGTCTAGGTTTATTTAATAGAAAACTAAAATTTTTGCAATGGCCAAGACTTGAACCCAGGCTTCTCAAACACTCCCATACACACCCAATCACTTAGCCATTAAAGCAAACAAGCTTTTTGTGTCAAAACATGCAAATTAAAAAAAAATTGGTGCGTTACAACTCTACCCCCTAAAAGAAATTTTAGCTTCGAAATTTACCTGGTCAGAATAGGTGAGGGTATTGCTGTCGCATTGCCTCCTTAGGTTCCCACGTGGCTTCCTCAGTACCGCGATTTCACCATAGCACTTTAACCAGTGGGATGGATTTCTTCCTTAGTACCTTAACCTCACGGTCCAATATCTGTACTTGTTATTCCTCGAAGGTCAGATCTGATCTAACTTCGATCTCCTTGCCTAGTACTATATGTGTGGGATCAGAGCGATAATGCCTCAGCATGGAGACATGGAACAGATCGTGAATTCGGTCTAATTCTGCAGGCACCTCAAGTTGATAGGCAATCAGCCCCACACGCTTCAGTATTCAGTAAGGCCCAATAAACTTAGGGCTAGCTTACCCTTCCGTCTAAACCTTAGTACCTTCTTCCATGGGGAGACCTTGAGAAATATGAAGTCCTCTACAGAATACTCAATCTTTTGGTGTTTAAGATCTACATAAGACTTCTACCTATCAGATGCTTTCTTCAACTGGTCTTGAATCAGTTCTACTTTTTCTTCAGATTAGAAACAAACTCTGGCCCTAAAACTCACCGCTCGCCCAGCTCAGTCCAACAGGTAGGAGTACGACACCTACGACCATACAACGCCTCGCACGGTGGCATTTAAATCCTGGCCTGATAGCTATTATTATACACGAACTCTACTGACGGTAAATAGCCTTCCCAGTTGCCTTGAAAATCAATTACACAGCTTCTTAACATGTCCTCCACTATTTAAATCACCACTACGACCGCCATCTATCGAGGATGAAGCGCATCTCAAGTCAACACAGTACCCAACGTCTCATACAACTTCTTCTAGAACTGAGATGTGAATCTAGGATCTCTGTCAGATATGATGGAAACCAGTACGCCAAGCAGTCTCACAATCTTAGCCACATAAAACTTTGCCATCTTTTGTAACGAGTAATCAGTACGGACTGGTATAAAATGGGTAAATTTAGTCAACTGGTCTACAATAACCCATACTGAATCCTTCTTAGTAGGCGTTAAGGGTAGCGCACTCACAAAATCTATAGTTACCCTCTCCCACTTCCAAAGTGGAATCTTAACTGGCTGCAGTAACCCTAAAGGCAGTTGATGCTCAGTTTTCACTTGCTAGCACGTCAAGCACTTACCTACAACATCAGTAACTTCGCGTTTTAGTCCTGGCCACCAGTATAGTTCACGAAATCTCGGTATAAGTTATTTTTACCAAGATGCATAGAATATGGACTACTATACACTCTTGTAGTATATACTACCTCAGTTTAGAATCCCTCGGTATACAGACTCTCCCATGAAAACACAGTACTCCCTCACCATTCAACCCAAAACCTGCAATCTCTCCACTCTCAACTTATCGAAAACGAGGAACCAGTGACTCATGAACAACTATTTTCCCTTAATTTGCTCAGTCTACGTCGGTCTCACTTAAAGCTCAGCCAACAAGCTACCATCATCAGACAAGCTGAGATGAGCAAACATTGCTCTCAAATCGGATACAACCCTACGGCTTAGTGCATCAGCTACCACGTTAGCCTTACCCGGATGGTACTCAATCGAGCAATTGTAATCCTTAAGCATCTCTATCCATCTTCGCTGCCTAAGATTCATCTCCTTCTGAGTGAGGAGGTACTTAAGGCTCTTGTGAGCTGTATAGATAATACACTTCTCACTATATAAATAGTGCCTCTAAATTTTCAATGCGAATACCACAGCTGGCTAACTCCAAGTCATGTGTAGGGTAATTTTCCTCGTGAGGAATAAGTTAGAGAGACGCATATGCAACCATCTTACCCTCCTGCATCAGCGCATAGCCCAAACCAATGTGTGATGCATCACTGTAGACAGTAAATTCCTTTTCAGACTCTGGCTGTATCAAGACAGGGGCCTCAGTCAAAACTTTCTTCAGTTTCTAAAAACTTTCTTGCTACTTATCAGTCCAGTTAAACAGTATCCCTTTACGCAGCAACTTAGTCATGGGTGCAGCAATCAAGGAAAACCCCTCTACAAAACATCTGTAATACCCTGTCAGACCCAAAAAGCTTCGAATCTCAGATATGGTCTTAGGTGGTTTCTAATCTAGTACGACTTCAATTTTTCAAGGATCAACCATAATCCCCTCAGTCGATACCACGTGACCTAAAAATGTCACTTCTCGTAGCCAGAACTCACACTTGCTGAACTTAGCGTATAGTTGTTTCTTCCTTAAAATCTGAAGAACAATTCAGAGATTTGTATCATGTTCATCATCGGTTCTAGAATACACCAAAATATTGTCTATAAATACCACCACGAACCGATTCAGGTAGGGCTAGAATACTCAGTTCATTAGATCCATGAAAGCAGCTGGTGCATTCGTCAGCCCAAACGGCATCACTAGGAACTCATAATGACCATAACGAGTCCTAAACACAGTCTTATACACATCAGCCTCTTTAACTCTCAGTTGATGGTACCCAGAACAGAGATCTATTTTAGAGAAAATCGACGCTCCTTGTAGCTGATCAAACAGATCGTCAATCCTCGGTAAAGGATACTTATTTTTGGTAGTTAGTTTATTCAACTACCGATAATCGATGCACATGCTCATGGATCCATCCTTCTTCTTCACAAACAACCCTAGTACTCTCCATGGAGACACACTCGGTCGAATAAATCCTCGATCTAGCAGTTCTAGAATTTCAGCTTTTAGCTTAACCAGTTCCTTTGGTGCAATCCTATAAGGGGCGATGGACACTAGGGCTGTTCTCAGCAGGAGCTCAATATCAAATTCCACTTTACGGTTCAGAGGCAACCCAGGGAGCTCATTAGTAAATACATCAGAAAAATCCTTAATTGTTTTGATATCTCCAACAAAAGGACCCTTAGAATCAGATACACCAATATAGGCTAGAAATGCCTCACAACCCTTACGAACCAGTTTTTTAGCCCTTAATGTAGATATCACATTAGACAGAAAGTCCCTTCGCTCTCCAATCACAACCACCTCCTCATCATCCGAAGTCTTCAACACCATATGTTTAGCAGCACAATCCAAACTTGCATGGTGTTTCACCATCCAATCCGTACCCAATATAAGGTCGAATTCACCAAACGGCAATTCCATCAAGTCCCTCTAGAAAGACAACCCTTGAAGCTCTAAGGGCACATTTCTGAATAATTTGTCTACCCTAGCTGACTGTCCTAATGGACTTAACACAATCATTTCATTAACAATACTCTCACACAAGATACCTAAGGTGCTAGACACAATATATGCAATTTATGAATGCGTAGACCCTATTCAATCAGAGTAGTGTAAGGTACATTATGAATCAGGAACGTACCGGTTATAACATCTGGAGCATCACCATCCTCTCTGCGATGAACAACATATACCAGGGCTGGTTGCCTCGCCTCAGTTTTACCAGCACCTCTGCTTGGGACTCCATGACCTCGTCCACTATCATTAACCCCTCTGGCCTGCCCACGGCCTCTCAGTGGCTACTGACCATCTCCCACTGTGCTAAATGTAACCCTATTCTACTACTTGCATTTGAATAGGCCTCTGCGAACAATTCTTAACCTGATGATCCATGGAATCGCATCTGAAGCAATCCCCAATCCTCTTCCAGCACTCACCCTGGTGAGATCTCCCACAATTAGCGCAAGGCTGCGGTCTAGCAATAGCAACATGAACTCCAGTCGAACCAGTCCATCAAACCTGGCCTTCTTAATAGGCCTTCTAGAAGAACTTGAGGGCCCAAAATCCATCTTATTTCTATCCTTATATTTTTCACGAATCTACCGCTCCGAGCGCTTCACCTCTTCAGCAATTTTTGCCTTTTTTACAAGAGCAGCAAAATCTCTCTCCCTCCACGGAGCTATCAATACCTTTAACTCGTCTCGAAGGCCATATTTAAACTGCACACAATGTTCTCAGTTGTTTCTATCCCCCGAGCATACCAACTCAACCGCAAGAACTCTGCCTTATATTTCGCCATTATCTTATTCCCTTGGGTCAAGTTCAGAAATTCCCTTCTTCGGGCGTCCACATAACTTGCGCCCACATGTTTCCCTTATAAGGTCGCCTTAAAGAAATCCCATGTCATTCGGTCGGCTGCGTTCCCTCTCTCACGGTGAGCCACCATTGGTAGGCCTCATCTCGCAATAAGGACACTACCCCTTTTAATTTTTGCTCTGTAGTACAGTCAAGGTCATCCATCATCCGTTCAGTAGCCTCTAACTAGTACTCCACCACATTTGTAGCTACTCCAAAAATACCCCCAAAAATTATCACTCCATTAAACCACAATTGCTCTGAAATTGACCCTCGGCCCACTGTTCCAATACTAGCTCTAACAACTCTCTCTAAAACGCAGAGCATCGCTTGGGATAGAGCATCATCCCCAGCTGCTCGATCATAAGACCCCGTCTCAGTTATTGGTGAGGCTGGTCCTTCCCTAGTAGGCATATGGCCCGATGTCGACGATCCAGCCCTAGCACTTTCTCGACCTCTTCCGTAGCCCCATGTACCCCATCGATATCCGCTTTATCTGATTAAAAGTCTTATGCATCAAATTATAATTTTAGTAATTATTAAAAAATTTATTATGAAAAATAGTCAATAAGGGGTTTGTTTTCGTAGATTGAGGCTCACTACAGTTTACAGTCTCCTACGATCTCAGTTTCCTCTATCTATAGTTTCATAGTATAATAGTAATCAAAATTACAGAACTTACAGATTTGGCACCGGATACTCGATATGCCACACTTGTACATCATTCCAAAACATTTCCAATCTTCAAAATATACTTTTAGAAAGACTTTTCAAAACCCATTCCATAGTTGAGTTTTGCAACCGGGCTCTGATACTACTAAATGTAACACCCTAAACCCAGCCTAGATGTTACGATCGAATCTGACGTGTTACATCGAAGTGTTTTGAGAAAACCGTTTTTAAACGACTGCCATATTTGTTACTGTTGGTTTCTTAGTTGGTTAAAAACTAACAGAAGCTACTATAATTAATGTCATATTGAAGATTGAAAATGTGTGTTTGTCTTTTAAAATAGTTATTATTTTTCAAAACTTGTTTGTATCAATTTGGCAGTTTCAAAATAAGAAATTAAACCCAATTAAAAGAAATTAAAATCACCAGAGGCCTTATTACATAAATATCGACCCAATATAAAAAAAATTAAATAACTAGGTCTAAAATAAAACATTGGCGAACGTGTGGCCATCTCCAAGTCCCTCGCAACTCCAAATCATCTAAGGCTGGGGATTATCTGTATAGTTAAAAGAAAAGGGTGAGTTACGAGAACTTAGTGTGTAATCCCCTATCATGTAGTAGTAATACATGTAGTAATAGTCTGGGCTTGGGCCTTATTCAGTAACAGTGTGGCCTAAGCCCAATACAGTATAGTACGGTGTAAATATGCAACCCACCCCGATCTAGCCAACACACCACCCATACCAACCAATACACCATGTGGGGATAAAATCGACCCACCCAGCCAGCACACCAATATCGTAACATAACTGTCAGTAATAATAATGGAGTAGAGCTGCCAATAATAGTACCGTAGCAAAGCTGTCAGTAATAGAATATGTAACATCTTGAATTAATGGGCCTTTGTATTTGATGTATATTACGTTCAATGTGTTAATTAGAGTATTTAAGGGGCTCAGATTGGGTCGAGGGCTTGGGTAATTTTTTGCTAGGACATTACAGGGTTTAAAAGATGTTATCTATGTTTCAATCACAAGTGGGCTTGTGGTCCAGTGGCAAATGGCACCACTTAGAGAGCAAGGAGGTGGCGTCAACTTATGAGGCCCAAACACAAGTGCATGAAGCCCAATTACTTTAATTGTAGTTAGCTAAATTTCGGCATATAGGTGGGTAAGGTTGGACGGCAACAAGGCTTAAAAATAGGGAGATTTATCTGATGAATAATATAGATAATTGTGCTGATTTTATTTATGAGTGGATTAAGGAGAAAAGATGGAAGTTATCTGCTGTAGGCAGAGTTGGTTGAAATACCAACTCTGAGGGAAGGAGATGGCTGAAATTCCAACTCTGAGGGGAGGAAGAATCGGTTTTGAAGTGGCATAAGGGGTGCCAAAATTCCCAATGTTTATCAATTAGTCTTGATTTTTAGAAGAGGGTAATTCCGGCATTTGATAGGTAAGTGCCGAAATCCCCTATAAATATGAGTGTATCTCTTCAAATTCCGGCATTTGAACCCTAGTCTTTGTGCCAAAATTTTCAGTCCCTTTCTACACTTTTTATTCTCTTTTCTTTTCCAAAAATCGAAACCTCTCAACTTTCTTCTCATCTCCATAACTGAATACCTTTGATTATTCTTTCTTTTTTCTCTCTGTCGATTACCCTACTAAAAGCCAAAACCTTTTTAATTCACTTTCTTTTTCCATTCTTTTCCACTTGTGTCAATTTCTCCATAAACCGAGATTTTCTTGAAGTGCCAATTTCTCTGTAAAGGTAAGAATCGAATTCTTTTCTCTTTCAGTTTTAAGACTATAGCCGAATGGCTAGTAGTTTGATAGGCTATCTTTGGATTAACTCTTTCGTTAATCGCATGTTCTTTTGGGCGACACTCCAAGAAATTATAGTAGATTGAATCATCCAGATCTCAAAAAGCCGAAAACCAATAATCTCTAGTATCCTATCGATTTCGAGATCTCAAGGTAAGGGATTTCTTTAGATTTCCATTAAGATCCGCTATCATAATTAAGTTATTAACTTATATGATATGGTTTAACCCTATTTAAGCTATAGTAGTTCTAACAAGGACTTTTGGATGGAATCAAAATGGATCGAGCAAAGAGAGGGTTGGTCAGTAATCCTAAGTTTAAGAAGCGAGCAATGTCCTTTGTTAGAGATTGGCCATCGGGTTGTGGACCAGGGTTACGAAACGACATCTTAGGCGGATAGCGATCGTATCGACTTTTGCGATTAATCGACATAGAGGTGTCGTCTTAACGATAATAAGGTGTGTAGAATCTTAACACATAAGCATTTATATATTATATGTATGCTAAAGGCTAAAAGCCAGAAAGAAAGGCTGTATGAACAGTCGTATTACCTAGAAAGGGTAGGCATGGGATGCCAGGCACGTACTCATAGAAACTTTTCTATGTGATTCGTAGCATGTGAAAGTATGAGATCTGTTAGATGGCTTGATGACTTGTTTCTTGTATGTATGCATGCATGGGAAGGGATTGATTGATGGATTTATGGTAGGGGAGCAGGGTCGTGAGGCGATCGTGGCTTTGCCACAAGCAGCATAGTTATCGAATACTATAATGTATTTCTGAGGTCTACGTAAGCGATCTGTCTATATAATAGGCAGCATAGCTGTTGAATACTATAATGTATTTCTGAGGTTAGCTAAGCGATAGGTCTATATAACAGGAAGCACAGCTGCCGATGTGGTGTGTAGTGGATAGAGGGTTGATTGTAGAAATCCCCACGGTGTAAAGGTTGGTACAGGGGCATTTAGAGGATGGACTCTTAGGTTTTGGGATGGGCCATGATGCATGACATAATCTGTTACCATTGTATGCGGGCCAAGGCCCATAATGTGTTTGTGGGTCCAAGGCTTTTATGTGTTTTCAAGTTTTGCACACTAAGTTTTGGTGACTCACCCTTTTATTTTTTCCCACTCTACAGATGAGCAGTAGACCGTGGACATGGGAACCGAGGCAGACTTGAAGGGTCATCAAGACTTTCATTACTATTATGGATTATTATTATGGTTTTTTTTGGGAATATATTTTTTTAATAAGGCCCCATAACTTAGGTTTCGATTTATCTTCTTTCTTATTATGTTGGTTTTTACAACTTATGTTTTGCTTCAAAATCTGAAATATAAAACAAAATGGAAAATGGGCTTTTCAAACCCAATCAACGCATTTAATGGATTATTAGGCTATAATAAACTAGTTTTTTAAAACCCATCAAGCAAAGTTTTAAGATTTAAACTTGCATACGGTCCGTTGATGACGTATGGGCGAGTTTGGGGTGTTACATTTTTGGTATCGAGCCAGTTCAAAACTCGGCTATGAAATGGGTCCAGAGGAATTTATGAAAGTAATGTAAGTTGAGAAAAGTTTTGAAAGATATGGCCTTGAGTCTCTGGCACCGATCCACCCGGATAAGTATTCTAACCTTTGATGTGATATATATGATGGGTTTGATGGGCTTTATGGACGTAGACTAGTATGATAGTGTTAGTGGACCTTAGGCCTAGATTGAACAATTCTTCAAATCTCATAAGACTTAATTTTTTCTTTATTAAGTAGGTCTGTGAACAAGTTACAGGGTTAGGGTGTGGAAACAAGCATTCGCATGTCTAGGATTGGATCCAGGAAGAGCTTGGTATTAAGATCCTAGCGACTCGCCTCCTCTTTTACGGAATCCTACAGTGCGTGGTATTGTTCACCTTAGCCACAAGGACTTGTTAACAGGTCAAAATTCATAACTAAAACCCGAAAGGGACCAGTACCCTATTTTTATAAAATAACTTGTATGTCCCTGATTTTGTAAAATTATCCATAATACCCTAGGTTGAGAAACTTCACCGAGATACCCTTGATTTTGCAAAATGACCAAAATACCCTTATTTGAAAAATTACCAAAGTACCCCTGTATGAGAAATTACTGAATTACCCCTAATCTACGAAAATTATCGAAATACCCCCGATTAACAAAATTAGCGAAATACCCCTAGATTGTAAAATTACCAAAATACCCTTATATTAAAAATCACGAAGAAACCTTATTTTGGAAAATTACGAAAATACCCCTGTAGGATAAAATTACGAAAATACCCCTAGGTAGTGAAATGATAAAAATTCCCCTAAGTGATGAATGCAAGTTCATGGATGTTTACTTGTGTGTTTGATGCATGTATGTGGTGCTCTGCTTGATGTTGATTGAATGTGAACTTTAGAATTAGGGAATACAGACTTGAGAACTAAACTTATAGGTAGAGCAGCAATTGAAAGAACTCTTTATTAAAACTACTTTCATAAGATTGTCCGTTATTAATCGGTGGAAGAGAATTATTAATTCATAAAATTTTAATAAGATAAATGCATAAGCGGTAGAATGAGCACTAGAGGACATGGTGTGCATGGTAGAGGTAAGCGAGATTCTTGTTTGAGAACCGTGGGGTGCAGTCACGGTCGGGAATGAAGTTCGGTGCCACCATTGTGGAGGCGAGTTTCAAGATCGAACGGTAGGAGATGATCTTTGTATCTCGAGGCTATGTTAAGGGTTTTGGAAAGAGTTCTTTGGAAGCGAGCATGAGCCTGGCTTGGAAGTCGTGCGGGCGGCTGAAAGCCAATTGGGTGGAGGTGTTTAAGGAATTTGGTGTAGCTCTAAATGCTGACTAAATCTGAGTTGGAAGCAATGGGCGGATCATGGATGATCTCGACTTTATGGATGAAGAGAAGTTGAAAGGAGTGGTGTCTTTTCTTGGAATGAAGCTTATCAATGGTGGCTTACGATTAAGGAAGAGTCATCAGTGGTGACCATATCACCTAGGATTACTTTAAGGCGGCGTTCGGAGTAAGTATATTGGAATGAGCTATGTGGATCTTGTGACGTGAGGCGTTCTGAATCGGTTCGAGGAAGTAGGTCGGTGGCGGCATATAAAGCAGAATTCTTTCGCCTTGTCGTTATGCTCGAAGGATAGTGGTCACAGAGTATGAACGATGTGTTCATTTTGAGGATGGCTTGAAGGATGATCTATGGGTGTTGATAGCTCCACAACAGGAGAGGAAATTTACTGTGCTTGTGGAGAAAGCTAGATAGCTGAGGAGGTGAGACGGATGGAAAAACTGAACCGGGATAGAGATAGGGGTGGAGGTAAGAGAAATTTTGGATCATCAGGAACAACTAGGAGTAACTAGAAAAGACCTAGGTCGAATGGACCGATACGGGCTGAAAAACCTACTGCTAACCAAATACGAAGGTGTACCCGATGTGACAAGTTCCATGCAGGAGAGTGTAGGGTAGGCAGTGGGAAGTGCTTTAGGTGTGGTTCTTTAGACCATCGATAAGAGATTTTCCTCAGCCACGGGATGAGGAAAGACCCGCAGTGCAGGGAAATGCTCAGTCGAGTAGAGGAGGTCAGCAGCCACAGAGAGGTCGTGGTCCGGCCAGAGGTGGTAATGGTTTTGGTCGAGGCCAAGGAGCACCAGGCTGAGAGGCAAAAACTTGAGGTAAGGCGGCCGGGGTTGGTTTATGCTGCCAGACGCCGGGAAGAGGCTGATGCACCGGATGTTATAATCGGTACGTTTTTAATTTTTAGATTGCCTTATGTTGCATTGATTGACATTGGGTCGACACATTCATATGTTGCTAGTAGTGTGTCTAAAACTTTAAGTTTAGATTCTGAAGTTACCCTAGGCGATGGCGATGAATTAGCCCATTAGGACGATCTGTGATAGTAGATAAACTTTATTGGAAGGTACCCTTAGAAGTTTAGGGAATAGTTTTCTGATGATTTGATGGAATTACGATTGGGGAGTTTGACTTAATTTTAGGCATGGGTAGCTAGTGAGTATCAAGCCAACTTAGATTGTCAACCAGCGGATGGTGTTAACAACCCCGGGAGGTGAAGTGTTGGTGATAGGAGAAAGGGAAATTATTTGTCAAGCGTGGTAGCTTACCTAAGAGCGAAAGAATGGTGAAAAAGGGTCCAAAGCGGTTCTAATATTTATGCAGGCGTTGAAGCCAATGACCTAGCTATTAAGGATGTTAGGGCGGTGAAGGAATTTCTGATGTCTTCTCCGAAGAGCTTTTAGGATTACCTCCGGATCAAGAAATAGAATTTGGAATTGATCTTCTTAGGGAACAAATACGGTATCTATAGCTCCATATAGAATGGTGCTGAAAGAGTTGGTGGAATTGAAAGCGTAAATCCGGAATTTGTTGGATAGAGGTTTATTTGACCAAGTGTGTCACCTTGGGGGCGCCGGTGTTATTTGTTAAGAAGAAGGATGGTTCAATGCGTATGTGTATTGACTATAAATCAATGAATAAGTTAACCATCAAGAACAAATACCGTTGCCAAGGATTGATGACTTGTTCGATCGGTTGAAGGGGCCTCAATCTTTTAAAGATAGATCGAGGTTTGGGTATCATCGACTTAAGGTCGAGGAGGCGGACATTCATAAGGCGGCTTTTAGGACTCGCTATGGTCACTCTGAGTTCATGGTGATGCCATTTGGGTTGACTAACGCACTAGCAGCGTTTATGGATATGATGAACCGAGTGCTCCAACCCTACTTGGATCGGTTTGTCGTGGTTTTTATTAATGACATCTTGGTTTACTCAAGATCAGAAGAGAAGCATGATTCACATCTACGCATGGTTCTACAGATTCTGAAGGAGAAGCAGCTTTATGCCAAATTCAGCAAGTGCGAATTTTGGCTGAAGAAAGTTACTTTTCTAGGTCACGTGGTGTCAGCAAAGGGGATTAGGGTTGACCCTCGAACAATTGAAGCAGTGCTGGATTGGAAGCCGCCTAAGTCGATGGCGGTGATTTAGAGTTTCCTTAGTTTAGCCGAGTACTATAGAAGATTTATGGAAGAATTTTCTCTTATTGCGGCACCGTTGACTAAGTTGTTACGAAAAGAAGTTTCATTTGTGTGGACTGATAAGCAGCAAGATAGTTTCGAGAAGTTAAAAAGGATATTGACAGAGGCTCTGGTATTGATTCAACCGGAGGCTGGGAAGGAATTCGTGATTTACTGTGATGCTTCACACACGGGATTAGGATATGTGTTGATACAAGATGGAAAGGTGGTTGCGTATGCTTCACGATAGTTGAGACCGCACGAAGCAAACTATCCCACCCATGATTTGGAGTTGGCGGCGATGGTGTTTACCTTGAAAATTTGGAGGCATTATTTGTACGGGGAGAAATCTATCATTTACACGGATCATAAAAGCTTGAAGTACCTTTTGACTTAGAAGGAGTTGAATCTGAGGCAGAGAAGGTGGATCGAGTTGTTAAAGGATTATGACTGCTCGATTGAATATCATCCGGGTAAGGCCAACGTGATGGTAGATGCTCTAAGCCGTAAGGTGATCTCTGATTTGAGAGCGATGTTTGCTGACCTTAGCTTATATGGTGATGGAAGTTTACTAGCTGAACTTCAAGTGAAACCCTCATGGGTTAGCCAAGTTAAGGGGAAACAGCAGATCGTTGGATTACTTAGGGGAAAGTTATAGTTGATTTCAAGTGATGAGCCAACGAAATTTAGTGTTAATGAGGAAGGATTATTATGTTTTCAAGGGAGAGTGTGCATGCCAAAAGACCCTGAGTTGAGGCGAAGGATTTTGCAAGAAGCGCATGGTAGTCCATACACTATGCATCTTGGAGGGAGTAAGATGTATCGAGATTCTGAGAAGCGATTACGGTGGCGGGCTTAAAGTGAGAGGTGACTGAATTGGTAGGGAAGTGTTTAACCTGTCAGTAGGTAAAGGCAGAGCATTAGTTACCATTAGGATTATTGCAGCCGGTAAAGATTCCCCAATGGAAGTGGGAAAGGATCACAATGGACTTTGTTAGTGGGCTACCTCTCAAGCCTACTAGGAAAGATTCAGTTTGGGTGATCTTGATCGGTTGACGAAGTCCGCTCATTTTGTACCCGTTCAGGTCGATTATTCCTTACAAAAGTTGGCTAAGCTGTATATAGCAGAGATTGTAAGGTTGCATGGAGTACTTGTATTGATTATCTCAGACCTAGATCCTAGGTTTACGTTAAGGTTTTGGAAGGCGTTGCATCAAGCGTCGGGTACAAAATTGGACTTGATCTGATGTTTCATCCTCGAATAGATGGGCGGTCGGCGGGTGATTCAGATCTTGGAGGACATGTTAAGAGGTTGTGTCATTGATTTGAGATGTAGTTGGGAGGAGTTTACGCCATTGGCGGAGTTTGCTTACAACAACGACTACCGATCTAGCATTCGAGATGGCGCCTATGAAGCATTATGCAGGCGAAATGTAGTACTCCTACTTGTTGGACGAAATTAGGGAACCTCGATTTTGGGTCGAGTTGGTTCTGCAAGACGAGAGGAGAAGGTTGAGTTAATTCGGGCTCGACTAAAGGAAGCGTCGGACAGACAGAAGTCCTATGCTGATCTGAAGCGTATGGACATAGAGTTTGTCGTGGGTGACAAGGTGTTCTTGAAAGTGTCACCATGCAAGAAAGTATTAAGATTTGGACAGAAGGGTAAGTTAAGTCCCAGATTCATCGGACCTTATCAGGTGCTGAAACGAGTTGGATCAATAACGTATCAGCTAGAGCTACCTCCTGAGCTAAGCCAGATTCACGATGTATTTCACGTCTCTATGTTAAGATGATATCGTTCGGATCCATCTCATGTGGTACCTGTGGAGGAAATTGAGGTAAGACCTAACCTATCCTTTGAAGAGGAGCCAGTGGAAATCTTGGATCGTGATGTCAAAGTGTTACGAAGGAAGAAGGTTCTGTTGGTGAAGGTTCTATGGTGGAATCACGACTCTGAGGAGGCTACATGGGAATCGAAGGAAGCGATGCGACAACAATACCCACATCTATTCAGATCAAGTAATTTCGAGGATGAAATTTCTCAAGGGGGTAGAACTGTAACATCCTGAATTAATGGGCCTTTGCATTTGATGTGTATTACGTTCAATGTGTTAATTAGAGTATTTAAGGGGCTCGAGTTGGGCGAGGCCTTGGGTAAATTTTTGCTTGGACATTAGAGGGTTTAAAAGATGTTATTTGTGTTTCAATCACAAGTGGGCTTATGGCCCGATGGCAAATGGTGCCACTTAGAGAAGCAAGGAGGTGGTGTCAACTAAGGAGGCCCCAAGCGAGGTATGAAGCCCAATTCCTTTAATTGTAATTAGCTAAATTTGGCATATAGATGGGTAAGGTTGAATGACAACAAGGCTTAAAAATAGGAGATTTATCGATGAATAATATAGATAATTGTCTTGATATTAGTTATGAGTGGATTAAGGAGAAAAGATGGGAGTTATCTACTGTAGGCAGAGTTGGCCGAAATGCCAACTCTGAGGGAAGGAGATGGCCGAAATTCCAACTCTAAGGGAAGAATCGGTTTTGAAGTGGCATAAGGGGTGCCAAAATTCCCCATGTTTGTCAATTAGTCTCAATTTTCAGAAGAGGGCAATTCCGACATTTTATAAGTAAGTGCCGAAATCCCTTATAAATAGGAGTGTATCTCTTCAAATTCCGGCATTTGAACCCTAGTCTTTGTGCCAAAATTTTTGGTCCCTCTCTACACTTTCTATTCTTTTTTCTTTTCCAAAAACTGAAACCTATCAACTTTCTTCTCATCTCTATAACCGAATACCTTTGATTATTCCTTTTTTTTCTCTCTGTCGATTACCCTACTAAAAGTCGAAAGCTTTTTAATTCATTTTCTTTTTCCATTCTTTTCCTCTTGTGCCGATTTCTCCATAAACCGAGATTTTTTTGAAGTGTCGATTTCTATGTAAAGGTAAGAACCGAATTCTTTTCTCTTTAGGTTTTAAGACTATAGCTGAATGGCTAGTAGTTTGATAGGCTATCTTTAGTTTAACTCTTTCGTTAATCGCATGTTCTTTTGGTCGGCACTCTGGGAAATCATAGTAGATCGAATCATCCAGATCTCAAAAAGCCAAAAACCAATAATCTCTAGTATCCTATCAATTTCGGGATCTCAAGGGTAAGGGATTTCTTTAGATTTCCATTAAGATTCGCTATCATAATTGAGTTATTAACTCATATGATATGGTTTAACCCTATTTCGTTATATTAGTTCTGACAAGGACTTTTTGGATGGAATCAAAAATGGATCAAGCAAAGGAGAGGGTTGGGTCTGTAATCCCTAAGTTTAAGAAACGAGCAGTGTCCACTGTTCGAGATTGGCTACCAGGTTGTGGACCAGCTTCTGAATAGCATCTTAGGTAGTTAGCAGTCGTATCAACTTCTGACAGTGTTGACATAGAGGGTGTCATCTTAACAGTAATAAGGTGTGTAGAATCTTAACATATAAGCATTTATATATTATATGTATGCTAAGGGCTAAAAGCCAAAAGAAAGGCTGTATGAACAGTCGTATTACCTAGAAAGGGTGGGCATGGGATGCCAGGCACGTACCCATAGAAACTTTTCTATGTGATTCGTATCATGTGAAAGTATGAGATCTGTTGGCTTGATAACTTATTTCTTGTATGTATGCATGCATGGGATGGGATTGATTGATGGATTTATGGTAGGGGAGTAGGGTCGCGAGGCGATCGTGGCTTTACCACGAGCTGATATATTTGTCGAATACTATAATTTATTTCTAAGGTTCGCGTGGCGATCGGTTATATAACAATGACATAGTCATCGAATACTATAATGTATTTTTGAGGTTAGTGTAGCGATCGGTCTATATAATGACGACACGGTTGTCGATGTGGTGTGTAGCGAGATGGAGGGTTGATTGTAGAAATCCATGCGGTGTAAAGGTTGGTGCAGGCGTTTAGAGGATGGACTCTTAGGTTTTGGGATGGGCAATGATGCATGACATAACTTTGTTACCATTGTATCTGGGCCAAGGCCCATAATGTGTTTGTGGGTCCTAGGCTTTTATGTGTTTTCAAGTTTTGCACTGAGTCTTGGTGACTCACCCTTTTATTTTTTCCCACTCTGATATGAAGCGATGAGGCGAGTGGACCACGAGGCCGAGGCATACTCATGGGGCCATCAAGACTTTCATTACTATTATGGATTATTATTATGGTTTTTTTGGGGAATATATTTTTGTAATAAGGCCCCACAACTTAGGTTTTGATTTATCTTCTTTCTTGTTATGTTGGTTTTTACAACTTATGTTTTGCTTCAAAATCTCAAATATAAAACAAAATGGAAAATGGGATTTTCAAACCCAATCAACGCATTTAATGGATTATTTGGCTATAATAAACTAGTTTTTTAAAAACCCATCGAAGCAAAGTTTTCAAGATTTAAACCCGTAGCATACCAGATCCGGTGATGACGTATGGGCCGGTTTGGGGTGTTACAGTATATGAGGCAGAGCCACCAGTACAGTATACTTTCTCCATAATAGTATCCCAACCCATGTAGTATGTCATGTCATAAATCATACGAATATGCAGAATGTCATTCTCAGTAACAATCATAAACAAGTCATGAACACATCATTCAACCTACGTTTAGGGGTATAACGATCATTTTATCTTATGGAGGTATTTTGGTCATTTTACTCTTTAGGGGTATTTTAGTCATTTTACTCTTTAGGGGTATTTCAATCATTTAACGACCTTTCCAAAGGTCCACAATCTCCTCGAGCGACACAAATAACCTATATGATCAAAATGATGTATATGGGCCCAAGGACTAATATTCAGCCCCAGTGGGCCCACACGCTTGTGTGGCCCATCTAGCCCAAATTTAGGCACGGCTATGTGAACTGTGTAACCCAATCTAGTATCTGCCACTTTTTGTGAGTTTTATTCATGTGGGACCCACGAGCCCATTGGGCCCACATGACCCATTTCAGCCCAACGAGGCCCATAATAGCATAAAAGCATCAGAGCGCTCGTGGTGGCCTCTACAGTTTATCACCCATGATTTGTGGCTCGGTTTACCACACGAGCGATCGCACACTTGTGAGGCATCAAATCTTTGCGATTTTGGCTTTTCGGTTTTCTGAGCCCACGAAGCGAGCGGTGTGATTACACACCTGATTATGATATTTCTCCACGCTCCATGAGATCTCAACCTAGATTTAAACAAGATCCAAAGTTAGTCCTTTAACCGAGAGGGTAATGCACCCTCTTATTGACATTTAAACCGAAACACCCTTCTTACTTTGTTTGAATGAGGGTGACCTTAGTCCCTCTATGATCGCTGTTCAGAAACGATCACAATCCCTTGTTGGATTCTTATAGTGCAATCAAAATCTGATTAGTAAGTGATATGGCACATTCGACCAACCCCAAAGAACATAAGGTAACACTTTTACCTTACCTGTACGTTGAGGATGAAAGTGTGACTCCTCCACCATTCACACTTCACCATTCCTTGAGGAAGACCCTAGATCCACAACGAGTATAGTACGTGAAGGAGGAAATGACAATCGGCTAGTAAAAGAGGGTATTCAGTTTTGGAAAAAAAGAAAAAGAAGAGCATGGTGTATTCGGTTTTAAAAAGAAAAGTCGTGGATAGATTTTGAACATTGACCGATAGTTAGAACCTTTGCAGTAGATCGACGCAGAGAGGGATTAATAATAGTGATATTCGGCCAGACTAGAATAGAAGATGAATAGAAGTTAAAGAAAAGAAAGGGAATTCAGCTAGGCTATGAAAGAATCCGATTGCAAAAGAAAAGGGGTAAGGTGAAATAGATGTTAGATTCAGCCAAGAAGAGAGGAAAAGAATAGCAAATATGCAGAGAAAGAATAACACGAATGGCCAGTTTCGTAGCACAATGAAAACTAGAGAGAACTCGAAATGCAAAAAGTGCAAAAAAACCTAAGCTTCCAGCAAGGAAATTCGGCAACTCTCCTATCAACTCTCACAAAAACCGAACAAAGAAATGCCTAGTGTCAAAATGCTCCCTATTTTCCTCTAGCCAAATTCTCCAGTAGAGCTTTAGAGTCCCAATCGGCCACAACACCTTACCAAGGTCCCATTTCGAAATTCCTTGATTTTCTCCCCAATCTCCTCCTTGATTTGCTCCACAAAACCCTTCAAGACCAAATCAAACTTTACCTTACAGAGTTCTAGTCTAACTCCACTTCTCATGCTGCAAGGAAATAAAATAAACACTCCCTTGCGCATCATGAGACTCAAACTCGAGCTCCCTTGCAGCCTTAAACACGCCACTTACCACTGGACTACAAGTTCTCTTGTGTCATAAACCAAGCACTGTCACTAATAATGCTTAAGTGCCAGTGTCTAGGTTCATTTAAGAGAAACTAAAAATTTTGCAAAGGCCAAGACTTGAACCCAGGCTTCTCAAACACTCCCATACACACCCAAATCACTTAGCCATTAAAGCAAACAAGCTTTTTATGTCAGAACATGAAAAATTACAGACCCTAAATTTTTGGGGTGATACAGTGACACACGGTCAGCCCCATGGGGGTGTTAATAGGTCGTGTGTCCCCTGCATCAACTTACGAGAATATGATTTGTCACACGGGTCAGTACAGGAGCGTGTGCCTAGGCCATGTGCACTTAAGGGTTTGATGACGTCATAAACAGAGAGCTCCATGGGTGGAAGAAATGGGCATGTCTAGACCGTGTGAAAGACATGGGTAATAGACACGGGTGTGTGCCCAGCCGTGTGAAAACTCCTGTAGGTTCGAAAGGAAAATAAATTCCACATGGGCTAGAGACATGGGCATGTGAGACCACACGGCCTGCCCACACAGGCGTGTCTTAAGTCACACGGGCCTGTGACCCCTATTTAGGTAAAAAAATTCAATGAGTAAAAAAGTTTCTGGTTGAATTCCGAAACCTTCCGTGTAACACCCCTTACCCATAATGATTGCCAGAGTCAAGCACGAGGCATTACCAGACTTAACTTACTAGTTCGGGGCATAAAAATTTTTTTAAAATTAATTTGTTCACATACATCCAATATGTTCCTAAAACGGGCCTTCAAGGCCCTAAAACATGCAATTGAAATGGTTCGGAACCAAACTGAAAACATTAAAATTTTCTAATTTCTTAAACAAATCAAAACAATTTATTTCACTATTCATAATAAAACTGTCCATTTGCATCATAGTCACTAAATTTACTATAACTCGAGTTACGAAACTCTAAATTTATATCCGTAAATTTTCCCTGAAACTAGACTCATATATCTTCTTACTATAATATTTTCATAATTTTTGGTGTGGTCAATTAGTACGGTTATTAGTTAAAGTCTCCTATGTTACACTATTAGACGGTTCTGACCCCTCTTCACTAAAAGTCAATTATCTCATAATATACAATTCTCTTTCCTACACCGTTTCTTTCATATAAAAATAGACTCAATAAGATTTAATTATATACCTCATTCACACCCTAATTATGCTTCTTCTGATCCATGGTTTCTCCATAATACCTTTACCATAGGGACTGATTTCCTACGCAAAACTTTGACATCCCGATCTAGGATCTGCACTGGTTCCTCCTCAAAAGATAAGTCTGGGCTCACCTCAATTTCCTCTATCGGCACAGCATGAGACGGATCTGAACGATAGCGTCTAAGCATGGAAACGTGAAACACATTATGGATTTGACTCAACGCTAGTAGCAACTCGAGTAGGTAAGCTCTTCGGTCCCACTCGCCGACACCGAAATAAGGCAGATAAATCTAGGGTTTAACCTGCCTTTCCTACCAAACCTCAGAACCTTCTTCCATGGTGACACCTTCAAGAAAACCCTGTCACCTTCTACAAAGTCTATATCCTTCCGTTTAAGATCGGCATAAGACTTCTGCCTATCTGAAGCTTCTTTCAAACGAGCTCGAATCACCTTCATCTTATCTTCTGTTTCAGCAACCAACTCTGAACCCAACAACTGCCGTTCCCCCAACTCTGTCCAACGTGTAGGGGTACGACACTTTTGTCCATATAACGCTTCGTATGGTGCCATTTGAATACTTGCTTGATAACTATTGTTGTACGCGAATTTAGCCAACGGTAAAAATTCTTCCCAACTGCCCTTGAAATCCAAAACACAGCCCCTTAGCATGTCTTCCAAAACTTGAATCACCCTCTCCGAATATCCATCTGACTAGGGATGGAATGCCGTACTAAAATCCAACCTTGTACCCAATGCCTGGTGCAAAGCCTTCCAGAACATTGACGTAAATCTAGGGTCCCTGTCTGAAATAATCGACGCCGGTACCCCATGCAACCTAACAATCACCGCTATGTATAGTCTCGCTAACTTCTGAAGAGAATAATCCATACGTATAGGTATGAAATGAGCAGACTTCGTCAGACGATCTACAATTACCCAAACTAAATCCTTTTTAGTGGGTGTGAGGGGTAGCCTACTAAGAAAATCCATCGTGATCCTTTTCCACTTCCACTATGGAATCTTTATCGGTTGCAACAAACCTGACGGTAACTGATATTCAGCCTTGACTTGCTAACATGTCAGACACTTACCCACAAATTCAGTTACCTCATGCTTTAGGCCCAGCCACCAAAACCGCTCCCGCAAATCTCGGTACATCTTACTACCTCCGGATGCATAGCATAAGGACTGCTATGTGCCTCCCGAAGAATTTTCTGTCTTAACTTCTCATCTTTAGGCATACACACTTTTCCCTGAAAACACAACACTCCATCGCTGCTCAAGCTATACCCCTCCAATCCACTATTCTGCACTTGCAAACATCATGCGCTCAAAACTTCATCCACCAACTGTTTCTCCTTAACCTGTTCTATCCATGTTGGCTTTACTTGCAATTTCACTAATAGACTTCCGTCATCATACATACTAAGGTGGACAAACATGCCTTTTAATTCTGCCACCACCTTACGGCTCAAGGCGTCTGGTACCACATTAGCCTTTCCTGGGTGGTACTCAATCGATCAGTCATAGTCCTTGAACAACTCGATCCACCTCCTCTGCCTTAAATTTAACTCCTTCTGTGTAAGAAGGTACTTCAAACTCTTGTGATCCGTATACACGACAGACTTCTCTCCATACAAATAATGTCTCCAAATTTTTAGGGCAAAAACCACTGCAGCCAATTCAAGATCATGCATCAGGTAGTTCACCTCGTGAGGTCTCAACTGTCGAGAAGCATATGCTACTACTTTCCCTTCTTGCATCAGCACACATCCTAATCCCGTATGCGATGCATCACAATAAATCGTAAACTCTTTCCCTACTTTAGGTTGAATCAGTACCGGAGCTTCTGTCAAAATCCTCTTTAACCTCTCAAAACTTTCTTGTTACTTGTCTGACCATACAAACGGAACTCCTTTCCTTAGTAACTTGGTTAATGGCACTGCAATCAGAGAAAACCCTTCCACAAACCTTCAGTAATATCCTCGCTAAACCCAAAAACTACGAATCTACGCCCACGGACTTGGTGGTTTCCAATCTATCTGACCTCAATCTTAGAGGTCCACTCTAATCCCTCGGTGACACCACATGACCCAAGAAGGTAACTTCCTTCAACCAGAACTCACACTTACTAAGCTTTACGTATAAACACTTTTCCCTTAAAATCTGCAACACCACCCACAAATGCACGTCGTGCTCCTCTTCCAATTTTGAGTATACCAGAATATCATCTATAAATACTACGATGAACTGATCCAAATACGGCTGAAACATCGGGTTTATCATATCCATAAACGCGGCTGGTGCGTTCGTTAACCCGAACGGCATTACCAAAAATTCATAGTGCTCGTATCGAGTACGAAACACCGTCTTATGGATATCTGCCTCCTTCATCTTAAGTTGGTGATATCCCGACCTCAAATCTATCTTGGAAAAGATCAATGCTCCCTTAAGCTGGTCGAATAAGTCATCTATCCTCGACAACGGATACTTTTTCTTAATTGTCAATTTATTCAACTGACGGTAGTCTATGCACATTCGCATGGACCCGTCCTTCTTCTTAACAAAGAGTACAGGCGCTCCCCAAAATGATACACTTGGCCTGATGAAACCCCTATCCAACAACTCCTGAATCTGTGCTTTCAACTCCACCAACTCCTTTGGCGCCATCCTATACGGGGCAATAGACACTGGCGTAGTTCCCGGTAGAAGGTCTATACAAAACTCCACTTCGCAGTCTGGGGGCAAACCCGAAAGCTCCTCCGAAAAAACATCGATAAATTCTTTCACCGTTCGATCACTTCCTATAACCGATTCCTTAACTTCCAAGGCACAAACATAAACCACAAACGCCTCACAACCTTTCCTTACCATCTTCTCTGCCTTTAGCGCGGACACCACATTAGAGTGGTAATTCCTTCTCTCACCTATCATTACCACTCCTTCACCCTCGATCGATTTCAGCACCATGTGCTTAGCTGCACAGTCCAGTTCTGCCTGGTGCTTAACCAACCAATCCATTCCTATGATTAAATTGAACTTCCCGAAGGGTAGTTCCATCAAATCAGCTTGAAACACTACCCCTTGAAATTCTAGGGGACATCCTTATACAGTTTGTCTACTACCACAGAGTGTCCTAGAGGGTTTATTACTGACTAGTAGAAATCTCATAAGCTAAGTTCAACGTTCCCACTATACCACTAGCAACATAAGAGTGTGTTGAGCCAACATCAATCAAAGCAATATAAGGCAACCCAAAAATAAGAAAGGTACCGGTTATGACGTTCGGTGTGTCGCCCTCCTCTCGCCATTTCGCTGCATAGACCAACCTAGGCTATCTTGCATTAGCACCCCAGCATCTCAGCCAGGTGCTCCACGGCCTCGACCGTTATCATTACCACCTCTAGTTGCGCCTCGGCCCTTCTGTGGTTGGTGGCCATATCTCCTGAACTGAGCACGTCCTTGACCCTCAACCTGTGCCCTAGCTGACTTCCATGGACAATTCCTTATTCGATGCTCCATCGACCCACACTCAAAGCACCTCTATTACCAAATTAACACTCTCGAATGAGACTTCCCACATCAAGTACCTTGAGTGGCCATTTGCAATGAAGTGATCGGCTTCACACTCGATCTGGTCCACCAAATCTAGCCCTCTTCCGAGAACTCCCATGAACCACGATGGCCCAAAATTTCTCTTATCCTTACCTCGCTCTAATTTTGTTTCTGGTTCATTGGACCTCCTCATTATTTTGGCCTTTTCACGGAACAGCAAATTCCCTTTCTCATTGTGGTGCAATCGGCACCCGCACTTCGACTCTTAGCCCGATCCTCAAACCTAACACAGTACTCATGCTCTGTAGCCACCATACCCCGAGCATACCTACTCAACCTCAAGAATTACGCCTCGTGCTGGTGCAAACTTACTCCCCGAACCAAATTCAAGAACGCCCTATGTTGCGCATCAGTATAACTAGCTCCCACATTCTTCCTCTAATAGGCCGCCTTAAAGAAATCCCAGGTGATATCATCGGCAACTGCACCATCCTTGACCGTAAGCCACCACTGATACGACTCATCCCGGAGAAGAGACACTATCCCCTTCAACTTCTCCTCAACCGAGAAGTCCAAATCATCCATTATTCGCTCTGTTGCCTCTAACCAGTACTCACCAGTATTGGGAGCTACATCAGAAACTCCCCTGAACGCTTCTGCTCCGTTAGCCCGGAGTCACTCAGCCACAAATTTTTGGGCTCCTTAACCCGTGCCTTCCCCGACAACTCTCTCCAAAACTTGCAGTACTACTTGAGATACTATATCGTCACCACCAGTTTGGTCTTAAAACTCTGTTTTCGCCATCGGCAAATCCGGTATCAAATTTCCTAACCCATGGCCAGACCCTACTGGCTCTGACACGGTCATCCTACCCTATCACGGCCACGCGACAGACGTCCACGACCTCTTGTATTCATTCTTCTCGTTCGCGCTTATCTGGTTATGAATTTTATGAATTATTAACTCTGTTCACTATTTATCCACGAACAATTTTATGAAAGATAGTTTTAAAAGTGATTCTTTCGAGTTCGAACCTATCTACAGTTTCAGTTCCAGGCTTATCTCCTAATTCCGAATACCACATACATTCATCACACAACAACCTCCATGAACTCACATTCAACATGTAGGGGTATTTTTGTAATTTCACTACCCAGGGTTATTTTCGTAATTTTAACCTACAGGGGTATTTTTGTAATTTTCTAAAATAAAGTTTTAGGTGATTTTTCAAAATACGGGTATTTTGGTAATTTTCGTGAAGTAGGGGTATTTTGGTAATTTTGTAAGTCAGGGGTAATTTGGTAATTTTACAAACCAATGGTACTTTGGTCATTTTTCAAATCCAGGGTAGTTATTACAAATCAAGGGGTAATTTGATAATTTTACAACTAGGGTTTACAGGGTGGTTGGTCCCTTTCGGGTTTTAATTAGAAGGTTTAGCCTGTGAATAAGTCCTCATGGTTAGAGTGAACAGTCACTACGCACCAGGTAGGATTTCAGCGAAGAGGAGGTGAGTCACTAGGACTACTTAAATACCAGGCTCTCCCTAAATCCAATCCTAGACATGCGCATGCTTGTTGCCACACCCTAGCTCTGCGGCTTACTCACAGGTTTGTTTGATTAAACTTAAGTCTTATACAATTAAGGAGTTGTGTAAACTAGCCCTATGGTTCATCAGTACTATCATGCTTGTCTCGGTCTAAAACCCACGAAGCCCAACATATAAACATCACATCAAAGGTGAAGGTACTTACCTGCGTGGATCGGTGCGGAGACTCAGGTGCCATGCTTTTCGGGATATTCATCTCCCTAAAAATCATTTTACAAACTCTTAAAACACATTTTTGGCCTTAAACCCACAACCGAGCTTTTGAACCGAGCTTTGATACAAAAATGTAACACCCCAAACTTGGTAAAAAAAACTACAACCGAATCTGGCGTGCCACAGGAACGAAAACATTTTGAAAACCGATTTGTCAACTTGTTTAAAGAGAATTCTGTTGTATCATTTTTAAGAATACGTCGTTGGATCTTGTGATGTTTAAAACATGTTGAAACTTTTTTCAGAAAAACTTAGCTTCCTTATAGTTACTCCGTACTTATTACTTAATCATTGTATATTTCAAAAAACGAGTATTTGTTTAAAGTTTTGAAAACACCCAATTCATAGTTTAACCAGCATGCTTAATAGAACCTTTAAGAAACAACTAAATAAAATGTCCCAAAATAACACTTAAGCAGCCTTATTATAGAACTGAAAACCCAAATTCATGAAAATAACTAAGTTCATATGGAAAATATTGGAATAAAATGAATGCTGAACATGGCCACCTTGAGTCCATTTCGGCTCCATATCCACGATCTATGGTTTATCTGTAAAATATAACGGAAGGGGTGACTCACTAGACTCAGTGTGTAAATCCCCATCCCAAAAGAAGTTATGCTCTTACACAAGTTCATATACAAATATGCGTGTCATGCATCCCATCAACCTAGATATCCATCCGTGTCTCCCAAATCTACCACTTGTGGTACCAACCACTGGTGGTTCCAAACCACTGGTAATCGAAGTTACAGAAACAAACATATGTTGTACCAAACCACTAATGGTGCCAAACCATTGAGACATAGTCACAATATTACAATATGTGGGGCCAACCCACTATGTGGTACCTAACTACTGGTGACAGTCTGATAGATCATACTTCCCCCTCCACTCACCACCCATATCACATGTTCATGCTCACAATACAAGTATGATCATGCTTTAACATGTACAATATTGTACAAAAAATGGCATGCACTTATAGATCACATTATAATTAACGCTAGCAACCATAACAACTTACCAGGCATCTTCGTTTTTACCCACAAGGGTAACTTAGTAATCACTGCCGTCACTTTGGCTTTATCATCACATGAAATTTAACATATTAAGTAAAGAAAGTGTATAAGAGTTACACACCTGGTTCTCGTACTAACGCTCTCACTGCTTTTACGCTATTATCACACGAGACTACCAGTATTGGCCTATGATCTTTTTCTAACATCGGCCCACACCCCGATGGCCAGTCTCGCACTCCTGATACTGATCGCTTCTTGTATTTAGGCGTTGGGTTTACAGATCCAACCCCTCCTACTACTTGACTATTATTTGAGTCCATAATAATCCCTTGGTCACTAAACCAATTAAATGATGAGATCTAATAGGTAATCATAATGCTTACAATGAAACCCTTACCTAGTTATTGAATCCCGAAAGTCTTTAAGAAAGCGTATCCACCCTACCTACATTCGGCCACCACTAAAGTATCAAACCAAACCGATAATCATAGCCCATCTAGTACTTTATGGCATTTGGCCAACGACAAAGGAATAAGAAAGTGGCCATTCGGCCGAACCCACACCACCTACCTTCAGCTTCCTTCACAAATTGGCACCACAAATTACAACAAGACAAGATTCGGCTCCAATCCCTTAAAGACTATTCGACTATGGTGCACCTTCAGGAAAAAGAAATCAACTTCAAGATTCGGCTATGGGAGATAGGGATATGAGCAAGAATAATTTGGCTTTTAGAAAGATTTTGAAGAGGAGAAAATAACTAGGGAGTTTCGATTTTGATAAAAAGCAGAGGCACCCAAAAGAGAAAAGAATTTTGGCTTTTTTCAGAGAATAGGTGAGAAAGAAAGAACAAAAATGAAAGAAAAGATGATCGCTTGCTACTAATTTCGGCAACACACACACACTCTCAGAGTTGGAGTTTCGGCCAACTCTCCCTTCTCCTGAAAGCTTTATCCACCCTATCAGCTTCATCTTTATCTTTCCCTTAGATGAGACCTCCCTAAAACCAACTCTTCCCTTCCTTATTATCAGCTTTTTATTAACAAAAATAAAAGAATTTAAACTCCAAAATTATAGCACATGTGCCGTCCCTTCTCCCTCCCCCATGGAGTGCCAAATTTTTGCCCCAAAATACATGGGCCCAAACGGCAACTCTTGGCCCAACTCCTTCCTTAGTGCCGCCACCTACATGCCCTTACAGCATCACTAAATTTTGGGCCACAAGCCCAACTTGCTACTTAACATGGATACCTCACTTAAATTATGTCCTATAGCTTAGAAAAGTTAACCCAGGTTTAAGCCTAAACCTGAGCCCAATACACACTTCCAAAGCTCTAGCTAACCTTGACACCCAAAGTGCACAGACCCACCTAATCAGGATGTTACAATAGCATTTTATTAAAAATAAAAGTAGCATATTATACTCAAATCAAATATTTAGATCCCACACCTTATATCAAAGATTCGATTGCCACAATCCTATTAGAAGAGGTTTCTCTTGGATCTAAACCCGGTAGATGAATCCTTAAATCAAGACTTAGCTTCGATGCCTTTGGTATCACACTAAGGATCTCTTGGATTGGCATTGTTTGGTCCTTTAAATAATATAGGAACAAAATGTTAACACATGAAATGCAAATGTGCCTTAGCACCATTTGACTATGAGGAAAAACAATAGAAAGGAAAGGATGTTCCTAACATCCCTCATGCACTTACACTACTTAACAATACTACGAGATTATTGATAAGTCTTGATGAAGGAGCAGAGAGTTTTAATGATATAAAAAAATATATGATTGATGAGTCTAAAATAGGATGATTGAATCCTTATAAGAGATGGGAGAGATCAAAAGAGAAAGAAAAATGGGAAAATCAAAACCCGGTGAAAAAATGGTGTCAGTGACGGTGCTTCGACGATGGTCCAATGAGGTTAAAAAAATATAAAAAGAGTGGGAGGGTTTGGTCACAATATTTAAAGAAAAGAGAAAAGAAAGGGAGTCGTAGATGAAGGTTTTCCGGATGGTTTGCGACGATTCATAGTGGCGACAGTGGAGGTGAAGGGCGGTGATTGAAAGAAAAGTGGATGAGATGAGAACCTTGGACGGTAGTGTGGAGGTGGTGAAGCTATAACTCACGGTGGAGGAATTTTAGATGGTGGTTAAAGGTGGTGGTTGTTTGTCAAAAAGGAGAGAAAATGAAAAAGGAAGAAATGAAAACAAAAAAAAAAAAAGAATATGAGAGCAAATGAGTCATATAGATGACAACAAGGTGGGGTAAACTTGGTTAACTGTGACCAGGTTCATTAAACCACAAAAAATGACAAGATATGAAATTTTGGCAAGGGAGGGAGACATGGAGTGAAAAGGAGGTCATGATAACCCAACATATTGTAAGTTTGACTCATAAAGAGGGAAAGAAATCCTCCTAGATATGGTAACAATGGGATGGATGGAAAGGACATTATGTACATGGAAATTGTGTTAAAAAATTAAATAAAAAGATAAGAACAAAGGGACTTAAACTTAGGACCTCTAAGATAGGTAAGGAGCACTTAACCACTTGACCACTTCACTTCCTTGTTTTAATTCCTATCACATTTATTTAAAAACATGGTATGACCTCTCCTAAGATTTGAGGAAAAATTGCACTACATAGAAAATGGTGTGAGTCAAGGGATTCAAACACAAGTCATCATGGATAGCTTTACCACTACTCAACCACTATACTTGGTATTTAGTAATATCAAAAGATTATCTAAAATAAATAAATAAAATTTGGGCGCCACTCTCTCGGTTCATTAACCTAACTTCTATTAACTCGGTCTTTGGCATGTGAATAAATTCGTATACCCAACGTATCATTTTTCGGCTCTATTACCAATCGATCTCAAGCTTTTAATCCATCAAAGTATACGAGTTACGCACACATAGTCACTTACTTACTCAGGATTGAGGTAAGTCATGCTATGAATGCCACAAGTGAATAAATCCATAAGCGAGTTTAGGATTTATTATACTTGGGTCTTGTTCATGTATTATTAGTACAAACAATTACATTTATGCCTCTTTCTTTTGAGAGTTATCTGCTCTAAAACCCAAGATAAGATATCTTTTCACTTAGACTTGATATAGGACATAATAGTTGTAACCTCCTCAATCTAGCATAGATGTTATGGTCAAATCGTAAAGGCTATATTAGCCACCGGAATGGCTAACATACTCCAAATGCTTTGTGATGAAAACTCCAAACTCGTCAAATTTTTGAAAAATAGTAGTTGCCTCACTGATTAAGTTAAAATTTTCATTTTGTAAGTCATTCCATCTCAGGAATTTGTTGCATTAATAATAGTCTAACTTTGTAAAACCATTTTTTCGATGACTCTTCTCGTAAAACCATGATCACACTCTTTGTAGCAGAAATAAATCATGTCAAATTTTACTTAGGCCTAATAGCATGCATTTACCGAGTATTAAGTCCGTGCTATTACAGCATATGATGCATGCATAAGATATTTCCCCAAAATAAAAGTTAGCAAGCCATAGTCCAATTTAATAATTTACAGTTCAAAAACCAGTAGAAAAATTATAAAGAAATTAAAGAAATATTTATTATAAAATAGTCTGGTGTTTGAGAGTCACCAGTATGCCATGGCCGGTCCTATTTTTAAGCAATACCTGATAAGTAAGAAACTAAATAGCTTTTCAATTTTATTCGAGTTAGTCTAAATTTTTACAATCTATTCCCTGAACTTTGTATCAACCAATGAACATTTCAACCAATCAACCATAAACAAAACTAGTTACTACCCATGATCAATTCAAGCAACCCAATCATTTTCATGCTAGATTACATAAGAAAAATAACATAAAAGAGATAAGGTTTAGAGATGCTTAATAAATTCGATGAAATCCTTGAATCAGTTGATGTGTAATGCTTCAAATCCACATTTATCCACAACCCAATTGGTAAATGTAAAATAAGATGAAAGGAAATACTATACATTATTGAAATAATAAATGAATGCAAAAAAGGTACAAAGAAGGCCCTTGTATTTTTGCTATGAAAAATAAGTGTAGAAAAATTAAAGAGAAATATCTAAAAATCTAACCTAAATAAGATAGTGCTAAGAATCTATGAAAAAAGGTCCTTTCAATATGTGTCATAAATGAATTATATAGTCTGATACAAATTGACCTACTAATGACAATTATACCTTCACTTAACATATCACTTAAGCTTGGTTAGACTAAAGACTGCCCTTCAGAATTTTTCTATGTTAAATGCTAGTGTCGAGACACCCAAACCATGGTGTCATGACTTCCTTAACAAACGACTCCTCTAGGTCCTAGGCAACTTCAATGTCGTGACATTAACACTCTAGTGTCATGATTCTTCCTTAGACCACTCGACTTCTTCAACTTGGCGACTGTGGTTGATGTTGCAACATTGCTAACCCATTTTTGTGACCACAAAGGTTGGTGTTGTTGAAATTAATCCGATTTGAAAACGATTTTCTTGCACGATGAAAAATAAAAATTTTGAAAACCAACCCAGTTTGTGATATTTAATGCAATAAACTTTAGACCGAAATCATACCTGTGTTTTTGGATAAGCGGATCCTTGATGTTTTTCAGCTTTCAACCAAATGATCTTCTCCACTATTCTCGTACCATGAACTGCTTCGAGTGTGGGCTCAAATCAATTGAATTGAAACACAGAACTAGAAAAAGTTTTCCCTTTGCGGTGAAAGCAAAAATTCTCTCTGCTATAATAGAAAAATGTAAACTTGTTATTCTGAAAAATATACTTATAAGTTGAGAATAAATTCTCTTTATTTTCAGAAGAATAAAAATCTCTCAAAAGTTGTCTAAATAGCTCTACCGGTGACATCTATTTATGGGAAGATAAGGTAGAACACTTGTAGAGTGTTAGAAGTTTATTGCACTAGAAAAACAATATCCTAATTTATCTATAACTAGGATATAGTTAGCAACAACCCTAGTTAATGATGCTAGGGATTTGCCGCCCCACCTCCTTACATGAGAGGTTTTGGGCCTCTCTCACATCGAGTCTAATTAGGAGTACTTTCTAGGCTTTTTTGACCAAGTACTATGTAATATGATCCAACCCGATTTAGTTTTTCTATTTCCCAAGATAAACTTTAATATCTATATATGAAATAATTTTCTCATCCCAATTTTACCCTAGTAAAGTTTTGACAATTTTACCCTGGTAAAATTTTGATTGTTATACCTCCGGTAAACTTTCAAGAAAATTTGTTCAATATGTCACAATTCAACATGTTCACTATGATCGAATGATTTATTTTCATTTTTGGGCTTCAAAATTGTCCAAAAACATAAACTCATTCTTCCATCATTTTTAAGTAATCCTATAAAGGATTGCAAGTTTCCATTTCCATTTTTGGAAACCTACATTCATTTCCAAATGATTTTATTTCTCCATTTCGGAGAAAACCATAATCATTCCTGAATGTTTCCCATTTCTCTTTTTCTATTTTTTCCCTCCATTTCTATTCAAACAAGCAATTTATTTCTAGTTTCAACGAGCTAGTGGAGGGACCGATTGGACATATGTGGTTGAGCCTTAAATGATTTATAATAAAATTCTGCCTTGTCACCTATTAATTATAAACTCATTTAGTCATGAAATCATCCCACAATAGTATCGTGACTATGTTCTCCTCAACGACATACCATTACAAAAGGAACTACTTAGTACTCATCAATGACCTTGTCATAAGTGTGTTACCCTTATATGATATCCTTAATCTCTTTAAGATAATATATGTTCTCCTAATATGATCCTATTTATCTTATGGTAACCAGCAAGCCATCCATCACAAATACGAACGACCCATGACCACATTTACTTTTCATCAACCATGTAAAGCCAATGAGAGAATATCATTTACCCATGTTTTGGGCTATGAAATCCACTTTTTTGAATGACACTACATACTACAAAATTCGTACACCTAATGCACCAGCTTTTGATTCCTTATCTATTTGAACTCAGGCTTTTACTTACATCAAAGTGTATGAGTCACGCATACATAGCCCGTCATCAACTCAGGATTTATGTATGTCACACTATGAATGTCAAAAGTGAATAAATCCACAAACGGATTCAAGATCTATTCTGCTTGGGTCCAATCTGATTTACTGCTAGTCAGGTTAGTCACACTATGTCTTTATCTTCTAGGAGTCATTCGCTCCGATGCCCAAGACAAGACATCTCTCCAATTGGAATTGATAGATGACATATTAGTATTTTAATCGGTTTGCTCAATTCCAACTAGACTAAGGACATATTTAGTGTAACATCCCTTACCCGTGTTCAACGCCGAAACCAGATATGAGGCGTTACTGAACTTAAACTTGCTTAAAAATACAACACCGAGCTATAAAATTTCTTTTCAACTTAAAACTTCTTATTCATATTCATAACATCCTTATTATGGGCCTACGAGGCCCTAAACATATATACGGAAGGGTTTGAGAATAAATCAAAAACTTTTACGCACTTAGAAATTTTTTTGCCTAAATAGGGGCCATACGCCCGTGTGAAATGGAACACACCCGTGTAGGAAGGCCGTGTGGTCACACACGCCCATGTTCCTATCCCGTGTGGAATTTATTTTTCATTTTGAACCTACAGGGGTTTTCACACTGCCGAACACACGTCCGTGTCTACAACCTGTGTCCCTCACACGGCCTAGACACGCCCGTGTCCTCACCCGTTTATGAAAACCTTAGTATTCTGTTTATGACGTCTATAAACTCTTAAGGGCACATGGCCCAAGTACACGCCCGTGTGCTGGCCCGTGTGACGAATCGAATTCTCGTAAATTGATACAAGGGACACACGGCCTACCAACACACCCATGGGGTGATCAGTGTGTCACACAGCCTGACACTGCCAGTGTGTCTACATGTGGACAATTAGTGTAACACTCCAAACCCGGTCAAAATGCTATGACCGAATCTGGCATGCCACATGAGAAGAAAAGAAAATTTGAAAAGTGAGTTAACGTCATGAGTTAGGAAAAATCTTTGATTTTGTAGAAACAGAATTAATATTGAGTGATCAATTGAAAACAATTCTGAGTCTTAGTTTGAAAATTTAGTTACTTTGCTACTAAAGCCCAAATTGTTTTTTTAGTTAGCCAATTGTAAAGTCTCACAGTTCTTAAGTTTTGAAAATCATTCATTTCGACAATTTATTAGGCATGCCTTAACAATCCAAAATAAAATAAAATAAAAAAAAAGAAAGTTAATAAAAATAAATATAAACCCAAATTAATGTTTAAATGGCCTTATTACATTGCCAAAATCCAAATTAAAGTAAAGTAATCCCAAAATAACTATTTAAGATAAAGTCTAAAATATTACGCATGGCCACCTTGAGTGCACCTCGGCTCCATGTCCACGGTCTAAGGATTACCTGCAAAATTTAACAGAGGGGGTGAGTCACCGAAACACGGTGTGTAAATCCCCGTCCAAAAGATTTTCCAAATCTCACACAAAACCATATGTTACGTATGTATGCCATGCAACCCAACCAACCTAATATGCACATCCACCGTATCTCATGTATCTACCCAACATTTGTGGCACCTAGCCATTGGTGGTACCTAACCACTGGTGGTTCCAAACCACTGGTGACAAAAGTCACAAATAATAATATGTGGGGCCAACCCACTTGTGGTACCTAACCACTGGTGACAACCCCTGATATCCGTAGTGAGGCCAACCCACTGTGGTACCAAACCACTGGGACGAGTTACAGAAATAAGATATATGTGGTACCTAACCACTAGTGGTTCCAAACCACTGAGACTTAGTCACAAAATAATAATATGTGGGGCCAACCCACTTGTGGTACCTAACCACTAGTGACAGTCTGAAAGAGTTCATATTTCCTCCCTCTTCACATCATACCCCATTTTCATGTTCATTCTTTACAATATGGTATGATCATGCTTTCAATGTACAACAACAATTAATTCACTCATACATGCATCCATTAATAACAGCACATAGTAGAACTTACCTGGAGTCCTCGCTTTTACTCACAAGGGTAACATTGTGATCCATACCATCACTTCGGCTTTTGGCAATACAAAGATAATAACATAATTACCATATAAAGTGTGTAAGAGTTACACACCTGATAACACGTAACACCACGCTCTTTATGTCGATACTCTCGCTAATCAAAACTACTGCTATCTGTTTACGACTTTGCTCAAAAGCCAGCCTACAACCCAGTGGCCAATCTCGAACTGCCGACACTACTCGCTTCTTAAACTTAGGGATTGGGTTCACGGGTCCAATCCCCTCTTTCACCTGATCGGTATTTGATTCCATCAAAAGACCTTGTCAGTTGCTACCATCATAACATATAGTTGTTAAACCATAACATAGGGTTAAGGTAATAATACGATAATGAGTCTAATAAGTCGAAAGAGGACACCATTACCTTGAAATCTCAAAGAGATAGAGTTTAGGGGCTAACGGTTTTCAACTTAGGGATCTAGCTGATTTGATCTACTTCGATTCCTGAAATGTCACCCCAAAAAGAGAACACAAGAAACAACCACATCATTACACCAAAAGGTTGCCTTACCAAGCCAACTAACCTTTCGGCTTTGGCTTCCAAAAACCAAAAGAGAAAGTGAATAGATAAAAGAAATCACCACCTACCTTACACAGGAGATTCGGCTAACCCTAGAAGATTTCGGCACTTAGCAACATAGAAGAAGAAATTCAGAAATGTCAGGGAAGAAGATGAAAGAGCCAAAGAAAATAAACAAAAGAACTATAAGTGGGACATAGGAGTTTCAGCTTTAAAAGAGATCATCGAAAAAGATGAAGAAAAGGTCTATGAAGTTTTGACTTGTAGGAGAAAGGAATGGAGATGGGAATAAAAGACATGGGACATTCGACTATGGCATGGAAATAGAGATGAAAATGGAGTTTAAAGGTTTCAGCTCTTTTTTTAGAAAGGGACAATTGAGAGTAGAGCAATAGAATGGAATGGAAAAGAAAGTGATAGAAAGTGGTAAATAAGAAGATGGATTTCGGCAAGACCTAGGGTAGATTCGGCTATGGTAGAAAATGAAGAAGAGAAAGAATACCAATGGGAGTTTCGGCTCGCCCTTAGAAAAGAAGTAAGAAGGGAACGAAAGCAGACCCCAAATACCGAAAATGGAAAAGGGAACTTTTCACCTAACTACTCAGAATTTCGGCACTTACTAACCAAACCCGAAAGATGCATATTTGAGAATTAAAAACCTATGCTACCACAGAAGAAACTCGGCACACCCTAGCCACACTAGAACCGATTTCCCACTCTCCCTTGAGTTTGAATTTCGTCCAACACTGAGCTCACATGTCCATCCCCTACTTTTCCTCCTTGAATCACTCTTGACCACCCATTTAAAATGATTGAACACATCAAACTCCCATTCATATCTGTTGACCAAATCATTCCCCTTGAATTTCTCTTGTCCATCTATTCAAATGTGTTGACCCTTTCAACACTTATCCCTCCAGAGTCCATGCTGAATGCAACTCTCCCCCACCTTGGCGTCAAAATAAATCTCCAAAAAGGGGATTCACGCAGCTCGAACCTCCTCCTTACCAGATCCCTGAGGCGTCACCTTCCTGAGCTCTAAGTGGCGCCTCTTTGCCACTTTACTAAAGTGCTTCTTGTGTCTAAACACACCAACACCAACCCTTAAGTCCTATCCCATTCAGCTCTCCCTTAAAGTGCCTAAAATCAAAAATTTTTACCAAGGCTTCGGCTTACCCCTAAGTCATTCCTGGACCCCAAAGCACCCTAAACTAGCACAACAAGCATAGTATTCACACACAAACACACACAAATGCATATCCCCTAATTTAGGATGTTACAGTTCTACCCCCTTAAAATAATTTTGGCCTCAAAATTACCTGGTCAAAAGAGATGAGGGCATTACTGTCGTATTGATTCCTCGGGTTCCCACGTAGCTTCCTCAGAACCGTGATTACGCCACAAAACCTTAACCAATGGAACTACCTTTCTGCGTAATACTTTGACATCATGATCCAAAATTCAAACTGGTTCCTCCTCAAAGGATAGATCAGACCTTACTTCGATCTCCTCAATTGACACTACGTGAGATGGATCCAAACGATAGCGTTAGCATCGAAATGTGGAACACATCATGGATCTGACTTAACTCTACAGGTAACTCGAGCTGATAGGCTACTGGTCCCACACATTTCAACACTCGATAAGGCTCGATAAACCTGGGGCTCAACTTGCCCTTCCGACCAAATCTTAGCACTTTCTTCCATGGCGACACCTTTAATAAAACCTTGTCACCCACTGCAAATTCTATGTCTTTCCGCTTTAGATCAGCATAGGATTTCCACCTTCAAAGCTTCTTTCAATCGAGTTTGAATTAGCTTAACTTTATCTTCTGTTTTAGCAACCAACTCTAGACCCAACAGTTGACTCTCACCCAACTCTGTCCAACACGTAGGTGTACGGCACTTCTGACCATATAACACTTCATACGGTGCCATCTGAATACTCGACTGGTAGCTATTGTTATACGTGAATTTTGCCAATGGTAGAAATTCTTCCCAACTACCCCTGAAGTCTATGACACAGCCCCTCAACATATCCTCTAAGATTCGAATTACCCTCTCTAGCTGTCCATCAGACTGTGGATGAAACGCTTTACTGAAATCTAACTTTGTACCCAACGTTTGATGCAACTCCTTCTAAAATCTTGATGTAAACCTAGGGTCTCTGTCCGAAATGATCGACACTAGCACCCCATGCAACCTTACAGTCTCCGCTATATATAATCTAGCCAACTTCTGAATAGAGTAATCCACACGCACGGGTATGAAATGGGCAAACTTCGTCAAACAGTCAATGACTACCCAAACTGAATCCTTCTTTGTAGGCATAAAGGGTAGCCCACTAACAAAATCCATCGTGATCCTTTCCCACTTCCACAGTGGAATCATGACCGGTTGCAACAACCCCGAAGCCAACTGATGCTCAGCTTTGACCTGCTGACACGTCAAGCATTTACCCACAAATTTAGTTACTTCTCGCTTCAGACCCGGCCACCAAAATTGTTCCCGTAAATCTCGGTACATTTTACTTCCTCTAGGATGCATAGCGTATGGGCTATGGTGCGCTTCTTGAAGAATCTTCTACCTTAAATCCATGTCTCTCGGCATGCAAACCTTACCATGGAAACATAACACTCCATCGCTGTAAAAACTGAAATCCTCTACTCCACCCTCTTGTACTTGTAGAAGTCGAGTACTCAAGAATCATCTACTAACTGTTTCTCCTTAACCTGACTTACCCATGTCGGCTTCACTTGCAATTTCACTAATAAACTTCCGTCGTCAAATAAACTAAGGTTGGAAAACATTGCTCTTAGATCAGATATTACCTTACGGCTTAGCGTCTGCCACAACGTTAGCTTTAGCCGGGTGGTACTCAATTAAGCAGTCGTAATCCTTCAACAACTTGATCCGCCTCTGTTGTCTTAAATTCAACTCCTTCTGATTAAGGAGATACTTCAAGCTCTTGTGATTCGTATAAATGATGGACTTCTCCCCATACAAGTAGTGTCTCCAGATATTTAGGGCGAAAACCACTACAGCTAACTCAAGGTCATGAGTGGGGTAATTCAACTCATGCGATCTTAACTGTCGAGACGCATACACAACAACCTTTCTATTTTGCATCAACACGCACCCTAATCCTGTGTGTGAAGCATCACAGTAAACCACGAACTCCTTCCCTGCCTCAGGCTAAATTAACATCAGAGCTTCTATCGAAATCCTCTTTAACTTCTCAAAACTTTCCTATTGCTTGTCAGACCACACAAACGGAACCCCTTTCCTTAACAACTTGGTTAATGGTGCCACAATCAAAGAGAACCCTTCCACAAACCTTCTGTAATACCCAGCCAACCCCAAAAAACTTTGAATTTTTGCCATAGACTTAGGTGGTTTCCAATTTAATATAACTTCAATCTTCCAAGGGTCAACTCTAATCCCCTCAGTTGACACCACATTGCCCAAAAAGGTAACTTCCTTTAGCCAGAACTCACACTTACTGAACTTAGCAAACAACTGCTTCTCCCTCAGAATCTACAAAACCACTCATAGATGTGAATCATGCTCCTCTTCAGACTTTGAATAAACTAGGATGTCGTCTATAAACACTATGACAAATTGATCCAGGTAGTGTTGGAAAACCTGGTTCATCATGTCTATAAACGCTACTGGTGCGTTGGTCAATCCAAACGGCATCACCAAGAATTCATAGTGACCATAACGAGTACGAAACGCCATCTTATGGATGTCTGCCTCCTTGACCTTAAGCTGATGATAGCCTGACCTCAAATCTATCTTTGAGAAGACTGATGCTCCCTTAAGTTGATCGAACAAGTCTTCTATCCTTAGCAACGGTACTTATTCTTGATCATCAACTTATTCAACTGACGGCAATCAATGTACATACGCATTGATTCGTCCTTCTTCTTAATGAATAGCACCGGCGTTCCCCAAGGCGATACACTCAGTTGGATAAAACCTCGATCTAACAACTCCTGAATTTGCGCTTTCAACTCCACAACTCCTTTGGCGCCATTCTGTATGGGGCAATAGACACTAGCGCTGTTCCTAGTAGAAGATCAATACTAAACTCTACCTCGTGATCCGAAGGTAATCCCGGAAGCTCTTCTGGGAAAACATCAAAAAATTCCTTTACCATTCATACATCCCTCATAACTGATTCCTTGGCCTCCAAAGCACAAACATGAACCATAAATGCCCTACATCCTTTTCTCACCATTCTCTCGGCCTTCAAAGCGGATACCATATTAGATAGGTAGTTCCTCCTCTCACCTATCACCACCACCTCTTCACCCTCAAAAGCTCTTAACACCATACGCTTGGCTGCACAGTCCAAACTTGCTTGATATTTTACTAACCAATCCATCCCTAAGATCAAATCGAACTCCCCAAGTGGCAGTTCCATCAGATCAACCGAAAAACTACCCTTGAAGTTCTAGAGGTACATCCCTATACAGTTTATTCACCACCACAGAGTGTCCTAGAGGGCTAATTACAGTCACTTCCCTAGAAGAAATCTCAAAGTCCAAATCTAGAGTTTCCATTATAGCACTGGAAACATAAGAGTGTGTCGAACCAATATCAATCAGGGCAGTGTATGGCAAACCAAAAATAAAGAACGTACCAGTTATGACGTCCGGTGCATCGCCTTCCTCTCTGCGCCTAGCTGCATAGACCAACCCAGGCTGTCTCGCCTCTGTATTCCTAGCACCTCGGCCCGGTGCCCCACGCCCTCGACCAAAGCTATTTCCTCCTCTGGCCGGACTACGACCTCTTTGCGGTTGCTGACCCTCTCTTCTGAATGGTGCACATCTTTGACCCTCTGATTGTGTCCTGACTGGCCTCCGTGGGCAATCCCTTATCCGATGATCCAAAGCTCCACATTCAAAACGTCCCCTATTACCTTCCAAACACTCTCCCAAATGAGATTTCCCGCATCGAGTACACTAAGGTGGCCACTGAACAGCAACAGGCTTCGCAGCTTGACTCGGCCCCCAAATCTAGACCTCTTCTGAAAACCCCCAGCAGATCCTAATGGCCCAATACTTCTTTTATTCCTACTCCTATCCTGGTTCTACTTTTTAGACCTCTTCACCTCCTCGGCTATTTTAGCCTTCTCGACCAACACAGCAAACTCCCTTTCTCGTTGCGGAGCTATCAGCACTCGCAGCTCATCTCTCAACCCATCCTCGAACCGAACACAGTGCTCGTTATTCGTGGCCACAATACCCCGGGCATAGCGGCTCAGATGAAAAAATTTTTGCTTCATACTCAGCCACTGACTTACTTCCCTGAACCAAATTAAGGAATGCCTTCCGCTGAGCGTCCACATAACTCGACCCAATGTATTTTCCTTGAAATACTGACTTAAAGAACTCCCAGGTGATATGGTCAGCCAATGAACCATCCCTAACCGTGAGTCACCATTGATATGCCTCATCTCGAAGGAGAGACACTACCCTCTTCAATTTCTCTTCTGCAGTACAGTCCAGGTCATCCATTATACGCTCCACAGCTTCTAACCAATACTCCGCTACGTTAGGGGCTACACCAGAAACACCCCTGAATATCTCAGCTCCATTAGCTCTAAGTTGTTCCGACACAGATTTTTGAGCCACTGACCCTACACTTGCTCCAGCTACTCTCTCCAAAACCTGTAACATTGCCTAAGACACAGCATCATCTCCCCAGTTTGGTCCTGATATTCAGCCTCCACCACTGGCGGTACTGGCTCCTCACCCTCTAGCCCATGTCCTGATTTCGAAGGTTCAGATCTGACACCTCGGCTTCTCACACGACCTCGCACGCCATGACCACGTCCCCCAGTACTCATGACTAACGTTCCAATTTAATTTGATTTAGGAAAAATTTTATGAATTAATTTCTTCCACTATTTATTACAGAACTGTCTTATGAGTATATATTCAGAGTAGTTTCTTTCGCGAGCACGTACATTCCTATAGGCTTCAATCGAAAGTAAGATTTTCTAATACTAGCAAGCATATCTCGATACAATCACATCATACAATTGATAGTTAGAGGACTTACCGTCACAGATCGATGCCGGAGACTCAGGTGCCATGCTTCCCGAAAACATTTTATTGCAACCATTTTCCAAGCTATCTATTGAAAACATTTTGGGCCTTATACCCACAACCGAGCTTTTAAACTTGGCTCTGATACCACAATTGTAACACCCTAAACCTGGCCAAAATGCTACGATCGAATCTGGCATGCCACAGGAGAAGAAAAGAAAATTTGAAAACCGAGTTAACGTCATGAGTTAGGAAAAATCTTTGATTTTGTAGAAACAAAATTAATATGGAGTGATCAATTGAAAACAATTCTGAGTCTTAGTTTGATACTTTGCTACTAAAGCCTAAATTGTTTTTTTAGTTAGCCAATTGTAAAGTCTCACAGTTCTTAAGTTTTGAAAATCATTCATTTCGACAATTTATTAGGTATGCCTTAACAATCCAAAATAAAATAAAATAAAGGAAGTTAATAAAAATAAATATAAACCCAAATTAACGTTTAAATGGCCTTCTTACATTACCAAAATCCAAATTAAAGTAGAGTAATCCCAAAATAACTATTTAAGACAAAGTCTAAAATATTACCCATGGCCACCTTGAGTGCACCTCGGCTCCATGTCCGCGGTCTAAGGATTACCTGTAAAATTTAACGGAGGGGGTGAGTCACCGAGACTCAGTGTGTAAATCCCCATCCAAAAGATTTTCCAGATCTCACACAAAACCATATGTTACGTATGTATGCCATGCAACCCAACCAACCTAATATGCACATCCACCGTATCTCCTGTATCTACCCAACATTTGTGGCACCTAGCCACTGGTGGTACCTAACCACTGGTGGTTCTAAACCACTGGTGACAAAAGTCACAAATAATAATATGTAGGGCCAACCCACTTGTGGTATCTAGCCACTGGTGACAATCCCTGATATCCATACATGGGGCCAACCCACTGTGGTACCAAACCACTAGGACGAGTCACAGAAATAAGATATATGTGGTACCTAACCACTGGTGGTTCCAAACCACTGAGACTTAGTCACAAAATAATAATATGTGGGGCCAACCCACTTGTGGTATCTAACCACTAGTGACAGTCTGAAAGAGTTCATATTTCCTCCCTCTTCACATCATACCCCATCTTCATGTTCATGCTTTACAATATGGTATGATCATGTTTTCAATGTACAACAACAATCAATTCACTCATACATGCATCCATTAATAACAGCACATAGTAGAACTTACCTGGAGTCTTCGCTTTTACCCACAAGGGTAACATAGTGATCCATACCATCACTTCAGCTTTTGGCAATACATAGATAATAACATAATTACCATATAAAGTGTGTAAGAGTTACACACCTGATAACACGTAACACCACGCTCTCTATGTCGATACTCTCGCTAATCGGAACTACTGCTATCTATCTACGACTTTGCTCAGAAGCCGGCCCATAACCCGACGGCCAATCTCGAACTGCCGACACTGCTCGCTTCTTAAACTTAAGGATTAGGTTCACGGGTCCAATCCCCTCCTTCACCTGATCGGTATTTGATTCCATCAAAAGACCTTGTCAGTCGTTACCATCATAACATATAGTTGTTAAACCATAACATAGGGTTAAGGTAATAATACGATAATGAGTCTAATAAGTCTAAAGAGGACACTCTTACCTTGAAATCTCAAAAAGATAGAGTTTAGGGGCTAACGATTTTTGACTTAGGGATCTAGCTGAGTCGATCTACTTCGATTCCCAAAACGTCACCCTAAAAAGAGAACACAAGAAACAACCACATCATTACACCAAAAGGTCGCCTTACCAAGCCAATTAACCTTTCGGCTTTGGCTTCCAAAAATCGAAAGAGAAAGTGAAGAGATAAAATAAATCACCACCTACCTTACACTAGAGATTCGGCTAACTCTAGAAGATTTCGGCACTTAGCAACATAGAAGAAGAAATGCAGCAATGTCAGGGAAGAAGATGAAAGATCCAAAGAAAATAAACAAAAGAACTATAAGTGGGGCATAGGGATTTTGGCTTTAAAAGAGATCACCGAAAAAGATAAAGAAAAGGTCTATGAAGATTCAGCTTGTAGGAGAAAGGAATGGAGATGGGAATAAAAGACATGGGACATTCGGCTATGGCATGGAAATAGAGATGAAAATGGGGTTTAGAGGTTTTGACTTTTTTTTTTTTTGAGAAAGGGACAATTAAGAGTAGAGCTATAGAATGGAATGGAAAAGAAAGTGATAGAAAGTGGTAAAGAAGAAGAAGGATTTTGGCAAGACCTAGGGTAGATTCGGCTATGGCAAAAAATGAAGAAGAGAAAGAATTCCAGTGGGAGTTTCAGCTCACCCTTAGAAAATACGTAAGAAGGGAACGAAAGAAGACCCCAAATATCGAAAATGGAAAAAAGAACTTCTCACCTGACTACTCAGAATTTCGGCACTTATTAACCAAACCCAAAAGATGCATATTTGAGAATTAAAAACCTATGCTACCCCCAGAAGAAATTCGGCACACCCTAGCCACACTAGAACTGATTTCCCACTCTCCCTTGAGTTTGAATTTCGGCCAACACTGAGCTCACATGTCCATCCCCTACTTTTCCTCCTTGGATCACTCTTGACCACCCATTTGAAATGATTGAACACATCAAACTCCCATTCATATCTGTTGACCAAATCCTTCTCCTTGAATTGCTCTTGTCCATCTATTCAAATGTGTTGACCCTTTCAACACTTATCCCTCTAGAGTCCATGCTAAATGCAACTCTCCCCCACCTTGGCGTCAAAATAAATCTCCAAAAGGGGGATTCACGCAGCTCGAACCTCCTCCCTACTAGATCCCTGAGGCGTCACCTTCCTGAGCTCTAAGTGGCTCCTCCTTGCCACTTTACTAAAGTGCTTCTTGTGTCTAAACACACCAACACCAACCCTTAAGTCCTATCCCATTCAGCTCTCCCTTAAAGTTCCTAAAAATAAAAATTTTTACCAAGGCTCCGGCTTACCCCTAAGTCATTCCTGGACCCCAAAGCACCCTAAACTAGCATAACAAGCATAATAGTCACACACAAACACACACAAATGCATAACCCCTAATTTAGGATGTTACAGTTAGAAGGCTATTTTCCAAGCCAATTGCCACCCTGAAACATAAACACACATATAAAAACACAAGCAACACATAACATGGCAATAATACACTATGAAGAACCACAAATCATCATCCATACACTTCACTTTTTACTTTATCATTTGCATGAACTTTCACATCATAAAATTCATCATCATTAAAATATGAAACTTGTCAAATATTGCCCAACTCCTAAGGGCCATATGCAAAATGATTGTATAACATTAGTAGCCAACACTTTGGCTTTCAAATATGACATAACACAAGATGACCAAGTTCCTATACATGCCATACTCAAAATAAATCAACTTTACTATACCAAAAGAGTGGTTGATAGTGTGATCTGAGCTTCGGCATTCTACGATCCCCAAGCTAGCTTGGCGATACTACAAGGAAAAAGGGGAAAAAAGAGAGGTAAGCATATAGCTTAGTAAGTTTGCATGAATTTAAAATAGCAACATAAGGGCTCATAATAAAATCCATTCATCTTATTGGACAATAACAACTCAATTTCTCAAGTAATTTGACATACTTACTCATACTTACTCTTAGCCATCACATATCACATTCGGTTTCAAAACTCGTATTTTACTCATGGGTACCTGTATCACTTCATCACATAATTTAGCACTTATACTATCTTAAACATAAACTTAGCTTATTATCATCCTTGACTTAAATGTCGCTCTTTGCCTGTTGAACTATTCTGAATATCGGAGGATACTCAGTCTCATCATACATGTATTACGATGCCAATGCCATATCCCAGATATGGTCTTACATGGGATCACCTCATGATACCGATGCCATATCCTAGATATGGTCTTACATAGGATCTCTTAGCTCGATGTCGATGCCATGTCCCAGACATGGTCTTATACGAGATCGCATATAGATGTAGATGCCTTGTCCTAGACATGGTCTTACACGAGATCTTCCTTTGGTACCGAGGCCATGTCCCAAACATGGTCTTATACGGGACCTTCCTTATTCGGTGCTGATGCCATGTCCTAGACATGGTCTTACATGGGACCTTCCTTATCTCATGCTGTGACATAGGTATCCTTGTTATTCTGTATCTTCAACCGGGACTTCAACTTAATATATTCGCATCATTTTCTCGTCGAGGTATCATAAATCAACTTCATGGAAATAATTTGCATTTCTCATAATAATAAGTAATTTAAACATAATAACATATGTAACCTTAATTTCACACAAACTAACCTCGGTACTCAAAATGTGTGTAGATATTTGATTTAGTCCACAACTTTGCTCTTGCCTCGGTTTTGGTCCGAGCTTCGTGTTTCTTAATCTATAATAACAATTTCACTTGTTTAATGCTCACATTGACTAAATTGATCCATGAATCATACTTTGGCAAAATTACAATTTTGCCCCTAAACTTTCACATATTTACTCACATTGACTAAATTGATCCATGAATCATACTTTGGCAAAATTACGATTTTGCCCCTAAACTTTCACATAATTACTCTTTTGCCTCTAGGCTCGTAAAATGATTTTTATTCAACTTTCAAGTATTTTAAGCCTAGTTGATTCATACTCTTAACTACAACAGTCCCAATTTACACTATTTCACTCAAGTATGACCATTTTTATAAATTTTACAATTTGGTCCTTTTATGCATTTTTCATGAAAATCACTTAGAAAAAGGTGTTCATTATACATCAAACTTTCAAATTCTTCCATAAAACATCAAAATACATGCATTTCATACATGGGTAAATTTTTTAACATGAACCCTAGCTCAAAATATAGTTAGAAATAGCTAAATCGAGCTACGAGGATCTAAAAAATACCAAGAACATTAAAAACAGGGCTAGGATGCACTTACTATCAAGCTTGGAAGTTGAAGAAACCCTAGCTATGTCTCCTTGAAAATTTTGGCACTTAGAGGAAGAAGTTGGAAAAGATTTTGACTTATTTTTCCCTTTTTAATTCATTAATTAACCAAATGACTAAAATGCCCTTAAGGCCCTTTCTTGAGATTTTTCCTTCCCATTACCATTTTTGTCCATCTCAACATATAATGGTCTAATTGTTAAATAAGGACCTCTAGTAATTTTTATAATTCTATTTCATGCTTAAATCTTCTAGAATCTCATATTTTCTAATCTTTGCAATTTAGTCCTAATGGACAAATTGATCACTAATAAATAAAATTTCCTCATGAAATTTTCACACAATAATGCAAACACATAAATAGCCTCATATAATCATAAAACACAAATTTCTAGTTCAAATTTGGGGTCTTGCAACCAATATTCTGACTAGGCCCTAAATCGGGCTGTTACATTTAGGTTCATATACTAATACAACTTGTCTTTTTGTACGACGATTTGACCACATAATACCACTTAGTATTAGTTCAATATTCAGGCAACCAATGGGCAACATTTACTTCAAATTTGCTTTGCGTACAAAAACTATGCGAGGAAAATAATACAATGTATATTAATTTAATTCACGAATAATCTTATTAATCAATCTGTTAAGAAAAACTACAAGTTTACAAACGAATATACTACACTCAGGATACCAGATCCAACAGGTGTCACGACTTCACACCCTTGGTGTCGCAACTCTGTCACATCCCATTTTTCTATTAATTGTAATATAGTAAAAGTGTCTTCTCATATGTCTTAAATTATTTGCGCAAAAATGAACACAAGGAAATGTTGTGGCTTAGTGAAACAAAACTCATTAACTATCCTAGAAGTCCCTAGTTCGAACCCCCATGTTCTCATTTTTTTAAATTAAATTTTTACACACAATTAGCATGTAAATTCAAGCCTTGATGTCCACCCCCTTGTTGCAATATGTGGAGGATTTATTTCTTCCTTTAGCAAGTCAATTGCCTTATGTTGTGAGACACATCCCATTTTTCACTCCTTGTTTCACTCCCTTGCCAAAACCTTCTCTCTTGCCATAAGATTGTGATACAATGAACCTGGTCATGGTTGACCAAGCTATATACACCCCTTATACTATCCACCACCCTCATTTGTACCCTAATCTCCATTTTTTTTTCATTTTCTTAATCTTCTTTTTCTCTCAAATCAAAATAGAACCACCACCACCTCCACCTCCTTTTAACTTTTATTCTCTAACCACGACAACTGAGCCTTCCACCTCTATCAAAGACCTCTTAGCCACCATAGATGCCGCCCCTTTTAGTCCTCCTCCCTTCCACCTTCGTGAGCCACTGCAAACCACCGCGGGTCTCCTTCTCTACCTATTTTCTCTTCTTTTTCTCTTTTTAATTTCTTACAATTATAGTGACAGAAACCTCCTCCTTTTCATATATTCTCACCACCATCAAACCATTGCTCCGCCATAGTCGGACCATGGATGAGCTGCCACCATTGGACCGCTATCGTGCCAGGCTGTGTAACTCTCAAAATAGCCCCACACACTTGTGTGCCAGGCTGTGTGCTAGGCCGTGTAATAGCTTGACTTGTATGCAATAAACTTGTGGGGGACACACAGTCGTGTCGCCAGGCCATGTGTCACACACAGCTAAGTCACACGCTTGTGTCTCAAGCCTTGTAGACATGAATTTGCCCAAAATCAAGCCATTCCCAACATCAACTCACGCATCCACCTAAAGACCTTTAGTGCACATTATCAAGGCATCAAAACCTTGCAAAAACATACATACAATGACCATTTCAATGGTCCCAAATCAATCAACCAATATGCCAATCAAGGCACCTCAAATATAAACATTTACACTTATCTAAACATGCATACAATTGATCACATTTCCATCATTAAAAATAATTTAAATACTAACAAATCATGCCACAAATATGACTATAAACACTTCATCAGAAACATCCATTTTAGCTATACCATCCATGCATCATAAGTCCCCAAAAATGACATAATTTGACAAACATCAAAAGGTACCAAATCCAAACAACTTATACATGTGAAAATCATCAACTAACATTCAACCAAATACCAACACTAGTCCACCTATACATGCCATTATAACCTTGGCCAAAACATAAAAACACTATCAATATTTATGCTGGATAGTGGATAGATCTCTGACGAGCTTCCAAACCAATCAAGCTTCCGATTATCTATAAAACATCAAAAAAATTACGTAAGCACATAATGCTTAGTAAGTTCGTAAAACATGAAACATAACTTAGCATTTCATTTATATAATATTTAGTATAAGCATAATGTAATCCAACCATAAGCTTGGCACAAGCCTAAGCATCATCATCAATACACAAGTTAGTGCATTTAAACATAATTCACTTGAATTAAACATAAGATATTCATTTCCACATGAACATACATCATTCGATCCATTCTTCATTTTCATTAGCATAAGCATACTTCCATTTTAAATCTTACCATTTCAATCCTTTCTGTTGCCTATTGAGCTAATTAGAATGTCTTCGAATACTCTAGAAAGCTCACATGAAGTGTGCTTAAACATATAACTGTAACCTTTCTTTTACATTTTTGGTCACACGATTTGTGGGTCGGAATGTAAGCTACATGGTGCTACTCACACGACCTATGGAGTATTTGCAAAAAATGCAGGACCTCGGCCATTTGTAGGACATTCAAGACCAACACTCGAAACATGAAATCTCTAATGACATGTTATTTGTATCCTGTGAATTGATCAATAGAATTTTAATTACATATTAACATATAATTAAACAATAGAAACATAATAATCCGTACATACGAACTTACCTCGACGACTAGAGATTAGAAACGAGATCAATTAATCTAAGGCTTTAACTTTTCCTCGATCTAGATCCGTACGTGGCCTATCTTGATCTAAATAGACAAATTTAATTCATTTAACAACTCTAGCATTCAATTTAGTCCACATTTCATATTTTTGCAAAATTATAATTTTGCCCCTAATATTTTAACTTTTCACAATTTAGTCCTTAAGATCATAAATTGAAATTTAAGCATTTTAATCCTCTTCTTATGCTAGCCGATCTCTAGGGACCTAAATCAATCCATTCAAACCATCATTTCACAAATTTACCTTGAACTTTTACCATTTTTTACAAATAAGTCCGTAAATACAATTTTTTATCAAAAATCACTTTACAAAACTTGTTTATTTATCATCAAGGACTCATAATATACCATTAAAAATTAAGAATCACACAAGAGCATTCATGGCACAACACTAAATCTTTAACAATTTTACAAATTGATCTCTGGGCTAACTAGGTTAAGCTACAACAATCCTGAAAACATAAAAATTATTAAAAATGAGGCTCAGAAAACTTACATGCAAGGGAGATAAGCAAAAAAATGCTCAAAACTTCTCCCCCTTCAAATTTTTCTTGGAAAAATAACATGAAGAAGATGATACATCTTTCTTTTACTTTAATTTTAAGTTTATTTATTAATTTACTATTTTAACCTTAACTTTTAACTTAAGAATCACTTAATTTGTTTCCATAAAATTCCACAAACTATTTGAATGGTCTAATTACCAATTAAATCTACTCATATTTAAGTTTCATAGCCATTTGGCCCCTTTAACTAATAGAACTCTACTTTTACACTTTTTATGATTTAGTCATTTTCACTTAATTAAACATGCAAACATCAAAATTTCTTAACGAATTTTTTTTATGATCATACTGACATCCCATATACATTAAGATAACAACAAAATAATAATAATTTACTCATTGAATTTGTGGTCCCAAAACCACTATTCCAATTTCACTGAAAATTGGTTGTTACAACTCTCCCCCCAAAAGAAAATTTCATCTCCAAAAATCTTACCAGAAAATGAGTTCAAGTAGTGAACTTTCATAACTTCTTCTGGTTCCCAAGTAGCCTTTTCTATTACGCGATGTTTCCAGAGAACTTTAACTAAAGCTATGCTTTTATTTCTCAATTCTTTAACTTCCCGAGATAGAATTCTAATCGATTTTTCACTATATGTCATATCTAGCTAAATCTCAACATCAATAGCTGATATCACGTGTGAAGCATCTGATCGATACCGTCGTAACATCGATACATTGAATACATTATGAATCTTTTCTAACTTTGATGGTAAAGCCAATCTGTAAGCTACTAGTCCAATTCTCTTAATGATCTCGTATGGCCCGATAAACCGCAGACTAAGCTTTCCTTTTCGGCCAAATCGAAGAATTTTTTTCCAAGGTGACACTTTCAAAAACACTTTGTCACCGACTTGAAATTCAATGTCTTTTCTTTTCAAATCTACATAAGATTCCTGTCGATCTGATGCTATTTTCAATCTGTCACGTATCACTTTAAGTTTTTCTTCAGTTTCTCGTATCAAATCAACACCGAATATCTTTTTCTCACTGAGCTCAGTCTAGTATAATGGAGTTCGACGCTTTCGACCATAAAAAGCTTCGTATGGTGCCATTTTAATGCTCGCTTGATAACTATTGTTGTATGCAAATTCAACCAACGGCAGAAATCTTTTCCAATTACCTTCAAATTTTAAAACACAACATCGAAGCATATCTTTGAGTATCTGAATTACTCGCTCAGACTGAACATGGGTGTGAGGATGAAACGCTGTACTTAAATGTAGTCGAGTACCTAGAGTTTTATGTAACTTGCTCCAGAATCGAGAGGTAAACTGCATATCTTTGTCAGAAACAATTGTAACAGCCCAATTTTGGGGCTAATCGGAACAGTGGTTTCGTAACCACTAATTCAAGACCAGATGAATTATTTTTAATATTATTTTATGTGTTACAAAATGATTATATGAGTGCATGAAAATTTTGGTGCATTAATTTTGGTGATTACATGCTTAATCGCAAAAAATGACTAAATCACATAAAGTGCGAAAGTTTTAATTTACAAGCTAGAGGTGCCAAATAGCTATAGAATTTTAATTGGAAGTCATTAATGTGAAATTTGGCCTTTCCAAAGGTCATAGCCGGCCATAGGGGGGACAAGAGGCTTAAACTAGTCAATGTTTGGTGGTATTAGGTGACTAGTGAATAAAATAAAATAAAAATAAGAAAGCTATCATATTTTTTTATTATCTTCTTCGTCCACCAAAAATTCTAGCAAGAATAGGATTTTGGGGCCTTGAAATTTTCAGCAACATATCTTCCTTGCAAGTAAGTGATTTTGGTGGTTTTTCTTGATAATATTTGTACTTTTGGAACCTCTAAAGCTTAAGCTAGCTAATGAGGGGACTATTTTGCAAAATGGTTAAAAGTTTAAGGTTTTTCCATGAGAGTGCTTCTATTTTTTGCTGATTTTTAGGAAGAAAATGAACTATGGTTGTTAAATAAAAAACTTTTGTGATAGGTGTTTCCATGAAAACACCTAAAAGGACCTTTTTGTAAAGGTTCTAAAATAGGTAGTCAGTGTGTGTAATAATTGAAATCTTGAGTTGCTACGAGAGAGGATATGAATTGGCTAGGCTTGGTGTGTGAAAAATGAACACATTTCATTTTACGAGCCTAGGGGTAAAAGTGTAATTTTGTGAAAGTATAGGGGTAAAATGGTAATTTTGCCAAAATTTCACTCTTTCCCTCGAAACTACAGATGTCAGCGTTTTCCACCAGTGATATGTCGAGTCCCTCAGTAATGATATAGCACATTTTAATCATTCTTCAGGCGTGCAAGAAAGTTCATCAAACACCCACATAGAATTCTCAAGCCAGAACTCGGCTTTCTCAGGATCATCATCTATGTTGGCTCTAAATTCCTCGGCCTATTAGTTTTGAATCTTATCGACCGGGGTTTAGTCAGTCTTACCAAATCTATACCTGGAGGAGCTATGGGGACCAACTGAGGTATAGGAGGGGGTGGAGGAGGTTGAGCATTAGGATTTGCTTGAACAAATTTAGTATACTAGTTACTCATCATATGGAGAAAGGCTTCCTGAGCCTCTTCTCCTTGACCCAAGGTCTCAGGTCTACTTTTTACTGGCGTGGTCCCTTGCGCGGGAGCCGGTGCATTATTAGCAGCATCATTAGCAGTAGCTTTGTCGGGATCCATTTACTATATGAAAACGCAATTTGGAATTGTCAAGAGTCACCATACCATCATAATATATTTATGGCATGTATAGCTAGACTCTCCCACACTCTACAAAAGTTTGAGAACTAACTAAACCATAGCTCTGATACCACTAAATGTAACACCCCTTACCCGTATCTGACGCCGAGACAGGGTACGAGGCGTTGCCTAACTTAAACACATGCATACACACAATCCCAAATCATAAAAGTCTATTCAAATTTAAATCTTTTCAAACTTCCTCTTAACATACTAAATATGGGCCTACGAGGCCCAAAACACATCTTAGAAACATTTTGAGATCAAATTGAGTTCTTTAAAAACCTTGGGAAAATGCCATTAAAAACAGGGGCACAAGCCCGTGTGACTCGATAACATGGCCATGTTGACAGATCGTGTGATTCATACGGCCTAAACATAGAGGGACACACCTGTGTCCCACGCCCATGAGGATTTATTTCTCAATTTGAATCTACAAGAGTTTTCACACGACCTGACACACGCCCATTTCCATGGCTTGTGTTCCTCACATGGCCATGACATGCCCTTGTCTTTGCCCGTGTACAAAAACCTTGACATTCTATTTCTGATGTCATCAACCTAATAAGGTCACACAGCCAAGGCACACGCCCATGTCCTTAGACTGTGTGGGCACATGCCCATGTCCTATGGCCATGCCTTCCTCACGATTAAGACACACGGTCCTGTCTCAGCTCGTGTGGTTACTACTGGGCATTCTATTTTGCCAACTTAGAATGTAGGGGGACACAAGGCCAAACTAGACACCCATAGGGTAGACCGTGTGTCACACACAGCCTAGACACACGCCTGTGTGTCTTCCTATGGGGTAGACTGTGTGTCACACACAGCTTAGACACACATCATAAACCACATTAAGCAACCTATTTATTCATGTATAACTATACCATTTACTCGACCATGCAACTCGTACATTCATGGAAATCATCATCATTTCATATATTAATAAGAAATAGCCATCAACTACGGCCTTATACAAAAGAATTCATCTTCAAATAAGCCAGCACATTTGACCAAAACAATATGACATTCAATAAAAGACTACGTCCCTATATATGCCATACTCAAAATGCTAAATCTAACTATACCAAAATGTGTGGATAGTGTGGGTGATCCTCCGACGGTCTCTGTATCTCGAGCTGACTATTCGACACTATAAAACAAGGGAAAAGAGAAGGGAGTAAGCTTTAAGCTTAGTAAGTCTATATGTAAACAATGAACATCATAACACATCTATATCAATCAAGAACATTACATACTAATCAAGAACAATTCATATCCTCGTAATTATACTTACTCATTTCAATCTTACCACATCCCAAACACATATCATAAACATTGCTCACATTTATATGCACTTATACCCTACACTTTTCACCACAAAGCCACATGTAATTTCACTTAGACAAAGTTTCTCGATGAACACTTCAGAATAATACCAAATACACAGTGGTTTCGCACACAGCCCACCATTAATAAATAATAGAGTGGTATCGCACACAGTCCACCAATAATAACAATTACGGTGGTATCGCACATAGCCCACCAATAATAATAATCACGGTGGTATCGCACACAGCCCACAAATAATAACATGACCACCGATGTTTATCCATATTCATTTTTTCCTATTCCAAAGGTTTATCCGAGAATTTCCTCACTTTCTGTCATTCTACTAGATATCAATAATATTCATTCACATTTCACCCAATGCATTAATATGTAAAAACATAAGTAAAATCATTTACACATAAACTTACCTCGATACAAATTATGTCAATCCGAAGTTTAGTCCGAAACCTTACCTTTTCCTCGATCAAGGTTGTTTCCACGTTCTTCTTGATCTACAACAATAAAATTTACTCATTTAATTACCACACTATCCAATAAATTTTAAAATTTCTACTTTGGTAAAATTACGATTTTGCCCTTAAACTTTAACAAAATTATGATTTTGCCCCTAGGCTCGTAATGTGTTTATTTTTTACACATCCAAGCCTAGTCGATTCATATTCTCTCTTATAGCAACTCACAATTTCAATTATTTCAAACATTTACTATCTATTTTATAACTTTTACAAAATAGTCCTATTAGGAGTCTTCATGCAAAATCCTTTTATAAAAGTTGTTCATTTAACCACTAAGATTCATTTTCTTCCATAAAATTTCAGAAATAAACATGAATATTTACATGGAAAAACCCTAGACTCTCAACCATTTTGCAAAATAGTCCCCTCATTAGGTAGATCATGCTACAAGGGTCCCAAAAGTACAAAAATTAACAAAAATGATCACTAAAATCACTTACTAGCAAATGTTGAAGTTGCTGAAAATTTTCAAGCTTCCATATCCCTATTCTTATTGATATTTTAAGTGGAAGAAGAAGAAAAATGGAAAAGATGATAGCTTTTCTTTATTTTTATTTTATTACTCAATTAAGTCACCAAAACTATACCTAACCATTGACCATGTCTTTTCTTTGTCCCTATGGCCGGCCATCACCCTAAATAAGGCCTAATTGAACATTAAAGACCTCCAATTTAATATTCAATAGCTATTTGACACCCTTAGCTTGTAAAATAAAACTTTTCCACTTTATGCAATTTAGTCTTTTTTCGTTATTAAGCATGCAATCACTAAAATTAATTTACCAAAATTTTCATGTACTCATATAATCATGCTATAACACATAAAATAATATTAAAAATAATTTCTCTGACCCTGAATTAGTGGTTTCGAAACCACTGTTCTGACTAGCCCTAAAATTGGGCTGTTACAATACCATCTGAATCAAGCATTAAAATCAAGCCTAAACTAATATCTATCATGGCATAATATCACATGCAATTCATGTTTATAATTATACTTTTAGGGCATATACAAGATAAACATACTCTATTCATTTACATTTAACACATAAGCATTGAACATGAAATAACTTATAAACACACCAAATAAATCATTACTAGCCATTCTAATGCCTAGATTACCAAACATCACTTATAAGTCATTATTTGTCCAAATAAGCCTATACATGCCATTATACCAAAATGAGATTTCTAAATAAACCAAAAAAGAGATAGTGGATAGTGTGATTATGCTCTGACCGATCCTCCAACCTTTGCGAGCTTACGAGCACTATAAAACAAGGAAAAAGTAAATGGGGTAAGCATTTTCATGCTTAGTAAGTTAGTATAATGAAAAATAAACTCATCGGTCATAACTATTCAAACAAGCATACATAAACATACATTTCATCCATTATAGGTAGTTCACCTAAACATATACACTTGATCAAGCAAGTTAGTCATATAACATCATATAAATATCAAGTAAATATAAATGAGCTTATTTGTAACACCCCAAAACTGGCCTAGAAGTTAGGCCTAAATCTGGCGTGTCACAATTATGTGCTTTTTGAAAATCATGGTTCCATTGAAAACCCTTCTTGATATTAAAGAAAAACTGAAGTCGCAGTTTGCGTTTGTTTATTATTAATCGACGTTTAAGAAAAAATATTAACTTCAAAACCTCGTTGTTGTGGAAGCTTAATTTAAAATTATGATTTACGAAGGCGTGTTATCCAAAAATTGGGTTGCAAAATGTAGTGTTTAGAAAACAGTTATCGTTTTAGGAAAACCGGGTTCAACGTTTAGCAGATTTAAAACATAATAAACTAAAAATCTAAAATTAAAAACCAAAATTTAAGAGAGATCTTATTACAAACCAAAAATAAAACGGTTCAAATAAGGTAGAATAGAATACTAAATTCAAAGCTGCTAGTAGTGTGGCCACCTTCGAGTCCTCCAGTACGTCGAACCGGCTACTGAGGATTACCTGAAACATTTAGTAAAAAGAGGGGTGAGTTTATGAAAACTCAGTGTGCACAACCTTCATCAGTCATAAGGCATGCATCAAATCAATCCGGGCCTAAGCCCATTACCATAACGGTGGCAATTTGGTCTTAGCCCATAAAAGCCTCAGTTGGGCCTTAACCCATATCAAATGTCACATATCATATTTATCTCGGCCTAAGCCCATCTCAATATTAAAATCCATATATGCAATGCATTAATGCCCATACCAACCCTGTAGTCTGTCTCCTGTCCAACCCTGTACTCTTGTGGGGATTTAATCGACCCACCCATCCCTACACTCCTTATGTAGTACTGGTTGCGGCACTAACCAATATTGCAGCAGAGCTGCCAGTCATATAATCGGCTTAAAGCCTTCAGTGGATCCACAGTCGTCAAGCAACCATGCAATCGTATCAGCACTTCCTCCGTATCAATAATCCCATCCCCATGCAACATAATAACACATGAATGCAACATACCATAACAATCATATAACATGTAGAGCATTTTAGTCATTCTGCCCTTCAGGGCATAACAGTCATTTTACCCTCCAAGGGTATTTCAGTGATTTTACCCTCTAGGGGTATTTTAGTAATTTCACCTAACGAGGGCATTTTAATAATTTCACCCTTAAAAGGTATTCCAGTAATTTACCCACTGAGGGTATTTTGGTAATTTCACAAGTCGAGGGTATTTTGGTAATTTTCCAAACTGAGGGTATTTCGATAATTTTGTAAATTGAGGGTATTTTGATAATTTCATAAATTGGGGGTATTTTAGTAATTTTCTAAACTAAAGGTATTTCGATAATTTTGCAAATCGAGGGTATTTTGGTAATTTTACAAATTGGGGGTATTTTGGTAATTTTCCAAACTGAGGGTATTCGGTAATTTTGCAAACTGAGGGTATTTTAGTACTTTCACAAATCGAGGGTATTTCGATAATTTTCCACACTGAGGGTATTTCAATAATTTTGCAAACCAAGGTATTCTAAACAGAGATAACGATACAAATGGCCTAGGGCCCATTCTCGGCCCAAATTGACCCATACGCTCGTGTGGCCCATTTAGCCCAAATCTAGCCACAGATATGGGATTCACATAAACTAGTTCACTATCTACTACACAATCATACAATTTATTCATATGGGCTGAATGCCTATTGGGCCCACTTGGCCCAAACAGCATCAACCCACAAGAATACTCATGGTGGCTTCAACTAGAAGCTCCCACACTGCGCTCGTACGCTCGCGTGGCTACCATTGCCGTGTGACTGGCATTTCGACATTTACCATTCTACAGCTAGAGTAGGGCGAAATACACACCTGATAGGAATCTGAAGCTACTAATTCGCTCTCCGAGCACTCCTCTGCCCAAACGCCCACCAAGGTATCCTTACTCTCTTCATAGATTGCTCTATTTAAAGCCAGCTTCTCACCTTCCCTCATGCTAGCTTTCTGATGTGGGATCCCTCCTTCAGGAGAGTTTAAATCCAACACAAACTCTGGCCGTCCCAACTTAGCAAAATAAAAGCCTCCAATTTGCCATCTGTGGGATTTGAACCCCTTCCCTCTATGCTCTCCACTTGACGCCACAACCACCTTACCACATGGCCAACTTGTGTCTAAAATCATCAGCAACTAAATATAAGTCCATGGGCCAAAGTCTAAGTTCACTTAAAAATAAATCAAAATGAAATGCAAGCGCCAAGACTTGAACCTTGGACCCCTTGCTTCCCCTATGGCATTACTTCCTTGTCTCCCATGTGGCGTCATTTGCCACTAGACCACAACTCCTTTTGTGTCATTTTCCTCCACATTTTATTCTTAAAGTCTACCTACTAACTCACAGGGTTTTATTCACCTAAAACCAAAATTTACCTAAAACCCAGATTTGATCCCGGGACTTCATAGAAGCCCCCTAACCTTCAAAATCACTCACCTAATAGGTCCAACATGCATTAGACCGTTATTTTATTATCAAAAATTTTAAATGCTCCCTTGGTCAAGGCCTAATAAGCCCAATTCTACTAGGCCCAAATTTGGGTCGTTACAAATGTACCCCTTAAAGAAATTTTGTCCTCAAAATTTCCAACTAATAGGGTAGTCATGAAACCACTACCCCACTATGCTACCGCTGCGCCACTCTGATTCCAATAACACTAAAACACTCGTAACTTAATCTTGAAACCTCTTACACACAACCAAACATCTAATCACAGAAACAAATAGATATTTTTCACGCGTGCATACAATTGTTATATTCAAACATCACATCCAAACAGAGCACACACAAAATAAATACCAAAAAATAGTCATTTCATCATATCATCATATATAAAGTAAGAGGACTTACGGATTTGCTGCCGGAGACTCGGTGTGCCATACTTTCAATAACGATATATATTTTTTAAACCGTATTTCAAACAAATTTGAAAAACATTTTTGAACCCATTTCATAGCCGAGTTTTGCAATCGGGCTCTGATACCATAAAATGTAACACCCCAAACCCGGCCTAGACGTTACGACCGGATCTAGCATGTCACATAGAAGGGTTGTTTAAAACTGCGCATTCGTTTAAAAAGTTTGTATTCTTTTTGAAACTCCAAGCTCTGTTGTTTGTGAAATTTAGATTTGCTTTTATGGTTTTCTTCTAAAAATGTTATTATTGTTATTTGCGAAAATTTTGTTTAAAGCAGAAATCAGATTCAATAATTTGCAAAAACGTGATATTTCGAAAAACCATTTATTAGCTTTTTAAGAAAACCCCACATTAGACCTTTAGCAATAAATCATAGCAGAAAAGAAGGTTTAAAAGAAAATTAAAGTTTAAAGGCCTTATTACAAAATTTTAAACCCAAATTAAGATAATCATAAAATAAAGTGAAAACTGAATTTACTAAAGTTCACGAGAAACGACTCCGATATATGGCCACCCATGAGTCCTCCGCAGCTCTAAATCTTCTAACACTAGGAATCACCTACAAGTTTTAAGCAAATGGGGGTGAGTTATGAGAACTCAGTGTGTAATCCCCTATTCGGTCATTAATTGGGCCGGAGTCCATACGGAAGTAGACTGGGCCAAAGCCCATACAGAAGCAGACTGGGCCAACGCCCTATTTGTTAACAATATGGGCCTTAGCCCTATAAACATGATAATGCAGACAAAGTATGCAGCCCAACCCAACAATCCATCCGCTACACACCCCCGTACCAGCCCTACACACCAGTGGGGACCAAGACAACCCACCCAGCCCTACACACCAATATGGCAAACAAGCTACTAATCACAGAATTTGTGGCGGAGCCACCAGAATAACAGAATATATGTGGCATAGCCACCAGACAGAATGTGGTAGAGCCATCAAAATACACTTCCTCCAATCATGAAGCTCACCCCATGCAACATATCATAAATGCAATGCATCATACGTATAGAAGTATAAATAAAGCATATACGTGATAACCAACCATAATCAAGTGGATAACGGTTATTTTACCCTCTAGGGGTATTTCGCTCATTTTACCCTCCAAGGGTATTTCAGTAATTTAACCCAATGAGGGCATTTCAGTAATTTCACCCTTAAAGGGTATTCCAGTAATTTACCCACTAGGGGTATTTTCTTTTCTCTTTCCCAAGTTCGTCAGCTTTACACGTACGATCAACAAGCACAACAAATTCTTTTATTTCCAGAATTCCAACTAGCAAACGGATATCTTCATTCAGACCGTCTTCAAACCTTTTACATATATTTGCTTTGATCAAGACACATTCTCATGCATACTGACTTAGTCTCACAAATTCTCGCTCGTATTCTGTAATAGACATACAGCCTATTTCAATTCAAGAAATTCTTTCTGCTTTTGATTAATAAATCTCTCTCTGATATATTTCTTCTAAAATTCTGATTAAAAGAAATACTAGGTAATTCGTTCTTTTGGAATGACTGAAGTCAAAGTTTTCCACCATTGATAAGCTGCATCTCTCAACAAAGAAATGGCACATTTCACACATTCATCTACAGTACACGACATCTCATCAAATCCTCGAATAATATTCTCGAGCCAAAACTCAGCTCTCCCAGCATCATCATTAGTGGTAGCACGGAATTCTTCAGCCCTATACTTTCTAATCTTATCAACTGGAGGTTTATTCAATAGATTTGGATTCATAACCGGGGGAACAACAGAAATCTAAGGGGGATTAGGTGGGGGTAAAGGTTGAGAAACAGTCGGATTCGTTCTAATATACTGAGTAAACCACTCATTCATCATTTGGAAGAAGGCTTGTTTAGTCTCTCCTTCCTGACCGTTAGTAGCCGGTCTAGAATCAGATGGCATGTCCCTTGAGCGGGAACAGAAGCATTACTTTTAATATCATCAGCTACAACTCATTCATGATCTATTTACTATATGAAAAACACATGTTATCTGTCAGGATTCATCACACTATCATAGTTCATATATATGGCATGTTTAGATAGACTCTCACATGCTATGTTAGTCCTAAAATTGACTAAATCGTAGCTCTAATACCAATCAAATGTAACACCTCTAACCTGTATCCATCACCGGACTAGGGTTAAGAGGCATTACCGGACATATTGAAACATTTCACAAACATACATTTCACATCAACAAAACATCATCATTCATAATCACTTTGTCCCTTTAGAAGGTCTACGAGACCTTTAAACAAGCTTTAGAGAGGATTTGAGACTAAATCGAGCACTTACAAAACTTTGTAGAACTCATAAAAATTTTTTAAAATAGGGCACATGCCCGTGTGGCTAGGCCGTGTGCCTCACACAACTGTGCCTTGGCCCGTGTCTCAGCTAGTGTACAAAACTGACTAGAACAACACGACCTGTCACACGCCTGTGTGTTTGGCCCATGTGCAATACTGACTTGAATAACACGGCCTGTCACACACCCGTGTGGCTGGCCCTAAGCAACACTAATTTACTACAAAATAGGACAGTGAAGGACATGGTTGGGTCACACTCCCGTGTTTTTAATCGTGTGGGCAATTATAGGCCATTTGCAAGGCCAAATTGCCACACATTATGGGTTATACCTACAAGCACCAACAAGCATCATTTTATAACTCAAAACAACCAAATCATATAAAAATAATGCATAACTTGACTCAAACAACATTATTCACCTCTATGTATAAATCCATCCAAAACTTACCAACTCATTATGCCAACCTTTCATTAAAAATATACTAAATTTACATCACAAAACATGGACTATATTTACCATATTCATATTCATTAACAAGCCATATCATATGGCTATATATACATGTTTCAAAACATATCTTAACATTTCTAGCCTATACAGTTTGATAGTGTGGTGATGATCCTCGACGATCTCCAAGCTTCCAGTAGCTTCGATAATCTATAAAATAACGCAAAACACACACAAAGTAAGATTTCAAAAGCTTAATAAGTCATATACAAATAAACTTATTACATAGAACAATTTTAAGTCATTTCATACATATGATTCATGGCATAACACATTTACAAGTCATATTACTCTTATATCTCAATTGATCATGCTCACTTGCTCATAATCTCATATCATGTAATGTAGCTCACATATCAAATGATCATTTCCATACATATCTTTCATTGTCAAATTTCATATACATACTTGCGTACCAGAATTTGGTTGTACATTCGTTTACTCATTCATTTCTAGGAGTACCCGTTGAACCAATCGGAACAAATAGGATACTTGGATAGCTCAGAAAGTTCGTAAAATGCCAACGTCCCAGACGTGGTCTTACATGTAATCAATATCGATGCCACTGTCTCAGACAGGGTCTTACACGAAATCAAATACGATGCCGTTCTCCTAGACATGGTCTTACACGTATAACTCAAATCGATGCCAACGTCCCAGATGTGGTCTTACACGATAACACATATCAGAATCCAATGTCATGATATATGTATCCTAATACTTCCTAAGGTTCGTACGGGACTTTTCGGATGTCGTCTCATTACCGAAACTTTCTCGGATTTCACATATACATCTTCCATAGTCATTCATCACAATTCAATTTCATATAAACATGAATAAATCAATTCAAAACACATTCATTTGTATATAGACTTACCTCGTACAGAAAGAATAGAAATGAACGGCTACTCGACCACTTTCTATTTTCCCCGATCTAATTCTATTTTCTTTGATTCTTGATCTATTCACATTCAAATTTAGCTTATTCATTCACCAAATCATTCAATTCAATCCAAATACATATATTTAAGGCATTTTACAAATTAGCCCTAACATTTTCACATTTTGACATTTAAGTCCCTATTTCACAAAATCACAAAATACACATAATTTCATTTTATCCATGCTAGGCCGAATGTTACTACACTTCATATAAGCCCGTATATTTCATTTATTTCACATTTTAGTCCTCAAAATATCATTTTCTCAATTTAGCCCAAATTACTCAAATTCATCAAAAATCCAAAGACAATACATATACATATCTTTCATATTTCATAAACTAACATCACAGAGCTCATAATTTCATCAATGGTATAGCTCAAAATCATCATCAATTTCATGAATTAAAGCTTGGGCTTAAGAGAGCTTGAAGCAGCGATCACAAAAACGTAAAGATTATCAAAAACCAAAACAAAAACATACCTCAATTAAGCTAAACCAAGGCTGAATATTAAAGAGCTCAAACCCTTGTTTTCTTTTCTTATTTTCAGTGGAAACAACAAAGATGAACACTATTTCATCTATTTGTTTTATTTTATTAAGCTTATTAACTTAATTACCCTTTTATCCTTAATGAAATAACATCAAAGCTTTAAAATAGTTGCATACTACCGTCCATACCATCATTTAATGGCCTAATTTCATTTTAAGGCCTCCACATTAAAGAACATAGCAATTAAAGCACTTTAACACATAGCATCTTACTTTTGCATTTTATGCGATTAAGTCATTATTGCAAATTATCACACAAACAATCAAATTAATTCACGAAACTTTCACACATGCTTAATCACATAATGTAAACACAAAAAATAATATTAAAATATTTTTCAAACTCGGATTTGTGGTCCCGAAACCACTATTTTGACTAGGGTATAAACTGGACTGTTACAATAAACCTCTCAAAAATTTTCTCACAATTCACATTCATTTGTCATAATGGCTCATAACACACCATCTTCTTCTACATCCTTACCTATGAAGACCTTTTTCAACAAAATAGTTGAAGAAAAATATTTGAAAAACATAATCAAAAGACCATTTTGTTTTGAAAAAGGCTTCTTTTTTCAACAATCAACCTTTCTGGGTTATGATACCTCTATTTCTTCAATAGTGGAAAACCATTGCTGGAAACTATTTTGCTCACACCCGGGTGATGTTCTTCCAAAAGTGGTAAGAAAATTTTATGCACATCTAGCATCTCCTAACAATGCCTTCATCTATGTCAGAGCTATTTCTTTTCGGTTTGATGATGATTATATCAATGCCTATTACAATTTGCCTGAGGGTTTGATGAACATTCTAAGTTTATGTCAATGATTACAGAGACAGGGTTAGAACAAGTTCTTCAAGATCTTTGTATTGGGGGAACTAAATGGACTATATCTCGTCATAATTGTTACACTGTTGATAGAGTTTCCCTGAAGCCTCATTGTAGAGTATGGTATCACTTTCTAAAATCCCAATTGAGTCCCTCCACTCACAATTCTACTATTTCCAAAGAAAGGTTGTTATTACTACATTCGATTATGTTTGGTAGAAAAATCAATGTTGGAAGAATACTTTTCCAGGAAGTTTAACATTGCACACAAAAGAATGCTAGCAGTTTAAATTTCCCGTCTCTTCTCACGGTCATTTGTCAGTGTGCCAATGTGTCTATCCATAACAATGAGGAGACCATAAGCAACAAAGGCATCATAATGAAATCAATTCTCATGCGTTTCTTGGGTGATGATATGCCACGGCCATCTAGTCCATCATCTACATCATCACCCCTACCTAAAGCCCTACACACTTTTCCTGATATGTTGGAACAACAAGTAATAAATACTCTCAAGCAACTCCAACATCAGTTAGGTATGGTGGTAAAGTAGAAAAACTGAATATCCACTGATTTTGCTACAGCAAAAGCCAAAATGACTTTATATTGGGAAATGTGAAGAAACACGATGATGCACTCAAGAAAGCTCTTCAGAATAACTTTACCAATGAAATGCCTATATTTCCTTAAGAAATTTTATCTAATGATCAAGAAGAAAATGAAGAACCTACCACTCCACACAAGCATACAATAGAGCCTGCAAGAGATGAAGAATCGATACTGTAACACCCCTTACTCGTATTCAACACCGAAACAGGGTACGAGGCATTACTAAACTTATACGCAATCAATCATACAATACTGAGACTTAACTTTCCACTCCAAATTAAAATTTTTTATAACACCTCTTAAACAAGCCTACGAGGCCTAAATAACACTTTAGGAATGGTTCGGGATCAAATCAAACTCTTTAAAAGATCCCTAAAAGACTTAGAAAAATTTTCATTAAATAGTCCACACACTCGTGTGGAGGAAGGGATACGCCCGTGTGGCATATCACATATTCGTGTTCCACATTCGTGTGGAATTATTACCCAATTCGATCCTACGGTGCTTTTCACACGCTAGACACACGCCCGTGTCCATGGCCCGTGTCCCTCACACGGCCTCGACACGCCCATGTCTTAGCCCGTGTGCAAAAACCTTGGCATTCTATTTCTGACGTCATCACCCCATAAATGTCATACGGCCAAGGCACACACCCATGTCCTTCGTCTGTGTGGCAAATTAAATTCCTAATTTCAAGTGCAGACTTTACACGGCCCGGGCACATTCCTGTGTCTTAGGTCGTGTCTCCTACACGGTTGAAACATGTGGTCGTGTCTCTGCCTGTGTGGTTACTACTGAGATACTGACTTACCAACCTAGCATGCAAGGGGACACACGACCTAACCACATGCCCATGAGGCTGACCGTGTGTCACACACGGCCTAGACACATGTTCGTGTGTCTACCCCTGTGGACAAGAACAAAGCTATTTTCCAAGCTCTTTCTATCACCTCAACTCATACAAACATAAATCACATCAAACCTTCAACTCATCCATGCATAATTAAACTAAGTAAACCAATCATGCAACTTGCACATTCATGAATAACCTCATCTTTTCATAGATTAATAAGAAAGAGCCATCAACTATGGTCTTATACAAAAGAGTTCATCTTTGAATGAGCCAACACATTTGGCCAAAACGACATGACATTCAACTAAGTGTAGTCCCTATACACGCCATACTCAAAATGCTAAGTTTAACTATACTAAGATGTGCTGATAGTGCGGGTGATCCTCTGATTATCTCCGTATCCCGAGCTGGCTCTTCGCCACTATAAAACAAAGGAAAAGAGAAGAGAGTAAGCTTTAAGCTTAGTAAGTCTATATGTAAACAATAAGAATTATACCATATGCTAATCAATCAAAACATTACATACTATATAAAAACAATTCATGTCCTCATAATCATTCTTACTCATTTCAACTCTTACCATATCCCAACCACATATCAAAAATATTAGTCATATTTACTTGCACTTATGCCCTGCACTTATCACCACAAAGCCACATATAATTTCACTTAGACAAGTTTCTCGATGAACCCTTCGGAATGATACAAGATACCCAGTGGTTTCGCACACAACCTACCATTAATCAATAATAGGGTGGTATCGTACATAGCCCACCAAAATGATAATAAATATGATGGTATCACACATAGCCCATCGTTAATAAATAAAAAGGTGGTATCACACACATCCCACCAATAATTACATATTTACGTATTCGTACCCATATTTCTATTCCGAAGGTTCATCCTGAGAATTTCCTTCATTTTCTACCATTTTCAATAAATCTCACCAATAAGCATTTACATCCACACCATGCATTAATAGGTAAAAACATATGTAATAATGATGTATCGTTTACACATAAACTTACCTCGATACAAAATATGTCAGTTTGTAGGTTAGTCCGAAACCTTGCCTTTTCCCCGGTCAAGGTTGATTCCATGTTCTTCTTGATCTATAATGACATATTTAGCTCATTAAATAATCACATTAATTAAATTACTCCAACATTCTTATTTTGGCAAAAAATGACCATTTTGCCCCTAGACTTTTACAATATTACGATTTTACCCCTAGATTCGTAAAATGTAATGTGCTCATTTTTCCACACACTCAAGCCTAGCTGATTCATATTTCCTCTTATAGCAACTCAAGATTTCAATTATTTCACACATTTATCATCTATTTTATAACCTTTACAAAAAAAGTCATTTTAAGTGTTTTCATGGAAACACCTTTCACAAAAATTATGTATTTAACACCCAAGATTCATTTTCCTTCATAAAAAAATCAGCAAAAAACATAAGCATTCTCATGTAAAATCCCTAAAATTTCAACCATTTTGCAAAATAGTCCCCTCATTAGCTAGCTTAAGCTTTATGGGTTCCAAAAGTACAAATATTATCAAGAAACACCACTAAAATCACTTACTTGCAAGAGGATGGCTTGGCTAAAAGTTTGAGCTTCAAAAACCCCTATTTTTGCTTGAATTTTTGGTGAAAGAAGAAATGGGAATAGGAAAATATGATAGCTTCTTTATTTTTCTCTTATTTTATTCAATTAAGTCACCAACTCACCTAACCATTTACCATGTCTCTAATTTGTCCCCTATGGCTGACCATCACTTTCGCAATGGCCTAATGCACTTTAAGGACCTCTAACTTAATATTCTATAACTATTAGACACCTCTAGCTTGTAAAATGAAACCTTCACACTTTATGCGATTTAGTCATTTTTCGCAATTAAGCATGTAATTACCAAAATTAATGCACCAAAAATTTTCATGCACTCATATAATTATGACATAACACATAAAATAATATTAAAAATAATTTATCTGACCTCAAATTAGTGGTTTTGAAACCACTATTCTTACTAGCCCCAAAATCAGGCTGCTACAGATACAGTTTGTACACCTTGACTTTGACAAGGAAGGCGATGACCAATAGCACACTTTTACACCAACCACCATGGCCAAAGCACCACAATCCAAGGCACCAATGACTGAACAAGAATGTGAACTCACAACGTTAGATACTGACGATGCAGATGAGGTGCCCATCAACCAACTTTAGCAAAAAAGATTCAAGAAGGTTGCTAAAAAAGCAGTCTAAGAAGATGTTGATTTAACAGAAAGGAAGCAGTGCTACAAACGAGCTACAAGGAAATATATACAACCCAAGTGAAGTAATTTCCTTTACTCCAAGATTTTATTTTTATATTTTCATGATCATTCATTTAGTTTTTTTATCTATTTCATGCATTCATGTATTTTTTATTCATTTAATTCTTACATATTCATGCATTGAGGACAATGCATCCTTAGATTTGGAGGTGTGTTGTGTATATAGATTGCATTCTTAATTGTTCATACAATCCTTTTGCCATAACATTCAATTGCCATTCAACTGCCTGATTATGTGAGTATATGGTTATCAATGATGTTCAATGAGGATAATAACTCTTCTTTGTAAACTTAGAAAATATTTTGATAGTTGTTTAGGTATGTTTAGCATAGGATAGTTGTTGAAAATAAATTTCTAAAAGTAGGATAATTGAAATATAAATGCAATTAGGCTATAGTAGCATTCTTTGAAAAAATTAAGGACTTCTTTACTTAAATTCATTATAGTAATAGTGTATAATCTAGGTCGTGGTAAAATAATATGAAAACTCCAATGTTTGAATCTGTTGAGTAGGTCGGTAATATTTCATTTGCTCCATTATATTGTTCACAAGAAAAATGAGTTCAGATATGAGTGTTTGTCTAAAAAAAAGGTATAAATTTTAGGGACACTCTACTGAATTTTTAGGCTAATTTGCTAAGAATGTAGTTGTTTTCTCCATCCATCTTTTTAGTTAAAAGCATTTGTTTCATGAGTGATTTATATTCAAATTGTGACATGATATAAAACACGGCAGTCTAGTCAATGCTCTATTGAGGTTTTCAAGTATAAAATCATGTGACAAATATAAATTCCCTAGAAAAATTTTGTGTTGGAAATTGAATAAATGTGAAAAAAAACTGAGTTTAGGAGAGAGATAACCTAGGTATATTCAAAAGAAATTTGCTATAGTTTTAATTGCTGAAATATTTAGGAACTTCTACCTTTAGGAACATTTTATACATTTCATTTGCTAAACAGGTTTACAAGAACTGTAAATAATTTTTCTTTGTTTTAGTAGAAGATTACTAAGATTATGCTTATTATTATTTGGCAGTATAATTGGTGACTGATTGTTTTGGAAATTCCTTGCATTCATGCATATTCATACATTATTTGCTTGAGGACACGCTTGGGGGTGTGATAACTCTTTAAAAGAGTTATATTTCAGGCCTGTAAATGGAATTAATTTTTTTGTAATTAAGTAAATACATCTACATTTTTAGGATAACTTTAGAACATTACATAAAAAAGCTTGGATTGCGCTATAATGGTCATTATTTGTTACTTATAACACTTGGGGAGAAAATGCGTGGTTTTGTGTGAACACTGGTGTAGAAAGAAGAAAAAGAAGAAAATAAAGAAGAGGAAGAAGATGAAGAAGGAAAATAAGGAAAATGAAACATTGTCATGGCAAATGGTAAGATTGATTGCCAATAGAATTGGCATGGCAACTCCGGGAAGATGACTCAGCGCTCTAACCACGTCACTCTCAGCCAGTTGTGCGTGTACCAGAAAAACCAACCTAAAAAGAGGAATGAAAAATATGTGCTGAGGTGGAACGAATCTACCAAATAAAAGAAAGAGAAAGAAGAGAGGAAATTTGCGTGAGAAAAGAAAACCGGTGGCAATAGTTTTCTCTCTATGCAGAGAAGAAATCCATTGGAAAATTCTAGAGAAAGAAGGGTAGTAGCTAATAGAGTAGAGCACAGGCGTGAAGAAAGGGAAGAGACATCTACCTTGGGTTCACAAACAATTTGAAGATCAGAGAGGAGCTAGAATGTGGCAAGAAATTCCTACATTTCTGCTTTATTTTCCTGATTTCTGTTATTAGAACTTATGTGAGAATGTTGATGAATGATTTTATTTTGATGTTAACTTTTCCTCCCATGAACTAAATCCTTTCTGGGTTGGAGTTATTTTGGGTGAATGTTTTATCACATTTAATGCCCATGATTAGAGATTTCCTATATCATTGTTTCATTCGATTTATGGTTATTTTAAATACAAGCATGCAAGCTTTAGACATAGTTAGTTGTGTGATGTGTTCTTAAGTATTTTTAATTCTGAAAAGGTTAAATATATTGGATCTTGACTCATTTGATGCAAGTGAATACTTGATAGAATATTCGCAGCACTCTATACATAGATGTTGTGAGTTATACAGAGAAGAGTGTTCATTATGGTTATTAATCTAGAGTCTTGTAAACATACAATAACTTAGATTTCTAGCTTAATATCTAGCTATCGACAGAGGCAGATCATAGTAGTGATTCTCTGGGCAGTAGATTAGACAATATTTTGCCATGGCTCTATTTTGATATGAACATTTTATTTGAATAATTCCAACCTTATTCATTCAGCAGCAAAAACACTTTTGCTTTTCTTTATAATTTGCCACAGCATTTTATTTGTCAAATCAATTCTTTTTTTTTTTTATGCATTTGATTTCATTAATTCATTATTCAATATCTTATTCAACTTGAGAATATTTCCTATTATTTAGTATAGTCACTAGGATTATAATAACTTAGTCAATTTCTTACCAACTTTCGATCCCTGTGGAGACGATATATACTTATCACTTTATTACTTGAATGGCGTGTACACTTGCAAAATTGTGTAGAAGGCCCAATCTTCCTGGGGCCCATTTTACAACATTAAACCCAAGCCCAATAAAGACCCAAACAAATACACCTAATTCAATTACTAAAATCACCCCAACCAATAATCCTAAACCCAAAAGCCCGACTAACAAGCCCAAACCCAATGAAAAAAGAAAAAAAAAGAAACAGCAAAGTGAACCATAGGTGTGCCGCACCTAGGGTCTTCTGACCTCTGGCACCCATCACGTCCACCGCCTGCCACCGCCACTGATCTCCACCACCCTAGCCACTTGCACCTGCATGGATAAAAGAAGAAAAGACAGCATAAAATTGATAAAAATCGTGTAAAAATGGCTATATAAAGCAAACCAAAAAACCAATGTACATGGGGGGCATTTTTTTATCAATACAAAAATATAGATTTCAGATCCAAACAAAAAAACGAAGCAAAATAGCAAACCAAGATTAAACACTAAATCCATTAAAAATCAGAATAGAGGCAAGAGGTGATCTTTTTTATTTATTTTCGAAGCCTTCTTTTTTTTCTCTATTTTTTGACACACATACATGCATATTATTATTATTTAAAATTTAAAAAAAAAATACAAGATTTTACCTTCTCGAAAGTCCGGCCACCGTGGTGGCTGGCATGCAGCAACGGATCCCCTCGAATCTAATCTAGGTTTCTTCCAGTGAAATTGAGAGAAAAGGAGAGGGGGGACCTTTTTTTTGAGAACAAGCAGCATAAATGAAAAAAAAAAGAGAAAATTTATTTTTATAAGGGACCCAAAACGGCGCCGTTTAGGGCCTGTTTCAATGGCCTCAAAACGACATCGTTTTGAGCCGACCCGCGCGACCAGACCCGCTCCAACATCAAGATCCACGTGTTTTTTAATAAAGGTCTCATTGCGCCTTTGGTCCTTCCACTTTTTAAATGGTTTAAAATCTTTTTTCTTTTAATTTTTGCCCCGTTTGTTTTATTTCGTTTTCAATTTAATCCTTCAGTTTGGCCCAAAACGCTGCGCACAAAGACCAGGGATATTTCTCCTATTAGTCCCTTGCCATTTCGCGCGCGTTCCAGTTTAGTCCTTCTATTATTTATTTTATATAATTTATCCCTTTTACTTTCTTTAAAATTCAATTTATCCCATTTTTAGTTATTTAGCAACTTTTGTCATTATTACTAGATGTTATTTATTACTATTAATGTTATTATTATTACTATTATTATTTATTTTTATTTTATTTTATTCTTAAAATATTAGTTTATTACTCTTACTATTTTTATTTTTATTTTTATTGTAACTACTATCACTATTACTATTGTTTTTATTAACAGTATTATTATTTCCATTTTATTACTATTGTTTTTATTATCACTATTATTATACTCATTATTACTAACTTCCTTATTATTATTACTATTATTATTATTTTATCATTATTATTATTATTATTATAAACTTGTTTATTTTTATATTTTCAAGAACATTATTATTTTCAATTAATATTGTTATACATATATTATTATTGTAGTTTCGATATTAACACATTTTGCTATTATATTCGTATTTAGTTTTATTATTATAATTATTTTCATTATTTTATTATTCTATTCATCGCCATTATACTAATGTAATATTACTGCTATTGTTACTATTATTCCTTTTATTTATTTACATATTACTTACATTCATTTTAATTTTATCATTATTCCCATTATTATTATTATTATTATTATTATTATTATTATTATTATTATTATTATTATTTCACATATTATTCATTCGTTTTCTTATTTCCTATTAATTTTTCTTATATATTAAATGTTTTTTAGCTTGCTTATAACCTTCTTTCTTAGTTTTTTAGCTTATTCGTTTTATTCATTTATTTCATTTTTGCCCTCTATGTTGTCACTCGCGCTAACGTATTTATCACTTTTTTGCTACACGCATTCATACTGTAATTTTTTTTTTTTACATTTTACAAACTTGTGTTATATTAACTTTCACCCTATAAAAAATTGATTCTTTTATAAAAGCAAATAATTCGTATTTAGAAATTCGATAAATCGTGCCCTAACTTACTGGTTTTTTATTTTTCTCGTTTAATCTAAATAACGGAATATCCTTTTAAATCGCAATAAGTTTTAAATAAATAAAAGCTTATTCTCAAGAATCCGATATGTTGTGTCCTAACGTGTTGGATGTGACATTTCGTTATTTCGAGATAAGATTTTATAAACCCATACAATATTCTGTGATTGGAAATTCGAGAAATCGTGCCCTAACGTGCTGGATTTTGGTTTTTCATTTGGCCAAATCATCGAATATCCTTTTAATAATTTCAATGCATGAATTTTGGAAATCATGAAATGACCTTGGTATCGAGGGTTGAAACATCGTGTCCTAACGTGCTAGATGTGGTATTTCATCTTTTCGGAACAAGAGAATTTTGATATCCAATTCGAATTATCCAAACATTTTCTAAAGGATTCATGTTTTAAAATCTTTTCAAATTTTATACATTAAGACATTAATTAATCAATTAGGTACCAATTTTGGGCAAATCGAGGGTGCTAACCCTTCCTCGTACGTAACCGACTCCCGAATCCATTTTCTGAGTTTCGTAGACCAAAATCTCTGTTTTGATATGTAACACCCCTTACCCGTATCCTATGTCGGAACCGAGTACGAGGCATTACCAGACTTAACAATACATTTGGTCAAATTAATTGACACATACACAAAATGACTTAGTCAAGCCGCTATACATGCCATAGTTTAAATCATTTATAAATGAAGATACCCATAGATAGCTTGATAGTGTGAAGCGATCTTCGACGACCTCCAACCCGAGCTTGTTTAGTAGGACTCTGTAACATGGGAAAGAAAAGGGGGTAAGCTTATAAAGCTTATTAAGTTCACATGTAAAAATAATAAGCATTAACAATGAATTTAGCTTACTACTAAGCTGTCATAACTTGCATAAATAATGCTAAGTTCTTACTTTCCCAACTTACTCATTTGTAGCCTTATCAAAGCCTCAACATGACAAATCCTCACAACAAGTTCTCAATTTGATACAAACATTAAATCACATGCTTATACCTTATTACTTATGTTCACATAAATCTGTCTACTTGAATCGCTGTCACTAAATTATTTATTTCTTGAGCTACAGAGCTCTGAATTTAAAACCGCTAATTTTCCCTGAAACTAGACTCATATATCTTTATACCATAAAATTTCCAGAATTTTTGCTAATCAAATTAGTACAGTTTATTCATTAAAATTTCCCCTGTTTTACTGTTCGACTATTCTGACCACTTTTCATTACGAATAAATTTTCTCCTTGTACAGAATTAAAATGATGTTATAATTTGTTTAATTTAAAACTAGACTCATTAATAATTTCAAGCATATAGCTTTTATCCCATAATTATTTTTTTACAATTTTTAATGATTTTTCCAAGTCAGAACAGGGGATCACGTAATCATTCTGAACCAATCTCACAAGAATTTAAATATCTCGAAATATAAAAATCTTTTGTGTTCTCTGTTTCTTTTATATGAAAATAGACTCAATAAGATTTAAATCAATATCTCATCCAACTTATAATTAAATTTATACTATTTTTGGTGAGTTTTCAAATTCACATCACTGCTACTGTCCAAAACAGTTTTATTGTAAATTTTACTCTTTCATGATTGCTTTGTATTAACATCCATTTAATCATACATAACTCCAAAACATATCCTTAACTAGTCATTCCAATAGCTAGCCATTATCGAATATTTACATGCCATTCATTTTCCCCTTTAACCTATACATCAACAACAAAACTTAAACTTATCATGTCACAATTTAATTTGGCCTAAAAGCCTCACATATAGTCATAAATCAAATTTATCACCTATTTATACATCATAAGTATAGACCTATCGTCACAAAGTCATCACAAGATCATTTTCATAGGTATGACTTACTCATTTAAATTCTTACCAAATGTTCCATATACATCGAAATTTAGTACTCATGAATTTTGCGTACATACCGCACCTTTCAACATGATCATACCTTGTCATTTCTTTGATATCATCTTTGGATTTACCCATTGAAACTCTTGGGATACTAAGGATGGACACTCGGAAAAACTCGTACATGATGTATCGTACCAATGCCATGTCCCGCACATGGTCTTACGCTAGCTTTCATATCATGGCGATGCCATGTCCCGTACATGGTCTTACTCTAGCACACATATCAATGCCGATGCCATGTCCTCATATCATGGTCTTACTCTCATATCATGGCGATGCCATGTCCCGCATATATTGCCATGGTCCAACCATGGTCTTTACTATCAATTCATCACAAGTCAAAATTGATCATACTCATACCGCATTTCTCTTAATTTGATCTTTCAATACAATCTCGTAATTTTATATTATTCATGATCCAATAATAACATACTGAAATAACACATGGTATCAGTTAAACATTTAAACATATTAAATTTAATGCTTATTAACATACGAACTTACCTCGATACCAAAATGACCATTTTACCAACTTTCCCGATTTTCAATTTTCCTCACGTTCTAGGTCCAAATCTTGTTTTCTCGGGGTCTAAAACATCACATTTCACTTATTTAATTAATGTACTATTCAAAACAGTCGCTAACTCAATTTTTTTCAAAATTACAATTTTGCCCCTAAACTTTTACATATTTACACTTTTGCCCCAATACTCGAAAATTAAACTTCAGCCCTTATTCATATGTTTTATAACATGCTTATCATTTGTCTCTTTTATGGAAACATCAAATTCTCACTCTAACATGTACTTATGAACAATAGGTATTTTTACCTATTATGACGTTTTACTCGTTTTCATGTAAAATCGCTTAGTAAAAGTTGTTTAACATAATTTTAGCCTTCATATTCTATCATAAAACATCTAAATACACACTTTTCACCTATGGGTAATTTTCTAAAGATGAACCTTAGCATGAATTATTGGTAGCATAAGCTAAATCGAGCTACTGGGACTCCAAAACCGTAAATAACTTGAAAAACGGGGCTAGAACAAACTTACCATGAGCTTGGAAAGTTTAGAAGACCCTAGCCATGTCTTCCCCTGGTAAATTTCGTCCATATGAAGAAGATGGACAAATTTGGCATTTTAATTTTGTTTTAATTCATTTAATTACCAATTTACCAAAATGCCCCTAACTTAAAAATATCCCATTTCACTTATCTAATGTCCATTTTTGTCCAACAATTTAACCAATGGTCTAATTTCCATTTAAGGACCTCCAATTTAAAATTTCATAGAAATTGGACACTTCTAACATGTAGAACTCAACTTTTGCACTATTTACAATTTAATCCTTTTGACTAAATTGAGTGCCCAAACGTCGAAATTTTTGAACAAAATTTTTACGAAATCTTTCCGTAAAATTGTAGACCATAAAAATATAATAAAAATAGAATTTTACTTGTCGGATTTGTGGTCTCGAAACCACTGTTTCGACTAGACCCAAATTTAGGCTGTTACAACTCTCCCCCCTTTTAGGATTTTCGTCCCCGAAAATCTTACCGGAATGAAGTTGAATATCTTTCGCACAATATCGAACATCACTAAATAACCCTTTTTAAGACGATGCTTTTAGAAACACTCTGTCATCGATCTAAATCTCAATATAACTCAGTCAATTCTATCAAATAATGAATCGATACATATTGAAATTACTATACTAATTCCGTCAAACGTTCGAAAATGACTCACTAGCATTTCTCTTGATCTCGAAGATTGAGGGAACGATCGATACGAAATTCACAATAGTTCGCCTTATTATCATTCTAATACTATCACTGATATCGTTAATCCTGAATACACTTAACATTCAACTTAATTCTATCGACATATCAACATCTAAATACAGAGTCAGAAGTACCAGGTTCATATTCGTATGCCCAAAACATTTACTTTAACTCTTTTGGGCCTTTTTGTCACTTACAATCCTTAATCAAATTAGGGAACGGTTACGGAAAATTGAGTACTTCACTTTCACTTTGCCATAGTAAAACTATGGTCTTACATATGATCACTTATCACTGATCAAATAAGCGTAGCTAAAGCTACCACTTATTACTTGTCACTTGTAGCCGAAGATAGCACTATTCACTGATCAGGTAGTCGGAGGTACCACTTTTCACTGATCAGGTAGCCGGAGCTACCACTTTTCACTGATCAGGTAGCCGAACCTACCACTTTTCACTTTCACTTGTCACTGATCAGAAGTACTCAAATCCGATGTTCCGCTCGATTTGGTCATTTATTTAGTTTTCGCATTGTTGTTTTATTCTCAATTCATCAATACATATATCTTATCATACATTGTATAATTCATGAAATTAACATTTAATCATTTATTTTCAGCCATATGAACTTACTACCACTTATCCAAATAAAAAATTCTCTGTGAATGAAATACTTTCAGAAGCACTTGACATACATCTAAGTTCAATACTCTTACCCATTAAAAGTTTAGACATCAGGTTCAAAGTCTGGTACATAACATTTCATACTCTTACTAGTGTAACTGCCTCGGAGTATCATCCATCTCTGTACTTCTCAAATAAACAAATAATTATCATTGTGCTAGACATCACAATATTATGTCTTTAACTTGCTGATATATATGTGTATATATATATATATATATATCAAGATCATTTGAAAAGTGAAAATCAATACACAGGTCTAAGTTGAACTTCCTATCATTCATACTTTGCCAACTTCAATTTCTTCTCAAATCTAGAGAAAGATTAAACTTATAGTAGAATTTACTTCAATTGTTACTCGTCGAAGCAAATAACTATCCTGATGCCACAATACTCATACAGCTTAAAAGTCATAGTGCCATAATAAGACTAACTTCTCAATTACTTTAGTAGATAATGTCCTGTTGAAAACAAAACATCTCGATCATCGGAGAAATTTAAACACAAATTTCCATAACAACCAATACAAAAGCCCAATTTTTATACCTCTGGTAACTGTATCAAAGTGCTCTCGCCATCAAGCCAAAACTTATAATCATCCTAAGCATTTTAATAATAAGAAGAAACCATTTTCATCAATAGAACATTTCCTACTGATATCTCATGGCTGATTCTTTGAACATTAATTTATTAAGGAAACAGAAATAACAAAATCTCATAACATGGAGCTACACAAAAAAAAAAAAACTCATAAGCACTGAAAATAATCTTAACAAAAGCCACACAATCTTCCTTTATTTTCATTGAGCAATAGCTAGTAAAACAAGATACTAACATCATACGGAACCTACCATCAACTTTCTATCTATGTATGATGTAGAAAGCCAGAAAAGAAAGAGCAATTTCGATCACAACTCAAATAGACTACAATGCTTTCATCTACCTATAAATTTAGCTGACATTCTCATACTATAGGTATTTCATTCGAAATCTTGCAGAGATATATATATATATATATATACACACCTCTGGGAGTAAAAAAACACATATAATAGTCAGAAGAGATTGCTGTAATTTCTTAACCATAAACACTGCATTCAGTCACTAATACATCTCAATCATGATCTCCTTTACTAATCTGATATTATTCCAATTGCAAACAGAAATAAATTCAAAATAAATTCTGGCAATCACATACTTTAGGTCTCATACTTGGATTAGTTAATTAACTGAGCCTGACCTTTCTTTAACTATAACATTTTGGAATCCGAATGATCTTCATATTAATCTAACATCTTTTCTGCAACTGTGTTCATTTACTAAACATTCTCAACTCTGATCACGTTGTAAGTTAATCTACAACTCAACTCTTTAGTCTTTCAATTGTAAACCCATTCGATCTAAATTTCATAAATTTTTTATAACATACCTTATTAGAAGGGGGTGAAGTTGAAACGCCTCTGACTTGCCTCTTATATATATTCATGCATATAACTTAACACTCATCAATATATATTTTGTTTCAAGTAACTCAACATGCATACTCATTTTACACAACCTTACTATCATCTTATACAAACAAGTGCACTTATACTTTCATTCATAAATCTCAAGTAAAATTACTCATAACATTCACTTAATTTCACAAGCTATACTCATAGCATCATACAAATGCTAATCAAACATGGACACTTATCATAGTATAGAGTTTCCTTTCATCTCATCTTTCATATTTCAAAAGCAATTCCTATCCACAATTTATATATCATCACATAAACATCATAAACTATTATTCTTACTTTTTATGAGTCTCAACTAATCATAAACACACTATTTGCACTATCAAATTTAGCTCGGTTGAAGTGCGCATCTGTCTAATAAAATAATTTACATCAGTGCCGGGAATCGTCACACTATCACATCTCATTATGGCATGAATAGCTAGACTCTCACACTCACTATGGTAGTCCGAGAACCGACTAAATCATAGTTCTGATACCACTAAATGTAACACCCCTTACCCGTACCCTATGTTGGAACCGAGTACGAGGCATTACCAGACTTAACAATACATTTGGTCAAATTAATTGACACATATACAAAATGACTTAGTCAAGCCCCTATACATGCCATAGTTTAAATCATTTATAAATAAAGATACCCATAGATAGCTTGATAGTGTGAAGCGATCTCCGACGACCTCCAACCCGAGCTTGTTTAGTAGGACTCTGTAACATGGGAAAGAAAAGGGGGTAAGCTTATAAAGCTTAGTAAGTTCACATGTAAAAATAATAAGCATTAGCAATGAATTTAGCTTACTACTAAGCTGTCATAACTTGCATAAATAATGCTAAGTTCTTACATTTCCAACTTACTCATTTGTATCCTTATCAAAGCCTCAACATGACAAATCCTCACAACAAGTTCTCAATTTGATACAAATATTAAATCACATGCTTATACCTTATTACTCATGTTCACATAAATCTGTCTACTTGAATCGCTGTCACTAAATTATTTATTTCTTGAGCTACAGAGCTCTGAATTTAAAACCGCTAATTTTCCCTGAAACTAGACTCATATATATTTATACCATAAAATTTCTAGAAATTTTGGCTAATCCAATTAGTACAGTTTATTCATTAAAATTTCCCTTGTTTCACTGTTTGACTATTCTGACAACTTTTCACTACGAATAAATTTTCTCCTTGTACAGAATTAAAATGATGTTATAATTTGTTTAATTTGAAACTATACTCATTAAGGATTTCAAGTAAATATATTTTATCCCATAATTATTTTTGTACAATTTTTAATGATTTTTCCAAGTCAGAATAGGGGATCACGTAATCATTCTGAACCAATCTCACAAGAATTTAAATATCTTGAAATATAAAAATCCTTTGTTTTCTATGTTTCTTTTATATGAAAATAGACTCAATAAGGTTTAAATAAATATCTCATCCAACTTATAATTAAATTTCTACTATTTTTGGTGAGTTTTCAAATTCACATCACTGCTGCTGTCCAAAACAGTTTTGTTGTAAATTTTGCTCTTTCATGATTGCTTTATATTAACATCCATTTAATCATACATAACCCCAAAACATATCCTTAACTAGCCATTCCAATAGCTAGCCATTATCGAATATTTACATGCCATTCATTTTCCCCTTTAACCTATACATCAACAACAAAACTTAAACTTATCATGTCACAATTTAATTTGGCCTAAAAGCCTCACACATAGTCATAAATCAAATTTATCACCTATTTATACATCATAAGTATAGACCTATCGTCACAAGGTCATCACAAGATCATTTTCATAGGTATGACTTACTCATTTACATTCTTACCAAATGTTCCATATACATCGAAATTTAGTACTCATGAATTTTGCGTACATACCTGTACCCTTTCAACATGATCATACCTTGTCATTTCTTTGATATCATCTTTGGATTTATCCATTGAAACTCTTGGGATATTAAGGATGGATACTCGAGAAAAACTCGTACATGATGTATCGTACCAAAGCCATGTCCCAGACATGGTCTTACGCTAGCTTTCATATCGTGGCCGATGCCATGTCCCAGACATGGTCTTACTCTAGCACACATATCAATGCAGATGCCATGTCCCAAACATGGACTTACACTGCTCTCATATCATGGCCGATGCCATGTCCCAGACATGGTCTTACACTGGCACACATATTGCCATGGTCCAACCATGGTCTTTATTATCAATTCATCACAAGTCGAAATTCGATCATACTCCGCCCAGCATTTCTCTTAATTTGATCTTTCAATACAATCTCGTAATTTTTATATTATTCATGATCCAATAATAACATACGAAATAACACATGGTATCAGTTAAGCATTTAAACATATTAAATTTAATGCTTATTAACATGCGAACTTACCTCGATACCAAAACGACCATTTTACCAACTTTCCTGATCTTCGATTTTCCTCACGTTCTAGGTCCAAATCTTGTTTTCTCAGGGTCTAAAACATCAAATTTTACTTATTTAATTAATGTACTATTCAAAACAGTCCCTAACTCAATTTTTTTAAAATTACAATTTTGCCCCTAAACTTTTACATATTTACACTTTTGCCCCAATACTCGAAAATTAAACTTCAGCCCTTATTCATATGTTTTGTAACATGGTGATCATTTTTATCTTATATGGAAACATCAAATTCTCACTCTAACATGTACTTATGAACAATAGGTATTTTTTACGGATTATGACGTTTTACTCGTTTTCATGTAAAATCGCTTAGTAAAAGTTGTTTAAAATAATTTTAGCCTTCATATTCTATCATAAAACATCTAAATACACACTTTTCACCTATGGGTAATTTTCTCTGAGATGAACCTTAGCATGAATTATTGGTAGCATAAGCTAAATTGAGCTACCGAGACTCCAAAACCGTAAATAACTTGAAAAGCTGGCTAGAAACAGGACTTACCATGAGCTTGGAAAGTTTAGAAGACCCTAGCCATGTCTTCCCTGGTAAATTTCGTCCATATGAAGAAGATGGACAAATTTGGCATTTTAATTTTGTTTTAATTCATTTAATTAACAATTTACCAAAATGCCCTAACTTAAAAATATCCCATTTCACTTATCTAATGTCCATTTTGTCCAACAATTTAACCAATGGTCTAATTTCCATTTAAGGACGTCCAATTTAAAATTTCATAGAAATTGGACACTTCTAACATGTAGAACTCAACTTTTGCACTATTTACAATTTAATCCTTTTGACTAAATTGAGTGCCCAAACGTCGAAATTTTTGAACGAAATTTTTACGAAATCTTTCCGTAAAATTGTAGACCATAAAAATATAATAAAAATAGAATTTTACTTGTCGGATTTGTGATCTCGAAACTACTGTTTCGACTAGACCCAAATTTAGGCTGTTACATGATAAATCAAACTGTTTATTAAAAACAACCGTTTTACGAGGTGACTCGATCACACCTCATGAAAAAGGATTGGTGGCGACTCCCATTTTTATTTTTGTTTTCAAAACCAAAGTCGATCCCCGTTTTCAAAAAATGGTTATGACAGCTTGGCGAGCCCACTGGGGACTTGTGGGGAGTCAGGCCATAAAGTTTATTAATATATGTCCTTTTGTCAAAAATTGAAAATTTAATTTGAAAAATTATGATCCTTTTATTGCATTCACTTGCGTCATCTTATTTGATTGCTGTGGTTCGAGTCTTATAGAATACTTTTGCATCATATTGCATGACCGCCGGGTCACACCTTTTAAGTGGGAGTGAGAAACTATGCCTTCGTGAGAAACTATGCCTTCGTGAGGTTTTCACCTCCGTATGGGCTAGTGAACTACTTCCGGGATACATTTGTACCTATGTCTTCGTGAGGTTTTCACCTCCGCATGAACATAGGAAAATGTATTCCCCTGAACCAAACTCGATCCATATGAGCCTATAATGGGTGAGGATTGAGAAATTTGTTGGTTCAAGTACCCTCTCGTTAGAACCAAACCACATATAGTGAAACCTAAGAGCTAACCCTAGGTAGAGCCACACCAAACCCTAGTAGTCACGATTAGGTACTTTATTCTATTGTTTATTTCTCTTGTGCTAATGTTTCTTTTGTTTTGATTGCATTGCATTTCATCATCACAGAAAGGAGGTGTTGATTCATATTCGATTGCTAAATAAAAGAGTTTGTCATAAGGAAATGGATTTCTTAATAAAGTGGATTATAATATGGTCGTCCAAATATAGTCCAAGTAAACAACGAGAGAAAACTGATAGTTTACATAAGAATACAAGACTTTGCCCAAGGATTCAAGCCAACAAAGATTATTTGAGAGCCATCATGTCTTAAAGAAGCGGACGAGCATCGTGGGGGCCCTTGCATGTTTGAGTGTTTTAAATAATAGAATTGTGGAAGAGATTCATGTATTTTTAAAGCTTACTCAAAGTAATGTCTGGAACACGCTTGTTTCTTTAAGCCTAAAGGTAATAAGAGTCTTTTTGTGAAATAGGCTTGCGTCTAGAATCTCTATTTCAATAAAATGCATCTTTTTGAGCAAATATTTTTCCATTCTTTCTATTTATAGATTCTTTTGTACCTTGGATTTCTATTCAAATATTCTTTCATTCTTTATTCATGACCATACCATACAAATAATCATTCTTGGAATCATTTATTCTCTGGAATTTATCTTCATACCAACAATAGGTCCCCAGATATCAATGACATGAGCAACGCTGTTACTAACTCACTTTATAGTGAGATATATGGCTAGATGGATCTAAGGACTTTGAAAATGACGGAGATTGCAACTTATATCCTAATTTGTTAAGAATGGTAGATCCAACCTTACGAAGTGTCAGCGGACACTATGAGCTAATGAAGGAGATGAAGATGGAAGCTTAGCTTACCGCGGGAATAAGGCGAAACATCATTGAGTTGTTTTCAATAATTCAAAAATGTTTTAACACAATCATATCAAGGCACACCAAGCTACTGAAATGTGGGTATGCTATTAATATTGGTGTTTAAAGAACCCATGTTAATAGTTCTACAACAGCCAGGCTAATTAAGAGGTTCAGGCTACTAATTTACCAAGAAAGGGAAATTACATCAGTTACGCCGTAAATGCCAAATTGAGGAAAACGAGACTTATGTGCCTCCTCCATTTTTCCTATATGTGGGGCACAGATGTTATCAAGCCAGCCTTCTCAAAAGCTTCTGGCCAACTTCCATTCATTTTTGTGGATGTCGGTTACTTCACTAAGATGGTGAAAGTCGCTTCATATGTCAACCTTACAATGTCGATAGTCATCAAATCCTATTCTCAATGTATAAAAAAAAAGGGATAACCGGGAAAAATATTGAAACTTGTGAAGACTGGCATCTGTGCTTCTCGAACGTCTTGGCGGACCCTCACCAGGGCAAAACATTTCTCATTGATTTATAGAATAGAGACAATTTTTCCCATGGAAGTCAAGATTCCTTCTATCTGAGTTTTATCAGAGTTGACATCGGATGAAACAGAATGGATCAAATCCTAATATGATTAGCTGAACTTGATCGAATAAGAGAGGCTAAAGGCCATCCTCATGGTCAAGTGTACCAAAAGCAAATGATACGGGCCTGTAACAAGAAGGTTCGCCCTAGAGAATTCCATGAAGAAGACCTATTTTTGGAAAAGATCCTTCCCATAAAAAATGACTTCAAAGGAAAGTGGATATCAAACTGGGAAGGACCTTATGCAGCGGAGAAGGCCTGTTCTGGGAAAGCATGGATATTGACCAAAATGGATGGCAATGACTTGCCCAATCCAGTGATTTCAGATTCAATAAAAAGTTTTTCAAAAAAAAAAAAGAAAAGAAAAAACAACAACAATAAAAAAGGAAAAGAAAGAAAAAAGAATAAAAAGGAGAGGCCAAGGCGAAAACCCGCAAAGGCGCTTTGAGACCAAAGGGGATTTAAGTTGAAAACCCGAAAAGGGCGGCTCAAATTTTGTTCGAAAGTGAGGCGTACAGTAGTCTTTCTATACTTGAATTAACAGTGAAGAACTATGCTACGTCTTGGGGCATCAACAAAGTACTCTGGATCCCCTAAATGCATATCGAGCTCAAAATGGTCCTCAAGAAGTTTGAACAGAGAAGCTCAGGCTGCAATATCTAAAGCACCTAGTTTCCATCATACCCATTTTGAATTTGCTATCTTTGATTCCTTTATTCGTTTCAAAATACACTCCTAATAAATTTTCTTCTTGATTGCACTTGCTATATTTGTTTAACTTATTTGTTTCGAGCTATGCTCCTAACTAATTTCTTTCTTGTCCATTGTTATGATCTTTTTCAAGCATTTTGCATTGAAATAACAATTAGTGGACTAATAATACTTTCATAAAAGGAGTTTCGCATATTCCTCTGGAAGCTTCTGAATAATACAAGAACTTGAAACAGGACTATTGTTTAAAACCCACCAAGTTTAGGGGATGGAAATATTAGGAGAAGACAAGTCTAAACTTAGACTATTTCTCTGAATCTTTGTCAAAAATGGTGATTGAATAAGATGACAAGATATTACGTCGATGATACAATCTTGACGAAAAATGTGCAATGTTAACTTGAGTGAAAAAGGGGAATCATTCTCGAGAAAAATGGTATTTGGCATCCATGCAAATATCATGCATACACATTTGGTTAAGGTCACCCGGGGAGTGATCATTTGATGGAACAAGTTACAGATTCTATATCTTTGATTTACAGCCGGTTGGATTGAAGGTAAAATAAATTCTATACCCTTGAGTTGTAGTAGGATGGATGGGAGAAGACTCAGATCCTATACCCCTAAGTCAAAATGAGATAAACCCTGAAGTTACAATAGGGCAAATCTGTTGAACAAAATATAATTGTTTTCTCGGGTCTTCTGTTGAGAATATCGACCGAACAAGATGACATCACAGTACGTCAGTGATAAAGCCCTGATAAACAATGAGTGATGATACCTGAAATAGGAATCATTCCCATAAAATTTTTGCATTTATATATAATAGCATGTCTAAATAGGAACATTTAACTCATTTCGATCATGGCATCCTCATTATTAGGCATAAGCATGTACCCATTCTATAGGTTATGTCCTCAAGAGGACAATGTAGTAAGGTAGATTGAAGATATTAGTCTGGTCTCCCCGAGTTTGCAGTGGAGCAGACTAAAAATAGTAGATTTGGCATTCCTGAAGTTGTAGGAGCAGATCAAAGACATCAAATCTTATCTCCCTAAGTTTGTAGTGGAGCAGATTAAAGATAGCAATCTGGCATTCCTGAAGTTGTAGGAGTAGATCGAAAACATCAAATCTATTCTCCCTGAGTTTGCAGTGGAGTAGATTGAAGATAGCAGATCTGGCATTCCTGAAATTGCTGGAGCAGATCGAATACATTAGATCTTATCTCCCTGAGTTTGCAGTGGAGCAGATTGAAGATAGTAGATATGGCATTCTTGAAGTTACAGAAGCAGATCGAAGACATTAGATCTTGTCTCCCTGAGTTTGCAGAGGAGCAGATTGAAGATAGCAGATCTGGCATTCTTGAAGTTGTAGGAGCAGATCGAAGACACCGGATCTTGTCTCCCTGAGTTTGTAGTGGAGCAGATTGAAGAAAGTAGATCTGGCATTGCTGAAGTTGCAGGAGCAAATCGAAGACACCAGATCTTGTCCCCCTGAGTTTGTAGTGGAGCAGATTGAAGAAAGTAGATCTGGCATTCCCGAAGTTGCAGGAGCAGATCGAAGACATCAGATCCTATCTCCCTGACCAGCAGTGGAATAGGTTGAAGACTATAGATATTGTCGCCCTAAACAGTAGTGGGACGAGACCGAAGGCAAATCTTGGCTTCCTAAACAGTAGGGTACATGATTTAAGCCACCGTCCTATCTCCCTGACCAGCAGTGGAATAGGTTGAATATTGTAGATCTTGTTGCCCTAAATAGTAGTGGGACGAGATCGAAGGCGAATCTTGGCTTCCTAAATAGTAGGGAACATGATTTAAGTCACCGTTCTATCTCCCTGACTAGCAGTTGAATAGGTTGAAGATTATAGATCTTGTCACCCGAAACAGTAATGGGACGAGATCGAAGGTGAATCTTGGCTTCCTAAACAGTAGGGAACATAATTTAAGCCACCGTCTCATATCCTTAACCAGCAGTGGAATAGGTTGAAGATTGTAGATGTTGTCGCCCTAAACATTAGTGGGACAAGGTCGAAGGAAAATCTTGGCTCCCTAAATAGTAGGGAACATGATTTAAGCCACTATTCTATCTCTCTGACCAGCAAGGAATAGGTTGAAGATTGTAGATCTTGTTACCCTAAACAGTAGTGGGACAAGGTCAAAGGCAAATCTTGGCTCCTTAAATAATAGGGAACATGATTTAAGCCACCATTCTATCTCCCTGACTAGAAGGGAATAGGTTGAAGATTGTATATCTTGTCACCCTAAATAGTATTAGGACAAGGTCGAAGGAAAATCTTGGCTCCCTGAACAGTAGGGAACATGATTTAAGCCACTATTCTATCTCCCTGACTAGCAGGGAATAGGTTGAAGATTGTAGATCTTGTCACCCTAAATAGTAGTGGGACAAGGTCGAAGGCAAATCTTGGCTCCCTAAATAGTAGGGAACATGATTTAAGTCACTATTCTATCTCCCTGACCAGTAGGGAATAGGTTGAAGATTGTAGATCTTGTCACCCTAAACAATAGTAGGACAAGGTCGAAGGCAAATATTGGCACCCTAAACAGTAGGGAACTTGATTTAAGTCACCGTCCTATATCCCTGACCAGCAGTGGAGTAGGCTGAAGATTGCAAATCTTGTCTCCTTCAAGTCACAGTGGAGCAAGTTAAACAAATCTCATCCCCTCAAAGTTGCAGCAGGAGCAAATTGAAGCTACAGGTCCTATCTCGTTGAAGTAGTGGTGGAGTGGATCAAAGCAACAAGATGCTATGGATAGAATGAGGCTATCTGAAGAATAGGAGTACCGAAGAATGAAGACTTAGCAAGACCGGGCAAATTTGGTCCTTCTTTATGTCTTTGATATATTTCTGTTGCACGACAATAAGCAAAGAGGGGTAGCTGTAGAAGCCCCAATCTCCCTGGGGCCCATTCTACAGAATTAAACCCGAGCCCAATAAAGACCCAAACAAATACACCTAATTCAATTACTAAAATCACCCCAACCAATAATCCCAAACCCAAAAGCCCAACTAACAAGCACAAACCCAATGAAAAAAGAAAAAAAAACAAGAAACAGCAAAGTGAACACTAGGTGTGCCGCACCTACTGATCTTCGACCTCCGCACCCATCACGCCCACCGCCGCCATCTCTCGATCTCCACCGCCTAGCCACTTGCATCTGCATAGATAAAAGAAGAAAACACAGTATAAAATAGATAAAAATCGTGTAAAAAATAGCTATATAAAGCCAAGAAAAAAACCAATGTACATGGGGGGCCATTTTTTTATCAATACAAAAATATAGATTTCAAATCCAAACAAAAAACGAAGCAAAATAGCAAACCGAGATTAAACACTAAATCCATTAAAAATCAGAATAGAGGCAAGAGGTGATCTTTTTTATTTATTTTCGAAGCCTTCTTTTTTTTTTCTCTCTCTCTTTTTTGACACACATACATGCATATTATTATTATTTAAATTTTTTTAAAAAAATACAAGATTTTACCTTCTCGAAAGTTCGGCCACCGCGTAGGCGGCTCCGACGGAGGTCCCCTCGATAGAACCTGGGTTTCTTCCCAGCAGAAATTGAGAGAAAAGGAGAGGGGGGATCTGTTTTTTAAGAACAAGCAGGATAAATGAAAAAAAAAATAGAAAAATTATTTTTATAATGGACCCAAAACGGCGCCGTTTAGGGCCTGTTTCAATGGCCTCAGAATGACATCGTTTTGAGCCGACCCGCGCGACCCGACCCACTCCAACATCAGGATCCGTGTGTTTTTTAATAAGGTTCTTATTGCGCCTTTGGTCCTTCCACTTTTTAAATAGTTTAAAATCCAGTTTTTTTCTTTTAATTTTTACCCCGTTTGTTTTATTCCGTTTTCAATTTAATCCTTCAGTTTGGCCCAAAACGTTGCGCACAAAAGACCAGGGATATTTCTCCTGTTAGTCCCTTGCCATTTCGCGCGCGTTCCAATTTAGTCCTTCTATTATTTATTTTATATAATTTATCCCTTTTACTTTCTTTAAAATTCGATTTAGCCCATTTTAGTTATTTAGCAACTTTATCATTATTACTAGATTTTATTTATTACTATTAATGTTATTATTATTAATATTATTATTTATTTTTATTTTATTTTATTCTTAAAATATTCGTTTATTACTCTTCTTGTTTTTATTTTTATTTTTATTTTTATTGTAACTACTATCACTATTATAATTGTTTTTTATTAACAGTATTATCATTTTCATTTTTATTACTATTGTTTTTATTATCACTATTATTATACTTATTATTACTAACTTCCTTATTATTACTACTATTATTATTACTATTATCATTATTATTATAAACTTGTTTATTTTTTGTATTTTCAAGAACATTATTATTTTCGATTAATATTGTTATACATATATTACTATTGTAGTTTCGATATTAACACATTTTGCTATTATATTCGTATTTAATTTTATTATTATAATTATTTTCATTATTTTATTATCCTATTCATCGCCATTATACTAATGTAATATTACTGCTATTGTTACTATTATTCCTTTTATTTATTTACATATTACTTACATTCATTTTATTTTTATCATTATTCCCATTATTATTATTATTATTATTTATTTCACATATTATTCATTCGCTTTCATATTTTCTATTAATTTTCTTATATATTAAATGTTTTTAGCTTGCTTATAATCTTCTTTCTTATTTTTTTTTAGCTTATTCGTTCTATTCATTTATTTCATTTTTGCCCTCTATGTTGTCACTCGTGCTAACGCATTTCTCACTATTTTGCTACACGCATTCATACTGTAATTTGCTTTTACATCTTACAAACTTGTGTTATATTAACTTTCACGCTACACAAAATTGATTCTTTTATAAAAGGAAATATTTCGTATTGAGAAATTCGATAAATCATGTCCTAACTTACTGGTTTTAGATTTTTCTCGTTTAATCTAAATAATGGAATATCCTTTTAAATCGCAATAAGTTTTAAAAAAATAAAAGCTTATTCTCGAGAACTCGATATGTTGTGTCCTAACGTGTGACATTTCGTTATTTCGAGATAAGATTTTATAAACCATGGCAATATTCTGTGATTGGAAATCTGAGAAATCGTGCCCTAACGTGCTGGGTTTTGATTTTTCATTTGGCCAAATCATCGAATATCCTTTTAATATTTTCAATACATGAAATTTGGAAATCATGAAATGACCTTGGTATCGAGGGTTGAAACATCGTGTCCTAACGTGCTGGATGTGGTATTTCATCTTTTCGGAACAAGAGAATTTCGATATCCAATTCGAATTATCTAAACATTTTCTAAAGGATTCATGTTTTAAAATCTTTTCAAATTTGACATTAAGACATTAATTAATCTATTAGGTACCAATTTTGGGCGTATCGAGGGTGCTAACCCTTCCTCGTACATAACTGACTCCCAAATCCATTTTCTGAGTTTCGTAGACCAAAATTGTTGTTTTGATAAATCAAACTGTTTATTAAAACAACCATTTTATTAGGTAACCTGATCACACCTCATCAAAAAGGATTAGTGGCGACTCCCATTTTTATTTTCGTTTTCAAAACCAAAGTCGATCCCCATTTTCAAAAAATGGTTACGACAAATTGCATTAGTTATTTACACGTAACACAAGGCATATCCAAGAACACACTACTGCCTGAGTTAATCACAAACGTCCAAAAAGAGTCTTAAATGTAACCGTGGATCTTTAGTAGGTAATCTACTGAACTGTCCTACTGTCTGTAGCATTTGAAACATCACTGATTTCAACTCGAAATGTTGAGCCTGAATATATGGCCTGACAATCCTTGGATTCAAATAATCCAAGATTGGCATTACATGTTCTCTAATAGGTTTGTCTCTATCATCTATCACCTGAGGAATGTCAGCATCACAACTAGACGTAACGGATTTTCTCTGTTTGGACCATTTCCAATCCTCGCCATCTTTTGCAATTCCTTTTTCCTTCTCCTCAAAGTTCTCTCAATTTTAGGATCAAAATAATACTCTTCGTTTTTGAGAATACCTCTACTCATAAACTAGTAACAAACCTGAAAAAGAATCAAACGCAACTAAGTAAGCTCAAACTAACAAAATTAAATCAATAATAACAAACCAAAATTCACCAATTTGTTAATCCCCGACTTCGGTGCCAAAAACTTGTCACATGTGAAAATGTATGCGAATGTGAATCAAGTAATAAAGTGATAAGTGTGATCATCTCCTCAAGGTCAAAATAAGTAAAAATATGGTAGAGTTACTACTATAAACTATACTAATTAGGCTTATGGCAAAGTAAACAGAATAATGATTTGAAGTGAAGTATTAATTTATGAAATATAAAAATCAAATAATGAATAAAATGATGTGGCAATTGTAAGAGCCCATTTTTTCCCAGGCTGGAATAAACCAAAATAAAAATAAAACCAAAGTTTTTAACAGTCCATTTACAAAACCATAAGCCAAAAACCATTACACCCTGGCCCGTTACAACACCCTAACTGCCTAGACCCAAAACACTCATGGCCCAAAAGGCCCAAAATTAACTAGCCTCATAAGAAGCCTAGGGTTTCTGGAAACCCTAGGCACCGCAAATGTCCAAGCAGGATCCCAACAGTCGCGCCGCTCCTCGCGCCCAGGCTAACAGTTGCGCCGCAGTCAACTCCTCACACCAGCACCAAGCCTTCGGTCGCACCACGATTCATGCACGGATAACGCCTTCATCGTTGGATTTCTTGACATCAACCTACAAAAAAAGAAAGAAATACGAAAGCAAAAGGAAAGAAATTGCAGCAAACATGTCAACAGTTTTTCCTTTTTTATGTTTTTATTTTGAAGGCTATAAAAGCCTTATAAAAAACCTGTAAAAGATACGGACACAAAGAGAATACAGATAGAAATACCCACAAATACAAAAGAAATATACAGAGATTTAAAAGCAACCGAAAGTCAAAAGGTGGTTTTTATTTCATTAAGTTTTTTTCTTTCTTTTTGGTTTATGCGCGTTTTATATATAAAATATTTTAAAAAAACAAAAAAAAAGGAGATTACCTTTCGAAGGTAGGTATTTCTCGCAGGAGAACAGTTGCGAATGATAGCGTGTGGCGCGCTTTGGGGCAAGCGCCCAGAGACCCAGTGACCAGATCTCGGACAGTGAAAGGGGAGGTCTGGAGAGGTTTTTCGAGTTTTTTTTAAACATAATAAAAGTGATTTTTTGGGGATGAATTTTAGATTATATAGGCCTGAAAGAACAACGTCATTTTACTTTAAAATATCCACGCGTTGATCCGACTCGGGGAAAAGATCTGCGTGTTTTCGTTGAATGGCCTAATTGCCATTTTAGTCCTCCCGTATTTTTATTATTTTTAATTCTGTTTAACATGATTCTTTTTATTTTTAATCTCGCCCCAAAATTCATGCTCTGTTTCAATTGAATCCACGGGCAATTTAAAGGCCAAAACCGAAACGACGCCTTTTTGAAAAAGAGGCATAATTTCTGTATTAGTCCCTGGGATTTAACGCACGTTCTAATTTAATCCTTTTAATCTGTTTTAATTGCTATTTAATCCATGTTTTTCCTTGTTTTATTTTTTCTTTATCCTTTTTTTTATTATTTTAATATTGTATTGAATTATTTTATTAATTTTTCTATATTATTTTCTTTATTATTTATATCAATATATTAATAGTATAAATATATATATTTATTTATTAAATGATTATTATTTATTTTTTTATTTAGCTAAAAACTATTTTAATTACATATTATTTGTATATATTAATTAATATATTATATGTTTTTAAAATTTTTATATTACATTGTAACACCCCAAACCCGGCCCATGCGGTATGACTGGATCTGTCATGTCACATGAAGAAAACGTATAAACATCGTATGATTCTTAAAGTAGGCGTTATTTCGTTATAGTTAAGAAAACAAGTTTGGTTATAATTTTTTTTTATAAAATACTACTAATTTCAAGATATTGATTGATGAATAAAAAATCGAGCTAGTGAACTTTAAAACCGTGACTTTTGAAAATGACGTTAATAATTCAAAGAGAATTTGAGTTAAATTATTTGTACATATTTGTTATGAAATCCTTTGTTAGTCAATTTTGGAAAACCGTTATTTATGATTTCAGAAAATCCCCGTTTAAATCAATTCAAGAAAAATAATAAGTACGTCAAAACATAAAGCAAATTAAAACATATCCCAGAGGCCTTATTACAATTTTAAAACCTGAAATAGTAAAGGTAACGAAAATAATACGGAAAGAAGTTTACTAATGGTCAAAAATATTATTCCAAAAGTATGGCCTCCACCGAGTCATCTAAGGGCCCAAGTCCTCATTATTAAACATTACCTGCAAGGATTAAGAAGAAGGGGTGAGATACTAGAACTCAGTGTATAATCCCCTTACTGTCATCCATTGGGCCTAAACCCACATAGCATCATCTTGGGCTTAAGCCCATTTGCATAACAGTATATATATGAAATGTATGCAGCCCAACCCATCCATCCATCACACCCTCGACCAGCCAATCATACCTGTGGGGATCAAGTCAACCCACCCCGCCGCTCACACCAAATTTGCAGTCATGCTACTATAATATACATTATTGTGGTCAAGCCACTAAAATCATAATTAAGCACGATAATAAACAAATTGTGGCTATGCCACCAGGCTACACTGCTCTCCATACAAATTTTTCCCATCCCATGCAAAATGTAAAAATGCAACATACATAATAAATACCCACATATAAATATATAACCACCAATAATCTAGTGAATTATTTTGTTGAATCGGCTCATTAAAGCAATTAAATAATTCGGCCCACTAAGGCATTCTAGCAAATCGGCCCATAAGGGCATTTTGGTAAATCGACCCATAGGGGCATTTTCGTAATTTAGCAATTTAATACCGATTTTGACAGACCTTTAGAAATCGTATTGTTTAAGCAAATTTCTCAATTTATGCCATATTACGGTTAATAGTTTTGTAAATAACAACGATATATTTTTCAACGTGATAGGGAATCGCAAATCTGCGGGATTTCAGTGTGAGATTACACACCTGATTATGGTAAGGACTAAACCTTCTTGATCGTCAGCACCTATGACATCATAACATTCGATTAACCAACCAAAGAGATTTTCTTAATCCAAATCTAAATTAACGATCTAAAAATGCTTATCCTTAGTATCGTGAACGACCACGATTTGTCTATTCTCATCGGATGATGGTCCACAACCCAATGGGAAATCCCGAACTGCCGATACCGCCCTTCGTTTGAACTTGGGAGTAGATATTGCAAGTCCACTCCCTTTTTTCCCTTCTATCAATTTTCTTTTAATAACGCTACCACTTGCCTCCATTGAAAGAGTCTCGGTTAGAATAATACTATGATGAGAGAATGCAATTGTTTAGGGATAGGATTCGGCTTACCACTACTTCTGAAGGAAAAACGAGTGGATAAAAATGAGCAATCTAATCCCTAAAATAACCAATTAGTCAAATCCATCGATCCATTTAGCAAACTAACCGAGCAATGAAATAGATCAAAATGAACTATGATGAAACTCCTTACCTTAACGATGATGAATTAGATTATCACCGATTGGACTTATGGCTACAGATGAGTCAAAGGTATAAGATTCGGCTTTCCCACTATAACACTACAAAAAGAAAATGATTAAGATATAAAAGAGTAGGAGAGAGTGATTTTTCAGTTTAGAAACAAAGTTGAACAATCGAATAGTGATGAACACACATTTGACGAGGAAGAAAAGAAGATGAAAGGAATAGAATGAAGCCCTTACCCGATTCAACCAAAGAGAAATGTCCAGCACACAAAAATGGAGAAGAGATAGTGGCTAAGAGGATTTGGCTACTTTGAGAGAAAGAAACGAGGAAGATTTGTCCTCCAAATATGGTCGACTAAAGAAAGAAGAGAGAAAGACAAGAGAAACGGTGAGAAAAAAGAAAAGAAGAGCAAAGTGGCTTGAGTGTTTCAACAAAACAAAGGAAATAGGACAAAATGATTTGAGTGTTTCAGCGAAACAAAGGAAAAAGGTTGGGAAAAGAAACACAAAACTGTTCAAAAAGAGAAAATACCTCTTATGCACAAAACTTGTAAAAAGCTATAGGAAATTCGGCTCCCTCATTTCCCCCTACCAAAATCGTGTGCCCATAACACCCAAAAGATGATGGTTGACCAAAAATATTCTTTCCCCAAGCACCTTCCAAAAATTTGGCCAACGTGTTTCCCTTCCATTATCTCTTTCCTTTATTTATTTCCTTGTTTTTCCCTTGCTTTCCTCTTTACCATATTCCTTAGTCTTCTTTCCATCATTAGAAAGTCTTCCTTTCCTTATTTATAGTCTTGGCCGACACTTTGGAAAGAAGCACAAAAATTAATCAAAAATTTGCAATAGGTGCTATTTGAACTCCACCCATTAAGCCTTTTCATGAAACGCCACACCACTCTGCTACTAGCTCCACATGTGCTAGTAAATTACACACTTATTTCCTTAAGCATTGATGCCACTTACCTTCTCCCCCTTAAGTGCTTAAACGCAAAAATTCTACTAAGGCCCAACTCAACCCCGAGCCTTCTTAGGATCCCTAAACATACACAATTAACTATTAACTAGCCTATCGCGTGATATAATATAAAACATAAAATCCCAAATTTCAGGATGTTACATACATAGTATTATATTATATTATATATCATTTTTTTAATTTTGTTTTGCACAAAGTCTATTATATTATATAACTTATTTCATTTATATTATTTAATTTTTATGATTAATATATTATGTATATATATGTTTTTATTTAAAATTATTATTATTTACTAATTATTTTTATTATGTATAATCCTTATATATTATTATTAATTATTTTATACTATTTTATTATATATTATGATTTTTATTAATTATTATATACATTTATTTGCATCTTTATATTCAGTATATTATTGCTTTAACATTTTTCTTATAATTTATTTATTCATGTTATATTATTCTTTTATTATTTATTGTTAATATAATTCATAGAATTGCAATTGATATGTATGTTACAATGTCTTGCTCATACCATTTTTTTTATAAAAATACCTTTCGAATTAAAATATTTATTTCAAATGTTTTCAAAATACAGTGATATGCGATATTTGGGAAATTTCGAGAAGAATTTTGCCCTAACTTACTGGGTTTGATTTTTCTCGTGAAACTTTAGATATTACATATCCCTTTTTTTAAAAAAAATTGAGATTTACCAATTTCAAATAAAAAAAACCTATTCTTGGGAATTTAAAGTGTTGTGCCCTAACTTACTGGGTTCGACGCTTTGAATCTTGACATAGGAATTTTCTAAAATAAAGACACGCCTATTTTTGAAGTCATGAGATGCTGTGTCCTAACTTACTGGATATAGTATTTTATTTCTTTGAGATAAGCAAGTCTTGTTATTTTCTTCAAATAAAAGGATTTTATTTTCAAGTTTTTAAAATTTCAAACATTTGGACATGATTTTATCGATTAGGTACCAAATTTTGGGTGTTACGAGGGTGCTAACCCTTTCTCGTACGTAACCGACTCCTAAACCTGTTTTCTTATATTTCGTAGATCAAAATCAATGTTTTGAAATAAAATGTTTTATAAGGTGATCCAATCACACCAAAGTAAAAAGGGATTGGTGGCGACTCCTGTTTTTGTTTTTAAAGTCAATCCCCATTTTTTAAAACCGATTTAAAAATGGTTTCGACAACAATTATACGAGACAAAGTATAGAGAATTGATGTTGTTGAATGGGAAGGTTGGAATTACTTGGATTATATATTAATAACATAATAATGCCATGGAAAAAATCTTGACCAAATTACTGCTCAGAGTATAACTACTGCATTTTGCTTCTTTCGAGAGCTAGAATTAAAGCTACAATTCTAAGTCTGTGTATGTCTACATGTCTTAAGAACAATACCTAACAATATTCTTCCTTACTTTGTACAGATCACAACTCTATGAATGCGATGAGTATTCGCTCGAGTACTCCTCGTATCATTAGATTACAGTCCAACTTATTTAACCTTTTTAGAATTAAATGAAGTCTAAGGATATACCATGCATTCATCTATGTCTAGAGCTTGCATGCATATATTTAAAATAATCCAAACCGAATAAAATAGTAAATCTACTCAAAATATCACCATGATCAATAAGTGTATCAAGATAAATCTAGTAATTCCAACCCAAATGAAATTAGCTCATGGGCTAGGATTTAAAATCCAAAATTAGAATAACATTCAATCATCATTAACAATTAGAAATCAATTAACAGAATGAAGGTAGAACTAGAAGAAGCTTTCGCCACTCCAGCTGTCACTTCAACATTGCTAAATCATGCAGGACCCAAGGCTGATTGTTCATCCCTTTCCTTGTGTCTCTGCTCCCCTCTTAAGCTGCTACCCTTTCCCATTTTCTCTGGAATGTTTCACAAGCTTTTTTGGAGAGAAAACTACTCTCCAAATTCCAACTCTCCAAATCCTCATGTAAAATCCCCGTGTTTTAGTCCTCTTTTATTTTTTTCTCTGTCCTCTTTTATAAGGTAGGTCCCTCTCTCTCAGCACACACTTTTTCTCCCTCTTTTTATGGTGGATTTATCTGGTACACGTCCAGCTGGCTGAGATTGACGATGACTGAGTGCTGCATCAGTATTTTCCTGGAATTGCCATGGCATTTGTGTTGGCAATCCATCCAACATTTTTCCATGGAAATATTTCACTTCCTTAATTATCTTCCTCTTATTTCTCCTTTTCTTCATTTTTCTTGTACCTGTTGCATACAACAACCAATTCCCTTCTCCCCAATAGTAAAAGTAGCATTAAATGACATTTAAGGCACAATCCAAGTGTTATTATGTAGTGTTCTAAAAATGACCTAAAAATACAGATATAGCTACCTAAGTATAGGTATTTAATCGAGCTTAGAGGTTCGAAATGTAAAAGTTTTAAAGAGTTATCACTAACCCAATATAGTAACACGGTAAGAACAATTAGACTAGAGTGTGCCAACATGAGTGGTGAACCAAAGGAATTCTTAAGGCCCTATGTAATAGGAATGATTAAGAAATCATGAAATAACAAAATGAAGAATGTGAATAAGGTAACGATTATAGGAAACAAGTTATGATCTCGGAATGAAGCGTGACATCAATGACACAATGAATATAATCTTAAAGATGTAATCACCTGAGTTAAAGGAAGGAAAAGAACTAGGGAGATGAATATGGAATTCTCAAGTATGAATCAGGTAAAGGAGGATTTGCTCACTAAGTTCTCATGAACTTACTTTTGTGTCTTTTATGTCACACATAAGCACATTCGAGGCTATACTAGGAGGGACAGTGCTAGGGCTATGCCAGAGGAATGGCGAGATCGGTTGTTATGCATATAGAGCAAGGGGAGCAACGTATTCAAGTTTGACATAAATATTATGGATAGGTTACAAAAACTGTTTAAAAGACTTGTGGCATGCACATAATTTGTTAGTATTATAAAAGCTGCCAATAATATAATTTATAGGCAGAATAAGTGGGTCATATGTACTTGTAAGTACTCGCCGAGTGAAATGTCTTGTATAATTATTGTAAAGACACTTTATATGCCCATACAAAAATTAGTTGGGCAGTGTTACTAAATTAGATGTATCTGTTGAAAGGTTCCATGTTTTGTTTTAAGTTAATTTGTAATAGTGTGGTGGCATCCAAGATCTGGATTCGTTGAATCGAATCGGGTCAAGAGTGTTACAATTAGGAACCTCAAACACATACATTGAACATACCTAAACATGTGCATATTTAACCATTTATCAACTAAGTTGTTTCCATACCAAAACATATCACAATTGACACATACCAACCTTACCATACTAGATTCATGCCATAGCAAAATAACTTTGCCATTTGGACCACTTCTCGCATACATCAAAGCCATCTAAATGACACCAATCTAGCCATTACCAAATGGTTCCAACAACCAACATATAAACATACCATATTTTAATCATGTACATCTATTCAAACCCTTTCTAAAGCATACCATAACTTGACCATGTTGTGGTTAATTCATCACCTATCTGACCATTCAAACATGCTTTATCACATTGTCATAACAACACACATCAACAAGGCATCAAAAGTACCAAGGTTACATTAATCGAAATGGCATATACATGTCAAACTCATCAAATAACCAGAATATTTACAGCATTCCTTTTATATAAACCTTTTTATTCATCTTTACAAAATTTAAACTTACTAAATTCATTTGTGAAAAGGGGTCCTAAAAGAATTTTATTAGATAAAATGATATATTTGATATATGATTGGTCATATAATCGTGGTTACATAGATATGTTTTATTAATATCCTTAACAAAAGGTATAAGAGGATTGGCCAACTAACTCAAATTTTTTATAAGCGAGTAATCGATGGAATTACAAATGGAGTAGGCATTACAAGTTTTTTTGTGGGAGAAAGTGTAAAATATCTAGGGGGCAGTCGTATATAATTTTATCTGTTATTGTATTTATTTTATATATTAATTTTTTAGTAATTTCCTACTTTATTTTATTTTAATTTTATGCAATTTATATATTTATATATTAATATTATATTTATAGATTTTCAATTTTTATTTATTTTTTAAAATATTAAAAAATTATTATTATATAATTCGAATTGAACCACAAGTCCACTTATACATGCCAATATAACCTTGATCAAGACATCAAAATCTACCAATATAATCGCTAGATAGTGTGATAGATCTCCGACGAGCTTCCAAACTGATCGAGCTTCTGATAATCTGAAAAGTAAAGGAAACACTACGTAAGCAATGAATGCTTAGTAATCTCGTATAAACCTTTAATATGACATTACAATTCAACAATGAACTGTATAAGTTAAATATAAACCAATACCAATGCTTCAATATTTATCAATTACATAACCATCAACTTACAAATGCGTAAGTCTATCAACACCACATATACTTATCATTCTTAGCATAGTAAGATTTTATAAGACTTTGAACCCTTCCATTTACTTACTTTCCATTGCATTTACTTACTTTAGCTTAAATAACAACATCAATTCACTAATTAGTATATTTGCTCATGAACTAGGAATATTCATCCATAGCATACGTAAATTTCTCACATATAAGTAGATCTTTCAACTCATCATTCCCTTTTCATCATATTTCAATTCAACTATGAACTTACCATTTTATTATCTTTCCTAACACGTTTCATATGCATAACATAAAGGACATAAGCATAACATCAACCATGGCTACAAGCTAGTGCATTTAAACATAACTCTTTTAGAATCAACTACATGATAAACCATTTCATAATAAATTACCTATTTTGATTTATACCACCTTTTCATGAACATAAGCATATTACCATTTGAACACTTACCATTTCAATGTATTTCATTAAGATTAAGCATGATATAATCTAATTATAAGCTTGGCACAAGCCTAAGCATCATCTACAACACATGCTAAAGCATCAACTCATAAATCACTTGAAATAACATAAGGTAATTCATATATGATACGGTCCGCCTCGGAAAGAGTCGAAAAGTATACGAGTTGCCCAATCATCTACGAGGAGTAAATCAAGCCTTCGAAAAATAATAGGAATTAGTGTTGAGTTTGCGGAACCTCTTGAATGAATTTGTTTAGAAATGGATTCAGTTAGGAATGGAGGATGGAAAATGAAAGAAATGGCTTAGATGATGGAAGGATAGGTTCGGGTTCAGTGATAGAAAGAAATAAGGATAATAACAGTTATCAGTTTAAGGAAAAGTAAATAAGTAATGATAAGATGATATTTGATGGAGATGGATAGAAGTGAACTTAAACAAAGAATCGATTCAACACTATGGCAGTGTCACCCTGGGTTCTATATTTGTTTAAGGTAGAAAATGGAATTGAAGATGGACCACTACTCATTATCTAGGTAGATAAGAATCGATGGTATAGTTTGATGGAAGAGATACATTTGACGCCACAAGCGATCTTGATAAGTCAAAACAAAATTCGTACGAAAACAAAGAGGATATTATCTCACTTGATGAACATAAGTTCATGAAATTGGATTAAGCATCAAAAGTCTAATTGTCTAACATAACAAATGAGAATAACAAATATTTATAAGCTAACAAAGGCTAGCCGAATAGTCACTAGAAATCCTTAATAGCTAAGCTAACTTAAACTAGATCAAGCTAGAAAAATCTAGAACAAATCCATTGAGTTGCTTGGCTAGGTTCGGCCGAATATGGCTCTTGAGAGCTTGCTAGATTTGGCTGATTTGGGAGGCAAAAGGGAAGCTTCTAGATGGCTCAAATTCAGCCTCTTGGGACATTTTGAAGTCTCTTAATGAAGAAGGAGATGGCTGATTGCATTTGGATAGGAAAGGGACTCCAATGGACGGTTTTCTAGAAGGTTAATTGTCCAAAATTCGTCCAAGTTCATAAGCAGCCTTTGGGAACGTTAAGGGGCATCTTTCTAGAAGGAGAAATGTATTTTGAAGCCCCCCAAAGGTGCATGCAGAAGATAGGTACGTCCTTGCTTTAATTAAGCTCTTAAATTGGTGCCCTTTGATGAAAAGGTAGCAACCGAACAGCCCTTGAATTTGAGCAGCAAATGTGAAACGTTTTTAATGTGCATTGGGGAGGCATTCGACCATCTTGGGGAATTGAATGGCTGGTGACTCTTTGGCCGAATAGGTGTCATTGAAGAGCCAAAAATGAGCAGCCAAGATGTATGTTTCCAGCCGTCCATGCATCCACCATGTTCATTGGTGCATTTGGTCACATACAATGCACCTAGGTGCATGAATCTTTTAATGCTTCCATGCACATTCGACTGACCTACAAAAGGGAATGAATTCACATTAAATACATGTTATGGACACATCAATGGACATTTTGGACAACTTAAAGACACCATTAGGACATATTGAATTTTCGACAGCCCCTAATTAACTAGAAAAATCAGCACATTTATTTTAGTTTTTAAATAACTTAAAAACATGTAATAAAATGTGAAAAATTAAATTAGGCTTAGACAATTTAATTTAGACACTAAATAAAATATTTAGACACATTAATGGGCTGTAGAAAAATAAATAAAATAAATGTTTAATTTATTTTAAAGCATTAAATTTATATAATCGGCTCAATGAGCTGAAGTGAGCTCGAGTGAGCTCAAATTGAGCTCGAATGAGCTAATCCGGCTCGATTTGAAAGTGCATGAAGATGCACATAAGCTCCACGGCACTTGGTTTCAACGATTCGAGCTCATCAACTTGAAATTCGGTGGGTGCCCCGGGCGTGCCCGTATCAATATACATGAAAAACATCATTTGAAATCATAAATTTCATGAACATAAATATACTTTCATTGAACATTACCTTTTCATTCCTTTTTCATGGATTCATGACATAAGCCATTTGAATAGCTACCATTCCTTCCCTTTTTTTATGCACGTTGAATCGTTTAGAATATCATCGGATACTTGGGGTAGCTCACACGAAGTGTGCTAAACATATAATCATAATATTTCATTTCCTTTACATCATTGTTCACATGAGTTGTAAAATGGGTCTGCTCACACCAGCTGTGGGTTAGAATGTAAGCTACACGATGTTGCTCACAGGAGATGTGGAGTATCTGCAACAAATGTCGGACCTCAACCATCGGTAGGACATTCAAGACCAGCACCCGAAAACATGGTAACCCTAATGACATGTCATTTGTATCCTACGAATTCATAAGGTTCAAACGGGGCTCACTAATCGTCGTACGTCATTGGATTTCCATCGTTTCATGACATGATAAATTGCATAATAACATATATATTGAATCATTTACATTCTAACAACACATTAACAATAAATTTAATCAAAATTTAAGTGATTATAGTTCATACGAACTTACCTAACTAAATTGCAAAAATGTCAAAGTACTGGGGCTTTTTAGTAATTTTTCATTCTCATCGATTTTCCACTCGATCTTGATCTAAATTAATAATTTCATTCAATATATTAATTTATATAGTAAAACAATTTATCTTATGTAATTTAGTCATTTTCTGACATTTTTATAAAGTTACCCCTAACATTTTACTTTTATTCAATTTAGTCCCTGAGCCTAAATCATGCAAATTAACCTTTTTAATGCAAACCCATGCCTATTGAATATTTATGGCATCAAATAAAGCCCACATTTGTACAACAAATCCTTGTATTTTTACTATTTCAACAATTTAGTTCGTAATCGGTAAATTCATCAAAATTACTTAACAAAATACTTATAAATAATAACTAATATACCAAATTCATCATTTAATATCTAAAATCACATAGATTCATCAACAAAAACATTCAATATCTTTAATAGTTTCAAAATCGAACGTACGGACTAGCTGAACCTAGTTGCAACGATATCAAAAACATCAAAATTACTAAAAATGGGTAAGAGTTACTTACCATTCATGAGGAAATCACCATGGCTGAACCTATATTCATTTCCATGGACATTCTGTTAAATTTGGAGAAGAAAACAAAAGGATGATGATAATTTAGCATTTTGTTTCTTTTAATTAATTTAATTATAAAATTACTATTTTGTCCACTTAAATATCATCCAAATTTCATGCTTTTAGATGTGCAAAACCGCCCACTAAATCCTTAAGTGGTTTAATTACCAGTTAAGTCGCTTTTCCTTTATTCAATAAGCCATTTAATCTTTCAAATCAAATAGTGATTAAATTTTATATCATTTATAATTTAGTCTTTTTTAATTAATTAACTATCGAAACATTAAAATTTCTTAACGAAACTTTAATACAACTTTAATAACACTCTGTAAATATTTTATAAATATTTATGGCTCGGTTTATAGAAATGAGGTTCCGATACCTTATTTTCTAAAACCACTTGACTTTAGGGTCTTTACCAGTTAAACTTAATTAATCATTTATAAAACATTAATTATCATATCAAAAGCATTTTTAAAACCATAATTCACTCATAAATATTTACGAACTTACTTGTCGAATTGGTGGCCTCGAAACTACTATTTCTAACACCACTAAAAAATAGACTGTTATAATATGATAGTTTCAAAAGCTATTAAAGAGATTGTTTGGCTTAATAGGTTGTTGGAAGACCTGGGAGTTGTTCAAATTCATATTAGTCTTTACTATGACAGTTAGAGCACTATTTAGTTAATGAAAAACCAAGATTACCATTCAAGAACCAAACACATCATTGTGAGGTATGACTTTGTGTGAGAAATTTTTGAAGAATGAAAGATACTACTTCAAAAGATTGCAACGGCTGAAAATCTTACAGATATGATGACCAAAGTTGTGACAACAATCAAATTCAATTACTATTAAAGCTTGATTAACATCCTGCAAGTTTGAACACCTATGGATGTTTGGCTCTCGAGAGCGCATTTGAAAGCACTTTTGAATATGACTTCACAAAATTTGAAGAATGGAAGACAATAGAAGTCGAGTGAGATTTATAAACTCGCCATTTGTTGAAGTTTGCATGTTTTATCCCACATTGAATAGGATGAGTATGATGTCGCCTCATCTATTATATAAATAAAGGCTTTTAACCTTTGTTTTAAGGCATCCCAAAATTAATTGTTCTCCCATTTTTTGGTATATTTTAGTATACATTTGGGTAATCCTCTTAATTAAGGGTTCCATTAGTTTGTAATTTTTTTGGTATTAGTAAAGTTATCATTAATTCGGTGTTGGTGAACCTAAGGGCATAGGAAATTTGTTGAGCCTCATAAATTTGATGTGTTCTTTCCTATATTATTTTATTTGCATTTATTAATTTTTCTATCGTTGATATTCAATAATAATTTGTCAGGTTAATCTGTTGTGTTTGAGTAGCTTCAATTTGCTTTCGGAGTTTTCAATCTAATTTTTATATTAATATTGAAGCTATATTCATGTGGGATGTTACTCGAAGTCCTCAATAACTCAAATTGCATTAACAGAGTTTATATATATATATATATATATATATCTGTCTTTATTACACAATCTTGTTCCAATTTGTGCTCAAACACCGGTCAGAACATTAAAATTGGAGCATTAATTTGGGACAGACAACAAACTGATGTTCTTTTATGCACTAACCATGATAATAATAATTTAAAGCTTCAACCACAGCCATTTGTATTTGGTGGCACATCTCTTTCTATAATCAAATGCAGTTAGCTAGAAACCCGTAAGACCAATGACAGGGCACATGATAAACACCTCATCCCATAATATATAAAAAATGAAAAAAAAAAAAAAAAAAAAGGTCGAGTATCCTTGCTTTTTTGGCAAAGTGACAGCATACCCATTTGCCAATTTTCTTAGCCATAAAGCCATTGGTCGACTTCAAAAGTTACCTTTTTGGATCTTAAAAGCTTTTAAATGTGAACAAAATGGGAAATTTTGTAGCATTTTGAAGTACCATTTGTGTGCTAAAAGATTTCATAACATTTATTCATAACTTCTGTAAGTTAAAAGGAAAATTCGTTTAAGTAGGTTTAAATTTATATTCTTTTAATTCTTATAAAGGTAATGATGCTAATTAAATTAAAATTAAAATCATTACATTAATAAATAATTTTAAATTATATTAAAATTTTGGTTAAAAAGGACAAGATAGCTTCATGAATCTTGTGGGAAAAAACGTCATTGCAATAAATCTAATAATAATCACATTATAATTGCTACCGTGTGATTTTGATATTTTCGTTGTTAATATTCATTTGATATATCTATTATCTTATAAAGATGGAGCTAAAAATATAAGTTAAATAATAATTTATAGATATTTTAATTAAATAAATTTATTAATAATTGATACATTTTGAGTATATATTTTATTATATAAATAATTTTAAAAATTATCATGTATTACTATATATCTATAGGACATTTGTTAACTCTAGCCCTACTTGTGAAGTCTAAAATTCCAATAATAATGTAGCAAATATTATATCTATATATATGTTGGAAAATGTAATTTTTGAAAACTTTGAGGCATATTCTCGATTGGTAAAGGTGAAGCGTTGAATCATAAAATTATAATTTTTTATTCTACTCTATGAGACCTTTACAACGGTATATAATATGCTCAAATTGATTGAGTGATGAATGAGAAATTAATACTCAAAGTAAGTTACTTGTGAATTATGTTAAGAAAATTAAAAAATTTAGATCCCACGTTAGTTAAAGGTCAAGTGTGATATATATATATATATATATATATATGAGAACCCACTTACAAAGTTATTGAATGACTAAGTTTGAAACTTTGCCGCGCACACAGCAGGTGTGAATTCAAATCTATCAGGGTTGGGGTGCACCTGCAAGATGTGGGTGACACGAAATGTTTGTGGATTGATTGGGCTCAGAAAAGGCCTGTGAATATTTTAGCCCTTCTCAATCTCAGCAGATATTATATAGAATCTATATTAAAATGAAAAATATCTCGATTTGATTTTATTAATTGACTTGATTTTATTCAAATTGATTTAAAGGCTCCTTTAATGGAAAGATTTGTATCTTTATTTATGAAAATTTCGAAAATTCTTCCATATTGAATTCCTATAAAAGCCTAAAAAATATTGCAGAATTCTTTACGCAAAAAATAACGAAATTTTCACTCTCAAAATTTCTTTCTTTTTCCTCTCCAAATTTTTAAATGTTTCTGTGATAGAAGAAGGCAAGATTTGTTCGTTGATCACTGCAAAGGTACTACTGTCGCAATAATATTGTTGTTGTATCCTGAGAGACAAATGACGAACGTTTTTCCAAGTACCATAGGAGTGATAGAATCTATCTTAAGGAAACTATGAAAATAGGCCTCAACATTTAGCAAAATTCGATTCCCTTTATTCGACTTTTGGTTTTTCCAAAATCTTGTTTATTTAATTGTTTTCAAATATGATGTTTTAAATAATATAAATATTTATTTAATTTGTTTTATTAAAATCTTGTGTTTTACATAAATATAAATGTTTGTATATATAAATATTTGCTTATATTATTTTGTTTTATTTATTTATATAACTATGTATATTTATATTTGTTCCTTAATATGTTTTGTCCAACAATATATATTTGTAATTTGTATATATATCTAAAAAAATTAATATTTAAGTTGTTTAATGTATTCTTAGATAAAGTCTCAATACAAATCAACATTCCACGTTTATTTAAGTTGAAATAAAAAAAGGATAAAGAGTTTTCCCCCCTTGTTCTTCTTTATTCAAACCGAGGGATGAACAGTTTATAACTGGAAATTAAGCTCAAGGAATTCAGGATTCATTAATGAAGACCTAATAGCTGTTTTGATTTTTCTTTCTTTTGTTGGTAAACTTTTTTTTTTTTTTCGGGGGTTTAAATGAGTGCAAAGAGGCAGTGGTATTAAGCGCAGGCTAAAACCTGGCACCCATGTCAAAGGAATTGAAGTCAATTTCAGTGAAGCCACCAAATCCGAAACTGTGATAACCATCTATCGCATTCCCATTTTCCAACAATTCCGATGAAAAAAGCGCAACTTCTCTACATTCTTCCCAGGAATCCAGGCCAGTTAAGTTCCACGACAAGTCATTGAGAAATGCCTCAGACCGTATCAAGTTCATCAATGGATCCTCGTCGCTCCCGGTCTCCAATGATGTCCTCGATACATCAGCAGCAGTAGAAGAGACATTGGCGTATATTTTGGGCAACTCTAGCTGGTTTTTATCAAGATTTGGGTGATGATCATTGGCTCCATGGCTATAGGATGGCTCACGTTGGGTGTCTGGTTTCTGAAGAGGTTCATGTGTAACAGGATCAATCCCCATCTTAATAAGCTTTTTCTTAATGTGGGTGTTCCAATGATTCTTTATCTCGTTATCAGTTCTTCCGGGCAATCTTGCTGCTATTTTGGACCACCTAAAGATGATGAAAACATAAACATAATGTTAGTTTATAAAAAATAAAAGGTTTCTGTTTTTTTTTTTTTTTTTTTTTTTAACGTGTTCTTGCAACACTTATTCATTTCTGGTCCATTTGGAATTTGGATTACAAGATTAAAACAAATTAAGCAAACTTATACAGCAGACAATGGCTATCACGTGGAATCTTCAATTAATCCTTCCATTGAGCTTTATCTTTAGACATTTTTTCATATCATCACAGTATTCAACTCTATTTTTTTTTTTTTAAATTCCCCTTTGTAGCACTTCTTTGCCACATCTCCATAGATTCTGCAATGCAAAAATCTAATCATTATTCATAAAGACCCGACTTGAAAAAAGTAATTCAGAATAGGAAGAAATGGTTGAAATAGTAACTATATGAATAAACTTTAAAAGCTTCCAAAGAGCAAGTTCATGATGTCAAAAATAAAATCATAACCCATAAAAAAATAAAACCAACACTTTCGGTAATGATAAGAATTTATATAAAATCACGATTTCAAGTATTTTAAATGAAAAGAATAGACTTTAAAAAACAGTGTTTGTTCGGTTGTGATCTATCTTAGTTTGATTCTAACAAAATTAATCTCTAATGTGATTACCAAATATTAAAGATTTGTTAAAAAGAAAAGAAAAAAAAAAAAAAAAACTCGTGCAAACAACCGAGTATAAAATAGAAATTAGGAGAAAATGAAAAAAGCAACCTATTGCCAAGGCGGGCATGCAGGTCAATAACAAGCTGCTCTTCATCTTGATTGAGAAGGCCACGTTTCAAGTCGGGGCGGAGGTAATTGGTCCAGCGGAGACGACAACTTTTGCCACAACGACGGAGGCCAGCGAGCTTGGGGAGGCTACGCCAGCAACATTGGCCGTGAGTGACAATAAAATTGACCAATTTTCTGTCTTCCTCGGCTGTCCAAGGCCCTTTTTTCACACCAAGTTTGTCGCAACAAGGCTGCCTTCCCATCACTTTGAGAAAACTCACTCCCAACAATGTCGAAAGCCCCACTCACCCACCTATATATAGCACTCTTTTCACTTTCTTTGGGTAAATCACTAAATCATGTCATTTTTTTATGTGTCGACTACCTCACCTTCTTCTTCTCTGCGTGCGTCTCACTACCCTAACTTAATTGTATTAGAGGGGATTTTGATATGCCGAAAATGTTAACAACGGATAATGATAAATTTAACTTTTAATATTTATATTTTTTATCAATTTAATCTTTATTTTTTTAATTTAAATTTGACTTTAACTTTTTTTTAAAAATGTAATTCTTTTTTTAATGGAAATAGTGACTAAAACATTAATTTTAATGTTGTTAGTTTGGTAACTCGCATGAAAATTCATGTGCACATCATGCTAACATAACATCATTTATCTTATTGTTCATGTCAACAAATAATTCAAAATCTATAAAAATAAAAATAAAAATTAATAAAATATATAAAAGTTCATTAAAATTCAAAAATAAATTAGCATGGAGTATATGTGGATTGTTATGTAGATAGTCGTGTTTAAAATTTAACATTTTAATTAGTATTCTCATTAAAGAAAAATTGTTTTGTCTCTTTTTCAAAAGGTTGATAGTCATTCTTGACTCTTTTAAAAGGTAAATGCCAAATTTAGTTATAAAAAAAAAGGAATAAAAGCCGATTTGACAAAAATGTAAACGTTAAGGACTAAATTTGACATTATGATTTTAACTCAATTTAATTAATTAGAATCTAATTTCAATATTTGTTTATTTAAAAAATGCTTAATGCATAATTTGGTACTAGAATTTGACATTTTTTTATGTGGTATATGTGTTATTTTTTGTCCAACATGATACATGTATTTGAAAAAAGGTATATATTTTGGTACTTGAAGATAACAATATTAATTTTTAGTGTTTAATTGGGTTTTAGAGTTGATTTGATGAAAGTTAATTGCTAATTATGAAATTTCATCAAATCAACCTTAAAGTCGAAATTAAATCACATCCATCGAACTATAACCGACAAGTTAAACACAAAATTAAACAAATTCACAATAAATACTAAATTTATTATATTCAAACCTAATAATATTAGTAATTAATTTTCATCAAATCGGCTATAAAACATTAAACACTAAAAGTTAACTCCATTTCCTTTAGGGGCCAATAACTTTTGTCAAACATAAGTACTAGATTGGACCAAAAAATAACATTGGTACCACATTAGAAATAAATTATAAAACTCATATAACAAATGATATATTAAGCCTCTAAAATATACATATGTACTAATAAATGTTGGTGTAATACTAGGACACATTACCTTCTTAGTGAGGGAATGTAAGTTCGAATCTTAGAGATGACATTTGACCACATTTGCGCATGCCCATAAAACAAACAATTTTTATAAAACAATTTTAAAGTGTGACTTTACTGCAAGTGTACAGGTCAATTGTAATATTTGTAGTGTTACAATGGAACACCAGAGTATTCCAAGGATCGAATCCAAAGGAGTTGACGATTTAGTGATTCCTATTCAAAAGTACATGCAAGAAATGAGGCTAGCTAGCTACTTACTAATTGTTATAGTAAAACAAACAATTAATGAAGTTAATTAAAACTAATTACTTATCTAAGACAGAAAAAGACTAAATTGTAAATAACGCAAAATATAAAGTTACTAAATACGATAAGAGGTGGCGATTGGTTGATTCCATGTTGTTAATTAACCCTCGAATTAGGGATCTAAATCGCTTACACTCCCAAATTGGCTCTATTTTACTTATCGATCTCAACTTTATCAACTTAGACAAATTAGTTTGGTTTATCTCTCGATCTCACTGGCTAACCCGGGACTAAATAATTGGTGCCCAATAAGACCTCCTGATGCGATCTCGGTTGTATCATGTTACGACACAACTCGACGTCACCGAGATTGTCCTAAACACGAGGGGATCAAGTGCAAAATGAAATTTAATTTCAGTTTGTTAACTTGTGTGCAGGTTTTAATTGTTCGAGATTGGGGTGGAAACCATTGCTGGAATAATCGAACAATCACGGATGTCCAGCTCATGTGTTCCATGAAACTTGAAACAAGCTCATTTTGCTCGTTTATAGCTCATCCTAGCTCATTGAGCTTCACATTATTTGCTTTTAGCTTGTGCATCAAATTGCTGGAATATCTAATTCAGTTTAGCTCAATTATAGCTTTCTTTAGTTTATGCATTTAGTTGATGGAATAAACTTAAATAATATTTAGTTTAAGTATTAAATGAGTCTTAGTAATGTGTTTAGTTATTTTAGTTGAAGTAATTAAGTTGTTTAAATAATTTCGGCAATTAATATGTTCTAGCTTAATTAATTTGCTACAACCATTTAATTTGTTTAATTGTGCTTATAGGTGAATTAATCATTTAAACCAGCTGTTACATGGATAGGCATTTAAAGAGAGGAATAAATTCAGCTGTTATGAAGATGAATTAAAGGCCAGCAGCTGTTATGAGCTTTTCCAAGTAAATGTTTGAAGAGTTTAATGGACAAGAAGTTATTCACACAAGCCATTCAGTTTCAAAACGCTTTTCACATGATAGTTGTTGTTCCAATTCATCCATTTACACCTTTGGTTAGTTATATTAATCATTTACACAAAGAAGGTTGTTCATGTGCAAAATGACATTTATTTTTGCTGCTATTCATTCGGCTACCCAAGGGGAAATTAAAAGGCTGTTATGACCTTTTTAGCTAATCAAGCATTGAACAAAATTTATTCAGCTCATTAGAGCTAATTATTAGCTGATTAGGAAGATTAAACATGTTGTCGATTGTCGTTACATATGTTTAGAGTTCATCAAAGGTCTTGTAGTTTTAATTAGCTTAATTAAGTTCATCAATAGCTCAATTAAGTGAATGTTTGTGTCCATTCGGCTGGGGTTTGTCTCATGCCTATAAAGACTTTGTTTCTAACTAATTGTAGGGGGACTTTTGATAAATTTATGAAGTATTTGAAACTTGTGAGAGTTCAAATCTCCTTGTTCTTTTTGGGACTGATCTAGCTTATCAAGCTAGGCTTGTGGCGTCTTATCCTTCTTTTGTTTTCCAAACTTATCACTTTAAGTGTGGCGTTCTTTATACCTTCGGTTCCTATCTTGTTAAATAGTGGGTCAAGGTTTATTTGCTAATTTCACTTTTCTTATCCATCTAAGTGCTTGTAAGTCTTGGGTCAACAATCTTTATATTGTTGGTTTAGCCTTTGCCTTAGCTAAACCTATCCATTCCTTTCCTAAACATTCTTTGAACCTCTGTTTGATCCTATCTTCTACCCGTTTTTCAGCATTTCTTAAAAGAAAGGGTTAATAACTATTGTTTTTAAACTACCTACACAAATATGTTTTCTAAAAAAACGTGCGAACTGGGTCTCGTAACCTCACCCACGAACCTAGCACGCAAAGCGTTTTCAAAAATTTAAAATTTCTTTTTAGTATTTAGAACTTTGTTTTTAAACCATAATTTGGTGGTTTCTAATTACTCACTAAGTTTGAATTGAACTCACCTACTCCTCTCTTACTTCTCAGGTAAGCAGGTCACGGATAGCTTTGGCGAGGTCATTCCTGAGTAGATATGAGTGAACTTGGGTGCGATGGGATTTTTTATGTTAAGAGGTTTAGATAATTTATAATTCTAGTTTCATGATTTTAACAATATTAACTAAAGATTAGAAATTTTATCTCGTTTAGATTTCAAGTTTATTACCTTACAAACCATGTCTTAAAATATCTAACATATTTTATGAATAAAAATTGATGTTATCCATGCATGAGAGTGTTATGTTTTATTTATATGCAAGAAAAATTTATGTTTAAGTTTTCTACGAACCCTATATGATGCGAACAATAATTACCTGTGCACCCCTGCAATGATTGTCTTATTACATGCAAACCCATACATGGATGCGAACCCATGTTTCTATGCGAATCCCATTAACATATGAAAACCTTTGCATGCATGTTCTATTACTTTGCGAGGTATGTTTATATGCAAAAGCATGAAGTTTCTACGAACTAATGATATTGTGTGAACCTTAGTTTTATGTAAAGCCCTTACTTTAGGAGTTGTGTAAACCTTTATGTTATGTGTTTTTAAGAGAACTCTGATAAGCATGTGAACCTTCATAAGTCACTTTGAAAGCTCACATGTTACGTTCTATTTCCACTGTTATGCTTGAGTTAGCACAACTTTTGCTATGAATAAATGATGTGTTGGAGGTTAGGTTGGGAGTCAATAGAAAGTCAATTTGGTGGCTAATGTAGCTCACTGAACTCGGGTCAATTCTTCTATTCCAATTTTAGGTGTTACAATATCGCGATACCCTCATCATTCTAGTCAAGGGGTGTTGTCACGAGGTGCGTATCACGATACCCTGAAGCAATATTGCAATACCCTATAGCTTGGTCCCAAATCTTCTCCATTTTGAGTCTATCGATGGATTGCAATACCCTATCTTCAGTATTGTGATACCACTACTTGTGGCTTGAATTCCACTCCATTTAGGCCACCTACATGTCTCTACAATACTCAAACACACATTAGGGTCCCCAATGGCACAATTGGCCATTTTCGATCTCAAAAGTGTTAAAAACACAACATTTTATTTATTAAAGCTAAAAATGAAAATTAAGTAAAAATATAATGAAAACATATAAATTGCTAAAAAAAAAAAAGGTTGTTAAGTGTAATAAGGAGCCTAATTTGACATATCAACTTATGGCAGATCAAACTCCCTTACACTTAAGTCATTGCTTGTTCTCAAGTAAATGCACAAAAAATGCAAAAAGATGACAACCCTTGAGTAATGAATTTATTTAACCATTGGTGAATGGGCAAATCTTCTTACGAACCCTCACTCGGTCCTACTGATCCTTTCCCTTTTTCCTTTCACGACTGACTTCTTGTAAGATAGTTCGGGTTAGTTACTCGATTCCTAGATGATGGACCCCCGTAGATGGTTTCTCGGACGCAAACAAATCCTCAAAGTTATTAAAATACGATGCTACGCCATCATCTTCAATCAACTCATTGTCGTTAGCTTCTTCCTCCTCACTCCCCTCCTCGTTGGCTTCCTTCTCATTCGTAGCATCATCATTAGACCTCGTCCGCCACTGAATAGGATCTTTCTCCTGGCTTTCCATGAATGTATTCACGAAAATTTGCATTATATCCAACCTTCGATTAGTGTATCAGACCTCCCTAAACAACTTTTCAAGTTACTTTTCGAGGCCCTCGAATGTCGTTTTAGTGAATGCTTTCTTTAGACGAGAAGGTGGAAGGTCCATTTTTTGTTTCCTTGGTTGGTTTTGGTTCTTTATTTATTCTAGGTGAAGGTCCAGGAACTAATGAAGCATGGGGTCCCCAATGATGCTTCATACAAGCTTGTGGGATTGATCCATTGGGTCTAGAACCACGTTCATCTTACGTCATAACTTCGTAACTAGGTAAGGAAAGTAGATGCCAACTTTGCCTCCTACAACACATTTTTTCATATCTCAATTAATCCAGTGCCCTGGGCAACCCCGCTTACATTGCAAAATGGAATATAGAAGCACAACTCAAAATACATTGACAGTGTTAGTATTGAGCAAAGGGCTCACATGTGTGAAAATGAATTGCATCCACATCTTAGCCAAGGGGAACATTATGGTTTGTTTGAAACGAAAAGGAAGATTGTGATATCCCTCGCGTTTCCATTCGCCCTAGTTTTCAATTAAAAAATTTAATATGATATCCATATTGACATTCATAAAACATTCTGAATCCATATTTTGAATGTCATCATTTGGATAAAGCGAGACACCGTAATGTTCAAAAATATGCTCATAGGCTATTTCTATCCATTGGCGCCTCATGTAAACCTGATCATTGACCGGGACTTTCAAGTTGGAGTAAAATTCCAGCACAACTATGACTGCTGGAACTGTAGGTAAGACAGTAAATTGATTTCGTCGATGGAAATGAACAAGGTCCCAAATTTCATGATAATCCTTAGAGGCTAAGTCGAAACCACATTCGTAATTGAACAACCGACTTTGGATAGATTGAAAATATTTTTTAGCCTCTTCGAAAATAAATTTATCGTTGTAATGAGGTAGGCACTGTTTGGGTATTCGTTTGGTTATTCTTGGTGGCAGTTTAACCCAATTTTTCCACTTTCAATCACAACCAAGTAGTACTATAATAGTAACCAAATAATCCATAGTTAACAACAATAACACACGAGCAACAAAAAATAATAAAAATTAACAAAAGTTAAAAAAAAGAAAAAGAAGTATAAATCGTATGAAGTTGTTGCAACTATGGAACGAATCGATAGAGCGTCGTTCCAAAGCAAGGAGTAGGAAACCTAAAAACAAAGACAAAGAAAAAAAAAGTAAAGAAAGAAAAAATGGAAAGAGATTAAAATGAGGTTGAAGAAAAATTTGAGAGAAAAATTTTAATATTCAAAAATTTTAGCGATACCATGACATCAATGGGTGGATGTCGTGATACCAATGTGTTGCCCATAAAATTTTAATTTTCAAAAATTTTAGGGATATCATGATCCCAAGGTTGGGTATCGTGGTATCCATGAGGTTTTTGGATATTTTGTTGAAACTATTAGAGGTATCGCAATATGCCCCATTGGATATAACGATACCACTGAATAAAGCCCCAATTTTTTTTCAAAACCTTCATCTTTTACCCCCAACATGCAAAATTAAATCTACCAAGTCTAAAAATAAAAATGCACAAATTCAAACCTAATCTAAGAGAGAAAAAATAAATGGAGTCTATGTTCAAATCTGTTTAACTATTTACAAAAAAAAAATTGAATTTAACATTTCTCTCTGATGATATGTTATGCCCTAGAAGTGGAACTTCCACGAAGTCCTCGAGACTTTGACCCTCCATGACTTAGGTCATGTCAATATGTACACTTCGAGCCAATTCTTATTGAAATCAAATTAACTCCATTGTATCTTCCAAGGGATCATCAATGTCGGGATCACAAACTCAATTTGTTTGAGTTCTCCAGCTCCATTTTGAATATTCCTTTGTTGGGGAACATCCCCAGTCAGTTCTTGTCATGGAGTTTCTTCTAAAACATCCAAGAAGTGTAGTGGCTCCTCCACACTTTCCTCACTAGGGTCAGAGGTTTACTCAATAATGCTCAACTCTTCACTTAATTCTCTGAACAATATCTCTTCTTGAAAATCAACCTCTAATCCTTCATGTTCAACAAGGGTAGAGGGGGCTTCCTCCTCCACTTCAAAATTGTCTGGTTCGACACCCTTGTCCACTCTCTAGCTCAGTATTAAAGGAGTTCAAGTACTTGGTCCACCTTATTCTTATTAGATTTCGTGTTTTCTTGGTACTCAAACATGGCATCCTCAAATGCATTACCGTGAGTGGTTTGGTAGTGATCTTCATTAGGCTCTTACAAATAGGCACTCCATCCTTTCAAGAATACAAGGAATACGAGTCATATGGGTCATAAGTCAGGTGACCACCTTCCCATCCTTGGTTGTCGCTTTCTACCAGGCATGCATAGCTATACAAATCATACGATGGATCATATCCTTGCCTCCTATAGGGGTCATAATCTTCCCAACTAGGTGTTTAAGTTCCATCTGCATCAGACATGAGCGAACCTTCTGGCCACCTATAATCATCATTAAACATGACTACCAATCCACTAACAAGAAAATCATAAAATAAAATAAAAATTTGTATCTATAGATTTAAGTTTTTCCAATTACCTCTGTAAAATCCTATAGCCAGTCCAGTCGTCGGACCCAAGATATAGGATGCTACAACATAAAAGAATAACTTCACAAGAAATTTATTTAATACTACTCAATAATTAGAAACAAAAGTTAATTCCATTTTAAACATGCATTACAATCACAACTAAGTCTTAATCGGACTTATGGAATCCTTTGAATAAGCTCGGAACTATATTGGGATCAATCTGAAACATTTATGAAATAATAAGTAAAAATGCAAAATAAGGGTCACACAGCCTTGTGATAGCTTGGTCTGTATGACGCAAGGCCATACACTCGTGTCCTTAAACCGTGTAACGACTTGATGTCGTATAATAATGGGTCACACAACCATATCACCAGGTCATGTAAAAACTTGTGGCCGTGTGCATCATCCTATACCAAAATTAAACAGTTCATACGATCGTGCCTGTACCCGTGTGTGACTGGCTGTGTGACCCATTATTACACGGCTTCAGGCTCTTACATAGTTTGAGGACACGGGCGGTGGCCTTGAATCACATGGCCCCAGGCTGTCACCGGGCCTGGCCACATGGTTGTGTGGCCTTTTTTTTTTTTGCATTTTTACATGTTATTTTGTAAATTTTTTATATTGGTCCCAATTTAGTTCTGAACTTGTTCAAAGGCTTTTGTAAGCCTGATTAAGACTTAGTTATGATTGTAATGCATGTTTAACATAGAATTAAATTGTATTTCTGATTATTGAGTATTATTGAATAAATTGTTTGTGAAGTTCTGGTTTTCTATTCTAGGATCGTATAGCTCGGGTCCGGCGACTGGACCAGGCATAGGGTGCTACAATCTTCTTAACAAGTATTCAATAATAACAAAAAATCAATAAATCTTGCACTAACTCCCCGACAATGGCGCTAACAACTTTGACTGCGTTCACACATGCACATAAAACAAACGATTTTGTAAAACAATTTTAAAGCACAACTTTACTGCAAACATACAAGTCAGTTGTAATATTTGTAGTGTTACAATGGAACATCAGAGTATTCCAAGGATCAAACCTAAAGGAGTTGGCAATTTAGCAATTCCTATTCAAAAGTGCGTTCAAAAAGGAGTTTAGTTAGCTGCTCACTAATTGCTATAGTATGACAAACCATTAATGACGTTAATTAAAACTAATTACTTGTCTAAGACAGAAAAAGACTAAATTGTAAATAACCCAAAATATAAAATTACTAAATACGATAAGAGGTAGCAGTTGGTTGATTTCCATGTTAATTAACCCTCGAATTAAGGATCTAAATCGTTCACACTCCCAATTTAGCTCAATTTTCCCTCTCGGTCTCAACTTTACCAACTTAGACAAATTAGTCTGATTTATCTCTTGATCTCACTAGCTATCTCGAGACTAAATAATTGGTTCCTAATAAGATCTCCTCTCAGTCTCACTTATCTTGATATTCCCTTAGGTTTGTCAATCCTAAGTTTTTAGGTTTATTCAATTTAATCCAATTTTGTGATTTAGTCCTCGAACTCAAAAACTAACCAAACAACATTTCTATCAACCAACCATCTAGGGTTTAGTTACCCATTATCATATTAAAGCTAAAAAATATGAAAGAAACAACTATGGAAGCCATTAACATAAACTTAAACAAAAAAGATGAAAGCTTTGATTTTTAACTTAATAAACTTAAATGAAAAGCAACAAACACAAAGATAAAGAAACAAGAACACTAAAGATGAAAGCTTTAATAGATGAAAAGAAAAAAAACTCAAATAACATTAACTCAAAGACTAAAGAGTGGTTACAACTGAGTTTAAAGTCTTTAATTTATAACTAAAACTAAGCTATAGCAACAAACTAACTTAAATAACAACTATGAAGTTAAGTGAAACTAGAAAGAAACATAAACTAAAACCCTAAAACTATAGAGAAGAAAACTACCCTATTCCTAAGCTAAAAGTTGAAAGAAACACTAAAACTAAAGAGCTTTCTAATCTAAATCTACAACTTCCCTTTCTCCACAGCAAGAATGGCTTTTAGTAGCCGATTTCTGACCCAAAAAAATTGCTTAAAGTGCCCTTAAACGTTGGCTTTTGATGGGTAATCCGAGTGGTCAAACCAAGGGGAGGATATTGTGATACCTTCATCAATCCACTCAAAGGGTGTTGTCACGAGGTGGGTATATCGCGATACCCCTGTAGCTTGGTCCCAAATCTTCATTTCGAGTCTACCGATGGTATTGCGATACCCTAGCTCTAGTATTGTGATACCACTACTTGTGGCTTGAATTCCACTGCATTTGGGTTGCCTACATGTCCCTACAATACTCAAACACACATTAGGGTCCCCAATGGCACAATTGGCCATTTCGGATCTCAAAAGTGTTAAAAATACAACATTTCATTTATTAAAGCTAAAAATGAAAACTAAGTAAAAACATACTAAAAATATATAAATTGGTTGGAAACAAGATGGTTAAGTGTAATGATGAGCGTAATTTGACATATCAAATTACGGCAGATTAGCATTATTAGAATAGGCAACCACAAACTCTGAAAAGATTAAGTCTCTATAGACTGTAAAACGAACATGACAAACACCTTGCTTACAAAAAAAAAAAAAAAAAGGAAGGAAAAGAAAAGCATAATGCATTTTTTGGTACCTGAGTTTGACACATTTTTCTAATGTGAAGCCTATGTTTTTTAATCAATGTGATATCTATATTTGGAAAAAGTTATCCATTTTGGTACCTAAGGCTAATGGTGTTAACTTTTTAATGTTTAATTCAACTTTTAATATTGATTTGCTAAAAGTTCATAATTAACAAATAATATTAGTAATTAACTTCATGAAATCAACCTTAAAACCCTAAAAAATCAAAGCTATAAAATTGTATTGCATAAAGTAAATAAAAATTAAATAAATTCATGATAAACACTAAATTTATTATATTAACAAAATCATGAGAATTCAAACCTAATAATATTAGCAATAAAAATTGAATTATTAAATTCATGATCAACACTAAATTTATTATATTAACATTATTACTTTTGAGCGAAAAAATTTAAGTTTTTGCCAAATCTGGTATCACATTAGACAAAAACAAAACACAAGCACTAAATTTAAAAAAAGTGTCAAACTCTAATATCAAATCACATTTTTAGGGTAAGTATCAAATCACATATTAAATAAAAATATAAGTATATACATATATACATGCATTATTATATTTAAAAATATAAATATATATTTATATTGTAACACCCCTAACCCGTATCCGTTGCCGAAACAGGGTTATAGAGTATTTTCGAAGTTTATAGAACCATTACAGATAAATCAAGTAAAAATACTATTCATATCTGAAAACAATTATATCGTCCCTTAAATAGACCCTCGAGACCCATTATAAGCACCAGAAACGAATCAGGACTAGATCAGGATCTCATAAATTTTTTCTCAAAATTTCAAAGTTTTTTTATAAACAGTGCCCACACGGCCGTGTGGTCGGGCCATGTGGTCGGGCCGTGAGGTCACACAAGCTCGTGTCCCTAACCCGTGTAACTCTCTAACTTGTAAAGCATGAAATAATTAAAGTCACATGGCCAAGTCAAACACCCGTCTGCTATGCCGTATGGCGAATTTTTATTTTCAAAATTTAGGTGCAGTTTTCACACGGCTGTGTAACACGCCCGTGTTCAAGGCCGTGTCATCCACACGGCTGAGACACATGCCCGTGTGCCCAATTCTGAGCATTCTGTTTCTCATTTTTAAGATATAGGGGACACACGGCCAGACCATATGCCCATGGGACAAGCCGTGTGTCACACATGTCCAAGACACACGCTCGTATGTCTACCCGTGTGGACAAAATAAAGTCATTTCCTAGCCTCATTTTTCACCCAAAACTTACCCCTTTCCTGCACCAAAGCTCACTAACATATATTCACCAACCCAAACATTAAAACCAAGCTAACTCTAGTACCTAACATGGTATATTATGACATACAATTCATGTCTATAATTTTATTTTTAGTGAACATACACCTTAAGCATAATCCAATCAAACAACTTAGCATATAGGAATTTAATCATAGGATAACTTTATAAACATGCTAAGTAAAACATCACTAGCCATTCCAATGGCTAGATTACAAAACATCACTTACAAGCCATCATTTGGCCAAATGAGCCTATACATGCCATTATACCAAAATGAGATTCCTATTTATACCAAAATGAGATAGTGGATAGTGTGATTGATGCTCTGACCGAACTCCAACCTTCATGAGCTTACGACCACTATAAAACAAATAAAATTAAATGGGGTAAGCATTTTCATGCTTAGTAAGTTCATATAATGGGAATTAAACTTACTGGTTATATTTATTCATACAAGCATACATAACCATACCATCCAAAATTTTTGGGTAAATTTACCTAAACATATACACTTAATCAAACAAGTTAGTCACATAACATCATATGAATATCAAGTAAATATAGATGAGCTCATCGTATTATAAACTTCTATTTAGTTTCACCTTTCCGTATTTCAAGAATCTTTCCCGTTAAACTATTGAAATTTCAATTGACATTCGGGTAGTATACACAAAGTATAAATATCAACTATTTGTCAATTCGTGTTCAAAAGTATCCATTTGGCACATGATCATAAAGCACACTCTCAAGCCACATATTTGACAACAGGCTTACCAGTCCAGGCTAAATCCTTTCTATAGCATATGCTGTAAAAGCTTGATTTGGATTACCTATCCGGGCTAAATCCAATCTATAACATATGCTTGGGAGGGCTTATTTTAGGATTACCCATCCGGGATAAATCCTATCTGCAACATATGCAGTATTATACTCTTTTCGAAAAACCACCTTATTCCATCGAGTTTCAACATTCAACCTGGACATAGCATTTTATCATCATTTTCCAATTTGTGGTCATTTCATAATGTATATCTTTACATACATATCATCACAAACATAAAATTCAATTCAAGCACCTTAACATACATATTTAGGTTACACAAACTTACCTTGATAATTGTTCATATTTGAATTTCAACTAATCCGAAACCTTTTGTTTCGCTCGACCTAGTTCTATAGTTGGTTTTTTAGGGTCTATATAAACAAATTTAACTATCAATTTATCATATTTCATATACATTTGCATTCAAATACATCCTAAGCAAAATTACCATTTTACCCCTATACTTTTCATAAATTCCAATTTCGTCCCTAGGCTCAGAAAATGAAATTCATGGAATTTAACCCTCTTTACAAGCCTAGCCAAAATTTATGTACAACTTTTACAGCACCCACATTTCTCAAATTTTAGCATTTTCCATGGGTTTTACCCATTTTTCATCTTAGTCCCTAAACCAAGTTTTCATCAAAAATTGCTTTGTAAAAGTTGTTTATCTACTAACAACCTTTCATTTTCTACCACAAATTTCTAATTTTCAGCATATCCATCCACGACCCAATTTTCATACCTTGATAACTTTTCAAATAAATCCCCTAAATAGAAAGATTAGACTATCCCGATTCCAAAAATATAAAAATTACTACAAACAGGACTTGATTTCATACCTTTTTAAGCTTGAAAAGTTGTCTTCCTCTCTCCTAAGGTTTCCATATAGATTTTGGCGAAGAAGATGAATAAAAAGATGACAATTTCCTTTTTAATTATATGTCATCTTTTAATTTTAGTGATCTCCAATTTAGTCCTTCCCCATTTCTAATTTTTCCATGGATGAGTCACTAAATTACCTACTAACTTTTCTCCAATGGTCTAATTACCATGTAAGGACCTTAAGTTTTGAATTCTATAGCTATTTGATACTTATAACTACTAGAAGACAACTTTTGCATTTTATGCAATTTAGTCATTTCCCTAATTAAACGTGCAATCGGTAAAATTTTCGTATCAAAATTTTCATAAGACCTTCCTATAATAATGCAAATAGTAAAATAATATTAAAATAAATTTTATTTTTTTGGCTTGGATTTGTGGTCCCGAAACCACTATTCCGATCTCACCGAAATTGGGCTGTTACAACTCTCCCCCCTTAAAAATTTTCGTCCTAAAAAATTCTTACCAGAAAAGAGGTTAGGGTATTGCTTCCTCATAGTATCCTCCGGCTCCCAGGTAGTTTCCTCTAACCCATGCCATCGCCAGAGAACTTTTATCAATGCCACATTTTTATTTCTTAGTTCATTCGTCTCATATGCCAGTATTTTAATCGGTTCTTCATTATTGGTCATATCAGGCTGAATCTCCACTTCTGTTAGAGTAATAACATGTGAAGGGTCCAATCAGTATCGTCGCAACATGGATACGTGAAACACGTTATGAATTTTATCGAGTTCTGGTGGTAATGCTAACTGATATGCAGTAAGCCCAATTCTTTCAGTGATCTTATATGGCCCGGTGAACCATGGACTCAATTTTCCTTTACGATCAAATCGGAGAACTTTCTTCTAAGGTGACACTTTTAAGAACACGTTATCACCAATCTAAAACTCTATCTCTTTTTGCTTTAAAACAACATAAGACTTTTGACGGTTTGAGGACGCTTTCAAACTATCTCAAATCATCTTTACTTTGTCTTCGGTTTCCTGGATCAAGTCAATTCTGTGTGTCTTTTCCTCACTTAACTCTGTCCAATACAATAGAGTTCTACATTTGCGACCATATAGAGTCTCATACGACGCCATTTTAATACTGGACTGATAACTGTTATTGTAAGAAAATTCAATCAAAGGCAAGTATTTTTTCCAGTTACCTCCAAATTCAAGTACACAACATTGAAGCATATTCTCTAAAATCTGTATAACACGTTCAGATTGTCCATCTGTTTGAGGATGAAATGCAGTACTAAAATGTACCTGAGTGCCTAGAGCTTCTTGCAATTTACTCTAAAATCAGGATGTAAACCGTGGATCTCTATCTGATATAATGGAAACTCCATGTAGTCTTATAATCTTAGAGACATATAATTCAGCCAGTCTATCCAATGGAAAATCCATATGTACCGGGATAAAGTGTGCTTCGTCAGGCGATCAATAATTACCCAAACAACATCTTTCTTTTTCGGTGACAAGGGTAATCCCAATATAAAATCCATGGTAATTCTTTCCCATTTCCATTTAGATATGGCAATTGGCTGCAATAATCCCGAAGGTACTTAATGTTCAGCCTTTACTTACTGACAGATCAAACATCTAGATACAAATTTAAAATATCTCTTTTCATTCCCAGCCACTAATACATTTTCTTCAAGTCATTGTACATTTTATTACTACCAGGATGTACAAACATTATACCATTATGTGCTTCTTTTGTACCAATTTTGAATTCTTTGGTACACATATTCTATCTTTGAATAACAAACAATCTTTCGAATCAATCTAAAACTCTGAGTCAGGATCTGACTCACTTTGTACTCGTTTTGCCAGTAACTAGCTATGATTAAATCATCATCAAACAATGATAACCGAGTGCTCAATGCCCTTAAGGCAAATAAAGATTTTTGGCTCAAGGCATTCACCACTACATTAGCTTTCCCCAGATGGTAATTAATAACGAGATCATAATCTTTCAATAATTCCAACCACCCATGTTGTCTCAAATTCAGTTCTTTTTGTGTCATTAAATACTTCAGAATTTTTTTATCCATAAAAACGTGACATTTTCACCATAAAGATAATGTCGTCATATTTTCAGTGCAAATATAATGACTGCTAATTCGAGATCTTGTACCGGGTAATTTCTTTCATGCAGTTTTAGTTACCTAGATGCATAAGCCGCTACTTTACCATCTTGCATCAATACACATCCCAAACCATTCAATGATGCATCTCCATAGACTATAAATTCCTTACCCGATTTAGGTTGGACTAATACGGGCGCTTCCATCAATAAAGCTTTCAATCTATCAAAACTCTATTGACACTTGTTAGTCCACTCGAATTTCACATCTTTTTGTAGCAATCGGGTTATCAGAGAAGCTATCATTGATAACCCTTTAACAAATCTCCCATAATATCCAGCTAGTCCCAAAAACTTCTTACTTTTGAAACATTCCTCGGTGGCTTCCAACCTACAATGGCTGAAATTTTATTCGGGTCCACCTGAATACCTTCTGCAGATGTAACATGTCCAAGGAAAATAACTTTCTTTAACCAGAATTCACATTTACTTAATTTGGCATACAATTGCTTCTAACGCAGAGCTTGCAATACAGTTCTCAAATGTTCAGTATGCTCATTTGCATCCCAAGAATAAACCAAAATATCATCAATAAAAACAACCACAAATCTATCTAGGTATGGTCTAAAAATTTGATTCATTAAATCCATAAATACTGTCGGGGCATTAGTTAATCTGGTCACCAAAAACTCATAATGCCCATATTTGGTTCTAAAAGCAGTCTTCAGCACATCCGAATATTTTACCCGTAGTTGATAGTAACTAGATCGTAGGTCAATTTTTGAAAATATAATGGCACCTTTTAATTGATCAAACAAGTCATCTATCCGAGGCAACAGGTACTTATTCTTTACTGTGGCTTTATTAAGCTATTTGTAATCGATGCATAATCTCAATGATCCATCTTTCTTCTTTACAAACAATACCGGTGTGCCCCATGGTGAAAAGTTGGGTCGGGCAAATCCTCTATCAATCAACTCTTGCAACTGTACCTTCAGTTCTTTCAATTCAGTAGGAGCAATTCTAAATGGTGCTATAGATATTGGCGTTGTTCTTGGTACAAGGTATATGGAAAATTCCACCTCTCTAGCTGGAGGTAAACCAGGTAGTTCTTCTAGAATTACCTTAGGAAACTCACAAACGACCGACACCGACTAGATTTTCAACATTGATACTTTGGTATCTAGTACAATAGCAAGATAAGCCTCATACCCCTTTTAAATATATCTTTGTACTGATATTGCTGAAATCACATTAGATAACCCATCCAGTTTCTCAGATTCAACCTGAAGTAACTCACCATTCTGACACTTCAATATAATGTATTTATGCTTACAATTTACCACTTCATTATGTTGGGTTAACCAATCCATTCCCAAAATTACATCAAATTCATCAAAGGGTAACAACATCAAATTAGCCAAAAAATAATGACCCTCTATTATCAACGGACAATTCTTACAAACTTTATCCACCATAACATGCTGACCCAAGGGGTTTGAAACTCTAACCACCAATTCGGTGAATTCAACAACCATATTTTTATCAGACACAAATTTTATGCATATATATGAATGCGTGGAACTAGGATCAATCAAATCAATAATATTAGTATCAAGTAGAGAGAATGTACCAGTGATGACATCTGGTGCCGAGGCATCTTCTCTTGTACGTATCGCATATGTTTTTGCCAGAGTCCGAGCCTTGAATTTAGCTGTTGAATCTTTTGCAACACTGACTACCACTGACATTTTTAGAATACGGTGGTGGTCTACCTTCGAGACAAGATTACTCGGATTCGAGATCTATTCGATGTCTTTTTCAACCCATTCTGGGCAATCTTTAAGAAAATGGTTGAGAGAACCACACTTAAAGCAAGCCCCACTTTTCATTCGGCACTCTCCGTAATGTAATTTTTTATAGACATTACTTCGTGGTTTAGGGTTTCCAACACTCCTAACACTGGTTGTTAAGTGAAACGAAGACCTTGAGTTAGTGCGTTTAGAACTTTGTATCTTTCCTGAATAATCCCTTGATGTAGCAGAACGTTCATGATAGTTCTTTTATTTCTTAGAAGCAGATGATTGCATCTTGCTAAAAAATCTTTTACTCAGAACCCGAGCTTCCCTTTCTGCTTGTTTCTTTTACTTGTTTAATTGTTCTGCCTTGTGTGCCCATTCAACTAATACCACGAATTCTCTTAATTCTAGAATTCCAATCAACAGCTTGACATCTTCATTAAGCCCTTCTTCAAATCGTTTGCATATTTTGGCTTCAGTCTGAACCCATTTACTAGCATATTTGCTCAATCTAACAAATTCTCGTTCATACTCGAACACTATCATATTTCCCTGTTTGAGCTCTAAAAATTCCTTCTTTTTGTGGTCCAAAAATCTATGAGTAATATATATTTTTTTAACTATTTTTGGAAAAATTCTCATGTAACATTTTCCCTTGGTACCACGGAAGATATGGTTTTCCACCAATGGTAGGTTGTGTCTTTCAACAATAATACCACACAATTCAAACATTCGGCTGGTGTGCAAGATAGCTCATCTATAACCCAAATAGTATTTTTCAGCCAAAATTTAGCCCTCTTTGGATCGTTATCGGCTGTAGTCCTAAATTCTTCAGCCCCACATTTTCTAATTTTATCTACTGGAGCCTTATCAATTCTAACAAGTCTACTACCCTGTGGCATTTCATCATGTTGTGAAGCGGTGGGAGAGGTCGTTGAGCAGTGGGATTTGTTCTCATATATTCGCTAAACCACTCATCCATCATTTCGCAGAAGGCTACTTTTGCTTCTTCACGGCCTTCAGACATGGGCCTCCTACTACTACTAGTTGCGGCTCGTTACACGAAAGCTTGAGCTGTGCTGCAACACCCTATAACATCCTGAATTAATGGGCCTTTGCATTTGATGTGTGTTATGTTCAATATGATAATTAGAGTGTTTAAGGGGTTCAGATTGGGCTTAGGTTTGGGCTGAGGCCTTAATCAAAATTTCTGTTTGGGCACTTTAGTGGAAAGCTAGATAGGTTAAAAGATATTGTTCGTGAATTAAAACACAAAAAATGGGCTACTGGCCCAGTGGATAGTGGTGTGAAAAGCGGTAAGAGGATCCAAGGTTCGAGTTACATTACCCACTTATTTATTTTAATTGTTTTTGGTGTTAAATGGAGAGGAGAGTGGGGGCGACTAGGATGCTTTAGAATAGGAAGATTTATCTGTTGGATAATGTGGATATTGTGCTGAGAATAGTAGGAAGAGGTGGTGTTATTTAGGCCTCTCCTAAAGGTGAATAGATCAAGACAAAGGAGAAAAGATAGGAGCTATCTGTTGAGAGCAGAGTTGGCCGAAGTTCCATCTCCTAGAGGGGGAAGGAATCGGTTTCTTCATGTTAAAGGGGTGCCAAAATTTCCCTTATTATTTGATTAATTATTAGTTATCAGGACGGGCACTTTTGGGTTTTGATAAGTAAGTGCCGAAATTCTCTATAAATAGGGATGGTATCTCTTCAATTTCAGAATTTGAACCCTATTCTTTTCCTCATTCTCTGTGTCAAAATTTTCAGTCTTTCTCTGTAATTTCTGTTCTCTCTTCTTTTCCAAAAGCTGAAACCTCTCAATTCTTTCTCTCATCTTCACTTTCTCCAAAAGCCGAAACCTCTCACTTCACTTTCTTTTTCCATTCTTTTCTCTTGTGTCGATTTCTCCAAAAAGCCGAAATCTCCTGGAAGTTGCCGAATTCCTTGTAAAGGTAGGTGCCAATTTTCTTCTGTTCTTTTTTCCTTCTCTTTCGGTTTTGAGGCTAGATCCGAATAGCTAGTTGATTGATAGGTCATCTATAGTTTAACTTTTTCTCTAATCACATGTTCTTTTGGGCAGCACTTCGGGAAATCATAGTAGATCGAATCATCTAGATCTTAAAAAGCCAAAAGCCGTTAATCTCTAAGTATCCTATCGATTTTGGGATTTCAAGGTAAGGGGTTTCCTTTAGATTCATATTAGATTCACTATCATATTTGAGATCTTAACTCATATATGGTTTAACAACCCTATTTCGCTATAGTAATTCTGACAAGGACTTTTTGGATGGAATCAAATATGGATCAGGCAAAGGAGAGGATTGGGTCCGTAAACCCAATCCCTAAGTTTAAGAAATGAACAGTGTTCGCTGTTCGAGATTGGCCTTCGGGTTGTGGACCGACTTTTGAACAGCATCTTAGGCAGATAGCAGTCGTATCGACTTCTGACAGTGTCGACATAGAGGGTGTCGTCTTAACCGTAATAAGGTGTGTAGATTCTTGACACAAACTTTGTTATGTTATATGTCTGCTATGGGCTAAAAGCCGGAAAGAGAGGCTATATGAACAGTCGTGTTACCCAGAAAGGGTAGGCAAGAGATGCCAGGTACGTAATAATAGAAACTTTTCTATGTGTATCGAAGTATGTGAAAGTATGAGATTTGTTAGATGGCTTGATGTTTTGATTCTTGTATGTGTGTATGCATGTGATGGGATTGATTGATTGATTTATGGAAGGGAAGTAGGTCGCGGGGCAATCGGTGGCTTTGCCACAAAGGTTCGCATTAGCGATCGGTCTTTATGACAGGCAGCATAGCTGTCGAAATACTAAATGTATTTTCTGAGGTTCGCATTAGCGATCGGTCTTTATGATAGGCAGCACAACTGTCGACATGGTGTGTAACGGATGGAGGGTTGATTGTAGAAATCCCCACGGTGTGATGGTTGGTATGGGGGTGTGTAGAGGATGCACTCTTAGGTTTTGGGATGGGCCATGTTGCATGACATATTTTGTTACCATTGTATATGGGCCAAGGCCCATAATGTGTTTATGTGCCCTAGGCTTTTATGTGTTTTCAAGTTTTGCACACTGAGTCTTTGTGACTCACCCATTTATGTTTTTCCCACTCTATAGATGAGCAGTGACCGTGGACATGGGAGCCGAGGCGAACTCGAGGGGCCATCAAGACTATTATTATCTTCATAGATTATCTTTGACTTTTCGTTTAAAATATAAATTTTTGGGAATATTTTTGTAATAAGGCCCCATAACTTAGGTTTCCAATTTATGTGTTACTCGCTTTATTTTATTTTTAACCTCAATAAATCACATGCTTGTAAACCTATGTTTTTTCCAAAGTCTTATTAATAAAATAAAATGATAAATGGGCTTTTCAAACTCAATCGACGCAAATGATCAGTTCTTCAAACTTTTTCACAAATATCACGATTAATGAAAAAACTGAGACTTTTCAAAACCCATCGAAGTAAAGTTTTTAAGATTTAACCTGTAGCATACCAGATTCGGTAATGACGTATGGGCCGAGTTTGGGGTGTTGTATTTTTAGTATCAGAGCCTAGTTCAAAACTCGGGCTGTGAAATGGGTCCAATAAGAATTTATGGAAGTAATTTAAGTTGAGAAAAGTTTTGGAAGATAAGGCCTTCGAGTCTACCGGCACCCAATCCACCCAGGTAGGTACTCTAACCTTTGATGTGATATATATGATGGGCTTAATGGGCTTTATGGACGTAGACTAGTAGGATAGTGTTGATGGACTTTAGGTTTAGTATAAACACTTCTTCAAATCTCATAAGACTTAATTTTTCTTAATTAAACATGTCCGTGAACAAGTCACGAGTTAGGGTGTGAAGCAGACATACGCATGTCTAGGATTGGATCCGGGAAGAGCTTGGTATTTGGCGGTCCTAGTGACTCACCTCCTCTTTTACGGAATCCTACACAGTGCGTAGTATTTGCTCACTTTAGCCACGAGGACTTGTTGACAGGCAAAAATTCATAACTAAAACCCAAAGGGACCATTACCTATTTTTGTAAAATTACTTGTATGTCCTCGATTTTGTAAATTATCCAAAACACCCTAGGTTGAGGAAATTTACCAAATACCTTGTTTGAAAATTACCAAAGTACCATTGTTTGAGAAATTACTAAATTACCTCTAATTTACGAAAGTTACCAAAATTTGCAAAATTACCAAAATACGCCCAGATTGCAAATTACCAAAATACCCCTATTTTGTAAAATCACCAAGATACCTTATTTTGGAAAATTACAAAAATACCCCTATATGTTAAAATTACAAAAATACCCCTGGGTAGTAAAATGACAAAAATACCCCTAGGTGATGAATGTAAGTTTATGATGCTGCTTGTGTGTTGATGTGTTGATTGAATATGTATTCTAGAACTAGGAAATATTGATTTGAGAACTGAACTTATAGATAGAATCTGAATTCGAAAGAACTACTGTTAAAACTACTTTCCATAAGACTATCCATTATTGATTAGTGGAAGAAAGAATTATTAATTCATAAAATTTTTAAACAGATAAATCGCAAACGGTAGAATGAGCACTAGAGGATGTGGTGTGCGTGGCCGAGGTAGAGGCAGGATTACTGTGTCAAAACCCGTAGGGTCTGGTCACGAGTAAGGGAATGAGGTACTAGTACCACCAACTGTGGAGGCAAAATTTCAAGATCAGATAGCGGAGATGATACTGAATCTCAAGCAATGTTACGAGTTTTAGAGAGGGTTGCTGGGACAGGCATGGGCACAGGAGCCCGGAAGTCTATCCTAGAGCGACTGAGAGCCAACGGGGCAGAAGTGTTTAAGGGAATTTCTGGTGTAGCTCCTAGTACAGTGGAGTACTGGTTGGAAGCAATGGAGCGGATAATGGATGATCTCGACTTTACGGATGAAGAAAAGCTGAAGGGAGTGGTGTCTCTTCTCCGGGACAAAGCATATCAATGGTGGCTTACGGTTAAGGAGGGTATTGTAGCTGACCATATCACCTGGGATCACTTCAGAATGGCATTCCAAAGTAAGTACAATGGGACGAGCTATGTGGATGCACAGTGCAGAGCATTCCTGAACTTGGTTCAAGGAAGTAGGTTGATAGCGGCGTATGAAGTAAAATTCCTACGCCTTAGCCGTTATGCTCGAGGGATAGTGGCCATAGAGCATGAGAGATGTGTTAGTTTTTAGGATGGCCTAAAGGATGATCTACGTTTATTGATAGCTCCACAACGAGAGCGGGAATTTGCTATACTTGTGGAGAAGGCTAAAATAGCTGAGGAGGTGAAACAGACGGAAAAGCTAAATTGGGATAGAGATAGGGGCGGAGGTAAGAGAAATTTTGGACCGACAGGGACGACCGTGCGTACTCAGAAAAGACCTAGGTCGGATAGACCGAGACGGGCTAAAAGACCTACTGCTAATCGAACACGAATGTGTGGCAGATGTGACAAATTCTATGTAGGTGAGTGTTGGGCAGGCAGTGAGAAGTGCTTTAGGTGTGGTTCATTGGACTATCAGATAAGAGATTGTCCTTAGCCACGGGATGAGGTAGGACCCATGAGGCGGAAATACTTAGGCTGGGTAGAGGAGGTCGTGACCACAGAGAGGTTGTGGTGCGGCGGAGGTGGTAATGGTTTGATCGGGGTCATGGAGCACCGGTAGAGGGGGCTCTTGGAGGCGAGGGGGGTTGGTCTCTGACCTTGCCGACGTCGAGAGGAGGCCGACGATTGGATGTTATAACCCATGCGTTTTAATTTTGGATTGCCTTATACTGTATTGATTGACATTGGGTCGACACATTCATATGTTGTTAGTAGTGTGTCTGAAACTTTAAGTTTAGATTCTGAAGTTATCCCTAGGGCGATGACGATAATTAGCCCATTAGGACAATCTGTGGTGGTAGATAAACTTTATCGGGAGGTACCCTTAGAAGTTTAGGGAGTAGTTTTCCTGATGGATCTGATAAAATTACCGTTCGAGAATTTGACTTAATTTTAGGCTTAGATTGGCTAGTGAAGTATCAGGTCAATGTAGATTGTGCAACCAAGCGTATGGTGTTAAGAACCCTCGAAGGAGGTGGAGTGTTGGTGATAGGAGAAAGGGGGAATTGTCTGTCAAACGTGGTAACTGCCCTAAGAGTGGAAAGAATAGTGAGAAAAGGGTGCGAGGCAGTTCTAATGTTTGTACGGGCTTTGGAAGACAAGGACCTAACTGTTGAGGATGTTAGGACGGTGAAGGAATTTCTTGATGTTTTCTCAGAAGAGCTTTCAGGATTACCTCCGGATCGAGAAGTGGAGTTTGGAATTGATTTCTTCTGGGAACAGCGCCGGTATCTATTGCTCCATATAGAATGGTACCGAAGGAGTTGGTGGTATTGAAAGCGCAAATCCAGGAGTTGTTAGATAGAGGGTTTATTCGACCAAGTATGTCGCCTTGGGGAGCGCCGATGTTATTTGTTAGGAAGAAGGATGGTTCAATGCATACGTGCATTGACTATCGTCAATTGAATAAGTTAACCATCAAGAACAAATACCCGTTGCCAATGATCGATGACTTGTTCGATCAGTTAAAGGGGGCCTCAGCCTTTTCGAAGATATATCTGAGGTCAGGGTACCATCAGCTTAAGGTCAAAGAGGCAGATATTCATAAGATGGCCTTTAGGACTCGCTATGGTCACTACGAGTTCATGGTGATGCCATTTGGGTTGACTAACGCACCAGCAGTGTTTATAGAGATGATGAATCGAGTGTTCCAATCCTACTTGGATCGGTTTGTTGTGGTTTTTATTGATGACATCTTGGTTTATTCAAGATCAGAGGAGGAGCATGATTCACATCTGCAAGTGGTTCTGCAGATTCTCAGGGAGAAGCAACTTTATGCCAAATTCAGCAAGTACGAATTTTGGCTAAAGGAAGTTACTTTTCTAGGTCACGTGGTGTCGGCAGAGGGGATTAGGGTTGACCCTCGAAAAATTGAAGCGGTGTTGGATTGGAAGCTGCCTAAGTCAGTGGAAGAGATTCAGAGTTTCCTTGATTTAGTCGGGTATTACCGAAGGTTTGTTGAAGGATCTTCTCTGATTGCGGCACCATTGGCTAAGTTGCTACGGAAAGGAGTTCCGTTCATTTTGTCTGATAAGCAGCAGGAGAGTTTTGAAAAGTTAAAAAGGATATTGACGGAGGTTTGGTGCTGATTTAACCAGAGGTTGGGAAAGAATTCATGATTTACTATGATACGTCACACACGGGACTAGGATGCGTGTTGATGCAGGATGGAAAGGTGGTTGCGTATGCATCATGGCAGTTAAGGCCGCACGAAGCAAACTATCCCACCCATGATTTGGAGTTGGCGGTGGTGGTGTTTGCCTTGAAGATTTGGAGGCATTATTTGTACGGGGACAAATCTATCATTTACACAGATCATAAGAGTTTGAAGTACCTTTTGACATAGAAGGAGTTGAATCTAAGGCAAAGGAGGTGGATCGATTATGATTGCTCGATCGAGTATCATCCGGGTAAGGCCAATGTGGTGGCAGATGCTCTAAGCCGTAAGGTGATCTCTGACTTGAGAGTAATGTTTGCTTGCCTTAGTCTATACGACGATGGGAGTTTATTAGCAGAACTTTAAGTAAAACCCTCATGAGTCAGTCAGGTTAAGGAAAAGCAGCAGACTGATGAGTTGCTGAAGGAGAAGTTTCTAGTTGGAGCAAGTGATGAATCAACGAAATTTAGTGTGAATGAGGAAGGGCTGTTATGTTTTCAAGGGAGTGTGTGCATGCCGAAAGATCCTGAATTGAGGCATAGAATCCTGCAAGAAGCACATGGTAGTCCATACGCTATGCATCCTAGAGGGAGTAAGATGTATCGAGATTTATGGGAGCAGTTTTGGTGGCCAGGCTTAAAACGAGAGGTGACTGAATTAGTGGGGAAGTGTTTAACCTATTAGCAGGTAAAGGCGGAGCATCAGTTACCATCAGGGTTGTTGCAACCGGTGAAGATTCCTTAGTGGAAGTGGAAAAGGATCACAATGGACTTTGTTAGTCGGCTACCTCTCACGCCTACTAGGAAAGATTCAGTTTGGGTGATCGTTGATTGGTTGACGAAGTCTGCTCATTTTGTACCGATTCGGGTCGATTATTCCTTACATAAGTTGGCTAAGCTGTATATAGCAGAGATTGTAAGGTTGTATGGAGTACCTATGTCGATTATCTCAGACCGAGATCCTAGGTTTACGTCAAGGTTTTGGAAGGCGTTACATCAAGTGTTGGGTAAGAAGTTGGATTTTAGTTCATCGTTTCATCCTCAGACCGAGGACAGTCTGAGCGGGTGATTCAGATCTTGGAGGACATGTTAAGGGGTTGTGCCATTGATTTTAGAGGTAGTTGGGAGGAGTTTCTGCCATTGGCGGAGTTTGTATACAACAACAGCTACCAGTCTAGTATTTAGATGGCGCCCTATGAAGCATTGTACGGGTGAAAGTGTCGTACTCCTACCTGTTGGACAGAATTAGGGGAACGACAGATTTTGGGTTCGAAGTTGGTTACCGAGACGGAGGAGAAGGTTGAGCTAATTCGGGCTTAACTAAAGGAAGCGTCAGACAGATAAAAGTCCTATGCTGATTTGAAGTGCAAGGACATAGAGTTTGCAGTGGGTGACAAGGTGTTCTTGAAAGTGTCGCCATGGAAGAAAGTATTAAGGTTTGGACGGAAGGGTAAGTAAGTCCCAGATTCATCGGACCTTATCAGGTGCTGAAACGAGTTGGACTAGTAGTGTATCAGCTTGAGCTACATGCTGAATTAAATCAGATCCACGATGTATTTCACGTCTCTATGTTAAGACGTTATCGTTCGGACCCGTCTCATGTGGTACCTATGGAGGAAATTGAGGTAAGACCTGGCCTATCCTTTGAAGAGGAACCAGTGGAAATCTTGGATCGTGATGTCAAAGTATTACGAAGGAAGAAGGTTCCGTTGTTAAGGTTCTATGGCGGAATCACGGCTCTGAGGAGGCTTCATGGGAATCAGAGGAAGCGATGCGATAGCAATACCCGCATCTATTTGGATCAGGTAATTTCGAGGATGAAATTCCTTTAATGGGGTAGAACTGTAACATCCTGAATTAATGGACTTTGCATTTGATGTATGTTATGTTCAATATGATAATTAGAGTGTTTAAAGGGTTCAGATTGGGCTCAGGTTTGGGCTGAGGCCTTAATCAAAATTTCTGTTTGGACACTTTAGTGGAAAGCTAGATAGGTCTGGGCTTAAAAGATATTGTTCGCGAATTAAAACACAAAAAATGGGATAGTGGCCCAGTGGACAGTGGCGTGAAAAGCAGTAAGGGGATCTAAGGTTCGAGTCGCATTACCCACTTATTTATTTTAATTGTTTTTGGCGTTAAAAGGAGAGGAAAGTGGGGGCGACTAGGATGCTTTAGAATAGGAAGATTTATCTGTTGGATAATGTGGATATTGTGCTTATAATAGTGGGGAGAGGTGGTGTTATTTAGGCCTCTTCTAAAGGTGAATAGATCAAGACAAAGGAGAAAAGATAGGAGCTATCTGCTGAGAGCAGAGTTGGCCGAAATTCCATCTCTTAGAGGGGTGGAAGGAATCGGTTTCTTCAAGTTAAAGGGGTGTCAAAATTTCCCCTATTATTTGATTAATTATTAGTTATCAGGAAGGGCACTTTTGGGTTTTGATAAGCAAGTGCCGAAGTTCTCTATAAAAAGGGATGGTATCTCTTCAATTCCGGCATTTGAACCCTATTCTTTTCCTCATTCTCTGTGCCAAAATTCTCAGTCTTTCACTGTAATTTTTGTTCTCTCTTCTTTTCCAAAAGCCAAAACCTCTTAATTCTTTCTCTCATCTTCACTTCTTCAAAAGCCAAACCTCTCACTTCACTTTCTTTTCCCATTCTTTTCTCTTGTGCCGATTTCTCCATAAAGTCGAAATCTCCTAGAAGTTTCTAAATTCCCTGTAAAGGTAGGTGCCAATTTTCTTCTATTCTTTTTCCCTTCTCTTTCGGTTTTGAGACTATAGCCGGATGACCAGTTGATTGATAGGTCATATATAGTTTAACTTTTTCTCTAATCACATGTTCTTTTGGGCAGCACTTCAGGAAATCATAGTAGATCGAATCATCCAGATCTTAAAAAGTCGAATCCGTTAATCTCTAAGTATCCTATCGATTTTGGGATTTCAAGGCAAGGGGTTTCCTTTAGATTCCTATTAGATTTGCTATCATATATAAGATCTTAACTCATATATGGTTTAACAACCCTATTTCGCTATAGTAATTCTGACAAGGACTTTTTGGATGGAATCAAATATGGATCAGGAAAAGGAGAGGATTGAGTTCGTAAACCCAATCCCTAAGTTTAAGAAATGAGCAGTGTCTGCTGTTCGAGATTGGCCATCGGGTTGTGGATCGGCTTCTGAACAGCATCTTAGGTAGATAGCAGTCGTATCGGCTTCTGACAGTGTCGACATAGAGGGTGTCGTCTTAACTGTAGTAAGGTGTGTAGATTCTTGACACATAAGCTTTGTTATGTTTTATGTATGCTATGGGTTAAAAGCCGAAAAGAGAGGCTGTATGAATAGTCATGTTACCCAGAAAGGGTAGGCAAGGGATGCCAGGTACGTAATCATAGAAACTTTTCTATTGTATCGAAGCATGTGAAATTATGAAATCTGTTAGATGGCTTGATGTTTTGATTCTTGTATGTGTGTATGCATGGGATGGGATTGATTGATCTATTTATGGAAGGGGAGCAGGTCGCGGGGCGATCGGTGGCTTTGCCACAAAGGTTCGAATTAGCGATCGATCTTTATGACAGGCACCATAGCTGTCGAAATACTAAATGTATTTTTTAATGTTCGCATTAGCGATCGGTCGTTATGATAGGCAGCACAGCTGTTGACGTGGTGTGTAGTGGATGAAGGGTTGATTGTAGAAATCCCGACGGTGTGATGGTTGGTACGGGGGTGTGTAAAGGATGGACTCTTAGGTTTTGGGATGGGCCATGTTGCATGACATATTTTGTTACCATTGTATATGGGCCAAGGCCCATAATGTGTTTGTGGGCCCTAGGCTTTTATGTGTTTTCAAGTTTTGCACACTGAGTCTTTGTGACTCACCCATTTATGTTTTTCCCACTCTACAAATGAGCAGTAGACCGTGGACATGGGAGCGAGGAGGAACCAAGGGGCGATCAAGACTATTATTATTTTCATAGACTATATTTGACTTTTCGTTTAAAATATAAATTTTTGGGAATATTTTTGTAATAAGGCCCCATAACTTAGGTTTCCAATTTATGTGTTACTCGCTTTATTTTATTTTCACCCTTAATAAGTCACATGCTTATAAACCTATGTTTTTCCAAAGTCTTATTAATTAAATGAAATGATAAATGGGCTTTTCAAACTCAGCCGAAGCAAATGATAAGTTCTTCAAACTTTTTCACAAATATCACGATTAATGAAAAAAAACTGAGACTTTTCAAAACCCATCGAAGCAAAGTTTTTAAGATTTAACCTATAGCATACCAAATCCGGTAATGACGTATGGGCTGGGTTTGGGGTGTTACAACCCCTTACCCGTATTCTATACCTGAACTGGATACGAGGCATTACCGTACTTAACTTACTCAAATATACAATCTCATTCCTACTTAAAACTTCCCATTCGAAATGATAGCGTCCCTCTTGAAGGTCTACTAGACCTTAAACATACATATGAAATGGTCCGGGACTAAACCGAAAACTTTTGAACACTTAGAAAATTTTTACACAAAACAGGGCCACACGCCCTTGTGAAGAGGAACACGCCCATATGGGTAAGCCATGTAATCACACAGGCCCATATCCCTAGTCTATGTGAATTTTATTTTTCATTTCGAACCTACAAGGGTTTTCACACGGTCGGACACATGCCCATGTCCTCACCCATGTGTGAAAAACTTGACATTCTATTTTGACATCATCATTCTATTTAGGTTACACGGCCAAGGCACACGCTCGTGTCCTTAGACCGTATGGCGATTTAAATTCTCAAATTCAGGTGCAGACTTCACATGGCCAGGGCACATGCCCATGTCTTAGGCCGTGTCTCCCACATGGTTGAGACACATAGTCGTGTCTCAACCCGTGTGTTTACTACTAGGCATACTGACTTACTAACTTAGCATGTAGGGGTACACACGGCCTATCAACATGCCCATGGGGCTGGCCATGTGTCACACACGCCCGTGTGTCTATCCGTGTGCACAATTGTAAGGCTATCTGCCAAGCCAATTTCTAGCCTACAAAGCAACCACACTTATACCAATTCAATACAACATACATCATGACCATAAGGCACTTCTAAGAACCCAAAATCAATACATCCACACAAGCATGCACTTCATTAACTTCATCATCATTGAATATATAAACTTGTCAAGTATTAGCCAATTTCCAATAACCATTTACAAAATGAATTGGATAACATTAATTGCCACACATTGGCTAACTAATATGACATAACACAAAATAACCAAGTTCCTAGACATACCATACTCAAAATTAATCAAACTATGCTATACCAAAGAGAAGTTGATAGTATGATTCCAAACTCCGACATCCCATGATCCCCGAGTTAGCTTGGCGATAATACAAGGAAAAGGAGTCTTGGTTTCTCATAGCCTCCTCGGGCTCCCATAGACTTTGGTTTCTCATAGCCTCCTCGGGCTCCCATGTAGCCTCTTCTACAACATGTCTTTCCCATAGTATTTTCACAAGTGCTATACTTTTGTTTCTCAACTGTATGACTTCTCATGCCAAAATCTTAACCGGCTCTTTGCTATAAGTCATGTCCGATTGAATTTCTACCTTTGATGCTACAATCACGTGCGAAGGGTCTAATCGATAGCAGCGTAACATAGATACGTGGAATACATCATGAATCTTCTCCAACTCAGATGGCAATGCCAAATGATAACCTATCGACCCTATCCTCTTGGTAACCTCATACGGTCTGATAAAGCGCAAACTCAATTTGCCTTTTTTGCCAAATTTGAGAACTTTCTTCCATGGTGATACTTTCAAAAACATTTTATCACCGACTTGAAATTCAATCTCTTTCCATTTAAAGGCTGCATAGGACTTTTGTCTATTTGAGCCAGCTTTTAGACATTCACGTATCACTTTTACCTTCTTTTCGATTTCTCTGACTAAATCGACCCCGTGAATCTAACTCTCTCTAAGTTTGATCCAATACAAGGGCGTTCGACACTTACGTCCATATAATTCCTCATAAGGTGTCATCTTCAAACTTGACTGAAAGCTGTTATTGTAGGCGAATTCCACCAACTGTAAGTATTTCTCCCAATTACCTTGGAATTCCAAAACGCAACATCAAAACATGTCTTCAAGTATCTAGATTACTCTCTCCGACTGCCTGTCAGTTTATGGATGGAAAGTTGTACTAAAGCTCAATTTTGTACCTAAGGCCTTTAGCAACTTTTTCCAAAATCGTGACTTCAACTCGGGTCTCTATCCGAAATAATCGACAACAGTACTCTTTGAAGTCTTACTATTTCTGACACATACAAATCCGCCAACTTATCAAGCGAATAATCAACCCGTCTAGGTATGAAATGGGCTGACTTCGTAAGTCTATCAATCATAATCCAAACTGCATCCTTCTTTTTTGGTGTCAACGGTAAACCCGTCACAAAATCCATAGCAATTCGGTCCCATTTCCACTCAGGAACCATAATAGGCCGAAGTAAACCCGAGGGTACTTGATGTTTAGCCCTCACTTGTTGACAAATTAAGCATCTCGATACAAATTAAGCTTGTTCTCGCTCAAAATATCTTTCTTCATACTCAGCCACCAATACCATTTCCTCAAGTCATTATACATCTTTGTGCTGCTTGGATGTACAGACAAACATCCACTATGTGCTTCATTCAGAATTTTCCAAATAAGCTCATCATTTTTGGGTACACAGACCCTATTTCGAATATCAAACATCCATCAGGACTTAGCTGAAAGTCTGACTCAACATTTGACTCACACTGAACTCTTTTAGCTTGTAAATCATTGTCGCCTTTCTAAGCTTCACAAATCTCTTGGAGAAACATTTGTCTAGCCTTCAACTCAGCTAGAATAGAACCATCATTTGAAAATACTATCCGTGTATTCTTGGCTCTCAGTGCAAACAAAGATTCCCTGCTCAAGGCATCGACGACCATGTTCACCTTTCCTGGATGGTAGTACTCACTAGCTCATAATCCTTTATTAGCTCTAACCATCTTCTCTGCATTAGATTCAACTCCTTTTGAGTCATTAAGTACTTTAGGCTCTTATGATCAGTGGACACTTGACATTTCTCACCATACAAATGGTGTCTCCAAATTTTTAATGCAAATACAATTGCAGCTAACTTCAAATCGTGAGTCGGGTAATTCTTCTCGTACGGATTTAATTATATATAGGCATATGCTATCACTTTGCCTTCTTGCATAAGTACACATCCCAATCCATTCAAAGATGCATCGCTATAGACTACAAATTTGTTTCCCACTCAGGTTGTACTAAAACTAGAGCCTCAGTCAACAATGCATTCAATCTCTCAAAAATCTGTTGACACTTTTCTGTCCACTCAAACTTCACATCTTTTTGCAATAGCCTCATCATCGGAGTAGTTATCATGGAAAATCCCTTGACAAAACGTCTATAGTAGCCAACTAGGCCCAAAAAACTCCTAACCTCAGTTACGTTCCTTGGCAGTTTCCATTCAACAATTTCTGAAATCTTACTCGGGTCAACTCGAATTCCGTCACCCGAGACAATGTGCCCCAAAAATCCAACTTCCTTAAGCCAAAATTCCCTTTTACTAAACTTGGCATATAATTGTTTATCCCTCAAAATTTGCAGAACCATTCTCAAATGCTCGGCATGCTCGTTCTCATCGCAAGAGTAGATCAATATATCATCAATAAAGACTATAACAAATTTATCCAAATATGGCCGAAAGATGGGATTCATCAAATCCATGAAAATTACAGGGGCATTCGTTAAACCGAAAGGCATGACCAAAAATTCATAGTGACCATACCTCGTCCAAAATACGATTTTTAGCACGTCCGAGTCCTTGACTCTCAACTGATAATATCTAGACCTCAAGTCTATCTTGGAAAACATCGTGTCTCCCTTCAATTGATCAAATAAATCATTGATTCTTGGCAACAGGTACTTATTCTTCACAGTTACCTTATTAAGCTGCCAATAATCTATGCATAACCTCATGGAACTGTCTTTCTTCTTCACAAATAAAATGGGAGCACCCACGGAGAATAACTCAGTCTTGCAAAGCCTTTGTCTATCAACTCTTGCAGCTATGCCTTTAGTTCTTTTAGCTCGGTTGGAGCCATTCTATATGGAGGAATTGAAATAGGGGCAGTACCAGGAGCTAACTCAATTCCAAATTTAATTTCTCTAACCGGAAGTAACCCTAGCTATTCCTCAGGGAAAACATATGGATACTTACATACTATAGGCACTGATTCAATTCTTAACTCAATCTCTCTAGCATTCATCACAAAGGAGAGGTAAGCTTCGTACCCCTTTCTTACGTATTTTCGAACAGACATATGAGAAATCACTACAGGTAACTTATCCTGATCATTTGATTTAACACGAAGAATATCCCTGTAACACCCTAAAAATCCGAGTAATTAAATTGCATGAATTGGTGTTTAGATTTTTTTTTAGGAAAAATCTCTTATTTTTATTTTAGTGCTTATTGAAGTCCTAGAGAGGGTAAAGCATAATTTGAAGAAGGAATAAAATTTATTAATTGAGAATTTATTGAAGTGAAACAAAGGTGATTAAGACTTAAGCTAAATTATGTGCTAAAGAGTGTTATAAGTGAGTACATGGTAAGGTGGAGTTGGCGCATGGGTTCAAGTAAGAGGAAGAGGTTCAATCCCTAGTATGGCACCTAAATGAATTTTTGCTTTTAATTTTCTGCTCATGGATAGGAAGTGTCGGCAATGATCAATTAAGGAAGGTGTTGACCATGTTATTTTTGGTTAGTGTATCAATGGATTAAGGAAACAACTAACTTATGGCATGGAATCAAAGACTTAAGGAAAGATAGGGGAGATATAAGGCACATATCAAGGGAATTTTTGAAACAAAATCATGGCCAATTGACCATGTGCTGGACGGCATATTGGTAAGGGAGGGAGCCTAATTGTTGAATTAGTTTGGCTAAGAATTTTCTTTTCTCTCTTTGGTCATTCTTTGCACTTTGTGCAGAATTTTATTTCCTCTCCTTTCAACATTCTTCTTGGCCGAATTTTTGCATTTGGTAAAGCCAAAATCTTTTGACCATTTGGTCACTTTTGTTCCTCTTATTAATTTTCTTTTGTATTCTCCTTGTCTTAGAAAATCACTTATGCCAAAAGCCAATTCTTTTCTTTTCTTTTGCCATTGCCGAATATACATCCCTCCTAAAGCTTGTCTTTTTCTTTTCTTTTTCTACTAATCTCCTTGAAATCAAAGCAACATCATCACCATCTTTTCTTGTATTCTATTTCCTTTTCAATCGAAGTTTTCTCCATCTACACTCCCTTAGCGAATGCTAGTGTGCCTATAAGCCAAAATTATTTTTTTTATTCTTAATCACATATAGCGAATCTTCCATCAATTAAACATCATTCTCAATCTTTTCTTTTCGACCGTGGGAAGTAGGTAAGGTTCTTTTCCATTTTCGATTTATTGATTAGTGATATTATGGCGAATATCATTGGTTTTATGAGGTCTTTTGGATTGATGTAAAGTTCATTCTAATAACGTCTCTTTCGTTATTATTTAGTGCAATAACGGAGATCGGAACTCAAGTGATCGGGAGAATTGTAGAAACGTTGGAAACGTTTTACTTTGGTAAGGAAATCAAATCTCTTTAAAACCTCTAGTATTATTTGATATCATTTTAGATCTAACTAAATTTCATTGGATCTTGAAGACTGTCAAAATAGGGAAGAAAAGGGCGGTGGTTAGTCACGTTAAGAGGGGCGGATCCGTAAATCCCCCATTCAAACGAAGAGCGGTTTGGCATCAAGGATTTTCCACGGGTTGTGGGCCATCTTCCAAAGAAGTCCATTATTCGAAGTAGTACGAACCTCCGAGCCGTTATACGTTGGTGGATTCTCGTCGGCTAGTGAATCGATAAACGAGGCAAAGCCAAAAATCGAAGTGATTCAAAATCAAGAGGGTAAGATTTTGGATCCATTATCGATTAAGATTATTTTTACGAATTAGTTGTCTAACGAATCAAAATATATTTTAGGTGCCGAGGAACGAGAAGGGTTAGTACTCACGGTATCGATGTGTGTAATTTCACACTCATTATTTTGGTTGGATGTCAAATTTCGGTATGGAAGTAAATCGTAAAAACGATTGGATCGGTAAAAACGTAAAAATTTATGTTTTGACGAAAATGCGTAAAAAAATGACTAAATCGTGAAAATTACGAAAACGCCCTCGAGAAATTAATTGTTATTATGAAAATTGGATGTTTCGTGAAAATGGGCCGTAAATACTCTAGTTCGTGAAAATGGGCCGTAAATACTCTAGTTCGTGAAAATGGGCCGTAAATACTCTAGTTCGTGAAAATGGGCCGTAAATACTCTAGTTCGTGAAAATGGGCCGTAAATACTCTAGTTCGTGAAAATGGACCGTAAATACTCTAGTTCGTGAAAATGGGCCGTAAATACTCTAGTTCGTGAAAATGGGCCAAAATACTCTAGTTCGTTAAAATTTAGCCAAAACACTCTAGTTTGGTAAATGGGCCAAAGCCCACTAAACTGCTAAATAGACAAATTGCTATAATTATGGGCCAAATGAAATGTTATTGATAAACCCACCATGTTGTGTATTGTTAATAAATTTTATATTTTAAAGTACATGTATAATTGCATGGGTGGGATATATGAAGAGAAGAATGGCGATTGCCACAATATCGACTTATTGCCTCTAGTTCGTTGGTTTCGCCACAATATCGCTTATTGCCTCTAGTTCGGTGGCTTCGCCACAATATCGGCTTATTGCCTCTAGTTCGGTGGCTATGCCACAATTATAAAAAGGCTTAATGCCTACGATTGGTGTGATGGCGGGTGGGTTGACTTGATCCCCACAGGTGTGATGGTTGGTACAGGGTGTTAGCGGATGGATATTAGGTATGGGCTGGGAATTTCATTTTACATGCATTATTAATTGTGTTAATTCATGATATATTGTTGAATTCGAATTGGGCTCAAGCCCAAAGATAATATCTTGACAATCTGCCCAATAATGGTGGTAAGTGAGTTACACACTGAGTTCTAAGTAACTCACCCCCTTTTTTTATTTTTCCATCTCAGGTAATGGAAATTGATGTGGACTTGGGCCGAGGATGACTTCGTGGAGGCCATACTGCTAAATATGGGTTATTAAACTCTGAACTTTTAATAATTATTTTTACTATTTTGGGATGTTGTAATAAATGGCCTCTATAAATAACTTATGGATTTTATATGTGTTTGGAATTTAAACTACATTTTGGACTTTTAAATCATGGGCTATGATTATATGATGCATTATTAAAATAAATTTGGGTTTTCAAGTATATGAAATTCTTTTATAAATATTTCTTTTTTTAGTGTTAACTCTTTAACAAATCTCCTAACGGTTTTTAATAATACAATGAATTTCAACTAATATTTCAAATATTTATCAAAATCAAATACTCTTCAAATTTTAAACCCAGTATATAAAATTGTAGTTTTCAACTCATTAAAGATTTAAGAATAGCTCGAATCATGTAACAAACCAAATCTAGTCTCAACGCATAGACTGGGTTTGGGGTGTTACATTTAGTGGTATCAGAGCCAGTTTCAAAAACTCGGCTGTGGTTTGGGTTCAAAAATAATTTCTGTATGAAATCATTCAAAAATCAGTATGGCACCACAAGCATCCGGCGACAAGTCAAGTAAGTATTTATTACTTAATGATTACTATGATATGATCATAGGAACACTCTAGAACTTCTAGTTTTAGACGTGAAAAACTGTAGAGATTGAGACTATAGGAAATGTTGCGAAAAACAACTTTATATCTTAAATCTCATAAAATATCGCTAATAAACACCGAAACAAAATTTCTGATTCATAAAACTTGTAATCAGATAAACGAACAAGCAATCATGAGTACAAGAGGACGTGGTCGTGGACGCGGTAGACGTGGCCGTGGTAGAGGCCGAGGTGCTACTACCAAGCACCAAATCATATGCGTAAGTAGACGCCTTTTCGTCAATTGAAAGTGAGACCGGATCACGCGATCACATGGAAGAAGATCATGCATTGACTCAAGCAATGCTACGAGTCTTGGAAAGGGTCGCTGGAACTAGAATTGGGCCAACAACTCGTGGGTCAATTTCAGAGCGACTTAAGGCAAATAATGCGAAGTTTTCGAGGAGTCTCGGTGTAGCTCGAATGTGGTGAATCATCGCTCAAGCGGTGGAACGGATTATGGATGATATGGAATGCACTGAGCAAAAACCGAGAGGAGCTGTATCCTTATTGAGAGATGAGGCGACGATGGTGGCTCACTGCTCGAGAAGGCAATCAAGTCGCACTAATTAATCGGGAATTCTTTAAAGTCGCCTTCCAAGGAAAATACGTCGGAACGAGCTATGTAGACGTCAAGGAAGGAATTTCAATCTTGTCCAAGGAAGTAAGACAAAGGCGACCTATGAAGTCGAAGTTTTACGTCCGAGCCGTTATGCGGACAATTGTAGCAACATCATGAACGTTGTATGCGTTTAGGATGGACTTAATGATGAGCCGAGGGTTACGATTGCTCCGCAGAAGTTAGAAATTTTCCACTCGTGGAGAAGGCCAAAATAGCCAAGAGGCTAAGAACTCGAACGCAGCGACCGAGAAAGATCCCGAAACAAGAGAGAGACACAGAAGTCTGGTTCTTCCAAGAGATTCCAGAAGAAACCCCGAATGATGAATCAGTTCAAGGCAGAACCCCGGTAGCAAATAATCGAAGTCGAGATTGCACTGAGTGTGGAAAAGGCATTTTGGGGAATGTTGGAGGAAAACGGGTGCATGCTACAAATGCGGTTCAATGGAACATCAGTACAAAAGTTGTCCTCGACGAATGGATACGACTCAAGAAGTCGTAATAATGATGCACAACACGGTCGAGGTAATCGGCAGACCACCGAGAGGTCGTGGACCGGTCGTGGTGGTAATGGGGCTGGTCGTGGTCAAGGTGCACCGGGTCGAGGAAATGGTAATAGAGGAAATGCAGATGCTAGACGGCTGGATGGTCTATGCGGTTAGACGCCATGAGGACGGCAATGCACTGATGTGATAACCGACGTTCTTCATTTTTGATGTACTGTTATTGCCTTAATAGATATTGGCTCTACTCATTCATATGTATCTAGTGCCATATCCGAAATCAATTTAGAATCAAATTATCGAAAATGAGATGACAAGAATCACCCTTTAGGACAACAAGAATGGTTAATAAAATATTTAAAGACGTGCCCTTAAAAATCCAAGAGGAAGTATTCTTAGCAAATTTGATGGAACTACCTTTCACGAGGTCGATCTCATTCGGGCATGGACTGGTTGGTTAACCATCGGGCGCAATTGGATTGTCTTTGAAAAGCGAATGTCGAAGGACCTCGGATGATAAGGAAGTCATAATGATTGGTGAACGAAAGAACTATCGGCAAATGTGGTATCTCGCATTAAAAGTCGAGAAGTTGGTGCGGAAAGGATATGGAGCATTCCTAGCCTTTATCTCGTGCTTTGGATGCCAAAGAATTATCCGTGAATGATGTGAGGATGGTGAAGGAATTTCCGATGTATTTCGAAGAACTTCCGGTATACCTCCAGATCGGAAGTAGAATTTGGCATTGAGCTTTTACAGGGACGGCTCCAGTGTCCATTGCTCCCTATAGAATGGCAATCAAGGAGTTGGTGAGCTCAAAGCTCAAATTCAAGAATTGTTGGATCGGGATTCATTCGACCAAGTGTGTCTCCGTGGGGAGCACCAGTCTTGTTCGTCAAGAAGAAGGATGGATCGATCGTATGTGCATTGACTACGCACAGTTGAATAAATTGACGATCAAGAATCGGTATCCTCTGCCGAGAATTGACGACTGCTTGATCAATTAAAAGGAGCTTGCTTTTCTCAAAATTGATTTAAGGTCGGGTTATCACCAACTTAGGGTGAAAGAAGCGGACATTTATAAGACAAAGATTTCGGACACGCTATTCAAACACTATGAGTTTGTAGTGATGCCGTTTGATTAACCAATGCACCAAATGCATTTATGGACATGATGAACCGAGTCTTTCAACCATATTTAGACCGGTTTGTGGTAGTGTTCATAGATGATATATTGGTTTATTCGAGAAATGAGGAGGAGCATGACCAAAGATTTGCGGATAGTATTACAGCTTACTTCGTGATAAGCAATTGTATGCCAAATTTGGTAAATGCGAATTTTGGCTAAAGGAGGTGACTTTCCTTGGTCATGTAGTATCACCAAAGGAATAAGGGTGGATCCTCGGAAAATTGAGGCTATTCGGATTGGAAGCCACCAACATCGAGAGTGAAATTCGAGTTTCTTGGGCTTGGTGGATACTATAGACGCTTTTGTAGAGGGTTTTCATTGATTGTCGCACCCCTAACTAAATCATTGCGAAAGGAGCTCCGTATATCTGGACTGAAAAGCAGCAAGAGAGTTTTGAGAAATTGAAGAAGATTCTGACAGAAGCTCCAGTTTTAATTCAACCTGAGGCTGGAAAAGAATTCACTGTTTATTGTGATGCGTCTCACACGGGTCTGGGTTGTGTATTGATGCAAAATGGAAAAGTGGTGGCCTATGCTTCTCGTCAATTGAGACCACACGAAGTAAACTACCCTACACATGATTTGGAGTTAGCTGCCGTTGTCTTTGCTCTAAAGATTTGGAGGCACTATCTCTATGGTGAGAAGTCCATAATCTTCACGGATCACAAGAGTCTTAAATACCTCCTTACCCAGAAGGAGTTGAATTTAAGACAAAGAAGATGGGTAGAATTGTTAAAAGATTACGATTTCTCCATCGAATACCATCCCGAAAGGCTAACGTGGTAGCCGACGCGCTTAAGTCGTAAGGCGGTATCTAATTAAGAGCTTTGTTTGCCCATTTGAGTCTCATGAGGATGGCGATGCATTAGCGTAACTTCGTGAAACCTCGTGGTGGAGCAAATCAAGGAAAAACAGACATCAGATGAGAAGTTGGGACCTTTACTGCGACAAGTTGAAAATGGTGAAATTGAGGATTTTGGAATAAACACGGAGGGTGTGTTGTGCTTTCGAGGGAGAGTATGCATGCCTAAGGATCTAGATTTGAGGCAACCGATTCTACGGAGGCGATAGTAGCCCTTATGCTATGCATCCCGGAGGAAATAAGATGTATCGAGATCTCTGTGAACAGTATTGGTGGCTAGGGTTGAAGCGTGAGATTACAGAGTTCGTGGGAAAATGTTTGACTTGTCAGCAAGTGAAGGCAGAACATCAATTACCGTCTGGATTGTTACAACCGATAAAGATTCCTCTTTGGAAATGGGAGCGGATAACTATGGATTTTGTTAGTGGGTTACCGTTAACACCTACTAAGAAAAATTCCGTTTGGGTAATTGTTGATCGGTTGACTAAGACCGCCATTTCTTGCCGCCAGCATGCATTATTCATTGCGAAGTTGGCGAAACTTTACGATCCGAAATTGTGAGGTTGCATGGGGTACCAGTATCTATTATATCGGATAGGGACCCTAGGTTTACATCACGATTCTGGAAAGCTCTGCATGAAGCCTTGGGGACGAAGTTGAATTTCAGTACGACTTTTCATCCTCAATCTGATGGTCAGTCGGAGAGAGTAATTCAGATATTGGAAGATATGTTAAGAGGATGTGTAATCGACTTCAGTAGGGTAGTTGGGAGGATTATCTACCACCGCGTAATTTATGATATAACAACGACTATCGCCTAGCATTCAGATGGCACCTTACGAGGCATTGTATGGTCGTAAGTGTCGCTCTCCTATTTGTTGGACCGAGTTGGGCGAAAAGATGATGTTAGGTCCCGAGATGATATCCGAGACCGAGGATAAGGTAAAAGTTATTCGAGCACGGTTGAAAGAAGCCTCGAGATAGATGTAAGTCGTGACGAGATCTGAGCGAAGGGACATCGAGTATAGTGTGGGAGATCGGGTTTTCTTGAAGGTATCTCCTTGGAAAAAGATCTTTAGATTCGGAAGGAAGGGCAAGCTAAGTCCTAGATATATTGGACCTTATCGTGTCTTTGAAGCGTGTTGGTCCATGGCATATCGATTGAGTTACCGGAGAGTTAGATCAAATTCATAATGTCTTTCATGTTTCCATGTTGAGGCGTTATAGGTCGGATCCTTTGCACATTATACCGGTAGAAGAATTGGGCTGAATTGATTTGTCCTTTGAAGAAGAACCGATGGAAATCCTAGACCGAGATGTCAAGGTACTAAGGAAGAAAAGCGTGCGTTGGTCAAAGTTCTATGGCGTAACCACGAGTGGAAGAAGCTACGTGGGAGCCAGAGGATGCAATTCGGCAACAATACCTCACCTTTTTCAACTGTAAATTTCGAGGACGAAATTTTCTTTAAGGAGGGTAGAGTTGTAACACCCTAAAAATTCGAGTAATTAAATTGCATGAATTGGTGTTTAGATTTTTTTTAGGAAAAATCTCTTATTTTTATTTTAGTGCTTATTGAAGTCCTAGAGAGGGTAAAGCATAATTTGAAGAAGGAATAAAATTTATTAATTGAGAATTTATTGAAGTGAAACAAAGGTGATTAAGACTTAAGCTAAATTATGTGCTAAAGAGTGTTATAAGTGAGTACATGGTAAGGTGGAGTTGGCGCATGGGTTCAAGTAAGAGGGAAGAGGTTCGAATCCCTTGTATGGCACCTAAATGAATTTTTGCTTTTAATTTTCTGCTCATGGATAGGAAGTGTCGGCAATGATCAATTAAGGAAGGTGTTGACCATGTTATTTTTGGTTAGTGTATCAATGGATTAAGGAAACAACTAACTTATGGCATGGAATCAAAGACTTAAGGAAAGATAGGGGAGACATAAGGCACATATCAAGGGGAATTTTTGGAAACAAAATCATGGCCAATTGACCATGTGCTGGACGGCATATTGGTAAGGGAGGGAGCCTAATTGTTGAATTAGTTTGGCTAAGAATTTTCTTTTCTCTCTTTGGTCATTCTTTGCACTTTGTGCAGAATTTTATTTCCTCTCCTTTCAACATTCTTCTTGGCCGAATTTTTGCATTTGGTAAAGCCAAAATCTTTTGACCATTTGGTCACTTTTGTTCCTCTTGTTAATTTTCTTTTGTATTCTCCTTGTGCCGAAAATCACTTATGCCAAAAGCCAATTCTTTTCTTTTCTTTTGCCATTGCCGAATATACATCCCTCCTAAAGCTTGTCTTTTTCTTTTCTTTTTCTACTAATCTCCTTGAAATCAAAGCAACATCATCACCATCTTTTCTTGTATTCTATTTCCTTTTCAATCGAAGTTTTCTCCATCTACACTCCCTTAGCCGAATGCTAGTGTGCCTATAAGCCAAAATTATTTTTTTTATTCTTAATCACATATAGCCGAATCTTCCATCAATTAAACATCATTCTCAATCTTTTCTTTTCGACCGTGGGAAGTAGGTAAGGGTTCTTTTCCATTTTCGATTTATTGATTAGTGATATTATGGCCGAATATCATTGGTTTTATGAGGGTCTTTTTGGATTGATATAAAGTTCATTCTAATAACGTCTCTTTCGTTATTATTTAGTGCAATAACGGAGATCGGAACTCAAGTGATCGGGAGAATTGTAGAAACGTTGGAAACGTTTTACTTTGGTAAGGAAATCAAATCTCTTTAAAACCTCTAGTATTATTTGATATCATTTTAGATCTAACTAAATTTCATTGGATCTTGAAGACTGTCAAAATAGGGAAGAAAAGGGCGGTGGTTAGTCACGTTAAGAGGGGCGGATCCGTAAATCCCCCATTCAAACGAAGAGCGGTTTCGGCAGTCCGGGATTTTCCACCGGGTTGTGGGCCATCTTCCGAAAGAAGTCCATTATTCGAAGTAGTACGAACCTCCGAGCCGTTATACGTTGGTGGATTCTCGGCGGCTAGTGAATCGATAAACGAGGCAAAGCCGAAAATCGAAGTGATTCAAAATCAAGAGGGTAAGATTTTGGATCCATTATCGATTAAGATTATTTTTACGAATTAGTTGTCTAACGAATCAAAATATATTTTAGGTGCCGAGGAGCGAGAAGGGTTAGTACTCACGGTATCGAGGTGTGTAATTTCACACTCATTATTTTGGTTGGATGTCAAATTTCGGTATGGAAGTAAATCGTAAAAACGATTGGATCGGTAAAAACGTAAAAATTTATATTTTGACGAAAATGCGTAAAAAATGACTAAATCGTGAAAATTACGAAAACGCCCTCGAGAAATTAATTGTTATTATGAAAATTGGATGTTTCGTGAAAATGGGCCGTAAATACTCTAGTTCGTGAAAATGGGCCGTAAATACTCTAGTTCGTGAAAATGGGCCGTAAATACTCTAGTTCGTGAAAATGGGCCGTAAATACTCTAGTTCGTGAAAATGGGCCGTAAATACTCTAGTTCGTGAAAATGGGCCGTAAATACTCTAGTTCGTGAAAATGGGCCAAAATACTCTAGTTCGTTAAAATTTAACCAAAACACTCTAGTTTGGTAAATGGGCCAAAGCCCACTAAACTGCTAAATAGACAAATTGCTATAATTATGGGCCAAATGAAATGTTATTGATAAACCCACCATGCTGTGTATTGTTAATAAATTTTATATTTTAAAGTACATGTATAATTGCATGGGTGGGATATATGAAGAGAAGAATGGCCATTGCCACAATATCGACTTATTGCCTCTAGTTCGGTGGTTTCGCCACAATATCGACTTATTGCCTCTAGTTCGGTGGCTTCGCCACAATATCGACTTATTGCCTCTAGTTCGGTGGCTATGCCACAATTATAAAAAGGCTTAATGCCTACGATTGGTGTGATGGCGGGGTGGGTTGACTTGATCCCACAGGTGTGATGGTTGGTACGGGGTGTTAGCGGATGGATATTAGGTATGGGCTAGGAATTTCATTTTACATGCATTATTAATTGTGTTAATTCATGATATATTGTTGAATTCTAATTGGGCTCAAGCCCAAAGATAATATCTTGACAATCTGCCCAATAATGGTGGTAAGTGAGTTACACACGAGTTCTAAGTAACTCACCCCCTTTTTTATTTTTCCATCTCGGGTAATGGAAATTGATGTGGACTTGGGCGAGGATGACTTCGTGGAGGCCATCTTGCTAAATATGGGTTATTAAACTCGAACTTTTAATAATTATTTTTACTATTTTGGGATGTTGTAATAAATGGCCTCTATAAATAACTTATGGATTTTATATGTGTTTGGAATTTAAACTACATTTTGGACTTTTAAATCATGGGCTATGATTATATGATGCATTATTAAAATAAATTTGGGTTTTCAAGTATATGAAATTCTTTTATAAATATTTCTTTTTTTAGTGTTAACTCTTTAACAAATCTCCTAACGGTTTTTAATAATACAATGAATTTCAACTAATATTTCAAATATTTATCAAAATCAAATACTCTTCAAATTTTAAACCCCGTATATAAAATTGTAGATTTCAACTCATTAAAGATTTAAGAATAGCTCGAATCATGTAACAAACCAAATCTAGTCTCAACGCATAGACTGGGTTTGGGGTGTTACAATCCCCATTTTCACATTTTAACTTAATAAATTTCCTTCCACAATTCACTATCACATCTATGAGTAGTTAACCAATCTATCCCAAGGATGACATCAAATTCATCAGACGATAATAACATTAGATTAGCTGGAAAATAATGACCCCTAATCATCAAGGGCAACCTTTGCATACTCTATCGACTAACACACATTTGCCTAGGGGATTTGACACTTTTATCCAAAATTCCATAGACTCTACAGGCATGTTTATGCTAGAGATTAATTCCATGAAAATATACGAGTGGGTAGATCCCGGATAAATTAAAGCTATAACATGAGTATCATAGAGAGAAAATGTACCAGTGATCACGCCGGAGGAGGACACCTCTTCACAAGCATGAATGGCATATGTTTTCACCGGTGTTCTACCCTTAACTCTTCCAGTCTGCTCTCTAGATGTATTCTTACTATTCATTTCATTTCCCAGATTTCTTTGTGGCCTTCCTCTAGTAGTACTTCTAGGTTTTGTATTCTGAGGTTTCTCTTTCTCACCCACCTCGAGGCAATCTTTGATAAAATGGTCTAGGGATCCATATTTGAAACAAGCTTTCTCATTTGCTCGACACTCCCTGGAATGACGTCTGCCACACTGCGGACATTCCGGTTACTTGGTCGAGCGTTGCCAACACTAGCAACCGAAGTGGTCTGAGCTTTAGATCACGAGTACTGTTTACCCTTACTTCTATTTGAAAACCCAGCTGAAGTGGCTGATTGGGTAGTAAACTCTCTTGATTTCCTGGATGAGGATTGAAATGATTTTCTCAACTGTCTCTTCCTCGAGTCACGGGACTCAATTTTAGCCTTTCTTTTCTACTAACACAACGAATTCGTTTAGTTCAAGGACACAAACAAATAAATGGACATCCTCATTTAACTCGTCCTCGAACCTTTTACACATAATGGCTTCTATAGATACACACTCCTTAGCGTATTTACTAAGTAATATGAACTCATGCTCATATTCAGTCACTGTAATTCGGCCTTACTTTAGCTCCAAGAACTCCTTTCTTTTCAGGTCAATGAACCTTTAACTAATATACTTCTTCCGGAACTCCTCTTGGAAGAATTCCCAGTTAACTATCTCCCTTGGTACCATCGACACAAGGGTGTTCCACCACTGATAGGCCGAATCTCTCAAGAGAGATACCACACACTTCATGCACTCTTTAGGTGTGCATGAAAACTCATCGAATACCCTGATGGTATTCTCAAGCCAGAATTCTGCCCTCTCCGGATCATCATTTTTACTAGCTTAGAATTCCTCAGCTCCTCGTTTTTGGATTTTATCAACCGAAGGCTTTTCTCTTCTTACTACCTCTACCACTTGGGGAGCTATAGGGGTAGGCTGAGGAATAGGTAGGGGGGGGTTGAGCATTAGGATCTGCTTGAACAAACTCAGTGTATCAGTTGCTCATCATATGGAAAAAGGCTTCTTGAGCCTCTTCTCCCTGACCCAAAGTCTCGAGTCTACTTTCTACTGGCGTGGCCCCTTGCGCGAGAGCCGGCGCATTACTTGCAGCATCATCGACTGCAGTTCAATCGGGATCCATTAACTATATAAAAATACAATTTAAATCGTCAGGAATCATCACACTATCATTATGTAAATACTCATACGTATGGCATATATAGCTAGACTCATACTTCGCTACGTTAGTCCGAGAATCAACTAAATCGTAGCTCTGATTCCCCTAAATGTAACACTTATTACCCGTATTCGTCACCTGAATCGGATACGAGGCATTATCATACTAACTTACTCAAATATACAATCTCATTCCTACTTAAAACTTCCCATTCGAAATCATAGCGTCCCTCTTGAAGGTCTACTAGACCTTAAACAAACATATGAAATGGTCCGAGACTAAATCAAAAACTTTTGAACACTTAGAAAATTTTTACACAAAACAAGGCCACACACCCGTATGAAGAGGGACACGCTCGTGTGGGCAAGCCATATAATCACACACCCCCATGTCCTTAGGTTTCACCGTGCCCATGTCCTCACTCATGTGATTTAAATTCCCAAATTTAGGTCACACGAGGCACACCCCATTCACACCAAATTTAGGTGCAGGGCACATGCCTATGTCTTAGGCCGTGTCTCCCACACGGTTGTGATACACGACCGTGTCTCAGCCCGTGTGTTTACTACTAGGCATACTGACTTACCAACTTAGCACGCAGGGGTGCACACGGCCTATCAACACGCCCATGGGGCTAACACACGACCTAGACACACGCCCGTGTGTCTACTCTGTGGACAATTGTAAGGCTATCTACCAAGCCAATTTCCACCCTACAAAGCAACCACACTTATACCAATTCAATACAACATACATCATGACCATAAGGCACTTCTAAGAACCAAAAATCAATACATCCACACAAGCATGCACTTCATTAACTTCATCATCATTGAATATATAAACTTGTCAAGTATTGGCCAATTTGCAATGACCATTTACAAAATGAAATGGATAACATTAAGACCCACATATTGGCTAACCAATATGACATAACATAAAATAACTAAGTTTCTATACATGCCATACTCAAAATTAATCAAACTATGCTATACCAAAGAGAAGTTGATAGTGTAATTCCGAACTCCGACGTCCCACGATCCTCGAGTTAGCTTGGTGATAATACAAGGAAAAGGGAAATGAGAGAGGTAAGCATGAAGCTTAGTAAGTTTGGATGAAATAAATAGCAACACAAAAGCTCATAATGTCATCCATCCATTGCATGAAATAAAGCAAAACACAAATTCTCAAGCACATTGCCATAACTTACTCATGCTTACTCTCACCAATTACATGTCACATATCATAAACATTTCTCGTGAATTACTCAAATGTACCTGTATCACTTCATCACATAGCTTTAGTACTAATTTCATCTCTATTATAAGCTTAACTATCTATCCTTATGAATCACTTAGAATACCCGAGGATACACATTCATCATCATACATATAAACACAACGCCAATGACATATCCTCGATATGGTCTTACATGGGGTCACATCTCGATGCCGATGCCATATCCCAGATATGGTCTTATACGGGATCTCATATCAATGTCAATGTCATATCCCATATATGGTCTTATACGATTTTGCATACTCGATGCCGATGAAATATCCTAGATATGGTGTTATATAGGATCTCAATTCGATGCCCAGGCCATGTCCCAGACATGGACTTATACGAGATTTTACCAACCTCATGTTTTGATGATGGTATCCTCTCACCTCTTAAGGTCCAACCGGACTTCAACATTATGAATTTTTATCATTTTCTTATTGATCATCAATACTCATTTTCATAGAAATATTATTCATCTTAACGAATATCAAACATTTTAATACATACTAGCATGATGTTGAATTTATTACACACAAACTTACCTCGATACCAAAATAGGCCAATTTATCGATCTAGTTCGAAACCTGGCCTTTTTCACGATCAAGGTTAATTCCTTGTTCCTCTTGATCTATAATATCAAATTAGCTCATTTAATTACCACATTAATCAATACAATTCAATAATCATACTTTGGAAAAATTACCATTTTGCCCTTAGACTTTTATAAAATTACAATTTTACCCTTAGGCTCGTAAATCGATTCTAATAGAATTTCCTCCTTTAACAAGCCTAGTTGAACATTTTTTACTCTTATGGCAACCCTCAATACTCATTATTTCACATATTTACCACCTATTTTACAACATTTACAAAAATATCCTTTTAGGTGTTTTCATGGAAACACTTTCACAAAAGTTGTTTATTTAACAACCAAGACTCATTTTCTTCCATAAAATTTCAGAAAACAACATTAAAATTCTCATGGAAAATCCCTAATCTTTCAACCATTTTGCAAAATAATCTCTTTAGCTAGCTTAAGCTTTAGGGGTTCCAAAAGTACAAATATTATCAAGAAAGACCTCTAAAATCACTTACTTGGAATGAGAAAAGCTTGACTGAAATTTTGAGCTCTCAAACCCCTATTTTGCTGCTAATTATCGGTGGAGAAGAAGATGAGAAAAGATGATATTTTTCTTTTCTTTATTTTATTATAACAAGTCAATTTAGTCACCAAATTTTCACCAACTTTGACCACTTTCTAATTCTTTGTCCCTATGGAAGGCCACCACCCTAAACAAGGCCTAATTTCACATTAGGGACCTCCAATTAATATTCTATAGCTATTAGACACCTTTAGTTTGTAAAATAGAACCTTCACACTTTATGCGATTTAGTCCTATTTTGCAATTAAGCATGCAATCGCTAAAATTATTGCACCAAAATTTTCATGCACCCTTATAATCATGATATAACACATAAAATAATATTAAAATAATTTTCTTTAACCTCGGGTTAGTGGTTTTGAAATCACTGTTCTGACTAGCCCCTAAATCGGGCTGTTACATGTGCTCTCAGCTTCCTCAGACTCATCTCTCGCTTGGTTGGAAGACATTACTATATGAAAACACATTTAAGAGTGGTCAGGAGATATCACACTATCATGATTTCTATAATGGCATGTATAGCTAAACTCGAACTTGCTATGTTACTCTGAGAATCGGCTAAACCGTAGCTCTGATACTAATAAATGTAACACCCCAAACTCGTATCTGTTGTCAGAATAGGGTTACGGAGTATTACTGAAGTTTATAAAACCATTATAGATAAATCAAGTAAAAATACTATTCATATCTGAAAGAAATCATATCATCCCTTAAATGGACCCTCAAGACCCATTACAAGCATTAAAAACGAGTCGAGACTAGATCGAGATCTCATAAAATTTTTCTCAAAATTTCAATTTTTTTATAAACAATGCTCACACGCCCGTGTCGTCTAGGGACACGCCTGTGTCCCTAACCCGTGTAACTATCTGACTTGTAAAGCATGAAGTAATTAAAGTCACATGGCCAAGTCACACACCCGTGTGCTAGGCCACGTGGCAAATTTTTATTTTCAAAATTTAGGTGCTGTTTTCACAATGCCGTGTAACACGCTCGTGTTCAAGGCCGTGTCATCAACACGGCTGACACATACGCCCGTGTGCCCAATTCTAATCATACTGTTTCTCATTTTTAAGATAAAGGGACACACGGCCAGGCGATATGCCCAAGGGACAGGCCGTCTGTCTACCCGTGTGGACAAAATAAAGCGATTTCCTAGCCTTATTTGTCGCTCACAACTTACACCTTTCCTAAACCAAAACTCACTAACATATATCCACCAATCCAAACATTAAAACCAAGCCAATTCTAGTACCTAGCATGGTATATTATGACATACAATTCATGTTTATAATTTTATTTTCAGTGAACATACACCTTAAGCATAATCCAATCAACCAACTTAGCACATAAGAATTTAATCATAGGATAACTTTATAAACATGTTAAGTAAAACATCACTAGCCATTCCAATGGCTAGATTACAAAACATCACTTACAATCCATCATTCGGCCAAATGAGCCTATAGATGCCATTATAACAAAATGAGATTTCTATTTATATCAAAATGAGATAGTGGATAGTGTGATTGATGCTCCAACCGACCTCCAACCTTCGCGAGCTTACGAGCACTATAAAATAAAGAAAATTAAATGGGGTAAACATTTTCATGCTTAGTAAGTTCGTATAACGAGAATTAAACTTACCGGTTATATTTATTCATACAAGCATACATAACCATACCATCCAAAATTTTTGGGTAAATTTACCTAAACATATACACTTAATCAAACAAGTTAGTCACATAACATCATATGAATATCAAGTAATCATAGATGAGCTCATCGCATTATAAACTTCTATTTAGTTTCACCTTTCTGTATTTCAAGAATCTTTCCCGTTGAGCTCTTGAAATTTCGATGGACATTCGGGTAGTATACACAAATTATAAATATCAACTATCCATCAATTCATGTTCAAAAGTATCCATTTGGCACATGATCATAAAGCACACTCTCAAGCCACATATTTTATAATAGGATTACCAATCTAGGCTAATTCCTTCTTGTAGCATATGCTCTAAAAAGCTTGATTTGGATTACTCATCCGGGCTAAATCCAATCTATAACATATGCTTGAGAGGGCTTATTTCAGGATTACCCGTCTGGGCTAAATCCTATCTACAACATATGCAGTATTATACTCTTTTCGAGAAACCACCTTATTCTATCGAGTTTCAACATTCAACCGGGGCATAGCATTTTCTCATCATTTTCCAATTTTTGGTCATTTCATAATGTATATCTTCACATACATATCATCACAAACATACAATTCAATTCAAGCACCTTAACATGCATATTTAGGTTACACAAACTTACCTTGACAATTGTTCGTATTTGAATTTCAACTAATATGAAACCTTTTGTTTCCCTTGATCTAGTTCGGTAGTTGGTCTTTCTGGGTCTATATAAAAAAAAATTAACTATCAATTTATCACATTTCATATACATTTTCATTCGATTACATCCTCGGAAAATTACCATTTCACCTCTATTCTTTTCATAAATTCCAATTTCGTTCTTAGGCTCGAAAAATGAAATTCATAGAATTTAATCCTCTTTCCAAGCCAAGCCAAAATTTATGTACAAGTTTTACAACACCCACATTTCTCAAATTTTAGCATTTTCCATGGGTTTTACCCATTTTTCATTTTAGTCTCTAACCCTAGTTTTCATCAAAAATTGATTTGTAAAAGTTGTTTATCTACCAACAACCTTTCATTTTCTACTATAAATTTCTAATTTTCAGCATATTCATCCACGACCCAAATTTGATACCTTGATAACTTTTCAAATAAATCCCCTAAATAGAAATATTAGACTATCTCGATTCTAAAAATATAAAAATTACTAAAAACGGGACTTGATTTCATACCTTTTTAAGCTTGAAAAATTGTCTTCCGTTCTCTTAGGGTTTCCATAGAAATTTTGGGGAAGAAGATGAATAAAAAGATGACAATTTCCTTTTTAATTATTTGTCATCTTTTAATTTTAGTGATTTCCAATTTAGTCCTTACCCATTTCTAATTTTTCCAAGGATGAGTCACTAAATTACTTACTAACTTTTCTCCAATGGTCTAATTGACATATAAGGACCTTAAGTTTTGAATTCTATAGCTATTTGATACTTATAACTACTAGAAGATAACTTTTAATTTTTATGCAATTTAGTCATTTCTTTAATTAAACATGCAATCGGTAAAATTTTGGTATCAAAAGTTTCATATGACCTTCTTATATTAATGCAAAACATAAAATAATATCAAAATAAATTTTGTTTTTGGCTTGGATTTATGGTCCCAAAATCACTGCTCCAATCTCACCAAATTGGGTTGTTACATATATATTACATGAAAGAAAATTTGAATGATAAAAATGTTGAAATAAACTTTGTTTAATTTAAAAGGTGAAATATTTTTGTTGTTAACTATAATTATTGATGAAGATTTTAAAATTATCAATTATAATATTACTATTACATATTTATTACAAATATTTATTAATAATAAAAGTATTAAAAATACTAAAATATATAAATATTTTTTTAATTAATAAGGGCAATTTTTTAAATTATTATTCTATTTTTAGGAAAATACTTAGTAAACCAAATATTTGTAACATATATCAAATATTGTAAAGTAAATTTCCCATCAATCACGTTCTATTAGAATTATAACATAAGTAAGCACCTGTAACACCCTTACCCGTATTCATCACTGGAACAAGGCTCGAGGCATTACCGGACTTATAACACAAGCATTCACACAATTCTAAGTCATAAATTTGGATCAAATTTAAAACCATTCATATTCAATCATAAAGTCCCTTATACGAGCCTACGAGGCCCAAAACATGCTTTGGAAGTGGTTCGGGACTAAACCAAGGACTTCAAAAAATTTTACAAAACTTAGAAAAATTTTCATGTTACAGGGTGTGACCCTGAGACACGCTCATGCTATAGGCCATTCTCAATTTAGGATGCTCTCTGACTGGTGCCATACGCCCGTGTGCTAGGCTGTGTGGTCAATTTAATTTTCATAGTTTTTCATAAAATAGGTGCATAATTCACACAGTCGGGACACATGCCTGTGGGGCAGACCGTGTGTCACATACGGCCTAGATACACGCCCGTGTGGACAAAATAAAGACTATTTACCAAGTCATTTGCCACCCTTTTTCACACATACACTTACACCAATTCAAGGCACAAACATAACATACTTAGGCAGCCAAAAACATCCATAATTATGACAAACACAATATGAACATCTATCATGCTCACAACAATTATTAAGCCACAATTGACTACTTTAAAGATGCCTAATTGTACACCACTTTATCATCTCATCAATAAACCACATTGCCAAACTTTTCACATTCATGTCATAAATCACATTTTTACCATTCACCAAGTATACCATGAGCATATCATTAAAGACATTAGCACATATATATCTATACTTAGACTTACAACCATGATAGCCCAAATAAGTCAAATCTACATGGCCAAATATCAAAACAAGACTTTGACAATTATAAGCCAACACATTGGCTACAATCATAATGACACATTTAACAAAATAACTAAGTCCTATACATGCCATACTTTCAAAATACTAAGATCATTAATACCCAAAATGAGAGGGTTTGATAGTGTGATGCGAATCTCCGACGATCTCCGATCCCGAGCTAGCTTGGTAACACTATAGGATAAGGGAAAGAAAAGTGGTATGTGTCACCCCAAACCTGGCCTAGAAGTTAGGCCCTAATCTGGCGTGCCACATTGAAGTGTTTTTCGAAATCCTCCTAACGCTGGAGATTATCTGCATAGTTAAAATAGGGTGAGTTTACAAAAATTAGTGTGTGATCCCCTTACTAGAGTAACTGTCAGTATACAAAAATAGAAACCGAAACAGTTTGGGCCAAAGCCCTTTAACAGTAATAGTACAGTCCAGTTCAGAGCATACGTGGGCCAAAGCCCACTACAATATCATTTGGGTCACAGCCCATAACAGAATCAATTGAGCCTAGCCTAAACCAATAACAGAACAAGTGGACCTAAGCCTAGTACAATGACAAATCTCATAAACAGATATGCAACAGTATGAGGATGCATCCCACCCCGATCCAGCCAACACACCACCCGTACCAACCCTACACTCCTATGGGGATTAAATCGACCTACCCAGCCAACACACCAAGCTTAGCACCAGTTGCGAACTAAGTAAATAGAACGGCTCGGTGCCGTAGACATAACGGCTAAAAGCCATAAATATTGCAACAACGCTGCCAGTTAATAGAACGGCTAAAAGCCATAAATAGAATGGTTATTAACCATAATTAGGATGATACAGAGCCATAATCAGGATGGCACAAAGCTATCGATAACTGTAATAAGTTTGGCACATAGCCATCAGTGACGGTAATATAATAAGCATACAACCACGGGTAATTATGATTGACATATAGTCATCAATATATATATGTTAGGCACATAGCCACGGGTAAATATGATTGGCACAAAGCCATAATCAAGATGGACAGAGCCATATTTAGGTTGGCACAGAGCCAAAATTAGATTACGCGACTTTAGGCCGTCCATCGGTCTACAGTCGTCTCATGAGACCCGTGCGACCCTAGATCAATACTGGATCCACAATCATCTCGTGCGGCCCTATCAAACTTCCTTCGTATCAGTGTCCCAACTCCATGCAATATGTCGTGTATGTCATGCTCAATCATTACACGTGTATGCAAAATGGCCATGCTTAGTAACAGTCATTTAGACATATATTAAAAGTATATCAGTTACACGACCACAGTTAAGTCAGTTTAAACACAGTCATACGGTCTCAGTCAAATCAGCCAAATTCATAGCACAAGTTATTCATTTACCCACAAGGGAAAAACAATCATTTTACCCTATAATGGTATTTCGGTAATCCTACCCTACAGGGGTATTTCGGTAATTTTACCCTATAGGGGTATTTTGGTAATTTTACAAATCGAGGGTATTTTGGTAATTTCACAAATCAGGGTATTTCAATAATTTTACAAATTAGAGGTATTTCGATAATTTTACAAATCGGGGGTATTTTGATAATTTCAAAAATTGGGGGTATTTTAGTAAATACACAATCGGGGGTATTTCGATAATTTTACAAATCGGGGATCTTTCAGTAATTTTACAAATCGAGGGTATTCGGTAATTTTGTAAACTGGGGTCTCAGCGATCGAACAGAAGGTCCACCGTCGCCTTAAGCGACTTAAGTAACCTAAATAGTCACAACAGTGCAAATAGGCCTAAGGCCCATTACTCGGCCCAAGTGGTCCCACACGCTTGTGTGGCCCAATTAGCCTAGAAATAGCCTCGACTATACAAACATCATAGTTCAAACCAATAGACACCATATAACATGCATTTTATCCATGTGGGGCCCACCAGCCTAATGGGTTCACATGGCCTATTGCTCGAAAACGGCCTTAGCCATATGGATTACACGGCTCGGTCTAACATTTACCATAATGTGCAAATTTAATTCGTGTGGGGCCCACAGTCCCATTGGGCCCACACGGCTCATTTCGGCCCCAATGCGGCCCAAAATGACCTAAGCCCATGAGAACCCTTATGGTGGCCTCAACCATCTTACGCCCATATTCTTGGGCTCGGTCCACCACACATGCGATCGCACACTCATGTGGCATCATTCATCGGTATTTCAGCTTTTCGGCATTTTGTCGATCTATAATCAGAAGGAGTGTGGTTACACACACTCTATCAGCTTTCTCGCCAACTATCAAATATAGGGTACTATTGCACACCTGCTCGTGAAACGAACCGTACCCCAAATATCCTCGCACCTAGGTTTAAACATCATAACGATTATATATCCAAAACAAAACAAAAAGAAACCGACAGAAAACTAAATCAACTACTGTGACCTTACCAACAATAAAACACCTGTTTCCCCAACTTTCAAAAAATTGCCAGACCCCCATCGTCCACTACCAACCTGCAGAATCGGTTCCAAACTAAAGGAGTAACACACAAGCGTTGGGTAATGCATTGAGTCAGAGAGAAACGATAAGCGAAGAGTATTTGGCTTAACAAAACGTGAGTGTATCAAAAGAAAATAGGAAAAGGATGGGCAACGAGATGAAGAAGGGGTTCGGCTAGGAAAAAGACCAAAAGAAACTCCACAAAGAATCGGTCAAGACAGAATTAGAGTACAAGAGAGAGGTTAAATTCAACCAACAATGGGAAGGTTATTAAGGGTAGAAGAAAAGTAGTTGAAGAGGGAGAGAAGGTCTAACGTAGTCGACTATGGTTGCCAGAGACGAATAACACATGCTTGGCCAAATACCACAAGAGTATTACCGAAAACAAGAAGAGAAGAGAAAGGACCTCGAAAGAAATGGAGAAGTAAAAAGACTACCCAAATAGTCACATTCAAAATTGGCTATACTTGCAAAAAGAAAGAGTAGAACAAAAATACCAATTCAGCACCATTTGCCCTAAGATGAAACTACACCAAGAAAGGAACTCCCCCGCTCTTAAAATGATAAAACGCACACCCCCAAAAGCCTGTGGGAAAATTCGGCACCTATTTAAAAACCAAATGCCAAAAATGCACATCCCCAAACCCCTTAGCCAAATTTTGCACCAACCAGTTCCCCAATTCGGCTACAACTTCCCCCAATCTCAAACTCCTTGAAAATCTCCTCTCCCCTTATCCCTCCTTGATATCCTCCACAACCAAATAACAAGACCAATTCAAACTCTCCATCAAATTCATCCAAGACCAAGTCAACAACCACCTCAAGAGAGTTTTAATCCAACTCTACCTCTCTCACCTCATGGAAATAAAATAAAATCCCCTTTGCATCCCATGCAATTCAAACTCAAGATACCTTGCCACACCATGACCCCTCAGCCACTGGACCACATGTTTCCTTGTGTCACATTTCCAGCCTAACTATTCTTAAAGCCTACTAACAAGTACCAAGGGTTTAATTCACATTTACCACAAATTTTGCTAGAGTCCAGGTTTGAACCCAGTACTTCTCCAATACCCCTCAGGACCCTTAACACCAAAGCAAACATATTTTTATGTTATTCACATGCACAACTAAATTCCAATTCCTTCGGCACGCGAAGGCCATTTCTTCTAGGCCTAAAATTTGAGGCGTTAAAGGGTAAGCTATATAGCTTATTAAGTTCATATGCAAATAATAAAAAACATTATTCATATAATGGAGTCCAAAATTTGCATTATGGTAAAATTACATTTTTGCCCCTAAACTTTTAACATTTTACACTTTAGTCCGTAGGCTCGTAAAATGAAATATATTCAATTTCTTCATAACCCAAGCCTAGTCGAACCATTTCATACTAATAAAAGCCCCCATTTTCCATTTATTCACAATTTTCTACTCATTTTATAAACTTTTACAAATAAGTCCTTTTCGATATTTTTACCGAAAATCACTTAGCAAAAGTTTTTTACCAAACATCAAACATGCATTTTCTACCATCAAACATCAAAATACAAACATGTTCAACATGGGTAGAATTTTAAACTTTAATCCCTCTTCAAATTAGTCCTTAGAAAGGCTAGATTAGGTTGAGACAACTTCAAAAACATAAAAATCATGAAAAATGGGACAAGAACGGACTTACAATCGAGTTTGGAAGCTTGAAAAACCCTAGGTATGTCTTCCTTTGGGACATTTGGCCATGGAAGGAAGAATATGGACAAATTTTGGCTTTTTAATTCATTTAATTAATAAATTACTAAAATACCCTTAATGAAAAACTTTAGAAACATACCTAACCACTTCCATTTTTTCCACCAACTTAACCAATGGTCTAATTACCATTTAAAGACCTCTAATTTAAAATTTCATAGTAACTGGACAGCTTTAACCTATAGAACTCACATTTTGCACTTATTACAATTTAGTCCTTTTTTTTACTAAATTGAGTGTCCAAATGTCAAAATTTTTGAAGAAAATTTTCACGAAGTCATTCCATAGAACTGTATATAATAAAAATATAATAAAAATAAATGTTACTTATTGGATTTGTGGTCCCGAAACCACTATTTCGACTAGACCCAAAATCAGGCTGTTACAACTCTCCCCCTTAGGGGTTTTCGTCCTCGAAAATCTTACTAGAAAAGAGGTTTAGGTATTGTTTTCTCATAGCTTCCTCAGGTTCTCACGTAGACTCTTTGACCCTGTGTTGTTGCCACAAAACTTTAACTAGGGCCATACTTTTATTTCTCAACTGTTTGACTTCCTCGAGCCAAAATCTGGATCGTTTCTTCACCATAAGTCATATCGGGTCGAATCTCAACCTTTGTCGGAGAAATCACATGCGAAGGGTCTGATCGATAATGTCGCAACATCGACACATAAAATACATTGTGAATCCTTTTCAACTCTGTTGGCAAAGCTAACTGATATGCCACTAGCGTTAATCTTTCAACTATCCCATGCGACCCAATGAAACGTGGACTCAACTTGCCTTTGCAACCAAATCTCAGAATTTTCTTCCACGGAGATACTTTAAACTCATGGGATCAGGAAACATATGACATTTTTCATCAAACAACCGAAGTCGTCAAATTACCAACACAGATATAAAAAGTGGCCGACTCTAAATCACCCGTCGAATAGTTCCTTTCATGTGACTTTAATTGTCTAAAAGCATAAGTTATCACTTTAAATTCTTGTATTAAAACACATTCCAATCTGTTCGATAGTCATCATTGAAAAATCACAAATTCTTTACTCAATTTAAACTGGACCTAGAATCAGTGCTTCAGTTAAAAATACCTTCAACTATTTTCAACTTTGCTAACACTCAACACACCATTCAAACTTTCACAAATGTGATAACTTTATCAATCAAAACAGCTTTAACTCATAATAATATCATCCAATTAGAACTGATCTAATAGGTACGTCCTTGTATCACACCCTTTTTGAATATAAATTCTTCATTCAGACTGTTCGTCAATTTACCCATGAATGTATAAGCTTTTATCTTCTTACCTGAGGATTAACATAAATACGTATAACTCAAATTACCTTTCCACTAATCAGCTCGCTCAGATAAAAACAACTAAGTCGATCCCAACTATCAAATAATATCATATCAAAATACTCCCTTCTTCATGCTGTTAAAACAACTCAAACATACAATCTTTCAAAATTTCCTCACATGCTAGTCAAAGACCTTTCCAACTACATTAGCTCAAGGAAACAAAATATACTGATTGAACTCATTAACCTTAATCAAATCTACCTAAGAAAAGAAAACCATCATACAATTTGAGCTTGATCTACCACTATCTGTACCTTTGCCGATGTCAATTCCTTTCACGAAAATTAGAGAAATCCTGATACCAGAATCACCACGTTGCTATGGTCGAACTAGAAATACAACCATAATAGACATAGTTATCACAAGCCAAAGAACACACTTTAAAGATGAGCCATGATTGATAATTTACGAAATAAGGATGATAAGAAAACTGAGATAAAGAAATCCAGGATGCGATATCATACTGGAAGTATGAGAACATGACTCATAAGAAAATAATAAAGATCTTGATGATTTCTTAGAGAAAACCAGAAGAAAAATAATGCTTATACGCTCTGGAATCAATTGTAACAAAGATAATAAATCTTCCAAATATATATATATATAAAACAAAACACATCTAGTGGAAACAGAAGAATAGCCTAACATAAATTTTCACCAACAACTTTTATACCAAACATAATAGAATAGAATCCCAAGGAGAGAGATAAGAAATGCTGCTCATCAACCAACCAGACCAACAGTGCTTTCATCTAACACTATAATCAGCTAGCATTCTCATACGATTAGAATTTCATCAGAAAATGAACAATCACATATATCTCTGAGGATAAATGAATATAAAAAAATACTCAAAAGAGATCATCATAATGTATTCAAGTACAACTATTACTGTAATATCCGAGATTTAGGGGTTATGCATTTTCACTTAAATGTATGTGGTAGCATGCTTGTGTATGATTTGAATGTGTTTTGGGGGCTTCAAGAACCTTGAGGTGTAGGTAAGAGCCTTAGAAGTTATTGGATTTTTAAGCCTAAAAAGGGGAACTAAGGGAGCTAGGCCTTAAGGAGTTTACTGTGTGGATTAGGACACAAATAACCCAGTGGTAAGGTGGCAAAGAGGCGCCACTTAGGGCCTTGTGAGGCGAAGCCACAATGAGTGTGAAGGGGCCTAGGTTCGAGCAGCAAGGGAAGCGTTTTGGAGTTTTATTTTTTAGCAAGGAAGAGCAGTGGTGGACGGGACAAGGACTCTGATGGAGGAAGTATAGATTGGGTCTGACAGCTTAGAGATTCGGCTAAGTTAGAGTGAAAAGGGGGATTTGGATGAGGGAGGTAGAGTCAGCTGAATGGAGGGAACTTTGGAGGGGGCACATTCGGTTCTGTATAAGGGAGCTATGTGCCAAAATTTCTTAGTATTTTCTACTCATCTCTTGACCGAAACCCTCACCCCTTCTCTTTTCTTCTTCTTCTCACCACTCTTTCTTTCTCTTACTCAATAAAGCCGAAATCCCACCTCTTTTGCCATCATTTCCATAGTCGATTTGCTCAATAAGCATTAAGCCAAAATCTTTTTCGTTTTCTTTTTCATTTTTACCGAAACTTCCTTAAACTTTTCTCTTTTAACCAAAGACGAATCTCCTATTTCCTGGCCATAATCAATTGTATCTTTGACTTTTTAGAATCAAATTACTTACTAGATCAAAAGCCGAATCTTCTGGTAAGTACACTTCCGATTTCTTTTCTCTCCTTGACTGATTTGATTAGTGTCGAAATCAAGGACACTAATCCCTCCTATTTTTCTTTGGCCGAAACCATGAAGGGAGAATTTGGGATCCACTTGTAGCCGACGATTTAAGGGAGATCTTTTGGGAATTCGGATATCTAAGGTAAGTAAGGCTTACTATTCTTCCAATGGCCACTTTTACTTGTTTAAAGGCTATGCCGATTCTAACTATGGTTTTAGGGAGTCTTCGACAGGTCTTCGGGATTTGGCTAAGCAATCTAGGTAAGGGTTCTAGTATTTCATATCTGTTTCTTATTCGTTCAAAAGCCGAAAACTAAACGTTTGAGTGTGCTAGTGCTTAACCGATTGCAAGGGGGATCATCACGAAGTTTCGGGATTTGGTTAGTAACCAAATCGGTAGCAAGGTAAGGATTTTGGTTGCATTAACCCTTTGGGATTAGACTGTTTACCGAATGGCCTTTTGGCTAATGTGTTAAGTGTTGGCCGAATGTAGGAAAAGGGATCTAGTGCGTTAGATCAGAATTTTTGGGATTTAGTAATCGCACTAGAAATCAGGTGTGTAACCCTACACTAACTTCCCGATAGTTTAATAATAATTATGTTAATCATGTCTTAGTGAAGTGACGAATAAACATGGCTAAGGGTACCATTTAATGGTATAGTGTATTCAGGTACGTTACCCCTTAACACTCGTAAATAATGTTTAACAACATTGATGTGAAAAGAATGTGGAATTTCGTTATGATTTTGGGGTAAGGTAAATTGCATAATAAATAGAATGTTTTGTATATTGCATGGGCATATGGGTGATTATTTTAAAGGGGAAGTGATCTGGTGGTTTTTACTACCACTATGTCACATATTATAAATCTGGTGACTCTGTCACATTATCTGGTGGCTATGCCACAATTATAAAGGCAATGTGCAGTTGACTACAGCGACTGCATTTGATAGTGTGTAGCGGATGGAGGGTCGATTTAGTAATCCCCACAGTGTGATTGGTAGGTACGGGTGATGTGTAGAGGATGGATATCTAGGTGGGTTTGGGTTGCATCATTGTTTATATTGGCTAGTATGTGATATGATATGTTATGAATGTTTGGGAGTCTGTGATGGTTGTTACACACTGAGTCTGTTGACTTACCCTTCGTGGGCTAAATTTTTGCAGATGGCACTCAGTAATTGGACCAGGTCGGCAGAAACTTAGTGGTGGCCGTGCACAGCTCAGTTTTATTTCGGTTTCCTTATTAAGTTTATTTTGATTTATTTTGGGTTATATTTTGATGTAATAATGCCATTATCACTTAACTGTTTTATTTATGAATTTTAAATTTTTATTATGATACGAACAACATCGAACAAGACGATTAAACATTTTTCGTAAAACAACATCAATTATTTTAAAACCCAAACACCTGCGATTTTCAAGTTAATAATAATAAACTCTAAAATCTAGCATTTCTTTTAACTTGTAACTTTTGTAGTATGGAAATATCGTTTAGCACAAAACTAAATTACAACACGGTTTTAACTTGAGAACAATCCAAACCTATTTTCTTCAAAATCACCAAGATTTTCAAAATGTCATACGAGACGTAACTACGTTTTACTCAAGGAGCATGCCAGATCCAGTCAGGGCTTGTGGGCCAAGTTTAGGGTGTTTCAATTTGGTATCAGAGCCAGGTTCAAAACTCGACCTTGAGGGCTTTTGGGCCCAAAATATTTTTCTTATTTTGAAGTTGGGTTTTACTAAAGAATGAGCAGGTTTTCTGGCATGGCACCTGAGTCTCCGGCCCGAAGTCCACCAGGTAAGTACCCGTAACCATTGTGTGATTTGTATGTGGGTATTATGGGGATGTAGATTAGTTGATTAGGAACTATTGAACCCTAGGATTAGCTTACTCCAACACCGAATTACATAAAATTTAACGTCTAACCAAACAAACCTATGAGTGAGTCACCGAGTTAAGGGTGTGGCAACCGTTGTGCATGTCTAGGATTGGATTCAGGGAGAGCTTGGTATTTAAGCAGTCCTAGTGACTCACCTCCTCTCCGCTCGAATCCTACCTGGTGTGTGGTGACGGTTCACCCTAACCAAGAGGACTTAATCATAGGCTAAATTCAATAACTAAAACCCAAAGGGACCAGTCACCTTATTTTGTACAACCTTAAAAAATTAAACCTTGGTTATGAAATTCCAAAGTACCCTTAATTCGAAAAATGACCAAAATACCCCTAATTTGCAAATTGACCAAATTACCCCTAACTTGTAAAATTACCAAAATACCCACGATATAGAAAGTTGTCGAAGTACCCCCGAATTGAAAATTTCCCAAAATACCCTTATTTCATAAAATCACTTGGAACCATATTTTGCAAAATTACCGAAATGCCCCTGGTTTGTAAAATTACAAAAAAATACCTTCAGTTTAAAAAATTACCATATTACCCTTGAATCTTCTTATCAAAATATTCTTATTTTACAAAAATACCCAGAAACCTTTATTTTATGAAATTTCAAAATACCCTGATTTGGAAAAATTACCAAAATACCCCTATAGGACAAATTATGAAAATACCCCTGGGTTGGGAACGGACAAAAATGTTCAAGGTGGTGAATGTGTGTAGTAGAATGAATGTGATTCTCTGAATTATGATAGGAGACTTGAAACGAAAACCTTGAAATGATCAAAAGAACTACCACTAAACTTCTTTACATAAAACTTGTTCGTGGGTAATCAGTGGAACAAAAACTAATGCATAAAATTTTTAAAGCAGATTAAATCGCGATCGCAGGCATGAGTTCTAGGGGATGTGGTCATAATGTGCGAGGGGATGGTAGAGGCAGAATGACTGTACCGGAACCCGTTAGGTTGGGTCAAGGGTCCGAGAATGAGATGCCACCACCACCAATTGCTGGTGTTGAATATCGAGATCGACGGGATGATCTGATGCAGCGACGTCTGAGTTCTTGAGAGGGTGGCTGGAGTAGGTGGAGGTATGGGAGCTCGAAAGTTTGTACCTGAGCGACTCTAAGCCAATGAAGCTGAGGTTTTCCATGGTATATCTGGTGTGGTGCCCAATACGACTGAGTATTGGTTGGAGGCGACAGAGCAAATTATGGATGATTTGGACTTGACTGCCGAGGAGAAACTGAAAGGGGTAGTGTCTTTTCCGTGATGAGTCATACCAATGGTGGCTCACGGTATGGGATGGTGCTGCAGCAGATGATCTCACTTGGGAGTATTTTAAGGTGGCGTATCAGAAGAAGTACATTGGGGCCGGCTATATTGATGCGTAGAGGAAGGCGTTTCTGAGGCTGGTTTAGGGGAATAAGTCTGTAGCAGAGTACGAGGTAGAATTCTTAAGGTTGAGCAGATATGCTCGAGGTATTATGGCTACGGAGCATGAATGATGTGTCCAATTTGAGGACGGACTGAGGGATGACCTGAGATTGTTGATCGCTCGACAACAGGAGCGGGAGTTTACTGTGTTGGTAAAAAAGGCTAAGGTTGCTGAAGGAGTTAAGGAATCTGTGAGACAAAATATGGACAAGAATAGACAAAAGAGAGGTTTTGGATCATCAGGGTCATCTGGAAATGTCCAAAAGAGACCTAAAGTTGATGGGTCGCGAGGTCAGCAAGTTGTTACGGGAGGATAGTGCCGTACTTGTGCTCAGTGTGGAAAGATGCAGCTAGGAGAGTGTTGGAAGAAGACAGGAGGGTGTTTTAAGTGTGGGTCCAAGGATCACATGATTAGGGACTGTCCTATGAAAACAGATGGGAGCCGACCAGCAGTCGTGGTCTTAATCAGCCGGAAGGGTAGACAAAGAACCACCGCAGGTCGTGGTCCTACCGGCGAGGTAATATTTCTGGAAGGGGTCGAAGAACACTGGGTAGAGGTGTTGGTAACTCAGAGGCAAGACAGCCGGGTCTAGTGTATGCAGTTCATCGGAGGAAGGATGGTGATGCACCTGATGTCATAACGGGTATGTTCCTTATCTCTGGATTACCCTTTATTGCGTTGATAGATATTGGGTCAACTCATTCATACATTGCTAGTAAGGTATCTGAACTCTGCATGTGAACTCTAAGACTGTACCTAGGAAGATAACTGTACTTAGTCCTTTAGGGCAATTAGTAGTTTAGACAAACTTTTTAGGGCAGTACCTTTAAAAGTTCAAGGGGCGTAGTTTCTAGCTGACTTAATGGAGTTTCCATTTGAGAAATTTGATCCAATTCTAGGCATGGATTGGTTAGTGAAGTACCATGCGAATTTGGGTTGTGTTTCTAAGCGCATGTCGTTAAGAACTTCTGACGACAAAGAGGTTGTGGTGATGGGCGAAAGACGAAATTGCTTGTCAAATGTAGTATCTGCCCTTAAGGCAGAGAAGATGGTGAGAAAGGGGTGTGTAGCTTTTCTGATGTTGGTAAGTGCCTTGGAGACTAAGGAAGTAGCTATAGGAGGAGTTAGAACAGTAAGAGAATTTGTGGATGCCTTTCTGGAGGAGCTGCCTGGGTTACCCCCGAACAGAGAAGTGGAGTTTGGAATTGATTTACTGTCGGGTATAGCTCCTGTGTCAATTGCTCCATACCGAATAGCACCAAAAGAGTTAGTAGAGCTTAAAGCCTAGATCCAAGAGTTACTCGATCGTGGGTATATTTGACCTAGTGTGTCTCCATGGGGAGCATCGGTCCTATTCGTGAAGAAAAAGGACGGGACTATGCGCATGTGCATAGATTACCGGCAATTGAATAAGCTGACCATCAAGAACAAGTATCCTTTGCCAAGGATAGATGACTTGTTCCATCAGCTTAAGGGGGCCGCGGTATTCTCAAAGATAGATTTAAGGTCAGGATATCATCAGCTTAAAGTAAAGGAGGCAGATATCCATAAGACAGCTTTTCGGACAAGATACGGGCATTATGAGTTCTTGGTAATGCCGTTCAGATTGACGAACGCCCCAGCCACGTTTATGGATATGATGAACCGAGTTTTCCAACCCTACCTAGATCGATTCGTCGTTGTGTTCATAGACGATATCTTGGTGTATTCCAAGTCTGAGGAAGAACATGATGAGCATCTTCGGGTTGTGTTGCATGTGTTAAGGGAAAAGAAGCTATATGCCAAGTTTAGCAAGTGCGAATTTTGGCTGAAGGAAGTTACGTTCTTAGGGCATGTGGTGTCTGCCGAAGGAATAAGGGTAGATCCTTAGAAGATTGAGGCAATATTGGATTGGAAACCACCTAAGTCTGTGGCTGAAGTTCGTAGTTTCTTGGGGTTAGTAGGCTATTACAGGAGATTTGTTGAAGGGTTCTCGAAAATAGCAGCACCTTTGACGAAGTTGCTAAGAAAGGAGGTACCTTTCGTATGGGCGGATAAGCAACAGAAGAGTTTTGAGAAGCTTAAGCAAGTATTGACAGAGGCTCCAATTTTAATTCAGCCAGAAGCAGGGAAAGACTTCGTGGTATATTGTGATGCTTCCCATACAGGATTGGGATGTGTTCTTATGCAAGACGGGAAAGTGGTCGCTTATGCGTCTCGACAATTGAGGCCACATGAGGTTAACTATCCGACGCATGATCTAGAATTGGCTGCGGTAGTTTTCGCTCTTAAAGTGTGGAGGCACTATTTGTATGGAGAAAGGTCAGTGATCTACACGGACCATAAGAGTCTGAAATATTTACTGACTCAGAAGGAGCTGAATTTGAGGCAGCGAAAGCGGGTGGAGTCAAAAAACAAACGCCGTTTTTGAGAGAGCCGAAAGGTAGTTCAGTTTCCATTCCCCAAACTGTTAAAAAGAAAAAATCATTCTTTTGACCTTCCTTTTTTTTCATTAGATATTTATGAGAGGGTTGTAGTTTAAATTTGTGCTTGAAAGATTACGATTGCTCAATAGAGTACCATGTGGGCAAGGCGAATGTAGTGGTAGATGCCCTAAGTCGGAAAGTAGTGTCGGATTTAAGGGCGATGTTTACATATCTTAGCCTCTATGATGATGGAAGTTTGCTAGCAGAGTTACAAGTGAAGCCGACATGGATAAGTCAGGTAAAGGACAAACAGTTGGTAGATGGAGATCTAAGTGTTAAGTTGCTACAGGTACAAAATGGGGAGTTGGAAGACTATGGTGTAAACAGTGATGGAGTGCTATGTTTTCGGGGCAAGGTCTGTATGCCGAAGGATGAGGAGTTAAGGCAGAGAATTCTTTCGGAATCGTATAGTAGCCCTTATGCTATGCATCCTGGAGGAAGTAAGTTATATAGGGATTTATGGGAACAGTTTTGGTGGCTTGGTCTTAAGTGGGAAGTTACAGAATTTGTAGGGAAGTGCTTAACGTGTCAGCAAGTCAAGGCTGAACACCAAGTACCGTCAGGATTGCTTCAGCCAATCAAGATTCCGCAATGGAAGTAGGAGAGAATTACCATGGACTTCGTTAGTGGGCTTCCCCTTACGCCTACTAAGAAGGACTCGGTATGGGTGATAGTAGATCGGTTGACAAAGTTTGTAATTTCATACCAGTGCGGGTTGGCTATTCTCTGTAGAAATTGGCAAAGTTGTATGTAGCAGGAATTGTGAAGCTACACGGAGTGCCGGTGTCAATTATCTCGGATAGGGATCCGAGGTTTACATCTCGATTTTGGAAAGCATTACATCAAGCTTTGGGCACCAGATTGGACTTCAGTACGGAATTCCATCCGCAGTCGGACGGCCAATCTAAGCAGTTAATTCAAGTACTTGAGGATATGTTGAGAGGTTGCGTGATAGACTTCAGAAGGAGTTAGGAGGAGTTCTTACCTTTAGCGAAATTTGCGTACAATAACAACTATAAAGCAAGTATTCGGATGGCACCGTACGAAGCGCTATATGGATGGAAGTGTCGCACTCCTACATGTTGGACAGAATTGGGGGAACGTCAGGTTTTGGGTCCCGAAATTTTGGCAGAATCTGAAGAAAAGGTTAAGGTAATTCAGACACGGTTGAAGGAGGCATCTGACAGGCAAAAGTCATATGTAGATCTTAAGCGGAAGGAGATTGAGTTTGCTGTGAGAGATCATGTGTTTCTCAAAGTTTCGCCGTGGAAGAAGGTGATGAGATTTGGTTGCAAGGGAAAGTTAAGTCCTAGGTTTATAGGACCTTATCGAATTTTGAAGCGAATTGGACCAGTGGCATACCAGTTAGAATTGCCTCCGAAATTGAAGCAGATGCACGATGTGTTCCATGTTTCGATGCTACGTTGTTACCGATCAAACCCATCTCATGTAATACCAATTGAGGAGGTGGAGCTAAGACCAGATTTGTCATATGAGGAGGAGCCGATTCAGATTCTGGAATGGGATGTGAAGGTGCTTCAGAGGAAATCAGTTCCTTTAGTCAAAGTGTTATGGCGTAACCATGGATCGGAGGAAGCTTCGTGGGAGCCAGAGAAGCAATGCGATAGCAATACCCTCACTTATTTTAGCCAGGTAATTTCAAGGTTGAAATTATTTTAAGGGGGTAGAACTGTAATATCCGGGATTTAGGGGTTATGCATTTTCACTTAAATGTATGTGGTAGCATGCTTGTGTATGATTTGAATGTGTTTTGGGGGCTTCAAGAACCTTGGTGTGTAGGTAGGAGCCTTAGAAGTTATTGGATTTTTAAGCCTAAAAAGGGAAACTAAGGGAGCTAGGCCTGAAGGAGTTTACTGTGTATATTAGGACACAAATAACCAAGTGGTAAGGTGGCAAGGAGGCGCCACTTAGGGCCTTGTGAGGTGACGCCACAGGGAGTGTGAAGGGGCCTAGGTTCGAGCAGCAAGGGAAGCGTTTTGGAGTTTTATTTTTCAGCAAGGAAGAGCAGTGGTGGATGGCACAAGGACTCTGATGGAGGAAGTATAGATTGGGTCTGATAGCTTAGAGATTCGGCTAAGTTGGAGTGAAAAGGGGGATTTGGATGAGGGAGGTAGAGTTGGCCGAATGGAGGGAACTTTGGAGGGGGCACATTCGATTCTGTATAAGGGAGCTATGTGCTGAAATTTATTAGTCTTTTCTACTCATCTCTTGACCGAAACCCTCACCCCTTCTCATTTCTTCTTCTTCTCACCACTCTTTCTTTCTCTTACTCACTAAAGTCGAAATCCCACCTCTTTTGCCATCATCTCCATAGCCGATTTGCTCAATAAGCATTAAGCCGAAATCTTCTTCTTCTTCTTTTTCATTTTTGCCAAAACTTCCTTAAACTTTTCTCATTTAACCAAAGCCAAATATGCTATTTCCTAGCCATAGCCAATTGTATCTCTTACTTTTGGAATCGAATTACTTACTAGATCAAAAGCCGAATCTTCTGGTAAGTACACTTCATATTTCTTTTCTCTCCTTGACTGATTTGATTAGTTTCGAAATCAAGGACGCTAATCCCTCCTATTTTTCTTTGGCCGAAACCATGAAGAGAGAATTCAGGATCCACTTGTAGCCGACGGTTTAAGGGATATCTTTCGGTAATTTGGATATCTAAGGTAAGTAAGGCTTACTATTCGGCCAATGGCCACTTTACTTGTTCAAAGGCTATGCCAATTCTAACTATGGTTTTAAGGAGTCTTCGACAGATCTTCGGGATTTGGCTAAGCAATCTAGGTAAGGGTTCTAGTATTTTAGATCTATTTCTTATTCGTTCAAAAGTCAAAACTAACTGTTTGAGTGTGCTAGTGCTTAGCCGATTGTAAGGGGGATCATCACGAAGTTTCGGGATTTGGTTGGTAACCAAATTGGCAGCAAGGTATGGATTTTGGTTGCGTTAATCCTTCGGGATTAGACTGTTTAGCCGAATGGCCTTTTGGCTAATGTGTTAAGTGTTGGCCAAATGTAGGAAAAGGGATCTAGTGCGTTAGATCGAAATTTTCGGGATTCAATAATCACGTTAGAAATCAGGTGTGTAACCCTACACTAACTTCCCGATAGTTTAATAATAATTATGTTAATCATGTGTTAGTGAAGTGACGAATAAACATGGCTAAGGGTACCATTTAATGGTACAGTGTATTCAGGTACGTTACCCCTTAACACTCGTAAATAATGTTTAACAACATTGATGTGAAAAGAATGTGGAATTCCGTTATGATTTTGGGGTAAGGTAAATTGCATGATAAATAGCATGTTTTGTATGTTGCATGGGCATATGGGTGATTATGTTAAAGGGGAAGTGATCTGGTGGTTTTTACCACATTATCTGGTGACTATGTCACATATTATAAATCTGGTGACTCTGTCACATTATCTGGTGGCTATGCCACAATTATAAGGGCGATGTACAGTTGACTGCAGCGACTGCCTTCGATGGTGTGTAGCGGATGGAGGGTCGATTTAGTAATCCCTACGGTGTGATTGGTAGGTACGGGTGATGTGTAGAGGATGGATATCTAGGTGGGTTTGGGTTGCATCATTGTTTATATTGGCTCGTATGTGATATGATATGTTATGACTGTTTGGAAGTCTGTGATGGTTGTTACACACTGAGTCTATTGACTCACCCTTCGTGGGCTAACTTTTTTGCAGATGGCACTCAGTAATTGGACCGAGTCGGCAGGAACTTAGTGGTGGCCATGCACAGCTCAGTTTTATTTCGGTTTCCTTATTAAGTTTATTTTGATTTATTTTGGGTTATATTTTGATGTAATAAGGCCATTATCACTTAACTGTTTTATTTATGCATTTTAAATTTTTATTATGATACGAACAACATCGAACAAGATGATTAAACATTTTTCGTAAAACAACATCAATTGTTTTAAAACCCAAACACCTACGGTTTTCAAGTTAATAATAATAAACTCTAAAATGCGACATTTCTTTTAACTTGTAACTTTTGTAGTATGGAAATATCGTTTAGCACAAAACTAAACTACAACACGGTTTTAACTTGAGAACAATCCAAACCTATTTTCTTCAAAATCACCAAGATTTTTAAAATGTCATACGAGACATAACTACGTTTTACTCAAGGAGCATGCTAGATTCGGTCAGGGTTCGTAGGCGGGTTTGGGGTGTTTCAGTTGTACTCATACATCTTTACGATTCAAATATCATTTCTCTGACTAATTCTATCATCACTAATCCCATATTGTTCCATTCACTAGCGAAAATCAATCCGGAAGAAATTCTAGCAAATTCATACTTTAGGCATCATACTTGAATAAGTCGATTAGTTAAGATTAACTTTTTCTTTAACCGTGACATCGCAAAATCTGAATGATCTTTAGAATAACCTCGCATCTTTTTCAGAATTGTATTCACTTGCCAAACTATTCTTAACTTTGGCCATATTATTAGTTATTCCGCTACTAGACTCTTTAGTCTCTTACTTGTGAGCTCATTCAACTTAAATCTCGTGAATTTTGTTATAAAATACCACGTTGGTAAAGAGGTGAGGTCGTAAAGCCTCTAACTCGAATCTCATAAATACACACATATAACTTAGCATTCATCATCAACATAATATCTTCACAATCATATAATTCACTTCAAGCTAATTAACATATATATTTATGTTACACGAACTTTCCGATTATCTTTATTCAAACAAGTGAACTTAAACATACATTCCATAAATTTTGAGTTAAGTTTACTTATCGCATTCACTTAATCAAACAAGTTAGGCACATAACATCATATGAATGCCAAACAAACATGGATGAGCTTATCACAACATAAACTTCCATTTCACTTCACCTTTCCATATTTTAAGAATAATTCCCATTGAATTGTTGTAATTCAATGGATACTCTAGTAGTATACTCAAGGTATGCATGTTAACAATCCGTCAATTCATATTCAAAAGTGAACACACTCTCGAGCTACATATGATATAACAGGATTGCTAGTCCAGGCTAAATCCTTTCTGTAATGTATGCTTTAAAGGGCTTACTCTGGATTACCCGTTTGGGATAAATCCATTTCATAACATATGCTTGAGAGGGCTTAATTCAGGATTACCCTTCCGGGCTAAATACTTTTTGCAACATTTAAAATATTTTATCCATTTCATAGAATCACATACATATAATGAACTCTTATTCATACCTTTCCAAGTTTTGACTCATCACAAACACATTTTCAAATATCTTAGTATCGCATTCAATGTTTTCAAAAGTAGCTCGGTTGGAAAGCATCTCTACCTCAACAAAACAATTTCATCAGAGTTGTGAGATATCACACTATCACATGTAGTAATATGGCATGTATAGCTAGACTCACATACGTTACGTTAGTATGAGAATCGGCTAAACTGTAGCTTTGATAGCACTAAATGTAACACCCCTTATTCGTATTCAACACCGAAACAGGGCTCGAGGCATTACCAAACTTATAACACAAGCATTTACACAATTTCGAGTCATAAGTTTGCATCCAAATTTAAAACAATTCATATTCAATCATAAAGTCCCTTATACGAGCCTACGAGGCCCAAAACATGCTTTGGAAGTGGTTCGGGACTAAACCAAAAACTTCAAAAAATTTTACAAAACTTAGAAATTTTTCATGTTACAGGGGTTACATGCCCATGCTATAGGTCGTTTTCAATTTAGGGTGCTCTCTGCCTTGTGACACACGGCCGTGCCACACGCTCGTATGCTAGGCCATGTGGTCAATTTAATTTTCATAATTTTTCATAAAATAGGTGCAGACTTCACACGGCCAGGACACATGCTCGTGGGGTGGACCGTGTGTCACATACGGCCTAGACACATGCCCGTGTGTCTACCCGTGTGGACAAAAAAAAAAGACTATTTACCAAGCCATTTGCCACCATTGTTCACACATACACTTGCACCAATTCAAGGCACAAACATAACATACTTAGGCAGCCAAAAACATCTATAATTATGACCAACACAATATCAACATCTATCATGCTCACAACAATTATTAAGCCACAATTGACTACTTTCAAGATGCCTAATTGTACACCACTTTATCATCTCATCAATAAACCACATTGCCAAACATCTCACATTCATGTCATAAATCACATTTCTATCATTCACAAAGTATATCATGATCATATCACCAAAGAAATTAGCACATATATATCTATACTTAGGCTTACAACCATGATAGCCCAAATAAGTCAAATCTACATGGCCAAATATCAAAACAAGCCTTTGACAATTATAAGCCAACACATTGGTTACAATCATAATGACACATATAACAAAATAACTAAGTCCCTATACATGCCATACTTTCAAAATACTAAGATCATTAATACCCAAACCGAGAGGGTTTGATAGTGTGATGCGAATCTCCAACGATCTCCGATCCTAAGCTAGCTTGGTAACACTATAGGATAAGGGAAAGAAATGGGGTAAGCTATTGGAAACATGAAAATTTACGTGTTTTTACATGCCCTTTTTAACTTAAAATCATGCTATTTCGGTTAAACTATTGTTAAAAAATAATTAAATATTATAAAATAATTAAATTGTGTTAAAAATATGAACATGATGAATTTTAATTAATTTTATAGTTAATTTTGATTTATTTTGACTATTTTTGACAGATTTCCACAAAGGGCAAAAATTGGCTCGACAGATACTACTAGAAGAACAAAACCGAAAAGTAATTTTCAAAGTAACAAGGTGAAATAATTTCCAGCCTAAGATGGTCCAAATATGTGTATTAAATCATAAATTAATTAATTTTAATTTATTCCCAATTTAATTTGGACTAAGTAAATTAATCTTAATTAATTATGGAAAAAGTGCCCAGTTGAACCGCACCAATTGAACCAAACCGATTGAACCGAACCGAGCAAAGAATTGGGCAGCCCAAACCGTCCATATGCTGGCCCAAATCAGCTTATTAGCTGATGAATTAAGCTTGTAAATAAGCCCTTGAAGACTTGTCAAAGTTGCATTCAACCCCCTCCATAATTAGTGGCTTTGTAGATTTGCTCCATGCTATATTTAACAAAGTTGAAGCCATCAACTTTGCCACATAGATGGCCGGCCAAGGGGGGTCTCTTTGGTTGATGGAATTTTCTATTTTTAGCAGCCACAATCAGCTATAAAATCCACCCCTTGCTGATCATTCAAAGCATCCCTCATCCCTCATCTCTTATTCACATCTTATTCTCTCTTCTCCTCTCTCACTTTCTCTCAAATTTTCATTTTCCTATTTCCTTGCTCTTGTGCCGATTTCTCCCCTTGGGAAAGGGGTCTTCTTCAGCCATCATTGATCACAAATTAGAGTGTTCATAAGCCACCTTGTTATTTGAGGACAACAAAGGACAAAGAATGGAGCAATCAGTCAAGCCACGAAGAAACACCAGATTTGCTTCTTGTTCCCTATCTCTTTAAATTTCGTTGTTGTTTTCAAAAACATGTTTATGAATATTTATGATATTGGAATGGTTAATTTAATTATCTTATCTTGAATTTAATTCGTGTTGGGTTGATTGGATTTCGTCCTTTTAAATTATTAAAATTGTGTTTATGCTGTTATAGGCCTCGGTAAAATGCTTGATTAAGTAAAATCATGCTGAAGTTATTCTAGCATTTTAATTGTTTAGATAAATAAAGAATTAATTATTAAATGCATTGAAATTGTAATTAATGGACATAGTACTTAATCAGTGCATGTTTAATTCTTCTAAGGTAGCTAAAGATTAGATTAGCATTGTATTTGGCGATACATATTCCTTGCATAACTTGCAAGATTTTTATGATTAAATTGTTTCAAGGTAAGGATACTTTGTTACCTCACATAGTCTTTTACATGCTTATTAGGTTGAATTAATCATTTGAATCGACATAGGAATATGCGAGAGATTGTTGAATTTAATAAGTATGTATGTGCAATAACATGTTTACCTTTATAAATCTGTTTAGTCGGTCGAATTGACATAGGAATATGTATAAGAGATGAATGGATTTTTTATTTGTAAATATGTTCATAAGTTAGCAAATTACCGAGTTTCCATGAGTTTATTCATATGAAGTATAAGCATGAGTTTAATAATTCTAAGTTAAGAAATGTAATTAATCCAACACAATTATATCATCTTGATTAAAATCAGCTTTTGAAATCGTGCATTAGAATTTTATTTTATTTTATTTTATTTTATTTTATTTTCTAGTTTTTAATCATTTCTTAAATCCAAATATTTTTTTCTTTACCAAAGTGTTTAAAATCATTTTCATAAATAAATCTTTTATTGTCCCTGTGGGTACAATACTCGACATTTACATGTCACTTTATTACTTGTTGCAATTGTGTACACTTGCACATTTCCACTGTTCCAAATTTTTGGTGTCGTTGCTGGGGACTGTTTTAAAAAGCCATTATTTGTGAATCTGTTTTTACTTTTTGGTTTATTTATTTTCCTATTTAAATTTTTACTTAATTTTTCTGTGATTATTTCAGGTGTTTATGAGTATTGACCAAATTATTGACTTACTCCCTATGGACCCTGAAATAGAACGAATCTTTCGACAACGAAGAAGACAAGTGAACAGAGAAGGACCGAAGAGATGAACATTGAGAATATGAATCAAGAAAGCAGAACAAACCCTGATCAGAATCCTATCTTTATTGCTGACGATAGGGATAAAGCTTTACGATAATATGCTGTGCCAGTATTTAACGATCTTAATCCAGGTATTAGAAGACCAGAAATTGAGGCACAATAATTCGAACTGAAGCCAGTCATGTTCCAGATGCTTCAGACTGTGGGCCAATTCAGAGGAATGCCTACTGAAGATCCTCATCTTCACTTAAGACTATATATGGAAGTGAGCGATTATTTCAAGTTAACCGAAGTTCCTGAAGATGCCTTATGACTGAAGCTGTTCCCATATTCGCTAAGGGACAGAGCTCGTGCCTGGTTGAACTCATTGCCACCAACTCCATTGCTACATGGCGAGAATTAGCTGAGAGATTCCTGATGAAGTATTTCCTGCCAAGCAAGAATGTTAAGCTGAGGAACAAGATCACTGCCTTCCACCAATTGGATGATGAGTCCTTGTATGAGGCATGGGAAAGATTTAAAGAGTTATTACAAAAGTGCCCTTATCCTGGAATCCCACATTGCATTCAACTTAAGACATTCTATAATGGTCTCAACGCTCACACAAGGATGGTAGTGGATGCCTCTGCTAATGGTGCTCTCCTTTCTATGTCTTATAAGGAGGCTTATGAAATTATTAAGAGGATTGTTAGCAACAATTATCAATGGCCAACCAGATGAGCAGCGGTAGGAAGATGAGTCGCTGGAATACATGAAGTAGATGCTCTTACTTCACTCACATCTTAGGTATCATCAATATCTTCAATGCTTAAAAACCTTACTATTAATGGGTCTAATAATTTTACAGCACAACCGCCTAATCAATTTGAGAATATAGCTTGTGTCTATTGTGGGGAGGGGCATTTGTTTGAAGAATGTCCATTGAACCCAAAATATGTGTACTACATCGATAATCAGAACCAAAACCGAGGAAGGCAAGGGCTGTAATCAAATTTTTATAACCCATCGTGGAGAAACCATTCTAATTTCTCCTGGAGCAACCAAGGGGCTGGAACTAGTAACTCTTACACCCAACCCAGACCAATCCAGCTGCCCAATTTCCCTCAACAAGTTCAGAAACTAATTCAAGCTGAAGCATCCAATAGCTTGGAGAGTTTGCTAAAGGCATACATGGCAAAGAATGATGCTTTAATCCAGAGCCAAGTAGCTACATTGAAGAATCTGGAAAACCAAGTGGGCCAGCTTGCAACTGAACTTAGGAACTAACCACAGGGTACCTTACCCAGTGATATGAAAAATCTGAGAAATTTGGGAAAGGAGCACTGCAAAGCGCTAACATTGAGGAGTGGAAAGCTGGTAGAGCCCAATACCATTGACGCTGAAAAGGAGCAAGCTAAGGCTCAATACTTAGAAGAAGTTAAACCAAGTGTTGAAATCCCAGTTTCACCAGAACCCGAATCTGTAAAACCCGATAAAGTAACCTCAAGACCAGCTAATTCTATTCAACTAACAACTTCATTAGGTGCAAAATTACCACCAAAGACGAATCAACCAAAATCAATTCCAGTAATGAAACCACCACCACCCTACCCTCAAAGACTTCAGAAGTAGAAGTAGGAGATTCAATTCAAGAAGTTCCTTGACGTTCTCAAGCAACTTCATATCAACATCCCATTGGTTGAAGCACTTGAGCAAATGCCGAACTACGTCAAGTTCATAAAAGATATCTTGTCTAATAAATGAAGACTTGGAGAATTTGAGATGGTAGCTCTGACGAAGGAATGCAGTGCATATCTTCAAGACAAACTACCCCCAAAATTGAATGATCCTAGATGTTTTACCCTACCATGCAACATTGGAGAAACATATTGTGGTAAGGCATTATGTGACTTAGGTGCAAGTATCAACTTCATGCCTAAGTCAATATTTAGGAAGTTGGGGATAGGAGAAGTTAGACTAACTACAGTTATGCTTAAACTAGCAGATCGATCCTTAGCACATCCAGAATGAAAAATCAGGGACTTATTGGTACGTGTAGATAAGTTTATCTTTCCTCTGACTTTGTAATTCTAAATTTTGAAGCAGACAAAGAAGTGCCAATCATCCTAGGAAGGTCGTTCCTAGCAATTGGAAGGACCCTTATTGATGTGCAGAAGGGCGAGCTGACTATGCGTATTCAGGATGATCATGTAACATTTAATGTTTTTAAGTCAATATGATTTCCTGACATAATTGATGATTGTTCTGCAGTATCGATTAATAGTGTAGAAGGAACTCAACTATGTTGAGAACCCACTGGAAAGAATTTTGACATTGGATCCACAATCCCTTTTAAATTTTGACATCGGAAAGAACTATGATGAAAAGGAGGATGAATACTTAGCTTTGCTAGAAGCTAATCAAAGGGGATTTAATTTGCAATCCCTTTTTAAATTTTTAGAGTTAGAGAAAAGGGATTACACCCAGCCAAAAGCATCAATCGAGGAGCCACCTAAATTAGAACTCAAGGTATTACCTACACACTTAAAATATGTTTATTTAGGTAACACTTCTACTCTGCATGTGATTGTTTTAGCAGAATTAACTACTGAACAAGAAGAGAAACTTATCATAGTTTTGAAATAATTCAAGAAGGCTATCGAATGGACCATAGTCGATATTCATAGTATTAGCCCATCTGTATGCATGCACAAGATCATATTAGAAGATGACGAGAGAGGAACGATTGATGGACAATGGTGACTGAACCCTATCATGAAGGATGTAGTAAAAACAAAAATTATCAAGTGGTTGGATGCGGGTATAATTTACCCCATCTCAGATAGTTCATGGGTGAGTCCGGTCCAGTGCATGCCGAAGAAAGGAGGTATCACGGTTGTAGAGAACGAGAACAATGAGTTGATACCTACTAGAATAGTTACGGGATGGAGAATCTGCATCGATTATCGAAAGCTGAACAAGGCGACTAGGAAAGATCACTTTCCTTTGCCGTTTTAGACCAGATGCTGGATAGACTCACAGGACGAGATTACTATTATTTTCTTGATGGATACTCAGGGTATAATTAGATTACAATAGCACCAAAGATCAACACAAAACGACATTCACCTGCCCATACGGTATGTTTGCATTTAGACGCATGCCATTTGGTTTATGTAATGCACCTGCTACATTTCAAAGATGTATGATATCTATTTTTACGGACATGGTTGAGAAATATTTGGAAGTTTTTATGGATGATTTTTCAGTATTCGGAGAAACTTACGATGATTGCTTAGCCAATCTAACTAATGTACTAAGGCGATGCGAAGAAACGAATCTTGTACTCAACTGGGAAAAGTGAAATTTTATGGTACGAGAAGGAATTATTCTAGGGCATCAGATAACGAGACATGGGGTCGAGGTAGACAAAGAAAAGGTAGGCGTTATTGAAAAACTCCCACCTTCAACATCTGCAAAAGGTGTTAGGAGCTTTTTGGGCCACGCTGGTTTTTATCGAAGATTTATCAAAGACTTCTCCAAAGTTGTTGAATGCAAACTATTAGAGAAGGACTCGATATTCAAGTTTTTTGAGGTATGCTTAAAAGCCTTCAACATTTTGAAGAGTCGATTAGTCACGGCACCCATAATCGTCACACCAGACTGGGATTTTCCATTCGCATTGATGTGTGACGCAAGTGACTTCGCAGTTGGAGTTGTCTTGGGCTAGCAAAGGAACAAAGTTTTTCATCCCATCTACTACACAAGTCAAACTCTAATCAGAGCTCAACTGAATTATATGGTAACATAAAAAGAATTACTTGCTATTGTGTTTACTTTCGACAAGTTTTGATCTTATCTTGTAGGTACAAAAGTGATTGTCTATACGGACCACTCAGTAATTAGGTATTTACTGGCCAAGAAAGATGCTAAGCCGAGATTGACCTGGTGGGTACTTCTACTTCAAGAGTTCGATCTAGAAATTCAAGATCGAAAGGGAGTAGAAAACAAAGTAGTAGATCACTTGTCCAGATTAGAGCCACAAGAGGAAAATTCTCCACTTGCATCGATTCAGGAAACATTTCCAGATGAACACATACTGAAGGTAAATCATGTCCATAATATTCCTTGGTTTGCTGATATTGCTAACTATTTATCTTGTGGTTTGATGTCAATTGATAAAATGTATCAACAAAAGAAAAAGTTTCTTCAAGATGTGAAGTACTATTTCTGGAAAGAGCCATACTTGTTTAAAAAGTGTGCAGATCAGATGATCAGGAGATGTGTGGTAGAAGATGAAATACCAAAGATTTTATACCACTGTCATTCAGCTCCAAGTGGGGGACACTTTGGAGGTACACGTACATTGGCCAAAGTATTGCAAGCCGAATTCTTTTGGCTAACATTATTCAAGGATGCGTACGTTTATGTAAAGAGTTGTGATCGATGTCAGAGGGTTGGAAATGTCACCAACAGAAATGAGATGCCTCGAACAAATATCATTGAGGTAGAATTGTTCGATTTTAGGGTATTGACTTTCTTGGTCCTTTTCCTCCATCTTTTGGTCACACGTACATATTGGTAGCAGTAGATTATGTGTCCAAGTGGGTCGAGGCTGAAGCTTATCTGACGAACGATGCTAAGGTTGTGATGAAGTTCTTGCAGAAACACATGTTCACAAGGTTTGGAACCCCAAGAGCTATTATCAGCGATGAAGGGACCTATTTTGTGAACAAGTGGTTAAAATGGTTGTTAGATAAACATGGAGTGAAACATAAGGCTACTACAGCTTACCATCCGCAGACGAATGGGCAAGCTGAGCTGGTGAATAAGGAGATCAAAGGCATACTTGAGAAGGTAGTTTTCCCAAACTGACGAGATCGGTCCAAGAGACTAGATGATGCTTATGGGCTTACAGAACAGCATACAAGACACCTTTAGGAATGTCACCCTACAGGTTGGTCTTTGGGAAAGCCTATCATCTACCTCTAGAGTTAGAGCACAAAGCTTACTGGGCTCTTCGACAACTCAACTTGGATCTTAAGCTTGCTAGAGAGAAACGGATGCTCCAACTCAACGAGCTAGAGGAATTCTGAATGTTCTCATACGAAAATGCCAAATTACTCAAGGAAAAACTCAAGAAATGGTATGACAAGCACATTTGAGTTAAAGAATTTGAAGTAGGTCAGCAAGTCTTATTATTTAATTCCAGATTGAAGTTCTTCCCAGGTAAGTTAAAATCACGTTGGTCCAATCCATTTACGATTCATCGCGTCTATCCATATGGAGTTGTTGAACTCCAAGGTAAGGGAGGTAATTTTCAAGTCAACGCTCAGCATTTGAAGCATTGCTACGGAGAAAAACCTAACGGGATCAAATCTTGTTCAGTTTATTAGATGTTTAAGTTCTCTCATTTTTAATAAATTATTTAGGGTATATTTTTGGGTTTATTATGTTTAAATAAATTCTGTCTAGGAGATTGGAACTTAAGCGGGACCGCTTGTGACCCCTCCAATCTTTCCTGAGAATTGATTTTTACATAATTCTCCGAGAAATTAGTCCCTAAATGAAAAAATAAATTTTCTGTCTTTCAAATAAAAGGTCAATTTTGACCCAAGTCTTAAATTGCAACTCAATTTCAAATTTTCATTAAGTATAGGGACTTAATTGAATTATTTTTGAAATTTGGTTGTTATTTTCGTAATTAATACAAACTAGGTGTCTCTTTTGTAAATATTTCCAAGACATCTAAAATAAATATTTTACTTAATATATATGTTTTATATAATAATAGTAATATGATAAACTTTAATATATAATTATAACTCTTATAATTTATATATTAATTTTATCAACTTAGCTTAAATTAGGATTAATTTTATTTAATTATATTTCATGTTTATCTTAATAATTTAATAGCAATTGATAATTTCATATGCATATTATTGATTGTTGTTAACTTTGAGTAGGATTAGAATTAGAATTTTTTAGTTATTAAATTACTCTAAGAGTTTTACTCTAATTCTTATTACTCTCACTACAAATTCCACCCATGCCTCTTCCCATTTATTCATCACTCAAAACCCAAAACCCAAAACCCAAGTGTCGAAACCTCCTAGCTGAAGCACCTAGCCACACGCCTAAGTGTTCAAGACTTGCACATACAAAGGCCAGATGGCCTCCCGTGCCACTTACACTTACTACTTCACCCAAATTGCCTAGGTAGTGTCACGCTCCTCAGGTGCCGCACTCACAAGACACCCATGGCCTGCTTGCCACAAGGCCTTGCACGCTGTTGCTTGTGCGTAGCCCTACCACGCGTTGCAGCTTGCTTTCGTACCCATCCGCCCGCGCACCTAGTAGCCTCCCAACACTTGACCAGCACATCTCTTTCACCCACACATCAAGCCCTTAAGCCTTCAATCTTCCTTTTAAATTTCCATCTTTTGCTTCATAAGTATATTTTAGTTTAGGAGTTCTTAATTTTTACAAGGAAGGTGGTAAGAACAAAAATTTTTCTTAAGTTTTAATTTTATTCAATTATTTAATTTTTCATTTTATTGAAATATTAGTAATTTTTATTAATTAAATTTTTGAAAATAATTTTTCCCATCTTATGTTCAGGTCAATCATGCCTCACAAGAGAACTCGTGCTTCTGCTCAAATCGATGAAATGCAAAATAAGTTCCACTGTGAAGACGCCAAAGTAAGATACGAAAGTATCTTCAAAAATCAATAGATGCATCCAGAGAAATGCTTCACATTGAAGGAAAGCAACTACAGAGGCTTTATGGCGCGTATTCGTCAAGTTGCTGAAGCTCTTAATTGGGAATTGTTTTATGAAAAGATAGCAAGTGTGGATGAGGAACTAGTTTGTGAGTTTTATGCGAACTTAACCTCAAGCGAATTGACTGAAGTTCCAGTTCGCAGAATCATGGTACCAATAAATTCAAATGCTATTAATGAGTTCTTTGAGTTACCTGATTTTGAAAACGATGAATATTCTTTTTTGATGAGCAACATTAAGCCTAAAAATTTACAAGAAATTCTCGAGGAACTTACAGTTCCAGGTTCTAAGTGGACTGTGTCAAAGCAAGGAATCCACACGTGTCGAAGAGAGTATTTGACACCACTTGCGAAGGAATGGTTCTATTTCTTCCGTTTTAGCCTTATGCCTAGTTCGCATGGGACTCCAATCTCATTAGAGCGAACGGTCCTATTATACTCGATTCTAACTGGAAAGACCATTGATGGAGGCAAAATCATCCTAAGAGAAATGCGAAATTGTGCCGTTAGACATTCTGGCCTGGCCTATTTCCCCTTTACAATAACAATTATGTGCTTGAAAGCAAAAATCCTTGCGGACGTGAAGAAGATAGGGTATAGTTGAGGCATAATCATCGATTGGGACCTCTACCGAGTAGCTAGAGACTCTATTCTACAGCAACGAGTTGAAAAGAGTGAGGATCCTGAAGAAGCAAAGATGATCCCACAGAGATCCCGCTAGAGCAATCAACTGAAGTCCCTAATGAGGCAGAACCAATGGAACCAGAAGCTGAACCTGATACCGAAACCTCAATGTTTGGAACTCCACCACCTAGCCCAGATCTTCGTGATGAGCTGTTAAAGTTGATGGAATTAATGCAACACATGCAATGGCAGCAACAAGCCTACAAGAGATACTAAAAAATAAGGGATGACTCGATGAGGAGTGCCCTTAAGAAAATTTATAATGACCCATTTATTTTTGTGCCTAAGTTTCCAAATTTCATATTTGAACCATGGATTTCATTATCGAAGAGGGAACAAGGCGATTCATGCAAAGGCAATACTGATGGAGCAAAAGATGAGTCGAATTCAGAAGGATCGGCAAACAAATAAAAAAGGGAGGACTTCAACTTTAGTTATTTTTATTCTTAAGTTATTTTAGGATTAGGTTAATTAGGAATTTTTATTTTTGCACAATAAACAAGAGATAGGAATCATGAATAAAATCGAAACAAGTCACAAAGGCTAAAGTGTGGCAATAGATATATACATGTCTAGGATTGGATTTTAGAGAGAGCTTGGTACTTAAGCAGTCAATTTGATTCACCTCCTCTTTTCTAAAAATCCTACCTGGTGTATAGTATCTATTCACTTTAAACAATGACGACATTGTTCACTTTAAGTAAGGGGGACCAAAAATTTGAATTAATTTATTCAACTCAGAATAAAATCTTCTTTTTAATTATGATTAGGGTATATTTTGTTCAATTATTTAAAATTTTGTTAAGTATGCTAAACTTCAGTATTAATAAAGTTCTATTATTTCAATAAGTTATTATGTTAGCTTAATAATGATATAAATGTATTTTTAATAAAGCATGCAAATTCGTACCATACAATTTTTAGTTCCCTACGAAAAAGTTAGGCATGCATGAAAGTTTAAGTCTTTAGAATTGACTTAGTAATTTCTTGAGGCGAAATCCTTGGAAGAATGGAACGTTGAAAATGATTTAGGCAACTATTGCTTGGACCGTTTGAGCCTTTCAAGCCAACCCTGATAAAATTATCGTTTGAAACCCAACTTTGAGACTATATGGCCTAATTTTATTTGGACCTTTGCAATATTTAGCCATCAATTTTCTCTTCATTACCTTTAAAATTGTCCCAAACACTAGACTTAGTACTATTCAAAATATCATTTGAAAATAAGTTTGGGGGAGTTGAAAAGAAGTATCAATTGCTCAAAAATTGCAGTACATGAAGCAAGTGCTCAAAAGAAAATAGATGTACAAAAAAGCATGTGAAAGTCTAATAAGTTCGTGTATCGAAGGTAAAAACTTCGAAGGTTCGATTGACACTGAGTCTACAATTTTTAAAGCAAAAAATTTATCTATCTTTTACCTACCCATAGCCTAGCCACGTTACAACCTTAATAAAGACCTATTGATTCAAATTTTTATGCTACCTACATTAGTGGAGAGAAATTTCTAAGATCAACATATGAAGACATAAGTTAAACTTAATGATTACAACTTAGCCTTGAATAAGGGAATAAAAAAATCAAATTGGTAAGGGTTAACATGTCTTTGTTAAAGAGGCATTTAGTCTAATTTTTCGATTATAATAATTGTTGGATGTAATCTGAACGATATATATACTTGAGTAGCATAATTATCAAACTTCTTGTTTTTGAGCATAAGTATATTGATTTCATGATTTTGGGAAGAATGTTGTTCTAAAGGAGTCTTTCAAAGGTGTTTCTGAGAAAATTCTTTTCATGATTGTGCATTACTCAGGACGAGCAATGAATTAAGTTTGGGGTTGTGGAAACACGAAAATTTACGTGTTTTTACATGCCCTTTTTAACTTAAAATCATGCTACTTTGGTTAAATTCTTGTCGAAAATAATTAAACATTATAAAATAATTAAATTGTGTTAAAAATATGAACATGATGAATTTTAATTAATTTTATAGTTAATTTTGATTTATTTTGACTATTTTCGACAGATTTGCACAAATGGCGAAAATTGGCTCGGCAGATACTGCTGGAAGAACAAAATCGAGAAGCAATTTTTGAAGTAACAAGGCAAAATAATTTCCAACCTAAGACGGTCCAAATATGTGTATTAAATCATAAATTAATTAATTTTAATTTATTCCCAATTTAATTTGGACTAAATAAATTAATCTTAATTCATTATGAAAAAGTGTCCAGTCGAACCGCACCAGTTGAACCAAACCGATTGAACCGAACCGAGCAAAGAATTGGGCAGCCCAAACCATCCATATGCTGCCCCAAATCAGCTTATTATCTGATGAATTAAGCTTGTAAATAAGCCCTTGAAGACTTGTCAAAGTTGCATTCAACCCACTCCACAATTAGTGGCTTTGTAGATTTGCCCCATGTTATATTTAGCAAAGTTGAAGACATCAACTTTGCCACATAGATGGTCGGCCAAGGGGGGTCTCTTTGGCTGATGGAATTTGCTATTTTTAGCAGCCACAATCAGCTATAAAAGTCACCCCTTTCTGATCATTCAAAGCATCCCTCATCCCTCATCCCTCATCCCTCATCTCTCATTCTCTCTTCTCCTCTCTCACTTTCTCTCAACTTTTCATTTTCCTATTTCCTTGCTCTTGTGCCGATTTCTCCCATTGGGAAAGGGGTCTTCTTCAGCCATCATTGAGCAGTAACTAGAGTGTTCATAAGACACCTTGATAGCCTAGGACAACGGAGGATGAAGAACAGAGCAATCAGTCAAGCCACGAAGAAACACCGAATTTGCTTCTTGTTCCCTATCTCTTTAAATTTCGCTATTGTTTTGAAAAACATGTTTATGAATATTTATGCTATTAGAATGGTTAATTTAATCAGCTTAGCTTGAATTTAATTCGTGTTGGGTTGATTGCATTTCGTCTTTTTAAATTATTAAAATTGTGTTTATGCTGCTATAGGCCTCGGTAAAATGCTTGATTAAGTAAAATCATGCTGAAGTTATTCTGGCATTTTAATTGTTTAGATAACTAAAGAATTAATTATTTAAACGCATTGAAATTGTAATTGATGGACACAATTCTTAATCAGTGCATGTTTAATTCTTCTAAGGTAGCTAAAGATTAGATTAGCATTGTATTTGGCAATACATATGCCTTGCATAACTTGCAAGATTTTTGTGATTAAACTGTTTCAAGGTAAGGATACTTTGTTACCTCACATAGTTTTTTACATGCTTATTAGGTTGAATTAATCGTTTGAATTGACATAAGAATATGCAAGATATTGTTGAATTTAATAAGTATGTATGTGTAACACTCCTTACCCGTAATCCCTGCCAGAACCGGGCTCGAGGCATTACTATATTAAAACGACATGGTCGGCACTTAGGCCCATCGTGACTACTCTCTTAAGTTACCTCAACAACCTCATTCTCTACTTACGAGGCCTCACTCAAACTCACGAGGACTCTCGAGACCTTATCGGAAACTTCTACGATTTTGAAATTTCTTCACCTAAACAAGGACTACACGCCAGTGTAAGGTGAGACACGCCCGTGGAGGTCACCCACGCCCATGCCCTCAACCCGTGCATGAAAACACAAGCATACTGTCAATGTCCCACGGCTAGGGACACACCCGTGCTCACCACCCATGGTGGACACTGACTACTTTACACAGCCTAGAGTTTAGACACACCCCGTGTGGCTAGCCCGTGGCCTATACTAGTTGAAACTATCAAAGAGACACGGCCAAGGCACACGCCTGTGGTCTGGCCGTGTGTCACACATGGCCTAGACACATGCCCGTGTATCTATCCACATGAACAAGAACAAAGTTATCTGCTAAGCTCTTCTCACCCCTCAAGTTCATACAACATAAACTCATTCAACTCATCCATAAACAATTCATATTAAAATATAATCTCACATGGTTATCTATATCTTTTCATATAATAAGATAGCCAATAACCATGGCATTATACAAAATGGATTATCCATCTAAAGGCCAACACATCTTAGCCATTACAACAAAATTCACTAACTTGTCTAGCCCTCATACATGCCATATACAAAAGATTGAGTCTAATGTACCGGAGTGTTGATAGTGTGGACGATCTTCCGTTTGATCCACGTATCTCGAATCAACCCTTTTTCTCTATACGACAAAGGAAAAGAAAGGGAGTAAGCTTTGAGCTTAGTAAGTTTACACATAACAATTTAAGCATTTTAGTATAAGCTAAACAACAATTAGCATTGTACTATCAAATAAATTCACATCACAACTATGCTTATTCTTTCTATCCCTTACCACATTTCCAACACATCATGAGTCGCATACTCATAATTATTGACATGCACATTTGCATTCAATATCACATTTACTCATAATACAACACGTCATTATTTCCCAATAATGCATCCACAGAGCTAATTTACTCAATAATACATACACATAGCTAAACCACACAGCTAAATTCTCGGTGGTTTCGCACTTAGTCCACCATAATCAAATTATAAGGTAGTATCACACTTAGCCTACCAACAAAGTAATCATAGTGGTTCCACATTTAGCCACTAGATAATATACTTAACGTAGCATTGAACATAGCCCAGCTCATTGTCGTTAAGTATTAGGGCGGTATCACACTTAGCCCACCATTGAGTATTATCACTACCCATTCACTTATCTATTTTACAATTCATTCATCCATTCACAATATCTACTACATCCATTCCACTTTAACCACATTGATTCTCAATCATTCTTAGTCATGCTATACACTAACTAGCATCAACAAATTGTAAGTATGAATGCATTATTTACGTATAAACTTACCTCGGCACTCAAAAGTATAAAGATGTGCAATTTAGTCCACCACTTTGCTCTTGCCTCGGTTTCGATCCAGGCTTCGTCTTTCTTGATCTATAATGAATAAATCAACTTATTCAATACACACATTGACTAAATTGGCCCTTATCTCATACTTTAGTAAAATTATCATTTTGCCCTAAAATTTTCTCATATTTACACTTTTGGCCCAAAGCTTGTAAAGTGATTTTCATTCAACTTTCTAGCCTTTCATGCATAGCTGAACCATTTACTCAACTAAATCAATCATCAATTCTCACTAAATCACACACGTATGACCAACCTCAAGACTTTCACAAACTAGTCCCTACATGCATTTTTTATGGAATTCAGTTAGCAAAAGATTTTTCTACTACATCAAGCTTTCATATCCTTCCATAAAACATCAAAATACATGCATGTTATACATGGGTATATTTTTGGACATCCATCTTAGGTCAACATATAGATAACAATATCTTACTCATGCTACTAGGACTTCAAAAATACGAAGAATATCAAAAACGGAGCTAGAATACACTTACTAGCTAGCTTGAAAAGTTGAAGAGCCCTAACAATGGCTTCTCTCAATTTTCGCAGCTTGGAGAAGAAGATGGATGGAATTCTATCATCTTTTCCCATTTTAATCATTTAATTAACAAATGACCAAAATGCCCTTTTTGTCAAACTTTCAAACTTTCAAACTTTAACCCATTCATGCACAATTTTGTCCAAAAATTAGAATTTGGGAAAATTACTATTTAAGAACCTCTAATTGATAATTCAAAACTATTTCACACAAATAGCTTCTAGAATCTCACATTTTGTAACTTTTGTAATTTAGTCCTTTTGGAAAATTCAACCGTAATTTAATAAATTGCTTCATGAAACTTTCACACTAACATGCAAACATGGCATAAACCTTAAAAACTCATACATATACCTCAGATTTGTGGTCTCGCACCACTATTCTGACTAGGCCCTAAATCAGGATGTTATAGTATGTGCAATAACATGTTTACCTTTATAAATCTGTTTAATCGGTCGAATTGACATAGGAATATGTACAAGAGATGAATAGATTTTTTATTTGTAAATATGTTCATAAGTTAGCAAATTACCGAGTTGCTGGGAGTTTATTCGTAACAAGTATAAGCATGAGTTTAGTAATTCTAAGTTAAGAAATGTAATTAATCCAACACAATTATATCATCTTGATTAAAATCAGCTTTTGAAATCGTGCATTAGAACTTTATTTTGTTTTGTTTTGTTTTCTAGTTTTTAATCATTTCTTAAATCCAAATATTTTTTTCTTCACTAAAGTGTTTAAAATCATTTTCATAAATAATTATTTTACAGTCCCTGTGGGTACGATACTCGACATTTACTTGTCACTTTATTACTTGTTGCGATTGTGTACACTTGCATATTTCCACCGTTCCAGCTATATAGCTTAATAAGTTCATATACAAATAATACAAAACATTATTCATACATTTGACATATAAATAACTTAACAAATATTAACATAAATGTCATTAAGCTTCATAAGCACATCTTACTCAATCACATTCTTACCAATAGCTTATCATATACTGAATCCATTTTCTTTGAGTTTTTCGTACATACCTGTACCAACTCGTAACAAAATCATGTACTTTCTCATCTTCGATATACCCGTTGAACAACTTGGAATACTATCGGATACATGGAAATATTTGCACATAAGTGCCACATATCTAGCCACAAATCTCATAACACATATAAGCTCGCTCTCGAGCTATCCTCGGGCCTGCTCACACAAGCTGTCAGTCGAGACGTGGCTCCGTGGTATTGCTCACATGAGCTGCCAAGTATCCGCAACATATGCCGATATACCCAGCCACCGGTAGGACGTACAGACCAGTACCCGGGACACATAAATCACATAATTACATGGGTTCCTAGTGACATGTCACTTGTATCCTAATCTATTCTTAAGGCTCAACCGGGATTTACTCGCTTTTCGAAATTTTGTCAATTTCATCCATAGAGTCAATCATACAATTCATGCAATAACAAAACATTATAAATACAATTATAACGTTGCATTATTCACATATAAACTTACCTTGATACAAAAATAGCGGAAAGACCTAATCGTCAGACACTTTAGTTTTCCCCCGATCTAGACCCGAACTTCATTTTTCCTGATCTATAATACCAAATTCATCTCATTTAATCACCACATTAATCAATTCAGCCCAAAAGTTGCATTATAGAAAAATTACATTTTTCCCCTAAAATTTTGACATTTTACACTTTAGTCCCTAGGCTTGTAAAATGAAATATATTCAATTTCCTCAAAACTCAAGCCTAGCCGAACCATTTCATACTCATAATAGCCCACATTTTCTATTTATTCCTTTTTTTACTCATTTTATAGACTTTTACAAATAAGTCCTTTTTAACATTTTTACCGAAAATCACTTAACAAAAGTCATTTAACAAACATCAAACATGCATTTTCTACCATCAAACATCAAAATACATACATGTTCAACATGGTTAAAATTTCAAACTTTAATCCCTCTTCAAATTAGTCCTTGGAAAGGCTAGATTAGGTTGAGACAACTTCAAAAACATAAAAATCATGAAAAACGGGACAAGAACGGACTTACAATCGAGCTTAGAAGCTTGACAAACCCTAGCTATGTCTTCCTTTGGGACATTCGGTAATGGGAGGAAGAAGATGGTCAAATTTTGGCTTTTTAATTCATTTAATTACCAAATTACTAAAATGCCCTTAATGAAAAACTTTAGAAACATACCTAACCATGTCCATTTTGTCCACCAACTTAACCAATGGTTTAATTACCATCTAAGGACCTCTAATTTAAAATGTCATAGCAATTGGACACCTTTAACCTATAGAACTCACATTTTACACTTATTACAATTTAGTCCTTTTTTACTAAATTAAGCGCCCAAACGTCAAAATTTTTTAATGAAATTTTGATGAAATCATTCCGTAAAACTTTAGACCATAAAAATATAATAAAAATAAATTTTACTACGTCAGATTTGTGGTCCCGAAACCACTGTTCCGACTAGACCCAAAATCGGGCTGTTACATCACCAATGTCACTTTATATTGGAATAAGGAATGTAGCTCAAGAACAATGCACATAGTTTCCAAGAAAAAGAGGTGGGTTAGAAAGACACTCTTAAATATTAGGTCTTTAAGATGCAAAACTTTTCCTAGACATGCAGTTTTATAGAACTATATTTATGTCCAATTACCGAAGAACTACGAATAATATCTTATAGTCAAATTTTCTTTTATGATGTAGAAGATCAGATAATACTGTAATCATAGAGCATACTAAAAAAAATTAAAAAAATTTCACGAATACTCTGATAGCAATTGTTGGGGACACCATGTAATATCTCACATCTCTGTAGCTTCAATATTGGACACTGATATCAAATTGGAACCACCCAAAAAACAGTGAATAAACCGAACAAATTACTATTGAATATTCAATGGGATAAAAAAGACAATAAATAAAAATAAAAATAATAAAGGAGATAATAAATGAAATTTATGAGATTCAACAAATTAGCTGCATACTCATGCACCAATCCCAGATGATAAGTTCACTAATACGAAAAAGATTTACAAACTAACAGAAATCTTAATTAAAAGATTTTCCAAATTATACTTAAAAAAAATATTAGAAGGGAAAATAGATTTTGGGAATTGAAGTCCTAAGGCCTTGATATATAGTGATGGAGAGGTAGCAAAGTTTTGTCCCTCCTCTATTTGGAATAAAAAGACATGTCAAGAGTAACAATAGGTATTTGAGATTTGATGAATTTCTGGAAGAAAATGGAGGAATTTTGAGGAGAATTCATGGGTTGAGTACTAGGAATAGTGAAGAGGAAGATGAAAAAGTAATAAAGAAATAAAGAAAAAAGTAGAAGAAGAAGAAAAATATTTTTTATCTGTTTAATTTAATTATAAATATATTTTTAATTTAATTTTTATTTTAGTAAAATGTGTCATGTGTCATGATGTAATTGGCTGAGAAATTTTTTAATGATGATAATATTTGTGGTTTTTTTATAATAAAATTATAATTTAAATACCACTTTTAATCCAAAATTTTAAATACTTAAATGAAAAGAAATAAAAATTTGAGGATAAAGTTTACATTTAAGCCTAAAAGGGAAAAATCACGGTATTGCCTTTATTGGGTCTTGGAAAATAGCAATGATATCCTTTTATACCAATTATTTAATTTATATGTCAAATCATATAATATATAATATATTTATATATTACATAAAAGAATATACTATAATATATATAAAAACTTTGAGTTATAGTATAATTCTTTGAGTTCCAAAATAGTCTTAGGATCAATTTTTAAATTAAATTTTAAATATGATTTTTTTGTCATTAATAATAATAATTCTTAAATAGTTATTAAAATTATAAGTTAATCAATTTTTCCTTATATTTAATTTTTTAGTATAGTAAACATATTATGTGATTTATTGAAAAATATATATTATATCATAAGTTATGTAAACATTTAAAGAATATAAAAATCAATTTATAACAATATAATTTATTTCCTTTTAAATTAAGTTTATGCGAAATTCACTTTGAGATTCTTTATTCTCTGGCTTATAAAAATTACACTTGAAGTAAGACCCCACACGTCCAATATGATAGGTTGTAAACATTTTTATCATAGTCGAAAATTATATTTTAATATTTTCTTTTTTTTATATGTAACTATATTCTCTTTCAATTTATTTTACATTAATGAAATATTTTTCCAATATTGTTCACATTAACATTAGTTTATTATCTACAATAATTGATTTACGGGCAATTAAAGAAAAATAATTTCAAAGAGAGAACAAGGTCTGATTCTTCCGATTTTATTCTACTTACTTTCCACATTTTAATAAATTTTAATGTAAATTTTTTCATATTTGAGTAAATATTTAAATAAATATTTCAAAACTTATCAACGGTCGAATCTTCAACTGTGATGTAATTTTTTATTTTGGTACGATCTGATTACTGACTTGAAAAGTTAGTTGATTCATATATTTCAGAGACTGTGAGATTGCATGGAATGCCATTATCCATTGTGTCAGATAGAGATCCGAGATTTACATCACGATTCTGGAAGAAATTGCAAGAAGCTTTAGGCACAAAATTGCATTTCAGTACAGCTTTTCACCTGCAAACGGATGGTCAATTCGAGCGGATCATTTAGATACTCGAGGACATGTTAAGATGTTGCATCCTTGAATTTAATGGTTCGTGGGAACAATATTTGTCATTGATTGAATTTGCGTACAATAATAGTTTTCAGTCGAGTATCAAAATGGTACCTTATGAAGCTTTGTACGGACGCAAATGTCGAGCATCTTTTTATTGGACTGAGCTCAGTGAAAATAAGATACACAGGGTCGATTTGATAAAAGATACAGAATAGAAAGTGAATGTGATCCGTGATAGTCTGAAAGGAACGTCTGATCGTCAAAAGTCCTATGCAGACTTGAAAATAAAAGACATTGAATTTGAAGTCGATGACAAAGTGTTCTTGAAAGTGTCTCCGTGGAAGAAAGTACTCTGATTTGGATGTAAAGGCAAGTTGAGTCCAGGTTCATCGAGCCATATGAGATTATCGAACGTGTTGGGCCAGTTGCGTACAGGTTGTTGTTGCCACCTGAGCTAGAAAAGATTCATAATGTATTTCATGTATCAATGCTTAGACGATAGAGATCTAATCTGTCACATGTGATTACTCCATCTGATATTGAAATTCGATCTGATATGACTTACAAGGAAGAACCCATCCGTATCTTAGCTTGTGAAGTGAAAGAGTTGAGAAACAAGAAAATTTCGTTAGTAAAAGTGTTGTGGCATCGACACGGAGTGGAAGAGGCTACGTGGGAGCCTGAAGATTCAATGAGACAGCAATATCCGAATCTGTTTAACGGTAAGATTTTTGGGGACAAAAATCCCTAAGGGGGGAGAATTGTAACAGTCTGATTTTAACCCTAGTCAGAACAGTGGTTTCGGGACCACAAATCAGAGTTAGAAAATTATTTTAATATTATTTTGTATGTCTAAAGTATATGATTAAGCATGTGTTAAAGTTCCGTGAGTTAATTTGTTCGTCTGTGTGCTTAATTTGAGCAAAGGGCTAAATTGCGTAAAATGCAAAAGTGACTTGCCATTTGTTAAAGGGTTTATTGACATGGCTTTATTAAAATGAAGTCTTTATGTTTCAATTTAGCCATTGAATAATGGCATGGACGGTAGTGGACATGTTTAAAGCGTTTTAATTAATGAATCATTAAGGGTAAAATGGAAATTTATGAATTATGTGTATTAAAAAAAATAAAGCATGAAATGGCCATCATCTTCTTCTTTGTTTCACAGAAATTAGAAAGAAAGAATAGGGTTAAAAGTTTTGAAGCATTCGAACATTTCTAAGCTCAATTCAAGGTATGTTTGACTTCGGTTTTTGATAATTTCTACGTTTTCGTAATCGTTGCTTCGAGTACTTTGAAACCCACGTCATAATTTTGTGAATTGATGAATAATTTGAAATGTGCCAATGATGAAATCATGTGTTTTGTGATATTTGATGATGAAAAATGAAAGATATGTGTTAGATTAACATAGTTTGTCTTTGGAGTTTTTGTGAATTTGAGTAATTTGTGCTTAATTGAGAAAATAGTATTTTGAGGGACTAAATTGTGAAATAAATGAAATGTGTGGGATTGAATGATCATGGGTGATATTCGGCCAAGCATGAGTATCATGAAATTTGGTATATTTTGTAATTTTGTGAAATAGGGACTAAATTGTCCAAATGTAAAAATATAAGGGCTAATTTGTAAATTTTCCTAAATATGTGTTTTTGGATTGAATTGAATCATTCGGTGAATAAATGGATAAAATTTGAATATGCATAGTTTAAGAATCGAAGAAAATGGACTTAGATCGCGGGAAATCGAAAGTAATTGAATAGCTGAGTTCGTTTCTGTTTATCTGAATTTGAGGTAAGTCGATGTGCAAATAAACGTATTTGATTTGAGTTATTTATGTATCTATGAGATATATATTGTATGGTAAAGGATCGAAATGGAATGTATATGAAATTCGAGGATATGTCAGTAAGTTCTCATGGTCTAAGAAGTCCCAAACGAACCTAGGAATAGATAGGATAATGTATGTCATGAAATAGGTTTTCGATATGTGATATCATGTAAGACCACGCCTGGGACGTTGGCATTGATTCGAGATTTTGTGTAAGACCATGTTTGGGACGTTGGCATCGATATGAGATTTACGTGTAAGACCATGTCTTGGACATTGGCATCGTATTTGATTCGTGTAAGACCCTGTTTGGGACAATGGCATTGATATCTGAGTACATGTAAGACCTCGTCTAGGACTTTGGCATTGTATGACAATTCTGAGCACTCTGAGTATCCTGTTAGATTCTAAATGGTTCAACGGGCAAGTCCAAGAAATGAATGACTATGTGATTTGTATATCCGATTCAGGTACGTTGATATGTATACTTTGTATAAGCATAAAAGGGGAGTAAGTATGTACATTGTTGCAAAGGAAATTGAGATATATGTTTGTTTGAGATATGAGCAAATGAGATGCTTGAGATATTATGTGTTGGTAAGTAGTGGCTAAATATTGAGCCAACGATGATATTATGAATTTGTAAATGAGAAATATAAATGTCATTGCATCTATTTGGCTATATGCATTTTATACTAAGTTTATTTGTATATGGCTTACAAAGCTTTTGGAAAGCTTACTCTCTGTGTGTGTTTACTCTATTTTATAGGTCATCAAAGCTACGAAAGGCTCGGGAATCGTTGAGGATCATCACCACAGTATCAAACTTTACTTTGGTACTTTTGAATGTAAATATAGCTAAATGTGGCATGTATATAGGCTAGGCATTTTGGAACATGTTTAAGATGTATAAATAGCCATGTGATGTGGCTAGATAAATGTTGGCAATATGCATGAGTGATTATGCTATATGCTGCATGTTTTGGTATGGCTTGATGGCAATGAAATGATCTTATGAATGGCAAGCTTATTGGTGGATTGATGCAATAGAGAATTGGTGAATTTGTGGATGAATCATGCTTAGTTTTACATGTGATTTAGTTATGCTAATTTGCATATAAGTTTGCATGTTTAGAAATGTAATTGAATGGGATGATAAGTTAAACATTTCACATGATTTTGGTTGCCAATTGTTTATGGGATAATGCTTGATTGAGCTTGTAGGGATGACCTATATGTGTGGTGGCATTTTGGCCTTGCAAATGGCCTATATTTTCCCACACGGTTGAGCACACGGACCTATGGCTCGACCGTGTCCCTCATGGTTAAAATTCGAAACAAGTTAGGATCGACCACGGGCTGGACCACAGACGTGTGACTGGCCGTGTGGTGCAAGTTAGGCTCGACCACGGGTGTGGTACACGGGCGTTTCCACGACCATGTGGACAATTCAGTATGTATGCCCTGTTTTGACATGGCTTAGACACACGGGCGTGTCTGTGGCTGTGGGAGGTACACGGCCTGCCCATATGGGCGTGTGACCTCTATAACTTAGAAAAATTTTAAAATTTCTGAGAATTCCTGTATGTGTTCGGCTTTGTCCTGGCCCTATTTTAAAGCATGTTTAAGGTCTCGTAGACCTCTTTATGGGACGCTTTGATTGCTTTGATTTGATTCACTGAATATTATTATGAAATATCCATAAAAGTTTTTGATTGTCTGGTAATGCCTCTTAACCTTAAATCGGCGATGGTTACGGGTTAGGGGTGTTACATTAGCTACCCTCAGGTTTACTGCAGCCAGTTAAAATACCACTTTGAAAGTGGGAAAGAGTGACTATGGATTTCGTATGTGGGTTGTCCTTAACGCCTACTAAGAAAGTTTCAATGTGGGTCATCATGGATCGGTTGACCAAGTCTGTCCATTTCATATCGGTTCGTACGATTACTCCTGTAGAAGCTGGCTAAACTGTATGTGTCTGAGGTAGTGAGACTGCATGGGGTACCAATTTCGATAACATCTGATAGGGATCCCCGCTTCACGTCTCGGTTCTAGAAGAAGCTACATGAAGCTCTGGGTACAAGGTTGGACTTCAATACTACGTTCCATCCTCAGATAGATGGTCAATCTGAGAGGGTGATTCATATACTGGAGGATATGTTAAGGGGTTGTGTATTTGACTTTCAAGGCAGTTGGGAAGATTTTTTCTGTTGGAAAAGTTCACTTACAACAACAATTACCAGTCTAGCATATAGATGGCACCTTACGAGGCGCTCTATGGTCCTAAGTGTCGTATTCCTTTGTGTCGGACTGAGTTGGGCGAGCGTCATATTCTGGGTCCTAAATTGGTTTTTGATATTGAGGACAAGGTCAGGTTGATTCGAGATCGACTAAAAGAGGCATCTGATAGGTGAAAGTCGTATGCTGATCTGATGTGTCGAGAGATTGAGTATTCTGTGAGGGACTTCGTTTTTATCAAGGTCTTGCAGTGAAAGAAGGTACTGCGATTTGGTCATAAAGGCAAGTTGAGCCCCAGATTTATTGAACCTTATAGCATACTGAGGCGTATGGGACCAGTTGCCTCCCAGTTGGAGCTACCTCAAGAGTTAGAGCGGATTCATGATGTGTTCCACGTCTCTATGTTGAGACACTACTGCTTTGATCCCACACATATTGTTCAAGTTGAGGAGATCGAGGTTAGGCCAGATCTAGCCTTCGAGGAGGACCCGGTACAGATTTTGGACGGTGATGTTAAAGTTCTGAGAAGAAAGTCTATCCCACTGGTTAAGGTTCTTTGGCGTAATCATATTCTGAGGAGGCCACATGAGAGCCTGAGGTGCAATGCAGTAGCAATATCCTCATCTATTATGATTAGGTAAATTTTGAGGCCGAAATTTTCTTTTAAGAGGGTAGAGTTGTAACGCCCCAAAAATCCCGAATATTTATTTTCGTATGTTTGTGACACAAATATATGTCTGCTTCAGTGGTTATGTGTTCTAAGAGTGTCTAAGAAGTCTTGGGTTCAAGCCTTGTCTTGTGCAAAAAAAATTGTGTTGAAATGATTAAACCTCTATCTCCAATCAGTAGACTTATAAATTAATGTTGGTGAAATATGTCAGAATAGACCCACTAGTCTAGGGGATGGGTGGCATGTTATTGTTACATGAGGTCTGAAGTTCGAATCCTTGCATGCGCAAAAGGGATTAAATTTTTGCAGGGATGGACGGCTAGAGTTTGTGTTTCATTAAAAGTCTGAGTGGTGAGAAGGTTGGAGTGATTTTAGGAGGAAATTATGGGATGTGGGAAGTTATCGTGATTTGGGGGATGTAAAATTTGACTTTCTCTCTCTTTGTTTCAAAATTTTGATGATTGATAGAGTTTTTTCTCTTATTTTTTCAATTTTGCTGCTGTTTGCTTCCCGTAAAACCTCTATGTTGCTGCAAAATTTCCTCCATAGTTTTTCTTCTTTCATTTGATTTTTGTCGATTATTCCAAGTGCTTAGGTGCCAATTGTGTCATTCAATTTTTGCTGTGACTATTTTCTCTTCATCTGTTTTACTTCTTTTTGTTTTCCTTTAATTGTTTTTCACCTACTTATTGTCGTTGTTTTCAAAATTCAGTTCCCTCTTTCTGTTCCCAATTTTTAACGCTAGCTTTCCTTTCCCTCAAGCCAACCGTGCATAATTTTGGCTCCTCTCCTTGGCCGAATATTGATAGGTGAGTTTTACGACACCCTTTTTCTAGTTCAGTTTGGACTTCCCTTTCCATTGATCTCTTTTTCCCTGTTTTGCCTCTTTTCAGTTTTCGGATCCCCTTTTGATTTGCTTTTTCTTCCGTTTCAGAGTTTCACTCTACCTTGTCGATAGTTTGGTAAGTGAGTAGATGTTTGTTGTTTGTTAATAAGATGATGAATGAAAGGTTGTATGTATATTATTGGATTTAATTGAATTGTTAAGTGAAATATGATTAAGGGTTGAAACAAAAGGGTTTTGTGGCTCTTGTGCTAGGTGGAGTTCAAGAGTTGGTTGGTGCTTCATTAAGGAGTTGAGGGTGCAGTTTAGTTGATTTTGGTAAGGGGCTTCGATTACTAATATTTCCTTTACATCGTTTGGCTTTGTTTGATTAATGAATTATGTAGTTATTTAAATGATCTTTTGGTTGAATTTAGGTTTCGGTGTACCAGGAGTGCGGTTTAACTTCTAACTAATTCAGGTGTGTAAATAATGTTCTACAATCGAAAATTAACAAAAAGTTGAAAAGTGTGAATCGTTGACTCTACACGGGCTTGCGGCTACTCGTGTGGTAGGTCGTGTGACCCAACATGCGTGTGTCATCGACGAGGCTGGCCATGGGCAATTCGTGGGCCGAGCCAAATTAGGCGTGTGGGCCCCAGACGGGCGTGTGGAAATTATTGGGCCAAGTCGTGCATTTCTCACGGCCAAGGCCATTATGGTGTGTGGGCCACACAGGTGTATGGGCCCACATGGGCTAGCAACATGGGCTCATGGGCCCATTTTCACTATTTGACTGCTAAGGTTGCACGGGTCGCCCGAGTCGACTATGGAACTAATGTTGGGTCGGTAAGTTTACTTAGACCCCTAATTGACTGAATGAATGTTATGCCCCTGTGTGATATATTTATATATTTGAATATGTAAGGCTATATTTCAGCATGTTATGTAGACTGTACTGAATACATACACGATACTATGATATGACATGACATTATTTCATGATGCATTGCATGGGGATGGGTGGTTATTGATCAGATGAAGTGTACTGAAAGGCTTTGAGCCTAAATTACTGGCAGCCTAGTTGCATATCACTATGTAGTGCCACATTCGGTACTCTCTAGAGTGTAGGGATGGGTGGGTTGATTATATCCCTACATGGAGTGTAGGGTTGGACGGAGATGAAGTGTAGAGGCTGGATGGGTAGGACTTGTATACTGCTTCATATTTTACTGCACTGATTAATGTTACTGTAATAGGCCAAGGCCCAAGCACATGACTATTCTGTACTGAGATGGGCCAAAGCCTAAACTGAAACTATCACTAATACTGAAAAAGGGCTTAGGCCCAGACTGTGTTTGTTTTTTGTCTTTTTTTTAATATGGGATTACACACTGAGTTTATGTAAACTTACCCATTTGTTTTAACTGTACAGGTAATCCCCAGTCATAGGCGGATCGGTGCAATGGAGGACTCAGAGGTGGCCACATGACCAATCTAATTCGATTTAGTAATTTATGATTTCAACTTAATTTTTGGGGTATTTTATTGTAATAAGGGCCTTTGGGTTTATATTTTTAATTTGGGATTCTATTGTTGTTTTGGTTTATAACTGCTAGCAGTAGGAAAAGCCACGAATTCTCAGGAAGATAAATGTTTTATCAAAATTTCCTCAAATACGCAATCGGTTTAAAACCTTCCGCAATAAATGATGCTTTGAAAATTAATAATGTTTTTAAAAGTGTTTGTATCAAATTGGTGTTTAATATGAATATGCATGTTGAGTATACCGAATTTTTGGTAAAAGTGTCAAACCCTTTAGGCAAGCATGTGCTAGTTGATCAAGTGTGTAGAAATTGTCCATTGACAGTTAGAGGTCATTGTTTTCCAGCTAATCTTATGCTTCTATAGTTTGATGAATTTGACGTGATTCTTGGTATGGACTGGTTAGCAGCTTATGATGTGATAGTAGATTGTGGGGGAAAATTTATTGAACTAAAATGTGAAAATGGGGATATCCTTCGGGTTGAATCAGGTGAATCGGATAGCTTGCCTATGGCGATTTCTTCTTTGGCGGCTGAGAAATGTATAAGAAAGGGGTATGAGTCTTATCTCGCGTTTGTGTTGAATAATCAAGTGTCAGAAGTAAAGACTGAGTTAGTGCCTGTGGTATGTGAGTACCTGGATGTGTTTCTGAAAAAGTTGCCCGGATTGCCTCCAACTACGGAAGTCGAGTTTGGTATTGAGTTAGTCCCTGGTACGGCACCTCTTTCAGTTGCCCTGTATAGGATGGCACCATTGGAGTTAAAAGAGTTGAAGGTTCAGCTACAAGAGTTAACAGATAAGGGTTTTACGAGACTAACCTATTCTCCATGGGGTGCTCCAGTACTTTTTGTGAAAAAAAAGACGGGTCGATGAGATTATGTATGACTACCGACAGCTCAACAAGGTTACAGTTAAGAACAAGTATCCTTTGCCAAGGATTGACAATTTTTTTGACCAATTGAAGGGAGCCACAGTGTTTTCTAAGATAGACCTGAGGTCCGGCTATTATCAGCTGAGAGTTAAGGAACAAGATGTACCGAAAACTGCATTTTGGATGAGGTATGGCCATTATGAGTTCCTCGTCATTCCCTTTGGCTTAACGAATGCTCCTGCAGTGTTTATGGATTTAATGAACCGTATTTCCGTCAAGACTTGGATAACTTTGTAGTTGTTTTTATTGATGACATATTAATTTATTCTCGTGATAAAAGTGAGCATATGGAGCATTTGAGAACTGTCTTACATACATTAAGAGATAAGCAGTTGTATGCTAAGTTTAGCAAAAGTGAACTTTGGCTTCGAGAAGTTGGATTCTAAGGACACATCGTGTCGGGTGATGGAATTAGAGTTGACCCGAGTATTCACTGAAGATTTGGAGACACCATTTGTATGACGAGAGATGTCGAGTATTCACCGACCATAAAAGTCTAAAGTATTTGATGACTCAAAAAGAACTGAACCTTCGCCAACAGAGATGGCTAGAGCTCATAAAAGATTATGAACTGGAAATCGACTATCACCTAGGGAAGGCGAACGTGGTTGCCGATGCTTTAAGTAGGAAGTCATTGTTTGACTTGAGGGATCTGAACACTCAGTTGTTAGTGATCGACGATGGTTCGATTTTAGCTGAGTTGAGAGCGAAACTAATATTTTGGCAAGAGATCTACGAAGCTCAGAAAGGTGATAAAGAATTGCAAGCTAAGATAACTCAGTGCGAGACGGGTATAGAATCAGACTTTCAGATTAGTTCAGATGGCTGTTTAATGTTTCAAGACAGAATTTGTGTACCCAAAGACAATGAAGAAAATGTATAATGACTTGAAGAAAATGTATTGGTGGTCAGGAATGAAGAGATGCATTTTAGAGTTTGTCTCTAAGTGCCTAATTTGTCAGCAAGTGAAAGCCGAACACCAAGTACCTTCGGGTTTACTCTAGCCCGTGGTGGTTCCCGAGTGGAAATGGGATTGTATTACCATGGATTTTGTGTCTGGATTGCCGTTGATGCCAAGGAAGAAAGGTACCGTATGGGTCATGGTTGTAGGCTAACAAAGTCAACTTATTTTATACCGGTGTGTACTAATTATCCACTTGATAAATTGGCTGATTTGTATGTTTCTAAAATTGTGAGACTTCATGGGGTACCTTTATCGATCATTTCGTATAGAGATCCGAGGTTCACATCACGATTTTGGAAAAAGTTGCAAGAAGCGTTGGGGACGAAACTGAATTTTAGTACTGCTTTCCACCCATAAACCGACGGTCAGTTGGAAGGAGTTATTCAAGTTCTTGAAGATACATTGCAGTGTTGTGTTCTTGAGTTTCAAGGCAAATGGGAAAGGTACTTACCATTGGTAGAGTTTGCCTACAATAGTTATCAGTCGAGTTTGAAAATGGCACCTTATGAGGCTTTGTATAGGAGTAAGTGCCGAACGCCCTTGTATTGGACTAAACTCAGAGAAAATTAGATTCACGGGGTTGACTTAGTCAAAGAGACCGAAGAGAAAGTAAAGGTAATTCGTGACTGTTTGAAAGCCACTTCGGATAGACAGAAATCTTACCCGGATTTGAAACGAAAAGAAATTGATTTTCAAGTTGGTGATAAGGTGTTTTTAAAGCATCCCCATGGAAGAAAGTCCTCAGATTCGGTAGGAAAGGCAAATTAATTCCACGGTTTATTGGACCTTATGAGGTGACTGAGAGAATTGGACCGGTAGCATACTGATTAGCTTTACCGCTCGAGTTAGAAAAGATCCATGATGTTTTCCATGTATCTTTGTTGCATCGTTATCGTTCTAATCCTTCACACGTTATTTCACCAGCAAAGGTTAAAATTCGACCGGATATGACCTATGGTGAAGAGCCGGTTAAGATTTTAGATCGAGAGGTCAAGCAATTGAGAAATAAAAGTGTAGCACTAGTGAAAGTACTATGGCATAGACATGGGGTTGAAGAGGCCACATGGGAGCCCGATGAGACTATGAGAGATCAATACCCAAACCTTTTCACTGGTAAGATTTTCAGGGACAAAAATCATTAAGGGGGAGAATTGTAACAGCCCGATTTTAGGGCTAGTCAGAATAGTTGTTTCGAAACCATTAATCAAGGCCGAAGATATTATTTTTAATATTATTTTATGTGTTATAGCATGATTATATTAGTGCATGAAAATTTTGGTAAATTAATTTTAGCAATTTCATGATTAATTTTAAAAAAGGACTAAAACGCATAAAGAGTGAAAGTTTTGTTCTACAAGCTAAAGGTGTTAAATAGCTATGGAACACTAAAGTAGAGGTCCTTATTGAGTAAAAAGACAAATAAAAATGTGGTGGCTGGGCATGAAATTTTTAATTGTGAAATTGGTCAAGGTTAGGTGGTTTGGTGACTTAATAGATAAAATAAAATAAAATAAAAAGAAAAGGCTATCATCTTTTCTTTCCTCCACTGATTTTTCTCTAAGAAAATAGCCATGGAAGCTTGAAAATTTTCAGAAACTTACAACCCTTGCAAGTAAGTCATTTTGATGATCATTTTTGTTGATTTTTGTATTTTTGTGACCCTTGTAGCTTAAGCTAACTAATGGAGGGACTATTTTGAGTCTAGGTTTTACCATGTGAGTTGCTGAAATTTTATGGAAGAAAATGAATCTTGGTTGTTAAATAAACAACTTTTGTGAAAGGGTTTTCATGAAAACACCTAAAATGGACCTTTTTGTAAAAGTTATAAAGTGGGTAGTAAATGTGTGAAATAGTTGGATTTGTGAGTTGCTATAAGAGTAATAAAGGTTCGTCTAGGCTTGGTTAATGAGGAAATTTGATTGAAATTGTTTTACGAGCCTAGGGGCAAAATTGTAATTATGTGAAAGTCTAGTGGCAAAATGGTAATTTGCCCAGGTATGAATTATAGATTGTCTTGTTTAATGTAGTAATTAAATAAGTGAATTTTTCATTATAGATCAAGAAAAATGGAGTCCGGACTTAGACTGGGAAAAACCAAGCTATTGAATTAAATCAAACTAGTCACCCATATTTTATATATCGAGGTAAGTTGTACGTAAATAATACAACTTTATTGTTATTATGTATTGAACAATTAATATGGCATAAAGTTTATGATTATTGTTGTGAATATGCATGATGAGAATTGATGTAGTAAAAACTCTTGTTTGAACCTTAGGACATTTGGGTGATATGCGTGTTAGTGTAAGACCATGTCTGAAACATGGCATCGGCCATATTATGAGAGCCAGTGTAAGACCATGTCTGGGACATGGTATCGGCATTGAGACGAGAGCTAGTGTAAGACCATGTTTGGGACGTGGCATCAGCCTCGACATGTGAGCTAGTGTAAGACCATGTCGGGACATGGCATCGGCATTTTACCCTCTTGTGTGAGGCTTATCGGATATCCTTTAGTATTCCAAATGGTTCCATGGGTTATTTAAAGCTTATGATAAAGATATGAAAGGATATGATCATGTTGTGAGTGGTAAAGGTTCTTACTCGAAACTCATGAGATATGAACTTAGTTATGATGCCTTAATGGGATGAAATTGAGTAAGTCCTATCTATGAGAACCATTTTGGGATGATCTTGTAATCTTTGGCTTATACTTGTGATGTGTAAATATGTTTTAAATCTACCATTGTTAAATCAAGAACGTTGTGCTGGTTTATAATATGCTATGTGTTTAAAGAGGCATGATTGATGTTGTTACTTCTTTACATACAACTTACTAAGCTTTGTGCTTACTCCCTTTCCTTTCCATTTTTCTTATAGTATCACCAAGCTAGCTCGAATATCAAAGGATGTCGGAGGCTCAATCACACTATCAATCTGAACATTTGGTATAGTTAGATTTATCATTTTGAGTACGACATGTATAGGGACTTGGTCTTTTGTCATGTGTCATATTGCTTTGGCCAAATGTGTTGGTTTGTCTTGAAGATTGATTCATTTTGTACAAGGTCATGGATGATGGCTAATACTTGATATTGATATATGTAAATGATGATGTTTTTTCATGAATGTGCAATTTGCATGGTGAAATATGTGATAAGTTTTGCATGTGAATGGAGTGTAGTGGTATTGATGTGTGTATGTCATGGTTGTGGCTTATGTTGGTGCAAGTAAGGGTGGCAAAAGGGCTTGGTAAATAGCCTTGTTTTTGTCTACATGGGTAGACACACGAGCATGTGTCTAGGCTATGTGTGACACACGGTCTGCCCCATGGGTGTGTAGTTTGGCCGTGTGTCCCCTGCACCTTAGTTTGGTAAAACGAAATGCCCAGTAGTAACCACACAGGCTGAGGCACGGCCGTGTGTCTCAACTGTGTGGAAGACACAACCATTGTACATGGGCTTTGTGCCCAAGCAATGTGAAGTCTACACCTTAAATGCGAAATTAAATTCGCCAACGGCCTAGCACACGGGCGTGTGCCTTGGTTGTGCTAAAATGTTACTGACGTTAGAAACAGAATGTCAAGGCTTTAACACGCGAGCTGAGACACGGGCGTGTCATGGCCATGTGAGGGACACGGGCCATGGACACAGGCGTGTGCCAGGCTGTGTGAAAACCCTTGTAGGTTTGAAGTGAGAAATAAATCCACACAGGCAAGGGACACGGGTGTGTCTCTATATGCATAAGCCGTGTGAATTACACTATCCTTTAACACGACCATGTTATGAGATCACATGGGCGTGTCGCCTTTCCACATGGGCGTGTGCCCCTGTTTTTAGTAACATTTTCCAAAGTTTTCTAAAGAACTCGGTTTGGTCTCAAACCATTTCTAAAGTGTGTTTTGGGCCTCGTAGGCTTATTTTAGGGATTTTAAGACAAAGTTTGAAAAGTTTTAAATTTGAACAAAATTTCATAACTCGGAAGTGTTTGTATGCATGTTATTAAGTTAAGTAACATCTCATACCTTATTCTGGTATAGGATATGGGTAAGGGGTGTTACACACGGGCGTGTACCCAAGCCGTGTGAGGCCATATTAGTGCATGGTTCAGACGGGCAAGGACATGGGCATATGTCCAGGCCGTGTAACTCACTGTTTATGATTTAGGACCACACAGCCAGGGACATGGCCGTGTGCCCAAGTGTTCACATGGCAACGGACATGGTCGTATGCCCGGCTATGCGAGCCACATGGCCAAGGACATGGGTATGTTTCCAAGCCGTCTAACTCACTATTTATGATTTAGAATCACACAGGCAAGGACATGAACGTGTGGCCGTGTGAGCCACATAGCCAAGGATATAGGCGTATTTCCAGGTCATGTGGCATCCAAATTGGTCTGAATCTTATTTTTGAGGCCGTAAGTGTTGCCCAACATGAGCACTGACCTCCACAATGTATTTATGATTTGAATTTGATTGTATGAGGACTATCTGATGCTTTAAGATTGATATATGGATGATACAAAAATATGTGTATTGTAATGGCTATTATTGATTCTGATTTGTATTATCTTCTTATGAATTGAACTGGAATAATTGAACACATGTTGTGGATATTTGTAATTTGCATTTTCATGGGTTGGGATATTGTGATGAATGAAGTAATCTGTTCTGAATCAGTGGCTAAGCCACGATGCGTATATATATATATATATATATATATGAATTTGGCGCTTTGTCGCATTTCGGTCTAGTAGCTAGTCTGCATATCCGTAAACGTGTCAGACAGACACTCTATGGTGTGTAGGGTTGGTTGGGCTTTGATCGCCCTTAATGGTGTGTTGGGATGACCAAAGATGGTGTGTAACAGATGGCGTAGGAATAACTGCATATGAATCTTATCTGTTCTCTATTTGAAATTGGAATTGCTTCTGCATATGTAATTGATCTATTCTATATTTGAACTGAAATTGCTTCTGTTATCTAACTAAATCTTGGAATTCGGGAATTATCTTATAAATGTGCTTTAATTGGATGGATGTCTTTTGTGCATTGGGTCCACAACTCATTTCGTTGTTGATTTCAGGTGGCTCTCAAACTTGAATGGGTAGGCATTGTGAGAGCTCGGTCAATCTATTTATCTTTCCTTCAAATTCTACTATTAGTAATTTCAGGTTTCTATGCTATTATAATGTTGGGGAGACTATATAGTTAGTTAATTTTGTTTATGGTTATTATAAGTTGAATGGTTTCATTTTGACTGCGTTATAAACGTGGTTTTCCTAATATCGGTAATGTAACTCTTTAGACTTGGTATGGACATCTAGGCCAGGTTTAGGGTATTACAGTCTAGATAGTTGTTTAAACAAGAGATAGAACATGATGGCTAAACATGCAGTTCAAGAAGCTGTTCGAACATGAGAACAAACTTCAGATACAGGACAGCGAAGGTCTCAACATTATTAAATATCAAATACTAATTGATAAGTGTATCAAGGACAATTGAACATTGTTTTTGTGTGGAAGCAAAAATTATCAATAATATTAAAAATCACTTTTTGTGATTTTTTTAAATGTGTTATTCGAATTAAATTACATAAATATTTGATATTAATGCATTTACTTATAGTGCTAAATTTTAATTTAATTAATATATAATTATAGCATTAATTAAGTGATAGTTAATCTATAATAATAGTAATTGTAAATTAATATGAATACAAAGTTTATTTCAATATTAATATGATTCTATCTAATTAAATTATTTTTCTAATTAATATTAATTTTGTTGATATATTAAAATATTAATATTTTAACGTCAATTTAATAATATAATGGATAATTGAAAAGTATTTTCGTCGGTTCAAAAGTTTCTCTATAATTAATATTTATATATATACTAACTTCTAATATCACATGCGTTGCATAAGAGTTGACGCGTTCAATATTTTATCAATTTTTAATATTGTACTTTTAATTGAATTAAGTAACTTAAAATCTTTTTATTTGAATTATTAAATATAATTAAAATATATTAACTTGTCAATTGAGATATTATAATAGAAATTTTTCATATCATAATTAATTCATTTTAACATATTCAACATGCAATATAATTTTACTTTATATGATTAATGCAAAGTAACATTGTTCAAAACAATAGATGACTAACATAAATAACTCTAATATATTAATTGAATGATAATTAAGATGCTTAGAATCTTATTCAAGTAACAACTCTACTTTAAAATTAGTAGAACATTTTTTTAACTAATAGTTGTATATTAAATTATAATATTTTTAAAAGTGTAATAATTATCACAATTTTTATTAAATTATAATTATTTTAAATGTATAATTATCCCAACTTCTATTTTACTTAAACTTTTTATAATAAAATGTGAATTTAATAATATGATAGAAAATAAAAAAATATTCGATCAATTCAAAAGTTTTTCAAACTCATTATATATATATATATATATATATATAGATTATAAATAAATTATATAACACTCTTAATACATGACGGATGAGGTAAAATTTATGAAAGATAATTCAATTAAACTGTCAATTTTCAAGCTCAAAAGATTAGTCAATTTGCAATGAATTTTTTGATAGGATTCAAGCAGTTATGGGCTAATATGTCTGTGTAGCATTAGAAGAGATATCTCTTCAAAGTTATTTAAAGTGTGTTTTGAAGTTAAGGCATAGCTTTTTAAATGCTATACAAACATCTCAGCTCATAACTGTCCGAATCTTATTCAAAACTTCGTCGCAATTTGACTAATTTTTTAAGTTTAAAAATTAACAATTGGATTGAATTATTTTTATTAAATTCACTCTATCTGTGCATGTATTAACTCTCTTAATTAATTTATAAAATTAAAACAAATAATTGAAAGTGAATAAGAAAATTCATGTTTTAGAAATTAGTACCAAAATATATTAGCATGTGTTCTATTTTCATTTTTAATTAACTACTTAAACATTTTTTCTATACCTTAATTTGCTAAGCTTATTTGTGAAATCTACGAAACAATTCTTAAGAAATTACAAATGCTGGCTACTAGTAATAAATGTTGAAATGGCGCTTTTAATGGAAAGAAAAAAAAAAAAAGAAGGAAAAAAAATGGAAGCCTCATTTTCTTGTTGTGATCACAATGCAAGCAGCGTGATTTTCTTATGATGATTTTAGTTGGAGTTCTTGATAAGAGTCAAATGATATATATATATATATATATATATATATATATATATATATATATTCAACTAGTTTTTATTCTGTACATTGCATGAGTTGATTTGTCTTTATAAATTAAATATATTTAATAAATTTGAAATTTTTAAATGATGTTTTAAAATTCTTAAGAAAATAAATTTTCACTTAAATTAATTTTTAAATGAAATTTTATTTCATTAAAGTGTAATAAAATATATTTAATTTGTATACATATTTAATTAATAAATTATAGTGTGTTTTAGAATATTTTACCCATTTTTAACATTTATGTAAACTTTTATAAATTTGTACTAAACAATTTTTTAAATATGCACATTAAATCGTTTTAAAATTTTAATTTTTAAAAACAATTATGTAATTTCATAAAATCATGATATTAGAAATGAAAATGAAAAATATTTTTATTATTAAAACTTTATTATTATTATTATTATTATTGTTGTTATTATTATTATTATGAATGGAAAGAAAACTACATTTAAAACTTAATTTAAAAATGAGACTCACTTTAAATATAATTAAAAGGAAAGTATTTTGAAACTCAATGAACTAATTGAGAACTTAAAGTTTTCATTTTCGCTTCCGTACCTTCATTTACAATATACTAATTTTTATGTCATGTGTTGCATGGGTTAATTACGTATATTAATTAAAATATATTATTTTGTAATTTTATAATAAAATTTGAAATATATATTAGTTTTAAAATTTTAAATTCAATTTTTAAAAATTAATTAATTAACTTATAAAATTATTTAAATTTAATACAAAAGATAATTATTTTTATAATGCCTAAGTATTGCTTATATGGATTTGTCAAGATTATATAAAATATTATCAAAAAAAAAAAAGAGAGAGAGAGAGAGAGAGAGAGAGAGAGAGAGAGAATCACATGAAGAAGCTAAGCAACCTGCACAAATTATTATTAACACTAAAAATTAAAATAAAGATTTTTCTATATTGATGATTAGTTATGAAAGATATTTATTACTAAAAAAAACTTTAGATATTTTTCAACTACGCTTTATAAAAACTTCAAGTTCGTACTATTTTCACCAACTTATCTTTTCCTTGGGAATTTGTTTTTAGTATTACTGGAATTAAATAGATAAGATTGTAATTCAAATTAAAATATATATATAATACAATTAATCAAAAAAAGAAGAAGAGCAAAGATAATTAAAATGGGCTGATTTCGTCAATCGATTGACGACGACCCAAATCGCATCTTTTTTTCTTGGAGTCAAAGGCAGTTCAGAAACAAAATCCATCGTCACTCTATCCCATTTCCACTCGAGGATCATAATCGGTTGTAACAAACCAGATGGAACCTGATGTTCATTTTTAACTTGTTGACAGACTAAACATTTCAAAACAAAATCAGAAATGTCTCGTTTCATACCAGACCACAAATAATGTTGCTTCAGATCATGATACATCTTTGTACTTCCCGTATGAATAGATAAACGACTATTATGAGCTTCACACAAAATCAACTGAATCAACTCTGAGTTTCTCAGAACACATATTCGATCTCGGAACCTCAAGTAATCATTAGCATCAACTCAAAATTCAGAATCAAAGTTCGAATCACACTGAGTTCGTTTTGCTATCATTTCATTATCTACGTTCTGAGCATCACATATTTGTTGCAGGAACAACGGTTTCACTTTCAATTTAGCTAACACTGAACCATTATCAAACAAATCTAAATGAGCATTCATTGCACGTAATGCAAACAGTGACTTCCGACTCAATGCATCGGCAACGACATTTACTTTACCCAGGTGATAATCTATTACAAGTTCGTAGTCTTTCAATAGCTCTAACCATCTTCTCTGTCGTAGATTCAAGTCTTTCTGGGTCATCAAATATTTCAGACTTTTATGATCCGAAAATACGTGACATTTCTCACCAAACAGATAATGACACCAAATATTTAATGCGAACACAATTGCTACTAACTCAAGATCGTGTGTCGGATAGTTCTTTTCATGCGGATTTAGTTGTCTCGAGGCATAAGCTATGACTTTTCCTTCTTGCATCAGAACACATCCTAGACCATTTAACGAAGCATCACTGTATATCACGAATTCTTCTCCCGATTCTGGTTGTACCAAAACTTGAGCTTCAGTCAATAAAGTTTTCAACTGATCAAAACTTTTCTGACATTTATCGGACCATTCGAATTTCACATCTTTCTGAAGCAATCTAGTCAACGGATTAGCTATCATCAAAAATCCTTTTACAAATTGACCATAATAACCAGCTAGTCCCGAAAAGCTATGGATTTTAGACACATTCTTTGGAGGTTTCATTCCAGAATAGCAGAAATCTTACTCGGATCAACTCATATTCCAGAGGCTAATACAATATGTCCTAGAAAACCAACTTCTTATATCCAGAATTCACATTTACTGAACTTTGCATACAATTGTTTATCCCGCAAAGTTTGCAACACGATTCTCAGATGCTCAGCATGCTTAATCTTATTACATGAATAAATCAAAATGTCGTCAATGAAAACAACAACAAATCGATCTAAATACAGTCTAAAAATTCTATTCATTAGATCCATAAAAATAGCAGGAGCATTTGTTAGTCCAAAAGGCATAACTGAAAACTCATAATGCCCGTACCTCGTTCTGAAAGCAGTCTTCAGAATATCTAAATCTTTTACTCGTAACTGATAGTATCCCGATCTCAAATCTATCTTTGAAAACACAGTGGCTCCTTTCAGCTGATCAAATAAATCATCGATTCTAGGCAGAGGATATTTGTTCTTTATAGTCACTTTGTTCAACTGACTATAATCAATGCACATTCTCATCGTGCCATCTTTCTTTTTCACAAACAGAATAGGAGTACCCCAAGGTGAGAAATTCGGTCTTGCAAACCTTTTATCTATCAACTTTTGCAACTGTGATTTCAACTCTTTCAATTCTGTTGGTGCCATTCTATACAGAGCTATCGAACTAGGAGTTGTTCCCAGTAACAAATCAATACCATATTCAACTTCACGTATCAGAGGTAATCTCGGCAATTCTTCAGGAAATACATCATAAAATTCACAAACCACTAGCATTGATTCAACTTTCTTTTCAGTCATTATCGAGTCAATCACATAAGAAAAATAAGCTTCATAACCTTTTCTCAAATAATTCTGAGCTTTCAATACAGATATCACAGCAGGTAACCGGTCAAATCATTAGACGCAATCCGAACTATTTCATTATTCTAACATCTCAAATCAATAGTTTTTCTTTTACACTTCACAATAGCAACGTCAACTAGTCTATACCCAAAATTATATCAAACTCATCAAATGGTAATAGCATCAAATCAGCTGGAAAATAAGCATCTCGAAACATTAACGGATAGTTCTTGCATACTTTATCAATCAAAACACTTTTACTTGAGGTTTTCGATACTTTAGTAATAAATTTAGTAGACTCTACAGGTAAAGTCTTACTGGATACTAAGTTCATGCATATATACGAATGTGTAGAACATTGGTCTATCAATGCAATCACAAAAGTATCAAAAAGAGTAAATATAACCGTTATAACATCCGGAGATAAAGCTTCCTCATGAGCTCGGATGGCATATGCTCTAGCAAGCGCTTTGACTTCAGATCTCGCAACCGAGTCTTTTGTAGCTCTTTGACCACCACTAACATTCCTCGTATTTTGAGAAGGTCTACCTCTAGTTGAAACATTATGAGATCTTGGATTTTGAACATTCTCTTGCTCAACCTACAACTTCCTAGATGTCTTTTACCACAGTGTCTATTCAGGTCGCTCAGATCAGACATTTCCAACACTGGCCATAGAAGTAGTAGGAGCTTTGTAATTTTACTGTGATATAGCTCAATCTGTATTCAAATTTCCCACACTAGCCTTTGATCGATTTTGTTCATATTTGAATTTCTTTGAAGTAGACTAAAATGATTTGCTCAAAATCTTTTTCTCACATCTCTAACTTCAGATTCAGCTTTTCTTTTGTCTTTACCGAGTGCTTCAGCTTTACACGCTCGATCAACAAGCACAATAAAATTTTTTATCTCCAGAATACCAACTAGCAAACGAATATCTTTATTGAGGCCATCTTGGAATCTTTGGCACATTATTGCCTTGGTTGATACACACTCCTAAGCATACTGACTTAATCTTACGAACTCTCATTCGTATTCAGTGACAGACATGCGACCATGTTTCAATTTAAAAAATTCCTTTCATTTCTGATCAATGAATCTCTAACTGATGTATTTCTTTTGAAACTCAGACTGAAAGAAATCCCAAGTAACCCGTTCCTTTGGAACTACAAAAATCAGAGTCTTCCACCATTGATAGGCCGCGTCTCGTAACAAAGATACAACACATTTTATACATTCTTCAGGAGTAAATAACATTTCATCAAACACTTGTGTTCTCTAACCAAAACTCGACTTTCTCAGCATTGTCATCACTAGTAGCTCTGAACTCTTTAGCCCTATATTTACAGATTTTGTCAACCAGAGGCTTATTAAACATATTTCTAACCATTATCGGAGGCACATCTGAGGTCTGAGGGGGATTAGGCGGGGTTGGAGGATGTGAAATAGCCGGATTATTTCTCACAAACTGAGTAAACGACTCACTCATCATTTGGAAGAAAGCTTCCTTAGCTTCTCCCTCTTGACCGCTCGTAGCCGGTCTCGTATCAGATGGCGCTGTCCCTTGAGCGGTAGAAGGCACATTGCTTTCTACATCATCAGCTACGACTCTTTCGGAATCTATTACTATATGAAAATCACATTTTTTAGTTTAGGATTCATCACACTATCACAGTTCAAATATATGGCATGTATAGCTAGACTCTTTCACGCTACGTTAGTTCGAGAATCGGCAAAATTGTAGCTCTGATACCAACCAAATGTAACACCCCTAACCCATAACCATCGCCAGTTTAGGGTTAAGAGCCATTACCTGACAATCAAAAACTTTTGCTGTAACAGCCCGATTTTGAGGCTAGTCAGAACAGTGGTTCGAGACCACTAAACCAAGGATAAGGAAAAATATTTTGATTTTTTATGTGTTATAGCATTAAAATATGGCTATGTAGAAATTTTGGTTATTTAATTTTAGTAATAGCATGCTTAATTGTGAAAAAAGACTAAATCGCATGAGATGCGAAAGTTTTATTTTATAAGGTAGGGGTACCTAATAGCTATAAAAGGTAATTTAGAGGATTTTAAAATCCAATTAGGCCATTTATCTAGTAGTGGCCGGCCATATAGGACCTAGGGAGACAAGATTTTAATGTTGGTAAAATTTAGTGGATATTAGGTGATAAAAATGAATAAAATAAGAGGAGTAAAAGATGTTATCATCTTTCATTATTCACCAATCTTCTCTCCACCAAAAATTGAAGAAGAAATAGAGCTTTGGGGGTTCAAACTTTCAGTCAAGATATCTCCCTTGCAAGCAAGTGATTTAGATGGTTTTTATTTGATAATTTTTGTACATTTGGAGTCCCCAAAGCTTAAGCTAGCTATTGAGGGGATTAGTTTGTGATATGGTTGAAAGTCTAGGGACTTGCCATGAGAGTGTTCATGTTGTTAGCTAAGTTTGTAGGGAAGAAAATGAATGTTAGGGAGATGAGAAACAACTTTTGTGAAAGGTGTTAGCATGAAAACACCTAAATGGGACTTAAATGCAAAGAATGAAATTGTATCATAAATGCATGAAATGGTGAGAATGGTGAGTAGTTGTAAGAGAAATAAATGTTCAGCTAGGCTTATTTGTTGAGAAAATGTGTTGAAAAATAATTTACGAGTCTAGGGGCAAAACCATAAATTTGCCATTATACAAGGGAAAAATGGTCATTTTTTCCCAAGTGTAGAATTTGATGCATGGTAATCATAGGATGGTCTAAATGAATAAATTTCATTGTTATAGATCAAGAAGAGCACAGAATCAACCTTGACCGTGGAAAAGGAAGGTGACAGATTAAACCGTTAGTTACAACGTTTTGCACCGAGGTAAGTTTATGTGAAACAATGCATTTTCTTTATATACTTTATGTTGCTAATTGGTGTATAGCATGATTGAGAACATGTGTGGTTCAAGTAGATCGAATGTAGTAGTCATTGAATAATTATTGGATGAATGATGAAATAGTCATATGAACATGTCATGACAACATTTGATGGTGGGCTAAGTGCGATACCACCTTGTTGCTTAACTCAGATGGGCTATGTGCAATACCATTGTTTATTTATCATTTGGTGGGCTATGTGCGATACCATCGTAACTAACCTTTTTGGTGGGCTATGTGCGATATCACCGTAACTAACCTTTTTGGTGGGCTATGTGCTATACCACCCTAATAAAGAATGATGGTCGGCTAAGTGTGAAGCCACCGAATAATTTGACTACGAGTAATTGATTAAGCGGTTGTGACATGTGGTTTTATGTGACATTGTGATGCTAAGTGTAGAGGAACATGTTAATAAATGTACACATTAAGCTGACGATATGGTTGGAATATAGAAAAGGGGGAAATGAGTAAGCATGATTATGAATATAGATTTTTTCTTGCTTAGTATGAAATGTTATATAAATGATTAGTACATGCTATAATGTTATATTGTTTATATGTAAACTTACTAAGCTCAAAGCTTACTCATTTTCTTTTCCCTTATCTTATAGAGAAAGAGGGTTGAATCGAGATACGTAGATTAATCGGAAGATCGCCCACACTATCAGCCCACTCTTGTACAATAGACTTAATGTTTTGTATATGGCATGTATAGAGGCTAGACAAGTTAGTGAATTTTGTTGTAAATGGCTAAGATGTGTTAGCCTATAGATGGATAATCTATTTTGTATAATGCGATAGTTGTTGGCTACTTTATTCTATAAAAATATGTAGATATCCTTGTGAGTTTATGTTTCAAAATGAGTTGATTATAGATGTGTTGGATGAGTATATGTTTTATATGCATAAGGGGTGAAAAGAGATTGGAAAATAGCCTTGTTCTTGTCCATGTGGATAGGTACATGGGCATGTGTTTAGGCCATGGGTGACACACAGCCAGCCCATGGGCATGTGCATTGGCCGTGTCTCTTTGATAGAATTGAGAAGTGTAGGCCACGAGCTAGACACACAGGCGTGTGACTAGACTCAAGGCCGTGTGAAGTAGTCAATGTTCACCACAGGTGGTGGGCACGAGCGTGTGCTCTAGCCATGGGATTTTAGCAGTATAGTTGAGTTTTGTGCACGGTTGGTGGACATGGGCGTGTGTGTCTACACACGGACATGTGCCATCTAACACGGGCATGTAGTCCTGTCTAGATGGAGAAAATTCCAAGATCATAGAGTTTCTGAAATAGTCTCAAGAGCCCTCGTGTGTATGAGTGAGGCCTCGTAAGTTGAGAATGAGGTTGTTGTGGTGACTAAAGGAGAGTAGTTACGTTGAGCCTAAGTGGCGATCAAGTAGTTTTAACCTGGTAATGCCTCGGGCCTGGTTCTGACGGGAAATACGGGTAAGGGGTGTTACATTTAGTGGTATCAGAGCTATGGTTCAGTCGGTTCTTAGACTACAGTAGCATTTGTAAGAGTCTACCTATACATGCCATTAGCGTATAATGATAGTGTGGTGGCTTTTGATGATTCTAAACTTTGTTTTTATGTAGTATATAGATCCCGATCAATCAGCTACTAATGATACAGCTAGCAATGCACCGACTCTCGTGCAAGGGATCGCGCCTGTACAGAGTGGACCTGAGACTAGGGGTCAAGGAGAAGAGGCTCGGGAAGCCTTTCTCCAAATGATGAGTAACTGATACACTGAGTATGTATGGGTAAACCCCAACTCTCAACCTCCTTTACCTCCTCCTATACCTTAGCCAGTTCCTGTGGCTCCCCAAGGTGTAGAATTGGTGAGAACAACTAAGCCTCCGGTGGACAAAATTGGAAGGAAGGGGTTGAGAAGATGACAACCATGAGAGGGTAGAATTCTGGCTTGAGAACTCAATGAGAGTATTTGATAAACTCTCTTGTACACCTGAGGAGAGCTTAAAATGTGCCGTGTCCTTGCTGAGGGACTCGGCATATCATTGGTGGAAAATGTTGACATCAGTGGTCCTGAGGAGAGAGTGATGTGGGACTTCTTTTCGGAAGAGTTCCGAAAGAAGTATATAAGTTAATGGCTTTTAGACCAAAAACGGAAGGAATTCCTTGAGTTAAAGTAAGAAAAAATTACTATGGTGGAATATGAGCGCGAATTTGTTAGGCTCAGTAAATATGTACAAGAGTGTGTGTCTACAGAAGCCATTTTATGCAAGAGGTTTGAAGATGGGCTTAACGAAGATATCAGACTTTTAGTTGGAATTTTAGAACTAAAAGAATTTGTAGTACTGGTGGATAGGGCTAATAAGACCAAATAATTGAGTACAGAAAAGAGGAAGGCTGTAAGTGAGGCCCGAGATGCAAGTAAAAGGCCAATAAGTAAATCCTACCAAATTCAATTGAAGAGGTCCAAGGAACTGAACCTTCGAACGACTACATCAGTTGGATTTTCACAAAGAGATCGAGGCAAAACGTACTCGGATTCAAGAGTTCAGGCCACCTCGATGGCAAGTGTGGGCACTCCAAAGTCCAAACTATAGTGCCCAAGTTGTGGCAGACATCACACTGGGGAGTGTTGGGGAACAATTAAAATTGTTACAAATGTGGCTCCCCCAAGCATTTCATCCGAAACTACCCTGAAAGAGATGACAAGGAGAAAAAGCAAGAGGTAAGATCAAGCAGTGTATCCTTTAGAGGTAGGCCACAAAAGAAATTGGGAAGTAGGACTAGTGATAAAGGTGTAACTGTGAGGTCAGAGGGCCGGGCGCCAGTAAGGACCTATGCTATTCGCGCTTGAGAAGTGGCATCATCACCAGATGTAATAACGGGTACCTTTTCTTTTGATGACACTTTTGTTATTGCTTTGATTTACCCAGGGTCAACCCATTCTTATATTTCTATGAGATTGGCATCTAGTTTGAGTATGACTATTGAGTTTACTAAATTTGTGGTAAATGTGTCAAACCCGTTAGGAAAATATGTGTTAGTTGACAAGGTGTATAGGAACTGTCCTTTGATAATTAAGGGTCATTGTTTTCCAGCAAACTTTATGTTGTTGCCGTTTGATCATTTTTATTTGATTATTGTATGAATTGGTTGACTACCCATATTGTTTTAGTGAACTGTGGTAGTAAATTCATCAAATTGAAATGTGAAAATGTAGACGTTATTCAGGTTAAATTAGGTGGGTTAGATAGTTTACCGGTGATGATTTCTTCCATGGTGGCTGAGAAATATCTAAGAAAAGGGTACGAGTCTTTTCTTGCTTTTGTGTTTAATACTCAAGAGTTTGAAGTAAAGATTGAAACAATGCCAGTTGTATGTGAGTATTCGGATGTATTCCTAGAAAAGTTACCTGGATTACCTCTAGCTAGAGAAGTTGAGTTTGGGATTGAGTTAGTTCCGGAATGGCACTAATTTCGGTTGCTCCGTAGAGGATGGCACCATGAGAGTTGAAAGAACTGAAGGTTCAGTTGCAAGAGTTAACGGATAAGGGTTTTGTAAGACCAAGTTATTCACCATGGGGTGCTCCGGTGCTTTTTGTAAAGAAGAAGGATGGGTCGATGAGATTGTGTATAGACTACAGAAAGCTCAACAAAGTGACTGTGAAGAACAAATACCCTTTACCAAGGATAGATGATCTCTTTGATCAACTAAAGTGAGCTACGGTATTCTCCAAGATTAACCTGAGGTCCGGTTATTACTAGTTGAGGGTTAAGGAGCAAGATGTGCCAAAAATTGCATTTCGGACGAGGTATGGCCATTATGAATTTCTGGTCATGCTGTTTGGTTTAACGAATGCCCCTGCAGTCTTTATGGACTTAATGAATCGTGTCTTACGAGCGTATTTAGACAAGTTTGTAGTTGTCTTTATTGAGGACATATTGATTTATTCGCGGGATGAAAGTGATCATACAGAGCATCTGAGAATTTTTTTGCAGACTTTAAGAGACAAGCAGTTGTATGCTAAATTTAGCAAGAGCGAGTTTTGGCTCTGAGAGGTCGGATTCTTAGGACACATCATGTCAGGTGATGGTATTATAGTTGACTCGATAAGATCTCAGCTATTGTGGAGTGGAAAGCACCGAGAAATGTGTCAGAAGTTAGAACCTTTTTGGGTTTAGTCGGGTACTACAGGCGGTTTGTGAAGGGATTTTCCATGATTGCTACTCCAGTGATGAAACTATTGTACAAAGTTGTTAAGTTTGAATGGACTGAGAAATGTCAACAGAGTTTTGAGAGATTGAAAACATTGTTAACTGAGGCACCGGTTTTGGTGCAACTCGAGTCGAGCAAAGAGTTTGTGGTCTATAGTGACGCATCGTTAAATGGTCTCGGGTGTGTGTTGATGCAAGAGGGTAAGGTAATCGCTTATGCCTCGAGACAGTTAAAACCGCACAAGAAGAATTATCTGACTCATGATTTGGAGTTGGCCGCGATTGTTTTCACGTTAAAAATTTGGTGACATTATTTTTATGGAGAGAAATGCCAAATCTTCATAGCCATAAGAGTTTGAAGTATTTTATGGATCAAAATGATTTGAATTTGTGACAATAGTGGTGGCTTGAGTTATTGAAGGACTATGAGTTAGTGATTGATTACCATCCAGGGAAAGCGAATGTGGTTGCTGATGCCCTGAGTAGGAAATCCTTGTATACTTTGAAAGCTATGGGCACGAGCTTAGCATGGTCTAACGATGGTGCTGTATTAGCCAAGTTGAGAGCTAGGCCACTATTTGTTCAACAGATATGTGAAGCTCAAAAGAATGATAATGAGATGCAAGTTGAGAGAGCTAAGTGTGAATCAAAAGATGATTCTGATTTTCGGATAAGTTCGGATGGTTGTTTGATGTTTCGTGATAGGATTTGTGTACCTAAAAATGATGAATTGATCCAGAAGATATTAAATGAAGCACAAAGTGGTTATTTTTCAGTACATCCGGGCAGTACAAAAATGTACAATGATCTAAAAAAATTTTATTGGTAGCTGGGTATGAAGAGAGACATCTCGGAGTTTGTAACAAGGTGTCTGATGTGTCAACAAGTGAAAGCTGAGCACCAAGTGCCTTCGAGATTGCTTCATCCAGTGATGATTCCCGAATGGAAGTGGGATCAGATCACCATGGATTTTGTGATGGGGTTGCCTGTGAATTCGAAAAAGAAAGATGTTGTGTGGATTGTCGTTGATAGGTTAACGAAGTCAGCTCACTTTATTCCAGTACGTGTTGATTATTCACTAGATAAGTTGGCTGAGTTGTATATTGTCGAAGTGGTAAGATTACATGGAGTGCCTATATCTATTATCTCGGATAGAGACCCGAGATTTACTTTGAGATTTTGGAAGAAGTTGCAAGAGGCATTGGGTACGAGGTTGAATTTTAGTACTGCACTCCATCTCAAACTGACGATCAGTCTGAAAGAGTGATTCAAGTTCTTGAAGATATGATACGATGCTGTGTGTTGGAATTTGAAGGTAGTTAAGAGAGATACCTACTTTTGGTTGAGTTTGCTTACAACAACAATTATCAGTCAAGTATACGGATGGTACCGTATGAAGCCTTGTATGGCCGTAAGTGTCGGACTCCTTTGTATTGGGCCGAGCTTAGTGAAAAGCAAATTCATGGGGTTGACCTGGTTAAAGAGACTAGAGAAAAAGTAAAAGTAATCCGAGATAGTCTGAAAGCTGCATCAGACTGACAAAAGTCATATGCAGATTTGAAAAGAAAGGAAATTGAGTTTCAAGTGGGCAACAAGGTATTTCTGAAAGTTTCCATGGAAGAAAATAGTGAGATTTGGTCGAAAGGGTAAATTGAGTTCGAGATTCATAGGGTCGTATGAGATTACCGAAAGGATTGGGCCAGTGGCATACAGGTTGGCTTTGCCTGTAGAGTTAGAGGAAATACATAATGTGTTCCATGTATCGATGTTAAGGCGTTATTGCTCCTATCATTCACATGTGATTCCTCCAACAGAAATTGAGATACGAACGGATATGACATATGAGGAGGAGCCAATTAAAATCTTGGCTCGAGAGGTGAAACAGTTGAGAAACAAGGGCATGGCCTTAGTAAAAGTGTTATGGCAAAAACACGGTGTGGAAGAAGCTACGTAGGAATCGGAAGAAACCATGAGAGAGCAGTATCCCAACCTCTTTACCGGTAAGATTTTCGAGGGCAAAAATCTCTAAAGGGGGAGAGTTGTAACAGCCTGATTTTGGGGCTAGTCAGAACAATAGTTCGAGACCGCTAAACCAAGGATAATGAAAATTATTTTGATTTTTTTATGTGTTATAGCATTAAAATATGGCTATGTAGAAATTTTGGTTCTTTAATTTTAGCAATAACATGCTTAATTGTGAAAAAGGGCTAAATCGCATGAGATGCGAAAGTTCTATTTTATAAGGTAGGGGTACCGATTAGATATAAAAGGTAATTTGGAGGATTTTAAAATGCAATTAGGCCATTTATCTAGTGGTGGTCGGCCATATAGAACCTAGGGAGACAAGATTTTAATGTTGGTCAAATTTAGTGGATATTAGGTGGTAAAAATGAAAAAAAAAAGAGGAGTAAAAGATGTTATCATCTTTCACTATTCACCCATCTTCTGTCCACTAAAAATTTAAGAAGAAATAGAGCTTTGGGGGTTTAAACTTTCAGCCTAGCTATCTCCCTTGCAAGTAAGTGATTTAGATTGTTTTTATTTGATAATTTTTGTACTTCTAGAGTCCCCAAAACTTAAGCTAGCTATTGAGGGGACTAGTTTGTGATATGGTTGAAAGTCTAGGGGCTTGCCATGAGAGTGTTCATGTTGTTAGCTGAGTTTTTAGGGAAGAAAATGAATGTTAGGGAGATGAGAAACAACTTTTGTGAAAGGTGTTAGCATGAAAACACCAAAATGAGACTTAAATGCAAAGAATGAAATTGTGTCATAAATGCATGAAATGGTGAGAATGGTGAGTAGTTGTAAGAGAAATAAATATTCAACTAGGCTTATTTATTGAGAAAATATGTTGAAAAATAATTTACGAGCCTAGGGGAAAAATCATAATTTTGCCATTATACAAGGGCAAAATGGTTATTTTTGCCCAAGTGTAAAATTTGATGTATGGTGATCATAGGATGATTCCGTGGAAAAGGCAAGGTGACAGATTAAACTGTTAGTTACAACGTTTTGCACCGAGGTAAGTTTATGTATAAACAATGCATTTTCTTTATATACTTTATGCTGCTAATTGGTGTATGGCATGATTGAGAACATGTGTGGTTCAAGTAGATCGAATGCGGTAGTCATTGAATAATTATTGGATGAATGATGAAATAGTCATATGAACATGTCATGACAGAATTTGATGGTGGGCTAAGTGCGATACCGCCTTGTTACTTAATTAAGATGGGTTATGTGCGACACCATCATTTATTTATCATTTGGTGGGCTATGTGTGATACCACCGTAACTAACCTTTTTGGTGGGTTATGTGCGATACCACCATAACTAACCTTTTTGGTGGGCTATGTGCGATACCACCCAAATAAAGACTGATGGTGGGCTAAGTGCGAAACCACCGAATAATTTGACTATGAGTAATTGATTAAGAGGTTGTGATGTGTGGTTTTATGTGACATTGTGATGTTAAGTGCAGGGGAACATGTTAAAGAATGTACAAATTAAGATGACGATATGGTTGGAATATAGAAAAGGAGGAAATGAGTAAGCATGATTATGAATATAGATTGTTTCTTGCTTAGTATGAAATGTTATATAAATGATTAGTACATGCTATAATGTTATATTTTTTACATGTAAACTTACTAAGCTCAAAGCTTACTCCTTTTCTTTTTCATTGTCTTATAGAGAAAGAGGGTTGAATCGAGATACGTGGATTAATCGAAGATCGCCCACACTATCAGCACACTCTGATACAATAGACTTAATGTTTTGTATATGGCATGTATAGAGGCTAGACAAGTTAGTGAATTTTGTTGTAAATGGCTAAGATGTGTTAGCCTATAGATGGATAATCTATTTTGTATAATGCGATAGTTGTTGGCTACTTTATTATATGAAAATATGTAGATATCCTTGTGAGTTTATGTTTCAAAATGAGTTGATTATGATTGTGTTGGATGAGTATATGTTGTATATGCATAAGGGGTGAAAAGAGATTAGCAAATAGCCTTGTTCTTGTCCATGTGGATAGGCACACGGGCATGTGTCTAGACTATGGGTGAAACGGCAGCTTCCCAGGCGTGTGCATTGGTGTGTCTTTTGATGAAATTGAGCGATGTTGGCCCACAGGCTAGCCAAGCCTGCACGTGCCTAGACTCAAGGCCGTGTGTATTAGTCAGTGTTCACCACGGGTGGTGGGCACGTGCGTGTGCTATAGCCGTGGGATTTTAGCAGTATGGTTGAGTTTTGTGCACGGTTGGTGGACATGGGCGTGTGTGTCTACACACGGGTGTGTGCCATTTAACACGGGTGTGTAGTCCTGTCTAGATGGAGAAAATTTTAAGATCATAGAGTTTTTGAAATAGTCTTGAGAGCCCTCGTGTGTATGAGTGAGGCCACGTAAGTCATGAATGAGGTTGTTATGGTGACTAAAGGAGAGTAATCACGTTGAACCTAAGTGGCGATCAAGTAGTTTTAATCCGGTAATGCCTCGGGCCTAGTTCCAGTGGGAAATACAGGTAAAGAGTGCTACATTTACGGATATTTCATAATAATATTCAACGAATCAAATCATAGCAATCAAAGCGTCCCATAAAAAGGTCTACGAGACCTTAAACATGCTTTAAAATAGGGCCCAAACAAAGCCAAACATACACGGGAATTCTCAGAAAATTTAAACTTTTTCTAAGTTACAGTGTAGGCAGGCCGTGTGCCTCCCATGGCCTCAGACACGCCCGTGTGTCTAAGCCGTGTAAAAATAGGGCATACATACTGACTTGTCGATATGGCCGTGGACCACACCGGTGGACACGCCCGTGTGCCACACCCGTGGACACGCCCGTGTACCACACCCGTGGTCGAGCCTGACTTGCACCACACGGCCAGTCATATGCCCGTGTGTCCAGCCTGTGGTCGAGCCTGACTTGTTTCAAATTTCAACCACGAGGGACACGGCCGAGCCACACGACTGTGTGCTCAACCGTGTGGGAAAATATAGTCCATTTGCAAGGCCAAAATACCACCACACATATAGGTCATCCCTACGAGCTCAATCAAGCAATATCCCATACACAATTGGCAACCAAAATCATGTAAAATGTTTAACTTATCATCCCATTCAATTACATTTCTAAATATGCCAACTTAGATGCCAATTAGCACAACTAAATCACATGTAAAACTAAGCATGATTCATCCACAATTTCACCAATTCACTATGGAATCAATCCATCAATAAGCTTGCCATTCATAAGATCATTTCATTGCCATCAAGCCATACTAAAACATGCATCATATAGCATAATCACTCATGCATATTACCAACATTTATCTAGCCACATTACATGGCTATTTACACATCCTAAACATGTTCCAAAATGACTAGCCTATACATGCCACATTTAGCTATATTCATATTCAAAAAGTACCAAAGTAAAGTTTGATAGTGTTGTGATGATCCTGTAACATCCTGAAAAGGGCCTATGCATTTTCGGTTTAATTGTACATAATGACATGTCTTATGTGTTATGAATAAATTTTGAATATTTTTGGAAACCTGAGAATGTATAGAAATGTTACGTGAACATTTTGGAAACCTAAGTAAAATATGAAAGTGAACATTTTGGAAACCTAAGCAAAATAGGAAAGTGAACATTTTGGAAACCTAAGCAAAATAGGAAAGTGAACATTTTGGAAACCTAAGTAAAATAGGAAAGTGAACATTTTGGAAACCTAAGTAAAGATATGTAAGGTAAGGAAATGTCAAGTTTAAAGAGCCAAATGAAAATTTTTGGAAACTTAGAAATGACTTAGAAATGTCGATTTTTAAAGTTTGAAAGAGGAATTTAAGGCAAGATGGCCTTAAGAGAAAGAGTATGTGAAATTTGACACACAAACAGGCTTGGAAAAGTGGCCTAAAGATGCCACTTAGGGCCTCTGGAAATGGCGCCACATGCAAGTGTATTTGGGCAAGGGATCAAGTCACTTAGGAAGCAAATAAAAGAAGTTTTATTTCTGCTTCTAGAAACACAGAGGTGGACAGCACAAGGCTTGTAAAAGAAGAGTTTTATTCCCTTTAAAATTTTGGCTAAATAGGGGATAAGTAACATATTTAATGATAGATTATTTTAAGTAGATTATTGATGAGATTAATTAAGTGATAAATAAAAGATGAACTTTATCAAAATAAGGGAGAGTTGGCCGAATAGGGGGAACTAAGTGTGGTAATTTTGGCTAAAAAGGAGTAAAGGCCATTTGTTTTTTATTTCGTTTCTTTTGAAAGTCTCTGCCGAAATTTCCCTTGTCATCTTCTCTATTCTCTTTTGTTGACCAAAACTGCAAGCTCTCTCTCACACTTACCATTTCTGAATCCCCTATCCCTATTCTTCTTCTTTGTTTCAATTCACCCAAAACCGAAACCTCAAAAACAACTCTTAGCCAATCCTCCTTAAAGGCCTTAGATCTTTCCTTCTTTTCAGTCCTTGTTGAAGCCGAATACCTAAGTGACCATAGCCGATTCTCCTCTAAGTCTCAAGGCCAAAACTTTGTGTTACTTATGAGAGCCATAGTCGATTATTACTAAGGATCATTCGGGATTCGAAAAAAAGGTAAGTACATATATGTACATTTGGCCAAAGGTCTATTCCCTATTTTAATATTAGATCAAATCTAACATATGGTTATAGTAATTTCGATAGCATTAAGGAAGCAATGATCAATTTCGGGATTTGAGAACTCCAAGGTAAGTGCATTCACATATTCGGCCAAGGCCCAATCTTAAGTATTTAGATCTATTTAATCTAAAACTAACTAATTCAAGGGATTTAGGATTTGGTCGAATACAAGGAGAAGAAAAACAAAGTTTTCAGGATTTGCTAATAGTCAATTCGACAAGCAAGGTAAGGATTTAGGTATGATTAATCCTTCGGGATTTGGGTTATAGCCGATTAGGCTTGAAAAGAAAACACTAAGTTTGGCCGAATAGGCCTTTGCTAAATGTTACCATGTTGGTCGAATGTAGGGTCTTAAAATCTAAAGCAATAGATCGGTTTTATTTTCGGGATTTCAAGGAATTCGTTAAGCAAATCAGGTGTGTACCTCACACTAATCTTAATTGATTTATGGCTTAAAATTGATATATGTGTTAATATGAAAGTGTAAGAATGTGGCTAAAGTACCATGTTACTGTACAAAGTACTATGGTACGTTTCCTACTCCTACTAGGATTACGAAATATGTTATACTTAACATGTGAAAAGTGACATGAATATGAATTTAAGAATGATAAGCATAATATGAATAATATGGGGCATTCAGGTTATATGAGAAAGGGAAAGTGTATGTGGTGACTTCGGTCCCACTATCTGAATGTGGTGACTTCGGTCACATTATCTGAATGTGGTAACTTCGGTTACATTATCTGAATGTGGTGTCATATGACACGATTATTAAATCTGGTGGCTATGCCACGAATTTTTATATGGGCAATGAGCACGTCGACTGCAGCGACTGCCTTCGATGGTGTGTAGTGGATGGAGGGTTGACTTAGTAGTCCCCACGGTGTGCAGGTTGGTACGGGGATGTGTAGCGGATGGCATCTAGGTTTGGGTTTGGGTTGCATCATTATCTTGAGTTATTATGTGAACATGATATGTATGGTATGCCTGAATTATTAATTTCAGTGTTTGTGTACACATTGAGTCTGTTGACTCACCCCGTTGTAGGAACATGTTTCAGGTGACGAGCAGTGGTGGATCGGGTTCGGCAGAAGCTTAGGGATGGCCATGCACATCAAGAAGGTTTATGACTTGGACTTTTATTTTAATTTAAGTATTTTAAAGTTTATTTTGGTTTTAATTTTGGGAAATTATTTGATGTAATAAGGCCGTAGTAGCGTTTACTTTATTTTTTTATTTATTATTAAGCCTACAATCTTTATATTTATTAAAAGATTAAGTAATTTAATATAAAGCCCAAACGCTTTGTCACCTAAATCAAAAGGATTTTTAATAACGATATAAACTTGTTTTCAACTCAAGCCCAACCCACTACAAACTATCTTCAAAACCCATAGTTTTCAAAGTGACAATAGAAATTTGAACCGGTTTACATCGAGGAACATACCAGGTCCGGTCCAGGCTCGTGGGCCGGGTGTAGGGTGTTTCAGTTTGGTATCAGAGCCTAGTTTTAAACTCTCGGCCTTTGGGATAAGGCCCAAAATGTTTTCAAATCGAGCCCAAATAAGTTTTATAAAGTATCTTATGAAATAAGCAGGTTTTCTGGCATGGCACCTAAGTCTCCGACCCGCAGTCCACCAGGTAAGTACCCCTAACTACCCGTGTGATTATGTGAATTATAGAAGGGTAGAAAAGGAATGGAATGTAGAATAGCATGATAGGAACTTGAACCCTAGGATTAGTCTACTCAAACACAAACACATAAGACTTAATGCACTAAACAAACCTATGGCTAAGTCAATCGAGTTAGGGTGTGGCAACCATGGTACGCATGTCTAGGATTGGATCCGGAAGAGCCTGGTATTTAAGCAGTCCTAGTGACTCACCTCCTCTTCACAGGAATCATACCTGGTGCGTAGCTTCGGTTCACCCTAACCCAGAAGACTTAGTGGGTGTGGCAACCTCTGTGCGCATGTCTAAGAATGGTTTCAGTGGGAGCTTGGTATTTAAGTAGTCCGTGTGACTCACCTCCTCTCCACTCCAATCCTGCCTGGTGCGTAGCTTTGGTTCACCCTGACCAAGAAGGCTCGGTCATAGGCTAAACCCAATAACTAAAACCCGAAAGGGAACTAGCCATGTTTTATTCAATAACCCTAATTTTAAAACTCTTAACATCATTATTCTTTAATTTGTGGAAACTATCTACACAATTTTTCAGAAAATTTCTGATTTATAAAATTACAAAAATATCCTTAGTGGTAAAATTACAAAAATGCCCTTGGTTTATAAAAATGTCTAAAATACCCACAGTTTTAATCAACATTATTTTATAACAAGTTTAAAAACCCTAATTTGCAAATTATCAAAAATACCTTGATTTTGGAAAAACTACAAAATTGCCCCTAACTTACAAAATTTCCAAAATGACCCTGATTTCCAAAATTTTTGCAACTTCATCGTTTTGGAAAATAAATTTCTCAAAAAGAACCCTCAAAGTTTTGCAACTTCTGAAATATCCGTGATTTATTAAAATTTTACAATTTACCCCGGATTGTGAAAAAAATACTAAAATACCCCCAAGGTCCAAAATTTCTGAAATACCCTGGAATTTCCAAATTAATCGAAAAGCCCAGGATTTTAAAACTTCCGAAATACTTTTTGACAAAATTACCAAGGAACCACATTTGACAAATTACGAAAATACCCCTGTAGGACAAATTACGCAAATACCTCTGGGTAGTGGAAAAACAACAACAATGAAAACTACAACATATCTCTGAATGAGCAAAGGTTCATAATTGTTTGATGGATGTATGAATGAATGAAAGACTGTGTGCATGTGTGAATACGAAATAACCACTCCTAAATTCCTTTTCATAAAAATTTCTTTGCGGGTAATTAAGTGAAACAAGAGTACTAATTCATAAACTATCTCGAATCAGATTAAAGCGCATCGTTAGATATGAATTCTAGAGGACGCGGTCGTCATGGACAGGGTAGAGGAAGAATGGTTGTGTCAGAACCCGTTAGATCGGGTCAAGGGTCTGACAATGAGTTACCACTGCCACCACCACCCCACCGCTTGGTGTCGAAAGCGAGCTCGACGGGGATGATGTTGTATCGTAGGTCGTCTTCGCGAGTTCGAAATGGTGGTGGCGCGGTGGAAATGCGGAGCTCAAAATCTATACCCGAGCGACTCGAGCCAACAGAAATGAAGTGTTCATGAGTATCTGGTGTGGCACCCAATCAAACCGAGTACTAGTTGGAAGCAACCGAGCGTATTATGGATGAGCTCGATCTGACCCCGGAGGAGAAGTTGAAAGGAATGGTGGCACTGTTACGTGATGAAGCGTACCAATGGTGGTTAACTGTCTGGGATGGTGCCACGACTGAGGATCTGACCTGGGAGTATGCTAAGGAGGCATATCAGAAAAAGTATGTCGGCACATGGTATATTGATGAGCAGAGGAAAGCTTTTCTAGGGCTGGTTCAAGGGAACAAGTTGGTAGCAGCATATGAAGCTGAATTTCTGAGGTTGAGCCAATATGCTCGAGGGGTAGTAGCAACTGAGCATGGGCGTTGTGTCCGTTTTAAAGACGGTTTAAGGGATAACCTCAGGTTATTGATAGCTCCACATCAGGAACGGGAGTTTTTCGTGTTGGTTGAAAAGGCTAAGGTAGCCGAGGGAATCAAGGACTCGGTTAAGCAGAGCTCTGATAGGAATAGACCCAAGAGGGGTTATGGGTCGTCAGGATCATCGAGAATGTGCGAAAAAGGCCCAAAGTGATGGGCCGAGGGTCGACAAGTTGGTACCAGAGGCGATCGTCCTTGTGAGCATTGTGGAAAGAAGCACTTAGGGGAGTGCTGAAAAAAGACGGGAGGATGTTTCAGGTGTGGGTCCAAGGACCATATGCTCAAAGATTGTCCTAAGAAACCAGATGAAAGTCGATCGCAGACTCGTAATGTTAATCGAAGCTAGTAGAGGAGGACAAAGACCTCAACGAGGTTATGGTTCGAATAATGAGGTAATGGTACCGGTGAGAGGACGTGGAACACAAGGCGAGGTGTTTGCTAATCTTGAGGTAAGGCAGCCGGGTTTGGTTTACGCAGTTCACCGGAGGGAGGATAGAGAAGCACCGAACGTCATAACCAGTACGTTCTTTATCTATGACAAGCCTTATTATGCCTTAATTGATGTGGGCTCGACCCATTCTTATGTTGCCTGTAGTGTAGTTGAAACACTAGGCCTAGACTCTAAATTTTCTGGTAGGGAGATGACGGTAGTAAGCCCGTTAGGTCAAACTGTAGTGGTGGATAATATCTTTCGGAATGTACACCTAGAAATTCAGGGAGTGAGCTTTCGGGCTGACTTAATGGAGTTACCCTTCGGAGAATTTGACCTCATACTTGGTATGGATTGGTTGGTAGAACACCAAGCTATGTTGGATTGTGCGGCTAAACGAATGGAACTAAGGACCCTTGAGGATGAGGTGGTCATATGATAGGAGAGAGAAGAAACTACTTGTCTAATGTAGTTTTGGCACTTAAGGCTGAAAAGATGGTTCGTAAAGGGTGCGAGGCACTTTTAGCCTTTGTAAGTGCATTGGATGGAAAGGAGGATGGTGTCAATGGAGTTAGAATGGTAAGGGACTTTGAGGATGTGTTTCCAGAGGAATTACTAGGAATACCCCTAGATAGGGAGGTGGAATTTGGAATAGATTTGCTACCGGGAATAGCACCTGTGTCAATCGCTCCATACCGAATGGCGCCAAAGGAGTTGGTTGAGCTCAAGGCTCAAATCCAAGAATTGCTTGACCGTGGGTTTATCCAGCCCAGTGTGTCTCCGCGGGGAGCATCGGTCCTGTTTGTAAAGAAGAAGGACGGAACTATGCGTATGTGCATAGATTACCGTCAGTTAAATAAGCTGACCATCAAGAACAAGTATCCTTTGCCTAGGATTGATGACTTGTTCGATCAGCTTAAGGGGGCGACAGTGTTTTCAAAGATCGACTTAAGGTCGGGATATCATCAGCTGAAGGTAAAAGAGGCGGATATCCACAAGACAACCTTTAGGATAAGATACGGCCACTATGAGTTTGTGGTAATGCCGTTCGGGTTAACGAACGCTCCAGCCGCATTCATGGATATGATGAACTGGGTGTTTCAACCTTACTTGGATAGGTTCGTCGTAGTGTTCATCGATGACATCCTCGTATACTCTAAGACTGAAGAGGAGCATGATGAGCATCTCCGAGTTGTGCTACAAGTGTTAAGGGAGAAGAAGCTCTATGCCAAATTCAGCAAGTGTGAATTTTGGCTTAGGGAAGTTACGTTCTTAGGGCATGTGGTATCTGCAGAGGGAATAAGAGTGGATCCTAGGAAGATCGAAGCGGTGTTGGATTGGAAACCACCTAGGTCCGTGGCTGAGATCCGAAGTTTCCTAGGTTTGGCAGGCTATTACAGAAGGTTCGTGGAAGGGTTCTCGTCTATAGCCGCGCCTTTGACAAAGTTGTTGAGGAAAGAAGTACCCTTTGTGTGGTCGGATAAGCAGCAAGAGAGCTTTGTGAAGCTTAAGAAAGTTTTAACGGAAGCTCCAGTATTGATTCAGCCAGAGGCAGGAAAGGAATTTACGGTGTATTGTGACGCTTCCCATACAGGTTTGGGTTGTGTGTTGATGCAAGATAGAAAGGTAGTAGCGTACGCATCCCGACAGTTAAGGCCACATGAGGTTAACTACCCAACCCATGACTTGGAATTGGCAGCAGTGGTTTTCGCCCTTAAGGTGTAGGGGCACTATCTCTATGGAGAAAGGTCGGTGATCTACACAGACCACAAGAGCCTTAAGTATCTGTTGACTCAAAAGGAGTTGAATTTGAGGCAGCGAAGGTGGGTGGAGTTATTGAAGGATTATGATTGCTCGATAGAGTACCACCCGGGCAAGGCGAATGTGGTAGCTAATGCCCTAAGTCGGAAGGTGGTGTCAGATCTAAGGGCAATGTTAGCCCATTTAAGTTTGTATAAGGATGGAAATCTGTTGGCTGAGTTGCAAGTCAAACCCACATGGCTGAATGAGGTGAAAAGGGGATAGTTGACTGATAAGGACCTAAGTGCTAAGTTACAGCAAGTACAGAGCGGAGAGTTAGAGGATTATAGTGTTAATGATGAAGGAGTATTGTGCTACAATGGAAAAGTTTGTATGCCGAAGGACGAGGAGTTAAGACAGAGGATTCTTCGGGAAGCGCATAGTAGCCCTTATGCTATGCATCCCAGAGGCACTAAGTTGTACAGAGATCTAAGAGAACAATTTTGGTGGCCTGATCTTAAGCGGGAAGTTACTGAATTCGTGGGGAAATGTTTGATGTGTCAGCAAGTTAAGGCTGAACACCAAGTCCCATCGGGATTGCTTCAGCCAATTGAGATTCCGCAATGGAAGTGGGAAAGAATTACCATGGACTTCGCTAGTGGGCTTCCCCTTACGCCTACTAAGAAGGACTCGGTATGGGTAATAGTGGACCATTTGACTAAGTCCGCACATTTCATCTCGGTAAGAGTGGATTATTCCCTTCAGAAGTTAGCCAAGCTATATGTGGCGGAAATCGTGAGACTACACGGAGTGCCGGTGTCAATTATTTCTGATAGAGACCCAAGGTTCACGTCTCGATTTTAGAGGGCACTTCATCAAGCTTTAGGCATTAAGTTGGTATTCACTACGACTTTTCATCCACAATCAGACGGGCAATCTGAATGGGCAATACAAGTGTTGGAGGATATGTTGAGAGGCTGTGTGATGGATTTCCGAGGAAGTTGGGAGGATTACTTGCCTTTAGCAGAGTTTGCCTACAACAACAGTTATCAAGCTAGCATTCGAATGGCACCATATGAAGCATTATACAGGCGGAAGTGTCGAACTCCTACTTGTTGGACTGAGTTAGGAGAACGTCGAGTTTTGGGACCAGAGTTAGTGGCAGAAACTGAAAAGAAGGTTGAGATAATTTGAGCACGGCTAAAGGAAGCTACTGATAGGCAGAAGTCGTACGCAGACCTCAAGCGGAAGGAATAAAGTTTGAAGTGGGAGACCAAGTGTTTTAGAAAGTCTCGCCTTGGAAGAAGGTGATGAGGTTTGGTAGGAAAGGGAAGTTAAGCCCAAGTTTTATAGGGCCCTATCAAGTACTAAAGTGAGTTGGGCCAATGGCATACCAGCTAGAGTTACCACCTGAGTTGCAGCAGATGCATGACGTATTCCATGTGTCCATGCTACGTCGCTACCGATCGGATCCATCTCACGTGGTACCAGTTGAAGAAGTGGAGCTAAGGCCAAACTTATCCTACGAGGAAGAACCGATTCAGATTTTGGAACGTGATGTGAAAGTGTTACGGAGGAAGTCAGTTCCTCTAGTCAAAGTGTTATGGCGCAATCATGGATCGGAGGAAGCTTCGTGGGAACCAGAGGAGGCAATACGATAGCAATACCCTCAATTATTTTAGCTAAGAAATTTCGAGGACGAAATTATTTTAAGGGGGTAGAACTGTAACATCTTGAAAAGGGCCTATGCATTTTCGGTTTAATTGTACATAATGACATGTCTTATGTGTTATGAATAAATTTTGAATATTTTTGGAAACCTGAGAATATATAGAAATGTTATGTGAACATTTTGGAAACCTAAGTAAAATAGGAAAGTGAACATTTTGGAAACCTAAGCAAAATAGGAAAGTGAACATTTTGGAAACCTAAGTAAAAGAGGAAAGTGAACATTTATGGAAACTGGATATGTAAGGAAATGTCGAGTTTAAAGAGCCAAACAAAAATTTTTGGAAACTTAGAAATGACTTAGAAATGTCGAGTTTTGAAGTTTGAAAGAGGAAATTAAGGCAAGGTGGCCTTAAGAGAAAGAGTATGTGAAATTTGACACACAAACAGGCTTGGAAAAGTGGCTTGAAGATGCCACTTAGGGCCTCTGAAAATGGCACCACATGCAAGTGTATCTGAGCCAGGGATCGAGTCACTTAGGAAGCAAATAAAAGAAGTTTTATTTTTGCTTCTAGAAACACAGAGGTGGACGGCACAAGGCTTGCAAAAGAAGAGTTTTATTCCCTTTAAAATTTCGGCTAAATAGGGGATAAGTAACAGATTTAATGATAGATTATTTTAAGTAGATTATTGATGAGATTAATTAAGTGATAAATAAAAGATGAACTTTATCAAAATAAGGGAGAGTTGGCCTAATAGGGGGAACTAAGTGTGGTAATTTTGGCTAAAAAGGAGTAAAGGCCATTTGTTTCTTATTTCGTTTCTTTTGAAAGTCTCTGCCGAAATTTCCCTTGTCATCTTCTCTATTCTCTTTTGTTGACCAAAACCGCAAGCTCTCTCTCACACTCACCATTGCCGAATCCCCTATCTCTATTCTTCTTCTTTGTTTCAATTCACCCAAAATCGAAACCTCAAAAACAACTCTTAGCCGATCCTCCTTAAAGGCCTTAGATCTTTCTTTCTTTTCAGTCCTTGTTGAAGCCGAATACCTAAGTGCCATAGCTGATTCTCCTCCAAGTCTCAAGGCCGAAACTTTGTGTTACTTATGAGAGCCATAGTCGATTATTACTAAGGATCATTCGGGATTCGAAAACAAGGTAAGTACATATATGTACATTCGGCCAAAGGTCTATTCCCTATTTTAATATTAGATCAAATCTAACATATGGTTATAGGAATTTCGACAGCATTAAGGAAGCAATGATCAATTTCGGGATTTGAGAACTCCAAGGTAAGTGCATTCACATATTCGGCCAAGGCCCAATCTTAAGTATTTAGATCTATTTAATCTAAAACTAACTGATTCAAGGGATTTAGGATTTGGCCGAATACAAGGAGAAGAAAAACAAAGTTTTCGGGATTTGCTAATAGTCAATTCGACAAGCAAGGTAAGGATTTAGGTATGATTAATCCTTCGGGATTTGGGTTATAGTCGATTAGGCTTGAAAAGAAAACACTAAGTTTGGCCGAATAGGCCTTTGATAAATGTTACCATGTTGGCCGAATGTAGGGTCTTAAAATCTAAAGCAATAGATCGGTTTTATTTTCGGGATTTCAAGGAATTCGTTAAGCAAATCAGGTGTGTACCTCACACTAATCTTAATTGATTTATGGCTTAAAATTGTTATATGTGTTAATATGAAAGTGTAAGAATGTGGCTAAAGTACCATGTTATGGTACAAAGTACTAAGGTACGTTTCCTATTCCTACTAGGATTACGAAATATGTTATACTTAACATGTGAAAAGTGACATGAATGTGAATTTAAGAATGATAAGCATAATATGAATAATATGGGGCATTCAGGTTATATGAGAAAGGGAAAGTGTATGTGGTGACTTCGGTCCCACTATCTGAATGTGGTGACTTCGGTCACATTATCTGAATGTGGTAACTTCGGTTACATTATCTGAATGTGGTGTCATATGACACGATTATTAAATCTGGTGGCTACGCCATGAATTTTTATATGGGCGATGAGCACATCGACTGCAGCGACTGCCTTCGATGGTGTGTAGTGGATGGAGGGTTGACTTAGTAGTCCCCACGGTGTGCAGGTTGGTACGGGGATGTGTAGCGGATGGCATCTAGGTTTGGGTTTGGGCTGCATCATTATCTTGAGTTATTATGTGAACATGATATGTATGGTATGCCTGAATTATTAATTTCAGTGTTTGTGTACACATTGAGTCTGTTGACTCACCCTGTTGTGGGAACATGTTTTAGGTGACGAGCAGTGATGGACCGGGTTTGGCAGAAGCTTAGGGATGGCCATGCACAGCAAGAAGTTTATGACTTGGACTTTTATTTTAATTTAAATATTTTAAAGTTTATTTTGGTTTTAATTTTGGGAAATTATTTGATGTAATAAGGCCGTAGTAGCGTTTATTTTTTTTATCTATTATTAAGCCTACAATCTTTATATTTATTAAAAGATTAAGTAATTTAATACAAAGCCCAAACATTTTGTCACCTAAATCAAAATGATTTTTAATAACGATATAAACTTGTTTTCAACTCAAGCCCAACCCACTATAAACTACTTCAAAACCCACAGTTTTCAAAGTAACAAAAGAAATTTGAACCGGTTTACATCGAGGAACATACCAGATCCGGTCTAGGCTCGTGGGCCGGGTGTGGGGTGTTTCAGATCCTCAACGATTCTCGAGCCTTTCGTAGCTTTGATGACCTAAAAAATAGAGTAAACACACACACAGAGTAAGATTTCCAAAAGCTTAGAAGCCATTTACAAATAAGCTTAGTATAAAATGCATATTGCCATATAGATGCAATGACATTTATATTTCTCATTTGCAAATTCATAATATCATCCTTGGCACAATATTTAGCCACTACTTACCAACACATCATATCTCAAGCATCTCATTTGCTCATATCTCAAACACACATATATCTTAATTTCTTTTGCAACAATGTACATACTTACTCACCTTTCATGCTTATACAAAGCATACATATCAACGTACCTGAATCGGATATAGAAATCACATAGTCATTCATTTCTTGGACTTGCCCGTTGAACCATTCTAAATCTAAAAGGATACTCAGGGTGCTCAAAATTGCCGTACAATGCCAACGTCCCAGACGAGTTCTTACATGTACTCAGATATCGATGCCGCTGTCCCAAACAGGGTCTTACACGAATCAAATATGATGCCAATGTCCCAGAAATGGTCTTACACGTAAATCTCATATCGATGCCAACATCCTAGACGTGGTCTTACACAAAATCTCGAATTAATGCCAACGTCCCAAACGTGGTCTTACATGATATCACATATCGGAAACCTATGTCATGACATACGTTATCCTATCTGTTCCTAGGTTCATTTGGGACTTCTCAGACCTTGATAACTTACTGACATATCCTCGGATTTCATACACATTCCATTTCGATCCTTTACCATACCATATATATCTCATAGATACATAAGTAACTCAAATCAAATACGTTTATTTGTATATCGACTTACCTCGAATTCGGATAAACAGAAACGAACTCAGCTACTGAATTACTTTCGATTTCCCGTGATCTAAGTTCATTTTCTTCGGTTCTTAATCTATACATATTCAAATTTTATCCATTTATTCACCGAATCATTCAATTCAATCCCAAAACACGCATTTAGGGTAATTTACAAATTAACCCTCATATTTTCACATTTGGACAATTTAGTCCCTATTTCAAAAAATTACAAAATATACTAAATTTCATAATACTCATGCTTGGCTGAATATCACCCATGCTCATTCAAGTCCAACATTTCATTTATTTCGTAATTTAGTCCCTCAAAATACTATTTTCTCAATTAAGTCCAAAATACTCAAATTCACAAAAACTCCAAAGACAAACTATGTTAATCTAACACATATCTTTCATTTTTCACCATCAAATATCACAAAACACATGAGTTCATCAATGGCACATTTCAAATTATTCATCAATTCACAAAATTAAGACATGGGTTTCAAAGTACTCGAAGCAATAATTACGAAAACGTAGAAATTATCAAAAACCGAAGTCAAACATACCTTGAATTGAGCTTAGAAATGGCCGAATGCTTCAAAACTTTTAACCCTATTCTTTCTTTCTAATTTAGGTGAAACAAAGAAGAAGATGATGGCCATTTCATGCTTTTAGTTTTATTAATACACATAATTCATAAATTCCCATTTTACCCTTAATGATTCATTAATTAAAACACTTTAAACATGTACACTACCGTCCATGCCATTATTCAATGGCTAAATTGCAAAATAAGGACTTCATTTTAATAAAGCCATGTCAATATAAACCTTTAACAAATGGCAAGTCACTTTTGCATTTTATGCAATTTAGTCATTTGCTCAAATTAAGCAAACAGATGAACAAATTAACTCATGGAACTTTAACACATGCTTAATCATATACTTCAGACATAGAAAATAATATTAAAATATTTGTCTATCTCGAATTTGTGGTCTCGAAACCACTATTCTGACTAGGGTTAAAACCGGACTGTTACAGCTGATGCTCAACCATAACCTGCTGGCATGTTAGACATTTACTCACAAAATCTATAACATCTCGCTTAAGACCTGGCCACTAGTATAGCTCACGAAGGTCTTGGTACATCTTGTTCCTGCCAGGATGCATAGCATAAGGGTTACTATGCACCTCTTGCAATATAGACTGCCTCAACTCGGCATTATTCGGTACACAGACTCTCCCATGGAAATAGAGAACCCCTTTACTATTCAATCCAAAATATGATGTATTACCACTATCAATCTGTCGGAATCGAAGACCCAGTGACTCATCCTCCAACTGTTTACCCTTAATCTTCTTGATTCAGATCAATTTAACCTGGAGTTCAGCCAATAGACTACCATCATCAAATAAATTGAGATGAGCAAACATCGCTCTCAAGTCAGTCATAGCTCTTCAGCTCAGTGCGTTGGCCACCACATTGGCCTTACCCGGATGGTATTCAATCGTACAGTCGTAGTCCTTTAGTAGCTCAATCCATCTATGCTGCCTAAGGTTTAACTCCTTCTAAGTGAGGAGATATTTGAGACTCTTGTGATCAGTGTAAATGATACGCTTCTTATAACACCCCTAACCCGAAACCTTCACCGGAATAGGATTAAGGGGTATTACCGATCAATCAGAACATTTAACCTCTAAATGTCGACACAAAGTCAATCATCATCAAACACATTCATATACAATCATAGTGTCCCTTAAACGAGTCATCAAGACCCTAAGTATGCTAATAAATCGAGTTAGGACTAAACCGAAACACATATAAAATTTCATGAAAAAATGAAACTTTTCTAGAACACAGGGGAGACACGCTCGTGGAGGAAGGCCGTGCCTCTCCCACGACTACATGACACATTCGTGTGTCCTCCCCATGGTTACATACTGCCAAAATCAATACGGCTAACAAGCACGCCCGTGTGCTAACGCCGTGTGCTAAAAGGTCATATACTACCATGTCTCGCACGACCTGTAGGCACGCCCGTGCCATGGCCGTGTACTATTAAGGCTAGCTACTGACTTGTGCACCACGGCTAGATGATACCCCGTGTCTAGGCCATGTGCAGTTTAAGCCACATTCTGCCAATTTACCCATGGTCTGTGGCACGCCCGTGTGCCCCAACCGTGTGACATTATAGGCCATTTTTGCAAGGCCAACATGCCACCCACTTAGGGTCAAACCTACAAGCCAATCAACCAAACATCTCATGCACATATTGCCATCTAAAAGCATACCAATTTAGCAATTCAAAACTTGCAATCAATACCTAATCTAATCATACCCAATTCAATACCAATACTTATTCTATCACAAGCATGATACATTCCCAATCTCACTACCCTTACTAGCATTTATCAACACAAAGTTACCACTCAATAGAAAATTTATCAATCTACAAATCATGCCAAAAGATGCATCATATATAGACCACATTCATTCATGCCAAATGTATCACATATCTAGCCACATCTCATGGTAAATTACAAATCTCAAACTTGATTCAATTAACTAGCCTATACATGCAATATTCCCGTTATATATGTCTGTTCAAAAGTACCAAAATGGAATGCCGATAGTGTGATTGAGAAGCTGACGATCCCAGATCCGAGCTAGCTTTACTAACACTGCAAGGAAGAGAAACAAATCACATATTAAGCTTTCCAAAGCTTAGTAAGTTCGATATACAATACAATTATCATATCAAATTAAATCACTGCATAAATAAACAATCACTTAGATCTGTTACCTCATATTCGTGCCTTCTCATCCATAGCTACAATGCTCATTTCCTCAATCAAAGCGTAATTTTACTCATCAACCACAAAGGTTCAATACGTACCTTAACCACACAAAGCTAGTAAATCTCCAAGCTATTCAATGCTCGATATTATTTGCCAATCATTCTTTAATTTAATCGCACACTCAGTGCAACAAACATATCCGATGCATAATTGTTATCACACACTTAGTGCCTATTCCTTTAAACAACTCATCTCGGTATCGCACACACAGTGCCACAGCAATAATCCAAAGCTTTCATAATATCGTACACACAATTCCATAGCAATAAACCGAAGCTTTCATCACATCGCACACACAGTGCCATTCATTTCTATCTCGATTTCACTTTCGCACTCTTAGTGCCATCAAATTAAAATCGTGCACATAACAACTCACTTTCATATACATAAACATATTCATTTCATATCGATAAAACATATCTCAAATACATGAATTATATCCGAACTTACCTCAGACGTCGAAATACCGAAAAGGTCGATTTAATCGAGCACTTTGTCTTTGCCTCGATCTCGATCCGAACCTCTCCGTTCTTGATCTATACACATTTAAATTCAATCCATTGATTCATCAATTTAATAATTTTAGTCCAAACACACATATTTAGGGCATTTGACAAATTATCCCTCACATTTTCACATTTTGACACTTTCGTCCCTATCTCTTAAAATCGTCAAATTCACCAAATTCCACCTAGCACAAGCTTAGCCAAATTTTACTAATGTCCATACAAACCCACACATTTCATTTATTTCACATTTTAGTCCCTCAATATACACTTTTCACAATTTAGCCCAAAATGCTCAATTTCATCAAAAATCCAAAGATAAAATATGTTAATCCAACACTAAGTCTTCATACTTCACCAATTAATATCACAAAGCTCAATATATCAACAATGGCATAACTCACAAACATCATCAATTTAAAAATTGAGACATGGGGTTAATAGTAGAAGAAGCAACGATTAAAAAAAACGTAGAAATTATAAAAAACTGAAACCAAACCATACCTTAATTTAGTTCAAACTTAGCCAAAACCTTGCTTAGGTTTTCTTCTCTTTCTTTTTCTCCAAATTCGGCACTAAGAAGACAATAACCATCATCTTTTCATTTGTTTTCTTTTACTATCATAATATTAGTCTATTTACCAAATTAGCCTTATTACTAAATATATAACTATCATATAATGTAAGGTTATTCTTGACCATTGTCATCCACTATCTCATTAATGGCTTAGTTGCCAAATAAGGCCTCCTCTTTTAAAATCCAACAACATCTAAGTACTCACAAATCAGCACACATCATTTTACTCTCTATGCAATTATGTCATTTCTCTTAATTCGAGACACAAACGACCAAATTATCACATAGAATTTTCACACAGAGTATGTCACATATTATTCACACAAATAATAATATTAAAATATTTTTTGACCTCAAATTTGTGGTCTCGAACCACTATTTCGACAAAGGTCCGAATCGGCTGTTACAACTCTCCCCTCTTAGGGATTTTCGTCCCCGAAAATCTTACCAGTGAATAGTTGTGGATGATGCTCTCTCATAACATTCTCAAGCTCCCACGTAGCCTCTTCAATTCCGTGTTTGTGCCACAATACTTTCAGTAAAGAAATTTTCTTATTTCTCAATTCTTTGGTCTCTCGTGCCAAAATTTGGATCAATTTTTCACTATACAACAAGTCTGACTGAATCTCAAACTCAGTAGGAGCAATCACATGAGATGGATCTGATCTGTACCGTCGAAGCGTTGACCATTCATTTGCGGATGAAAGGCAGTACTGAAATGCAATTTCATGCCTAAAGCATCTTGCAATTTCTTCCAAAATCGTGAGGTATATCTCGGATCTCTGTCAGACACTATAGATAACGGTACTCCGTGTAATCTCACAATCTCATCGATATACAATTCAGCCAACTTATCTAAAGAATAATCGGTTCTCACCGGAATGAAATGAGCTAATTTCATCAATCTATCAACTATCACCCAGATCGCATCTTTCTTGCTCGGAGGTAAGGGAAAACCTGACACAAAGTCCATCATGATCCTCTCCCATTTCTACTCAGGAATTATAATCGGTTGCAATAAACCGAACAGAACTTAATGTTCATCCTTAACTTGCTGACAAACTAAACATTTCGACACAAATTCAGAAATATCTCTCTTCATACCATGCCACTAGTAGAACTGTTTCAAATCATTATACATTTTCGTACTCCCCGAATGTACAGTCAAATGACTATTGTGAGCTTCAGTCAAAATCATTTGAATCAGCTTTAAATTTCTCGGAACACAAATTTGATCTCTGAATTTCAAACAATCATTATTATCAATTCAAAATTATAAATTCCGCATTCGAATTACATTGAACTCTTCTTGTTAATAACTCGTTATCAATTTTCTGAGTATCACTGTTGTACAAACATCGGCTAAACTTTCAATTTAGCTACCACCACATCATCATCACACAGATCCATCTAATAACTCATAGCGCGCAAAGGATATAACGATTTTTGACTCAAAGCATCAGCTACAACATTAGCTTTACTCGGTGGTAATCTATCACAAGTTCATAATCTTTCAACAACTCTAACCATCTTCTCTGTCGTAAGTTCAAATCTTTCTGAGTCATCAAACACTTTAAACTTTATGACCAGTATAAATATGACATTTTCACCAAATAAATAGTGACGCCAAATCTTCAATGCAAATATAATCACAGCCAATTCAAGATCATACATTGGATAATTCTTTTCATGCGGTTTTAACTGTCTCGAAGCATAAGCGATGAATTTTTCTTCTTACATCAGCACACAGCCCAAACCATTCAACGATGCATCACTATAAACTATAAACTCTTTGCCTGATTCAGGTTGAATCAACACTGGTGCTTCTATTAACAACACTTTCAACTATTCAAAACTCTGTTGACACTTTTTTGACCACTTGAATCTAACATCCTTTTGCAACAACTTTGTCAATGGAGTTGAAATAATCGAGAAGCCTTTCGCAAATCGTCTATAATATCCCTCTAGTCCTAGAAAACTACGGACTTCAGACACATTTCTTGGAGGCTTCCATTCCAAAATAGCAGAGATTTTATGCGGATCGGCTCGTATCCCAGCAGCGGATACAATATGCCCCAAAAATTGACCTCATGCAACCAAAATTCACACTTACTAAACTTTGCATACAACTGTTTCTTACGCAAAGTTTGTAGCACGATTCTCAAATGCTCGGCATGCTGCGTCTCATCATGCGAATAGATCAAAATATCATCAATGAACACCACCACGAAGCTATCCAAATACGGTCTGAATATCTGATTTATCAAGTCCATAAATACTGCAGGGGCATTTGTTAGTCCAAAAGGCATCACTAAGAATTCGTAATGTCCATACCACGTTCTGAAGGCAGTTTTCGGCACATCGATTCTTTAACTCTCAATAATAGTAGCCCGATCTCAAATCTATCTTAGAAAATACTATAGCTCCTCTCAGCTGATTAAACAAATCATCGATCTGAGGTAACAGATATTTGTTCTTTATCGTCACTTTGTTCAATTGTCGATAATTAATACACATTCACATAGTTCCATCTTTCTTTTTCAAAAATAATACAGGAGCTCCCCAGGGTGAAAAAATAGGTTGTGTAAATCCTCTGTCGGTCAATTCTTGCAACTGAGACTTCAACTCTTTCAATTCTGTTGGTGCCATTTTGTACAGAGCTATCGAAATAGGAGCAGTTCCCGGCACTAACTAAATACCAAATTCAACTTCTCTAATCGGAGGTAACCTTAGTAACTCTTCTAGAAACACATCTAGAAACTCACATATTACAGGCAGATTCAACTTTCCTTTCCGACACTTTTGTATCAATCACGTATGCCAAATAAGCTCCACAGCCCTTTCTCACATAGTTCATAGCTTTCATCACAGATACAACAGCTGGTAATCCTTTCATATCACTAGACTCAATTCGAACTATCTCACCATTCTGACTCTTCAATTCAACATTCTTTCTCTTACAATTCACAATGGCATTATGCAATGTAAGCCAGCCCATTCCCAGAATTATGTCAAATTCATCAAATGGTAGCAACATCAAATTGACCGGGAAACATAAATCATGAAACATCAACGGGCAATTCTTGCACACCTTATTCACCAAAACACACTTGCCTAAGGGGTTCGATACTCTAATCACAAATTCAGTAGACTCAACAGGCAAAGTCTTATTCGATACTAAATTCATACACACATAAGAATGAGTCGATCCTGGATCTATCAATGCAATGACATCAGAATCAAATAAAGTGAAAGTACCGGTGATGATGTCTAGAGATGGTGCTTCCTCTCGTGCACGTATAGCATAGGCTCGGGTAGGTTCTCTTGCTTCTGACCTTATAGCTGTATTAGTCGTTCCTCTCTGGCTTTCATTCACATTTTTGATGCTCCTGGGTGGTCTACTTCTAGCCGTCACATTACTTGGTCTTTCATTCTAAACATTTTCTTCTTCAACTATCTTTGGGCATTCTCGAATAAATTGATCTCAGGATCCACACTTATAGCATGTTCTATTTTATACCTGCCCCAGCATTCTCCCACATGTCGTCTCCCACATTATTTACATTCGAGCTTGTTGTTCTTAACACTGCCCACACTTGACTCATTCGGAGCTTGAATTCGTAAACCAGTACTCTATCTCGAACGATCTCTATTAAGATGACCAAATGAAGCATTTGAACGATTGCTGGCATCTCTATATCTCTTTGAAGAAGGCTGAGAAAATTTTTTCATCAAGCTATTTCTTTCATCTCGAGCCTCAAAATTTTTTCATTAAGCTATTTCTTTCATCTAAAGCTTTGCATGCTCTCTCCACAAGTACAACAAATTCATTTATATTCAGTATCCCAACCAACAACTTTATGTCTTCATTCAATCCCTCTACGAAATGTTTGCACATAGTAGCTTCAGTAGAAACACACTCTCTAGCATATTGACTCAATTGCACGAATTCTCGTTCATACTCAACAACAGACAAACGGCCTTGTTTCAGCTCTAAAAACTCCTTACGTTTCTGATCAATGAAGCGTTGGCTGATATACTTCTTTCTAAACTCGACTTGAAAGAAATCCCAGGTGATTCTCTCTCTCAAAACCACAGATATCAATGTTTTCCACCAATTGTAAGCCGTGTCTCCCAACAAGGAAACTGCACACTTCATGCACTCTTTAGGGTTCAGTGACATCTCATCAAATACTCGAAGGGTATTCTCTAGCTAAAACTCAGCTTGATCAGCATCATCATCAGCTGTGGCCCTAAAATCTTCGGCCCCATACTTACGAATCTTGTCTACAGGTGGTTTATTCAATCTGATCAGATCTACAACTTGTGGCACAATAGGTACTTGTGGGGGTAGAGGTTGTGGAGCAGTCGGATTTGTTCTAACAAATTTTGAAAACCATTCACTCATCGTATGGAAGAAGGCTTGCTTAGCCTCACCTCCCTCACCACTATCATTCGACCTAGATGTGGCCGGCGTTATCCCTTGAGCGGGCAGCACATTACTCTCTACGTCATTAGCAACTGCTCGATCGGGATCCATTACTATATTAAAACACATTTCAACTGTCAGATTTCACCACACTATCGCAATTTCACAATATGGCATGTATAGCTAGACTCACAAGCGCTACGTTAGTCCGAGCATTAGATAAACCGTAGCTCTGCTACTAATAAAATTGTAGCACCCCTAACCCAAAACTATCGTCGGAATAGGATTAAGGGGTATTATCAATCAATCAGAACATTTAACCTCTAAATGTTAACACAAAGTCAATCATCATCAAACACATTCATATACAATCATAGTGTCCCTTAAATGAGTCAAGACCCTAAGTATGCTTATAAACCAATTCGGGACTAAACCGAAACACATATAAAATTTCATGAAAAATTGAAACTTTTCTAGAATACAGGGGAGACACGTCCGTGGGGGTAGGCCGTGCCTCTTCCACGACTACATGACACACCCGTGTGTCCTCCCTGAGGTTACATGCTGCGAAAAATCAACACGGCTAACAAGCATGCTCGTGTGCTAAGGTTGTGTCCTATAAGGTCATATACTGTCATTTCTCGCACGACCTGTAGGCACGCCCGTGAGGCTAGCTACTGACTTGTGCACCACGGTTAGATGATACCCCCGTGTCTAGGCTGTGTGCAGTTTAAGCCACACTCTGCCAATTTACCCACGGTCTGAGGCACGTCCGTGTGCCCTACCGTGAGACATTATAGGACATTTTTGCAAGGCCAACATGCCACCCACTTAGGGTGAAACCTACAAGCCAATCAACCAAACATCTCATGCACATATTTCCATCTAAAAGCATACCAATTTAGCAATTCAAAACATGCAATCAATACCAACTCTAATCATACCCAATTTAATACCAATACTTATTCTATCACAAGCATAATACATTCCCAATTTCACTACCCTTACTAGCATTTATCAACACAAAGTTACCACTCAATAGCAAATTTATCAATCTATAAATCATGCCAAAAGATGCATCATATATATACCACATAAATTCATGCCAAACCTATCACATATTTAGCCACATCTCATGGAAAATTACAAATCTCAAACTTGATTCAATTAACTAGCCTATACATGCAATATTCCCGTTATATACTTCTTTTCAAAATTACCAAAATGGAATGCCGGTAGTGTGATTGAGAAGCTGACGACCCCGGATCCAAGCTAGCTTTACTGACACTGCAAGGCAGAGAAACAAATCACACAGTAAGCTTTCCAAAGCTTAGTAAGTTCGATATACAATACAATTATCATATCAAATTAAGTCAATGCATAAATAAACAATCACTTAGATCTATTATCTCATATTCGTGCCTTCTCATCCATAGCTACAATGCTCATTTCCTCAATCAAAACTTAATTTTACTCATCAACCACAAAGGTTCAATACGTACCTTAACCACACAAAGCTAGTATATTTCCAAGCTATTCAATGCTCGATATCATTTGCCGATCATTCTTTAATTTAATCGCACACTTAGTACCACATACATATCCAATGCATAATTGTTATCGCACACTTAGTGCCTATTCTTTTAAACAACTTATCTCGGTATCGCACACACAGTGCCACAACAATAATCCAAAGCTTTCATAACATCGCACACACAGTGCCACAGCAATAAATCGAAGCTTTCATAACATCGCACACACAGTGCCACAGCAATAAACCGAAGCTTTCATCACATCGCACACAGAGTGCCATTCATTTCTATCTCGATTTCACTTTCTCACACTTAGTGCCATTAAATCAAAATCGTGCAGATGGCAAATCACTTTCATATAAATAAACATATTCATTTCATATCGATAAACCATATCTCAAATACATGTATTATATCCAAACTTATCTCGGACGTCGAAATATCAAAATGGTCGATTTAATCGAGCACTTTGTCTTTGCCTCGATCTCAATCCGAAGACTTCGGTTCTTGGTCTATACACATTTAAATTCAATCCATTAAATCATCAATTTAATCATTTTAGTCCAAACACATATATTTAGGGCATTTTACAAATTAGCCCTCACATTTTCACATTTTGACACTTTAGTCCCTGTCTCACAAAATCATCAAATTCACCAAATTCCACCAAGCACAAGCTTAGCCAAATTTTACTAATGTCCATACAAACCCACACATTTCATTTATTTTACATTTTAGTCCCTCAATATACACTTTTCACAATTTAGCCCAAAATGCTCAATTTCATAAAAAATCCAAAAATAAAATATGTTAATCCAACACTAAGTCTTCATATTTCTCCAATTAACATCATAAATCTCAATATATCAACAATGGCATAACTCACAAACATCATCAATTTATAAAATTGAGACATGGGCTTGATAGTAGAAGAAGCAACGATTATAAAAACGTAGAAATATTCAAAAATCGAAACCAAACCATACCTTAATTTAGTTCAAACTTAGCCGAAACCTTGCTTAGGTTTTCTTCTCTTTCTTTTTCTCCAAATTCGGCACTAAGAAGATGATAACCATCATCTTTTCATTTGTTTTATTTTACTATCATAATATTAGTCTATTTACCAAATTAGCCTTATTACTAAATATATAACTATCATATAATGTTACGTTATTCTTGCCATTGTCATCCACTATCTCATTACTGGCTTAATTGCCAAATAAGGCCTCCTCTTTTAAAAGCCAACAACATTTAAGTACTCACAAATCAGCACACAGCATTTTACTCTCTATGCAATTAAGTCCTTTCTCTCAATTCGACACACAAACAACCAAATTATCACACAGAATTTTCACACAGACTATGTCACATATTATTCACACAAATAATAATATTAAAATATTTTTATTACCTCAAATTTGTGGTCTCAAACCCCTGTTCCAACTAAGGTCCAAACTGGGCTGTTACAACTCTCCCCCTTAGGGATTTTCGTCCCCGAAAATCTTACCAGTGAATAGTTATGGATGTTGCTCTCTCATAATGTTCTCAGGCTTCCACGTAGCCTCTTCGATTCTGTGTTTGTGCCACAATACTTTCACTAGAGAAATTTTCTTTTCTCTTAATTCTTTGGTCTCTCGTGCCAAAATTTGGATTGGTTCTTCACTATACGACAAGTCTGACTGAATCTCAACCTCAATAGGAGCAATCATATGAGATGGATCTGATTTGTACGGTTGAAGCGTTGACCATTTGTTTGCGGATGAAAAGCAGTACTGAAATGCAATTTTGGGCCTAAAGCATCTTGCAATTTCTTCCAAAATCATGAGGTAAATCTCGGATCTCTGTCAGACACTATAGATAGCGGTACTCCATGTAATCTCACAATCTCATCGATATACACTTCAGCCAACTTACCTAAAGAATAATCGATTCTCACTGGAATGAAATGAATTGATTTCGTCAATCTATCAACTATTACCCAGATCGCATCTTTCTTGCTCAGAGATAAGGGCAAACCCGATACAAAGTCCATTGTAATCCTCTCCCATTTCCACTCAGGAATCATAATCGGTTGCAATAAACCGGACGGAACTTGATGTTAGCCTTAACTTGCTGACAAACTAAACATTTCAACACAAAGTCAGAAATATCTCTCTTCATACCATGCCACCCGTAGAACTACTTCAAATCATTATACATTTTTGTACTCCCCAGATGTACAGTCAAATGACTATTGTGAGCTTCAGTCAAAATCATTTAAATCAGCTCTGAATTTCTCGAAACACAAATTCAATCTCTGAATTTCAAATAATCATTATTATCAATTTGAAATTCTGATTCCGTATTCGAATTACATTGAACTCGTTTTTCTAATAACTTATTATCAATTTTCTAGGCATCACAAATCTGCTATACAAATATTGACTTAACTTTCAATTCAGCTACCACCACATCATCATCACACAGATCCATCTGATTACTTATAGCTCGCAAAGGATATAATGATTTCTAACTCAAAGCATCAGCTACAATATTAGCTTTACCCGGGTGGTAATCTATCACAAGTTCATAATCTTTCAACAACTCTAACCATCTTCTCTGTCGCAAGTTCAAATCTTTCTAAGTCATCAAACACTTTAAACTCTTATGATCAATATAAATATGACATTTTTCACCGAATAAATGGTGACGCCAAATCTTCAATGCAGATACAATCATAGCCAATTCAAGATCATGCGTTGGATAATTCTTTTCATGCAGTTTTAACTGTCTCAAAGCATAAGCGATGACTTTTTCTTCTTGTATCAGCACACAGCCCAAACCATTCAACAAGGCATCACTATAAACTATAAACTCTTTGCATGATTCAGGTTGAATCAACACTGGTGCTTCTGTTAACAACACTTTCAACTGTTCAAAACTCTGTTGAAACTTTTCTGACCACTCGAATCTAAGATCCTTTTGCAACAACTTTACCAATGGAGTTGAAATCAATGAGAAGCCTTTCACAAATAATCTATAATATCCCGCTAGTCCTAGAAAAATACGGACTTCAGATACATTTCTTGGAGGCTACCATTCCAAGATAGCAGATATTTTATGCGGATCGGCTCGTATCCCAGTAACGGATACAATATGCCCTAGAAAACTAAACTCATGCAACCAAAATTCACACTTGCTAAACTTTGCATACAACTATTTCTCACGCAGAGTTTGTAGCATGATTCTCAAATGCTCGACATGCTGCGTCTCATCACGCGAGTAGATCAAAATATCATCAATGAACACCACCACGAAGCGATCCAAATACGTTTGAATATCCGATTCATCAAGTCCATAAATACTGCTAGGGCATTTGTTAGTCCAAAAGGCATCACTAAGAATTCGTAATGTCCATACCTCGTTCTGAAAGGAGTTTTTGGCACATCGGATTCTTTAACTCTCAACTGATAGTAGCTCAATCTCAAATCTATCTTAGAAAATACTGTAGCTCCTCTCAGCTGATCAAACAAATCATCGATCCGAGGTAACAGATATTTGATCTTTATTGTCACTTTGTTCAATTGTCGATAATCAATACATATTCTCATAGTTCCATCTTTCTTTTTCACAAATGATACAGGAGCTCCCCAGGGTGAAAAACTAGGTCGTGCAGATCCTCTATCGGTCAATTCTTGCAACTGAGATTTTAACTCTTTCAATTCTGTTGGTGCCATTTTGTACGGAGCTATCGAAATAAGAGCAGTTCCCGGCACTAACTCAATACCAAATTCAACTTTTCTAATCGGAGGTAACCCCGGTAACTCTTCTGGAAACACATCTAGAAACTCACATATTACAGGCACGATTCAACTTTCCTTTCCAACACTTTTGTATCAATCACGTATGCCAAATAAGTGCACAACCCTTTCTCACATAGTTTATAGCTTTCATCACAGATACAACAGTGGTAGTCCTTTCATATCACTAGACTCAATTCGAACTATCTCACCATTCTGACTCTTCAATTCAACATTCTTTCTCTTACAATTCACAATGGCATTATGCAAAGTAAGCTAGTCTATTCCCAGAATTATGTCAAATTCATCAAATGGTAGCAACATCAAATTGACCAGGAAACATAAATCATGAAACATCAACTGGCAATTCTTGTACACCTTATCCACCAAAACACACTTGCCTAAGGGGTTCGATACTCTAATCACAAATTCAGTAGACTCAACAGGTAGAGTCTTATTCGATACTAGATTCATACACACATAAGAATGAGTCGATCCTGGATCTATCAATGCAATGACATCAATATCAAATAAAGTGAAAGTACTGGTGATGATGTCTAGAGATGATGCTTCCTCTCGCACACTTATAGCATAGGCTCGGGCAGGTGCTTTTAATTTTAACCTTACAGCTGTATCAGTCGTTCCTCTCTGGCTTTCATTCACATTTCTGATGCTTCTAGGTGGTCTACTTCTTGCCGTCACATTACTTGGTCTTTCGTTCTGAACATTTTCTTCTTCAACTATCTTTGGGCATTCTCGAATAAAATGATCTCGGGATCCACACTTATAGCATGTTCTATTGTTATACCTGCCCCAGCATTCTCCCACATGTCATCTTCCACATTATTTACATTCGAGCTTGTTGTTCTTAACACTGCCCACACTTGACTCATTCGGAGCTTGAATTTGTAAACCAGAACTCTGTCTCGAACGATCTCTATTAGGATGACCAAATGAAGTATTTGAACGATTGCTGGCATCTCTATATCTCTTTGAAAAAGGCTGAGAAAATTTATTCATCGATCTCTTTCTTTCATCTCGAGCCTCAGAATCGGCTTTCTTTTTTTCTTTACGGAGTTCCTCGGCTTTGCGTGCTCTCTCCACAAGTACAACAAATTCATTTATATACCAACAACTTTATGCCTTTATTCAATCCCTCTACGAAATGTTTGCGCATAGTAGCTTCAGTAGAAACACACTCTCTAGCATATTGACTCAATCGCACAAATTCTCGTTCATACTCAACAACAGACAAACGGCCTTGTTTCAGCTCTAAAAACTCCTTATGTTTCTGATCAATGAAGCGTTGGTTGATATACTTCATTCTAAACTCGACTTGAAAGAAATCCCAGGTGATTCTCTCTCTTGGAACCACAGATATACATGTTTTCCACCAATTGTAAGTCGTGTCTCTCAACAAGGAAACTGCACACTTAATGCACTCATCAGGGTTCAGCGACATCTCATCAGATACTCGAAGGGTATTCTCAAGCCAAAACTCAGCTCGCTCAGTATCATCATCAGCTGTGGCCCTAAACTCTTTTGTCCCATACTAGCAAATCTTGTCTACAGGTGGTTTATTCAATCTGATCGAATCTACAACTTGTGGCACAATAGGTACTTGCGACGGTGGAGGTTGTGGAGCGGTCGGATTTATTCTAACAAATTCTAAAAATCGTACACTCATAGTATGGAAGAAGGCTTGCTTAGCCTCACCTCCCTCACCACTATCATTCGGCCTAGATGTGGCCGGCGCATTACTCTCTACGTCGTCAATAACTGCTCGATCGGGATCCATTACTATATTAAAACACATTTCAACTTCAGATTTCATCACACTATCGTAATTTCAAAATATGGCATCTATAGCTAGACTCTCACGCACTACGTTAGTCAGAGAATTGACTAAACTGTAGCTCTGATACCAATAAAATTGTAACAACCTTTACCCGAAATTGTCGTCGAAATAGGATTAACGGGTATTACCGATCAATCAGAACATTTAGCCTCTAAATGTCGACACAAAGTCAATCATCATCAAACACATTTATATAAAATCATAGTGTTCCTTAAACGAGTCATCAAGACCCTAAGTACGCTTATAAACCAAGTCGGGACTAAACCGAAACACATATAAAATTTCATGAAAAAATGAAACTTTTCTAGAATACAGGAGAGACACGTCCGTGGGGGTAGGCCGTGCCTCTTCCCCGACTACATGACACACCCGTGTCTCCTCTCTGTGGTTACATGCTGCCAAAATCAACTCGGCTAACAAGCACGCCCGTGTGCTAAGGTCGTGTCCTATAAGGTCATATACTGCCATTTCTCGCACGACCTGTAGGCACGCCTGTGCTATGGCCGTGAACTATTAAGGCTAGCTACTGACTTGTGCACCATGGTTAGATGATACCCCCGTGTCTAGGCTATGTCAAGTTTAAGCCACATTCTACCAATTTGCCCATGGTCTGAGGCAAGCCCGTGTGCCCTAACCGTGTGACATTATAGGCCATTTTTGGAAGGCCAACATGCCACCCACTTAGGGTCAAACCTACAAGCCAATCAACCAAACATCTCATGCACATATTGCCATCTAAAAGCATACCAATTTAGCAATTCAAAACATGCAATCAATACCAACTCTAATCATACCCAATTCAATACCAATACGTAAATTCATTCCCAATCTCACTACCCCTACTAGCATTTATCAATACAAAGATACCATTCAATAGTAAATTTATCAATCTACAAATTATGCAAAAAGATGCATCATATATATACCACATTCATTCATGCCAAACCTATCACATATCTAGCCACATCCCATGGCAAATTACAAATATCAAACTTGATTCAATTAACTAGCCTATACATGCAATATTCGCGTTATATACGTCTTTTTAAAAGTACCAAAATGGAATGCCGATAGTGTGATTGAGAAGCTAACGATCCCGATCCGAGCTAGCTTTACTGACACTGCAAGGCAGAGAAATAAATCCACAGTAAGCTTTCCAAAGCTTAGTAAGTTCGATATAAAATATAATTATCATATCAAATTAAATCAATGCATAAATAAACAATCACTTAAATCTATTATCTCATATTCATTGTAACATCCTAAATTTTTTGGCCTATACGTTTAATGGGTGAATATGTGGAATGAGTTAATTTAAGTGTTAGGGGCCCAAATTTTAAGTTTTAAAGAGCCCAAATCTTCTAATTTAAGTTAGTTAAATTTGGCATAAGGGATTAGGGAAGTGGACGGCACAAGGCTATTTTTTTTGGGAATTTTATTATATTTATTCTATGTGGATAGTAAGAAGATAAAAGCTATTATTTAAGGATTTAATCTTTAAGGATAATAAACAGATAAAGACTATTTTGAGAAGATAATAGATTAAGATAAGGGAAAAGGGATATGAGCTATCATGTGTGGCAGTGTTGGCTGAAAATCAATCTCTACTAAAGGGAGGAATTGGTTTTCTATATAAAGAGGGGGTGTGTTGAAATTTTGGAAGCCTTTCTTTTATTTTCTTTTCTCATCTTCTTCCTCTCAAAAGACGAAAACCACCATTTTCTTCACCCTTTCTTCCTCTCTAAAATTTCCTGGTTGGCCGAATCTTTTAATGCCTATTGTTATTTTTCTTCTAATCCCTAAAGGCCAAAATCACATCTCTATTATTCTATTCTTCTCCTTAATATTCATTGACCAAATCTCTCTTATCCATCTCTTCAACTCTTAAATCTTCTAAAACCGAAATTCTTAGATCTCCCCTCCTGAAGTTGCCAAATTTTCTTCAGTAAAGTCTGCTTGTGCCGAATCTGAAGAAAACAATAGGTATGTGTCGATTTTGAGTTTCCAATATTTCTCCGGCTTTTCAAAGTCCCTAGCCGAATGGCTATTTAGTGACTAATCAAGGGTTTTTCTTATTTTCGACATTTTGGGATCTGAAGAGGAGTCCAACGCTTAGATCTCTAAGTCAAAATCAGTAACACTCAAGTCGTGTTATTTTCTGGAATTTCAAGGTAAGGTGATTGGTTTATTTATAAATATATGAAATCGGGTAGAACATTAACCATGGCTGAATATAGGAGAGGCCCTATTTTCACATCTTTTCGGCTTTCTGAACAAAGTTGTAGATCGGGATAACAAGGATTTACTAAGAATATTGGATTTCGCGATATCAGGTGTGTAACTTTCCACACCATCTAGATCTGTTTGTTAAATACATGATTATAAGACTTGTATGTTCTGATAAATGACAAAATCCCGGCATAACATTTGAAACCCAAAGAGGGTAAAGCAAATCACCAGGTTAGTGATCCCTATCATTCTAAGTGAATGTCCTGATTAAATGATATGTGTATGCTGATTTTTTGTGATTGCATGGGTTGGGTTTGATGAAAGGAGGAAGTTATATGTTGTAGCGGTTTTTACCGTGATCTGTTGTAGCGGTTCTTACCGTGATCTGTTGTAGCAGTTCTTTACCGTGATCTGTTGTAGCAACTTTTGTCGTGATCTATTGTAGTGGCTACGGCCATGATCTGATGATGAGCAACATGACTGCCATCAAGGCGTGTAGCGGTGTGGGTTGATCGTAGAAATCCCCAATAGTGTGAATGGCTGGTACGGGGGCGTGTAGCGGATGGAAACCTAGGATTTGGTTTGGGCTTGCATGTTATTTTTATTATGTATATTAATTCTGATTATTTTAGTTGTATGGGGCTAAGGCCCAAATCTAATGGTGCATGAGGGTTGCACACTGAGTCTCGTGACTCAACCAATTAATTAGCATTTCAGGTAGCATTTAGTGCATCGGACCGGGCTGGAGAGGAGCGCAAGATGGCCATGCAAAAGAACATTTGGATCCAGCAAAAAGACTCTAGTTATTATTTTATATTCTTATTTAATGGATTTTAAATCTCGTTGTAATAAGGCCTTGGGCCACCAGTTTATATTTTGTTTTATTACGGGCTTTTATTACTTTTAGTTATTTAAATTTTTATTTTTAATTGAACTAAGGCATGTATTTAAATTTAGATTTTTAATTCATAAAGGTTTATTTTATTTAAAACTATAAATTATAAATTTTTCCCAAATAAAAGGTTAAACTTTACCAAAATGTTTTTCTAAAATGCGGCATGTTTTACAAAATTTCCTTAGTGACATACCAGATCCGGTTGTAGTGTTTGGGCCAAGTTTGGGGTGTTACATTCGAGCTTTCTTATCCATAGCTACAATGCTCATTTCCTCAATCAAAACTTAATTTTACTCATCAACCACAAAGGTTCAATACGTACCTTAACCACACAAAGCTAGTAAATTTCCAAGCTATTCAATGCTCGATATTATTTGCCGATCATTCTTTAATTTAATCGCACACTTAGTACCATCAAATTAAAATCGTGCACATAGCAACTCACTTTCATATGCATAAACATATTCATTTCATATCGATAAACCATATCTTAAATACATGTTTTATATCCGAACTTACCGTGGACGTCAAAATACCGAAACGGTTGATTTAATCGAGCACTTCGTCTTTGCCTCGATCTCGAACCAAAGCTCTCGGTTCTTGGTCTATACACATTTAAATTCAATCCATTAAATCATCAATTTAATCATTTTAGTCCAAAAACACATATTTAGGGCATTTTCAAATTAGCCCTCACATTTTCACATTTCGACACTTTAGTCCCTATCTCACAAAATCATCAAATTCACAAAATTCCACCAAGCACAAGCTTAGCCGAATTTTACTAATGTCCATACAAACCCACACATTTCATTTATTTTAAATTTTAGTCCCTCAATATACACTTTTCACAATTTATCCCAAAATGCTCAATTTCATCAAAAATGCAAACATAAAATATGTTAATCCAACTCTAAGTCTTCATATTTCTCCAATTAACATCACAAAGCTCAATATATCAACAATGGGATAACTCACAAACATCATCAATTTACAAAATTGAGACATGGGCTTGATATTAGAAGAAGCAACGATTATAAAAACGTAGAAATATTCAAAAACCGAAACCAAACCATACCTTAATTTAGTTCAAACTTAGCCGAAACCTTGCTTAGGTTTTCTTCTCTTTCTTTTTCTCCAAATTCGGCACTAAGAAGATGATAACCATCATCTTTTCATTTGTTTTATTTTACTATCATAATATTAGTCTATTTACCAAATTAGCCTTATTACTAAATATATAACTATCATATAATGTTAAGTTATTCTTGCCATTGTCATCCACTATCTCATTAATGGCTTAATTGCCAAATAAGGCCTCCTCTTTTAAAAGCCAACAACATCTCAGTATTCACAAATCAGCACAAACCATTTTACTCTCTATGCAATTAAGCCTTTTCTCTCAATTCGTCACCCAAACGACCAAATTATCACACAGAATTTTCACACAGACTATGTCACATATTATTCAAACAGATAATAATATTAAAATATTTTTACGACCTCGAATTTGTAGTCTCGAACCACTGTTCTGACTAAGGTTCAAATCGGGCTGTTACAACTCTCCTCCCATTGGTATTTTCGTCCCGAAAATCTTACCAGTGGATAGTTATGGATGTTGCTCTCTCATATGTTCTCAGGCTCCCACGTAACCTCTTCGATTCTGTGTTTGTGCCACAATACTTTCACTAGAGAAATTTTATTATCTCTCAATTCTTTGGTCTCTCGTTCCCAAATTCGGATTGGGTCTTCACTATATGACAAGTCTGACTGAATCTCAACCTCAGTAGAAGCAATCACATGAGATGGATCTGATCTATACCGTCGAAGCGTTGACCATTCGTTTGCAGATGAAAAGCAGTACTGAAATGAAATTTTGGGCCTAAAGCATCTTGTAATTTCTTCCAAAATCATGAGGTAAATCTCGGATCTCTGTCAAACACTATGGATAGCGGTACTCCGTGCAATCTCACAATCTCATCGATATACACTTCAGCCAACTTATCTAAAGAATAATCGGTTCTCATCGAATGAAATGAACTGATTTCATCAATCTATCAACTATTACCCAGATCGCATTTTTCTTCCTCGGAGATAAGGGCAAACCTGACACAAAGTCCATTGTGATCCTCTCCCATTTCCACTCAGGAATCATAATCGGTTGCAATAAACCGGACGAACTTGATGTTCAGCCTTAACTTGCTGACAAACTAAACATTTTGACACAAAGTCAGAAATATCTCTCTTCATACCATGCCACCCGTAGAACTGTTTCAAATTATTATACATTTTCGTACTCTCCGGATGTACAGTCAAATGACTATTGTGAGCTTCAGCCAAAATCATTTAAACTAGCTCTGAATTTCTCGAAACACAAATTCAATCTCTAAATTTCAAACAATCATTATTATCAATCCGAAATTCTGATTCCGCATTCAAATTACATTGAACTCTTTTTTCTAATAACTTATTATCAATTTTCTAGGCATCACAAATCTGTTGTACAAACATCGACTTAACTTTCAATTCAGCTACCACCACATCATCATCACACAAATCCATTCGATTACTCATAGCTCGCAAAGGATATAACAATTTCTATCTCAAAGCATCAACTACAACATTAGCTTTACCCGGATGGTAATCGATCACAAGTTCATAATCTTTCAACAACTCTAACCATCTTCTCTATCGCAAGTTCAAATCTTTCTGAGTCATCAAACACTTTAAACTTTTATGATAAGTATAAATATGACATTTTTCACCGAATAAATAGTGACACCAAATCTTCAATGCAAATACAATCACAGCCAATTCAAGATCATGCATTGGATAATTCTTTTCATGAAGTTTTAACTGTCTCGAAGCATAAGCGATGACTTTTTCTTCTTGCATTAGCACACAGCCCAAACCATTCAACGAGGCATCACTATAAACTATAAACCCTTTGCATGATTCAGGTTGAATCAACACTGGTGCTTCTGTTAACAACACTTTCAACTGTTCAAAACTCTGTTGACACTTTTCTGACCACTCGAATCTAACATCCTTTTGTAACAACTTTGTCAAATGAGTTGAAATCATCGAGAAGCCTTTCACAAATCGTCTATAATATCCCGCTAGTCCTAGAAAACTACGGACTTCAGACACATTTCTTGGAGGCTTCCATTCCAAAATAGCAGAGATTTTATGCGGATCAGCTCGTATATACAATATGCCCCAGAAAACTGACCTCATGCAACCAAAATTCATACTTGCTAAACTTTGCATACAACTATTTCTCACGTAGAGTATGTAGCACGATTCTCAAATGCTCGGCATGCTGTGTCTCATCACGCGAATAGATCAAAATATCATCATTGAACACCACCACGAAGCGATCCAAATACGGTCTGAATATCCAATTCATCAAGTTCATAAATAATGCAGTGGCATTTGTTAGTCCAAAAGGCATCACTAAGAATTTGTAATGTCCATACCTCATTCTGAAAGTAGTTTTCAGCACATCGGATTCTTTAACTCTTAATTGATAGTAGCCCAATCTTAAATTTATCTTAGAAAATACTGTAGCTCCTCTCAGCTGATCAAACAAATCATCGAGCCAAGGTAACATATATTTGTTCTTTATCATCACTTTTTTCAATTGTCGATAATCAATACACATTCTCATAGTTCCATCTTTCTTTTTCACAAATAATACAGGAGCTCCCCAGGGTGAAAAACTAGGTCCTGCAAATCCTCTGTCGGTCAATTCTTTCAGCTGAGATTTCAACTCTTTCAATTTTGTTGGTGCCATTCTGTATGGAGCTATCGAAATAGGAGCAGTTCCCGGCACTAACTCAATACCAAATTCAATTTCTCTAATTGGAGGTAACCCCGGTAACTCTTCTGGAAACACATCTAGAAACTCACTTATTACAGGCACAGATTCAACTTTCCTTTCCAACACTTTTGTATCAATCACGTACGCCAAATAAGCTTCACAGCCCTTTCTCACATAGTTCATAGCTTTCATCACAGATACAACAGTGGTAATCCTTTCATATCACTAGACTCAATTTGAACTATCTCACCATTTTGACTCTTCAATTAAACATTCTTTCTCTTACAATTCACAATGGCATTATGCAAAGTAAGCCAGTCCATTCCCAAAATTATGTCAAATTTATCAAATGGTAGTAACATCAAATTGACCGGGAAACATAAATCATGAAATATCAACGGGCAATTCTTGTACACCTTATCGACCAAAAAACACTTGCCTAAGGGGTTCGATACTCCAATCACAAATTCAATAGACTCAATAGGTAGAGTCTTATTCGATACTAGATTCATACACACATAAGAATGAGTCAATCCTGGATCTATCAATGCAATAACATCAGTATCAAATAAAGTGAAAGTACCGGTGATGACATCTGGAGATGATGCTTCCTCTCGTACACGTATAGCATAGGCTTGGGCAGGTGCTCTTACTTCTGACCTTACAGTTGTATCAGTCATTCCTCTCTGGCTTTAATTCACATTTTTGATGCTCCTGGGTGGTCTACTTTTGGCCGTCACTTTACTTGGTCTTTCATTCTGAACATTTTCTTCTTCAACTATCTTTGGGCAATCTCGAATAAAATGATATCGGGATCCACACTTATAGAATGTTCTATTGTTATACTTGCCCCCATCATTCTCCCACATGTCGTCTCCCACATTGTTTACATTCGAGCTTGTTGTTCTTAACACTGCCTACACTTGACTCATTCGGAGCTTGAATTCATAAACCAATACTCTGTCTTGAATGATCTTGATTAGGATGACCGAACGAAGCATTTGAACGATTATTGGCATCTCTATATCTTTTTGAGGACGGCTGAGAAAATTTATTCATTGATCTCTTTCTTTCATCTTGAGCTTCAGAATCAGCTTTCTTCTTTTCTTTTCTGAGTTCCTCAGCTTTGCATGCTCTCTCCACAAGTACAACAAATTCATTTATATCCAGTATCCCAACCAAGAACTTTATGTCTTCATTCAATCCCTCTACGAAACGTTTGCACATAGTAGCGTTAGTAGAAACACACTTTCTAGCATATTGACTCAATCGCACGAATTCTCGTTCATACTCAACAACAGATGTCGTAACCATTTTTTGATAAAAATAGTAAACGATGCGGTCGACTCGATTTTTGAAAAAGAAAAGGAAGGGAGTCACCACCGATCTTTATTTGGTGTGATCGGATCACCTTTAGTTTAATAAAACGTTTAATTTACTAAAACAGTGCTTTTTGGTCCACGAACTTTGAGAAAATGGGTTCGAAAGTCGATTACATGCGAGGAAGGATTAGCACCCTCGACACGCCCGAAATTGGTACCAAACTGATTGATTGATGTCCTATTTGTTGGAAAACTTGAAAGGGTTCGAAAATATGATTTTTTATTTTTAAAATTTGAAGGAATTGGAAGGGACGTTAAGACTCTCTTATTTTCGAAAAGATAAAGCATCATGTCCAGTAAGTTAGGGCACAATACTTTAGACTCTGAAACTAAGCTCGTCTTTTAAAACTTGATTTTTTTGAAGAGGATCTTCCGTCATTTGTTGAATCGAGAAATCGGAACCCAGTAAGTTAGGGCTCATTTTCCCAAAAATCCAAATTAGGAATATTGCCTCTATTTTGGAAGAAAAAGAAGCTTATCTCGAAGTATCTAGGTGTCAAGTCTAGTAAGTTAGGGTGCGACATTTCGAATTTTCGAGATTAAATATTTTGTTTTAAAATTTAAATTGCAATTTCAAAAGAGATATCCCATTGTTTAGCTTTAAACGAGAAGAAACCAGAACCCAGTAAGTTAGGGATCGATTTACTCGAATTGCTAATACGGAATGTCAATTTAAAACTGGAATTTGTGATTTTGAAAGGGATATTCCGTTGTTTAACTTAAGCGAGAAAAATCGGAACCCAGTAATTTAGGGCTCGATTCTCTCGAAGTGCTAATACGGAATATTGATGGTTATAAAAATTGAGGTATCGAAAAAGAGTGAGATGACAAGTGAGAATATAAGTTGTGGGGAAAGAAAAGTCTTCATGACAATGGTGTATATGTATTGACAATGACGTAAGATAATGATAATGATAATGGAGGTAATATATAAAATAGACAAAATATATGCATATTGAGAAAATAATATAATGATAGTAGTAATGTGGGATATATATATATATATAAAAAAAAAAAATACTAGGTAATACATAAAATAAATGAGGTGTTTACAATATATGTGAAAATAGTATAATATTGATAGCGATAATAATAATGCAATGATGAAATAGATAATAATAACGAAAACAACGAGCAATAAATAGAATATTATTGATAGTAATAATAGTAATATAATAATAGTAACAACATAGTAATAAATATAATATATATATGCGTAGATATAATAATAACCTATTAAGAATAGCAATATGATAATAACATAGTGATAATAATAATACATATATGTACATAAAGTATGATAATATAATATTAATAATGATGATAATGAAAATATTAATATATTAATAATAACACATAATACATGAATAGTGATGAAAATAAATAATGATAGTAATAATAATGGTAAAAATATTTTAGAAGTAAATAATAAGATATATACAAGAACAAACAAAAAATGTATATATATACATATATATATATTTTAAAAACTATAATATAACTATAGTGTTAATAAAGATATTAGGTAGTAGTAATAAGGTAATAATAATAATAATAGAAAATAAAAATTTAATTAGGTTAAAAATAGAAAAAAAAACATAAAAAGGACTAAACTAAGTGAAAGAACAAAATTTTCGGGGTGAATTTGAAAAAATAGAGATTAGGGGACCTATTTATGCGCGCGAAAGGACTGAAGGGACCAAAAAGGTAATAAACCCCTTCGGTCAAAACGCGCAGCAACAACGAGGACCAGATTGAGAACCGGAGTTAATTGTTGGGCTAAATTAAAAATAACAAAAACTTAATTGCAAAATCATAAAAAGGCGGAAGGACCGCACGTGCAAATATCCCCCTTTAAAAAACACGAGGATCTTGAGGCGGGTCAGGTCGATCGGATCGGGTCAAAGTCAAAACGACGTCGTTTTGGGCATAAATGGCCAGCCTCAAAACGACGTCGTTTTGAGGGGCTATATAAAGCCCAAAACCCTGAAAAAAATCATTTGTGCTGAGTGTTTTTTTAAAAAATCTTTTCTCCTTTCTTCTCTGCAGAGCCTGAGGGGAGGGGGAACTCCGGCGAGTCACCGCCGCTAGACCTCACCGTCGTCGTCGTTCTGGCCACCACCCACGGTGGCCGAAAAAGGTAAAAAAGTTTTATTTTTTTACCTTTTTTTATATATATTTTTAATATATATTTGTAAGGAAAAGAGCAAACGAAAAAGCTTTCGAAGATAAAAGTAAAATAATCACCTCGTTTTTCTCTGCTTTTTGATTTTTAGCACTTTCCTTTTAGTATTTCTCTGCTTTCTGTGTTTGGATCTATTATTTTTGTGTTTTGAAATTTCTTTCTTCTGTATTGATCCAAAAAAAAGGGGCCTCCTTTTACAAAGAAATTGATTCGGCTTTTATAGCCTACTTTGTACAAATTTATTGGTTGCCTTTTCTTTCATTCCTTTGTAGGTGCAAGTGGCCAAGTGGTGATGATAGTGTCATGGGCGGTGGCCGATGGAGCAGTGGTCAGAGGTCAGAAAAAGGGGCGTCAGAAGACCTAGGGCCTGTTGGGCCTACTGGGCCTGTTGGGTTGCTTGTAAATTGGGTCTGATTTTAATCTGTTTGGGCCCATTGTAATTGGGTCTTTTAGACCCGGTAAAATTGGGTCATTACAGCTGCCCCTCTTTGCTCATTGTCGTGCAACAAGAATAGAGCAAAGACTTTAAAAGAGCCAATTTTGCCCGGTCTTGTCGAATCTTGACTTCTTGATGCTTCTTTTCTTTAGATAGCCTCGTTCTAGTCCATCGCCTCTTGTACTTTGATCCACTCCATTGCTATAACTTTAGAGGTATAGGACTCTTTGTTTTAATTTGCTAACTTCAATCTACTCCTGTAACCACAGGAATCGCCAAATCTATTATCTTCAATCTGATCCCAACAAACCCAGGGATTGCCAGACTGATGTCTTCGATTTGCTTCCTGCAACTTCAAGAATGTCAAATCTGTTTTCTTCAATCTGATCCCTACAAACTCAGGGATCACCAGACTGATGCCTTCTATCTGCTTCCTGCAACTTCAGGAATGTCTGATCTACTTTCTTCAATCTAATCCCTACAAACTCAGGGACCACCAGAATGATATTTTCGATCTGCTTCCTGCAACTTCAAGAATGTCAAATCTGCTATCTTCGATCTGCTTCACTGCAAACTTAGGGAGACAAGATCTGTTTTGATATCTAACTTGCTCCATTATGACTTCAGGATAAGAATTTAGGGAGAAGAGATTCGTAATCTCCATCTTCTTTACTGAAACTTCAGAGATTTAAGGATGTAATATCATTATTAACTCAGGGAGATGGGATTTGTAATCTTAACCTACTCCACGGTAACTTCGAGGAAATAAGAATTTAAGGAGAAGAGATTTGTAATCTCCATCTTCTCTTACTAAAACTTCAAAGGAATAATGATTGATCCTCATTGTTAACTCAGGGAGACGAGATTTGTAATCTCAACCTACTCTACTAGAACGTCGAGGAAATAAGAATTCAGGGAGAAGAGATTTGTAATCTCCATCTTCTCTACTGAAACTTCAGAGAATTAAGGATGTAACCTCATTATTAACTCAGGGAGATGGGATTTGTAATCTCAACCTACTCCACGAGAACTTCGAGGAAATAAGAATTCAGGGAGAAGAGATTTGTAATCTCCATCTTCTCTTACTGAAACTTCAAAGGAATAATGATTGATCCTCATTGTTAACTCAGGGAGACGGTATTTGTAATCTCAACCGACTCCACTGGAACGTCAAGAAAATAAGAATTCAGGGAGAAGAGATTTGTAATCTCCATCTTCTCTACTGAAACTTCAGAGAATTAAGGATGTAACCTCATTGTTAACTCAGAGAGATGGGATTTGTAATCTCAACCTACTCCACGGGAACTTTGAGGAAATAAGAATTCAGGAAGAAGAGATTTGTAATCTCCATCTTCTCTTACTGAAACTTCAAAGGAATAATGATTGATTCTCATTGTTAACTCAGGGAGACGGGATTTGTAATCTTAACCTACTCTACTGGAACGTCGAGGAAATGAGAATTCAGAACTTTTCAATTTGCTTCCTTACTATCTTCAGGAAGACTTCAAGCTTCAGTCTACTCCCCTACCATCTCGAAGGAACAAAATCTGAACTTTCCAATTTGCTTCCTTACTATCTTTAGGAAGACTTCAATCTTCAGTCTGCTCCACTACCATCTTGAGGGAACGAAATCTGAACTTTCCAATGTGCTTCCTTACTATCTTTAGGAAGACTTCAATCTTCAGTCTGCTCCACTATCATCTCGAGGGAACAAAATCTGAACTTCAATATCGCTACACCATTCTTTGAGGAACCTGTCCTGTAGAATTAATTTTATGTGCTTATGCTTATGAAAATAATGAGGATGCTATGATCAAAATGACTCAAAGCCTCCTAACTATATGTGTTATGGACGACACTTTCATGAATGCAGAATGTCGTGAGAATGGTCTTTTTACAATGATTAGGATGCAATGATCAGAATGAATTGAATGCTCCTAACTAAATGACAATGGATGACATTTGCATGAATGCAGAATGTCATGAGAATGATCCTTTGTTAAATGTATAATGATTAGGATGCACTGGACGATATTTGCATGAATGCAAAATGAAATGAGAATGGTCTTTTTATGATGATTAGGATGCAATGATCAAAATGAGTCGAATGCTCCTAACTAAACGTGCTTTGAAATGATGTATGAATGCAAAATGAAATGATCCCTTTTTAAATGCTTGGGGTCATCATTGCTCATAGTTCATTAAGGTTCTATCACTGATGCGTCATCATGCTTTCTCATTTAGCCAGTATCTTTGATAGAAAACCCAAAAAAACGATCATATTCTGCTCAATAAGCTTACCCCGCCATGATTTCAGAGTCCCTTCCACTGTACCTTTTGGGACATAAAGTTTGCATCTCTCACTGCAACTTTAGGAGAATAACATTTGGTTTCTTCTATCTATCCTGCTGTAACTCCGAGGTATAGGATCAATTTGATCTGTTACACCATTCACTGGTGTAATGACCAGATGTGTAGGCCTGATATGTGCATGAATGCAGAGTATCATTTTTCTTTTCTCGAGAATGATCCCTTTGTACTGCTAGGTTGACATTGCTCTTTATCTGTCAAGGTCGTATCACCGGCGAAATGTATTGTCTTTTTGTTCAACCAAAAAAAGGTCCAAAGAGATAATCATCTTTCTCCAATATTTCCAAACCTTGAGCTGAGTGAGTTCTAAACAATAGCCCTATTTCAGGTCCTTGTATTATTCAGAAGCTTCCAGAGTAATATGCAAAACTCCTTTTATGAAAGTTTATTAGTCCACTAATCATTATTTCAATGCAAAATGCCTGAAAAAGATTGTAACAATTGGACAAAAGGAAATTGATTGAGAGCATAGCTCGAAACAAACAAGTTAATCAATCCTAGCAAATGCAATTAAGAAAGAAATTTATCGGTGGTATTTTGAAAGGAATAAAATAACCACAAGTAACAAAAATGGGTAAAACGGAAACTAAGTGCCCCAGATATCGCAACTTGAGCTTCTCTGTTCCAACTTCTTGAGGACCATTTTGAGCATAATATGTGTTTAGGGGATCCAAAGTACTTTGTCGATGCCCCAAGACGTAACATACTTCTTCGAGCATAGAAAGACTACTGTATGCCCTACTTTTGATCAAGATTTTGAGCTACCCTTCTCGGGTTTTCAACTCAAATACCCTTTGGTCTCAAAGCGCCCTTTGCAGGTTTTCGCATTGGCCTCTCCTTTTCTTTTTTTCTTTTCATTTTTTGTGTTTTTCATTTTTTGTGTTTTTTTGTTTTTTGTTTTGTTTTTGTTTTTGTTTTTTTTGGAAAACTTTTTTTTATCGAATCTGAACTCACCGGATTGGGTAGGTCCTTGCCATCCATCTTGGTTAACACCCATTTTTCCTTAGAATAGGCCTTATTTGTTGTGTCAGGCATTTAATTTTTCTTTGGAGTTCTTTTGGATAAGAAGAATCTTTCTTAATGTTAGGTCCTCTTCCTGAAATTCTCTTGAGCGAACCTTTTTGTCATAAGCCCATGTCCATTTTTGGTACATTTGACCATGCTGAGTACTTTCAATCAAGCTTACAGGAGGTATTCTTCTTCATCTAATTCAATCCAAGCTTGGAGAAAAGAAATCTTATCTTCCAACAATTGTTTCCCTTTCATAAACCAATGGGAAAGATGCCCCGACAAAAGTCCTGGCCAACTTCAAGGAACTTAAAGGGTAAATGGTAACTTCTCTATGCCAACCTTTACAAGTCTCAGTCATTTTTTCAACAAAAATCTTGAATGTTTTTTTGAATTTGATGAATCTCGACTTTATAATTTTGGCACATAAAGCGACCTTCACCTTCTCAATGAGGTAACCAACGACCATGAATATGAATCGATGTTGGCTAACAGCTTTTGAGGAGACTGGCTTGTTAACATCCATGCTTCATATAGGGAGAATAGAGGAGGCACAGTCTTCCTCGATTTGGCATTTTATGGCATAACAGATACAATTTCCCTTTCTTGGTGAACCAATAGCTTGAATCTCTTGATTAGCTAGGCTGTTGTAAAACATGGGTTCTTTAAACCCCAACCTTAACAGCATACCCATATTTTAGTAGTTTGGCATGCCTTGATATGATCGTGCGAAAACATATTGAATTCCTGAAAATAGCTCAACGATGCCTTGCCTTATTCCCGTGAAGAGCTACGCTTCCATCTTCATCTCCTTCGTTAGTTCATAACGTCTGCTGACACTTCATAAGGTAGGATCTATCATTGGGGAAGTAAGTTGCAATCTTTGATATCTTCAAAGCCCTTAGATCCCTCTAGATACATATATCACTAAAAAGGGAGTTAGTAACAGTGTCGCTCATGTCATTGATATCTGGGGGCCCATTGTGGGCAGAAAATCCAAAGAATAAATGATCCTGAGGATGATTATTCGTATGATATGGTCATGAGTGAAACATATTCAGTATGAAATGTAAAGAATGAAAATATTTACTTTGAAAGATGCATTTTATTGAAATAAAAATTCTGGACACAAGCCTACTTCTCAAAGAAATCTTATTGCTTCCAGGCTTGAAGCAACAAGTGTGTTTTACACATTACTCTAGGTTAGCTTTAAAAATACATGTTTCTTCCACATTCTCATTGTTCAAAATAGTCTCAAGTACATAAAGGCAGATGCTCAAAAACTTTTATTCCTCGATTCTCTTCGGGTATACCATTGCTCCGTCATCGAACTTCACAATACCCATGTTGATGAGATTTTCCACCAATTTCTTGAAAGTAAGGCAATTTTCTATCGAATGGCCTGTGATCCCAGCGTGGTACTCACACTGAGTGTTTGGGTCATACCATTTTGGGTATGGAGGTTGCATCGGTTTTGGATATTGGGGGGACACAATGTGTGCATCAAATAAACTTTGATACAACTCCTTATACGTCTTGGGGATTGACGTAAATTGGAGTTTTTCAATGTTTTTCCTTGTGCAAGATTCTTTCCTTAATGACTCTTGATACTCAGTAGTCACCATTTTTGGCTGATTAATGGTAATTAACTTTGGGTCCCCCATGTTTATATTATTCACCTTGTCATCCTTTTTTCTAGGAGCAGGCCTTCTACTGGTTTCCCTGCTTCAATCTTGCCGCATCTGATTGCATGTTTGATAATTTCCCCTGCCATTACCATGTCGAAAAAGCTCTTAGTGGTACTCCCTATCATATGGGTTATGAAAGGAGCCTTCAGGGTGTTGATGAAGAGCATGGTAGTTTCCTTTTCTAAGAGGGGTGGTTGGACCTGCATGGCGACCTCCCTCCACCTTTGCATATTATTTGAAACTCTCATTTTGTCTTTTCTCCATGCTTTACAAAGTAATTCTATCCGGTGCCATGTCCGTAATGTGGCTGAAATGCTTTAGAAATGCTTGAGCCAGACTTCTCCAGGGACTAATGTTGGCCCAACTAAGCTGGTTATACCATCTAGCAGCCGCGCCCACTAAACTTTCTTGGAAACAGTGGATTAGGAGTTGATCATTGTTCACGTACCCAGTCATTCGCCTATAGAACATGGTGATGTGGGCCTCCGGACAGCTAGTCCCACTGTACTTCTCGAATGCAGGCATTTTGAACTTATGAGGAAGCACCAAATCTGGAACCAGACTCAAGTCCTTTGCGTCAATACCATGGTGGTGATTAGTATTTTCCAAAGCCTTGAACTTTTCCTCCAACCATCTACAATGATCCTCTAACTACCTTAAAACTTCTTCTCTCGACCCCATTTACTCCACCATATCTAAATCAGGTACAACAGGATTGGCCAGGTTATCTCCTAGTTGGTATCTAGAACCTGCGTGGAAGCTCATGGGTGGTCTAGTATTAGCTTGCCCCTGTTGAGGCCTAATCATGATAGATGGCCTTTGGGGATACTCTTCAGGCTGTGTTGGCGCATGTGGTGGGGTAAAACCCAAAGGAATGCCTTCACTTTCTTCCCTTGTAATTGCCATGGGACCTTTAACTTTGTCCATTGCCCCACTCAACATTTGGGCCATTTGAGCCATCGTGCTCTTTTGAGCCTCCAACATCTGATCCCTCATCTCTTGCTGGAGTTTTGCCATTTGCTCTTGCATCTGGTCTTGTAGGTCTTTCTGGAATTGTTCAAAACTTTGATCCATTTTCTTTGTCTTGGCACATGTACTGTAATGGTTCTCAGTTTCCAGATTTCCCTTTTCTCTCTCTCTGTATTAATTTTAATTAATTAGGCTCTCTCTATGGACTTAAATGCATATAATGCGATGCAATGCAAATGCATGAATGCAGGAAGAAAACATCGATTCTGATCAACTTCATTTTAGAAAACTTTATTAGAAGGCAAAACCCTTTACATAAAGAAGATTACAAATATGCTTTCGCCCTAAGGCCTAAGGCTTTGATTTTCCCAAGCAAGGAGATTAGCTATTGATCATGACCCGGTGGTAGCTCATATCTCACGCTCAATTTGTCAGCTTTTGCAGCCAAAGTCTGTAGGTGATCAGCTACCTCTCGAATCTGGATTATCGCTTCACCCATGAGGTAGTTTCGACTTCTAACTTGCTCGCAAGAATGGCAAAGCTCCTCCTCCTAACGCCTTTCTCTCGTTTTCAGAAGCTCAATCCGGAGCTCACTACTGTGTGATGCCGATTCTAGTTCTTCAACCTTGCCCTTCATTTCCTTGATTCTGCTCAGGCTTGACTTCATTTGGCTTTCTGAGTCTTGACTTCGATAGTGGTGTAGAGACCGTCCAAGCTCAGCTATTCTAGCTTTTAGTCCCTTGTTTTCTAATTGGCTTGGCTCTAACCATGTGCGGGCGGTCGCATTGTCTTCTACTTTATCAAGGAATTTGCTTTCCATAACCAGCTTTCTAACTCAGAAACTGACCATGAATCGATGCCTCTTAAAATATGAAATGATATGCACAAAAAGAATGAAACACAACAAGTTAGTACCATGGAACATAAACCAAGTAGAATAAACAAACACCTATCTGGGTGACCACTAAGGTTTGACATAGCTCTACCTAAGATGGGCTCCAAGGGTGTACTATATGCGGTTTAGTTCTAAAGTTTGAGGTACCCGAACCAGCAGATTCCTCGATCCTCACCTATTATAGGTTCATATGGACCGAGTTCGGTTCAGGGGAATACATTTCCCTATGGCCATGTGGAAGTGAAAACTTCACGAAGACATAGGTACGGATGTATCCCGAAAGCAGTCCACTAGCCCATGCGGAGGTGAAAACCTCACGAAGGCATAGCTTCTAGCTCCCACTAAAAGGTGTGACCACAATGGTCATGCAATGTAATGCCAAAGTATTTACGAGACCAATATTGAAAGTGCATTAAAAGAAGCATGATTTTTTGAAACCATTTTAATCAAAAGGACAAAAATCAATCAATCTATGGCCTGACCCTCGATTCCCCAGTGGAGTCGCCAAGCTGTCGTAACCACTTTTTGATAAAAATAGTAAATGATGCGATCAACTCGATTTTTGAAAAAGAAAAGGAAGGGAGTCGCCATCGATCTTTATTTGGTGTGATCGGATCACCTTTGTTTTAATAAAACGTTTAATTTACTAAAACAGTGCTTTTTGGTCCACGAACTTTGAGAAAACGAGTTTGGAAGTCGATTACGTGCGAGGAAGGATTAGCACCCTCGACATGCCCGAAATCGGTACCAAACTGATTGATTGATGTCCTATTTGTTGGAAAACTTGAAAGGGTTCGAAAATACGATGTTTTTTATTTTCAAAATTTGAAGAAATTGGAAGGGATGTTAAGACTCTTATTTTCGAAGAGATAAAGCATCATGTCCAGTAAGTTAGGGCGCAATACTTTAGACTCCCGAAACTAAGCTCGTCTTTTGAAACTTGATTTTTTTGAAGAGGATCTTCCGTCATTTGTTGAATCGAGAAATCGAACCCAGTAGTTAGGGCTCGTTTTCTCGAAAATCCAAATTAGGAATATTGCATCTATTTTGGAAGAAAAAGAAGCTTATCTCGAAGTATCTAGGTGTCGAGTCCAGTAAGTTAGGGCGCGACATTTCAGATTTCCAAGATTAAGTATTTTGTTTTAAAATTTAAATTGCAATTTCAAAAGAGATATCCCGTTGTTTAGCTTTAAACGAGAAGAAACCGAACCCAAGAAGTTAGGGCTCTATTTATTCGAATTGCTAATACTGAATGTCAATTTAAAATCGAATTTGTGATTTTGAAAGGGATATTCATTGTTTAACTTAAGCGAGAAAAATCGTAACCCAAGAAGTTAGGGCTCGATTCTCTCAAGTCCTAATACTAATATTGATGGTTATGAAAATTGAGGTATCGAAAAATAGTGAGATGACGGTGAGAATATAAGTAGTGGGGAAAGAAAAATCTTGTGACAATGGTGTATATGTATTGACAATGATGTAAGATAATGATAATGATAATGGAGGTAATATATAAAATAGACAAAATACATGCATATTGAGAAAATAATATAATGATAGTAGTAATGTGGGATATATATATATATAAATAAAAAATACCAGTAATACATAAAATAAATGAGGTGTTTACAATATATGTGAAAATAGTATAATACCGATAGCGATAATAATAATTCAATGATGAAATAGATAATAATAATGAAAACAACGAGCAATAAATAGAATATTATTGATAGTAGTAATAGTAATATAATAATAGTAATAACATAGTAATAAATATAATATATATGTGCGTAGATATAATAATAACCTATTAATAATAGCAATATGATAATAACATAGTGATAATAATAATACATATATGTACATAAAGTATGATAATATAATATTAATAATGATGATAATGAAAATATTAATATATTAATAATAACACATAATACATGAATAGTGATGAAAAATAAATAATGATAGTAATAATAATGGTAAAAATATTTTAGAAGTAAATAATAAGATATATACAAGAACAAACAAAAAAATGTATATATATATATATATATATTTTAAAAACTATAATATAACTATAGTGTTAATAAAGATATTAGGTAGTAGTAATAAGGTAATAATAATAATAGAAAATAAAAATTTAATTAGGTTAAAAATAGTAAAAAAAAAACCATAAAAAGGACTAAACTAAGTGAAAGAACAAAATTTTCGGGGTTAATTTAAAAAAAATAGAGATTAGGGGACCTATTTATGCGCGCGAAAGGACTGATGGGACCAAAAAGGTAATAAACCCCTTCGGTCAAAACGCGCAGCAGCAACGAGGACCAGATTGAGAACCGGAGTAAATTGTTGGGCTAAATTAAAAATAACAAAAACTTAATTGCAAAATCATAAAAAGGCGGAAGGACCGCACGTGCAAATATCCCCTTTAAAAAACACGCAGATCCTGAGGCGGGTCGGGTCGGTCGGATCGGGTCAAAGTCAAAACGACGTCGTTTTGGGCATAAATGGCCAGCCTCAAAACGACATCGTTTTGAGGGGCTATATAAAGCCCAAAACCCTGAAAAAAATCATTTGTGCTGAGTGTTTTTTTTAAAAAAAATTCTTTTCTCCTTTCTTCTCTGCAGAGCCTGAGGGAGGGGGAACTCCGTGAGTCACATTGCGCGAGATCTCGCTGTCATGTCGTTCCGCCCACCACCACTGACCAAAAAGGTAAAAAGTTTTATTTTTTTACCCTTTTTTATATATATTATATATATATATATATGTAAGGAAAAGAGCAAACGAAAAAGCTTTCGAAGATAAAAGTAAAATAATCACCTCGTTTTTCTCTGCTTTTTGATTTTTAGCACTTTTCTTTTAGTATTTCTCTGCTTTCTGTGTTTGGATCTATTATTTTTGTGTTTTGAAATTTCTTTCTTCTGTATTGATCCAAAAAAAAGGGGCCTCCTTTTACAAAGAAATTGATTCGGCTTTTATAGCCTACTTTGTACAAATTTATTGGTTGTCTTTTCTTTCATTCCTTTGTAGGTGCGAGTGGCCAAGTCGTGATGACAATGGCATGGGCGTTGGCCGGTGGAGCAGTGGTCAGAGGTCAGAACAAGGTTCGTCAGAAGACCTAGGGCAAGTGAGGTGGCGGCTAGGCTAATTTAGGGTTTTAGAAACCCTAAATTTTTTGAAAAATTTTAATGTTTTGGGCTGTTAATGCTTGTAAATTGGTCTGATTTTAATCTGTTTGGGCCCATTATAATTGGGTCTTTTAGACCCGGTAAAATTGGGTCATTACAACAGACAAACAACCTTGTTTCAGCTCTAAAAACTCCTTACGTTTCTGATCAATGAAGCATTGGCTGATATACTTCTTTCTAAACTCGACTTGAAAGAAATCCCAGGTGATTCTCTCTCTCGAAACCACAGATATCAACGTTTTCCACCAATTGTAAGCCGTGTCTCTCAACAAGGAAATTGCACACTTAATGCACTCATCAGGGTTCAGCGATATCTCATCAAATACTCGAAGGGCATTCTCGAGCCAAAACTCAGCTCGCTTAACATCATCATCAGCTGTGGCCCTAAACTCTTCGGCCCCATACTTGCGAATCTTGTCTACAGGTGATTTATTCAATCTGATCGGATCTACAACTTGTGGCACAATAGGTACTTGCGGGGGTGGAGGTTGTTGAGCAGTCAGATCTATTGTAACAAATTCTGAAAACCATTCACTCATCGTATGGAAGAAGGCTTGCTTAGCCTCACCTCCCTCACCTCTATCATTTGGCCTAGATGTGGCCGGCGCTGTCCTTTGAGCGGGAGCAGGCGCATTACTCTATACGTCGTCAGCAACTGCTCGATCGGGATCCATTACTATATTAAAACACATCTCAATTGTCAGATTTCACCACACTATCGCAATTTCACAATATGGCATGTATAGCTAGACTCACACGTGCTACGTTAATCCGAGAATCGACTAAATTGTAGCTCTGATACCAATAAAATTGTAACACCCATAACCCGAAACTGTCTCCAGAATAGGATTAAGGGGTATTACTTATCAATCAGAACATTTAACCTCTAAATGTCGACACAAAGTCAATCATCATCAAACACATTCATATACAATCATAGTGTCCCTTAAATGAGTCATCAAGACCCTAAGTATGCTTATAAACCGAGTCGGGACTAAATCGAAACACATATAAAATTTCATGAAAAATTAAAACTTTTCTAGAATACAGGGGAGACACGTCCGTGGGGGTCGGCCGTGCCTCTCCCACAACTACATGACACACCCATGTGTCCTCCCTATGGTTACATACTGCCAAAATCAACACAGCTAACAAGCACGCCCGTGTGCTAAGGCCATGTCCTATAAGGTCATATACTGCCATTTCTCGCACGACCTGTGGGCACGCCCGTGCCATGGCCGTGTACTATTAAGGCTAGCTACTGAATTATGCACCACGGTTAGATGATACCCCGTGTCTAGGCTATGTGTAGTTTAATCCACATTCTACCAATTTACCCACGGTCTGAGGCACGCCCGTGTGCCCCAACCGTGTGACATTATAGGCCATTTTTGCAAGGCCAACATGCCACCCACTTAGGGTCAAACCTACAAGCCAATCAACCAAACATCTCATGAACATATTACCATCTAAAAGCATACCAATTTAGCAATTCAAAACATGTAATCAATACCAACTTTAATCATACCCAATTCAATACCAATACTTATTCTATCACAAGCATAATTCATTCCCAATCTCACTACCCCTACTAGCATTTATCAACACAAAGATACCACTCAATAGCAAATTTATCAATCTACAAATCATGCCAAAAGATGCATCATATATATACCACATTCATTCATGCCAAACCTATCACATATCTAGCCACATCTCATGGCAAACTACAAATCTCAAACTTGATTCAATTAACTAGCCTATACACGCAATATTCTCGTTATATACGTCTTTTCAAAAGTACCAAAATAAAATGCTGATAGTGTGATTGATAAGCTGACGATCCCGAATCCGAGCTAGCTTTACTGACACTGTAAGGCAGAGAAACAAATCACACAGTAAGCTTTCCAAAGCTTAGTAAATTCGATATACAATACAATTATCATATCAAATTAAATCAATGCATAAATAAACAATCACTTAGATTTATTATCTTATATTTGTGCCTTCTCATCCATAGCTACAATGCTCATTTCCTCAATCAAAGATTAATTTTACTCATCAACCACAAAGGTTCAATACATACCTTAACCACACAAAGCTAGTAAATCTCTAAGCTATTCAATGCTCCATATTATTTGCCGATCATTCTTTAATTTAATCGCACACTTAGTGCCACATATATATCCGATGCATAATTGTTGTCGCACACTTAGTGCCTATTATTTTAAACAAATTATCTCGGTATTGCACACACAGTGCCACAGCAATAATCCAAAGCTATCATAACATCGCACACACAGTGCCCCAGCAATAAACTAAAGCTTTCATCACATCGCACACACACTGCCATTCATTTCTATCTCGATATCACTTTCACATACTTAGTGCCATCAAATTAAAATCATGCACATAAAAACTCACTTTCATATACATAAACATATTCATTTCATATCGATAAATCATATCTCAAATACATGTATTATATCCGAGCTTACCTCGGACGTCGAAATACTGAAACGGTCGATTTAATCGAGCACTTTGTCTTTGCCTCGATATCGATCCGAACCTCTTCGTTCTTGGTCTATACACATTTAAATTCAATCCATTCAATCATCAATTTAATCCTTTTAGTCCAAACACACATATTTTGGGCATTTTACAAATTATCCCTCACATTTGCACATTTTGACACTTTAGTCCCTATCTCACAAAATCATCAAATCCACCAAATTCCACCAAGCAGAAGCTTAGCTGAATTTTACTAATGTCCATACAAACCCACATATTTCATTTATTTCACATTTTAGTCCCTCAATATACACTTTTCATAATTTAGCCCAAAATGCTCAATTTCATCAAAAATCCAAAGATAAAATATGTTAATCCAACACTAAGTCTTCATATTTCACCAATTAACATCACAAAGCTCAATATATCAACAATGGCATAACTCACAAACATCATCAGTTTACAAAATTGAGACATGGGCTTGATAGTAGAAGAAGCAACGATTATAAAAACGTAGAAATTATCAAAAATCGAAACCAAACCATACCTTAATTGGGTTCAAACTTAGCTGAAACCTTCATTAGGTTTTCTTCTCTTTCTTTTTCTCCAAATTCGGCACTAAGAAGATGATAACCATCATCTTTTCATTTGTTTTCTTTTACTATCATAATATTAGTCTATTTACCAAATTAGCCTTATTACTAAATATATAAATATCATATAATGTAAGGTTATTTTTGACCATTGTCATCCACTATCTTATTAATGGCTTAATTTCCAAATAAGGCATCCTCTTTTAAAAGCCAACAACATCTAAGTACTTAAAAGCAGCACACAACATTTTACTCTCTATGCAATTAAGTCATTTCTTTTAATTCGACACACAAACGACCAAATTATCACACAAAATTTTCACACAGACTATGTCACATATTATTCACACAGATAATAATATTAAAATATTTTTACGACCTCAAATTTGTGGTCTCAAACCACTGTTTCGAGTAAGGTCCAAATCTGGCTGTTACACTTCTCACCGTACAAGTAATGCCTCCAGATTTTCAGTGTGAATACCACTGTGGCCAACTCCAAGTCATGCGTCGGATAATTTGCCTCATGAGTCTTAATCTGTCGACACGCATACGCAACCACCTTACCCTCTTGCATCAACCCACATCCTAAACTGAGATGTAATGCATCACTGTACACAGTAAACTCTTTTTTAGGCACTAGCTGTATCAGAATAAGGGCTTCAGTCAGTATAGTCTTGAGCTTCTCAAAGCTCTTTTGCTATGAATCAGTCTAGTTAAACGGCACAACCTTATGTAGTAGCTTAGTCAAGGATGCTGTAATAAGAGAAAAACCCTCTACAAAACGTCGATAGTACCCAGCCAGTCCCAGAAAATTGTAAATCTTTGATATAGTCTTAGGCTGCTTCCAATCCAAGACAGCCTCAATCTTTCAAGGATCGACCCTAATCCCCTCAACAGATACCATATGACCCAGAATGTTACTTCTTTTAACCAAAACTCACACTTACTAAGCTTGGCGTACAACTATTTCTCCCTCAAAACTTGCAAAACCACTCGGAGATGTTCATCATGTTCAGCATCAGTCTTCGAATACACCAGAATGTTGTTAATAAAGACTACCACGAATCGATCCAGATAGGGTTGGAACACTCGATTCATCAGATCCATAAAGGCTACTAGTGCATTCGTTAATCCGAACGGCATTATCAAGAACTCGTAGTGCCCATAGCGAGTTCTAAACACAGTCTTGTTACATTAGCCTCCTCAACTCTCAACTGATGGTACCCAGATCGGAGGTCAATTTTAGAGAAAATTAAAGCTCCTCGAAACTGATCAAATAGGTCGGCTATCCTCGATAAAGGGTACTTATTCTTAATGGTCAATTTGTTCAGTTGCTGGTAATTGATGCACATGCGCATGGATCCATCCTTATTTTTCACGAACAACACTAGCGCTCCCCACAGAGACACACTAGGGCGAATGAACCCACGATCCAGTAATTCATAAATCTGAGCTTTAAGGTCTACAAGCTCATTCGGTGCCATTCTATAAGGGGCGATGGACACTGGAGCTGTACCAGGAAGGAGCTCAATCCCAAACTCAATGTAACAGCTCAATTTTGGGGCTAGTCAGAATGGTGGTTTCGGGACCACTAATCTGAGGTTGATGAAAAATATTTTAATATTATTTTGTGTTATAACATGATTATAAGGATGCATGAAAATTTTGGTGATTTAATTTTAGCAATTTTATGCTCAATTGTGAAAAAAGACTAAATCATATAAAGTGCGAAAGTTTTATGTTACAAGCTAGAGGTGTCTTGATAAACCGTAATATGAACATATTTTAATCCCACATTTAGCATACTTTTTGATGATTTATCCATTCTATTATGGAAATAGGTGCTCCTAATCCTTTGTTCCATGTTTTATACTCAGGAGAGCATCGGAGGATGAAAAGAACGAGAAATGGGCCGAAAGTGGAGTAAATGGGCCAAATTACAAAATTGGCACGGCCTGGTCCCAAGACCACACGGTCGTGCCTCATTAACAAACCCAAACACGGGATAGACCACGGGCATACTACACGGGCATGTCCCTGTCGCAGAAAAGAAGAATTCTATTCGGATTAGAGTACTTAGAGGCAAAGAAAGATATTCCAAAAGCCTATATAAACACCCTAGAGGCCAACCTTCAAGGGAGCGTTTAGCTACGGCAAGGAGCTAAACCAGAGGGGCCGAATTGTTGGATTCACTAGAAGAAAGCCAGTTGATTCATCTCAAGAAGCTAGAATCATACTCAAGATGGAGGATCTCTCTTTCAATTCCTTCAGGGGGTTTTAGGGTTTTCTTATGTTTTGTTTTATATTTTCTTCTGAGATGTATTATTTTATAATTATGAACTAAACCCTCAGATACCTGAGGGGGATGAAACCTAAGATGAATCTTGTTATTGTTATCTGAGCTTTATGATAAATACTTAATTTGTTCTTAACTACGTGTTCTTAATTATTATTTTGGTATTTTAGGATATCGATTCAAGTATTGATGTGCTTAGGTGGTGGAGTAAAAATCCCTGCCTAAGAGTAGATCTAACATAGTTAAGCGGAGTTGATCGCAACCCTAGAAATAGGATGACGTAAATTTGCCAGATTAGGGTCAAACCTAATATGGGAGTCTATAGATCGAGTTAATGCAATTCTAAGGGTTTTAATTAGAAAGAAATTTCAATTAATCAACCTAAGGTTAGACGTTAGTAGCCTCGAAAGAGGTATTAATATAAATTAGGGAATCCTACGGATCAAGTCAAGTGAATAAATTGTCTGGTTCAGAGTTAGATAACAAGTGAAGTCTAGGTGGATTCTTCCTCAGGTATTGTCTCAGTCAATTGGTTTTTCCCACAAGTAATTCCCCAATTAAATCTCTTTGTCTTCGTGTTTTTAGCATAGTAGTTAGTTCATTTAGATTAATCAAAAAAATCCATTAATTCTTAGGCTAAACAATAGGAAGAAAGTTAGTATTAATACTTTTAGTTCCTTTGAGTTCGACAATTCAGTCTTGTCGCTAAACTCCACTACTGTTCGATGGGTGCACTTGCCTCAAGTCGTTGTCATAGTTAGTTTTTAGACTAGATCATTCATATTATAAATTTTTAAGACTCTGACACACGATCAAGTTTTTGGCGCCGCTGCCGGGGAACTGAAATATTAAGAAAGCTCAATTTTTTTTTTACTTTAGCCATATTTTATTTTATTTTATTTTGAAAATTAAATTTTATTTTTACTTTTCTAAATTTTCTTTTTCTTTTCCTGGTAGATACTTCTAGTTTATGAATAGAAGGAACCCGATAGGACCACTACTTTATGACAAAGAAATCGAAAGCACGGTTCGTAGAAACTGAAGAGAAATAAGGAGAAGCCTACAATACATACAAGAAGAGCAAGAAGACAAAATTAATACGAATAAAGAGATGGCTAAGAATAATCCACTACCTCAAGAAGTGGCCAAACATCATGCTTCTCGAACTATGTATGATTATGCTAAACCTAATTTAACTAGAACTGAGTCAAGTATTGTTAGACCTGCTATAGCTGCTAATAATTTTGAACTGAAACCTAACACTATACAAATGATACAGTAATTCGTTCAGTTTGATGGTTTGCAGGATGAAGATCCAAATAATCGCTTGGAAAATTTCTTAGAACTTTGTGATACTTTCAAATTTAATGTCATTTCTGATGATGCCATCCGTCTTCGGTTATTTCCCTTCTCTTTGAAGAATAAAGCTAAACAGTGGCTAAATTCTCTTCTTTTTATTAAAATATTTTTCGCCTGCCGAAACAGCCAAATTAAGGAATGATATCTCTTCTTTTGTGTAGATGGATTTAGAAACATTATACGATGCATGGGAGAGATACAAGGATTTGTTGAGAAGGTGCCTACACCATGGTTTACCTTTGTGGCTACAGGTCCAAACTTTTTACAATGGTGTGAACCCCTCAACTCGATACTTAATTGACTCAGCAGCCGGCGGAACCCTGAATAACAAGACTCCTATGGTGGCCTATGAGTTTATAGAGAATATGTCATTAAACAACTATCAGTGGCAAGTTACAAGGACAGGGCCGATAAAAGCAGCCAGAGTTTTCAACCTCGACACAGTCACCATGCTATCAAACTAGGTAGAGATGTTAAATAAAAAGGTTGATGGTTTATATGGTTTATGTGGTTCTTTACAGGTACATCCGGTTATGCAATGTGACTCAAATCTAGGAGGTGTGGCGAATCCTGAGTACCCACCCTACAATTATGGCATGGAAAGTGAATAGATAAACTATACGGGTAACAATTTCAAATCTCAAAATAATCCTTATAGTAATACCTATAATGCAAGTTGGAGGAACCATCCCAATTTCTCATGGGGAGGTCAAGGAAACCAGACACAACAACCCCCTCTAAACTTCCAACAACAGCCCTACCCATAGGAAAAGAAGCTGAACCTTGAAGAGATGTTGACAAGATTCATAGCGGTGTCAGAAACTCATTTCCAAAACACTGAAACAACTCTTAAAAATCAACAAGCATCGATTAAAGGAATCGAGAACTAGTTAGGGCAACTCGCTAAGGTGATCTCCGAACAACCACAACGTAGCTTGCCAAGTAACACAGAGACTAACCCAAGGGAGCAACTTCAAGCAATAACAACCCAAAATAGTGAAGGGTTAGTAGAATATGAATCTGGGCCAATGCAAGAACCTATGGTAAGTGAAGGTAAGGTTGAGGTAAGCCAAGAAAAGCCACAACCGGTAATTAAAGAATACCAACCTCATATACCTTATCCCAACGTAATGAAGAAAGATGATACGGATGAACAGTTCGGTAAGTTTCTTAAACTCTTAAAAAATTACATATTAACTTACTATTTCTTGAAGCTCTTTCGCAGATGCGGCCGTGGTCGACACTATTTTAGAAGCACGGGTGTGATGACCTGCACATGGGCGTGGGATAAACGAAGGAAGCATAACACGGCCGTGATACATGGCCGTGCGATTTGACACGCTTATGGTACACAAGTGTGGAATGTACCAGAGCTAAAAATCTTATTTAAACCACCTACTCCCCTTCTCACCCAACTTTTTCTCTTCCACACCCATTACATTCCCTTTTATTTTCATTTTCCTCCTTCTTCATCTTCTAAGTCCTTGATCTTCAACTCATCCATGTCGAAGAAATAGAAGGATACTATCCCAGTTTCCCTGTGCAAAACCAATCTAAGTAAGTTCATGCCGACCGCTTCATTAACTCGACAGGAAAAGGACCTTTGAGTCTATTTATTTTCTCTTTTTCTTTTCTCGTCTCGTTTAATTTCCTTATCTTTATTTTTCTTTTACTAAATCTGGTTTATTTGATTTTAGTTTCTTGATTTTAGGTTCTTCAGATCACACACCACGACCTTAGAAATAACACCCACCTCGCAAACCATCTAACAATAAGGACATTTCGGTCTAATAGTCGATTCTTTTAGGCTTATTTCACTTTTTACACTTTTTATTTTCATTTTTATTTTCTTTAATTATATAATTAGTATATTTAGAATAATTATTATTATTATTTCCTGGCTAACTCTTCGTGAGGTTCCCAATTTCTTCATCTAGCGCAGGAATTTGAGACATCCCCTCCTACTTATATTTCCCTCCCGAATCAAGTTTCTACACTTCCAACTCAAGGAATCCATCCAAAAATTTAGGAAGTTTTACTTCTCTCCCTCTCTTTTAATTTTCTTCTCTCCCTGAATGATATCTTGTCTTAATATCATATCACTAATTAGAATGAGATTCCTGTTGATTTATGATTTTTATTGATATGTTTTAGATTAAGTCATAGTTAATTACACAATGATAATTTAAACTTTAAGATACTAGAGAATGAAGCATGATGAGTCTATTTTCAAAAATTCAAAATTTTGTTAGGTTGTCCACCTGAATCTAATTGTTACCTTGAAGTTTGAAATTTACAAGGTTGTCATCAAAAACCCATAATTTTTGTGAGAATTTTGAGCCTTTTAGAGCATACATTCTTTTTGTGCTCACTTTATTGATTATATGTGTGTCAACATTGATCTGTTGTTCTAGAACTTGCTTCAATTATACATAGCGAGACCACATCTTTGATTTGATATACTGAGATGATAAAGGCACTTAGGATTTAACCCACTTACTCCACTAAAAGCCTACCTTCATAATTAACCCCTAGTGAACCCCGTTGATCCTAACAACCCTTTTTATTTATTCACCCACAAATATTAACCCAAAACCCATCTTGTATTTGTTATCACCATTCCTTTTGACTACCCTTCTATCGAGACTTGATTTGATAAGATGCTTAATTATTTTATTTCTGTAGTTGAATTTGTCTCATATTATGTATTTACTTGATTTGTTCTTAAAAAGAATATAAAAAATCAGAGTTTATTCATTATTAGTTTTGTGATTAAGTGAGCTTATACGTTTAAATTTAACATCGTAAAGAAGAAGCTCGTATTATTAGTATTTAAAGTTTTCAATTTATGTAATTATTTAGGATTAGTTCATTTTTCTAGTTAGATAAATTGTCAATTCAATCTCGATATTAACCTTTCTAATTCAGCCTTTATCCACACATTTAACCTAAACCCGTTACAACCTTTTTAATGACCTTTTGATTTGTGTATCATCTCATTTTATAGTGGTGGAGATTTGATTTTCAAACAAGCCTATGGGATTAACTTTTCATGTTTGACTTTTGATGAACGAGATGCAAAGAATCGTGAACTCCAAATTTGACAAGTTCCATAAGCAATTAGATTGAATCGAGGAAAGAGACCAACAAGAGTGACTTTCTTCAAGTCGAAAGATGAAGTCAAGGTCGTCACGGAGACACGCGTTTGAAGATCATTCGAGAAGAGATTTCAATCAAGACTCTTATTCATCAAGAAAGTTGAGACGGTATGAAACATACCACGAATTTGAAACCTTTTGAGGTTTCTACCGAGAAGGTATAAATTCTTCTTTAAACGCTTCAACACATCCATCTGTGGAGAAATCCTTACGAAAAAATGAACGCGGTTCATATGCGTCCAAGTATTCGCACATGAAAGATCATTCTCGAAGTGGTACATATTATGATTCCTATTCGACAAGGGATTCAAGGCGAAGTGAAACAAATTTCGAGTTTGAAGCCTATTATGGTGATGAACGAGAAAGTCCAAGTAATTCTTCATATATGCAAAGGTGTTTATCCACGAAGATTCAGTCTCGAAGGGATGATCATATTTCACTTGTGAATACTTCATATTATTTCCAACAAGAGGATTCTCATTCTGCTTCTTTTATATTATCTCCTCCTTGTAATAAAATTGAAAAAGAGTGTGAAAGAAAAGAAGAAAAGAAAAAAAATAAAAAGAAAAGAGAGAAAAAAGGCAAATAAGAGAGAAAATGAGCGAGGTTTGAGAGAACTCGAAAAAGCCTTTGAAAACAAAATGAAAATGAAAATGAGATTGAGATTGAAAAAGAATTTGAAAAAGAAAATAAGAGTGGAGAAAAAGAGAACGTTGAAAAAGAAAGAAAAGAACCCGGATTGGAAAAGAAACAAAAGAACAAGATGAGCGAGAAAAAGTGAGTGTTGATTCAACTAACCCATTTGAACTTTGTTCCTGTTCTGTTTCTTCTCTTCAGATTCCCGAAAGTCTAAAAGATGATTGTCAACTTCAATACCTGCCCCACGAAAGATGCTTTCGTATCAGCAAAGGTAAAATTGAAAATGGAGTTGAACCACACGAACCGGAAGGTAAGCGAGGTAAGAAAATTCTAAATGAATCACGACAATCTGATTTGAAATTCGTCAATGAAATTTCCAGTGCCTTAGTTTTTAAAAGCTTCATTTATCCCCATCCTATCAATTTTTGCTCTTTGAATGTGGTTGATATCTTTCGTTTTGATCGACAAACCCATTTGATTTTGCAGGAAAATAAGTTTTCACGAAAAATGGTTAAACTTTTCGACTGTGATAACTTCGTGTCTCAATTTCTACCCCTTGAAAAATCTTTGAGTTTGTGCAATTCAGTTTCGAAGACCGCAAAGAGTTTTGATTGTATGTGTTTGAATGTGTAAAACCTTTTTTGGTTTAACATGTTTGATTTAATAAAACTGTTATTACATTTTGACCTAAATAAGCAAACACAAGTGTTTAAACCAGGAATTTGTTTTGACTCAACATCGATTGTGTGTGCACAATTTCTATCATTTTGATACAAGATCTTTGAATAAGGTAGCAAAATTTGCCCACTTCATTTTCAATTCTAATTCGCTCCCAAAACTAGTTCTGTAGCTGTACTTGAAGTTCACATTTCATTTGAAAAAGGTTGATTCAAATGCAAAGCCTCGTCTACACTATAATTCCAAGAAGAGAAGGTTTATTTTAATGAGGCATGGTAAAATTGTAACATCCTTAAATCGAGGTCTCTGTATTTTTTTTTGTATGTTTGCATATGTTAGTGTGATTGCTGTGCTAGTTTAGGGTGTTTGGCGTTCTGGCATGAGCTAGGGGTAGTCTTAAGCCATAGTAGAAATTTTTGTTTTGAGTACTTGGAAGGGCAGCTAATAGGGTTAGGGGTTAAGGGAAATATTTGGTGTGTTTTGACACATGGAGCTAGTTGGAAAAGTGGCAAGGAGGCGCCACTTGAGCACAAGGGGGATGACTCCACAAGCAGGTGGGAGAGCCTAGGTTCGAGTGGCAAAATTTCCCTTTCTGCTAATTCTTTTTGACGCTAGCTCAAGGGAGGAGTTCGGCTCAAGGTGGACTCTGATGGATGAGGTTGAAAGAGGTCAACAGGATTGAATGTGTAGATGAGAGAGGTTTGTAGAGTTGGATGGATTCAAACTCGTTTGAATAAGTGGTTAAAAGGAATTCAAGGAGAGAAAGGGGGATTGATATGGGAGGTGGCTTGGACAAATTTTTGTAATGGCTAGGAGAGCTTAAAGCTTCGATTTTTGTGTGTGAGTGGGGTGCCAAAATCGAGTGTTTCACTCGTACTTGGACCGGTTCGTAGTAGTATTTATAGACGACATTTTGGTGTACTCAAAATCTGAGGAGGAACATGACGCGCATCTACAGGTGGTTCTACAGACTCTGAGGGAGAAGCAACTATTCGCCAAGTTTAGTAAGTGCAAGTTTTGGCTTAAGGAGGTAACTTTCTTGGGTCATGTGTTGTCACCTGAGGGGATTAGGGTGGATCCTCGGAAGATTGAGGCAGTGTTGGATTGGAAACCACCTAAGTCGGTAGTAGAGATTCAGAGTTTTTTGGGTTTGGCAGGATATTACAGAAGATTCGTGGAAGGGTTTTCTTTGATTGCAGCACCGTTAACTAAATTATTGCGAAAAGGGGTTCCGTTTCTATGGTCTGATAAGCAGTAGGAAAGTTTCGACAAGTTAAAGAAGATTCTGATAGAAGCTCCAGTTTTGATTCAGCCTGAAGCAGGGAAGGAGTTTACGGTTTATTGTGACGCATCGCATACTAGTCTTGGATGTGTGCTAATGCAAGAGGGCAAGGTGGTGGCGTATGCATCTCAGTAGTTGAGACCCCATGAAGTAAACTACCCGACGCATAATTTGGAGTTGGTTGCAGTAGTTTTCACCCTGAAAATTTGGAGACATTACCTGTATGGTGAGAAGTCAGTAGTCTACATGGATCACAAAAGTTTAAAGTATCTGTTGACGCAGAAGGAGTTGAATTTGAGGCAGCGGAGGTGGATCGAGTTGTTGAAGGACTACTATTGCTCGATGGAATACCACCCGGGTAAGGCTAACGTGGTGGCTGACGCGTTGAGTCGAAAGATGGTGGCAGACTTGAGAGCAATACTTGCTCACCTGAGTTTGTATGATGACAGAAGTTTGCTAGCAGAGTTGCAAGTGAAGCCGTCATGGGTCGGTCAGGTTAAGGAAAAGCAGTTAGTGGATGAAGACTTAAGTGCTCAGTGTGTGCAAGTTCAGAATGGTGGATTGGAGGGTTATAGCTTGAGTTATGATGGAGTGCTATGTTTTCAGGGGAAAGTTTGTATGCCGAAAGACTAAGCCAGAGGATTCTTCAGGAAGCTCATAGCAGTCCTTACGCTATGCACCCAGGAGGTAGTAAAATGTATCGAGACTTGAGAGAACAGTTTTGGTGGTCGGGTCTGAAGCATGAGGTAACAAAATTTGTCAGTAAGTGTCTGACGTGCCAACAAGTCAAAGCTGACCATCAGTTACCATCGGGTCTGTTGCAGTCGGTAAAGATTTCGCAGTGGAAGTGGGAAAGGATTACGATGGATTTCGTCACTGGGTTACCCCTTATGCCTAGCAAGAAGGATTCAGTTTGGGTGATAGTAGATCGTTTGACTAAGTCGTCTCATTCTATACCGGTTAGAGTGGATTACTCGCTCCAAAGGTTGGCTAAGTTATATGTGGCAGAAATAGTGAGACTGCATGGGGTACCAGTATCGATTATCTCTGATAGGGATCCCAGATTCACGTCGAGATTCTGGAAAGCGTTGCATCAGGCACTGGGTACGAGATTGGATTTCAGTACAACATTTCATCCATAGTCAAACGGACAGTCAGAAAGGGTAATTCAAATCTTAGAAGATATGTTAAGGGGTTCTGTTCTGGATTTCAGCGGTAGTTGGAAGGAATATCTACCATTCGCAGAGTTCGCGTATAACAACAGTTATCAAGCGAGCATCCAGATGGCACCATATGAGGCATTATATGGACGGAAGTGTCGTACCCCTACGTGTTGGACAGAGCTGGGTGAGCGGCTGTTGTTGGGTCCAGAGCTAGTGACAGAAATAGAAGATAAGGTTAAGCTGATTCTGGCTCATCTGAAAGAGGCTTCGGACATGCAGAAGTCTTATGCCAATCTCAAACGGAGAGATATAGAGTTTGCAGTAGGTGACAAGGTCTTTCTGAAGGTATCGTCGTGGAAGAAAGTGCTGAGATTTGGTCGAATGGTAAATTAAGCCCTAGGTTTATCGGGCCGTATAAAGTATTAAAGCAAGTGGGACCAGTAGCTTATCATCTCGAGTTGCCAGCAAAATTGAGTTAGATTCACGACGTGTTTCATGTTTCAATGCTTAGGCGCTATCGATCAGATCCGTCACATATTGTGCCAGTGGAGGGAATTGAGGTGAGCTCAGACTTGTCTTTCGAGGAGGAACCAGTGTGAATTTTGGATCGGGATGTCAAAGTGCTACGTAAGAAGTCAGTTCCTTTGGTGAAAGTATTATAGCGGAACCATGGTACAAAGGAGGCCACGTTTGAACCAGAGGATGTGATGCGACAGTAATACCCTCAACTCTTCTGACCAGGTAATTTCGAGGCCAAAATTATTTCTAAGGGGGATAGAACTATAACATCCTTAAATCGGGGTCTCTGCATTGTTTTTGCATGTTTGCATGTGTTAGTGTGATTGCTGTGCTAGTTTAGGGTGTTTGGGGTTTTGGCATGAGCTAGGGGTAGGATTAAGCCATAGTACTTGGAAAGGAAACTAATAGAGTTAGGGGTTAAGGGAAATATTTTGTGTGTTTTGACACAAGGAGCTAGTTGGAAAAGTGGCAATGAGGCACCACTTGAGCACAAGGGGGATAACGCCACAAGTAGGTGGGAGAGCCTATGTTCGAGTGGCAGAATTCCCTTTTCTGCTAATTCTTTTTGATGCCAGCTCAAGGGAGGAGTTCAGCTCAAGGTGGACTCTGATGGATGAGGTTGGAAGAGGTCAACAGGATTGAATGTGTTGATGAGAGAGGTTTGTGGAGTTGGATGGATTCAAACTCATTTGAATAAGTGGTTAAGAAGAATTCAAGGAGAGAAAGGGGGGAATGATATGGGAGGTGGCTTCGCCGAATTTTTGTAATGGCTAGAAGAGCTTAGAGCATTCGATTTTTGTGTGTGAGTGGGGTGCCAAAATTGGGTTTTTAGGGTATGATTTTCGGTATATTGGGGTGAGTTTCATTTTCATTTTGACTTTAGTTTTCTTCCATTTTCTTTGGTGCCGAAACCTCTCTCTCAATTGCACACCCTTGCATTTTGGTTCTTTTTCTTTCTTTATCAAAATACCTTTGGCCGAATGCCCTCCCAAACCTTTTCTTATATTTGTTTCTTTAACTTCATCTTTTCTCTCAATCCCTCTCATTGTGCCGAAAACACCAAGAGCATATTTCCTTTTCTCTCATCTTGTGCTCAAGCTGAAACCATCACCCTCCCTCTCTATTAACATTTTTCTTCTCTTCTTTTGGACCTATAGCCAAATCACCTTACCAATCTTTTCCCTATTTTCTTCTAGTATTTGGAGGAGCCGAACCTTCCTTTCTTATTGAGGTAAGTTGTTGTTTTCTCTCAATTATGTCTTAAGGTCGAAATTCTCTAATCCTCTTTTCACTCTTAATTTTTGGCAAAATCGAATATCTGTGCTTATATCTCCTTTCCTCTTCTTGCGTTTTCTCTTAATCTATCCCGAAATCAATCTCTCTTCTCTGGATCTCTAAGTCGAATCTCAACCCACATCTTGCAGTAGATCGTCGTCACCCATCCACTCTTAATCGATTTTGGTAAGTGTTGAGGTAAGGGGGTGATCATCTTCTCACGTTATATTCTTTTCGGGATTTATGTTAGTGTCGAATGGCTTTTGGGATCTATGGTGATGAGTTTGGTCAATTGTAGGAAGGAGTGTAGCTGCATTCTGTTGATCTCCGGGATTTGCTTGGCTTGTGATTTAAATCTAAATATCCGGGATTTAATGATTAGGTAAGGGATTTATTCATTCGGGTTTGATATTCTTTGTCATAGTATTCTCTGTGTTAACCTGGCTTAGTCGCCAAAAGGTGTTATGGACCCTAATGGCAGCCAAGCATTAGGAGGGGTCAGATCTGAGACCCCAGCCCCTAAGTTCAAGAAGAGGGCCGTGTCTGCGGTTCGCGATTACACACCGGTGTGGACCAAGATCCAGCAGAGAGTAGGCGCTAATCAGTAGTGTCAATTAATGACAGTACCGACGTGGAGGGTGTCATACTGCGAGTAATCAGGTGTATAACACTTACACACTCCATTAGTTAATTTGCTAATTATGTTTATTGTTAAAACCTGAAATAACTATTGAAATCGGTGTGTTACCCTTGTGAGCATGAGCGTGGACTCCGGGTAAGTCCCTTGTGGATTGGCTATTGATATATGTTGTTATACTATTTGATTATGCTATGCTATGTGCTACTTGCATTACAAACATGTTATTATGCCACGAAAAATGTGTTCATGATGATGGGTATGCTGAGAGGAGGAGGAGGGATGATTTAGACTGTCACCAGTGGTTTTGACCACACAGTGGGTTGGCCCCGCTTTCCTTATTATTTTTGACTAGTCTAGTGGTTTTGACCACTAGTGGTTTTGACCACACGGATATCATTTGTGACTACGGTCACCAGTGGTTTTGACCATACATGGATTATTGTGACTCGTCCCAGTGGTTTGGTACCACATTGGGTTGGCCCCACATGTTGACTACGGGATTGTCATCAGTGGTTTTGACCACACGGTGGGTTGGTCCCACCATATAATTTGTGACTACGGTCACCAGTGGTTTTGACCATACTTATGTGATCTGCGACTACGGTCACCAGTGGTTTTGACCACCAGTGGTTTTGCCACATGGGGTAGACCCAAGAGTTTGGTTAGTTAGGTTGGGTTTGCATGATTTGCATATTGACTTATGAAATGTGTAAGTGCCTTGTTATTATCGGGATGGGAATTTATACACTGAGTCTCGGCTACCCTTACATTTTTATAGATAAGGATTAGATCGCGGATGTAGAGCCGGGGTGGACTCGAGGTGGCCATGCACTTTGTTTTCTGGGTTTATTTTAAACATCCATTTTGGTTTATATTTTCTTTAAATTTGGTTTTGGATTTGTAAAAAGGCCGCTAAATTTTATTACTTTGGGTTTTTGATTATCTGCATTAAGTTTTATCATACTGTGCTTAAGTTAAATAACATAGCATGCTCAAATAACCGGTAAAAATCAACGTTTTTGAAAAAATCATACCTCTTGTCGAGATTTTTACAAGTTTTACCATCGGGTATTAATAAACATATGAGGTTAATGAACAACACAGATGATCACCAACTTAAGTTTTTACATCAAGTTCAATTACATAACAGTTTTTAACTTAATTATTTTAAACTCAATCGAGTTTTCATACAACCAAACGACTTACCAAAACTAGAAACAACAAATGATCTTCTCAAGGGAGTTTTCTTTTAAACTCAAAATGAAAAAAATGTTTTCGATAACATTTTTCATAAAAGTAAACCAACAACTTGTTTTCTACAAAATATTTTTCACTCTGTAACATATTGAATTCGATCGTGGTATGTTGACCGGGTTTGGGGTGTTACAAAAATCGATCCTTATCTTTCTTCCCAAAAAGGTAAGTCACTTGAAGACTTTGAGACATTTTTGTTCTCCTCGAATGGTGTTAAGCATCGTGTTAATGATTTAGCTTTTGTAAAACATTTAGATCGTGATATGCTTAAATGTTCCATTTTGCCTGTTTATGATCTATCTGTCTTGATGGTTGATAAAAAGATTCTTGTGTTTGATAATTTTTATAATTCATGTGTGAGAGAGTCTATAGTTGGTCGTCTAATGCAAGGTATGATTGTGCAATTTTATGAATCATATGAGCTTTTCAACTACCTGCTTGTGACGATTATGTCTATCATTTGAATCATTATTCAAGATCCCATCATGACTTGTGGAAACAAATTGAGACGTTTGAATGCTTTAAAACATATCCGAATTTGTTTCAAACTTTTGACATGGCATTATCTCTTTTGTATGATAACTTGATTCTACCTATTCGCATGCGATTTACTTGTTTTGTTCTGCTTACATTTGGATTACAAATTTGTTTGAAACATTTCTTGTTAACTCATGGTTATCCTTTTCAGGTGACCCAATTACTATCCCCCCGTTCGACCGAGGAAAGCCGAGTAAAAGGAACTATGTCCTCAATAACCAATTGCTCGATTCGAGACAAATCGCTTTCAAGAGGGGGTATGATGCGATCCTAGTCGCATCATGTTTCGACTCCATCCGATGCCATCGAGAGTAGCCTAAACTTGAGGGGCCCAAGTGCAAGATGAAACATCTCATAGGCCTGATTGATTGTTGGGCCAATGTTTTTAATGTCTTTTAATTTAATTAAGTTTTATTTAAATTAATAAGTTTGCATATTTTAATTTTAACTTGCACTTTGTGTGTTCTGCATTTAATAAAGTAATGCATTATGTAACTTTCATGTTAGTTTAGTATGCATCATAAATAATGACTTGCATTATGCAACTACCATGTTAGTTTAAGTTTGTATTATTAAATTAAGTTTTGTATTAAGTAACTCGTTTGTTCATTTAGTTTGAATTTAAAACCATGCATTTAAGCATTTTAGTTTAATAAATGAGTTACGGTTTTAATTCAACTCATTTTAGTTTATTTATTTTAGTTTTATTGGACTTCATTTAATAAGATGCTTATTTAATTAATCTAGTTACTAGGATAATTTAATGAAGCATGAGTTTAAGTTTATTTAATTTTGCTTCTTTAATTAAACTAGTTGTTGCATTAATTGATGTCTTTGCTTTTAGTTCATTTATTGAAGTCAAGTGTTTAATGTGTTTGAGTTTAATAAGTGTTTAAATGTGTTTAACATGTTTGTTTTAATGTGTTAGTTACAGGTGTCTTTTCAATTGGAAACCGTTATATTCAAGGGTTGTTACAAATTGATTAAAAAGACTTTTCAAGTGGATTTCGGTTACATTCAAGGGGAAGCATTATTATTCATTAAAAGGAGTTGTTATCATTCATTAAAGGGAGCATTATACATCATTAAATTCAGCAGCATCCTCTTTCATTTTCCATAACCATTGTTGATTAAAGTGATCACTTCATGAGTTAATTTTTCATTAAAGTTGTTGGTGTCCATTTGGTTGACCAAGGAGATTTCAGAGGTTTTTTTTCTAAGCATTCAAGACCATTGATTCAGCTGAATTGAAGTTTATTGAAGGGTGGAGTTATTTAGTTTGGCATTCCAAGAGTTTTTGAGCTTTATTTTAGCTTATTATTAGCTCATTAAGATGATCATATGTGATCATTCAGTTAGCCTCTTTTAACACTATAAATAGTTGTAATCAACCTATTGTAAGGGACTTTTGAACCTTAATAAAATTCATGAACTTTGAGTTATTGAGTGAGTTTATCTCCTCTCTATTTTCCGTACAAGTTTCTTAGACTTATCAAGCTTGCTTGTGGCGTCTATCACTTGTTCATCCATCTTCTTATACCATCGGTTCTTACTTTGTTAAGTAACGGGTCGAGGTCCATCTTCAAGTTTCATCATCCACCTTAAACTAAATAGAAACTAGGGTGACACCTTCATATAGTGTTGAATCGTTTCTCGTGTTTAAGTTCACTTTCCCATTTCCATTTTATTATCCTACAATCTTTATCTACCTTTACTATCTCCTACTAAACTGAATCATTTCAAAACCCATCTTTTTTGCTTCCACTTAGCCGAACTTATCCATTTCATTCTCTAACTTATTTTCCTCATTATCTAACCTCCATTACTAACTTAAGTCATTTCCAATAGAAATATCTTCAAAAGCTTCTACAAACTCAACCTCAATTCGACTATTTTCTCTGAAGACTTAACTACTCCTCGTAGACGATTGGGCATCTCACATACGACTCGACTCACCCCGAGGCGGATCGTATCATGACTCCACCCGTGCATGTATCTTCATCATTCGTTGTATGTTGTTTTTCATGTATCATACATTTAACTCCTTCATGTACATGTTTTAAATTGGTAGCTACTCCTTTGCCGAATAGGTGCTTGGGAGACCAATGATCAGCCACCATGCATTGTAAGAAGACATGCATGCGTTGTCATATACATTGAATCTAATGTACATGAATCTTGATTAAATGCATCCCAAATTTGGAACACCTACAAGAACATATGAACCAAAATTAATTCAAATAAAAATTCAGCTGAACATGATTAAAACACAATTTTGACACATTAATTAACACATAAATTAAATTAGACAAATTTAATAAGTCTTAGACAAGAAATATTAAATTCGGCTAAGACACATTTAAAACATGTAATAAGCTAAGACAAATTTATGAGCTTTAATAAACTAATTAAATTAAATTAAATACTTAATTTATTCCAGCAATTAAAATTAAATGAGCTAAAGAGCAAATAACGAGCTCAATGAGCCAAATTGAGCTCGTGTGAGCTGACTTTTACTCGATTCAGCTGAACCAAGCTGAAATTAGCATGCACCTTGCCTAAGCCAGGTAACCGAAAAGCCTTAGTAAAAGCTTAATAGCTAAGAAAAATTAAGCTAGAATAGGCTAGAAAATTCCAGAATGAAAGCCTTAATTGCTGTAGCTAAATTCAGCTGAATGGGAGCTCATTGGAACGGTTTCTAGAAGGCTAAATAAACTTGGAGCTTTGCAAGGTTCATGGCACAAGTCTAGGTTCGGCCTAGGCTTAATTAAGCTCCTTTAATTGCCATCTTTTGGCTGAAAAGTAACCAGCAATAAAGGAGGACGTGAGCAGCCTTGAAGGTGTGAAAAAGGAGCTGGAACAATCTAGAAAACGTTCTTCAATTGGCTTAGACTATATTCAGCTGATTGAAACTCCATTGGTGATGCGAGCTCGCCTAACAAGCTAGGCGTCGAATCTTTAGAGCTGCCCTCGGGTCCAATCACTTGATCCTGTGCCAATAGGTTCCAAGAGGCTGTAGCTAGCTTTTGCTCGAGTGTGGGAAGATGGAATAGTCGAACACAAAGTTCCTAGCTCAACTAGCATGATTTGCACCTTTCTTCAAGCTGACTTAGCTCGTGTTAGCTTAGTTCAGCTCAATTAGGCACCTTGCTAGCTCAATGAGCTGATTGCATTTACTTTGAATATATTTAATTTAGTTTTGTTAGTTAAAATTTGCTCAAGTCATTTAACTAAATAAATCTAGAAATTTTAATGTTTAAAAGTATTAAATATGTTTTATGTTAATGCATGTTATTAATATGTCTTAAGTTAAGACATGTATTAAATATGTTTAGAATGTTTCTAGCACAAGACAAATTTATTAGTGGCTGTAATTAATTTGTCTTATCTCAATTAAGATGTCTTAGCCAAAATTAATGTGACCTGGCCTACTTCAATTGCTGCTCATTATTTTGTAGGAATACATGCATGGACGGAAAATAGAGCAAAGGATGTGCATGAACAACATTTAAAGGCTAATTATTTCTTCTTCAAGCCTCTTCGTAGAGACCAATGGGCAAGGAGATTAATTCCAGCTAAAGCCTTTTCATGGAGCTCAAAGGAGCTGCTGTTTTGAGCTTCACCAAGTGTCAATTTCGTGGAGAGCAAGGGCCAAGAGCCGTCTCATTAATTCCAGCAACTAGAAGAATTGGGGACTACTCATTTTCGACCAAAGCTCATGCCCTTTCAAAGCTGACCATTTATCTTCTCCAAGGTAGCATTTAAAGTCTTTAAAACATCTAAGCTGGATGTGGACAACATCATTCAAGTGACCAGCCGAACCACCTCCATCTAGAAGCTTTCTTTTCATATTTCTAAGCCTAGATTGATCTAGAATGTATTCAAGAAGCTGTTTGGAAGTTTCTTTCAGCTTAAGGCCTACGTAACATCCCATTTAATGTAGCAAAAGGGGTCATTTGGTTGACCTTGTTCAGCCTATAAATAGGCTATGTAATCCACATTTTGAGGCCAATGAACAATTATATAACTTTGTCAACTTGTGAGTTTGTTTTCAACTCTCAACTTTCTCCAAAGACTTGTTGACTTATCAAGTATCCCTTATGGCGTCATCCTTGTCTTTGTCTACCCGAACTTATCACTTTGTAACCCCAAAGTGTGGCGTTCAACTATACCAAGGTTCCTATCACTTATTGATAGTGGGTCGAGGTTTCCATCTACCTACCTTAACCTTCCAACGAACCCATCCCAACCTAAGTGTTCACTTAAGACTCAGGTTAACACACCCCATTGTGATAGTTCAGCTTGAACTCTTAGCTAAACATTTCTTTCTTTTATTTCCAACATCTCCATACAACCAACAAACCCTTTTGAGCCTAATTTTCTTTAAAGCCTAACTTACTCCAATTTACGATCGAGCACATATAATGATTCGAATCTTCAACGAATCGAATTCGTATCAAGTTGGTATCAAAGCTAGTCAAATTCGAGTATGTATCTACGTTCTAGGGGGTTCCGTTATTATTTCATAAAAAATTCATTAAAAAAATAAAAAAATTAAAAGTCATATTTTATTTTGCATTCAAATCTTGTATTAGAAATATTTTAAAAAATATACGAAAAAAATTATATTAAGTTTGATTCATTCTCCTTCATTCTATTTCCCGATCACCTTATAGTACTCTTCTTCTTTCTAAAATGCCACCTTCAAACCCGATTTTCTTTTTTTCATTTTTTTTGAAACCCTACCCAAACCCGATATCATTCTCCCACCAAGCCACATCAACTTTGTAAGCCGACCCCAAATGGTGTTGATTTGTCTACCTAGTTTGTGGAGAAATTTGAGAGGCAAAAATCGAGTGGTAAAAGGAAAGAGAGGTTGGTGAGACTATCCAAGAGAAAATAAAAGCTGCAGTGAGTGATTTTTCCTTGTGAGTGTTTGGTGAGTTCTTGCTATGTGTTTTTAAGAAAGTTTCAAAATGTCCCTGAGCCCGGAAAGAAAACCAAATGATGAAGATGGATTTCGTCCCATAAGGAATGTCAGAAGAGGAGTTCCAGATCTCACTCTACAAGCCATTATGCTAGAAATGGAGAAATTATTTGATTGCAAGCTTGTGCCAATCAAAGATCTCATGTATGGAGTTGATACTCAAAGACAACACGAGACAACGCCAGAAGTTAAAAGGAGAGGGCGAGAGCGTCCAATCAACGACCCCTATGAAGTGAGTGAACCCGAAAGTGAGCCATCATCTTTTCGTAGCGTACAACAACAAGGCCAACGGAATTGAGGTCATAGAGATCGAGACTATCCCGACGATAATCTTAAAAATATCAATATGTCAATTCCTCCATTCCAAGGCAAGAATGATCCCGAAGCCTATTTGAAGTAGGAGAAGAAATTGAACTTGTCTTCGAGTGCCATAACTACTCGGAGAACAAAAATGTCAAGCTTACAACTATTGAATTCTTGAACTATGCTATCGTGTGGTGGGATCAGTTGGTGACTAGCCGAAGGAGGAACAGTGAGTGGCCTATTTCAACTTGGGACGAAATGAAGGCAGTCATGCGAAAACTTTTTGTGCCATCCTACTACCATCGAGAGTTGTACCAACGGCTGCAAAATCTTACGCAAGGAAATCGGAGCATCGAAGATTACTATAAAGATATGAAAATTGCCATGATAAGGGCTGATGTGGAGGAGGATCGTAAAGCAATAATGGCGAGATTCCTAGCTGGTTTAAATTGAGATATTTCCAATGTTGTCGAGCTACAGCACTACGTTGAAGTTATGGACATGGTGGATATGGCAATAAAATTTGAAAAGTAATTGAAGCGGAAAGGTATTACCCAAACGTATCCTACGACTTCTACCAATAGATGGACTCAAGGCATGAGCAAAGCTCCCATCCGACCAAAGGAGCCTTTCGTTGCCTCCAAGCCTAATCCATCGAGTGGCAAGACTAGCAAAAACAAAGGTGAGCCATCCCAAACCATTCTCGAGACATAAGATTCTTTAAATGTCAATGAAGGGGCCACATTGCTAGCCAATGTCTAAACCGATGAGTGATGGTTTTGCGGCCAAATGGTAAGATCGAGTCCGAAGATGAATGAGAGGAAGAGCCTGAAGTCCCTACGAAAGAAGATGAAGAGCTCGAATTTCTCGTCGAAGGAGAAATTCTTGTTGTTAAGCGAAGTTTGAATATCCAAGGAGTCAAGGAGGAACAACAACAGGAAAGCATCTTCCACACTCTTTGCCATGTTCAAGGCATGGTGTGTAGCCTACTTATCAACGGAGGGAGTTGCACCAACATCTCGAGCTCTTTGCTTGTTGAAAAACTTGGATTAGCGACTAAGAAGCACCCAAATCCCTACAAGCTGCAATGGCTAAATGACGGAGGTGAGCTCAAGGTTACGAAGCAAGTCAAGGTAGCGTTCTCTATAGGCAAATACCAAGATGAAGTGACTTGCGACATTGTACCGATGCACGCGGGTCAGTTGCTGCTAGGGCATCCTTGGCAGTTTGATCGGTGGGGTAGTCTACGATGGCTACACAAACCGGTACTCATTTAAACATCTTAGAAAGAATGTCACACTTATCCCTCTCACACCAAAGCAAGTGTATGAAGACAAACTCAAGATGAAGCAATCTATTGAGAGAGAAAAAGAAAAGGAGCAAAATAAAAAGAATGAAAAGAAAAAGAGAGGAAAAAGTGAGGATAGTGAGTCAAAAGCACGAGTGACCAAAGAAAAAGAAAGAGAGAGTGAAAATGAAAAAATGAGTGTTTTTGTGAGAAAGAAAGAGATTCGAAAGTTATTGATGGCAAGGTAACCCATTCTTGTACTTGTGTACAAAGAATGTTTATTTGAAACTAACGAGATTGATAGTTCTTTGCCTATTCCTATTGTGTCTTTGTTGCAAGAATTTGGCGACGTGTTCCCCGAAGAAATGTCGAAAGGATTGCCTCCCATTCGAGGCATCGAGCACCAAATTGATTTCGTCCCTAGTGCGACAATTCCCAATAGTCCGGCCTATCGAAGTAACCCCAAAGAGACAAAGGAGTTGGAAAGGCAAGTAGCCGAATTGATGGACAAGGGCTACATTCGTGAAAGTTTAAGTCCATGCGTGGTTCCGATCTTGTTGGTTCCCAAGAAACATGGGTTGTGGCAAATGTGCGTTGACTTTCGTGCCATCAACAAAATCACCGTAAAGTATCGCCACCCCATTCCTCGCCTCGACGATATGCTCGACAAACTTAGTGGAGCCCAACTTTTCTCGAAGATCGATTTAAAGAGTGGCTACCATCAGATTTGAATGCGAGAGGGAGACGAATGGAAAACCGCATTCAGGACTAAGTATGGTTTGTACGAATGGTTGGTAATGCCATTCGGACTTACAAATGCTCCTAGTACTTTCATGCGCTTAATGAATCATGTTTTACATTCATTTATTGGAAAATTCTGTGTTGTGTACTTTGACGATTTTTTGGTTTATAGCAAGAGCTTGGAGGACCATGTTCAACATTTGCGTGCGGTGCTTGAAGTGTTGTGGCAAGAGGTACTGTATGCTAATCTAAAAAAATGTTCTTTTTGCACTAATGAAGTTGTCTTCTTAGGCTTTGTTGTAAGCGCTCGTGGCTTGGAAGTTGACCAAGAAAAGGTCAAGGTGATAAATGAATGGCCACGTCCAACTAGCATCAGCCAAGTGAGGAGTTTTCACGGGTTGGCGAGCTTCTACTGAAGGTTTATGCCTAATTTTAGCTCCTTAGCCACCCCCTTGACAGGTGTAATCAATAAAAATTCTCCTTTTGTGTGGACTGATGAACAAGAGGTTTCCTTTAATAAGATTAAAGAATGTTTAACTAATGCCCCCTTATTATCTTTGCCTGAATTTAACAAAACATTCGAGATTGAGTGTGATGCTTCAAGTCTTGGTATCAGTGTTGTCTTGATGCAAGATGGACGACCTATCACATATTTTAGTGAGAAGTTCAATGGGGCTACGTTGAACTACCCAACGTATGACAAAGAATTGTACGCATTGATCCGAGCTTTGAAAACGTGGCAACATTATCTATGGCCGAAGGAGTTTGTCATCCACTTAGACCACGAGGCTCTAAGGCACCTCAAAGGACAAACAAAGCTCAATAAACGCCATGCTAAATGGGTGGAATTTTTGGAATGATTTCTGTACGTGATCAAGTACAAAAAGGGTAAGGAGAACATTGTGGCTGACGCATTGTCGAGAAGGTATGCTCTTGTTAAATTGTTGGATTCAAAATTATTTGGTTTTAGTTTAAAAAAGAACTTTACAAATCTGATCTTGATTTTGGAGAAATCTATTAGAAATGTACGCATTGATCATATGAGAAGTACTTTAGGCACGAGGGATATCTCTTTCGCGAAGGCAAGCTTTGCGTGCCTCAAGGATCCGTGCGAGACGTGCTCGTTGATGAAGCACATAGTGGTGGACTTATGGGCCACTTTGGAGTTGCTAAAACTCTAGCAATGCTGCACAAGCATTTTTTTAGCCAAAAATGAAGTGCGATGTTATAAGAAAGTGCAAACGTTGCATCACTTGTAAGTAAGCAAAATCACGAATTAAGCCACATGGGTTGTACACTCCATTACCCATTCCCTACGCGCCATGGGTTGATATATCAATGGACTTTGTCCTAGGTCTTATTAGAACTAAACGAGGGAGAGATTTTATATTCGTTATTGTAGATTGTTTCTCAAAAATGGCTCATTTTATCCCTTGCAATAAAACTAACGACGCTACTAATATTGCTAATTTGTTTTTCAAATAAGTTGTTAGGTTGCAAGGGATTGCTCGAACCATCGTTTTCAATCGTGGCACCAAATTTTTAAGTCACTTTTGGAGGACATTGTGGGGGAAGTTAGGCACTAAGCTACTATTTTTGAGAACATGCCACCCCCAAATGGATGGCCAAACTGAAGTAGTTAACTGTGTCCTCTCAACCTTACTTCGAGTCATACTGCGCAAAAACTTGAAGTTGTGGGAAGAATGCTTGCCTCAAGTGGAGTTTGCATACAATCGGACTATTCACTCGGCTATGACATACTCTCCATTTGGGGTAGTATATGGTTTCAATCCTATTACTCCTCTTAATTTAGTACCTATGCCTTCTAACGAGTTAGTGAATGTAGATGGTAACAAGAAGGTCGAGTTTGTTAAGCAATTGCCGAAGAATGTTAAAGATAACATCGAGAGGAGGACCGAACAATATGGCGCAAATGAGTTGTATTTGAATCCGGTGGCTAGGTTTGGATCCACATGTGAAGAACAATTTCCCGAGCAACAAAAATCTAAACTTCAACCAAGAGGAAATGGTCCATTCCAAGTGTTGGAACGGATCAATGACAATGTTTATAAAATCAACCTACCGGGTGAGTATGGAGTTAATGCTAGTTTCAATATAGCTAATCTCTCTCTTTTTGATGTAGGTGACGATTCGAGGATGAATCGCCTTCAAGAGGGGGGATGATGTGAGCTCGCCCAACAAACTCGATGCTGAATCCTTAGAGCTGCCCTCGGGTCCAATCACTCGAGCCTGCGCCAAGAGGTTCCAAGATGCTGTATCTAGATTCATTACTAGACTGTGGGAGATGGAATAGTTGAACACAAAGTTCCCAGCTCAACTAGCATGATTCGCCCCTTTCTTCAAGCTGACTTAGCTCATGTTAGCTTAGTTCAGCTCAATTCGGCACCTTGCTAGCTCATTAAGCTGATTGTATTTACTTTGAATAAATTTAATTTAGTTTTGTTAGTTAAAATCAACTCAAGTCATTTAACTAAATAAATCTGGAAATTTTAATGTTTAAAAGTATTAAATATGTTTTATGTTAATGCATGTTATTAATATGTCTTAAGTTAAGACATGTATTAAATATGTTTAGATTAATTACATCAATTTAATGTTTCTAGCTCAAGACAAATTTATTAGTGGCTGTTAATTAATTTTTCTTAGCTCAATTAAGATGTCTTAGCCAAAATTAATGTGTCTTGGCCTAATTTAATTGCTGCTCATTATTTTGTAGGAATACATGCATGGACGGGAAAGGGAGCAAAGGATGTGCATGAACGGCATTTAAAGGCCGATTATTTCTTCTTCAAGCCTCTTCGTGGAGACTAATGGGCAAGGAGATTAATTTCAGCTGAAGCCTTTTTGTGGAGCTCAAAGGAGCTACTGTTTTGAGCTTCCCCAAGGGCCAATTTCATAGAGAGCAAGCACCAAGAGTTGCCTCATTAATTCTAGCAGCTAGATGAATTAGGGACTACTCATATTCAGCCAAAGGTCATGCCAATTCAAAGCTGACCATTTCTCTTCTCCAAGGCAGCATTTAAAGTCTTTAAAACATCTAAGTTGAATGTAGACAACATCATTCAAGTGACCATCCGAACCATCTCTATCTAGAAGCTTTCTTTTCATATTTATCAGACTAGATTGATCTAGAATGTATTCAAGAAGCTGCTTGGAAGTTTCTATCAGCTTAAGGCATAAAGGAACATCCCATTTAATGTTGAAAAAGGGGCCATTCAGCTGACCTTGTTCAACCTATTAATAGGCTATGTAATCCACATTTTGAGGCTAATGAATAATTATATAACTTTTTCAACTTATGAGTTTGTTTTCAACTCTCAACTTTCTCCAAAGACTTGTTGACTTATCAAGTATCCCTTCTGGCGTCATCCTTGTCTTTACCTACTCGAACTTATCACTTTGTAACCCCAAAGTGTGGCGTTCAACTATACCGAGGTTCTTATCACTTATTGATAGTGGGTCGAGGTTTCCATCTACCTACCTTAACCTTCCACCGAACCCATCTCAACCTAAGTGTTCACTTAAGACTGGGGTTAACACACCCAATTGTGTTAGTTAGGCTTGAACCCTTAGCTAAACATTTCTTTCTTTCATTTCCAACATCTCCATACAACCAACGAACCCTTTTAAGCCTAATTCCCTTTCTTTTTTAAACCATTTTCTTTAAAGCCAAACTTACTCCAATTTACGATCGGGCACATATAACGATTCAAATATTCAATGAACCGAATTCATATCAATTGGGCAACTTCATGGCTAAGGAAATGAACTTGAAGGATGGTGAATGTATGGGATTTGTCTTGGTTTGGCTGAAACATTAATGGGCAGCATTGATGAGGGTTGATTCATGAATGGTAGCATAAACCCTTTTAAATTTGTCCTCCCCTTTGTGCACGCACATTATTTATTCAATGTGCTGAATTAAGGTGTGATTTCCCATTGGACGTTCATGACTCCATCCATGCATGTATCTTTGTCATTCATTGTATATTGCTGTTCATGTATCATGCATTTAACTCCTTCATGTATGTGTTTTAAATTGGTAGCTACTCATTGGCCGAATAGGTGCTTAGGAGACCAATGATCAGCCACCATGCATTGTAAGAAGACATGCATGCATCGTCACATACATTGAATCTAATGTGCATAAATCTTGATTAAATGCGTCTTAAATTCGGCTCACCTACAAGAACACATGAACCAAAACAAATTCACATAAAAATTTTGCTTTACATGATTAAAACACAATTTTGACACATTAATTAACACATAAATTAAATTAGACAAATTTAATAAGTCTTAGACAAGACATATTAAATTCAGCTAAGACACATTTAAAACATGTAATAAGCTAAGACAAATTTATGAGTTATAATAAACTAATTAAATTAAATTAAATACTTAATTTATTCCAGCAATTAAAATTAAATGAGTTAAAGAGCAAATAACGAGCTCAATGAGCTGAATTGAGCTCGATTGAGCTAAACCAAGCTGAATTTAGCTTGCACCAAGGTGTATGGGATGCTCAAAGTTCGGCCTTCAGGGAGCGCAAGAGGATCGAAAAGTGAATCTTGGGTTTCCCCAGGTATGCTAACATCATGTGTAAGGCACAGATGTGTATATATGTATTTGACCATTTAGGTAACTTTTGGAAGTGATATTGGTATGATTTTTAATTTCTAGTTGTATGCTTTTAAGTGGTCAAGTGAATGTGTGGATATTACATGCTATAGACTTGGAATTTGTTAGTCTTGAATGCTTATTTATGCCATTGTTGTATGTACATTGTTTGGCTTAGGTTGGGTGAGAAATATGGCCTGGAAAATGGCCTATTTTTGTCCACATGGGTAGAGATACAGGCACGTGTGACACACGGCCATATGACATGGCCGTGTGTGATATGATCTCCCCTCGATAATGATTCGAGTCCTTTAAATTGCCCGATCGTTAAAATGAGAAGTATCGTTCGATTTAGAACAAAGGGGTTAAATTCAGCTAAGTGTGATGATATTTTCCAAAATAGGTTCAAAATGGCTAAGTAATATATGTGATTGATTTAGCTAAGCAAAGAGACTAGGTGATTTGAAGATGGAAATGTGGAGGGCTCGAATGGCTTTAAGGTCAAGAAAGAACCAGTACTAAATAGAGTACTAACCCAAATCTTATAGGACACTTAAAGGTGGGTAGAAGGATAGAAAAATCGTGACCCACTATCTATATGGAGATAGAAACCAGTCGGTATAAGGGTGAACACCACACTCGGAAGAGTGATAAGTTCAAATGAATCAGATTGACGCCACAAGAATAACTTGATAAGTCAATTAAGTCACAAAAGAACAAAATGAGTTGAATAACTCACAATTGTTGTAAAATTCATAAAGAGTAAGTAAATTGTCTAACCACAAAATGTTCACAAAACAAGCTATTTATAGCCAAATACAAGGTCTAGCCGAAAAGGCAATTAAGGGTGCTGAATGGACAACAAATTAAAGCTAAAAGAGGCTGGAAATTTCCTTAAAGTTTCTTGAACGTCCTTGAAAGCTTCCTTGAAGTCTCCTAGCATGGGAAACACCAATGGGCAGCAGCTAGAAGCCTACATTTAGCTGGAGTTTAATTAAGACGATTAATGGGCTAAAACTTCTTAGCTTTTGCTTAAAAATATCCTTTAATGGTCCCTAGACTCTTGATTAATTGAAGTAAAGAATGAGCTGAATGGAGCTGCATTTGATCAACCAAAGAGTTATGATCAGCTTTCAATTCTTCCTTGGGCAGCCGAACAAGCAGCAGCCATAATAAAGGTAGCTTAGGCGCACAAACAGTCCCTTATGTGAACACTTTAATTCAATCGGCCTTGATGTAACACCCCTAACCTGTAACCATCATCGGTTTAGGGTTAAGAGGCATTACTGAACAATAGGAAACTTTTACGAACATTTCATAACTTAATTTGACAAATCACATCAAGGTGTCCCTTAAATAGGTCTACGAGACCTTAATCATGCTTTAGAAAGGGGCCGGGAGTAAACTGAATACATATGAAAATTCTAAAAAATTTAAAAATATTTCTAAGTTACAGAGGTCACACGCCCATGTGGGCAGGTCGTTTGCCTCCCACGGCTTTAGACACGCTTGTGTGTCTAAGCCGTGTCAAAACAGGGCATACATACTAACTTGTCCACACAGTCGTGGACACGCCCGTGTGCCTCACCTGTGGTCGCTACTGACTTGCACCACATGGCCAATCACACGCCCGTGTGTCCAGCCCGTGGTCGAGTCTGACTTGTTTCGAAATACAACTAGGAGGGACACGGTCGAGCAACACGCTCGTGTGCTCAACCGTGTGGGCAAATATAAGACATTTTCAAGGCCAAAATGCCACCCACACTTTGGGCAATCCCTATAAGAACCATACCAATCTAATTCATGCCAAAATAACCAGCTTTTCTAAGCATTCAAAGGCATCTCAAACACAACAACTTATGCAACAATTAGCTCAACTAAGTAACAACCATTTCTAAGCAAGTTTCATCCACAATCTTATCATTACAATATAACATCTTCCCATCAATATGATACCAACTTTGCTTCATAATCATTCCACAATTTTGATCATCTTAATAGCCAACATACCATACCAAAATATGCATCATATATCAAGACCACTCATACATATCACCAACATTTATCTAGCCACATCACATGACTATTTACATATCTCAAACATATTCCAAAATAACTAGCCTATACATGCCATATTAAACTATTTTCACATTCAAAAGTATCAAAGTAGAGTTTGATAGTGAGGTGAGGAGCCTCGACAATTCTCGAGCCTCTCATAACTTCGACGATCTATAAAACAAAGAAAACACGCACAAAGTAAGCTTTCAAAAGCTTAGTAAGCCATATACAAATAAACTTAACATAAAATCCACATAATCACATTGATACAATGACATTAATATTCCTCATTTGAAATTTCATAACATGTTCTTTGGATCATTTGTTTAGACATAGATTGCTAACATTTCACACCTCAAAGCATCACTTATGCTCATAGCACATTCAAATATATATCACATATTATCTCATCAAATTCATATACATATTCATTTTGGTAAGTTCATATACACACTTACCTTTCATACACATACATAGTGTACCTTTCAAACGTACCTGACTCATTTATACATTTCACGAAATCTTTCATCTCTCAGATTTTCCCGTTGAACCGTTCGGAATCAAATAGGAAGCTCAGAATACTCAAAATGATCGTACAATGCCAACGTCCCAGACATGGTCTTACATGTAATTAGATATCGATGCCACTGTCCCAAACAGGGTCTTACACGAATCAATACGATGACAATGTCCCAAAGATGGACTTACATGTAAATCTCAAATCGATGCCAATGTCCCAGATGTGGTCTTACACGATATCGCATATCGGACACCTATGTCATGACATATGTAATCCTATCTATTCCTAGGTTCGTACGGGACTTTTTGGATGTTAACACCATGTCGATACTATCTCGGATTTCATGTACCCATCATCTCATATACATTCATCATTATGAATTTTCATATAAACATACATATATTAATATAAATACATTTATTTGTATATAGACTTACCTCGGATTTGAGTAAACAATCAGATTCGATTATTAAATTACTTTCGACTTTCTGCGATCTAAATCCGTTCTGTTTGGTTCTTGATCTATACATATTCAAATTTAATCCATTTATTCACCAAATCATTCAGTTCAATCCAAAAACACATATTTAGGGTAATTTACAAATTAGCCCTCATATTTTCACATTTTGATATTTTAGTCCCTATTTCACAAAATCACAAAATACACATAATTTGCTTGTACCTTCATTTATTTCACAATTTAGTCCCTCAAAATATTTTCTCAATTAAGTCCAAATTACTCAAAATCACCAAAACTCTAAAGACAAAACATGTTAATCTAACACATATATTTCATATTTCATCATCAAACATCACAAAGCTTGCGAAATCATCAATGGCATATTTCACATTCATCATCAATTCACAAAATTAGAGTATGGGTTTTGAAGAACACGAAGCAATGATTACAAAAACGTAGAAATTATCAAAAACCAAAGCAAAACATACCTTGAATCAAGCTCAACCCTAGCTGAATAAAGCTTGATCTATTTCTTTTCTTTCTTTGATATATTCGGCCAACAAAGATGACAATATGGCCATTTTCATGCTTTTATTTTATTAAAATTAAACTTGTTAATCATTTTACAATTTTAACCTTTATTAATACATTATGATTTCCACTAACTTTAGGCATTAATGTCCATCCACATTTCCAATGGTTCAATTACATTATAAGGACCTCTCATTTATAAAGACATGACACATCGGTGCTTTTAACATATGACATGCTAATTTAGCATCTTTCACAATTAGGTCTTTTTTTTAAAAATTAAACACACAAACAACAAAATTAATTCACAGAAATTTCACACATGCTTAATCATATACTGTAGGCACTGAAAATAATATTAAAATATTTTTAACTCAAATTTGTTGTCCCAAAACCACTATTTCGACTAGGATCTAAACTGGACTTCTACACTTGAGGTGTGAAAAGGGTGATTTGAGCAGCCACCAAGGTGCGAAAAATGTTGCTAGCTGAATAGGTTCACTGTGAATAGCTTTTTGGCAATTGGACTTCACGAACAGCCACTTGGATAAGCTAAAAACTGCTGCTGACTATTAATTCAGCTTAATTGCTCTGCTCCAAATACATTTTCTCATTAATACCATCCATGCATTAGCTGAATGTGACCGAATGGTCACTTGGAAGAAGCCAATCATCGGCACACTTTGCAATAATCTTCATTCATGCACTTATGTCGTCCCTTGTACATGTACCTGTACTAAATAAATTTAGCAAATTAATTCTCTTTTAGACATATTAATTCAACAACTAAAAGCACATTAAAATGATGCATTCAGTAAAGACATATTAAACACAAACAACTAAGACACATCTAAAAGCCTGTATTTAAAATGTTCAGCTTAAGACACATTAAATTGTTGTAGCTAGACATATTAAAAACTTGTATTAAACTTGACAAATTAAAGGCATGTATTAAAATAAAACACATTTATGAGCTGAAACTAACTAAATAATTTATTTAATTCCAGCATAAAAACACATAAAATAAAAAAAGATGGAAACAAGCTCATTGAGCTAAACTTGAGCTAAATTGAGCTCAATGAGCTGAGTTCGAGTTAGGTCAACTTGTGAAAGATGGCAAGCCTCGCTTAGTGAGCTGAACTAAGGCCGTTCTCGAGCGTGGCCATATTAGTGTGTCTCCTGATACTTATTTAGAAACCAAGTCAGTAGCTTCATATGGCCTAGCACACAGGCGTGTGGCTTGGCCATGTGGTAGAAGTTAGTATACCCTCAAGTTTTCACACTGTCTAGCACACAGCCTGGCTCACGGGTGTGTCATTACATTTTCATGTTAGTGCATTAGGGACAATGCAAACTTTAAGTTTGGGGGAATGCACATGGGGCTTGGAAACGCACCCACATTTCAAAAAATAATTTCAAAAATGAAGCATGCAAGGTTTAGTTATAGTTAATGAAAATTGTTCAAAAATTTTTGTTACATTCAATGCTTAATTCTTGAATCATGAAATTATCAATGAATGAGTTGGATAAATTTGACAGAGGGTTGTAACTTCAATTATTTGATGAATGAATTAGGTTGCATTAGTAATGAATCACTGCCATCATTCCTTAAATCTTGAATGAATCTACTTTTTACAGTTGCTTATATAAAGTAGAGACACTCCAAAGTGGGTGTAGTATGGAATGTTAAAATGGGAACACTCTAATACAAGTGCTAGAAAAATCAATCTGGCCAAAGGTTGTCACTGCATGAGTGTGTGTCGACACAATTACGTACTCCCTGGGGGTTTGTTACACCCCATCGTTAGTTCTCAAGAACAAGGGTACAATTCTGCAATGATATCCCTTATTCAGAAAATATATATATGTAGATATATACTTAGTATTGTACAATAAATGTTGTAGCGATAGATAGAACTTAGGGTTTAAAGCATTATGCTAGAATTTATGAAGTTGCAACCTTATTCATTCATGCTTATGAATTCTCGATGCAATATTCTTTCATTTAAATGTGATTCATCCATTGGGAAATTAAAGGGTTCAATGTAACACCTCTAACCCGAGACCGTCGCCGGAATAGGGTTAAGATGTGTTACTAAACAACCAGAATAATTCACATCCATTCCACGGAACAAAGTCTATCATCAATCATACATACTCAAATACGAGCATACAGTCCCTCATTTAGGTCTACGAGACCTTAAACACGTGTTATAAAAGGGTCTGGACTAAACCGAATACTAATGAAAGTTTTCAAAATTTCAAATATTCTTCAAAACTATTGAGGTCACAAGCCCGTGAAATCAGGCTGTGTGCTTCATATGATCACCAGACACACCATGTGTCCAGGCCGTGCCAAAATAGTGCATATATTCTGACTTCTCCACACGGCCACCAAGCATGCCTGTGTGCTAAGGCCGTGTACTCTTAGGCAATATTTTGACTTATTCACATGGCTACAAGGCACGTCCATGCACTGTGACAGTGCATACTTGGGCTAGCTACTGAATTTACCCCACGGTCACTAGACACACCCGTGTGCTGTAACCATGTAGTCAAATAGGCCATTTTTAAGGCCAATTTGCCACTCACACAAGGGTTTACCAACAAGCTTCAAAACAATGTCAATTTATGCTTTTAAATGTACTTAGAACATACCATTTCATGTACTCAACAACCATCAATATTACCATCTACTTACATACCCAATATCATTACAATAACTCCATTCAAAGTAAAAAACGTACATCTCAAAAACATACATATATCAAGCATTAGATAATTCATGCCATAATTCATTTTCATACTATATCTTTCATCAACCAAAAAGTCATGAAATATACCACATTCATAGCTCATTCATAAATTCTACATCATTTAACTTCCAAGCCAACTCACATGGTAAGGATTAAACATTACAAGACATATCTCAACTTCTAGCCTATACATGCCATATTTCAACTATATTCATCTTTCCAAAAGTACCAAAATAGATTGCCGATAGTGTGATAGAGATGCTAACGATTCCTGAATCTGAGCTAGCTTTACTGACTCTGCAAAGCAGAGAAATAAATCACACAGTAAGCTTTCCAAAGCTTAGTAAGTTCGTAACAAACTACATCAACCAAAATAAATCATCACATAGATTATTTCACAATCTCATATCTCATATCATCCAGAACTAATAGGTTCAAATAGCCTCCTATAACTCATTCATAGGTTCATCAACCACATAGGTTTCGAAAGTACCTTAGCCAACACTTAGTTGTCGATTACATTTGCTACTCAATACTCACTATTTCACTTCGATCAACTTTCATCCCTTCTTTATTTCAACTCACACTTAGTGCCCAAATAGTTAGTCGAAACTTAATTAGCATCGCACACATAGTGCATCTATATCAAACCGATCTTAAATCAGTATCGCATACACAGTGCCAACCACAGAGTAGGAGCTTATATTATTTCGTACACACAGTGCTAATCATCTCAGTCACATTTCCGAATACGCACACTTAGTGCCACATAACATGAACCCTCACATAGCATTCACAATTCAATAATATCATATCATTCATCTCATAACATTAACATAGTTAAATACACGTATTATGCCCGAACTTACCTCGGACGTCGAACTATCTAAATGGTCGATTAATCGAGCACTTTATCTTTGCCTCGATCTCAATCCAAACCTCTCTTTTCTTGGTCTATGCACATTCAAATTTAATCCATTCAATCATCAATTCATTTAATTTAATCCACACACACTTATTTAGGACATTTTACAAAATGGCCCTCACATTTTCACATTTCGACACTTTAGTCCCTATTTCACAAAATCATCAAATTCACATAATTTCTTTTCACACAAGCCTAACTGAATTTTCCTTATGTTCATACAAGCCCACACATTTCATTTATTTCACATTTTAGTCTTTTAATTTACACTTTTCACAATTTAACCCAAATTACTCAATTTCATTAAAAATCCAACCACAAACTATGTTAACCCAACACCAAGTTTTCATATCTCACTATAAACTAACACATAGCTCAAACATTCATCAATGGCTCATCACAAAAACATCATCAATTCACAAAATTACAACATGGGTTAGCTAGAGCACGAAGCAATGATTGTGAAAACGTAGAAATTATCAAAAATCAAACAAAATCTAACCTTAAATCAAGCCAACTTCTAGCCGAAAATACCAAAGCTTAAAACCCCTCTTTTTCTTTCTCAAATTGGTGGAAGAAGATGAATACTTCCACTATCAACTTTCTTTTGTTTTATTATGAATTAACATCTTTAATTCATTTACAAATTTAACCTTTTACTAAAACATTTTAAACATATTCACTTAAGGGTATAACCGTCCATGGTTGCCCATCATCTTTATTAATGTCTAATTGCCTTATAAAACCCTCATATTTAAAAGACAACAACTCTTAGGTACTTATAAATCAGCACACAGCTTTTGCATCTTATGCGATTAGATCCTTTTTTCTTAATTCGACACACAGTCAATAAAATCTTCACACAGAAATTTCACACAGGCTAAATCACATACTATTCACATAGAAAATAATATTAAATTATTATTCTAACATCAAAATTGTGGTCTCGAAACCACTGTTCTGACTAGAGTCTAAATTGGTTTATTACATTCAAGTTACTAAAATGATCATTTGCCATAGTAAAATTTTTGTAGCCTTGCTAGTTGCTGTTTTACTTGAGGACAAGTAAAAACTCATGTAACATCCTAAAAAAATATAAGTATCAATATGTTGCATTTTTTTAATTATCTTGTGAATGAATAAATTTGTGTGTTTAATATAGTTTCGAGAAAGCTCGGATTTATTGAGCTAGAATAAATTTTAGTAATAAGAATATTATTGAAGTGGAACAAGTGACCTTGATGCTTAAGGAATTAAGTGTCAAAACTAGCATAAGATGAGCTAGTAGTAAGGTGGAATTGGCGCATGAGTGATTGCTTGAGGGAGAGGTTCAATACCATGGATTGCATTTTGGTAGCTTTAATTTTGCACCTTTTATCAAGTGTCGGTCAAGCCCTATTTATGGTAAGGTTGGACTAAATTTTTATGGCAAGGTGGCTAATAGTTAAGGTAAGCTTGAACTTAAGGAAAGGAATCCTAAACTTATGGAAGGTAGGAGGATCATAAGGCATGAATCAAGGGTGTTCTTTTGGAAAATTTGTGCGGCTAAAACTTTGACTTTTAACCAATGTACATGGATGACTTATTGGACTAAAGGGGAGGCCGAATTTTTGTTGTAAGTTTTGGGGAATAGGTTGGTAGCTTGATAAAACTTTCATTTGGTCATTTTTTGCTCTCCTAAAAACACCTTTCTCTTCTCTTTTCCTCTCTTGGCCGAATGTGCTTGTGTTAGGAGAAAACAATTTTTGTTTTGTTTCTTTTGGCCATTCTTTTTGACCATTTGGTCATTTTTGCAAAACCCTCAAGTGCTTCATCTCGTATTTATCTTCTAGTGCCGAAACTACCAACACAAAAAGCCATTCCTTTTTCCTTCTCCTCTCCCATTGCCGAATGCATATTATTCCTAAACTCATCTCTTTTCTCCTTCTCTTTTATTCTCTTTGAAAACTGAATTATAACACCTTCTCCCCATTCTCTTTTCTTCTCCATTTTTGTTTATCATTCAAATACTTTCTTCATTATTTTCCCCCATGGCCGAATGGTACTAATACCATTTTCTTCAATTTTCCTTCAAAGCTGAATCTTCTATTCATCTATATTGTCTTGTTGATTATTCTTCCAACCCTCGTTTAAGAAATAGGTAAGAGCTTTCTTTTTGGTTCTTATGTTGGTTTATTGGTTGTTTTGGCCGAACCCTAAGTGTGGTGAAGGAGAGTCATTTTGATCAAAATCGTTGATCATTACTCTTAAACGTTTCCTTTCGTTATATTTTAGTATGATAGTGGAGGGCCGAATCACCATCTCATCAAAGTCATCTTGAAGTTATTAAGTTTGGATCATATTTTTCAAGGTAAGGGTTCTTATCAAGGAGTTATATATATAATACTCGACATATTGATATAGATGGATTATTAATCAATTTCGTCTTAGGGGGACATTATCGCTCGATTTACATCTTGTGGAACAAGGATATTTTGTGGTAAGCGAATCTCACCCTTAAAACCGTTAGTCATAATTTTGATATATTATTTAGTCAGACTAATGATCTTTTTCAATGGAGACAATCAAGATAGGGACGAAAGGGTGGTGAATAGTGTTCAAAAGAGGGGCGATTTTGCTATTCCCCTAAAATTTAAGCGAAGGGCTGTTTCGAGAATCAGAGATTTTCCACTGGGTTGTAGACCCTCACCCGAGGAGAATCTATTAATTTAAGTCTTTCGTACTCTTGAGCCTTTGTTTGTTCGTGGATAGTCAACGGGTAACGAACCAACAATCGGGGAGAAATCGCATATAGAAGTTGTTCGAAATTCTAAGGGTATCGATGAGCGGGAAAGTCTAATTCTCACTGTAATCAAGTGTGTAACTTCACACTTATCTCTTCGGTTAGATACTATACCGCAAGTATTGGCATAAAATCGTAAAGATGGCAAAATCGGAGAAATATGAATTAATTAACACTTTTGTGTAAATGTATGAAAACGGTTAAAGTCGTGGAAATTACAAAAATGCCCCCGATAGGTTAATTGATAAATAGTAAAATTTTATGCCTCATGTGATATATAGGCCAAAAATTGCTAGATCAATATATGGGCCAAAAACTACTAGATCGATATATGGGCCAAAAATTGTTAGATCGATATGTGGGCCAAAAACTGCTAGATCGATATATGGGCCAAAGTTTGCTAGATCGTTAAATGGGCTAAAATGCTATTTTGCCTTATGGGCCAAAATGAAAATTTGAAATATGGACTCATTTGTATTATGGGCCTTTTGATAAAATTATCATGTGAATGAATTGTTATGTTTTATATATAAACATGATTGCATGGGTTGGGAAAATTGACGAAGAGAAGAAAGGCTTGTTGCCAAAAATCTAGTTCGGGTGGCTTTGCCACAATCTAGTTCGGTGGTGCGCCATAATATTATTTAAAATGGCTTTATGCCTGCGATTGGTGTGTTGGCGGGGTCGGTTGACTTGATCCCCACAGTGTGTTGGTTGGTGCGGTGGTGTGTAGCGGATGGAAAATTTAGGTTTGGTTGGGAATTTCATTCTACATGCATTATTATTATATTGTTAAATCCGTAAATGGGCTCAAGCCCAATATAATGTCTTGATGATTTGGCCCAGTGGATATGGTAAGTGGGTTATACACTGAGTTCTGAGTAACTCACTCTGCTTTATAATCCTTCTCAGGTAATGGCAATTGATGGAGGCTTGGGCTGGGGATGACTTCGTGGAGGCCATACTTCGAGCAAGGGTTTTATAAACTATGAACTTCAATTAAGTATATTTATTTAATTACTATTTTGGGTATGATGTAATAATGCCTCTATTATTATTTTATGGATTTTTATGTGTTGATGGATTTAATTATGCTTTAGACACTTAATTTGGACTAATACTATTTTAATAATGTTTCCTAAAATATTTTGTTTTTAAACATATGAGATTCTTTAAATATTCTTATTTTGATTCTTTTGAACTTTTTAAAATTACTTTAAAGTCTTTAACAATTAAATATTAAATAATAAGATTTCAAACTAGTACTACTTTATTCATCGATTTTAAATCAAATTCTTGGTTTTTACTAAACTTTATTTTCAAAAGGTTTTGTAGAACTGTTTTACCTAAATCATTAGATAATTAAATGGATGTTTGTTCTGTGTGACAAACCAAATCTCGTCTTAACGCATAGACTTGGTTTGGGGTGTTACATTTAATGGTATCAGAGCTAGTTTCAAAACTGACTATGGTAGGGTTCAACAAATAACTTTCGTTTGAAATTATTTTGATTATGTTTTAAAGGTTGTATGGCACCACAAGCATCCGGCACCAAGTCAAGTAAGTATTCATTACTGAATGATTATTATGATGATATGATCATAGGAACACTCTAGAACTTCTAGGTTTAAGTGTTGAAAATTGTAGAGATCGAGACTATAGGATGTGTTTGCAAAAACAACTTTATCTCATGAATCTTATAAAATATCGTTAATAAACACTGAAATAGTTTTCTAATTCATAAAATTCGTAATCAGATTAAAACGAGTTAGTCAGTATGAGTGTGAGAGGACACGGACGTGGTAGATGTGGCTGTGGTAGAGGCCGAGGTGCTAGAGCTATGTTTGAGGAATCAGGACATATCCCGGAAATGGATGCACCAGCATCACTTGCATCAAAAAATGAATCACAGGATCATAGAAGAGAAGATAGTGCTTTCACACGAGCAATGTTGTGAGCCCTTGAAAGGGTCGCTGGAACTAGAGCTGGGCCAGTAACTCGTGAGTCGATATCGGAACGACTGAAATCAAGTGGTGCTGAAGTTTTTAGAGGTGTTTCAGGTGTAGCTCCGAATGTTGTTGAATATTGGCTTAAGGCTGTAGAGCGAATTATGGACAATCTAGAGTACACTGTAGAGTAGAAACTAAGAGGAGCGGTGTCCTTGTTAAGGGACGAGGCATATCAATGGTGACTTCTTTGTTAGAGAAGGCAATCAAGTCGCATTAGTTACTTGGGAATTCTTCAAAGCTGCTTTTCAAGGGAAATATGTAGGGACAAGTTATGTGGATGCTCGGAGGATGGAATTCTTGAATCTGGTTCAAGGAACTAAGACGGTGGCAGCTTGTGAGGTAGAACTTTTACGCTTGAGTCGTTATGCTCGAACTATAGTACCAACGGATCATGAGCACTGTGTACATTTCAAGGATGGACTGAACGATGAGTTGCGGCTACCGCTAGCCCTACAACAAGTAAGAATTTTACCACGCTTATGGAGAAAGCTAAGATAGCCGAAGAGGCTAAGAGCTCAGAACGTCAGAACCGAGAAAGAGTTAGATGTAAGAGAGATATAAAGTATTAGGGATCTTTAAAAAGGTTTTAGTAGAGGCCTCAGAATGATGAGCCAGCTCAAGGTAGAGCACCTGTGGCTACTAATCAAAGTCGAGACTATGCCGAATGTTGAAAACGACACCCCGAGAGAGTGCTGGAGGAAAACTGGTGCTTGTTATATATATGGTTCCAAGGATCATCAATATAAGAATTGCCCTCGACGAATGGATACAACTCAGGAAACTCGTAACCTTGATGCTCAGTCGGCCAGAGGTGCTCAGCAGCCACCGAGAGGCTGTGGACCAGGTCGTGGTAGTAATGGGGTTGACGCGGACAAGGTACACCGGGCCGAGGCAATGGTTCTAGAGTTAAAGTGGAGGTAAGACAGCCAGGGTTGGCCTATGCGATTAGACGCCGTGAGAATGGCAATGCAACTGATGTGATACTGGTATGTTCTTCATCTTTGATGTGCCTGTTACTGCTATGATAGATATTGGTTCTACCCACTCGTATGTTACTAGTGCCATATCTGGAAACCTGAATATAGAATCTGAGATTATCGATAGTGAGATGACGATAATTAGTCTTTTTAGGACAGTCGATCATTTGAATAAACTATTTAGAGACGTGCCCTTAGAAATCCAAAGAGAAATATTTTTGGCGGATTTGATGGAATTGCCTTTCGGAGAATTTGATCTCATTCGGCATGGATTGGTTAGTGAACCCAAGGCGCATTTGGATTGTCTTTGCGAATGTCAATAAGGACTTCGGATGATAAGGAAGTAGTAATGATAGGCGAACGAAGGAATTACTTGGCAAATATGGTATCTGCGTTAAAGGCAGAAAAGTTGGTGCGAAAAGGGTATGGAGCATTCCTAGCTTTTATTAGTGCTTTGGATACTAAGGAATTATCAGCGAAAGATTTGAGAACGGTGAAAGAATTTTGTTCGTTAAGAAGAGGGATGGGTCGATGTGTATGTGCATTGATTATAGGCAGTTGAATAAATTGACGATCAATAATAGGTGTCCCTTGTCAAGAATTGATGACCTGTTTGATCAATTGAAGGGAGCATCAATTTTCTCCAAAATTGATTTGAGATCGAGTTATCATCAACTCAAAGTGAAAGAGGCAGATATTCATAAGATGGCATTCCGAATTCGTTATGGACATTATGAGTTTTTGGTGATGCCATTTGGTTTGACCAATGCACCAGCTGCATTTATGGACATGATGAACTGAGTCTTTCAACCTTATCTAGACCGGTTTGTAGTAGTGTTCATAGATGATATCTTGGTATATTCGAGAAATGAAGAGAAGCATGACTCACATTTGCGTATAGTATTGCAGTTACTTCGTGATAAGCAACTTTATGCCAAATTCAGTAAATGTGAATTTTGGTTAAAGGAAGTGACTTTCTTGGGTCATATGGTGTCAGCTGAAGGAAAAAGGTGGATCCTCGGAAGATTGAGGCTGTACTAGATTGGAAACCACCAAAGTCAGTAGCTGAGATTCAGAGTTTCTTAGGTTTGGCTGGATATTATAGACGCTTTGATGAGGGGTTTTCATTGATTGTTGTACCTCTAACTAAGCTATTGTGAAAGGGAGTACCGTTTGTATGGGCTGATAAACAATAAGAAAGTTTTGAGAAATTGAAGAAAATTTTGATGGAAGCACCAGTACTGTTTCAACCTGAGGCTGGAAAAGAATTTTTCGTCTACTGTGATGCATCACACACGAGTTTAGGATGTGTGCTGATGAAAAATGGAAAAGTGGTGGCCTTTGCTTCTCGTCAGTTGAGACCGCACGAAGGAAACTACCCTACTTATGACTTGGAGTTGGCAACGGTAGTTTTTGCTTTAAAGATTTGGAGGCACTATCTCTACGGTGAGAAGTCTATCATCTATACGGATCATAAGAGTCTTAAGTATCTTCTTATCCAGAATGAGTTAAACTTGAGACAAAGAAGATGGGTGGAGTTGTTAAAAGATTATGATTTCTCAATCGAGTATCATCCTGGAAAGGCTAACGTGGTAGCAGACGCGTGAAGTCGTAAGGTGGTATCTGATTTAAGAGCAATGTTTGCTCATCTGAGTTTGTATGAGGATGGTAGTCTGTTAGCGAAACTTCAGGTGAAGCCTCTGTGGTTAGATCAGATCAGGTAAAAACAGATATCAGATGAAAAGTTGGGATCCTTAATTCAGCAAGTTGAAAGTGGTGAAATAGGGGATTTTGTTATGAATAACGATGGAGTGTTGTGTTTTCGTGGAAGAATTTGTATGCCCAAGGACTCAGATTTGAGACAAATGATTCTGCGGGAGGCGCATTGTAGTCTTATGCTATGCACCCCAGAGGAAATAAGATGTATCGAGATCTCCGTGAACGGTATTAGTGGCCAGGGTTGAAGCATGAGATTTTTGAGTTTGTAGGTAAATGTTTGACTTGTCAACAAGTGAAGGCGAAGCATCAATTGCCGTCAGGCTTATTACAACTGGTAAAGATTCCCCTATGGAAATGGGGGCGGATATCAATAGATTTTGTTAGTGGGCTACCTTTAACATCTACAAAGAAAAATTCTGTTTGGGTTGTAGTTGATCGTTTGACGAAGACTGCCCATTTTCTTCCAGTTTGTATAGATTACTCGCTGCAGAAGTTGGCTAAGCTATATGTATCTGAGATCGTGAGGTTGCATGGGGTACCAGTGTCTATCATATCGGACAGGGATCCCGGGTTTACATCATGATTTTGGAAAGCTTTACATGAGGCTTTGGGAACAAAGTTAAACTTTAGTACGGCTTTTCATCCTCTGTCAGATGGTTAGTCAGAAAGAGTAATTCAAATTTTGGAAGACATGTTATGTGGTTCTATAATCGACTTCAGAGGTAGTTGGGAGGATTTCTTACCATTGGCAAAGTTCGCGTATAATAACAGTTACCAATCCAGTATCCAAATGGCGCCTTATGAAGCTTTATACGGTCGTAGTTGTCGGACGCCTACTTGTTAGACTGATCTGGGGGAAACGACAGTTGTTGGGTCCTGATTTGATATATGAGATAGAAGAAAAGGTAAAGGTGATTCGAGCACGGTTAAAGGAAGCTTCGGATCGACAAAAATCGTATACGAATCTGAAGTGTAAGGATATTGAGCTTACGGTGGGAGATCAGGTTTTTCTGAAAGTCTCACCTTGGAAGAAGATTTTCAGATTTCGAAGGAAGGGCAAGTTGAGCCCTAGGTTCATTGGACCATATCGTGTGATGAAGCGTGTTGGTCCAGTGGCCTATCAGCTTGAATTACCTCCGGAGTTGAGTCAGATTCATAATGTTTTCCATGTTTCTATGCTGAGGCGCTATAGATCAGATCCGTCTCACATAGTACTGGTAGAAGAAGTGGAGTTGAGATCAGACTTATCTTTTGAGGAGGAACCAGTAGAAATATTAGACCGAGATGTTAAGGTGCTAAGAAAGAAGACCGTGCCATTGGTCAAGGTTTTATGGTGTAATCACGGAGCAGGGGAAGCTATGTGGGAGCCTGAGGATGCAATTCGACAACAATATCCTCACCTATTTTAAACAGGTAAATTTCGAGGACAAAATTTTCTTTAAGGAGGGTAGAATTGTAACATCCTAAAAAAATACAAGTATCGATATGTTGCATTTCTTTTAATTAGTTTGTGAATGAATAAATTTGTGTGTTTAATATAGTTTCGAGAAAGCTCGGGATTTATTCAGAGCTAGAATAAATTTTAGTAATAAGAATATTATTGAAGTGAAACAAGTGACCTTGATGCTTAAGGGAATTAAGTGTCAAAAACTAGCATAAGATGAGCTAGTACTAAGGTGGAATTGGCGTATGAGTGATTGCTTGAGGGGAAAGGTTCGAATACAATGGATTGCATTTTGGTAGCTTTAATTTTTGCACCTTTTTATCAAGTGTCGGTCAAGCCCTATTTATGGTAAGGTTGGACTAAATTTTTATGGCAAGGTGGCTAATAGTTATGGTAAGCTTGAACTTGGGGAAAGGAATCCTAAGCTTATGGAAGGTAGGAGGATCATAAGGCATGAATCAAAGGTATTATTTTGGAAACTTTGTGTGGCTAAAACTTTGACTTTTAGCCAATGTACATGGACGGCTTCTTGGACTAAAGGGGAGGCTGAATTTTTGTGGTAAGTTTTGGGGAATAGGTTGGTAGCTTGATAGAATTTTCATTTGGTCATTTTTGCTCTCCGAAAAACACATTTCTCTTCTCTTTTCCTCTCTTGACCGAATGTGCTTGTGTTAGGAGAAAACAATTTTTGTTTTGTTTCTTTTGGTCATTCTTTTTGACCATTTGGTCATTTTTGCAAAACCCTCAACTGCTTCATCTCGTATTTCTCTTCTAGTGCCGAAACTACTAACACAAAAAGCCATTCCATTTTCCTTCTCCTCTCCCATTGTCGAATGCATATTGTTCCTAAACTCATCTCTTTTCTCCTTCTCTTTTCTTCTCTTTGAAAATCGAATTATAACACTTTCTCCCCATTCTCCTTTCTTCTCCATTTTTTTTATCATTCAAATACTTTCTCCATTATTTCCCCCATGGACGAATGGTACTAATACCATTTTCTTTAATTTTCCTTCAAAGTCAAATCTTCTATTCATCTATATTGTCTTATTGATTATTCTTCCAACCCTCGTTTAAAAAATAGGTAAGAGCTTTCTTTTTGGTTCTTATGTTGGTTTATTGGTTGTTTTGGACGAACCCTAAGTGTGGTAAAGGAGAGTCTTTTTGATCAAAATCATTGATCATTACTCTTAAACATTTCCTTTCGTTATATTTTAGTATGATAGTGGAGGGCCAAATCACCATCTCGTCAAAGTCATCTTGAAGTTATTAAGTTCGGATCATATTTTTCAAGGTAAGGGTTCTAATCAAGAAGTTATATATATAATACTCGACATATTGATATAGATGGATTATTAATCGATTTCATCTTAGGGGGACGTTATCGCTCGATTTTCATCTTGTGGAACAAGGATATTTTGTGGTAAGCCAATCTCACCCTTATAACCGTTAGTCATAATTTTGATATATTATTTAGTCGGACAAACGATCTTTTGCCAACGGAGACAATCAAGATAGGGATGAAAAAGGTGGTGAATAGTGTTCAGAAGAGGGGCGGTTCCGCTATTCCCCCGAAATTTAAGCGAAGGGCTGTTTCGGGAATCAGAGATTTTCCACCGGGTTGTGGACCCTCATCCAAGGAGAATCTATTATTTGAAGTCGTTCGTACTCCTGAGCCTTTGTTTGCTCGTGGATATTCAACGGGTAACGAACCAACAATCGGGGAGAAACCGCATATAAAAGTTGTTCAAAATTTCAAGGGTATCGACGAGCGGGAAAGTCTAGTTCTCACTGTAATCAAATGTGTAACTTCACACTTATCTCTCGGGTTAGATACTATACCGTAAGTATTAGGATAAAATTGTAAAGATGGCAAAATCAGAGAAATACGAAATAATTAACACTTTTGTGTAAATGCATGAAAACAGTTAAAGTCGTGGAAATTATGAAAATGCCCCCAATGGGTTAATTGATAAATAGTAAAATTTTATACCTCATGTGATATATGGGCCAAAGACTGCTAGATCGATATATGGGCCAAAAATTGGTAGATCGATATATGGGCCAAAAACTGCTAGATCGATACATGGGCCAAAAACTGCTAGATCGATATATGGGCCAAAGTTTGCTAGATCGTTAAATGGGCTAAAATGCTATTTTTCCTTATGGGCCAAAATGAAAATTTGAAATATGGACTCACTTGTATTATGGGCCTTTTGATAAAATTATCATGTGAGTGAATTGTTATGTTTTATATATAAACATGATTGCATGGGTTGGGAAAAATTGACGAAGAGAAGAAAGGCTTGTTGCCAAAAATCTAGTTCGGGAGGCTTTGCCACAATCTAGTTCGGTGGTGCACCACAATATTATTTAAAATGGCTTTATGCCTGCGATTGGTGTATTGGTGGGGTAGGTTGACTTGATCCCTATAGGTGTGTTGGTTGGTACGGGTGGTGTGTAGCGGATGGAAAATTTAGGTTTGGTTGGGAATTTTATTCTACATGCATTATTATTATATTGTTAAATCCGTAAATGGGCTCAAGCCCAATATAATGTCTTGATGATTTGGCCTAGTGGATATGGTAAGTGGGTTATACATTGAGTTCTGAGTAACTCACTCTGCTTTATAATCTTTCTCAGGTAATGGCAATTGATGGAGGCTTGGGCCGGGGATGACTTCGTGGAGGCCATACTTCGAACAAGGGTTTTATAAACTATGAACTTCAATTAAGTGTATTTATTTAATTACTATTTTGGGTATGATGTAATAAGGCCTCTATTATTATTTTATGGATTTTTATGTGTGGCTGGATTTAATTATGCTTTAGACACTTAATTTGAACTAATACTATTTTAATAATGTTTCTGAAATATTTTGTTTTTAAACATATGAGATTCTTTAAATATTCTTGTTTTCAAATTCTTTTGAACTCTTTAAAATTACTTTAAAGTCTTTAACAATTAAATATTAAATAATAAGATTTCAAACTAGTACTACTTTATTCATCGATTTTAAATCAAAATCTTGCTTTTTACTAAACTTCATTTTCAAAAGGTTTTGTAGAACTATTTTACCTAAATCATTAGATAATTAAATGGATGTTTGTTCTGTGTGACAAACCAAATCTCGTCTTAACACATAGACCTGGTTTGGGGTGTTACATTTAATGGTATCAGAGCCAATTTCAAACCTCGGCTGTGCTAGGGTTCAATAAATAACTTTCGTTTGAAATTATTTTAATTATGTTTTAAAGGTTGTATGGCACCATAAGCATCCGACACCAAGTCAAGCAAGTATTCATTTCTGAATGATTATTATGATGATATGATTATAGGAACACTCTAGAACTTCTAATTTTAAGTGTTGAAAATTGTAGGGATCGAGACTATAGGATGTGTTTGCGAAAAACAATTTTATCTCATGAATATCATAAAATATCATTAATAAACACTGAAACAGTTTTTTAATTCATAAAATTCATAATCAGATTAAAACAAGTTAGTCAGTATGAGTGTCAGAGGACGCGGACGTGGCAGACATGGTTGTGGTAGAGGCTAAGGTGCTAGACCTGTGTCTGAGGAATCGAGACATATCCCGGAAATGGATGCACCGGCATCACCTGCATCAAAAAATGAATCACGAGATCATAGAAGAGAAGATAATGCTTTGACACGAGCAATGTTGCGAGTCCTTGAAAGGGCCGCTGGAACTAGAGCTGGGCAGCAACTCATGGGTTGATATCAGAACGACTGAAATCAAGTGGTGTTAAAGTTTTTAGAGGTGTTTCAGGTGTAGCTCCGAATGTTGCTGAATATTGGCTTAAGGTTGTAGAGCGAATTATGGACAATCTAGAGTGCACTGTAGAGCAGAAACTAAGAGGAGCGGTGCCCTTGTTAAGGGACGAGGCATATCAATGGTGGCTTACTGTTCGAGAAGGCACTGAAGCTGCATTAGTTACTTAGGAATTCTTCAAAGCTACCTTTCAAAAGAAATATGTAGGGACAAGTTATGTAGATGCTCGGAGGAAGGAATTCTTGAATCTGGTTCAAGGAAATAAGACGGTGGCAGCTTGTGAGATAGAACTTTTACGCTTGAGTTGTTCTGCTCGAACTATAGTACCAACGGATCATGAGCACTGTGTACGCTTCGAGGATGGGCTGAACGATGAGTTGCGGGTACCGCTAACCCCATAACAAGTAAGAATTTTTGCCATGCTTATGAAGAAAGCTAAGATAACCGAAGAGGCTAAGAGCTCAGAACGTCAGAACTGGGAAAGAGTCAGAGGTAAGAGAGATATAAAGTATTCGCGTTCTTTAAAAAGGTTTCAGTAGAGGCCTCGGAATGATGAGCCAGCTCAAGTTAGAGCACCTGTGGCTACTAATCAAAGTCGAGACTGTGCCGAATGTGGAAAATGACACCCCAGAGAGTGCTAGAGGAAAATTGGTGCTTGTTATAAATGTGGTTCCAAGGATCATCAATATAAGAATTGCCCTCGACAGATGGATACGACTCAGGAAGCTCGTAACCCTGATGCTCAGTCTGCCAGAGGTGCTCAGCAGCCACCGAGAGGCTGTGGGCCAGGTCGTGGTAGTAATGGGGTTGGACGCAGATAAGGTGCACCGGGTCGAGGCAATGGTTCCAGAGGTAATGTGGAGGTAAGACAGCCAGGGTTGGTCTTTGTGGTTAGATGCCATGAGGATGGCAATACAACTGATGTGATAACTGGTACGTTATTCATCTTTGATGTGCCTGTTACTACTATGATAGATATCGGTTCTACCCACTCGTATGTTGCTAGTGCCATATCTGGAAACCTGAATATAGAATCTAAGATTACCAATAGTGAGATGACGGTAATTAGTCCTTTAGGACAGTCGGTAATTATGAATAAACTATTTAGAGACGTGCCCTTAGAAATCCAAAAAGAAATATTTTTGGTGGATTTGATGGAATTTCCTTTCGGTGAATTCGACCTCATTCTGGGCATGGATTGGTTGGTGAAGCACCGGGCGCATTGGATTGTGTTGAAAAGCGAATGTCAATAAGGACTTCAGATGATAAAGAAGTAGTAATGATAGGCGAACGAAGGAATTACTTGGTAAATGTGGTATCTGCGTTAAAGGCAGAAAAGTTGGTACGGAAAGGGTGTGGAGCATTCCTATCTTTTATTAGTGCTTTGGATACCAAAGAGTTTTTAGTGGAAGATGTGAGAACGGTGAAGGAATTTTCAGATGTCTTTCCCGAAGAACTTTCTGGTATACCTCCAGATCGAAAAGTATAATTTGGTATTGAGTTATTGCCCGGAACGGCTCCAGTGCCTATTGCACCTTATAGGATGGCACCGAAGGAGTTGGCGGAGCTTAAAGCTTAAATTCAAGAATTGTTGGATCGAGGATTTATTCGACCTAATGTGTCTCCGTGAGGAGCACCCATTTTGTTCGTTAAGAAGAAGGATGGGTAGATGTGTATGTGCATTGATTACAGGCAGTTGAATAAATTGATGATCAAGAATAGGTATCCCTTGCCGAGAATTGATGACCTGTTTAATCAATTGAAGGGAGTATCAATTTTCTCCAAAATTGATTTGAGATCAGGTTATCATCAACTCAAAGTAAAAGAGGCAGATATTCATAAGACAGCATTCCGAACTCGTTATGGACATTATGAGTTTTTGGTGATGCCATTTGGTTTGACCAATGCACCAGCTACATTTATGGACATGATGAACCGAGTCTTTCAACCTTATCTAGACCGGTTTGTAGTAATGTTCATAGATGATATCTTGGTATATTCAAGAAATGAAGAGAAGCATGACTCACATTTGCGTATAGTATTGCAGTTACTTCGTAATAAGTAACTTTATGCCTAATTTAGTAAATGTGAATTTTGGTTGAGGGAAGTGACTTTCTTGGGTCATGTGGTGTCAGCTGAAGGAATAAGGGTGGATCCTCGGAAGATTGAGGCTGTACTGGATTGGAAACCACCGAAGTCAGTAGCTAAAATTTGGAGTGTCTTAGGTTTGGCTGGATATCATAGACGCTTTGTTGACGGGTTTTCGTTGATTGCTGCACCCCTAACTAAGCTATTGCGAAAGGGAGTACCGTATGTATGGACTGATAAACAACAATAAAGTTCTGGGAAATTGAAGAAGATTTTGACGGAAGCACCGATCTTGATTCAACTTTGAAATTTGGAAAAGAATTTTTGTCTCTTGTGATCGTCACACACGGGTTTAGGATGTGTGCTGATGCAAAATGGAAAAGTGGTGTCATTTGCTTCTCGTCAGTTGAGACCGCACGGAGTAAACTACCCTACTCATGACTTGGAGTTGGCAACGGTAGTGTTTGCCTTAAAGATTTGGAGGCACTATCTCTACGGTGAGAAGTCTATCATCTATACGGATCATAAGAGTCTTAAGTATCTTCTTACCCAGAAGGAGTTAAACTTGAGACAAAGAAGGTGGGTGGAGTTGTTAAAGGATTATGATTTCTCAATCGAGTATCATCCTAGAAAGGCTAACGTGGTAGCAGACGCGTTAAGTCGTGAGGTGGTATCTGATTTAAGAGCAATGTTTGCTCATCTGAGTTTGTATGAGGATGGTAGTCTGTTAGCGAAACTTCAGGTGAAGCATCTGTGGTTAGATTAGATCAGATAAAAGCAGATATCAGATGAAAAGTTGGGATTCTTAATTCAGCAAGTTGAAAGTGGCGAACTAGGGGATTTTGGTATGAATAACGATGGAGTGTTGTGTTTTCGTGGAAGAATTTGTATGCCCAAGGACTCAGATTTGAGACAAATGATTCTGCGGGAGGCGCATAGTAGTCTTATGCTATGCACCCTAGAGGAAATAAGATGTATCGAGATCTCCGTGAATCGTATTGGTGGCCAGGGTTGAAGCGTGAGATTTTTGAGTTTGTAGGTAAATGTTTGACTTGTCAACAAGTGAAGGCGGAGCATCAATTGCCTTCAAGCTTATTACAACCGGTAAAGATTCCCCTATGGAAATGGGAGCGAATATCAATGGATTTTGTTAGTGGGTTACCTTTAACATCTACTAAGAAAAATTTCGTTTGGGTTGTAGTTGATCGTTTGACTAAGACTGCCAATTTTCTTCCAGTTCGTATGGATTACTCACTGCAGAAGTTGGCTAAGCTGTATGTATCTGAGATCGTGAGGTTGCATGGGGTACCAGTGTCTATCATATCGGACAGGGATCCTAGGTTTACATCACGGTTTTGGAAAGCTTTACATGAGGCCTTGGGAACAAAGTTAAACTTTAGTATGGCTTTTCATCCTCAGTCAGATGGTCAGTCAGAAAGAGTAATTCAGATTTTCGAAGACATGTTACGTGGTTGTATAATCGACTTCAGAGGTAGTTGGGAGGATTTCTTACCGTTGGCAGAGTTCGCGTATAATAACAGTTACCAATCCAGTATCCAAATGGCGCCTTATGAAGCTTTATACAGTAGTAGGTGTCGTACCCCTACTTATTGGACTACATTGGGGGAAACGACAGTTTTTAGGTCCTGAGTTGATATCTGAGATGGAAGAAAAGGTAAAGGTGATTCGAGCATGGTTAAAGGAAGCTTGGATCGACAAAAATTGTATGCGGATCTGAAGCGTAAGGTTATTGAGTTTGCGGTGGGAGATCAGGTTTTTCTAAAAGTCTTACCTTGGAAGAAGATTTTTAGACTTAGAAGGAAGGGCAAGTTGAGCCCTAGGTTTATTGGACCATATCGTGTGCTGAAGTGTGTTGGTCCAATGGCTTATCAGCTTGAATTACCTCCGGAGTTGAGTCAGATTCATAATGTTTCATAATGTTTTCCATGTTTCTATGCTGAGGCGCTATAGATCGGATCCGTCTCATGTAGTACCAGTAGAAGAAGTGGAATTGAGATCAGACTTATCTTTTAAGGAGGAACCAGTGGAAATCTTAGACGAGATGTTAATGAGCTAAGAAAGAAGACCGTGCCATTGGTCAAGGTTTTATGGCGTAATCAAGGAGCGGAGGAAGCTACGTGGGAACCTGAGGATGCAATTCGACAACAATATCCTCACCTCTCTTAGCCAGGTAAATTTCGAGGACGAAATTTTCTTTAAGGAGGGTAGAATTGTAACATCCTAAAAAAATACAAGTATCGATATGTTACATTTTTTTAATTAGCTTGTGAATGAATAAATTTGCGTGTTTAATATAGTTTCGAGAAAGCTCGGGATTTATTCGGAGCTAGAATAAATTTTAGTAATAAGAATATTATTGAAGTGGAACAAGTGACCTTGATGCTTAAGGGAATTAAGTGTCAAAAACTAGTATAAGATGAGCTAGTAGTAAGGTGGAATTGGCGTATGAGTGATTGCTTGAGGGGAGAGGTTAGAATACCATGGATTGCATTTTGGTAGCTTTAATTTTTGCACCTTTTTATCAACTGTCAGTCAAGCCCTATTTATGGTAAGGTTGGACTAAATTTTTATGGCAAGGTGGCTAACAGTTAAGGTAAGCTTGAACTTGGGGAAAGGAATCCTAAGCTTATGGAAGGTAGGAGGATCATAAGGCATGAATCAATGGTGTTATTTTGGAAACTTTGTGTGGCTAAAACTTTGAATTTTAGCCAATGTACATGGACGGCTTATTGGACTAAAGGGAAGCTAAATTTTTGTGGTAAGTTTTGGGGAATAGGTTGGTAGCTTGATAGAATTTTCATTTGGTCATTTTTGCTTTCCAAAAAAACCTTTCTCTTCTCTTTTCCTCTCTTGACCGAATGTGCTTGTGTTAGGAGAAAACAATTTTTGTTTTGTTTCTTTTGGTCATTCTTTTTGACCATTTGGTCATTTTTGCAAAACCCTCAAGTGCTTCATCTTGTATTTCTCTACTAGGGCCGAAACTACCAACACAAAAAGCCATTCCTTTTTCCTTCTCCTCTCCCATTGTCGAATGCATATTGTTCCTAAACTCATCTTTTTTCTCCTTCTCTTTTCTTCTCATGGAAAATCAAATTGTAACACCTTCTCCCGTTCTCTTTTCTTTTCCATTTTTATTTATCATTCAAATACTTTCTCCATTATTTCCCCCCATGGCCAAATGGTACGAATACCATTTTCTTCAATTTTCCTTTAAAGCTGAATCTTCTATTCATCTATATTGTCTTGTTGATTATTCTTCCAACCCTCGTTTAAGCAATAGGTAAGAGCTTTCTTTTTGGTTCTTATATTGGTTTATTAGTTGTTTTGGTCGAACCCTAAGTGTGGTAAAGGAGAGTCTTTTTGATCGAAATCGTTGATCATTACTCTTAAACGTTTCCTTTCTTTATATTTTAGTATGATAGTGGAGGGTGAATCACCATCTCGTCAAAGTCATCTTGAAGTTATTAAGTTCGGATCATATTTTTCAAGGTAAGGGTTCTTATCAAGGAGTTATATATATAATACTCGACATATTGATATAGATGGATTATTAATCGATTTCGTCTTAGGGGACGTTATCGCTCGATTTTCATCTTGTGGAACAAGGATATTTTGTGGTAAGCCAATCTCACCCTTAAAACTGTTAGTCATAATTTCGATATATAATTTAGTCGGACTAATGATATTTTGTCAGTGGAGACAATCAAGATAGGGACGAAAAGGGTGGTGAGTAGTGTTCAGAAGAGGGGCAGTTCCGCTATTCCCTCGAAATTTAAGCGAAGGGCTATTTTGGGAATCAGAGATTTTCCAACGGGTTGTGGACCCTCATCCAAGAAAATCTATTATTTGAAGTCGTTCGTACTCCTGAGCCTTTGTTTGTACGTGGATATTCAATGGGTAACGAACCAACAATCGGGGAGAAACCACATATAGAAGTTGTTCGAAATTCCAAGGGTATCGACGAGCAGGAAAGTCTAGTTCTCACTGTAATCAGGTGTGTAACTTCACACTTATCTCTCGGGTTAGATACTATACCGTAAGTATTGGGATAAAATCGTAAAGATGACAAAATCATAGAAATACGAAATGATTAACACTTTTGTGTAAATGCATGAAAACGGTTAAAGTTGTGGAAATTACGAAAATGCCCCCAATGGGTTAATTGATAAATAGTAAAATTTTATGCCTCATGTGATATATGGGCCAAAAATTGCTAGATCGATATATGGGCCAAAAGCGCTAGATCGATATATGGGCCAAAAAGCTGCTTGATCGATATATGGGCCAAAAGCGATCGATATATGGGCCAAAGTTTGCTAGATCGTTAAATGGGCTAAAATGCTATTTTGCCTTATGGGCCAAAATGAAAATTTGAAATATGGACTCACTTGTATTATGGGCCTTTTGATAAAATTATCATGTGAATGAATTGTTATGTTTTATATATAAACATGATTGCATGGGTTGGGAAAAATTGACGAAAAGAAGAAAGGCCTGTTGCCAAAAATCTAGTTTGGGTGGCTTTGCCACAATCTAGTTCGGTGGTGCACCATAATATTATTTAAAATGGCTTTATGCCTGCGATTGGTGTGTTGGCGGGGTGGGTTGACTTGATCCCCACAGGTGTGTTGGTTGGTACGGGTGGTGTGTAGCGGATGGAAAATTTAGGTTTGGTTGGGAATTTCATTCTACATGCATTATTATTATATTGTTAAATCCGTAAATGGGCTCAAGCCCAATATAATGTCTTGATGATTTGGCCCAGTGGATATGGTAAGTGGGTTATACACTGAGTTCTGAGTAACCCACTCTGCTTTATAATCCTTCTCAGGTAATGGCAATTGATGGAGGCTTGGGCCGGGGATGACTTTGTGGAGGCCATACTTTGAACAAGGGTTTTATAAACTATGAACTTCAATTAAGTATATTTATTTACTTACTATTTTGGGTATGATGTAATAAGGCCTCTACTATTATTATTTTATGGATTTTTATGTGTGGATGAATTTAATTATGCTTTAGGCGCTTAATTTGGACTAATACTATTTTAATAATGTTTCTGAAATATTTTGTTTTTAAACATATGAGATTCTTTAAATATTCTTGTTTTGATTCTTTTGAACTCTTTGAAAATTACTTTAAAGTCTTTAACAATTAAATATTAAATAATAAGATTTCAAACTAGTACTACTTTATTCATCGATTTTAAATCAAATTATTGGTTTTTACTAAACTTCATTTTCAAAAGGTTTTGTAGAACTGTTTTACCTAAATCATTAGATAATTAAATGGATGTTTGTTCTGTATGACAAACCAAATCTCGTCTTAACGCATAAACCTGGTTTGGGGTGTTACAACTCAAGTTTGGGGGTGTGATAGCACTAGAAAGGACATAGGTTTTCCCCCTTACTTATTGGTTAAATTGTGCTAATTTTGTTATCCTTAGCCTACATTTTAACATTTTCTGTTTAATAAATTACATTTTATAAATTAGTGAACCCTAGCTTATTTTATCCTTAATTTTGCTATCTTATTACATTAATGTCACTGCATGAGTTAATCCCAAATTGCGTCCAAAATTGTCATTGCACCTGACAGCTATCTAGATAAGAACCAAAACTGCATGAGTTGTCCAGTTTGGTATAACCAACCTGTACGTACAACGACAGAAAATTTTGAGGAAAGGACACCTGTATTATTGGATGAGGACATAAAAGGTGGACGTGAGAAGAAAAAGAGAACTTTTTTCTCTCCATCATCATCATCATCGTCCTACCTTGAAGCTTGCGGCCATGGTAGCTTAAGCCTATCACAGGTGAGCCAACGTGAAAACCAGATGCAGACTAGCTCCTGACGAGGAAACCTAAGTACGAGAAAGAGGGAATAGAGAGATTCAGTCGAGTTGTCTAGTGATAGTATACTCCACTCGATTCTTTCTTATTTCTTTCTAAATTTTGGTGATTACGCTCTGATTTCTAATTGTATGGAAGTGATGATGAATTCTTGGTTAAATGTTATCTTATTCAAGCTTGCTTTTATTGTTTAATCTTGAGGTTTGAATGTTTTTTAACACGAAAGTGTTATTGCAGTCACTAACACTGGAAAGTGCAGTGACAATTTGAGCCAACAAGTATTTCAACGGAAGTTGAGTGAGGATTAGAGGAATTTAGTCCACTTGTTCCTAATAGTGCCATATTGCCAACATTAGAAGGTGAGGTTAATATGCATATTTAAGTCTTAGATTAAATTGAGGAGTAATGTTGGGAAAGATATACATTGAATTTTATTGCCTCGACAATCACCTATACTCTTATTTATATCATTTAGTATTCTATTGAAGATTCATGTTGGAGATCCCAGTTTATCACTATCACATTTTATTTTATTATTTTCAAGTTATTGTATCGACAACTATCCTCACAATTTATCTTATTTATATCTAGTTATTGCACCAACATTAATAGACAAAAGACTACAGTCCCTCCAACAGACTCACATATGTCTACTATACTTCATTGACAGTGTACGCTTGCACATTATTTCTGTGACGTTAAACAGTTGATCAATGTGCATTTGATAATTTGGCATTTGGTGTCTAGAATTTGGATGATTATTGAATTAGTTCGAAATTGTGGTGCCAATAAGGGCATATTGGTTAGGCACACAGGTTGATTGTGAATTGGTATACTTTGGCTTGTTTTAGCACATTTTGAAAAGTTTGTTAATGCATAGCTTGGAGTCTAAGTTTTGGTATGTGAATGACTTGTGTTTGAAGGTGTTTTTGGGAATATATGGCCTGGGACACGATGCCACAGAACTATGTGACCCTAAATTACACGGGCAAAAATTATTACACGGTTTGGCCACACAGGCTGAGCCTTGTCACACAGCCTGGTTATACGGCCGTATGACCCCTGTTTTCACTTTTTACTAAATTTTTTTATAAGTTTCATTTTAATCTAGAAATATTTCTAGTTTATTTCAAATGTTCCGTAAGCTCAATTTAGGTCATGAGTTGATTGAATGGCATAGAAATGGATGGTTATGATTTATTTATTTGTTTTTGATTAATTTTATGATAAATTTTCATAGATTAATGTCATAATGCCTTGTAGTTCAGATCGAGTGACCGGATCTGGTTTAGGCTGTTACAGTTTATATATGATACAACGAAGGAATTCACTAAGTTCAATCAAACTTATAGGTAGATGGCTTATCTTTGAAAGATTTGCAAAGTTGATCGAGGACTTAGAAGAGAGCAGAGTGTGGGGATCACATGCAAATAGAGTTAAGCAAATAAGAAAAGGCACTATTGTAAGCTTCGTCTCAGGGTTTATTATGGTGTAACCAGATAATGTCCTTATAGTTTGGTGTACAACCCTAACCCATATCTGTCGCTGGAATAGGGCTACAGAGCATTACCAGAGTTTACAGAACAAATATAATTAATTCATGTCATTTACTATTTATATCCGAATGCAATCATATTCAATCATATTATCCCTTAAATGGATTCTAGAGGCCCAATTCATGAGTTAAAAACAAGTCGGGAATAAATCGAGAACTCAAAAAATTTTCGTGAAATTTCAAATTTTTTTTTAGGTGCACGGGACAAATGCCCGTATGGCCAGGCCGTGTGGTTCACATGGCTAATGACACACTCGTGTCCCAGGTCGTGTGGCAATTCGATGTGAGCCACACGGTTATGCCCCAGCCGTGTCCTTACCCGTGTAACTCTCTAACTTAAGTCACACGGCCAACGACATGCCCGTGTGTTAGGCCGTGTGGATAATTTAATTTTCAAAAATTAGATGCAGGAGTTACACGATCAAGACACACGCCCGTGTACTAGGCCGTGTATCTCACACGACTGAGACATACGCTTGTGTCTCTGCCCGTATAGCCAATTTTGAGCATTTTGTTTCTAAATTTTAAAGATGTAGGGGACACACGGCCAAACCACATGCCCGTGTGCATTTCTGTGTGTCACACATGGTTGAGACACTTGCCCGTGTGACTACCCGTGTAGACAAAAATAGGCTATTTTCATAACCACTTTTCTCACCAAATTGTCTTCAACCTACATCAATACTTTCATACATATACCAATCAATTCAAGACATTAAAACCAAGCCAACATTAACATTATACATTATATATCATCACATATATTCAAATTTACCTTTTTTTTAAGACATATATGTTTACTATAATTTTATCTAACCATACCAAGCACACATATATTAATCGTATTATAACCTCTTATGTATATTCACTAAACATACCATCACTAGCCATTCCAATGGCTAGATTACAAATAACCATTTACTTGCCAACATTAGCCAAGTTATCCTATACATGCCATTATACCAAAATAAGTTTGCTATTTATACCAAAACAAGCTGAAGGATAGTGTGATGGTGCTCTGACAGATTTCAACCTTTACGAGCTTCTAAGCACTATAAAATAGAGAAAATAAAATCGAGTAAGCATTTTAAATGCTTAGTAAGTTCGTACAACAGAAAATTAACTTACCAATTATTTCATTTAAAACAAGCATTCATAATACATCCAGACCAATGAAATCAATAACCTAGTCACACATAAAACCTCATCAAGCATGTTAATCATGTAGTTCACGTAAATACCAAGAAATATGAATGAGCTCATCAATGTCCCATTTCCATGTACATGTATTTGTCATTTCAAGTTTCCAAGGAATATATATATTTATCATATTTTTACATGTCAAGAAATCTCATCGTAATTCCTTTTGAATTCATATTATCCCTTTCCGAGCCATTACCCATTGAATCATTTGAAAACTCGATGGATACATGGGCAATACACTCAAGGTGTACAATACGATAAATTCGTCAACTCATATCCAGTAGTGCTCATAAAGCACATAAATGGGAAGCTTATACGAGCTAAAATAGGAAGCTCATAAGAGCAATGTTTAGGAAGTTCACAAAGAACTTTTAATTGAGAAGCTCACATTGAGCCTATCGGAAGCTCATAAAGAGCCATGTAATGGGAAGCTCCAGATAGCCATATATTAGAAAGTTCAAGCCAGCACTATCGGGAAGCTCACAAAGAGCCAATTAACGAGAAGCTCATGAAGAGTCATAATTAGGAAGCTCATAAGAGCTAAGGTGTGTCCACAACACATGTAGGATCACAATCTATCGGGATGCTCCAAATAGCTATAACGGAAAGCTCGCTAGAACCATTAAACAGGATGCTCATGAGAGCTAATATCGGATGCTCTTTCTAGCTATGGTATGTTTGTAACATATGCTAAACCACAACCAATACTGAGGCCTATTATCCAATCGAATTTCATGTATTCAAACGGGATTTAATATTTACCGAGCATTATCGGATTTATGAATTTATTTCCTAAACATACCAAATTCATAATTCAACATTCACATATACAACATTTCACTTAAACATATAAATATACACAATTTAGTTACATGAACTTACCTCGATACTTGTTCGTTTCGAGAATCTACTAATCCGACACTTTTTGTTTTCCTCGATCCAACTCAATACTAGGTCTTTTCGGATCTATATAAATGAATTTAACGTCTATTTAACCCATTTCATATTCAAATGAACCCAATTCACTTTTAGGCAAAAGTACCATTTTGCTCCTATACTTTTGATAAATTCCAATTTCGTCCCTATGCTCGGAAAATGAAATTCATGCAATTCAATCCTTGATCCAAGCCTAGCTGAATTTTTCATATAACATTTACAGCTCATATTTTTCACAAAAATTAGAAATTTTCCATTAATTTTACATCTTTACAATTTAGCCCCTAAATCACAATTTCATCAAAATTCACTTTACAAAAGTTGTTTATCTATCAACAACCTTTCATTTTCTACCATAAATTTGAAAATTTCAGCATATTCATCCATGGAAAATCTTTAATTCTTTAATAACTTTGCAAATTAATCCCCAAAATAGATAGATTAGGTTATTACGATCTCGGAAAAATAAAAATTACCAAAAAAGGGGACTTGAATACTCACCTAATTTGGCCAATTAAGTTTTCTTTTTATTCAAGTATCCATGGCTAGGGTTTCCATAGATTTTATTTATGAAAGATGATATAAAAGATGATATTTTCTTATTTTATTTATTTATCATCTTTTCATCTTTTAATTTCCAATATCATCATTTTCTTTAATTAAATTTCCATGAATGACTAATCATCCTTAACTACGAACTCCATTAATTGGTCTATTTGCCATATAAGGACTTCAGATTTTGAATTCTACAGCTATTTGATCCTTTTAGCTACTAGAACTCAACTTTTGCATTTTATGCAATTCGGCCCTTTCCACAATTAGACATGTAATCGATAAAAATTTTCTTAATGAAATTCTCATATGTTATTCTTATCATAATACAGATCATGCAATAATATTAAAATGATTTTTCTTTTTGACTCGAATTTGTGGTCCTGAAACCACTATTCCAATTTCACTGAAAACAAGCTATTACATCTAGAATCTAAATCAATTATCTCTTAGTCAAATCATAGGAATTATTTTGTAAACTAACAGTTAGAGTAGAGATAGAAATAATTTGAAGTATTAAACATTTAGTGGCTTAAGGCCCTTTGCTATAATCATTACTATTTTTAATTTCATTATTAGATAGTTTTATTTTTAAACTAGTTTTTAACAGCTAAGTTAGCGAAATTAAGTATAGGTCCGTTACGACGCTCCATACTCGAATCTAGCGGACGGGTCGAGTGTGGGGTGTTACATTCTGGTATGCATTTTGGCATGATTTTATGCAAAGAAATGTTGTGTAAATATGCACCAAAATTGTATTTGAATTGGTTGGCTTGGAATAGGTTTTGCCTTGATTTTTTGCTAAAAATAGAGTCCTCGTCCCAATGACCACATTTCCTCATCGCAATGTTGATTGGATAGAAGGTGACATCGGATGGCTTGACGTCGTGATGTGACAAACTATTGGGCGACATCACCATGTGGAGGAGGTGACGCCACAACATCGACCCTAGATTTCTAAAACTCTATGACTTAGCCCTATTTCACGCTCAGGTCAACAAAAGAGCTTTCGTAAGCTAGATTAAGACTCGAATTTAGTTGTGTATCATAATATCTAGGTGTTTATGACATGATTGAATATTTTAATTATTTATTTATAAAATATTTTATCTGAAATTTTAAGAGTGTTGCAAAAAGGTCATTATTTGATCTTAGGATGACTTTAAAGCATCTGTATGCTTATATAAGACTCAAAAAAATGTTCAAGTTATTCTATATTGTATTATTGATTGATTGCATGATTGATGAAGTGAAAAAATATTTTTACAATGAAATTGTCAATAATTGCTCCGGCAATGAATGTGACACTCTGTTGCTCGGACTTGACAATCAGGTAGGGTAAAATGTGTTATAAAAATTGAATTCATACCCTAACAATTTGTCTTCCAAATATCAATTTAATCCAATAGGTGCACCCATTTAATAACTTATTTTCAATTTTTTACCAAAAGTTCACTACATATTTTCTCACAATAATATTTTTTTTACAGTATTGAGAATTTGGAGCGTTAGAAGCTATTTGCTTTATTTTGGTCTCAATCCTATAATTTGGTCATTTAAGAAACAACCAACAATAGTTTGATCAACAATTGAAGCAAAATATCATGTTATTGTCATTGTTGCAATCAAGACTTGTGGACCATGAATCTCTTCAAAGACTTACAAGTTCCTCTTACTCAACCTCCCAAATTATGGTGTTATTTTTCAGTGACAACATCCAGTTCTCCATAATAAGATGAAACATTTGGATGTAGATTTTATTTTGTTCCTAATCAGATTAGGTATTTGAATCTTAAAGTTGTCCACATTCTAGCTACAGCTTGTTAATTCTTTTACCAAAGCCCTTTCACAAAAAGCTTTCCACTATTTTGTTCTCAAGTTTGGTGTTGTTGCTCACCTCCTAACTTGAGGGTGGCATATTGAAGATATACTTAAGACGAAGTCATTGTTTTAGTTTAAACTTTAATTTCATTTTATCCTTTAGTTTAAATTTTTTTTATATTTATATTTAAAATTTGAATCTTTTATTTATAAATTTCCTTTTATCTTAGGATTATTATTATTTATTTGCTTTTACATCTTCTTGTACAAATAGGTGATTGAATGCATCAATAAAATTAAGGTTAAATTACCTAGTTGGTCATCCAATTTTAAGGTGTTTTCATTTTGGTCACCCAAAATAAAATCCTTGTAATCTCGTCACCTAGCTTTTAGGGTGCTATCATTTTAGTCACCTAAGCATTAAATCTCTAACGACGGTTAACTATACTATCCACTAGGCAGCTTGATGTCGTCTTGGTTGGCTTCCATTCGATTTGTAGGCGAGCTCATATCATGTACTTGTCACATCATGTTAACACTTCCACTTTGGTTACTCAACTTCTAAGTCGCTTTCATTTTTGCCGCCAAAAAATTTTTTTTAAGTACTAATTGATGTTTAAAAAATAAAGAACTAATGTGAAAAGGTGGTAGGAATTAAACTAATAGACAAAAATCATCAAATTGTACTAATTTATCCTATTGCCAAAAATTTTATTTTTTTTTTAATATTGACATTTTAAATTTTAGAACATCAAAATAAAATAAATAAATTTTTGATTTTTTTTCTCTTGATAATGTCAATCAATTTGTTATTATAAGGGCCTGTTTGTTTCACTGAAAATGGCTTCCGAAAAATGATTTCTAGAAAATGACTTACTTTCCTAGAAAAGTTGATATTTTCTAGTGTTTGGATGGATCTGTGTAAAATATTTTTTGTTGTTTGACAAATTCTTAAAAATATTTCATAAAAGTTGTTTTCAATGAAACAAACATACATTTGGGATTTTATTATCTTTTCATTGTTTAATTAAGTTTGTTTTATATCTATAATTTATATTTTACATTGTTTTTGCATATAGTAAAAATATTTTGCGAAATTCAAGTACATTACGACGTTATTTTTTAGTTACATGACTATTGTCGAAACCATTTTTTTTTCTTGTTTTGAAAAAAACGGGGATCAACTTTAAAACGAAATATGGAGTCGCCACTGATCTTTTATTCGAGGTATGATCGAATAACCTTAAGATGGATTATTTTAATAAAACATTTTGAACAATAATTTTGGTTTACAAAATCTAAGAAAGCAGGTTCGGGAGTCGGTTACGTACGAGGAAGGATTAGCACCCTCGCAACGCCCAATATTGGTACCAAATTGATTAATTAATGTCCTAACATCGAGAATTTGAAATGATTTAGAATACAATAACCTTTTTAAAAAATGAAATGGATATTGAAGTTTTCTTATTCCGAAGGAATGAAATTTCACGCCCAACACGTTAGGGTATGACATTTCAAAACCACGATATCAAGATCATCTCGTAATTTCCAAAATTCATGTATTGTGATTGTTTTAAAAGGATACTCGAGGGTCTGGTCATACTAAAAACCAAAACCCAGCACGTTAGGGCACGATTTCTCGGATTTCCAAACACAAGATATTGCCTTATTTTTAAAGCTAAGAAAACACAAAAAGAAAACACAAATGAAATCTTAAAAGGATACTCGGTTATTTGGTCAAACGGAAAACTGAAACCCAACACGTTAGGGCACGATCTTTCGGATTTCCAAACACGAAACATTGCCTTATTTTAAAGATAAGAAAACACTAATGAAATCTTAAAAGGATATTCGGTTATTTGGTTAAACGAAAAAATCGAAACCCAGCACGTTAGGGCACGATCTCTCGGATTTCCAAACACGAAACATTGCCTTATTTTAAAAGGAAAATATGGACAAAATTACGAAAGTATACTTAGCTATTTGGTCAAATGGAAAATCGAAACCCAGCACAATAGGGCACGATTTCTCATATTTCCAATCACTAAATATTGCCTTATTTTGAGGAGTTTTTAAGATATGAAATTATAAAACCAAATCTCAAAATGCATTAATTTATTCGGAATAAAACAAAACATCTATTCAAAAATTTGAATACTTTGGAATTTAAACCACAAAGCAATATCAAGAAAAACAAACATAGCTATAAGCATAAAATAATATGTGAACTCAATGTTATGCAAATGAATGATGATAATATAAATAATTTAAATATATAAATACACAATAACGATTATTTTATGGCATATTCTATTTCAAAAGGCACATTTCAACCATCAAAGATTAATGAAATAAAAGATACAGAATCTTTCAAAATTTGTTAGGCACATTAGTATAAAACCAATTTTGGATGACAACAACTGAATTTAAAATAAACAAAAAAAAGTTTGAAACCAATGATTTATGAAACAATTTGGAAAATAAACTACAATTGATATAATAATTTATAAATGAGTTTACAAAATAACTATTATATAGAAAAGAAATTTAAAATAAATAATATACAAGATAATTTACAACCAAATATACCTATCCTAACAAATAATGTATATGTGAAAGAAATAATATAGAAAAATGTTTAATGAAAATAAAATATGATTAAGACCTTTTAAAAGAGCAATAATAGCTATTTATATAGATTTAACATAAAATATATGTTTAGATTTAAAAGAAAATATGTACATAAAATTATATAAAATTAAGAATATATATACATAAAGTAATATAGTTTTAGTACAAATTATATATATATATATATATGTATAAATTAATAATATATAAGAGTATTTAAATTAAAATTTGTACAAATTATTAAAACAAATAGACATATAAAAGAATATTTTGAAATCAAATATTTATACAATAAATAAAGAATATATACAAATGAAAGTTTAAAAAAATTAAAACATTGTAAAATCAATAAAATAGTTCAAAATAATTGGTTAAAATAGCTTCTAAAATAAATAATAAATAAATTTTATAAACTAAAAACACTTAATTGAAATAAGAATAAAATTAACAGACTATATTATAAAAAATTTATACAGAGTTAAGGACTAAATTAAAATGTGCGTAAATAGTTAGGGATTAAACTAGCAAATATTTTGCTTTTCAAAACGCTGCACATTGACAAGATTAGTTTGAAATGACGCACAAATTATGGAGGTCAATTTAAAAAACAAAGGAAATATGACAAGGATCTAATTAAAACAACGACGCCAAGAAAAGGATTAAACGCGTAAATTATCCATCACTACAGAAATGCGCGGGTCATGTGGATACTGAACTGGATCGGGTCGGGGCGGCCTTGTACAGCGTCGTTTTGAGACCACTTAGTCAGGCTTCAAACGATGCCATTTCGCACAGTTTGAAAAGGCTAATAAAGCCTGAAAAATAATAAGAAAATCGGCCCTCTCTTCTTTAAAAATCAAAACCCTAGCTCTCCTTACTTTTGCTCTCAGACACATAAAAAAACCAAACGTCACAAGCCTTCTGACGACCATGTGCTTCAGAGACCACCAATGGCATTCGATAGAGGCCGAATATAGCCCCTCTGCACCTATACACGAAAGCGCCATCATCTTCTTACCCAGATCCCCCTTCTAACTTCGATTTCGACGAAGTGAAGAGGAATCCGGCGATGGCACTAAAAAACAGGTAAGTACTCTTTCCTTTATTTCCTCACATGCAATAGATTAGAAAAGAAAAGAAAAGAAAAGAAAATGAATCGCCAGTAAAAAAATAGAACCGAAAATTTTAAAAAAAATTCAAGTCAAAAATCACCTTTTTTCTTTCTTTTTTAGTATTCTATATATATGAATCACTGTTCGTAAATAAAAATTTGGGATCCCCCCTTTTACAGATTTTATATCAACCTTATATATCCAAAAATAAAGAAAAATAAAAATGAAGATATAAAATAGCTGTATATTTGTTATTCTCTTTGTCCATTCCCATATACTGGTGTTACTTGTTTCTTTTTGTAAGCGCAAACCGTCGTACGGAGGCTATTTGTGGGGAAACTGTAGACGTCGTAAATATGCTAGGAGCTGCAGCGCTGGGAGATTTCAGAAACCCTTATGGTTTCTGAACCTTCAACCAATTTTGGGCCACTCGAGCCTTTTATTTCCTGGGCTAAATTTGGGTTGTAATGTAATGGGCTGTTAAAATGGGCATTTATTAGACTTTTATAATAATAATTTTTTTGGTTTTTAATTGGTTTTAATTTTATCGGGCTCGGTCAAATTTAGGCTCTTGCAGCTACCCCTCTTTGCTCATTGTCGTGTAACGGGAATGAAGCAAAGACTTTAAAGAGGGTCAAATTTGCTGGTCTTGTAAGATCTTGGCTTCTTGGCATTTCTTTTTTTCAAGTAGCCCCATTTCATCCCACTGCATCTTTAAGGGTATAAGAAATAGTGTTTCTATCCACTTTGATGTAATTTCAGGGAGAAGAGATTTGTAACTTCGATTTACTCCACTAGAATTTCAAGGAGATAAGGATGGATCATCATTGTAAACTCAGCGAGAAGGGATTTGTAGCCTCAACCTACTCCACTAGAACTTCGAGGAGATAAGAATTCAGGGAGAAGAGATTCATAGTTTCCATCTTCTCTACTGAAACTTCAAAGAAATACGAATTGATCCTCATTGTAAACTCAGGGAGGAGGGATTTGTAGCGTCAACCTGCTCCACGTAAACTTCGAGGACATAAGAATTGAGAGAGAAGAGATTCGTAACCTCAATCTTCTCTACTAAAACTTCAAAGAAATATGGATTGATCATCATTGTAAAGTCAAGGAAGAGGGATTTGTAACCTTAACCTGCTCCACGGGAACTTTGAGGACATAAGAATTGTGGCTTTTGATCAGTTTCACTACTTTTTAATAAGATAAGATCTGCAATCTTTAACTGATCTACTCCACTTCTGCTTAGGAAGACAAGATTTACAATCTTCAGCCTACTCCACTGCTGCTCAGGGATGCCAGACTGGTATCTTCGATCTACTTCGCTACAAACTCAGGAAAACAAGATCTGCTAGCTTCGGTCTGCTCCACTGCAAATTCAGTGATGCCAGACTAGTATCTTCGATCTGCTTCACTACAATTTTAGGAAGACAAGATCTGCTCTCTTTGGTCTGCTTCACTACAAACTCAGGGAGACAAGAAATGATGTCTTCGATCTACTTCCTATAACTTCAGGAATGCCAGATCTGCTATCTTCAATCTACTCTACTGCAAACTCAGGGAGACAAGATCTGATGTCTTCGATCTACTCCTGCAACTTCAGGAATGCCAGATCTACTATCTTCAATATGCTCTACTACAAACTTAGGGAGACAAGATCTGATGTCTTTGATTTGCTCCTGCAACTTCAGGAATGTCAGATCTGCTATATTCAATCTGCTCCACTGCAAACTCAGGGAGACAAGATCTGATGTCTTGGATCTGCTCCTGCAACTTCAAGAATGTCAAATCTACTATATTCAATCTACTCCACTGCGAACTCAGGGAGACAAGATCTGATGGCTTCAATCTGCTTCCTACAACTTCAGGAATGCCAGATCTACTATTTTTAGTCTGCTCCATTGCAAACTCAGGGAGACAAGATCTAATGTCTTAGATCTGTTCCTACAACTTTAGGAATGCCAGATCTGCTATCTTCAATCTGCTCCACTGCAAACTCAAGGAGACAAGATCTGATGTCTTCGATCTGCTCCTACAACTTCAAGAATCCAGATTTTATATTTTTAATTTGCTCCATTGCAAACTCAGGGGGACAAGATCTGATGTCTTTGATCTGCTCCTACAACTTCAGGAATGTCAGATCTGCTATCTTCAATATGCTCCACTGCAAACTCAGGGAGATAAGATCTAATGTCTTCGATCTATTCCTGCAACTTCAGGAATGCCAGATCTGCTATCTTCAATCTATTCCATTGCAAACTCAGGGAGACAAGATTTGATATCTTCGATCTGCTCCTGCAACTTCAGGGATGCCAGATCTGCTATCTTCAATCTACTCTACTGCAAACTCAGGGAGATAAGATCTGATGTCTTTGATCTACTCCTGCAACTTCAGGAATGTCAGATATGCTATCTTCAATCTGCTCCACTGCAAACTCAGGGAGACAAGATCTGATGTCTTCGATCTGCTCCTGCAACTTTAGGAATGTCAAATCCGCTATATTCAATTTGCTCCACTGCGAACTCAGGGAGACAAGATCTGATGGCTTTGATCTGCTTCCTACAACTTCGGGAATGCTAGATCTACTATTTTTAGTCTGCTCCACTGCAAACTCAGGGAGACCAAACTAATATCTTCAATCTACCTTACTACACTGTCCTCTTAGGACATAACCTGTAGAATGGGTACATGCTTATGCCTAATAATTAAGATGCCATGATCAAAATGAGTCAAATGCTCCTATTTATACATTCTATGATATATAAATACGAAAATATTATGAGAATATTCCTATTTCAGGTGTCATCACTCATTGTTTATCAGGGCTTTATCACTGACGTATTGTACTGTCATCTTGTTCGGCTGGTATTTAACAGAAAACCAAAAAAATAATTATATTTTGTTCAACAGATTTGCCCCACTATAACTTCAGGGTTCATTGTGACTTAGGGGTACAGGATCTGAATCTTTTCCCATCCATCCCATTGCGACTTCAAAATATAGGATTTGTTTCTTCTTCAATCTATCTTGTTGCTATTCAAAGGTATAAGATCTGTATCAACTTTAATCCACCCCCTTGTAATTCAGGAATATAGGGTTTGTTTCATCTTCAATCTATCCCACTGCAACTCAAGGGTAGAGGACTATAACTTGTTCAAATCAACTGATCACTCCTTAGGTGACCTAACTAAATGTGTATGCATGATATTTGCATGGATGCAGAATATCATTTTTTTATTTTTATTTTTTTTTGAATGATTCCCCTTTTACAATTGAGTTAACATTTCTTATTTCTCGTCAAGATTGTATTATTGACGCAATATCTTGTCATTTGTTCAACCACTATTTTTGACAGAAATCTGAAGAGATAGTCTCATTTTAGACTCTTCCTTAAACTTGGTGAGTTTTAAACAATAGTCCTATTTCAAGTTCTTGTATTATTCAGAAATTTCTAGAGTAATATGCGAAACTCCTTCTATGAAAATATTATTAATCCACTAATCATTATTTCAATGCAAAATGCCTGAAAAAAATCATAACCATGGACAGGAAGGAAATTAATTAGGAGCATAGCTCGAAACAAATAAGTTAATTCAAGATAGCAAATGGAAAGAAATTTTATTGGGAGCATTCTTTGAAAAGAATAAGATAATCCAAATAACAAATTTGAAATGGATAAAATGGAAACTAGGTGCCCCAGACATTGCAACATGAGCTTCTCTGTTCAAACTTCTTGAGGACTATTTTAAGCTCAATATGTGTTTAGGGGATCCATAATACTTTTTTGATGCCCCAAGACGTAGCATACTTCTTTGTTGTTAATTCAAGTATAGCAAGACTACTGTATGTCTTACTTTCGATCAAAATTTGAGCTGCCCTTTTCTAGTTTTCAACGCAAATCCCTTTTGGTCTCAAAGTGCCTTTTGCGGGTTTTCACATTGGCCTCTCCTTCTCTTTCTTCTTTTTGATTGAAATTTTTTCTTTTTTTTTTTTTTTTTTTTTGTCTCAAAGTGCCCCTTTATGGGTTTTCACCTTTGCCTCTCCTTTTAGACTGAAATCTTACTTCACTGGCTTGAGCATGTCCTTGCCATCCATCTTGGTCAAAGTTAATGATCTTTTAGAAACCTTCTTCACCATATAAGGTTTTTTCAAATTTGTCATTTACCTATGAAGTCCTTTTGGATGAGAAGAATCCTTTTTAATGCCAGGTCCGCATCCTGAAATTCTCTTGAGCGAACCTTTTTGTCATAAGCCCGTATCATCCATTTTTGGTACATTCAACCATGATGAATACTTTCAATCAAGCTTACTGGAGACATCCTACTTCATCCAATTTAATCAAAGCTTGGAGAAAAGGAATCTCAACTTCCAATAATTGTTTCCCTTTCATATCCCAATAGAAAGATGTTTGCCCCGGTGAAGGTCCTGGCCAACGTTCAAGAAGCATAGAGGGTAAATGGTAACTTCTCTATGCCAACCTTTGCAAATCTCAGTCCTTTTTTTTTTAAATTTGAATGGTTTTTGGCTGCCATTGCTTCATTGATATGGCGTCTAATCCTTAAACAGACTGTAAATCTTTGACATTGTGCAAGTATGCATTGTTGAACATGATCCTTTCTAGAATTCTTTGTTGGCATCTAATTTTTGGCCCTCTTTTTACATTGAGAGTGGGATTTGATAACTGTCGACTTTGTAAGATTGGCATAGGAAGTGACCTTCACCCTCTTAGTGAGGAAACCAACGACCATGAATATGAATCGATGTTGGCTAAAAGCTTTTGAGGATATTGGTTTGATAACGTCCCTACCCCATATATAGAGAATCTGTGAAGAAATAGTGGAGACGCGTAAGTCCTGTATTTATCCATCTGGCATTCATGACATAACTGATGCAACCTCCCTTTCCTGGTGGACCAGTAGTATCTAAACCTCATGATTAGCCTGTCTATTATAGAACCATTAGCATCGGTTCTTTAAACACCAATCTTAATAGCATACCCATGTTTTAGTAGCCCAGCATGCCTCAATATGATCGTGCGAAAACATCTTCGAATTCTCAAAAATGGCTCAATAACGTCTCGCCTTATTTCTGTGGTGAGTTAGGCTTTGAACTTTACCCCTTTCCTAAAGCTTGCAACGTCCACTGACCCTTTTCAAGGTGAGCCTATTCTCATATTGTTCTACCATCCTTAACAAATCAAAAGATAGACTACAATCTCTGTTATCTTCAAAGTCCTTAGATCCCTTAAACCCATAACTCATTCAAAAAGGGAGTCAGTAACAACATTTCTCATGTCGTTAATATCTGGGTGCCTAGGTACGAAGGTAAAAAATCCAAAGAATAAATGATTCTAAGGATGATTATTTATATGATATGGTCATGAATAAATGATGAAAGAACAAAAAATGTACATTATGAAATGTGAAGAATGAAAATATTTACTTAGAAAGATGCATTTCATTGAAATAAAAATTCTGGACACAATCCTATTTCACAAAGGAATTCTTGTTACTTCTAGGCTCAAAGCAACAAGCATGTTTTTAATATTGCTCTAATTTAGTTCTAAAAATATAAGGATCCCTTCCACAGTTCCATTGTTCAAAACACCACAAGTACATAAAGGCAGAAGTTTGGAGAAGTCTATTCCCCAGTTCCCTCTTCAAATATGTCGTTAATGTCTAGATCCTCAAATGTTCCCACCAGGTCTTTGATCTCTTCAATTTATTATCCATCAGGCCCTGCACTAAGGTCTTGAGCTCTATGCATTCTCGAATCTCATGCCCCTATCTATCATGGAACTCACAATGTTTACCCCTTTAACTGAAAGGTTGGGTAACGAATTTTCTGCATCAGAAGGATCATCGAATTTTACGATACCCAATCTGATGAATTTTTCAATTATTTTTTTGAAAACAGTGCAGTTCTCGATCAAATGCCCTGTGATTCCTGCATGGTATTCGCATCGGGCGTTCACATCATACCATTTAGGGTATGAAAGGTGTATTGGATCCACGTAAATAGGGGATACAACATGTGCTTCAAACAAAATTTGACACAACTGGGGTTGGAATGGGCGGGAACTGGGGTTTCTCTGAGTTCAGTTTTGGACTAGGTTCTTGCCTTGGGGAGACCTGATAGTTGGTAGCTACTGTCATAGGCTGGCTTACTGTAATCGACTCTAAACGGCCCTTGTTATACCTACTCGTACTATTAGCTTGCTTTTCCTTTTTCCTCTGGGCTTTCAAAGTCCACTCTCCTCTTTTTGTTGTTTCTGCCAAAATAACCGATCTGGCTCGACCTGAAACACCCCAAACCCGGCCCACGAGCCTTGATCGGATCTGGCATGTTCCCCGGTGTAAACCGTTTCAAATTCTTTTGTTACTTAAGAAAAACTTGTGTGATTTGGAAGAAAGATCGTTTTGGGTTGGGCTTGAGTTGAAAACAAGTTTATTTCATTATTAAAATCCTTTACTTCAGGTGACAAAACGTTTGGGCTTTGTTTTAAAAATAGATTTACTTAATCTTTTAATAAATAAAAGTTTGTAAGCTTAACAAATAAAGATAGAATAAAATAGTTCTACTAAGGCCTTATTACATCAAATAATTCCCAAAATTTAAATTCAAATACTGAAAATAAAATAGTCCAAATAAAAAGTTTGAACTTCACATGGCCTCCACTAAGCATCTGCCGGCCCGGTCCATCACTGAGTCACCTGAAAAATAATCCCACAAGGGGTGAGTCAAACAGACTCAATGTGTAACCAACACTAACATTTCATAATCCAGGCATACATTATCATACATGTTCATAATCAAATAAAAATAATGATGCAACCCGAACCCAAACCTATATGCCATCCGTTACACGTCCCCCGTACCAACCTGCACACCGTGGGGACTACTAAGTCAACCCTCCATCCGCTACATACCATCGAAGGCGTCATTGCGGTCGGCGTGCTCATCGCCTTATAAAATTTGTGGTCTTAGGTCACCACATTCGAAATCGTGGTCTTAGGTCACCACATTCGATTATCGTGGTCTTATGTCACCACATTCGATTTCGTGGTCTTAGGTCACCACATTAAGGTCACCACATTAACCCCCTTTTCATATAACCCATATGCCCCATATATCATACATATTATGCAAAATCATGCCTTAATTCACATTCTTATCAATTTTCACATGTTATAAATAACATATATTCATAATCCTAGTAGGAGTAGGAAGCGTGCACAGGTACTGCACTACCATTGCATGGTACTTTAGCCATATTTTCACATTCTTAATAACATATTTAATTTAAATCATAGCCATGAATATATTAAAACTTAGGGTAGGGTACACACCGATTAAACAACAATTTCACTTGAATCCCGAAAATTCGATCTTAGATCTTTAACTCCCTACATTCGGCCCATATTAAAGATTTAATGAAAAACTCATTCGGCTATAAAACCAAATCCTAGTAGGATTTGTGCACTAAAACTTACCTTAATGCCGATTTGCTTATCTCCCAAATCCCAAAAACTTTGCTATTCTCCTCCTTGTATTCGGCCAAACACTGGATCTCCACATAGGTTAGTTTCGGCTTTTTAAACAAAGTAAGAGATAGATCTAGATATCCAAAATAGGCCTTGGCCGAATATACCTATGTGCTTGCCTTCCAAATCTTAAATCCCGAAAATAATCCTTTGTCTTAGGTGCCTGTCGAAATCCCTATAATCATATGTTAGATCGATTTTTAACACTTAACCACTATTAAATGGCCTTTGGCCGAATGTCAAAGAGTGACTCACCTTAGATCCTTGAAATCCTGAAAGCACTATTTGACTATGGAGTTGTTGACAATAGCAGAGATCCCGGAGAACCTTCAAGTTTCGTCCAAAGATCACTAATAGGATTAATACCTTGATTTCGACAATACTAAAAGTAGAAGAATGGAAACCAAATTTTTGATCTTACCCTTACTTGAAGAAATCGACAACCCCTTTGCTTTAAGTCCTTCAAAGATTCGGTTAAGGCTAGAGGGGACTTATTTTCGGCTTTTGGAACTTAACAAGAAATTAGCTTATGAAGATGTCTGTATTGTCGGTTTAGCAAAAGAAAAGAGAGGGGAAAGAGTCCCTTGAGAAATCGGCAAAAGTGAACTAAGAAGAGGGGGAATTCGGCTGGAACAATTGGAAAAGAAAGAAGAAAAAGATGTTAGCTTAGAGAGGAAAGAGTTAGCAAAAGAGAGGCAAATTGGCTAAATGAAATTTGGCTATAGCCTCCCCCTTTACAACCTTGGCCGAAAATACCATCCAAGGAGTCCTTCAATCGGCCAACTCTCCACAACTTGATAAATTTTATCTTTAATTTATCACCTTAATTAATCTCATCAATTATCTATTCTTTAATCCACTCAAAATAATCTAATATTAAATCACCATTTATCTACTATTTATCCGAAAATTTAAAGAGAATCAAACTCTTCTTTCAAGTGCCTTAATGCCGTCCAACTCTCTTGTTCCTTGCATCAAAATAAAATTCCTTTGTTTGCTCCCCAAGTGACTCGAACCTAGGCTCCTTCCCTTGACTGTGGCATCACCTACTGGGCTTTAAGTGGTGCCTCCAAGCCACTTAAACAAGCCTATGTTTGTGTCAAATTCCTTCTATAAATTTTCTTAAAGCCACATTGTTTTAGTTTCCTCTTTTAATCTTTACATTTCTAAAACATTTCCTAACATTTCCAAGTTTCCAAAATGTTCACTTTCCTATTTTAACTTAACATTTCCAAGTTTCCAAAATGTTCACTTTCCTATTTTAACTTAATATTTCCAAGTTTCCAAAATGTTCATCATACATTCATAATACATAAGACATGCCATTTCGTATAATTAAATCAAAATTACATTGGCCCAATTTCAGGATGTTACAGTTCTACCCCCCTTAAAATAAATTTCATCCTCAAAATTGCTTGGCTAAAATAAATGAGGGTATCGCTGTCGCATTGCCTCTTCTGGCTCCCACGAAGCTTCTTCCGATCCATGATTGCGCCACAACACTTTGACTAGAGGAACTGACTTCCTCCGTAATATTTTCACGTCTCATTCCAAGATCTGAATCGACTCTTCTTCGTAGGATAAGTCTGGCCTTAGCTCCACTTCTTCAACTGGTACCACATGAGATGGATCTGATCGGTAGCGACGTAGCATGGATACATGGAATACGTCATGCATCTGCTGACAACTCAGGTGGCAATTCCAACTGATATGCCACCGGGCCAACTCACTTTAACACTTGATAGGGTCCTATAAACCTTGGGTTAGCTTCCCTTTTCGACCAAATCTCATCACCTTCTTCCAAGGTGAAACCTTAAGAAATAATTGGTCTCCCACATCAAATTCAATCTCCTTTCATTTGAGATCTACGTACGACTTTTGTCTATCGGATGCTTCCTTTAATCGTGCCCGAATTATCTCAACCTTTTCTTCGAATTCTGCCACTAACTCTGGACCCAAAACTCGACATTCTCCCAATTCCGTCCAACATGTAGGAGTCGGCACTTTCGACCATACAGCACTTCATAAGGTGCCATTCGAATACTTGCCTGATAGCTGTTGTTGTAGGCAAACTCTGCTAAAGGCAAATACTCCTCCCAACTTCCTCTGAAATCCATTACACAGCCCCTCAACATATCCTCCAATACTTGGATTACCCATTCAGATTGCCCGTTCGACTGAGGATGAAAGACCGTAGTGAAATCCAACTTAGTGCCTAAAGGTTGATGAAGTGCCCTCCAAAACCGAGACGTAAATCTTGGGTCTCTGTCCGAAATGATAGACACCGACACTCCATGTAGCCTCACAATTTCTGCCACATATAACTTAGCCAATTTCTGAAGAGAATAATGAACTCTTATCGGGATAAAGTGCGTGGACTTGGTCAGACGGTCCACTATTACCCATACTGAGTCCTTCTTAGTAGGCGTAAGGGGAAGCCCACTAACGAAGTCTATGGTAATTCTTTCCCACTTCCATTGCGGAATCTCGATTGGCTGAAGCAATCCCGATGGAACTTGGTGTTCAGCCTTAACTTGCTGACACGTTAGACACTTGCCAACGAGTTCAGTAACTTCCTTTTTCAGACCAGGCCACCAAAACTGTTCCCTTAGATCCCTGTACAGCTTGATGCCTCTGGGATGCATAGCATAAGGGTTACCATGCGCTTCCCGAAGAACCCTCTGTCTTAACTCCTTGTCCCTCGGCATACAGACCCTTCCTTTGAAGCACAATACTCCCTCATCACTAACACCATGGTCCTCTAACTCTCTGTTCTGTGCTTGTTGCAACTTAGCACTTAAGTCCTCATCAGCCAACTGTCCCTCTTTCACTTCATTCAACCACGTCGGCTTGACTTGCAACTCTGCCAACAGGCTTCCATCATCATACAAACTCAAATGGGCGAACATTGCCCTCAGATCTGACACCACCTTCTGACTTAGGGCATCCACCACTACATTCGCCTTGCCCGGGTGATATTCTATCGAACAATCATAGTCCTTTAGTAGTTCCACCCACCTTCGCTGCCTCAAGTTTAACTCTTTCTGAGTCAACAGGTACTTGAGACTCTTGTGGTCTGTGTAGATTGTCGACTTTTCGCCATAAATATAGTGCCTCCATACCTTAAGAGCGAAGACCACTGCTGCTAATTCCATGTCATGCGTCAGGTAATTAACCTCGTGTGGCCTCATTTGTGAGACGCATAAGCGACTACTTTTCCATCCTGCATAAGGACACCTCCCAATCCTGTATGGGAAGTATCACAATAAACTACAAAATCCTTTCCTGCTTCTGGCTGAATCAACACTGGAGCTTCAATCAAAACCTTCTTGAGCTTTTCAAAGCTCTCCTGCTGCTTATCTGTCCACACAAAGGGTACTTCCTTCCTTAACAACTTTGTCAAAGGCGCGACTATCGACGAGAATCTTTCTACAAACCTTCTGTAATAGCCTACCAATCCCAAGAAACTACGAATCTCCGCCATCGACTTAGGTGGTTTCCAATCCAACACTGCTTCAATCTTCTTAGGATCCACCCTTATTCCTTCAGCAGACACCACGTGTCCTAAGAAAGCAACTTCCCTAAGCCAAAATTCACACTTGCTGAATTAGGCATAAAGCTTCTTCTCCCTTAACACTTGTAGCACAGTCCGAAGATGCTCATCATGCTCCTCCTCAGTCTTGGAGTATACGAGAATGTCATCGATGAACACTACGACGAATCTGTCCAAGTAAGGTTGAAAAACCCAGTTCATCATATCCATGAACGCAGCTGGGGCATTGGTTAACCCAAACGGCATTACTACAAACTCAAAATGGCCGTATCTTGTCCTAAAGGCTGTCTTATGGATATTTGCCTCCTTCACCTTCAACTGATGATATCCTGACCTTAAGTCGATCTTTGAGAACACTGCCGCCCCCTTAAACTGATCGAACAAGTCATCTATCGTTGGCAAGGTGTACTTGTTCTTGATGGTTAGCTTATTCAACTGACGATAATCTATGCACATACGCATAGTTCCATCTTTCTTCTTCACAAACAGAACCGGTGCTCCTCATGGAGACACACTGGGTCGAATAAATCCACGATCAAGTAATTCCTAAATTTGAGCCTTAAGCTCCACCAACTCCTTTGGTGCCATTCTGTACGGAGCGATTGACACAGGAGCTGTTCCCGACAGCAAATCAATTCCAAACTCCACCTCTCTATCTGGGGGTATTCCTGGTAATTCCTCTAGGAACACATCCTCAAAGTCCCTTACAGTTCTAACTCCACTAACACCTCCTTCCTTTCCATATAAAGCACTTACAAAGGCTAAAAATGCCTTGCACCCTTTATGAACCATCTTTTCAGGCTTTAGCGCCGAAACTACATTAGATAAGTAGTTTCTTCTTTCTCCTATCATTACTACCACTTCATCTTCCGGGGTCCTTAGTTCTATTCGTTTAGCCGCACAATCCAACACAGCCCAGTGTTCTACTAACCAATCCATACCAAGTATGAGGTCAAATTCCCCGAAGGGTAACTCCATTAAGTCAGCCCGAAAGCTCACTCCTTGAATTTCTAGGGATACACTCCGAAAGATCTTATCCACCACTACAGTCTGGCCTAATGGGCTTACTATAGTCATCTCCCTATCAGAAAGTTTAGAGTCTAGGCCTAGTGTTTCAACTACACTACAGGAAACATAAGAATGGGTCGAGCCCACATCAATAAGAGCAAAATAGGGCTTGCCATGAATGAGGAACGTACCGGTTATGACGTCTGGCGCGTCACCATCCTCTCTACGGTGAACCGCATAAACCAAACCCGACTGCCTTGCCTCAGTATTAGTAGCACCTCAGCCTGGTGTTCCACGTCCTCTACCATTTCCTCAATTATTCGGACCACGACCTCGCTGAGGCTGCTGTCCCCCTCTACCAGCCTGATTAACATTTTGAGCTGTTGGGCGATTCTTATCCGGTTTCCTTAGGCAGTCCTTGATCATATGGTCCTTTGACCCACATCTGAAACATCCACTTGTCTTCTTCCAGCATTCTCCTAAGTGCTTCTTTCCACACTAATCACATGGATGATATTGCCCTTCCGCACCCACTTGCTGACCCCGCGGCCCATCAGCTCTGGGCCTTTTCTGCACATTTCCTGACGATCCTGATGACCCATAACCCCTCTTGGGTCTATTCCTATCAGAGCTTTGCTTGACCGAGTCCTTGATTCCCTCAGCTACCTTAGCCTTTTCTACCAACGCAAAAATTCTCGCTCCTGATGTGGAGCTATCAGTAACCTTAGGTCATCCCTTAAACTGTCTTCAAACCGCACACATCGCTCATGCTCCGTGGCCACTACTCCTCGAGCATATCGGCTTAACCTCAAAATTTAGCTTCATATGCTGCTACAGACTTGTTCCCTTGAACCAACCCCAAAAACGCCTTCCTCTGCTCATCTATATAGCGTGTGCCGACATATTTCTTCTGATATGTGGCCTTAACATATTCCCAGGTCAGATCCTCAGTTGGGGCACCATCCCGAACCGTTAACCACTATTGATACGCTTCATCGCGTAGCAGCGCCACCATTCCTTTCAACTTCTCCTCAGGGGTCAGATCGAGCTCATCCATAATGCGCTCGGTCGCTTCCAACCAAGATTCAATTTGTCTTTGGGTGCCACACCGATACTCCACGGAATACTTCACTCGTTGGCTCGAGTCGCTCGCATGCATTTACGAGCTCCGTATTCCCTCGGCTCCACCACCATTTCAAGAACCCACAGATAGCACGTGACACGAGATCATCCCCGTCGAGCCTCGCCGCTCGACATCAACAATTGGGGGTGGTAGTGGTGGTGGTAACTCATTGTCAGACCCATGACCCGATCTAACAGGTTTTGACACAGTCATTCTTCCTCTACAGCCCATGACGACGCGTCCTCTAGAACTCATATCTAACGGCGCTTTAATCGATTAAGAAATTTTATGAATTAGCCTTTATTCCAGCGATTAACAGCGAAGAAGTTTTATGAAAAGAATTTTAGGAGTGGTTCTTTCGTATTCATACATGCACACAGTCCTTACATTCATACATCCATCAATCAATTATGAACTTCCGTTCATTCAAAGAAATGTTGTAGTTTTCATTGTTGTTGTTTTTCCATTACTTAGGGGTATTTTCGTAATTTGTCCTACAGGGGTATTTTTGTAATTTGTCAAAATAAGGTTCCTTGGTGATTCTATCAATAAGGGTATTTTGGTAATTTTTTTGGAGTCTCGGGGATATTTCAGAAATTTTGAAATTACAGGGGTATTTCAGTAATAAACCAGGGTAAATTTATAAATCTTAATAAATCAAGGTTATTTTGGAGTTTACAAAGCTTGAAGGTTATTTCTGAGAATTTGTTTTCCAAATCAGTGTTGTTGCAGAATTTTTTGAAGATCGGGGGTCATTCTGGTAATTTTGTAACTCAGGGGTATTTCGATAATTTCGTAGGGTAGGGGTAATTTTGTAATTTTACAAAATCAAGGTATTTTGATATTTGGCAAATTAGGGTTTTATGACATTTTATAAAGTATTGAAATTTTGATAAGAATTGTGGGTATTTGAAATTTTCATAAACCAAGGGCATTTTGTAATTTTACCACTAGGGGCATTTTGTAATTTTATAGATCGTAAATATTTCAAGAAAATTTATAAAAATAATCTTTTCAAATCAAGAGGGTAATTTAGAAATTTTAAAACTAGGGTTTCCATAAAATACTGACTAGTCCCTTTCGGGTTTTAGTTAGGGGTTTAGCAGTGTGTAAGTCCTCTTGGTTAGGGTGAACCGAGGCTACGCACTGTGAGGATTCAAGTGGAGGAGGTGAGTCACTAGGACTGCTTAAATACCAAGCTCCCACCAAACCAATCCTAGACATGCGCACTGTGGTTACCATACCCTAACTCGGCGACTTAACCACATGTTTGTTCAATTAGGCATTTAAGTCTTATGTAATTGTTGGGGTAACTAGCCCTAGGGTTCAATGTACTTAATCTCTATTCTACATTCCATTCCATTTCTACCCCTCTACAAGTCATACTATCAATCACACAATGGATAGAAGTACTTACCTGGTGGACTTCGGGCCGGAGACTTAGTGGGCCATGCCAGAAAACCTGCTTAATTCACAAAATCCCTTTTGGGCTTAACTTTGAAAACGTTTTGGGCCTTAAACCCAAGGTCAAGAGTTTAAAATTGGGCTTTGATACCAAATTGAAACACCCCAAACCCGGCCCATGAGCCTTGACCGGATTGGTATATTCCCCGTTGTAAACCGTTTCAAATTCTTTTGTTACTTAAGAAAAACTTGTGTGATTTGGAAGAAAGATCATTTTGGGTTGGGCTTGAGTTGAAAACAATTTTATTTCATTATTAAAATCCTTTACATTAGGTGACAAAACGTTTGGGCTTTGTTTTAAAAATATATTTACTTAATCTTTTAATAAATAAAAGTTTGTAAGCTTAACAAATAAAGACAGAATAAAATAGTTCTACTAAGGCCTTATTACATCAAATAATTCCCAAAATTTAAATTCAAATATTGAAAATAAAATAGTCCAAATAAAAATTTTGAACTTCACATGGCCTCCACTAAGCATCTGCCGGCCCGGTCCATCACTGATCGTCACCTGAAAAATAATCCCACAAGGGGTGAGTCAAACGGACTCAATGTGTAACCAACACTAACATTTAATAATTCAGGCATACATTATCATACATGTTCATAATCAAATAAACATAATGAAGCAACCCGAACCCAAACCTATATGCCATCCGCTACACGTCCCCCGTACCAACTTACACATCGTGGGGACTACTAAGCCAACCCTCCATCCGCTACACACCATCGAAGGCAGTCGCTGCAGTCGACGTGCTCATCGCCCTTATAAAATTTGTGGTCTTAGGTCACCACATTCAAAAATCGTGGTCTTAGGTCACCACATTCAGTTATCGTGGTCTTAGGTCACCACATTAGCTTCCCCTTTTATATAACCCATATGCCCCCATATATCATACATATTATGCAAAATCATGCCTTAATTCACATTCTTATCAATTTTCACATGTTAAAAATAACATATATTCATAATCCTAGTAGGAGTAGGAAACGTACCTGGGTACTCTGTACCATTGCATGGTACTTTAGCCATATTTTCACATTCTTAAAAACATATTTAATTTAAATCATAGCCATGGACATATTAAAACTTAGGGTAGGGTATACACCTGATTCGCTTAACAATTTCACTTGAATCCCAAAAATCCGATCTTAATCTTTAACTCCCTACATTCGGCCCATATTAAAGATTTAATGAAAAACTCATTCGGCTATAAAACCAAATCCTAGTAGGATTTGTGCACTAAAACTTACCTTAATGCCGATTTGCTTATCTCTCAAATCCTGAAAACTTTGCTATTCTCCTCCTTGTATTCGGCCAAACACTGGATCTCCACATAGGTTAGTTTCGGCTTTTTAAACAAAGTAAGAGATAGATCTAGATATCCAAAATAGGCCTTGGCTGAATATACATATGTGCTTGCCTTCCAAATCTTAAATCCCGGAAATAATCCTTTGTCTTAGGTGCCTGTCAAAATCCCTATAATCATATGTTAGATTGATTTTTAACACTTAACCACTATTAAATGGCCTTTGGCCGAATGTCAAAGAGTGACTCACCTTAGATCCTTGAAACCCGAAAGCACTATTTGACTATGGAGATGTCGACAATAGCAGAGATCCTGGAGAACCTTCAAGTTTCGTCCAAAGCTCACTAATAGGATTAATACCTTGATTTCAACAATACTAAAAGTAGAAGAATGGAAACCGAAATTTTGATCTTACCCTTACTTGAAGAAATCGACAACCCCTTTGCTTTAAGTCCTTCAAAGATTCGACTAAGGCTAGAGGGGACTTATTTTCGGCTTTTGGAAATTAACAAGAAATCGGCTTATGAAGATGTCTATATTGTCGGTTTAGCAAAAGAAAAGAGAGGGGAAAGAGTCCCTTGAGAAATCGGCAAAAGTGAACTAAGAATAGGGGGGAAAATTCGGCTGGAACAATTGGAAAAGAAAGAAGAAAAAGATGATAGCTTAGAGAGGAGAGAGTTAGCAAAAGAGAGGCAAGTTGGCTAAATGAAATTTAGCTATAGCCTCCCCTTTACAACCTTGGCCGAAAATACCATCCAAAGAGTCCCTCAATCAGCCAACTCTCCATAACTTGATAAATTTTATCTTTAATTTATCACCTTAATTAATCTCATCAATTATATCTTCTTTAATCCACTTAAAATAATCTAATATTAAATCACCATTTATCTACTATTTATTCGAAAATTTAAAGAGAATCAAACTCTTCTTTCAAGTGCCTTAATGCCGTCCAACTCTCTTATTCCTTGCATCAAAATAAAATTCCTTTGTTTGCTCCCCAAGTGACTCGAACCTAGGCTCTTTCCCCTTGACTGTGGCGTCACCTACTGGGCTTTAAATGGTGCCTCCAAGCCACTTAAACAAGCCTATGTTTGTGTCAAATTCCTTCTATAAATTTTCTTAAAGCGACCTTGTTTTAGTTTCCTCTTTTAAACTTTACATTTCTAAAACATTTCCTAACATTTCCAAGTTTCCAAAATGTTCACTTTCCTATTTTAACTTAACATTTCCAAGTTTCCAAAATGTTCACTTTCCTATTTTAACTTAACATTTCCAAGTTTCCAAAATGTTCATCATACATTCATAATACATAAGACATGCCATTTCATATAATAAAATCAAAATTACATAGGCCCATTTTCAGGATGTTACACGACCACCCTCTGGGTTAAAACTTGAGCCTATCGGGAAGTTCAACAGGGCCGATGTATCAGTCTGACCTTGGGATCTAATAATGACGGGTACCCCATGCAAATGCGTGCCTGGTCGAGTTGGGACACTTATTGGGGAATAAACGATGTCTTCATCATCATTTACACTGTTGACCACTGGGCCACTCCTTTTTTCAAGTCATCCGGCTAATAATTGGGTTAACTGGCCCATTATATTCTTTTGGAATTCTAGCATTTGTTCCCGCATTTCTTGTTGAATTCTAGCTAATTGCTCATGCATCTGTATTTGCATTTGCTCTATTCTCTCCAACCTTTGATCCATAGCTTCTGTTCTTGCGTGAATACCGTAACGATGCTCAATTCAGTAGACTTTTTTCGGTTTCCAGATTACTGAAATAATTTTTAATTAATTAGGGACCCTATGTGAAAATCTACTACACAAAATGCAATGCAAATGATGTAATGCAAATGCATGAAATGTAAATTAAATGAATGCAAGAAGAAAGAGAGACGTTGATTCTGAATTCAATTCCATTAGAAGAACTTTTCTAGAAAAAAAATATCTTTACAAAAAAACGGATTACATATGCAGCTTCGTGTCCTCATAGTCTAGGTGAAGACACCAATCTTTTTCTTCGTATCCAGACGTTATGGTCGTGTCCCATGGACTTTCTCAATAGATGTCTCTTCTAGCTCCTTGTTGCTTGATCCGGGCCTTGACTTTTTGCTCACTTATCCCCACGATACTCGTTAGTTCCTTTGAGAAAGTCGAGACATAATAGCTCTTGCACAGTTTTTGGTAATTTGAATTCTTCGGGCAAGGTTTTGCATTTCTCCGCGGACTATCAACCTTCTTCCATTTTGTTTACTTAGACCATATCTGGAAAACCATATTATAATCCACTTTATTAAGAAATTCATTTTCTTGTGACAAACTCCTCTATTTAGCAATCGAATATTAATCAACACCTCCTTTCTATGATGATGCAATGCAATGCAATCAAAACAAAAGAAAACACATTAGTACAAGAGGAATAAACAACACGAAACATCTGTTCGGGTGACCACTAGGGTTTGGCATGGCTCTATCTAGGGTAGGCTCCTAGGTTTCTCTATATGTGGTTTGGTTCTAAAGTTGAGGTACCCGAACCAGTAGATTCCTCGATCCTCACCCATTATAGGCTCATACAGACCGAGTTCGGTTCAGAGGAATACATTTCCCTATGGCTGCACGGAGATGAAAATCTCACTAAGACATAGGTACGGATGTATCCCGAAAGCAATCCACTATCCTGCACGGAGGTGAAGGCCTCACGAAGGAGTAGTTTTTTGATTCCACTTAAAAGGGAAAAAAACCAAAAGGTCTTTACGCAATATGATGCAAGAGTAGTCTACGAAACTCAAACCACAACAATGACACAGACACATGCAATAAAAGGATCGTATTTTTTCAAATCAAATTTTCAAGTTTTGACAAAGGGACAACAAAAAATAAATTTTACGGCTTGACTTTCTTCAGAGTCCCCAGTGGAGTCGCCAAGCTTTCGAAACCATTTTTTTTCTTATTTTGAAAAAAACGGGGATCGACTTTAAATGAAATATAGAGTCGCCATCGATCTTTTATTCGAGGTATGATTGGATCACCTTGAGATGGATTATTTTAATAAAACATTTTGATTTATTAAAATAATAATTCTGGTCTACGAAATCTAAGAAAATAGGTTCGGGAGTCGGTTATGTACGAGGAAGGATTAGCACCCTCGCAACGCCTAAAATTGGTACCAAATTGATTAATGAATGTCCTAACATCGAGAATTTGAAAAAATTTAGAATACGATAACCCTTTTTAAAAAAAATGAAATGGATATTGAAATTTTCTTATTCCGAAGGAATGAAATCTCATGCCCAACACGTTAGGGTATGACATTTCAAACCCACGATATCAAGATCATCTCGTAATTTCAAAAATTCATGCATTGAGATTTTTTTAAAAGGATACTCGAGGGTTTGGTCATACGGAAAAATCGAAACCCAGCACACTAGGGCACGATTTCTCGAATTTGCAAACTGTACCACCCCGCACCAAAGACCGATATTGGGTCTAGATACAAGACATTACTATGCTTGAACTCACTGAAAATGTACTTACGGGCTATAAAATTTCGTTCCAACATAAAAACTTCACTTTCTTAGTCAACACATATAACAAGGGCCTATGAGGCCTTTAACTCATGTCAGAAAACTTTCAGAATTAAAATCAAATAACTCATTTTTGAAGCAGGGTTCACACGCCCATGTGACTTGGAACACGCTTGTGTACCCTTAAGCACGCCTATGCCCTCAAACCGTGTAGAACTACTGACTATTTCCACACAGCTTAGACAAGCCCATGTCTACCAATCGTGGAAGGTTACTGACTAATTTCACACGGCCATGACACGCCTGTGGGCTTTGACTGTAACAGTCAGATTTAGGGGCTAGTCGGAACAATAATTTTGGAATCACTAATTTGAGGTTTGATAAAATTATTTTCATGTTATTTTATGAGTTATAACATGTTTATAAAGATTTATGGAAATTTTGGTGTTTTAATTTTAGCGATTTCATGCTAAATCGCGAAAAAGGACTAAATCGCATAAAGTGCAAAAGTTCTATTTTATTTGCTAGAGGCACCAAATGGCTATCGGTTATTAATTAGAGGTCTTTAAAGGTCAATTAGACAATATTGAATGTGATGGCCGGCCATGTAGACAAGAGGGGACAAGAACTTTTTATTTGGTCAAAGTTGGTGGAATAAATGAATAAAATAAGATGAATATGTAAAAAGCTATCATCTTTCTATTTTTCTTCCCTTCTCCACCGAAAATATCAGCCATGGTGGGGTGTTTGAGAGGTCAAAATTTCAGAAAGCTTTATTCAATACAAGTAAGTGATTTTGATGACTTTTCTTGATAAAAATTGTACTTTTGGAGTCCCCAAAGCTTAATCTAGCTAATGGGGGGACTAAATTGCAACATGGATGAAAGTATAGTGACTTACCATGATAGATTTTATGCTGGTTGTTGAGTTTTATGGAAGAAAATAAATGGTAGGATGATGATAAACAACTTTTGTGAAAGGTGTACAGTTGAAAACACCTAATTTGGGCTAAAATGCAAATGTTGTAATTTGTTCATTTAAGCATGAAATAGTTGGAATTTGAGATAGTTGTGGGAGGATTAAATGTTCAGCTAGGCTTGTTTAACAAGAAAATGTGATGAAAATTTATTTACAAGCCTAGGGGCAAAATCATAATTTTGCCAAAATATGGGGGTAAAATGGTCATTTTTGCCTAAAGAGTGTATTATGGTATTTTATGATTTATAAATGAATAAGTCAGTATATTTAATTGTTTTAGATCAAAGAAATCAAGTTTTGGACCTAGAACAGATAAAAACAAAGATGTGGGCAAATAATCATTTTCGGCTATTTTGACATCGAGGTAAGTTCATGTGCAATTGTTGTAAGTGCGTACAAGCTAATTGAATATTCCAATATTGTATGGAATATATATATATATATATATATACTCAATGAATGTTGAAATGTCAATTGGTGAGATGTCGAGAGAAGTAAATTATTATGAAATCCATATGTGATGAACTCTAGTGGGATGTGGTTAATTAATGCACATTAGAAGTATGTGATAGAACTATATTGAGATAAATTCGATATATGATAAACTCCTGAGTGGGATGAATGTAGTAGAATTTGATATTGGATGCATGGTTGATATTGATTGAGAATCTATGTGGCTCAAGTAGAGTAAAAGTGGTAGAGTTGTGCATGTGTTGTGATAATGCTAGATGGTAAGATAAGTACAATAACTTGTCATTAATTGATTATGGTAGGCTAAGTGCAAAGCCACTGAGGTATTGACTGTGTGAACTAACTGTGTGTGAAATAGCTAGGTGAATTAACTATGTGATTATGTTATTGGGGGAAGTGGCTGAGTGGATGTCTTATTGATGGTAATGATGGGCTGTGTGCGAAACCATCTACCATATTATTTTTGGAGGGCTGTGTGTGTTACCACCTGAGTAAATAATAATCGATGGGCTATTTGCAATACCATCGCTTATAAATGATTGGTGTGCTAAGTGCGAAAACACCATAAGTATAATAATCGGTGGGCTGTGTGCGATACCACCTTATTACAGAGTTAATGGGGGCTAAGTGTGAAGCCACCGAAAGATGAGTAGTTTATTGATAATTCATGATGTATTGTTTTATGAAATTACATGACAATCAGTGCAAGAATGTATGCTAGTTAAACGAGCAATTGGCTTGTGGCACGGTAAGAATGTGGTAAGAGATAAATGAGTAAGCTTCAAGAGTGGTTGAGTAAGCAACCATGAGTTAATGGGAAAAGCCCAGTGCAATACTTGGTAGTTATCCATATTTAATGAATATCAATATTTATCAGTTATGCAGATGAACTTACTAAGCATTATTGCTTACTCTTTTCTTTTCCCATCTCTTATAGGTTGTTTTGACTAGCTTGGGTTGGAGGCCACCGGAGATGTTTTCACACTATCGAGTAGACGCTTGGTATAAGGTATCAAGTTCTTATGAGTCATGGCATGTATAGAGCTAGTACTTAAGTTTGATCATGTCCTTGTTGATGTAGTCAAATTGTGTTGGCCTGAGAGAGCTTACGTCTTGATTGTGTATAGCCATAGATGATGGCTCAAGTTGTTTGTAATTATATGGGAATTAGTCTCCCTAGTGTATTGGATGAAAACCTTAATCTTTTATAATCAAATGTTTTAATTCAAGAGGAATGTTGATGCTATGTGAAATTATGTGATAAGTTATGAATGTGTATGCAAGTGTGAATGGCATAAGGCTTGGTAGATAGCCTTCATGTGCCCACACAGGTAAACACACGAGTGTGTGTCTAGGCCGTGTTAACCCTGCACCTTATTATTATTATTAGAATAGGCCATGGGTAGATCCCACGGCCGTGTGTATGAACCGTGTAAGGCACACGGTAAGGATATGGGCGTGTGCCCAGGTCATGTAGATCAAGTCAGTAGCTTCCCACGATTTGAAGACACGGGCGTGTCCAGGCCGTGTGAAATTAGTCAGTGTCGACCATGGGTGGAAGACACGGGAAGGTTGTGAGGGTACACGGGCATGCCTTCATTTTACATGGGCGTGTGAAATGTACATGAGCATGTGTGTCTTCTAACACGGGCGTGCAATCATGGTTTAGAAGGGAAAGAAATTTTACGGATCGTAATAGTTCCCGATATAGTCTCGAGAGCCCTCGTAGGTATGAGTGAGGTCCCATAAGGTGGGAATAAGGTTGTTGTGGTATCTTAAGGGAAATAGCTGCATTGAGCCTAAGCGGCGGTGAGGTAAATTTGTACGGTAACGCCTCATACCCGATTCTGGTGGGGATTATGGTAAGGGATGTTACATAGACCGTGTGCTAATCCTTGATATACTGACTAAATTAACATGGTCTGGGCACACGCTTATGTCCAAACCATGTGTCTTACACGGCATACACACATGGCCGTGGGATTTGCCCGAGGCCTATTATGATTAATAATACTAAGGTGCAGGGTTAACACGGCCTTGACACACGCCCGTGTGTCCAACCGTGGTAGCACTTAAAGGCTATTTACCAAGCCGTTAGCCACCCTAAAATGAAGATCATATCCATATACAATTCAACGATGCAATAACAACCCAATTTTATGAACAATACTACATGCTTCATTGATCTCAATAAACATACATGCTTAGTCAAATTTGGCCAATCACTTAGCCATATACAAAAGAATAATAAACTTGATAACCTTTACAAAGGCCCTTCTTAAACCATGTCCACAAAATGAATGTTTCCTATACATGCCATACTTAGTAAAGTAACTTGGCTATACCAAAATAAGAGTTGATAGTGTGTTGCGAGCTCCGACTTCAATGATCCACAAGTTAGCTTGGCGGGACTGCATAGAAAGAAAGAATCATAACGTAAGCATATAGCTTAGTAAGTTTGCATGTAACAACTCATAGCATCATCATTGCTTAATATAAACCATTTCACATAAACAATGACATCATCAATTTCAGCTAAAGAGCTTACTTACCCATATAGATTCTTACATGTCGCATGACACTTACTATTATCATACTTGTAAGGTAACTATGATACCTGTATCACTTGATCACATTGATCAGTATGCTATAATAACAATAATCATGATATCTACTTTCTCATTCACAACATGAATAATTCTCAACTTCATCTAACTTCATCTTGATACTAACTTTACTTTTTTAGCTTTCTTGCTATCTTCTTTTAGCTTACTCATTTGCCCGATGAATTTCTGTGAATAACCGAGGATACTAAACATCTTCCCACATAATATTATCCCAAAGCCATATCCTAGACATGGTCTTACATGGGTTATCTCATCTTGGTTTCACGGCCATGTCTTGACATGGATTTATATGAAATCTTGCTCTTGATAACATACTCAATGCCAAGCTTGAGTACTTGTACTTACATGATAACTTGCTTGCTAACTTGATAAATGCCAAGCTTGCCTTGGACTTACATGATATCTTGATAAATGCCAAGCTTGCCTTGGACTTACATGATAACTTGCTTGCTAACTTGATCAATGCCAAGCTTGCCTTGGACTTACATTATATCTTGATCAATGCCAAGTTTGCCTTGAACTTACATGATAACTTGCTTGCTAACTTGATCAATGCCAAGCTTGCCTTGGACTTACATGATATCTTGATCAATGCCAAGCTTACCTTGGACTTACATGATAACTTGCTTGCTAACTTGATCAATGCCAAGCTTGCCTTAGACTTACATGATAACTTGCATGGTATATCGAGTATCCTGAAAATTCAACTTCCATCGGGACTTGCTCATACTTATCATCATGATTTCTTGCTTGAGCATAACATGATAATTTCATGCAATTATTGTACATTATATTAAGCAATTTAATGATAATAATCATAAAGCTTAGAAATCATACAAACTTACCTCAATATACAAAATGTATATAGATGTGCAATTCAGTCCTCGACTTTGTTCTTGCCTCGATTTCGATCCGGGCTTCGTTTTTCTTGATCTATAATCATAAATAGATCATTTAATAACCATATTGACTAAATTGACTCATAACTCATACTTTGGCAAAATTACTATTTTGCCCCTATACTTTTTAATATTTTTACTTTTGCAATTTAGTCCTTTTTGGATCAATTGACCTCGACTTAATAAAATTGCTTTACAAAACTTTCATACTAATGTGCAAACATGGAATAAACTTGAAAAACTCATAATTTCACCTCGGGTTTGTGACCTCACACCACTATCCCGACTAGGCCCTAAATCGGGCTGTTACAATCCTCCCCCTTAGAGATTTTTGTCCTCGAAAATCTTACCAGCAAAAAAGTTTGGATACTGATTTCTCATCTAATTCCCATGTAGCTTCTTCGATTCTGTGCCTTTTCCATAATACATTTACTAAGGCAATACTCTTATTTCTTAGTTGCTTAACTTCCCGAGCCAAATTCTTGACTAGTTTTTCACCATAAGTCATGTCGGGACGAATCTTTATTTTCGAAGGGGTAATTACATGCGAAGGGTCTGATCTGTAGCGTTGTAACATTGACACGTGAAACACATCATGTATCTTCTCTAATTCAGAGGGCAAAGCCAAACGGTAAGCTACCGATCCAACTCTCTCAGTAATCTCGTAGGGTCCAATAAAACGTGGACTTAATTTACCTTTACAGCTATATCTGAGAACTTTTCTCCATGGTGATACTTTCAAAAAGACTTTATCCCCAACTTAGTACTCGATCTCTTTTCTCTTTATATCCGGATAGGATTTCTGTCTGCCTGAGGCAGCTTTTAAACATTCTCGAATTACTTTCACTTTCTCTTCAGCTTCTTTAACCAAATCAACCCCGTGAATTTGGTTCTTCTTGAGTTCAATCCAAAACAAGGGAGTTCTGCACTTACGCCCATATAGGGCCTCATAAGGCACCATCTTTAAGCTCGACTGAAAGCTATTATTATAGGTGAATTCTACCAATAGGAGAAACTTTTCCCAACTGCCTTAGAAATCCAAAACACAACATCTGAGCATGTCCTCGAGTACTTGAATTAACCTTTTGACTGACCGTCAGTATAAGGGTGAAAAACTGTACTAAAACTCAATTTTGTACCCAAAGCTTCTTGCAGCTTCTTCTAGAATCTGGATATAAATCTCTGGAAACATACAACTTTGCCAACTTGTCTAGTAAGTAATCCACTCGTACAGGTATAAAGTGGGCTGACTTCATGAGTCTATCAACCACTTCCCAAATAGCATTTTTCTTGCTCGGAGACAACGGTAAACCCGTTACAAAATCTATAGTGATACGGTCCCATTTCCACTCAGGGACTAAGATGGGCTAAAGGAAACCCGAAGGTATTTGGTGCTCAGCTTTTACTTGCTGACAAATCATGCACTTGGAAATAAATTCTGAAATGTATTTCTTAATTTTTGACCACCAATACTGTTGCTTTAAATCATTATACATCTTGATGCCACCCGGATGTACAGATAAACATCCGTTATGTGCCTTGTACAAAATTTTCTAAATAAGCTCCTCTTTTCTTGGCACACAAACTCTATCTCTAAACATTAAATATCCATCAGAATTAATCCGAAAGTCGATTCAGCACCTGACTCGCACTGAGCTCTCTTAACTTGCAACTCACTATCTTCTTTCTAAGCTTCACAGATCTCTTGAAGAAACATTGGTCTAGCTCTTAACTCAGCTAAAATAGAGCCATTATCGGATAAGGATATCCTTAAATTCAATGCTCTTAAAATAAACAGAGACTTCTGCTCAAAGCATCGGCGACTACATTCGCCTTTCCAGGATGGTAGTCGATGACCAACTCATAGTGTTTTATCAACTCTAACCATCTTCTTTGTCTTAAGTTCAACTCTTTCTTCGTCATCAAGTACTTCAAACTTTTGTGATCAGTGAAAATTTGACATCGTTCACCGTATAAATGGTGCCTCCAGATCTTCAATGCGAAGACTATGGCGGCCAATTCTAAGTCATGCGTCGAATAATTCTTCTAATGAGGTTTTAACTGTCTTGAGGCATAAGCAATCACTTTGCCTTCTTGCATGAGTACACAGCCCAATCCATTTAAGGATGCATCGCTGTAGACTACAAATTCTTTCCCCGATTCGGTTGTACTAAGATCGAGCTTCACAAGATTGCTTTCAACTTCTCAAAACTTTGTTGGCATCTTTTCGACCACTCAAACTTCACGTTCTTCTGTAAAAATTTAGTCATCGGGGTTGCAATCATAGAAAACCCCTTGACAAATCGTCTATAGTAGCCGACTAGGCCCAAAAAACTTCTAATCTCAGTGATGTTCTTCGGTGGTTTCTTGTCTATTATAGCTGAGATCTTACTTGGATCTACTCGGACTCCATCTCTGAAGACAACATGTCCCAGGAATCCCACTTTCTTGAGCCAAAACTCACTTTTACTGAATTTGGCATACAACTGATTTTCTCGAAGAGTCTGTAAAACTATCCGTAGATGATCAGCATGTTCATTCTCGTCTCGAGAATAAATCAGTATGTCGTCAATAAAAACAGCTACAAACTTATCAAGGTATGGTCTAAAAATACGGTTCATTAAGTCCATGAATATCACAAGAGCATTGGTCAACCCAAAGGGCATGACTAAAAATTCATAATGCCTATATCTTGTTCGAAAGGCAGTCTTGGATACATTTGAATCCTTCACTCTCAACTGGTAGTACCTTACTCTCAAGTCTATTTTAGAGAATACAGTCGCTCCTCTCAATTGATCAAACAAATCGTCGATCCTAGGCAATGGATACTTGTTCATTATTAGTCACTTTATTAAGCTGACGGTAATCAATGCATAATCTCATGGTGCCATCTTTCTTTTTCACAAACAAAACCGGAGAGCCCCATGGTGAACAACTTGATCTTGCAAAGCCTTTGTCCGTCAACTCTTACAACTGTAACTTCAGCTCTTTCAACTCTGTTGGAGCCATTCTATAAGGAGTAATGGATATTGGTACAGTACCGGGACTTAGCTCAATGTTGAACTCAACTTCTCTAACTGGTGGTAATCCTAGTAATTCCTCAGGAAAAACATCCACATGCTCACATACTATCGGCACTGATTCAATCTTTAACTCTGTCTCTTTATCATTCAATACAAAGGCCAAAAATACCTTATACCCTTTTCTTAGATATATCTGCGTCATCATACGAGAAATTATTACCGACGATCTACCTTGCTCATCTGATTCTACATGAAGAGTATCCCCATTCTCACATCTCATCTCAATGTATTTCTTCCCACAATTTACAATTACATTATGAGTAGTCAACCAGTCCATACCAAGAATAAGGTCGAATTCATCAAATGGTAACAACATAAGATTTTCTTTAAAGCAATAACCTCTAATCATTAATGGACAATCTTTACAAACTTTATCAACTAACATACTCTTGCCTAAAGGATTAGACACCTTAATCACAAATTCTGTTGTATCTATAGACACACCCAAACCGGGTACTAATTTTATGTAAATGTAAGAGTGTGTGGATCCAGGGTCTATTAAAGCAATAACTTTGGTATTGTAAAGAGAAAATGTACCCGTAATAACATCAGGGGAAGATGCCTCTTGATGAAAAGAATGGCATAAGTCCTTGAGCACTCTACCCTCGGGTCTCACAGCCTACTCTCTGGGGTTACCTCTTCCACTTGCCCCTCTTCCCGGGTTCCTCTGCAGTTCCCCTCTGACCATACTCCCGGATCTTGGGTTCTGAGTTCTCTCTTCTTTAATCATCTCTAGACAATATTTTATGAAATGGTCTTGGGAACCACACCTAAAACATACATTTTCATGTGCTCGGCATTCTCCCAAATGGCGTCTACCACATTGTGGACATTCTGGTCTGCCAGGTCTAAAATTCCCAACACTTGCAACTGAATTTGCCTGTGCTTTATTTCCCAAATACTGCTTACTCTTATCTTTTCTTGAAAATCCAATGGAAGTAGCTATTCAAGTAGAAAAATCTCTTCACTTCTTGGATGATGATTGGAATGACTTGTTCCACTGTCTCTTTCTAGAATCGCGAGACTCCGTTTCAAATTTCTTCTTTTCTTTTACTAGTTCTTCGGCTTTGCAATCCCTTTCCACTAGCACAACAAATTCTTTTAATTCGAGGACAGCAACAACCAGCTTAATGTCCTCATTTAAACCATCTTCAAACCTTTTACTCATAATGGCCTCAGTGGACACACATTCGTGAGCGTACTTGCTGAGTCGTACGAAGTCTCGCTCATAATCAGTTACTGACATCTTGCCTTGCTTCAACTCTAGAAATTCTTTCCTCTTCTGGTCTACAAACCTCTGGCTAATATACTTTTTCTTAAACCCTTCTTGGAAGAATTCTTATGAGATCCTTTCCCTTGGTACCACTGACACAAGGGTGTTCCATCATTGGTAAGCAGAATCTCTTAAAAGAGAGACTACACACTTCATCCATTCATCAGGAGTGCAGGACAGTACGTTAAATACTCTGATGGTATTTTCTAACCAGAACTCAGCTCTTCTTGGATTATCATCTTTTCTAGCTCAGAATTCTTCTGCCAAATGCTTCCTTACCTATCAATTGAGGTTTACCTCCTCTTACCACCTCTACTACTTGAGGGCTACCGGAGTAGGTTGTGGAGCAAAGGGGTAGAGGGGTTGTGCATTCAGTTTGCTCAAACGAACTTCGTGTACTGTGCATTCATCATATGGAGGAAGGCTTCTAGCCTCTTCTCCTCCTCCTTCTTGACTCACCGTAGTGGGTCTATTCTCATTCTCATACTAAGCACCGTCCCTTTGCGGAGTGGTGCGTTACTTTCTACATCATCCGCCTCACTCTTTGGGATCCATTTACTATATGTATAAACATAATTTAAGTCATCAGGAGACGTCACACTATCATTATAAAAACATTCTTACGTATGGCATGTATAGCTAGACTCATGCTCGTGTTACGTTAGTTTTAGAACTGACTAAACCATAGCTCTGATACCACTAAATGTAACACCCCACAACCAAGATCGATACTGGGTCTAGATACGAGACATTACTATGCTTGAACTCACTGAAACATGTACTTACGGGCTATAAAATTTCGTTCTAATTTAAAAGCTTCACCTTCTTAGTCAACATATATAACAAGGGCCTACAAGGCCTTTAACTCATGTCAGAAAACTTTCGAATTAAAATCAAATAACTCATTTTTGAAGCAGGGTTCACACGCCTGTGTGACTTGGAACATGCCCGTGTGCCCTTAAGCACGCCTATGCCCTCAAACCGTGCAAAACTACTAACTATTTTCACACGGCTTAGACACGCCCATGTCTACCAACCGTGGAAGGTTACTGACCAATTTCACACGGTCATGACACGCCCGTAGGCTTAGACCGTGTGCTAATCCTTGATATACTGACTAAATTAACATGGTCTGGGCACATGCCCATGTCCAAACCGTGTATCTTACACGACATACACACACGGCCGTGGGATTTGCCCGAGGCCTATTATGATTAATAATACTAAGGTGCAGGGTTAACACGGCCTGGACACACACCCGTGTGTCCAACCGTGCCAGCACTTAAAGGCTATTTACCAAGCCGTTAGCCACCCTAAAATGAAGATCATATCCATACACAATTCAACGATGCAATAACAACCCAATTTTATGAATAATACTATATGTTTCATTGATCTCAATATAAACATACATGCTCAGTCAAATTTGGCCAATCATTTAGCCATATACAAAAGAATAATAAACTTGATAGCCTTTACAAAGGCCCTTCTTAAACCATGTCCACAAAATGAATGTTTCCTATACATGCCATACTTAGTAAAGTAACTTGGCTATACCAAAATAAGAGTTGATAGTGTGTTGCGAGCTCCGACTTTAATGATACACGAGTTAGCTTGGCGGGACAGCATAGAAAGAGAGAATCATAACATAAGCATATAGCTTAGTAAGTTTGCATGTAACAACTCATAGCATCATCATTGCTTAATATAAACCATTTCACATAAACAATGGTAACATGAATTTCAGCTAAAGAGCTTACTTACTCATATAAATTCTTACATGTCTCATGACACTTACTATTATCATACTTGTAAGGTAACTATGATACCTGTATCACTTGATCACATTGATCAGTATACTGTAATAACAATAATCATGATATCTACTTTCTCATTCACAACATGAATAATACTCAACTTCATCTAACTTCATCTTGATACTAACTTTACTTTCTTAGCTTTCTTTGAGTGCGAATGGCATAAGTCCTTGCGAGCACTCTACCCTCGGGTCTCACAACCTACTCTCTGGGGTTACCTCTTCCACTTGCCCTCTTCCGGGTTCCTCTGCAGGTTCCCTCGACCATACTCCGGGATCTCGGGTTCGAGTTCTCTCTTCTTTAATCATCTCTAGACAATATTTTATGAAATGGTCTTGGGAACCACACCTAAAACATACATTTTCATGTGCTCGGCATTCTCCCAAATGGCGTCTACCACATGTGGACATTCTCGTCCGCCAGTCTAAAATTCCCAACACTTGCAATCTAATTTGTGCTTTATTTCCCAAATCTGCTTACTCTTATCTTTTCTTGAAAATCCAATGGAAGTAGCTATTCAAGTAGAAAAATCTCTTCACTTCTTGGATGACGATTGAATGACTTGTTCCAATCGTCTCTTTCTAGAATCGCGAGACTCGTTTCAAATTTCTTCTTTTCTTTTACTAGTTCTTCGACTTTGCAATCCCTTTCCACTAGCACAACAAATTCTTTTAATTCGAGGACAGCAACAACCAAACTTAATGTCCTCATTTAAACCATCTTCAAACCTTTTACTCATAATGGCCTCGGTGGACACACATTCGTGAGTGCATTTGTTGAGTCGTCAAGTCTCGCTCATAATCGATTCATCGACATCTTGCCTTGCTTCAACTCTAGAAATTCTTTCCTCTTACGGTCTACAAACCTCTGCTAATATACTTTTCTTAAACCCTTCTTGGAAGAATTCTTATGAGATCCTTTCCTTGGTACCACCGACACAAGGTGTTCCATCATTGGTAGCGTAATCTCTTAAAGAGAGACTACACACTTCATCCATTCATCGAGTGCGGAGAAGACGTTAAATACTCTGATGGTATTTTCTAACCAGAACTCAGCTCTTCTTGGATTATCATCTTTTCTAGCTCAGAATTCTTCTGCCCAATGCTTCCTGACCTATCAATTGGAGGTTTACCTCCTCTTACCACCTCTACTACTTGAGGGGCTACTGGAGTAGGTTGTGGAACAGGCGGGGGTAGAGGGGGTTGTGCATTCAGGTTTGCTCAAACGAACTTCGTGTACCAGGCATTCATCATATGGAGGAAGGCTTCTCTAGCCTCTTCTCCTCCTCCTTCTTGACTCACCGTAGTGGGTCTATTCTCATTCTCATACAAGACCGTCCCTTTATGAGTCGGTGCGTTACTTTCTACATCATCCGCCTCAGCTCTTTGGGATCCATTTACTATATGTATAAACATAATTTAAGTCATCGAGACGTCACACTATCATTATAAAAACATTCTTACGTATGGCATGTATAGCTAGACTCATGCTCGTATTACGTTAGTTTTAGAACCGACTAAACCATAGCTCGATACCACTAAATGTAACACCCGCAACCAAGATCGACATCGGGTCTAGATACGAGACATTACTATGCTTGAACTCATCAAACATGTACTTACAGGGCTATAAAATTTCGTTCTAATTTAAAAGGCTATCTTCTTTAGCTTACTCATTTGCCCGATGAATTTCGTGAATAACCGAAGATACTAAATCTCTTCCCACATAATATGATGCCAAAGTCATATCCTAGACATGGTCTTACATGGGTTATCTCATCTTGGTTTCACGGCCATGTCTTGACATGGAATTATATGAAGTCTTACTCTTGATAACATACTCAATGCCAAGCTTGAGTCCTTAGACTTACATGATAACTTGCTTGCTAACTTGATCAATGCCAAGCTTGCCTTGGACTTACATGTTATCTTGATCAATGTCAAGCTTGCCTTGGACTTACATGATAACTTGCTTGCTAACTTGATCAATGCTAAGCTTACCTTAGACTTACATGATATCTTGATCAATGCCAAGCTTGCCTTGGACTTACATGATAACTTGCTTGCTAACTTGATCAATGCCAAGCTTGCCTTGGATTTACATGATAACTTGCGTGGTAGATCGAGTATCCTGGGAAATTCATCTCCCATCGGGACTTGCTCGTACTTATCATCATGATTTCTTGCTTGAACATAACATGATCATTTCATACAATTATTGTACATTATATTAAGCAATTATAAAACCAAATCTCAAAATGCATTAATTTATTCGGAATAAAACGAAACATCTATTAAAAAATTTGAATACTTTGGAATTTAAACCTCAAAGCAATATAAAGAAAAACAAACATAGCTTTAAGCGTAAAATAATATGTGAACTCAACGTTATGCAAATGAATGATGATAATATAAATAATTTAAATATATAAATACACAATAGCGATTATTTTATGACATATTCTATTTCAAAAGGCACATTTCAACCATCAAAGATTAATGAAATAAAAGATATAGTAATCTTTCAAAATTTGTTAGGCATATTAGTATAAAACCCAATTTTGAATGACAACAAGTGAATTTGAAAATAAAAAAAAAAAAGTTTGAAACCAATGATTTATGAAACAATTTGGAAAATAAACTACAATTGATATAATAATTTATAAATGAGTTTACAAAATAACTATTATATAGAAAAGAAATTTAAAATAAATAATATATAAGATAATTTAAAACCGAATATACTTATCCTAACAAATAATGTATATGTGAAAGAAATAATATAGAAAAATGGTTAATGTAAATAAAATATGATTAAGACCTTTAAAAGAGTAATAATATCTATTTTATAGATTTAACATAAAATATATGTATAGAATTAAAAGAAAATATGTACATAAATTTATGTAAAATTAAGAATACTGATACATAAAAGTAAGATAGTTTTAGTACAAATTATATATATGTATAAATTAATAATATATAAGAGTATTTAAATTAAAAATTGTACAAATTATTAAAACAAAGAGACATATAAAAGAATATTTTGAAATCAAATATTTATACAATAAAAATATATATATATATATATATATATACAAATGAAAGTTTAAAACAAATTAAAACATTGTAAAATCAATAAAATAGTTCAAAATAATTGATTAAAACAACTTCTACAAATAAATAATGAATAAATTTTATAGACTAAAAATACTTAATTGAAATAAGAATAAAATTAATGAGACTATATTATAAAAATTTATACTGAGTTAAGGACTAAATTAAAATTCGCATAAATAGTTTGGGATTAAACTAGCAAATATTCTGCTATTCAAAACGCAGCACATTGACAGGATTAGTTTAAAATGGCGCACAAATTATGGAGGTAAATTTAAAAAACAAAGGAAATATGCCAAGGATCTAATTAAAACAACGGCGCCAAGAAAAGGATTAAACACGTAAATTATCACTCACTGTAGAAATGCGTGGGTCTTGTGGATACTGAACGGATCGTCAGGCGGGCCTTATGCAAGGTCGTTTGAGACCACTTAGTCAGGCTTCAAACGATGCCGTTTTGCACAGTTTTAAAAGGCTAGTAAAGCCTAAAAAAATCAGAAAATCGGCCCCCTCTCTTCTTTAAAAATAAAAACCCTAGCTTTCCTTGCCTTTGATCTCGGCCGCATCAAAAAACCAAACGTCACAAGCCTTCCGACGGCCATGTGCTTCAGAGATCAGCAATGGTGTTCGATAGAGGCCGAATGTAGCCCTCTGCGCTATATACACGAAAGCGCTATCATCTTCTTACCAGATCCCCTTCTAACTTTGATTTCACGAAGTGAAGAAGAATCAACTCTTTCCTTTATTTCCTCACATACAGATTAGAAAAGAAAAGAAAAGAAAATGAATCGCCAGTCGAAAAAATAGAATCGAAAATTTTAAAGAAACTCAAGTCGAAAATCACCTTTTTTCTTTCTTTTTGGTATTCTGTATATATGAATTAGTGTTCGTACATAAAAATGGGATCCCCTTTTACAAATTTTATATCGACTTTATATAGCAAAAATAAAGAAAATAAAATGAAGATACAAAATAGTTGTATATTTGTTATTCTCTCTCCATTCCCATATCTGTTGTTACTTGTTTTTTTTGCAATCAAAACCGTAATTCTGGGAAACTGCAGACGGCGAAATGTAGGAGTCATGCATTGGAGATTTCAGAAACCTTTAGGGTTTCTAAACCTTCAACCAATTTTGGGCCACTCGGGTCTTTTATTTTCTGGGCTAAATTTGGGTTGTAATGTAATGGGCTGTTAAAATGGACATTTATTGGAATTTTATAATAATAATTTTTTAGATTTTTTAATTGGTTTTAATTTTACCGAGCTCTGTCAAATTTGGGCTCTTACAGCTACCAAGTGAGTTTTTTTTTTATTTAATAATATGACATCAACAAAATTGACAAAAAAGTTTAATAATGTCAACAATTGGACTCGATTTTCAAATCTAAAAAGTTGATGGACTAAATTCTTGAAAATAAAAGTACAGAGGCTAAATTGTAAATTTGTGAATAGTACATAGACTTATGACATATTTTAACTTTTATACTATAGAACATTTATTATTAATATATTTATAATTGTAATAAAGATTTATTATTAAAATATTAGTCTTGAATATTTTCAAAATATGTAAAGAATATTATTTGAAATTATTATTAAAATAATTTATTAAAATAATTAATTTGTATGTGATGTGATCCTAAGTCCAATCTACTAGGAGGGCTTTGGTGGGCTTATGCCAAAACGTTGGAATCAAGTCCAAACTGGTCATGACCGAGTTGGGCCGAGCCCAACTCCCATGTGAATCCAAATAATTCAAATTTTGGATGAATTCTTTCAAGGACTCGATTGATTTAATCATGTCATTTCAAGGACTTCTTCTTCTTCTTCTTCTTTTTTTTATTTTATCTTAAGACTATTTTAAAAAGTGTTTTTTTTTTTTTAATTTCAATGCCACAGATTTTATCTTGTTTAATATTTTGCATGAGTTATTTATGCCTGAGTCAAGTTGAGTCATGTATCTATATTATATGTGCATGGAGTGCTTGTGAATTTTATGTTGTTTTCTATCATAATTATATCATTGATCTTAAGTATTGCATACATGTGTGTGTGAGTTGTATGTACATAATATGTGCATATGAGTGTGTGTGTGTGCGCGCATCACATGATTTTGATTCCTTTATGCGAATGAACCCTAAGTTAGAGTGTGTCTGTCATTCGGAATTGTGCAATGAGATTGTGTAGAATTGTTGTCTATTTATATGAAATGTAGGTGACTATTCGTATGGGTCAAGTTTGACCATTCATTGTCGAATCCATGCACTAGGAATGAACTAGAATACTAAAGAAGTCAACCATCAAAGCTAGTGCATGTCCTCAAGCTTACCTTAATGAATGAGGATACATGGCCATAATTGAAGGTGCATGGATGGTGGGGGAAGAAGATTCTAGAAGCAGGTCACCTTCGTTGAACCAGCATGCTCATAAATTCATATTTAAGAGAGATGCATGAGCCATGCATTTACATTCGGCCAAGGTGAATTTTGGGAAGATCAAAGGCTACTCATTCATGAACAAGGAAATACTTAAAAGCTAAGAAAGCATGAATGCACCTAGTGAAGCAACATCACCATTCGGCCAAACATGCACCAAGCCATCAAAGCATGAAACGAATTTAATTCCTAGAGTGTGAACAAGTTTATGTTTGTATGTGAACATTTTAAGTGCTAGTATGAACATCATTATGCCGAATTTGAGTAGTCATTCTAGAAAAATAGCTTTGTAAAAGGACATTTGGAGTTAGACAATTTTTCGAATATAAACATCTTCGTGAGATTTTTCTTTCTTCGGTTCTTGATTGAACTTATTGAACTAATCAAACTTCTCTCGAGTTTGTGGCGTTTACCTGTATCACTTCAATTTCCATCCCGAAGTGTGGTGACATCCTTATACTGAAATTCGTGCATTTGTCAAATTTAAACAGGTTGAATTCGAATATAACTCCGGTTCCTTAAAACATTCAAGTGTTTCAGGTTGTGGTTTCCACCATCCTTTGAACCTATTTCAAGACGATCCTTCCTTCAAGCAATTTTTCGAACTTTCCAAGTCTCGGGAAATCGCATCAGTATGTTTAATAATATTGAAAAATATAATATTTTATATTAATATTTTAAATATTTTTAAACATAAAAATAAAATTTACTATCAGTATAATAATATTATGCTTGATTTAAGTTAATTTTGTATAAAAATAAAATTATCTATAGAGAATTCTTTTTCGAAAAATGACTTACGTTTTTCAAAAGGATAAGTCATTTTACTGAAAATTGGTTTATTTTACGTTGACCTATAAGTTATTTTTCATTGACCAAGTTGTTTTACGTTAAACAAACACAAGGAAATGTAAAAAATATTTTCATAAAATAATTTTCATAAAACATTTTACATGTAAACAAATGGACCCTAATATTTAAATTAATTAATTTATTCTAAATTTTAAAATTTTATTTTATGTTTTCAAATTATCATTAATGAAATCAACTCAAACAACTCATGTTTTATAATTTTCCACAAAACTTAAAATTGTTTTAATTGTATAATCTTGAATCTTCCTTATTAAGCTAAAAGCAAAGGAGTAAAATCGTTACAATTGATTAAATTAATTTCTTGTTCTTCATTTGGGTAACAATTGATGAAAAATTATGAACTTTGTTTGACATGGAAGATAAAATTAATTAATTAAATTAATTGTAAGGATTTTATTTTATTTTATTTTTTGCTTTTAGCTTAGCATGGAAGATTCAATATCACATAGTCGAAAGGAATTTGTGTTTCATTGACAATTATTAAAGATAAGTTATTTGAGTTTATTTTAATTTGAAAATATAAAATAAAATTTAAAATTTTAAAAGGTGATTAAATTAATTAATTTAATTAATTTTAATATAATAGTAACAAATTGGTTGATACTATCAAGTGATAACAATTTTTCAATAATTTATTTAATTAATTTTGATATTTTAAAATTTAAAATTTCAATATTAAAAAAGAAAAGAAGAAATCTAGAACTTTTTGGAAATGGGATAAACAAATAAAATTAGATAATTTTTAATGCATTATTTTAGTTTTTACAATTTTTCAGTTTCAACTTTATTTTTTACATCGGTTAATATTTAAAAAATATTTATTTAGGTGACCACAATAAAAGTGACTCGAAATTACGTGACCAAAATAAAAGTACAAATATTATATGGTGTGTACAATGAAGCGTCCTAAAAATTAGTTCACTAATTAATTTACCTTAAAATCAATCAATTTTTGCTTTATCAATCGAAACTTCTGTAGTTTCATGGCTTGATTCTTGTTGTTGTACTCAATTGGAATTTTTTCTTTGTAGTTATATATATTCATATGAAAACCATCCTAATATTGTTCCATATATTTGAACATTAGTATGAAATATGATTTGTTTTATATATATGAGGAAAAGAAAAAAAAAAAAAAAGGATACAACCATGTCAAACGCATCTAATACAATTTTCAAATGAGAGCCAATGTAAATTCATAAATGCGATCTTCCCCTTCATTAATTGTTAACAAACCCAACAAGCATCTATTGAAATATAAGTTAAGTAAAAAAAGATTTGGATGAATTTCGAAATCGATATTTGGAACTCCCAATAAAACAACGTTTTCTTACAAATTATACACAAAAGAAGAAACAAATGAATTGAACATTCAAAGTTTTTTCCTTCCTTTTTTTTTTTTTTTTTTTTTCCTTTTAACGTGCCCATTTCCGCCTTTCATCAGATTTTGCCATTCTAAAACCTTCCAAATCAGTTTCCGTTTCATTATCTCCATCTTCCTCAAGCATTTGTTCAATATTAGTCACCTCTTTCCTTCTTCTCCGAACACTACCCTTTAGCCACTCCACTACTTCCAAAATGCTAGGTCGATTCTCCGGGTTGCTGTCAGTGCATTTCAACGCTACCATGACTGCAGATTTAAGCTCAGCACGATCAAATTTCCCCTTCAACCTGGGATCTACAATACGGTCAAATGCACCCTTTTGAACATATGGGGTAATCCATTGCACTATGTCACGTTTCACTCCACCAGGGAGTTTCTCCAATGGTTTCTTCGCACTAATGATCTCTAAAAGTAAAATGCCGAAGCTATAAACATCACAACTCTCGGAAACTTTCCCCCACATTGCATATTCAGGTGCCAAATATCCGAGAGTGCCCTTCACCCTTGTTGTCATATGCGTAACGCCATCTGGTATAAGCTTTGCAAACCCAAAATCTGCAACTTTTGCTTGGAAGTTTGCATCTAAAAGAACATTGCCGGCCTTTATATCTCTGTGTATTATATGAGGATTGGCCTCATGATGCAAGTACCTTAAGGACACATTTAAAAATACCAGAATTAAATTTGGACGGCTTCACAACAATATTATTTGAGATAATATGGAAAATCTCATGTCAAACTACCTGCCAAGTCCTTGTATTATTGGCTTAGGAGTAAATTAGCTCCTCTACCACAAAAATAGCAATTTAGTCCTTATCTATTTAGTTTTGAAGTAAACAAATAAAATTTTAAACTACATTAAGGTTGAACTCATATTTTAAACTGATGTAAAAATAAATATCAGCAATGTAATCTTTGTGATGTTCTAAAACTTCTCAAGTTTAATTTTGTTTTCACATCAACATACTTTTAACCTTTTTTTTTTTATATATTATTAAGGTTTCTTTTTATCGGTTTTATTTCCGTGAAGACTAATCTTTTGGTTGATGATTTATTTACTAATTGAAGTATTTGTTGCGAATGAAGAAAGTATACTTACGCAAGACCTTCGGCTGCACCGATAGCGATGCTCATTCTACGCGGCCAATCCAGCAAGCAATCGGCGGCAAGTTGGCCATGAAGATGAGTGATTAAACTATGGTTGGGCATGTAATCGTAGACTATTAACCTTTCATCCCCACTCGCATAAAATCCTCTCAATCCTAACAGATTCTTATGCCTAACCCTCCCAAGAATCTCTACTTCCACAGCGAACTCCATCTCTGCCTTCCCACTCATCGCCTTGAGTCGTTTTACTGCAATCTGCAGCACCATGTTCGCTACATACAATTAACACACAAGACTATATATGCATATACTTGAAGCTAAAGATTTTAAGGAACAACGTAAGATTAATTGCCTCGACGCCTTTACTTGTACGACCCCAATATACGCTTCCGAATCCGCCTTCGCCAATCTTGTTATCGTTGTGGAAGTTGTTTGTTGCATGCAAAATCTCCTTCAGAGTGTATATTTCCCAAAGGTTATCCCTGCTCTTATTATTCTCCCTGTAAGCAAAACCAAACAATTACAAAAACCAATACTAAATTAACCCTAGAAATGCTTTTTGTGGTCTAAACTCAAGAAAAGCCTACTTGTTCCCATCTTCTTTTTCTTGATAGATGCAACAGCATAAATGTCTCCAGTTCATAGTTTCTATGATAACACATAAGAAAAGAAAATATATTAAACTGGTTTGGTTCTTGAGATTACAAAGAAGCAAGCAATAAATTATGGCTCGGAGATTTCTGAAGAAGATACTAGCAGCTTGCAGTGAGGACAAAAGGTAGCCTAGGAATGGCGTGTGAAAACAAGATGAGGCATACATTTCTATTACAAGTTAATTAAACAGCTAATTGAGTTTTTGTTTGTTGTCCTGACTCGTTTATCGATTTTTCCCATCGGAAACATCACACTATTCTATCACTCATTAAACATTCTTATAGATGATTTTTTTTCTTTTATATTTTTGGGTCAATAACAATATGATAAAGTTTTTATTTTTGTCATTTAATTTAAAAAATTATAATTTGATCACTGAACTATTAGAAAATTTTTATTTAAGTCATTGTACTATTTAAAAATTTTTATTTAAGTTATAGGACCATTAAATTTCTTTATTTTTCCAAAATCTGCTAGCGAGCTCCAAACGACAATTTAACTGATGATATAGAGGATCATTACCTTATTGGCAAGTAAAAAAACATTCTTTAGATCCAAGTTTATCTGACGGTCACTTGAATTTTAATTCACAAATTCATAACGTTTAAAGTTGTTTCATGAAAAAAAAATCGTAAAAAAGAAGAGAAAAAAAAACTTTTGATTGATGCGATAACACAAACAAACAAAGTCATATAACATTTATTTTAATAATCTAATAATTTAAATGAAAACTTTTAAATAAATTAATCACCAAATATAATTTTTTAATTAAATAATCAAAGTAACTTATAATTTAATAATTAATGGTATAATCTAACTTCTTTTCCTGTCTGATATAATACAGCTGGGTTATTCAATTCTAACATGATAATCATGGTGACATGTAGTTTTGTTTAGATGGAAAGTGGCTCATTCAAAGTTAATGGGACCTTAACATATCAGCTGTCAGTATTTCTGGAGCGTTGATATAGTTCACCATATATCATAATAGAATATGTTTAACCGTATGATCATCTTGAAGTACTTATGTTTGAACTAGTTAGAAAAAGGCCACACATCAAAGACAATCAGAGGTAATAAATCCGTTCAAAAGTGGTATCACAGGACGCATAATGTTTTTAATCGATTAGAATTACTTAATGTATTTTGTCAATTTGATAATGGCCTATTCTTTCAAACCAAATCAGAATTATATATTTATAGGAATACAACAATTTACGGTAGATATTGACGAGTTTTAGGTTCGAAATATTGGCAGGAACTATTCGATCAATGGTTAAGAAGAAAACCTACTTTTCCATTAACAATTTTTTTTTTTTTAGAAAATATATAATTTTAATCGTTTTAAAAATATTTTATACGGTAGATGTTGACAACTTTTGATAAGTAGTGATATCATTCAATGGGTTTTGTTCAATAGGTATGAAGAAGTCCTTTTCAATTAATCAACCAAAAGTAAGTGACGTATCTCTTAATTTTTTAATAGAAAAAGTATTTTAAAATCATTTTAAAGTATCAAATTTAATAGGTTAAATTCAGGTGATGTGTAAAAGATTTGAGTTGTGAGAAATTTTTTCACTTTTATGAAAAAAAAATTTAAATAAAGCCTAAAATATCTTTATTTTATGTTATAAAAATAATTTTTACTCATATGATACATGATTTAATTATACGTATCAATTAAAATAATATTAAAATCATTTTTGTAATTTATTTATAGATTTTGTAATTCAATATTTTATTTGCACCAAATATATTATAATCTTTATAAAATATTATATTTATAAAAATATTTATTTTCGTAACAATTTTTAGGTTTGCTCGACAAATTTTAAAAATATAGGGCTACTATCAATCTTCTTTGATTTGGTGTGATTGGCCACCTAAGAACATACCCCTTAATATAATTTTAAAATGAAATTAAAATTTATAAAAAAAGATTATTTTTGGTCTACGAAACAAAAACTGAACGCAAGAATATGATTACGCATGAGGATTAGCACCCTCACAACATCTGATAAGAAAAATGGTAGCATTTAATTATGTATTATCATCAATTTTGAAATAATGAATTTACATTTAATATCTAAAAATAATTCTTTTTATAAATAAATTTTATTATGAATGATGTGAAATTGATATTGCTTTGGTGATAGTTGCGAGGAAGGCAACTGGAGATAGCAAGAAAAATGAGTAACAAAGTAGAGAAACAATTTAACTAGAAACAGATAACAGCAGAAGAAGAAAGAAACTTGGTTTATGTAGTGCATCAGAAAAAATTGTCATTCCAATATGTACAAAGCATGGTTTTATAGGCTAAGCAAATAACTAAGCAAAGAGCTTAAGTAATTGACTTAACTGCTTAACAACTTCTTCAACAAACTAACTCATCCAAATTGTATTCATATTATTCAACATTCCCCATGCTTTTTGACTTCCTTACCTTTCATGATCAATAACTTATTTGCCTCTTGAATTGAAATAATGTTTAACTTGTTCCTTATCTTAGTGAAAAGTGGTGCAAGTAACTTTTTTGTTAAAATATTAGCAATTTGAGCTACTACTGGCACATAATTCACCTGTAGTTGGTTACTCAGAACCTTTTCCCTCACAAAGTGAAGGTCTAGGTCTACATGTTTGGTCTTCGCATGTTGGACAGGATTGGCAGCCGTGGCCACTGTACTAGTGTTGTCGCACCACACCTTGGAAATGCTGGTTAAGCTAATCCTAAAATCAATTAACATTGATTACATCCACATAACCTTTGAGGAATCATCAGCTAGACTTCTATACTCAGTTTCTGCAATGGACCTTGAAACTAAACGACCTTTTTTTTGAACTCCAAGACACAAGATTAGCCCCAAGGAATGTACAATAACCTAAAATAGACCTTTGATCATATATATCACTTCCTTAGTCAGCATCGAAAAAAGTCCATAGAGTACCATAAGTTGAAGACGAAATGACCAACCCATAATCAATGGTACCATGTAAATAATGAAGTATATATATGCTTAACAACAACCGAATGTTCAACACAAGGTGACTGCATAAACTGAGCAACTTTAGTAACATTAAAAGAAATTCCAGGTATTGTGTGACAAACATAAAGTAATGCTCCAACAATGCTTCGATAGAGCTTAAGATCATCAAATTTCTCCCCCATATCTTCGCAAAGCTTTTTTGATACAACTATAGGTATGCGAGTTGGATTACGATTTACCATGTTTTCCTTTTGTAGGAGTTCTAAAATATACCATTTTTGGCTCAACACAAATCCTGTTCCAACCTTTTGTCTTCAATACCAAGAAAGTATGCAAGTCAACCAAGATCTTTCAAGGAGAACTTAGCATTAAGGTTTTGCACAAGTCGGTCCACTTCTGTTGAAGAATTGCTCGTGATAAAAATATCATCGACATATACAATAAGTTATAACATGATGCCTTTGTCTTGAAGAATAAACAACAAAGAGCCTACCTTTGAGTTTGCAAAGCCCAATTGACCAAAGTAGTCTTTGAGCTTAGAGAACCAACTTCTGGGTGCCTGACGCAGCCCATACAATGCCTTGTGCAACTTACATACTAAAGATGTTCTATCCAGAGCTATTTTCTCAAACCGTAGAGGTTGTACCATGTACACTTCTTCAAACAAATAGCCTTTAAAAAAGGCATTGTTGATGCCAACTTGAAGAATTTGCTATTCATTTTCCAATGCTATTGATAGAAAAACATGAACTGTGGAAGTTTTAACTACTGGGCTAAAGGATTCTTTGTAGTCGTGGCCTACAACTTATGAGAAGCCTTTCCCAACCAACCTAGCCTTGTTCCTTTCAATCGTTCCATCAGCACATTTTTTTACTTTAAAGATCCATTTGCACCCAATTGGAGTTCGATTTGGTGGTAGAGGCACAAGCAACCAAGTACCATTATCTATACGTGCTTGATACTCAACCATCACAACAGTTATCCACTCAAATGGTTGTAAGCTTGTATGAACATCAGGTGGAACGTTCTTATCAATAACTGCAACATGAACCTTAGGTTTGAAGATGCATGTTTTACTACTAGTCACCATGGGATGAGTGTTGGTGGACACTATAGGAGTTGATGGAAGAGAAGAAATATCGACTTGCGTAAAATCTTCTCTATCATCAGCATGACCATCTTGAGATAAGTTGCAAATTAGTGTAAAAAAAGGAGCCATGATCAACAGATGAAGGGGAACACAGGAATGAACTAGCAGCATGATAAAAATGACAATTTGGAACTATCAATAGCAACATAGGTGTGCGTGATTGGTGACTCAACTATTAGAAGAGTGGTTGAAACAAAACTAGGCGCCCTTGATGACTGAGGAGATAAAGAATCACTTCTTTTAGAAAAAGGAAACACATGTTCCTGAAACTTCACATGCTGTGAAATAAGCACCCATCCATAAGAGTCCATGCACTTGTACCCATGTACAAGTTAATTTGAGGTTTGCACTTTATGTGTTCTGCATTTAATAAAGTTATGCATTATGTACGCATTTAATATAGTCATGCTAGTTGCATTATGTAACTCCCATGTTAGTTTAAGTCTGCATCATTAAATTAAGTCTTGCATTAAGTAACTCATCCGTTCATTTAGTTTGCATTTCAAACCATGCATTTAAGCATCTTAGTTTAATAAATGAGTTGCTGGACATTTATTCAACTCATCTTAGTTTATTTAATAAGTGTTTTGCTGAACTTTATTTAATAAGAGTTGCTCTTAATTAATTTAATTACTAGGGTTGTAACACCCCAAACCCGGTCTATGCATTAAGACTAGATTTGGTTTGTTACATGAATCGAGCTATCTTAAAATCTTCAATAAGTTGAAAACTACAATATTATTTAATTACGGGTTTAATAAAAATCAAGAGTATTTGATGTATATTAGAAAACATTAGTTGAAAAAAACATTATTAACATTGTATTATCAAAACCCTTAGGTAATTTATTTAAGAGTTAACAATAATAAAATATTTATAAAGGAATTTCATATATTTGAAAACCCAATTTATTTTGATAAAATATCATATAATCATAAGCCCATATTTAAATGTTCAAAATATAATTTAAATCCAACACACATAAAATCCATAAAATTATTAATAGAGGCCTTTATTACATTAACCCAAAATAGTAAAATACTTATTAAAAAGTTCGAGTTTAATAAACCCATGTTTTGCAAGATGGCCTCCACAAAGTCATCCTCGGCCCAAGTCCACGTCAATTTCCATTACCTGAGATGGAAAAATTTGAAGGGGTGAGTTACTTAGAACTCGATGTATAACTCACTTACTTTGTCCACTGGGCCAGATTTTCAAATTATGGATTTGGGCATTGAGCCCATAAGCAGAATTGACAACATAATTAATAACATAATTAACAGCATAATGAAAACATAATAACATGCATGTAAGAATGAATTTTCCTCCCAAACCTAATTCCATCCGCTACACACCCCGCATCAACCATCACACCTGTGGGATCAAGTCAACCCACCCCGCCATCACACCAATCGTAGGCATTAAGCCAATTTATATTTGTGGCAGAGCCACCGAACTAGATTGTGACAAAGTCACCGAACTAGAGGCATTGAGCCAATTATTATTTTGTGGCAGAGCCACCGAACTAGAGGCAAATAGCCATAATTTTGTGGCAAAGCCACCGAACTAGAGGCAAATAGCCATAATTTTGTGGCAAAGCCACCGAACTAGATTTTGGTAACAGGCCTTCTTCTCTTCATCATTTTCCTAACCCATGCAATATGTATGCAAAGTAAACTGTGATTATACAATGATTTAATCAAAAAGGCCCATTAACAAGAGTTAATATTTCAAATTTTCTTTTATTAATTAAGGCCCAAAAATAACATTTGGCCCAATTAACAATTTGACAACTTATGCCCAAATTTACGATTTAGCAGGAATTTGGCCCATTTATCAATCTAGCAGGGATTTTAGCCCGGTTTAACAATTTTAACGAGAGATTACTACCATTATGATCTAACGAGAGATTTCGCCCAATTATCGATCTAACAGAGATTTCGGCCCAATTATCGATCTAACATAGATTTCGGCCCAATTATTAATTAACATAGATTTCGGCCCAATTATCGAACTAATAGAGATTTCGGCCCAATTATCGATCTAACAGAGATTTCGGCCCAATTATCGATCTAACAAAGATTTCGGCCCAATTATCAATTTAACAGAGATTTCGGCCCAATTATTACGAGATATACAATTTTACATATTTACAACGAATTTCTCGAGGGCGTTTTCGTAATTTCTACAATTTTGTCATTTTCATGTATTTTCGTCGAAATACTAATTATTACGTTTTAAGCCGATCTATACGTTTTTACGATTTTACTCAATACCGTAATAACATCCAAACCCGAGAAAAAGTGTGAAGTTACACACCTCGATATCGAGAGTACTAATCCTTCTCGCTCCTCGACACCTAAAACATATTTCGATCCGTTAGAACACTATTTTGTATAAAAATACATTATCGATATTAAATCCAAAACCTTACCCTCTTGATTTTGAATCACTTCGATTTTCGGTTTCTCCTCGTTTATTGATTCGTTATTCGCTGAGAATCCACTAACGTATAAAGGCTCGGGAGTTCGTACCACTTCAAATAATTGATTTCCTTCGGAAGATGGTCCGCAACCTGGTGGAAAATCCCGGACTGCCGAAATCGCTCTTCATTTAAACTTAGGGGGAATAGTGGATCCGCCCCTCTTAATATAACTAAACACCGCCTTTTCTTCCCTATTTTGAAGATCTTAAATAACAAAAGACAGCTTAATCCTAATAATATATCAAAATAAGAATTTTAAAGATCTTAAAGGCAAGATTTCCTTACCACGAATATTCTTGTTCCACAAGGAGAATCGATCCAAGCGTTCTATGTCACTCACGACCACTTGATTTCGATCTTCGTTATCGCACTAAAATATAACCATTGGAAACGTTTAATAGAAGGAATAATAAATTTCGATCCAAAAGATCCTCTTACCACCATTAAAATTCGCCAAACCTCTATTAACTAAACGAAATAAAAAGAACTCTTACCCTTTTGTCCACGGTTGAAAAGAAACGATTGAGAATGATGTCTCTAAGTGATGGAGGATTCGGCTATGATAACCAAAGAAAAGAAAAAATGATTCGGTTATGGCTCACTAACATTCGGCCATGGAGAAAACAATGGAGAAAAGATGAGTGAAAAGAAATAAAATAAGAGAAAAGATGATAATAAAGATTCGGTTTTCAAGGAGAATAAAAGAGGAAGAAAAGAGATGAATTTGATAGCTTTGTATATTCGGCAATGGGGAGAAGAAAAGAAAAGAATGGCTTTTTGGTATAGGTGATTTCGTCACTAAGAAAAGAACACACAAAATAATACTAAGGTGATATGCAAAAGTGACCAAATGGTCAAAAGATTAAGGTTTACCAATGCTCAATTTCGGCCAAGGGAGAAAGGTAGAGAAAGAGTTTCAAAACTATGCAAAAATGCTAAGAATGACCAAAAAGAGACTTCAAATCTTAGCCAAACCAACACCAAAAATTCGGCTCCCTCCCTAGACCATATTGCTGTCCAAATGCATGGTCAAATGGCCATGATTTTGTTTCCAAAACATTCTCCTTGATACTTTCCCCATGTCTCCATATCTTTCCATAAGTTTTGATTCCATGCCATATGTTTACACTTACCTTATTCCTTTGATATACTAACCAAAAATAACAAGGTCAACACTTACCATATTTGAGCTTGGCGACACTTCTATACATGTGCGAAAAATTAAAAATAAAATTTACCTAGATGCTAAACAAGGGATTCGAACCTCTTCCCTCATGCTACAATTCATGCGCCAACACCACCATGCCATGTACTCATCTTATGTCACTTATTAACACTTAAATTAACTTAAGTATTAATGACACTTGCTTCTCTTCAATAAATTCTCAAATATAAAATTTAGTCCTTACCCAAATTATGCTATACTCTTCTTTAGGACTATAATAACACAAAAATAAAAGTAAGAAAATTTTTCCTTCATAATCTAAACACCAAATCATGCAATATATTAATACTCGGATTTTTAGGGTGTTACAACTCTACCCTCCTTAAAGAAAATTTTGTCCTCGAAATTTACCTGGTTGAAAGAGGTGAGGGTATTGTTGCCGAATTGCATCCTCAGGTTCCCACGTAGCTTCCTTCACTCCGTGGTTATGCCATAGAACTTTGACCAACGGCACGGTTTTCTTTCTTAGCACTTTGACATCTCGGTCTAAGATTTTCACCGGTTCTTCTTCAAAAGACAAATCAATTCAACTCCAATTCTTCTACCAAGATTATGTGTGAAGGATCCGATCTATAACGCCTCAACATGGAAACATGAAAACATTATGAATTTGATCCAATTCGGAGGTAACTCAATCGATAAGCCATTTGGACCAACACGCTTCAAGACACGATAAGGTCCAATGTACCTAGGACTTAGCTTGCCCTTCTTTCCAAACTCAAGATCTTTTTCCAAGGTGAGACCTTCAAGAAAACCCGATCCCCACATCATACTCGATATCCTTTCGCTTCGTGTCCGCATATGAGTTACGTCTATCCGAGGCTTCTTTCAACCGTGCTCGAATAACTTTTACCTTTTCCTTTGTTTCAGATATCATCTCGGGACCTAACATCATCGTTCGCCTAACTCGGTCCAACAAATAGGAGAACGACACTTACGACCATACAATGCTTCGTAAAGTGCCATCTGAATGCTCGACTGATAATTGTTGTTATACCCAAATTCTGCCAGTGGTAGATAATCCTCCCAACTACTCCTGAAGTCGATTACACATCCTCTTAACATATATTCTAATATCTGAATTACTCTCTCTGATTGACCATCAGACTGAGGATGAAAAGTCGTACTGAAATTCAACTTTGTCCCCAAGGCTTCATGCAGAGCTTTCCAGAATCATGATGTAAATCTGGGATCCCTGTCTGATATAATAGATACAGGTACCCCATGCAACCTCACAATTTTAGATATATATAGCTTTGCCAACTTTTGCAATGAATAATCTGTACGAACTGGCAGGAAATGAGCAGTCTTCGTCAAACGATCAACAATTATCCAAACGAAATTTTTCTTAGTAGGTGTTAAAGGTAACCCACTAACAAAATCCATAGTTATCCGTTCCCATTTCCAAAGAGGAATCTTTATCGGTTGTAACAATCCAGACGGTAATTGATGTTCTGCCTTCACTTGCTGACAATTCAAACATTTTCCCACCAATTCTGAAATTTCACGCTTCAAACCTGGCCACCAATGCTGTTCACGGAGATCTCGATACATCTTATTTCCTCTGGGATGCATAGCATAAGGGATACTATGTGCCTCCCGTAGAATCATTTGCCTCAGATCTGAGTCCTTAGGCATACAAACTCTTCCTCGAAAGCACAACACACCTTCTGTGTTTACTCCAAAATCCTCGATTTCACCATTTTCAGCTTGCTGAAGTAAAAGTCCCAACTTCTCATCTGATGCCTATTTTTCCTTGATTTGTTCCACCACGAGGCTTCACCAAGTTCGCTAACAAACTACCATCCTCATCTGAGACTCAAATGGGCAAACAATGCTCTCAAATCAGATACTGTCTTACGACTTAACGCGTCAGCTACCACGTTAGCCTTTCCACGATGATATTCGATTGAGAAATCATAATCCTTTAATAATTCTACCCATCTTCTTTGTCTCAAATTTAACTCATTTTGGGTAAGGAGGTATTTAAGACTCTTGTGATCCATGTAGATTATTGACTTCTCACCATAGAGATAGTGCCTCCAAATCTTTAAAGCAAAGACCACAGCAGCTAACTCCAAATCATGAGTAGGGTAGTTTATTTCGTGCGGTCTCAATTGACGAGAAGCATAGGCCACCACCTTTCCATTTTGCATCAACACACAACCTGCACCCGTGTGAGACGATCACAATAAATGTTGAATTCTTTTCCGACCTCCTATTTGAATCAAACCGGAGCTTAGTCGATTTTCTTCAATTTCTCGAAACTCTCTTGCTTGCTTTTTAGTCCAATTATACGGAGCTCCCTTCCGCAATGTTTAGTTAGGGTGCGAGAATCAACGAAAACCCTCTACAAAACGTCTATAGTATCCACCAAACCCAAGAAACTCAAATTTCACCTACCGATGTTGGTGGTTTCCAATCCAGAATAGCCTCAATTTTCTGAGGATCCACCCTTATTCCTTCGCTGATACCACATGACCAAGGAAAGTCACTTCTTTTAGCCAAAATTCGCATTTACTAAATTTGGCATATAGTTGCTTATCACGAAGTAGCTGTAATACTATCCGCAAATGCTTGTCATGCTCCTTATCATTTCTCAAATAAACCAATATGTCATCTATGAACACTACCATAAATCGGTCTAAATATGGTTGAAAGACTCGGTTCATCATGTCCATAAATGTGGCTGGTGCATTGGTTAATCCAAACAGCATCACTACAAACTCATAATGTTCGTAACGTGTCCGAAATGCCATCTTATAAATGTCCGCTTCTTTCACCTTGAGCTGGTGATAACCCGACCTCAAATCAATTTTGGAGAAAACTGAAGCTCCTTTTAATTGATCAAACAGGTCATCAATTCTCGGTAGAGGATACCGATTCTTGATCGTCAATTTATTCAATTGTCTGTAGTCAATGCACATACGCATCGATCCATCCTTCTTCTTGACGAACAAAACTGGTGCTCCCACGAGACACACTTGGTCGAATAAATCCCGATCCAAAGCAATTCTTGAATTTGAGCTTTAACCTCATTAACTCCTTCTGGTGCCATTCTATAAGGAGCAATGGACACCGGAGTGTCCAAGGCAAAAGCTCAATGCCAAATTCTACTTCCGATCCGGAGGTATACCAAAAGTTCTTCGGAAATACATCGAAAATTCCTTCACCGTCCTCACATCATTCACAGATAACTCTTTGGCAACCAAAGCACGATAAAGGCTAGGAATGCTCCATATCCTTTCCGAACCAACTTCTCGCGCTTTAATGCAGATACCACATTTGCCAAGTAGTTCCTTCGCTCACCAATCATTATGACTTCCTTATCATCCGAGGTTCTTATCGACATTTATTTTTCAGCACAATCCAATTCGCTCGATGTTTAACCAACCAATCCATGCCTGAATGAGATTGAACTCATGAAAGGTAGTTCCATCAAGTTTGCCAAGAATACCTCTTCTTGAATTTCCAAGGCACATCTTTAAACATTTTATTAACAATTACCGAATCGTCCTAAAGGACTAATTACTATCATCTCACTATCGGTAATTTTAGATTCTAAATTGTGTTTCCGGATATGGCACTAGCAACATATGGGTGGGTAGAGCCAATATCTATTAAAGCAATAACAGTACATCAAGATGAAGAATGTACCGCTTATCACATCGGTGCATTGCCGTCCTCGCGCCTAACCGCATAAACCGATTAAGGCATCTTGCATCGCATTTCCTCTTGGACCATTGCCTCGACCCGGTGCACCTTGACCACGACCAACCCCATTGCCACCACGACCTGGTCCACGACCTCTCAGTGGCTACTGATTACCTCTGGCCGGCTGTGCATCATTATTACGAACTTCTTGAGTCGTATCCATACGTCGAGGACAATTTTTGTACTGATGCTCCATTGAATCGCATTTGTAACATGCGCCCGTTTTCTTCCAACACTCTCCAAAATGTCTTTTCCCACACTCAGTGCAATCTCGACTTCGATTATTTGTTATCGGTGTTCTACCTTGAACTGGTTCATCGTTCTGAGGTCTTTTCTAGAATCTCTTTGAAGAACCGCATCGTCAGTCTCTCTCTTGTTTCGAATCTTTCTGCTCGCTGCTCGAGTTCTTAGCCTCCTCGGCTATCTTGGCCTTCTCCACAAGAGTGGAAAAATTTCTAACTTGTTGTGGAGCAATCAGAACCCTCAGCTCATCATTAAGTCCATCCTCAACACAACGTTCATGATCTATTGATAGAATTGTCCGAGCATAGCGGCTCAGACGTAAAAACTCAGCTTCATATGCTGCCACTGTCTTCTTCTTGGACAAGATTCAGAAATTCTTTCCTTCGAGCATCTACATAACTCGTTCCAACATATTTTCCTTGGAAGGCGACTTTAAAGAATTCCCAATTAATCGATGCGACTTGGTGCCTTCACGAACAATGAGCCACCAATCGACACGCCTCATCTCTTAACAAGGATACAACTCCTTTCGGTTTTTGTTCAACGATTGCATTCCATATCATCCATAATCCATTCCACGACTTGAGCCAAGATTCACCACATTCGAGCTACACCGAGACTCCTCTAAAACTTCGCATTATTGGACTTAAGTCATTCAAATCGACCCACGAGTTGTTGGCCCAATTCTAGTTCCAAGACCCTTTCCAAGACTCGCAGCATTGCTTGAGTCAATGCATTATCTTCTTCCATGTGATCGCGTGATCCTGTTTTACTCTCAATTGATGCAAAGGTCCATTTACGCATATGATTTGGTGCTTGATTTGTAGCACCTCGGCCTCTACCACGGCCACGTCTACCTCATCCACGACCACGTCCTCTAGTGCTCATGATGGCTTGTTTCGGTGTTTATGAATCAAAAAATTTGTTTCGGTGTTTATTAACGATGTTTTATGATATTTGAGAGGTAAAGTTGTTTTTCGCAACATATCCTATAGTCTCAATCTCTACGATTTTTCACATCTAAAACTAGAAGTTCTAGAGTATTCCTATGATCATCATAGTAATTATTAAGCAATAAATACTTACTTGACTTGTTGCCGGATGCTTGTGGTGCCATACTGATCTTTAAAATATAATTGAACGATTTCATACAGAAATTATTTGCGAACCCAAATCACAGTCGAGTTTTTGAAACTGGCTCTGATACCATTAAATGTAACACCCCAAACCCGGTCTATGCATTAAGACTAGATTTGGTTTGTTACATGAATCGAGCTATCTTAGAATCTTCAATAAGTTGAAAACTACAATATTATTTAATTACGGGGTTTAATAAAAATCAGAAGAGTATTTGATGTATATTAGAAAACATTAGTTGAAAAAAAGACATTATTAACATTGTATTATCAAAACCCTTAGGTAATTTATTTAAGAGTTAACAATAATAAAATATTTATAAAGGAATTTCATATATTTGAAAACCCAATTTATTTTGATAAAAATATCATATAATCATAAGCCCATATTTAAAGGTTCAAAATATAATTTAAATCCAACACACATAAAAATCCATAAAATTATTAATAGAGGCCTTTATTACATTAACCCAAAATAGTAAAATACTTATTAAAAAGTTCAGAGTTTAATAAACCCATGTTTTGCAGTATGGCCTCCACAAAGTCATCCTCGGCCCAAGTCCACGTCAATTTCCATTACCTAAGATGGAAAAATTTGAAGGGGGTGAGTTACTTAGAACTCAATGTATAACTCACTTACTTTGTCCACTGGGCCAGATTTTCAAATTATGGATTTGGGCCTTGAGCCCATAAGCAGAATTGACAACATAATTAATAACATAATTAATAGCATAATGAAAACATAATAACATGCATGTAAGAATGAATTTTTCCCTCCCAAACCTAATTCCATCCGCTACACACCCCCGTACCAACCATCACACCTGTGGGGATCAAGTCAACCCACCCCGCCATCACACCAATCGTAGGCATTAAGCCAATTTATAGTTGTGGTAGAGCCACCGAACTTGATTGTGACAAAGTCACTGAACTAGAGGCATTGAGCCAATTATTATTTTGTGGCAGAGCCACCGAACTAGAGGCAAATAGCTATTTATAAATTTTGTGGCAGAGCCACCGAATTAGAGGCAAATAGCCATAATTTTGTGGCAAAGCCACCGAAATAGAAGCAAATAGCCATAATTTTGTGGCAAAGCCACCGAACTAGATTTTGGCAACAGGCCTTCTTCTCTTCATCATTTTCCCAACCCATGCAATATGTAGGCAAAGTAAACTGTGATTATACAATGATTTAATCAAAAAGGCCCATTAACAAAAGTTAATATTTCAAATTTTCTTTTATTAATTAAGGCCCAAAAATAACATTTGGCCCAATTAACAATTTGACAACTTATGCCCAAATTTACGATTTAGCAGGAATTTGGCCCATTTATCAATCTAGCAGGGATTTCAGCCCGTTTAACAATTTTAACAGAGATTACGACCCATTATGATCTAACAGAGATTTCGGCCCAATTATCGATCTAACAGAGATTTCGGCCCAATTATTAATTTAACAGAGATTTCGGCCCAATTATCGAACTAATAGAGATTTCGGCCCAATTATCGATCTAACAGAGATTTTGGCCCAATTATCAATTTAACAGAGATTTCGGCCCAATTATTACGAGATATACAATTTTACATATTTACAACGAATTTCTCGAGGGCGTTTTCGTAATTTCTACAATTTTGTCGTTTTCATGTATTTTCGTCGAAATACTAATTATTACGTTTTAAGTCGATCTATACGTTTTTACAATTTTACTCAATACCGCAATAACGTCCAAACCCGAGAAAAAGTGTGAAGTTACACACCTCGATATCGAGAGTACTAATCCTTCTCGCTCCTCGACACCTAAAACATATTTCGATCTGTTAGAACACTATTTTGTATAAAAATACATTATCGATATTAAATCCAAAACCTTACCCTCTTGATTTTGAATCACTTCGATTTTCGATTTCTCCTCGTTTATTGATTCGTTATTCGCTGAGAATCCACTAACGTATAAAGGCTCGGGAGTTCGTACCACTTCAAATAATTGATTTCCTTTGGAAGATGGTCTGCAACCCGGTGGAAAATCCCGGACTGCCGAAACTGCTCTTCGTTTAAACTTAGGGGGAATAGTGGATCTGCCCCTCTTAATATAACTAAACACTGCCCTTTTCTTCCCTATTTTGAAGATCTTAAATAACAAAAGACAGTTAATCCTAATAATATATCAAAATAAGAATTTTAAAGATCTTGAAGGCAAGATTTCCTTACCACGAATATTCTTGTTCCACAAGGAGAATTGATGCAAACGTTCTATGTCACTCATGACCACTTGATTTTCGATCTTCCGTTATCGCACTAAAATATAACCATTGGAAACGCTTTATAGAAGGAATAATAAATTTCGATCCAAAAGATCCTCTTACCACCATTAAAATTCGGCCAAACCTCTATTAACTAAACAAAATTAAAAAGAACTCTTACCCTTTTGTTCACGGGTGAAAAGAACCGATTGAGAATGATGTCTCTAAGTGATGGAGGATTCGGCTATGATAACCAAAGAAAAGAAAAAAATGATTCGGTTATGGCTCACTAACATTCGGCCATGGAGAAAACAATGGAGAAAAGATGAGTGAAAAGAAATAAAATAAGAGAAAAGATGATAATAAAGATTCGGTTTTCAAGGAGAAGAAAAGAGGAAGAAAAGAGATGAATTTGATAGCTTTGTATATTCGACAATGGGGAGAAGAAAAGAAAAGAATGGCTTTTTGGTATAGGTGATTTCGTCACTAAGAAAAGAACACACAAAATAATACTAAGGTGATATGCAAAAGTGACCAAATGGTCAAAAGATTAAGGTTTACCAATGCTCAATTTCGGCCAAGGGAGAAAGGTAGAGAAAGAGTTTCAAAACTATGCACAAAATGCTAAGAGTGACCAAAAAGAGACTTCAAATCTTAGCCAAACCAACACCAAAAATTGGCTCCCTCTCCTAGACCATATTGTCAGTCAAATGCATGGTCAAATGGCCATGATTTTGTTTCCAAAACATTCTCCTTGATACTTGCCCCATGTCTCCATATCTTTCCATAAGTTTTTGATTCCATGCCATATGTTTACACTTACCTTATTCCTTTGATATACTAACCAAAAATAACAAGGTCAACACTTACCATATTTGAGCTTGGCTGACACTGGCTATACATGTGCAGAAAAATTAAAAATAAAATTTACCTAGATGCTAAACAAGGGATTCGAACCTCTCCCCTCATGCTACAATTCATGCGCCAACACCACCATGCCATGTACTCATCTTATGTCACTTATTAACACTTAAATTAACTTAAGTATTAATGACACTTGCTTCTCTTCAATAAATTCTCAAATATAAAATTTAGTCCTTACCCAAATTATGCTATACTCTTCTTCAGGACTATAATAACACAAAAATAAAAGTATGAAAATTTTTCCTTCATAATCTAAACACCAAATCATGCAATATATCAATACTCGGATTTTTAGGGTGTTACAAGGGTTATTTATTGATGCATGAGTTTAAGTTTATGCTTCTTTAATTAACTAGTTGTTGGAATAATTAATGCATATGTTTAGTTCATTCATTTAAGTTAAGTATTTATTTTTGATATGTTTAATTAGTGTTTAAATGTGTTTAATAAGTTCATTTGAATGTGTTTATTGCAGATGTCTCTTCAGCTCACAACTGTTACATTTCAAGGCTGTTACAACTTAATTGAAGTGACTTTTTAGGTGATTTTTGGTTACAAATGAAGTGGCTGTTACAAGGGATGTTTAATTCAATTATGGAGTTTTAAGGAGCATTTTAAATCCTCTTAAATTCAGCAACAACACCCTTTCACCTACCAGTAGTTTTTGCTCATTTAAAGATGAAAGCAAGCATTAAAAACACCATTTAGTTACTGGTGTCTTTTCAGCTAGCCAAGGGACAACTCAAGAGACATTTTAAGCATTCAAGGATGATCATTTAAGCTGAATTAAAGTGAATTCAAGCATGGAGTAAATTGTTACAAGAATATCAAGAGTCTTGAGTTTAATTTCAGTTTTAATTAGTACATTAATATGTGACCTTTCAGCTAGTTTTTCTATCCTTATAAATATGTGTAACCAGCCATTTTGAAAGGCACTTTTGGACTTTTGAACATTGATAAAATTTATGAACATTTTGTTCACGAGTGAGTTTACCTCCTCTCCTATTTCGTACAAGTCTTGTTTGACATATCTAACATTGCTAGTGGCGTCTTCCCGACTTGTTTGAACTTATCACCAGACTTGGTGTGGCGTTCATTCTATTATCTCCATCCTACCACCTTAACGACATAAGAAACGGGGTGACACTATGATATAGTGTTGAATCTTTCTTCTGTTAAGTTCGTTATCGATCTCCATCAATTATTCCAAATTACCTATATTTGTTATTTTTGTTAAACTGAGCCTACAACATCTTTCTAAATCTACCATTCTTTTCTAAACCAGTTTCTTAGCTTCCACATATCTTAGCAAAACTTGCATTTTTCAACTCACCAAGATTCTCCTCGTCGACGATCGAGCAACTACGTGAAATGACTCGATTAACCTGGGCCGGATCACATCACATGTAGTAGTTGTGTAACAGCTCGATTTTGACCCTAGTCAAAATAGTGGTTTTGGAACCACAAATACGAGGTCAAAAAAATACTTTAAGATGATTTTTGGTGTTTATATTATGTAATTAAGCATGTGTGAAAATTTTGTGTGATTTTTTTTTTGATTGTGTGTCAAATTAATAAAAAGGACTTAATCGCATAAAATGTAAAAGCTTTGTGTTGATTGTTGAAGTGTTTATTTGGCATGGTTTATTAAATGGTAAGTCCTTATGTGGTAATTAGCCCTTTGGTAGTGGAGATGGACATAAATGGCCATTAAAGGAATGAATTATAATGTTTTAAACTAAGGGTAAAATGGTAAAATTTGTATTAATGTTAATAAAATTAAACAAAACAAAAATTAAAGCCATTTTATCATCTTTTCTTGTCGAAAGTTGAAGAAAAAGAAAGAAAGAAAGAAAGCTTGTTAGGTTTCGGCTAGCAATTGGTTTTATCAAGGTATGTCTTGAGCTAGATTTTTGATAATTTCTACGTTTTTGTAATCGTTGCTTCATACTCTACAAAACCCATGCTTAATTTTTGTGAATTGATGATGAATTTAAAATATTCCATGGATGAATTCATGAAATTTGTGAAGTTTGGTGATGAATTATGAAAGTTGTGTGATAGATTAACATAGTTTGTCTTTGGATTTTTGGTGATTTTGAGTTAATTGGACTAAATTGTGAAAATAAGAAATTGAAGGATTAAAATGTGAAATAAATGAAATGTGTGGACTTGCATGATCATAGGGAGAATTCGTCTAGGCATGGGTGAAGTGAGATTTTGTGTACTTTGTGATTTTGTGAATTAAGGACTAAACTGTTAAAATGTGAAAATATGAGGGCTATTTTTAAAATGCCCTAAATATATGTGTTTGGATTAAATTGAATGAATTGGTGATTGAATGAGTTAAATTTGAATGTGTTTAGACAAAGATAGGAGAGATTCGGATCGAGATCAAGGCAAAGATAAAGTACTCGATTGATCGGCTAGTTTCGGTATTTCGACGTCTGAGGTAAGTTTGGATATAATAAATGTTGTTAACTTATGTTTTAGTATTGTGAAATGATTATATATGTAACACCCCTTACCCGTGATCCCCACCGAACAGGGCACGAGGTGTTACCATACGAAAGTACTTGATTTCCACTTAGACTCAACGCGACTACTCTTCTTGATCACTACAACAACTTCATATTCGACCTACGAGACCTCACTTGAACCTACGAGGGCTCTCGAGACTATGTTGAAAACCTTACGAACCATAAAATTTTTCTCTGTCTAAACAGGGAGTACATGCCCGTGCTAGATGACACACACGCCCATGTGTAGTCACACACGCCCATGTGCTCACATCGTGCCCAAAAACCCCAACATTCTGCCAAAACTCACACGGCTAGGGCACGCCCATGTGAAATGGGGGCATGCCAATGTATCCTTACAACATACCCGTGTCTTCCGCCCATGGGGAGTTACTGACTAATTTAGCATGGCCTTGACACACCCGTGGCCCTAGACTGTGCGCCACACCTTGATATGCTGACTTATTCAACACGGCCTGGGCACACCCCCATGTTCTTACCGTGTCTCACCCACGGTCCACACAAACGGCTGTGGATATTGCCCGTGGTCTATCCTAATTTAAAACACTAAGGTCCAGGGTTCGCACGATCTAGACACACGCCCGTGTATCCAACGATATGGGCACTTAGAGGCCATCTTCCAAGCCTTTTTTCCACTCTTATTTGCATACATACATACATACATACAATCATCATCACATGACTCCATATTGCATCAATTTAACTATTAAATTATAGACACTTAATCATAAGAGAAATAAAGTCTTCATCCCATACACTAGGGAGAACTACTTCCAATACAGTTACAACAACTTAAGCCATCATTTATGGCTATACACAGCCAAAACTCTAAGTTCTTTTAGGCCAACACAATTTGGCTACATCAATTAGAACTTAGTTAATTTTAAAAGAATCCCTATACATGCCATGACTCATAAGGACTTGGAACACCATACCAAACATTTATTCGATAGTGTGAAAACATCTCCTACGGCCTCCAATCCGAGCTAGCCAAAAAAACCTATAAGAGATGGGAAAAGAAAATGAGTAAGCAATAATGCTTAGTAAGCTCGTCCGCATACAACTAATAAACACTAACATTCATTGAATATACATGATTTCAAGTTATTATGATGAGCTTTTCCTATGAACTCGTGGTTAGTTACTCAATCATCCTTAAAGCTTACTCATTCTATCTCTTACCATATTCTTACCATGCCACAAGCCAAATGCTCGTTTAATTAGCATACATTCCTGCACTGATCGTCACAAGATCATATAAAACAACACGTCAAGCATTTTCAATAAGCCACTCATATTACTAATCTCCCGGTGGTTATGCACTTAGCCCACCATTGAATCTCTTATAGGGTGGTATCGCACACAGCCCACCAATCATTTATACTTATGGTGATTTTGCACATAGCTCACCAATCATTTATAAGCGATGGTATCACACACAGCCCATCGATTACTAATATAGGTGATGGTATCGCACACAGCCCATCAATTAATAATTAATCAGGGGGTAACGCACACAGCCCACCAATGATTATACATTCGCAACTATTTATCCACATACATTTCTCTAATTCAAATGTTTATCCGTGAACATCCTCACTCACTATCATTCTTACTTAGCTTTCTACTATAATTGTTCGCATTCACACAATGAAACAATAATTATAGCTTATGCAACTAAAGTGCATCCTTTACATATCACCCACTATGGGTTCATCAAATACCGAATCCACTTCAATTAAGTTCTAACGCATTCCTGCACCTCTCATGTACAATACATTCATTCTCAATTCTCAAATATTTATTGAGTCACTAAAATCGTTAAGTAACTCCCTTAAGTCTCGTACACATAACATTACATTTACATCATACATGAGTTAACCTATTGATGCCATGTTCCCAACATGGTCCTCTTCAAAATCTCTCACCGAGGCCATATTTCATTATGGCCTTACATAGAACCTTAACTATCATCTTTTCATAATAATTGCATTTCTTACTATTCTTAGATTCCAAATCTCTTAACAACTCAACAACACTTATTTAATACATTCATTGCATAATTATACATTCCATACAACATTGGAATATTAAATAACGTACGTACTTGCAAGGTTTGCATACGAACTTACCTCGATGACGAAAAGGCCAAAAAGGACTTTTTGCCCACATTTCTCTTTTCTTCCATGCTAGGTCCAAATCTCGTTTCTCGATCAAGAACAATGAATTTTACTCGTTTAGTCACTTAATGATCATATTACAACTTAATATCCACTTAGGCAAAAATTACCATTTTGCCCCTATACTTTGGCAAAATTATGATTTAGCCCCTAGGCTCGTAAATAAAATTTCATCACATTTTCTTGTTAAACAAGCCTAGCTGATCATTTAATCCTCTTACAACTATACACAATTCCAGCTATTTCATGCCTTAATGAACAAATTACAACTTTTGCATCTTAGTCCCAATTAAGTGTTTTCATGACAACACCTTTCACAAAAGTTGATTATCAACATAAAATCTATCATGGTAAGTCTCTAGACTTTCAACCATGTTGCAAATTAGTCCCCCCATTAGCTAGCTTAAGCTTTGGGGACTCCAAGAATACAAAAATCATCAAAAACAACCATCAAATTTACTTACTTGAATGGAGAAAAGCTTGCTGAAAATTTTCAGCTTTCAAAGCCCTCCCATGGCTGATATTTTCGGTTGGAGAAGAAGGAAAAATAAAAAGATGATAACTTTTGCTTATATCATCTTATTTTATTCATTTTCTCCAACTAATATCACTAACTTTTAATCACAATAAATGCACCTGTCCCTCTTAGCTTCTTTCACCGACCAAGCCACTTAACAAGGCTAAATTACACCATTGGGACATCCAATTTATAAACCATAGCTATTAGGCACCTTTAGCAATTAAAGTAGAACTTTCGTACTTTATGCGATTTAGCCTTTTTCAAAATTTAGCTTGAAATTGCTAAAATTAAGGCACCAAAATTTCCATACACCCTTATAAACATTTTATAACACATGAAATAGCATGAAAATAATTTTCTCTATCCTCAATCTAATGATTCCGAGATCACTGTTCTGACTAGCCCTAAATCGGGCTGTTACAATTCTCCCCCCTTAGGGATTTTCGTCCCCGAAAATCTTATTAGGAGGATTTACTATCAACATTCTTAAAATGTTTCCATCTACTCTTCAAAATTGCAAATTCCACTTATCCTCAAATTTCTCCTACCAATAACTCTTAAGCTATTAGACATAAGGTCGAAATGCAACTTGAGACCTAGGTTATTCTTCCTCTGGGGCCTATACTATATTCAATAATCCATTAATGTGGAACTCCGTACATGTTCAAACGTTCGTTCAGATCTTTACTGGTTGATTCACTACAATTCGAATGACTTTTCCCCTCCTTGGGAATTTTGTCAATCCAAATTTGAAATCTTTAAGGTTTTACCTCTCTTCCTCATTAAAGCATTCACCAACTGTAAAAGTCTTGACTTGTACGCTTTGAAAACTCAGCTTTTAATGGTCAACTACTTCTGACCATAACTCAATCTTATCGTGAAATGTACTCTACTGTAAAAACATTTATGCACATAAATGTACTTCTTTATTCTTGCTTTATCAGATATGCCACTACTAAATCTCATGTCAAAACTTCTGTATAAGTTCTGGATTCATCATCATTTACTTTCTATCTCGAGGAAGCATCAACAACGAAATCTCATCCAGCATGGATAGCTTGTTTATAATACCATTTATTATAAGTTTTCGAACTCTTCTATTCTGAAAGAAAGGCTCACTATGGTCATTAACCTTGCTGAAACTAGGATATTATCAACTAGAGTCAACCGAGTAACTAACTCGCATTGCTTAACATGGATCTTCCATTCAGTCACCTGCACTATGTCCGTTATCTGAGAAGTATTACAATGACTATACTCATCATTATAATAGCTCAAGCAGTTTCCACTAATTCGTCTTCAAAATCTTCTGTAGTATAAGATACCCTCAATCATTAAAATTAAAAAATACACATCGATTTTCCCCATGGATCATTACATAACATCTAATTCACAACACAGACACAAAAGTGATCGCCTCTGGATCACCAACTTGTTAACTCTTTTTCGCGATTCAGACCGAACTCAGTACTAGAACTTTCAATTGATAGTTTCCTCTATAGTTTTCAACTCAACCATCATGGGTTGAACATTTCGATGAGCATATCATTATAATATGTTCTCTACTCACGTACACACATAATTTTATTCTCCTTATTGAATCAGGTGTGAATATACACAAAACTCAAATCATATCTCAATACGTTAATCTACTCTTTTCTCCATACTGAGAACATATTTTAAGCACATTCTCATCTGATTTTTTCTTTTTCTATGTTAATCTAAAACTTTTACTATCGTCATCTCTCAAAATAATAGGGACATCTCTATCAAATTCATTAACTCTATTCAATTTATTCGAAATCCCATCACACAACGCGAAACTTGTAATTTCTCTTCTTGTACGAGAATCATCACCAACTTCCTCCTCAAGGTACCCGAATAAGGCTACGAGGAGATAAAGGAATGTCAATTTCAATTGACTAAATCAACAACCACTTAGTCTGATTTCTCAATCAGCTAACATTCTCACACAATCACAATTTCCTGAAAAGAACATCCACATCACCTTTGAAGGGAAACAAGTATTAATACATAATATCCAAGGGAATCATTATAATTCATTCATGGTATTAATTAACTATGCACAGGTCACAGGCTTCAAGCTAACTTACTCATACCTGCCCTTTATTAAGCACATACTATGTCACACATCGTACTCATTTCTTCATGATTCGTTCACGAGTGCCTGTATTCACTCATTCACATGACTTTAGTACAATTCTCCTTTCTGCCTCTAGACTCATCTTTTTGTCCCACTGATTACTGGAGATAATCAAAGACGGACATTCATATCATTTATGGAGGCACGAAACCAATGCCACACTCCCGAGGTGGCCTTATATAGAGTCACCTCTAAATGCCAATGCCATAACCCGGTTAAGGTCTTATATGGATTTTTGCATTAGGTATCGATGCCATATTCCAAATATGGTATTATACGATTCTTATATCTATTACCGAAGCCACATTCTAGATGTGGTCTTATATGGAATCATAACTTGGTACCGAGGCCATGCCTCGAACATGGTCTTATACGGGATCTTATCTATTTCATATCTTAATGATAGCCTTTTCATTATAGTCCCCTAGGACTTCAACCCCATGTCCAACAATAATTACTCTATCTAGCAGAGTGTCATGTATCAATCTGATACAAAGCATTCCCAGAATGCTAACATAATTACCGTGTTAATCACATACAAGCTTACTCAATTTGACTCTCATAACATCTCATCATAATTCGATAGTGGTAAGGAGGGTAAGGTCACAGAACCTTTTTGACTTGACTCTCGTGACTACATACATATGATTTAAAATTTCATCATCAATGAAATATCATCATAGTCACACAACTCGTCCCAAATGAGTTTTCACATTCATCATGCTACATTTGTTTCTATCCCTCCTACTTTTGAACAGTGATTTCAATTACTCAAGTTCCATATTACTATCTACTTGAGTACTCAACATTTAACTCTACTTTCTCTTACCATCACTTATCAATTAAAGAATGTCTTACGGGTTTGAGTACATCGTTTACCTGATTGCCATAGTCCAACTATGGTCTTACTCGTATCACAACATCATAGCCCAGCTATTTCTTTACATGTCATCATGATGCCATAGCCTCGCTATGGTCTTACACAAACTCTTATATCAACACCAATGCCATATCCCAGATATGGTCTTACATGAAGTCTTGTCTAGGTACTAATGCCATATCCCGGACATGGTCTTATATGGGACTATCCCTAGGTGCTAATGCCATATCCCAGATATGGTCTTATATTAGCTCTCGTCTCAACGCCGATGCCATGTTCCAAACATGGTCTTACACTGGCTCACGTATCATCACCAATGCCATGTCCCAGACATGGTCTTATATGGGATCACATATACCGCCATGGTCCAACCATAGTCTTATTCATCATTTTATCATTGAACGACCGTACCCATCCCTGCATTCTACTTAGTCAAACTTTCCAATTTAACTCTCACACCATAATACTCGTAGTTTCATACAGAGTCACGAAATAGAACATTATGCAATCATCTGCTTTAATAGTCACACATGAGATTCAACTATATGGACATATAGATCATACATCATTCAATTAATCATACGTACACATATACACCATTCTCTGGGTAAATTTACTCACTATATGTGCCTAACCCAATAGGTTTAGTATATAACACCTATGCACATCCCGCCATTACAGAAAAGCTTACCACTTTTTAATTATCATTTCATGCATTTTTACACACATGTCATACACTTCTATTTATACCACCTTGAATCTCATCAATGCATAAGAGCATTTCAATTACCTCATTATCACTTGCAACATTATTGGATTTAGCTTGGTTGGGAGCCAACCTTATCCTAACAAAATAATTTCGTTAGTGCTGAGAGATATCACACTATCACAGTCCACCTATGGCATGTATAGCTAGACTCTTACTCACGTTTGGTTAGTCCGAGAATCGACTAAACCATGCTCTGATACCACTAAATGTAACATCCCTTACCTGTGATCCCCGCCGAACAGGGCACGAGGTGTTACCGTACGAAAGTACTTGATTTCCACTTTGACTCAACGCGACTACTCTTCTTGATCACTACAACAACTTCATATTCGACCTACGAGACCTCACTTGAACCTATGAGGGCTCTCGAGACTATGTCGGAAACCTTACGAACCATAAAATTTTTCTCTGTCTAAACAGGAATACACGCCCGTGCTAGATGACACACACGCCCGTGTGTAGTCACACATGTCCATGTGCTCACACCGTGCCCAAAAACCCCAACATTCTACCAAAACTCACACGACTAGGGCACGCCCATGTGAAATGGGGGCACGCCCGTGTACCCTTACAACATGCCCGTGTCTTCTGTCTGTGGGAAGTTACTGACTAATTTAGCACGGCCTTGACACACCCGTGGCCCTAGACCATGTGCTACAACTTGATATGCTAACTTATTCAACACGGCCTGGGTACACCCCCATGTTCTAACCGTGTCTCACCCATGGTCCACACAAACGACCGTGGATATTGCCCGTGGTCTATCCTAATTTAAAACACTAAGGTGCAGGGTTCGCACGGTCTAGACACACGCACGTATATCCAATCGTGTGGGCACTTAGAGGTTATCTTCCAAGCCTTTTTGCCACTCTCATTTGCATACATGCATACATACATACATACATACAATCATCATCACATAACTCCATATTGCATCAATTTAAATCTTAAATTATAAACACTTAATCATAAGAGAAATAAAGTCTTCATCCCATACACTAGGGAGAACTACTTCCAATACAATTACAACAACTTAAGCCATCATCTATGGCTATATACAACCAAAACTCTAAGTTCTTTTAGGCCAACACAATTTGGCTACATCAATTAGAACTTAGTTAATTTTAAAAGAATCCCTATACATGCCATGACTCATAAGGACTTGGAAGGCCATACCAAGCATTCATTCGATAGTGTGAAAACATCTCCTACGGCCTCCAATCCGAGCTAGCCAAAATAACCTATAAGAGATGGGAAAAGAAAAGGAGTAAGCAATAATGCTTAGTATGCTCATCCGCATACAACTAATAAACACTAACATTCATTGAATATACATGATTTCAAGTTATTATGATGAGCTTTTCTCATGAACTCGTGGTTACTTACTCAACCATCCTTAAAGCTTACTTATTCTGTCTCTTACCATATTCTTACCATGCCAAAAGCCAAATGCTCGTTTAATTAGGATACATTCCTACATTGATCGTCACAGGATCATATAAAACAACACGTCAAGCATTTTCAATAAGCCACTCATATTACTAATCTCCTAGTGGTTACGCACTTAGCCCACCATTGAATCTCTTATAGGGTGGTATCGCACACAGCCCACCAATCATTTATACTTATGGTGATTTTGCACTTAGCTCACCAATCATTTATAAGCGATGGTATCGCACACAGCCCATCAATTACTAATATGGGTGATGGTATCGCACATAGCCCATCAATTAATAATTAATCAGGTGGTAACGTACACAGCCCACCAATGATTATACATTCGCAACTATTTATCCACATACATTTCTCTAATTCAAATGTTTATCTGTGAACATCCTCACTCACTATCATTCTTAGTTAGCTTTCTACTATAATTGTTCGCATTCACACAATGCAACAATAATTATAGCTTATGCAACTAAAGTGCATCCTTTACATATCACCCACTATGGGTTCATCAAATACCGAATCCACTTCAATTTATTTCTAATGCATTCTAGCACCTCTCATGTATAATACATTCATTCTCAATTCTCAAATACTTATTGAGCCACTAATATCATTAAGTAACTCCCTTAAGTCTTGTACACATAACCTTACATTTACATCATACACGAGTTAACCTATCAATGCCATGTTCCCAACATGGTCCTATTCAAAATCTCTCACCGAGGCCATATTTCAATATGGCCTTACATGGAACCTTAACTATCATCTTTTCATAATAAGTGCATTTCTTACTATTCTTACATTCCAAATCTCTTAACAACTCATCAACACTTATTTAATACATTCATTGCATAACTATACATTCCATACAACATTGGAATATTAAATAACGTACGTACTTGCAAGGTTTGCATACGAACTTACCTCGATGATGAAAAGGCCAAAAAGGACTTTTTGCCAACATTTCTCTTTTCTTCTATTCTAGGTCCAAATCTCATTTTCCTCGATTTAGAACAATGAAATTTACTCGTTTAGTCACTTAATGCTCATATTACAACTTAATATCCACTTAGGCAAAAATGACCATTTTGCCCCTATACTTTGACAAAATTACGATTTTGCCCCTAGGCTCGTAAATAAATTTTCATCATATTTTCTTATTAAACAAGCCTAGATGATCATTTAATCCTCTTGCAACTATCCACAATTTCAACTATTTCATGCCTTAATGAACAAATTAGAACTTTTGCATCTTAGTCCCAATTAGGTGTTTTCATGACAACACCTTTCACAAAAGTTGATTATCAACATCCTATCATTCATTTTTTTCCTTAAAAACTCATCAAACAACATAAAATCTATCATGGTAAGTCTCTAGACTTTAAACGATGTTGCAAATTAGTCCCCCCATTAGCTAGCTTAAGCTTTGGGGACTCCAAAAATACAAAAATCATCAAAAACAACCATCAAATTGACTTACTTGAATGGAGAAAAGCTTGCTGAAAATTTTCAACTTTGAAAGCCCTCCCATGGTTGATATTTTCGGTTGGAGAAGAAGGCAAAATAAAAAGATGATAACTTTTGCTTATATCATCTTTTTTTCTTCATTTTCTCTAACTAATATCACTAACTTTTAATCACAATAAATGCACTTGTCCCCCTTAGCTTATTTCACCAGCCAAGCCACTTAACAAGGCTAAAATACACCATTGGGACCTCCAATTTATAAACTATAGCTATTAGGCACCTTTAGCAATTAAAAAAGAACTTTCGATTTAGTCCTTTTTCACAATTTAGCTTGAAATTGCTAAAATTAAGGCACCAAAATTTCCATACACCCTTATAAACATTTTATAACACATGAAATAGCATGAAAATAATTTTCTCTATCCTCAATCTAATGATTCTAAGATCACTGTTTAGACTAGCCCCTAAATCGGGCTGTTACAATATATGTGAATATGAGAATAGAAATGCTATGTGTGGAATTGAATTTAGATGGCACTAAGTGTGCATAATTGAAATCGAGATAGAAATGAATAGCACTATGTGTGCGAAATTATGGATGCTTTAGCTTCATTGTTTGGCACTATGTGTGCGATACCTAGATAAGTTCGATTTAAACTATAGGCGCTAAGTGTGTGATGAAAATTAAGCTTCGGCTACAAATTTGGCACTAAGTGTACGATTAAACCTAATGAATAACGAAGGTTGATCGAAATGCGCTATGTAACATCCCGAATTAGGGCCTAGTTGGAACAGTGGTTTCGGGACCACAAATTCGACGCAAGAAAATTTATTTTTATTATATTTGTATGATCTACAATTTCACAAAATGATTTCGTGAAAATTTCGTTCGAAAATTTTGACATTTGGCCACTCAATTTAGTCAAAAGGACTAAATTGTAAAAAGGGCAAAACTTGAGTTCTAGAAGTTAAAGGTGTCAAATTGCTATGAAATTTTAAATTAGAGGTTCTTAAATGGTAATTAGGCCATTGGTTAAATTTTTGGACAAAAATGGATATGGTATTTGTTAGATAAGATATTTTTTTGTAAGGGCATTTTGGTCCTTTTGTAAATTAAATGAATTAAAAACAAAATTAAAATGCCAAATTTGTCCATCTTCTCCATATGGACGAAATTTACCAAGAGAAGACATGGCTAGGGTTTTCTCAACTTTCCAAGCTCATGGTAAGTCCGTTCTAGCCCTGTTTTTCAAGTTATTTATGATTTTAGAGTCTTGGCAGTTCGATTTAGCTTATGCTACCAATAATTCATGCTAGGGTTCATCTTTGGAAAATTTCCCATAGGTTAAAAGTGTGTATTTTGATGTTTTATGGTATAATATGAAGCTTGAAATTATATTAAACAACTTTTACTAAGCGATTTTAAGTGAAAACCAGTAAAACGACATAATCGGTAAAAATACCTAATGTTCAAAAGTGTATGTTAGAGTAAGAATTTGATGTTTTCATAGAAGGGAAAAATGATCAGCATGTTATAAAACATACGAATAAGGGATGAATTTTAATTTTTGAGTATTGGGAAAAGTGTAAATATGTTAAAGTTTAGGGGCAAAATTGTAATTTTGAAAAAGTTAAGTTAAGGACTGTTTTGAATAGTAAATTAATTAAATAAGTGAAATATTTGGTTATAGATCAAGAAAAATGAGGTTTGGAACTAGAACGAGTAATTGACGAATAAGTCATTTTCACCGATTTTGCTTTTAAGGTAAGTTTGTATGTAAATAATACACCATTTTTATTTATGTTTTAATTTTTTGTTATATTATATGAGATATAGTTGAATATGGAGTAATTATTTGATGCAAATTATGAATTGTGATTGATTATGGATGAATTGGTAAAATGATGAAAATTATGAATTCCTGGTTGAACCTTCGGAATAGAAAAGGTACGAATGAGGTTGCTCCGTCGCATGGAACAGCCCGATTTAGGGCCTAGTAGGGATAGTGGTGCGAGGCCACAAACCTGAGGTGAATTTATGAGTTTTTCAAGTTTATGCCATGTTTGCACGTTAGTGTGAAAGTTTTGTAAAACAATTTTATTAAGTTGAGGTCAATTGGTTCAAAAAGGACTAAATTGCAAAAGTTGCAATATATGAGTTTCTAGAAGCTTTTTGCATGAAATAGCTGTAGAATACTAATTATGAGCCCTTAAATTGCAATTTGCCCAAAAATAAAATTTTGGACAAAATTGACCTTGAGATGGTGTTAAATAGAATTTTTATGAGGAAGGGCCTTTTGGTCATTTGCCTATTAAGTGTTTTAAATGGGAAAAAGATGAGAAAAATTCACTCATATTCTTCCTTGTGCTGTCAAAAATTTGAAGACACCATAGCTAGGGTTCTTCATTTTTTCAAGCTCATAGTAAGTTTATCTTAACCCGCTTTTAATATATGTAACATCCTAAATGTATAGGGTAACATCTAAATGCGGGCTGCATTTATATGTTGGTTTAATATGTTAGTTCAAGAATTTAAGGCTCGGATGAGGCCTTGATTGAATATATGGATTCGGGTTTAAATTAATGTTCTGGGTAGTTTAAGTGATAGGTTGGGCTTTAAAATTTGGGTTAGGTGGTTGATAAATGGTATTAGTTCATAATTTAAGTTAGATAATTAGTTTAGTAGCAAGCTGGGCTTGTGGCCCGAAGACTTGAGGTGTTTTAAGTGGGCATTAAGGTGACATCACAAGGGGGAAGGTGTTGGGCCAGTGTGGCCGCTTGGGGCCCAAATGGATGGGTCCAATTTCAACACTAAGAAGGGAAGGGAGTTGGACGGTAATTAGGCTACAATTTAGGAGTCTTTTTCTTTTAATTTAAGTGATAACAAGCTAATAATTAAAGAGGGAGGAGTTGGTTTTAAGGTGGGCTTTCCTAAAGGTAAGATAAGGATTGAGTTATCAGGTGATTTAAAGACTATCAAAAGAGGAGAGAGTTGGCCGAAACTCAACTACAGGAGGGGGAAATCGGTTTAGTATAGGCTTCTGTGGTAGCCAAAATTCTGCTAACAAATTCTCTCCATCTTTTCTTTTCTATACCGAAATCTCCACTTCATTCTCCCTCTGAGTTTTCTTTCTTTTTCTTTTTCTAGTTGGCCGAATACTCTGACAACATTTTTCTCATTCTTTTCAAAACACTTTAGTCGAATTCTCTTTTGTTCATACCCTCATCTCCCATAGTCGAAACTACAAGGGTGGTTTCATTTTCCCGAAGGTGCACCATAGCCGAATACTCCTCTCTAATTTGGTAAGTTTTGGGATTTTGCTTCTTTTCGATTTCTTCATTCTTTTTATCAAGTTTCTAATCCAAATCGGTTTTCTAAGGCCTTGTCAATTTCACTCTCTAATCTTAGAAGCTGAATCCTTTCTTGCTGAGATCTGTAGTGTTGATTTGTGAAAAGTCGAAGGTAGGTGGTCAAGGGTAGGTTCGGCCGAATGGCCACTTTCTTATCCTTTGTCTTTTGCCGAATGTCTTAAGGTGTTAGATGGTTGCAATCATCGGTTTGGTTAATTATTTCGGTGATGGCCAAATGTAGGAAGGGAGGTGATGAGTTCTCAATGACATTCGGGATTCGATTAACTAGGTAAGAATTTGATTGAAGTGTTATAGTTGTTAAGTAATTAGATCTCATTGTTTAAATGATTTAATGATTAAGGATGGACTCAATAATATCGGTGCGTAAAAGGTTGGATCCAGAAACCAACACCTAAATACAAGAAGCGATCTGTTTCGGTAGTGTGAGATTGGCCATCAGGGTGTGGGTCGATATCGAAGCCAGATCGTGGGTCGATTGTGGTAGTCTCGAGTGATAGTAGCGTAGACATAGTGAAAGCATTAGTACGAGAATCAGGTGTGTAATACTTCCCCACCATCTAGATCTGATTATTAATGCTCATAAATTTTATATGTTATGATAAATGCCAAAATCTCGTTTTAATGATGAAAACCCAAAGAGGGTAAAAGCGAACCACCAAGTTAGTAAATAATTTGATTAAATGTTATAAGTAAGTTGTTTATATGTGATTGCATGGGTTGGGTAATGAAAGGAGGAAGTTATATGTACATGTGTAGCGATTTTTACCGTGAGATGCTGTAGCGGCTAATGCCATGATTTGTTATAAGGGCCATGGGCCATAATATGTTGATGAGCAGTATGAATGCCATCTTGGCGTGTAGCGGTGTGGGTTGATTATAGAATTCCCCAATGGAGAGAACGGTTGGTACAGAGGCATGTAGCGGATGGGAACCTAGGCAAACGGGTTGGGTTTTGCATATTATTTGTTATCCAAGTAAATGGAATTATTATTATGTTTTATGAGGCCCAAATCTAGTGGTGCATGAGGGTTGCACACTTAGTCTCGCGACTCACCCAATTAAACTAACATTTCAGGTGACACTTAGTGCATCGGACCGGGCCGGAGAGGAGCGCAAGGTGGCCATGCAAAAGAATATGTGGATCCGGCAAAAAGTCCCTACTTAATAGTTTTTTTTAAGTATTTTTTTGTTATGGATTCAAACATCGTTGTAATAAGGCCATGGGCCACTAGTTTACATTTTGGTTTTATTATGGGTTTTATTATTTATTTTTAAACTAAGACATGTAATTCAGTTTTGGGCTTTTGATTATTAGGGCATATTTTATATAAATTACATTTGGGCTTTCTGTCAACACGATTGGTTTTACAAAAATTTTCTTAGTGACATACCAGATCCAATTGTAGTGTTTGGGCCAAGTTTGGGGTGTTACAAATTGGTATCAGAGCCCGATTCAAAACTCAACTTTGGGGTTTTGGGCCCAAAAGATTTTCTAAAAATGGGTATTTGAAACATGGGTTTCTTTTAGTAAAGGTTTGTTAGCTCAGCATGGCACCTGCGTCTCCGGCCAAGTTCGCCAGGTAAGTATTCTAAATTCCTGATTGTGATATCAATATAGGCTTAAAGGGTTTTATGGGACGTAGACTATTTAGGTTAGAACTTGATGGACTCTAGGCTTAGACAAACAACTCTTCAAATCCATAAGGCTTAACTTTATTAAACAACACCTGTAAACAAGTCACAAGACTAAAGTGTGGTAACAAGCATATGCATGTCTAGGAGTAGATCCGGAAGAGCTTGGTATTTAAGCAGTCCGAGTGACTCACCTCCTCTTCGCTGGAATCTCACCTGGTGCATAGTGATTGTTCACTTTAGCCATGACAGGGTGTGGCAATAGGCATATGCATGTCTAGGAGTGGATTCAGGGAAAGCTTGGTACTTAAGCAGTCCTAGTGACTCACCTCCTTTTCACTAGAATCCTACCTGGTGCATGGTGACTATTCACCCTAGTTACGAGTACGTGTTGATAGGCCAAAACTACAATTAAAACCCGAAAGGGACCAGCCAACTTGTTTTGTAAAATCCTAAAGTAAACCTTAGTTCTGAAATCACCAAATTACCCTTGATTTGTAAAAATTACCCTGGTCTTGCAAAATGACCAAAAATACCCCTTGTCCGAAAAATGACCAAAATTCCATTGATTTACAAAATGACCAAATTACCCCTGACTTGCAAAATTACCGAAATACCCTCGAGTTGAAAAGTACCAAAATACCTTTATTTCACAAAATCACTCGAAACCATATGTTGAAAAAAAATTATGAAAATACCCCTGTAGGATAAAATTATGAAAATACCCCTAGGTAGCGAAATGATGAAAATACCCTTAGGTGATGGATGTTACTTGTATGAATGTTGTGTGCATAATTCCTAGAATTAGGAAGATTGAAAACGTAGATAGGTTCAATTGAAGAATCACTTTTAAAAACTATGTTTCATAAGATTGTTCGGGGATAATTAGTGGAAACAACTAATGACTCATAAAATTTTTAAATCAGATAAATGCGAACCAGAAGAATGAGTACAAGAGGTCGAGGACGTCCGCCACGTGGTCGCGGTAGAGGTAGGATGACCGTGTCAGAACTCGTAGGATCGGGTCATGGGTCCGGAGTGAGATACTAGTTCCACCAGCTGCTGAGGTGGAATTTCAGGACCAAACAGGTGGAGAGGACGTGGTTTCACAAGCGGTCTTAAGAGTTTTGGAAAGAGTGGCTGAGGATGGTATGGGCATAGGAGCCCAAAAATCTGTGCTAGAGAGGCTGAGGAACAACGGGGCAGAAGTATTTAGGGGAGTCTCTGGCGTATCCCCAAGTTTCACTGAATATTGGTTGGAGGCAGTGGAACGTATAATGGATGACCTAGACTTTACGGTGGAGGAAAAGCTAAAGGGGGTCGTGTCTCTTCTTCGAGATGAGGCCTACCAATGGTGGCTCACGGTGAAAGAGGGTACGACCATGGACCTGATTGACTGGGATTTCTTTAAGGAGTCATTCCAGGGAAAGTACGTTGGGACTAGTTATATGGATGCTCAAAGGAAAGCATTCCTGAATTTGGTGCAGGGGAGTAAGTCTATGGCGGAGTATGAGGCTGAGTTTCTACGCTTGAGTCGTTACGCTTGGGGAATGGTAGCAACGGAGTACGAACGATGCGTTTGGTTCGAGGATGGGCTACGAAATGAGCTAAGGATTCTGATTGCACCGCAACGAGAGAGAATTTTTGCGGTTTTGGTGGATAAAGTTAAAATAGCTAAAGAAGTGAAACGAGTGGAGAGACAAGAGAAGGATAAGGATCGGGGCAAGAGTAAGAGAAGTTTTGGACCCTCTAGAGCAATTAAAATTTTCGAAGAGGCCTAGGACTGATGGGCTAGCTCGTGCCCCATCGGGCCAGAGTCAAGCATGTTCTACATGTGGGAGAACCCATTATGGGGAGTGTAGAATGAAAACGGGTGGATGCTTTAGGTGTGGATCCACAGAACATTTGATGAGGGACTATCCTCAGATGGATCGGGGGCAGCCGGCGAGCCAAGGTTCTGATCAGACTAGGAGAGGTGATCGGTCTGGACCAAGGGGTCGTGGTGCAGCTAGAGGGGGAAATGGATCTGGTTGGGGTCATGGAGCACCTGGTAGGGGTATAGGTAATGTGGATGCAAGGCAGCCGGGTTTAGTCTATGCAGCTCATCGACGGGAGGATAGTGACGCACCGGATGTTATAACCGGTACATTTCTTATTACTGATAATCCTTTACTTGCCTTGATTGATATTGGGTCAACCCACTCCTATGTTGCATGTTCAGTATCTGAGACTCTAAGTATAGACTCTGAAATAACCACTAGGAAGATGACTATGGTTAGTCCTTTATGACAATCTAAAGTGGTGGAAAAACTGTTTAGGGATGTACCTTTAGAGACTCAAGGGGTAGTATTCCCATTAGATTTAATGGAATTACCATTTGGGGAGTTTGACCTTATTTTAGGAATGGATTGGTTGATTAAGCAGTGTGCCAAGTTGGATTGTGGGAATAAGCGTATGGTGTTGAGTACCCCAAGGCGGGGAGGTGGTTGTGTTCGGAGAAAGGAGGAATTACTTGACAACGTGGTATCATCTTTAAAAGCTATTAAGATGATTCGAAAGGGATGTAGTGCATTTCTAGTCTTTATTGGTGCGTTGGATGCTAAGGAGGTGACTATTGATGAGGTTCGAATAGTCAAGGATTTTGCGGATGTCTTTTCAGAGGAATTGCCAAGATTACCCCCGGATCGCGAGGTGGAATTTGGAATAGATCTACTTCCGGATAGCTCCAGTATCCATTGCTCCTTATAGGATGGCGCCGAAAGAGTTGGTGGAGCTTAAGGCTCAGATTCAGGAACTATTGGATCGAGGGTTCATTCGACCGAGTGTGTCTCCATGGGGAGCGCGGTCCTATTTATGAAGAAGAAGGACGGATCCATGCGTATGTGCGTGGACTATTGTCAATTGAATAAGTTGACGATTAAAAATAAGTATCCATTACCAAGAATTGACGATCTGTTCGATCAGCTCAAAGGAGCTTCGGTCTTTTCTAAGATTGACCTACGGTCCGGATATCATCAATTAAGGGTTAAAGAAGGAGACATTCATAAGACGACATTTCGGACTCGGTACAGGCATTATGAGTTCTTGGTGATGCCGTTCGGGTTGATGAACGCCCCAGCAACTTTTATGGATATGATGAACCAGGTGTTTCAGCCATATCTTGATCGGTTCATCATGGTGTTTATTGACGACATCCTGGTTTATTCTAAGTCTGAGGAAGAACATGATGAACATCTTCGTGTGGTGTTGCAAACTCTAATGGAGAAGCAGTTGTTTGCAAAGTTCAGTAAGTTGAGTTCTGGCTGAAGGAAGTGACTTTCTTAGGACATGTGGTTTCGACCAAGGGAATTCGGGTGGACCTTCGAAAGATAGAGGCTATATTGGATTGGAAACCACCAAAGTCTGTGGCGGAGGTTCAGAGTTTCTTAGGTTTGGCAGGGTATTATCGAAGGTTCATTGAAGGGTTTTCTCTAATAGTGGCACCTCTAACTAAGTTGTTGAGGAAGGGAGTATCGTTTGTGTGGACCAACAAACAGCAAGAGAGCTTTGAGAAGTTGAAGAGAATCCTGATAGAAGCACCAGTGTTAATTCAACCGGAGGTAGGAAAAGAATTTACCGTCTACTGTGATGCATCACACACAGGGTTAAGGTGTGTGTTGATGCAAGAAGGAAAAGTGGTGGCGTATGCATCTCGATAGTTGAGACCGCATGAGTTGAACTACCCTACGCATGACTTGGAGTTGGCGGCGGTAGTGTTTGCCTTAAAGATTTGGAGGCACTACTTGTATGGGGAGAAGTCGGTAATTTATACTGACCATAAAAGTCTGAGGTACCTCCTTACCCAGAAGGAGCTAAATTTAAGACAACGTAGGTGGATTGAGCTCTTGAAAGATTATGATTGTTCGATCGAATACCACCCTGGTAAGGCGAATGTGGTGGCAGGTACGTTAAGCCGTAAGATAGTATCAGAACTAAGAGCCATGTTCGCTCATCTGAGTTTATTCGACGGCGGGAGTTTACTGGCTGAGTTGCAAGTAAAGCCAACATGAGTAAGTCAGGTTAAGGACAAATAGTTAGGGGATAAAGACCGAGTGCTCATCGCTATGCAGTGAAGGATGGTGGAATGGAGGACTATAGTCTGAACAATGATGGAGTTCTGTGTTATCATGAGAAGATTTGCATACCTAGAGATGATGAGTTAAGACAGAGGATTCTTCGAGAATCGCATAGTAGCCCTTATGCTATGCATCCTGGAGGAGTCAAGATGTACCGTGATTTGCGAGAGCAATTTTGGTGGCAGGGTCGAAGAAGGAGGTAATGAAAATCGTAGGAAAATGTTTGACATGTCAGCAGGTCAAAGCTGAACACCAAGTGCCATCGGGATTGTTGCAGCCGGTGCAGATTCCCCAATGGAAATGGGAGAGAATCACGATGGATTTTGTTAGTGGGTTACCCCTTACACCCACTAAGAAAGATTCGATTTGGGTGATTGTAGATCGGCTGACGAAGTCTGCTCACTTCATACCAGTTCGAGTGGACTTCTCTCTACAAAAGTTGGCTAAATTGTATGTGGTTGAGGTTGTGAGATTGCATGGTGTGTCGATGTCGATCATATCGGATAGGGACCCTAGGTTCACGTCACGATTTTGGAAGGCTCTTCATCAAGCAATGGGAACAAGGTTAGACTTTAGCACCACCCACCCATCGATGGTCACCGAGAGGTAATTCAAATCTTGGAGGATATGCTAAGGGGTTGCATCATCGACTTTAGGGAAATTGGGAAGAGTACTTGCCTTTGGCAAAATTTGCATACAATAATAGTTATCAAGCTAGCATTCAGATGGCACCTTATGAAGCGTTATATGGAAGGAGATGTCGACTCAACTTGTTGGACGGAGTTGGGTGAACGTAAGGTGTTAGGCCCGAATTGGTTTCAAAAATGAGGAGAAAGTTAAGTTAATACGGGCTAGGTTAAAGGAAGGCCCGATCGATGTAAGTCTTATGCGGATCTAAAGTGGAAAGAGGTGGAATTCGCGGTAGGTGATCAAGTCTTCTTGAAGGTATCCCCGTGGAAGAAGATAATGAGGTTTGGACGAAAGGGTAAGTTAAGTCCACGGTTTATTGGACCTTACTAGGTACTAGATCGTGTGGGCCCAGTGGCTTATCGTTTGGAGTTGCCTTCGGAGTTGGAGCAGATACATGATGTGTTCCATGTCTCGATGCTGAGACGTTATCGATCTGATCCATCGCACGTAGTGCCAGTAGAAGAGATAGAAGTAAGGACGGATTTGTCTTTTGAAGAGGAACCAGTGCAAATTCTAGATCGAGATGTGAAAGTGTTGAGAAGGAAGTCTGTTCCATTGGTCAAAGTTTTGTGGTGAAATCACGGTAGCGAAAGAGGCGACGGAGGAGCCGAGGATGTTATACTGACGAAAGTATCCCCATCTCTTTTGATCAGGTAAAATTTCAAGGCCGAAATTTATTTGAAGGGGGTAGAACTGTAACATCCTAAATGTGGGCCTGTGCATTTATATGTTGGTTTAATATGTTAGTTCAAGAATTTAAGGCTCGGGCTGAGGCCTTGATTGAATATATGGATTAGGGTTTAAATTAATGTTCTAGGTAGTTTAAGTGATAGGTTGGGCTTTAAAATTTGGGTTAGGTGGTTGATAAATGGTGTTAGTTCATAATTTAAGTTAGATAATTAGTTTAGTAGCAAGCTGGGCTTGTGGCCCGAAGACTTGAGGTGTTTTAAGTGGACATTAAGGTGGCGTCACAAGGGGGAAGGTGTTGGGCCAGTGTGGCCGCTTGGGGCCCAAATGGATGGGTCCAATTTTGGCACTAAGAAGGGAAGGGGGTTGGACGGCAATTAGGCTACAATTTAGGAGTCTTTTCTTTTAATTTAAGTGATAAAAGGATAATTAAAGAGGAGGAGTTGGTTTTAAGGTGGGCTCTCCTAAAGGTAAGATAAAGATTGAGTTATCGGTGATTTAAAGACTATCAAAAGGAGAGAGTTGGTGAAACTCAACTACTGTGAGGGGAAATCGGTTTAGTATAGGCTTCGTGGTAGCCAAATTTCGCTAACAAATTCTCCCCATCTTTTCTTTTCTCTCGCCAAAATCTCCACTTCATTCTCCCTCCGAGTTTTCTTTCTTTTTCTTTTTCTAGTTGGTCGAATACTCTGACAACATTTTTCTCATTCTTTTCAAAACACTTTACTGAATTCTCTTTTGCTCATACCCTCATCTCCCATAGCCGAAACTACAAGGGTGGTTTCGTTTTCCCGAAGGTGCACCATAGCCGAATACTCCTCTCTAATTTGGTAAGTTTTGGGATTTTACTTCTTTTTTATTTCTTCATTCTTTTTTATCAAGTTTCTAATCCGAATCGATTTTCTAAGGCCTTGTCGATTTCACTCTCTAATCTTCGAAGTCGAATCCTTTCTTGCTAAGATTTGTAGTGCCGACTTGTGAAAAGCCGAAGGTAGGTGGTCAAGGCTAGGTTCAGCCGAATGGCCACTTTCTTGTCCTTTGTCTTTGGCCGAATGTCTTAAGGTGTTAGATGGTTGTGATCATCGGTTTGGTTAATTATTTTGGTGATGGCCGAATGTAGGAAGGGAGGTGACGAGTTCTCAACGACATTTGGGATTCGATTAACTAGGTAAGAATTCGATTTAAGTGTTATAGTTGTTAAGTAATTAGATCACATCATTTAAATGATTTAATGATTAAGGATGGACTTCAATAATAGTCAGGCAAAAAAGGTTGGATCTATAAAACCAACACCTAAATACAAGAAGCGATCTATTTCGGTAGTTCGAGATTGGCCATCGGGGTGTGGGCCGATATCGAAGCCAGATCGTGGGCCGATTGTGGTAGTCTCGAGTGATAGTAGCGTAGACATAGTGAAAGCATTAGTATGAGAATAAGGTGTGTGTAATACTTCCCCACCATCTAGATCTGATTATTAATGCTCATAAATTTTATATGTTATGAGAAATGCCGAAATATCGGTTTAATGATGGAAACCCAAAGAGGGTAAAAACAAACCACTAGGTTAGTAAATAATCTGATTAAATGTTATAAGTAAGTTTTTTATATGTGATTGCATGGGTTGGGTAATGACAGGAGGAAGTTATATGTACATGTGTAGCGCTTTTTTGTGAGATGTCAGAGTGGCTAATGCCGTGATCTGTTATAAGGGCCATGGGCCATAATATGTTGATGAGCAGCATGACTGCCATCTTGGCGTGTAGTAGTGTGGGTTGATTGTAGAAATCCCCAATGGAGAGAACGGTTGGTACGGGGGCGTGTAGCGGATGGAAACCTAGGCAAACGGGTTGGGTTTTGCATATTATTTGTTATCCATGTAAATGAAATTATTATTATGTTTTATGAGGCCCAAATCTAGTGGTGCATGAGGGTTGCACATTGAGTCTCGCGACTCACCCAATTAAACTAACATTTCAGGTGACACTTAGTGCATCGGACCGGGCCGGAGAGGAGCGCAAGGTGGCCATGCAAAAGAATATGTGGATCCGACGAAAAGTCCCTACTTAATAGTTTTTTTTAAGTATTTTTTTGTTATGGATTCAAACTTCGTTGTAATAAGGCCATGGGCCACTAGTTTACATTTTGGTTTTATTATGGGTTTTATTATTTATTTTTAAACTAAGACATGTAATTCAATTTTGGGCTTTTGATTATTAGGGCATATTTTATATAAATTACATTTGGGCTTTCCGTCAACACGATTGGTTTTACAAAAAAATTTCTTAGTGACATACCAGATCCAGTTGTAGTGTTTGGGCCGGGTTTGGGAGTTATGTGTTAATTAAGTCAAGATACGTGTTGTACATACAAACTTACTAAACTATATGCTTACGTTATTATTTTTTCTTACTATGCAGTCTCGCCAAGCTAACTAGTGGATCATTAAAGTCGGAGCTCACAGCACACTATTAACTCTTATTTTGGTATAGCCAAGTTACTTTACTAAGTATGGCATGTATAGGAAGCATTCATTTTGTAATATCCAAGGTTCGGGGGTTGTGCATATTTTAAATTGTATATGTGTGTTAATATGCTCTGCATGTTGATTGGAAGTGTTTGGGGGTTTCGGGAAACCTTGGGCTTTGGTAGAGGTCATAGGAAAATTTTTGTTCTAGCCTGAGTTAGGGAGAGCTAAGGGAGCTAAGCCTTAAGGACATTAGTGTGGGATTTATGACACAAGAAGTGAGGTGGTGGAGTGGCATGGGATGCTACCTAAGGTGCAGGGGAGGTTGTGTCAACAAGGTGTGTCAGGGGAGGAGGTTTGAGTCACGCAAACAATAAGGGAGTGATGTTTTATTTTGGTTTTTGCGTCAAGAGAGGGGGAAGATGTTGGACGGCATTTGGACTTTGGTTGGATGAGGTGTATATTAGGTATGACAGCTTGAATATTCGACTAAGTAGGAGGGAAACAAGGGATAAGGGAGAGAGAGCAACAAGTGGCCGAATATGGAACTCTAAGGGGGGAGTGCATAATCAGTTTTGAAGTGTGGTAGGGGGTGTGTGCCGAATTTAGTTCTCTCCTTTTTCTCTAGTGCCGTTCATTCTTTTGTGCAAAAGTCACCTAGTTTCGGCTTTCATATTCTTTTGATCTAGTGACCGAAGCTTTAAAGACCATTAAGGTCACTAGCGTTCTTTCTTTTTCTTCTCTATTTGCTTTCTTAGCCGAATCCATCTCTCTGTTCCAACTTCTTTCTTTTTCTTTTGATTAGCCGAAGCAGCTCTCCCATTCTCCCCATTGCTGAAACTTCTTCAACCCTAACTCTTCTTTTCTTCTCTTCTTTTCTTTAAAGCTGAAAGTACCATAGGCTAGAATCTGCTCCAATCGATTCTCAATAGTGGGTAAGAGTTTCTAATCATTTTTATCCCATCTCTCTTGATTTCCGGAAGTTAAGATCTAACTCTATTTCTCTGATATGGTCGAATCTATGTAGGGTGATTTCAGGAAATTGGTCTTTAGAGGTAAGAAAGATACAACCTTAGGCCGAAGGCCATTCCTTTCATTAATGGTTAGAGCCGATTCTAACATGGACAATACATGGATTTCGACACTCTCAAAAGCAAGTGAGAGCATTCGGGTTTTGGTTAGTGACAGCATCGGTATTGAGAGCGTAATACTTCAGGTTATCGGGTGTGTAATTATTTCACAATTTCTCGAGTATGTATAAAATATTGTATGTGTTATAAGTGTGATGATTAGTGCAATGGCAATAATGAGGTGGATACCCTTAATGGGTATGTCGATAAACAGGTCAATGTTAAATGACGATTAAATTGTGGTTATTGCTGTATATGTGTGTTGTATGCTTAGTTAGCATGTTCATGCATTATTTCATCATATCACTATCGTATGTTGCATAATCATGGGGTGGAATTTGGATATTTGAAAGAAGGTAGGGTTTACATTTATGTACGTGGTATAGTGATGGCTACGAGCCTCACATGGATTGATGATCGGCTCAGTGCCTCATCATGGTTGGTATCGGCTTTGTGCCATATCGTGGTCGGTGATGGCTATGTGCCTCATTGTGGATTGACGTTGACTACGGTCACGCTGTGGATTATATTGTGACTTGATCACGTGGACTAGTGGCTCAACCACTTGGTGGTTGGCATGACTTGCCGAATTGGTGTGTAGAGGTTGGAGGGTCGATTTAGTAATCCCCTGGTGTGTGGTGGTTGGATACGGGGGTGTGTAGAGGATGGAACCTAGGCTGGATTGGGTGCATTTTGCATTATTCTCTGTTATGTGGATTGGTGTGGTTTTGGGCCAAGCCCATACATGGAAATCTGTGGACTAATTATACACTAAGTCTGTTGACTCACCCAATTTTTACCAAACTATGTAGGTGATTCGTGATGTTGGACCGGGTTGGATGGGATTCGAGATGGCCATGCAGAAGCAGTTTCCATATTTAGAGACATTACTTTTAATTTCAATTTATTTGGGATGTTTTGATGTAATAAGGCCATTTAACTATTTTGGGGATTTCATTATGGTTTATACTAGACTAGACATGGATTAGTAGTTGCAAACAAATTTCAAATAGTGACGCTTTTATTACTTAAAAACTTATTTAAGGTTTTCTAACGGAGCTTCTTGTACCTACTCGGATTTTCTTAAAGGTTGCAAAAGGACCCGTTTCCAATTAACCTTGAACTGCAAAGTGTTTTCCAAGTGAAAGGTCTTTCTAAGAAATTGAATCCTGTTTTAAAACCAAATCATCAGGGATTTAGTTAAGCACTGGTTTTTTGAATTCGGCCGTAGTGTTTTGGGCCGGGTTTGGGGTGTTACAAATTGGCATCAGAGCCCAGTTTCTACACTCGGTCTATGGATTTTTGAAGCCCATAAACGTTTTCATTTTGTTTTAGTGGAAAAAAAGTTTCAGGAAAAAGGGTTTTGTGAAGCATGGCACTCGAATCATCCGGCCCGAAGTCCACCAGGTAAGTACCCCTAATTTTTGTATGATTATGTGTAGGTATTACGGGATCGTAGATTAGTAGATTAGGAGTTAATGAACCCTAGGATTAGCTTACCCCAACACGAGGTACATAAAATTTAAAGCCTAATCAAACAAACACGTGAGTAAGTCACGAGTTAAGGGTGTGGCAACCTGTGCGCATGTCTAGGATTGGATTAGGAGGGAGCTTGGTATTTAAGCGCCCCATCTTGACTCACCTCCTCGTCGCTCGAATCCTACAGTGCGTAGTGACGGTTCACCCTAACCAAGAGGACTTACTCACAGGCTAAACTCGATAACTAAAACCCGAAAGGGATTAACTACACTGTTTTATAAAACCTTAGTTTTAAAAATCACCGAACTATCCCATTGATTTGTAAAAGCAATTTTAGGTTTTGAAAAAAAAATTTTCGAAATATTCCCAGTTTATAGAATTACCGAAATACCCCCGATTTGTAAAATTACTAAAATACCCTCAATTTACAAAACTGTCATATTACCCTCAACTTTTATCAAAATATTCCATTTTGCAAAAATACCAAAAACCCCTATTTTGTTAAATATCAGGATACCCTGATTTGAAAAATTACAAAAATACCCCTATAGGACAAATTACGAAAATACCCCTGGGCTGGAACGGATGAAAATGTTTGAGTGGTGAATGGGTGTAGTAGGTACTACTGAATGGATGAGATTCTCTGAATTAGGGTAGAAAACTTGAAATGAAAACCCTAAAATGATCGAAAGAACTACCACTAAATTTCTTTACATAAAACTTGTTCGTGGGTAATCAGTGGAACAAAAACTAATACATAAAACTTTTTAAAGCAGATTAAATCATGAACGTAGACATGAGTTCTAGGGGATGTGGTCGTAATGTACGAGGGCGTGGTAGAGGTAGATTGACTGTGTCGAAACTAGTTGGGTCTGGTCAGGGTTCTGAAAATGAAGCACCACCACCGGCTGTAGAGGCAGAGTTTCAAGAGCGCGGGGAGGAAATGACGCATGATCGCGAGCTATCTTTGCGAGTTTTAGAGTGAGTGGCTGGAGCGAGTATGGGAAATGGGGCTCAAAAGTCGGTATCTGAGAGACTTAGAGCGAATAGAGCTGAACTTTTTAGAGGAGTATTGGGAGTAGCTCCGATTGTGGCGGAGTACTAGTTAGAGGTAGTCGAAAGGATCATGGACAATTTGGATTTCACTGCTGAGGAAAAGCTAAAGGGTGTTGTTTCGTTGCTTCGGGACAAGGCTTACCAATGGTGGCTCAAAGTCAGGGAAGGTACCCCTGCGGACCGAGTGGACTGGGGTTATTTGAAGATCAAGTTTGAGGGAAAGTACGTAGGAGCTAGTTATGTGGACACACAGAGGAAGGCGTTCCTCAATTTAGTGCAAGGTGGCAAGTCGGTAGCTGAGTACGGGGCAAAATTTTTGCGATTGAGCTGGTATGCTCGGGGTATTGTGGCTACTGATTATGAGAAGTGTGTCCGATTCGAAGATGGACTAAGAGATGAGTCATGCAGTGTTGATTGCTCATGAGAGAGATAGGGACTTTCTTTGTTCTAGTAGAAAGCTCGAGATAGCTAAGGAGGTCAAGAGGACTGAGAGATGAGCAGGATAGAGATAAAACTAAAATAAGAGGAGTTTTGGTAGTCGGCATCATCCTGGGGTTTCAAAAAAGACCAAGGGTTGAGAATTACATTGCGTGCACTTTGGTACCAGGTTGCGAGAATCGAGTCATCCATGTGTTAAATGCGGAGAACACATGCGGGAGAGTCTTTGGGGACGAGTAAGGAATGTTTTCGGTGTGGGTCCAAGGCTCATTTGGTTAGGAATTATCCTCAGGAGATGGAAAGGGCTCTGACGAGAGGCGTGGATATGTGCAAAGGGCAAATGTGGTAGCAAAGCACGAGGAGTCGTGGTTCGAACCATGGAGGGAATGGTTCTGGCCGAGGTCGAGGAGCACCAGGTAGAGGTGTTGGGGGTTCAGGTGCGAGATAGCCAGGGTTGGTTTATGCAGCCAAGCATCGCGAGGAGGGGGATGCACCAGATGTGATCACGGGTATGTTCCTTATTGCTGGATTACCCTTTATTACTTTAATAGACATCGGGTCAACTCATTCTTATATTGCTAGTGAAGTATCCGAAACTCTGAATGTAAACTTTGAGATTGTACCTAGGAAGATGACTGTACTTAGTCCTTTAGGGCAATCAGTAATAGTAGGCAAACTCTTTAAGGAAGTGCCTTTAGAGGTTCAGGGAGTGAAGTTTCTGGCTGACTTAATGGAACTATCATTCGTGGATTTTGACCTAATATTAGGCATGGACTGGCTGGTGAGGTATCATGCGAATCTGGACTGTGCTGCTAAGCGCATGTCATTGAAAACTTTCGATGACAAAGAGATTGTACTGATAGGGGAATGGAGAAATTACTTGTCGAATGTAGTGTCTGCTCTTAAGGCAGAGAAGATGGTGAGGAAAAGATGGGTGGCTTTTCTGATGCTTGTTAGTGCCTTGGAGGCTAAGGGAGCAGCGGTAGGTGAGGTCAGGACAGTGAAAGAGTTTGGGGATGTTTTTTCGGAGGAACTGCCAGGGTTGCCTCCAGATCGTGAGGTGGAATTTGGGATTGATTTGTTTCCAGGTACAGCGCTAGTATCTATCACTCCGTACAGAATGGCACCAAAGGAGTTGGTTGAGCTCAAGGCTCAGATCCAGGAGTTGCTTGATCGTGGGTTTATCCGACCCTAGTGTGTCTCCATAGGGAGTACCAGCCTTATTCGTAAAGAAGAAGGACGGGTCTATACGAATGTGCATAGACTATCTGCAGCTGAATAAGCTAACGATCAAAAACAAGTACCCGCTGTCGAGGATAGATGACTTGTTTGATCAGCTTAAGGGGCTGCGGTATTTTCAAAAATAGATCTAAGTCGAGATACCACCAACTCAAGGTGAAGGAAGTGTATATCCATAAAATAGCTTTTCAGACTCGATACGGGCATTATGAATACCTAGTGATGCCATTCGGGTTGACGAACGCCCCAGCTGCATTCATGGATATGATGAATCGGGTTTTCCAACCCTACCTGGATCAATTCGTCGTTGTGTTCATAGACGACATCCTAGTGTATTCCAAGTCTGAGGAGGAACATGATGAACATCTCCGGGTAGTGTTGCAAGTGTTAAGGGAAAAGAAGCTGTATACCAAATTCAACAAGTGTGAATTTTGGCTGAGGGAGGTTGCTTTTCTAGGTCATGTGGTGTCTGCGGAAGGGATAAGGGTAGATACCAGGAAGATTGAGGCGGCGTTAGATTGGAAATCACCTAGGTAGGTGGTAGAGGTTCGCAGTTTCTTGGGATTAGCAGGCTACTACAGGGGATTTGTAGAAGGGTTCTCATCTATAGCAGCACCTTTGACGAAATTGTTGAGAAAGGAGGTACCTTTCGTGTGGACGGACAAGCAGCAGGGAAGTTTTGAGAGATTGAAGAAGGTTTTGACTGAAGCTCCGATTTTAATTTAGCCTGAGGCAGGAAAAGACTTTGTGGTGTATTGTGATACTTCTCACACGGAATTGGGATGCGTTCTGATGCAAGAAGGAAAGGTTGTTGCCTATGCATCTTGGCAGTTGAGGCCTTATGAGGTTAATTACCCGACGCATGACTTGGAGTTGGCTGTTGTGGTTTTTGTGCTAAAGGTGTGGAGGCACTACTTATATGGAGAGAAGTCGGTGATCTATCTGCACCACAAGAGTCTTAAGTATCATTGACCGTATGAGCTAAATCTGAGGGCAATGAAGGTGGGTGGAGTTGTTGAAAGATTATGATTGTTCTATAGAGTATCACCCGGGCAAGGTGAATGTGGTGGCAGATGCCCTAAGTTAGAAAGTAGTGTCGGATCGAGGCGATGTTTGCACATCTTAGCTCAGATGATGACTAAGCTTGCTAGCGAGTTACAAGTAAAGCTAACATGGTTGAGTCAGGTGAAAGAAAGACAGTTGGTAGACGATGATCTAAGTGCTAAGCTACGACAAGTGCAGGATGGGGAATTAGAAAGTTATGGGGTGAACAGTGACGGAGTGTTGTGTTTCAAGGGTAAGGTTTGTATGCCGAAGGATGAAGAGCTTAGGCAGAGGATTCTTCAGGAATCGCATGGTAGCCCTTATGCTATGCATCCCGGAGGAAGCAAGTTATCTGAGATCTACGGATCGCTTTTGGTGGCCTGGTCTTAAGCGAGAAGTTCTGAGTTTATAGGGAAGTGCTTAACGTGTCGACAAGTCAAGGTGAACATCGGTACCTTCTGGTTACTTGATAGATAAAGATTCCGCAGATGGAAGTGAGAGAATCACCATGGACTTCGTTAGTGGGCTTCCCCTTACGCCTACTAAGAAAGACTTGGTATGGGTGGTAGTAGATCGGTTGACAAAGTCTGCATATTTTATCCCAGTGTGGGTTGACTATTCTTTGCAGAAGTTTGCGAAGCTGTATGTGGCAGAAATTGTGAGACTGCATGGAGTGCCGGTGTCGATCATCTTGGATAGGGACCCGAGGTTTACGTCCCAGTTTGGGAGGCACTAAATCAGGCATTAGACACTAGGTTAGACTTCAGTACGACATTTCATCCACAGTCAAACGACCAATCTGAGTGAGTAATCCAAGTATTAGAGGATATGTTAAGGGGATATGTGATAGATTTCAGAGGAAGCTGGGAGGAGTTTTTGCCTTTAGCAGAATTTGCATATAATAACAGCTATCAAGCAAGTATTCGGATGGCACCGTATGAAGCGCTGTATGGACGAAAATGTCACACACCTTCATGTTGGACAAAATTGGGGGAACGTCAAGTGTTGGGTCCGGAGATTGTAGCAGAATCCGAAGAAAAGGTTAAGATAATTCGGGCACAATTGAAGGAGGCATCTAGTAGGCAAAAGTCATACGCAGATCTTAAGAGGAAAGAGATAGAGTTTGCAGTAGGTGACTATGTGTTTTTAAAGGTTTCGCTGTGGAAGAAGGTAATGAGATTTGGTCACAAGGGAAAGCTGAGTCCCAGGTTTATAGGACCTTATCAGGTTTTGAAATGGGTTGGACCAGTGGCATATCAATTGGAGTTGCCTTCGGAGTTAAAGTAGTTGCACGATGTATTCCATGTCTCGATGCTACGTCGTTACTGATCAGATCCATCTCACGTGGTTCCAGTTGAAGAAGTGGAGTTGAGACCGGACTTGTCCTACGAGGAAGAACCAATTCAGATTTTGGAGCGGGATGTGAAAGTCTTGCGTAGGAAGTCAGTTCCTTTAGTCAAGGTGTTATGGCGTAACCATGGATTGGAGGAAGCTTCGTGGGAGCCAGAGGAAGCAATGCGGCAGCAATACCCTCACTTATTTTGATCAGGTAATTTCGAGGCCGAAATTATTTTTAAGGGGGGTAGAACTGTAATATCAGAGGTTTGGGGGTTGTGCATATTTTAAATTGTATCTGTGTGTTAATATGCTTTGCATGTTGATTGGAAGTGTTTGGGGGGTTTTGGGAAACCTTGGGCTTTGGTAGAGGTCATAGGAAAATTTTTGTTCTAACCTGAGTTAGGGGGAGCTAGGGGAGCTAAGCCTTAAGGACATTAGTGTGGGATTTATGGCACAAGAAGTGAGGTGGTGGAGTGGCATGGGATGCTACCTAAGGTGCAGGGGAGGTTGCGTCAACAAGGGGTGTCAGAGGAGGAGGTTCGAGTCACGCAGACAACAAGGAAGTGATGTTTTATTTTGGTTTTTACGTCAAGAAAGGGGGAAGGTTTGGACTACATTTTGACTCTGGTTGGATGAGGTGTAGATTGGGTCTGACAGCTTGAAGATTCGGCTAAGTAGGAGGGAAATAAGGGATAAGGGAGAGAGAGCAACAAGTGGCCGAATATGGGACTCTAAAGGGGGAGTGCATAATCGGTTTTGAAGTGTGGTAGGGGGTGTGTGCCGAATTTAGTTCTCTCCTTTTCTCTAGTGCCGTTCATTCTTTTGTGCAAAAGTCACCTAGTGTCGGTTTCCATATTCTTTTGATCTAGTGACCGAAACTTTAAAGACCATTAAGGTCACTAGCGTTCTTTCTTCTTCTTCTCTATTTGCTTTCTTGGCCGAATCCATCTCTTTGTTCCAACTTCTTTCTTTTTCTTTTGATTAGCCGAAGCATCTCTCCCATTCTCCCCATTGCCAAAACTTCTTCAACCCCAACTCTTCTTTTCTTTAAAGTCGAAAGTACCATAGGCTGGAATCTGCTCCAATCGAGTCTCAATAGTTGGTAAGAGATTCTAATCGTTTTTATCTTATCTCTCTTGATTGTCGGAAGTTAAGATCTAACTCCATTTCTCTGATATGGTCGAATCTATGTAGGGTGATTTTGGGAAATTGATATTTAGAGGTAAGCAAGATACAACCTTAGGCCGAAGTCCATTCCTTTCATTAATGGTTAGAGCCGATTCTAACATAGATAATACAGGGATTTTGACACTCTCAAAAGCAAGTGAGAGCATTCGGGTTTTGGTTAGTGACAGCGTCGGTATTGAGAGCGTAATACTTCAGGTTATCAGGTTTGTAATTATTTCGCAATTTCTCGAGTATGTATAAAATATTGTATGTGTTATAAGTGTGATGATTAGTGCAGTGGCAATAATGAGATGGATACCATTAATGGGTATGTCGATAAATAGGTCAGTGTTAAATGACGATTAAACTGTGGTTATTACTGTCTATATGTGCTGTATGCTTGGCTAGCATGTTCATGCATTATTTCATCATATCACTATCGTATGTTGCATAATCATGGGGCGGGATTTGGATATTTGAAAGAAGGACAGGGTGTACATTTATGTACGTGGTATAGTGATGGCTACGAGCCTCACATGGATTGATGATTGGCTCAGTGCCTCATCATGGTTGGTATCGGCTTTGTGCCATATCGTGGTCGGTGATGGCTATGTGCCTTATCATGGATTGACGTTGATTACGGTCACGCTGTGGATTATATTGTGACTTGATCACGTGGACTAGTTGCTCAACCATTTGGTGGTTGGCATGACTTGCCGAATTGGCGTGTAGAGGTTGGAGGGTCGATTTAGTAATCCCCTGGTGTGTGGTGGTTGGATACGGGGGTGTGTAGAGGATGGACCTAGGTCAATTGGGTGCATTTGCATTATTCTCTGTTATGTGGATTGGTGTGGTTTTAGGCCAAGCCCATACGTGGAAATCAGGACTAATTATACATTGAGTCATTGACTCACCCAATTTTTACCAAACCATGCAGGTGATTCGTGATGTTGGACTTGGTTGGATGGGATTCGAGATGGCCATGCAGACACAGTTTCCATATTTAGAGACATTACTTTTAATTTCAGTTTATTTGGGATGGTTTGATGTAATAAGGCCATTTAACTATTTTGGGGATTTCATTATGGTTTATGGTAGACTAGACATGGATTAGTAGTTGCAAACAAATTTCAAGTAGTGACGCTTTTATTACTTAAAAACTTATTTAAGGTTTTCTAATGGAGCTTCTTGTACCTACTGGATTTTCTTAAAGGTTTCAAAAGGACCCGTTTCCAATTAACCTTAAACTGCAAAGTGTTTTCCAAGTGAAAGGTCTTTCAAAGAAATTGAATCCTGTTTTAAAACCAAATCATTAGGGATTTAGTTAAGCACTGATTTTTCAAATTTGACCGTAGTGTTTTTGGTCGGGTTTGGGGTGTTACACATTTTGTGTATATGCTTTAAGAAAGGCCATTGTATAGGCCATCAAGTTCATTATTCTTTTGTATTTGACTAAGTATGTATGTTTGTTGAGATCAATGAAGCATGGAGTATTATTCATGAAAGATGGGTTGTTATTGCCTTGTTGATTTGAGTTTAAGTATGATCATCTTTTCAGGGTGGCAAATGGCTTGGTAAATAGCCTTTAAGTGCCGACACGGTTGGACACACGGGCGTGTGTCAAGGATGTATTAACCCTGCACCTTAGTATTATTAATCAGAATAGGCCACGAGCAAATCCCACGGCCGTGTGTTTATGCCGTGTAGACACACGGTTTGGACAAGGTCGTGTGCCCAGACCGTGTTAATTTAGTCAGTATATCAAGGATTAGCACACGGTCTAAGCCTACGGGCGTGTCATGGCTGTGTGAAATTACTTAGTAACCTCCCACGGTTGGAAGACATGGGCATGTGTAAGCCGTGTGGAAATAGTCAGTAGATCTCCACGGTTTTAGGGCATGGGCGTGCTTAAAGGTACATGGGCATGTTCCAAGTAACACGGGCGTGTGAACCCTACTTCAAAAATGAGTTATTTGATTTAATTCTAAAAGTTTTCTGACATGATTTAAAGGCCTCGTAGGCCCTTGTTATATATATTGACTAAGAAAGTGAATTTTTTATGTCAGAACAAAATTTTATAGCCCGTAAGTACATGTTTTAGTGAGTTCAAATGTCTCGTACCTAGAACTAGTATCGATCTTGGAGGTGTTACATTTAGTGGTATCAGAGCTACAGTTTAGTCAGTTCTAGGACTAACGTAGCACGAGCATGAGTCTAACTATATATGCCATACGTAAGAATATTTTTAAAAAGATAGTGTGATGACTTGACGACTTAAATTATGTTTATACATATAGTAAATGGATCCCAAAAGAGCTGAGGCGGATGATGTAGAAAGTAACGCTCCAGCTCCCGTAGAAGGGACGGTGCCGTATGAGAATTAGAATAGACCTACTACGGTGAGTCAAGGAGGAGGAGGAGAAGAGGCTAGAGAAGCCTTCCTCCATATAATGAATGCCTGGTACACGGAGTTCGTTTGAGTGAACCCGAATGCACAACCCCCTCCACCCTCGCCTGTTCCACAACCTATTCCAGTAGCCCCTCAAGTAGTAGAGGTGGTAAGAGGAGGTAAACCTCTAATTGATAGGACCAGGAAGCATGGGGCAGAAGAATTTCGAGCTAGAAAAGATGATGATTCAAAAAGAGCTGAGTTCTGGTTAGAAAATACCATCAGGGTATTTAACGAGCTGTCCTGCACCCTTAATGAATGCATGAAGTGTGTAGTCTCTCTCTTAAGAGATTCTGCTTACCAATAGTGGAACATCCTTGTGTAGGTGGTACCAAGGGAAAAGATTTCATGGGAATTCTTCCAAGAAGAGTTTAAGAAAAAATATATCAACTAGAGATTTGTAGACCAGAAGAGGAAAGAATTTCTAGAGCTGAAGTAAGGCAAGAAGTCAGTAACTGATTATAAGCGAGAGTTCATACGACTCAGCAAGTACACTCGCGAATGTGTGTCCACTGAGGCCATTATGAGTAAAAGGTTTGACGATGGTTTAAACGAGGACATTAAGCTAGTTGTTGCTGTCCTCAAATTAAAAGAATTTGTTGTGCTAGTGGAAAGGCTTGTAAAGCCGAAGAACTAGTAAAAAAGAAGAAGAAATTTGAAATGGAGTCTCGCGATTCTAGAAAGAGACAGTGGAACAAGTCGTTCAAATCATCATCCAAGAAGTCAAAAGATTTCTCTACTCGAGCAGCTACTTCTACTGGATTTTCAAGAAAGGACAAGAGTAAGCAGTATTTAGGAAATAAAGCATGGATGACTTCATTGCAAGTGTTGGGAATTTTAGACCTGACAGACCTGAATGTCCACAATGTGGTAGATGCCATTTGGGAGAATGCCGAGCACATGAAAATGTATGTTTTAGATGTGGTTCCCAAGACCATTTCATAAAAGATTGTCCAGAGATGATTAAAGAAGAGAGAACTCAGAACCCGAGGTCTGGGAGTATGGTCAGAGGGGGACCGCAGAGGAACTCGGGAAGTGTGGCAAGTGGAAGAGGTAACCCCAGAGAGTAGGCTGTGAGACCCGATGGTAGAGTGCTTGCAAGGACTTATGCCATTCGCACTCGCGAAGAGGCATCTTCCCCTGATGTTATTACGGTACCTTTTCTCTTTACAATGCCAAAGTTATTGTTTTAATAGATCCTGGATCCACACACTCTTACATTTGCACGAAATTATTACCAGGTTTGGGAGTGCCTATAGATACCATAGAATTTGTGATTATGGTGTCTAATCCTTTAGGCAAGAGTATGTTAGTTGATAAAGTTTATAAAGATTGTCCATTAATGATTAGAGGTCATTGCTTTAAAGCAAATCTTATGTTGTTACCATTTGATGAATTCGACCTCATTCTTGGTATGGACTGGTTGACTACTCATAACGTAATTGTAAATTGTGGGAAGAAATACATTGAGATGAGATGTGAGAATGAGGATACTCTTTATGTAGAATCAGATGAGCAAGGTAGATTGTCGGTAATAATTTCTAATATGATGGCGCAGAGATATCTAAGAAAAGGGTATAAGACATTTTTGGCCTTTGTAATGAATGATAAACAGACAGAGTTAAAGATTGAATCAGTGCCGATATTATGTGAGTATATGGATGTTTTTCCTAAGGAATTACCAGGATTACCACCAGTTAAAGAAGTTGAGTTCAACATTGAGCTAACTCTCGGTACTGTACCAATATCCATTACTCCTTATAGAATGGCTCCAACAGAGTTGAAAGAGTTGAAGTTACAGTTGCAAGAGTTGACAGACAAAGGCTTTGCAAGATCAAGTTGTCCATCATGGGGCACTCCGGTTTTGTTTGTGAAAAAGAAAAATGGCACCATGGGATTGTACATTGAATACCGTCAGCTTAATAAAGTGACAGTAAAGAATAAGTACCCATTACCTAGGATCGACGATTTGTTTGATCAATTGAAAGGAGTGACTGTGTTCTCCAAAATAGACTTGAGATCAGGGTACTACCAGCTGAGAGTGAAAGATTCAGATGTATCCAAGACTACCTTTCAAATGAGGTATGGGCATTATGAATTTTTAGTCATGCCTTTTGGGTTGACCAATGCTCCTGCGGTATTCATGGACTTAATGAACCGCATTTTCAGACCATACCTTGATAAGTTTGTAGTCGTTTTTATTGATGACATGCTGATTTATTCCCGAGACGAGAATGAACATGCTGATCATCTACGGATAGTTTTACAGACTCTTCGAGAAAATCAGTTGTATGCCAAATTTAGTAAAAGTGAGTTTTGGTTCAAGGAAGTGGGATTCCTGGGACATATTGTCTCGAGAGATGGAGTCCGAGTAGATCCAAGTAAGATCCTAGCTATAATAGACCGGAAACCGCCGAAGAACATCATGGAGATTAGGAGTTTTCTGGGCCTAGCCATCTACTACAGACGATTTGTCAAGGGGTTTTCTATGATTGGAAGCCCGATGACTAAATTGTTATAGAAGAATGTGAAGTTTGAGTGGTCAAAAAAATGCCAACAAAGTTTTGAGAAGTTGAAAGCAATGCTGACAGAAGTTCCAGTTTTAGTACAACCCGAGGTAGGGAAAGAATTCATAATTTATAGCGATGCATCCTTAAATGGATTAAGCTGTATACTCATGCAAGAAGGCAAGGTAATTGCTTATGCCTCCAGACAGTTGAAGCCTCATGAGAAAAATTATCCGACGCATGATCTTGAATTAGCTGCCATAGTCTTCACTCTGAAGATTTGGAGACACCATTTATATGGTGAACGATGTCGGAATTTTACCGATCACAAAAGTTTGAAGTACTTGATGATGCAGAAATAGTTGAACTTAAGACAACGAAGATGGTTAGAGTTGATAAAGGACTATGAGTTGGTCATTGATTACCACCTTGGAAAGGCGAACGTGGTCGCCGATGCTTTAAGCAGAAAACCCCTATTTGCCTTGAGAGCATTGAATTAAAAAATATCTTTATCCGATGATGGTTCTATTTTAGCTGAGTTGAGAGCTAGACCAATGTTCCTTCAAGAGATGTTGGAGGCTCAGACAGAAGATAGTGAATTGCAAGTTAAGAGAGCCCAGTGTGAGTTAGGTGCTGAATTCGACTTTCAGATTAATTCTGATGGATATTTAATGTTTAGAGATAGAGTTTGTGTGCCAAGAAAAGAGGAGCTTATTTAGAAAATTTTTCACGAGGCACATAACAGATATGTATCTGCACATCCGGGTGGCACCATGATGTATAGTGATTTAAAGCAATAGTATTGGTGGCCGAAAATGAAGAAAGACATTTCAGAATTTGTTTCCAAGTGCATGATTTGTCAGCAAGTAAAAGCTGAGCACCAAATACCTTCGGGTTTATTTCAGCCTTTCTTAGTTCCCGAGTGGAAATGGGACCGTATCACCATGGATTTTGTAATGGGTTTACCGTTGTCTCTGAGCAAGAAAGATACTGTTTGGATAGTGGTTGATAGACTCACGAAGTCAGCCCACTTTATACCTGTACGAGTGGATTACTCACTAGACAAGTTGGCAAACTTGTATGTATCAGAAATAGTAAGACTTCATGGAGTTCCCTTATCGATCATATCGGATAGAGATCCGAGATTCACATCCAGATTCTGGGAGAAGATGCAAGAAGCTTTGGGTACAAAATTGAGTTTTAGCACAGCTTTTCACCCTCAGAGTGACGGTCAGTCAAAAATGTTAATTTAAGTACTCGAGGACATGCTCAGATGTTGTGTTTTAGAATTCCAAGGCAGTTGGGAAAAGTTTCTCCCATTGGTAGAATTTACCTATAAAAATAGCTTTCAGTCGAGCTTAAAGATGACGCCTTGTGAGGCCCTATATGGGCGTAAGTGCAGAACTCCTTTGTTTTGGACTGAACTTAAAGAGAACCAAATTCACGGGGTTGATTTAGTTAAAGAAGCTGAAGAGAAAGTGAAAGTGATTCAAGAATGTTTAAAGGCTACATCAGACAGACAGAAATCCTATTCGGTTTTAAAGAGAAAAGAGATAGAGTATCAAGTTGGGGATAAAGTTTTCTTGAAAGTGTCACCATGGAGAAAAGTCCTCAGATTTGGCCAAAAAGGCAAATTAAGTCCACGTTTCATTGACCTTACGAGATTACTGAGAGAGTTGGATAGGTAGCTTATCGTTTGGCTTTGCCCTCAGAATTAGAAAAGATACATGATGTGTTTCACGTGTCAATGTTGCGACCCTACAGATTAGACCCTTCACATGTAATTACCCCTTCAAAAATAGAGATTCACCCCGACATGACTTATGGTGCAGAACCAGTCAAGATTTTGGCTCGGGAAGTCAAGCAACTGAGGAATAAGAATATTGCCTTAGTAAAAGTATTGTGGCAAAGACATGGAATCGAAGAATCTACATAGGAACCAGAAGAGAGTATAAGAAACCAGTATCCAAACCTGTTTGCTGGTAAGATTTTTGTGGACGAAAATCCCTAAGAGTGGGAGAATTATAATAGCCCGATTTAGGGCCTAGTAGGGATAGTGGTCCGAGGCCACAAACCCGAGGTGAATTTATGAGTTTTTCAAGTTTATGCCATGTTTCTTGAAGTCAATTGATCCAAAAAGGACTAAATTGCAAAAGTTGCAATATATGAGTTTCTTGAAGCTTTTTGCATGAAATAGCTTTAGAATAATAATTATGAGCCCTTAAATAGCAATTTGCCCAAAAATAAAATTTTGAACAAAATTGACCTTGAGATGGTTTAAATAGAATTTTTATGAGGAAGGGCATTTTGTTCTTTTGCCTATTAAGTGTTTTAAATGGGAAAAAGATGAGAAAAATTCACTCATCTTCTTCCTTGTGCTGCCAAAAATTTGAAGACACCATAGCTAGGGTTCTTCATTTTTTTTCAAGCTCATAGTAAGTTCATCTTAGCCCCGTTTTTAATATTCTTCGTATTTTTGAAGTTCTCGTATTATGAATTAGCTAATTTTAGCTATAAAATGAGCTAAGATGCATGTTCAAAAATTTACCCGTGAATGATATGCTTGTTAAATGATGTTTTATGGAAGGTTAAGAGAGTTTGATGTTAGATAAACATCTTTTACTTAATGAGTTTCATGAAAAACGGTAGTAGGGACCATTTTGTAATAGTTATAAAATTGGTCATACCTACTAGAAATAGTGATAATTGATGATTTTTATAGAAGAGAAAATGATTCAACAAAGCATGAAGTTTAAGAAAGTTGCATGAAAATCGGCCATTTAGAAATTGGGGCAAAAGTGCAAATATTAGATAGTATAAGGGCAAAAAAGTAATTTTGCCAAAATATGAGTTCTGTGTTAATTAAGTCAATATGATTATTAAATGATCTATTTATGATTATAGATCAAGAAAAATGAAGCCCGGATCGAAACGAGGCAAGAACAAAGTTGTGGACTAAATTGCATATCTACATACATTTTGTATATTAAGGTAAGTTTGTATGATTTCTAAGCTTTGTGATTTTTACCATTAATTTCCTTAGTATAATGTAAAAAAAATTGTATGAAATGATCATGTTATGTTCAAGCAAGAAATCACGATAATAAGTACGAGCAAATCCCGATTGAAGATGAATTTCCCAAGATACTCGATCTACCACACAAGATATCATGTAAGTCCAAGGCAAGCTTGGCATTGATCAAGTTATCATGTAAGTCCAAGGCAAGCTTGGCATTGATCAACATATCATGGAAGTCCAAGGCAAGCTTGGTATTGATCAAGTTAGCAAGCAAGTTATCGTGTAAGTCCAAGGCAAGCTTGGCATTGATCAAGATATCATGTAAGTCCAATGCAAGCTTGGCATTGATCAAGTTAGCAAGCAAGTTATCATGTAAGTCCAAGGCAAGCTTGGCATTGATCAAGATATCATGTAAGTCAAGGCAAGCTTGGCATTGATCAAGTTAGCAAGCAAGTTATTATGTAAGTCCAAGGCAAGCTTGGCATTGAGTATGTTATCACGAGCAAGACTTCATATAAGTCCATGTCAAGACATGGCCTTGAAACCAAGATGACATATACCATGTAAGACCATACCAAAGAAATGGCTTTGGTATCAAGTTATGTGGGTCAAGATTTAGTATCCTCAGTTATTCAAAGAAATTCATCGGGCAAACGAGTAAGTCAAAAAAAAAAAAAAGATATCAAGAAAGCTAAGAAAGCAAAGTTAGTATCAAGATGAAATTGAGTATTATTCATGTTATGAATGAGGAAGTAAAGATTATGATTATTATTATTAAAGTATACTGATCAATGTGATCAAGTGATACAGGTACCATGTTTACCTTACAAGTATGAGAATGTTAAGTATCATAAGACATGTAAGAATCAAGTATGAGTAAGTAAGCGTTATAGCTGAAATTATGATACCATTGTAAGCTAAATGGTTTATGCTAAGCAAGTATATTGATATGTGTTGTACATACAAACTTACTAAGCTATATGCTTACATTATGATTCTTTCTTACTATGCAGTCCTGCCAAGCTAACTAGTGGATCATTAAAGTCGGAGCTCACAGCACACTATCAACTCTTATTTTGGTATAGCCTAGTTACTTTACTAAGTATGGCATGTATAGGAGGCATTCATTTTGTGTATATGCTTTAAGAAAGGCCATTGTATAGGCCATCAAGTTCATTATTCTTTTGTATTTGACTAAGTATGTATGTTTATTGAGATCAATGAAGCATGTAGTATTATTCATGAAAGATGGGTTGTTATTGCATTGTTGATTTGAGTTTAAGTATGGTCTTCTTTTCAGGGTGGCAAATAGCTTGGTAAATAGCCTTTAAGTGCCAGCACGGTTGGACACACGGGCATGTGTCAAGGCCGTGTTAACCCTGCACCTTAGTATTATTAATCAGAATAGGCCATGGGCAAATCCCACGGCCGTGTGTGTATGCCGTGTAAGACACACGGTTTGGACATGGGCGTGTGCCCAGACCATGTTAATTTAGTCAGTATATCAAGGATTAGCACACGGTCTAAGCCCACAGGCATTTCATGGCCGTGTGAAATTAGTCAGTAACCTTCCACAGTTGGAAGACATAGGCGTGTCTAAGCTATGTGGAAATAGTTAGTAGCTCTTCACGGTTTGAGGGCATGGGCATGCTTAAGGGTACACAGGCGTGTTCCAAGTCACACGGGCATGTGAACCCTGCTTCAAAAATGAGTTATTTTATTTAATTCTGAAATTTTTCTGACATGAGTTAAAGGCCTCGTAGGCCCTTGTTATATGTGTTGACTAAGAAAGTGAGGTTTTTATGTCGGAACGAAATTTTATTGGCCGTAAGTACATGTTTCAGTGACTTCAAGCATAGTAATGTCTCGTATCCAGACCTAGTATCGGTCTTAGGTGCGGGGTGTTACATCACATGTATGGTACTAAGTGTAGGCCACTATGTGTACAAGAGAGCTACAATATGGTTTTAGGTCACGTGTGTAGTACTAAGTGCAGACTACTATGTGTACCAGACATATAGGTCGCATGTGTACTACTAAGTGCAGGCTACTATGCATACCCGATAGTTTCGATCACATGTGTGGTACTAAGTGCAGGCCACTATGTGTAAGTGATGGTTTTGGTCACATGTGTAGTACTAAGTGCAGGCTACTATGTGTACCATATAGCTTCGGCTACAAGGGTGGTACTATGTGCGAGCCACCGTATCATTATTATTCATGAGTTCAACGGAAATTGACCAAGTGAAAATACATGTGATCATGTAACGACTAAGTGTAATTGAATATGACTATGTGATGGATAAGTGCAGGTATAAGTGTGAAAATTTATGAACATTGTGCTCGATATTTGAGCAAACTTTCGGTAAGATGAAATGGAGTAAGTGAAATTATGAAAGAGTAAATTTAGAAATAAAGCGCTTTTAGGCGAGCGATGAGAGTAATTTTGAAAAATCACCAAAAATGGTAGAAATGAAATTAGTAGTTTCGTGAGATATTAAATTAAATCTTATTGAGTATATTTTCATATGAAAGAAACAAAGAAATAAAATAAATTCTGTATTTTGATATATTTATATTTTTGTGAGACTGATTTAGAGTTATTTCGAGATCCCTATTCGACTTGGAAAAATTATTAAAACTTGTACAAAAATAATTTTGGGACATAATTTATATGGTTAGATTCCTTAATGAGTCTATTTTTATAATAAATTAGATTCCTTAATGAGACTATTTTATAATAAACAAACTATAACATTATTTGAATTACGTACAAACATATAATTAAATTTTAGTGAAGAATGGTCGAATCGTGGGATAGCAAAATAAGGGAAAATTTTAAGAATAAAATATATTAATTTGCTAAACCAAAAATTCTTAAAATTTTATGGTAATAATATATGTGAGTATAGTTTCAGGAAAAAATTATGGATCTTAATTTGAAGTTCCGCAGCTCAAGATATAAATAATTTAGTGACTGTGACTCGAGTAGACAGCTTGAGATGAACATGAATAAAAAGTGAAACTATGTGCAATTATGATTGTATTATCTTGAGAACATATTGAGAAGATTTATAAAAGCCTGTTAATAAATCACTTATTATTTACATACTTACTAAGCTTTGTAGCTTACTTCCCTTCGTTTCCCATATCTTATAGGGTTGTATGCTAACTCGAGTTGGAGATCGCCAGAGATGTAATCACACTATCAAGCTATCATCGTGGGGGTAAAAGTGAATACAAACCTCTTAAGTTTATGGCATGTATAGGAGACTTAGTCATTTGTATATGTCATAATTGGTTTGTGCTAAAATGTTGGCCTTTAATATTTAGTAGTTCATTTTGTATAACTTGGTTGAAATTTTATGATTCATTTTAATACGTTTAAAGTGTATGTGTTTTGGTAATGTCTCGTACCCTATTCCGGCGTTGAATACGGGTAAGGGGTGTTACAAGTTATCGAGCATAAATTAGCATGGATGGTGAATAACTATGTATTGGCAAAGGTATGTGTTAAACCTTTGTGGTTGATGAGATTGTATATGAATTTATGAATGGTTAAGTTGAGATTACTATCTATGGATTATATGGTGTGAACATTTGAGAGTTGATCTGTGTGATGAATTCATTTTGTGCATTGTATTTGAGATAATAAATTGAATGTATTATGTTATGAACTTACTAAGCTCTTAAGCTTACTATGTGATATGTTTCTTTGTTTTACAGTGTCAGTAAAGCTAGCTCGGATCCAGGGAATTGTCAGTGACTCTATCACATTATTAACTATCTATTTCGGTATTTTTGAAAGAGGTAAATATTTAGTATATGGCATGTATAGGCTAGAAGTCATGGTATGTTTTGTAATGATGGATCTTGCCATGTGATGTGGCTAGAAAGTTCAATGTTGATGGTTCATAAAAGTGGTATGAAATAGTAAGGTTGGAAATGGTATTTTTCATGCTTGAATTATTTGAAAGAAATGGTATTTTATGTGAAAATTTGTGGCTTGATTAAATGATGATTTGCTAACATGATTTAGGATGTGAAATTTGTATTTTAGTTGGACTTAATTGAGATGAATTTGAGCATGTCTATAGATGGTACAGTTAATGATGGATTGGTGCTTGTATTGGCTTGTTTGTTTGTATTTTGAGACATGAATTGGTATTGATTTAAGGCTTGTAGGTGATTTAAGGTGTGGGAGGCAAGTTTGGCCTTGAAAATGGCCTACCGTATTGTTTAAGTTTATCAAGTGAATCAAGTCAGGCTTGACCACAAGTTAAACACACGGGCGTTTGACTGGCTGTGTGGTGCAAGTCAGTGTCGACCACGGGTGAGGTACACGGGCGTGTCTCAGGCCATGTGGACTAGTCAGTAGGTATGCCCTGTTTTGCCACGGCTTGGACGCATGGGCATGTCTGAGGCCTTGTGAGGCACATGGCCTACCCACACGGGCATGTGACCTCTATAGTTTTAAAAAATCTTCGAATGTTTAAAATTTTTGTATGTGTTTGGTTTAGTCCTGGCCCTATTCTAAAGCTTGATTAAGGTTTTTTAGACCTCATTAAGGGACTCTTTGAATGTGAATTATTATGTTTGGATGTGGAATGATATTAAATGTTTGGATGTAATTAGTAATACTTCTTAACCCTAGTCTGGCAACAGTTATGGTTTAGGGGTGTTACATTTTATTGGTATCAGGGCTACGGTTGAGTCGATTCTAGGACTAACGTAGCGCATGTGAGTTTAGCTATACATGCCATATATATATAATTGCAATAGTATGATGAATCCTGACAGTTAAAAATGTGTTTTTATATAGTAAATGGATCCCTATCGAGCAGTTACTGATGATGTGGAGAGTAATGCACTTGCTCCCGCTCAAAGGAAAGTGCCGCCCACATCTAGGCCGAATGATAGTAGCCTAGAGGGAGAGGCTAAGCAAGTCTTTTTCCGAATGATGAGCGAGTGGTTTGCGGAGTTCGTTCGAATGAATCTGGTTGCTCCACAACCTCCACCCCCATAAGTACTGGTTGCGCCACAAGTTCCAGATCCGATCCGATTGAATAAACCTCTGGTAGATAAGATCCGAAAGTACGAGGTCGAAGGGTTTAGGGCCACAGCTGAAGATGATGCCGAGCGAGCTGAGTTTTGGCTCGAGAATACAATTTTAGTGTTTGATGAGATGTCGTTGACACCTGATGAATGTATCAAATGTGCTATTTCATTGTTGAGGGATACTGCATATAATTGGTGGAAAACATTGATATTTGTGGTTCCAAGAGAGAGAATTACTTGGGATTTCTTTCAACTTGAATTTTGAAAGAAGTATATCAGTCAACGATTCATAGATCAGAAATGTAAAGAATTCCTTGAGCTGAAACAAGGACATATGATAGTTACAAATTATGAACGGGAGTCTGTGAGACTGAGCCTGTAACACCCAAAACCCGATCCACACACCACAACCGAATCTGGCATGTTACGGGGTGAAAACGTTTGAATAAACCAGTACCGGTTAAATTTTTTTGAAAATCTGTTGGTTGTTACTAGTTTGTTTGAAAATTTAGGTTTTGAAATCATCTTTGTTAACTTTGTTATTACCTTGTGACTAATGTCACCCGATGGTAACGTTGAAAAACCATATATAGAGTATAGTTTTGAAAACTTCAATTTAACTCCGGTTTCGAAAGCAAATCAAGTTATTACTCATATGCATAGGATAACTAAAATATAATCAAGAAATAAAAACCCAAAATAATACTTAGCGGCCTTATTACAAAACCAAAACCAAATTTAAGTAAATAAATAAAACCAAAATAGTAATTTAAAGTCAAAAACCCAAAACTAGCATACATGGCTGCCTCGAGTCCTCCCCGGCTCCATATCCGCAATCTATGCCTCATCTGCAAAATATAAGGGAAGGGGTGAGTCACCGAGACTCAGTGTATAAATCCCCAACCCGATAGTGCAATCACTTATGCAAATCATCGAGATAACATACAAATCATGCAAACCCCATAAACTAACCATCCAATCTCCTTTATCTACCCCGTGGTCAAAACCACCGTGGTCAAAACCACCGTGACCGTAGCCACAAATATATATATCGGTGTGGTCAAAACCACCGGTGACCGTAGTCACAAATCAAGTGATGGGGCCAACCCATCGCGTGGTCAAAACCATCGATGACAATCCGTAATTAATCATGTGGGCCAACCCATTGTGGTACCAAACCACCGGACGAGTCACAATATCCATATGTGGTCAAAACCACGGTGGTCAAAACCACCGGACTTAGTCACAAATTATAATATCAAAGACGGGCCAACCCGTCATGTGGTCAAAACCACCGTGACACCCAAATAATTCTTCCCTCCTCTCAACAATCCCACCATCATGTCCATAACAATCGTGGCATAATAACACATGATGATGCAAATAACACATGGCATAACATTAAACAATGACATGATAGCATATAACGAGATCCATAATCAGGGGACTTACCCGGAGTCCATGCTCATGCCCACAAGGCATAACTACCGGTTTCAATGGCTAAAACAATAACACAATAAACATATTATACTAACGAAGTGTGTAAGCGTTACACACCTGACTATTTACGAATTTAGCAAAATCCCGAAACTACGATCTATTCCCAAACCAATAGAACCCGAAGATCCTAAGACGTTTGCCTCCTCCCTCCTCAGATTCGCCAACACCTTGTTAATGAACAAAAGCCCATTCGGCTTATCTAGAAATCTCAAGGATGAAATAACGCACAATAAGACCCTTACCAAGATCGATTACACCTGAGCCTTTAGGCTTAAATCACAAGCCAACAAATCCTTGGAGATCTCATCAACACGGCTACCCTCCTTCCTACAATCGGTTAGACACATCATTAGAATCCAAAAGCCATTCGGCTTTAGCATGAATCCCAAAATCAAAAGAGATTGTCACTCCCTTACCTTAGTTGATAAATCCCAAGATCTAGAAGATCTAGATCCAAGCCACGATCCCAACGAATCCCGAGAACCCACACGCTACGCCACCCCTTCCTACAATCGGCCAAGTACCACTATCATTGGATTAAAGCCTTCGGTATTAATCACAACAGGAGATATCAAAACCGCAAAAACACTTACCCCCTTACCTTACTGACAGATTCAGCCACCAATCACCAAAGTTGGGCACACCCTAATGATATTTGGGGATTTAAGCTACCTTACTAATATAGAACAAGAAAAGAGTTTAAGATCCCGATTTATAACGAATGGAGAAATAGGAAAAGAGAATGGCAAGTGAGATCCGGCCCTAACCGAATCAATCGAGAAAAGAAGAATAAGAAGTTATACTTACCACGAGATTTGGCTATGACCCAAAAGAAAGAGATGGATTCGGCAAAGAGGAGAAAATGCAAGGAGGAGAGAAACTGAGGAGCAGAGTATTCGGCTTTTCAAGAAGTGGAAAGATGAAGAAGAAAGTGGAGTAGGAATGAATGGATTCAGCTTGAGCAAAATAGGGAGAAGGGAAGTGGAAGCAAGTTTCGGCTTACCAAAGAAGTAACCAAAATGATTCGGCCAAGCCCCCTATTGCCAAAAAGAGAAAGCAAAAAGAGAAGATAAGTGAGAGGGGTTTCGGGTTATGGCTCTAAACACAAGAGAAAGAAACTCTCCCAACTAACCAAAATGTTCCCTAAAACTACCATAAACATTCGGCACACCCCCTTCCCAAGCTCCAAAATCGATTTCTTCCCAAACTAACACCACAACCAAAAATTTGGCCAAACACAACCCAATCATACTCAAACACTTGCCGTCCCCTTCATCCCTCATTGAATTCCTCACATCCACTCATTCAAACGAGTTTGAATGAGTCCAACACCTATAATTTCTCCTCTCCACATATCTTAAATCTGTTAACTTAATCCATATCCTTCCAATAGAGTCCTACCTGAGCACACCACTTCCTACTTTGGCGTCAAAATAATAAGTAGAAAATGAGATTTTTGCTGCTCGAACCTGAGCTCCCCCTTCCTGCATGTGGCGTCACCTTCCTGGTACCCTAGTGTCGCCTCTTTTTCCATTTTGCCACTAGGTTTTTTGTATCATAACACACCAAGAATATCTTTTAACCCCTAACTTCCTTAGCTCCTTATTCCTAAGTGCCAAAAAAAATTTTAGTCATGACTCAGGCCTAACCCGAGGTCATGCCTAGGCCCCAAAACACCTTAAACTAGCATAGTAAGCATATCATCACATGCAACCACACAAAATACAGAGACCCCGATTTAAGGATGTTACAGTTCTACCCCCTTTAAAAATAATTTCAGCCTCAAAATTACCTGGTCAGAAGAGTTAAGGGTATTGTTGTCGCATCACATCCTCGGGTTCCCACGTGGCCTCCTCCGTACCATGGTTCCACCATAACACTTTCACCAACGGAACTGACTTCCTACGCAAGACCTTGACATCCCGATCCAAAATCTGTACCGATTCCTCCTCGAAAGACAAGGCTGAGCTCACCTCAATCTCCGCAACTGGTACAACATGTGACAGATCTGATCGATAGCGCCTAAGCATCGAAACATGGAAGACATCGTGAATCTGACTTAAGTCTGCCGGTAACTCGAGCTGATAAGCTACCAGTCCGACTCGCTTCAACACCGTGTACGGCCCGATAAGCCTAGGGCTTAGCTTCCCTTTTCGCCCAAATCTCAAAGATCTTCTTCCACTTGATACCTTTAGAAGACCACATCACCTATCGATACTCTATATCCTACACTTAAGATCGGCGAAGACTTCGCTGTCTCGATGCTTCCTTAAGACGAGTCCAAATCACCTTAACCTTATCCTTAGTTTCTGCCACAAACTCCGGACCCAATATCTATCGTTCACCCAATTCTGTCCAACATGTTAGAGTACGACATTTTCGTCCGTACAGTACCTCATATGGTGCCATTTGGATACTCACTTGATAACTATTGTTATAAGCAAACTCCACCAATGGTAGATACTCCTCCCAACTACCACTGAAATCCAGAACACAGCCCTTTAGCATGTCTTCTAAAATCTGAATTACTCTCTCGACCGCCCATCGATTACGGTGAAAAGTCAGGTCAAATCCAACCTCGTACCCAAAGCCTGATGCAAAGCTCTCCAGAACCTCGACGTGAACCTGGGATCCCTATCCGAGATAATCGACACTGGCACTCCATGCAACCTTACTATCTCAGCCACATACAACTTGGCTAACTTCTGGAGTGAATAATCAACCCTCACCAGTATGAAATAAGCCGATTTAGTCAAACGGTCCACAATCACCCAGACTGAGTCCTTCTTGCTAGGCGTAAGGGGTAGCCCACTGACAAAGTCTATAGTGATCCTTTCCCACTTCCACTGAGGAATCTTCACCTATGAAGTAAACTCGACGATAATCGATGTTCGCTTTGACCTCATCGACACGCCGACACTTACCCACAAACTCGAGTCACTTTCCGCTTGCACTGCCACCGTAATCGCTTCTCAGAAATCCGGTACATCTTGCTACCTTTAGGATGCATAGCGTATGAGCTGCTATGTGCATCCTGAAGAATCCTTTGCCTCAACTTGACATCCTTCGGCATACAAGCTTTCCCTTGAAAACACAACACTCCATCGTTGGTCAATCTGTAACCTTCCAAACCACTACTCTGTACTTGCAACCTCCGAGCATTCAAACCCTCATCCACTAACTGTTTCTCATTAATCGGCTTTACCCAAGTTGGCTTAACCCACAATTTTGCCAAAAGACTCCTGTCGTCATACAGGCTAAGAAGAGCAAACATCGCTCTCAGGTCTGACACTACCTTACGGCTCAACGCGTCTGCAACCACGTTAGCTTTGCCCAGATGATACTCAATTGAGCAGTCGTAGTCTTTCAACACTCAATCCATCTGTGCTGTCTCAAATTTAAATCCTTCTGCGTCAAAAGATACTTCAGACTCTTGTGGTCCGTGTAGACTATCGACTTCTCCCCGTACAAATAGTGTCTCCATATTTTCAGGGCGAAAACCACTATAGCTAATTCTAGATCATGTGTCGGATAGTTAACCTCATGCAGTCTCAAATTGCCGAGACGCATATGCCACTACTTTCCTTCATGCATCAGCACACATCCCAAGCCAGTATGTGATGCATCACAGTAGACCGTAAATACCTTTCCTGCCTCAAGCTGAACCAGAACCGGAGCTTCCGTCAGAATCTTCCTCAACTTGTCGAAACTTTCCTGTTGTTTCTCTGACCACACAAATGGAACTCCTTTTCTCAATAACTTGGTCAATGGTGCTGCGATCAGAGAAAATCCTTCCACAAATCTCCGATAATACCCTGCCAGACCTAGGAAACTTCGAATCTCCGCAAACGACCTAGGCGATTTCCAGTCCAATACTGCCTCAATCTTGGAAGGGTCCACTCTAATCCCTTCAGCTGACATTACGTGACCCAATAAAGTCACCTCCCTAAGCCAGAACTCGCACTTACTAAACTTGGCAAATAACTCCTTTTCCCTCAGAATTTGCAACACTACCCGCAAGTGCGCATCATGATCCTCCTCAGTCCTTGAGTACACCAATATGTCATCTATAAATACCACGACAAACTGGTCCAAGTACTGCTGGAACACCCAATTCATCAAGTCCATGAATGTTGTCGGTGCATTAGTCAACCCGAACGGCATCACCAAAAACTCGTAATGCCCATACCGAGTATGAAATGCCGTTTCATGAACATCAGCCTCCTTCACCTTGAGTTGATGATACCCCGACCTAAGATCTACCTTAGAGAAAACCGATGCACCCTTGAGTTGATCAAACAAGTCGTCAATCCTGGGTAACGGATACTTGTTTTTGATTGTCAATTTGTTCAGCTGGCGATAGTCTATACACATCCGCATTGTACCGTCTTTCTTCTTAACAAAGAGCACAAGCGCTCCCAAGGAGATATACTCGGTCGGATGAAACCTCTGTCCAGCAATTCCTGAATTTGAGCCTTCAGCTCCACCAATTCCTTTGGTGCCATTCTATACATGGCAATAGACACTGGCGCAGTTCTGGGTAACAGGTCTATACTGAATTCAACTTCGCGATCAAGAGGCAGACCTGGAAGTTCTTGTGGGAATACATCAGCAAATTCCCCTACGGTTCGGACACTCTCTACAGCTGCATCCTTGGTTCCCAAAGCACAAACATGCACCATGAATGCCTCACAACATTTCCTTACCATTTTCTCCGCCTTCAGTGCAGAGACCACATTGGATAAGTAATCTCTTCTATTACCTATCATCACCACCTCCCCACCTTCCATTGTCCTCAACACCATGCGCTTAGCCGCGCAATCCAAACTGGCTTGGTACTTCACCAGCTAATCCATCCCGAGAATCAGTCAAACTCCCGAATGGCGCTCCATCAAATCACCAAAATACGACCCTTGAAGTTCTAGGGGTACATCCCTATATAGTTTACTTACTTCTACAGAGTGACCTAGAGGGCTTATCACTGTCATCTTCCTAGAAGTAATCTCAGAGTCTAAATTCATAGTTTCCACTATGCTACTGGCTACATATGAATGCATCAAACCCATATCTATCAAAGCATTATAAGGTAGTCCAAAGATTAAGAACGATTTGCGGTTATGACGTCCGGTGCGCCGCCTCCTCTCGACACCTCACTGTAGACCAATCCAGCCGCCTCGCCTCAGACCACCTGCACCTCTCGCCTGTGCTCCACGGCCTCTACCAGAGCCATTACCTCCCCTGGCTGCACCAAGGCCCCTCTGTGGCTGCTGACCATCCCTCCTGATTTGTGTACAATTCTAATCCCCAGACTGTAACCTAGCTGACCTCCATGGACAATCCCTCACTCGGTGCTTCATCGATCCACACTCACAACATCCTCTGCTTCCAGTCCAATATTCTCCCGTGTGAGACTTCCCACACCGAGCACATCGTGGCGGCCATTGAGTATTAGCAGCAGTAGGCCTAGCAGCTTGATTTAGCCCACTATATCTACCCCATTTCTGTTGATTCCCTGTAGACCCAGATGATCCAGAATTCCTTTTATTCTATCCTTTGTCCTGGTTTCTCTTTACCGACTGTTTCACTTCCTCTGCAACTTTGGCCTTTTCCATTGAGACTGCAAACTCTCTTTCCTACTGTGGAGCAATCAGCAACTTCAAATCAACCCTCAATCCGTCCTCAAACCTGACATATCACTCATGCTCCGTATCCACGATGCCTCAAGCATATCGGCTCAACCTTATGAATTTCGCCAGACTCGACACGGACTTATTCCTCGAACCACCTCAAAAATGCCTTCCTCTCACAAGATCAATATAACTGGTCCCAACATACTTCTTCTGATAAGCCACCTTGAAATAATCCCAAGTGAGATCATCCGCAACAGCACCATCCCGAACCGTGAGCCACCACTGGTATGACTCATCTCGAGAAGCGACACTACCCCTTTTAGTTTCTCCTCAGGTGTCAGATCCAAAACGTCCATTATTCACTCCGTCGCCTCCAACCAATACTCAGCCGTATTGGGCACCACACCAGATACACCTCAGAATACCTCAGCTCCATTGGTTTGGAGTCGCTCAGATGCAGATTTTCGAGCTCCCATACCTCCACTTGCTCCAGCCACTCTCTCAAGCACTCGCAGCATCGCCTGCGACACTGCATCATCCCCCGTCTGACCCTGGTACTCAACACCAACAGCTGGTGGTGGTGGTATCTCATTCTGAGACCCTTGACTAGACCTAACGAGTTCCGATATGGTCATTCTGCCTCTACTACGCCCTCGCACATTATGACCACGTCCCCTAGAACTCATGTCTATAATCGCGATTTAATCTACTTTCAAAAAAAAATTATGCATTAGTTTCTATTCCACTGATTACCCACGAACAAGTTTTATGTAAAGAAGTTTAGTAGTAGTTCTTTCGATCATTTCAAAGTTTTCGTTTCAAGTCTTCTATCCTAATTCAGTGAATCACATTCATTCATCAATAACATCCTCCACCCACACACCACTTATAGGGGTATTCTCGTTATTTCACTACCCGGGGCATTTTCGTAATTTAACCTATCATGGTATTTTAGTAATAAATCAGGGTTAATTTGGAAACCTTTACAAATCATAGGTATTTCAGAAATTCCAGAGATCGAGGGTATTTTGGTAATTTCATAAACCAGGGGCATTTTTGTAATTTCCCAAAATATGGTTCTAGGTGATTTTACGAAATAAGGGTATTTTGGAAATTTTCAATTCGGGGGTACTTCAGCAATTTTTCATACCGAAGGTATTTCAGTAATTTTACAAGTTAGGGGTAATTTGGTCAATTTGCAAAATTAGGGGTATTTTGGTCATTTTTCAAATCGGGATTTTTTTTCGAATCAAGAGTACTTTGGTAATTTCAAAACCAAGGTTTAATTTTAGGGTTGTACAAAACAAGGTGGCTGGTCCCTTTCGAGTTTTAGTTATTGAATTTAGCCTGTGAATGAGTCGTCTCAGTTAGGGTGAACCGTCACTACGCACCAGGTAGGATTTGAATGAAGAGGAGGTGAGTCAATAGGACTGCTTAAATACCAAGCTCCCCCTGAATCCATTCCTAGACATGCGCACAGCGGTTGCCACACCCTTAACTCAGCGACGTACCCACAGGTTTGTTTAGTTGATCTTTAAGTCTTATGAAATTTTGCATTGGAGTAGGCTATTCATAGGGCTCAATAACTCCTAATCTACTAATCTGCGATCCCTAAATACCCATTTCTTCCACATTCAAATCACACAATGGTTAAAGATACTTACCTGAGCGGATTGGTGCCGGAGACTCGGTGCCATGCTGTTCAAACCATGTACATTTCCCATAAAACTTTTCAAATCCCTACTTTTAAACATTTTGGGCCTCGAGCCCATAACCGAGCTTTTAAACTTGGCTCTGATACCAAAATTGTAACACCCCAAACCCGGTCCACACACCACGACTTAATCTGGCATGTTACGGGGTGAAAACGTTTGAATAAACCAGTAACCGATTAAATTTTATTGAAAATCTATTGTTTGTTACTAGTTTGTTTGAAAATTTAGGTTTTGAAATCATCTTTGTTAACTTTATTATTACCTTGTGAATAATGTCACCCGATGGTAACATTGAAAAACCCGATATAGAGTATAGTTTTGAAAACTTCGATTTAACTCCGGTTTCGATAGCAAATCAAGTTATTACTCATATGCATAGGATAATTAAAATATAATCAAGAAATAAAAACCCAAAATAATACTTAGCGGCCTTATTACAAAACCAAAACCAAATTTAAGTAAATAAATAAAACCAAAATAGTAATTTAAAGTCAAAAACCCAAAACTAGCACGCATGGCCGCCTCGAGTCCTCCCCGGCTCCATATCCGCAATCTACGCCTCATATGCAAAATATAAGGGAAGGGGTGAGTCACCAAGACTCAGTGTATAAATCCCCAACCCGATAGTGGAAGCACTTACGCAAATCATCAGTATAACATGCAAATCATGCAAACCCCATAAACTAACCATCCAATCTCCTTTATCTACCCCGTGTGGGTCAAAACCACCGTGGTCAAAACCACCGTGACCGTAGCCACAAATATATATATATCGGTGTGGTCAAAACCATCGCTGACCGTAGTCACAAATCAAGTGATGGGGCGAACCCATCGCGTGGTCAAAACCACTAATGACAATCCCGTAATTAATCATGTGGGGCCAACCCATCGTGGTACCAAACCACCGGACGAGTCACAATATCCATATGTGGTCAAAACCACCGTGGTCAAAACCACCGGACTTAGTCACAAATTATAATATCAAAGACGGGCCAACCCGTCAGGTGGTCAAAACCACCGTGACACCAAATAATTCTTCCCTCCTCTCAACAATCCCACCATCATGTCCATAACAATCGTGGCATAATAACACATGATGATGCAAATAACACATGGCATAACATTAAACAATGACATGATAGCATATAACGAGATCTATAATTAGGGGACTTACCCGGAGTCCATGCTCATGCCCACAAGGCATAACTACCGGTTTCAATGGCTAAAACAGTAACACAATAAACATATTATACTAACGAAGTGTGTAAGCGTTACACACCTGACTATTTGTAAATCTAGCGAAATCCCAAACTACGATCTATTCCCAAACCAATAGAACCCGAAGATCCCGAAACGTTTACCTCCTCCCCCCCTGTATTTGGCCAACACCTTGTTAATGAACAAAAGCCCATTCGACTTATCTAGAAATCCCGAAGGATGAAATAATGCACAATGAGACCCTTACCAAGATCGATTACACCAGAGCCTTTAGGCTTAAATCGCAAGCCAACAAATCCCGGAGATCTACTAAACACGGCTACCCTCCTTTCTATAATCGGTTAGACACATCATTAGGAATCCAAAAGCCATTCGACTTTAGCATGAATCCCAGAAATCAAAAGAGATTGTCACTCCCTTACCTTAGTCGACAAATCCCAAAGATCTAGAAGATCTAGATCTAAGCCATGATCCAAATGAATCCCGGGAACCCACACGTTGGCGTCACCCTTTGCTACAATCGACCAAGTACCACTATCATTGGATTAAAGCCTTCGGTATTAATTACAACAGGAGATATCGAAACCGTAAAACACTTACCCCCTTACCTTACTGACAGATTCAGCCACCAATCAACAAAGTTGGGCACACCCTAGTGATATTTAGGGATTTCGGCTACCTTACTAATATAGAACAAGAAAAGAGTTTAAGATCTCAATTTATAACGAATGGAGAAATAGGAAAAGAGAATGGCAAGTGAGATCCAGCCCTAACCGAATCAATTGAGAAAAGAAGAATAAGAAGTTAGACTTACTAGAGATTCGGCTATGACCCAAAAGAAAGAGATGGATTCGGCAAAGAGGAGGAAACGCAAGGAGGGGAGAAACTGAGGAGCAGAGTATTCGGCTTTTCAAGAAGTGGAAATATGAAGAAGAAAGTGGACTAGGAATGAATGGATTCGGCTTGAGCAAAATAGGGAGAAGGGAAGTGGAAGCAAGTTTCAGCTTACCAAAGAAGTAACCAAAATGATTCGGCCAAGCCCCCTATTGCCAAAAAGAGGAAGCAAAAAGAGAAGATAAGTGAGAGGGGTTTCAGTTTATGACTCTAAACATAAGAGAAAGAGACTCTCCCAACTAACCGAAATGCTCCCTAAAACTACCATAAACATTCGGCACACCCTCTTCCCAAGCACCAAAACCGATTTCTTCCCAAACTAACACCACAAGCAAAATTTCGGCCAAACACAACCCACTCATACTCAAACACTTACCGTCCCCTTCATCCCTCCTTGAATTCCTCTCATCCACTCATTCAAACGAGTTTGAATGAGTCCAACACCTATAATTTCTCCTCTCCACATTTCTTAAATCTGTTAACTTAATCCATATCCTTCAAACAGAGTCCTACCTGAGCACACCACTTCCCACTTTGGCATCAAAATGATAAGTAGAAAATGAGATTTATGCCGCTCGAACCTGAGCTCCCCCTTCCCTGCATGTGGCGTCACCTTCCTGGTACCCTAGTGGCGCGTCCTTTGCCACTTTGCCACTAGGTTCTTTGTGTCATAACACACCAAGAATATCTTTTAACCCCTAACTTCCTTAGCTCCTTATACCTAAGTGCCAAAACAAAAATTTTAGCCATGACCCAGGCCTAACCCGAGGTCATGCCTAGGCCCCAAAACACCCTAAACTAGCACAGTAAGCATATCATCACATGCAACCACACAAAATGCAGAGACCCCGATTTAAGGATGTTACAGAGCCAATACGCAGGAATGTGTTTCGACCGAAGCTACTATGTGTAAATGTTTCATTAACGGGATGAATGAAGACATTAAATTACTGGTTGGAATGCTTGACTTGAATGAATTTTTTGTATTAGTTGAAAGAGCTTGCAAAGCTGAGGATCTTAGCAAAGAAAAGAAGAAAGCAGATTTTGAGGCTAGAGATGAAAGAAAAAGATTGATGAGTAAGTCGTCCCAACCTTTGATGAAGAGATTTGAAGATGCGAGTAATCGTTCAAATGCTTTGTCTGGTCATTCGGATAGAGATCGAGTGAGACAAAATTTTGGTCCAAGAACTTAAGCTCCAATTGAATCAAATGTTAGAAGTGTTAAAAGTAATAAACCTGAGTGTAGACAGTATGGGAAATGAAACGTGGGAGAATGTTGGGGCAAATACAATAATAGAACTTGTTGTAAGTGTGGATCCCAAGATCATTTCATTCGATTGCCCAGAGTTGGCTGAGAAAGACAATGTTCAGAGTGCAAGAATGAGCAATACGACGGTTAGGGGTAGACCACCAAGAAACATCGAAAATGTGAGTGAAAGCCGAAGAGGGACTACGGATACAGCTATGAGATTCGAGGTGAGAGCACCTGTCCCAGCCTATGCTATACATGCACGAGAAGAAGCGTCATCTCCAAATGTCATTACTGGTATTTTTACTCTATTCGATATTGATGTGATTACATTGATAGATCCAGGTTCTACTCATTCCTATGTGTACGTGAATTTAGTATCATGTAAGAATCTACATGTTGGGTCTACTGAATTTGTGATTAGAGTATCGAACCCCTTAAGAAAGTGTGTCTTGGTGGATAAAGTGTACAGAATTGTCCATTGATGTTTTGGGATGTTTGTTTTCCGGCTAATTTAATGTTGCTACCTTTCGATGAATTTGATATAATTCTGGGTATGGATTGGTTAACTTTCCATAGTGCTATTTTGAATTGTAAATGAAAGAGCATTGATTTGAGAAGTCAAAATGGTGAGATAGTTCGCATTGAATCCAATGATTTGAATGGGTTTCTAATACCCCAAAACTGGCCTACAAGTTAGGCTCGAATTCGGCATGTCACATTGAAGTGTTTTTGCAAAAACCTTATTTTCATTAAAAACCCTTCTAGAGAAAAGTTAAGTAAAATCTAGTTTGCATTCAAAACGAGGTGTAGCCAAAAACCATTTCCTTGTTACTATGTAAAAATTTCCTTTGACAGCGGAAGCTCGTTTTTAAAACACAATTATTTTCAAAAAACTTGAAATATACTTAAAAGAAATAAATCCAGGTTCCGTTGCAAAATTACAATGCATAGTGGAAGTAATGGAATAATAACTAGAGGGAAACCTTATTATAATCCGAAATAAAATAACTTCAAATCTAGAATTTAGATATTAAGAAAAACAAGTCAAATCGTCTTACTAGTTGGCCACCTCTAAGTCCCTCCATCCATTGAACCGCCTACTAAGGATCACCAAGGAAAAGTAAACGAGAGAGTGAGTTTTTGAAAACTCAGTGTGTACGACCCTTGTCAAACAAATATCATACATATCATATTATTAACATAATAATATCATACATGCAATCAGTGTAAACTCTCCCCAAATAATCCATCCGGTACACATCATTTCCGTCTCGCTGAAACACATCTGTGGGGATTTCTAAATGACCCACCCATCCGATACACATCAAGGGTAGCCCGGTTGCAGTACTACCTAACGTTGCAGCAAAGTTGTTGATCATAGAATGGGCTTAAAAAGTCATTAGTGGATCCATAGTTGTCAAGCAACCACGCGATCCTCATATACTTCCTCCATTCCATAATTCCCACCCATATGCATCTTAAATAGAATATCATATGAATGCAGCAAATGTACATGTAACATCCATAAATCTTACAATCAATACATAAGGGTATTCTAGTCATTTCACAAATCAAGGGTATTTTGGTAATTCTACCCTACAGGAGTATTTTAGTAATTCTTAATAGCATGGGTCTTGATCACGAACCTTGGCCCGTCAACAAGTCGTCACGCTAAAGTGAACCGACACTAAGCACCAGGTAGGATTCTAGAGAAGAGGAGGTGGGTCACTAGGACCGCTTAAGTACGAAGCTCCCCTTAGATCCAATCCTAGACATTCATATGTCCATTGCCATACTCTACCCTATCGACTTGTCCACAGAACATGTTTTATTATCAAATTAAGTTTTATGCTATTTAAAAATTCATTAGAACTAAGCCTATAGTCCATTAAAACCCTAGCATGCATTTTTAAAATCCCACAAGGCCCACTAAGCCCAATCATGTCCATATAACCCATTAAGCCCAATCATGTATATGTGGCCCATTAGGCCCGATCATAATCGAATCATACGACCATCCATATCAATCCATTATTCAATTTCACATATCAACTCTCACCAATTTGAGCCCACAAACTCGACAGACCCATTTAGCCCATTTTGGCCCGTTGGCCAAACAGTGGCCCGAGAACATGAGATCGCTCTCTTAGTTCCAATAGTCATATAGGTGTTCCCACACAAATATTGACACACTTGTGTGGTTGCCGGCACTAACCTTTCGGCTTTTCGGCTTTTCAGCATTCTGATTTTTCGAGATTTCAGCTTTTGTCGATTTGTCGTGTGTGAGGTGTATGTACACACCTGGTAAATGAGACAAGTTACACTATCCTTAGCCTTGAACCTACAACCAATTCCAACATACAATCAATCACACACTTAACTAGAATATTTACCAAAAATCGAAGCCTTACCATAGCCTTACCATGTGCCACCAGTCCTAATAGCCCTTCCTTAGCTACTACTCACGAATATCCCCTAGATCTACATCAACCTTAATCGTTAAAGATAAAATAATAGGTGACTTGTATCCACTTAAGTCACCCTTTCCCTTACTATAAACTATTCGACCAACTTATCCCAAAATCAACAACACTTACCCAAAAGCCAAAACGTATGGATAGCTTTTCGGTAAAGACTTATAGATCCCAGCTTGATTCTGATTTTTCCAAGATCTGATCCACCAAAAATTAAAGGAATGATGACAGCACGACAGAGATTTGGTCACTAGAGTATTCGGCACAAGGTTTGGGGCGATCAAGGAAATGGCTCAAAGAGCAAAGGTTTTCGACTTTTGAAGTCACGGATATTCGGTCCCCAACAATTGAGATAAAGGTGGGACGGCACAAGAAATGGAGAAAGAAGAGAATGATATTCGATCTAAGGCTTTAGGAGAGAAGAAAAGAAAACACATAAGGAAGGGTGAGGTTTAGAATAGAAAAAGTAAAGGAGAATTCAGCAGAGCACTATAGTTGCCAAAATAGCACAAAGGGAATTCCAATTGCCAAAATAGCACAGAAGGAATTCGGAACCCCTATTTATACACAAAAACAAAACTCTGCCTACCCCCCAAAGTCCCAATCGGCTCTAACTCTTCCCCATCTCATCTCTGCGTTTTTCTCCCTGATAACTCCCCAATCCTTTTCCTAAATTTTCTCTTCTGATCACTCTCCTTAGAGTCCATCATCACACCACTTCCAACCTTCTAGAAGGCCAAAATTAAACTCCTAAAAAAATACTAAGTTAGGATTCAAACCTAGGATCTCCTTGCTAGCCCATAATGCCACCTTCCTATACCCTAAGTGGCGTCACTTAGCCACTCCACCACAAGGCCCTTTGATGCCATTTTTCCCTATTTTTATTTAAAAGCCTAACTACTCGCCGCCCTGGTTCCTTTAATAATTAATTAAAAATTCCCTCTCCTTAAAGTTCAAACTTAGAAATTTTCCAACATCCTTGGACACTCCAAGTTTATTAAACCCTTAAAACTAACATGTCATTCGTCATTTTCTTGCTTAAAAAAAATTTTATGAGACCCAAAGCCCAAAGCCCAATTCATCTAGGCCCAAAAATTTGGGGCGTTACAATTCTACCCCCTTAAAGAAATTTCATCCTCGAAATTTCAAACTAACTATTAATCGTACCGCTCAAGGCACACCACTGTACTTTCGTTGCACACTCTAATTTTAATAACACTAACCCACTTTAACTCTAATTGAACCCTCTTACACTTCCCAAAAAAATACCCACTGGAGCAGATAAACACTGCACGAATACATTTTTTATTCCCAAAATATCGCATCCACACAAAATATACCCAACTTAATGGTGATTGAACAATCCCAAACTTGATGCTCCTCAGACCCACATCTGAAACACGCTCCTGACTTCCTCCAGCAGATGTGTGGCCCGATGCTGATGACCCAGCCCTAACACTTCCATGACCTCTGTCCCAGCCTCTTACACCTCTTCTAGCTCTCATCGTTGATTCTCGTATTATCAAAATTAGGAATTTTATGAAATTTTAGTTAGTTTCAGTAATTAAGCCTATGTTTTATGATAGTATTAAGTAAAGAGATTGTTTTTGTAGTCGTAAATCCTCTACAGTCTCAGTTCTCTATGGGCTTTAATTTTACTCTAGGCATATTCTAAAAGTAGCCCACTATCTACAGTATAACAGTTCGAAATAACTAAGTATCAAGAGAACTTACTTGGTTCAACGTCGAAAACTCGGTGTGCGACATCACAAGAATTTCCAAAACATTTCGATCCAATCCAAAATAGTTTTGTTTTTAAAACCCAAGTAATAAGGCCCGTTTAATAGCCTGAGCTTTGCAATTGGGCTCTGATACCACTAAATGTAACACCCCAAACCCAGCCTAAAAGTTAGACTCGAATTCGGTGTGTCACATTGAAGTGTTTTTGCGAAAACCTTGTTTTTATTGAAAACCCTTCTAGAGAAAAGTTAAGTAAAATCCAGTTTTCTTTCAAAATGAGGTGTAGCCAAAAACCATTTCCTTGTTACTATGTAAAAATTTCCTTTGACAGCGGAAGCTTGTTCTTAAAACACAATTATTCTTAAAAAACTTGAAATATACTTAAAAGAAATAAATCCAGGTTTCGTTTCAAAATTACAATGCATAGTGGAAGTAATGGAATAATAACTAGAGGGAAACATTATTACAATCCGAAATAAAATAACTTAAAATTTAGAATTTAGATATTGAAAAAAACAAGTCTAATCGTCTTGCTAGTTGGCCACGTCTAAGTCTCTCCATCCGTCGAACTGCCTATTGTGGATCACATGAGAAAAGTAAAAGGAGTGAGTTTTTGAAAACTTAGTGTGTATGACCCTTGTCAAAAAAATAGCATACATATCATATTATTAACAAAATAATATCATACATGCAATGCAGTGCAAACTCTCCCCAAATAATCCTTCCAGTACACATCATCTTGATCCCACCGAAACACATCTGTGCGAATTTCTAAATCAACCCACCCATCTGATACACATCAAGGGTAGCCCGGTAGTGGTACAACCTAACGTTGCAACAAAGTTGTTGATCATAGAACGCGCTTAAAAAGCCATCGGTGGATCCAGAGTTGTCAAGCAAACATGCAATCTCATATGCTTCCTCCGTTCCATAATTCCCACCCATATGCATCCTAAACAGAATATCATATGAATGTAGCAAATGTACATGTAACATCCATAAATCTTACAATCAACACATAGGGGTATTTTAGTAATTTCACAAATCAAGGGTATTTTGATAATTCTACCCTACAGGGGTACTTCAGTAATTCTTAACACTACGGGTCTTAATTACGAACCTTGACCGGTTAACTACCAAGCTCTCCCTAGATCCAATCCTAGACATGCGTATGTCAATTGCCACACCATACCATAGCGACTTATCCACAGAAATGTTTGATTATTAAATTAAGTTTTATGCTGTTTAAGAATTCATCAGAACTAAGCCTAAAGTCCATTAAAACCCTAGCATGCATTTCTAAAATCCCATAAGGCCCACTAAGCCCAATCATGTCCATATAGCCCATTAAGCCCAATCATGTATATGTAGCCCATTAGACCCGATCATAATCATATCATATGACCATCCATATCAATCCATTATTCTATTTCACATATCAACTCTTGCCAATTTGGGCCCACGAACTCGATTGGCCCATTTAGCCCCTTCTGGCCCGGCCAAATAGTGGCCCGAGACCATGAGATCGCTCTCTTGGACCCGGTAGTCATATTGGTTTCCCACACGATGTTCAATGACGCCGTGTGGTTGCTTGCCCAACTTTTGACTTTTTATCTTTTCATTAGGTTTTTGAGATTTCACTTTTTCCAATTTGTCGTGTGTGAGGTGTCTATACACACCTGGTAAATGAGCGTGTTACACTATCCTCAACCTTGAACCTACAAGAAACACCAACCTCCAATCAATCACACACTTAACCACAATATTTAGCAAAAACCGAAGCCTTATAATAACCTTACAGTGTGCCACCAATCCTAATAGCCCTTCCTTAGCTACTACTCACGAATATCCCCTAGATCTACGTCAATCTTAATCATTAAAGACAAAATAATAGGTGAACTTGTATCCACTTAAGTCACCCTTTCCCTTACTATAAACTATTCGGCCAACTTATCACAAAATCAACAACACTTGCCCAAAAGTCAAACGTATAGATAGCTTTTCGGTAGAGACTTGTAGACCCAAGTTTGATTTTTATTTTTTCGAGATCCAATCCATCAAAAATCAAAGGAATGATGGCAGTATGACAATGATTTGGTCACTAGGGTACTCGGCACAAGGTTTGGGGTGATAAAAGAAATGGCTACAAGAGCAAAGGTTTTCGGCTTTTGAAGTCATGAATATTCAGTCCCCAATAATTGGGATGAAGGTGGGACAACACAAGCAATAGAGAAAAAAGAGAATGATATTCAGTTTAAGGTTTTAGGAGAGAAGAAAAGAAAACACATAAGGAAGAGGCAAGGTTTAGAACAGTAAAAGTGAAGGAGAATTCGGCGGAGCACTAGAGTTGTCGAAATAGCACAAAGGGAATTCCAATTGTCGAAACAGCACAGAGGGAATTCGACACCCCCTATTTATACACAAAATCGAAACTCTGCCTTCCCCGCCAAAGTCCCAATCGACTCCAACTCTTCCCCATTTCATCGCCTCATTTTTCTCCCTGATCACTCTCCTTAGAGTCCACCATCACACCACTTTCAAACTTCTAGAAGGCCAAAATTAAACTCCTAAAAAAATACTAAGCTAGGATTCGAACCTAGGATCTCCTTGCTAGCCTATAATGCCACCTTCCTATACCCTAAGTGGCGTCACTTAGCCACTCCACCACAAGGCTCTTTGATGCCATTTTTACATATTTTTATTTACAAGCCCAACTCACTGCTTGGTTCCTTTAATAATTAATTAAAAATTCCCTCTCCTTAAAGTTTGAACCCATAACTTCTCAAACACCCCTAGACACTCCATGTTTATTAAACCCTTAAATCAAACATGTGATTTGTCATTTTCTTGTTTAAAAAAAATTTATGAGACCCAAAGCCTAAAGCCCAAAGCCCAATTCATCTAGGCCCAAAAATTTTGGGCGTTACAATTCTACCTCTTTAAACAAATTTCGTCCTCGAAATTTCAAACTAACTATTAATCGCACCGCTCAAGTCACACCACTATGCTTTCACTATGCACTCTGATTTTAATAACACTAATCCACTTTAACTCTAATTGAACCCTCTTACACTTACCCAAAAAAAAACTACCCATCGGAGCAGATAAACATTGCACGATACGCTTTCTATACCCAAAATATCTCATCCACACAAAATATACCTGACTTAATGGTGATTGAACAATCCCGAACCTGATGCTCCTCAGACTCGCATCTGAAACACGCTCCTGACTTCCTCCAGCAAATGTGTGGCCTGATGCTAATTACCCAGCCCTAACACTTCCACGACATCTACTGTGGCCTCTTACAACTCTTCTAGCGCTCATCGTTGATTCTCGTATTATCAAAATTAGGAATTTTATGAAATTTTAGTTAGTTTCAGTAATTAAGCCGATGTTTTATGATAATATTAAGTAAAGAGATTATTTTCGCATATTATTTTCGCATTCGTAAATCCTCTACAGTCTCAGTTCTCCATGGGCTTTAGTATCACTCTAGGCATATTCTAAAAGTAGCCCACTATCTACAGTATAATAGTTCAAAATAATTAAGTATCAAGAGAACTTACTTGGTTCGACGTCGGAGACTCGGTGTGCCACATCACAAGAATTTCCAAAACATTTTGATCTAAACCAGAAATAGTTTTTTTAAAACCCAAGTAATAAGGTCTATTTCACAGCCTGAGCTTTGCAACTGGGCTTTGATACCCCTAAATGCAACACCCCAAACCTGGCCTAGATGTTAGGCCCGGATCCGGCGTGTCACATTAAAGTGTTTTTTCGAAAACCTTATTTTCATTGAAAGCCCTTCTAGAGAAAAGTTAAGTAAAATCCAGTTTGCTTTCAAAACGAGGTGTAGCCAAAAACCATTTCCTTGTTAATATGTAAAAATTTCCTTTGACAGCGGAAGCTCGTTCCTAAAACACAATTATTCTCAAAAAACTTGAAATATACTTAAAAGAAATAAATCCAGGTTTTGTTTCAAAATTACAATGCATGGGGGAAGTAATGGAATAATAACTAGAGGGAAACCTTATTACAATTTGAAATGAAATAACTTAAAATCTAGAATTTAGATATTAAGAAAAACAAGTCTAGTTGTCTTGCTAGTTGGCCACCTCTGAGTCCCTCCACCTGTCAAACCGCCTACTGAGGATCACCTGAGAAAAGTAAAAGAGGGAGTGAGTTTTTGAAAACTCAGTGTGTACGACCCTTGTCAAACAAATATCATACATATCATATTATTAACATAATAATATCATACATGCAATGTAGTGTAAACTCTCCCCAAATAATCCATCTAGTACACATCATCTCCGTCCCACCGAAACACATCTGTGGGGATTTTTAAATCAACCCACCCATCCAATACACATCAAGGGTAGTCCAATTGCGGTACTACCTAACGTTGCAGCAAAGTTGCTGAGCATAGAATGGGCTTAAAAAGCCATATGTGGATCCACAGTTGTCAAGCAACCATGTGATCCTCATATACTTTCTCCGTTCCATAATTCCCATCCATATGCATCCTAAACAGAATATCATATGAATGCAGCAAATGTACATGTAACATCCATAAATCTTACAATCAACACATAGGGGTATTTTAGTCATTTCAAAAATCAAGGGTATTTCGGTAGTTCTACCCTACAGGGGCATTTCAGTAATTCTTAATAGTATGGGTCTTAATTACAAACTTTTGCCCGTCAACAAGTCCTCGCGGCTAAAGTGAACAGACACTACGCACTAGGTAGGATTCAAGAGAAGAGGAGGTGGGTCACTAGGACCGCTTAAGTACCAAGCTCTCCCTCGATCCAATCCTAGACATGTATATGTCTATTGCCACATTCTACCCTAGCAACTTACACACATAAATGTTTGATTATTAAATTAAGTTTTATGTTATTTAAGAATTCATCAGAACTAAGCCTACAGTCCATTAAAAACCTAGCATGCATTTCTAAAATCCCATAAGGCCCACTAAGCCCAATCATGTCCATATAGCCCATTAAGCCCAATCATGTATATGTAGCCCATTAGGCCCGATCATAATCAAATCATATGACCATCCATATTAATCCATTATTCAATTTCACATATCAACTCTTGCCAATTTAGGCCCATGAACTCGGTAGGCCCATTTAGCTCCTTTTGGCCCGGTTGGCCAAATAGTGGCCCGAGACCTTGAGATCACTCTCTTGGTCCTGGTATTCATATCAGTTTCCCACACAAATTTTGCACGCTCGTGTGGTTTTCGGCGCCAACCTTTCACCTTTTTGGCTTTTCAGCATTCTAGTTTTTTAGGATTTTAGCTTTTGTCGATTTATCGTGTGTGAGGTGTATGTACACACCTGGTAAATGAGTGTGTTACACTATCCTCAGCCTTGAACCTACAACCAATACCAACCTCCAATCAATCACACACTTAACCATAATATTTACCTAAAATTGGAGCCTTAGTATAACCTTATCGTATACCACCAGTCCTAATAGCCCTTCCCTAGCTACTACTCACAAATATCCCTTAGATATGCGTAAATCTTAATCGTTAAAGACAAAATAATAGGTGACTTGTATCCAATTAAGTCACCATTTCCCTTACTATAAACTATTCAACCAACTTATCCCAAAATCAAGAACACTTAGCCAAAAGCTGAAACGTATGGGTAGCTTTTCGGCAGAGACTTGTAGATCCATGATTCTGATTTTTTCAAGATCCGATCCACCAAAAATCTAAGGAATGATGACAGCACGACAGAGATTTGGTCACTAGAGTATTCGACACAAGGTTCGGGTGATGAACGAAACGGCTCTAAGAGCAAAGGCTTTTGGCTTTTGAAGTCACAAATTTTGGTCCCCAACAATTTGGATGAAGGTGGGACGGAACAAGCAATGGAGAAAGAAGAGAATGATATTTGATTTAAGGCTTTAGGAGAGAAGAAAATAAAACACACAAGGAAGAGGTGAGGTTTAGAACAAAAAAAGTGAAGGAGAATTCGGCAGAGCACTATAGTTGTCGAAATAGCACAAAGGGAATTCCAATTGCCGAAATAGCATAGAGGGAATTCGACACCCCCTATTTATACACAAAATTGAAACTCTGCCTACCCCCTAAAGTCCCAATCAGCTCCAACTCTTCCCCATCTCATCTCCTTATTTTTCTCCCTGATAACTCCCTAATCCTTTTCCTAATTTTTCTCTTCTGATCACTCTCCTTAGAGTCTATCATCACACCACTTCCAACCATCTAGAAGGCCAAAATTAAAATCCTAAAAAAAATACTAAGCTAGGATTCGAACCTAGGATCTCCTTGCTAGTCTATAATGCCACCTTCCTATACTCTAAGTGGCGTCACTTAGCCACTCCACCACAAGGCTCTTTGACGCCATTTTTCCCTATTTTTATTTAAAAGCCCAACTACTCACCCCCTGGTTCCTTAAATAATTAATTAAAAATTCCCTCTCCTTCAAGTTCGAACCCAGAACTTCTCCAGCACCGCTAGACACTCCAAGTTTATTAACCTTTAAAGCCAACATGTCATTTGTCATTTTCTTTCTTAAAAAAAAATTTATGAGACCCAAAGCCCAAAGCCCAATTCATCTAGGCCCAAAAATTCGTTACAGGGTTATCGACTGTTATATCTTCAATGAAATCTTTGATTTATGTGAAAAAGGGTTGTGAAGCTTATTTGGCATATGTGATTGATAAAAAAGTGATTGAAAAGAAATTTGAATATGTACCTATAGTTTACGAGTTTCCTGATGTGTTTCTGAAGAACTACCGGGATTACCTCCGATTCGAGAAGTTGAATTTGGTATTGAATCTGTACCGGGGACCACTCCTATCTCAATAGCTCCGTATAGAATGGAACCAATAGAATTGAAAGTGTAACACCCCAAAGCCAGCCTAAAAGTTAGGCTGAGTCCAGAATGTCACATTAAAGGCACACTTCAAAACGATTTTACAATTTAACAATTTAAGGTCCAAAAGCCTAAAACCCTTATATCTTGTTAAGTTAAGAGGAAAACCCAAAATTTTAAGAAAACGATCATATGTTGAGTTATTTCGAAAACCATGCTAACTTTAGAAATTTATTTAAGTTAAAAAAATAAGCAATGGAAATAATAATAAAACCCATAAGTAACGTCAAATTGGAGATACATGGCTTTATTACAATCCAATGAAAAAATAAAGTATTTAAAAAAATATTCATTTGAACAACTTAAAATATTTGATCAGCTTGTAGTGTGGCCATTTCTGAGTCCTCTCCGACGTCGAGCTATTTATTTAGGATTACTTGAAACAATAAATTAAAAGGGTGTGAGTTTCGAAACTCAGTGTGTACAACCCTTAGCAATCAAATCACATACAAATATTCACATTAGCCCTAAGCCTTATACAAAATATGTGGTCTTGGGCCTTAGCCCACAATGACCTCATACCATATCATATCGTATCATATACAAACAAGATAATGCAAAACCCATCCCAATAATCCATCTAGTACACACACCATTTCCCTTCCAACCATTGAACACTTGTGGGGATTTCTAAATCAACCCACCCATCCTCTACACACCTAAGGTAGCCCGGTTGTGGTACTACCTAACGTTGCAGCAAAGTTGCTAATCATATAATGGGCTTAAAGCCACCGGTGGATCCATGGCCATACAACTATACGATCCTCAAATCTTTCTTCGTACCATAATTCCCACCCATATGCATCCTAAGCAGAATATCATATGAATGCATCAAACACACGAGTAACATCCATAAACTCATATTCGTCACATAGGGGTATTTTCATCATTTCACTACCCAGGGGTGCTTTCATAATTCTACCCTACGAGAGTATTTTGGTATTTTGGAAAAATAGGGGTATCTTGGTATTTTTGCAAAACAGGGGTATTTTGATAATTTTACAGATATAAGGGTATTTTAGTAATTTACAAATCAGAGGTGTTTTGCTCCGTCTTGGGTTTTAGTTGTGAACTTTGGCCCATCAACAAGTCCTCGCGGCTAAAGTGAGTAGACACTACGCACCAGGTAGGATTCTAGAGAAGAGGAGGTGGGCCACTAGGACAGCCTAAGTACCAAGCTCTCCCTAGATCTAATCCTAGACATGTGCATGTCCGTTGCCACACCCTAACCCAGTGACTTATGCACAGACGTGTTTTATTAGATTAAGTCTTATGAAATTTAAGAGTTGTTCAAACCAGGCCTAATGTCCACAAACCCTAACATACTTGTCTATAGCCCTATAAAGCCCATCAAACCCAAATTTCATCCCTACGGCCCATTAGGCCCAAATCACATCCTTATGGCCTGTTAAGCCCAAAAAAAATTCCAGATTATGAATTATGCTTAACTGAATCAATTCATACACCAAACCAAATGAACTCATCAAACCTAGCCTTACGGCCCACCAGGCTTATTTAGCCACTTTCGACTTTTCGGCATTGACGATATCGTGTGTGTAGAGTTTGTACACACCTGGTAACCTCGTGTGCTGCAAACCCCTTAGTCACGAACCTACAATCGGCATTACTAGTGATTAACCAAGGTTTTAACACATACTTATCAAAAACCAAAACCTCACTGTACCCTTACCGTGTGCCACACATTCTAGTAGCCCTTACTTTGCTACTATCTGTGATTATCCTCCAGATCTGCACCCAAACATGTATCATAAAAAATAAGTGACTCATATTCCACATAAGTCACCATTATGAGCCACATTAGATTCAGCCATCTACTAAACCATGATTGAGTCTAGAACACTTACCACCTTGTTAGCAACCCTTACCTACCGCTCTTGCAATTGTTGAGTCTTACCCTTGTTAATACAAATTAACGAAAATGAGGAGTTAGATAGCCCTTCGACTTTTAACAAAATGCACTAAAAAGTTCAACTAAATACTTACCGAAATTCTCCTTTGATTATGCAACCTAGATCACTTCTGAACAAGATTCCGCTTGACTAAAAGTGGGTAGTAATCGATTGTGATGAAGGGGAACTAAATAAAAATTGGCACAAGTAAAGCTATATGATAAGAAGGTGTATTCAGCTTTTAGGGATAGAAACAGAACACAACACTGATAGGAATTTTAAACAAAAAGAATGATGGGTTTCTTTTTCAGCAAATGGAAAAAAAATTCGACTATGCGAGAAACCGAATGAGAGGGGATAAAGAAAACTAAAGAATGCTCAAAGACCCTTTCAAGCATTTGGCCTCCTCCTTTTATACCCTATAGTCGAAACTTAGCTACCCCTAGAGTCCAATTCGGCACCACTTCATCCACTACTCATCTCCTAATTTTTCTTCATGATATCTCCCTTATCCTTCTCCTAAATTCTCTCTACTGATCACTTTGCCTTAGAGTATCTCTACAAGCCACTTCCAGCCTTCTAGAAGCCTAAAATTAAACTCCAAAATAAAACTTAAGCTAGCACTCAAACCTCAGACCTCCCTGCATGCCAATTGTCATCACCTCCCTACACCCTAGTGGCATTACTTAGCCACTTCACCACAAGCTTCTTTGTGCCATTTTCACATATTTTTATTTAAAATCCCACTACTCACAACCCTGATTCGTTAATTAAATAAATTAAGAATCCTCCACCATAAAACTTGAGCCCAGAGCTTCTCCAACCCACCTAGACACTCCAAATTCATTAAACCTCAAAACCCACATGCCAATTGTCATTTTCTCACTCACTTAAAAATTTTCTAAGATCCAAAGCCCAAATCCCAATACTTCTAGGCCCAAATTTGGGGCGTTACAGAAAGAGTTGAAGTCACAATTGTAAGAGTTGACAGATAGAGGATTTGCAAGATCGAGTTTCTCACCCTAGGGTGCTCCTGTATTGTTTGTGAAAAAGAAAAAGAAATATGGCACTATGAGAATGTGTATTGACTACCGGCAATTGAACAAGGTGATGATGATAAAGAATAAATATCCATTGCCTTGTATTGATGATTTGTTTGATCAGCTAAAAGAAGCTACAGTGTTTTCGAAAATAGATTTGAGATCGGGCTGTTATCAGTTGATAGTTAAAGACTCAGATGTACCAAAGACTACTTTTAGAACGAGGTACGAACATTATGAATTCTTAGTTATGCCTTTTGGACTAATGAATGCTCCTACAGTGTTTATGGATTTTATGAATAGGATATTTAGACCGTAATTAGACCGCTTTGTTGTGGTGTTCATTGATGATTGTAACACCCCTTGACCCGAGTCCATCGCCGGATAAGGGTTTACAGGTGTTACCATGCAATCTAACACTTAAGCTAAAATAATTGAATCATGGATGATCATCTTTATTAAAGAATTATCTATAAACAAATAATAAACACATGTGTAACACATAACATATATATATTAGATCCAAATCATTCACAAAAGAATCATCGATGAATCTAATTCATCATACCGTGTATAATACATCAATATCACATAAACAAGTAGATTTCATGAAATCTCATAAATGTCTAAGCTTCTTATAGCATAAAGTCTCAGTTACAAATAAACTAATGCGTGCAACCATTACACATCAATTGTACACCCACTAAAAGGCCGAATATGCATGGTTCCATTATTGGCATTTTATGCACATTACCTAGCATAAACTGAGTTTAACAATTTTATGCACTCAATTAAAACAAGCAATTCAACAAGCCGAATACATATATAAATATATATATGAAAATGCATACATCTCAATTATGCATTCTTTTCCATACTCGACTATGCCTAACTATTTTAAACATTTTAACCACATTTGCAATGGTCACCTAGATTTGGCCGAATACACATACCCATTTTATTCAATATAATTCATCCTATTTAAAACAACTGAATTTGATACATATCTAGATACATACTTCACAAGCATATAACTCAAATTCATATTCATATCAATTTCATGAAATTGAAATGCCTAACATCTCTCTTTATTAACCTATCACATATACGCATGATTAAAATTCTACCTTAATCTATCAAAGTGACCATCAAAGATCAAAATACATATACATGTCATGGCATATATCTATTAAACCATTTCATATAATGCCTAAACCACATCCAAACACAAATGATAATTCATGGCATGAGCAAACTATATCATCAAAACACGAAACAAGTTATCCAAAATAGATAGCCATTTTTTCTCATGGCTAGCATATTTACACGATTACAAAACATTAGTTATACTATTTAGTCTAACCTATACATGCCCTTTTTAGTACAAAACTAAGCTATTCAATACCAAAAGAAAGTCGATAGTGCAGTTGACTTCTTCCCAGATCCTTCGAGTCCGTAGCTTGAACCTAAAATCTATAAAACAAGGGTAAACGAGAATACACACAGTAAGCTTGCTAGCTTAGTAAGTCTCAAGCAATATTTATGACATATACACCCATACTTAACAATTTAACTTCCATTCTTGCGGCAATTAGCATAGATAATTCAATACAAGCCAAATATTAGTCATATCCTTAATCTAATCAATAGTAGTTTATCACATGAATTTATACAATAACATTTCATATATACAACCTATGCATTTGAATATTTCAAGTTACAGAAACATAACGTAATTTCGATCTCATTGAACATCATATTCATAACCGAAGTTTTAAGTATCACCATTATATGTCTATGCCTCAACTTCTCGTATATATATAAATCATACCAATCAATGATAAGCCTAATGTCTTGAGATGAAATTCAATTCGAGTCATTAATTCATCACATCGTAATTAGCTCATATACAAGTAAACTAACTTACCTTATTACTTACCAATATAATAAGCTAATTTCCTTTTTGTTTTTAGAGCTTATAGCTCAATCTACTATGTATATACATCTCAAATTCTCTGTTTTAGCTTATCACCGGCAAAAAGTCTGCTAGGCATTAAAGCCCGAAATAAATCACCGGCATGAGGCCTGCTAGGCAGTAAGCCTAAAATGAATCACCGGCACAAGGCATGCTAGGCACAAAGCCTGACATATAACACCGGCACAAAGCCTGCTAGGCAGTAAGCCTAAAATGAATCACCGGCACAAGGCCTACTAGGCATAAAGCCTGACATATAACACCGGCACAAAGCCTGCTAGGCATTAAAGCCTGAAATAAGTCACCGGTACTAGGCCTACTGAGTAATAAGCCCGAATATGTTTATCAAATCAATTCATTAACTCACATTTCTTATCATATACATCACTATCAATTCATATACACAAAACCAATTCACTTGTCATATTGAAAACATATACTTGTTCATATCACATTAACAGAATATATTTAGTCCAATTTAACACCTTTACATTCAGCTAACACATAAGTCTATAGTCAATATTATTAAATTTCATTCTTTAACATGTTTATAATTTACTTTCGAACATATAAGTGCTTAAGGACTTACTTCGGCTATCGATAGACCGTGCAAATCAGCTATTCGAAAACCTTTGTCTTCCCCCGATCTAAATTCGTTTTTCTTTGCTCTTGATCTAAAACACATTAAAATTTAGCTCATTCAAGTACATTTCATCTCAATTTAGTCCCTAAGCACATAAATAGGCAATTTACCATTTTACCCCTACTATTTCAAATTTTTACAATTTAGTCCTATTTGCCTAAAACACAAATACACCAAATTTCTCAATACCCCTTAAGGGTCGAATATGTATAGGGACTATACAAGTCCTTTTCTTTTAGTTATTTAGCAAATAAGCCCCTCTAAAATTTCATTTTTATAATTTGGCCCTAAAAACAAAAATTCATCAAAATTTCCAATACATAATATACTAATTTTTAACTTATCTTTTATCTAACATCATCAAACATCAAAAACCATATCAATAGCCGAACCTCAAACATGCTTAGATTCAAAATTTTTAACATGGGTCAGCTACGGTTTGAAGCAACGATCTCAAAAACATAAAAATTAACAAAAACTAAATTCAAACTAACCTTGAAATCAAGCATCCAAGTGCCAAAAATCAAAGAACATAAGCCCCCCTTTTCTTTCTCAATATTTGGCCATGAGAGAGTGAGAAAGATGATGGTTTTGTTTATGTTATTTTAACATATTATAAAGGTAATTATTCAATTACTAATTTAACCTTTAATATAAAATAAAACTAACATATATCTTAAGGTTATTCTTGACATAAGCCACCCACTAACTCAAAATGGGTTATTTACCTTTTAATGCTCCACTTTAAAAAGCCATCATCAAATAGGCACTTTACACTATAGTTTGAGACTTTTAAAATTTACGCGATTAAGTCCTTTTTGTCAAATTAAGCACCCAAACGATGAAATTTTTCTACGAAACTTTCACACATTTTAATTCACACATAATAAACACAAAATAAAATATTAAAATATTTCTCAAACTCGGATTCATGGTCCCAAAACCACCGTTCCGATTAGGGTCAAATTCGGTCTGTTACAATGATATTCTGATTTATTTCTATGATGAGAAGCAACATGACGAGCATTTGAGACTTGTGTTGTAGACTCTGCATGAGAAGCAATTGTATGTAAAATTTAGCAAATGTGAGTTTTGGTGTATGAGGTTGGTTTTCTGGGACATATTGTATTACCTGTAGGAATACGAGTTGATCCGAATAAGATCTTAGCCATTTTGGAATGGAAGCCTCCGAGAAATGTGCCTGAAGTCCGTAGTTTTCTACGACTAGTGGGATATTATAGGCGGTTTGTAAAAGGCCTCTCGATGATTGAGACTCTGTTGATGAAGTTACTACAGAAAGATGTTAAATTCAAGTGGTCAAAAAAATGCCAGCAGAGTTTTGAGCAGTTGAAAGCATTGCTGACAGAGGCGCATGTGTTAGTTCAACCTGAATCGGGTAAAGAGTTTATAATTTACAGTGATGCATTGTTGAATGGTGTGGGCTGCGTGTTGATGTAAGAAGGCAAAGTCATCGCTTACGCTTCGATGCAGTTAAAGCCATATGAAAAGAACTATCTGACACATGATTTGAATTAGTTGCGATTGTATTTGCATTGAAGATTTTGCATCACTATTTGTTTGGTGAGAAATGTCATGTTTTTACTGATCATAAGAGTTTGAGATATTTGATGACTCAAAAAGAGTTGAATTTCCAATAGAAAATATGGTTAGAATTGTTGAAAGATTACGAACTTGTGATTGATTATCATTCGGGCAAAGCTAATGTTGTTGCCAATGCTTTGAGTCGAAAGTCTTTATATGCTTTGTGAGATATGAGTGCTCAGATAGATCTATGTGATGATGGTTCAGTTTTGGCTGAGTTGAAAGTGAGGCCAATGTTCACACGTCAGATTTGTGATGCTCAGAAAAGTGATGATGAGATAATAGCAAAACAAGCTCAATGTGATTTGAATTCCAATTCAGAATTTTGATTTGATAGTGATGATTGTTTGAGATTCAAAGATCGGATTTGCTTTCCGAGGAATTTAGAGTTAATTCAATTGATTTTGAATGCAGCTCACAGTAGTCGTTTGACTGTTCACCCGGGGAGTACAAAAATGTATAACGATTTAAAACAGTTTTATTGGTGCATGGTATGAAATAGGACATCATAGAGTTTGTTTTGAGATGCTTGGTTTGTCAGCAAGTTAAAACTAAACATCAGGTTCCATCCTGTTTGTTACAACTGATAATGATTCCTGAGTGGAAATGGGAAAGGATCACGATGGACTTTGTGTCGGGATTGCCTTTATCTCCGGGAAAGAAAGACCCAATCTAGGTGATAGTTGACAGATTGATGAAATTAGCTCATTTTGTTTCGGTGAGAACAGATTATTCACTTGATAAGTTAGCTGTAACACCCCAAACCTGGCCCAAACACTATGACTAGATCTGGTATGTCACTAAGGAAATTTTGTAAAACATGTCACATTTTCAAAAAAACATTTTGGTAAAGTTTAACATTTTATTCGGGAAAAAATTATAATTTATAGTTTTAAATAAAATATGCCTTTATGAATTAAAACCCAAATTTAAATAATGCCTTAGTTCAATTAAAAATAAAAATTTAAATAACTAAAAGAAATTAAAGCCCTTAATAAAACAAAATATAAACTGGTGGCCCATGGCCTTATTACAACGAGATTTAAAATCCATTAAATAAGAATATAAAATAATAACTAGAGTCTTTTTGCTGGATCCAAATGTTCTTTTGCATGGCCACCTTGCGCTCCTCTCCAGCCCGGTCAGATGCACTAAATGCTACCTGAAATGTTAATTAATTGGTTGAGTCACGAAACTCAGTGTGCAACCCTCATGCACCATTAGATTTGGGCCTTAGCCCCATACAACTAAAATAATAGAATTAATATACATAATAAAAATAATATGCAAGCCCAACCCAAATCATAGGTTTCCATCCGCTACACGCCCCCGTACCAGCCATTCACACCATTGGGGATTTCTATAATCAACCCACACCGCTACACGCCTTGATGGCAGTTGTGCTGCTCATCATCAAATCATGGCTGTAGCCACTACAATAGATCACGGCAAAAGCCGCTACAACAGATCACGGTAAAAATTGCTACAACAGATCACGGTAAAAATCGCTACAACAGATCATGGTGAAAACCACTACAACATATAACTTCCTCCTTTCATCAAACCCAACCCATGCAATCACATAAAATCAATATACTTATATCGTTTAATCAGAACATTCACTAACCTGATGATTTGTTTTACCCTCTTTGGGTTTCCTCTATTATGCCCAGATTTCAGCATTTATCAAAACATATAAGACTTATAATCATATATTAATCAAACAAATCTAGATGGTGGGAAAGTGTTACACACCTGATATCGCGAAATCCAATATTTTTAGTGATATCCTTACTTTGCTCAAAAAGCTGAAAAGATGTGAAAATAGGGCCTCTCCTATATTCGGCCATAGTTAGTGTTTTACCCGATTTCATATATTTATAAATAAATCAATCTCCTTACCTTGAAATCCCAAGAATAACACGACTTGAGTGTTACTGATCATTGACTTAGAGATCTAAGCGTTGGACTACTCTTCAGATCTCGAAATGCCAAAAATAAGAAAAACCCTTGATTAGTCACTAAATAGCCATTCGGCTAGGGACTTTGAAAAGCCGGAGAAATATTGGAAACTCAAAATCGACACATACCTATTGTTTTCTTTAGATTCAAACAAGGCAGACTTTCTCAAGAAAATTCGCAACTTCAGGAGGTGAGATCTAAGAATTTTAGTTTTAGAAGATTTAAGAATTGAAGAGATGGCTAAGAGAGATTTGGCCAATGAATATTAAGGAGAAGAATAGAATAATAGAGATGTGATTTCAGCTTTTAGGGATTAGAAGAAAAATAACAATAGAGGTTAAAAGATTCGGCCAACCAAGAAATTTTAGAGAGGAAGAAAGGGTGAAGAAAATGGTGGTTTTCGGCTTTTGAGAGGAAGAAGATGAGAAAAGAAAATAAAAGAAAGGCTTCCAAAATTTTAGCACACCCCCTCTTTATATAGAAAACCGATTCCTCCCTTTAGCAGAGATTGATTTTCAGCCAATACTGCCACACATGATAGCTCCTATCCCTTTTCCCTTATCTTAATCTATTATCTCCTCAAAAATAGTCTTTATCTACTTATTATCCTTAAAGACTAAATCCCTAAATAATAGCCTTTATCGGCTTATTATCCACATAGAATAAATATAATTAAATTCCCAAAAAAAATAGCCTTGTGCCGTCCACTTCCCTAATCCCTAATGCCAAATTTAACTAACTTAAACTAGAAGATTTGGGCTCCTTAAAACTTAAAATTTGGACCCCTAACACTTAAATTAACTCATTCCACATATTCACCCATTAAACGCATAGGCCCAAAAATTTAGGATGTTACATTAGCTGAATTGTATATCTCTGAGATTTTGAGATTACGCGGAGTACCACTATCTATTGTATCTGACAGAGATCTAAGATTTACCTCGCGATTTTGGAAGAAATTGCAAGAGGCTTTAGGCACAAAGTTGTATTTTAGTACTGCATTTCATCCACAAATGGATGGTCAATCCGAGTGGATCATTCAGATTCTTGAGGATATGTTGAGATGCTGTATTCTTAAGTTTGAAAGTATGTGGGAAAAGCATTTACTGTTGATTGAGTTTGCATACAATAACAGTTTTCAATCTAGTATCAATATGGCACCATATAAGACTCTTTATGGTAGAAAATGTCGAACTCCATTGTATTGGACTGAGCTGAGTGAGAATAAGATTCAAGGGATTGATTTTGATAAAAGCGTCTGAGAAGAAAGTGGAAGTGATTCGTGAAAGTTTGAAAATGGCTTCAAATCGTTAGAAATCCTGTGCAGATTTGAAATGAAAAGATATTGAATTTAAGATTTGTGACAAAGTGTTTTTAAAAGTGTCTCCGTGGAAAAAAGATACTTCGATTTGGCAAAAAATGCAAGCTGAGTCTCGAGGTTCATCGGGCCGTATAAGATCATAAAAAGAATTGGGCCAGTTGCTTATAAACTATTGTTGCCACCTAAATTAGAGAAAATTCATAATTTATTTCATGTATCGATGCTTCGACGATATAGATCTGATTCGTCGCATGTAATTGCTCTTGTTGAGGTTGAAATTCAGTCAAATTTGTCGTATAGTGAAGAACCGATTCGAATTCTGGCACGAGAGATCAAAGAGTTGAGAAATACCGTTGGTGAAAATGTTGTGGCACAAACACGGAATTAAAGAGGCTGCGTGGGAGCCTGAAGATGTTATGAGATATCAATATCCAAATTATTTACTGGTAAGATTTTCGGGGACGAAAATCCCTAAGGGGGAGAGAGTTGTAATTGCCCGGTTTTGACCCTAGTCAGAATAGTGGTTTCAAGACCACAAATTTGAGGTCAAGAAAAAATTTTAGGATTATTTTTGGTGTTTATATTATGTGATTAGGCATGTGTAAAAATTTCGTGTGAAAATTTTATTGATTGTGTGTCAACTTAATAAAAAGGACTTAATCGCATAAAATGTAAAAGCTTTGTACTGATTTTTGAAGTGTCTATTTGGCATGGTTTATTAAATGGGAAGTCCTTATGTGGTAATTAGCCCTTTGGTAGTGGAGATGGACATAAATGGCCATTAAATGAATGAATTATAATGTTTTAAACTAAGGGTAAAATGGTAAATTTTGTATTAATGTTAATAAAATTAAATAAAACAAAAATTAAATCCATTTTATCATATTTTCTTGTCAAAAGTTGAAGAAAAAGAAAGAAAGAAAGCTTGTTAGGTTTTGGCTAGCAATTGGTTTAATCAAGGTATGTTTTGAGCTCGGTTTTTGATAATTTCTACATTTTGGTAATCGTTGCTTCATACTCTACAAAACCCATGCTTAAATTTTGTGAATTGATGATGAATTTGAAATATGCCATGAATGACTTCATGAGCTTTGTGAAGTTTGGGGATAAATTATGAAAGTTGTGTGATAGATTAACATAGTTTGTCTTTAGATTTTTGGTGATTTTGAATTAATTGGACTAAATTGTGAAAATAAGAAATTAGATGATTAAAATTTAAAATAAATGAAATGCGTGGACTTGTATGGTCATAGGGAGAATTCGGCTACGCATGGGTGAAGTGAGATTTTGTGTATTTTTTGAATTAAGGACTAAAGTGTCGAAATGTGAAAACATAAGGGCTATTTTGTAAAATTCCCTAAATATATGTGTTTGGATTGAATTGAATGAATTGGTGATTGAATGAGTTAAATTTGAATGCGCTTAGACCAAGAAAGGAGAGATTCAGATGGAGATCGAGGCAAAGATAAAGTACTCGATTGATCTGCTAGTTCTGGTATTTCGATGTCCAAGGTAAGTTCAGATATAATACATGTTGTTAAATTATGTTTTAGTATTGAAATGATTATATATTTGAATATGAGATTAGAAATGCTATGTGCGGAATTGAATTTAGATGGCACTAAGTGTGCGTAATTGAAATCGAGATAGAAATGAATAGCTCTGTATGTGCGAAATTATGGAAGCTTCGGCTTTATTGTTTGGCACTGTGTGTGTGATACTGAGATAAGTTCGGTTTAAAATATAGGCACTAAGTGTGCGATGACAATTAAGCTTCGGCTACAAATTTGGCACTAAGTGTGCAATTAAACCTAATGAATAATGAAGGTTGATTGAAATGCATTATCGAGCATAAATTAGCATGGATGGTGAATAACTATGTGTTGGCTGAGGTATGTATTGAACCTTTGTGGTTGATGAGATTGTATATGAATTTATGAATGGTTGAGTTGAGATTACTATCTATGGATGATATGGTGTGAACATTTGAGAGTTGATCTATGTGATGAATTCATTTTGTGCATTGTATTTGAGATAATAAATTGAATGTATTATGTTACGAACTTACTAAGCTCTTAAGCTTACTGTGTGGTTTGTTTCTCTGTTTTACAGTGTTAGTAAAGCTAGCTCAGATCCAGGGAATTGTCAGTGACTCTATCACATTATAGCTATCTATTTCGGTATTTTTGAAAGATGTATATATTTAGTAAATGGCATGTATAGGCTAGAAGTCATGGTATGTTTTGTAATGTTGGATCTTGCCATGTGATGTGGCTAGAGAGTTGAATGTTGATGGGTCATAAAAGTGGTATGAAATAGTAAGGTTGGAAATGGTATTTTTCATGCTTGATTAGTTGAAGGAAATGGTATTTTATCTGTGAATTTGTGGCTTGATTAAATAATGATTTGCCAACATGATTTAGGATGTGAAATTTGTATTTTAGGTGGACTTAATTGAGATGAATTTGAGCATGGCTATAGATGGTATAGTTAATGATGGATTGGTGCTTGTATTGGCATGTTTGGTTGCATTTTGAGACATGAATTGGTATTGATTTAAGGCTTGTAGGTGATTTAAGGTGTGGGAGGCAAGTTTGGCCTTGAACATGGCCTATAATTGCCCACACGGTTGAGCACATGGGCGTGTGGCTCAATTGTGTTGTTTAAGTTTTCCAAGTGAATCAAGTCAGGCTTGACCACGGGCTGAACACATGGGCGTGTGACTGGCCGTGTGGTGCAAGTCAGTGTCGACCATGGGTGAGGCATACGGGTGTGTCTCAGGCTATGTGGACTAGTTAGTAAGTATGCCCTATTTTGCCACGGCTTGGACACACGGGCGTGTTCGAGGTCGTGTGAGGCACACGGCCTACCCATACGGGCGTGTGACCTCTGTAGTTTTGAAAAATGTTTAAATGTTTAAAATTTTGTATGTGTTCGATTTAGTCTCGGCCCTATTCTAAAGCATGATTAAGGTCTTGTATACCTCATTAAGGGACTCTTTGAATGTGAATTATTATGTTTGGAGGTAATTAGTAATACTTATTAACTCTAGTCTGTGACATTTACAGGTTAGGGGTGTTACAAGTTGATCCAAAATAAGTTGTCGAGAAGTAGACTTAAAAAAGGACTAACCAATATGTGAAATATTGAAAGAAGCATAATCACCTATGGTTACCATACCTGATTCGGAATAAGGTTGGCTGACATGAAGATGAGAAAAATCATTGGTCACATGATATATAGCACCAAAGTCAAGAAACCAAGAGGAAATACATGGTACAATGGCAGTAATTGAATTTGCTTGACCAATCTCATTAGAAGATCTAGTGGTTTGAATTACATCAGTGGACAAAGAAGGCCCTTGTACTTAGCTACTAGTAGAAGAGACCGGGTACACAAGAATAATAAGTTTCAAGGGTAGCAAGTACATATAGACAGTAGCTTTTAGTAAAAAAAAATATTGTTCTGTAGGCTTAGAAAAAGCACATAAGTTAACTCCAACAACCAAAATAGGCTGAAGATCATAGGCTTGAGCAATCACTCGAGCAAAGTTTTGGTTGAAATGATGGAAACACCAACACACAAGACGTCCAAGTTTTCCACACAGTTGGCATTGCAATCAATTGTTATATCAACCCCGTCCTCTACTTGCATAATTGCTCGAAGCATAAGACAGGTGTTGTTGTGCATAGCTAGAACCATACTGATACGATTTCTCAAACTTGGATGGTATGGAAAATAGCTCGATTGGGTTGGATCGTCTTGAAATAGTTCAACGGATGGAAACCTAGACCCATAGTAGTAGCAGCTAAAGAAGCTTAACTATATCTTAACTATATTAAAGCTAAGACCTGTATAACTGAAGTTGCCACACCACGAGATGGTGAGCAGGGTAATAAGACAATTTGAACGCCACAAACTTAGAAAGTTTGATAAGTTCAGTATAGTTTAGTTAAGAACCAATGAGAAAATTCTCACAAAGTAATTGTTAATTTCAAAAACATTGTCTAACCTTACAAATGTTCGATCACTAGCTTTATATAGAGCTATTGATGATCTTTTAAATTCAGCATTCACACTAGCTATTAACACAAACATTAAATTTGATTCATAACTTATGGTGGATAGCCAAAGAGTCATGTCTCTTCACTTGATGAAGGTTTAATATTGCTTAATTGTGTTGTTTATTATCCCTTTGTTTTCCCCATGGCTGAATGTTATAATGTTTGGAATTCATCTCTTTTAATTGCACCTTAATTGAGCTTTGAGTGCATAAAACCAATCAGACTTGAAAAGCCATTCCTTGGTCCAATGAACAATCACCTACAACACAAATAAATGGACATTAAACATTTGCAACTTTTCACATTCTTATTCAACTAAAAGTAAGCATATTTATGATAGAAATCAGCATACTATAAACACACACATGCGCATTTATTTATGAACATGTAACTCAAACCCATGCTTAAACATAATCATATAAGACACATATATTTAATGCATGGCTTAATTAAATGTAAACTAAAATAAAACTTAATTAATGAAAAACGAACTCATATGAAAAATGTAATAAAACAAGACATATTTATTAGCTAGTTTTCAAGACGCATTTAACACTCAATTAAAGCTAACTAACTTAACTATAAGCTAACAACATTAAAACAAATAAGACAAATATTAATGATTCATACTAAATAAGAATTAATAAAATTTGTTGAATTATAAATAATATGAGATGGATGGTTTGCCTTAAAAAGCTTGCATGCAAACATTGCATGGGGTTTTGAATGATTTCATCTAGCATTTGGGCCTTTCGAGCTTAGGCCAATCTCAAGTCCTTCTTGTCAAATCACATGATGTGACAGGAATCACATCATTTCCTCCTTCTTGAGAATGATTTGTCCTCAAATCAGGTCGCTTGCTTGCAAAAAATCTTTCGCAATCACGATTAGTTTTGGACTTAATGCGACAACATCTCCTTCAAAAACATGATAATCAAACTTAGATTGAGAAAAATGGTTAATTGAACACCCCTCCTTATACAAGCGTACAATTATAAGGCAAAATTTCATTAAAACCTTCTCAAATCCTCCCTCTTTAAAAGGGTACTATGTCAAGTTGTCACCTACACATAAAAGAGACAAATCGGTAACATCGTGAAATATAATCACAAGATATTTCTCTAGATCTCTTTTCAAAAGCGGGACAAACAAACCAACTTCGGGATCAAAGATAACGTGGTGCCGTACAATTTCAGTATGACTCGAATGTTTTGTTGTCGTTAGCAACATAGAAGAAAATGAAGAATTCGAAAGTCAATCACATAATCATGCAAAACAAAAATTTGATGCTCGAATCCTTCCAACAATAATACACAACAACAACTTCTAGGATCAAAGATTTAGTCTTGACTATGCAAGTCATCACAGTTCAGATGCTTTGTTTTCGAAAATAATGAAAAAACATTGAGCAAACAAAAGTGACCATCACAATTATACAAAAAAATAAAATATGATGCTTGACTTCTCTCAATAATGACTTAAAAAACATGCTCAGGGTTAATAACATAGTTTTGATAACTTATTTCCAAATGCAGCAAAAGTTTTTATTACAAAAATGAATTACACAAGCTAAATAAATAAGATTTAGATATATGCACATTCAAACAATCAAAACTATCAAACTTCTTTTGAATAGGAATGTATATCCACAAAATATCACCATAAGGATTAAAAGAATTCACATAATAATTAGAATCAAATATATTAATCGATTTATGTGAAAATTCTTTAACACTTACAACAATTTAGATTTTACAAACATTTAGTTGGACCAAAGACATCAATGGGTTTATCAACTTTCGATTCAACATTGCTTGGACCAATTCCATGCATGTCACGAGAAAAATTTTTTAAATTATTACTTGTGACAAAATCGTCAACAACATGCAAAGAGTAACAATATGGAATATTCTAAAGAGAACTTTTGAGAACTAAATCATCGATAGATTTTTCATTAACATTCAAAATAGATTGCCTTAATTTAATTGAAAAATATTCCTTACCTTGCTTACCTTCAAGAACTTGATGGACATTTTCATTTTCTAAATTACCTCTCTCGATCAAATGGAATCGTCTCTCGGAGTGGAGTAGTGTAATGAAAAATTTGGCAAAGGAATTTTGCCAACCTATGACAAAGAAACATCACAGGACAAACTTTAGTTATGGTTAGTTAAAACTAAATCACTCCTCACATTTCCATAAATAATTTCTTGCTCACTTTCTTTTCTTTCTTCTCTCTCGCACAATTTTTCTCTTTTAATTTCTTTTTCAATCCCAATCTTTTATTTAATTTCTTGCTCTCGTTCACACACACTTTTAATTTTTGAAAACTCACTCTCATTCTTTGATGCGAACCTGGTCGCATCATGTTACGACGCAACTCGGCGACATCGAAATAAGCCCAATCACGATGGGCCCAAGTGCAAAATGAAGTTTTTAATTTTAGTTTGTTAATTTGGTTGCTGGAAAATAAGGTCTTTGATTCATTTATTTTAGTTACTTTAGTTGTTTTAGTTTATATCTTTAATTATGTCATAGTTTGAACATCATTAGCATGAGTCTTTAATTATGTCATAGTTTGAACATCATTAATATGTGCTCTGCATTTAATAAAGTCATGCATTATGTAACTCTCATGTTAGGTAAGTTTGCATCATAAATTATGACATGCATTATGTAACTCCCATGTTAGTTAAAGTTTGCATCATTAAATTAAATCATGCATTAAGTAACTCATTTGTTCATTTAGTTTACATCCTAAACCATGCATTTAAGCATCTTAGTTGTTAAATATGTTTGAGTTTGTTTATATAAGTATGTTACTTAATTTGACTGTTACTTTTTACTGCATAAATTAAAGTGTGTTGATTTTCATTTTAAATAAGGTGATTTGAGCTGCATGTTCATTAATAAATTTGTGTATGAGTGTTTATAGTGTGCTGATTCTTATGAGTGTCTTTAATGCTTAATTATTTACCTTGTAGGTGACTATTCATATAGCTTATTGACTTTTCAAGTTTGGACATTTTTCAAGCCGTCAAAGATCATCAAGGTGGTTGTTCAAATGGTCCAAGAGTGTATCTTCAAATCTATTCAGTTTTAAAGCATTCAAAGCTAGTTAAGGAGCTAATTAAAGAGATGAATGAACAAGTCATTTGACATTTAGTTTAAGGGAGATGAAGGGACACCAATCAACACATTAAGGGTTCATTAAGTCAACAATAAAGTGAAGAGGCATGCCTTTTCATCTACACCAGAATCAAGTGAAGAGACATGACTATTGACTTCCTTATATGAATTAAAAAATGAAATTAAAGCTTGTTAAAAACTTTAGTTAATTGCTAGAGGTGAAAGGTCACAAATAGGTATTTGAATAGTCATAATAGTGCCTATAAATAGTCTGTAAGAAAACATTGTTTTGGTTAGACAACTTTTTGCTAATTTTATGAATCAATTGAAACTTGTGAGAATTCAAATCTCCTTGTTCTCTTTAGGATTGATTTGACTTATCAAGTTAGGCTTCTGGCGTCATTTCCTTCCTTTGTTATCCGAACTTATCACTTCAAGTGTGACATTCGTTCTACCTTCGGTTCCTATCTCGTTAGATAGTGGGTCAAGGTTTATTTGCTAATTTCACTTTTCTTATCCATCTAAGTGCTTGTAAGTCTTGGGTCAACAATCTCTATATTGTTGGTTCAGCCTTTTCCTTAGCTAAACCTATCCATTCCCTTCCTAAACATTCTTTGAACCTATCTTCTATTCATTTTTAGCCTTTTCTTGTAACAAATCACACTTACTTAAATTCTCGATCGGGCAACTAATACGACCCAAATCATCACCAAATCGAGTTCATATCATTTAGTATCAGAGCTAGTGAATTTAGAGTAAGAATTGACATTCTCAGCATTACGGTATTGTAGTTTTGGTTAAAAAAGTTCAAAAAAAAGTAAAAAAAAAAATTAGAAAAAAATTTGTGAATTCAAAGAGTTTATTGAAAATTAGCATTTTATATTTGAAAAAAAAAGAAATTCAAAATTAAAAAAAAATTAAAAGTGTTCAAGTTCTTTATTACCGAGTTTTTAAAAATTCTGCTTGCTGCCAAGAAACATCCAATCAACATCCTACCATTAGGCCACATCTAACCTTTTCCATTTCTTTATTTCAAGCCTACCTTCTTTGTCCTACAACATTCCTACCAAAACCATACAGCAATTTTGCCAACCGACCCACAACGACTGCTTCTAAGTCTAACTAGTCCCTTTAAGAACTTAGAAAGGATGAGTGAGTGGAAAAAGGCACAAGGGTTGTGAGCTCATCCGAGTATTGAAAAATCCAAGTGTGACTGATTTCTTTGTGAGTGGATTCATGAGGTTTCGTATTAGAGGCATTCATCTTCTATTTCATTTAAACACTTTTCTTTTCCATCACTAATCATGTACCGAGAAGAGTTTTCTGAATTTGAAATTCAAGATTTGATGAAAGAAATGGATCAATTGTTCGATAGGAAACTAAAACCCCTACACGAACGATTGGTTCGTGTCGAAGACCAGAGCTATCGATCAAGAACCCAACACAGAAGTTGGTTCAAGTTTGGTAGGGAATATTGTAGGACAAAGATAGGCTTGAAACAAGAAATGAAGAAGACTGAGTGTGGCCAAATGGTAGGATGTTGATTGGGTGTTTCCGGACAACAACTAGAATTTTCAAAAAACTCGACAAAGAAACTTGAACAATTTTCTCTTTTTTTTTTCACGATTTTTTTCTACTTGTAAAACTTGATATTCTCTCATTGAATTTGAATGGAGGCTGAATCCTTTTTTTTTAAAATTCAATTTTTTTCAAATGAAATATAATACTGTAATGCCGAAAACGTCGATTCTTACCCCAAATTTGCTAGCTCTGGTACCAAATTATACGAACTCATTTCGGTGATGATTCGAGTCGTTTAGATTGTCCAATCATGAATTTGAGTAAGACTTGGTTTGTTTCAAAAGGAATGGAAAAGATAGGCAATGGCTACAAACAAAGGTCAAAAAGAAAGATAATTAAACAATAGATAAGGAATTCGACTAAGGACAAAGAATGAACCAACAATAAAATAATTGTTGACCCGAGCATCGAAATAGCTCTTATGGGAATTTGGTTTAGGAAAATCAACAAAGAACCTTGGCCCACTATCAAAAGTGATAAGAATCACAGGTATAATGAATGCCACACCAAAGGTGATAAGTTTGGTTTACAAAGGAAAGATTTATGCTACAAGCTATGCTTGATAAGTCAAGTTAGAACCAAAAAGAATTATGAGAATTGGAAATCTCACAAAAGAACACTTGTTCATATAATTTGGCAAAATGTCCTTTTACAATAAGCTGATTACAAGTATTTATAGTGCTAGATAAGGCCTAGCCTAAAAGTCACAATTGTTCAGCATAAATGAGCTAATAATGAGCTGAAATAAAACTTAATCACTAAGCACAAACTCTTGAAATTCTAGGCTTAAGTAACAGAAACTATCAATAAGATTTAATGTTCTAATTTAGCTGATTTAATAAGCTTGAATGCTTAGGTTTCATTTCTTGAGCAGCCAAAGAGTTTAGGATAAGCTTTGAATTCCCCCTATGACAGACGAATTGACACTAGCAACATTCATGATATTTTTTGGGCACACAAATAGACCATGGAGTGATCTTAAAGAGGCAATCGGTTATGGAATTTGTAAACACTCCTTTGTCCATTGCCATTCTTGAACAGCTCCTTAGAGAAGAAGAATAGGGTGCTAAATTTAAAGGATGTATAATGCTCTCTTTTTAATGATGTAATAGCACCTTTAAATGATGTAATGCTCTCCTTTAATTGATGCAACAACCCCTTGAATGTAACTGATTCCAACTGAATATTCACATTTAACATTTTGTAACAACTCTTGTTCATAATTGTTTCCAGCTGATTAGTCACCTACAAACAAACACATTAAAAACACATTAAACACATATTAGACTTAATAAGCTTAATTAATAAATTGTAAATAAACACATTTAACACATAACTTAATTTAATAAACTTAAAAACATTTGCAACAAAAATTATTCCAAAGAACTAAATTAACTAAGATGAACTAAATTAACTAAGATGCGTAATTTATTCCAGCAACTTAATTAACTAAGATGAGTAATTTATTCCAGCAACTTAATTAATTAAACTAAATTAACTAAACACATATCATACTTAAACTAAATATTATTTAAGTTTATTACAACAAATTAAATACTTATTCTAGTAAATTAAAAAATGAGTTGAAGTTAAGCTAAATGAGCTCGGGTTAAAATAGACGAGCTTCAAGAAACTAGAATTGAGCTCATTGAGCTGAAATTAAGCTTCATTTTGCATTTAGGCCCCTCGAGCTTAGGCCAATTCTGAGGTCGTCGAGTTGTTTTGAAACATGATGTGGCCGGGATCACATCATACCCTCCGCTTGAAGATGATTTGTCCTCAAATCGGGCCATTTGCTCGAGAAAAATCTTTCAAGGTTACGAACCTTTTTTCTCATGAACTTGACAGATTCGTTTCCAAAAACATAAGAACCACAGATGGTTTGGAAAGGAAACATGTTATTTTCATTCCCTCCCTCTTTAGGAGGAAACCATTCCAAAGTGTCACCTAAACAAGAATGAAATAGGTTAGTGACACTCAAAATTATAAGCTCAAAAGAATTTACTGAAATCTCATTCAAGAATTGATCAAATGAAACAATACCAAGATAAAAAACATGAGTTGGCTTTAACATTTCTTGATGAATCAAAAATTTCTTTGACGGTAATATACTAGAATCACAAAGAATTCAATGATTATATTCTCGGCAATCAAAATTCCATGGTTCAAATCCCTTGAACAATAATAAAAAACAATAATCACTGAGATAAAAAATGAGGTTTTCTCTTACCATTTCACTTTGACTTGAAAGTTTCTTGATCGGCATCATAGAAAGAACATGAAGCAATGGAAATTCATAACCAAAACACGATCAAATCCTTTAAACCATAATATAGTACAACCTCCGGAATCAAAGATTTGATTTTGACTTCGCAGGCCATCAGAATTCACGTGCTTTGTTTTCGAACAGAATGATAAAATTCAAAGCAAAAGAAAGGTTTTAACATATTTATACAGAATAAATTCATGATGCTTACCTTCATTTATCAACAACTTATGAAATCATGCTCCAGGCTTAAAAACTTGGTTTCGATCACAATGTAGCAAGAATTTCATTGTCACCAATAAATTGCACATGCCAAATAAATAAGATTTAAGCATAAATAAATTCAAACAATCAAACATCTTAAAATTCATCTGAACAGGCATGCACATACTTGAGGATTTTGTACAAACATGTAACGACTTCACATAACCATCATGTAACACCCTAAAAATTCGAGTAATTAAATTGCATAAATTGGTATTTAGATTTTTTTTTAAGGGAATAAAATTTATTAATTGAGAATTTATTGAAGGGAAACAAATGTCATTAGGACTTAAGCTAAATTATGTGCTAAAGAGTGTCATAAAATGAGCATATGGCATGGTGGTATTGGCGCATGGGTTATAGCAAGAGGGAAGAGGTTCGAATCCCTTGTATAGCACCTAGATGAAATTTTTGTTTTAATTTTCTGCTCATGGATAGGAAGTGTCGGCAATGATCAATTAAGGTAAGAGTTGACCATATTATTTTTGGTTAGTGTATCAAAGGATTATGGAAATAGAGAATATATGGCATGGAATCAAATACTTAAGGAAAGATAAGGGGAACATAAGGCACTTATCAAGGGGAAAATTTGGAAAGAAATCATGGCCAATTGACCATGTGTTGGACGGCATATTGGTAAGGGAGGGAGCCTAATTGTTGAATTAGTTTGGCTAAGAATTTTCTTTTCTCTCTTTGGTCATTCTTTGCACTTTGTGCAGAATTTTTATTTCCTCTCCTTTCCACATTCTTCTTGGCCGAATTTTGCATTTGGTAAAGCCAAAATCTTTTGACCATTTGGTCACTTTTATTCATCTTGTTAATTTTCTTTTGTATTCTCCTTGTGCCAAATCATCCATACCAAAAATCGCCTCTTTCTTTTTCTTTTGCCATGGCCGAATGCACCAACTCCTAAAGGTCTATTTTTTTCTTTCATCTTCTTTTCTCTTTGAAATCAAACTACCTCATCACCATCTCTTTCTCATATTCTAAATATTTCAATCAAGATTCTTCATCAAACATTCCTTTGGCCGATTGCTAGAGTGCCATAATGTAAATTTATTTTCTCTTTTCTTTGGTTGCATAGTCAATTCTCCAACTCTCACAAACACCTTTCTCAATCTATTCTTTTCGATCGTGGATCATAGGTAAGGGTTCTTCTTTTTCGCTTTCGTTTTAATTAGTGATATTATGGCGAATAGTAATAGTGATTTGAAAGACTTTTGAATCGATATAACGTTTATTCTAATAACGTTTTTTCGTTATTACTTAGTGCAATAACGAGATCGAACACAAGTGATTGGGAGAATTGTGGAAACGTTGGAAACGTTTTATTTTGGTAAGGAAATCAAATCCCACTCTTTAAAATCTCTAGTAACATTTGATATTATTTTAGATCTAACTAAAATTTCTTTGGATCTTGAAGACTTTCAAAATAGGGAAGAAAAGGGCGGTGGTTAGTCACGTTAAGAGGGGCGGATCCGTAAATCCCCCATTCAAACGAAGAGCGGTTTCGACAGTCCGGGATTTTCCACCGGGTTGTGGGCCATCTTCCGAAGGAAGTCCATTATTCGAAGTAGTACGAACTTCCGAGCCGTTATACGTTGGTGGATTCTCGGCGGCTAGCGAGTCAATAAACGAGGAAAAGCCAAGAATCGAAGTGTTTCAAAATCAAGAGGGTAAGATTTTGGATCATTATCGATTAAGATTTATTTTACTGAAATAGTTGTCTAACGGATCAAAATATGTTTTAGGTGCCGAGGAGCGAGAAGGATTAGTACTCTCGAACGAGGTGTGTAACTTCACACTCATTATTTTCTGGTTGGATGTCAATTTTGTATGAAGTAAATCGTAAAAATGATTAGATCGGTAAAAACGTAAATATTGATATTTTGACGAAAATGCGTAAAAACGACTAAATCGTGAAAATTACGAAGACGCCCTCGAGAAATTATTTGTTATTATGTAAATTGGATGTTTCGTTAAAATTGGGCCGAAATACTCTAGTTCGATAAATTGGGCCGAAATACTCTAGTTCGTAAAAATTGGGCCAAAATACTCTAGTTCGTAAAAATTGGGCCAAAATACTCTAGTTCGTAAAAATTGGGCCAAAATACTCTAGTTCGTAAAAATTGGGCCAAAATACTCTAGTTCGTAAAAATTGGGCCAAAATACTCTAGTTCGATAAATTGGGCCGAAATACTCTAGTTCGCTAAAATTGGGCCAAAACACTCTAGTTCGGTAAATGGGCCAAAGCCCACTAAACTGCTAAATAGACAAATTGCTATATTATAATTATGGGCCAAATGAAATGTTATTGATAAACCCACCATGTTATGCATTATTAAGAAATTTTATATTTTATAGTACATGTACAATTGCATGGGTGGGATATATGAAGAGAAGAATGGCTAGTTGCCAAATATCTAGTTCGGTGGCTCTGCCACAATAATGGCTTATTGCCTCTAGTTCGGTGGCTCTGCCACAATATCGGCTTATTGCCTCTAGTTCGGTGGCTCTGCCACAATAATGGCTTATTGCCTCTAGTTCGGTGGCTCTGCCACAATATCGACCTTGCCTCTAGTTCGGTGGCTATGCCACAATTATAAAAAGGGCTTAACGCCTCGATTGGTGTGATGGCGGGGTGGGTTGACTTGATCCCCACAGGTGTGATGGTTGGTACGGGTGTTAGCGGATGGATATTAGGTTTGGGATGGGAAATACATTTTACTTGCATTATTAATTATTTTTATGATATATTGTTGAATTACGTAAATGGGCTCAAGCCCAAAGATAATATCTTGATGATCTGCCCTATAATGGTGGTAAGTGAGTTACACAATCGAGTTCTAAGTAACTCACCCCTTTTAATTTTTCCATCTCGTAATGGAAATTGATGTGGACTTGGGCCGAGGATGACTTCGTGGAGGCCATACTGCGTTAAGAGAGTTATCTAAACTCTGAACTTTTAATAAGTATATTTTTACTATTATGAATTATTGTAATAAGGGCCTCTATAAATAACTTATGGATTTTATGTGTGTTTGGGATTTAAACTAAACTTTGGACTTTTTAATTATGGGCTGTGATTTTATGATGTTTTATTAAAATAAATTTGGGTTTTCAAGTATATGGAATTCTTTTATAAATTTTTTTTATATAGTTAACTCTTTAACAAACTATTTAAAGGTTTTTGATAATACAATGATTTTCAACTAATGTTTTCAAATGTTATCAAATTCAAATACTCTTCTATTTATTTTAAAATATGAAATTTATATTGAAGTTTTCAACTTATTGCAAATTTAAAGGTAACTCGATTCATGTAACAAACCAAATCTAGTCTCAACGCATAGACCGGGTTTGGGGTGTTACATTTAGTGGTATCGAGCCCGCCAAAAACTTCTACTGTGGTTTGGGTTCAAAAATAATTTCGTATGAAAACGCTCAATGATATTTTTAAAGATCAAGATGGTACCACAAGCATCCGCAACAAGTCAAGTAAGTATTATTGTTAATGATTACTATGATATGATCATAGGAATACTCTAGAACTTCTAGTTTTAGATGTGAAAATTGTAGAGATTGAGACTATAGGACACGCTATAAAAAACAACTTTATATCTCAAATCTCATAAAATATCGTTAATAAACACCGAAACAAAATTTCGATTCATAAAACTTGTAATCGATAAACGAACAAGCTATCATGAGCACTAGAGGGCGTGGTCGTGGACGCGAGTAGACGTGGCTGTGGTAGAGGCCGAGGTGCTACTACCAAAGCACCAAATCATATGCGAAAATGGACGACCGTCCAATTGAATGTGAGACCGATCACGCGATCACATGGAAGAAGATCATGCATTGACTCAAGCAATGCTACGAGTCTTGGAAAGGGTCATTGGAACTAGAATTGGGCCAACAACTCGTGGGTCAATTTCAGAGCGACTTAAGGCAAATAATGCGAAGTTTTCAGAGGAGTCTCGGTGTAGCTCGAATGTGGTGAATCTCGCTCAAGCCGTGGAACGGATTATGGATGATATGGAATGCACCACCGAGCAAAAACCGAGGAGTCTGTATCCTTATTGAGAGATGAGGCGACGGTGGTGGCTCACTGTTAGAGAAGGCATCAAGCCGCACCGATTAATCGGGAATTTTTAAAGCCGCCTTCCAAGGAAAATACGTCGGAACGAGCTATGTAGATGCTCGAAGGAAGGAATTTCAATCTTGTCCAAGGAAGTAAGACCGTGGCAAAGATATGAAGTCGAGTTTATACGTCTGAGCCGCTATGCCCGGACAATTGTAGCAATAGATCATGAGCGTTGTATACGTTTCAAAGATGGACTTAATGATGAGTGAGAGTTCGATTGCTCATGACAAGTTAGAAATTTTTCCACTCGTGGAGAAGGCCAAAATAGCCGAGGAGGCTAAGAACTCGAAACAGCGAACCAGAAAGATTCAAACAAGAGAGAGACACACATGATCTGGTTCTTCCAAGAGATTCGAAAGAAACCGGAATGATGAATCGCTTCAAGCGTAACCCGGTAGCAAATAATCAAAGTCGAGATTGCACCGAGTGTGGAAAGAGACATTTTGGGGAATGTTGAGGAAAACGGCGCATGCTACAAATGCGTTCAATGGAACATCAAGACAAAAGTTGTCCTCGACGAATGGATACGACTCAAGAAGTCCGTAATAATGATGCACAATACCAGAGGTAATCGGCAGACCACCGAGAGGTCGTGGACCGGTCGTGGTGGTAACGGGCTGGTCGTGGTCAAGGTGCACCGGTCGAGGCAATGGTAATAGAGGAAATGCGATGCAAGACACTGGATCGGTCTATGCGCTTAGACGCCATGAGGACGGCAATTCACGGATGTGATAACCCAGACGTTCTTCATTTTTGATGTACTGTTATTGCCTTAATAGATATTGGCTCTACTCATTCATATGTATCTAGTGCCATATCCGGAAACCCAATTTAGAATCAAATTACCGATAGTGAGATAACGATGTCACCCCTTTAGGGCCGATCGGTAATGGTTAATAAAATATTTAAAGACGTGCCCTTGAAGATTCAAGAAGAAGTATTCGTGGAAAACTTGATGGAACTACCTTTCATGAGTTCGATCTCATTCGGGCATGGATTGGTTGGTCAAACATCGGGCGCAATTGGATTGTGCTTGAAAAGCGAATGTCGATAAGGACCTCGGATGATAAGGAAGTCATAATGATTGGTGAACGAAAGAACTATCGGCAAATGTGGTATCTGCATTAAAAGTTGAGAAGTTGGTGCGAAAAGGATATGGAGCATTCTTAGCCTTTATCTCGTGCTTTGGATGCCAAAGAATTATCCGTGAATGAGGTGAGGACGGTGAAAGAATTTCCGATGTATTTCGAAGAACTTCCGGTATACCTCGGATCGGAAGTAGAATTTGGCATTGAGCTTTTGCTCGGGATGACTCCAAGGTCCATTGCTCCCTATAGAATGGCACCAAGGAGTTGGTGAGCTCAAAGCTCAAATTCAAGAATTGCTGGATCGGGATTCATTCGACCAAGTGTGTCTCCGTAGGAGCACCATCTTGTTCGTCAAGAAGAAGGATGGATCGATGCGTATGTGCATTGGCTACGAGCAGTTGAATAAATTGACGATCAAGAATCGGTATCCTCTGCCGAGAATTGACGACCGCTTGATCAATTAAAAGGAGCTTCAGCTTTCTCAAAATAGATTTAAGGTCAAGTTATCACCAGCTTAAGGTGAAAGAAGCGGACATTTATAAGACGGCATTTCGGACACGTTACGGACACTATGAGTTTGTAGTGATGCCGTTTGGACTAACCAATGCACCAGCTGCATTTATGGACATGATGAACCGAGTCTTTCAACCATATTTAGACCGGTTTGTGGTAGTGTTCATAGATGATATATTGGTTTATTCGAGAAATGAGGAGGAACATGACCAACATTTGCGGATAGTATTACAACTACTTCGTGAAAAGCAATTGTATGCCAAATTTGGTAAATGCGAATTTTGGCTAAAGGAGGTGACTTTCCTTGGTCATGTAGTATCAGCCGAAGGAATAAGGGTGGATCCTCGAAAAATTGAGGCTATTTTGGATTGGAAACCACCAACATCGATGGTGAAATTGGAGTTTCTTAGGTTTACCGATACTATAGACGTTTTGTAGAGGGTTTTCGTTGATTGTCGTACCCTAACTAAATTGTTGCGTAAAGGAGTTCCGATATCCGACCGAAAAGCAAAGCGTGAGAGAGTTTTGAGAAATTGAAGAAGATCTGACGAAGCTCCAGCTTTAATTCAACCAGAGGTGGAATAGAATTCATCAGATTTTGTGATGCATCTCACACGGTCCAGGTTGTGTATTGATGCAAAATGGAAAGGTGGTGGCCTATGCTTCTCGTCAATTGAGACCACACGAAGTAAACTACCCTACTCATGATTTGGAGTTAGTGCCGTTGTCTTTGCTCTAAAGATTTGGAGGCACTATCTCTATGGTGAGAAGTCCATAATCTACACGGATCACAAGAGTCTTAAATACCTCCTTACCCGTAAGGAGTTAAATTTGAGACAAAGAATATGGGTAGAATTGTTAAAGGATTACGATTTCTCCATCGAATACCATCCAGAAAGGCTAACGTGGTAGCCGACGCGTTAAGTCGTAAGGCGGATCTCAATTAAGAGCTTTGTTTGCCCATTTGAGTCTCAGATGAGGATGGCGCTTGTTAGCGTAACTTGTGTGAAACCTCTCGTGGTGGAACAAATCAAGGAAAAATGACATCGATGAGAAGTTGGGACCCTTACTTGACAAGTTGAAAACGGTGAAATTGAAGATTTTGGAATAAACACGGAGGGTGTGTTGTGCTTTCGAGGAAGAGTATGCATGCCTTAGGACTCGGATCCGAGGCAACGATTCTACGGAAGGCGCATAGTAGCCCTTATGCTATGCATCCGGAGGAAATAAGATGTATGGAGATCTCCGTGAATGTATTGGTGGCGTGGTTGAAGCGTGAGATTACGAGTTTGTGGGAAAATGTTTGACTTGTCGCAAGTGAAGGCGTAACATCAATTACCGTCTCGATTGTTACAACCGATAAAGATTCCTCTTTGGAAATGGGAGAGGATAACTATGGATTTTGTTAGTGGGTTACCGTTAACACCTACTAAGAAAAATTCCGTTTGGGTAATTGTTGATTGGTTGACGAAGACCGCCATTTCTTGCCGGTTCGATGCAGATTATTCATTGCGTAAATTGGCGAAACTCAGACGTATCCGAAATTGTGAGGTTGCATGGGGTACCAGATCTATTATATCGGATAGGGACCCTAGGTTTACATCACGATTCGAAAGCTCGCATGAAGCCTTGGGGACAAAGTTGAATTTCAAGACGGCTTTTCATCCTCAATCGATGGTCGATCGGAGAGAGTAATTCGGATATTGGAAGATATGTTAAGAGGATGTGTAATCGACTTGTGGGTAGTTGGGAGGATTATCTACCACCGCGTAATTCACAGATATAACAACGACTATCGATCTAGCATTCAAATGGCACCTTACGAGGCATTGTATGGTCGTAAGTGTCGCTCTCCTATTTGTTGGACCGAGTTGGGCGAAAGATGATGTTAGGTCCCGAGATGATATCTGAGACGAGAGGATAAGGTAAAAGTTATTCGAGCACGGTTGAAAGAAGCCTCGAGATAGATGTAAGTCGTGACGCAGATCCGAAGCGAAGGGACATCGAGTATAGTGTAGGAGATCGGGTTTTCTTGAAGGTATCTCCTTGGAAAAAGATCTTGATTCTAAGGAAGGGCAAGCTAAGTCCTAGATATATTGGACCTTATCGTGTCTTTGAAGCGTGTTGGTCCATGGCATATCGATTGAGTTACCTCTGGAGTTAGATCAAATTCATAATGTCTTTCATGTTTCCATGTTGAGGCGTTATAGATCGGATCCTTTGCACATTATACCGATAGAAGAATTGGAGTGAATTGATTTGTCCTTTGAAGAAGAACCGGTGGAAATCCTAGAACGAGATGTCAAGGTATTAAGGAAGAAAACCGTGCCGTTGGTCAAAGTTCTATGGCGTAACCACGAGTGGAAGAAGCTACGTGGGAGCCAGAGGATGCAATTCGCAACAATACCCTCACCTTATTCAATCGGGTAAATTTCGAGGACGAATTTTCTTTAAGGAGGGTAGAGTTGTAACACCCTAAAAATCCGAGTAATTAAATTGCATAAATTGGTATTTAGATTTTTTAAGGAATAAAATTTATTAATTGAGAATTTATTGAAGGAAACAAATGTCATTAGGACTTAAGCTAAATTATGTGCTAAAGAGTGTCATAAAATGAGCATATGGCATGGTGGTATTGGCGCATGGGTTATAGCAAGAGGGAAGAGGTTCAATCCCTTGTATAGCACCTAGATGAAATTTTTGTTTTAATTTTCGCTCATGGATAGGAAGTGTCAGAATGATCAATTAAGGTAAGAGTTGACCATATTATTTTTGGTTAGTATATCAAAGGATTATGGAAATAGAGAATATATGGCATGGAATCAAATACTTAAGGAAAGATAGGGGAACATAAGGCACTTATCAAGGGAAAATTTGAAAGAAATCATGGCCAATTGACCATGTGTTGACTGACATATTGGTAAGGGAGGAGCCTAATTGTTGAATTAGTTTGGCTAAGAATTTTCTTTTCTCTCTTTGGTCATTCTTTGCACTTTGTGCAGAATTTTTATTTCCTCTCCTTTCCACATTCTTCTTGGCCGAATTTTGCATTTGGTAAAGCCAAAATCTTTTGACCATTTGGTCACTTTTATTCATCTTGTTAATTTTCTTTTGTATTCTCCTTGTGCCGAAATCATCCATACCAAAAATCAGTCTCTTTCTTTTTCTTTTGCCATGGCCGAATGCACTAACTCCTAAAGGTCTATTTTTTTTCTTTCATCTTCTTTTCTCTTTGAAATCAAACTACCTCATCACCATCTCTTTCTCATATTCTAAATATTTCAATCAAAGATTCTTCATCAAACATTCCTTTGGCCGATTGCTAGAGTGCCATAACAAAATTTATTTCTCTTTTCTTTGGTTGCATAGTCAATTCTCCAACTCTCACAAACACCTTTCTCAATCTTTTCTTTTCGATCGTGGATCATAGGTAAGGGGTTCTTCTTTTCGTTTCGTTTTAATTAGTGATATTATGGCGAATAGTAATGGTTATTTGAAAGACTTTTGAATCGATATAACGCTTATTCTAATAACATTTCTTTTGTTATTATTTAGTGCAATAACGGAGATCGGAACACAAGTGATTGGGAGAATTGTGGAAACGTTGGAAACGTTTTATTTTGGTAAGGAAATCAAATCCCACTCTTTAAAATCTCTAGTAACATTTGATATTATTTTAGATCTAACTAAAATTTCTTTGGATCTTGAAGACTTTCAAAATAGGGAAGAAAAGGGCGGTGGTTAGTCACGTTAAGAGGGGCGGATCCGTAAATCCCCCATTCAAACGAAGAGCGGTTTCGGCAGTCCGGGATTTTCCACCGGGTTGCGGGCCATCTTCCGAAGGAAGTCCATTATTCGAAGTAGTACGAACTTCCGAGCCGTTATACGTTGGTGGATTCTCGGCGGCTAGCGAGTCAATAAACGAGGAAAAGCCAAGAATCGAAGTGATTCAAAATCAAGAGGGTAAGATTTTGGATCTGTTATCGATTAAGATTTATTTTACGAAATAGTTGTCTAACGGATCAAAATATGTTTTAGGTGCTGAGGAGCGAGAAGGATTAGTACTCTCAGAACGAGGTGTGTAACTTCACACTCATTATTTTCTCGGTTGGATGTCAATTTCGGTATGAAGTAAATCGTAAAAGCGATTAGATCGGTAAAATGTAAATATTGATATTTTGACTAAAATGCGTAAAACGACTAAATCATGAAAATTACGAAGACGCCTCGAGAAATTATTTGTTATTATGTAAATTGGATGTTTCGTTAAAATTGGGCGAAATACTCTAGTTCGATAAATTGGGCGAAATACTCTAGTTCGTAAAAATTGGGCCAAAATACTCTAGTTCGTAAAAATTGGGCCAAAATACTCTAGTTCGTAAAATTGGGCCAAAATACTCTAGTTCGTAAAATTGGGCCAAAATACTCTAGTTCGTAAAAATTGGGCCAAAATACTCTAGTTCGATAAATTGGGCGAAATACTCTAGTTCGCTAAAATTGGGCCAAAACACTCTAGTTCGGTAAATGGGCCAAAGCCCACTAAACCGCTAAATAGACAAATTGCTATATTATAATTATGGGCCAAATGAAATGTTATTGATAAACCCACCATGTTATGCATTATTAAGAAATTTTATATTTTATAGTACATGTACAATTGCATGGGTGGGATATATGAAGAGAAGAATGGCGGTTGCCAAATATCTAGTTCGGTGGCTCGCCACAATAATGGCTTATTGCCTCTAGTTCGGTGGCTTCGCCACAATATCGCTTATTGCCTCTAGTTCGGTGGCTTCGCCACAATAATGGCTTATTGCCTCTAGTTCGTGGCTTCTGCCACAATATCGCCTTCTCGCCTCTAGTTCGGTGGCTATGCCACAATTATAAAAAGGGCTTAACGCCTACGATTGGTGTGATGGCGGGGTGGGTTGACTTGATCCCCACAGTGTGATGGTTGGTACAGGGTGTTAGCGGATGGATATTAGGTTTGGGATGGGAAATACATTTTACTTGCATTATTAATTATTTTTATGATATATTGTTGAATTTCGTAAATGGGCTCAAGCCCAAAGATAATATCTTGATGATCTCGCCCAATAATGGTGGTAAGTGAGTTACACACGAGTTCTAAGTAACTCACCCCTTTTAATTTTTCCATCTCGTAATGGAAATTGATGTGGACTTGGGCCGAGGATGACTTCGTGGAGGCCATCTCACGTTAAGAGAGTTATCTAAACTCAAACTTTTAATAAGTATATTTTTACTATTATGAATTATTGTAATAAGGGCCTCTATAAATAACTTATGGATTTTATGTGTGTTTGGGATTTAAACTAAACTTTGGACTTTTTAATTATGGGTGTGATTTTATGATGTTTTATTAAAATAAATTTGGGTTTTCAAGTATATGGAATTCTTTTATAATTTTTTTTATATAGTTAACTCTTTAACAAACTATTTAAAGGTTTTTGATAATACAATGATTTTCAACTAATGTTTTCAAATGTTATCAAATTCAAATACTCTTCTATTTATTTTAAAATATGAAATTTATATTGAAGTTTTCAACTTATTGCAAATTTAAAGGTAACTCGATTCATGTAACAAACCAAATCTAGTCTCAACGCATAGACCGGGTTTGGGGTGTTACACATCACAACCAAACAAATTGGGATTTTTACATGAAAATTCTTTACCACTCACATTCAAATTTTTTATACATTGATTTAATATATCCTCATCAACAAACTTACCAACACAATAAAACAACATGAGAAAAACTCTTCATAACACTTCTTGAGACAAAATCATTAACAACAATCATAGAATGCAAGTATCCCAATCAAAATGAGGAAACCTTTCAACAACTAAGTCACCAGTATTTTTAACAACATTATTCAAATTAGATTGTCGTGACTTGATTGCTAAAGCTTCTTTACCTTGCTTGCCTTTAAGCACTTGTGGGATCTTTTTACCTTCAACCTTACCTTTCTCGGTCAATTGAAACCGTCTCTCGTTGGGAAGGTAATGAAGTTAGAACTTGTCATTTGAATCTTGAGAAGCCTGAAAAGAAGAAACAACACGAGGACAACTCACTCGTTGGTTAGTTAAAACATTCCTCGCTTTTTCTTGTTCTCTCTCTTCTTTTTCACTTAATTCTTTTTCAAGTTCTCTTTCTTTTTGATGTGAGCATACCTGGGGCAACCGAGGATTCACTTTTCGATCCTCTCGAGCTACCTAAAAGCCCTATGACTTGAGCTCGAGCTAAGCAAATCCAAGAAGCTAATTCGGCTCCACTGACTTAATTTTGGACTAAAACTCAGCTTGATGAAGATGGAACAGCTTGGGCCAACGCTTTAGAGAATCCTTGCACTTTGGTGCAAGCCGATTATAGCTTAGTTTAGCTTACTCACTTTCAAGTCAGCTCAATTCAGCTCATTGAGCTTGATTATGCTTGCTTTCAGCTCATTAATTTTCTTGCTGGAAGAAATTAAGTTTTTAAGTCAATTTAGTTAGTTTTACTACAGCTCATAATTGTGCCTAAATTATTACATGTTTTTATGATGTCCTAGTCTTAGCTGAATTAATGTGTCTTGACTTTTTAAATGTGTCCTAGCCGAATTTAGTATGTCTTGTTTAAGACTCTATTAAATTTGTCTAGCTTTAATTATGTGCATTTAAATTGTCCAAGTTATGTTTTAATTATATTCAACTGAATGTGAATTAATTTAAGTTGGTTCATCTATTTTGTAGGTTGGCCAAATGTATTTAAAGCCAAGTTCATGCACGACTTGGTTCAAGGAATGTGCACTTTCATGTATGGCTGAATACAATAAAGGTGGTTGATTCATTAGCTTCCCCAGATGACCATTTGGTCAAAGGAGCTGCTGCCATTAAGCTTCCCCTAGCTGGCTGTCCACTTCTCAAAGACTCCATCAATGCCGTCCACATAAGCTTTACACTTAGTGACTATTCGGTGGAGGATTTCACATTCAAATGACCACTCAAGGAACAAGTTCACAAATCAATCATTGTTCAAGGACCCTAATTTATACTCCTACCTATTTAGACAAAGGTTTCAAATTAAATGTCTCATCCAAGGCTTCAGTCGAACCTAGATGCTGCCACACACCATTAAGCCGTCCAAGTCTATTTGTACAATCTAGAAGCTTCCCTTTAATGTTCATACCCTTTCACCTAAGGAATGCTAATTAAATGAGGTCATTAAGCTCTTGGCCAAATCTAGACATGGCTATTGGCCTCCCATGCATTGATCTTCACTAAATCAACTTTCCTTCAACATGAAGCTGCCTCTTGAAGTCCCATTCAGCCGAACATGGACTCAGCCACTTAATGAATTTATTCTAGAGTATTTTAAAACATTCTCGTCGAATTTTACTTAGTCATTAAGCATGTGGTTTGACTATTTGACTATCCTAGCCTAGGCCTATAAATAATTGTTTATTTTGTTTGCAAAAGGACTTTTTCCAATCTTTTGAATAAACATTTTGTTCTTGAGTGAGTTAAAGTCCTCTCTCATTTTCATGTGAGTCTTGAATTAACTTATCTAGTGAGCTAGTGGCATCAACCGAGCTCCTTTGAACTTATCACCGATTTTGGTGTGGCATTCAACAACTTTGTATCCCGTAATTCCATCTTAAATAATATAGAAATTGGGGTGATAGTTTTTAGTGTTGAATCATTTTTGACGTTTAAGTTCATTTTCCATTCCCACCCAACTATCCCAAATTATCCATCCTTTGTTTCTTTACTAAACAGAGCCATCTAAATCACCATCTTTCTTATTTCTATCCTAGTCGAACCTACCAACACCATAACCATCTTTTTAAACACCTTGAAAGCTTCCGCAACCCTTAGCCTATTTTTATCCTATTTTGACAAGTTAACTTCTCTTCGTCGATGATCGGGCAATCTTGTGAAACGACTCGAATCAACCCGGGCCGTCTAACAACACTTTTTCCACAATCTCTTTTTTTTTGTTTAAAACTCAGTTTCATTCTTTATTTTGCTTTCTTTTTCAAGCAACTAATCTGTTTCCATCTCGAGTCTTGTGAAGTTTCCAGGTTTGTGAAGATAAATTTTTTTTGACCAAATGGCCCGATTTGAGGACAAATCATCTTCAAGAGGGAGGGTATGATGCAAACCTAGTCGCATCATGTTACGGCACAACTCGAAGACATCGAAATTGGCCCAAGCACGAGGGGCCCAAGTGCAAAATGAAGTTTTTAATTTTAGTTTGTTAATTTGGTTGCTGGAAAAAAAGGACTTTGATTCATTTATTTTAGTTACTTTAGTTATTTTAGTTTGTGTCTTTAATTATGTCATAGTTTGAACATCATTAGTATGAGTTTTTAATTATGTCATAGTTTGAACATCCTTAATATTTGTTCTGCATTTAATAAAGTCATGCATTATGTAACTCTCATGTTAGGTAAGTTTGCATCATAAACTATGACATGCATTATGTAACTCACATGTTAGTTAAAGATTGCATCAATAAATTAAGTCATGCATTAAGTAACTCATTTGTTCATTTAGTTTACATATTAAACCATGCATTTAAGCATCTTAGTTGTTAAATATATTTGAGTTTGTTTATATAAGTATGTTACTTAATTTGGCTATTACTTTTTACTACATAAATTGAAGTGTGTTTATTTTCATTTTAAATAAGGTGATTTGAGCTGCATGTTCATTAATAAATTTGTGTATGAGTGTTTATAGTGTGTTGATTCTTATGAGTGTCATTAATGCTTAATTATCTACCTTGTAGGTGACTATTCATATGGCTTATTGACTTTTCAAGTTTGGATGTTATTCAAGCCTTCAAAGATCATCAAGGTGGCTGTTCAAATGGTCCAAGAGTGTTTCTTCAAATATGTTTAGTTTTAAAGCATTCAAAGCTAGTTAAGGAGCCAATTAAAGAGATGAATGCACAAGTCTTTTGACATTCAGTTTAAGGAAGATGAAGGGACACCAAACAGCACATTAAGGGTTCATGAAGTCAACAATAAAGTTAAGAGGCATGCCTTTTCATCTACACCAGAATCAAGTGAAGAGACATGACTATTGGCTTCCCTACTTCACTTAAAAAATGAAATTAAAGCTTGTTAAAAACTTAATTGCTGGAGGTGAAAGGTCACAAATAGGCATTTGAATAGTCATAATAGTGCCTATAAATAGATTGTAAGAAAACATTGTTTTGGTTAGACAACTTTTTGCCAATTTTATGAATCAATTAAAACTTGTGAGAATTCAAATCTCCTTGTTCTCTTTGGGACTGTTTGGACTTATCAAGTTAGGCTTGTGGCATCATTTCCTTCCTTTTTTATCCGAACTTATCACTTCAAGTGTGGCTTTCGTTATACCTTTGGTTACTATCTTGTTAGATAGTGGGTCAAGGTTTATTTGCTAATTTTACTTTTCTTATCCATCTAAGTGCTTGTAAGTCTTGGGTCAACACTCTCTATATTTGGTTCATCCTTTGCCTTAGCTAAACCTATCCATTCCTTTCCTAAACACTCTTTGAACCTTTTTTGAACCTATATTCTATCCATTTTCGGCCTTTTCTTGTAACGAATCACACTTACTCAATTTCTCGATCGGGCAACTAATAAGACTCGAATCATCACTGAATCGAGTTCATATCATTCTTCACTCTAATTTCTTTTTCATTTCATTTTTATTTTTCTTTCTCACACACTTTTTTCTAAATATCTCTTTCATCTTCTTTTTCTCTTTCATCTTCTTTTTCTTTCTCCACACACTTTCTCTTTCTTTCCTTTTCAATTTCCTCACTAGTTTTTAACTTCATTTGATCTTCAACAATTTGTTTAGGAGTTAAAGATACTAACGTAATGGATTTTTCTTGGGACTGTAACTCCCCAAAATTCTTATTTTTGCTTTTGTGAAATTATGACACAACTGTGTATCTGCTTCAATGGTTAAGTGTTTTGGGTATGTGTGTGAGGTCCTAAGTTCAAGCCTTAGCTTTGGCAAATTTTGGTATTTTTCTGATGTAAGCCTTATACTTTCTTAGGGATTATATTTAATTATTTATAAACCATGTCAGAATGGGCCTGCTGGTCTAGTAGTTAGGTGGAGTGTTGGTTTGTTAGAAGTCTTATGTTCGAATCCTTGCGTTAGCGAATGTACAAATGTGGGGGTTAATGGGAGAAAAATATGGGATTGTGGGTGACATCTTCTTTTTTTAAACTTATTTTCTCTCTCTTCTAAAACCCCTAAAAAATTTTGACGTCAATTTATTTTTCTCTTTGACGTTTCTTCTCCCCTCTCTTTTTGTTGGCACTTTAAATTTTTGTTCCTTTGTCTAGTTTATGTCGTGTTCTTGATCAATTGTTGTTTCCACGGTTGGATTCTTCAATTAGGTTGGTAAGTAATGACTTGACTGTTGTTAATATTAGATTCTGAATTTTGGGTATTGTCTTGATAGTCGATTTTGTTGTGTAATCGAGGATTTCTATTGCTTAGGTGTAGGGGGTAGAGCATCGATATCCATTTCAATGGTTTGATTGAATTTGGGGTCATTTCTAATAAATGGTAAGTCAATTTTTGCTTAGGTGGTCAAACGTCTAGACTTGTAATCAGATTGCTAAAAGGTGTGGAATACTCTATTTTTAGGTTTTTGAAGGCTCGGGAGTGGATTTGCGCTAATTCGATACCAAGTGTGTACCTAAAAATGTAAAAAATAGGGTTTCAATGAAAGCCAAAAACTCCAATGTTGGCGCCACACAGGCGTGTGGTTGCTCGTATGGTAGGCCGTGTGCCATAACACGGGCATGTGATCAATGAGGCCAGGCCGTGCGCACAAGACACAGCCGTGTGATGGCTAGGTAGGCCGTGTGAGGCACACGAGCTAGACTAATTTGGGCCATGTGGGCCACACGGGTAGTTCACACGGGCGTGTGGGATTTTGGGCTAGGCCATGTGATCCACACGGCCAAGGCCAAATTAGGCTATATGGGCCACACGGGTAGGCCACATAGGCGAGAGAGGCAGTAACTGAAATGTGTTCTAAGGTTGCACGGGCCATCCAAGTCGATTGTGAACCTACTGTAGGGTCAATAAGCACTACTTAGACCCTTAAATGTGTGAACTATATGTATGATGTATGTACTGAGCATGATGATTATATGAATGAATATTGAACTGTATGTATAACTGTTATTCATGTATTAACGTGTCATATACTGTGTGTTGTATTGCAATGGGTTGGGATGTTGATATTTGAAGGAAGTATACTGAAAGGCTCTTAAGCCTATTATTTGGCAGCTCAGTTGCAATTTACTGATTATGTGCCGCATTCAGGGTACTACTTGGAGTGTAGGGATGGGTGGGTGTTTTAAACCCCACATGGAGTGTAGGATGGACGGAGATGGTGTGTAGAGGCTGGTTGGGCAAGACTCTATTTACTGATTAATTTATATTTGATACTGTTACTATGATGGGCTTAGGCCCTAATGCATATCGATACTGATACTGAAACTGAAATGGGCTAAGGAACGAACTGCTACTGAAAATGAAATGGGCTTATCCCAGATTGCATTTGACTGATAGACTATAGTTTCACTGTATACTTGTCTTTTGTTGGGATTACACACCGAGTTTACGTAAACTCACCCCTTTCTATTTTATCTGTACAGGTAATCCCTACACTAAGACAGATCGGTACGGCGAAGGACTCAACGGTGACCACACAACTATTGAGCTGATTGAATTCCATTTAAGGTTTTTAATTCCTATTATTTTTGGAGTAGTTTTTATGTAATTTGGACTTTTGGATGGTTTTTCGTTGTTTTGGATTTTAACTGTTTTCATGAACTTTTAATCTGCAACGAAAACCTGATTTACTAAACACAAAATTTTTTCTAAATGCGAATGGTTTTCTTAAAATATCACGGTTTTAGAAGTTTTCGCTATAGAATATGTTTTTAAGTGAATCAAATTAAAGAGTAAACAATTTTGAAATTGATGAGAGATAAATAGAAGCTAACAAATGGAAACGATTTTAACTTGATAATTTGATTTCAAATTCTATTCCATGTGACATTGCCAGATTCGGTCATAACGTCTAGACTAAATTTGGTGTGTTACATTTAGTGGTATCAGAGCCAGGTTGCAAAACTCAGCTATATATTTTGTGTTTTAAAATTTGGTTTTTAAGAACTGATTTTCAAATGATTTGAAATGATCTGATTGGGAATGTGGTACGCCAAGTCTCCGGCACCGATCCTATAAGTATTATGATAAACTGTTATGATATTATAGATAGTTTGTCTTGGAAACACTCTAGTTAGTGTATACTGAAATTGTAGTGAAATTGAAACTGATAGAGATTGTGCTTGCGAAAAATAGACTTTGAAATTTTGATATTACTTTGCATAAAAGATCTATTAATAAATACTACAACTATAACTGATTCATAAAATTCATAATATAGACAAATCTGAATAGATATGAGCGTACGTGGTATCCGTGGACATGCTACTAGAGGCCGAGGTAGAGGCCATATGGGGTTCGAGCTGAATCCTTTTCTCTTGGCAACATGTCGAATCTGGACACGAGTGAGACACCTGTGTCACCTACTACTGAGACTGGGTCTCATAGTCGATTAGTTGGGGACGACACACTGTCCCAAGCCATGCTAAGGATACTGGAGAGCATCGCTAGGCCCAATATTGGATTTAGGAGCCGAGGGACTGTTACAGAATGACTCTGGTCCAATGGAGTTAAACGTTTTAGGGGTGTCACAGGAGTCGCACCTAATGTGGCTGAGTATTATTTAGAGGCCACGGAGAGGATTATGGACGATCTGGACTGTACGCCTGAGCAGAAATTGAAGGGTACGGTCTCTTTGCCTCGCGATGAGGCTTATCAGTGGTGGTTGACTGTTAAGGAGGGTACTCAGCCTGACCGTCTGACTTAGGAGTTCTTCAAGACTTCGTTCTAGAGTAAGTATGTGGGAGCTAGTTACATTAATGCTCGTAGGCGTGAGTTCCTAGATCTCACTGAAGGAGACCGATCTGTGGCCGAGTATGAGGCCAAATTTCTTAGACTGAGCCACTATGCATGAGGTATGGTGGCGACTAAATATAAGAGATGTGTCCATTTTGAGGACGACATTAGGGATAATCTGAGGGTATTGATAGATCTGTAGAGGGAGTGAGAGTTCTCCATTCTGGTTGAGAATGTGAAGATCGCCGAGAAGGTTAAGCGCGCTGAGCACCAAAACAGAGATCGTGAGAGGGGTAAGAATAGGAGGGATTCAGAGCCCTCGAGTTTGGTACAAAGGCCTAAGAAAAAGGCTTGGACTGATGGGTCAATTAAAGCTGGGCCCCTTGTTGGTCCTACTGGATTACAGCTGTGTGGAGATTGTGGTAGACGCCATCAAGGTGAGTGTTGGAGGAGGACTGGGGCATGTTTGAGGTGTGGGTCATTAGAGGTTCAAGGGTCGATATTTCTGGCTAATCTGATGGAGCTTGTGTTTGGAGAGTTCGACCTGATTCTGGGTATAGATGGTTGGTCAAGTACCGTGTCAGTCTAGACTGTGCAACTAAAAGGGTCATCTTGAGAACTAAGGAGGATAATGAGGTAGTCATGATTGGAGAACATCAAAATTATTTGGCTAATGTGATCTTTGCACTAGTGGCTATGAAACTAGTTTGTAAGGGATGTGAGGCGTTCTTGGCCTATCTTAGTGTTTCCGTTTCTAGGGATTCTAGTGTAAAGGACATCCGAACTATAAGGGATTTTTTGAACGTCTTTCTTGAGGAGCTACCGGGTTTACCTCTGAAACAGGAGTGGAATTTGGGATTGAACTTCTTCCTGGTACGGCTCCAGTGTCTGTCGCCCTTACTGAATGACACCGAAGGAGCTTATGGAGCTTAAGGCTCAGTTGCAGGAACTTTTGGACCGTGGTTTCATCCGTCCTAGCGTGTCTCCTTAGGGAGCACCATTTCTATTTGTTTAGAAAAAGGATGGGACCATGAGGATGTGCATTGATTACCAACAGCTGAATAAGCTGACTATTAAGAACAAGTATCAACATCATCGGATCGTTGACCTTTTTGATCAGTTTCAAGGAGCTTCCGTGTTTTCTAAGATAGATCTTCATTCTAGGTACCATTAGCTCAGAATTAAGGATGTGGATATTCGTAACACTGCTTTTAGGACTCGTTATGGGCATTATGAGTTCCTAATTATGCCTTTTGGGTTGAAAAATGCATCGGTCTCATTTATGGATCTCTATGAATCAAGTGTTTCAGCCCTACGTGGATCAGTTTGTCGTGGTCTTCATCGACGACATTTTGGTATACTCTAAGATTGAAGATGAGCATGATGAGCATCTTAGAGTGGTGCTTCAAATTCTGCATAAGAAGCAACTCTACGCTAAATTCAGTAAGTGTGAGTTCTGGCTTCATGAAGTCACTTTTATGGGGCACGTAGTGTCTGTTGAGAGGATCCGAGTCGATTTTAAGCAGATTACGGCTGTACTGGATTGGAAACATCCTAAGAACGTGTCTGAGATCCGCAATTTTTTGGGTCTGGCAATTTATTATCGATGGTTTGTGGAAGGTTTCTTACTGATTGTAGTGCCCTTAACTAAGCTGCTACGTAAGGGTGTTTTGTTTTTCTAGATTGATGCATAGTAAGAGAGCTTTGTATAACAGCCCGATTTTGGGCCTAGTCAGAATAGTTATTTCGGGACCACAAATCCAACGTAAGAAATTTTATTATTATTATATTTTTATGGTCTATGATTTCACAAAATGATTTTGTGAATATTTCATTTGAAAATTTCGATGTTTGGGCACACAATTTAGTCAAAAGGACTAAATCGTAAAAAGTGTAAAACTTGAGTTCTAGAAGCTAAAGGTGTTTAATCACTATGAAATTTTAAATTAGAGGTCTTTATTGATAATTAGACCATTGGATAAATTTTTGGAAAAAAATGGACATGAAATAGGTGAAATAGAATATTTTTAAGTTAGGGCATTTTGGTCATTTAGTAATTAAAAGAATTAAAAAGCCAAAATAGCCAAAAAAAATTATCCATCTTCTACCTTCTTTGGCTGAAAATACCATGGAAGCCATGGCTAGGTTTTTGTTCAAGCTTTCCAAGCTCCATAGTAAGTCCGTTCTTGCCTCGTTTTTAATTATTTTCACGTTTTTGAAATCCTTGTAACGTGATCTATCTATTTCTACCATTTATTTGAGATATGATGAAGGTATAGGGTTTGAACCATGTTTGAAATTTGTGAATTTTGATGTTTAATGGTAGATTATGCATGTTTATGGTTAGAGAAACAACTTTTACTAAGTGATTTTCGGTAAAAATGCATAAAATGACTAATTTGTAAAAATTGTAAAATATGTCATAAAAGTGTGTTTTAGTGGAAAATGGGGGCTGCTATAAGCATGAAAAGGGTTTTTCTAGGCTTGGGTTACAAAGAAATTGAACACATATTATTTTACGAGCCTAGAGGCAAAAGTGTTAATATGTGAACTTTAGGGGTAAAAACATAATTTTTCTATAATGTGATTTTTGGATCACATTGAATAATATGACTAATAAATAGACTAAATGTGATGTTATAGATCAAAGAAAATGAGGTTCGGACCTAGAACAGGGGAAAATAGAGAAATTAATGATTAGGTCCCTTTTACCTTTTTGGTATCGAGGTAAGTTCGTATGTGAATAATGTATTATTATTTTTGTATTTTAAATATTTTAAATGCTTCGTTAATGTGTGTAATGAATGATTAATTCTATGGATACAATCTACAAGTTTCGATAAGTATGAAAAATCCTGTTTGAATCTTAGGAATAGAATAGGATGCGAGTGACATGTCACTAGGGACCCATGTAATATATATGTGCTTATGTAATTTGGGTGCTGGTCTCGTATGTCTACCAATGGCTAGGTAGTCCGACATGTGTTGCAGATACTTGACAGCTTGTGTGAGTAGCACTGCGTAGTGATGTCTTGACTGTCAGCTTGTTTGAGCAGGCTTGTGATTAGCTCGAGAGTGACCATTTATGTGATATGAGATATTAGGTAGCTTTAGCTACATATGTGGCACTTATGTGCAAATACTTTTCGTGTATCGATTTAGTATTCCTAGTGTTCAACGGGTATGCCAAAATGATAAAGCAAGTGGTTATGTTACAAAATTGTACAGTTATGTACAACAACTCATGAGTAATGAGCTCGGTGTATGATGAACATTCGGTAAGAGTGTCGAGTAAGTTACGCTTGAGAAATATCGATAATCTTATGATTATTGATCTATGCTTAAGATGAATGGATACATGATAAGATTTGATAATGATCACGTGATAGGTTTATGAGCCTAATTGAATTGTGGTATAGTACGGTGTATTTATTTAAATTGTGTTTCATTGGATATGAGAAAAGGAAGGACAAGCATAATTGCCGAATAAAGTCATTATGAGAATATTGTAAGATACGAGCTTAGACAAGAAAAAGGTGGTTAAACTATATGTTGAAATTATGATTACTCATAATTGATTTGCATATGATTAAGATGATGGAAATAACTTGTTAAATAATGTGATATGTTATAATGGGTAGACTATGTTGTTTATAAGTTAAAAGAGTAAGCACTATGAATGAATAAGTGGTAAACTTGAGATTTAATGCAAATTGTAATAATAGTACTCTGATGGATGGATAAAATAAATGAATGTTAACAGTTGTTTATTATTTTCATATGAACTTACTAATCTCTATTGCTTACTCCCCTTCTTTTCCTACTTATTATAGGTTAAGTTAGTTAGCTCGGGTTGGAGATTGCCAGAGATGCTATCACACTATCAAGATATCATTTGGGTATAAGTGAATGCAAGTATTTTAAGTTAATGGAATGGATAGGGACTTTATCTTTGGTTAATTATGTCAATGTTAATGCAGTCATGTGTGTTGGCCTATTATGGTTATGGTCCAAATTTGTATATAGCCATGAATGATGGCTTATGTTGATTATATGATTATTCATATGCATATGTCAATGCCTTGTGATGTGGTTTATGTTTGCTTGATATGTGATGGATGTGGTTAATAGTCTTGTTGTTGATTAGATAAGTTGACTAATGTTGGATATGAGTCATTCATATGATAATGTCCTTGTGAATATAAAGTTGGTATGAGTTGTATTAGTAAAGCATAATGCTATTAGAATGATGGAAGCGATTATGTAAATGATATGTTATTGCTTGATTATGTTTGGTTCGGTTTGAAGGCATTTATATGCCGTGATTTGTGCCATGTGATGTTGTGTGAATGTTTGCAAGTAAGGGTGAAAAATTAGCTTGGAAAATAGCCTTGTATTTGTCCACATAGGAAGACACACGGGCGTGTGTCTAGGCCGTGTGTGACACACGGTCTGCCCCTATGGGCGTGTGATCCGGTCGTGTGCCCCCTGCACCTTCATATAGCAAAATAGAATGTCCAGAATTGGCCACACGGGCTGAGACATGGCTGTGTGTCTCAGCCGTGTGAGTGACACTGCCTTGGGACATGGGTGTGTGCCCTAGCTGTGTGAAGTCTGCACCAGATTTATGAAAAATCATGAAAATAAAATTAACTACACGGCCTAGCACACGGGCGTGTGACTTGGCCGTGTGGCTACAAATTGTTGCTGATGTCATAAACAGAATGCATCCAAAAATCAACAAGTCCTAAGCACACGGGCGTGTGACATGCAATACGGGCGTGTGACATGCCACACGGGCATGTGACATGCCACACGGGTGTGTCCATTGACCCACACATGCGTGTGCCCCTAAAGCCTTAAAATTTTTTTAAGTTTTGAAAAATATTTCTAAGGTCTCGATTTAGTCCCGAGCTGCCCTCAATGTATGTTTTGGACCTTGTAGGTCCATATTAGGGGACAATGTGCATGTGAATGATGTAACAACCCGACTTAGGGCCTAATCGGAATAGTGGTGCTAGACCACAAATCCAAAGTAGAAACATTAGTTTTATGATTTCTATGTGGCTTATGAGGTGATTTAATGATTGTGTAAAAATCTCATGAAGAAATTTCACTAATTAGTGATTAAATTGTCCATTAGGACTAAATTGCAAAGATTAGAAAAAATGAGATTCTAGAAGATTTAAGTATGAAATAGAATTATAAAAATTTCTAGAGGTCCTTATTTAACAATTAGACCATTATATTTAATGATGGACAAAAATGGACATAGGAAGGAAAAATCTTAAGAAAGGATCATTAAGGGCAATTTTGTCATTTGGTAAATAAAAGAGTTAAAAGGAAAAAAAGCCAAAATCTTGTCCATCTTCTTCCTCTAGTGCCGAAATTTGCAAAGAGCCATAGCTAGGGTTTCTTCAACTTTCAAGCTTGATAGTAAGTGCATCCTAGCCCCATTTTTAATGTTCTTCATATTTTTGAGACCCTCGTAGCTCGGTTTAGCAATTTCTAGCTATATTTTGAGCTACGGTTTATGTTAAAAAATTCATCCATGTATGACATGCATGTATTTTGATGTTTTATGGAAGAATATGAAAGTTTGATGTATGATAAATATCTTTTTCTAAGTTATTTTCATAAAAAATACGTCAAAGGACTAAATTGTAAAAGTATTAGAAATGGTCATACATGAGGGAAATAGTGAAAATTGAATGTTGTTATAGTTGAGAATATGATTCGGTTAGGCTTGAAATGCAAGGAAGTTAAATGAAAATCATTTTATGAGCCTAGGGGTAAAAGATTAATTATGAAAAAGTTTAGGGGGAAATTGTAATTTTTCCAAAACATGAATTACGAGTCGATTTAGTCAATGTGTGTATTTAACAAGTGAAATTATTATTATAGATCAAGAAACACAAAGCCTGGACTGAAACCGAGGTAATAGCAAAATAAGGACTAAATCGAGCATCGATACACATTTTGAGAATGGAGGTAAGTTTGTATGAATTTAAAGTTTCATAATTTTTTGATATTTGAAACTTCTTAATATTAAGACAATGTACAATATAGCTATGAAAATCAAGTGACATAGCCTTGATGAGGAAATGGTGAAAATAAGCTAAGTGAAATCCCGAATAAAGATTCGAAATAATTAGGATACTCATGTCATAGCATTGAATAAAGAAGGTCTCGTGTAAGACTATGTCTGGGATATGGCCTTGGCACCAAAGGATGATTTCGTATAAGACCATTTTTAGGACATGGCATCGACATCTGTGTATGATCTCGTATAAGACCAAGTCTGGGACATGGCTTCGACATCGAGCTATGAGATTCCGTGTAAGACCATATCTGAGATATGGCATCGGCATCAATAGCTGATCCCATGTAAGACCATATCTAGGATATGGCACTGGTATCAAAATTTATGCGTGATGAGTTTGAATATCCTACGATAATCTGATTAGTTCATGGGAAAAAGATTTAAGTACGTAAAATGGTTTAGAACCAAAACTATTTGTGGATGACTTTGAAAATACATGTTTTCTGAAAGCATGGCACCTGGGTCTCCAGCACCAATCCGCACTGTAAGTTCTCTAGTTACTACTTCAATTTTTATGAGATATTGTGATAGTTAATAGTGAGAAATACAACTCTAAGAATAGAGACTTTAGAAATACTTCTTGCTAAAATCTACTTTTAAGTGCTATTTCATAAAACTGCTCAATAATAATTAATGGAAGAAATACTAATTCATAAAACTTTTAATCAAATTAAGTTGAATCGGTAGTCATGAGCACTAGGGGACGTGGATGTGGTATGCGCGGCCATGGTAGAGGCTGGGGTGTTGAAGTTGAACCCTCGGAGTCAGGGCATAGGCCGGAAGGTGAAGTGCCAGCATCGCCAGTTATAGAAATAGGATTTCAGGATCAAACTGGTGGAGATGATGCTGTGTCTCAGGCTATGCTATGTGTTTTGGAGATAGTTGCTGGTGCGAGCACGGGATCAGTGGCTTGAAAATCTGTGTCTGAAAGACTCCGAGCCAATGGGGCTGAAATGTTTAAGGGAGTCTCTAGTGTGGCTCCTAGCGTAGCTGAGTACTGGCCAGAAGCGGTTGAGCGCATCATGGATGATCTTGACTGTACTGCAGAAGAGAAGTTGAAAGGAGTGGTGTCTCTCCTCCGAGATGAGGCGTACCAGTGGTGGCTCACGGTTAGAGATGGTACATCAGCGGACTGCATTACCTGGGACTTCTTTAAGTCAGCATTCCAAGGGAAGTATATTGGGTCGAGCTATGTGGATGCTCAAAGGAAGGCATTTCTAAATTTTGTCCAGGGGAATAAATCAGTGGCTAAGTATGAGGAGGAATTCTTACGTTTAAACCGTTATGCACGGGGTATCGTTCCAACAGATCACGAGCATTGTGTCTGATTTGATGATGGTCTAAGGGACGAGTTGCGAGTATTGATAACTCCGCAATGGGAAAGAGACTTTACTATTTTGGTTGAGAAGGCTAAAATAGCTGAAGAGGTAAAGTGATATGAAAAGTAGAATTAGGATAGGGACAAGGGTAGGAATAAAAGGAATTTTGCGTCATCAGGATCTGCTGGCAATTTTCAAAAAAGGCCTAGGTTCGATGGGCCAAGAGGAGATGCTAAGCCTGTTGCTGTAGGTTGATCTCAACTGTGTGCTCGATGTGGGAAGTTTCATTCGAGGGAGTGTTGGCTAGGTGGTAGAGGATGTTTCAAGTGTAGATCTATGGACCATTGGGTAAGGGACTGTCTGTAAGAGCCAAACAGAGCGCGACCAGTGGGTCAGAGTTATGCTCATCCTGGAAGAGGTGGTCAGCAACCACAGAGAGGTCGTGGTCTAGCCAAAGGAGGAAATGGTTTTGATTGGAGGCGTGGAGAACCAGGCAGGGGTGCTGGGAACACAGATGCGAGACAGCCTGGGTTGGTCTATACAGCTAGACGTCGAGAGAAGGGCAATGCATCGGACGTCATAACTGGTATGTTCCTTATTTTTGGTTTGCCCTTTACTTGCACTGATTGATATTGGGTCAACACATTCTTTTGTTGCTAGTACTATGTTTAGAACTCTGAAAATAGACTCTGAGATTGCCTATAGAGAGATGACTGTGATTAGCCCTTTAGGACAATCTCTAGTGGTGAAAAAACTCTTTAAGAGTGTGCCTTTAGAAGTATAAGGGGTAGTCTCTCGGTTGATTTGATGAAATTGCCATTCGGCGAGTTTGATTTGATCTTAGGCATGGACTGGTTGGTTAGGTATCGAGCAAACTTGGATTGTGCTGCTGAGCGCATGGTGTTGAAGACTACTGAGGATAATGAGGTGCTGGTGATAGGCAAAAGAAGGAATTATCAGTCCAATGTGGTGTCTGCTCTTAAGGTCGAAAGGATGGTGAGAAAAGGATGTGAGGCTTTCCTAGCTTTTGTTAGTGCGTTGGAAGCCAAGGAATTGTCGGTAAAAGATGTTAGAACAACAAAAGAATTCTCTGATGTTTTTCTAGAAGAGCTTCCAGGGCTACCTCTAGATCACGAGGTGGAGTTCGGTATCGATCTTCTTCCTAGAACAGCTCCGGTGTCCATTGCCCCATATAGGATGGCACCGAAAGAGCTGGTAGAACTTAAAGCCTAGATTCAAGAACTGTTGGATTAGGGTTTTATTTGACCAAGTGTGTCACCATGGGGAGCGCCGGTGTTATTTGTTAAGAAAAAGGACGGGTCGATGCGGATGTGCATTGACTACAGGCAATTGAACAAGTTAACGATTAAGAACAAGTACCCATTGCCAAGGATTGACGACTTGTTTGATCAACTACGAGGTGCTTCGGTCTCTTCAAAGATAGACTTGAGGTTAGGTTATCATCAGCTTATGGTCAAGGAAGCGGATATTCATAAGACTGCTTTTTGAACTCGTTATGGTCACTGCGAGTTCTAAGTGATGCCGTTCGGGTTGACGAATGCACCACCTGCGTTTATGGATATGATGAATCGAGTGTTCCAACCTTATTTGCATTGGTTTGTCGTAGTTTTCATAGATGACATCTTGGTTTATTCAAGAACAGAAGAGGAGCATGATTCGCATCTTTGGGTAGTTCTGCAGAATTTAAGAGAAAAGCAGCTGTACACCAAATTCAGTAAGTGTGAATTTTGGTTCAAAGAAGTTACCTTTCTGGGACATGTTGTGTCTGCTGAGGGGATTAGGGTTGATCCCTGGAAAATTGAAGCCGTGTTGGACTGGAAACTGCCAAAGTCTATGGCAAAAATTTAAAGTTCTCTTGGGTTAACTGGGTACTACAAAAGGTTTGTCAAGGGATTCTAGTTAATCGCTGCACCACTAACCAAGTTATTATGGAAAGGGGTACCGTTTGTCTGGTCAGATAAGCAGCAAGAAAGTTTTGAGAAGTTGTTGAAGGATTATGACTGCTCAATCGAGTACTACCCGGGTAAAGCTAACGTAGTGGCAGATACGTTGAGCTATAAAGTAATATCAAACTTAAGGGCAATGTTTGCTAATCTCAGCTTGTACGACGATGGAAGTTTGCTAGCTGAACTTCAAGTAAAGCCTTCTTGGGTTAGTCAGATTAGAGAGAAGCAGTTATCAGATGAATCGCTAAGTTCTAAATTTCAACTAGTGGCCGGTGGTGAGACAACAGATTTTAGTGTGAACAGTGATGGGGTATTGTGCTTTCATGGAAAGGCTTGTATGCCAGAGAATTCCAAGTAAAGGTAGAAGAATTTGCAGGAAGCGCATAGTAGTCCATACACTATGAATCCTAGTGGAAGTAAAATGTATTGAGATTTGCATGAATAATTTTGGTGTCCGGGTCTGAAGTAAGAGGTGACTGAGTTTGTAAGCAAGTGCTTGACGTGTCAGCAGTGAATGCAGAACATCAGTTGCCTTCGGGGTTGCTACAGCCAGTGAAGATTCCAATTTGGAAGTGGGAAAGGATAACGATGGACTTTGCTAGTGGGCTACCTCTTACGTCTACTAATAAAGATTCAGTATGGGTGATTGTCGATCGGTTGACGAAGTCAGCTCACTTCATACCGGTTCATGTTGACTACTCACTACAGAAGTTGGCCAAGCTGTATATAGCAGAGATTGTGAGGTTGCATGTGGTGCCAGTGTCTATCATATCAGACAGAGACCCTAGGTTTACATCATGATTTTGAAAGGCATTGCATCAAGCGTTGGGTACAAGACTGGATTTCAGCACAGCGTTTCATCCACAGAATGATGGTCAGTCTAAGAGGGTAATTCAGATCTTGGAAGACATGTTGAGAGGATGCGCTATCGATTTTAGGGGTAGTTGGGAGGATTTCTTACCGTTGGCAAAATTCACATACAATAATAGCTATCAATCCAGTATCCAGATGGCACCCTATAAAGCGTTGTATGGTCGAAAGTGCCGTACCCCTACTTGCTGGACAGAGTTGGGTGAGCGACAGTTGTTGGGTCCGAAATTGGTTTTAGAGACAGAGGAAAAGGTTAAGTTAATTCGAGCTCGGTTGAAGGAAACTTCCGACAGGCATAAATCTTATGCAGACCTGAAGCATAAGGATATAGAGTTCTCAGCGGGGGATCAGGTTTTTTGAATGTTTCACCTTGGAAGAAAGTTTTAAGGCTTGGACAAAAGGGCAAGTTGAGCCCCAGGTTTACCGGGCCCTATCGAGTGTTGAAGCGTGTAGGACCAGTAGCTTACCAGCTGGAGTTACCTATGAAATTAAGGCAGACACATGATGTATTCCATGTCTCGATGCTAAGGTGTTATCATTCAGATCCATCTCACATAGTGCCAGTGGAGGAAATTGAAGTGAGACCTGGAATCATGGGTTCTGCATTTTATGTATTTCTTTCTGCTTGGTTTGATTTGCACGTTAATTTGGTGTGTTCGGGGGTTCTGAGGAGTGTCAGGGTCCAGTTAGAGCCTTGGTAAAAATTTTATTTTTAGGCATTTTAGGGGAGAGCTGGTTGAGGCAGGTCTTAAGGGTAATTTCTTGTGTTTGTTGACACAAGAAGAAGTGTGGTAGAGTGGCAAGAAGACACCACTTAAGGTGCAGGGGTGTGGCATCACAAGGGAGCAGTAGTAGGGAAGGAGTTTGAATCCCAAAAGCCTCACTATGAACTTTATTTTTGGCACCAGGATGAAGGGAAGATGGATTCGGCAAGGACTCTTCAAGGGTGAGTGTTGAATGAGTCAAGGCATTTGAATGGGTGTTCATGAGGTGTTGGTGACATTTGAATTGGTCAAACTGATTCAAATGAATGAAGGGGAGTGAAAGTAAGAGCTGAACAAGGGATTTGTTTGGCTAATGGGGTGGTTGGCCGATTGTGGGGAGAGTGGGGGGAGAGCATGTCGGTTATTGGGTGTAAGGGGATGTGTGGCGTCTTGTCTTTATGGTGAAAGAGAAGAAACCAAAACCACTAGAGAAGCTTTCCTCTTCTTTGCAATTCAGTCATTTTGTGTCATTCTCTATTACTAAAACCGTAACACTTCATTCTTTTCTTTCCATATTTTGCTTCTTTCTTCTTAAAAGCTCTCATAGATAGCTGAATACTCCTTTTCTCTCATTTGGAAGCCTACCCCTACTAGCTATACCTTAGCCGAACCTCTTTTCCTATCATCTCCTCTCTTGCTAAGCCGAAACCTTCCTTCTCCTCCACCATTTTCTTTCCTAGCTGAGTCATCTCTCAAACTTAACTCTTCTATTGGCTGAATCCCAGTTGCTCATTCACTCTTTTCTTCGCATTTCTTTTGTTCTAGTGTTGAAAACCGAAACTCTTACTTTTGTTATTCTTATTTGGTTCCTCTATAGCGGAACGTGAAAGTATTTTCTAACATTCCTGCCAGAGCCAAATTTTCTTGGTCTCACTCAGCTTTTCTCTATTCAAGGTAAGGATTCTTTTCTTTTCTTCTTTTTCTAATAGACTTTCCCTTCATTCTTTCTTTCTATGAGGAAGCCGAATCTCCCTTTGTATCAACTAAATCTGTTCCTCCCATGCTATGCTTTTAGCCATATCTCAGAAAACAAGGTGCTTGTCGACTGCTGAAGGTCCCTTTTCGATCGGATTTTAGTTTTTCAAGGCAATGGAAGATTCTATTACTCTTCTCTGTGTTTTCAGTTCTATGTGGGGTCATAGCCGAAAGGGCTATTGTTGTTTCTTAATGAAGTTGCAGCTAACCCCTTTTTACTTTCTCTAAACTTGGCGTGATTGCTCTGGAATAAGGTGATTAGCTGAATCTCTTCAGCTGACTATTTGGGTCTCCCTTAGACCATAGCCAATCTCCTGTGGTGTGACTTCATGATAACCAAGGTAAGGGATTATCTTCTCAGATTCCTCGGCTAGTATTCTCCTTTGCATTTATGGTTGCCTGAATCAACATCTCTTTAATAGACGATGGACGTTTTTCTTTAACCATTGATCAAGTCTATTTCATGGATACAAGAAATGGTCAAGCTAAGGATGGGAGTGTGCCCATAGCCTCCGCTCTAAAATTTAAAAGATGTGTTGTGTCGGCGATTCAAGATTTTTCGCCGGGTTGTGGTAGAGAGCCAACGTCGGCCTGGGTTAGGTAGATAACCCTGTCCCTACTAGTGAGAGCATCGACGTAGAGAGTTTAGTTTTATGCGTTATCAGGTGTGTATACTCACACTTTACTGGTTAATTAATTCTTGTTAATAACTATGTTGGCTGAAAGCCGAAACGACTGTTTGATAATCGAGATACGTTCATAGGTAAGGTTGGAGACACCGGGTAAGTTTCGCTATATCGATACTTTCGGGTTAATGTAAATATACGTTACACATTAAAAGTATGTTGCATTCATTTCAGTATGTTAATATGTGCATGGGCTTGGGTTATGATGAAAAGAGGAAGTGTTATTTAGGGACTGTCACAGTGGTTTGGTACCATAGTGGGTTGGCCCCACATATCACATTCAGTGTCTATGTCTCAGTGGTTTGGTACCATGGTGGTTTGACACTGCGTATATATGATTTAGTGACTCATCCCAGTGGTTTGGTACCACAGTGGGTTGGCCACACATATATCTATTCGGGATTGTCACAGTGGTTTGGTACGACGGTGGGTTGGCCTCACACACATTATTAGTGACTCTGTCATAGTGATATGGTATCACGGTGGTCTGGAACCACAGTGGCTGGGTGCCACGGGCATTTGGCTGATTCAAGTGATGTAGAGGGTGTAAAATTAGGCTGGGCTGGGCTACATTACATACATGTTTATATATGTTGTATTGTGTGGGCTAAGGCTGATGGCATTCGTGGGCTTGAAGCCCAAACTGCGATTAAATGGGGATTTACACTCTGAGTCTCGGTGACTCACCCCTCTGCTTAATTTTTTAGGTAATCACTAGCTCGCAGACTTGAAGCCGAGGCAGACTCGAGGTGGCCATGCAGTATTTTCTAGTAATTTTGTCTTCTTTATTTTAAATTTCACTACTAATTTTGGGTTTTGGTGTTGTAATAATGTCACTTTAACTTTAATTTGGGTTTTGATTTAATGTTGATATTGCATGTTTAATAAACTATAGAAGATGGAGTTTTTCTAAGATTAAAAAAATATATATAAAACTCTAAACAAATGGTTTTCAAATGGTTAACAAAAGATGAGTAACAAGCAACAAAATGTTTCAGAGTTTTTACTTTTTTAAAAAAAAAAGAAAGAAATCGCAACATCGTTTTCAACTGACAAGTTTAATGAAATTTCTTAAATTTGATTTTTGACAAATAAACCTGACTTTGTAATTTGGTCCAAGTTAAACAATTACTTTAAATTTTCTCTAAAGGTACAATAACGAAAAGCAGAGTTTTTTTTCCAACTCATGATATTTAGTCAGTTTTTCCAAATTTCCTTTCCTGTAGCATACTAGATTTGGTCGTAGCGTATTGACCGATTTTGGGGTGTTACATTCAGTGATGATTCAAGTTGTTTAGATTGCCCATTCGTGAATTTGAGTAAGACTTGGTTCATTTCAAAAGGAATGGAAAAGATAAGCAATGGCTACAAACAAAGGTCGAAAAGAAAGATAATTAAGCAATAGATAGAGAATTCGAATAAGGGTAGAGAATGAACCAAAAATAAAATGATTGTTGACCCAAGACTCAAAATAGATCTTACGAAAATTCGGTTTAGGAAAATCAACAAAGAACTTTGATCCGCTGTCAAAATTGATAGGAATCACAGGTATAATGAACACCACACCAAAGGTGATAAGTTCGGTTTACAAAGGAAATATTGACGCCACAAGCTATGCTTGATAAGTCAAGCCAGATCTGAAAATAACTATGAGAATTGGAAATCTTACAAAAGTCACAAGAATTCAGCTACATATTTATAATGCTACATGAAACATAGATGAAAAGTCATAAGAATTCAGCTTTAATGTGCGGTTATAGGCTAAAATGAAACTTAATTACTAAGCACAAACTCTTGAATCTCTAGCCCTAAGTAACAACAACTTTTAAATTATTTAATGTTCTAATTCAGCTGAATAAATGAGTTGAATACTTAGGTTGGAAGAGTTAAAAGTTTTGAGCAACCAAATGACTTCAATTCCTTCATTAAATCAGCATTGGGCAGTCGAATAGACACCAGCAACATGTATAATGCTCTCCTTTAATTATTGTCCATTGTTATTCTTGAACAACTCCTTGGAGAAGAGGAATAGGCTGATAAATTTAAATGATGCAAAATGCTCTTCTTAAATGTTGTAACAGCCGCATTTAACACTTTATAACAACTCCTTTGTACATAACTTATTCCAGCTGAATAGTCACCTACAACCATTAACAAACACATTAAAAACACATTAAACACACTAAACACATGTAAACACATATTAGACTTAATAAGCTTAATTAATAAACTATAAATAAACACATTTAAAACTTAAATTAATAAACTTAAAAAAACACATGCAACAATAAATTATTCCAAAGGACTAAATTAGCTAAGATGAACTTAATTAACTAAAATGAACTCAATTAACTAAGATGAGTAATTTATTCCAGCAAATTAAATACTTATTCCAACAAATTAAAAAATGGGTTGAAGTTAAGCTAAATGAGTTTGATTTGAACTAGACGAGCTTGAAGAAGCTAAAATTGATCTTGTTGAGATGAGTTTAAGCTTTATTTTACACTTCAGGCCTTCAAGCTTAGGATAATTCTAAGGTCGGCGAGTTGTGTCGAAACATGATGCGGCTAGGATCGCATCATAAAATGTATAGTCAGATAAAGTAGATGTGCTAGTGATTTCGTATGTTACATGATATTTTAGAATCCATATTCAGATGACGATATGTTAATAGATAAAAATCGAAAATCAAGTGTATTCAGGACTAATGCAGTCAGTAATTGTGCGAGAGTGATAATGAGATAGAGTTACTATAAATTTCGTATCGAGATTGTCATTTTCTCTGAAAAGGGAGATGTTATTTGGATTGTGCTTGATTGCTTGGAAAAAATCAGCATGATTGTTTTAGTATGTATCGATTTCTTATTTGACAAATCAACTGAGTATATGTGTCCCTGAGAGAGTAATTTAGATCTTTGACGCTATACTCCGGCACTGTGTGCTAAAGTTCAAAGTTTTTGGAAAGAGATATACGAGGTTAAATCAATTTGTGATTCTGAGAAGTTAGCGAAAGTGTTTCATGATAGCTGAAAGCAACTTCTTCTGGTAAGATTTTCGAGGACAAAAATCCCTAAAGGGGAGAGTTTTAACAGCCCAATTTTAGGCCTAGTCGAAACAGTAGTTTTGGGACCACAAATCAGACGTAAGAAAATCTATTTTTATGGTCTATAGCTTCACCAAATGATTTCATCAAAATTTCGTTTGAAAATTTCGATGTTTGGGCACTTAATTTAGTCAAAAGGACTAAATTGTAAAAAGTACAAAACTTGAGTTCTAGAATCTAGGGGTGTCTAATTGCTATGAAATTTTAAATTAGAGGTCCTCAGTTGGTAATTAGACCATTGGATAAATTTTTGGACAAAAATGGACATGAAATAGGTGAAATAGAATATTTTTAAGTTAGGGGTGTTTTGGTCATTTAGTAACTAAAAGAAATAAATAGCCAAAATAGCCAAAAAATTGTCCATCTTCTACCTCTCTTGGCTGAAAATACCATGGAAGCCATGGCTAGGGTTTTGTTCAAGTTTCCAAGCTCCATAGTAAGTCTGTTCTTGCCACATTTTTAATGATTTTCATGTTTTTTAATTCCTTATAACGTGATTTATCTATTTCTACCATTTGTTTGAGATATGATGAAGGTCTAGGGTTTGACCCATGTTAGAAATTTGTGTATTTTGATGTTTAATGGCAGATTATGCATGTTTATGGTTAGAGAAACAACTTTTACTAAGTGATTTTCGATAAAAATGCATAAAAGGACTAATTTGTAAAAGTTATAAAAAATGTCATAAAAGTGTGTTTTAGGGGAAAATGATACGAACTCGATATGGTGTTGATTCGAGTCGTTTAGATTGCCCAATCGAGAAATTGAGTAAGTTATGCCTCATTTCAAGAAAGGCTAAAAATGGGTAGAAGATAGGCTCAAACAGAGGTTCAAAGAATGTTTAGGAAATGGATGGATAGATTTGTCTAAGGAAAGGCTGAACCAATAATATGGATGATTGTTGACCCAAGTCTTAAAAGCACTTAATTGGATAATTCGATTTAGGAAACAACAAATAAACCTTGACCCACTATCTAAAGAGATAGGAACCAAAGGTATAACGAACGGAAAGCAAAGTGAAGAATAAGACGCCATAAGCCTAGCTTGATAAGTCAGATCAGTCCAAGAGAGAACAATGAGAGTTGAATTCTCATAAAAGAACAAAAGTTCATATATTTGGAAAAAAAAAGTCCCTTCAATTAGCTAGAAACAAAGTATTTATAGGCATGAGATAAACCCCAGCTGAATGGACACAAACATTCAACTTAATTAAGCTATTCATGAACTTAATTAAGCTAATTAAAACTACAAGACCTTTGATGAACTCTAAACATATGCAACGGTAATGGACAACATGTTTAATCTTCCCAATTAGCTAATAGTTAGCTCAATGAGCTAAATAAATTTGGTTCAATGCTTGATAATAGCCTTTTAATTTCCCATTGAGCAGCCGAATGGACAACAACAAAAAAAAAATGAATGTCATTTGGCACATGAATAGCCTTCTTTGTGTAAATGATTAAATATAACCAACCAAAGGTGTAAATGGATGAATTAGAATAGCCACCATCATGTGAAAAACGTTTGGAAGCTGAATAGCTTATGTGAATAACTCCTTGTCCATTAAACTCTTCAAATATTTACTTGGAAAAGCTCATTACAACTATTGGCCTTTAATTCATCCATATAACAGCTGAATTTATTCCTCTCTTTATATGCCCATCCATGTAACAGCTGGTTATTCACCTATAAACAAAATTAAACAAATTAAATGGCTATTGTAAATTAATTAAGCTGGAGCATATTAATTGCCGAAATTATTTAAGCAACTAAAGAAAATTAACACGACTTAAATAATTACACTAAAATAACTAAACACATTAAAAGTTTAATCCAGTAATTATTTAGCTAAAATTCAGCTTCCAAAAAGCTGTATGGAGCGCATGGTTTTGAGCTCCATGATTGTTTAATAAGTCCGGCCACCTCCTCTCCCAAAGCTTGAATAATGTAACTTGCAATGGCATCTCGAAACTTCTTGGCATAAGACCGAGAAATGGGACCATGTTGCAACTCAATTGGATCAGCCGTAACTTCTCGAGCTAGGATCACATCATCCCCCCTCTTCGAAGCGATTTGCCCCCAAATTGTCACCTACATCACAAGGGGATAAGTCAGCAATGTTGAAGGTAGCACTAACCCCATACTCACCTGGTAGATCTAACTTGTAGGCATTCTGGTAATGCCCCAAAATATCTATTTTTGTTTTTGTGTGTGTGTGATACAAATACTTGTTTGCTTCAACGGTTAAATGGTCTGGGTGTGTGTGGGAGGTCCCAAGTTCGAGCCATGGCATGGGCAAATTTTGGTTTTTTTAAATAAATCCCGATCTTGGGTTAGAAGGCTTTTAAGTAAAAGTTGGTAAATAATTAACAGAATGGGCCTACTTGTCTGGTGGGTTGGATGGAGTGTTGATGTGAAGGAGGTCTTGTGTTCGAGTCTGGGCAAGAGTATTATTTTTGCTTGCTCATCTAGAAGAGTTTGTGTTTGATTGAAAAGCTGAGTAGATGGATGTAATGGGAAGTAGTAGAGCGATTTAGGGGATTAAGGAATTTTTGGTAGTTTTTCTTTTTTCCAAAAATTTGGTTATTCTTCTTTCTCAAAAACTCTCTGCCGTTTTATTTACTTTTTTCCCCTTGCTGTCAATTTTTGCCTTCCCATTTGCTGAGCCGCCTTTTTCTTCCTTTCTCTTGTTGCTATTTTTCTTGTTTTGACCTCTCTTTTACTTTCTTCTTGCGCAATGTCCTCGTCGCTCTTTCAGGGCTTCTCGAAGGGTTGATTATCATTCATCGACATTCTAAGGTCGTGAAATTCCTGTTATTCGATAGAAGGTACTAGAGTGCTTGGGAGCATGTAGGCATCAAAAATGATACAGGTGTGTACCCAAAAACATGGAAAATAGGGTTTTAAAAAGTCAAAAACCCCACTGTCGATGCCACATGGGCATGTGGTGGGCCGTGTGGTAGGCCGTGCACCCCTACACGACCGTGTGATCCACAAGGCCAGGCCGTGTGTGAAGGACACGACTGTGTGATGGCAAGCAAACCATGTACGACACATGGGCTAGACTGAATTGGGTCGTGTGGGTCTACACACGTAATCTACACGGGCATGTGGGATTTTGGGCGTGTGTGGACAAGGCCAATTTGGGCCGTGTGGGCCCACACGGGAAGACCACATGGGCGTGTGAGCCCATTTTAACTAAAATGTTTGCTAAGGTTACACGGGTCACCCAAGTCGATTCTGAACCTTCCATAGGGTCGGTAAGCACTTCCTAGACCCTTACTGTTTGTTATTGATTATGTGAATTACGTACTAAGTATGTTGTATACCGGCATGTATACTAAACTGTATGTGTATTTGATAAACTCGTTATAGCATGACATGTTATTGTATGTTGCATTGCATTGGGTTGGGGTTGATATTATTTGGAGGAAGTGTACTGAAAGGCTCGTAGGCCTAATATACTGGCAGCTCAACTGCAAATTATTGTTTTGTGCCACATTTGACACTACACGGAGTGTAGGGATGGGTGGGTTGATTAAATCCCCACATGGAGTGTAGGGTTGGACGGAGACGGTGTGCAGAGGCTAGTTGGGTAAGACTTTTCTTCTGTATATCTACTATCATTCATCGATGGGCTTGGCCTTGTGCATATTAATTACGACATCAGATTGGGCTAAGGCCTAATCGATTACGATCATGAAATGGGCTTCGACCTAAGACTGCTATTGACTGTGCACTACGATTGTTGCTTGTTTTGCTCTGCGGGGTTACACACTAAGTTTACGAAAACTCACCCTCTTTGTTTAATGTGCACAGGTAATCCCTAGATCTAGATGGATCGGAGCGGCAGAGGACTTGATGGTGACCACAGTTTTGGACCATTATGGTTTTAATTTATGATTATTTGTTTTATTTTTATTCTATTTTTACTGGTTAAATTTTTAGGTTGTAAATTGGACTTTCGAACTTTGGTTTGGTTTTGGGTTTTAAATATCTTTACTTTATAGATTACAACTGCTAGTAGTAGGAAACCTCAGTTTTCAAAAGAAATAAATGATTTTCAAAAGCGCACGATTGTTTTAACTGTTTAAAAAGCTTCTACATTGAATAACGTTTTGAAACTATCGACTAAATGAGTAACACAATTTTGGAACTAATAAGATATTAAGATAGGTAATTCAAAGGAAATTGTTTTATCGCGATGGCATGGTTTTCAAACACCCTATTATGTGACATCGCGAGATCCAACCATAGCTTCTAGGCCAGGTTTGGGGTGTTACAATTCTCGTTAGTCCTTTCCAAAACTTGAAAAGGACCGCCTCCCCTTGGCAAGAGTTTTGGTCTCCTTTGGTTTGGAAATCTTTCCTTACGCATAAGGATCCAAACCCAATCACCAGGTTCGAATATTTCTCACTTGCGTCCTTTGCTCACCCTTTGAGCATATTGCTCGGTTCTTCTTTCAATGTTGTCCCTAACTCGTTCATGTAATTGGTTAACGAATTCTCCATCGTTCTTGCCATCTACATTCACTAATTGATTATAAGATAAAGGAAATAAATCCATAGGAGTTGAGGGATTGAAACCATATACCACTTCAAATGGTGAATGCTTGGTAGCCGAGTGCATCGATCGGTTGTAAGCAAACTCAATGTGTGGTAGACACTCCTCCCAAGTCTTTAAGTTATTTTGAATTATGGCATGCAAAAAGGTTGATAAAACTTGATTAACGACCTCTGTTTGGCTGTCAGTTTGGGGATGGCAAGTTGTTGAGAACAAAAGCTTAGTGTCAAGCTTACCTCACAAAGTCCTCCAAAAATGGCTGAGGAACTTAGCATCACGATCCGAGACAATAGTCCTTGGAATGCCATACAAACACATGATTTCTCTAAAGAACAGGTTAGCAATATTTAACGCATCATCAGTTTTATTACATGCAATAAAGTGAGCCATCTGTGAAAATTGATATACTACCACAAATATAGAACCTTTGCCATCTTTTGTTCTAGGAAGGCCTAGAATGAAATCCATGGATATATCCACCCATGGTGCTTCCAAAATCGGCAAAGGAGTGTATAAACCAAGTGGCTGAATTTTTTACTTGGCCTTCTTGCAAGCTAGGAATTGCTTTCACACTTTAACCACATCTCGTCGCATCTTTGGCCAATAAAAGTGCTATTGTAGAATAGCCAAAGTCTTGGCTATGTCGAAGTGGCCCATTAATCCTCCACTATGTGCTTCTCGAACCAGCACATCTCTAATTGATCCTTAAGGTATACATAATTAGGATGGCATAGAGCTATAATCAGGATAGCATAAGGCTATCGGTAATTGGAATAAGTTTGGCATATAGTCATCAGCGACGATAATATAATCGGCACACAGCCATGGGTAATTATGACTGACACAGAGTCATCAATATATAAGTTAGGCACATAGCCACGATAAATACGATTGGCACAAAGACATAATCAAGCTGGCACAGAGCCATATTTCGATTGGCCCAGAGTCATAATAAGATCAACTGGCTTAAAGCCATAATACGACCCGTGTGACCTTAACAGATCAATACTGGATCCACAGTCATCTCATGTGACCCATGCGACCTTATCAAAACTTCCTCCATATCAACGTCCCAACCCCATGCAATATGTCATGCATGTCATGCTCAACCATTACACGTGTATGCCAAATGGCCATGCTCAGTAACAGTCATTTAAACATATATTAAAAGCATATCAATCACACGACTACAGTCATGTTAGTTGAAACTCAGTCATACGATCACAGTCAAATTAGTCAAATTCCTAGTCCAAGTCAGTCATTTACCCACAAGGGAAAAATAGTCATTTTACCCTATAAGGGTATTTCGATAATCCTACCCTTCAGAGGTATTTCTATAATTTTACAGATCGAGGGTATTTTAGTAATTTTATAAATTAAGGGTATTTCAGTAATTTTACAAATCGAGGGTATTTCGATAATTTTGTAAATTGAGGGTATTTTGATAATTTTATAAATTGGGGGTATTTCGGTAATTTACAAATCGAAGGTATTTTAATAATTTTAAAAATCGAGGTCTCAGCGACCCAACAGAAGGTCCACCGTCGCCTCGAGCAAATAAGTAACCTAAACAGTCACAACAGTGTAAATGGGCCTAAGGCCCATTACTCAGCCCAAATGGGCCCACACACTCGTGGCGCCCGTTTAACCCAAAAACAGTCGCAGTTATGTAAACGTCACATACATTTTTTTCGTGTGGGCCCATAAGCCCACTAGGCCCATACAGCCCACTTTGGCCCAACGAGGCCCAAAACTACATAAGTCATGTTCGCGACATGACAAGTCTATCTACGTCCCACTTAACAGTGAAGTTTACCCACATAGGCCCACAGGTCCAAGCCCATGAGAACGCTCATGACGGCCTTTCTCGTCGTACGCTCATGTTTCATGAGCTCGGTTGATCACATGAGCATTCGCACGCTCATGTGGCCCAAAAGCCCAATCCTTCGGCATTTCGGCAATCTGGCATTTCGGCAGTTGCCGCTATAGGTAACACCGTACAAAAAATATTCACACTCTATCAAATTTTGACCGATTAGCAATAACGGTACTAATACACACCTATTGCGTTGTCGAAACTGAACCACTTTTGAGATCGAGAACCAACAAATAAATCAGAGAATCCCTCTTGTTCCAACACCACGTAGTGTTTCCAATGCTTTACCTTCATGAAAACAGTTAACCAAACTCATAACAACCATAATCCCCTAATCGGTACCACTAAAACTTTAACCCTTACCAATAAAGGAAATGATCACTTGAAAGAGATATGGAATCGTCCCAGCCTTCCTTAATGAAATCAAATCCCTAGCAACATTCAGCCAAGACAAAGCATTACAAGGCAACATCTAGGCAAAAAGCACTCGAGGGAAAAAAAAAAAGTACATTCAACCTTTAAATAAAAGAAATTGCCATCTTCAAAGACAAAAACTTACCAATACTCACCAAGACTCAAGTCTAACAGCCGCCCATATCCAAAAGAGATTAATAAACCAACGAAAAAAGTGTTCAGCTTTGAAGAAAAAAGGACCCGAAGTTTAACCTTCAACCTTATGAAATCAAGATGATTCGGGTTATGAGTAACCCCAAAGAGGAGAGTAGCTTAAATGAAAGATGAAGAAAAGAGATAAGGAGAAGGGATGTTCGGTTACAAGAGATTAATTGAGAGAAATAGAGGAGAAGAATTTAGAGAAAAGGAGGAAGAAATTCAACCAAAGGTACTTGATGAAAAAGAGAAGATGGGACGGCACTGTAGTGAAGTAATTGAGAGGAAAAGAATTAGAGAAGAAACGAAAGTCTAGAAGAGGAGAAATGAGGGAGGAATTTGGCCAGTAATTGAAAGTAAATTCGACATAAAATGGCCTAAATGGTCATGACATTTCAGCAAAAGAAATATCAAATGCCAAAACTAAAAATGAGCCAATCCCCCTAGCCGAATTATTGAGCAATCCCAAAGTACCTATTCGACTCAGACACTACTTCATCCCCCCTTCATTGATCTCCTCTAGCAACGAACATTATCCCTCAACATTCTCTTTAATCTACTCCCCACCTCCTATTCAAATACCAAGACCAATTAAAACCTTCACCAAGTAGAATTCCACTCCAGCTCAACTTCTAGCTTAGCAAGGAGTAAAATAAATTACTCTTTTGAGCAGGGAGAGACTTGACCCTCTGACCTCCTTGCCCCCTTGTGATGTTACATCCTTGCCAGTCCACCACACGCCACTTTCCACTAAGCCACAAGCTGCTCTTGTGTTATAAATTATCTAAAAAAATATTCTTAAAACCTACCCACTAGCATCAAGACTTCTTTAAGATAAAAACATAAATTTTTGCTATCCAAGACTTCTCCAACACTCCCAGACACTCCTAACCACTACGCGATTAAAGCAAACAAGCAATTTGTGATATTTCTTGCACACATAAGCTTTTATGAGCAGTCTCTTAGCGGCTCTCATGCACAAGGCCCAACACTTCTAGGCCTAAAAATTTAGGGCGTTACAAACATGTTTATTTTGCCACTCTCATCTTGTTTTTGATTTTATTTTTCAACTCGTGTTTTTAACTCAATTTTCTCACCTTTTTCTTTTTTTTTTGATTTTCTTTTCTTTTTATTTTTCTCTCTTTTTCTCTTGTTCTTTTTCTTTTTATATAGTCTCTTTTAACTTGATTTGATCATGATACACTTGTTTCAGGGTAAGAAGGGCTAGAGTTACAATTTTTGCCGAGATGCTTAAAGGTTTAATGGTTGGTGTATCCTTCGTGGACTACACATCGATCAAACTGCCATAGACACCCCAAAAGAAGGTGTCCCGCATGTATGGGAATCATGTCTCACACTACCTCATCTTGGTATTTTCTTATGGAAAATGCTACAATAGCTTGTTTTGTCACTTTAAGCTTTCTCCGTCGTTCAACCATTGTAACTTGTATGGATTGATATGCTTGTTCGTGGTTAAACCAAGTTTTACAACCAGCATATTATTTGCGACGTTGGTGTAGCTTCCTCTATCAATAATCATGCTACATACCTTGCCTTGGATGTGGCTCTGGGTGTGGAAAGTATTCTCTCTTTGTTTTTTAGTTTCAACACTTAGAATGTTGAGGCTCTTTTTCACCACAAGAATCTTGCCTTCAATAGGTAACTCTAAATTTTCTTCTTCATCTGTTGGCTCCTCGAGCTCATATTCGTTCTCTTCCTCGAATTCAATTTCTCCGTCGGCCCATACCACTATGATTCACCGATTGGGACATTGGCTAGCTATATGTCTCTATCTTTGGCACTTGAAACACTTTATGTCTCTTGTGTGATTTGGAGTAGTCTCGATTTTGTTCTTACTTGACTCGCCAATGGTTGGATTAGATTTGGCCGTTACAATAGGATCCTTGGTTCGAACAGGGGGTTTATTGGCGCGTTGACTCCATTTGGTGGTAGATGGATTAGAGTAGGAATGGCTATCTCCCTTCCGTTTAAGTTGTTTTTTGACTTTAATGTCCGTGTGAACCATGTCCATCACTTCAACATAGCGTTGCAATTCGACTATATTAGTGATGTCACGATTTAATCCCACAAGAAACCTGGCCATTGTTGCCTCCTGATCCTCCTCGATATTGGCTCGAATCATCGGTATCTCCATTTCCTTGTGGTTGTCTTTGACACTTTGATTGCCTTGGGTAAGGCTTTGCAATCATTGGTAGAGATCTCGGTGCTAGTAAGAAGGTATGAAACGCTTTCTCATAATCGCCTTTATCTCGGACCACGTTGAGATGGGTCTTTCACTGTTTCTTCTTCCACTTGTCACAAGTTGATCCCACCATACTATGGTGTAATCTGAGAATTCGATGGCCGCCAACTTCATCTTTTTTCTCCCACTCCAAGTATGCCTTGTAACAGCCCGATTTTGACCCTAGTCAGAATAGTGGTTTTAGGACCACAAATTTGAGGTCAAAAAAATATTTTAATATTATTTTTGGTGTTTATAATATGTGATTGAGCATGTGTGAAAGTTCTATGTGAAAATTTTATCGATTGAGTGCCTATTTAGCAAAAAGGACTTAATCGCATAAAACGCAAAAGCTATGTGCTAATTGTTTAAGTTCCTAATTATTGTTGTCTTTATAATTGGGAGGTGTTATGATGAAATTAGCCCACTATTAAGGTTAGTGGGTGGTAATGGACAAAATAACCTTAATGGATAAATGTTTTATATGTTTAATAAAAGGGTAAATTGGTAAAATGTAAATTAAGTTGATAATTAAAAAAAAAGCCAAAATGATCATCTTTTTCCTGTATATGTCCACCCAAATTAAAAGATAAAGGAAGTTTTAGGAGATTTGATGGTTTCGGCAAGCTCAAGCTTAAGCTGGTATGTGTTTTTAGCTCAGTTTTTGATAATTTATACGTTCTTGTAATTGTTGCTTCGAGCTCTACAAAACCAATGCTTAAATTTTGTGAATTGATGATGAATTTGAATTTTTCCATGGATGAATTTATAAGTTTTTTGATAGTTGATGATGAAATATGAAAGATAGGTGGAAGATTAACATATTTTGTCTTTGAATTTTTGGTGAAATTGAGTAATTTGGACTAAATTGTGAAAATAATATTTTGAGGGACTAAAATTTGAAATAAATGAAATATATGGGCTTGAATGAGACTAATGAGAATTTGGCCTAAGCATGGTGTAGTGAAATTTTGGTATCTTGTAATTTTGTGAATTAAGGACTAAAGTGTCAAAATGTAAAAATGTGAGGGCTATTTTGTAAAATGCCCTAAATATGTGTGTTTGGACTAAATTGAATGAATTGGTGATTAAATGAGCTAAATTTGAATATGTAAAGACCAAGAAAGGAGAGATTCAGATCAAGATCGAGGTAAAGACAAAATACTCGATTGATCGACTAGTTTATGTGTTTCGACATCTGAGGTAAGTTCCAATATAATACAAGCTGTTGAATTTATATATATATATATATATGATGAGTAGTGAATGAATGCATAGTTATTGAAATAGCAATGTTATACGTGATATTGAGAATGAGGCACTATGTGAGCGTGATTGAAATCTAGATAAAGATAAATAGCACTGTGTGTGCGAAGTTATAGGAGCTTCGGCTTCATTGTTTGGCACTGTGTGTGCGATACTAAGATAAGTTTGATTTAAAATATAGGAACTAAATGTGCGATGACAATTAAGCTTCAGCTACAAATTTGGCACTAAGTGTGCGATTAAACTTAATGAATAATAAAGGTTGACTGAAATGTGATATCGAGCATAAATTAACAGGGATGGTGAGTAACTATGTGTTGGCTAAGGTATGTATTGAACCTTTGTGGTTGATGAGATTGTATATGAATTTATGAATGGTTGAGTTGAGATTACTAGCTATGGATGATATGGTGTGAACATTTGAGAATTGATATATGTAATGGATTCATTTTGTGCATTGTATTTGAGATAATAAATTAATGTATTATGTTACAAACTTACTAAGCTCTTAAGCTTATTGTGTGATATGTATTCTCTGTTTTACAGTGTCAGTAAAGCTAGCTCAGATCCGATGATCGTCAGCGGCTCTATCACACTATCGGCTATCTATTTCGGTACTTTTGAAAGATGTACACATTTTGTATATGGCATGTATAGGCTAGAAGTCATGGTATGTTTTGTAATGTTAGATCTTTGTAACATCTCGATTTAGGGCCTAGTTAGAATAGTGGTGCGAGACCACAAACTTGAGGTATATGTATGAGTTTTTAAGGTCTATGCCATGTTTGCATGTTAGTGTGAAAGTTTCATGAAGCAATTTTGTCAAATTATGATTGAATTGTCCAAAAAGACTAAATTGCAAAAGTTGCAAAATGTGGTATTCTATAAGTTATTTGTATAAAATAACTTTAAAAATTAATTAGAGGTCCTTAAATAGTAATTTTCCCAAATTCTAATTTTTGGACAAAATTGGGCATGAATGGGTTAAAATTTGAAAGTTCGACAATAAGGCATTTTGGTCATTTGTCAATTAAATGATTAAAATGGGAAAATGATGATAGAATTTTCATTCATCTTCTTCCCCAAGGCTGTCGAAAATTTGAGAGAAGCTATTGTTAGGGCTCTTCAACTTTTCAAGCTAGCTAGTAAGTGTCTTCTAGCTCCGATTTTGATATTCTTCGTATTTTTGAAGTCATAGTAGCTTGACTAAGCTTTTTTTAGCTATATGTTGAGCTAAGATGGATGTTAAAAAAATATACCCATGCATGGCATGCATGTATTTTGATGTTTTATGGAAGAATATGAAAGCTTGATGTAGTAGAAACATCTTTTGCTAAGAAAATTCCATGAAAAATGCATGTAGAGACTAGTTTGTGAAAGTTTTGAGATTGATTATACATGTGGGATTTAGTAAGAATTGATGATTGCTTTTGTAACACCCCTAACTCGTAACTTTCACCAAATTAGGGTTAAAGGTGTTATCAGACAAATAAAAACATTTACAGAAATTTAAATAATCCATCATCAACCACAATCATAATGACCCTTAAATGAGTCATCGAGACTCTAAGCATACTTATAAACCGAGTCAGGACTAAAATAAAACACATACAAAAGTTCTCACAAACATAAAAACTTTTATAAAATACAGGGGATACACACTCGTGGGAGCAAGCCATGTGGCCTCTACGGCTACTAGACACACTTGTGTGTCCTCCTCGTGGTCGAACCTGACTACACACCACGGCCACCAAGCACACTCGTGTACCCTGACCGTGGTCGATCCTGCCAAAACAACATGGCTATCCAACACCCTCGTGTGCTAAGGCCGTGTACTACTAGGCCATATACTGACTTTCTCACACGACTTCTAGGCACGCCCGTGTGCCATGGCCGTGTGACATTATAGGTTATTTGCAAGACCAAAATGCCACCCAAAATGGGTCATACCTACAAGCAACATTTACCAAGACATCTCATATACCTATGACCACCAAAAGCATACCAAAATAATCATTAAATCTATACATTCAATACTCATTTCATTCATGTACTTACCTAAAAACTTGACCATTTCTAATGCTCCAAACCATACCAAAAATATACATCATATAACTCATTCATTCAAGCATTTTATCAACTCAAAACTAGCCAAAACCATGGCTAAGTTCACTTCATAAATATATACACATATCTAGCCTATGCATGCCATATCTAGCTATATACATTTCCAAAGTGTACCAAAATGAGTTTTGTAGTGTCATGATGATCCTTGACGGTCTCGAGCCTTCAGTAGCTTAGACGACCTATAAAACAGAGAAAACACACACATAAAGTAAGCTTTCCAAAAGCTTAGTAAGTCATAATACAAATAAACTTAGCATAGAATGCATATTATGCAAGTACATATATTGGCACATCCCAAACACTTAGCATACTATCACAAATGTGCTTTGGTTCATATACTTGTGACCATATTTTTCATATCCACAGTTCAATAATAATATGTATACATAGCTATTTCATAATCATTCTTGCATCTCATTCACCTTCTCATATTCAATCATACTTTTCTTCAAATCAAATTCATATAGGTACTTACCTTTTATACACACTTAATGTACATTCAACGTACCTAAAATGAACATTTGTTCACTTATTTAATCATAGCTCGATTTACAATTCGTATCACAGACTTGCCCGTTGAACCTTTAGGAATCTAGTAAGATACTTAGAAAGCTCAACGTAATCGTACAACGCCAACGTCCCAAATGGGGTCTTATATGCACCCATATATCGATGCCACTGTCCCAAACTGGGTCTTACATGAATCAATACGATGTCGATGTCCCAGACATGGTCTTACACGTAAAGCTCATATCGATGCCAACATCCTAGACGTGGTCTTATACGTAAAGCTCATATTGATGCCAATGTCCCAGACGTGGTCTTATACAAAATCTCATATCGACGCCAACGTCCCTGACGTGGTCTTACATGATAAAACAGAACAGATACCTATGTCATGACATAGCTAATCCTATCTATTCCTAGGTTTGTACGGGACTTCTCAGACATTGTCGCAATATTGACCTTATTTCATAATTCATATGCACAACCTCTCATATTCATTATCATTATTAGTCATATGAGCATTTACAATTTCATACAAGTACGTTTATTTGCATAGTGACTTACCTCGATTTGATCTATCGCAATAGAAATGGCTACTCGGTTACTTTCGCTTTCCCGCGATCTAAGTCCATTTTCCTCAGTTCTTGATCTAAACATATTCATAATTAACCCTTTTTATTCACCAACTCATTCATTTCAATCCATACACACATTTAGGGCTATTTGCAAATTAACCCTCATACTTGCACAATTTATCAATTTAGTCTATTTTTTCAAAACATCAAATTCATAAAATCAACCCATACTCATGCCTAGCCGAATGTTTCTACATCCCATACAAGCCCATATTTTTTCATCAAATTTGTAATTTAGTCCCTCAAATTACTACTTTCTCAATTTAGCCCTAATTAGCTAAATTCATAAAAAATTCAAGAACAATGTATGTTCATGTAGCTAAAATCTTTCATTTAACACCAAAAATCATCACAAAGCTCAACATATCATCAATGGCATATCACACAAACATCATCAATTAACAAAAATTAGACATGGGCTTGATAGTAGACAAAGCAACAATTGCAAAAACGTAAAAATTATCGAAAACTGACCAAAAAATACATTGAATTTAGCTTGTAATTAACCGAATAAACAAAAATTCAAAGCTTTCTTTTTTTTTTTGTGTTTTTCGGTGGAAAAATGGATTAACTAAAGTCCATTTTCATGCTTTAATAAATTAACTATCATATTATTAATCAATTTACAAGTTTGTCCTTATAATATCTTATAATATAAAATTATCAAACATAAACTCCAAGGTTATTATGGACGAATGCCATCCACTATTATAGATAATAGGCAAATTGCCATATAAGGCCTCCAACCTTACAAAACTACAACACATTGGTACATAACAAATAGTATACAACTTTCACATTTAATGCAAATCAATCCTTTGTTCAAATTAAACACAAGAACAAACAAATTCATTTACGAAAATTTACCACATGCTTATCACATATCACCGACATAGAAAATAATATTAAAATATTATTCAGAATTGGATTCGTGGTCCCGAAACCACTATTCTGACTAGGGTATAAACTGGATTGTTATAGCTTTAGTTGAGTAAATGATTCGACTATGCATGAAAAGCTAGAAAGTTGAATGAAAATCACATTATGAGTCTTGGGCCAAATGTGTAAATATGAGAAAGTTTAAAGGAAAAATGGTAATTTTGATAAGTATGAAATAATGGTCAATTTAGTCAATATGTGTATTGAATGAGTTGATTTATCATTATAGATCAAGAAAGATGAAGCCCGAATTGAAATCGAGGCAAGAGCAAGGTGGTGGGCTAATTTGCACATCTTTATACTTTTTGTGTACTGAGGTAAGTTTATGCATAATCAATGCATTCTACTTATACATTCTTAATTGTAGCTAGTGTGTAGCATGAATGAAAATGAATGAGAATGATTAAGAACCTATGTTGTTCAAATGGAATGAATGTGGTAGATATCATGAATGAATAAGTAGATATGTGGATAAGTAGTGATAATATTTGATGGTGGGCTAAGTGCGATACCACCTTAATACTTAACAACTATGGGCTATGTCCGATACCATAGTTAAGTATATTATTTAGTGGGCTATGTGCGAAACCACTATGAGCACCTCTTGGTAGGATATGTGCGATACTACCTTATTACCTGATTGTGGTGGGCTGAGTGCAAAACCACCGAGTAATTTAGCTGTGTGGATGTATTAGTGTGATAAATGATGTGTCGTATTATCGTGTAAATGTGGTATTGAGTGTAGGGGTGCATGTCAATGATTATGAGTATGTGACTCATAATGTTTTGGAAATGTGGTAAGGGTTAGAAAGAGTAAGCATAATTGTGGATGTGAATTTATTTGGTATTATAATGCTAATTGTTGATTAGTTTATACTAGAATGCTTAAATTGTTTATGTGTAAACTTAATAAGCTAAAGGCTTACTCCTTTTCTTTCCCCTTTCTTATAGAGAAAGAGGGTTGAATCGAGATACGTGGATTAATCGGAAGATCACCCACACTATCAGCTCACTCTGGTACACTAGACTAAATATTTTGTATATGGCATGTATAGGGGCTAGACAAGTTAGTGAATTTTGTTGTAAATGGCTAAGATGTGTTAGCCTATAGATGGATAATCTATTTTGCATAATTCCATAGTTGTTGGCTACTTTATTATATGAAAAAAAAATGTAGTTGTTGTTGATTATGGATGTGTTATTTGAGTATATGTTGTAAGAACTTGTGGAGTGAAAAGAACTTGGCAATTAGCTTTGTTCTTGCCCATGTGGTTAGACACACGGGCGTGTGCCTTGGCCATGTCTCTTTGACAAATTCGAGTAATATAGGTCACGGGCTAGCCACACGGGCGTGTGTCTAGACTTCAGGATGTGTGGTGTAGTCAGTGTTCACCACGGGTGGTGAGCCTGTGCCCTAGTCGTGGGGCATTGGCAGAATGTAACATTCCAATTTAGGGGCTAGTCAGAACAGTGATCTCGAAATCACTAAATCGATGATAGAGAAAATTATTTTCATGTTATTTTATGTGTTATAACATGTTTATAAAGGTGCATGAAAATTTTGGTGCCTTAATTTTAGCAATTTCTAGATAAATTGTCCAAATCGCATAAAGTGCAAAAAATTTATTTTATTTGCTAGAGGTGCCAAATAACTATGAATTATAAATTGGAGGTCCCTAATGTGCCATTTGGCCTTGTTAAGTGAGTTGGCCAGTCAAGGAAAGTTAGGGGACAAGGGCATTAAATGTTGGTCATGTTAGGTGATTAAAAAGAATAAAATAAGATGAATTAAATAAAAAGCTATCATCTATTTTATTTCTTCTCTTCATCCATCGAAAATGAGTAGTAAGAATGGGGTTTTTGAAGCTCAAAATTTCAGTAAGCCTTTTTCCTCACAAGTGATTTTGATGACTTGATAATTTTCATACTTTTAGAGTCCCTAAATCTTAAGCTAGCTAAGGAGGGGACTAATTTATAACATGGTTGAGAGTCTAGTGACTTGTCATGAGAGAGTTTATGCTGGTTGTTGAATTTTTATAGAAGAAAATGAAATGATAGGATGATGAGAAACAACTTTTGTGAAAGGTGTTGTTATGAAAACACCTAATTGGACTAAAATGCAAAAGTTGTGATTTGTTCATTAAGGCATGAAATTGATGGAATTGTGAATAGTTGTAAGAGGATTTAATGTTCAGCTAGGCTTCTTTAAGGAGAAAATGTGCTAAAAATTTATTTACGAGCCTAGGGGCAAAATCATAATTTTGCCAAGGTACAGGGGCAAAATAGTTATTTTTTCCTAAAGTGTAGATTATGATATATTATGATCTATAAGTGATTAAATAAGTATATTACATTGTTCTAGATAAAAGAAAATGAGTTTTGGATCTAGAACGGGTAAAAAGAGAAATGTGGGCAAAAAGGTCCCTTTCGGCCCTTTCGACATCAAGGTAAGTTCATGTGCAAATGTTGTAATTTACATATGAGTTTAATATTCCAATGTTGTAAGGAATGTATAATTACTCAGTGAATGTTTGAAATGTCTTTTGATGAGTTTTTAAGAGAATTTAACCTAAGAATGGTAAGAAACGTAAATAGTATGAAATGATGGTAGTTAAGGTTCTGTGTAAGACCATATTGGAATATGGCTTCGTGAGAGATATTAAACAAGACCATGTCAAGGACATGGCAACGATGTGATACTTTGAATAAGACCTTGTCGAGGACATGGCATCGATATGTTAATTCGTGTATGACCCTATTAGGGGTATGATGTCAATGTGGCAATAAGTGTATGAGACTTAATAGTGTTATTTAACAGTTGGAGATGAATTCAGTGTATGATGGACCTCTAAGGGGATAAGTGTAATCAATACACCTTAGTGTATGAGAGAGATTTGTTAATGCACTGTGTGAGTGCGAATGAGAATTGTAGAAAGTTAAGTAAGAATGATAGTGAGTGATGATGTTTACGGATGAACATTTGAATTAGAGAAATGTATTAGGATAGATATTTGTGAATGCATAATATTGGTGGGCTGTGTGCGTTACCACCTGATATATTATTAATTGACGGGCTATGTGCGATACCATCAACAATATTAATATCGGTTGGTTGTGTGCGTTTCCACCTGATATATTATTAATTGATAGGTTGTGTGCAATACCATCGCTTATAAATGATTAATGAGCTAAGGGCGAAATCACCATAGTTTTAAATGATTGGTGGGCTATGTGTGATACCAACCTATAAGAGATTCAATGGTAGGCTAAGTGCATAACCACCGAGAGATCAGGAGCATGAAAGACTTATTGAAAATGCTTGATGTGTTGTTTTATATGATCTTATGGTGATCAGTGTAGGATTGCGTACTAATTTAACAAGCAATTGGCTTGTAGCATGGTAAGAATGTGGTAAGAGATAGAATGAGTAGGCTTTAAGAGTGGTTGAGTAAGTAGCCATAGGTTAAGGGGAAAAACTCGGTATAATACCTTATGGTTATCTATATTCAGTGAATATCAATAACGGTCAGATTATATAGATGAACTTACTAAGCATTATTGCTTACTTCTCTTCTTTTCTCATCTCTTATTGGTTATTTTAGCTAGCTCGGGTTGGAGATCATTGGGGATATTTTCACACTATCGAATAGACCCTCGGTATGAGGTATCAAGTCCCCATGAGTTATGGCATGTATTGGGCTAGCACTTAAGCTTGATTAAGTTATTGTTGATGTAGCCAAATTGTGTTGGCCTAAGAGAATTTATGTTTTGATTGTGTATAGCCATAGATGATGACCTAAGTTATTTGTATTTATATCGGAAATAGTCCTCCCTAGTGTATGGGATGAAAACCTTATTTCTTTTATAATCAAATGTCTTTAATTTAAGAGTTATATTAATATTATGTATAGCTATGTGATAAGGTATGAATGTATGCAAATGTGGGAGGCAAAAGGCTTGGTAGATAGCCTGATAATTGTCCACATAGGTAGACACATGGGCGTGTGTCTAAACCGTGTGGGCGGCACGACTAGAACATGGGCGTGTACCCAGGTCGTGTGAAGTCTGCACCTTGCTCATAAAATGGTAAATTTCCCATGGCCAAGATACATGGGCGTGTGCATAAGCTATGTGGTTAAGTCAGAATGCTAAGGTTTTACACACGGGTTAGTGCCACGAGTGTGCCATGGCCGTGTTATATTAGTTAGTGTCGACCACAGACACAAGACACAGGCAAGCCTTAGAGGTACACGGGCGTGTCCCAAGACCTACACGGTGTATGGCCTCTGTTTTGTTAAAAAGTTTCTCAAACGTGTGAAAGTTCCTAGAAAGATTTATATACTTATTGAAAGTATGTTTAAGGCCTCGTAGGCCAAGTTTGACTAAGTTATACGTTTAAATGAAATTTTATAGCCCGTTTCGAAGTATTAAGTAAGATTAAGCATGGTAATGCCTCAAATTATGGTCTCGGTGTTAGACACTGGTAAGGGGTGTTACATTTAGTGGTATCAGAGCATGGTTTAGTCAGTTCTTGTACTAACCTAATATAAGTAAGAGTCTAGCTATACACGCCATAGGTGGACTGTGATAGTGTGATATCTCCTAGCTCTAACGAAATTATTTTGTTAAGACAGGGATGGTTCCCAATCGAGCTAAATCTAATAACATTGTAAGTGATAATGAGGTAATTGAAATGCTCTTATGCATTGATGAGATTTGAAGAGGTATGAATACAAGTATTTGACATGTGTGTGATAATGCATGAAATGAGAGTTATAAAGTGATAAGCTTATCTGTATTGACTGGATGTGCATAAGGTGTTATATACTCAACCTATTGGGTTAGGTGCATATAGTGAGTAAATTTACCCAGAGAATGGTGTATATATGTATGTACGATTATTTGAATGATGTATAATCAATATGTCAACATAGTTGAATCTCATGTGCGACGGTTAAAGTAAATGATGTATAATGTTTTATTTCGTGACTCTATATGAAATTACGAGTATTATGGTGTGAGAGTTAAACTGGAAAGTTTGACTAAGTAGAGTGCGGGGGATGGGTACGGTCGTTCAATGATAAGATGATGAATAAGACCATGGTTGGACCATGGCGATACATGTGATCCCATATAAGACCATGTCTGGGACATGGCATTGGTGACGATACGTGACCCCATGTAAGACCATATCTGGGATATGGCATCAGCATCAACATGAATTCCCATGTAAGACCGTATCTGGGATACGACATTGGTATTGATATGAGATTTTGTGTCAGACTATAGCGAGGCTATGGCATCGTGACAACATGTAAAGTAATAGCTGGGCTATGATGTTGTGATACAAGTAAGACCATAGTTGGACTATGGCAATCAAGTAAATGGCGTACTCAAACCTGTAAGACATTCTTTAAATGATTAGTAATAGTAAGAGAAATTAAAGTGAAATGTTGAGTACTTGAGTAGATGTTAATGTAGAACATGAGTAAGAGAAAGTCTCGATTGAAGTTGAATTACTTAGGATACTCAATCACTCACATGAGACGAGAGAGTCCGTATAATACCAAGCTATGGAATGGCATCGGCAAACAGGCAAAGATACCAAGTAATTCCATTCAAGACATGGCGTCGAGGGTGAGTTAAGAGATCCCATGTAAGACTATACCTAGGATATAGCATTGGCACTGAAATATATGTGAGATGAGATTCAGTATCCTCGGTCATACATAGTAATTCTCGGGCAAAAGAGTGAAGATTGAATGAGAAAGTAGAGAAGTCAAGTGAGTAAAGCTATTATTAAGTTATGCTAGTTAGAGCTGACTAAGAGTATTAGAGCTGACTAAGAGTATTACGCATGTTATAAATGATAAAGTTGAGATTATGTTTACCATATCAAAGTATGCTGACATGTGTGAATAATACAATATTTTTGATAGCACAATTTAGAATGCCTTGTATGACATTGATACATAATACTCTACCAGATAGAGTACTTGTTGTTGAACATGAGGTTGATGTCCTAGAGGGCTAAAATGAAAAGGTTATCAGTGAGATATGAAATAAATAAGGTCCCGTATAAGACCATATCTGGGATATGGCCTCGGTAAGGAATAAGAGAATCGTGTAAGATCATGTTCAAAATATGGCATCGACACTTGATGTGGAAGTCCATATAAGACCACCTCGAGGATGTGGCATTGGTTTCATACCTACATGAATGACGACGAATATGTGCCTTTAACTCTCCCTAGTGATCAATGGGACAGATAGACGAGTTTAGAGGTAGAAATGAGAATTCTACTAAAGTCATGTGAATGAGTGAAAATAGGCACTCGTGAATGAATCACAATCGAATGAGTATAGAGGGTGGCACGATATGTGCTTAAGAAAGTTGATTGTAAATAAGTATGCCTGAATGCTTTAACGATTATATTGATTATACAATGTTAAAAACAAAGAGAAAGTTAGCCTAGGCTATTTGACTCAAGTGAGTAGGAAGTCTGAGATGTATGTTTACCGAGATCTTCTTAAATTAATGTTCATTAATGAAAGGAATTGTTAAGGAGTTTGAGGACGAAATGGTTAAAGAAACAATGTTTGAACTGTGAGAGTGTTCAATTATGATAACCATAGTAGTATGGATCATAATGATCTCTTTAAGTATTACGTGTTAATAACATTTACCTTTTAAGGATGATGTAGTTGTTTATCTCATGAACCGAGATCGTGCGAGAATGTTAGCTGATTGTGAAATCAGATTAAACAGTTGTCAATTTAGTAATTGGAATTAACATCCCTTTATCTCCTCGTAACCTTATTTGGGTAGTTTGAGGAGGAGGTTGGTGATGATTCTAGTATAAGGATTGGAATCGTGAGTTTCATGTTGTGTGATGAGTTTTCAGAAAAGCCAAATAGAGTTAATGAATTCGATCAAGATGTCCCTGCTATCGTGAGATATGATGATAGTAAAGGTTTTAGATTAGTATAGTAAAAGATGAGAGTGTGCTTGAAATATGTTCTCTGTGTGGAGAAGAAAGTAGATTAATGTATTGAGATATGATCCAAGTTCTATGTATATTTGAGCATGAACCAGTGAAGAGAATAAAATTTTGTGTGAACGTGAATAGGGAGCATGATACAAAGATATACCCTTCAAAATATTCAACCATGATGATTGAGTTGAAAGTTATAGAAGGAACTATTAATTGAAAGTTCTAGTACTGAGTTCAGTCTGAATTGAGAAAAAGAAGTTGTTAGATTGGTGATCTAGAGATGATCACTTTTGTGTCTGTGTTGAGAGTTAGATGTGTTGTAATGATCTATCGGAAAAATCGATGTGTCTTTTCTAAATTTTTAATGAGTGAGAGCATCTTATGAAAATGAGATAGTGGAAACTACTTGAGCTATTACCATGGTGGGTATAGTTATGTAATACTTCTCAGACAGTAGACATAGTATTGGTGACTAAATGAAAGATCCATGTTAAGCAATGCAAGTTAGTTACTTGATTGATCTTAGTTGGTAATATCCTGGTTTCAACGAGGTTAATGACTAGAGTGAGTCTTCCTTTCAGAACAAAAGGGTTCAGAAGTGAGTTAGTAAATTGTATTTTTAAATAAGCTCTGAATAAGTTTATTTAAGGTAGTGAAAATTTAGGTTGGATAAGATTTCTGTTATTGATATTTCTTAATTGAAACAAAATTTGGAATGATGATGAATCCATAACTTATACAAAAATTTTGGTATGAGATTTAGTAGTAGCATATCTACTTATGCAAGAATAAGGAAGTACAGTTAGGTGCATAAATGTTTTAACAATAGAGTACATTTTACGATATGATTGAGTTTATGGTCAGAAGTAGTCGACCACTAAGAGCTGAATTTCCAAAACTTACAATAGATTTCGAATTTGGATTAACCTGATTCCAAAAGAGGGGATGTCATTTGAATTGTAGTGAATTATGCAATACAGATTTGAATGATCATTCTGGACATGTACAGAGTTTGCAATTAGTAGATTATTGTATATATGCCCAGGAGAGAGAGTAATTTAGGTCTCAAGTTGTGCTTTGACCTTGTGTACTATAGCTTAAAGGTTGTTGGAGAGAAACTTGAGGACAAGTTGACTTGTAATTTGGAATAGTTGATGGAAACGTTTTAAGAATGATAATAGCAGTGTCACCTAAAAAGATTTTTGGGGACAAAAATCCCAAAGGGGAGAGAATTGTAACAGTCTGATTTAGGGGCTAGTCGAAACAATGATCTCGAAATCACTAAACCGAGGATAGATAAATTTATTTTCATGTTATTTTATGTGTTATAACATGTTTATAAGGGTGCATGAAAATTTTGGTGCCTTAATTTTAGCAATTTCTAGCTAAATTGTGAAAAAGGACTAAATCACATAAAGTGCAAAAGTTTTTTTTTTGGTAGAGGTGCCAAATAATTATGAATTATAAATTAGAGGTCCCAAATGTGCAATTTGGCCTTGTTAAGTGAATTGGCCGGTTAAGGAAGGTTAGGGGACAAAGGCATTAAATGTTGGTCATGTTAGGTGATTAAAAAGAATAAAATAAGATGAAATAAGTAAGAAGCTATCATCTTTTTTATCTCTTCTCTTCATCCATCAAAAAAAAGAAGCAAGAATGGGGTTTTTGAAGCTCAAAATTTCATCAAGCCTTTCTCCTCACAAGTAAGTGATTTTGATGACTTTTCTTGATAATTTTTGTACTTTTGGAGTCCCCAAAGCTTTAGCTAGCTAATAAGGAGACTAATTTTGTAAAATGGTTGAGAGTCTAGGGACTTGTCATGAGAGAGTTTGTGTTGGTTGCTGAATTTTTATGGAAGTATATGATGATAGGATGATGAGAAACAACTTTTGTGAAATGTGTTGTTATGAAAACACCTAATTAGATTAAAATGCAAAAGTTGTGATTTGTTCATTAAGGCATGAAATTGATGGAATTGTGAATAGTTGTAAGAGGATATAACGTTCAGCTAGGCTTTTTTAACGAGAACATGTGATGAAAATTTATTTACGAGCCTAACGGTAAAATCATAATTTTGCCAAAGTGTAGGGGCAAAATAGTCATTTATTCTGAAGCGTAGATTATGATATATTATGATTATAAGTAATTAAATCAATATATTAATTTTTTCTAGATCAAAAGGAAATGAGTTTTGGACCTAGAACGGGTAAAAAGAGAAATGTGGGCAAAAAGGTCCCTTTTGGCCCTTTCAGCCCTTGAGGTAAGTTCATGGGCAAATGTTGTAATTTACGTTTGAGTTATTATAATCTTCCAATTTTGTATGAATGTATATTTACTCAATGAATGTTTGAAATGTCTTTTGATGAGTTGTTAAGAGAATTGATCCTAAGAATCGTAAAAAACGTAAATAGTATGAAATGATGATTGTTAAGGTTTTGTGTCAGACCATATTGGAATATGGATTCGGTGAGAGATTTTAAACAAGACCATGTCAACGATGTGATACCTCATATAAGACCCTATGGGGGACATGGCATCGATATGTTAATTCGTGTATGACCCTATCAGGGGTATGATGTCAATGTGACAATAAGTGTATGAGACTTAATAGTGTTATTTAACAGTTGGTGATGAATTCAGTGTACGATGGACCTCTAAGGGGATAAGTGTAATCAATACACCTTAGTGTATGAGAGAGATTTGTTAATGCACTATGTGAGTGTGAATGAGAATCGTAGAAAGTTAAGTAAGAATGATAGTGAGTGATGATGTTTACGGATGAACATTTGAATTAGAGAAATGTATGAGGATAGATATTTGTGAATGCATAATATCGATGGGCTGTGTGCGTTACCACCTGATATATTATTAATTGATGGACTGTGTGTGATACCATCAAGAACATTAATATCAATGGGCTCTGTGCGTTAACACCTGATATATTATTAATTGATGGGTTGTGTGCGATACCATCAACTATATTACTATCAGTGGACTGTGTGCATTACCACCTAATTAGTTAGTAATCGATGGGCTATGTGTGATACCATCTCTTATAAATGATTGGTGAGCTAAGTGCGAAATCACCATAGTTATAAATGATTGGTGGGGTGTGTGCGATACCACCCTATAAGAGATTCAATGGTGGCCTAAGTGCGTAATCACCGAGAGATTAGTTGTATGAGAGACTTCTTGAAAATGCTTGATGTGTTGCTTTATATGATCTTAGGCTGATCAATGCAGGATTGTGTACTATTTTAACTAGCAATTGGCTTGTAGCATGGTAAGAATGTGGTAAGAGATAAAATGAGTAGGCTTTAAGATTGGTTGAGTAAGTAGCCATAAAATAAAGGGAAAAACTTGGTATAATACTTTGTGGTTATCTATATTCAGTGAATATCAATAATGGTCGGATTATGCAGATGAACTTACTAAGCATTATTGCTTACTCCTCCTCTTTTCTCATCTCTTATAGGTTATTTTAGCTAGCTCTTGTTGGAGATTGCTGGAGATGTTTTCACACTATTGAACAGACACTTGGTATAAGGTATCAAGTCCCCAAGAGTTATGGCATGTATGGGGCTATTACTTAAGGTTGATTAAGTTATTGTTGATGGTTGATTAAGTTATTGTTGATGTAGCCAAATTGTGTTGGCCTAAGAGAATTTATGTTTTGTTTGTGTGTAGCCATAATTGATGACTTAAGTTGTTTATATTAATATGGAAAATAGTCCTCCATAGTGTATGGGATGAAAACCTTATTTCTTTTATAATCAAATGTCTTTAATTTAAGAGTTATATTAATGTTATGTATAGCTATGTGATAAGGTATGAATGTATGCAAATGTGGGTGGTAAAAGGCTTGGTAGATAGCCTAATAATTGTGTACATAGGTAGACACACGGGCGTGTATCTACACAGTGTGGGAGGCACGGCTAGAACATGGGCGTGTATCCAGGCCCTGTGAAGTCTGTACCTTGCTCATAAAATGGTAAACTTCCTATGGCCAGGATGCACAGGCGAGTGCATAAGCCATCTGGTTAAGTCAGAATGCTAAGGTTTTACACACGGGCTAAGGCCACGGGCGTGCCATGGCCGTGTGATATTAGTCAGTGTCGACCACAAGCACAAAACACAGGCATGCCTTAGAGGTACATGGGCATGTCCCAAGATCTACACGGGCGTATGGCCCCTGTTTTGTTAAAAAGTTTCTCAAACATGTGAATGTTCCTGCAAAGATTTATGTACTTCTCGAAAGTATTATTAAGGTATCGTAGGCCTAGTTTGAGTAAGAGATACATTTAAATGAAATTTTATAGCCCATTTCGAAGTATTGAGTAAGATTAAGCATGGTAATATCTTGTATTCCGGTCTCGATGTTAGACATGGGTAAGGGGTGTTATACAGAATGCCTGGGTTCCCATGCACGGGTTGAGGGCATGGCCGTGTGTGACCTTTCACGGGCATGTAGTCCCTCTTTAGGGGGAAAATTTTTAAAATTACAGAAGTTTTCAGTAGGGTCTCGAGAGTCTTGCGTGTATGAGTGAGGCCTCGTAAGTCGAGATTAAAGTTGTAGAGGTGACTTAAGAGAGTAATCGATGAGCCTAAATGGTGATCATATGGTTTTAATTCGGTAATGCCTCGGGCTCGATTTCGACATGGATTATGGCTAAAGGGTGTTACATTTAGTGGTATCAGAGCTATGGTTTAGTCGGTTCTAGGACTATGGTAGTGGGTGTAAGAGTCTAGTTATAAATGCCATAAGCGTATAATGATAGTGTGGTGGCTTATGATGATTTTAAACTTATTTTATATAGTGTATCGATCCCGATCAATCGGCTGCTGATGATGCAGCTAGTAATGCACTGGCTCCCGCGCAAGGGGCCCCACCTGTACGGAGTGAACCCGAGGCTAGGGGTCAAGGAGACGAGGCTCGAAAAGCCTTTCTCTAGATGATGAGTAACTGGTACTCAGAGTATGTTCGAGAAAACCCTAATGCTCAACCTCCTCCACCACCTCCTGTATCTCAGCCAGTTCTAGTGGCTCCTCAAGGTATAGAAGTAGTGAGAGTGACGAAGCCCCCAGTGGATAAGATTAGAAAACACGGGGCTGAGGAGTTTATGGCTAAGGTTGATGATGACCTTGAGAAGGCATAGTTCTGGCTAGAGAACTCAATGAGGGTGTTCGATGAACACTCATGTACACCCCAAGAGAGCTTGAAGTGTGTCATATCTTTACTAAGAAACTTAGCATACCATTTGTGGAAGACGTTGACGTCGGTAGTCCCGAGAGAACGGGCGACGTGGGACTTCTTTCTGGAAGAGTTCCAGAAGAAGTAAATAATCCAGAGATTTACCAATCGAAAAAGGAAGAATTCCTTGAATTGAAGTAAGGGAGAATATCAGTAGCAGAATATGAGCGCGAGTTTGTTAGGCTTAGCAAATACGTTCAAGAATGTGTATCGACGGAGGCCGTTTTATGTAAAAGGTTTAAAATGGACTGAATAAGGATATCAAACTCCTAGTTGTTATTTTGGAGTTGAAAGAGTTCGTAGTGTTGGTTGATAGGGAAAGTAAGGCCGAAGAACTGAGTAAGGAGAAGAGGAGAGCAGTGAATGAAGTTTAAGATGCAAGAAAACGGTCGATGGGCAAATCTTACCAAGTCAAAGAGATCCAAGGAGGCGAATCCCTGGACCACTACATCAGTTTGATAGTCACCTCGAGATCAAGGAGACACTCATTCAGGTTCAAGAGTCCAAACCACCTCGATGGAAAGTGTAGGCAATTCGATGAACAAATTGAAATGTCCAAGTCGTGGTAGATATCACACTAGAGAGTGTTGGGGTAACTGTTGAAACTGTTATAAGTGTGGTTCCCCCGACCATTTTATCAAAAATTTCCTTGAAAGGGATGGCAAGGAAGAGAAGCAAGAGATAAAACCTAGCAATGTACCTTCGAGGGGTAGACCACCAAAGAACCTAGGAGGGGGGACTAGTGGTAGAGGTGCGTCACGAGATTCTATTGTGAGACCGGAGGGTCTAGCACCTGCTAGGACGTTTGCCATTCGCGCTCGCGAAGAGGCATCCTCCCTTTATGTGATAATAGGTAATTTTTCTCTTTATGGCACCTTTGTTATTTCTTTAATTGACCCAGGGTCTACCCATTCCTATATTTGCATAAGATTGGCATCTAGTTTCAGTATAATCATTGAGTCTACGAACATTGTGGTTAAGGTGTCAAACCCATTTGGTAAGCATGTGTTTGTGGACAAGGTGTGTAATAACTCTCTTTGATGGTTAAGAGTCATTGTTTTCCTGCAAACTTGATGTTTTTGCCGTTTGATGAGTTTGATTTAATCCTTGGCATGGATTGGTTGACTACACATAGTGTCTTAGTGAATTGTGGTAGTAAGTTTATAGAGTTGAAATGTGAGGGTGGAAATGTTGTTCGGGTTGAACCAGGTGGATTAGATAGTCTTCCAGTGATGATTTCTTCCTTAATGGCCGAGAAATGCTTGAGAAAGGGATGTGAGTCCTATCTCGCGTTTGTATTGAATACTCAAGAATCTAAGGAGAAGATTGAATTAGTGCCGATGGTATGTGAATATTTAGATGTATTCTCAGAGGAGTTACCTAGATTACCTACTATGAGAGAGGTCGAGTTTGGGATTGAGCTAATTTCAGGAACGGTACCTGTTAAAATTGCTCCGTATAGGATGGCACCTGTAGAGTTGAAAAAACTGAAGGTTTAGTTGCAAGAGTTGATGGATAAATGTTTTGTGAGATCGAGCTACTCACCCTGGGGTGCTCTAGTATTATTTGTGAAGAAGAAAGATGGGTCGATGAGCTTGTGCATAGACTATAGACAACTCAACAAAGTGACGGTGAAGAATAAGTATCCTTTACCAATGATTGATCATCTTTTTGATCAACTGAAGGGAGCTTCAGTGTTCTCCAAGACAGATTTGAGGTCTGGTTATTATTAGTTGATAGTGAAAGAGCAAGATGTGTTGAAACTGCATTTCAAACATGGTATGGCCATTATGAGTTTCTGGTCATGTCGTTTGGTTTAACAAATGCACCTGCGATTTTCATGGATTGATGAACTATGTCTTCAGATTGTATGTGTAAAAGTTTGTGGTTGTCTTCATTGACGACATATTGATCTATTCTCGGGATGAGAACGATCATGAAGAACATTTGAGAATTGTCTTGCAAACTTTAAGATATAAGTAGTTGTATGCTAAGTTTAGCAAGAGTGAGTTTTGGCTCCAAGAGGTTGGATTCCTAGGACACATTATGTCAGGTGATGGTATCCGAGTTGATCCAAGTAAGATATCGGGTATTGTGGATTGTAAACAGCCAAGGAAAGTATCAAAAGTTAGATGCTTTTTGGGTTTAGTGGGATATTACAGACTATTCATAAAGGGATTTTCTGTAATTGCTACCCCGATGACGAAACTGTTACATAAAGATGTAAAGTTTGATTGGTCTGAGATATGTCAACAAAGTTTCAAGAGGTTGAAAACACTGTTGACTGAGGCACCGATTTTGGTTCAACCAGAATTGGGAAAGGAGTTCATGGTTTTTAGTGTTGCGTTGTTTAATGGTCTCAAATGCGTGTTGATGTAAGAGGGTAAAATAGTCACTTACACCTCTAGACAGTTAAAACCACACGAGAAGAATTATCTGACTCATGATTTGGAGTTGGCTGCGATTATTTTCGTGTTAAAGATTTGGCAACATTAATTGTATGGGGAAAAGTGTCGAATCTTTAGGGATCACAAGAGTTTGAAGTATTTGATGGATTAGAAGGATCTGAATTTGTGACAAATGTGGTGGCATGAATTGTTGAAAGACTATGAGTTAGTCATTGATTATCATCCAGGAAAAGCTAATGTGGTTGCGGATGCCCTGGGTAGAAAATCCAACACAAGCTTAGCATTGTCTGATGATGGTGCTATTTTAGCAGAGTTGAGAGCTAAGCCACTATTTGTTCAATAAATAAGTAAGGCTCAAGGAATTGACAGTGAGATACAAGCTAAGAGAGCTAAGTGTGGATCGAAAAGTGATTCTGATTTCTGAGTGGGTCCTGACGATTGTTTGATGTACCATGACAGAATTTGTGTACCAAGAGATGGAGAGTTAAGCCGAAAAGTTTTGCATGAGGCGCATAGTGGTTATTTGTCAGTACACCCGGGCAGTACCAAAATGTACAACGATTTGAGAAAGTTTTATTGGTGGCTGGGTATGAAAAGAGACATTTCAGAGTTTGTGGCAAAATGTCTGATTTGTCAACAGGTGAAAGCTGAGCATCAAGTGCCTTCGAGATTGCTTCAGCCAATGATGGTTCCCGAATGGAAATGGGATCGGTTTACCATGGATTTTGTGACGGGGTTGCCAATGACTCTGAAAAAGAAAGATACTGTATGGGTTGTTGTGGATAGGTTGACGAAGTCAGCTCACCTTATTCCAGTACTTGGTGATTATTCACTGGATAAGTTAGTTGAATTGTATGTTGCAGAGACAGTGAGATTGCATGTTGTGCCTATGTTTATAATATCGGATAGAGATCCATGGTTTACTTCGAGGTTTTGGAAGAAGTTGCAAGAAGCCATGGGTATGAGGTTAAATTTCAGTACTGCGTTCCATCCGCAAACTAATGGTCAGTCAGAAAGAGTGATTCAAGTTCTTGAAGATATGCTTCGATGCTGTGTGTTAGAATTTGAAGGTAGTTGGGAGAAATATCTACCTTTGGTCAAATTTTCTTACAACAATAGTTATCAGTCGAGTATACGGATGGTCCGTATGAGGCCTTGTATGGCCGTAAGTGTCGGACTCCTTTGTATTGGACCGAGCTTAGTGAGAAACAATTCCTTGGGGTTGACCTAGTGAAAGAAACTGAAGAGAAAGTGAAAGCGATCTGTGATGGTCTGAAAGCTACTTTGGACCAACAGAAGTCGTATGTGGATTTGAAAAGAAAAGAAATTGAGTTTAATGTGGGTGACAAAGTGTTTTTGAAAGTATCTCCATGGAAGAAGATCATGAGATTTGGGCGAAAAGGGAAATTGAGTCTAAGATTCATAGGGCCGTATGAAATTACCGACAGAATTGGACAAGTAGCTTACCATTTGCCTTGCCGGTAGAATTAGAAAAGATTTATAATGTTTTCCATGTGTCGATGTTACAACAATATCGCTCCGATCCTTCGCATGTGATTCCTTCAGTGAAAATTGAGATAAGACCGGATTTGTCTTATGAAGAGGAGTCGATTAAGATTATGGCTCGAGAAGTGAAAAAGTTGAGGAATAAGAACTTAGCCCTTGTGAAAGTGTTATGGCAAAAACACGGTGTGGAAGACGCTACGTGGGAAATGGAAGAAGCTACCCGAAAGCAACATCCAAACCTCCTTATTGGTAAGATTTTCGGAGGTAAAAATCTCTAAAGGGGGGAGAGTTGTAACATCTCGATTTAGGACCTAGTCAAAATAGTGGTGCGAGACCACAAATCTGAGGTATATGCATGAGTTTTTGAGGTCTATGCCATGTTTGCAAGTTAGTGTGAAAGTTTCATGAAGCAATTTTGTCAAATTGTGATTGAATTGTCCAAAAGGACTAAATTACAAAAGTTGTAAAATATGGTATTCTAGAAGTTATTTGTATGAAATAGCTTTAGAATATCAATTAGAAGTCCTTAAATAGTAATTTTCCCAAATTCTAATCTTTGGACAAAATTAAGCATGAATGGGTCAAAATTTGAAAGTTGGACAAAAGGGCATTTTGGTCATTTTTTAATTAAATGATTAAAATGGGAAAAGGATGATAGAATTTTCATTCATCTTCTTTTCCAAGGCTGACGAAAATTTGAGAGAAGCCTAGCGAGTAAGTGTATTCTAGCTCAATTTTTGATATTCTTCATATTTTTGAAGTCATAGTAGCATGAGTAAGCTATTTTTAGCTATATGTTGAGCTAAGATGGATGTTAAAAAAATATACCTATGTATGACATGCATGTATTTTGATGTTTTATGGAAGAATATGAAAGCATGATGTAGTAGAAACATCTTTTGCTAATAGATTCCAAAAAAATGCATGTAGGGACTAGTTTGTGAAAGTTTTTAGATTGATTATACATGTGGGATTTAGTAATAATTGATGATTGCTTTAGTTGAGTAAATGATTCAGCTATGCATGGAAGGCTAGAAAGTTGAATGAAAATCACTTTACGAGCCTTGGGCCAAATGTGTAAATATGAGAAAGTTTAGAGGCAAAATTATAATTTTCTGAAGTATGAGATAATGGTCAATTTAGTCAATATGTGTATTGAATGAGTTGATTTATCATTATAGATCAAGAAAGGCGAAGCCCAGATTGAAACCGAGAAAAGAGCAAGGTGGTGGACTAAGTTGCACATCTTTATACTTTTTGAGTACCGAGGTAAGTTTTTACGTGATCAATGTGTTCTACTTATACATTCTTAATGCTAGCTAGTGTGATCATGAATGAGAATGAATGAGAATGATTGAGAACCTATGTGGCTCAAATGGAATGAATGTGGTAGATATCATGAATGAATGAGTAAGCAGATATGTAGATGAGTAGTGAAAGTACTTGATGGTGGGCTAAGTTTGATACCACCTTAATACTTAACAACTATGGGATGTGTGCGATACCATAGTTAAGTATATTATTTAGTGGGCTATGTGCGAAACCACTATGAGTACCTCTTGGTAGGCTATGTGCGATACTACCTTATTTCCTGATTGTGGTGGGCTGAGTGCGAAACCATCGAGTAATTTAGCTATGTGGATGTATTAGTGTGATAAATGATGTGTCGTATTTTTGAGTAAATATGGTATTGAGTGCAGGGGTGCATGTCAATGATTATGAGTATGTGACTCATAATGTTTTGGAAATGTGGTAAGGGATAGAAAGAGTAAGCATAAATGTAGATGTGAATTTATTTGGTAGTATAATGCTAATTGTTGATTAGTTTATACTAGAATGCTTAAATTGTTTATGTGTAAACTTACTAAGCTCAAGGCTTGCTCCTTTTCTTTCCTTTATCTTATAGAGAAAGAGGGTTGAATCGAGATACGTGGATTAATCGGAAGATCGCCCACACTATCAGCTTCCTCCGGTACACTAGACTAAATGTTTTGTATATGACATGTATAGGGGCAAGACAAGTTAGTGAATTTTGTTGTAAATGGCTAAGATGTGTTAGCCTATAGATGGATAATCTATTTTGCATAATGCCATAGTTGTTGGCTGCTTTATTAGACGAAAAAAAAATGTAGTTACCCATGTAAGTTGTGTTTAAATTTGAGTTGATTATGGATGTGTTGTTTGAGTATATGTTGTAAGAACTTGAAGAGTGAAGAACTTGGCAATTAGATTTGTTCTCGCCCATGTGGTTAGAGTCACGGGCGTGTGTCTTGGCCGTGTCTCTTTGACAGATTCGAGTAGTATAGGTCACGAGCTAGCCACACGGGCGTGTGTCTAGACTTCAGGCTGTGTGGTGTAGTCAGTGTTCACCACGGGTGGTGAGCACGGGCATGTGCCCTAGCCGTAGGGTGATCGTTGTTTTGTCGAGTTTTAAAATTTATAAAGAGAATGATCGAACCTGGAAACTAACTCTGACAACGACTTAAGGCAAATGTACCTATCGAATAGTAGTATAGCTTAGACAAGACCGGATTGTCGAACCCAAAGGAACTAGAAGTACTAATACTAACTTTCTTTTTATTATTTAGCCTAAAATAAGTGAAGTTGTTTATACTAAATTAACAACTTACTAAACTAAAAACACTAAGATAGAAAGAATGAATTGAAAAATAACTTGAAAATAAACTTAGTTGATCACAACGATACCCTCAGGAAGAATCCACCTAGACTTCACTTGTTATCTAACACTGAACCATATGATTTATTCACTTAGTTTGATCCATAAGACTCTCTAATGTATATTAAATCCTCTCTCGAGGTGAATAACGTCTAACCCTAGGTTAATTAGTGGAATTCTCAGTCTCTTATAATAACCCCCTAAAATAGCAGTAAATCGATCTATGGACTCCCATATTAGGTTTCACCCTAATCTGGCAAAATCTCGTCACCCTATCTCTAGGCGTGCGATCAACTCCGCTTAATTATGCTAGATCTACTCTTAAGTAGGGTCTATTCCTCCTCCACCTAAGCACATCAGATTTGGATTAAACATGCATAATTAAGAACAAACTAAGTATTTATCATATAATTCAGAAATCAATAACAAGATTCATCTAGGTTTCATCCCCTTCAGGTATCTGAAGGGCTTAGTTCATAATGAATAAAGAAAACATCTCAGGAGAAAAGATAAAACAAAACATAAGAAATCCCTAAAACCTTCTGAAGGAATTGAAAGAGAAATCCGCCGTCTTGAGTAGAATTCCAGCTCGTTGAGATGATCCACTGGCAATCTTTGAGTAATTCCCACAAATCTGGCCTTTCTGGCTCGGCTCTTTGGCCTAGCTAACCACCCCCTTTCAGGTTACACTTAGGGTGTTTATATAGACTTTTAGAATGCTTTACTTGGCCTCTAAGTGTCCCAATTCAAGTATACTTCCTACTCGGTGTTTGAATAGATTGTGGAATGTGTTTCTTTGCCTCAAAGTATCTAAATCCGAGTGAAATTGCTCTCTCCTGCGGCAGGGGCACGACCATGGTACACGCACGTGTAAATCGTTTTTAGGCCGTGTCTCAAATTCTGTCGATTGGGCCACAACCGTATGAAGTAAATTGACGAGACACGGCCGTGTGGCTTGAAGTCCAGGTCGTGTCGATTTCCTCTTTCGTCCAAGTTGGTCTGTTTTAAGCCCATTTCTTATTCTTTTCATCCTCGGGAACTTTCCTAAGTATAAACATGAAAAGAAAGGATTAAAAGCACCTTTTTACATAAATCAAGGGCTAAATCATCCAAAAGCATACTAAATATGGGCTTAAAACATGTTACTTTTACGGTTTATCAAATACCCCCACACTTAAGCTTTTGCTTGACCTCAAGCAAAATTCTCAACTTATAATTAAAATGAACTTTCCATAATTCACAGTTCCTATCAACAATGCCTTATCATAATTCACAGATAATTTATACATGGATAATTTAACTCAAAGACTCCTAAAGGCTCAAACAATTCTAAGTCATAAATTTGTAGCATAAAAATATAGGCGTCTCCCCTTATTTAAATAATTACATTTAATTCAAAACCAGCAAGGATTGACATCCTCACTAAAGATTCACTCAAAGCACTCGAAGTGTTTAAGTTTCAAGAAAAAGCACTCATAAGTCGAACTTGAAAATTTAATCCCACAGGCTTGCCTAAAAATCACATATCCACTACTGTAATATGAGATGATACACAAATCAAAAGGTCTTTGATAGGGTTGTAACAGGGCTTAGGTTAAAGGTGTGGATAAAGGCTGAATTAGAAGGTTTAGAATCGAGATTGACCTGACCAATTACCCAACTAAAAATAATGAACTTAAAAATAAATGACTACATCAATTGAAACCTTGAAACTGATAATACTACGAGCTTTTTCTTTGATAATTGAGATTTAAACTCACTTTTTATTACTAATGCTGAATATACTTTGATTTTTTTTATATTGAAACATAATAAAGAAAACTTTATCAACTGAAATAAACTAATTCGGTAACTGATCAAATCAATTCTCGATAGAAGGGTAGTAAAAAAGAATGGTGATATCAGATGCAAAGGGTTTTGGGTTAAAATTTAACGGGTAAATCAATAAAAGGTTTGTTAGGATCAATGGGGTTCACTAGGGGTTAATTTGTGAAGGTAGGCTTTTTACTAGAGTGAATGGGTTAAAACCTAGGTGCCTTTATCATCTCAGTATATCAAATCATTTACGTGGTCTCAACATGTATAATCAAGGCAAGTTCTAGAATAACAATACAGTGTTGACACACTCATAATCAATAAAGTGAGCATGAAAAAGAATATATGCTTTATAAGGCTCAAATCTCACAAAATTATGGGTATTTGACATCAATCCTTTAAATTCCAAACTTCAAGGTAATATTCAAATTCAGTTCAACAACCTAGAAAAATTTTTTGATTCTTGAAAAATAGACTTATCATGCTTGATTCTCTAGTATTCTTTAAGTATAAATCATCAATGCACAATTATCAATAACTTACTCAAAAACATATCAATAAAAATCATAAATCATTATAAATTTCACCCTAATTGATAATATGAGAAAATTACTTAGGCGCAAGACTAAAATTTAGGATTTTGGAATAATACAAAAAGTTAGGTACTTTTACCGCCCCCTACACTTAAGATGTACATTGCCATCAATGTACAAAGATAGATAACTAATAATGTAATCAAAAGAAAAGGGGAGAAATGACACATCCTGAATTTTGGATGATTCTGGAAGTTGGCGGAGGTCATGGTAGAAGGTGGGTGGTGGAGGCAGATTTACTATGGGCCTAGTGGGGTGTCTACCGATAAGCTTTTCAGCCTGCAAAGATATAGCCAATAAATCTAAAGAAACATTAATAATATATTAATATTGTAATTCAAGACAAAGAGAATAAAGAGAAGGAGACTAAGAAGAAAACTGAAATTAAAAGAAAAGACTAATGGACTAAAGAGTTCTTATTGTTGGATGGTTCGCGAGGTGGGTGTGGCCTCTAGGGCTATGGTGCGTGATTCCCAAGTAGCCTTTAGAACCTAAAACCAAGAAACAAAAAGAATTTAAAATATATTAAGCATAAGAAAAGTGTAAATAAGTAGGATAAAGGGGAAAATAAACGTAAAGAAAAATTTAAATGGTCTAAAAGACCCTTGGCTTGGTGTTTGGATGAAGCAGCTGGCATGAACTTATGTGTTGGGGTATCCTTTGAGGAGACAATGCTTGCCTTCTTACACTTCTTCGGCATGATTCTAGTGTATCTCAAGAGTCTGGACACCTTTTCTAAGGAAAGAAAGAAAAAAAAAGGAAAAAAGAATGATGGGAGAAGGATAAGGGCTGTGGGGTTTAAATAGGATCTCAAATCTGGCACGTTCCCATGCCGATGGACCGAGGGCGTGTCGAATCACACGGTCTTATTGCACGACCGTATGTCTAGGCGTGTTGGTTCACCCACGCTCATTTTCCAGATGCCACGCCCATTCCTGAAAAGGCAGTATGTTGGCACGCTTGGGTAGCATGGGCGTGTTTTTCCCGTGTCTGGTAAGTCAGTAGTTTTACACGGTCTTGGAGCACGACCGTGGTGCCCATGGGGAGTGGTTGGATCCGTGACGTCAAAAAGTGGTTAGGTTTTGATTCGCACGGCTACTGCTATGTCAGTACAGGATTCTGGTGGTCCACATGGCCACGGACATGGCCGTGTGTAAGGCCATGTGCCCTAGAAACCTTTACTTTTGGTTAGTTTACAAAGTGAAAGAGAAAGAAAATAAAATAAAATGAAAACAAATGTAAAAAGAATTAGGGTTAGTGCTCTGGTTGCCTCCCAAAAAGCGCTCGTTTATAGTCTTAAGCTAGACTTTCCTCGACATTGAAAAAAATCAGGGAGGTTTAAAGGTTTGAATATCTTCCCTCTTTCTTAAAGTTCTATTTTATTAGCAAAATTGAAGTCGAGAAGTGTTTACCTCAAAAGTGTTGAATGTTGGGTTGCTTACCTTGACTATTTCGTGTAGGAAGATATTGTGTACCTTAAGAAGGGTTTCTCCCTTTCCCTTCAGGTCTGTTACGATGATGTGTGGATCTGCCTTGTCTAACAGTACCTGGTCTCCTATTTTGTAGTGGTTTGATGTTCATACGAGCTCTTCTAGTGGTTCCTCTGGTTTTACTTCGTGCGGTTCCGGTTCTTCTTTGACTTGTGTCCTCTGTTCTTCTAAATTGTCGACCCTAAGGTCTTGTTCCTTATGTATTTCTTCTTTTTCGATTTGGGATCTATGAGTTAGCCCAGGGTTGTGTCTTTGCGGTGTTTGCTGTGATAAAGGTTGAACAATTTGATTATCATATGTATTGACTTTCTTACCTTCATCGATTGTTGTCTTGGCCGAGTCAAGAGCTTGAAGACTGATTGATTCGTCACCTACACAAAGTATGAGTTCTCTTGTGGTAACATCAATTTTCGTCTTGGTAGTTTCTAGAAAAGATCTTCCTAAAATTAAGGGGATTGTATTATCCTCATCCATATCTAAGATAATAAAATCTACTGGGAAAACAAATTTATCTATTTTGACAAGAACATCTTCGATAATGCCCCTAGGAATTCTAACAGTTTTATCAGCTAATTGTATACTCATCCTAGTTTGTTTGGGCTTACCTAGACCTAGTCATTTAAAAAATGTATAATGCATGACATTTATGCTTGCCCTTAAATCAACTAATGCGTTATCAATAGCTAAAGTACCAATTAAACATGGAATTGTAAAACTCCCTAGATCTTTTAGCTTTCGTGGTAGTCTATTCTATAACACTGCTGAGCATGCTGCGTTCAATTCCACGTGGTCCTCTTCGTCTAATTTTCGTTTGTTAGTCAAGAGATGTCTTAAAAATTTCCTCGAGTCTGGCATCTAAAAAAGTGCTTCGAGAAGAGGTAAGTTAATATGTAATTTCTTTAAGAGTTTAAGAAACTTACCGAATTGTTCCTCTGAATCGTCTCTTTTCATCGCTTCGGGATAAGGTATGCGAGGTTGGTATTCTTTGATTATCAATTTTGGCTTTTTTTGTGCTACCTCTACCTTAACTTCGTTTTCCTTGTTTTCTTGTATTGGATTAGGTTCATCTAACCCCTTACTGTCATGAGCTGAGATGGCTTGAATTTTCTCCTTTCGATTAATCTCAGTGTTACTTGGTAGACGTCCTTGTAGTCATTCTGACATTAGCTTTGCGAATCGTTCGACTGCATTAGTGGCTTCCTTGACTGACTTCGTAAGTTCCCCAACTCGGTTCTCATTGCTTTTAATTATTTTCTCAGTTTCTTGGAAACTATTTTCTGTGTTTTCTATGAATTTTGTTAGCATCTCTTCGAGGTTTGGCTTCTTCTCTAACGGATATGGCTGATTTTGGAAATTTTGAGGAGGTTGTTGTCTTTGATTTCCTTGATTTCCATGGACTCCCCATGAAATATTTGGGCGGTTCCTCCAACCTGGATTGTTGTTATTACTATAAGGATTACTATTGGATCTGAAATTATTACCTATATAGTTCATCTGTTCGCTTTCTGCGTCTGGTTGGTGGGGTGGGTACTCAGGATTCACCATAGTTCCACTTGCATTGCACTGCATGACTGGGTGTGCCTACGAAGAACACAAACTATCAAGCTTTTTATTCATCATCTCTACCTGTGTTGATAGCATGGTCACTGCATCGAGGTTGTAAACTCTGGTTGATTTTATCGATTTTGTCCTTGTAACTTGCCACTGATAGTTATTCAGTGACATCTCTTCAATGAACTCATAGGCTGCTTTAGGAATTCTATTGTTCAGGGTTCCACCGACGGCTGAATCGGTTAGTTGCCTCGTTGAGGGGTTTACACCATTATAGAAAGTTTGGACTTGTAGCCACAAGTGTAGACCATGGTGTGGACACCTTCTCAATAGATCCTTGTATCTTTCCCATGCATCGTATAATGTCTCTAAATCCATGTGTACAAACGAAGAGATATCATTCCTTAATATGGCCGTTTTGTCCAGTGGGAAATATTTTAATAAAAATTTTTCGGTCATTTGGTCCCATGTAGTGATTGACCGCATGGTAACAAGTATAGCCACTATTTGGCTTTATTCCTTAATAAAACGGAAATAACCGAAGACGAATGGCATCATCAGAAATGTTATTTATTTTGAAAGTATCACAAAACTCTAAAAAATTGGCTATATGAGTATTCGGGTCTTCGTCCTTCAAACCATTGATAAACCGTAAAAGTAACATATTTTAATCCCACATTTAGTGTGCTTTTGAATGATTTATCCCTGATTTATGTAAAAAGGTGCTCTTAATCCTTTCTTTTCATGTCTTATACTCAGGAAAGCACCTAAGGATAAAAAGAACGTAAAACGGGCTTAAAACGGACCAAATTGGGCCAACCCAAGAAATCGACACAGCTTGGACTTCAAGCCACACGGCCGTGCCTTGCCATTTATTTAGAACACGGCCTCACCCCGATTTACACGGTCGTGCCTCATCAACAAAAGTCCAACACGGTCTACCCATGACTTACACGGGCGTGTGCCATGGGCATGCCCCTACCACGGGAATGAGCAATTTCACTCAGATTTGGATGCTTGCAGCCAAAGAAACATACTTCTAAGTCTACTTGAACACCTTAATAGTAATTCTACTTGAAAGAGGTACTTAGGAGCCAAGTAAAGCATCTAAAGAGCCTATATAAAGAGTTTTCTACCAGAGCTTTTATTCAGGGAATTACTCGAAGATAGCCAGTTGGTCCATCTCAATAAGCCAGAGTTCTACTCAAGACAGAGGATCTCCTCTTCAACTCCTTCAGGGGGTTTTAGGGATTTCTTATGTTTTTTTTTTATATTTTCTCTTGAGATGTTTTCTTATTTTGTTATGAACTAAACCCTTCAAATACTTGAAGGGGATGAAACCTATGATGGATTTTGTTCTTTGATTTCTAAATTATATGATAAGTACTTAGTTTGTTCTTAATTATGTTGCTTAATTTAATCTGATGTGCTTAGGTGGAGGAGGAATAGACCCTGCCTAAGAGTAGATCTAGCATAATTAAGCGGAGTTGATCGTACGCCTAGAGATAGGGTGACGAGATTTTGCCAAATTAGGGTGAAACCTAATATGGGAGCCCATTGATCGATTTACTACTTCTTTAGGGGGTTATTATAAGAGAACGGGAGTTCCACTAATTAACCTAAGGTTAGACGTTATTCGCCTCGTGGGAGTGTTTAATATAGGTTAGGGAGTCTCACGGATCAAGCTAAGTAAAGAAGCCATATGGATTAAAAGTTAGATAACAAGGGAAGTCATAGGTGGATTCTTCCTGAGGGTATCGTCTAAAATCAACTGAGTTTTTCCACAGTCTTCTCCCAAAGTTTCATTCTTTTGTCTTTGCATCTAGTTTAGTTTTTCATTAGTTTTTTTTTTAGATTAATAAACCAATCACTCCATATTTTAGGCTAAATAATAGAAAGAAAGTGAGTAGCAGTACTTTTAGGTTCCTTTGGGTTAGATAAAATAATCTTGCCTAAACTATACTATTGTTCGATAGGTGCACTTGTCTCAACCGTTGTCATAGTTAGTCTACAGGTTCGATCATTCTTTATAAATATTAAAACTTGACAGTTTGACACGATCAAGTTTTTGGCGCCGTTGCCGGGGAACACTAAAATATTAAGAAAGCTCTATTTCTATTACTGATCGTGTCAAATAGTCGAGTATTAATATTTATAAAAAGAGTGATCGAACCTGTAGACTAACTATGGCAACGATAGAGGCAAGTGCACCTATCGAACAGTAGTATAGTTTAGGCAAGAATATCTTATCGAACTCAAAGGAACCTTAAAGTACTACTACTCACATTGTTTCTATTATTTAGCCTAAAATATGAAGTGATTGGTTTATGAAACTAATGAAAAACTAAACTAGATGCAAAGACAAAAGAATGAATTGGAGAAAGACTTTATGAAAACTCAGTTGATGAAGATGATACCCTCATGAAAAATCCATCTATGACTTCACCTATTTTTTATTCCTAAACCATATGATTTCTTTACTTAGCTTGATCCATGAGACTCCCTAACCTATATTAAACCCTCTCTCAAGGCGAATAATGTCTAACCTTAGGTTAATTAGTGAAACTCTCGTTCTCTTATAATAACCCCCTAAGGAAGCAATAAATCAATCAATGGATTCCAATATTAGGTTTCACCATAATCCAGCAAAATTTCGTAACCCTATCTCTAGGCGCCCGATCAACTCTACTCAATTATGCTAGATCTACTCTTAGGCAGAGTCTCTTCCTCCTCCACCTAAGCACATCAGATTAAATTAAGCAACATAATTAAGAACAAACTAACATAATTAAGAACAAACTAAGTACTTATCGTATAATTTAGAAATCAAATAACAAAATCCATCATAGGTTTTATCCCCTTCAGGTATCTGAAGGGTTTAGTTCATAACTAAATAAGAAAACATCTCAAGAGAAAAGATAAAACAAAACATAAGAAATCCCTAAAACCCCCTGAAGGAATTGATGGAGAGATCCTCTATCTTGAGTAGAACCCCAACTTCTTGAGATGGATCAACTGGCTATCTTTGAGTAATTCCCTGAATAAAAGCTCCGCAAAAACTTTGCCTCCCCTGACTCGCCGAACTCCCCTTTTCAGTTGCTACCTTGGGTGTTTATATAGTCTTCGAGATGCTTTACTTGGCTCCTAAGTATTCTAATTCAATTATAATTCCTCTTAGGATGTTTTAGTAGACATAGGAATGTGTTTCTTTGCCTCCAAGCATCCAAATCCGAGTGAAATTGCTCATTCCCATAGCAGGGGCACGCGTATGGCACACGCCCGTGTAAATCGACTTCAGGCCGTGTGTCAATTCTGTTGATTGAGGCATGGCCGTGGCAATCGTGGCATGGCCGTGTGAAGTAATTTGATGCGGCACGACCGTGTGGCTTGAAGTCCAGGCCATGCCGATTTCCACTTTGGCCAAAATTGGCCCGTTTTAAGCCCGTTTCTCATTCTTTTTGTCCTCGGGTGCTTTCCTGAGTATAAACATGAAAAGAAAGGATTAAAATCACCTTTTTACATAAATCAAGGGCTAAATCATCCAAAATCATACTAAATATAGGGTTAAAATATGTTATTTTTACGGTTTATCAAATACCCCCACACTTAAGCTTTTGCTTGTCCTCAAGCAAAATTATTAACTTACAATGAAAACGAACTTTCCATAATTCATAAGTCCTATCGATAATGTCTCATCATAATTCATAGATAATTTATACATGGATAATTTTACTCAAAGAACCCTAAAGATTCAATAAAGATAAGTCATACCTTTGTAGTATGAAAACATAGGTGTCTCCCCTTGTCTAAGTAATTTCCTTTAATTCAAAACAGACAAGGATTGACATCCTCACTGATGGATCACTCAAATCACTCAAAGTGTTTAAGGTTCAAGATTAAGCACTCGTAAGTCGAACTTGAAAAGCTAATCCCATAGGCTTGCCTGAAAATCAAATCTCCACCACTGGATATGAGATGATTCACAAATCAAAAGGTCTTTAATCAGGGTTGTAACGGGGCTAACGTTAAAAGGTGTGGATAAAGGCTGAATTTGATGGTTAAAATCGAGATCAACTTGACAAATTACCTAACTAGAAACAATGGACTAAATATGAATATTTACATCGAATGAAAACTAATAATACCTACTATTGATAATTACTCTATAATAAAGAGTATTTTCATCAATTGAAATTTGATAATACTTTAATACGAGCTTTTTCTTCAATAATTGGAATTTAAATGCTCTAAGCTCTTTTATATACTACTAGTATTGAATATACTTGGGTTTTTTTTTAGGAACAAACTAAAATATTACATTATAAATGATAAATGTAATCATTAACTAATATACTTCGGCAACTTAATCAAATCAAACCTCGATTAAAAGGTAGTCAAAAGAAAGGGTGATAACAAATACAAAGGGGTTTTGGGTTAATATTAGTGCGTGAGTCAATAAAAAGGTTGTTAGGATTCAACGGGGTTCACTAGGGATTAATTTGTGAAGGTAGGCTTTTTATGGAGTAAGTGGGTTAAACCTAGGTGCCTTTATCATCTCAATATATCAAATCATTAATGTGGTCTTGACATGTATAAACGAGGCAAGTTCTAGAATAATAGTTCAAAGTTGACACACTCATAATCAACAAAGTGAGCATGAAAAAGAATATATGCTCTATAAGGCTCAAAATCTCACAAAAATTATGGGTGTTTTTGACATAAATCCTTATAAATTCCAAATTTCAAGGTAATACTCAAATTCAGTTCAACGACCCATCAATTTTAATTTTTTTTTTACAAAGTAGACTTACCATGCCTGATTCTCTAGTATTCTTCAAATTTCATCATCAATGCACAATTAACTATGACTTAATCTAAAACATATCAATAAAAATCATAAATCAGTAGAAATTTCATCCTAATTAGTAATATGAGAAAAATACTTGAAAACAATACTAAATTCAAGATTTGAGAATAATGTAAAAAGTCAGGTACTTTTACCCCCCACACTTAAGATGTACATTACCCTCAATGTACAAAGATAGATAAACAATTATGTAATAATAAAATCAAAAGAGAAGGGGAGAAGTAACACTTCCTGAATTTTTCGATAAAGTCTATGAAAAGAAACCGGATAAGATTGGAGGTGAACGTGAGAAAGCGTCTCAAATTGTTTGAAATTGAATCCTCAAGTAGCCGGCTTGGTTTTATTGTATCCTAAGCTAAATCTAAATATCATAAAGAATATGAAGAAGAAAATAAAATAAAATAAAGTAAAAATAATAATGAAAAAAATAAAAACAAAATTAAATAATGGAAACTGAAAGACAACTAGAAAAATGGGGAATGAGGTTTAAATAGAGATGTAGCCCGTGTTTTGGGATTTTGAATTTTGAACGCATTTAGGGTGTTCGAGCCTGGCCGTGGGTGTCGTGGCACGCCTGTGTCTTTCTTCACACGGTCATTCTATACGGGCGTGCTCCTCCCGTATTCGATAAGTCAGAATGTCGGCATGGTTGAAAGGCACGGCTGTGTTTAGCCCGTGCTTGACAAGTCAGTAACCTCGCACAGGGCGTCGGCACGGCCGTGTTCTGGTATTGCAGCCCATGTTGGAGAAAGAAGTTTATCCCCTATTTGTGCACGGCTAATGGCACGCCCATGGTTCATCCCCCTAGCTTCCACACGGCCACGGGCACGCCCGTGTATAGGGCCGTGTGGCCTAGAAATCCGCTCATTGGTTAGTTTATGCTTAGGTGCTAAAAAATAAAAAATAAAAGGAAAAAAATAAAAAATAAAAAAATGTAAAAATCAGGTTAGTGCTCGAGTTGCCTCCCGAGAAGCGCTTGTTTATAGTCTTAGCTAGACTTTACCTCTCATTCGTATGGTCATGGTGGTTTGAGGAGGTGAAAATCCTTTCTCATGCGATCACTTTGGTTATGGATATATAGTTTAAGTCGAGTAATGTTTACCTCAAAAGTGTCAAATTTAGGATTGCTGACCTCGACTGTGCCGTATAGGAAGACATTTAGTACCTCAAAAGTGATTTTTTCGTTTGTCTTGAGGTCTGAATTGGTGATTCGAGGGTCTTCCTTATTCAACAATACATGATCTCCTAATTTGAAGTGATTCGTTGTTCCTATCAGCTCGTCTGGGGGCTCCTTCGGTTTCACATCGTACGGTTCCTATTCCTCTTTGATTTGTGTTTCCTGCTCTTTTAGTTTGTCAACCCTAAGGCTTTGTTCCTTATGTATTTCTTCTTTGTTGGCACAAGGTCTAGGATCTAGCTCAGCTAAGTGATTTCATGATGCTTCCTGTAAAGAAGGTTGAACTAAATAATTATCAATAGAATTAACGTTCGTATCTTTATTACTTGATGTCCTAGCTGAGTTAAGAGCTTGAAGAGCGATTGTTTTGTCATATACACGAAGTGTCAGTTCACTGAATTCTTCCTCTGTGTGGTCTTTCTTTATTGCATCAAGATACGGCACACGAGGTTGGTATTCTGTAATTGCTGATTTTGGTAAATCATGGTACACCTCAACCTTACCTTTTCTTACCACAGGTTCTTCCCTTGGGTTTGGATCCACTAACAATTCACTGTTATGAGCTTGTAAGGCTTGGGGCCCATGATTCTACTCAAGTTTGTAACCTTATGGTGTTTCCTGTGGTGAAAGTTGAACAATTTGATTATCAACTGAGTTCACTTTCTCACCTTCATCACTTGATGTCCTGGCCGAGTCAAAGGCTTGTAGACTGATTGATTCATCACCTACACGAAGAATGAGTTCTCCTGTACCAACATCAATTTTAGTCCTAGCAGTTGCTAGAAAGGGTTTTCCTAAAATTAAAGGAATCGAATTGTCCTCATTCATGTCTAAGGGAATATGAATTTATCAATTTTGATTAGAACATTTTCTATTATACCCCTAGGAATTCTAATAGTGTTATCAGTTAACTGAATGCTCATCCTAGTTTGTCTTGGTTTCCCTAGACCTAGTTGTTCAAACATTTTATAAGGCATAACATTGATGCTTGACCCTAAATCAGCTAAAGCATTATCAATAAATAAGCTACCAATTAAACATGGAATTGTAAAGCTCCCTGTGTCTTTTTGCTTCTGTGGTAGTCTGTTCTGTAACATTGCTGAGCATGCTATGTTTAATTCCACGTGGTGCTCCTCGTCTAATTTACTTTTGTTTTTCAAGAGCTATCTTAAAAATTTCCTCAAGCCTGGAGTATGAAAAAAAGCTTCAAGGAGAGGAAAGTTAGTATGTATTTTCTATAAGAGTTTAAGAAACTTACCGAACTGTTCCTCTGAATCATCTCTTTTCATTGCTTCGGGATAAGGTATGCAAGGTTGGTACTCCTTGATTACCAGTTTTGTCTTTTTTTTTGTGTTACCTATATCTTACCTTTGTCTACCTTGTTTTCTTGTATTGAGTTTGGTTCATCTAACCACTTACTGTCTTAAGCTGAGATGGCTTGAATTTGCTCCTTTGGGTTAACCTCGATGTTACTTGGTAGACGTCTTAGCAGTCATTCTGACATTAGCTTTGCGAGTTGTCCCACTGACCTAGTAAGTTCTCCAACTTGATTCTCAATCCCTTTGATCGATTTTTGTTGTTCACCAAGTGTTGCTTCAGTCTTTTGGAGACGAGAATCTGTAGCTGCCATGAATTTTGTCAACATCTCTTCAAGATTCGGCTCCTCTTCTTGTTGGTGAGGTGGCTGTTGAAAATCTGAAGAAAGTTCCGATCTTTGGCTGTTTTGATCATCCCATGAGAAATTGGGATAGTAGTTCCAGCCTGCATTATAAGTGTCACTATAGAAATTATTTTGATATCTAGAATAGTAACCTGTATAGTGAGCTTGCTCGTTTTCCATGCCATATCCGTAGGATGGATACTCAAGATTTGCCACGCATCCTAGATTCAAATCATATTGTATTTCTGGATGTACATGCGAGGGACTATACCAATCATCAATCTTTTTATTCATCATCTCTAACTGATTAGATAACCTGGTAACCACTTCAAGGTTGAAGAAACTGGCTGTTTTAGTAGGAATTGCCCCCATGCCTTGCCATGATAATTATTCAGTGCCATCTTTTCCTTAGACTAAAATTTTCTGTCAAAAGTAAAATAGAGGAAAAAATTAGCAAAGTAAAAAGAAATAATAATAATAAATAATATAATAATAAATTGCAAAAAAATAAAAAATTTGGCTAAAGTAATAGAAATAGAGTCTTCTTAACATTTTAGTGTTCCCCGGCAATGGCGCCAAAAACTTGATCGTGTCAAACAGTCGAGTATTAATATTTATAAAAAGAATCATTGAACCTGTAGACTAACTATGACAACGATAGAGGCAAGTGTACCTATCGAACAGTAGTATAGTTTAGGCAAGAATATCTTATCGAACCCAACGGAACCTAAAAGTACTACAACTCACTTTGTTTCTATTATTTAGCCTAAAATATGGAGTGATTGGTTTATGAAACTAATGAAATTAATGGAACTCTCATTCTCTTATAATAACCCCCTAAGGAAGCAGCAAATCGATCAATGGATTCCCATATTAAGTTTCACCCTAATCAGCAAAATCTAGTAACCCTATCTCTAGGCTCCCGATCTACTTCGCTCAATTATGCTAGATCTACTCTTAGGCAAGGTCTATTCCTCCTACACCTAAGCACAACTGATTAAATTAAGCAACATAATTAAGAACAAACTAAGTACTTATCATATAATTTAGAAATCAAATAACGAAATCCATCATAGGTTTCATCCCCTTCAGGTATCTGAAGGGTTTAGTTCATAACTAAATAAGAAAACATCTCAAGAGAAAAGATAAAACAAAACATAAGAAATCCCTAAAACCCCCTGAAGGAATTGAAGGAGAGATACTCTACCTTGAGTAGAACTTCGCTTCTTGAGATGGATCAACTGGCTATCTTTGAGTAATTCCCTAAATAAAAGCTCGCGAAAACTTACGCCTCCCGTTCGACTTCGCCAAACTCCCCTTTTTAGTTGCTACCTTGGGTGTTTATATAGGCTTTGAGATGCTTTACTTGGCTCCTAAGTATCCTAATTCAAGTAGAATTCCTCCTAGTATGTTTAAGTAGACTTAGGAATGTGTTTCTTTGCCTCCAAGCATCCAAATCTGAGTGAAATTGCTCATTCCCGTAGTAGGGGCACGCCCATGGCACACGCCTGTAAATCAACTTTAGGCCATGTGTTGATTCTGTTGATTAAGGCATGGCCGTGGCAATCATGGCATGGTCATGTGAAGTAATTTGATGAGGCACGGCCGTGTGGCTTGAAGTCCAGGCCATGCCGATTTCCTCTTTGGCCGAAATTGGCTTGTTTTAAGTCCGTTTCTCGTTCTTTTCATCCTCGGGTGCTTCCCTGAGTATAAACATGAAAAGAAAGGATTAAAAGCACCTATTTACATAAATCAAGTGCTAAATCATCCAAAAGCATACTAAATATAGGGTTAAAATATGTTACTTTTACGGTTAATCAATTACTTTAGCCATTATTTTATTATTTTTTTGCAATTTACTTTTATTTTTAGTTTAGGTTAAATTTTTATTTACACTAAATTTCTTTCTTTCTTCTCCTAGCAGGTACCTCTAGTTTATGACTAGAAGGAACCTGAGAGGACTTTTAGCGTATGAAAGTGACATTGAAGCTACCGCTCACATGAATCGTATAGAAACTAGACGAGCTTTAGAATACCAAAGAGAAGAACAACAAGACAGATCCAATCCTACTGAAGGGATGGACGAAAACAATCCACCGCCAAATGTGCAAGAACAGAATGCTCTGCGTACTATGTATGGTTATGCTAAACCTAATTTGACAGGAGTAGAATCTAGTATTGTCAGGCCTGCTATAGCTGCTAACAATTTTGAATTAAAGCCTAACACAATACAAATGATTCAACAGTTTGTTCAATTTGATGGTTTGTAGGACGAAGATCCTAATACTCATATAGCTAATTTCTTAGAGTTCTGTGATACCTTCAAAAAAGGGCGTTTCTGACGATTCCATACGTCTTCGGTTATTTCCCTTTTCATTAAGGAATAAAGTAAAGTAGTGGTTGAACTCGTTACAACGAGGGTCAATCACCACATGGGATCAAATGACCAAAAATTTTCTTTTAAAATACTTTCCACCAGCCAAAACAGCCAAATTTAGGAATGACATATCTTCTTTTGTGCGTAATGACGAGAAACATTATATGATGCATGGGAAAGATATAAGGATCTCCGAGAAGATGTCCACACCACGGATTACCTTTTGGCTTCAAGTCCAAACTTTTACAACGGTGTGAATTCTTCAACGAGGCAAATGATTGACTCATCAGCCGGTGGAACTTTGAATAACAAAACTCCTGAAGTGGCTTATGACTTTATTGAAGAGATGTCGTTGAATACCTATCAATGGCAAATTACAAGGGCCAAACCGACAAAATCAGCCAGAGTTTTTAACCTAGACGCAATAACAATGCTATCAACACAGGTAAAGATGATGAATAAAAAGCTTGATAATTTATGTTCTTCGTAGGTCCATCCAGTAATGCAATGCGAATCGAGTGGGAATATGGTGAATCCTGAGTACCCACCCTACCAACCAGAGCGAGCAGAGCGCATAAACTATATAGGTAACAATTTCGGATCCAATAATAATCCTTATAGTAACACTTATAACGCAGGTTGGAGGAACCACCCAAATTTTTTGTGGGGAGGACAGGGAAATCAAAGAAATCAAAGACAGCAACCTCCTCCAAATTATCAAAATCAGCCATATCCACAAGAGAGGAAATCAAACCTCGAAGAGATGCTGACGAAATTCATGGCAGCCATAGATTCTCGTTTCCAAAAGATTGAAGCAGCACTTGATGAACAATAAAAATCGATCAAAAGGATCAAGAATAAAGTTGGAGAACTTACTAGGTTAGTGGGACATCTCACAAAGATGATTTCTAAACGTCAACAAGGACGTCTACCAAGCAACACAGAAATAAACCCAAAAGAACAGATCCAAGCCATCACAGCTCAAGAGGGTACAAAGGTAGACGAGCCCACCACAGCACAAGAAACCAAGAAAGAAAACGGTAAAATAGAGGTAGCACACGAAAAGCCAAAACCAATAATCAAAGAATACAAACCTTGCATACTTTATCATGAAGCATTGAAAGGAGATGATTCAGAGGAATAGTTTGGTAAGTTTCGTAAACTTTTAAAGATATTACATATTAACTTACCCCTTCTTGCAGCTCTTTTCCAGATGCCAGACTCGAGGAAATTTTTAAGACAACTCTTGACAAACAAACGTAAAATAGACGAAGAGCACCACATGGAACTAAACGCAACATGCTTGGCAATGTTACAGAATAGACTACCGCAGAAACAAAAGGATCCAGGGAGTTTTACAATTCCATGCTTAATTGTTGAACTCATACTTAGAGTTTTACGATTCCATGCTTAATTGTTGAACTCATACTTTGCATAGGAGATGAATCGATTAAGCTTCAAGCTCTTGACTCAGCCAGAACAACAGATGATGAAGGTAAGAAAGTCACTTCAATAGATAATCAAATTGTTCAACCTTCACTACAGGAAACATCACAAGGCATCAAACCTGAGCCAACTCATAGCCCCCAAATCGACAAAGAAGAATAATACAAGAAAAAAAACCTTAAGGTCGAGGATTTAGAAGAGCAAAAGATACAAGTCAAAGAAAAGCTGGATCCACACGAACTAAAACCAGAGAAATCGCCAGAAAAGCTCATAGAGACATCATATCACTTTAAAATAGGAGACTAGGTACTGTTAGACAAAGCTGATCCCCACATCACTTCAACAGACCTGAGGGCAAATGGAGAAATTCTTCTTAAGGTAAACGATATCCTCCCATACGAAATAGTCAAGGTAAGCAATCCAATATTTGGCAATTTCAAGGTAAACGCTTCTCGACTTCAACTTTGTCACAAAAATAATACTGTGAGCATGAGGGAAGATTTCAAGGTAAATGCTTCTCGACTTCAACTTTGTCGAGTTTTAAAATTTATAAAGAGAGTGATCGAACATGGAAACTAACTCTAACAACAACTTAAGGCAAGTGTACCTATCGAACAGTAGTACAGCTTAGGCAAGACTGGATTGTGGAACCCAAAGGAATTAAACATACTAATACTAACTTTCTTTTTATTATTTAGCTTAAAATAAGTGAAGTTGTTTTCATCTAAATTAACGAATTACTAAACTAAAGACACGAAGATAGAAAGAATGAATTGAAAAATAATTTGAAGAGAAACTCAGTTGATCTCGATGATACCCTCAGGAAGAATCCACCTAGAATTCACCTGTTATCTAACACTGAACCATACAATTTATTCACTTAGTTTAATCCGTAAGACTCCCTAACGTATATTAAACCCTCTCTCGAGGTGAATAATGTTTAACCCTAGGTTAATTAGTGGAACTCTCGTTCTCTTATAATAACCCCTAGAATAGTAGTAAATGATCTATGGACTCCCATATTAGGTTTCACCCTAATTCGGCAAAATCTCGTCACCCTAGCTCTAGCATGCGATCAACTTTGCTTCATTATGCTAGATCTACTCTTAAGAAAGGTCTATTCCTCCTCCACCTAAGCACATCAGATTTGGATTAAACATGCATAATTAAGAACAAACTAAGTATTTATCATATATTCAAAAATCAATAACAAGATTCATCTAGGTTTCATCCCCTTCAGGTATCTGAAGGGTTTAGTTCATAATGAATAAAGAAAACATCTCAAGAGAAAAGATAAAACAAAACATAAGAAATCCCTAAAACTCCCTGAAGGAATTGAAGGCGAAATCTACCGTATTGGGTAGAATTCTGACTCCTTGAGATGGATCCACTAGCTATCTTCGAGTAATTCCCACAAATCTGGCCTTTCTGGCTAGGCTATTTGGCCTAGCTAACTGTCCCTTTTAGGTTACACTTAGGGTGTTTATATAGACTTTTAGAATGCTTTACTTGGCCTCTAAGTGTCCCAATTCAAGTATACTTCCTACTCGGTGTTTGAATAGGCTTTGGAATATGTTTATTTGCCTCAAAGTATCCAAATTTGAGTGAAATTACTCTCTCCCACGGTAGGGGCACGACCATGGTACACGCCCGTGTAAATCATTTTCAGGCCATTTCTCAATCTTATCGATTGGGGCACAGCCGTGTAAATCGTGGCATGGCCTTGTGAAGTAAATTGATGAGACACGGCGGAGTGGCTTGAAGTTTAGCCCATGTCAATTTCCTCTTTGGCCCAAACTGGTCCGTTTTAAGCTCATTTCTTGTTCTTTTCGTCCTCGGGTGCTTTCTTGAGTATAAACATGAAAAGAAAGGATTAAAAGCACCTTTTTACATGAATCAAGGGCTAAATCATCCAAAAGCATATTAAATGTGGGCCTAAAATATGTTACTTTTACGGTTTATCCTAGGGCATTGACAGAATGCCTGGGTTCCCATGCACGGGTTGAGGGCATGGGCGTGTGTGACCTTACACGGGCGTGTCTCACATTACACGAGCTTATAGTCCCTATTTAAGTGGAAATTTTAAAATCGCAGAAGTTTTCAATAGGGTCTCAAGAGTTTTGCGTGTATGAGTGAGGCCTCGTAAGTCGAGATTGAGGTTGTAGAAGTGACTTAAGAGAGTAATTAATGAGCCTAAGTGGTGATCATATGGTTTTAATCCAGTAATGCCTCGGGCCCGATTTCGGCATGGATTATGGGTAAGGGTGTTATAATCTTGCCATGTGATGTGGCTAGAAAGTTGAATGTTGATGGCTCATATGAGAGGCAATGAAAATGATGAAAGTGGTACGAAATAGTTAGGTTGGAAATGGTATTTTTCATGCTGGAATTAGTTGAAGGAAATGGTATTTTATGAGTGGATTCGCGGCTTGATTAAATGATGTTTTGCTAACATGATTTAGGATGTGAAATTTGTATTTTAGTTGGACTTATTTGAGAGCATGGCTATAGATGGTATGGTTAATGATGGATTGGTGCTTGTATTGGTATATTTGGTTGCATTTTGAGACATGAATTGGTATTAATTTGAGGCTTGTAGGTGAATCAAGGTGTGGGAGGCAAGTTTGTCCTTTAAAATGGCCTATAATTTCCCATACGGTTGAGCACACGGGTGTGTGGCTCAACCATGTTGTTAAGTTTTCCAAGTGAAATAAGTCAGACTCGACCACGGGCTGGACACACAGGTGTGTGACTAGCCGTGTGGTGCAAGTCAGTGTCGACCACGGGTGCGGCTATAACAGACCAAATTTAACCCTAATCGGAACGGTGGTTTCAGGACCACGAATCCAAGTTCGAGAAATATTTTAAATTTATATTTTGTGTTTGTTATATGTGAATTAATATGTGTGAAAGTTTAGTGGAAAATTTTTATCGTTTGTGTGTTTAATTTAGAAAAAGGACTTAATCGCGTAAAAGGTAAAAGTGGCATACTAAAGTGAAATCTGCTAATTTGAGGATGGCTTTATAATATGAAGTATTGAAAGGGTAAATAACCCATTTTATGAGTTAGTGGCGGTCATGGACAAGTTTGTCCTTAAGATATAATATTTGGTTATTTTATTATAAAGGTTAGTTAAGTAATTTAATAATAAATTAATATATGTTAAAGTAAAACAAAACAAAAGGCCATTTTTTCATTCATCTTTGTTCTTGGTTGAAACTTTGCATGAGAAGAAGGGTTCAAAGTCTTTGAAATTTTGACACTTTGAAGCTAAAATTGAAGGTGAGTTCTTAGTCGGTTTTAGATAATTTTTACGTTTTGAGATCGTTGCTTCAAACAAAGAGTGATCCATGTTAAAATTTTTAAGAATAATCATGTATGATGTTCGCCCTTGTTATATTCTTGTGATTTTGGTGTTTTATGATTTTATGTAAATGATATGTTGAAGATTAATGTATATTGAATTGGAAATTTTAGTAAATTTGAGTGTTTTTGGACTAATTTGTAAAAATAAAAATTTGGAGGGACTTGTTTGCAAAATAAATGAAATGTATGTCTTGGTATGAGAGTATATAAGATTCAACCCTAAAGTATTATGTGCAAATTATGTGTATTTTGTGTTTTATGTAAATAGGACTAAATTGTAAAATGTGAAACTATAGGGTAAAATGGTAATTTGCCAATTTATATGCTTAGGGACTAAATTGAGATGAAATGTACTTGAATGAGCTAAATTTTTATGTGTTTAGATCAAGAACAAAGAAAAACGAATTTGGATCGGGGAAAGGCGAAAGTTGTCGACTAGCCGATAAACGTTGTTCGTCGATAGTCGAGGTAAGTCCTTAAGCTAGATTATATTAAAGAATGAATTATGAATGTATTTAATTACAATGTTTGATAAATTTGGGCATATTTTTATGTGATAGCCGAATGTAAAGATATTACATTGAATTGGATATGTTTTGTTAATACAATGTAAAGGTGTATAATCGATATGATATGCGGATTATACAATGATGTAATGATTTTATTTAGAAAATGTGAATAAGCTTAGTTGAATTTGAAATGTGATAGAATTATGAAATTTAAGTGATTTAATTGGTTATGGTATTATTGAAATGTGCACTGAAATGTTGAAAATGTTGATATCTCGGGCTATTAGCCTAGCGGTGCCTTGTCTTGCTGTTTTATATCGAGCTTTAATGCCTAGTTGTGCCTTGTTATCGGCTTTGATGCCTAGCGTGCTTAGTGTCGGCATATTGAGTGCCTAGCGTGCTTAGTGCCTGTGACATATTCGAGCTTAGTGCCTAGCAAGCTTAGTGCCGGTGACACATTCGGGCTTAGTGCCTAGCAGGCTTAGTGCCGGTGACATATTCGGGCTTAGTGCCTAGCAGGCTTAGTGCCGATGATTTGATTCAAGCTTCGTGCCTAGCAGGCTTAATGCTGGTGATACTTTAAAACGAAGAAGTTATAAATTGTTCGAGTGTATTATAGTGAACCTATTAATCTAAAAATTCAGGTAAGCTTAAATCTCATTGAATTTATCAAAAGAAAGGTAAGATATGATTAATGTTACTTGAATTGAAATAGCATATTAAGAATGGTGATATGTATGAATGGTAAAGATAGAATCTGAGCTTAAAAGTGTTATTTTGTCGATGTTCGGTTACTAGTAGAAATGCTAATAGTAAAAAGCTGTGAATATGATAATAGAGTTGATACAGATATGGCACCTATGTGATAAGGAGCATGAGACTCATGTAAAATATGTTTATACTACAGTTCGATGAATGGTAGGATTATGATAATGTAGAGTAAATGCTATGGTTAATAAATGTTTAAGTGTTCAAATGTTATGCTAAAGTTGCTTAAGACTTACTAAGCTAGCGAGCTTACCTTGTTTGTGTTTGTATTTCTATTTTATAGATTGTTGATTCAATTACGGGCTTAGGGGATCATCAAGAAAGTCGACCACACTATCACTCTCTTTGGTATACATATGTTTTGCATACTTTTTGGAGTCAAAGGCATGTATAGGCTAGTTAAATAATAGAAGACTTTTTGATGCTGTAATTATAGGCCATGCGAAAATGGCTTGATCTTAATGTCAAATGTTCTAATGCTTATGTTTTAATCATGTTATATGTGTTTGTTTTTCTTGGTTTAAAAGTATGGTTGCTATGTGAATTCATTATAAGCATAAATATATATATAAGGATATGTATGAATAATGTCATTAAGTGATATCATGCTTTAATAATGTGTTTGCAAGCATGTGTATATTCGGCTAGATGATGAGAAAATATGTTATGTATTTTGAATTGACATATTCGCTTATGGTGCATATATATGCATGTATATTAAGTTTAAATTTAGATGTTCAGGCTTTAGAAGACATATTTAGTAAAATTGGATGTGATTATGTACATCTAGATGTTGTGATTTAAGTTTTGTATAGATGTGTGAGCAAGTGGTATATTTTGAGCATGATTAAGTGAAATCCTATTCAAAAATATATATGTTTAGTTTGGTATTTGACAACTTGCTTTAGCAGACTAAAAATGAGCATGTGCAGGTTTAAATACTGAATCTTATTTGATCACATGAGTTGAAATCTTTGTATTTGATGAAAAATGTTTAGATGAGAATTGGTTAATGGTTATGAGATATGCTTAAGATGGGTTAAGTATACTAAGATTAAGCATTATTATTTACAATGCTTTTGGTTTTTTTTACTATATGAGCAGAAAAATTTTTGTCATGACTTGTGCTATTTTCGGTAATGCCTTATAACCCTAATTCGACGACGGACATGGGTTTAGTGTGTTACATTTGATTGGTATCAGAGCTACGGTTTAGTCGATTCTAGGACTACCGTAGTATGTAAGAGTCTAGCTATACATGCCTTTGAAATGTATATATGATAGTGTGGTGACTTCTGACATTTTCAATTGTATTCTATATAGTTAATGGACTCCGATCCCGATAGAGCCATAGCTGATGATGTGGAGAGCGTTGCGCCTGGTCTCACACATGGATCAGCGCCATTATACTCTCAACCAGTTACGGGTAAACACGAGGGGGAGGCTAAACAAGCCTTCTACCAAATGATGAATGAATGGTTTGCCCAGTTTGTTAAGAATAATCTGGTTGTACGACAACCTCCACCCCCAAATAATCTAACCCCGGTACCTTCAGCACCCCGATGATAGACCCGATGAGATCTAGCAGTCCTCCCGTTGATAAAATCAGGAAATATGGGGCCGAGGAATTCAAGGCCAATGATAGTGATGATGCAGAACGCGCAGAGATGTGGCTTGATAACACTATTCGGGTACTCGATGAGTTATCTTGTACTCCAGATGAATGTCTAAAGTGTGCTATATCTCTACTTCGGGACACTGCCTATCACTGGTGGAACACACTGGTATCCGTAGTTCCGAAAGAAAAAGTAACTTGGGACTTCTTCCAAATTGAGTTCCATAAGAAATATATCAGTCATAGATTCATCGATCAAAAATGAAAAGAATTTTTTGAACTAAAATAGGGGCGAATGACTGTGACAGAATATGAACAAAAATTTGTCAGACTTAGCAGATATGCTAGAGAGTGTGTTTCTCTGAAGCTATTATGTGCAAAATATTTGAAGACAGTCTGAATGAAGATATAAAGTCACTGGTCGGCATTCTTGAAATCAAAGAGTTTGTGATACTAGTCGAGCGGGCTTGTAAGACTGAAGAGCTCGAAAAAGAGAAAAGAAAAGCTGAAATAGAAGCTAGAGATACTCGTAAGAGATCAACAAGTAAGACTTACCATTCGGTGCCTAAGAAATTCAGAGATGACTCCAACCGACATAAAGCTACTTCAGTCTTACCTAGACGTGATCGACCTCCAGGGAGTTATCGAGCCACTTCGATAGCTAGTGTTGGTAACGTTCCACAGGACCGGGTCGAGTGTAAACATTACGGGAAATGGCATTCTGGAAGTTGTAGGGTTCGTGATCGGTCCTGCTTTAAATATGGATCGTCGGACCATTTTATTCGAGAGTGCCCGATGTTAACCGAACAAAATACAGTTTAGAATACTAGACCGAGCAGCACGCCAGCACGGGGTCAACCACCCAAACATTCCAGTAATGTAGGTGGCAGTCATAGAGGGACAAAAGACACTGTAGTTCGATCAAAGGCCCGAGCACCTATCAGAGCTTATGCTACACAAGCCAGAGAGGATGCTTCTTCCCCCGATGTCATTACCGGTACTTTAACCCTTTATTGTACTACTGTGATTGCATTGATTGATCCTGGTTTGACTCATTCATATGTGTGTGAAACTCTAGTATTCGGTAAGACTCTGCCAGTTGAGTCTACTGAGTTTGTGATTCATGTGTCCAACCCTTTGGGTAGATGTGTACTTGTTAATAAAGTGTGTAAAGGTTGCCCGTTGATGATTCGGGATTATTGTTTCCCAAATAGATTTAATGTTGTTGCCCTTCGATGAGTTCGATATAATTTTGGGAATGGACTGGCTAACTTCACATGATGCAGTGGTGAATTGCAAAAGAAAGCTTATTGATTTGAGATGTCAGAACGGCAAGATCATCAGAATTAAATCCAGTGATTTAAGTGAGTTTCCTACAATAATACCCTCGATGTTGGCCCGAAAGTATGTGAGAAAAGGGTGCGAAGCTTATTTGGCCTATGTATTGGATAATAAAGTATCTGAAAAGCATATTGAATCTGTACCGGTTGTGTGTGAATACCAAGATGTGTTTCCTGAAGAACTACCGGGTTTACCCCCAATGCGAGAAATTGAGTTTGGCATTGAATTAGCACCGGGAACGACTCTGATCTCAATAGCTCCATATCGGATGCCACCTACTGAGTTAAAAGAGTTGAAAGCACAGTTGCAAGAATTAACAGATAGGGGCTTTGCACGACTGAGTTTCTCTCCTTGGGGTGCACTAGTCCTTTTTGTGAAGAAAAAAGATGGAACAATGCGGATTTGTATTGATTATCGGCAATTGAATAAGGTAACTATAAAGAATAAATACCCATTACCTCGGATTGATGATTTGTTTGATCAGTTGAAGGGGGCTTCAATTTTTTTGAAGATAGATTTGAGATCGGGTTATTATCGATTCTTGAGTCGAGATATAGATGTTCCAAAGGCGCATTCCGCATTTAGGTACGACATTTTTGAGTTTTTGGTTATGCCTTTTGGGCTTACTAATGCACCTGCTATTTTTATGGATTTGATGAATCGAGTTTTTAGATAGTTTTTGGATCGATTTGTAGTAGTGTTTATTGCTGATATATTGATCTACTCCAAAGATGAAATTGAGCATGCTGAGCATTTGAGATTAGTGCTACAAACTTTGCGAAATCAGCAGTTGTATGCGAAGTTTAGTAAGTGTGAGTTCTGGATGAAAGAGGTCAGCCTTTTGGGACATGTTGTTTCAACATCAGGTATTCGAGTTGATCCGAGCAAAATATCGGCTATACTTGATTGGAAGCCACCAAAAAATGTTTTCGAGATTCGAAGTTTTCTAGGGCTTGTAGGCTACTACAGACGTTTGTGAAAGGTTTTTCTGTAATAGCTACACCTTTGACAAAGCTACTACAGAAAGATGTCAAGTTCGAGTGGTCGAAAAATTGTCAGAAAAGTTTCGATCAGTTGAAAGCCCTTTTAACGAAAGCTCCGGTGTTAGCTCAGCCTGAATCGGGTAAAGAATTTGTTGTGTATTCTGATGCTTCCTTAAGTGGTTTGGGCTGTGTATTGATGCAGGAAGGCAAGGTTATAGCCCACGCTTCGAGACAACTAAAGCCGCATGAAAGAAATTATCCGACTCACGATCTGGAATTAGCAGCTATTGTTTTTGCATTAAAAATTTGGCGGCACTATTTATTCGGCGAGAAATGTGATGTTTATTCGGATCATAAAAGCCTAAAGTATTTGATGACTCAGAAAGATCTGAACTTGAGGCAACACAGATGGTTAGAACTATTGAAAGACTATGAGTTGGTGATTGACTACCATCCGGGGAAAGCTAACGTTGTTGCAGATGCGTTAAGTCAAAAATCATTGTTTGCTCTTCGTGCAATGAACGCACGGATGGTTATGTTTGGTGATGGATCGATCCTAGCCGACTTACAAGCAAGACCAATATTTATTCAGCAAATTTGTGATGCACAGAAAGTCGACAAGGATTTGATTGCTAAGCAAATTCAGTGTGAAAAAGCTGTGGAATCAGAATTTCAAATTGATGCAAATGATTGTTTGAACTTTAAAAACCAAATGTGTGTTCCGAAGAACTTGGATTTAATTCAGATGATACTGAGTGAGGCTCATAGTGGTCGATTATCGATACATCCGGGTAGCACAAAAATGTATAATGATTTGAAACAGTTCTATTGGTGGCCTGGCATGAAACGGATATATCTAAATTTGTTTCAAAGTGCTTAGTTTGTCAGCAAGTAAAAGCTGAGCATCAAGTGCCATCTGGACTACTTCAGCCAATCATGATACCTGAATGGAAATGGGATAGAATTACAATGGATTTTGTATCCGGTCTCCCTACGACACCGAGTAAGAAAGATGCTGTCTGGGTTATAGTTGATAGACTGACAAAATCAGCTCACTTTGTGCCAGTTCGTGCAGACTATTCACTTGTTGAAGTGTATGTATCACAGATTGTGAGATTGCATGGTGTACCGAGTTCCATTGTTTCAGACAGAGACCTGAGATTCACATCGCAGTTTTGAAAGAAGTTGTAAGATGCTTTAGGTACTAAACTTCATTTTAGTACAGCTTTTCATCAGTAGACAGACAGTCAATCTGAACGAACTATTCTGATACTTGAGGACATGTTGAGATGCTGCTTTCTTGAGTTTGAATGTACATGGGAAATATACTTACCTCTGATTGAATTTGCCTATAATAACAGTTTTCAATCTAGCATCAAAATGGCGCCCTATAAAGCCTTGTACGGGCGAAAGTGTCGAACACCATTATACTGGACTGGGCTTAGCGAGAATAAGATACACAGGGTTGATTTGATTAAAGAAACAGAACATAAAGTAGCTATTATTAGAGACAAATTGAAAGCTGCTTCGGATCGTCAAAAGTCCTATGCTGATTTGAAACGTAAAGACATTGAATTTCAAGTCGGGGATCGAGTATTTTTGAAAGTTTCTCCGTGGAAGAAATTTCTCCGATTTGGTCGGAAAGGCAAACTTAGTCCGAGATTCATCGGACCTTATGAAATCACTGAACGTATAGTGCTTGTTGCTTATAGATTAAAGCTGCCCTCTGAGTTAGAAAAGATACATGACGTATTTCATGTTTCGATGCTTCATAAGTACAGATCAGATCCGTCACATGTGATCACACTGTCAGAGATTAAAATTTGACCCGATTTGACATATGATGAAGAACCGATCCATATCTTAGCTCGAGAAATGAAAGAGTTGAGAAACAAGAGGATTCCATTAGTAAAAGTATTATGGAATAGACACGGAGTTGAAGAGGCTATGTGGGAGCCTAAGGACTCAATGAGGCAACAATATCCAACCTTGTTTAACGGTAAGATTTTCGGGGACGAAAAATCCTTAAGGGGGGAGAGTTGTAACAGACCGAATTTGACCCTAATCGGAACGGTGGTTTTAGGACCACAAATCTGAGTTCGAGAAATATTTTAAATTTATATTTTGTGTTTATTAAATGTGAATTAATATGTGTGAAAGTTTAGTGGAAAATTTTTATCGTTTGTGTGTTTAATTTAGAAAAAGGACTTAATCGCGTAAAAGGTAAAAGTGGCATACTAAAGTGAAATCTGCTAATTTGAGGATGGCTTTATAATATGAAGTATTGAAAGGGTAAATAACCCATTTTATGAGTTAGTGGCCGGTCATGGACAAGTTTGTCCTTAAGATATAATATTTGGTTATTTTATTATAAAGGTTAGTTAAGTAATTTAATAATAAATTAATATATGTTAAAGTAAAACAAAACAAAAGGCCATTTTTTTCATTCATCTTTGTTCTTGGCTGAAACTTTGCATGAGAAGAAGGGTTCAAAGTCTTTGAAATTTTGACACTTTGAAGCTAAAATTGAAGGTGAGTTCTTAGTCGGTTTTAGATAATTTTTACGTTTTTGAGATCGTTGCTTCGAACAGTAGCTGACCCATGTTAAAATTTTTAAGAATAATCATGTATGATGTTCGGCCCTTGTTATATTCTTGTGATTTTTGGTGTTTTATGATTTTATATAAATGATATGTTGAAGATTAATGTATATTGAATTGGAAATTTTAGTAAATTTGAGTGTTTTTTGACTAATTTGTAAAAATAAAAATTTGGAGGGACTTGTTTGCAAAATAAATGAAATGTATGTCTTGGTATGAGAGTATATAAGATTCAGCCCTAAAGTATTATGTGCAAATTATGTGTATTTTGTGTTTTATGTAAATAGGACTAAATTGTAAAAATGTGAAACTATAGGGGTAAAATGGTAATTTGCCTATTTATGTGCTTAGGGACTGAATTGAGATGAAATGTACTGGAATGAGCTAAATTTTTATGTGTTTAGATCAAGAACAAAGAAAACCGAATTTGGATCGGGGAAAGGAAATTGTCGACTACCGATAAACGTTGTCCGTCGATAGTCGAGGTAAGTCCTTAAGCTAGATTATATTAAAGAATGAATTATGAATGTGTTTAATGACAATGTTTGATAAATTTGGGCATATTTTTATCTGATAGCCGAATGTAAAGATATTACATTGAATTGGATATGTTTTGTTAATACAATGTAAAGGTGTATAATCGATATCATATGCGGATTATACAATGATGTAATGATTTTATTTAGAAAATGTAAATAAGCTTTGTTGAATTTGAAATGTGATAGAATTATGAAATTTAAGTGATTTAATTGGTTATGGTATTATTGAAATGTGCACCAAATGTTGAAAATGTTGATATCTCGGCTATTAGCCTAGCGGGCCTTGTCTTGGGTGTTTTATATCGTGCTTTAATGCCTAGCAAGCCTTGTCTTGCGCACTTATCGAGCTTTGATGCCTAGCGGGCTTAGTGTCGGTGACATATTCGGGCTTAGTGCCTAGCGTGCTTAGTGCTTAGGTGACATATTCGGCTTAGTGCCTAGCAAGCTTAGTGCTTAGGTGACACATTCGGCTTAGTGCCTAGCGGTGCTTAGTCTTTATGACATATTCGGGCTTAGTGCCTAGCGTGCTTAGTGCCGATGATTTGATTCAAGCTTCGTGCCTAGCGTGCTTAATGCCTTGATACTTTAAAACGAAGAAGTTATAAATTGTTCGAGTGTATTATAGTGAACCTATTAATCTAAAAATTCGAGTAAGCTTAAATCTCATTGAATTTATCAGGAGAAAGGTAAGATATGATTAATGTTACTTGAATTGAAATAGCATATTAAGAATGGTGATATGTATGAATGGTAAAGATAGAATCTGAGCTTAAAAGTGTTATTTCGTTGATGTTCGGTTACTAGTAGAAATGCTAATAGTAAAAAGCTGTGAATATGATAATAGAGTTGACACAGATATGGCACCTATGTGATAAGGAGCATGAGACTCATGTAAAATATTTTTATACTATAGTTCGATGAATGGTAGGATTATGATAATGTAGAGTAAATGCTATGGTTAATAAATGTTTAAGTGTTCAAATGTTATGCTAAAGTTGCTTAAGACTTACTAAGCTAGTGAGCTTACCCTGTTTGTGTTTGCATTTCTATTTTATAGATTGTTGATTCAATTACGGGCTCAGGGGATCATCAAGAAAGTTGACCACACTATCACTCTCTTTGGTATACATATGATTTGCATACTTTTTGGAGTCAAAGGCATGTATAGGCTAGTTAAATAATAGAAGACTTTTTGATGCTGTAATTATAGGCCATGCGAAAATGGCTTGATCTTAATGTCAAATGTTCTAATGCTTATGTTTTAATCATGTTATATGTGTTTGTTTTGCTTGGTTTAAAAGTATGGTTGCTATGTAAATTCATTATAAGCATAAATATATATATATATATATATATATAAGGATATGTATGAATAATGTCATTAAGTGATATCATGCTTTAATAATGTGTTTGCAAGCATGTGTATATTCGGCTAGATGATGAGAAAATATGTTATGTATTTTGAATTGACATATTCGCTTATGGTACATATATATGCATGTATATTAAGTTTAAATTTAGATGTTCAGGCTTTAGAAGACATATTTAGTAAAATTGGATGTGATTATGTACATCTAGATGTTGTGATTTAAGTTTTGTATAGATGTGTGAGCAAGTGGTATATTTTGAGCATGATTAAGTGAAATCCTATTCAAAAATATATATGTTTAGTCTGGTATTTGACAACTTGCTTTAGTAGACTAAAAATGAGCATGTGCAGGTTTAAATACTGAATCTTATTTGATCACATGAGTTGAAATCTTTGTATTTGATGAAAAATGTTTAGATGAGAATTGGTTAATGGTTATGAGATATGCTTGAGATGGGTTAAGTATACTAAGATTAAGCATTATTATTTACAATGCTTTTGATTTTTTTTTACTATATGAGCAGAAAAATTTTTGTCATGAATTGTGCTATTTTTGGTAATGCCTTATAACCCTAATTCGGCGACGGACATGAGTTTAGGGTGTTACAATGACACACCAGGTGTCTCAGTTGTGTGGACAAGTCGATAGGTATGCCTGCTTTGCCACGGCTTGGATGCACGGCGTGTGCGAGGTCGTGTGAGGCACACTACTACCTACACGAAAGGCAGGACCTCGCATTTTTGAAAAATGTTTGAATTTCAAAAATTTTAGTATGTGTTTGGTTTAGTCTCGACCTCTTTCTAACATGTGTTTATAGTCTCGTAGACCTCATTAAGGGACTATATGATTATATTTTAATATGATTGAATGATAATTTACTTTGTGTTGTGAAATGGATATGAAATGTTCTAATTGCTTGGTAATGCCTCTTAACCCTATTCAGGTGACGGTTACGGGTTAGGGGTGTTAATACATCAGGGTCATTCTTCCTTTGGAATGGGGGTATGGTCATTTAATGTTTTTGAGGCTATCATTGGTACGGTCTCTTTCTCTAAGGCCCCGATTTCGATGGCCTTGATACCTTACACTCCAAACGGATGAATGGTCACTTTCTTGGTCACTTGGTTCATAAGGATCTTGTCAGTTTTGGATAGGACACTGGCACCCTCGTCTCACATTTTTAGGAGTCCCTCGTAATGTTCTCGTGCCTCGACTTGATATAATTTATCATTGATGGGTTCAAGTTTACAATCAAATAGTCGATCCATTTCTTGCATGATCGCTTAAAGTGTAAGATCTGGCACGCCTCCACCTTTATTCCTTGTAGGTTGAAAACCACCTCCATCGTTTGGGTTCCTTTTTGGACTTCTTGACATTTTAAGTTCACATAACAAAAACCTCACTATTTCTCTCCAAAGGAAAGTTCACTCTTTTGGGTTTTGTTCTCTCGAATAGGCTCACTACACTCTTGCCTTTTTCCACTAAATTTGCCTCTGTATGTTCTCAAGGGACTACTTTGACTTAATAGCAGTCGATGTGGGTTGGCTCTCAAAAGTAATGATGGTTCGGGTAGGAAATGATGTTAGGATAGGGTAGGCTAACAAACAAAATGATGAAGAATTAAATTTGACCGAATGATAGGAAAGATAAAGTATTGAATTCAGGCAGCAAATGAATTACAAACCTTCAAACTCTTTTTTTAATATATATTTTTGTAACTTTTTTTTCAATAATTTCAAATTTTTTTCATTTTAAATATATATATTCTTTTTTCTTTTTTTATGAGTTTTTTTTCTAATTTTGTTCGCTAAATACAAACTGAGAATACCAAAAATGTCGATACTTACTCCAATTTCACTAGCTCTAATACCAAATGATACGAACTCGATTTAGTGTTGATTCAAGTCTTTTAGATTGGCCGGTCGAGAAATTGAGTAAGTTGTTCTTCGTTTCAAGAAAGGATGAAAACGGGTACAAGATAGACTCAAACAGAGGTTCAAAGAATGTTTAGGAAATGGATGGATAGGTTTGGCTAAGGCAAAGGCTGAACCAACAATATGAATTATTGTTGACCCAAGTCTTAAAAGCACTTAGTTGGATAATTCGATTTAGGAAACATCAAATAAACCTTGACCCTCTATCTAACGAGATAGGAAACAAAGGTATACTGAACGCCACACTTGAAGTGATAAGTTCATAAAACAAATGGAAGGATAAGACACCACAAGCCTAGCTCGATAATTCAGATTAGTCTAAGAGAGAACAATGAGAGTTGGATTCTCACCAAAGAACAAAAGTTCATATATTTGGAGAAAAAAAAGTCCCTACAATTAGATGGAAACAAAGTATTTATAGGCATGAGACAAACCCCAGCAGAATGGACACAAACATTAAACTGAATTGAGCTATTGATGAACTTAATTAAGCGAATTAAACTACAAGACCTTTGATGAACTCTAAACATATGTAACGACAATGGACAACATGTTTAATCTTCCCAATCAGCTATTAATTAGCTTTAATGAGATGAATAAATTTGGTTCACTGCTTGATAATAGCCTTTTAATTTCCCCTTGGGCAGCCGAAGGGACAACATCCAAAAAAATTGAATCTCATTTGGCATATGAATAGCCTTCTTTGTGTAAATGCTTAAATATAACCAACCAATGGTGTAAATGGACGAATTGGAATAGCCGCCATCATGTGAAAAACATTTGGAAACTGAATAGCTTATGTGAATAACTCCTTGTCCATTAAACTCTTCAAACATTTACTTGGAAAAGCTCATATCAGCTGTTGGCCTTTAATTCGTCTCCATAAAAGTTGAATTTATTCCTCTCTTTAAATGCCCATCCGTTTAATAGCTGGTTCAAATCATTAATTCACCTATAAACACAATTAAACAAATTAAATGGTTGTAGCAAATTAATTAAGCTGGAAGACATTAATTGATGAAATTATTTAAGCAACTAAAGAAAAAACAACTTAAATAATTAAACTAAAATAACTAAACACATTAAAAGTTTAATCCAGCAATTATTTAGCTAAAATTGTAACACCCCAAACCCGGTCAACACACCACGACCGAATCTGGTATGTTACAGGGAAAAAGAATTTTGAGAGGTTTAGGTTTAAGAGTTTGATGAATCACTTTGCCATATTTTGATCTTGTAGAAAAAACTGAGCAGGATTTTAAACAAATCGATAGTGTACTTTGGAAACCCGAAATTTTGAAAACTTACTCCGATGTGTAGGTAAAACAAGTTTATCTCATTTGGAAGTTTGAGTTGTTTATTATTGTTACTAAACATTTTGACTTAGTAGAAAAATCGAGTTTTAAGTTAGAAAAACATTTAAGTTCTCTTTATCCCAAATCATAGTGTGATACCCGATGGTATAGTTTAAAATATCGCTTTTGTAGTTTTGAAATCGTTGTCTTTCCAAGTTTTAGCACATTTTAACCCAATTAATTTGTTAAGGCATATTAAACATCTACTTTAAGCATAAACAAAGCAAAACATAATTTTAAAAGGCCTTTTACAAACCAAAATAAAACCAAATAGAAATAAATAAGCTAATGTACCAAATTTTATAAAGTCTGAGTAAATCCTTATTTAAGCATGGCATGAGCACCTCGAGTCCATCCCGGCTCCATGTCCGCGTCTAAGTGTCACCTGAAATGTCAAAGGAGAGAGTGGGTCCCAAGACTCAGTGCATAAATCCCTATCCCGATATAACATGCCAACACACATCATAACAACGTAATGCAAGTAATGCACCCGATCCTAACCAACCATATCACCTTTTCTACCCCGTGTGGTACCAAACCACTGGTGGTGCCAAACCACTGGTGACCCAAAGTCACGATATCCATAATGTGGTGCCAAACCACCGGTGACCAAGTCACAAATAATCCAATGATGGGGCCAACCCATCGTGTGATACCAAATCACTAGCGACAATCCCGTATCTCATAAGTGGGGCCAACCCACGCTGGTGTCAAACCACGTGGACGAGTCGCAATGAGGTGCCAAACCTCCGTGTCCCAAAGACACAATGTGATACAAAATCACCGGTGACCGCAATCCTACAAATCCGATGATGGGGCCAACCCATCGTGTGATACCAAATCACCGGCGTCAATCCCATATAATCAATCGTGGGGCCAACCCATCGTGGTACTAAGCCATTGGGACGAGACGCCGAGGTGCCAAACCTCTGGTGACCCAAAGTCACAAAATATCATTTGTGGTACCAAACCACTGGAGGTGCCAAACCTCTGGTGTCCCAAAGACACAAAGTGTCCCAAAGACACGGATATCATACTCCCCCTCCTCTCATATCACCCAATAGCACATCATACTAAATGCAAAATCGTGCAATCATGCTATCATGCTCACATGCTTAATATGGCATCTCAACGAATATACACTCATAATCATGATATCATATATCATCACATATTTCATAATGAAACGGACTTACCCGAATCCGTATCCATACCTCAATGGGTATCAAAATAGTCAACCACACTGTTTCACTTACACAAACAAGTTATCACATTACTCAGTTAAGAAAGTGTGTTGGTTTACACACCTGAATAGCGAAGATATTAATCCTAAGAATCGGTCTACGTCCCTCGATCACCTCGACAACCCTGAGCCTACAATCGGCCAACAATGGATTAACACTTAAACCATTCGGCCAGAACCATTTAAACCCAAGGGTATATCGAATAACCCTTACCTTGCAAACGTTTGGTTTCCTACCAAACCCGAATCGACAATGGTTCCTCTTTTAACAATCGGCACACCCTATTAACAGAACAGTTAATCCATTGAAACTTTGGCTTATAGAATTCTAAAAGAATAGACTAACATGATAACCTCTTACCACTACTTACCACTTGACTTCTCCAATCGGCTGCTTCGAAATCCAAAGGCCCTATATGAAAATGATTACCAAAATCGAACGTTACTCCTTTTTAGCATATACCGACATCGGCTCTCAAACACCAAAGATTGACAAAGCACAAGAAAGGGAGAAATGGCCATTCGGCCTAGCACTTACCTTCTTGTTAGACCGATTGAGCAAGATTCCAACAAGGTCACACTCTTCCTTTGATATACGGCAATAAAGAACTACCAGGTGGGACAAGGTTTGGCCAACACCCTTAACCAAAGGAGAAAGGTTTCGGCTTCACACCAAGGAAGGTTCGGCTAACAATGGTTTTGGAAAAGAAGAAAATAGATTGAAGATATGGAGAGGTGCTTTCGGTTCAAAGAAAAAGAGATGGATGATGGTGATTTTGGAGGATGGTGTTTCGGCTAAAGGATATTGAGAAAAGAAAATGAAGGTTAGGGGAACAAGGTGAAATGGTTTCGGCTTACACAATGAACAAAAGAAAGAGAAGTGGGAGAGAAGAGAACTTTCGGCTACCAATGAAAAAATCGACAAGGTATGATTGTTGAAGCTTTCGGTTTGAATGAAGAAGAAATAGAGAGAGCGAATGGGGCATTTGATTGGCAACACAAAATGTAGAAAAATAAAAGTGTAAAGTTTGGCAAACAAAGTTGCTTTGGGTTTCGGTTTCAAGAAGCAAAAATGGAAGGGTTTTTCGGCTTAGGCTATTTGCAAGTGAAGAGAGCTTTTGTTAGCTTTTGACTAAATGAAAATCAGCTTACCAAAAAGAAATTGGTGACCGAAAATGCACACAAAAGAACACAAGTGGATTTCAGCACTTCCCCACTCCCTCACAACACTTACCAACCGGCCAACCTCCCCCAAAATCTCCTCAAAACCGGCCAACCTCCCCCCAAACACTCCCAAGCCACTAATTCAAATCTCTTTGAATTAGTCCACCTCCTACAATCACTCTCCACCCACCGTTTGAATTGAAAGACTTAGTCCAAGGCAGAGTTTGAACTGCCTACAACTCCTCCCTTCCATGCCGTCAAAATGGAAGCCAAAATGGGGCATTTCGCAATTCGAACACAGGACCTCTCCCCCCTTGCAATTGATGCCAAACACAAGCTCTAAGTGGCGCATGCTTTGCCACTTTGCTAGCTCCTCACTTGTGCTCAAGAACACCAATTAAAATATAAAAGACCCAGCTCCTTCAGCTCCTATCACATAAAGCCCAAAAACTAAAATTTTCCCACCTACTCAGGCTCACTCCTAGCCTACAACTAAGCCCCAAAACCACACAAACAACAACATAGCAAGCCCTTAACATGCAAACAAATGCCAAAACAAAATAGCCCTTAACCCGGGATATTACAGTTCTACCCCCTTAAAAATAATTTCGGCCTCAAAATTACATGGTCAGAAGAGTTGCGGGTATTGCTGTCTCATCATATCCTCGGGTTCCCACGTAGCTTCTTCCACGCCATGATTCCGCCAAAGAACCTTAACCAGAGGCACAGACTTCTTACGCAGAACCTTCACATCCCGATCTAAAATCTGTACAGGCTCTTCCTCCATGGTCAAATCTGGGTTTACCTCAATCTCTTCCACTGCCACCACGTGTGACGGATCGGAGCGATATCGCCGAAGCATTGAAATGTGGAACACGTCGTGAATCTGACTTAGCTCTGCTGGCAACTCGAGCTGATATGCAACTGGTCCCACTCGTCTCAGTACCTTATATGGCCCAATAAACCTCGAACTTAGCTTGCCTTTCCTCCCGAACCTTAATATTTCTTCCATGGCGAGACCTTCAGAAAAACCTGATCCCCCACAGCAAACTCTATATCTCTTCGCTTAAGATCGGCATAAGACTTCTGCCGGTCCGAAGCTTCCTTCAATCTAGCCTGAATCAACTTAACCTTGCCTTCGGTCTCAGCAACCAACTCTGGTCCCAACAACTGACGTTCACTTAACTCTGTCCAACAAGTAGGTGAGCGACACTTCCTACCGTACAACGCCTCATAAGGTGCCATCTTGATGCTTGCTTGGTAATCTTGTTGTTGTAGCGAACTCACTAGTGGTAGGTACTCCTCCCGCTACCCTCAAGTCCGAACACAACCTCGCAACATGTCCTCCAAGATCGTATAACCATTTCCGATCGCCTCGGTCTGCGGATGAAATGCCGTGGTCTTTGAAATCCAACCGCGTACCAGAGCTCGATGCAACGCTCTCTAAACCTTGACGAATCTGGGATCCCTATCCGAGATGATCGATCATCGCACCCGTGCGCTCACTATCTTTGACACATACAACCGCCAACCTCTCAAGTGAGTAATTCACTCTCACCGAATAAAGTGAGTGATTTAGTCGATCGATCCACAATTACCCAAATCAATCCTTCTTGCTCGGTGTAGCGGTAATCCACCGACAAAATCCATAGTTATCCTTTCCCACTTCCATCGGGATCTTCATTTGTCAAGCAACCACGACAGAATCGATGCTCACCTTGACTCTGTGACATGTCGACACTTCCTACAAACTCTGTCACTTCCTTTTTCGCATCTTACCACCGTAATCTGTTCTCCGAGATCCCTATACATTTTGCTACCTCCGGGATGCATAGCGTAGGGGTTGCTATGTGCATCCTAAAGAATCTTTTGCCTTAACTCAAGATCTCTCAAGATACAAGCTTTCCAAAACACGAACCTCATCCATCAACTCATTTTGTGTCCTCTGCGATCTTAGAACCTCATCCATCAAGTAGGCTTAACTAGGCAAACTCGCAGCTCTTCTAGAATACTCCGTCATCATACAAACTCAAGTGGGCAAACAGCGCTCTTAGATCCGAAACAACCTTACGACTCAACGCGTCTGCCACAACGTTAGCCTTGCCTGGATGATACTCAATTGAGCAGTCGTAGTCTTTCAGCAGCTCAATCCATCTGTGCTGTCTCAGATTCAAGTCTCTCTGAGTCAGAAGGTACTTCAGACTCTTATGATCCGTGTAGACTATCGATCTCTCTCCGTACAAGTAACGCCTCCATATCTTTAAGGCAAAGACTACATCCGCAAGCTCCAGATCGTGCGTTGGATAATTTACCTCATGTGGCCTTAGCTGCCGAGATGCATAAGCCACAACCTTCCCTTCCTGCATCAGCATACAACCCAAACTCAGATGTGAAGCGTCATGAATATATTGTGAATTCCTTATCGCCTCGGTTGAATCGAATCGAGCTTCACCAAAATCTTCTTCAACTTATCGAAGCTCTCCTGTTGCTTCTCAGTCCAAATAAACGGAACCCCTTTTCTTAATAATTTGGTCATTGGTGCTGCGATCAACGAGAATTCCTCTACAAATCTTCGGTAGTATCCTGTCAAGCCCAGAAAACTCAATCTCAGCTACTGACCTAGGCGGCTTCCAATTCAAAACTGCCTCTATCTTACGAGGGTCCACTCTAATCCCTCACCGATACTACATGACCCAAGAACGCCACCTCCCTAAGCCGTAACTCGATTTGCTAAACTTCGCATAAAGTCGCTTTCTCCCTTAGAATCAGAATACCACCCGCAAATGAGCATCATGTTCCTCCTCGCCTTTGAATATACCAAGATGTCGCCGATAAAAACCACTATGAACCGATCCAAATACCGTTGGAACACCCTATTCATCGATCCATGAAGGTCAGCCACAGATTAGTCAACCCAAACGGCATAACTAAGAACTCAAAGTGCCCATGCCGAGTACGAAATGTCGCCTTGCGATATCCGCCTCCTTCACCTTTAATCGTGATACCTGCATCTTAAATCGATCTTCGAGAAAATTGACGCGCCCTTCAGCTGATCAAACAAGTCATCTATCCGAGGCAGTGGATACTTGTTTTTGATCGTCAGCTTATTCAGTTAGCGGTAGTCTATACACATCCGCATAGTACCATCTTTCTTCTTGACAAAGAGTACCAAGCGCTCCCAAGGCGAAACACTTGGCCCGATAAAGCCTCGGTCCAACAATTCAGATTCGAGCCTTAAGCTCCACTAACTCATTAGGTGCCATCCTCAGACAGAGCTATAGACACATGCAAAGTTTAAGAATGATCTATCCCAAACTCTACCTCCCGATCCGTGGCAAACCCAAAGCTCCTCGTAGAAACACATCAACAAATTCCTAATCGTCGAACTGTCTCCACAACAAACTCTTTAGCCTCCAAGGCATACACATGAACCACATATGCTTCACGACCCTTTCTCGACCATCTTCTCGGCTTTCGAGCAGATACCACATTGGATAGATAATTTCTTCTATTACCGATTAGAACTACCTCATCACCTCACCGTGCTTCGAGAACCATGCGCTTAGCCAAGAGCTCAACTTTGCTCGGTACTTAACCACTAATCCATCTTGAGAATCAAATCGAACTCCCAAACGGCGGCCCATCGATCGACCACAAATAATACCCCTTGAAGTTCTAGAGGTACGTCTCTATACAGCTTATCTACAACTACAGAGTGACCTAGAGGGCTTATTACGGTCATCTGCCTAGAAGATATCTCAGAGTCTAGATCCATGGTCTTCACTATGCTACTCGCAACATATGAATGTGTTGAACCCACATCAATTAAAGCGTAAATGGAGAACCAAAGATTAAAAATGTACCGAGAATGACATCCTGCAAGGTCGCCCTCTCTCTCGGCGCCTCGCAAAGATACACTAACCCCTACCGTCTAGCCTCGAACTACTGCACCTCTGCCCGGTGCTCCACGGCCCGACTGAACCATTACCTCCTCTCCATTACCTCGGCCCTCTGCGGTGGTGGTCCATTATTCCTATCTTGAGTACGGCCCCGACTCTCTGATCAATCCTAACCAACTTGCGCGACAGTCCCTCACTCGGTGGTCCAATGAGCCACACTCAAAATAGCCTCTACCATCACCCAACATCCTCCCAATGAGCTTTTCCACAACGGTTACATCACAAGGCGGTCCACGCTTAGCAAAGAACAAACCTACCCGACTGATTTGGCCCACTCGGTCTAGCCCTTTTCTGCTGATTCCCTGACGACCCAGAAGATCCAAAACTCCTCTTGTGTCGGTTCCTATCCATGCCTTGCCTCACAAACTCTTTAATACCCTCAGCCACCTTTGCCTTTTCAACCAGAACCGCGAATTCACACTCCTGCTGGGGTGCAATCAACAACCTTAACTCGTCCCGCAGGCCATCCTCAAAACGAACGCACCTCTCATGTTCAGTAGCCACCATACCCCTGGCATACCGACTCAACCTCAGAAACTCTGCCTCGTACTCTGACACAGATTTGCTCCCCTGAACTAACCTCAGAAATGCTTTCCGCTGCTCATTAATGTAGTTAGCTCCCACGTACTTTTTCTGATAAGCAGCCCTAAAATAGTCCCAAGTCAGATCTTCCATGCAGCATTCCGAACAAAGAGCCACCACCGGTATGACTCATCTCGAGAAGTGATACTATCCCTTTAACTTTTCTTCAAGATCGATCGGTCTAGATCGTCCATGATCCGCTCTGTCACTTCCACCAATATTCAAGGTGCTAGGAGCAACACCCGAGACACCCCTAAGAATTCAACTCCGTTTGTTCAAGTCGCCAGCACGATTTCCTAACTCCTGCTCCTCCGCCTACTCCAGCTACCCTTTCTAAAACCCGCAGCATCGCCTGTGACACTGCGTCATCCCCAGTCTGTTCCTGAAACTTACCACCTCCAGCTAGTGGCGGAATCGGTATCTCATTTTTTGACCCCTGACCAGATCCTACGAGTTCAGAAATTGTCATCCTACCGCGACCTCATCCACGACCACGTCCACCTCGGGTACTCATGACTAAATCTCGTCTGATTTAAAGAATTTTATGTATCAGTATTTATTCCACTGTTTAAAGCAAAGTCTTATGAATATTGCTTATTAAAGAAGTTTCGTTTTCGCGAGTCCACAGAGTCCTATCAGTTTCAGTCTCTAAGGTAGTCTTACTAGCCATTCAATCACATCTCATCAATATCATTATCACAAACAATAGTACGGGGTACTTACCTGGGCGGATTGGTGCCGGAGACTCGGTGCCATGCCTTTCAAACCATGCTTTTTAAAACAAAATACTCAAAAACTATAGTTTTAAAACATTTTAGGCCTCGGGCCCACAGTCGAGCCTTTGAACTTAGCTCTGATACCACAATTGTAACACCCCAAACCCGGTCAACACACCACGACCGAATCTGGTATGTTACAGGGAAAAAGAATTTTGAGAGGTTTAGGTTTAAGAGTTTGATGAATCACTTTGCCATATTTTGATCTTGTAGAAAAAACTGAGCAGGATTTTAAACAAATCGATAGTGTACTTTGGAAACCCAAAATTTTGAAAACTTACTCCGATGTGTAGGTAAAACAAGTTTATCTCATTTGGAAGTTTGAGTTGTTTATTATTGTTACTAAACATTTTGACTTAGTAGAAAAATCGAGTTTTAAGTTAGAAAAACATTTGAGTTCTCTTTATCCCAAATCATAGTGTGATACCCGATGGTATAGTTTAAAATATCACTTTTGTAGTTTTGAAATCGTTGTCTTTCCAAGTTTTAGCACATTTTAACCCAATTAATTTGTTAAGGCATATTAAACATCTACTTTAAGCATAAACAAAGCAAAACATAATTTTAAAAGGCCTTTTACAAACCAAAATAAAACCAAATAGAAATAAATAAGCTAATGTACCAAATTTTATAAAGTCTGAGCAAATCCTTATTTAAGCATGGCATGAGCACCTCGAGTCCATCCCGGCTCCATGTCCGCGTCTAAGTGTCACCTGAAATGTCAAAGGAGAGAGTGAGTCGCAAGACTCAATGCATAAATCCCTCTCCCGATATAACATGCCAACACACATCATAACAACGTAATGCAAGTAATGCACCCGATCCTAACCAACCATATCACCTTTTCTACCCCGTGTGGTACCAAACCACTGGTGGTGCTAAACCACCGGTGACCCAAAGTCACGATATCCATAATGTGGTGCCAAACCACCGGTGACCAAGTCACAATAATCCAATGATGGGGCCAACCCATCGTGTGATACCAAATCACTAGCGACAATCCCAGATCTCATAAGTGGGGCCAACCCACGGTGGTGTCAAACCACGTGGACGAGTCGCAATGAGGTGCCAAACCTCCGTGTCCCAAAGACACAATGTGATACCAAATCACCGGTGACCGCAATCACAAATCCGATGATGGGGCCAACCCATCGTGTGATACCAAATCACCGGCGTCAATCCCAGATAATCAATCGTAGGGCCAACCCACCGTGGTACTAAGCCATTGGGATGAGACGCCGAGGTGCCAAACCTCCGTGACCCAAAGTCACAAAATATCATTTGTGGTACCAAACCACCGGAGGTGCCAAACCTTTGGTGTCCCAAAGACACAGTGTCCCAAAGACACGGATATCATACTCCCCCTCCTCTCATATCACCCAATAGCACATCATACTAAATGCAAAATCGTGCAATCATGCTATCATGCTCACATGCTTAATATGGCATCTCAACGAATATACACTCATAATCATGATATCATATATCATCACATATTTCATAATGAAATGGACTTACCCGAATCCGTATCCATACCTCAATGGGTATCAAAATAGTCAACCACACTGTTTCACTTACACAAACAGGTTATCACATTACTCAGTTAAGAAAGTGTGTTGGTTTACACACCTGAATAGCGAAGATGTTAATCCTAAGAATCGGTCTACGTCCCTCGATCACCTCGACAACCCTGAGCCTACAATCGGCCAACAATGGATTAACACTTAAACCATTTGGCCACAACCATTTAAACCCAAGGGTATATCGAATAACCCTTACCTTGCAAACGTTTGGTTTCCTACCAAACCCGAATCGACAATGGTTCCTCTTTTAACAATCGGCACACCCTATTAACAGAACAGTTAATCCATTGAAACTTTGGCTTATAGAATTCTAAAAGAATAGACTAACATGATAACCTCTTACCACTACTTACCACTTGACTTCTCCAATCGGCTGCTTCGAAATCCAAAGGCCCTATATGAAAATGATTACCAAAACCGAACGTTACTCCTTTTTAGCATATACCGACATCGGCTCTCAAACACCAAAGATTGACAAAGCACAAGAAAGGGAGAAATGGCCATTCGGCCTAGCACTTACCTTCTTGTTAGACCGATTGAGCAAGATTCCAACAAGGTCACACTCCTCCTTTGATATACGGCAATAAAGAACTACCAGGTGGGACAAGGTTCGGCCAACACCCTTAACCAAAGGAGAAAGGTTTCAGCTTCACACCAAGGAAGGTTCGGCTAACAATGGTTTTGGAAAAGAAGAAAATAGATTGAAGATATGGAGAGGTGCTTTCGGTTCAAAGAAAAAGAGATGGATGATGGTGATTTTGGAGGATGGTGTTTCGGCTAAAGGATATTGAGAAAAGAAAATAAAGGTTAGGGGAACAAGGTGAAATGGTTTCGGCTTACACAATGAACAAAAGAAAGAGAAGTGGGAGAGAAGAGAACTTTCGGCTACCAATGACAAAATCGGCAAGGTATGATTGTTGAAGCTTTCGGTTTGAATGAAGAAGAAATGGAGAGAGCGAATGGGGCGTTTGATTGGCAACACAAAATGTAGAAAAAATAAAAGTGCAAAGTTTGGCAAACAAAGTTGCTTTGGGTTTCGGTTTCAAGAAGCAAAAATGGAAGGGTTTTTCGGCTTAGGCTATTTGCAAGTGAAGAGAGCTTTTGTTAGCTTTTGACTAAACGAAAATCAGCTTACCAAAAAGAAATTGGTGATCGAAAATGCACACAAAAGAACACAAGTGGATTTTGGCACTTCCCCACTCCCTCACAACACTTACCTACCGGCCAACCTCCCCCAAAATCTCCTCAAAACTGGCCAACCTCCCCCCAAACACACCCAAGCCACTAATTCAAATCTCTTTGAATTAGTCCACCTCCTACAATCACTCTCCACCCACCGTTTGAATAGGAAGACTTAGTCCAAGGCAGAGTTTGAACTACCTACAACTCCTCCCTTCCATGCCGTCAAAATGGAAGCCAAAATGGGGCATTTTGCAATTTGAACACAGGACCTCTCCCCCCTTACAATTGACGCCAAACACAAGCTCTAAGTGGCGCATGCTTTGCCACTTTGCTAGCTCCTCACTTGTGCTCAAGAACACCAATTAAAATATAAAAGACCCAACTCCTTCAGCTCCTATCACATAAAGCCCAAAAACTAAAATTTTCCCACCTACTCAGGCTCACTCCTAGCCTACAACTAAGCCCCGAAACCACACAAACAACAACATAGCAAGCCCCTTAACATGCAAACAAATGCCAAAACAAAATAGCCCTTAACCCGGATATTACAAAAATTCAGCTTGCAAAAAGATGTATGGAACGCATGCTGTTGAGCTCCATGATTGCTTAATAAGTCCGGCCACCTCCTCTCCCCAAGCTCAATCAATTTAACTTGCAATCGCATCTTGAAACTTCTAGGCACGAGACCGAGTAATGGGACCTTGTGGCAACTCAATGAGATCAGCCATAGCTTCTCGAGCTAAGATCACACCAGAAAATGTGGGCTACTGTAAGCATGAAAAGGGTTCGGCTAGGCTTGGGTTACAAAGAAATTGAATAGATTTCATTTTATGAGCCTAGGGGCAAAAGTGTAAATATGTGAAACTTTAACGAAAAAAATGTAATTTTTCCATAATGTGATTTTTGGATCACATTGAATAATGTGACTAATAAATAGACTAAATGTGATGTTATAGATCAAAGAAAATGAGGTTCGGACTTGGAATAGGGGAAAAAGAGAGAAATTGACGATTAGGTCCCTTTTACCTTTTTGGTATCGAGGTAAGTTCGTATGTGAATAATGTATTATTATGTTTTTATTTTATATATTTTATGTAACGCCCCAAAATTTGTATATTTGTTTCCGTGCGTTTATGACACAGTGTCTATCTACTTCAGTGGTTATGTGTTCTGGGTGTGAGTGAGAGGTCCTAAGTTCAAACCTTACCTTGGGTAAATTTTGGCATTTTTATGAGTAAAGCCTTAACTGGATTCGATAGGCTTATATTTGATTGTTTATAAAGAATAATAGAATAGGCATGCTGGTCTGACGATTAAGTGGAGTGTTAGTTTGCTGAGGGTCCTGTGTTCGATTCTCTGTGTTGGCAAGGGTTAGTATTTTTACTACAATATTCAGCTAGAGTTTGAGTTGGACTGGAATACTGAGTAGTGAGTTTAGTGGAGAGAAAATCAAGGAGTTGTGGTTAGTAGGAGTTATAGGAATTTTTCTTTCCTGATTGTTTCATGTGCAAATTTCGGCTCTCCCTCTCTCTTGTGTTGTTTCTAATGTTAGCCCCATACTTTTTCCCTATTTTCTGAAATTTGCTCTTCTTTTTTCGTTCATTTATTGAAATTTTGCTGCTACATCATTCTCTCCACCCTGGTTTTCTTTCTTTCTGTTACACGGATTTTGGTACAAAATCTAGGCACGTGTTTAGTAAGTTTCCTTCGTAATTTTCATTGTTGAACTTTATTACTTTGTGCAGTAAAGTGTTCTTATGCTACTGAAGGTGTTAGGTGAGGTTCTGACCAGTGATTTTTGTATCGTGGGTGTTAGAGTGTTTAAGAAGGACCTTTGTTGGTGGAAAGTCGAGTCTCTGCTCGATCATGTTATTCAAATTCACTAATAAATCTGTTAAACTGATGAGAGATGTCTCGATTTTAGGCCTAGGAGTGCTCGGGTGGGTTTTTCCAACAAATTGAATTCAATGTGTAGCCGAAAACACAGAAAATGAGAATCGATGAAAGTTGAAAATCGATTGTGTCGACGCCACATGGTCGTCTGGTAAGCCGTGTGGTAGGCCGTGTGCAAGGCTGTGAGCCATAACACGGCCGTGTGATCGACGAGCCAGGCCGTGCGCAAGTGACACAGCCGTGTGATGGCCAGGCAAGGCCGTGTGCTACACACGGGCTTGACCTATTGGGTCGTGTGTAATGCGATCCCAGCCGCATCATGTTACGACACAACTCGATGCCACCGAGATTAGCCCAAACTCGAGGGGCCCAAGTGCAAAATGAAGCTTTTAATTTAGTTTGTTAATTTGGTTGCTGGAATAAAGACTTTGAGTCGTTTATTTTAGTTACTTTAGTTATTATAATATGAGTCTTTAATTATGTATTGTATATTAAATGCATCTTTAATTAATGTCTTGCATTATTGATCTACATCTTTTAATTGTGACATGCATTATGGGTTTTGCATTTAATAAAGTCATGCATTATGTAACTCTCATGTTTGTTAAGTTTGCATCATAAATTATAACATGCATTATGCAACTCCCATGTTAGTTTAAGTCTGCATCATTAAATTAAGTCATGCATTAAGTAACTCATTTGTTCATTTAGTTTCCATCTTAATTAAATCATGCATTTAAGCATCATAGTTATTTGAGTTAATTTATAAGTGTGTTATATAATTTGGATGTTATTTTTTTAATGCATGAGTTATAGTGTGTTTAATTTTTTTTTTTAAAAAATTGAATGTGTGTTTGCTATAGGAAGGTTCAAAATGCTGGTCACATATTTTAAAGCTACAATAGGGCTGTGCATTTGCCAAGAAGAATCAAACGCTGTCACATTCAATTGGCTATTCAGTTTTGGCATAAAAGACTCTGCATTTGGTCACTTAATTGCTGGAGCATATTTGGAACGTTTATGGTGGATATTGAAGCACTCAAAGCTCATTATGGTGACTTTCTAAATGGACCAAAAGTGACTCTTTATGTCTGATCGGTTTCATGCACTCAAAGCTAGTTATGGTGCATATTAAAGAGATGAATACACAAGCATTAAAGCATTTGGTTAAGGGGAAAATCAAGGGACATCAACCAGCACATTTAAAGGACCATTAAGCCTTCATCAAGTGAAAAGGCATGACTTTTTAGCTATGCATGAATCTAGTGAAAAGACATGACTATTTGTGATGTGAGCACACCCAGGGTGACCATGAATTTGATTTCCAATCTTCTTAAGTTTTCTAAAAGCCCCATGACTCGAGCTCGAGCTATGCGAATGCAAGAGGCTGTTGCAACTTTAACGAGTCAATTTTTGAGTGAATTCTAACCCGAAGAAGATGGACAAGGTCGGGTCCAATTTTGAGCAATCCGTCCACTTTGGTGCAAACTAAATTTAGCTCGGTTCAGCTCACATGAGCTCATTGTAGATCATTGAGCTCATTTAATTGCTTTCAGCTCATTTGCTTTAATATTTGAATAAATTAAATATTTAATTAATTTAGTTAATATTCATACAGCTTATAAATATGTTTTATTTTATTACATGCTGTTAATATGCTCTGTCTTAGCCAAATTTATTGTGTCTTAAATCTATTAAATTTGTCTTAGTTACTACATGTTTTTATTATGTCCAGGTCTTAGCCGATTATTAATGTGTCTTGTTTAGTCTCTATTTACTTTGTCTAGTGTTTATTTATTTTGTCTAAATTATCTTTTAATTATGTCCAGCTGAAATTAGCTTAATTATTTTGGTTCTTTGTATTTAATAAGTGCAACTGAATTTTGAGGGCCATTAAGCAAGGTTCATGCATGCAGGTTCAGTGTATGGAAAGGTGCATGTTCGGCTATCTTCATTGCATAGAGGCTGATCCATTTGGCTCCCAAAGGCACCAATTCGGCCAGGAGTCACCAGCTATTAAGCTTCCCCAAGCTTGGTCAATTCTCTCCCCAAAGTAGCACAATTCTTTTCACACTATGAGTTCACACCTAATGTCTATTTAGCTTGGTGTTCACATGGAAGAGACCCTTCAAGGCTGGCAATTCACACTCTAAATGACTGCTCAAATCCAACTTTAATGCTAGTAACTTTTCAGCTAAATATTGCAATTTAATGAGCTTATTGGCTGAACCTAGCTTGTGCCATGCATCATTCAACCTTTCCAAGTTCATTTGCTTAATCTAGAAGCTGCCCCTTGGACTCCATTCAGCCGAGTTTTTCTCAAGCACTTTAATGGTGTATTCTAGATAATTCTAGCTCATTCTAGCTGAAATTTGCTTAGTTATTAAGCTTGCATTTAGTCCATTTGGCTACACTAGCTAAGTAGTATAAATAGTTAGCTGATTTTAGGTGCAAAGGACTTTTTGCCAAATTGGTAATGAACTTTTGCTCTAGTGAGGTTCTCCCTCTCATATTTTGTGTGAGTCTCGAATTGACTTATCTAGCGAGCTAGCAGCGTCAACTGAACTCCTTTGAACTTATCACCAGCCTTGGTCTGGCGTTCATCCTCCTCTTTCATCCAAGCACCTTATCCACGTAAGAACCAGCGTGACACTTTCTTATAATGTTGAATCGTTTCTTGAGTTAAGTCCGCTTTCCATCCCCATCTTCCTATTTTTGTTTTTCCATCTTAAGCCATATAAGTCCTGGGGTGATACTCACTATAGTACCGAATCGATCTTGTCGCTTAAGTTTGTTTTCCACATCCACTACTTATTCGACTTATCTATCCTTTATTTATTTTATTATTAAACCGAACCTACAACTTTCTAAACCTACCAATCACCTTAAACCAACTTGAAAGTTTCCACAACCTCTAAACTAAATTACCCTTTTCGACAACTCGAGTTACTCCTCGTCGATGATAGGGCAAACTATGTGAGACGACTCGATTAACCCAGGGTAGATGACATCATTAGGAATTAGAGCTTGAAAACAGCAGCGCCGACGTACGAGATAATCCCGTAGTAGGTTCGTAAAGTATAAAAAAATCAAAATTAAAAAAATTGTATTTATTTTTTTCTTTGTAAATTAGTATATTGTATTAAATCATTTAAAAAAAGAAATATGAAATTCAAAAAAAAAAGAAAATATGAGTATAAAAAAAAGTGAAAGTTTTGCAAATTTTATTTTGTGTCATCTCTTCTACCTCGATCATCGAATTCTTTTTCTATCCCCAATTTCACCCTTCCCAATGCCATTCTTAAACTGAATTTTCTTTTGTTCAGCCTACCCTACACTATACGTTTTATCCCTTGTCACCTTTTTGGAGCCGACCCAACACCACAAATAGGTTTATACGATACAAAATATGAAATTACGAGAGCAAGAAAGAGAGGTAAAAGGCAAGAGAGTGTGAGATCATTCGAGAGAAAGAAAAAACCTTAAAAAGAGAGTGCAAACACGAGCGAGAGTGATAAATACTTATCTTTCTTTCCGAGTGAACTGTGAGCATTTGTAGTGAGGATTTAATATTCTATGTCCTGAAGTCTCGAAAGGAATATGGCGTAGCGAAACAAAAGGCAACTTGTTTGGAATGTCCCGGACTTGGATTTACAAGCTTTATTACGTGAAGTCGAGCGACTATTTGATTGAAAGTTTGAGCCGATCCACGACAGACTATATCAAGTGGAAGGAAGAGCCTAACGAGAAAGGACTCACTTAAGCCCCTCGAGAAACCGAGGACTACGACTAGATAGAGACGATGATTGAACCGAGCCAAGCGATCTAAAAAGTGATCAAGGTTCCAATGTGAGCGAACGAAGGAGAGCCCAACGCAACCGAGGCCAACGAGATCGAGAGAGGTTTGATGACGACCTTAAAATCATTAAGTTGTCAATTCCCCCATTCCAAGGCCGATCAAATCCCGAAGCTTATCTTGAGTGGGAGAAAAAGATCAAACGCGTGTAAGAGTGTCACAACTATTCCGAGGCCAAGAAAGTTAAATTGGCTGCTATTGAGTTTTTTGACTACGCAATAATATGGTGGGACCAACTTATGACATGCCGAAGGTGAAATGGCGAGTGCCCTATCCACACTTGGGCCGAGATGAAGGTCGTGATGCAGCAAAGATTTATCCCTTCATACTACCACCAGGAGTTGTATCAAAAACTCCTAAATCTCACCCAAGGGACGAAAATTGTGGAGGACTACTACAAAGAGATGGAAGTCGTTATGATTCGCACATATGTTCAAGAAGATTGCGAGGTAACTATGGCGTGATTTTTGGCTGGACTAAACCGAGAGATAGCCAACAGTGTCGAGTTGCAACACTACGTGGAGATCGTTGACATGGTGCATATGGTGATCAAAGTCGAGAAGAAACTCAAAAAGAAAGGTGCTATTTGTGGCTATTCAACTTCGAATGCACCTAGGTGGAACCAAGGCGCAAGCAAGAATGCCTCAGCAAATCAAGCGAAAGAACATGTGGGGCCGGTGAAGCTCACCAAGCCTTTGGCCGAATCTAGTAAAGGTAAAGCCATTAAAAATATTCAAACCCAATCTCGAGACATTAAGTGTTTCAAGTGTCAAGGAAGAGGGCACATTGCGAGTCAATGCCCAAATCGCAATACAATGGTGATTCTTCCTAATAGTGAGATCGAATCGGAGGAGGAAATAGACAAGAACAAAGATGATGTGGAAAATCCATCTGATAACGAAGACGAGATAGAATTTGTTGTTGAAAGAGAGATGCTCATCGTAAAATGAAGCCTTAATGTGCAAAGTTCTGTCAGCGAGCCCCAATGAGAAAATTTATTTCATACTCATGGTCTTCTTCAAGAAAAAGTTTGTAGCATTGTGATCGATGGCAGAAGTTGCACAAATGTCGCAAGTATGCTCATGGTGGAGAAACTTGCTTTGCCGACTACCAACCACCCGAGCCTATACAAGTTTCAATGGCTCAAAGAAGGAGTCAAGCTTAAGGTGACCAAGCAAGCCTTGATTTCATTTTCAATTGGAAACTACCTTGACGAGGTACTATTTGGCTGGTACATGGATTGGTTGGGACATTGCATTGTGGCTGCTACCTTTTGGCATTTCAAAGCATCCATTCAGCCAACAAGTACCAGCAATCAAATCCCTTGTTGCTTGGTCGATTGCCTCCCCAATGGACCATAAAGGGCATTCACACTAGCTGCTATTTTAAAGACCATTCAGTTGGACATGTTCATAATGCAAAGGTTGTTCAAACCCCTTTGTTCACACCTCAATTGGTTGCTCATGTGCCCAAAATAATGCTACTCACTTTTCAGCCAAAGGTGACCAATTAAGGAGCCTATTAAAAGCTTCAAATGCAATTGCTCTTCTAGAAAGCCGTCCCAAGCACTTCCATTAGCTGAATTCAGCCACCCTCAATTAAGACTTAATTCTGGAATTTTCTAAGTTCATCTAGATTAATTTAGATTAGTTATTACATTACTTGAATGTCCATTCTGTTAGCTCTTTGTAGGCTATAAATACCGAATCATTTTCAGTTGTAAAAAAACTTTTGCTAATTTGAATATATGAACTTTTGTTCGTACGAGTTTTGGTTGACTTATCAAGCTAGCTTGTGGCATTTCCAAATTTCATTTTGAACTTATCACCTTTCGATGTGGCGCTCAACCCTTCTCGATAATTCCATCATCCGCCTTAAACCGTATAGAACTGGGGTGACACTCTTTATAGTGTTGAATCGATTCTCGTGTTTAAGTTTCTATTTTCCATTACCATCTTCCTATCATTATTTATCCATTCCTAAATCAAACCATTATGTACTATCCTTTATCCATCCATCCTTACTCGATCCTACCAAACCGAACCATCTCTAAACATCATCTACCTTTTTTTCGATTCTATCCGAACCTACCCTTCTCATTATCTATTTCATTCCATCTTCCAACTTAATCCCAATAATACTAAACCCATATTCCTAATTCAAACAAAATACAAAAGACCACCTATCAATCACTTCCGCAACCATAACCAAATTCCTATCTTTTCTAATTCCTTCTTTACTCCTCGTAAATGATCAGCACTCAAGTGGAGGTCTCGATTAACCTCAGCTCACATCATTTGGTATCAGGCTTGAAAATGAGGATCGACGACAACGATCCAGAAGCCACAATAGGTTCGTAGTAAAAAAAATTTTCGAAGTTAAAAAAAATTCCAAAGTTGTAATTTAAATTCTTATTATATTATTCGTGCATTTTGAGTAAAAAAAGAGGAAAATACGAAAATATAAAAAAAAGTGTGTTCAAGTTTTGTCAAGTACTTGTTTTCTATTCTTCTCCTTAGTCTCTGACTTACAAAGCCTTCATTTTATCTTCATCTATCTATCCCGATCAGCCACAATTTATATCATCATCATTTGGTATTTCCCCATATCACCCAAACGCCACACATACCCAATTTCATTTATTTCAGCCTACCCGATTCACCAACATTAACCTTTGTAACAACTTTGTAACCAACATAAAACTTCTAAAAATGAAGTACGAAATTGTGTGTGAGAGTTGAGTGGTAAAAGGAATGAGTGTTTACATTAGAGAAAAAGCTGTATTCGAGTGAAACACAAGTGTGAGTGATTTTTCTTTGTGGGAGAACTTGTATGAATTTGCGATAAGGTTTCTTAGCCTTCTTCAATTATCATGTCAAGAAGTCTGGAACGACGAATGGTAAACAGAGGTACATCTAATGCCGCCGGTGCTAGAGGAGGTCATCAACCATGAAGAAATGTTCCCGGAGGTGGAGTACCTGACATACAAGTGCAAGCTATAATACGAGAAATTACCCGGTTGTTCCCACCAAAATTTGATTCCACCAATGAACGATTGGACCAAAGGAAGGAAAGTAGTCAGCGAGAAAACACCCCTCCGAACCCGAGAAGGGAGCGAGAACAATCATGGCAACATGGCAATGATTTATACAAGCCAAGTGATGCGGAGAGTGATCAAGCCTCCCGATAAAAGAGGCCAACGCAATCGAGGCCGAGAGAGGTTCAATGATGATCTAAAAAGCATCAAACTGTCCATTCTGCCATTCCAAGGTCGTTCGAATCCCGAGGCATATCTTGAGTTGGAGAAAAAGATCGAGCGCCACAATTATTTTGAGTCGAAGAAAGTGAAGTTAGCTGCTATCGAGTTCTCTGACTATGCTATGATATAGAAGGACCAACTTACAACAAGCCGGAGGTGAAAGGGCAAGTGTCATATCCAAACGTGGGCTGAGATGAAAGCAGTCATGCGACGACGTTTCATCCCTTCCTACTATCATCCGGAGTTGTAACAAAAATTCCAAAATCACACGCAAGGGACAAGAAGATGGAACATCACTTCAAACAGATTGAAGTGCTATGATTCGCGTGGACATGCAAGCGCGAGGCCATCATGGCACGACTTTTGGTCGATTGAACCGAGATATGGCAAATGTAGTCGAGTTGCAACATTATGTCGAGATCATCGATATGGTACAATGGTGATTAAGGTGGAGAAACAACTCAAGAAGAATGGAGTCGTACGTGGTTACTCCACTTCAAGCGTGCTTAAATGGAACCAAGGCCCAAATAAAAGCATGTCTGTTAATCCAACGAAGGAACCTGCGGATCCTGCAAAGTCTAACAAGTCCGTGGCTGAAACCAATAAAGGTAAGGCCCCTGAAACTGCTCAATCACGATCTTAAGACATCAAATGCTTTAAATGCCAAGGCCGTGGCCACATTGCAAGTCAATGTTTGAATCGTAACACGATGATCGTGTTACCCAATGGCAAGATAGAGTCAGAGGATGAAGCTGACAAAAATGAAGGCGAAGTCGAGCATCTATCCAAGAATGATGAAGAAATTGAGTTTCCGGTTAAAGGCAAAATTCTTGTGCTCAAACGAAGTCCCAACGCGTAAGGTTTGGTAAGTGAGCCATAATGCAAAAATATTTTTCATTCTTGATGCCATGTTTTGGGAAAAGTGTGCAGCGTTGTAATCGATGGTACGAGTTGTACGAATGTTGTAACACCCCATACTCGAGTCCGATGCTAAGGCTGGATACGAGACATTACATGCTTGAACTCACTTAAAACATGTACTTACGGGCTATAAAATTTTGTTCCGAATTAAAAACTTCTATTTCTTAGTCTAATCATACATTTCATGGGCCTTCGAGGCCTTAAACACATATCTGAAAACTTTAGGAACTCAAATGAAAACTTTTCCTTAAAGTAGGGGTCACACGCCCATGTGACTTGGGCACATGCCTTGTCTTCCACCCGTGTTCGACACTAACTAATTACACACGGCCTTGACACGCCTGTGGATGTAAACCGTGTGCTATACCTTGATATACTGACTCATGCGGTTCAGGGCACATGCCCATGTTTTAACCATGTATCACACATGGCCTAAACAAACGACCATGGGATTTTCTCGTGGCCTATTCTGACTTAAAACACTAAGGTGCAGGGTACGCACGACCTAGACACATGCCCGTGTGTCTAACCATGTGGGCACTTAGAGGCTATTTACCAAGCCTATTGCCATCCTAAAATCAAGACCAAACTCATGCTCAATTCAATACATTTTTCATAAACATTACTACATAATTCATTGATCTCAATAAAAATACATACTTAGTCAATTTTGGCCAAACAATTAGCCATATACAAAAGCATAATAAACTTAATAGCCCACACTTTGGCTCTTCTTAGAACATATTCTCAAAATGAAATGCTTCCTATACATGCCATACTTAGTAAAATAACTTGGCTATACCAAAATAGCGATTGATAGTGTCCTCTGAACTCTGATGACAATGATCCACGAGATTGGCTTGGCGGAACTACATAGAAAGAAAAAATAAAAGGCATAAGCATTTAGCTTAGTAAGTTTGCATATAATACACATAGCAACATACTTGATTAATATAAACCATTTGACATAAACAATGGTATCATAGATTTCAGCTATAAGGCTTACTTACTCATACTGATTCTTACATATCTCATGATACTTACTAGTCTCATCCCCGTGGGATAAATAAGGTACTTGTATCACTTGATCACATCGATCAGTATACCTTAATATGATAATCATAATCTTTCCTTCATCATTCATAACATGGATAATACTCATTTCCAACTTGATAATAGCTTTGTTTACTTATCTTTCTTGTCAACTAATTATAACTTTACTCATTTGCCGGATGAATTTCTGCGAATAACTGAGGATACTAAATCTCTTCCCACGAACTTGATACCAAGGCCATACCCTAGATACGGTCTTACATGGAATATCTCATCTTGGTTTCGAGGCCATGTCTTGACATGGACTTATACGAAGTCTTTCTTGTTCTCACCAATGCCATGCCTTGGCTTGGGCTTACATGGGATCTCTTTCTCTTGATAGCTTTTAAATGCAAAGCTTGCCTTGGACTTACATGATATCTATGCTTGATTGCTGATGTCATGCCTGGCTTGGTCTTATATGGACTTTCTTATCACATGTGGTAGATCGAGTATCCTGGGAAATTCATCTTCAATCGGGACTTGCTCATACTTAATCTCATTGATTTCTTTGTTTAACATAACATTAAACATTCCATGAAATTATACTAAGCAATTCAATGATAAAAATCATAAAGCTTAGAAATCATACAAACTTACCTCAATATACAAAATGTATGTAGATATGCAATTTAGTCCTCGACTTTGTTCTTGCCTCAGTTTTGATCCGGGCTTCATTTTTCTTGATCTATAACAATAATTTAACTATTTAATAATCACATTGACTAAATTGGCCCTTAACACATATTTTGGCAAAATTACTATTTTTCCCTTAAATTTTCTCATATTTGCACTTTTTCCCCAAGGCTCATAAAATGATTCTCATTCAACTTTAATAAACTTCATGCTTTGGTGACTCATTATCTCAACTATAGTAATAGCAAATTCTCACTATTTCTACCATGTATGACAAAATCTCATAAATTAACAAACTAGTCCCTACATGCATTTTTCATGAATTTCACATAGAAAAATATGTTTATCTAACATCAAAATCTCATAAACTTTAATAAAACATCATTTAACAAGCATGTCATTCATGGGTAGAATTTTGAACATGCATATTAGCTCATTGTATAGCTAAAAATAGCTAATTCATAATACGAGAACTTCAAAAATACGAATAATATATTAAAAAGGGGCTAAGATGAACTTACTAGCAAGCTTGAAAAAATTGAAGAACCCTAGCTATGGAGTCTCCAAATTTTCGGCAATGTGAGGAAGATGATGAATAGATTTTTTTCATATTTTTCCCGTTTTAATCATTTAAATTGATAAATGACCAAAATGCCCTTCTCTCAAAATTTTTACAATTAACTATCTCATGTCCAATTTTGTCCAAAAATTATAATTTTGGCAAATTGCTACTTAAGGACTTCTAATTGATATTCTAAAGCTATTTCATAGAAAAAGCTTCTAGAAACTCATATTTTGCAACTTTTTCAATTTAATCCTTTTGGACCATTCAACCTCAATTTAACAAAATTGATTCATGAAACTTTCACACTAGCATGCAAACATGGCATAAACCTTAAAAACTCATAAATTCACCTCGGATTCGTGGGGTAGCACCACTATTCTAACTAGGCCCTAAATCGGGCTATTACACTTCTCCCCCTTTAGGGATTTTCATTCTCGAAAATCTTACCGGCAAATAAGTTTGGGTACTTGTTTCTCATGCTCTTTTCTGGTTCCCATATAGCTTCCTTTATCCCATGCCTTTGCCGCAATACTTTCACTAGAGCAATACTTTTATTTCTTAGCTGCTTGACTTCTCGAGCTAAAATCTTGACTGGTTCTTCATCATAAGTCATGTCAGGATGAATCTTTATCTCTGAAGGGGTAATTACATGTGAAGGATCTGATTGGTAGCGTCTCAACATTAACACATGAAACATATCATGTATCTTTTCTAACTCTGATGGCAAAGCCAATCTATAAGCTACCGGCCCAACTTTCTTGGTAATCTCAAACGATCCAATAAAACGTGGACTTAACTTGCCCTTCCGGCCAAATCTAAGAACTTTTCTCCAAAGTGACACTTTCAAGAAAACTTTATCCCCGACTTGATATTCTATCTCTTTTCTTTAGATCTGAATAGGATTTATGTCTGTCTGATGCAGCTTTTAAACATTCTCATATCACTTTCACTTTTTCTTTAGCTTCTCTAACCAAATCAACCCCGTGAATTTGATTTTATTTAGTTCACCCAAAATAAAGGCGTTCTGCACTTACGCCCACATAGAGCCTCATAAGGCACCATCTTTAAGCTCGATTGAAAGCTATTATTGTAGGCAAATTCTACCAATGGGAGAAACTTTTCCCAACTGCTTCGAAATTCTAGAATACAACATTTAAGCATATCATCGAGTACTTGAATTAATCTCTCCGACTGACCTTCAATTTGAGGATGAAAAGCTGTGCTAAAACTCAATTTTGTACCCAAGGCTTCTTTCAACTTCTTCCAAAATCTGGAGGTGAATCTCGGATCTCTATTCGATATGATTGACAAAGGAACTCCATGAAGTCTTATTATTTCTGAAACATATAAGTTTGCCAGTTTGTCGAGTGAGTAGTCAACTCGTACATGTAGGAAATGAGTTGACTTTATGAGTCTATCAACTACAACCCATATAGCATCTTTCTTGCTCAGTGATAATGGTAATCCCGTTACAAAATCCATAATGATACGGTCCCATTTCCACTCAATTATCATAATTGGTTGAAGCAAACCCGAAGGTACTTGGTGTTCAGCCTTTACTTGCTGACAAATCAAACATCTTGAAACGAACTCTGAAATATCTTTCTTCATTCTCGGCCACCAATACAATTGCTTCAAGTCATTGTACATCTTGGTACTACCTGGATGAACAAATAAACATTCGTTATGTGCCTCATACAAAATTCTCTAAATAAGCTCCTCTTTTCTCGGTACACAAACTCTATGTTTAAACATCAAGTATCCATCAGAATTAATCTGAAAGTCAGATTCAACATCTGACTCGCACTGAGTTCTTTTGGCTTGCAACACTTTATCTTCTTGTTGCGCTTCAGTGATCTCTTGAAGGAACATTGGTCTAGGTTTTAATTCAGCTAGAATAGAACCATCGTCAGATAAGGTCATCCGTGAATTCATTGCCCTTAATGCAAAAGGGACTTCTTGCTCAATGCATCGGCGACCACATTCGCCTTTCCTGGATGGTAGTCAATCACCAATTCATAGTTCTTTATCAACACTAACCATCTCTGTTGCTTTAAGTTCAACTCTTTCTGCATCATCAAGTACTTTAGACTTTTGTGATCAGCAAAAATCTGACATCTTTCAACATATAAATGGTGTCTCCAAATCTTTAAAGCGAAGACTATAGTAGGCAACTCTAAATCATGCGTCGGATAATTCTTCTCATGAGGCCTCAACTGTCTTGAGGCATAAGCAATAACCTTGCCTTCTTGCATAAGTACACAACCTAATCAATTTAAGGATGCATTACTGTAAATCACAAATTCTTTCCCTGTCTCGGATTGTACTAAAATTGGACCTTCTGTCAACATTGCTTTGAATTTCTCAAAACTTTGTTTGCATCTTTCCTTCTATTCAAACTTCACATTTTTCTGTAATAATTTAGTCATCAGGGTTACGATCATAGAAAACCACTTAACAATTCGTCAGTAATAACCGGCTAGGCCAAAGAAGCTCCTCATCTCATAGATGTTACTCGGTGGTTTCCAGTTCATTATAGCTGAAATCTTGCTTGGATCCACTCGGACTCCATCTCCCGAGACAATATGTCCTAGAAATCCTACTTCCTTGAGCCAAAATTCACTTTTACTGAACTTGGCATACAACTAATTTTCTTGTAGAATCTGTAAAACTGTCCGTAGGTGCTTAACATGATTATTCTCATCTTGGGAATAAATAAATATGTCGTCAGTGAAAATGACTACAAACTTGTCGAGGTAGGGTCTAAAGATGCGGTTCATTAAGTCCATGAATACCGTAGGAGCATTGGTCAAACCAAAGGGCATGACTAAGAATTTCTAATGCCCATATCTTGTTCGAAAAGTTATCTTGGATACATCTGAATCCTTTACTATTAACTGATAATACCCTGATATCAAGTCTGTTTTGGAGAACACATTAGCTCCTTTCAATTGATCGAACAAATCATCGATCCTAGGCAATGGGTACTTGTTCTTCACTATCACTTTATTAAGTTGACGATAATCTATGTACAATCTCATGGTGCCATCTTTCTTTTTCACAAATAAAACTGGAGCACCCCAGGGAGAACAACTCTATCTAGCAAAGCCTTTCTCTGTCAATTCTTGCAACGGTATCTTCAACTCTTTCAACTCTGTTGGAGCCATTCTGTAAGGAGTAATAGATATCGGTACAGTATCGGGAGCTAGCTCAATATTGAACTCAACCTCCCTAACTGGTGGTAGTCCTGTTAATTGCTCGAGAAAAACACCCACGTACTCACATACTATCGGTACTGACTCAATCTTTAGCTCTGTTTCTTTATCATTCATCACAAAGGCCAAATATGCTTTATACCCTTTTCTTAAGTATCTTAGTCCCATCATATGAGAAATCACTACCGATGATTTGCTCTGTTCATTTGATTCTATATGAAGAGTGTCCCCATTCTCACATCTCATCTCAATGTAATTCTTTCCACAGTTAACTATTACATCAAGGCTAGTCAACCAATCCATACCAAGAATGATGTCAAACTCATCAAATGGTAACAACATAAGGTTTGCTTTAAAATAGTGACCGCTAATCATCAATAAGAAGTCTTTACATACTTTATCAACTAAAACACTTTTGCCTAAAGGATTAGACACCTTAATAAAAAATTCTGTAGATTCTATAGGCATATTCATACTGGATACTAGTTTCATACAAATATAAGAGTGTGTGGATCCAAGCTCTATTAAAGCAATAACTTTGATATCATAAAGAGAAAAGGTAACCATAATAACATCGGAAGAAGATGCCTCTTCGCTAGTACGAATGGCATAAGTCCTAGTAGGTGCCCTACCCTCGGGTCTCGCAGCCTGCTCTCTAGGGTTACCTCTTCCACTTGCCCCACTCCCCGGGTTTCTCTACTATGCGCCTCGACCATACCCCGCATCTCGTGTTCGAGTTCACTCTTCTTTCGTCATCTCCAGACAATTTTTTATAAAGTGATCATGGGAACCACATCTGAAACAAGCATTTTCATGCGCTCGATATTAACCGAGATGGTGTCTGCCACACTGTGGGCATTCAACTCTATCAGATCGAACGTTACCCATACTAGCAACTGAAGTAGTCTGTGCTTTATTCCCTTGATTCTGCTTACTCTTGTCCTTCTTTGAAAACCCAGTGGAAGTAGCCGATCGGGTAGGAAAATATCTTGACTTCTTGGATGAAAATTGGAATGACTTATTCCACTGTCTCTTTCTAGAGTCACGAGACTCCATTTCAGATTTTCTCTTCTCTTTTATTAATTCTTCGGCCTTACAAGCCCTTTCCACTAACACTACAAATTCTTTTAATTCGAGGACAGCAACAAATAACTTGATATCATTATTTAGTCCATCTTCAAACCTCTTACTCATGATGGCTTCAGTGGACACGCATTCTCGAGTGTATTTGCTGAGTCGCACAAACTCTCGCTCATAATCAATCACTAATATCTTGCCATGTTTCAGTTCTAGGAATTCCTTTCTTTTTTGGTCCACGAATCTTTGACTGATATATTTTTTCTTCAACTATTCTTGGAAAAATTCCCATGTAACCTTTTCCTTGGTACTACCGACACAAGGGTGTTCCACCATTGATAAGCAATACTTTTAAAAGAGAAACTATGCACTTTATACATTCCTCAGGTATGCATAACAACTCATTAAATACCTTGGTAGTATTTTCTATCCAGAACTCAGCCTTTTTCGAATCATCATCTTTTCTAGCCCAGAATTCTTCTGCCCTACATTTCCTGATCCTATCAATTGGAGGTTTGTCTCCTCTTACCACCTCTACAACTTGAGGGACATCAGGGATAGGTTGTAGAACAGGTGGGGGTGGAGGGGGTTGTGCATTCGGGTTCGTACGAACAAATTTTGTGTACCACGTATTCATCATATGGAGGAAGACTTCCCTAGCCTCTTGTCCTCCTTCTTGGCTCACTGTAGTGGGTCTATTCTCATTCTCATTAGGCACTGTCGCTTCAGTAGGAGCCGGCGCGTTGCTTTCTACATCATTCGCCTCAGCTCTTTTGGGATCCATTTACTATATGTATAAACATAATTTAAGTCGTCAGGAGTCGTCACACTATCATTATAAAAACATTCTTACATATGGCATGTATAGCTAGACTCGTGCTCGTGCTACGTTAGTCTTAGAATCGACTAAACCGTAGCTCTGATACCATTAAATGTAACACCCCAAATCAGAGTCTGATGCTAAGACTGGAAACAAGACATTACCATGCTTGAACTCACTTAAAACATGTACTTATGGGCTATAAAATTTTGTTCCGAATTAAAAACTTCTCTTTCTTAGTCTAATCATACATTTCATGGGCCTACGAGGCCTTAAACACGTATCTGGAAACTTTAGGAAATCAAATGAAAACTTTTCCTTAAAATAGGGGTCACATGCCCATGTGACTTGGGACACGCCCGTGTACCCCTAACACATGCCCGTGTCTTCCACCCATGTTCGACACTGACTAATTACACACGACCTTGACACACCCGTAGATGTAAATCGTGTGCTATACCTTGATATACTAACTTATTCACATGATTTGGGGCATACGCCTATGTTCTAATTGTGTATCACACACGGCCTAAAGAAACGGCCGTGGGATTTGCTCGTGGCCTATTCTGACTTAAAACATAAGGTGCAGGGTACGCCTGGCCTAGACACATGCCAGTGTGTCTAACCATGTGACTAAGAGGCTATTTACCAAGCCTATTTCCACCCTGAAATTAAGATCAAACTCATGCTCAATTCAATACATTTTTCAAAAACATTACTACATACTTCATTGATCTCAATAAACATACATACTTTGTCAATTTTGGCCAAACACTTAGCCATATACAAAAGAATAATAAACTTAATAGCCCACACTTTGGCTCTTCTTAGAATATATTCTCAAAATGAAATGTTTCCTATACATGCCATACTTAGTAAAATAACTTGGCTATACCAAAACAGCGATTGATAGTGTGCTCCGAACTCTGATGACAATGATCCACGAGATTATCTTGGCGGAACTACATAGAAAGAAAGAATAAAAGACATAAGCATTTAGCTTAGTAAGTTTGCATATAATACACATAGCAATATACTTGATTAATATAAACCATATGACATAAACAATGGTATCATAGATTTCAGCTATAAAGCTTGCTTACTCATACTAATTTTTACATATCTCATGATACTTACTAGTCTCATCCCTGTGGGATAAATAAGGTACCTGTATCACTTGATCACATCGATCAGTATACTTTAACATGATAATCATGATCTTTCCTTCACCATTCATAACATGGATAATACTCATTTCCAACCAGATAATAGCTTTGCTTACTTATCTTTCTTGTCAACTAATTATAACTTTACTCATTTGCCCGATGAATTTCTGCGAATAACCGAGGATACTAAATCTCTTCCCACGAACTTGATACCAAAGCCATACCCTAGATACGGTATTACATGGAATATCTCATCTTGGTTTCGAGGCCATGTCTTGACATGGATTTATACGAAGTCTTTCTTGTTCTCACCAATGCCATGCCTTGGCTTGGGCTTACATGGGATCTCTTTCTCTTGATAACTTTTAAATTCCAAGCTAGCCTTGGACTTACATGATATTTGTGCTTGATTGCTAAAGCCATGCCTTGGCTTGGTCTTATACGGACTTTCTTATCTCATGTCGTAGATCGAGTATCCTGGGAAATTCATCTTCAATCGGGACTTGCTCATACTTAACCTCATTGACTTATATGTTTAACATAACATTAAAAATTCCATGAAAATAGTGTACATTATACTAAACAATTCAATGATAAAAATCATAAAGCTTAGAAATCATACAAACTTACCTCAATATACAAAATGTATGTAGATATGTAATTTAGTCCTCGACTTTATTCTTGCATCGATTTTGATTCGGGCTTTGTTTTTCTTGATCTATAATAATAATTCAACTCATTTAATAATCACATTGACTAAATTGGCCCTTAACACATATTTCGGCAAAATTACTATTTTGCCTTTAAACTTTCTTATATTTGCGCTTTTGCCCCAAGGCTTGTACAATGATTCTCATTCAACTTTCATAAACTTCATGCTTAGGTGACTCATTATCTCAACTATAGCAATAGAAAATTCTCACTATTTCGACCATGTATGACCAAATCTCATAAATTAACAAACTAGTCCCTACATACATTTTTCATGAATTTCACATAGAAAAAAATATTTACCTAAGATCAAACTCTCATAAACTTCCATAAAACATCATTTAACAAGCATGTCATTCATGGGTAGATTTTTGAACATGCATCTTAATTCATTGTATAGATAAAAATAACTAATTCATAATACGAGAACTTCAAAAATACTAAGAATATTAAAAACGGGGCTAAGATGAACTTACTAGCAAGCTTGAAAAAACTGAAGAACCCTAGCTATGGAGTCTCCAAATTTTTGGCAATGTGAGGAAGAAGATGAATAGATTTTTTTCATCTTTTTCCCATTTTAATCATTTAAATTGATAAATGACCAAACTGCCCTTCTCTCTAAATTTTTACAATTTACTCTCATGTCCAATTTTGTCCAAAAATTATAATTTGGGAAAATTGCTACCTAAGGACTTCTAATTGATATTCTAAAGCTATTTCATACAAAAAGCTTCTAGAAACTCATATTTTGCAACTTTTGTAATTTAGTCCTTTTTGACCATTCAACCTCAATATAACAAAATTACTTCATGAAACTTTCACACTAGCATGCAAACATGGCATAAACCTCAAAAAATAATAAATTCACATCGAATTCGTGGCCTCGCACAACTATTCTGACAAGGCCCTAAATCAGGCTGTTACAAATGTAGCGAGTACACTCTTGATAGAAAAGTTATCCTTGCCGACGCTTAAGCATCTGAGACCCTACAAATTCTAGTGGCTCAACGAAGGCATTGAGCTCAAGGTGACCAAACAAGCCAAAATTCCATTTTCAATTGGTAACTACCATGACGAAGTTTTGTGCGATGTATGCATGTGGGCCATCTATTGCTAGAAAGACCGTGGTAGTTTGATCGCCGAGTCAAACATGATGGATTTACGAATTAATATTCATTCAAGCATAACGGGAAGAACATCGCGTTGGCACTTTTATCACTGCAACAAGTCATGGAATACCAGTAACGCCTAAGGCAATCCATGGAGAATTCGAAAGAAAAGCTTGTAAACTCAAAAGAAAAGATAGAGTCGATTGAGAATAATTTGAGAGTTGAAGGAAATAAACATGAAGAAAAAAGAAAAGAAAAAGAAAATGAGAAAGACAAAGAGAAAAACAAAAATGAAAAAATAAGTGAAAGAAAAAGAGAGAAAAAGAAGAGTGTTTTGCTTAACCATTGTCTATTTGCTTCTTCTTCTTTTCAAGTTGTTGGTCTTAAGGAGCTACGATTGAAATATCTCCTTAAGGAAAGAAGGTTTGACATGCGAGAAGAACCCTATGGGAATTCTAAAAACTCAAAACTAATTTTTTCAAACTTTAAGGAAATTGGTAAATATGATGAATTTGGAGTACAAGTGAATAAATGTTGGCCATCGTTAATTTATCATTTTGATCGTTTTTGCTGAATCGAACTTGTTTTGCCTAATTACTTTAGTAATTCTTTGCTAAGTCCTGATTGATTGACATTTGAGTGTTTGAAAACTTGTGATTGAGCAAAATTGAAAATGTATGATAATTTGAGTCAAGGTCCAAGGATCTTTGATTTAGTTCCTATGGTTCGATCTATGGAGCACTTAGAGAATCGATTTGGAAAGGTAAGTTTTCCATCCAACTTCACTGTTGTGATTTCCAAGCCCCATTTCATTACGACAAAGGTCAGTTCAACAATCCCCTGTTTCGTTAATAAAATTCTGTACTTTGATGATATTCGATTGTTTCCAAGTATTATGTTGACCTTCTTTACGAAATATGAAAACAAATCTCAATTGTTTGATCAAATTATTTTATTTGCGAGGGCATGCTCCTAAATGAACCAACGACTCGACTTAAAGACAAGTCACTTTGAATAGGGGGATGATGTAATCCAACCCGGGGCACCCAACAAATTGCAATCTAGGGATTGTGCGATGATCAAAGGATTAAAGGCCCGAGTTTGACTCAAGGGATGCAAGATGCTGTGGAAGCTGCTATGCACTTCGGTGCATGTCATACCTAGCCCGGAGTAGCTCATTCGAGCTCATTCCAGCTCATTGAGCTCCTTAATTTTAATACTTAAAATAAATTGAACCTTTAACTTGTTTAAATTACTACAGCAAGTTAATATGTCTTGAAATTTTATTCAGTGCCAAAATTAAGTTGTCAAAACTTAATTTTTACAGCAAGCTTTAAAGTGTTTTTAGTTCCAGCCGAATATTGATTGTGTCTTAGATAGCTTGTATTTATTTTGTCTAAATATTATTAAGTGTCCATTAAAGTGTCTTCGTGTGTCCTTAATTTTATTCAGCTGAATTAAGATGAATTAACATGTTTTCTTTATTCATGAAGGTGTAGCCGAACCTACAAGAGCTATTAAGGAAGATTCATGCACCTAGGTGCAATGTATGTGGTTGGTACATGGATCGGTTGGGACATTGCATTATGGTTTGAGTAAAAGGTTTGAAGATGGTTTAAATGAGGACATTAAGCTGGTTGTTGCTGTCCTCGAATTAAAAAGAATTTGTTGTGCTAGTGGAAAGGGCTTGCAAAGTCGAAGAACTAGTAAAAGAGAATAAGAAATTTGAAATGGAGTCTCGTGATTCTAGAAAGAGACAGTGGAACAAGTCGTTCCAATCGTCATCCAAGAAGTCAAGAGATTTTTCAGCTCGATCAGCTACTTCCACTAGGTTTTCAAGGAAAGATAAGAGTAAGCAATATTCGGAAATAAGGCACAGATCACTTCAGTTGCAAGTGTTGGAAATTTTAGATCTGACAGACTTGAATGTCCATAATAAGGCAGATGCCATTTGGGAGAATGCCGAGCACATGAAAATGCATGTTTTAGATATGGTTCCCAAGACCATTTCATAAAGGATTGTCTAGAGATGATAGAGAAGAGAGAACTCAGAACCCGAGATCCGGGAGTATGGTCAGAAGGAGACGGCAGAGGAACCTAGAAAGTGGGGCAAGTGGAATAGGTAACCCTAGAGAGTAGGCCGCGAGACCCGAGGGTAGAGCGCCTGCAAGGACTTATGCCATTCACACTCACGAAGAGGCATCTTCCCCTGATGTTATTACGGGTACCTTTTCTCTTTACAATACCAAAGTTATTGCTTGAATAGATCCCAGATCCTCACACTCTTACATTTGCATGAAATTATTACCCGGTTTGGGTGTGCCTATAGATACCCCAGAATTTGTGATTAAGGTGTCTAATCCTTTAGGCAATAGTATGTTAGTTTATAAATTTTGTAAAGATTGTCCATTAATGATTAAAGGTCATTGCTTTAAAGTAAATCTTATGTTGTTACCATTTGATGAATTCGGCCTCATTCTTGGAATAGACTGGTTGACTACTCATAATGTAATTGTAAATTGTGGGAAGAAATACATTGAGATGAGATGTGAGAATGGGGATACTCTTCATGTAGAATCAGATGAGCAAGGTAGATCGTCGGTAATAATTTCTCATATGATGGCGCAAAGATATCTAAGAAAAGGGTATGAGGCATTTTTGGCCTTTGTATTGAATGATAAAGAGACTAAGTTAAAGATCGAACCAATGTCGATCGTATGTGAGTATGTGGATGTTTTTCTTGAGGAATTACCAGGATTACCACCAGTTAGAGAAGTTGAGTTCAACATTGAGCTAACTCCTGGTACTGTACCAATATCTATTACTCCTTATAGAATAGCTCCAACAGAGTTGAAAGAGTTGAAGTTACAGTTGCAAGAGTTGACAGACAAAGGCATTGCAAGATCAAGTTGTTCATCATGGGGCGCTCCAATTTTGTTTGTGAAAAAGAAAGATGGCACCATGAGATTATGCATTGATTACCATCAGCTTAATAAAGTGACAGTAAAGAACAAGTATCCATTGCCTAGGATCGATGATTTGTTTGATCAATTGAGTGGAGCAACTGTATTCTCCAAAATAGACCTGAGATTAGGGTACTACCAGCTAAGAGTGAAAGATTCAGATGTATCCAGGACTGCATTTCGAACAAGATATGGGCATTATGAATTTTTAGTCATGCCCTTTGGGCTGACCAATGCTCTTGCGATATTCATGGACTTAATGAACCGCATTTTCAGACCATACCTTGACAAGTTTGTAGTCCTTTTTATTGACGACAAACTAATTTATTCTCGAGATGAGAATGAACATGCTAATCATCTACAGATAGTTTTACAGACTCTTTGAGAGAATCAGTTGTATGCAAAATTCAGTAAAAGTGAATTTTGGCTCAAGGAAGTGGGAATCCTGGGACATATTTTCTCGAGAGATGGTGTCTGAGTAGATCCAAGTAAGATCTCAGCTATAATAGACTGGAAACCACCGAAGAACATCACTGAGATTAGAAGTTTTTTGGGCCTAGTCGGCTACTATAGACGATTAGTCAAGGGGTTTTCTATGATTGCAACCCCGATGACTAAATTGTTACAGAAGAACGTGAAGTTTGAGTGGTCGAAAAGATGCCAATAAAGTTTTGAGAAGTTGAAAGCAATGTTGACAGAAGCTCCAGTTTTAGTACAACCCGAATCAGTGAAAGAATTTGTAGTCTACAGCGATGCATCCTTAAATGGATTGGGATGTGTACTCATGCAAGAAGGTAAAGTGATTGTTTATGCCTCAAGACAATTAAAACCTTGTGAGAAGAATTATCCAATGCATGACCTAGAATTGGTCGCCATAGTCTTCGCATTGAAGATTTGGAGACACCATTTATACGGTGAACGACGTCAGATTTTCATTGATCACAAAAGTTTGAAGTGCTTGATGATGCAGAAAGAGTTGAACTTAAGACAACGAAGATGGTTAGAGTTGATAAAGGACTATGAGTCGGTCATCAACTACCATCCAGGAAAGGCGAATGTAGTCATTGATGCTTTGAGCAGGAAGTCTCTGTTTATTTTAAGAGCATTGAATTAAGGATATCCTTATCCGACAATGGCTCCATTTTAGCTGAGCTAAGAGCTAGACCAATGTTCCTTCAAGATATCTTGGAGGCTCAGAAAGAAGATAGTGAATTGCAAGTTAAGAGAGCTTAATGCGAGTCAGATGCTGAATCTTACTTTCAAATTAATTTTGATGGATACTTGATGTTCAGAGATAGAGTTTGTGTTCCAAGAAAAGAGGAGCTTATATAGAGAATTTTGTATAAAGCACATAACGGTGTTTATTTGTACATCCGGGTAGTACCAAGATGTATAATGATCTAAAGCAACAGTATTGGTGGCCGAAAATAAAGAAAGACATTTCAGAATTTGTTATCAAGTGCATGATTTGTCAGAAAGTAAAGGCCGAACACCAAGTATCTTCAGGCTTACTTCAACCTATCTTGATTCCCGAGTGGAAATGGGACCTTATCACCATGAATTTTGTAATGGGTTTACCATTATCTCTGAGCAAGAAAGATGATGTTTGGGTAGTGGTTGATAGACTCACGAAGTCAGCCCACTTTATACCTGTACGAGTGGATTACTCCCTACACAAGTTGGAAAACTTGTATGTTTCAGAAACAGTAAGACTTCATGGAGTTCCCTTATCGATCATATCGAATAGAATCTGAGATTCACATCTAGATTCTGGAAGAAGTTACAAGAAGCTTTGAGTACAAAATTGAGTTTTAGTATAGCTTTTCACCCTCAGACTGACGGTCAATCAGAAAGGTTAATTCAAGTACTCGAGGACATGCTCAGATGTTTTGTTTTGGAATTCCAAGGTAGTTGGGAAAAGTTTCTCCCATTGGTAGAATTCGCCTATAATAATAGCTTTCAATAGAGCTTAAAGATGGCACCTTATGAGGCCCTATATGGGCATAAGTGCAGAACTCCCTTATTTTGGACTGAACTCAAGCAAAACCAAATTCACGGGGTTGATTTGGTTAAAGAAGCTGAAGAGAAAGTGAAAGTAATTCGAGAATGTTTAAAAGCTACCTTAGGCAGACAGAAATCCTATTCGAATTTAAAGAGAAAAGATATCGAGTACCAAGTTAGGGATAAAGTCTTTTTGAAAGTATCACCATGGAGAAAAGTTCTTAGATTTGGCCGTAAAGGCAAGTTAAGTCCACGTTTCATTGGACTTTACGAGGTTACAAAGAGAATTGGTCCGGTAGCTTACCGTTTGGCTTTGCCATCAGAATTAGAGAAGATATGTAACATCCTAATTAGGTGGGTGTGCACTTTGAGTGTTAGTGTTAGCTATAGCTTTTGAAGTGTGTATTGGGCTCAAGTTTGGGCTTAAACCTAGGTTAACTTTTCTAATAAAGAACTACAGGACATAATTTAAGTCAGGTATCCATGTTCAGTAGCAAGTTGGGCTTGTGGCCCAAAATTTAGTAATGCTGTAAGGGGCATGTAGGTGGCGGCACAAAGGAGGGAGTTGGGCCAAGAGTTGCCATTTGGGCCAAGTGTTTTAGGGAAAAATTCAGCACTTCAAGGGGAAAGAGAAGGGACGACACATGTGCTATAATTTGGGAGTTTAAATTTTTTTATTTTTGTTAATAAAAAGCTGACAATAAGGAAGGGAAGAGTTGGTTTTAGGGAGGTCTCATCTAAGGGAAATATAAAGATGAAGCTGATAGGGTGGATAAAAGCTATCAGGAGAAGGGAGAGTTGGCTGAAACTCCAACTCTGAGAGTGTGTGTGTGCGTGTTGCTGAAATTAGTAGCAAGTGATTATCTTTTCTTTCATTTTTGTCCTTTCTTTCTCATCTAATCTTCGAAAAAGCTGAAATTCTTTTCTCTTTTGGGTGCCTCTGCTTTTTATCAAAACGAAAACTCCCTAGTTTTCTTCTCCTCTTCAAAATCTTTCTAAAAGTCAAATTCTTCTTGCTCATATTCCCATCTCCTATAGCCGAATCTTAAAGTTGATTTCTTTTTGTCGAAGGTGCACCATAGCCGAATAGTCTTCAAGGGATTTGTGAGTTTTTTTTCAGGTTTTCTTCTCTGCAATTTATCTCTTTTTCATTAAGTTCCTAACTCAAAATTTTTTTTCTACGGCCCTATCGGTTTCACTCTCTGCTCTTAGGAGCCGAATCTTGTCTTGCTGTGATCTGTGGTGCCGATTTGTGAAGGAAGCTGAAGGTAGGTGGTGTGGGTTAGGCCGAATGGCCACTTTCTTGTACCTTTGTCGTTGGCTGAATGCCATAAGGTACTAGATGGGTTCTGATTATTGGTTTGGTTTGATACTTTGGTGGTGGCCAAATGTAGGCAGGGGGGACGCTTTCTTAAAGACTTTCGGGATTCGATAACTAGGTAAGGGTTTCATTGTAAGCATTATGATTACCTATTAGATCTCATCATTTAATTCGATTAGTGACCAAGGGATTATTATGGACTCAAATAACAGTCAAGTAGTAGGAAGGGTTGGATCTATAAACCCAACGCCTAAATACAAGAAGCGATCAGTATCAGGAGTGCGAGACTGGCCATCGGGGTGTGGGCCAACGTTAGAAAAATATCGTAGGCCAATAGTGGTAGGCTCGTGTGACAATAGCGTAGAAGTAGTGAGAGCATTAGTACTGAACCAGGTGTGTAACTCTTACACACTTTCTTTACTTAATATGTTAAATGTCATGTGATGATAAAAGTCGAAGTGACGGCAGTGATTACTAAGTTACCCTTGTGGGTAAAAACGAGGATGGCTAGTAAGTTGTTATGGTTGCTATCATTAACTATAATGTGATCTATAAGTGCATGCCACTTTTTATACAATATTTTACATGTTAAAGCATGATCATACTTGTATTGTGAGCACGAATATGTGATATGGGTGATGAGTGGAGGGGGAAGTATGATCTATCAGACTGTCACCAGTGGTTAGGTACCCCACACAGTGGGTTGGCCCCACATATTGTAATATTGTGACTATGTCTTAGTGGTTTGGCACCACCAGTGGTTTGGTACCACATATGTTTATTTCTCAGACCCAGCTACGGTGGTTTAGCACCACTAGTGGTTTGGTACCACAAGAGGTAGATTTGGGAGACACGGATGGATATCTAGGTTGATGGGATGCATGACATGCATATTTGTATATGAACTTGTGTAAGAGCATAACTTCTTTTGGGATGGGGATTTAACACTGAGTCTAGGTGACTCACCCCTTCTATTATATTTTGCAGATAAACCATAGATCGCGGATATGGAGCCGAAATGGACTCGAGGTGGCCATGCCTAGCATTCATTTTATTCGAATGTTTTTCATGTGTACTTAGTTATTTTCTTTAATTTGGGTTTTTAGTTCTGTAATAAGGCCGCTTAAGTGTTATTTTGGGACATTTTATTTAGTTGTTTCTTAAAGGTTCTATTAAGCATGCTGGTTAAACTATGAATTGAGTGTTTCCAAAACTTTAAACAAATACTCATTTTCTAAAATATACAATGATTAAGTAATAAGTAGGGAGTAACTATAAGTCAACTAAGTTTTTCTAAAGCAAGTTTCAACATGTTTTAAACATCACAAGATCCAACGACGTATTCTTAAAAACATTACAACAAAATTCTCTTTAAACAAGTCGACAAATTGGTTTTCAAAATGTTTTCTTTCCCGTGGCAAGCCAGATTCGGTTGTAGTGTTTTGATCGGGCTTGGGATGTTACATTTTTGTATCAGAGCCCGGTTCAAAAACCCGATTGTGGGTTTAAGGTCCAAGATGTGTTTTAAGAGTTTGTAAAATGATTTTTTGGAAGATGAATATCTCGAAAAGCATGGCACCTGAGTCTCTGGTGTCGATCCACCCAGGTAAGTACCTTCACCTTTGATGTGATGTTTATATGTTAGGCTTCGTTGGTTTTAGACCTAGACAAGCATGATAGCACTGATGAACCATAGGGCTAGTTTACACAACTCCTTAATTGCATAAGACTTAAGTTTAATCAAACAAACCTGTGAGTAAGTCGCAGAGCTAGGGTGTGGCAACAAGCATGCGCATGTTTAGGATTGGATTTAGGGAGAGCCTGGTATTTAAGCAGTCCTAGTGACTCACCTCCTCTTCGATGAAATCCCACCTGGTGCGTAGTGACTGTTCACTCTAACCATGAGGACTTGTTCACAAGCTAAACCTTATAATTAAACCCCGAAAGGGACCAACCACCCTGTAAACCCTAGTTGTAAAATTACCAAATTACTACTTGATTTGTAATAACTACCCTGGATTTGAAAAATGACCAAACTACCCTTGGTTTGTAAAATTAGCAAATTACCCTTGACTTACAGAATTACCAAAATACACCTACTTCACGAAAATTACCAAAAAACTCGTATTTTGAAAAATCACTTGAAACTTTATTTTGGAAAATGACAAAAATACCCCTATAGGTTAAAATTACGAAAATACCCCTAGGTAGTGAAATTACGGAAATACCCCTACATGTTGAATGTGAGTTCATAGAGGTTGTTGTGTGATGAATGTATGTGGTATTCGAAATTAGGTGATAAGCTTGGAACTGAAACTGTAGATAGGTTCGAACTCAAAAAGAATCACTTTTAAAACTATCTTTCATAAAATTGTTCGTGGATAAATAGGGAGCAGAGTTAATAATTCATAAAATTCTTAACCAGATAAGCGCAAATGAGAAGAATGAGTACAAGAGGTCGTGGACGTCCGTCACGTGGACGTGGTAGGTAGGATGACCATGTCAGAGCTAGTAGGGTATGGCCATGGGTCAGGAAACGTGATGCCAAATTTGTCGGCGGTGAAAATATAGTCTCAAGACCAAACTAGTGGTGACGATATAGTATCTCAAGCAGTACTGCAAGTTTTGGAGAGTGTTGCCAAGGCAGGCGCGAGTTCAGGAGCCCAAAAATTCGTGGCTGAGCGACTCCAGGCTAACGGAGTAGAAGTGTTCAGGGGAGTTTCTGGTGTAGCTCCCAACACTGCTGAGTACTGGTTAGAGGCGACAGAGCGAATAATGGATGATTTGGACTTCTCAGTTGAGGAGAAGTTGAAGGGGATAGTGTCTCTTCTCCGGAATGAGTCGTATCAGTGGTGGCTCACGGTCAGGGATGGTGCAGTGGCTGATGATATCACCTGGGATTTCTTTAAGGTAGCCTATCAAAGGAAGTATGTGGGAGCTAGTTATACTGATGCGCAACGTAGGGCGTTCTTGAATTTGGTTCAGGGGAGTAAGTCGGTACCCGAGTACGAGGCAAAATTCTTGAGGTTGAGTAGGTATGCTTGGGGTATGGTGGCTACAGAGCATGAGCGCTGTGTTAGGTTTGAGGACGGGCTAAGAGATGAGCTGCGGGTGCTGATTGCACCACAGCGATAAAAGGAATTTGCTGTTCTCCTGAAAGAGGCCAAAATAGCTGAGGAGGTGCAGCGAACCAGGAAACAAAATCAGGACAGAGGTAGGGATAAGAGAAATTTTGGGCCATCAGGGTCTGTTGGGAATTCTCAGAATAGGGCTAGATTTGGTGGACCAGATCGAGCTGTGAAGCCGGCTGCTGCTGCTCAGTGGCCACCTCAGTGTGCTCGATGTGGGAAGTCTCATTCGAGAGAGTATTGGGCTGGTAATAAAGGTTGCTTTGAGTGTGGGTCAATGGAGCACCAGATAAGGGATTGTCCACGGAAGTCAGCTAGGGCACAGGCAGAGGGTCAAGGATGTGCTCAGTTTGGGAGAGATGGCCACCAATCACAGAGGGGCCGAGGCACAACTAAGGGTGGTAATGATAATGGTCGAGGCCGTGGATCACTGGCCGAGGTGCTGGGGGTGCTAATGCAAGACAGCTTGGGTTGGTCTATGCAACGAAATGCACCGAACGTCATAACTAGTACGTTTTTAATTTCTGGGATGCCTTATACTGCTTTGATTGATGTTGGTTAAACACACTCTTATGTTGCTAGTGGTATAGTGGGAACGTTGAACTTAGCTTATGAGATTTCTGCTAGGAAGATGTCAGTAATAAGCCCTCTAGGACACTCTGTAGTAATAGACAAACTGTATAAGGATGTACCCCTAGAACTTCAAGGGGTAGTGTTTCAAGCTGATTTGATGGAACTACCCCTCGGGTAGTTCGATTTAATCTTAGGAATGGATTTGTTTGTTAAGCACTAGGCAGAACTAGACTGTGCAGCTGAAATCGATCGAGGGTGAAGAAGTAGTGATGATAGGTGAGAGAAGGAATTACCTCTCTAATGTGGTGTCCGCGCTAAAGGCGGAGAAGATGGTAAGGAAAGGTTGTGAAGCATTTGTGGTTTATGTTTGTGCCTTGGATGTTAAGGAATCGGCTATAGGAAGTGTCCGAACGGTGAAAGAATTTATCGATGCTTTTTCGAAAAAGCTTTCAGGTTTGCCCCCAGACCGCGAAGTGGAGTTTGGTATAGACCTTCTATCGGGAACTGCGCCAGTGTCTATTGCCCCGTATAGGATGGCGCCAAAGGAGTTAGTGGAGTTGAAAGCACTGATTTAGGAGTTGTTGGATAGGGGTTTCATCCGGCCAAGTGTATCACCTTGTGGAGTGCCTCTACTCTTTGTTAAGAAGAAGGACGGGTCCATGCGAATGTGCATAGACTACCGTTAGTTGAATAAATTAACAATTAAGAACAAGTATCCATTGTCGAGGATAGACGACTTGTTCGACCAGCTTAAGGGAGCATCGATCTTCTCTAAGATAGATTTGAGGTCAGGATATCACCAACTTAAGGTGAAGGAGGCAAATATCCATAAGACGACATTTCGTACTCGATACGGGCACTATGAATTTTTGGTAATGCCGTTCGAGTTAATGAACGCACCAGCTGTGTTTATGGATATGATGAACCGGGTGTTTCAGCCATATTTGGATCGGTTCGTCGTAGTATTTATAGATGATATTCTGGTATACTCAAAATCGAAAGAGGAGCACGACGCGCATTTGTGGGTGGTGTTGCAGATTTTAAGGGAAAAGCATTTATATGCAAAGTTTAGTAAGTGTGAGTTCTGGTTGAAGCAAGTTATCTTCTTGGGTCATGTGGTGTCAGCTGAGGGGATTAGAGTGGACCCTCGGAAGATTGAGGCTATATTAGATTGGAAACCATCGAAGTCTGTGGCAGAATTTAAAGTTTTTGGGTTTAGCAGGATATTACCGAAGGTTTGTGGAAGGGTTTTCTCTGATTGCAGCGCCATTAACCAAGTTGCTAAGGAAAGGAGTTCTGTTTGTATGGTCAGACAAGCAACAAGAAAGTTTTGAGAGGTTAAAGAAGATTTTGACGGAAGCTCCGGTATTGATTCAACCTAAGGTAGGGAAAGAGTTTAGGTTTATTGTGATGTGTCGCATATGGGATTAGGATGTGTGCTGATGTAAGAAGGGAAAGTAGTAGCATATGCTTCTCGATAGTTGAGACCTCACGAGGTGAACTACCCGACGCATGATCTAGAATTGGCTGCAGTAGTTTTTGCCCTAAAAATTTGGAGACATTATTTATATGGAGAGAAGTCTGTCATGTATACGGATCACAAGAGTTTGAAGTACCTTCTTACACATATGGAGTTAAATTTAAGGCAGAGGAGGTGGATCGAGTTGTTGAAGGACTATGACTGCTCGATTGAGTACCACCCGAGAAAGGCTAATGTGGTAACAGACGCCTTGAGCCATAAGGTGGTGGCCAAATTAAGAGCCATGTTTGCCCACCTTAGTCTGTATGATGACGAAAGTCTGTTAGCGAAATTGCAAGTGAAGCCAACGTGGGTAGAATAGGTTAAGGGGAAATAATTGGTGGATGAAGTTTTGAGCGCACGATGTTTGCAAGTGCAGAATGGTAGATTAGAGGGGTATAGCTTGAGCAGCAATGGAGTGTTGTGTTTTCAGGGAAAAGTGTGTATGCCTAAAGTAGAGGAGTTAAGATAGAAAATTCTTCGGGAGGCACATAGCAGTCCTGATTCTATGCATCCGAGAGGTAGTAAGATGTACCGAGATTTATGGGAGCGATTTTGGTTGCCTAGCCTAAAGCGTGAGATAACTGAATTTGTGGGTAAGTGCCTGACATGTCAGCAAGTCAAGGCTAAACATCAGTTGCCGTTGGGTTTGTTGCAACCGATAAAGATTCCACAGTGGAAGTGGGAAAGGATCACGATGGATTTTGTTAGTGGGCTATCCCTCACACCCACTAAAAAGGATTCAGTTTGGGTAATTGTGGATCATCTGACGAAGTCTGCTCATTTCATACCTATACGTATGGATTATTCTCTTTAGAAGTTAGCGAGACTATACATAGCGGAGATTGTGAGGTTGCATGGGGTACCAGTGTCGATTATTTCAGACAGGGACCCTAGATTTATGTCAAGGTTCTAGAAGGCTTTGCACCAGGCATTGGGTACAAGGTTGGATTTTAGTACGGCATTCCATCCCCAGTCAGATGGACAATCGGAGAGGGTGATTCATGTTTTGGAAGACATGCTAAGGGGTTGTGTTTTGGATTTCAAAGGCAGTTGGGAAGAATTTTTACCGTTGGCTGAATTCGCGTACAACAATAGTTATCAGGCAAGTATTCAAATGGCACCATACGAAGCGTTATATGGACAGAAGTGTCGTACCCCTGCATGTTGGACGGAGTTGAGGGAACGGCAGTTGTTGGGTCCGGAGTTGGTTCCTGAAACACAAGATAAGGTGAAGGTGATTCGCGCTCATTTGAAAAAAGTTTCGGATAGGCAGAAGTCTTATGCCGATCTTAAACGGAAGGATATAAAGTTTGTAGAAGGTGACAGGGTTTTCTTGAAGGTATCGCCGTGGAAGAAGATTCAGAGGTTTGGTAGGAAAGACAAGTTAAGCCCTAGATTTATCGGGCCTTATCGGGTGTCAAAGTGAGTGGGATGTAACATCCCAAACCCGGTCAACACACCACGACCGAATCTGGTACGTTACGAGGAAAATCGAAATTTTGAGAAGATAGGTTTCTGTTTAAAAATTTGATGAAAACACTTCGCTAAATTGTGTATTTGAAGAAAACTTGAGTATGCTTGATTAAAATCTAATGGTGTATTTGAAAACCCGGAAATTTTGAATACTTAATCAGATGTGTAGGTAAAACAGGTTTATCCCATTTAGAAGTTCAAGTTGTTTCTTATTGTTACTAAAACATTTTGACTTAGTAGAAAATCGAGGTTAAGTTAGAAAAACATTTGAGTTCTCTTTATCCCAAATCATAGTGTGATACCCGATGGTATAGTGTAAAACATCTCGATTTGTAGTTTTGAAATCGTTGTCCTTCCAAGTTTTAGCAAATTTTAACCCAATTAACTTGTTAAGGCATATTAAAAATCTACTTTAAGCATAAACATAGCAAAACATAATTTTAAAGGCCATTTACAATCCAAAATAAACCCAAATAGTAATAAATAAGCTAATGTACCAAATTTTATAAAGTCTGAGCAAATCCTTATTTAAGCATAGCATGAGCACCTCGAGTCCATCCCGGCTCCATGTACGCGTCTAAGTGTCACCTGAAATGTCAAAGGAGTGGGTGAGTCGCAAGACTCAGTGCATAAATCCCCCTCCCGATAATACAACATACTAACACACATCATAACAGAGCAATACAGTTAATGCACCCGTTCCTAACCATCCATAACACCTTCTCTACCCCGTGTGGTACCAAACCACTGGTGGTGCCAAACCACTGGTGACCCAAAGTCACGATATCCATAGATGTGGTGCCAAACCACTGGTGACCCAAAGTCACGAAAGATCCATTTGTGGGGCCAACCCACGTGTGATACCAAATCACTGGTGACGATCCCATATCTCAAAAGTGGGGCCAACCCACGGTGGCGTTAACCACAGGGACGAGTCGCTATGAGGTGCCAAACCTCTGGTGTCCCAAAGACACAAGTGTGATACCAAATCACTGGTAGTCACAATAAAAATGATGGGGCCAACCCATCGTGTGATACCAAATCACTAGCATCAATCCCGTATAATCAACCGTAGGGCCAACCCACTGTGGTACAAAGCCACCGGGGATGAGACGCGGAGGTGCTAAACCTCCGTGACCCAAAGTCACAATAATCAAGCTGTGGTACCAAACCACTGGAGGTGCCAAACCTCTGGTGTCCCAAAGACACGGATATCATACTCCCCCTCCTCTCATATTACCCATACATGTCATACTGACTCATGTACAATATGCAAATCATGTAATTCATGCCAACATGCCCAATATTGCATCTTATAGCACATATATCATGGATCATAATATTAGATGTACCAACAATAGAACTCGTAATGCTACGGACTTACGAATCCGTGAACATACCCTATCGGGTATCATGATAATCATCAACTTTTTTCACTTGTTACAACACAGGTTATTAACCTATTACTAAGAAATCAGTGTGTTAGCTTACACACCTGAAATAGCGAAGGTTTTAATCCTAAGAACCGGTCTAAGTCCCTTGATCACCTCGACAACCCTGATCCTATAATCGGCCAATAATGGATTAACATCATACCATTCGGTCATAACCATTTAAACAAAAAGGGTTTAACTTGATCCCTTACACCCTTTGATTCGGTTTCCAACCAAGTCCCAAACCAACAGTGGTTCCTCCACTAATCGACTACACCCTAAAAGAGAACAATTAATCCTTTGAAACCTTATACTTAATCGAAACTAAACAAATAAACCATGAGCAACCATCTCACCATCACTTACCAATCAATCGAATTCAGATAAAAGCTTTGCTGACTGCTTGGAATCCCAAAAGCCCTATAACGAGATGTTAAACAAATGGTTAACTCCTTCCAATCGAAACCCACATAGGCCTAACTAAATCGAAATCAACATAGCACTAGAGAGAAAAGAGAAATGGCCATTCGGCCAAGAACTTACCCCATCACCAACCACTAATCGGCCAACCAAACCACTAGGAGAGAAGGGAGATTCGGCCAAAACTTTGCACTAAAAGGAGAAGAGGATTCGGCTAGGGTGGTTTATACCAATCAAGAAGATTTGGTCAGAGTGAAAGAAAAAGAGTAAACAAAATGCAAAAGAATAGGGTTGATATTCGGCTAAGTAACAAAATGGGACAACGAGATAGAAAGGTACTTTTGGTTTGAAAGAAGAGGAAATGGTGAAAAGTATTTTAGAGAGTGGTATTTCGGCTAGGAAGATTCCAAGAAGAAAAAGAAAGTAGAAGGAGAATAGAGAATTAGCTTCGGTTTAACACAAATGAAAAAGAGAAGAAAATGGGAGAGGCATTCGGCTAACAACAAAATTAAAAGGCACAAAGTACTTTCAGCAAAGGTATGGTTGTTTGAAGTTTCGATTACAAGAAGCAAAAGATGAGAGACTCAACCTTGAAAGTTCGGCTAACAGAGACCAAAAGAAAACTAGCAACTTTTGGCAGGCTATAGAGTTTTGGTATTTCGGTTTCAAAAAAAAAATGAGGAAGATGAGAGAAATCTCTTTGGAAAAATTGGCTTGTTTTTGACAAAATGAAAGAACTTTGTCTGCTACCCCCTATGACCGAAAATGCACCAAAAATCCAAGTGGATTTCGTCACTTCCTCACTCCCTCACAACCAAGCCGTCCACTCCCCCACAATCTCTCCAAAGAATCGACCACAACTCCCCCAAACACTCCAAGCCTTCCATTCAAATTACTTTGACTAAGTCCACCTCCACAATTTGCTCTCCACCCACCATTCAAATAGGAAGACTTAGTCCAAGGCGTAGTTTGAACGCCTACAACTCCTCCCTCCATCTGTCAAAATGGATGCAAAAACAGGGGATTTTCGCAGCTAGAACATAGGACATCCTCCCTTGCACTTGACGTCACACACAAGCTCTAAGTGGCGCATGCTTTGCCACTTTGCTAGCTCATCACTTGTGCAACAATTCACCAAATAATATACATATATCCCAGCTCCATCGGCTCCTCTCACATAAGGCTTAAAACTAAAATTTTCCCACATACTCAAAGTTCACTCCTAGCTTATAACTAAGCCCCAACAACATCAAAATAACAACATAGCACATCAAGCACATGCAAAGAAAGCCAAAAGAAATAAAATAGCCCCTAACCCGGATATTACGCTTCTACCCCTTAAAAATAATTTCGACCTCGAAATTACGATCAAAAGAGTTATGGTATCTTTGTCTCATCATATCCTCGGGTTCCCACGTAGCTTCTTTCACACTATGATTCCAAGACGATTACCTTAACCAAAGGCACAGACTTTCTCGCAGAACCTTCACATCCCGATCTAAAATCAGACAGTGCTCTTCCTCCATGGTCAAACTGGTTTACCTCAATCTCTCCCATCGCTACCACATGTGACGGATCTGAACGATAACTCCGAAGCATCAAACGTGGAATACATCGTGAATCTGACTTAACTCTACCGGCAACTCAAGTTGATACACTACTGGTCCCACTCGTCTCAGGACCTTATACATTGAATAAATCTTGGACTTAGCTTGCCTTTCCTGCCGAACCTCAGCACTTTCTTCCACGGCGAGACCTTCAGAAAAACTTGATCCCCCACAGCAAACTCTATATCTCTCCGCTTAAGATCGGCATAGGACTTCTGCCGGTCCGAAGCTTCTTTCAACCGAGCTTGAATCAACTTCACCTTTTCTTCGGTCTCCGCAACCAACTCTGGTCCCAACAACTGACGTTCACCTAACTCCGTCCAACACGTAGGTGAGCGACACCTCCTACCATACAACGCCTCATATGGTGCCATCTTGATGCTCGCTTGGTAACTGTTGTTGTAGGCGAACTCAGCTAATGGTAGAAACTCCTCCCAACTACCCCTGAAGTCCAATACACAACCTCGTAACATGTCTTCCAAGATCTGTATAACCCTTTTCGACTGCCCGTCAGCCTGCGGATGAAATGTCGTGCTGAAATCCAACCATGTATCCAGAGCCTGATGCAACGCTTTCCAGAACCTTGATGTAAATCTGGGATCCCTATCCGAGATGATCGATACTGGCACCCCATGCAGTCTCACTATCTCTGACACAGATTTACTCCCCTGAACTAACCTCAGAAATGCTTTCCGTTGCTCATTAATGTAGTTAGCTCCAATGTACTTTTTCTGATAAGCAGCCCTGAAATAGTCCCAAGTCAGATCTTCTGCTATAGCGCTGTCCCGAACTATGAGCCACCACTAGTATGACTCATCTCGGAGAAGTGATACTATCCCCTTTAACTTTTCTTCAGCAGTCAGGTCTAGATCGTCCATGATCCGCTCTGTCGCTTCCAGCCAATATTCAGCCGTGCTGGGAGCAACACCAGAAACACCTCGAAAAACCTCAGCCCCGTTTGCCCGAAGTCGCTCAGGCACAGATTTCCTAACTCCTGCGCCTCCACCTACTCCAGCTACCCTTTCTAAAACTCGCAGCATCGCCTGTGACACTGCGTCATCCCCAGTCTGATCTTGAAATTCACCACCTCCAGCTGGTGGCAGAACCGGTATCTCATTTTTTGACCCCTGACCAGATCCTACGGGTTCAAAAACTGTCATCCTCCGCGGCCTCGTCCACGACCACGTCCTCCTCGGGTACTCATGACTAAAATCTCGTCTGGTTTAAAGAATTTTATGCATCAGTAATTATTCCACTATTTTAAAGCAAAGTCTTATGAATATTAAAGAAGCTTTGTTTTCGTGAGTCCACTGAGTCCTATCAATTTCAATTTCTAAAGTAGTCTTACTATCACTAGCCATCCAATCACATCTCATCAATATCATTATCACAAACAATAGAAAGGGGTACTTACCTAGGCGGATTGGTGCCGGAGACTCGGTGCCATGCCTTTCACACCATACTTTTTAAAACATAACAGTTAAAACAGACTTTTGAAAACATTTTGGGCCTCGGGCCCATAGTAGAAACCTTTGAACACGGCTCGATACCATAATTGTAACACCCCAAACCCGGTCAACACACCACGATCGAATCTGGTATGTTACGAGGAAAATTAGAATTTTGAGAAGATAGGTTTCTGTTTAAAAATTTGATGAAAACACTTCGCTAAATTGTGTATTTGAAGAAAACTTAAGTAGGCTTGATTAAAATCTGATGGTGTATTTGAAAACCCAAAATTTTGAATACTTAATCAGATGTGTAGGTAAAACAGGTTTATCTCATTTAGAAGTTCAAGTTGTTTCTTATTGTTACTAAAAACATTTTGACTTAGTAGAAAATCGAGGTTAAGTTAGAAAAACATTTAAGTTCTCTTTATCCCAAATCATAGTGTGATACCCGATGGTATAGTTTAAAACATCTCGATTTGTAGTTTTGAAATCGTTGTCCTTCCAAGTTTTAGCAAATTTTAACCCAATTAACTTGTTAAGGCATATTAAAAATCTACTTTAAGCATAAACATAGCAAAACATAATTTTAAAGGCCATTTACAATCTAAAATAAACCCAAATAGTAATAAATAAGCTAATGTACCAAATTTTATAAAGTCTGAGCAAATCCTTATTTAAGCATGGCATGAGCACCTCGAGTCCATCCCGGCTCCATGTCCGCGTCTAAGTGTCACCTGAAATGTCAAAGGAGTGGGTGAGTCGCAAGACTCAGTGCATAAATCCCCTCGATAATACAACATACTAACACACATCATAACAGAGCAATACAGTTAATGCACCCATTCCTAACCATCCATAACACCTTCTCTACCCCGTGTGGTACCAAACCACTGGTGGTGCCAAACCACTGGTGACCCAAAGTCACGATATCCATAGATGTGGTGCCAAACCACTGGTGACCCAAAGTCACGAAAGATCCATTTGTGGGGCCAACCCACGTGTGATACCAAATCACTGGCGACGATCCCATATCTCAAAAGTGGGGCCAACCCATGGTGGCATTAACCACAGGGACGAGTCGCTATGAGGTGCCAAACCTCTGGTGTCCCAAAGACACAAGTGTGATACCAAATCACTTGGCGGTAGTAGTCACAATAAAAATGATGGGGCCAACCCATCGTGTGATACCAAATCACTAGCGTCAATCCCGTATAATCAACCGTGGGGCCAACCCACTGTGGTACTAAGCCACTGGGACGAGACGCGGAGGTGCCAAACCTCTGGTGACCCAAAGTCACAATAATCAAGCTGTGGTACCAAACCACTGGAGGTGCCAAACCTCTGGTGTCCCAAAGACACGGATATCATACTCCCCCTCCTCTCATATTACCCATACATGTCATACTGACTCATGTACAATATGCAAATCATGTAATTCATGCCAACATGCCCAATATTGCATCTTATAGCACATATATCATGGATCATAATATTAGATGTATCAACAATAGAACTCGTAATGCTACGGACTTACCCGAATCCGTGAACATACCCTATCGGGTATCATGACAATCATCACTGTTTCACTTGTTACAACACAGGTTATTAACCTATTACTAAGAAATCAGTGTGTTGGCTTACACACCTGAAATAGCGAAGGTTTTAATCCTAAGAACCAGTCTAAGTCCCTTGATCACCTCGACAACCCTGATCCTATAATCGGCCAACAATGGATTAACATCATACCATTTGGTCATAACCATTTAAACAAAAGGGTTTAACTTGATCCTTTACACCCTTTGATTCGGTTTCCAACCAAGTCCCGAACCAACAGTGGTTCCTCCAATAATCGACTACACCCTAAAAGAGAATAATTAATCCTTTGAAACCTTATACTTAATCGAAACTAAACAAATAAACCATGAGCAACCATCTCACCATCACTTACCAATCAATCGAATTCAGATAAAAGCTTTCTTGTTGCTTGGAATCAAAAGCCCTATAATGAGATGTTAAACAAATGGTTAACTCCTTCCAACCAAAACCCACATAGGCCTAACCAAACCGAAATCAACATAGCACTAGAGAAAAGAGAAATGGCCATTCGCCAAGAACTTACCCCAACACCAACCACTAATAGGCCAACCAAACCACTAGGAGAGAAGGGAGATTCGGCCAAACTTTGCACCAAAAGGAGAAGAGGATTCGGCTAGGGTGGTTTATACCAATCAACAAGATTCGGTCAGAGTGAAAGAAAAAGAGTAAACAAAATGCAAAAGAATAGGGTTGATATTCGGCTAAGTAACAAAATGGGACAACGAGATAGAAAGGTACTTTTGGTTTGAAAGAAGAGGAAATGGTGAAAAGTATTTTGGAGAATGGTATTTCGGCTAGGAAGATTCCAAGAAGAAAAAGAAAGTTGAAGGAGAATAGAGAATTAGCTTCGGTTTAACACAAATGAAAAAGAGAAGAAAATGGGAGAGGCATTCGGCTAATAACAAAATTAAAAGGCACAAAGTACTTTCAGCAAAGGTATGGTTGTTTGAACTTTCGGTTACAAGAAGCAAAAGATGAGAGACTCAACCTTGAAAATTCGGCTAACAGAGACCAAGAGAAAACTAGCAACTTTCGACAGGCTATAGAGATTTGGTATTTCGGTTTCAAAAAAAAAATGAGGAAGATGAGAGAAATCTCTTTGGAAAAATCGGCTTGTTTTTGACAAAATGAAAGAACTTTGTCTGCTACCCCCTATGACTGAAAATGCACCAAAAATCCAAGTGGATTTCGGCACTTCCCCACTCCCTCACAACCAAGCTGTCCACTCCCCCACAATCTCTCCAAAGAATCGTACAACTCCCCAAACACTCCAAGCCTTCCATTCAAATTACTTTGACCAAGTCCACCTCCACAATTTGCTCTCCACCCACCATTCAAATAGGAAGACTTAGTCCAAGGCGAGTTTGAGCGCCTACAACTCCTCCCTCCATGCCGTCAAAATGGATGCAAAATAGGGATTTTCAGCCTAGAACACAGGACATCCTTCCTTGCACTTGACGTCACACACAAGCTCTAAGTGGCGCATGATTTGCCACTTTGCTAGCTCATCACTTGTGCAACAATTCACCAAATAATATACATATATCCCAGCTCCATCAGCTCCTCTCACATAAGGCTTAAAACTAAAATTTTCCCACCTACTCAGGCTCACTCCTAGCTTATAACTAAGCCCCAACAACATCAAAATAACAACATAGCACATCAAGCACATGTAGCAAAGCCAAAAGAAATAAAATAGCCCCTAACCGGGATATTACATGGGACCAGTAGCTTACCAGCTCGAGTTGCCACCAGAGTTGAGTCAAATCCATAATGTGTTCCACGTTTCCATGCTTAGACGCTATCGTTCAGATCCATCTCATGTTGTGCCAATAGAGGAAATTGAGGTGACCAAGACTTATCTTTTCAGGAAGAACCAGTGCTGTCCTAGATCGGGATGTGAAAGTTTTGCATAGGAAATCAGTCCCTTTGGTAAAGGTATTATGGCGGAACCATGGATCAGAAGAAGCGACATGGAAGCCAGAGGATGTCATGCGGCAGCAATACCCTCAACTCTTCTGACCAGGTAAATTTTGAGGTTGAAATTTATTTTAAGGGGGTAGAACTATAACATCCTGATTAGGTGGGTCTGTGCACGTTTAGTGTTAGTGTCAGCTAGAGCTTTGGAAGTGTGTATTAGGCTCTGGTTTGGGCTTAAACCTGGGTTAACTTTCCTAATAAAGAGCTACAAGACATAATTTAAGTCAGGTATCCATGTTTAGTAGCAAGTTGGGCTTGTGGCCCAAAATTTAGTGATGCTGTAAGGTTCATGTAGGTGGCAGCACTAAGGAGGGAATTGGGCCAAGAGTTGCCGTTTGGGCCCAAGTGTTTTGGGGAAAAAATTTGGCACTCTAAGGGGGAGGGATAAGGGACGGCACATGTGCTATAATTTGGGAGTTTAAATTCTTTTATTTTTGTTAATAAAAAGCTGATAATAAGGAAGGGAATAGTTGGTTTTATGGAGGTCTCATCTAATGGAAAGATAAAGATGAAGCTGATAGGGTGGATAAAAGCTATCAGGAGAAGGGAGAGTTGGCCGAAACTCCAACTCTGGAAGTGTGTGTGTTGCCGAAATTAGTAGCAAGTGATCATCTTTTCTTTCATTTTTGTTCTTTCTTTGTCACTTATTATCTGAAAAAGTCAAAATTCTTTTCTCTTTTGGGTGCCTCTACTTTTTATCAAAACCGAAACTCCTTAGTTTTCTTCTCCTCTTCAAAATTTTTCTAAAAGCTAAATTATTCTTGCTTATATTCCCATCTCCCATAGTCGAATCTTGAAGTTGATTTCTTTTTCCTGAAGGTGCACCGTAGCCGAATAGTGTTCAAGGGATTGATGAGTTTTTTTTCAAGGTTTTCTTCTCTGCATTTCTCTCTTTTTCATTAAGTTCCTAACTCGAATCATTTTTTTTCTATGGCCCTATTGGTTTCACTCTCTGCTCTTAGGAGCCGAATCTTGTCTTGTTGTGATCTGTGGTGCCGATTAGTGAAGGAAGCTAAAGGTAGGTGGTGTGGGATCGGTCGAATGGCCACTTTCTTGCTCTTTTGTCGTTGGCCGAATGCCATAAGGTACTAGATGGGTTCTGGTTATCGGTTTGGTTTGATACTTTGGTGGTGGCGGAATGTAGGTAGGGGGAGACGTTTTCTTAAAGACTTTTGGGATTCGATAACTAGGTAAGTGTTTCATTGTAAGCTTTATGATTACCTATTAGATCTCATTGTTTAATTGGTTTAGTGACCAAGGGATTATTATGGACTCAAATAACAGTCAAGCAGTAGGAGGGGATGGATCTGTAAACCCAACGCCTAAATACAATAAGCGATCAATATTAGGAGTACGAGACTGGCCATCAGGGTATGGGCCGACGTCAGAAAAAGATCGTAGACCAATAGTGGTAGTCTCGTGTGATAATAGCGCAGAAGCAGTGAGAGCGTTAGTACGAGAACCAAGTGTGTAACTCTTACACACTTTCTTTACTTAACATGTTAAATGTCATGTGATGATAAAAGCCGAGGTGACGGCAGTGATTACTAAGTTACCCTTGTGGGTAAAAACGAGGATGCCTAGTAAGTTGTTATGGTTGCTAGCATTAATTATAATGTGATCTATAAGTGCATGCCACTATTTATACAATATTGTCCATGTTAAAGCATGATCATACTTGTATTGTGAGCACGAACATGTGATATGGGTGATGAGTGGAGGGGGAAGTATGATCTATCAGACTGTCACCAGTGGTTAGGTACCACACGTGGGTTGGCCCCACATATTGTAATATTGTGACTATGTCTTAGTGGTTTAGCACCTCCAGTGGTTTGGTGGCACATATGTTTATTTCTGTAACTTCGGCTACCATTGGTTTGGCACCACCAGTGGTTTGGTACCACAAGGGGTAGATTTGGGAGACATGGATGGGTATCTAGGTTGATGGGATGCATGACATGCATATTTGTATATGAACTTGTGTAAGAGCATAACTTTTTTTGGGATGGGGATTTACACATTGAGTCTAGGTGACTCACCCCTTCCGTTATATTTTGCAGATGAACCATAGATCGTGGATATGGAGCCGGAATGGACTCGAGGTGGCCATGCTCAGCATTCATTTTATTCCAATGTTTTCCTTATGGACTTAGTTATTTTCTTTAATTTGGATTTTTAGTTCTGTAATAAGGCCGCTTAAGTGTTATTTTGGGACATTTTATTTAGTTGTTCCCTAAAGGTTCTATTAAGCATGCTGGTTAAACTATGAATTGGGTGTTTTCAAAACTTTAAACAAATACTTGTTTTCTGAAATATACAATGATTAAGTAATAAGTATGGATAACTATAAGGCAACTAAGTTTTTCTAAAACAAGTTTCAACATGTTTTAAACATTACAAGATCCAACGACGTATTCTTAAAAATGTTACAACAGAATTCTCTTTAAACAAGTTGACAAATCGGTTTTCAAAACTATAACATCCTAGATTAGGGGTTATGCGTTTGTGCATAATTCATGAGTAGTAGGTTTTGGTAGTGTTTAGAAGTGAATTAAGGGTTTTTAAAATCCTAGGATGGAAGAGAAAGCTTTGGACAATTATTGGTTTTTAAGTTAAAACCAAGAAGTGATGTGGAAAAGTGGCAAGGGACGCCACCAAAGGTGCAAGGGTTATGGCATCAAGTGAAGTACTTTGAGGGAAGAGGTTCAAATCCCATTGTGCACATTTTTAGAACCTTGGAAATGTAAAGAAATGTATGGAAATGTATGGAAATGTAAGGAAATGTAGAGAAATGCAAGGAAATGAAAGGAAATGAAAGGAAATGTAAGGAAATGAAAGGAAATGAAGGGAAATGTAAGGAAACTTGGAAATGATTTAGAAATGTTAAGTTGAAAATAGGAAAATGACCATTTTTGGAAACCTAAGCAAATTAGGAAAGTGAACATTTTGGAAACCTAAGTAAAATAGGAAAGTGAACATTTTGGAAACTAAGCTAAAAGAGGAAAGTAAACATTTTGGAAACCAAGCCAAAAGAGGAAAGTAAACATTTTGGAAACTACGCTAAAAGAGGAAACTAAACATTTTGGAAACCTAGGAAATGTCAAGTTTACAGAGCCGCGCGAAAATTTTTGAAAACTTAAAAATGACCCCGAAATGTCGAATTTTAAAGTTCAAAGGGGAACTTAGGGCAGTGACCCTAAAATATAAAGTATGTGAAATTTGACCCATTAACGGACTTGGAAAAGTGGCCTGAAGATGCCACTTAAGGCCTCAGGAAATGGCCCACATGCAAGGGTGTTGGGCTTGAGTTCGAGTCACATAAGAAGCAAATAAAATAAGTTTTATTTTGCTTCTAGAAGCCAAGAGGTGGACGGCACAAGGCTTGCAAAGAGGAGTTTCACTCTCTTTAAAATTCGCTAAATAGGTGGATAAATGAAGAATTATTCTTTAATTAGGAAAATAAGGAAGAGTGGTGGCCAAGTTAAGGATTCTTGGCCTAGTAATTTTGGCTATAAAAGGATGAGACTAGGGCCATTCATTATTCATTCTCCTCTCTCTTTTCCTCTGCCGAATATTCTTCTTGAGCCTCCATTCTTTTCTTCTTTTCTTTTAGCCTCCTAGCCGATTTCTTCTAAGCCTATTATTCCTCTCTTCTTTCATCTTTGAAACCGAATACATAAGGGAATCATAGCGATTGTTCATCAAGTCTCTAAGCCAATCTCGAAGGTTGAAGTGAAGGTGCAATCGATTCCTTCAAATAAGGGTAAGATCCAAGTTTGGTTTCCATTCTTTTATATTTTAGACTTATCAAACTCTAGGGCTAATCCCATTAATGTTCATTGTTGCGAAACATTGAAGAGATCTTCGAGATTTACTAAGTGTAGGCTACAAGGAAGGAGAAGTTCTTTTCGAAGGTACACCATAGGCCGCGTGTTCCCTAGTTATTCGGTGAGTTTGGATTTAAAATCCACAAGGTAAGTGTCTATAGCTTTATTAAGGCCTATTTTGATAATTGGATCTAATTCTTGTTTGTTTAAAAAGCGAAACTAACCCCGATGAGATTTAGTGCTTGGCGAATACAAGGAGGAGCATAGCATAGATTTGAGGATTTGATTAGTATTGAAATCGGCAACAAGGTAAGTTTTAAGAATACTAATCCTACTAGGATTTGGATTTATGGTCAAATGGTTTTTTTATTAAAGTAGTAAGTGATTAATCAAATGTAGGAATTGAGATCTAAAGCAATAGATCGGGTTTTCGGGATTTCAAGAAATTGATAAGCAAATCACGTGTGTACCCTACACTAAATCTTAATAGATTTTTGGCTTAAACTTGATATATGTGTTAATATGAAAGTGTAAGAATATGGCTAAGGTACCGTGTGTACACCACACTAATCCTAATAGATTTATGGCTTAAATATGATATATATGTTAATATGAAAGTGTAAGAATGTGGCTAAAGTACCATATTATGGTACAAAGTACTCAGTTACGTTTTCCTACTCCTACTAGGATTTCAAAATATGTTATATTTAACATGTGAAAAGTGATGTGAAAGTGAAATTAAATATGATATGCATGATAGGTATAATTTGGGGCATTCGGGTTAATTGAGAAAGGGAAGTGAATGTGATGACTTGGTCTCACTAAGTGAATGTGATGACTTTGGTCTCACTAAATGAAACGTGGCGACTTGGTTTCACTAAGTGAAACGTGATGACTTCGGTCTCACTAAGTGAATGTGGTGACTTGGTCACATTAAGTGAATGTGGTAACCCGGTTACATTATCTGAAAGTGGTGGCTATGCCACAATATTATAAGTGGGCGATGAGCACGTCATTGCGATGGCCCTTCGATGGTGTGTAGCGGATGGAGGTTTGGCTTAGTAGTCCCCACGGTGTGCGGGATGGTGCGGTGGTGTGTAGCGGATGGCTATATAGGTTTGGGTTCGGGTTTGCATCATTATCTTGAATTTTATATGAATATGATATGTATGGTGTGCCTATTTCTATTATGTTTTGGTGTTGGTTACACATTGAGTCTATCGACTCACCCGTTGTGGGGGAACATGTTTCAAGTGATGAGCGATAATGGATCGGGACGGCGAGAACTTGTGGTGGCCATGTTCAAACTGAAGTTTAATTTTATTTGAATCTTTATTTTATTTTAAGTCTTGTACAATTTTATTTTGGGTTTCATTTTATGTAATAAGGCCATCGTGACATTTTATTTACGCTTTAATTACTATGTTATGAATTTAGGGCTTTACAAAGAATAAGCCCATTTAATTTAAAATAAGTTTAAATATTTTGTCACCAAACAAATGGGTTTTGTTATAAGATAAATTTTTTTCAAATCGAGCCCAACCCACAACAAACTATCTTTCAAAACACGAGTTTTCAAAGTATTGAATGAATTTTGAACAAGGTTACTTGAGGAACATACGAGATCCAGTCCATTCTCGTGGGTGGGTGTGGGGTGTTTCGATTTAGTATCGAGCCCGCTTTTAAACTCTCGGCCCGTGGTCTAAGGCCCAAAATGTTTTCAAAGCGAGCCAAATGATTATCTTTGAAAAATAAGCGGGTTTTTCGGCATGGCACCTAAGTCTCCAATTCCATGATCCACCGTAAGTACCCTAACTATATGTGTGATTTTGTGAACTATTTAAGGGTAGAAAAGGCATGGAACGTAGAATAGAATGATAGGAACTTGAACCCTAGGACTAGTTACCCCAACAAATACATAAGACTTAAATATCTAATTAAACAAGAGTTAGGGCGTGGCAACCATGGTACGCATGTCTAGGATTGGTTTCGGTGGGAGCTTGGTATTTAAGCAGTCCACGTGACTCACCTCCTCTCCACTCGAATCCTACCTGGTGCGTAGCCTCGGTTCACCCTAACCAAGAGGACTTATACACGGGCTAAACCCCTAACTAAAACCCGAAAGGGACTAGCCGTATTTTATGGAAACCCTAGTTTTAAAATTTCTAAATTATTTTCTTGATTTGAAAAAGATTATTTTTATAAAATTTTCTTGAAATATTTTAGATTTATAAAATTACAAAAATACCCCTAATGGTAAAATTACAAAAAATGCCCTTGGTTTATGAAATTTTCAAAATACCCACAGTTCTTATCAAAATTTCATTACGTTATAAAATGTTCAAAACCCTAATTTGCAAAATGAAAAAATACGCTAATTTTAGAAAAGATTACGAAATTACCCTACCTCAGAATTATCGAAATACCCCTGAGTTACAAAATTACCAGAATGACCCCCGATCTTCAAAAATTTCTGCAACAACACTGATTTGGAAAACAAATTCTCAGAAACAACCTTTAAGTTTTGTAAATTCCAAAATATCCTTGATTTATTAAGATTTATAAACTTACCTGGTTTATTCTTGAAATACCCTATAATTTCAAAATTTTTGAAATACCCCGGATTTCAAAATTACCAAAATACTACTTATTGACAAAATCACCAAGGAACATTATTTTGACAAATTATGAAAATACTCTTGTAGGGTAAATTACGAAAATACCCACAGGTAGTGGAAAAACAACAACAATGAAAACTACAATATTTCTCCAGAATGAGCGAAAGTTCATAATTGATTGATGGATGTATGAATGTAAAGAATGTGTGCATGTATGAATCTGAAAGAACCACTTCTAAAAATTCTTTCCATAAAACTTCTTCGTGGTTAATCGATGAAACAAATTTTTTTAATACATAAAACTTCTTAATCGATTAAATCATGACGTTAGAAATAAGTTCTAAGGGCGTGAACTTAGAGATTGTGCTGGAAAGTATGATGGTTCTATTAAGATCGAATCTTGCAACGTAAGCATAAGTCTGGTGAGAAGGATTGTACATTGTTAGTAAGTAATTTCGAGGACAAAATTATTTTTAAGGAGGGTAGAACTGTAACATCCTAGATTAGGGGTTATCGTTGTGCATAATTCATGAGTAGTAGGTTTTGGCGGTGTTTAGAAGTAAATTAAGGGTTTTAAAATCCTAGGATGGAAGAAAGCTTTGGACAATTATTGGTTTTAAGTTAAAACAAGAAGTGATGTGGAAAAGTGGCAAGGGATGCCACCAAAGGTGCAAGGGTTATGGCATCAAGTGAAGTACTTTGAGGAAGAGGTTCGAATCCCATTGTGTGCATTTTTAGAACCTTGGAAATGTAAAGAAATGCATGGAAATGTATGGAAATGTAAGGAAATGTAGAGAAATGCAAGGAAATGAAAGGAAATGAAAGGAAATGTAAGGAAATGAAAGGAAATGAAGGGAAATGTAAGGAAACTTGGAAATGATTTAGAAATGTTAAGTTGAAAATAGGAAAATGACCATTTTTGGAAACCTAAGTAAATTAGGAAAGTGAACATTTTGGAAACCTAAGTAAAATAGGAAAGTGAACATTTTGGAAACTAAGCTAAAAGAGGAAAGTAAACATTTTGGAAACCAAGCCAAAAGTGGAAAGTAAACATTTTGGAAACTACGCTAAAAGAGGAAACTAAACATTTTGGAAACCTAGGAAATGTCAAGTTTACAGAGCCACACTAAAATTTTTGGAAACATAAAATGACCCCAAAATGTCAATTTTAAAGTTCAAAGGGAACTTAGGGCAGGTGACCCTAAAATATAAAGTATGTGAAATTTGACCCATTAACGGACTTGGAAAAGTGGCACAAGATGCCACTTAAGGCCTCGAAATGGCCCACATGCAAGGGTGTTGGGCTTGAGTTCGAGTCACATAAGAAGCAAATAAAATAAGTTTTATTTTGCTTCTAGAAGCCCAAGAGGTGGACGGCACAAGGCTTGCAAAGAGGAGTTTCACTCTCTTTAAAATTGACTAAATAGGTGGATAAATGAAGAATTATTCTTTAATTAGGAAAATAAGGAAGAGTGGTGGCCAAGTTAAGGATTCTTGGCCTAGTAATTTTGGCTATAAAAGGATGAGACTAGGGCCATTCATTATTCATTCTCCTCTCTCTTTTCCTCTGCGAATATTCTTCTTGAGCCTCCATTCTTTTTCTTCTTTTCTTTTAGCCTCCTAGCCGATTTCTTCTAAGCCTATTATTCCTCTCTTCTTTCATCTATGAAACCGAATACATAAGGGAATCATAGCCGATTGTTCATCAAGTCTCTAGGCCGAATCTCTGAAGGTTGAAGTAAAAGTGCAATCGATTCCTTCAAATAAGGGTAAGATCCAAGTTTGGTTTCCATTCTTTTATATTTTAGACTTATCAAACTCTAGGGCTAATCCCATTAATTTTCATGGTTGCCGAAACATTGAAGAGATCTTTCGGGATTTACTAAGTGTAGGCTACAAGGAAGGAGAAGTTCTTTTCAGAAGGTACACCATAGGCAGCGTGTTCCCTAGTTATTTGGTGAGTTTGGGATTTAAAATCCACAAGGTAAGTGTTTATAGCTTTCAGCTAAGGCCTATTTTGATAATTAGATCTAATTTTGTTTGTTTAAAAAGCCGAAACTAACCCTTGATGAGATTTAGTGCTTGGCCGAATACAAGGAGGAGCATAGCATAGATTTTGGGATTTGATTAGTATTGAAATCGGCAACAAGGTAAGTTTTAAGAATACTAATCCTACTAGGATTTGGATTTATGGTCAAATGGTTTTTTTATTAAAGTAGTAAGTGATTAATCAAATGTAGGAATTGAGATCTAAAGCAATAGATCGGGTTTTGGGATTTCAAGGAATTGATAAGCAAATCGGTGTGTACCTACACTAAATCTTAATAGATTTATGGCTTAAACTTGATATATGTGTTAATATGAAAGTGTAAGAATATGGCTAAGGTACCGTGTGTACACCACACTAATCCTAATAGATTTATGGCTTAAATATGATATATATGTTAATATGAAAGTGTAAGAATGTGGCTAAAGTACCATATTATGGTACAAAGTACTCAGGTACATTTTCCTACTCCTACTAGGATTTCAAAATATGTTATATTTAACATGTGAAAAGTGATGTGAAAGTGAAATTAAATATGATATGCATGATATGTATAATTTGGGGCATTCGGGTTAATTGAGAAAGGGAAGTGAATGTGATGACTTGGTCTCACTAAGTGAATGTGATGACTTGGTCTCACTAAGTGAAACGTGATTTACTTGGTCTCATTAAGTGAAGCGTGATGACTTGGTCTCACTAAGTGAATGTGGTGACTTGATCGCATTAAGTGAATGTGGTAACCCGGTTACATTATCGAAAGTGGTGGCTATGCCACAATATTATAAGTGGGCGATGAGCACGTCATTGCAAGCAATGACGCCTTCGATGGTGTGTAGCTGATGGAGGTTTGACTTAGTAGTCCCCACGGTGTGCGGGATGGTACGGTGGTGTGTAGCCGATGGCTATATAGGTTTGGGTTCGGGTTTGCATCATTATCTTGAATTTTATATGAATATGATATGTATGGTGTGCCTATTTCTATTATGTTTTGGTGTTGGTTACACATTAAGTCTATCGACTCACCCGTTGTGGGAACATGTTTGGTGATTAGCGATAATGGATCCAGGACGGCGAGAACTTGTGGTGGCCATGTTCAACTTGAAGTTTAATTTTATTTGAATCTTTATTTTATTTTAAGTCTTGTATAATTTTATTTTGGGTTTCATTTTATGTAATAAGGCCATCATGACATTTTATTTCTACTTTAATTACTATGTTATGAATTTAGGGCTTTACAAAGAATAAGCCCATTTAATTTAAAATAAGTTTAAATATTTTGTCACCGAAACAAATGGGTTTTTGTTATAAGATAAATTTGTTTTCAAATCGAGCCCAACCCACAACAAACTATCTTTCAAAACACACAGTTTTCAAAGTATTCGAATGAATTTTGAACCGAGTTACTTTGAGGAACATACCAGATCCGGTCCATTCTCGTGGGCCGGGTGTGGGGTGTTTCAAAAACGCTTTCTTTCCCGTGGCACGCCAGATTCGGTCGTAGTGTTTTGACCGGGTTTGGGGTGTTACAAGATACATGATGTGTTTCACGTGTCAATGTTACAATGTTACAATCAGACTCTTCACATGTAATTACCCCTTCGAAAATAGAGATTCATCCCGAGATGACTTATAGTGAAGAACCAGTCAAGATTTTGGCTCGGGAAGTTAAACAACTAAGAAATAAGAGTATTGCCTTAGTAAAGGTATTGTGGCAAAGGCACGGAATCGAAGAAGCTACATGGGAATCAGAAGAGAGTATGAGAAATCAATATCCAAACCATTTTGTTGGTAAGATTTTTTAGGACGAAAATCCCTAAGGGGGAGAATTGTAACAGCCCGATTTAGGGCCTAGTCAGGATAGTGGTGCGAGGCCACGAACTCGAGGTGAAATTATGAATTTTCCAGGTATATGCCATGTTTGCATGTTAGTATGAAAGTTTTGTAAAGCAAATTTATTAAGTTAAGGTCAATTATGAGCCCTTAAATAGCAATTTGCCCAAAATTTAATTTTTGGACAAAATTGGCCTTAAGAGACTATTATGGAAATTTTTAGAGGAAGGGCATTTTGGTCATTTGGCCTAATTAGTGATTAAAATAGGATAATGATGAGAAAAGTTCACTCATCTTCTTCCTTGTTGCTGCCAAAAATTGGGAGACACCATAGCTAGGGTTCTTCATTTTTTTCAAGCTCATAGTAAGCTCATCTTAGCCCCGTTTTTAATATTCTTCGTATTTTTGAAGTTCCTGTATTATGAATTAGCTAATTTTAGCTATAAAATGAGCTAAGATGCATGTTCAAAAATCTACCCTTGAATGACATGCTTGTTAAATGATGTTTTATGGAAGTTCATGAGAGTTTGATGTTATATAAACATGTTTACCTTAATGAATTTCATGAAAAATGGCAGTAGGGACCATTTTGTAACAAGTTATAAAATTGGTCATACCTACTAGAAATAGTGAGAATTGATGATTGTTATAGAAGAGAAAATGATTCAGTTGAGCATGAAGTTTAAGAAAGTTGCGTGAAAATCATTTTACAAGAGTTGGGGAAAAAGTGCAAATATTAGAAAGTATAAGGGCAAAATAGTAATTTTTCCAAAGTATGAGTTATGAGCCAATTTAGTCAATAGGTTATTAAATGATCTATTTATGATTATAGATCAAGAAAAATAAAGCCTAGATCGAAACCGAGGCAAGAACAAAGTCAAGGACTAAATTACACCTCTACATACATTTTGTATATTGAGGTAAGTTTGTAAGATTTCTAAGTTTTATGATTTTTATCATTAATTTGCTTAGTATAATGTACAATAATTGTATGAAATGATCATGTTATGTTCAAGCAAGAAATCACGATAATATGTACAAACAAGTCCCGATTGAAGATGAATTTCCCTTGGATACTCGATCTACCACACAAGTTATCATGTAAGTCCAAGGCAAGCTTGGCATTGATCAAGTTAGCAAGCAAGTTATCATGTAAGTCCAAGGTAATCTTGGCATTGATCAAGTTAGCAAGCAAGTTATCATGTAAGTCCAAGGACTCAAGCTTGGCATTTAGTATGTTATCAAGAGCAAGACTTCATATAAGTCCATGTCAAGACATGGCCTAAGATGAGATAACCCATGTAAGACCATGTCTAGGATATGGCTTTGCCATCATATTATGTGGGAAGAGATTTAGTAAAGTTAGTATCAAGATGAAGTTAGATGAAGTTGAGTATTATTCATGTTGTGAATAAGAAAGTAAATATTATGATTATTGTTATTATAGTATACTGATCAATGTGATCATGTGATACAGGTATCATGGTTACCTTACAAGTATGATATTAATAAGTGTCATGAGACATGTAAGAATCTATATGAGTAAGTAAGCTCTTTAGCTGAAATTCATAATACCATTATTTATGTGAAATGGTTTATATTAAGCAGTGATGATGTTATGAGTTCTTACATGCAAACTTACTAAGCTATATGCTTACGTTATGATTCTTTCTTTCTATCAAGTCTCGCCAAGCTAACTCGTGGATCATTAAAGTCAGAGCTCGCAACACACTATCAACTCATATTTTGGTATAGCCAAGTTACTTTACTAAGTATGGCATGCATAGGAAACATTCATTTTGTGGACATGTTTTAAGAAGGGCCTTTGTAAAGGTTATCAAGTTTATTATTCTTTTGTATATGGCTAAGTGATTGGCCAAATTTGACAAGCATGTATGTTTATTGAGATCAATGAAGCATTTAATATTATTCATAAAATTGGGTTGTTATTGATTGTTAAATTGTGTATGGATATGATCTTCATTTCAGGGTGGTTAACGGCTTGGTAAATAGCCTGTAAGTGCCCACACAGTTGGACACACGGGCGTGTGTCAAGACCGTGTTAACCCTGCACCTTAGTATTATTAATCATAATAGGCTACGGGTAAATCCCACGGCCGTGTGTGTATGCCGTGTAAGACACACGGTTTGAACATAGGCGTGTGCCCAGACCATGTTAATTTAGTCAGTATATCAAGGATTAGCACACGGTCTAAGCCCACGGACGTGTCATGGCCGTGTGAAATTAGTCAGTAACCTCCCATGGTTAGTATACATGGGCGTGTCTAAGCCATGTGGAAATAGTCAGTAGTTCTACACGGTTTGAGGGCATGGGCGTGCTTAAGGGTACATGGGTGTGTTCCAAGTTACATGGGCATGTGAACCCTACTTCAAAAATAAGTTATTTGATTTTAATTCTGAAAGTTTTCTGACATGAGTTAAAGGTCTCGTAGGCCCTTGTTATATGTGTTAACTAGGAAAGTGAAGTTTTTAAGTTGGAACGAAATTTCATAGCCCTTAAGTACATGTTTCAGTGAGTTCAAGCATAGTAATGTCTCGTATCCAGACCCAGTATCAGTTTTGGGTGCAGGGTGTTACAGTAAGGCTGGGTGGGTGTTTTAAACCCCACATGGAGTGTAGGGATGGACGAAAATGGTGTGTAGAGGCTGGTTGGGTATGACTCTATTTACTGATTAATATATATCTGATATTGTTGCTACGATGGGCTTAGGCCCTAATGCATATCTAATATAGAAATTGAAATGGGCTAAGGCCCGAACTGCTACTGAAACTAAATGGGCTTAGGCCCAGACTACATTTGACTGATAGACTGTAGTTTGACTTTATGCTTGTCTTCTATGGGGATTACACACTGAGTTTACGTAAACTCACCCCATTCTGTTTTATCTGTATAGGTAATCCCCAGACTTAAACGGATAGGTGCGACGGAGGCTCAATAGTGACCACAAAACTATTGAATTGATTTAATTCCATTTAAGGTTTTTAATTCCTATTATTTTTGGAGTATTTTTTATGTAATTTGGACTTTTGGACTGTTTGTCTTTGTTTTGGATTTCAACTATTTTCATGAACTTTTGAACTGCAACGAAAACCCAGTTTACTAGTCACAACATTTTTCCTAAACGTGAACGGTTTTCTTAAAATATCACGGTTTTAGAAGCTTTCGCTACAGAATATGTTTCTAAGTGAATCAAATTAACGAGTAAACAATTTTGAAATTGATGAGAGATAAATAGAAGCTAACAAACGGAAACGGTTTTAACTTGATAATTCGATTTCAATTTCCATTCCATGTGACATCGCTAGATTCAGCCATAACATTTAGGCCGGGTTTGGGGTGTTACAGGGACACTAAGGAAAAATGGTTAGAATGTCCATCATACTTGGCTCGACAATCAAATTGCTAAGGTTAACCAAAATTAATGTGGCTTTTTCTATGGGAGCTACATCATACCAAATTTCATTGTGATACTTTCCAACAGAGAATGGAACCAACACTTGTTTGGTTATCTTTACTTTTTTGCACTTGTTGACCCATTGAAGATTGTAGGGTTGTGGATGTTTTGACATGAGTAGGTTTATCTTCTCAACCATGTAAGTGATTGCGATGTTAGCACATATCTCGCCATCGATCTTAAGATTACATACATTGTCATAGACATGATAGCGTGTTTAGAACTACTTTTCTCATTGTAAGCTTCCATCATTGGTATGAATGTTTGTAGCCTTTCTCCTAACGAGATTTTCTTTAGACATAATATCAACAAAGGATTAGAGAGCAAAAATAATAAATAATGTAACAACCCTTTTTCCATTGGTGTCAGAAATAGTGATTTCGAGACCACAAATCTAGCGAGTGAGTTCATAAATATTATTATTTAATATTTATGAGTCAAATATTATATTATATAGAATTTTAACTTAATAATTTTTTTCTATTTGAATTGTTAGTTAAAGTTAAGTGGTTTGTCCCTAAAGTCAAGTGATTTTAGAAAATAAGGTATCGGGACCTCGTTTCTATAAACCGAACTTATAAATACTTTTATTAAATATTTATGGAGTTATTATATAGGTGAACTAAAATTTGGTTAGGCAATTTTGACGTTTAGATAGTTAATTAAGTAAAAAGGACTAAATTGTAAAAAAATTACAAAAGTCATACTATTAGTTATTATGGGTCGAATAGGTGAGAAAATATTGTTGCAAAGTTTTAAATGAAAATCTGGCCATGCTTGGTTTTAGTGGATAGTAATTATTCAGTTTTAATTGGTATTTTATATGTTATACATTTTAATTATTATAGTTAACTTAATATAATAAAACATAAAGGAAAATAGTATATCATCTTTTTCTTTTTCTTTTTCTTTTTCATTCAAGTGAAACCTCCATTGTTGTTAAGGGGACAGTTTGTCCAAGCTATTTTCTTATGCATGTAAGTCCATTTCTCATTTGTTTTTCATGAATTTTATGTTTTTGTGATCGTTGTATGTTATATAGTTAGATTGAGTACTAATTTGTGAAGTTATCAAAGTTGAGAAAAATTACTAATGACACCCTTGATTTTGTCTTGATGTTCATGCTTAGTTTGGAAGCTATATGGTAGATTCGAATTACTTTTATAAAGTAAATTTGAATGATTTTGAGATTTAGGATTAAATAGTTAAAATTTGTAATTTAGGAGGATTTTGTTATGAAATTTTAGAAATGAAGGGTTTTTGAATATATTTAAAAGCTTCATAATTTGAGTATTTGACGAAATTATAAAATAAGCTTATTTTGGTCATTAAGGATCTAAATTGAATTAAGTGTAAATATTTGGGGTAAAATTAAAATTATTAAATAGGAAATCACTTGCACTAGATTGAATAAATTATGAAATTGAAGCTAATAAATTGAAATAAACTACTTTATAGATCAATAACAAGTTGATAATCATGGAAAAGGAAAGGTTGTTGACTAGGTCATGGACTTTTGTTGTTTCTACAGTTTAGCCCAGGTAAGTTCATACAATTTAATTTAGTATAATTTGCAATATTTTATTGACATATGATTTTATAAATTATTGAATAATTATATATATTTAATGAAATAATTATAAAGGTGATTCAAGGTGAGAAATGTAATTGAATTGTAAGTTATTATGCAATTTTATGTATCAAGCCTGGATGAACATTGAATAGGATACAATTGGCATGCCAATAGGTTATATTGTGTGTTGTATGTGTAACACCCCAAAATAAGGCCTAAGAGCTTTAGGGGTATTTTTGGAATTTTAGCCTTAAAATGTTCAAATTTTTGTGACATAGTATATCGGTAATGTTTTCGACTATGGTTTTTAGATAATTAAATCAATTTGAAAACGAGCTTTAAAGACCTTGAATTTTGAAAATTGGAATGATTTTTAAAATAGTCAAAATTGTGAGTTTTTGTGAAGTAATTTGACCAAATGTCTAAAATCAACCTAAAAACCCCATTTTCCAAATTTTATTCACATCAACTTCTCCTCCCCCATATTGGTGTCGTCCTTTTGTTTTCCCTTTACTATCCCAATCAATTTTTACTTTTAATTCCCAGTCCTCTTTGATTCCTATCACCCTTGAACCTTAAAACCTCTATTTAAACCAAGAAAATCACCCTAAAACTTTATTATCTTCTCCAAACGTGGGTTTTTATTTTTTGAAATTGTGTCAAAGCTCGTTTCTTCCATCGAAGCTCCGGATTCGTTAGGACCTTCTACAAGTAGAGATAAAGGCAAGGAAAAGCTAGTTTGTGCTTTTAGCTTTTCGGTAAAAGCGTGTTTGTTAGTTTTTGGAATAATTGCTTGTGGACATGGTTCAATGTGTTATTTGGGAATTTAGTAGTAACCTAAACCCCTACTTTAAAATCCAAGTGTAAGTTTTCTCATACCTATGTTTTCTTGTGAACTATTTGCTTCTGTGTTTGTGGATATGTGAAATGAGATGAGATGCTATAACATGTGATATGTGGTTATGATAATTGTTGTGAAAGTGCAAATGTGCACATGTTATGTATATGTTAAATGTTAGTGACAGTGCTTTGCTAAAAATGCAAATATGCAATGATAGTGCTCGAATAATTGGTAAGTGATATGTGATTAATTTCAAATATTTTGGCCTTATGATCTTGAAACCATTGGATATAGTTGGCATGCCATAGGATTGTGAGTACTGACTTATATATACAGTGATTTTGGGCATTGAGGCCCTGGGACATGTTGGAGGGATAAGGGAATGTGATCTAAGCTCCATTCAATTGGGCATGTGAGGGGAAATAAGGAGAGTGTTAGTTTTATGCTTCACTTTTGGAACATGTTTGACTCTATGAGTCTATGTCGTGTGTTGGAGATCCGTGTATCCGATGAGTGATGATAGAGCTCACTTTTACGTTTCATAGCTCAAGTGCCAAATTATTTTAAATTATGAATATGCGTGTATTGTGATATGTGTTTATAGGACATGTGACCATTATGCAATTGATCTGGAAACATGTTTTTGAGTATTGCGACATATGCTTGAATGTTATGTGATTATATGAGTATAGTGATATATGCTTGAATGTTATGTGATTGTATGATTATTACTATATGTGCTTGAACATTATTTAATTATATGAGTATTGTAATATTTGCTTAAGTGTTATATGATTATATGTGTAATGGCCCATTTTTGGTGAGATCAGAAAAGTGGTTTCGGGACCACAAATTCGATTCCAAAAATAAATACTTATTTTATTTTATTTTATGGTTGGTATTATGATAGGAAGGTTACATGAAAATTTTGATATGATAGGAAGGTTACATGAAAGTTTTGATACGAAAATTTTATTGATTGTGTGGTTAATGAAGTAAAGGACTAAATTGCATAAATTGTGAAAGTTGAATTCTAGTAGCTATAAGGATTAAATAGCTAAGGAATTCAAAACTAGAGGTCTTTATATGGTAATTAGACCATTAAGAAAAGAATGTAGATTTTTCTTGGTGACTCATCTATGGAAAAATTAAAAATTGTTAGGGACTAAATTCGAAATCACTAAAATTAAAAGATGATAAGTAATTAAAATGGAAAATATCATCTTTTTATTCATCTTCCTCCCCAAAATTTCTATGGAAACCCTAGAAGAGAGGATGAAATCGTTTCAAGCTCAATAAGGTATGAAATCAAGTCCCGTTTTTAATAATTTTAATATTTTGAGAATCGGGATAGCCTAATCTTTCTATGATTTATTTGAAAAGATAACAAAGTGTAGAAACTTTGCCATGGATGTAAAAGCTGGAAATTTGAAATTTATGGTAGAAAATGAAAGATAGTTTATAAATAAACAACTTTTACAAAGCAATTTTTGATGAAATCTTGATTTAGAGACTAAAATGAAAAAGTAGTAAAACCCATGGAAAATGCTGAAATTTGTGAAATGCGTGTGCTGTAAAAATTGTTATTAAATTTTGGTTAGGCTTGGAATGAGGACTAGATTGCATGAATTTCATTTTCTGAGCCTAGAGACGAAATTGAAATTTTTGAAAAGAGTAGGGGCAAAATAGTAATTTTACATAGGATGTAGTAGAATGCAAATATCTGTAAAATGTGATGAGTTAATAATTAAATTTGCTTATACAGACCTAAAAAGACCAACTACGAAATTAGATAGAGGGAAACAAAAAGTTTTGGATTAGTTGGAATTTAAACTCGAACAATTGTCAATGTAAGTTCGTGTAACTTAAATATGTATGTTAAATTGCTTGAATTGAATTATATGATATTAATGATATGTATGTGATGATGAACATTATGAAATAACTATAATTTGGAAAATATGGATAAAATGTCATGTCCCAGTTGAACATTGAAATTCGATGGATTATGGTGATTTCTTGAAACAAGTAGGATATGAAAATGTTACAACTAGGATTTAGCCCGAGCAGGTAATCCTAAATTAAGCCTCTCGAGCACATGTTATAGATTGAGTTTAGCCCGGACGGGTAACCCTAATTAAGCTCTTTAGAGCATTGGTCACTAATAAGATTTAGCCTGGACTGGCAATCCTAAATGACTCTTGTGAACGTTGGTTAAAAAACCGAGATTTAGCCTGGACTAGTAACCCTGTTGTAGAATATGTGGCTCAACAGTGTACTCTTTAAACTTATGCCCAATGGATAATTACGAATATGAATTGACAAATTTATATGTATACTGATACGGCCACGCCCGAGAACGACCTTGGTTCTGCTCACAAAGCGAGGCTTGCCATCTTTCGAAAGCTGACCTAACTCGAACTTAGCTCGTTGAGCTCAATTTTGCTCGATATCAGCTCAATGAGCTCTTTTCCATCTTTTTTTATTTTATGCGTTTTTAAGTTGCTGGAATTAAATAAATTATTTAGTTAAATTAGTTAATTAGTTTCAGCTCATAAATGTGTTTTATTTTAATACATGTCTTTAATTTGTCAAGTTTAATACATGTTTTTAACATGTCTAGCTACAACAATTCAATGTGTCTTAAGCTGAACATTTTAAATACATGTTTTTAAATGTGTCTTAGTTGTTTGTGTTTAATATGTCCTAGCTGAATGCATCATTTTAATATGTTTTTAGTTATTGAATTAATGTGTCTAAAAGAGAATTAATTTGTTGAATTTATTTAGTGCAGGTACATGTACAAGGGACGACATAAGTGCATGAATGAAGATTAATGCAAAGTGTGCTGATTATTGGCTTCTCCCAAGTGACCATTCGGTCACATTTAGCTAATGCATGGATGGTATTAATGAGCACATGTATTTGGAGCTAGAGCAATTAAGCTGAATTAATAGTTAGCAGTAGTTTTTAGCTTCTCCGAGTGGTTATTCGTTGAGTACAATAGCCAAGAAGCTATTCACATTGAACCTATTCAGCTAGCAATGTTTTTCACACCTTGGTGGCTGCTCAAATCACCCTTTTCATACCTCAAGGCCGATTGAATTGAAGTGTTCACACAAGGGACTATTTGTGTGCCTAAGCTGCCTTTATTATGGATGTTGTTTGTTCGACTGCCCAAGGAAGAATTGAAAGCTGATCATAACTCTTTGGTTGATCAAATGCAGCTCTATTCAGCTTATTCTTTACTTGAATTAATCAAGCTGGTCTAGGGAACATTAAAGGACGTTGTTAAGCAAGAGCTAAGAAGTTTCAGCCCATTAATCAACTTAATTAAACTCCAGCTGAATGTAGGCTTCTAGATGTTGTCCATTGGTGTTTCCCATGCTAGCAAACTTCAAGGAAGCTTCCAAGGACGTTCAAGAAACTTAAAGGAAATTTCCAGCCTCTTTTAGCTTTGTTGTCCATTCAGCACCCTTAATTGCCTTTTCGGCTAGACCTTATATATGGCTATAAATAGCTTATTTTGTGAACATTTTTTGGTTAGACAATTTACTTACTCTTTATGAAATTTACAACAATTGTGAGTTATTCAACTCATTTTGTTCTTTTGTTACTCAATTGACTTATCAAGTTATTCTCATCGCATAAATCTGATTCATTTGAACTTATCACTCTTCTGAGTGTGGCGTTCACCTTCATACCGACTAGTTCCTATCTCCATATAGATAGTGGGTCACAGTTTATCTATCCTTCTACCCACCTTTAAGTGTCCTATAAGATTTGGGTTAGTACTCCATTTAATACTGGTTCTTTCTTGACCTTAAAGCCATTCGAGCCATCCGCATTTCCATCTTCAAATCATCTAGTCTCTTTGCTTAGCCGAATCCATCACATATCTTACTTAGCCATATTGAACCTATTTTGGAAACTAATCATCACACTTAGCTAAATTTAACCCCTTTGTTCTAAATCGAACGATTCATCTCATTTTAACGATCGGGCAATCTAAACGACTCGAATCATCACTGAGGCGAGATCGTATCATATACCTTATGTACATCACCCAAAATTTCATTAGTTCAACGGAAAAGACTCTAAAAATATGGAAAGGTGGAATTAATAGAAGTTTGTATGTAATGATCTCATTTGTGTTTTTACTTGATATTTATATGATGTTATATGACTAACTTGCTTGATCAAGTGTATATGTTTAGGTGACCAACCTATAATGGATGAAATGTATGTTTATGTATGCTTGTTAGAATAGAAATGACCGGTAAGTTTATTTTCCATTATACGAACTTACTTAGCATGAAAATGCTTTCCCCATTTACTTTTCCCTTATTTTATAGTGCTCGTAAGCTCGCGAAGGTTGGAGGACCGGTCACAGCATAATCACACTACCTACTATCTCCTTTTTAGTATACTTAGAAATCTCATTTTGATATAATGGCATGTATAGGCTTATTTGGCGAAATAATAACTTGTAAATGATGTTTTGTAATCTAGCCATTGCAATGGCTAGTAATGATTTATTTGGTATGTTTATAAGTTATCTCGTGTTCAATTCTTATGTGTTAAGTGTGGATAGATATAGTATGCTTATCTTGTATATGTACCAAAAGTATGATTATAAATAAGAATTGCATGTGATATTACGCCATGATAGATGTTAGATTAGGCTTGGTTTTAATGCTTGATTTGACTTGTATATACATGCAAGTATTGATGTAGGTTGTTGGTGAAATTGGGTGAGAAAATGAAGCTAAGGAATGACTTTATTTTGTCCACACAGGCAGACACACGGGCGTGTGTCTAGGCCGTGTGTGGGCGTGTGTCTAGGTTGTGTGTGGGCGTATAGCCAAGCGGTGTGTCCCCTGCACCTTACAAATATATGCCAAATTCAGTAAATGTGAATTCTTATTACGAGAAGTTAGTTTCCTTGGACATATAACATCTGCAGAAGGTATCTGGGTAGATTCGAATAAGATTTCAGCTATTGTAAATCTAAGGCTAGCTGGATATTATCGAAGATTTGTTAAAGGGTTTTCAATGATAGCTTCTCCGATGAATCGATTGCTGCAAAGAGATCTGAGATTTGAGTGGACTGATAAGTGCTAGCAAAGTTTTAATTGATTGAAAGCCTTATTGATGGAAGCGCCTGTATTAGTCCAACCTGAATCGGGTAAAGAATTTGTAGTCTATAGTTATGCCTCAATGAAAAGTTATATGTTTATGATAATCCTTGAATTGGTCGAATGAGAGTGTGATGACTACGTATGGAAAAGTTTTAATTTATATGGATTTTACTTTTTAAATTTTGTACAATTGCTTGAATCATGTTCGGTAATGCCTCGTACCCTGTTCCGATGATGGAACTGGGTGAGGGGTGTTATATTTAGTGGTATTAGAGCTATGGTTTAGTCGGTTCTCGAAGAACATAGCACATGTAAAAGTCTAGCTATACATGCCAAAAATATATTGTGATATTGTGATGAGTCCTAAAATTTAAATATTTTTTTATAGTAAATGTATCCCGACCGAGCTACTACTGACGATGCTGAAAGTAACGCGTCGGCTCCCGTGCAAGGGACCGCGCCAGTAGAATATCGATCTGAAAGAGAGGGCTCGGGAAGCCTTCTTCAAAATGATGAGTAACTGGTATACTAAATTTATTCAAGCAAATCTGAATGCTCAACCTCCCCCACCCCCTCCCATACCTCAGGCGATTCCCGTAGCTCACCAAGGCATGGATTTGGTAAGAATGAACAAGCCTCCGATTGATAAAATTTTGGAGCAAGGAGTAAAAGAGTTTAGAGTAAATATTGATGATGATCCTGAGAAAACGTAGTTTTGGCTCAAAAACTCTATCCATGTGTTTGATGAGCTCTCGTGTACACTAGAAGAGTGTTTAAAATGTGTTGTATCACTTCTGAGAGATTCAGCCTACCATTGGTGGAAGACTTTAGTAGCAGTGGTGCCAAAAGAAAGGATTACTTAGGATTTCTTCTAGGAAGAATTTGGAAAAAATACATAAGTCAGCGGTTTATTGATCAGAAACGAAAAATGTTCGTTGAATTGAAGCAAGGAAAAATGTATGTGGCAATGTACGAATGTGAATTTGTTAGACTTAGTAAGTATGCCCAGGACTGCGTGTGCACCTAGGCTATTATGTGCAAGAGATTCGAAGATGGGCTTAATGAGGACATTAAAATGTTTGTGGGAATTCTGGAAATGGAAGAATTTGTGGTATTGGTTAGCCGAGCCCTTACAGCTGAGGAATTAAACAAAGAAAGAAGGAAAGCTTCTATCAAGGCTCGAGATACAGGAAAGAGACTTATGAGCAAGTCATTCCAAACCCAGTCAAAAAGGCCCAGAGAGATGAATTCTCAAAGGACAGCTTTAGCTGAGTATTCACATCGAGATCGTGGGAAATCGTATTTGGGCGTTAAAACTCAAGATACTTTAGTGGCAAGTGTGGGCAATGTGAAGTCTACTAAACCCAAGTGTTAGCAATATGGTAGGCAACATTTTAGTGAGTGTTGGGGAACTGGTCGAGCTTGTTTCAGGTGTGGTTCTCACGAGCATTTTATTAAAGATTGTCTAGAGAATGCGAAGGAAGAAAAATTTTAGAGTGCTAGACAGACTAACACTGCTAATAGAGGTAGACCTTCAAGAAATATCGAAAGTGGAGCTTGCAGTAAAAGTGTGATGAAAGACCCAGGTGCGAGATCAGAAGCTAGAACACCTTCTAGGACATATACCATCTAAGCTTGTGAAGTGGCATTCTCCCCCGATGTAATTACAGGTACATTTTCTCAACATGATATTAATGTTGTTGCTTTGATTGATCTGAGCTCAACCCATTCCTATATTTGTTTGAAATTGATGCCTAGTATAAGTATGCCTATAAAATCTATAGAATTTGTGATTAAAGTATCGAATCCATTAGGCAAGCATGTGTTAGTAGATAAAGAATGTAGAAATTGCCCTTTAATGATTAGAGGTCATTATTTTCCGGCCGATCTCATGCTATTTCCATTTGACGAGTTTGACATGATTTTTGGTATGGATTGGCTGACTGCACATGATGTGATAATTAATTGTGGGAAGAAATTCATTGAGCTGAAATGTGGAACTGGTGAAATTCTTTGGGTTAACTCAGATGAGTCAGATAATTCATTTGCTATGATTTCTATTATGTCTGCTCAGAAATGTTTGAGAAAAAGGTATAAAGCTTATCTTGCTTTTGTGTTAAACACTAAAGATCCAACGCTGAAAATTGAGTCGGTGCCAGTGGTATGCGAGTATCCAGATGTGTTTCGGAAGAATTACCAGGTTTGCCTCTTGTTAGAGAAGTTGAGTTTGGTATTGAGTTGATTCCAGGTACCACACCCATTTCTATTGCTCCATTTAGAATGGCCCCATTGGAATTGAAAGAATTAAAAGCTCAGCTACAGGATTTAACTAATAAAGGCTTTGCAAGACCTAGTTGTTAACCCTGGGGTGCACCAGTCCTATTTGTGAAAAAGAAAGACGGTTCGATAAGATTGTGCATAGATTATTGGCATCTTAACAATGTAACAATAAAGAACAGGTATCCACTGCCTAGAATTGATGATTTATTTGATAAATTGAAGGGAGCCACTGTCTTCTCTAAGATAGATTTGAGATCCAGATACTACCAGTTACGAGTTAAAGAGTCAGATGTTTCGAATACTATATACTACCAGTTGCGAGTTAAAGAGTCAGATGTTTCGAATACTACTTTCTAGACTAGGTATGGTCATTATGAGTTCCTTGTTATGGCTTGACAAATGCTCCTGTCATTTTCATGGACTTAATGAACTGAATTTTCAGACCTTACTTTGATAAGTTTATCATCGTGTTCATTGACGAGACTGAGCATGCAGAGCATTTGAGAACTGTCTTACAGACTTTGACAGATAATCAGTTGTATGCCAAGTTAGAAAAAGTGGGTTCTGGCTCCGAGAAGTCGATTACTTGGACACATTGTCTCAGGTGAAGGTATTAGAGTTGACCCGAGCAATATCTCAGCCATTATTGAATGGAAGCCTCATAGGAATGTATCTGAGGTTAGAAGTTTTTGGGATTAGTTGGTTATTACAAACGATTTGTTGAGTGATTTTCCATGATAGCTACTCTATTGACGAGATTGCTACAGAAAGATGTCAAATTTGAATGGTCTAAGAAATGTCAGCAGAGTTTTCACAAGTTAAAGGCATTTTTGACTGAAGCTCCTGTCATAGTACAACCAGAACCAGGTAAAGAGTTTGTGATTTACAGTGATGCATCCTTAAATGGATTGGGTTCTGTACTTATGCAGGAGGGTAAAGTAATTGCTTATGCCTCTAGACAGCTAAAACCACATGAGAAAAATTATCCGACGCATGTTTTAGAGCTAGCTGCCATTGTATTTGGTCTGAAAATTTGGAGACAACACTTGTATGGCGAGAAGTGCCGAATATTCACTAATCATAAAAGCTTGAAATACTTGATGACTTAGAAAGACTTGAACCTGAGGCAAAGAAGATGGTTATAGTTTATTAAAGATTATAAGTTAGTGATCGATTATCACCCGGGTAAAGCAGATGTTATTGCTGATGCTTTGAGTAGAAAATTTTTATTTGCATTTAGAGCTTTGAATACTAGATTGGCTTTATTAGATGATGGTTTCATTATAGTTGAGTTGAGAGCTAAACCGATGGTTCTTGAAGAAATTCGTGAAGCTTAGAAAGATGACAGTGAGTTGCAAGCTAAAAGAGCTTAGTGCGAGTCAGGTGTAGAGTCTAATTTTCAGATCGGTTCTGATGGTTGTTTGTTGGTCAGAGATAGAGTACTTGAACCGAAGAATGACGAGCATATCCAGAAGATACAGGAAGCACATAGTAGTTCTTTGTCTATTCACCCAGGTAGTACAAAGATGAATAATGATTTAAAGAAAATGTATTGGTGGGTAGGAATGAAAAGAGATATTTCATAGTTTGTTTCTAGATGCTTGATCTGTTAGCAAGTAAATATCAAACATCAGGTACCTGCAGTTTTATTGTAGCCTGTGCTAGTCCCTGAGTGGAAATGGGACCGAGTTACTATGGATTTTGAGATAGGATTACCGTTGACACCGAGAAAGAAAGATACAGTATGGGTTGTAATTGATAAGCTAACGAAGTCGGCTCATTTTATCCCACTTCATATGGATTATTCACTTGATAAGTTGGTCGAATTATATATCTCAGAGATAGTCAGACTACATAGGGTACCATTATCGATCATTTCAGACAGAGATATGAGATTTACTTCACGATTTTGGAAGAAGTTACAGGAAGCTTTGAGCACAAAGTTGAGTTTTAGTACAGCTTTTCATCCTCAGACCGACGGTTAGTCAGAGAGAGTAATTCAGGTGCTTGAAGATATGTTTAGATACTGTGTACTAGAATTTCAAGGCAGTTGGGAAAAGTATTTACCATTAGTAGAGTTTGCCTACAATAATAGTTATTAGTCGAGTTTGAAGATGGCACATTCTAAGGATTTGTATGGACGCAAATGTCGTACCCCTTTATATTAGACAGAGCTTAAGGAAAATCACATTCATGGGGTCGATTTAGTTAAAGAGATAGAAGAGAAAATAAAAGTCATCAGAGATTGCTTGAAAGCAGCTTCAGATAGACAGAAATCATATGCAGTTTTGAAGAGAAAAGAGATTGAGTATCAAGTTGGTGAAAAAGTGTTTTTAAAAGTATCCCTGTGGAAGAAAGTTCTCAAATTTGGCAAGAAAAGCAAACTAAGTCCACGATTTATTGGGCCGTTTAAGTTTACTGAGAAAGTTGGGCCATTAGCATATCAGTTAGCTTTGCCAACTGAGTTAGAGAAGATTGATAATGTGTTCCATGTATCCATGTTACGTCGTCACCGTTCTGAACTATCACATGTGATTTCTCAGACGAAGGTTGAGATTCAGCCATATATGACTTACGAAGAGGAACCGGTTAAGATTTTAGCACGAGAGGTCAAGCAACTAAGGAAAAAATATCGTACTTGTTAAAGTATTATGGAATAGACATGGGGTAGACGAGGCTACATAGGAGCCTGAAGAGGCTATGCGAAAATAGTACCCAAACCTCTTCACAAGTAAGATTTTTGGGGACGAAAATCCCTAAAGGGGGAGAAATGCGACATCCCGAAATAGGGCCTAAACAGAGTAGTGGTTACGAAACAATGAATTCAAGATAGAAAAGTTTATTTTGATTAATTTTTATGATTTACTGATTGATTGGATGCATGTGTTAGAGTATCGATAGAAAATGTTATGAATTTCATGTCTAATTTGCTTATTAGGGCTTAATTGTAAAAGTTGATAAATGAGAGTTCTAGATGCTAAAGGATTAAATTGAAGTGCATATCTAAAGTAGAGGTCCTTAAATGGTAATTAGACCATTATATTTTCATGGACAAAGATGGATATGCATAGGTAGAACTAACTAAAATTTTAATGAATGGTATTTTAGTGTCAAATAAAAGAAATTAAATGGGAAAAAATGGAAAAAGGTTGTCATCTTCTTCCTTAGGTCGAAACTTCAAGGGGGGACTCCATAGCTAGGGTCTTCAAGCTTCTAAGCTCCATAATCGAGAAGAACGTAGAATCGACCTTGAACGAGGTAAAGGCAAGGTTACAAACTAAATTACAAATTTTGCCATATTTTGCACCGAGGTAAGTAGTTTGTAAATAATTCATTTTCTTTATTTATGTTTTTATATTTCAGCATATTTTATGTATTGCAGCTGATTTTTGAATCATAAATGACTATTGAAGGAATGAAATAAAGTATTAAAAAGTGAGATACTTCCCGTTTGAACCTTCGGAATCGGAAGATGTAATCTGTATGTAGCTAGGTCACATGAGTGGTACTAAGTGTAGGCCACTATGAGCACAAAAGAGCTACAAGAGATATACATATAAGTTGCTAGGTCACATGTATAGTATCGAGAGTACGCCATGTGTACAAGAAAGCTATACGTTGCTAGGTTACATCTGTGGTATATAGTGTGAGCCACTATGTATACAAGAGAACTACGAGAAGGCTCGGTAATATGAGTGGTGCTAGGTGAAGGTGTAACACCCCTATCCCGTGTCCGTCGCCAGATTAGGATTAGAAGCGTTACCAAACAGATCGAAAACATTTGTAGAATTTATCATAAAGCCATTCATCAATATCAATCATAATATCCCTTAAGTAGGTCATCGAGACCTTAAACATGCTTTTAAACCGAGTCGGGACTAAATCAAAACCCATACAAAATTTAAAGGAAAATAAAAAATGTAAGATCCTGTAAAGGGCCTATGCATTTTTGGTTTAATTGTACGGAATGACATGTCTTATGTGTTATGAATAAATTTTGAATATTTTTGGAAACCTAGGAATGTATAGAAATGTTACGTTAAAAAGAGGAAAGTTAACATTTTGGAAACCTAAGTAAAATAGGAAAGTGAACATTTTGGAAACCTAAGTAAAATAGGAAAGTGAACATTTTGGAAACCTAAGTTAAAGAGGAAAGTGAACATTTCTGGAAACTTGGAAATATAAGGAAATGTCAAGTTTAAAGAGCCAAACGAAAATTTTTGGAAACTTAGAAATGACTTAGAAATGTCGAGTTTTAAGTTTAAAAGAGGAAATTAAGGCAAGGTTGCCTTAAGAGAAAAAGTATGTGAAAATTGACACACAAACAGGCTTGGAAAAGTGGCCTGAAGATGCCACTTAGGGCCTCTGGAAATGGCGCCACATCCAAGGGTATTGGGCCTAGGTTCGAGTCACTTGGGGAGCAAACAAAAGAATTTTATTTTGGTGCAAGGAACAAGAGAGTTGGACGGCATTAAGGAACTATAGGGAGGTGTTTTATTGTTGTTAAAATTCGACAGATAAGATGGATAAGTGATGGATTTATTTTAATAATTTAAAGAGGTGATAAGAGATAAGAATTGAAGAATAACAAGGTAAGGCTAGAGATTAAGTCATAGCCGAATTTGTCAAATAAAGTGTTCATCTTTTCTTGATTTCTTTTACTTCCTCACCATTCCTCTCTCTGCCGAATCTTCTAAGTCTTTCACCTCTCCCTCTCACGTTTTCATCAACCATTAAAAGTAAAAATTCTCCTCTTCCTATTCCATCTTAGCCGCAACCTTGTTCAACTCAAATCACCCTATTGCCGATTCTCCCTAAGGCCTTAGATCTTTCTTTCTTTCCAGTCTTGTTTAAGCTGAATACCTAAGTGACCATAGCCGACTCTTCTCCAAGTCTCAAGGCTGAATCTTTGTGTTGACAAGATATAGGGGCTGTCGATTTCTCCAAGTAAGGGTAAGATCTAGACTCGGTTTTCACTCTTTTCTTTTTAAGCTCGTCAAATTTAGGGACTAATCCTCATATTGTATTTTGGCGAAACTATGGAAGGAATTTGGGATTTAGGTCTTTGTCGACTACAAAGAAGAATCTTTCAAATTCAAGGATCTAAGGTAAGTTATGAATACCATTCGCCATAAGCTATATTATGATTTAATGTTAGATTAGATCTAACATGAGGCTATAGGTAATTTCGACAAATACCAAAGGGAATTAGCAATTTCGGGATTTGGATCCCTAGGGTAAGTATACATGAATATTCGGCCAAGGCTTATATTGGTTTGAAGATCTATTTTCTTTATTTCGCTTAAAAGCCGAAACTAATTAGTTAAGTGGTTTTAGTGCCTAGCCGATTGAAGGAAGGAGTAATACAAGGTTTCGGGATTTGCTGATAGTCAATTCAACAAGCAAGGTAACAAGTTGACTACATAAATCCTTCGGGATTTGGGTTATAGCCGATTAGGCTTTAAAAGAAAACATTAAGTTTGGCCGAATAGGCCTTTGCTAAATATTACCATGTTGGCCGAATGTAGGGACTTAAAGGTCTAAAGTAATAGATCGGTTATTTTTTCGGGATTTCAAGGAATTCGTTAAGCAAATCAGGTGTGTACTCCACACTAATCTTAATTGATTTATGGCTTAAAATTGATATATGTGTTAATATGAAAGTATAATAATATGGTTAAAGTACCATGTTAAGGTACAAAGTACTCAGGTACGTTTCCTACTCCTACTAGGATTACGAAATATGTTATATTTAACATGTGAATAGTGACATAAATGTGAATTATAAGTATGATATATATGATATGAATAATATTGGGGCATTCGGGTTATTTGAGAAAGGGGAAGTGTATGTGGTGACTTCGATCCCACTATCTGAATGTGGTGACTTCGGTCACATTATCTGAATGTGGTAACTTCGGTTACATTATCTGAATGTGGTGTCACATGACACGATTATTAAATCTGGTGGCTATGCCATGAACTTTTATATGGGCGATGAGCACGTCACTGCAACGACCGCCTTCGATGGTGTGTAGCGGATGGAGGGTTGACTTAGTAGTCCCCACGGTGTGCCAGGTTGGTACGGGGATGTGTAGCGGATGGCATCTAGGTTTGGGTTTGGGTTGCATCATTATCTTGAATCATTAAATGTGAAATTATGATATGTATGAATATGATTTGTTATGCCTGAATTTGTTAAGACTTAGTGTTTGTGTACATATTGAGTCTGTTGACTCACCCCATTGTGGGAACATGTTTTAGGTGTGATGGACCGGGTTCGGCAGAAGCTTAGGGATGGTCATGCACAGCACGAAATTTTCGACTTGGACTTTTATTTTATTTTAAGTATTTTAAAGTTTATTTTGGTTTTAATTTTGGGAAATTATTTAATGTAATAGGGCCGTAGTAGCGTTTACTTTACTTTTATTTATTGAGCATACAATCTTTATATTTATTAAAAGATTAAGTAAAATTAATTTAATTCAAATCCCAAACGTTTTGTCACCTAAATCAAAAGGATTTTTAATAACGATATAAACTTGTTTTCAACTCAAGCCCAACCCACTACAAACTATCTTCAAAACACACAGTTTTCAAAGTAACAAAAGAAATTTGAGCCGGTTTACATCGAGGAACATACCAGATCCGGTCCAGGCTCGTGGGCCGGGTGTGGGGTGTTTCAAAAAACTTTTCCAAATTTAGGGGATACACGTCCGTGGGGGTAGACCGTGCCTCATCCACAGCTACTTGACACACCCGTGTGTCCTTCCCGTGGTCATATACTGCCAACACCAACACGGCTACCAAGCACGCCCGTGTGCTAAGGCCGTGTCCTGAAAGGTTATATACTGCCATTTCTCCCACGACCTGTAGGCATGCCCGTGCCATGACTGTGTACTATTAATGCTAGCTACTGACTTTTACCCCACGATTACTAGGCATGATCGTGTGCCAAGACCGTGTGACATAATAGGTCACTTGCAAAACTAACATGCCACCCATATGGGTCCTGCCTACAAGTAACCATTCTCATCACATGTCATGCATATATGGCAACCTAACACATACAAAAATGACCATTCAATTTGTACATCTAATACCAATATCATTCATGCCAAATTACAAGTCAACATTCATAACATCACAAGAATAATTCACTTGTTTGTTTACTCAAAAATTACACATTCTTTGTACTCCAAACCAAACCAAAACTATGCATCAAATAACATATTCATTCAAACATTTTATCATCTCAAACTAGCCAAAACATAAGGCTAAAATCATCTTATAAACATGCTCACATATCTAGCCTATACATGCCATATTTAGTTATATACATTTTCAAAAGGGTACCAGAATGAGTTTCGTAGTGTGATGACGATCCTTGATGATCCCGGGCCTTCAGTAGCTTTGACGACCTATAAAACAGAGAAGACACGCACACAGAGTGAGCTTTACAAAAGCTTAGTAAGTCAATATACAAACCAACTTGGCATAGAAAGCATATATGCAATTAGTTACATTTTCACATCTCATTCACTTAACAATTTATCATGTATATACTTGATTCATACTTATGACCACATTTGCCACTTTCATCAATTCAAAACTAACTTAAACACATAGCTCCTTCATAATCCTTTTTTTTTTTTTTTTTGCATCTCATACACATTATCATATTCAATCTTACTTTTCTTCAAATCTAAGTCATATATGTACTTACCTTGTTATGCATACTTGATGCACATTTAACGTACCTGAAACGGATTTTTGTTCACTTATCTGATCATATCTCGGATATACCATTCGTATCACAGACTTACCTGTTGAACCATTAGGAATCTAGTAGGATACTCAGAAGGATCAGAATAATCGTACAATGCCAAATCCTAGATGAGGTCTTACATGCACTCAGATATCGATGCCACTGTCCCAGACAGGGTCTTACACGAATCAATACAATGTCAATGTCCCAGACATGGTCTTACACGTAAAATTCATATCGATGCCAACGTCCCAGACGTGGTCTTACTCGTAAAGCTTATATTGATGCCAACATCCCAGACGTGGTCTTACATGAGTCTCAGATCAATGCCAACGTCCCAGACGTGGTCTTACATGATTAAACTGAACAGATAACTATGTCATGACACAGCTAATCTTATCTATTCCTAGGTTCATACAGGGGACTTCTCGGGCTTAGTGGCTATATCGGACTTATCTCAGAATTCATATTCATAACTTCTCATAAGTATCCATAATAAACATTAGTCATATGAATAATTATAATATCATACAAATACATTTATTTGCATAATGACTTACCTCAGATTCGGTTTATCGAATGAAAATGGCTACTCGGTTACTTTTGTTTTCCCGTGATCTAAATCTGTTTTCCTCGATTCTTGATCTAAACATATTCAGAATTAATCCTTTTATCCACTAATTCATTCAATTAAATCCATACACACATATTTTGGGCTATTTACAAATTAGCCCTCACATTCGTACATTCTATCAATTTAATCCATTTTTCTCAAAATAGCAAATTCACAAAATCAATAGACAACCTAGCTTAGCCGAATGGATATAAACATCATAAAAGCCCCTACTGTTCATCAAATTTGAAATTTAGTCCTTTAATTTACCATTTTCACAATTTAGCCCTATTTAGCTAAATTCATCAAAATTTCAAGAACATAACAGGTTCATCTAGGTCAAATCTTTCATATATCATCCTCAAACATCACAAAGCTTGTAAAATCATCAATGGCATATTTCACATACAACATCAAAACACGAAATTGAAACATGGGTTGGATAGCACTCAAAGTAATGATTAGAAAAACTTAGAAATTATCAAAAACTGACCGAAAATATAGCTTGGATTTAAGCCCTCAAATGACTGAACTTTAGCAAGCTTATTCTTTCTTTTTCTTTTACTAGTTTAGGTCAAAACAAAATAATAAGGATGAACACTTTCATCTTTTGTTTCATAAATTTTATGATAATAAAACAATTAACTTTTTAGCCATTTAAAGGATATTTGGCATCATTAGACAACAAGGATATAATAGGCCATTTACCATCCACTATCTAAATAGTGGTCTATTTGCCACTTAAGGCCACAACTTTACAAAGCCACAACACATAGGTGCTTTAACAAATAGCAAGCAACTTTCACATTCAATGCAATTTCATCCTTTTATCTAATTAAACACACAGACGAACAGATTAACTTACGAAAATTTACCACATGCTTAGTCTCATATCAACGACACAGAATATAATATTAAAATATTATGCAAACTTTGATTTGTGGTCCTGAAACCACTGTTCTGACTAGGGTATAAACCGGACTGTTACAATTTTCCCCCTAGGGGTTTTCGTCCCCGAAAATCTTACCTTAAACAGAGTCGGATATTGTTGTCACATTGAGTCCTCAGGCTACCACGTAGCCTCTTCTATTCTGTGTCGATTCCACAATACTTTTACTAATAGAATTTTCTTGTTTCTCAACTCTTTCACTTCATGAGCTAAGATACGGATCGGTTCCTCTTTGTATGTCATATCAAATTGGATTTCAATTTTAGATGGAGCGATCACATGTGACAGATCAGATTGATATCTACAAAGCATCGAAACGTGAAATACATTATGAATCTTTTCTAGCTCAAAGGACAACTTCAATCTATATGCAACAGGCCTGGCGTTCTATGATCTTATATGGTCCGATGAATATTGGACTCAATTTGCCTTTACGTCCGAATCGAATCTCTTTCTTCCACGGAGACACTTTCAGAAATACATTGTCACCAATCTCAAACTCTATATCTTTTTGTTTCAAGTCTGCATAAGACTTCTGACGATCAAATGCTGTTTTCAAACAATCTCGAATCAATTTCACTTTCTATTCTGAATCTTTTATCAAGTCAACCCTGTGTAACTTGTTCTCACTAAGCTCAGTCTAATACAGAGGTGTACGAAATTCACGTCCGTACAAAGCTTCATAAGGTTCCATTTTGATGCTTGTCTAAAAGCTATTGTTATATGCAAATTCGATCGACGGTAGATATAGTTCCCATGAACCAACAAACTCAAGCATACAGCATCTTAACATATCCTCTAGAATCTGAATAAGTCGTTCAGATTGACCATTTGTTTGCAGATGAAAAGCTATACTGAAGTGTAATTTTGTGCCCAAAGCTTCTTGCAATTTCTTCTAGAATCGTGATGTGAATCTTGGATATCTATCTGATACAATAGATAATGGCACTCCGTGCAATCTAATAATCTCATAAATATACACCTCAGCTAATTTTCAAGTGAGTAATCTGATCCTACCAGAATAAAATGAGCAAATTTTGTCAATCAGTCAACTACGACCCAAATCACATCTTTCCTTCTCGGAGTTAGAGGCAATCCAGAAACAAAATACATCGTTACTCTATCCTATTTCCACTCGGGAATCAGAATCGGTAGTAGCAAACCGGATGGAACTTGATGTTCAACTTTCACTTGATAACAAACTAAACATTTTGAAACAAAGTCAGAAATGTCTCGCTTCATACCAAACAACCAATAGTGCTACTTCAAATCATGATACATCTTTGTACTTCCTGGATGAACAGATAAACAACTATTATATGCTTCACTTAAAATCAATTAAATGAACTCCAGATTTCTCAGAACACAGATATGATCTCAGAATCTCAAACAATCATCAACAATTCAAAATTCAGATACAGAATTCAATTTACACAGAGCTCATTTCAATAACAATTCATTATCAAATTTTTGAGCATCACATATTTGCTATACAAACAACGGTTTGGCTTTTAATTCAGTGATCACATAACTATCGTCAATCAAATCTAACTGAGCATTTAAAACACGTAATGCAAACAATGATTTTCTACTCAATGCATCAGCAACAATATTTGCTTTACCTGGATGATAATCTATAACAAGCTCATAATCTTTTAACAGTTCTAACTATCTTCTTTGATGTAGGTTCAAATCTTCCTGGGTCATCAAATCTTTCAAACTTTTATGATTTGAAAACACATGACATTTCTCACCATACAGATAATGACGCCAAATCTTAAGTGCCAAAACAATCGTAACTAGCTCAAGGTCGTGCGTCGGACAATTCTTTTCACGAGGTTTCAATTGTCTTGAGGCATAAGCTACAACTTTGCCTTAATGCATCAAAACACATCCTAGTCCATTTAACGAAGCATTACTATAAATGACAAATTCTTTGCTTGATTCTGGTTGTACTAACACTGGAGCTTCTATTAGTAAAGCTTTCAACTAATGAAACTTTTCTGACATTTCTCTGACCATTAAAATCTAACATCTTTCTAAAGTAATTTGGTCAACGGAGTAGCTATGACTAAAAATCCTTTTACAACACGACGATAATAACCAGCTAGACCTAGAAAACTACAAACTTCAGACACATTCTTCGGAGGTTCCAATTCAGAATAGTTGAGATATTGCTCAGATCAACACGAATCCAAGAAGCTGACACAATATGTCCTAGAAAACTAACCTCATACAACCAAAATTCACATTTGCTAAATTTCGCATACAATTGCTTTTCTCGTAGGGTTTGTAACGCAATCCTCAAGTGTTCAGCATGCTCATTTTCACTTCGTGAATAAATCAATATGTCATCTATGAGAACTACAACAAATTGATCTAGGTACGGTCTAAAAATTATGCTCATCAATTCCATAAAAATAGTAGGAGCATTGGTTAGTCCAAATGGCATAACTAAAAACACATAATGCCCATACCTCGTTTTGAAAGCATTTTTATGTATATCGAAATCTTTCACTCTCAACTGATAGTATCCCAATCTCAGTTCTATCTTAGAGAATATCATAGCTCCTTTTAACTGATCAAATAAGTCATCAATTCTGGGCAACGGATATTTATTCTTTATAGTCACCTTATTCAACTGACGGTAATCTATACACATTCTTATCGTACCATCTTTCTTTTTTACAAACAAAACAATAGCACCCCAAGGTGAAAAATTGGGTCTAGTGAACCCTCTATCAGTCAACTCTTGCAACTGTGGCTTTAACTCTTTCAACTCTGTTGGGGCCATTCTATACGGAACTATCGAAATAGATGTAGTACCCGGCATCAATTCAATACCAAACTCAACTTCACGAATCGGAGGTAGACCCGGTAGCTCTTCAGGGAACACATCAGAAAACTCACAAGCAATAGGTACTGACACAACGTTCTTATCAGACCCCTTCGAATCAATCACATAAGTGAAATATGATGCATACCCCCTTTTCACACAACTTTGACCTTTCAAAACCGATATCACAGCAAGCAATCCATTTAAATCATTAGACTCAACTCGTACAATTTCATTATTCGGACATCTCAAATCCATGATCTTTCTTTTCCAGTTCACAACAGCATCATGCAAAGACAACAGTTCATACCAGAATAATATCGAACTCATCAAATGGCAGAAGCATCAAATCAACAGGAAAACAATTATCTCTAAACATTAATGGACAGTTCTTGCATTCTTTGTCAACAATTACACTTTTACCTAAGGGGTTCGATACTTTTATAGCAAACTCAGTAGACTCTACAGGCAAAGTCTTACTGAAAACTAAATTCATGCATATATACAAATGCGTAGAACCAGGGTCTATCAATGCAATCATATAAGTATCATGAAGCGTAAAAGTACCCATTATGGCATCAGGTGATAAAGCTTCCTCACGAGCTCGGATAGCATACGCTCTCTTGCTTCAGATCTTACAATAGTATCTCTCGTGCACCTCTAACTACCACTAACATTTCTTGTATTCTTCGAAGGTTTACCTCTTACAGGTGCATTATCAGGTCTCAGATTCTGGACAGTCTCTAGCTCGATAGACTCAGGACAATCACGGATAAAATGGTCAAGTGATCCATATTGGAAACAAGCTTTGTCATTTAATCTACAGCTTCCCGAATGTCTTTTTCCATAATGTTTACATTCGTGCCTCTCAGATCAAACATTACCCACACTAGCCACAAAAGTTGCCGGAGCTTTGAAACTCATTTGCAATCTAGCTCGAGTCCTGTTCATATGTCTCACATTATCCCTTGAATAACTTTGATCATCTCTGAATCTCTTCGGAGCAGACTGAAATGATTTGTTTGTAAATCTCTTTCTCATATCTCGAGCTTCAGTTTTAGTTTTTCTTTTATATTTCCTAAGTGCTTCAGCTTTGCATGCTTGATCAACGAGTGTAACGAACTCTTTTATTTCTAATATCCCTACTAGCAAAAGAATGTCTTCATTAAGGCCATCTTCGAATCTTTTGCACATTATAGCTTCGAAAGATATACACTCTCGGGCATATTGACTTAGTCATACGAACTCTCGTTCATATTCAGTAACAGTCATTCGGCCCTGTTTAAGTTCTAGAAATTCCTTTCATTTCTGATCAATGAATCTCTCACTAATATATTTCTTCCTGAACTCAATCTGAAAGAAATCCCATGTAACTCGTTCTCTCGGAAAAATAGAAGTTAAGGTTTTCCACCATTGATAATATACATCTCAGAGTAATGATACCACAAACTTAATGTATTCTTCTAGAGTCAGAGAAATTTCATCAAATACCCGGATAGTATTTTCAATCTAAAACTCAGCCTTTTCAGCATCATCATCTTTAGTAGCTCGGAACTCTTCAACCCCATACTTACGGATCTTATCAATTGGAGGCTTATTCCACATATTCAGATTTGTAGTCGAAGGTATATCAGATGTCTGAGGGGGATTAACTGTGGGCGGGGGTTGTGAAACAGTTTGGTTATTTCTCATAAATTGAGTGAACCATTCACTCATCATCTGGAAGATATCTTCTCCCCTTGACCACTCGTAGCTGGTCTTAGATCAAAAGGCTCTGTCCCTTGCGCGGGAGTAGGCACATTACTTTCTACGTCTTAAGCTATGGCTCTTTCGGGATCCATTACTATATGAAAACAAATTTTATATGTCAGGATTCATCACACTATCACAATTCAGATATATGGCATGTATAGCTAAACTCTGACACGCTACATTAGTCCGAGAATCGACTAAACCGTAGCTTTGATACCAACCAAATGTGACACCCCTATCCCATGTTCGTCACCGAATTAGGATTAGAAGTGTTACCGAATAGATCAAAAACATTTATAGAATTTGTCATAAAGCCATACATCAATATCAATCATAACATCCCTTAAGTAGGTCATCGCGACCTCAAACATGATAATAAACTAAGTCGGGACTAAATCAAAACACATACAAAATTTAATGGAAAATTAAAAAATTTTCCAAAAACAAGGGATACACGTCCGTGGGGGTAGACCGTGCCTCACCCACGGACACTCCCGTGGTCATATACTGCCAACACCAACACGGCTACCAAGCATGCCCATGTGCTGAGGCCGTGTCCTTAAAGGTTATATACTACCATTTCTCGCACAACCTGTAGGCTTGCCCGTGCCATGACCGTGTACTCTTAATGCTAGCTACTGACTTTTACCCCAAGGTTACTAGGCACGCCCGTGTGCCAAGATCATGTGACATAATAGGTCATTTGCAAAACCAACATGCCACCTATATGTGTCTTGCCTACAAGTAACCATTCTCATCACATCTCATGCATATATGGCAACCTAACACATGCCAAAATGACCATTCAATTTATACATCTAATACCAATATCATTCATGCCGAATTACAAGTCAACATTCATAACATCACAAGCATAATTCACTTGTTTGTTTACTCAAAACTTAACCATTATTTGTACTCCAAACCAAACCAAAACTATGCATCAAATATCATATTCATTCAAGCATTTTATCATCTCAGACTAGCCAAAACATATGGCTAAAATCACCTTATAAACATGTTTACGTATATAGCCTATACATGCCATATTTAGCTACATACATTTTCAAAAGGGTACCAAAATGAGTTTCGTAGTGTGATGACAATCCTTGACGATCCTGAGCCTTCAGTAGCTTTGACAACCTGTAAAACAGAGAAGACACACACACAGAGTAAGCTTTACAAAAGCTTAGTAAGTCAATATACAAACCAACTTGGCATTGAAAAAATATATGCAATTAGTTACATTTGCACATCTTATTCACTTAACAATTTATCACGTATATACATGATTCATACTTATGACCACATTTGCCACTTTCATCAATTCAAAACTCACTTAAACACATAGCTCCTTCAAAACCCTTTTTTTTTTTTTTTTGCATCTCATACACATTATCATATTCAATCTTACTTTTCTTCAAATCAAAGTCATATAGGTACTTACCTTGTTATGCATACTTGATGCACATTCAATGTGCCTAAAACGAATATTTGTTCACTTAACTGATCATATCTCATATATACCATTCGTATCACAGACTTGCCCGTTGAACTAGTAGGAATCTAGTACGATACCCTGAAGGGTCAGAATAATCGTACAATGCTAACGTCCCAGACGAGGTCTCACATGCACTCGAATATCAATACTACTATCCCAAACAAGGTCTTACACGAATCAATACGATGCTGATGTCCCAGACATGGTCTTACACGTAAAACTCATATCGATGCCAACGTCCCAGACATGGTCTTACTCGTAAAGCTTATATCAATGCCAACATCCCAAATGTGGTCTTAAACGAGCCTCAGATCAATTCCAATGTCCCAGACGTGGTCTTGCATGATAAAACTAAAAAGATACCTATGTCATGACACAACTAATCCTATCTATTCCTAGGTTCATACGGGACTTCTCGGGCTTAGTTACTATATCAAACTTATCTCAAAATTCATATTCATAACTTCTCATAAGTATCCATAATCAACACTAGTCATATGAATAATTATAATATCATACAAGTACGTTTATTTGCATAATGACTTGCCACAGATTCAGTTTATCAGAATGAAAATAGCTAATCGGTTACTTTTGTTTTCCCACGATCTAAATCTGTTTTCCTCGGTTCTTGATCTAAACATATTCAGAATTAATCCTTTTATTCACTAATTCATTCAATTAAATCCACACACACATATTTTGGGCTATTTATAATTTAGCCCTCACATTTGCACATTTTATCAATTTAATCTATTTTTCTTATAACATCAAATTCACAAAATCAATACACAACCTAGCTTAGCCGAATGTATATAAACATCATACAAGCCCCTACTTTTCATCAAATTTGCAATTTAGTCCTTCAATTTACCATTTTCATAATTTAGCCCTATTTAGCTAAATTCATCAAAACTTCAAGAACAAAACAGGTTCATCTAGCTCAAATATTTCATATTTCATCCTCAAACATCACAAAGCTTATGAAATCATCAATGGCATATTTCACATACATCATCAAAACACGAAATTGAAACATGGGCTGGATAGCACTTGAAGCAACGATTACAAAAACGTAGAAATTATCAAAACCGACTGAAAACATATATTGGATTTAAGCCCTCAAATGATCAAACCTTAGTAAGCTTAATCTTTCTTTTTCTTTTACTAGTTTAGGTCAAAATAAAATAATAAAGATGAACACTTTCATCTTTTGCTTCATAAATTTTATGATAATAAAACAATTACCTTTTTAGCCATTTAAAAGATATTTGGCATCATTAGACAACAATGATATATTAGGCCATTTACCATCCACTATCTAAATAGTGGTCTATTTGCCACTTAAGGCCACAAATTTGCAAAGCCACAACACATTGGTGCTTTAACAAATAGCAAGCAACTTTCACATTCAATGCAATTTTATCCTTTTATCAAATTAAACACATAGACAAACAGATTAACTTACAAAAATTTACCACATGCTTAGTCTCATATCAACGACACAGAATATAATATTAAAATATTCTACAGACTCAGATTCATGGTCCCGAAACCAGTATTCCAACTAGGGTATAAACCAGACTGTTATAGAAGGCCACTATATGTACAAGAGAGCTAGAATTATGAGTACGATTTGAGCTAGGCCACATGAGTGGTACTGAGTGAAGGCCACTATGTGTACAAGAGAGCTTCGACTTCAAAGGTGGACTGTGTGCAAAACCACAGCGTATTCGTTATTATTCCAAAGCGTTCAATGGGAAAGTCGACTAAGTGAAATTATGTGATACTTTGTAGTGATAAGTATATGCATATTCTTGTGTAACGTATGAGCAATATGCTCGATATGTAATCAAAAATTGGAAAGATTGTTATAGGTAAGTAGTCAATACAACTAAAGTGAGAGAGAGCACAAATTTACAATAGAACTATTTTGGACAGCAGCAGGGATGTGAATTTGAAAAATCACCAAAAATGGTAGAAATTGAATTATAAGTTTTATGAGATATTGAATTAAATATTATTGAGTCTATTTTCATATAAAAGAAACAAAGAAATCAAAAGATTTGTATATTTTGAGATATTTAAATTTTTGTAAGACTAGTTCAGAATGATTACGTGATCCCTATTCTTCTTTGGAAAAAATATTAAAATTGTAAAAAAATAATTATGGGATATAATTTATATCCATAAAATTGTGAATGAGTGTAGTTTTAAATTAACTATACAATAAGGTCATCTGAATTCTGTACGAAGAGAAAATTGATTCATAGTTAAGAGAGGTCATAATAGTATATAGTGAAACAGGGTAATTTTTAATGAATAAAATGTACTAATTGGAAAGACAAAAAATTCTAAAACTTTAATGGTAAGAAGATAAATGAGTCTAGTTTTAGATAAAATTTACATATCTTAATTTGGAGTTTTGTAGCTCCAGATAAAAATAATTTAGTGACTGTGACTCGAATAGACAACCTACTCAGAACTTGAATAAATAGTGAATTTGAATGTAGATATGACTGTGTTATTTTTGTAAACATGTTAAATCCATTACTTATTATTTATATACTTACTTACTAAGCTATATGCTTACTCTCTTTTCTTTTCCTTGTCCTATAGTGTCATAAAGCTAGCTTGGGATTTGGTGATCATCGGAGATCCATCCACACTATCAGCATTTTGTGGTATTTCAAAAATAATACTTTTGGAATTATGGCATGTATAGAAGGCTTAATTGTTTTGTTACTTGCAGTAATGAATTGGGCTAAAATACTGGCCTTTAAAAATTTGATGGTTTATTTTGCTTATGGGTATTGATAATATTCAATATTAATCAAGTTATATGTTTATGGTAATGCTTGAATTGGTCGAATGAGAGTGTGATGACTATGTATAACACCCCAAACCCGGCCTAGAAGTTAGGCCTGAGTTTGGAATGTCACATTAAAAGCACACTTCAAAATGGTTTTACAATTTAACAATTTAAGGCTCAAAAGCCCAAAACCCTTGTATCTTGTTAAGTTAAGAGGAAAAACCCAAAATTTAAGAAAACAATCATATGTTGAGTTATTTCGAAAACCATGCTAACTTTAGAAATTTTATGAAATTTATTAAGCGGATAGTTGAAACAATAATAATAAACCCAAATCTAAAGTCAATTAGGAGTTACAAGGCCTTATTACAAAACAGTGAAAAAAACTAAGTATTTAAAAACATATTCATTTGAACAAATTAAAACATATGATCAGCTTGTAGTGTGGCCATGTCCGAGTCCTCTCCCATGTCGAGCCGTCTATTTAGGATTACCTGAAATAATAAATTAAAGGGTGTGAGTTTCGAAACTCAGTGTGTACAACCCTTGGCAATCAAATCACGTACAAATATTCACATTGGGCCTAAGCCTTATAAAAATTGATGGTTTTGGGCCTTAGCCTACAATGACCTCATATCATATCATATCATATCATATCATATACAAACAAGATAATGGAAAACCCATCCCAATAATCCATCCACTACACACACAATTTCCATTCCAACCATTACACACATGTGTGGATTTCTAAATCAACCCACCCATCCTCTACACACCAAAGGTAACCCGGTTGTGGTACTACTTAACATTACAGTAAAGCTACTAATCATATAACGGGCTTAAATCCTCCGATGGATCCATGGCCATACGACTATGTGATCCTTAAATCTTCCTCCGTACCATAAATCCCACCCATATGCATCCTAAGTAGATTATCATATGAATGCATCAAACACATGAGTAACATTCACAAACTCATATTCGTCACATAGAGGTATTTTTGTCATTTCACTACCTAAGGGTATCTTCGTAATTCTACCCTACAAGGGTATTTTTTTGATTTGGAAAATTAGATGTATCTTGGTAATTTTTCACAATAGGGGTATTTTGGTACCTTTGCAAAATAGGGGTGTTTTAGTACTTTTTCAAAATAGGGGTGTTTTGGTACTTTTACAAAACAGGGATATTTTAGTAATTTTCTAAACCTAGGGGTATTTTAGTAATTTTTTAAATATAAGGGTATTTTAGTAAATTTACAAATATAAGGGTATTTGGTCCCTCTTGGGTTTTAGTTCTGAACTTTGGCCCATCAACAAGTCCTTGCGGCTAAAGTGGACAGACACTACGCACCAGGTATGATTCTAGAGAAGAGGAGGTGGGCCACTAGGACCGCTTAAGTACCAAGCTGTAACAGGCTGATTTAGGGCCTAGTCAGAATAGTGGTGTGAGGCCACAAATCCGAGGTGAATTTATGAGCTTTTAGGGTTTATGTCATGTTTGCATGCTAGTGTAAAAGTTTCAAGAAGCACTTTTGTTAAATTGAGGTTGAATGGTCCAAAAGGACTAAATTGCAAAAGTTGCAAATATATGAGTTTCTAGAAGCTTTTTTTATGAGATAGCTTTAAAATATCAATTAGAAGTCCTTAAGTAGCAATTTGCCCAAATTATAATTTTTGGACAAAATTGGACATGAGATAGTAAATTGTAAAAATTTAGGGAGAATGGCATTTTGGTCATTTATCAATTTAAATGATTAAAATGGGAAAAAGATGATAAAAATCTAATCATCTTCTCCCACTTATTGTCGAATATTTGAAGACTCCATAGCTAGGGTTCTTCATTTTTTTCAAGCTTGTTAGTAAGTTCATTTTAGCCCCATTTTTAATATTCTTCGTATTTTTGAAGTTCTTGTATTATGAATTAGCTATTTTTAGCTATAAAATGAGCTAGGATGCATGTTCAAAAATTTACCCATGAATGACATGCATGTTAAATGATATTTTCTGGAAGTTTATAAGAGTTTGATGTTAGATAAACATCTTTTTCTAAGTGAATTTCATGAAAAATGATAGATGGGCTAATTTGTAATAGTTATGAAAATTGGTCATACATACTAGAAAGAGTGAGGATTGATGATTGTTATAGTAGAGAAAATGAATCAACCAAGTGTAACACCCTGGTTCTGGGGGTTATGCATTTAGTGCATATCTCAGGTGTTGGTAGGCTTTTTGTGTGTTTGGGCAAGTTTTAAGGGGATTGGAGAACCCGGAAGGTAGGTGATGGCTTAAGGAATTATGGAATTTTGAGTGGTAAGAAGGAGCTTTGCTTTAGGGGTCTTAAGAGAATTGTTTGGGAGCTTAAGACACAAGGAATGGCTTAGCAGTGGCAAGGTAGGCGCCACTTAGAGCATGGTGAAGTGGCGCCACTTGTAAGAGGAAGGGTCTCGAGTTCGATTGCAAATCCAACATTTTGGTTTGTTTTTGCGTCATGAGCAAGGGGAGAGTTGGATTCGGCCAAGGCACTTAAAAGGAGGATTTTGACTTGTTCAAAGTGTTTTGAATGAGTGGCTAGGAGAAGAGATGAGTTGGAATTAATTTGAAAAGGTTTGAAAGATGGGTGTAGAGTAAAGATAGGAGAAAATCTTGGGATTTTGAGAGGAGTTGAGTTGGTGGCCGGTTTTGGGAAGCTAGGGGAGGGCATTTTTGGTTTTCTTGGAGGGTGTTAGGTGGGTGTTGTATTTAGTAGTATAAATAGGGGGTGCTCACCTTTGGCCACCTTTTTACCAATTGTTCCCTCTTGCCGAAAGTTGTCCCCCTACTTCTTTTATGTGCCGAATTCCTTTGGTCCCTTTCCGAATCTTGGTTTCCTTCTTAAGCCTCCATCCATTTTCTTCCCATTCTCTACCACACTAAAAATGCCCCTCCTCCTCACCTGTTTGCTTTGGCAGAAACTTCAGGGTCACTTAATCGACTTCTTTTTCTCTCCATTTCACTTGAGCCTAAATCACCTCTAAAACCTGCCATTGCCGAATATCCCAACACTATCTAGGGCCTTGCCGAATCATCCATTCTCCCATTCTCTCTGCGTTGGTTGCAAGTCTCGGAGCCGAACCTTACTTTCTTGTGGTGGCCGATTCTTGGTTAGAGAAAAAGGGAGCGGTTAGTAAGGTAAGGGTGCGATAGTTTCCTTGTGTTATGGATTATTTTCTTGGCGAATGGCCTAAGTGTTCTTTGTTATGTGCTAAGGCCGATTGTAGGGAGAAGAGCCTAACGCAGAGACCCTTTTCGAGATTCAAGTTGAGTTGGTAAGGAATATTTATTAAGATTTGATACCTAATTTATGACTTGGGGTTAACCGTTGTTACGATTAAGCATTTTGATGGAGGCCAATACCACCAAGGTGGGCAAGGAAAGCTCTGTTCAAGTTCAAGAGGAGAGTGTCTCGGCGATTCGAGATTGGCCACCGGTGTGGGCCATGACGGTGATAGTTATAGGCGATATAGTCGTTGTTTCGCTAAGTGATAGCATTGGGATCGAAAGTTTAGAACTGCAAGTGTTAAGGTGCGTAATCATCGCACTATTTCTTCGGTTGATTGCTTGCTAATTCTTATGTATATGAATGATGTGTGATAGCCGATCATAATGGCTTAGGTGGTGAATACCCTTGTTTTGGGTAATCGGATATCAGGTGAGTAAGTTGGTGATATTATGTTGTTATGTTACATCTATAAATTTGATGTGGTAATGGTATGGGATGTATGCTTATTTTATATGATGACTTAACATGTGGCATTTACATACTTGCATGGGATTTGAATTGGATTGAGGAAGGAAGGGTGTACACATTGATGTACGTGGTCTAATGTTAGCCTCGTGCTACATTAGCGCTTGATGGTTAGCTGTGTGCTTCATCAAGGGAGATGTTGGCTAGGTGCCCATCTCGGCGATTGATAGCTAAGTGCATCACCGTAGATGGATTACTGTTGGGATCACGATGTGATCGGTGGCTCAGCCACGACCTTGTGCAGCAGGTCTGCCGAGGTAGGATATGTGGGATCACTCGGTTGTGATTGGTGGATTAGCCACGGCCTTGAGCAGGGAGTCTACTAAGGTTGGCGTATGGATGGATCTAGGTTGTGCTGTGATGCATGATTGCATGAATGGTTCGTGGATTGTATGGTTATGGGCCAAGCCCATACATGTGGAAATATGTGTTATGATTATGCCCTGAGTCTGTGGACTCACCCAATTATTTCTTAACCATTTTAGGTGATGCGTAAGGTTGGACCGGGTTCGGAGAGGACACAGGGTGGCCCATGCAGAAGAAGATATTTTGACTATTTTAAGCTTATTTATATTAAGTATTTGGTTTAAATATTGATTGTAATAAGGGCCTTTTTATTTATTTTTGGAATCATTTTATTATCATTTTAATTATGGTTTGATTAATTTGAAGTACAATGTGAAAATGGTTTTATTTTAGCAACCTATTTGTTCAATAAATATAAGTTAATAAAGTTTTTAATTTGGACATCTTATAATGTCAAGTTTACTTATACTTTTAAATAAACACTATTTTTAAAAATTGACAAATTTTTATGTTTAATGCTAAAGTCAATAGATTTTCAACCGTTCTTCCGCAGTGACATAACCAAATCCGATCAGGGCTTGTGGGCGGGTTTGGGGATGTTACAAATTGGTATCAGAGCTAGGTTCAAAACTCGGCTTTGTGGTTTTGGGCCCAAAATTTTCAAAATATGGGATTTTATAAAAAAAATTTAGGTTATTCTGGCATGGCACCTGTGCCTCCGGCCCGAAGTCCACTAGGTAGGTACTTCAGACTTTTGAAGTGATTTGTTTATATGAATTGTTATGGGTTTATTTGGGCTCGTAGATTAGAATATTAAGGCTTTTGGACCCTAGGATTAGTCTACTCAAACATATGCATAAGACTTAAAGATTACTAAACAAACCTGTGAAGTTAGTCGCCGAGTTAAGGTGTGGTAACCACTGTACGCATGTCTAGGATTGGTATTCAGTAAGAGCTTGGTATTTAAGCAGTCCTAGCGACTCACCTCCTCTTTACTCGAATCCTACCTGGTGCGTAGCTACGGTTCACCTTAACCAAGAGGACTTATTCATAGGCTAAACCAGTTACTAAAACCCGAAAGGGATTAGCCTTACTGTTTTAAAACCCTTAGTTTTAAAATCTTCAAATTTACTCTTTGGATTGTAAACCTAAATTTGATTTTGAAAGATGTTTTCTCAATTTACAAAATTTCAAAATGCCCTAGTGGCAAAATTACAAAATGCCCTCAGATTATAAAATTACCATACCACCCCAACTTTTGATAAAATGATTTTTACTTTGTGCAATACCAAAATCTCAAGTTTTCAAAATATTAAGATACCCTGATTTTGGAAATTCACGAAAATACCCCCGATTGATAAAATTACGAAAATATCCTTGGTTTCTAAAATTTCTGTATTACCCCAATTTCGCTTAAACTTTTAGTTTGCAAAAGTACTTGAAAATCTTGTATTTCAAAATAGTACCTCGACTTTGGAAATTTACATAATTACTCGATTGACAAAATTACCAAAATACCCACAGAGGAAAATGACGAATTTACCTTCGGGTTGGAAATGCTCTAGAAGGTGGCAGTGATGAATGAATGTGTCTTTAGTGAAGAATGTGAATGTTTGAATTAGAATAGAGAACTTTAGATGAAATTTTGATTGATCGAAAGAACCACTCTCGGAAACTTCTTTTCATAAAATTTTGCTCATGATTAATCGGTGGAACAAAATGTCTAATGAATAAAAAATTCTTAAATCAGACTAAATCGAGGCACTAGATATGAGTTCTAGGGGGCATGGTCACAATACTCGTGGACGTGGTAGAGGCAGGATGGCAGTATCGAAATCGGTAGGGTCTGGCCATGGGTCAGAGAGCGATGTGCCACCACCAGCTGTTGAGCTTGAACATCAGGATCAGACAGGAGGAGACGATGCAGTATCGCAGGCTATGCTGTGGGTGCTCGAGAGAGTGGCAGGAGCCAATGTGGGCAATGGAACTTGGAAGTCAGTGGCTGAAAGACTTAGGTCAAACGGAGCCGAAGTTTTCAGAGGAGTGTCTGGGGTAGCTCCGAACGTGGCAGAATACTGGCTTGAGGCAGTTGAAAGGATTATGGAGGATTGGATTTAACTGCAGAGGAGAAGCTTAAGGGTGCTGTTTCGTTGTTGTGAGATGAGGCCTACCAGTGGTGGCTCACTGTTAAGGAAAGTACCCCTGCCGATCGAGTGGACTGGGGTTACTTTAAGATCAAGTTTAAAGGAAAGTATGTCAGAGCGAGCTATGTGGATGCTCAGAGGAAGGCGTTCCTCAATTTGGTGCAAGGAGGCAAGTCAATAGCGGAGTACGAGGCTGACTTTCTATGTTTGAGCCGGTATGCCCGGGGCATCGTGGATACGGATTATGAGAGATCGTCGATTTGAAGATGGGCTACGGGATGAGTTACGGGTTTTGATTGCTCCGCAACGAGAAAAAGACTTCGCTGTGTTAGTGGAGAAAGCTCGGATAGCTGAGAAGGTCAAGAGGACTGAGAGGCAGAATAGAGATAGAGAAAGAAACCGGGATAAGAGGAGTTCGTGTCCATCTGAATCATTTGAGAGATTTCAGAAAAGATCGAGGGTTGAGACTTCTGATCGTATTTCTAAGCCGATTGCGGGAACCCAGATCGTCCGTGTGTTCAGTGTGGAAGGTATCATGTTGGCGAGTGCTGGAATCGAGTTCGAGAATGCTTCAGATGCAAGTCCAAGTCTCATCTGATTCAGAATTGTCCCCAAGATCCGAATAGGACTCGGACAGTAGGCCAAGGTTATGTGCAGTCGGGCAAAGGTGGTCAGCAAGCGACAAGGGGTCGTGGTCCGAACCATGGAGGTAATGGTTCCGGTCGAGGCCGTGGAGCTTTAGGCCGCGGTAATGGTGGCACTGAGGCAAGGCAGCCAGGTCTGGTCTATGCAGTCCGTCGGAGAGAGGATAGTGATGTCCGGGGAAGTGTCGTGGTAAGTTTCTTATGCCTAGAATATTCTCTATTGTTTTGTTCGCTATAGTGGTAGTTTGTCTTCGTTGCTAGTGAAGTATTTAGTACCTTGAGTGTGGACTTAGATACTATACCTAGGAATTATGATAGGTCTCTAAGATCAAAGTGCGCAGTAATAGCGTAGTATGGTGTTAGTCTAGCCAAGTAATTTCAAGGACAAAATTATTTTTTTTAGGAGGGTAGAATTGTAACACCCTGGTTTTGGGGGTTATGCATTTAGTGCATATCTCAGGTGTTGGTAGGCTTTTTGTGTTTTTGGGCAAGTTTTAAGGGGATTGGAGAACCCCGGGAAGGTAGGTGATGGCTTAAGGAATTATGGAATTTTGAGTGGTAAGAAGGGAGCTTTGCTTTAGGGGTCTTAAGAGAATTGTTTGGGAGCTTAAGACACAAGGAATGGCTTGGCAGAGTGGCAAGGTAGGCGCCACTTAGAGCATGGTGAAGTGACGCCACTTGTAAGAGGAAGGGGTCTCAGGTTCGAGCTACAAATGCAGCATTTTGGTTTGTTTTTGCGTCATGAGTAAGGGGGGAGAGTTGAATTCGACCAAGGCACTTAAAAGGAGGATTTTGATTTGTTCAAAGTGTTTTGAATGAGTGGCTAGGAGAAGAGATGAGTTGGAATTAATTTGAAAAGGTTTGAAAGATGGGTGTAGAGTAAAGATAGGAGAAAATCTTGGGATTTTGAGAGGGGTTGAGTTGGTGGCCGATTTTTGGAAGCTAGGGGAGGGCATTTTTGGTTTTCTTTGAGGGTGTTAGGTGGGTGCCGATTTAGTAGTATAAATAGGGGTGCTCACCTTTGGCCACCTTTTTACCAATTGTTCCCTCTTGCCAAAGTTGTCCCCTACTTTTTTATGTGTCAATTCCTTTGGTCCCTTGTCAATCTTAGTTTCCTTCTTAAGCCTCCATCCATTTTCTTCCCATTCTCTACCACACTAAAACGCCCATTCTCCTCACTGCTTGCTTTGGCCAAACTTGTGGTTACTTAGCCGACTTCTTTTCTCTCCATTTCACTTGAGCCTAAATCACCTCTAAAACCTGCCATTGCCGAATATCCCAACACCATCTAGGGCCTTGCCGAATCATCCATTCTCCCATTCTCTCTGCGTTGGTTGCAAGTCCCGGAGCCGAACTTTACTTTCTTGTGGTGGCCGATTCTTGGTTAGAGAAAAAGGGAGCGATTAGCAAGGTAAGGGTGTGATAGTTTCCTTGTGTTATAGATTCTTGTCTTGGCCGAATGGCCCTAAGTCTTCTCTGTTATGTGCTAAGGCCGATTGTAGGGGAGAAGAGCCTAACGCAGGAGACCCTTTTTGGGATTCAAGTTGAGTTGGCAAGGAATATTTATTAAGATTTGATACCTAGTTTATGACTTGGGGGTTAACCATTGTTCTGATTAAGCATTTTGATGGAGGCCAATACCAGTCAAGGTGGGCAAGGGAAAGCTCCTATTCTGAAGTTCAAGAGGAGAGCTGTCTCGGCAGTTCAAGATTGGCCACCGGGGTGTGGGCCAGCAGCAGGTGATAGTTATAGGCAAATAGCTATTGTTTCGCTAAGCGATAGCATTGGGATCGAAAGTTTAGAACTGCAAGTGTTAAGGTGCTTAATCATCGCACTATTTCTTCGGTTAATTGCTTGCTAATGCTTATGTATATGAATGATGTGTGATAGCCGATCATAATGGCTTAGGTGGTGAATACCCTTGTTTTGGGTAATCGGATATCAGGTGAATAAGTTGGTGATATTATGTTGTTATGTTACATCTATAAATTTGATGTGGTAATGGTATGGGATGTATGCTTATTTTATATGATGACTTAACATGTGGCATTTACATACTTGCATGGGATTTGAATTGGATGGAGGAAGGAAGGGTGTACACATTGATGTACGTGGTCTAATGTTAGCCTCGTGCTACATTAGTGCTTGATGGTTAGCTGTGTGCTTCATCAAGGGAGATGTTGGCTAGGTGCCCATCTCGGCGGTTGATAGCTAAGTGCATCACCGTAGATGGATTACTGTTGGGATCACGATGTGATCGGTGGCTCAGCCACAGCCTTGTGTAGCAGGTCTGCCGAGGTAGGATATGTGGGATCACTCGGTTGTGATCGGTGGATTAGCCACAGTCTTGAGCAGGGAGTCTGCTAAGGTTGGCGTATGGATGGATCTAGGTTGGGCTATGATGCATGATTGCATGAATGGTTCGTGGATTGTATGGTTATAGGCCAAGCCCATACATGTGGAAATATGTGTTATGATGAGTCTGTGGACTCACCCAATTATTTCTTAACCATTTCAGGTGATGCGTAAGGTTGGACCGGGTTCGGAGAGGACATAGGGTGGCCCATGCAGAAGAAGATATTTTGACTATTTTAAGCTTATTTATATTAAGTATTTGGTTTAAATATTGATTGTAATAAGGGCCTTTTTATTTATTTTTGGAATCATTTTATTATCATTTTAATTATGGTTTGATTAATTTGAAGTACAATGTGAAAATGGTTTTATTTTAGCAACCTATTTGTTCAATAAATATAAGTTAACAAAGTTTTTAATTTGGACATCTTATAATGTCAAGTTTACTTATACTTTTAAATAAACACTATTTTTAAAAATTGACAAATTTTTATGTTTAATGCTAAAGTCAATAAATTTTCAACCGTTCTTCCGCAGTGACATAACCAGATCCGGTCAGGGCTTGTGGGCCGGGTTTGGGGATGTTACACCAAGCATGAAGTTTAAGAAAGTTTAATGAGAATTATTTTACGTGCCTTTGGACCAAAGTGCAAATATGAGAAAGTATAGGTTTGGAATGAATGAATGTGCTATCTAAATGATACATCTTTTGGCATGATTTGTAGATTGATAAATTTTCTATTGAGTGGTAACTTTGTGTTGATAAATGCTAGTAGGAGTAGTGAGATTTTGGAATGAATTATGCTTGTGATAGAATAAGTATTGGTATTGAATTGGGTATGATTAGAGTTGGTATTGATTGTGTGTTTTAATTGCTAAATTGGTATGCTTTTAGATGGAAATATGTGCATGAGATGTTTTGTTGATTAGCTTGTTGGTTTGACCCTAAGTGGGTGGCATGTTGGCCTTGCAAAGATGGCCTATAATGTCGCACGGTTGGGGTACATGGGAGTGTCTCGGACCGTGGGTAAATTGGCAGAATGTGGCTTAAACTGCACCTGGCCATGGCACGGGCGTGCCTACAGGTCATGCGAGAAATGGCAGATATGACCTTATAGGACACGTCCTTAGCACACGAGCGTGCTTGTTAGCCGTGTTGATTTTGGCAGTAAGTAACCACGGGGAGGTCACATGGGTGTGTCATGTAGCCATGGGAAAGGCACAGCCTACCCCCACGGGCGTGTCTCCCCTGTATTCTAGAAAAGTTTCAATTTTTCAAGAAATTTTACATGTGTTTCGGTTAGTCTCGACTCAGTTAATAAGCATGCTTAGGGTCTTGATGACTCATTTAAGGGACACTATGATTGTATATGAATGTGTTTGATGGTGATTGACTTTGTGTCGTGAATGCGATGTAAAATGATCCTATTGTTCGGTAATGCCTCTAAACCCTATTTTGGCAACGATCTCGGGTTAGGGGTGTTACATTTTATTGGTATCAGAGCTATAGTTTTGTCGATTCTCAGACTAACATAGCGTGTGTGAGTCTAGCTATACATGCCATATTGTTAAATTGCAATAGTGTGATGAAATCTGACAGTTGAAATGTGTTTTAATATAGTAATGGATCCCGATCGAGCAGTTGCTGATGACGTAGAGAGTAATGCGCCTACTCCCGCTCAAGGGACAGCGCTGGCCACATCTAGGCCGAATGATAGTGGTGAGAGAGGTGAGGCTAAGCAGGCCTTCTTCCGTATGATGAGTGAATGGTTTTCGGGATTTGTTAGAACAAATCCGACTGCTCCACAACCTCCACCCCCACAAGTACCTGTTGTGCCACAAGTTGTAGATCCGAACAGATTGAATAAACTGCTTGTAGATAAGATTTGTATGTATGGGGCCAAAGAGTTTAGGGCAGCTGATGACGATGCTGAGCGAGCTGAGTTCTGGCTTGAAAATACAATAAGAGTATTTGATGAGATGTCATTGAACTATGAAGAGTGCATTAAGTGTGCAGTTTCCTTGTTGAGAGACACGGCTTATAATTGGTGGAAAACATTGATATTTGTAGTTTCGAGAGAGAGAATAACTTGGGATTTCTTTCAATCCAAGTTTAGAAAGAAGTATATTAGTTAACACTTTATTGATCAGAAACGTAAGAAGTTTTTAGAGCTGAAATAGGCCGTTTATGCATTCTCGAGTACGAAAGGAATTGTAAGATTGAGTCAATATGCAAGGGAATGTTTTTGGACTGAAGCTACTATGTGTAAATGTTTTATAGAGGGATTGAATGAAGACATGAAGTTGTTGGTTGGAGTACTGGATATAAATGAATTTGTTGTATTAGTCGAAAGAGCATGCAAAGCTGAGGAGCTCGGTAAAAAAAAAAGAAGAAAGCTGATTTTAAGGCTCGTGATGAAAGAAAGAGATCGATAAATAAGTTCTTTCAATCTTCAGTAAAGAGATATAAAGATACAAGCAATCGTTCAAATGCCTCGTTTGGACATCAAAATAAAGATCGTTCGAGACAGAGTACTGGTTTACAAATTCAAGCTCTGAATGAAACAAGTGTTGGCAGTGTTAAGAGTAACAAGCCCGAATGTAGACAATGTGGGAGACGACATGTGGGAGAGTGCTGGGGCAAGTATAACAATAGAACATGCTCTAAGTGTGGATCCCAAGATCATTTTATCCGAAATTGCCCAAAGATGGTCAAAGAAGAAAATGTTCAGAATGAAAGATCGGGTAATGTGACAACAAGGGGTAGACCACCTAGAAACATCAGAAATATGTGCGAAAGCCAGAGAGGAACAACTGATACAGCTGTGAGATTAGAAGCGAGAGCACCTGCCCGAGCCTATGCTATACGTGCACGAGAGGAAGCATCATCTCTAGACGTGATCACTGGTACTTTCACTTTATTTGATATTGATGTCATTGCATTGATAGATCCAGGATTGACTCATTCTTATGTGTGTATGAATTTAGTAATGAATAAGACTCTACCTGTTGAGTCTACTGAATTTGTGATTAGAGTATCGAACCCCTTAGGCAAGTGTGTTTGGGTGAATAAGGTTTGCAAGAATTGCCCATTGATGTTTCGTGATTTATGTTTCCTGGTCAATTTGATGTTGCTGCCATTTGATGAATTTGACATAATTCTGGGAATGGTCTGGCTCATTTTGCATAATGCCATTGTGAATTGTAAGAGAAAGAATGTTGAATTGAAGAGTCAGAATGGTGAGATAGTTTGAATTGAGTCCAGTGATATGAAAGGATCACCATCTGTTGTATCTGTAATGAAAGCTATGAACTATGTGAAAAAGGGTTGTGAAGCTTATTTGGCTTACATGATTGATACAAAAGTGTCAGAAAGGAAAGTTAAATCTATGCCTGTGATAAGTCAATTTCTAGATGTGTTTCTAGAAGAGTTATCGGGGTTACCTCAGATTAGAGAAATCAAATTTGGATTGAGTTAGTGCCGGGAACTGCTCCTATTTCTATAGCTCCATACAGAATGGCACCAAAAGAATTGAAAGAGTTGAAATCTCAGTTGCAAGAATTGACTGACGGAGGATTTGCACGACCGAGCTTTTCACCCTGGGGAGCTCCTGTATTATTTGTGAAAAAGAAAGATGAAGATATGAGAATGGTGTATTGATTATCGACAATTGAACAAAGTGACGATAAAGAACAAATATCCATTTCCTCGGATCGATGATTTGTTTGATAATTGAAAGGAGCTACAGTATTTTCTAAAATAGATTTGAGATAGGGCTACGATCAGTTGAGAATTAAAGAGTCTAATGTGCCAAAAATTACTTTCAAAACGAGGTATGGACATTATGAATTCTTAGTGATGCCCTTTGGACTAACAAATGCCCCTGCAGAATTTAAGGACTTGATGAATCGGATATTCAGACCGTATTTGGATCGCTTCATGATGGTGTTCATTGATGATGTTTTGATCTATTCGTGTGATGAGACGCTGCATGCCGAGCATTTGAGAATCGTGCTACAAACTCTGCATGAGAAGCAGTTGTCTGCAAAGTTTATCAAGTTTGAATTTTGGTTGCATGAGGTCAATTTTCTGGGGCATATTGTATCTGCTGCTGGGATACGAGTTGATCCACATAAAATCTCTGCTATTTTAGATTGGAAGCCTCCGAGAAATGTGTCCGAAGTCTGTAGTTTTCTTGGACTAGTGGGATATTATAGACGATTTTTGAAAGGCTTCTCGATGATTGCAAATCCATTGACAAAGTTGTTACAGAAAGATGTTAAATTCGAGTGGTCGAAAAAGTGTCATCAGAGTTTTGAGCAGTTAAAAGTGTAGTTGACAGAAGCACGGTGTTAGTTCAACCTAAATTGGGCAAAGAGTTTATAGTCTATAGTGATACATCGTTAAATGGTTTAGGCTGCGTGCTGATGCTAGAAGGAAAAGTCATCACTTATGCTTTGAGATGGTTAAAATCGCATGAAAAGATTCCAACACATGATCTTGAGTTGGCTGCGATTGTATTCGCATTGAAGATTTGGCGTCACTATTTACTCGGTGAAAAATGTCATATTTATACTGATCATAAGAGTTTAAAGTATTTGATGACTCAGAAAGATTTGAACTTGCGACAAAGAAGATGGTTAGAATTGTTGATAGATTACGAACTTGTGATAGATTACCACACGGGTAAAGCTAATGTTGTAGCTAATGCCTTGAGTCAGAAATCATTATACGCTTTGCGAGCTTTGAGTAATCATAAAGATCTGTGTGATGCTAATGTGGCGATAGCTGAATTGAAAGTTAAGTCGATGTTTGTACAGCAGATTTGTGATGCTCAGAAGATTGATAATGAGTTGTTAGCAAAAAGAGTTCAGTGTGATTCTGATGCCGTATTGGAATTTTGAGTTGATAATAATGATTGTTTGAGATTTAGAGATCGAATTTGTGTTCTGAGAAATTCAAAGCTGATTCAAATGATTTTGGCTGAAGCTCACAATGGTCATTTAACTGTACATCCGTGGAGTACGGAAATGTATAATGATTTGAAGTAGTTCTATTGGTGGCATGGTATGAAGAGAGATATTTCTGACTTTGTGTCAAAATGTTTAGTTTGTCAGCAACTTGAAGCTGAACATCAAGCTTTGCCCGGTTTATTGTAACAGATTATGATTCCTGAGTGGAAATGGTAGAGGATCACGATAAACTTTATGTCCGGTTGCCCTTATCTCCGAGCAAGAAAGATGCGATCTGGGTGATAGTTGATAGATTGACGAAATCAGCTCATTTCATTCGGGTGAGAACTGATTATTCTTTAGATAAGTTGGCTGAACTGTTTATCGATGAGATTGTAAGATTACACGGAGTATCGTTATCTATTGTGTCTGATAGAGATCCGAGATTTACCTCGCGATTTTGGAGGAAAGTGCAAGATGCTTTGGGCATGAAATTGCATTTCAGTACTGCTTTTCATCCACAAATGGATGGTCAATCCGAACGAATTATTCAGATTCTTGAGGATATGCTAAGATGTTGTATACTCAAATTTGAAAGTACATGGGAAAGGCATCTATCATCGATTGAGTTTGCGTATGACAACAGTTTTCTGTCTAGTATCAAAATGGCACCATATGAGGCTCTGTACGGTCGAAAGTGTCAAACTCCATTGTATTGGACCGAACTAAGTAAGACCAAGATTCACGGGGTTGATCCTATAAAAGAGACTGAGCAGAAAGTGAAAGTAATTCGTGACAGTTTGAAAGTAGCCTCAGATCATCAAAAGTCTTATGCAGATTTGAAATGAAAGGATATTGAATTTGAGGTTAGCGATAATGTGTTTTTGAAAGTGTCTCTATGGAAGAAAATACTTCGAGTTGGCTGAAAGGGCAAGTTGAGTCTGAAATTCATTAGACCGTTTGAGATCGTTGAACGAGTTGGACCGGTTGCTTATAAATTGAAATTGCCATCTGAATTGGAAAAGATCCATAATGTGTTTCATGTGTCAATGCTTCGACGGTACAAATCAGATCTGTCTCATGTGATTGCTCCTTCTGAGGTTGAGATTTAGTTAGACTTGTCATATAGTGAAGAACCGATCCGAATTTAGGCACGAGAGACCAAAGAGTTGAGAAACAAAAGAATTTCCTTAGTGAAGGTATTGTGGCACAAACACGGAATTGAAGAGGCTACGTGAGAGCCTGAGAACATTATGAGAGAGCAACATCCACACTATTCACTGGTAAGATTTTCAGGGACGAAAATCCCTAAGGGGGGAGAGTTATAATAGCTCGGTTTAGACCCTAGTCAGAATAGTGGTTCGAGACCACTAATTCGAGGTCGTAAAAATATTATAATGATATTTTCTATGTGAATGATATGTGACATAGTCTGTGTGAAAATTCTGAGTGATGATTTGATCATTTTAGTGTCGGATTAAGAGAAAGGACTTACTTGCATAAATAATAAAAGCTATGTGCTAATTTATAAGTACCTAAGTGTTGTTGTCTTTTAAATAAGGAGGTCTTATGGTGCAATTAGACCATGTATAATGATAGTGGAAGGTTGATGGACATTGATAACCATCCATAATAAGCTTTAATGTTTTTTTCATTAAGGGTATAGTTGGAAATCAATTATAAATGTTATAATAAACAAATGAAACTAAAATGCTCATCTTTAACATGTATTTTCCACCGAAATTTGAGAAAGAAAAGAGGGTTTGAAGCTTCCATGGATTCGGTAACTTCAAGCTTCAATTAGTAAGTGTTTTGTGTTCAATTTTTGATAATTTCTATGTTTTTGTGATCGTTGCTTTGTGCTCTAGCTAACCCATGCCAAGATTTTAGAAAATGATGGTGATTTTGACATATTCCATTGTTGAATATATGAGCTTTGTGATGATAGTTAGTGGAAAATAAAAGTTTAATGTTGGGTTAACCTAGTTTGTATTGGAAATTTTGGTGAAATTGAATAATTTGAGCTAAATTGTGAAAATGAGAAATTGGAGAATTAAAATGTGAAATAAATGAAATGTGTGGACTCCTATGAGACTAAGGAGAATTCGGCCTAAGCATAGTGTAATGAAATTTTGAGTATTTGATGATTTTGTGAAATAGGGACTAAAGTGTCAAAATGTGAAAATGTGAGGGCTATTTTGTTAAATGCCCTAAATATGTGTGTTTGGATTAAAATGAATGACTTGATGATTGAATGGAGTGAATTTGAATGTGTATAGACCAAGAGAGGAGAGGTTCAGATCGAGATCGAGGCAAAGATAAAGTGCTCAATTAATCGACCGTATCGATAGTTCGACGTCCGAGGTAAGTTCGGATATAATACATGTATTTGAGATACATTTTATCGATATGAAATGAATATGTTTTTTTTTTAAAAATGAGTTACTATGTGCATGATTTTAATTTGAGGGCACTAAGTGTGCGAAAGTGAAAACGAGATAGAAATGAATGGCACTGTGTGTGCGATGTGATGAAAGTTTCAGTTTATTGCTGTGGCACTGTGTGTGCGATATTATGAAAGATTTGGATTATTGCTGTGGCACTGTGTGTACGATACTGAGATGAGTTGTTTAAAAGAATAGGCCCTAAGTGTGCGATAATAGTTATGAGTCGGATAAGTATGTGGCACTGAGTGTGCGATTAAATTAAAGAATGATCAGAAAATAATATCGAGCATTGAATAGCTTGGAGATTTAATAGGTTTGTGTGGTTAAGGTACGTATTGAACCTTTGTGGTTGATGAGTAAAATTAAGCTTTGATTGAGGAAATGAGCATTGTGGCTATGGATGAGAAGGCACGAATATGAAATATTAGATCTAAGTGATTGTTTATTTTTGCATTGATTTAATTTGATATGATAATTGTATTGTATATCAAACTTACTGAGCTTTGGAAAGCTTACTGTGTGATTTGTTTCTCTACCTTGCAGTGTCAGTAAAGCTAGCTTGGATCTGGGATTGTCAACTTCTAAATCACACTATCAGCATTCTATTTTGGTACTTTTGAAAAAATGTATATAGCTAGAATATGACATGTATAGGCTGGTAAATTGAATCAAGTTTGAGATTTGTAAGTAGCCATGAGATGTGGCTAGATATGTGATAGGTTTGGCATGAATGAATGTGGTATCTAAATGATGCATCTTTTGGCATGATTTTTAGATTGATAAATTTGCTATTGGGTGGTAACTTTGTGTTGATAAATGCTCATAGGAGTAGTGAGATTTGGGAATGAATTATGCTTGTGATAGAATAAGTATTGGTATTGAATTGGGTATGATTAGAGTTGGTATTGATTGTATGTTTTAAATTGCTAAATTGGTATGATTTTAGATGGCAATATGTGCATGAGATGTTTGGTTGATTGGCTTGTAGGTTTGACCCTAAGTGGGTGGCATGTTGGCCTTGCAAAGATGGCCTATAACGTCGCACGGTTGGGGCACACGGGAGTGTCTCAGACTGTGGGTAAATTGGCAGAATGTGGCTTAAACTGCACACGGCCATGGCACGGGCGTGCCTATAGGTCGTACGAGAAATGGCAGTATATTACCTTATAGGACACGGCCTTAGCACACGGGCGTGCTTGTTAGCCGTGTTGATTTCGTCAGTAAGTAACCACGGGGAGGTCACACGGGTGTGTCATGTAGCCATGGGTGAGGCACGGCCTACCCCCACAGGCGTGTCTCCCCTGTATTCTAGAAAAGTTTCAATTTTTCATGAAATTTTACATGTGTTTCGATTTAGTCCCGACTCAGTTTATAAGCATGCTTAGGGTCTTGATGACTCGTTTAAGGGACACTATGATTGTATAGAAATGTGTTTGATGATGATTGACTTTGTGTTGTGAATGCGATGTAAAATGATCCAATTGTTCGGCAATGCCTCTAAACCCTATTTTGGTGACGGTCTTGGGTTATGGGTGTTACACACGGGCATGTGCTAGGTGTACACGGGCGTGTCCCAAGTCACATGGGCGTGTGACCCCTATTTTAAGGAAAAGTTTTCATTTGAGTTTCAAAAGTTTCCAGATACGTGTTTAAGGCCTCGTAGGCCCATGAAATGTATGATTAGACTAAGAAGGAGAAGTTTTCAATTTGGAACAAAATTTTATAGCTCCTAAGTACACACTACAGCAAAACAGACTTTTAGCGGCATTTTTTTAGGCTTTTAGCGACGTTTTTAAGCGCCACTAATAGAACTTGCGGCGCTTTGAAAAACGCCACAAAAAACGCTGCTAAATGAGGCGCCGCAAAATTTAGCGGCGTTTTTGTGAGAAAAACGCCGCTAGAAACCATGACTTTTAGCGGCGCTCTCCACACAAACGCTGCTAAGGTGGCGACTTTTAGCGGCGCTTTTTTCTAAAGCGCAGCTAAAAACATGACTTTTAGCGGCCTTTTTTTCTAAAACGCCACTAAAAACATGACTTCTAGCGGCGCTTTTTTCTAAAACGTCGCTAAACATGACTTTTAGCGGCGCTTTTTTCTAAAACGCCGCTAAAAACATGACTTTTATGACTTTTTTCTAAAACGCCGCTAAAAACATGACTTTTAGCGGCGTTTTTTTTAAACGCCGCTAAAAACATGACTTTTAGCGGCGCTTTTTTCTAAAATGCCGCTAAAGGTGGCGACTTTTAGCTGCGTTTTTTTCTAAAACGTCGCTAAAAACATGACTTTTAGCGGCGCTTTTTTCTAAAACGCCGCTAAAAACAATGACTTTTTACCGGCGCTTATTTCACAAACGCCGCTACAGGTTTGACTTTTAGAGGCGCTTTTGCCCACAAACGCCGCTAACTTGTACATATTTAAAATATTCAATTTATCCAATATCATACGCCTCCTGCACTAAAACCAACCAATGACAACAAATATAATATATAATTTCAACCCAAATAACAAATGTAGCATAAAAAATTTGCACCAACTACATTAATTCTAAATGTTATTTTAAAATAAATAAAAAATATATGATATCGCATAAAATATCCTTACAAAATGTTAAATGTAACAATGTTAAAATCATCTTACAATAAGAACATAAATGTCTAAGATGGCGTGTCATGACTATTGCAACATCTTCATCATAGCCTGAAGCTGTAGCTGAAGTTCTTCATACTTCCTGTTCTGCTCTGCCTCCCTTGCTGCTACTTCCGCTTTAAGTAGAGAAATTTGCTCTGCCTCCCTCGCTGCTGCCTCGGCTCTAAGTTGAGAAATTTGCTCAACCGTGCTAGCTTGCATTTGAGCTATCTGGTCTTTTAGCCTCTGAACTTCAGCACGAGATTGACTCCCGGAAGGCATATATTGTTGGGAGTCGGATCCAAAATATTGGGTCAGAGTAACACCAGATCCTTGAAGTCAAACCCGACCGTACCTTTCAACACCCAAAACATTAGTGATAATTTTGTTATAAATATACTCAAGATTAACAGAACTATCGATCGAAGCAATCGTACCTTTCAGACCCAAAACATCGGTAATAATTACATTATCGACATCCTCAAGATGAACAGATCTATCACTCAAGCGGTACCGCTTCATAAAGTGTCTTCTTCTCCTTTAGTTTCTCCTAATAAATTAATCAAAAAGTTAGAAACGAAATATACAATAAGAAGGAATGCATCATAACTTAACATTATTAATTTAAAACTACTAACGAAGAATTAAACTATTATAAGTAAACATTATAAATCCATTTTAATAATAAATCAAATTTTATTAAGTAAATATACCATAATCTCTCCACTTGGTGTCATCGAGACCCATCCTTCTTCCTATAGCAGTAATGTCAAAAAGTCAACGCGTCCAACTTTTTGACCGGTGGAGAGTTCCTACAAAGGTGTTGTATTACAAATATAATTTAATAGTATAAAGTCATTAATATTTGATGTAATTAATAAATTATAATACCTCGGCCTCATTCTGAAGCAAAACTTCTCGATCCCGCTGCAGCGTGAATTTTTGTTTCGTCACGCTTGTTCCGACACGCCACGGTCCCTACATAATGATATTATTATTACGTATATAGTAAATACTATACAATCAAAAATTTATAAGAGTTTAGAAGTAGGTAATACCTCTCCTTTCTTTGAGTTCCGAATCTAACCGCATCTTCCCATTGATGCCTCAACATTCGGTGGGACATTCCGTAGTTTATCCTCGAGGCTTATTTCTTTCTTAAAATATTCTTTTTCAATATGCTTTTGTTGTCTCTCCATTTTTTCCCAATGTCTTTTTATATAGTCATCTGAGACCTCCAAATTAAACCTCTCCTAAAAAACATAAATTTAAAAAGTAAATATAAATGAAACTTCAACCAAAGTATTATAAATTACATTCATGTTTTGTTACCTTAATGTTCTCCAGAGCTTGATTTTTGTTTGTGTCAGGCATGTGATGCCATGACTCGTAATTGATGGGCAACATATTTGCATTTCGTGCAATAATGCCCAAATAGCCTGCTAGAACTCGAGCTTTAGGGCCAATAGGCTGGCCATAACTGTTTCTCCTTACTTTCACACGGTCGCCGAAATTTAATTCGTATAAACCTTTAAGCAGCGAATGTCCACGACCATTGTGCGTCCCACCATTCTCAGCTGACCAATGATAAATTATTTTATATTAAAATTGAAAAATAAATCAATAAAAAAGTCAACATCCATGTAAAATAATTTAATTTTACTTTGTAATTTCAGAAGCTCATCATCTATGTCGTGCACATTAGAGGATCCAACTATCGTCATTGCTCACTATTGCCCTCTCCTAATTTATAGTATCATGTACAATATTTAAATCTAGCATTCTTCTTCTACTCATTTTCCCCGCAATACACATAAAATAGTTGAAATATTAGTAACAAATAACAACAATAATGGTACATATAAAATATTTAAATTACATAAAATGACCATGATTAAAATTATAATATTACATATAAATAAAAATAGTAAAATCTTACTACATCATAATTGTGTAAATATCTTCGTCCATATCCCGACGAACCCATTGAAATTGTGCACTAGTACTAGGGATATTTTCATTTAAGTTTTGTTCGAAAAGACAGAGTTTCGATATTTCGACGATGTCATCTCTACTTCCACCGCCCATGTCGAACAAGTCTCTAGGAGTATTTGAAGTGCAATATACCAACCCTCATCGCTTGGATCTTGAGTAAAAACTTGTTTCACTTGAGAAGAAAACACATACGGCTTGTCTATCGCTTGTTCTCCGTGTGAATCAATCGAGAGAAATTCACCATTGTAAAACCATATTGATCTTTTTAATTCCATGAGCCGTATTCACATCAGCCCATTCACCTCAAACAAGATAACTTTCCATTTGCCGTAATAATCCAACTTAATGATGTCGAATAAGTCCGTAATACTCAGATTCCCTCGATGTGATTCATCGTCCCTAGCACTAGAATAACTCGTAATTGAAGAATTAACAACAATTCCACAATTTTGGGTTCTCCTCAACCTCTCGCGATACCTTGTATGAAATCTGTATCCGTTGATGAGGAATGCACTATATCTTTTCACTATTCGATTTGGACCTTGTGAAAGCCATTTAACTTCGTCATTAACTTCATTCCGACTCCAAACCTATTGAATCAAAAGTAAATCAAGTAATTATAAATGTTATTAAAATACATTATTACTTGTCAATGAAAACTTAAATTGCATACCATTTGGCTTAACCATTCATGGAATGATTCTGTGAACATCTTATTAATTTCTAAATCGATGTAACCTTCTGGACCGTGAACGAGCTCTCAATACTTGTTTGTACTCACTATGTTAAAAATGGTTACTTTGTTAAAAGACAAACAAATTATAATTGATGAGTATTTATCAAATTCTAGAACTTACTTAGAAATGGTTCCATTGAATCGTGATGAAAAGAACGTGTCGATGTGCTTGGACCCATGATCTCGTCAGTCTAATTTTGTAATTTTGACTTTGCCGATCGGTTCTCGAAACTTTGAAATAAATAAGTTTCGGCCAAGTTATGATCTCTGAGCCCAGCATTTCTACTTGGTCTGTTCATTCTTGTTTCAACTTCTTCCAAATACCTTGAACAGAAAGTCATACATTCTTCTGCCAAGTAGCCTTCGGCAATTGATCCTTCCGGATAACGTTTATTGCAGCAATAAGACTTCAATTTGGAGAGGAACCTAAACATGGAATAGAACATTATCAAAAGTTGGAACTAAAGGCATTTAGGTGAATGAAGGAATAATTTATAAATAAATTAAGACCTTTCAATGGGATACATCAATCGATAGAACACGGGTCCACCAAGTCGCTTCACGCTGGAGATGAATTAACAAGTGCACCATGATTGTGAAGAAGGAAGGCGGGAAGATCTTCTCAGATTGCATAAAGTCGGTGCGGCTCGATCTTGTAGTGTCTTAAGTTCTTGAACGTCCAAAACTTTGCCACAACCGCTTTCATTATGTTGGACGCTTCAATTACACAAGACGTCACCTTTTTGACATACAACACCGCATAGCAATCGGCAAGAAGTCTTGCATCAAGATGTGATAGTCATGCGATTTTAAGCCATATAGTCTTCGATCTTTAAGACTAACACATCGAGATATATTTGATGCATATGCATCCGGGACCTTTATATCCTTCAACACCGTATAGAATACTTCTTTTTCCGTCTTCGACATTGAATAAATAGCAGGCAGCAACAGATATTTCATATTCGGAAGTGCTTGAGGATGAAGCTCACGCTGAATTCCTATGTGAACTAAATCAAGTCGACTTTGAAGATTATCTTTTGATTTTCCATCGACATTCAAAATAGTCCCAATGATGCTCTCACAGACATTTTTCTCAATGTGCATGACATCAAGATTATGGCGTAATATCTGATGCTCCCAATAAGGCAACTCAAAAAAAATGCTTTTTTTTTCCACAACTCCGCCTCATTAGGATCATCCTCTTCGTCAGATTCATCATCAGATTCATCCCTTTCTCTCCAGTTTCTTTTCGGCTTGGCCGGTTGATTCATCTTCCCATAAATAAAATTTATATCTTTCAACATGAATAATATTTCGGATCTGCTGGTCTGCGATGGAGCTTCTTTGAACTCTTCATGCATCAAAACCGAGCACTCGATATCTAAATCTATGATTTTCTGGTAACCACCAACGATGCCCCATATAAGTGAACTTCTTCCCATTATATAACCATTTCGAACATGTCTGCGCAGCACAACAAGGACAAGCATAACGTCCCCTAGTACTCCAACCGATAAATTAGCATAAGCGGAAGTCATTAATAGTCCACATCAAAGCCGCACGTAAGTTAAAGTTCTCTTTTCTCATTGCATCGTATGTCTCAACACTAACCCATAGTTGTTTTAACTCTTCAATAAGTGGCTACAAATATATGTCAATATCATTCCCGGGCCCTTTCTCTCCAGGTATAATCATAGATAAGATAAAAGATGACTGTTTCATGCAAACCCATTGAGGTAAATTGTAAGGAACAAGCACCACCGGCCAAGTACTATACGCTGTGCTCATGAGTTTGTAAGGGTTAAATCCATCTGATGCTAGCCCAAGCCTAACACTCCGAGGATTGAGTGTAAAGCTTGGAAATTTTGAGTCAAATGATTTCCGAGCTAAAGAATCTACGGGGTGCCTTAACAATCCATCATCGATTCGTCCATCATGGTGCCACGTCATTGACTCGGCTGTCTTCGACGACATGAAAAACCTTTGAAGCCTTGGTATTAGCGGGAAATACAGTAAAATCTTAACCGGTTGCTTCCTTGAATGTGTATCCTATTCGTCATCGTTACCATCCTCTGCATTTCTTTTAATCCAACGAGATTCACCGCAGACATGACAGCACTGTTGGTTTATCCGGTCGCCCCAATACAACATGCAATCATTTCGAAAACTATGAATTTTGTTGTAGCCAAGACCCAAATCCTTTATCAATTTTTTCATGTCTTTGGATGATTTCTTGTAGAAACTCTAACAGCATTGTCAACGAGTTTCCAGTCCATCCTCCCAAACATTTCAAGTGAAAAAGACGAATACAGAAAGACAATTTGGAAAATTTTGATCCCTCATACAGTTCTTCATTCATTTCACCAAGTAACGTGTAGAACCTTGTCGCTTCTTCATTTGGTTGTTCATCATGTACAGTTCTTCCCCATTCGGTGAAAGTATTTCCACCAAAACTATAATCATCGGTTGCACCCATGTCAGGTGGAAATGACCCGAAACCATCACTGTGCATATTAAAAGCATCCCGCAACATGCCTTCCATGTTATAATCTCTAACATTCTGATTGTAAGCACTATGAGGATAACCTAGATTCATCGATGATGATGCTCCACTAGATGTACACTCTCCATGAAAAATCCATTTTTTGTACCCCCGAACAAAGCCATCAACAACTAGATGTTCATAGACAACTTCACGGTAATGCCAATTGGTATTGCAACACTTCTCACACGGCAAAGAATCATATTCTCTTGGCTTGCATTTTGAAATGTGAAATTCAGAAAAGTTTCTATCCATTTCGATAATCGTTGCTTACCCTTGACAAATTCATCCAAGTCCTATCCATTTCAGTAGTTGTTGAAGTCTAATGTTGACAATAAATTACACTACTAAATTGTTAATTTATAATTTACGTAAGTAATGATAATTTCATATATATAACTGAGTACTATGTAAGTATTATGTAAGTTATGTATTATGTAGGTTATATATTATGTAAGTTATGTATTCTTTAAGATTCAACATACGTGGCATTGTTAGACCTAGGGAGGATCCGTTATATCTAACGGTGAGATATAAGGCAACCCATCAGTTTCCAAATATATACTTTGAATCTCTTTTTGTTCCTATACAAGTATTATGTAAGTTATGTTGTAATGTATATAAACCCTACCAATCGTTAGGACCTAATATGGGTCGTTACTAAGAAGAAGTTTTGAAACCCATTTTCTAAATCCACATAAATTTTGTTGAAAATCGCTCATTTTAAGTTATCTTGTTGAAATTATACTTAGTCCGATTTGAAAATTTAATTAAGTCAAGTTGTTACACAAATTTTCAGATGTGCCCGATGGCATGATAAAACATTTTCCGGGTTAATTTAGAAAAGCGTGTAATCCAAATTTTAATAAAATAAAATATCCAACATAAAAGAAAATAATTAAAGTAAAGTTTAATGAGGCCTTATTACATCCAAAATAAAACAACTCAATAACCAAATTTAAAATAACAAGAATTAAAGTCCATTAAATTTTAAGTCCACCGCATGGCCTCCTCAAGTCCCTCCGACTCCATGTCCGCGATCTAAGCATCACCGAAAAATTAATGGAGAAGGTGAGTCACCAAGACTCAAGATGTAACCCTTCCCTGCTTTTAAAATATATTTCATACACAAAATATAACATCTAATATGCAAAATAATGTGTACCCAACCTAGCCAACCATACGCCATTGCTCTACCCCCTGCTGTGGTACCAAACCAATTGGTGGTGCCAAACCACTGTGACATATAGTCACAACGTGTTACCAAAACACCGGTGTCCGTAGACACAAATCGGTGATGGGGCCAACCCATCGTGTGATACCAAATCACCGCGCATTTATCCCATATCTCAAGTGGGGCCAACCCACGGTGGTATTAACCACGAGTGGACAAGTCGCTATTGAGGTACCAAACCTCCGGAGGTACCAAACCTCCGTGACATATAGTCACGGTGTGCTACCAAAGCACGGTGCCCGTCGGCACAATATCACCGCCCTCCACTCATTAATCCCACAAGATAAACATACATATATTTCATGCCATCACATTCTTAATTTCATGTGTCAACACATCATGCTTACCAAAAGCATTAATAATAATAAATCACATTACAGGTACTTACCTGAATCACCACTTATACCGATTTGGTATTCATTCCAATGCTACATTCATAAAAGATGAGCATTCACAAAGTTAAGCATATTTAATATATTATATAGTGTGTATGTACACACCTGATACCACGATAGTCTAAGTCCCGACAAGAAGAGCCGATCACCCTAGATCTACTGCCCTACATTCGGCCAAAACATGTGTTAGTACATTCGGCCAAATCAATCAATTTTAAGGGTTCACCTTTTGAACCCAAACCTTACCTTACGCTTTTGATCACAATACTCGATTCCCGAATCGCTTCATAAATTACCACCTAGCAAACAGCCAATAGCCTTCGCTTTTAAATATTTGCAAACTAGATCCTATGAAAACCAATTCTTACCAACACACTTACCACTTGATTGGTCACAAATGATGACTTGCTTTGTCGAACTCCAAAATCCGGAACACCTAGACATAATCGGTTTCATTAAAGAGAGTTAATATCTTGTTATCAAGTGTCAAATAGATTCTTTCCTCCCCTAGAAGTCGACAAGTGCTAGGGTCAATAAAGGAAATACTTGATCTACTTACCTTAAAACCGAATTGGAGAAATAGGGGGGAACACTAGGTTTGAGATTCGGCCAATACTTGAAATTTGGAGAGGGGGTATTCGGCTATCAAATAGGACAAAGAAAAGAGGACAAAGGAAGAAATCGGCACTTCCAATAGGTATATTCGGCCAAAGAAAATTAGTAGGGGAGAAAGGAAGTTTCGGTTACTGAAATAGGGAATAGGTTTGAATGGAGAAAAATAAAGAGAAGAGAAGAGAAGAGTGGGAGGGGTTTCGGCCAAGCTATGAAAGTTTAATGGAGAGAAAGTTTGGAAAAGAAAGAAAAGAGTGGAATGTAGGGGAGTGCCTAATGAAATTTTGTAAAAAAAGTACTAAAGAATTCTTCCCATCACCTAGTCTCCAAGTCGATTACTCCTCTTCAAGGAGTTTAAAATTCGCCAAGACCTTAAATTATTCTAGGCCACACATTTGTATTAATTCAAAAAATTAATTTGAATTAATTAACAAGCTATTTTCCTCTACTAGATTATCATAATTTAATCCTCAATTAATCCAAATAAAACCAAATAATATCTTCATTATCCTTATTATCTAAATAATAATTAGAGTTTAAAGAGAGAAAGGACTCTCTCTCCTTGTTGCCCCCCACCATAATGCAAAAGAAGGATTCTTGTGACTCAACCAAGGCTCTCCTTGCTCCCTTGGTGGCGCCACATGCAGCTCTTAAGTGGGCTTACTTTGCCACTTAGTCTAGGCTTATTTTATGTCCAAATTATCCCCATTTATTCTTATAACACCCACTTGCTAGGGCTCCCTACCTTAGAAGTTAAAAACTAAAATTTCCTACCAAATCGAGCCAACACAAAACTTAAATTAATCATGATCATTCCATAAATAATGCCTCAACCATTCATACATAGGAAAAATAATTAAATTCCGTGTAACCCCGCTTTTGGGATGTTACGCCTACCCCTTAAAATAAATTTCATTCCGAAATTACATAACTAAAACAGATGAGGGTATTGTCACCAGTATCACATCCTCGTGTTCCCACGTAGCTTCCTCAAAGACCATGATTCCGCCATAGAACTTTTACTAAAGGCATCGACTTCCTACGTAGAACCTTTATATCTCTATCCAAGATCCGAAGGTTCTTCCTCAAAAGATAAGTCCGCGTTAACTTCGATTTACACACGGCACCACATGTGATGGATCCGACCGACACTGCCTCAAAGATCGATCGTGAAAGACGTCATGAATCGACTTAACTCTGCGGCGCTTCAAGTCGATAAGCTACCGGTCCTACTCGTTTGATCAGATATGGGCCAATGAATCTTGGGCTCGACTTCCTTTTCGCCCAAATCTTAGTACCTTCTTCCAAGCGACACCTTCAGAAGACCTTGTCTCCCACAAAGATACCCATTTCCTTGCGTTTGAGATCGGCATAAGACTTACGCCTATCTCGATGCTTCCTTGAGACGAGACCGAATCACTTTGACTTTGTCTTCGCCTCTGCTACCAATTCGGGCCCAACACTTGTCGCTCACCCAATTACATCCAACACGCCGGAGTTCGGCATTTCCGCCCATACAAGGTTTCAGATGGTGCCATCTGAATACTCGCTTGGTAGCTATTGTTGTAGGCGAACTCATTAGAGGTAAGAATTCTCCCAACTACCTCGAATTCCAAGACACAACCCTCAAAGATATCTTCTAAGATCTCAGATGACCTTTCTCGATTGCCCGTCCGTCGAGGATGGAAAGTCGGTTGAAATCCAACCGCTGCACTCCAACGCTTGATGTAACGCTCTCCAAAACCTCAAGTGAACCTTGGGTCCCTATCTCGAGATAAGCGATACAGTACACCATGTAATCGACTATCTCGCCACATACAACTTTGCTAATTTACGAGTGAGTAGTCCATTCTCACCAGATGAAGTGAGCCGATTTTGTCAGACGGTCTACGATTACCCAAACTGCATCTTTCTTGCTGGGTGTAAGGGGTAGACCACTGACGAAATCCATAGTGATCCGCTCCCACTTCCATTGAGGGATCTTTACCGGTTGAAGTAGCCCTGATGGCAACTGGTGTTCAGCCTTCACCTGCTGACATGTCAAACACTTCCCCACGAATTCTGTTATCTCACGCTTCAATCCGGGCCACCAGAACTGTTTCCGTAGATCTCCATACATCTTGCTTCCTCCCGGATGCATAGCGTAGGGGCTGCTATGAGCATCCTGGAGAATTTTCCGCCTCAACTCCATATCCTTTGGCATACAGGGCCGTCCTTGAAAACATAACACACCATCACCAGTCAAACTATACCCTTCTAAACCACCATCCTGAACTTGCATTCTCTTCGCATTTAAGCCTTCATCTACTAACTGTTTGTTCTTAATCTCCTCGACCCATGTTGGCTTAACTTGAAGTTCTGCCAAAAGGCTTCCATCGTCATATAGGCTCAACTGAGCGAACATTGCTCTTAACTCCGCCACGACCTTCCGGCTCAACGCGTCAGCCACCACGTTAGCCTTACCCGGATGATATTCGATGGAATGATCGTAGTCCTTAATGACTCAATCCATCGGCATTGCCTCGATTCAGATCCTTCGGGTCAAGATACCTCAAACTTTTGTGGTCCGTAAATTACCGACTTCTCCCATAAAGATAATGTCTCCATACTTTTAGGGCGAAGACGATCATGGCTAACTCCAGTGTCATGAGTTGGATAGTTAACCTCATGCGCCTTAGCCGACGGGACGATAGGCTACTACCTTCCCATCTCAGACGCGACACACCCCAAACCGGTGTGAGATGCATCACAAGAGATCGTGAATAATTTCCACCTTCGGGTTGCACTAAAACTGAGCTTAGTCAAAATTTTCCTTAGCTTATCAAAGCTTTCCTGCTTCTTCTCGACCATACAAACTAACACCTTTCCTTAGCAACTTAGTTAATCTGCTACACATCGATCGAGAGAACCCTTCCACAAATCTTCTAGAATACCACGCTAACCCCGTAAAACTCCGTATCTCGCCACCGACTTAGGTGGTTTCCACTCCAATACCGCTTCAATCTTATGAATCCACTCTAATCCTTCCACCGACACTCGTGACCTAAGAAAGCCACCTCCTCACCAAAATTCGCACTTCGAATTTGGCATACAACCGCTTTTCCTCAACACTTGTAGGACTATCCGTAAATGCTTGTCGTGCTCCTCCTCCGTCTTAGAGTATACCAATATGTCGCCAATGAACACTACGACGAATTGGTCCAAGTATTGTTGAAAACTCGTTCATTAAATCCATGAACGCCGCGGCATTGGTCAACCCGAATGGCATAACTAGGAACTCGTAATGCCCATACCGAGTTCGAAAAGCCGTCTTGTGAACATCGCCCCTTCACCTTAAGTTGATGGTAACTTGACCTAAGGTCTATCTTCGAAAACACCGACGCTTCTTCAATCGGTCAAACAAGTCATCGATCCGCAGAATGGGTACTTGTTTTTGATCGTTAACTTGTTTAATCGACGGTAATCGATGCACATTCGCATAGAACCGCCCTTCTTCTTGACAAACAATACAAAGCGCTCTCACGGAGATATACTAGGTCGAATAAATCCCTTTATCCAAGAGCTCTGAATTTGAGCCTTCACTCCACCAATTCCTTTGGTGCCATTCGGTGAGGTGCTATAGACACAAAGCTGCCCGGAAGGTGTCTATATCGAATTCGACTTCCGATCCGGAGGCGCACCGGAAGTTCTTCCGGGAACACATCAAGAAATTCCCCAACCGTTCGGACCTTTCCAACTCACCGACTCCTTAGCTTCCAAAGCACAAATTCAACCAAATACGCCTTACAACCCTTCTTGACCATCTTTTCCGCCTTCAAGGCAGACACCACATTGGATAGGTAATTCCTTCTATCACCTATCATAACCACTTCACCATTCTCACCGTCTTAAGAACCATGCGCTTAGTCATAATCCAAATTCGCCGATACTTAGCCACCAATCCATTCCAAGGATCAAATCGAACTCCCCGAATGGTAGTTCCATCAGATCAGCCCTGAATACGACCCCTTGGAGTTCTAGGGGTACGTCCCTAAAAAGTTTATCTACCACTACAGAGTGACCTAAAGGACTCACTATACCATCTCCCTAGCAGTTAGCCTCGAGTCTAGGTTCAAAGTCTCTACCACACCATCGCTATGTACGAATGTGTAGACCCCACATCAATCAATGCATAATAAGGAGACCAAAATCAAAACGCATCTGGTTATGACATCCGGTCGTCACCCTCCTCATGACGCCTTGCCAGATAGACTAAGCCAGTCGCTTAGCTTAGCTGTTTGCTCGAACCTCCCTCGAGTTCCTCGACCTCGGTTAGGACCATTGCTTCCTCCGCCATTACCACGACCCTCTGCGGTCCCACATTTCGGTCCCGAGTACTGTTCGCCCTCCGGTCGATTCCGAGCTCGCCGGGACAATCTCGACCCGATGTTCTAAAGACCCACACTCAAAACATCCTCTATCGCGGTCGAGCAACCTCCCAATGGGACTTCCCACAACATTGCACCGAGCGGCCTCGATTATTAGTCATGCGGGCCTTCACTTTGACGGCCCATTCGCCTAGCCTTCTTCTCGATCATTACCATCGGATCCAAATGACCCAAATCCTCTCTTCTCGATTATTTCTACTATAATTACGCCTCACGCCTCCTTGATCCCCTGGCTACTTTAGCCTTTTCCACAAGAGATGAAAACTCACGAACCCGTCATGGGCAATTAGTAACCTCAAGTCATCTCGAGTCCGTCCTCAAAGCGGACACAGTGCTCGTGTTCGATGGCTACAATTCCTCCGCATACCTACTCACCTCAAAACTCCGCCTCATACTGGCCACGGACTTAGTTCCTTGCACTAAACCCGAAAAGCCTTCCTCTGCAAGGCGTCGGTGTAGTGGTGCCCACATACTTCTTCCGAAAGGCGGTTTTAAAGTAGTCCCACGTAAGATCATCACCGTGGCTCCATCCCGAACTCGTCACCACCACTGATACGCTTCATCCTTTAGAAGCGACACCGCCTTTCGACTTTTTCCTCCTCGGTCGGTCAAGTTCATCCATTACCCTTTCAGAGATTCCAACCAATACTCTACACTGGTGCCACTCGACACACCTTTAACACCTCAAATTGTTGGATCGAATCCGCCGGAACAGATTTAGAGCTCCTAAATTTCCGCCACCTGACCACCAATTCAAGGACTCGCAATACTGCTTGACATCGCCTCCTCCTCCTCGATCTCGCCTCCTCTGCTCAAAAGTTGGAGGTGGTGGTGGCGGTGGTACATCGCTTTCGAACCTTGTCCCGACTGACGGGTTCGGACAATCATTATCCTACCCCTACCGCGTCCACGGCGTCCACGCCCTCTAGAATTCATTCTATCTATCGCGCTTTTAATCGATTAAGAGAAATTTTATGCTTAGCATTTGTTCCACTTTATTACTCATGAAGAAATTTTATGGATAAAGTTTAATCGAGATTCTTTCGTGCAAACAAGGTTTCATCTTCTATCCTAGTTCACACAAAGAAGTTCTTGCATCCATTCCCTAATGCTTTCCATACCTATTCACTCTTCTGACATTTACGCCCATTTCTAACCTGTGGGTATTTTCGCTCATTTTCCTCTGAGGGTATTTTCGTAATAAAAGAAAATTTAAAACTTTAGTAGAGTATATTGTTTGAAGTTCCCAAAACTAGAGGGTATTATTGAAAATTGACAAGATTTGAAGTTATGGCATTATTTCAAAACCGGGTAGTTTGGTAATTTGGTCCGTCGAGGTAATTTTGTAATTTTGCAAAACAAGGGTGTTTTAACCATTATAAAACTCGAGGGTCCTTTTGAGAATTTTCCTTCTTAAAACGGTGATGTTGCAAAAATTTTTTTTTGTACTCGGGGCATTTTGGTAATTTTGTAAGTTGAGGCGTTTTGTAATTTTTTCAAAACCAAATATTTTGGTTGATGATTTTCAAGGCTAAGTTGTTGAATATTTATAGAATAGTTAAAATTTTGGACAAACTCATTGATTTGATATTTTATGAACCGGGGTATTTTAGTAATTTTTACCCCTAAGGGCATTTTTGTAATTTTTCCGTAAATCAAGTTTTTCAAGGAAAACGTTGTAAAAATGATGTTTTCCGATTTGAAAGAGTTATTACGAAATTTTGAAAACATTAGGGTTCTTGTTGTTTCGCTCCTTTCAAAACATGGCTAATTCCCTTTCGGGTTTTAGTCATTAGGTTTAGCCTATGACCGAACCTTCTTGGTCGAGTGAACCCAAGCTACGCACTGTGCAGGTTTCGTGTGGAGAGGAGGTGAGTCACTGGATCGCTTAAATACCAAGCTCCCACCGAACCTTTCTAGACATGCGCATGAGGTTACCACACCACCGAGCCCTCCGAGTTAGGGTGAACCCGAGCTACGCACTGTAGGATACTGCGAAGAGGTGGTGAGTCACCTGACCGCTTAAATACCAGCTCTTCCTGGTTCCAATCCTAGACATGCGTCTGGGGTTACCACACCCTAGCTCGAGGACTAAGTCATAGATTGGTTTAGTTCTTTAAGTCTTATGTTTAGCTTGTGTGTTTGAGTATTCTAATCCTAGGTTCAAATTCCTATAAGTCTATCTACGCTCCATGCTTCCTACCCTTCTACTGAATATAATTCACAAAGAGGGTTAGAGGTACTTACACAGGCGGATCGGTCTTTGAGACTCTGGCCATGCCGCCATAAACCCAAAAACAATTAATAAGGCCTACTAAAACATTTTTGGGCCTCGGGCCCCCACAAATGAAGTTTTGAACTGGCTCGATACCAATTTGTAATGTTTCAAACCCTACCAATCGTTAGGACCTAATATGGGTCGTTACTAAGAAGAAGTTTTGAAACCCATTTTCTAAATCCACATAAATTTTGTTGAAAACGCTCATTTTAAGTTATCTTGTTTGAAATTATACTTAGTCCGATTTGAAAATTTAATTAAGTCAAGTTGTTACACAAATTTTCGATGTGCTCATGGCATGATAAAACATTTTCCGTTAATTTAGAAAAGCGTGTAATCCAAATTTTAATAAAATAAAAATATCCAACATAAAAGAAAATAATTAAAGTAAAGTTTAATGAGGCCTTATTACATCCAAAATAAAACAACTCAATAACCAAATTTAAAATAACAAGAATTAAAGTCCATTAAATTTTAAGTCCACCGCATGGCCTCCTCAAGTCCCTCCGACTCCATGTCCGCGATCTAAGCATCACTGAAAAATTAATGGAGAAGGTGAGTCACCAAGACTCAAGATGTAACCCTTCCCGCTTTTAAAATATATTTCATACACAAAATATAACATCTAATATGCAAAATAATGTGTACCCAACCTAGCCAACCATACGCCATCGCTCACCCTGCTGTGGTACCAAACCACCGGTGGTGCCAAACCACCGGTGACATATAGTCACAACGTGTTACCAAAACACCGGTGTCCGTAGACACAAATCGGTGATGGGGCCAACCCATCGTGTGATACCAAATCACCGGCGATTTATCCCATATCTCAAGTGGGGCCAACCCACGGTGGTATTAACCACGTGGACAAGTCGCTATTGAGGTACCAAACCTCCTGGAGGTACCAAACCTCCGGTGACATATAGTCACGGTGTGCTACCAAAGCACCGGTGCCCGTCGGCACAATATCACCGCCTCCACTCATTAATCCCACAATGATAAACATACATATATTTCATGCCATCACATTCTTAATTTCATGTGTCAACACATCATGCTTACCAAAAGCATTAATAATAATAAATCACATTACAGGTACTTACCTGAATCACCACTTATACCGATTTGGTATTCATTCCAATGCTACATTCATAAAAGATGAGCATTCACAAAGTTAAGCATATTTAATATATTATATAGTGTGTATGTACACACCTGATACCACGATAGTCTAAGTCCCGACAAGAAGAGCCGATCACCCTAGATCTACTGCCCTACATTCGGCCAAAACATGTGTTAGTACATTCGCCAAATCAATCAATTTTAAGGGTTCACCTTTTGAACCCAAACCTTACCTTACGCTTTTGGATCACAATACTCGATTCCGAATCTGCTTCATAAATTACCACCGGTTAGCAAACAAGCCAATAGCCTTCGGCTTTTAAATATTTGCAAACTAGATCCTATGAAAACCAATTCTTACCAACACACTTACCACTTGATTGGTCACAAATGACAGCTTGCTTTGTCGAACTCCAAAATCCCTAACACCTAGACATAATCGGTTTCATTAAAGAGAGTTAATATCTTGTTATCAAGTCAAAATAGATTCTTTCCTCCCCAGAAGTCGACAAGTGCTAGGGGTCAATAAAGGAAATACTTGATCTACTTACCTTAAAACCGAATTGGAGAAATAGGGGGGAACACTAGGTTTGAGATTCGGCCAATACTTGAAATTTGGAGAGGGGGTATTCGGCTATCAAATAGGACAAAGAAAAGAGGACAAAGGAAGAAATCGGCACTTCCAATAGGTATATTCGCCAAAGAAAATTAGTAGGGAGAAAGGAAGTTTGATTCTCAAATAGGGAATAGGTTTGAATGGAGAAAATAAAGAGAAGAGAAGAGAAGAGTGGGAGGGTTTCGCCAAGCTATGAAAGTTTAATGGAGAGAAAGTTTGGAAAAAGAAAGAAAAGAGTGGAATGTAGGGGAGTGCCTAGCAAATTTTGTAAAAAAAGTACTAAAGAATTCTTCCCATCACCTAGTCTCCAAGTCGATTACTCCTCTTCAAGGAGTTTAAAATTCGCCAACACCTTAAATTATTCTAGGCCACACATTTGTATTAATTCAAAAATTAATTTGAATTAATTAATGCTATTTTCCTCTACTAGATTATCATAATTTAATCCTCAATTAATCCAAATAAAACCAAATAATATCTTCATTATCCTTATTATCTAAATAATAATTAGAGTTTAAAGAGAGAAAGGACTCTCTCTCCTTGTTGCCGCCCCACCATAATGCAAAAGAAGGATTCTTGTGACTCAACCAAGGCTCTCCTTGCTCCCTTGGTGGCGCCACATGCAGCTCTTAAGTGGGCTTACTTTGCCACTTAGTCTAGGCTTATTTTATGTCCAAATTATCCCCATTTATTCTTATAACACCCACTTGCTAGGGCTCCCTACCTTAGAAGTTAAAACTAAAATTTCCTACCAAATCGAGCCAACACAAAACTTAAATTAATCATGATCATTCCATAAATAATGCCTCAACCATTCATACATAGGAAAAATAATTAAATTCCGTGTAACCCTGCTTTTGGGATGTTACATATGTATTATGTAAGTTATATATTATGTAAGTTATGTATTCTTTAAGATTCAACATACGTGGCATTGTTACACCTAGGAGGATCCGTTATATCTAATAATGAGATATAAGGCAACCCGTCGTGTTTCCAAATTATATACTTTGAATCTCTTTTTTTCTATACAAGTATTATGTAAGTTATGTATTATGTAAGTTATATATTATGCAAGTTATGTATTCTTTAAGATTCAACATACGTGGCATTGTTACACCTAGGGAGGATCCGTTATATCTAATAATGAGATATAAGGCAACCCGTCAAAGTTTCAAATTTATATACTTTGAATCTCTTTTTGTTCCTATACAAGTATTATGTAAGTTATGTATTATGTAAGTTATATATTATGTAAGTTATGTATTCTTTAAGATTCAACATACGTGGCATTGTTACACCTAGGAGGATCCGTTATATCTAATAAAGAGATATAAGGCAACCCGTCAAGTTTCCACCTATATACTTTGAATCTCTTTTTTTTCTATACAAGTATTATGTAAGTTATGTATTATGTAAGTTATATATTATGTAAGTTATGTATTCTTTAAGATTCAACATACATGGCATTGTTACACCTAGGAGGATCCGTTATATCTAATGATGAGATATAAGGCAACCCGTCAGTTTTCCAAATTATATACTTTGAATCTCTTTTTTTTTTCTATACAAGTATTATGTAAGTTATGTATTATGTAAGTTATGTATTCTTTAAGATTCAACATACGTGGCATTGTTACACCTAGGGAGGATCCGTTATATCTAATAAGGAGATATAAGGCAACCCGTCGTTTTCAAATTATATACTTTGAATCTCTTTTTTTCTTTTCAAGTATTATGTAAGTTATGTATTATGTAAGTTAAATAATGTGATAAAAGCTATGTAAGTTATGTAAGTTATGTACATGTAAGTTATGTAATTTTATGTTAGTTATGTATTATGAATTATGTAAGTTAAATTAAAATTTCAAATCGAGAATAAGTTAAAATGGAAAATGTTATTTTATGGTTTTTATAATTGAAATTTCTTTGTGATGTTATTAAGTTTACAAAGTTTTTAACTTACTTCTTTTTAAAAAATTATTTTCTATATTAAAACATATTTCAATAATGATCTATATTATTATATTGATGACAATATTAAATTTAAAAAGTTTTTAAATTACTTCTTATAAAAATAATTTACTTTTTGTAATTAAAACATATTTAAGTAATGATCAATATTATTATTATAATTGATAACAAAATATTATTACCATTTTGGAAAACATTGAAAATATTAAATATTAAAAGCAAACATTAGTAATATAAAAATTAGTAATTAGTAATTAGTAATAAGCCTAAAAGCCATATAAATGTAAGTATTCTTAAAAAAAATTGTTTACTTTTAAGGGAAGATAAAGTAATAAAAATTCTTTAATATAATATATAATATATGTAATGACAGTTTGTATTAAAATATGTTAATATCTTCTTAACTTGCAAATATTTATTAAAATATGACATTTATGTTAAAAATTATAACATACTTTAACAATTTACTTTTATATTTTGTTAATGTTATTTTTATATCGTGACAAGACCTAAATTTTAAAAATAATACATGTAAGCTTGTAAAAATCCGAGCGATGAGTAGATAGCAAATTGGAGGTTGTTCAAACATTATTAATAATAAATGCAGAATAATAAATGAGTTTAGGCATAAATTAATAATAAACAAAGAATAATAAACAAAGAATAATAATAAATAACAATAATAATAAACATTATTAATAATAAATAGCAATAATAAACAAAGAATAATAATTCGCAATTTTGGACAACAATTTAGCATGTTAAATTAATAATAAACAAAGAATAATAAACAATAATAATAATAAGAATAATAATCAAGAATAATAATAAACATTATTAATAATAAACAAGAATAATAAACAAAGAATAATAATCCGCAATTTTGGACAAAGAATTTAGCAAGTTAAATATACAACCTATATACTTCAAGTCCAAACGAAAGCTTGTCTAATAAATGCATATACCTGTACTTGAAGTCCAAAAGAAAGCTTGTCCAGAAGAAACCTTGTCTACTAACTTTATTGAAACAAATGAGGAAGATAGACAATTATGATCAAATCAGAAAGTACTAAATATCAGTTCTCAAGGTGAAACATGATAGTAAGCAATGGAATTTTCGCATATACCTTGATAAATTAAGACTTTTTCGTGAAGTCTAATAAACGCCTGTATAACAGCTCCTGCAATGATGTATACAAGGTTCAAAACACAAACTTACTTCATAATACAAACACCTAAAACAGCCATCAATTTAACCATATTCTCACCCTAATTTTTTTTACTGTCCACTTTCTCAATTTTTTTAATTTAATTTTCAAAAATTACTAACAATATTATTAAATTAGTACGATTTTTATAATAGATACTTGTACAACTTTCTAGCGTAAGGAGACAAAATCATTAAATAAGTAAATCGCTTAGATACTTGTACAAGATTTAGCCAAATGAAAATCCACCATCACAACTCAACACTTCAATTCCAAATACACATACACAACTTTTACTCCAATTACGACTTCGCTTTTGCTCCATAAAGTCGAGTTCGACTTATGCACTTCATAAGTAAATAAAAACACATTTCCAACACTAGATCATATTATTCATTAGGCACCCAATTCCTAGCAGCTTGCAGAGTGAAGGAAGTTGATCTTTCAAACCGAACAAAACAGAGCCATTTCAAGCTTCTTCTTTTTTAAAAAAAAAACCCAAAACTTTGAACATCGAAAGAGCAGATTACTTGGAGTATAAACAACTAAACTTCCAACCAAAACTAGAAATTCTTGAAAACCATCTTATCATTAGTTGATCCTCACCAAACCATTTCCACAAAACTCAATACATTCCCCAAAATACACACTTCCTCCCCCAATAAAGAAAACCCTCAAAATAAGTTCAATCACCAAAACAAAGCTAAACAAAAAAAAAAAAAAAGAATTTAAGAACTCCACAAAAAAAAAATCAATGAAGGAAGAAGAACAAACCTTCAATTCAATAAAAGAACAAATTCAATTCCAACATAAAATCAATGGGGGCACCGCACCTTATTCTAAGGAATCTTCACTTTTGGTGAAATTGAAGTTGAAGAAAACAAGAGGGTTTGAGAGATGGAAAGGAGGTTGGAAATGAGACAAGATATGATTTGTTTTATTTCTTTTTTCTTGTAAAGAGTCACATCAAGATGTGCATTTCTTTTAAATGAGAAAACATGTACTATTTAAAACATATATTTGTGTTTAAAATTTAATATGTAATAAACAATGAAATGTATGGACACAAATATGTAAAAATTTGGAACACAAGTATAACTTATTAAAATTTGAAAAATAAAATAAAATTGTCGTTAAAAGGTTTTATTTATAAAAATATTAAAAAATGAAAACACCTACAAAATCATATTTAGAAATATGAAAGAATAAAATTCAAATACAAAATACAACAAATCGAAATTTATCAATATTCTTTTCAAGCAAAATGGATGAAATCTATGGCTACACTTGGTTTCCATTGAAATCTTTACCTCAAACCGGAATTTAAATTCTATTGTTTCCATTAGCTAAATATTTATAAAATTATTGGTTAATTTTTAAGTAACCATCTTAATTTTGGTTGTTTATTGAAGAATAAGAGAAAGGTGAAATTGGCAACATTGAGGCCATACACGAGTTAAGAAAACCAAGCTAACGGGGGGTTTTGAAAGGAATCAAATAAATTTAAGAAGATTTAACTACTTTCTTAGAGAAATCATACATATAATCCAATTTTTATAATAGATCTTAAAACAAAACAACAATTAGTGAACTTCTCAAATTCTGTGCATAATATATGATAACTAGAAGCACAATTAGTAAACATTGATTCTAAAGGGGCAAGCCATTTCCAAGAACAAGTCGCATGACCTTATTTTTTATTGTCAATAGCACCTAAAGAACATTATACTCTCTATTAATAATTTCACATCGCATGGTTTTCTAAAATAGATTACAAAACATTGTACCCTAGCAATGAGATTTAGCACTTAACATTATGAAGATTTTGGTCAAACTTCCATCTAAGGAAAACAAAAAATTAAAAATGCTTTTGGAACTAATAGTAGCTATAACTAAGAAGGCAATGGAGCTGATTTCTTAGCCATGGAACAAATTTTGCTATGAACATTCTTGACCAAAGGATCCTACTAAACCAAAGAAAGCTCCAATACTTTAGAACATTCTTTTCTTAGTAAAATCGTTTTAATCCTCCTGAATTTCCACACATGCAAATAAGCAAATTCAGTAGCAGAGAAATTAACTTCATTACGAAATAAAATTTAACTTCAAACCCAAAACAAACAAAAAAGCCAAAAAAAATAAATAAAAAACTTACCAAAAACAGGAAAGCCAAATCAAGATAAGAATCCAAAGGAAACACCGATGCAATCGATAGAGCAATTAGCGAATAGAATAAAACTGTAGTCTTTGCAGATACAATCGAAGGGGCAAGGTTTTGCCAATGGAATTTAAACCTCATAAAAGTATAATCACATAAAAGTACTCAAGTAAGCGAGACATTACAAGACTCAAGTAAGTGTGTTTTAGGTACTTACAAGTAACTTATTCATGTTACTTATCATTTATCCCTTCAAAATTAAAACATATATTAGTAGATAATCACAAATGTTTTATATCTTAATAGATCGAATTTGCCATCCCATCCCCAATAAACAAAATACAAAGAAAGATGAAAAATTAATACAATTTCATGTTGTTTAAAATGAACAATTACCTTGCATGCGCTTATAATATTGGATGTGCAATCAAGAACAAGCTATCTAGCTAGGACCAACTAGAGTCAATTAAATCATTAAGAAAAAGAAGAAGGAATAACCATTGTTTCCAATAGAACTATATGCTTAAACAAAACATAAGTGAACATGGATTTTCAAAGATGTATTTAGATTTTAAAAATAGTGAAAGCTACATAATAGACACATACAAATATAACATTTATGATTAGTTCTCAAATTCATTGATCTCGTTAGATGGCTATTTAATAATGAATCAAATTCCCAAATACTTTTGAGAATTTGAAATTCATGTTTTTGTATTATAATTCATATAATTAATATGTATTATAATTCATATAATAAAAGAGAATAAATAAAATGATTATAACAACCAAATATTAGATATGATGACAATCCAAATAATAAATGAATGGAAAAATGAAAATTAAGAATGCTATTTAAGTAAATATACATATCAAGTTTAGGTGGTCTAGTAGCACTTGGAGGATTAGGTTTCCATTTAATGGAGCAAGTTTGGGATTTGGAGGTGCTATTGGAATAACTATGCAGATAGCTATTGTTTGGGTGAAGGAGCGCTCTCAAGACATGAAAATTGTCAATAAAATGCCTCTCACATGTCAAAATTTCAATATATAACATGCACTTTCCATCATTATTTACTCGTTGCCAATCAAATATGTTAGTAAATAACCTAACAAGCATTTACAACCCTTCAAGTACACATAATTTTGGTTTCCTAATCTTTCAAAAAAAATAATCATAAATAGAAGGGAATAAACCCACAAACAGTTGAAAGTAATTTAAAGAATCACAAATAAAACATCACAATAAGTCGAATAGGGATTTGGAAACAAAATGTTAACCCATCAAATTCATTACTAATATAAACAAAAAAAATTAAGAAAGTAAATGAATAATTCAAAATACGACGGAAGAGGATGATTACCAATGTTCCCGACGGAGGAGGATGATTACCACGACGGAAGAGGTGGCGTAGGATGAGCAAAGTGAAAATGGATAGGCGATAATCTTTGCTTGGTGAATGCCTAAAGGAAAAGGAAAAGGATGTTCGCTTTCACGGGGGAGCTAAAGGAAAAGGGAAACGGAAGTTCGGCTTTCATAGGGAAACAGAGCATAGAATGGGAAGAGCAAAGAGATGAGAGAGTACTTAGGGATTTCGGGAAATCAAAAATTGGGGGAAGAAGGCATTAATCAATTTAACGCTAACAATACAAATACTGCTTTTAACTAAAATAAAATGATTATTTGCGCGTTTTTTGAAACGCTACTATTTATTTCCTTTTATGCGCTTTTAAATTACAAACGCCGCTAATATTCTTGATACTAATATATTTTTAAAGATTTAATCAAATTTTTCTTTATTTTAAAGTTTAACTAATATTTAAAACAATTAGATAAATTTTGAAATTTTAAAATTTAAAGTTATTTAATATATAAATTAAAATACAATTACTCATATACTCAAAAAAATTAAAATATATTGTAAATAATAGTATTTTATTTTTTCATTTTTAACATTTATTTTAAATGTTATTGGTTCTAAATTTTCTACATTACAAATAATAATAGATCGATTTAATATATAAATTTTAATATTTTAAAAAGTAAATTACAAATAAATTTTATATTAATTAATCAATATAAAAATTAAATAAATAATAATAGATCAAGAGGATGAAAGAGTATTGCATGAGTTTTCAAAATAATCAACACTAGTTTGTTTACATCCAAACCCTAAGTCACCCTTAATCCCTAAAACCTATAAAACCTTAAACATGTAACCCCAAAATCTAAACCCTAAACTATAAACCTTTATAAACTCTAAACAACTAAAATCCTAAACTATAAACATTAACCCCTAAACCTTATGACCTAAACACTAAACACTAAATGCTAAACCTTTAACACTAAGGCAAAAAATTAAACACTAAACTTACCCTAAACCCTAAAACCCTAAAATCCTAAACCCTAAACCCTAAACTCTAAACCTTAAACCTTAAACGATAAACCCTAAACCCTAAACCCTATATATGTTAAACCATAACCCCTAAATAATCATGAGAATTAATATTCAATATTTTAAAATTAATATTATCTCTTTTACGATTATATAAGAAATTATTTAATATTTTTTCCATTTTTAACAAATATTTTCTCTTAAATAATTTAAAACTAGAATCTCATTTACAATTATATAAAAAATTATTTAATATATAAATTTAAAAACAATAAGTCATATATATCCAAAAAAAACTTTAAAATTACTTTTAGCGGTGTTTTTGGGAAAGCACCGCTAATGACCAGACTTTTAGCGGCGTTTTGGGAAAAGCGCTAAAAGGTCAGACTTTTAGCGGCGTTTTGGGAAAGCGCCGCTAATGGTCGACTTTAGCGTGTTTTGGGAAATCGCCGCTAATGACCAGACTTTTAGCGGCGTTTTTCGAAAAGCGTCGCTAATGACCAGACTTTTAGTGGCTTTTTTTGGAAAGCGCCGCTAATGACCAGACTTTTAGCGGCGTTTGGTGAATAAACGCCGCTATTGCTTATTTTTTGGCGGTGTTTTCATTCAAACGCCGCTAATGTATAAAATTTGCGGCGTTTTTCTTTAAAACGCCACTAAAAATGCCGCTAAAAGTCTGTTTTGGTGTAGTGACATGTTTTAAGTGAGTGCAAGTGTGGTAGTGTCTCGTATCCAGTCTTAGCATCAGACTCACATTTAGTGGTATCAGAGCTACAATTTAGTCGGTTCTAGGACTAACATAGCACGAGCACTAGTCTAGCTTTACATTTCATACGTAAGAATGTTTTTTATAATGATAGTATGACGCCTCCTGATGACTTAAATTATGTTTATACATATAGTAAATGGATCCCGAAAGAGCTGAGGTGGATGATGTAGAAAGTAACGCGCCGACTCCTGTTGAAGGGACGATGCTTAATGAGAATGAGAATAAACCCACTACAGTGAGTCAAGGAGGAGGAGAAGAGGCTAGAGAAGCCTTCCTCCATATGATGAATACGTGGTACACAAAATTCGTTCGTACGAACCTGAATGTAAAACCCCCTCCACCCCCACCTATTCCACAACCTATCCCCGCAGTCCCTCAAGTAGTAGAGGTGGTAAGAGGAGACAAACCTCCAATTAATAGGATCAGGAAACATGGGGCAGAAGAATTTCAGGCTAGAAAAGATGATGATCTAGAAAAGGCTGAGTTCTGGATAGAAAATACTACTAAGGTATTTAATGGGTTGTCATGCACACCTGACAATGTATAAAGTGTGTAGTTTCTCTTTTAAGAGATGCTGCCTATCAATGGTGGAACACCCTTGTGTCGGTAATATCGAGGGAAAAGGTCACATGGGAATTTTTCCAAGAAGAGTTCAAGAAAAAGTATATCAGTCAAAGATTTGTGGACCAGAAAAAGAAGGAATTCCTAGAACTAAAATAGGGCAAGATGTCAGTGATTGATTATGAGTGAGAGTTTGTGCGACTCAGCAGATACGCTCGAGAATGCGTGTCCATTGAAGCCATCATGAGTAAGAGGTTTGAAGTTTGACTAAATGATGATATCAAGTTTTTTGTTACTGTCCTCGAATTAAATGACTTTGTGGTGTTAGTGGAAAGGGCTTGTAAGGCCGAAGAATTAATGAAAGAGAAGAGAAAATCTAAAATGGAGTCTCATAACTATAGAAAGAGACAGTGGAATAAGTCATTCCAATCTTCATCCAAGAAGTCAAGAGATTTCCCTACCCAATCGGCTACTTCTACTGGGTTTTCAAAGAAGGACAAGAGTAAGCAGAATTCGGGGAATAGAGCACAGACTACTTCAGTTGCTAGTGTGGGGAACGTTCGGTCTGATAGACCTGAATACCCATAGTGTGGCAGACACCATCTCGGTGAATGTGGAGTGCATTAAAATGCTTGTTTCAGATGTGGTTCCCATGATCACTTTATAAAAGATTGTCCTGAGATGACGAATGAAGAGAGAACTCAGAACCCGAGATCTGGTGGTATGGTCAGAGGCAGACCGCAGAGAAACCCAGGGAGTGGGGCAAGTGGAAGAGTTAACCCTAAAGAGTAGGCTGCGATACGTGAGGGTAGGGCACCTGCTAGGACTTATGCCATTCACACTCGCGAAGAGGCATCTTCTGATGTTATTACGGGTACCTTTTATCTTTATGATATCAAAGTTATTGCTTTAATAGATCCCGGATCCACACACTCTTATATTTGTATGAAACTAGTATCCAGTATGAATATGCCTATAGAGTCTACAGAATTTGTGATTAAGGTGTCTAATCCTTTAGGCAAAAGTGTTTTAGTTGATAAAGTATGTAAAACTACCTATTGATGATTAGCAGTCATTATTTTAAAACAAACCTTATGTTTTTACCATTTGATGAGTTTGGCATCATTCTTGGTATGGACTTGTTGACTATCCATGATGTAATAGTTAACTGTGGGAAGAATTACATTGATATGAGATGTGAGAATGGGGACACTTTTCATATAGAATCAAATGAACAGAGCAAATCGTTGGTAGTAATTTCTCATATGATGGAACAGAGACACTTAAGAAAAGGGTATGAAGCATATTTGGCATTTGTGATGAACGATAAAGAAATAGAGCTAAAGATTGAGTCAATATCGATAGTATGTGAGTACGTGGATGTTTTTCCTGAGCAATTACCAAGACTACCACCAGTTAGGGGGGTTGAGTTCAATATTGAGCTAGCTCTCGGTACTGTACCGATATCTAATATTATTTACAGAATGGCTCCAATAGAGTTGAAAGAGCTGAAGATACAGTTGCAAGAGTTGACAGATAAAGGCTTTACTAGGTTGAGTTGTTCTCCCGGGTGCTCTAATTTTATTTGTGAAAAAGAAAGATGGCACCATGGGATTGTGCACAGATTACTGTCAACTTAGTAAAGTGATAGTGAAGAACAAGTACCCATTTCCTAGGATCGATGATTTGTTCGATCAATTGAAAGGAGCTAACGTGTTCTCCAAAATAGACTTGAGATTAGGGTATTATATGTTAAGAGTAAAGGATTCAGATGTGTCCAAGATAACTTTTCGAACAAGATATGTGCATTATGAATTCTTAGTCATGCCCTTTGGTTTGACCAATGCTCCTGCGGTATTCATGGACTTAATGAACTGCATCTCTAGACCCTACCTCGACAAGTTTGTGGTCATTTTCATTGACGACATATTGATTTATTCCTGGGATGAGAATGAGCATGTTGAGCACCTACAGATAGTTTTACAGATTCTATGAGAAAATCAGTTGTATGCCAAGTTCAGTAAAAGTGAATTTTGGCTCAAGTAAGTAGGATTTCTGGGGCATATTGTCTCAGGAGATGGAGTTCGAGTGGATCCAAGCAAGATTTCGACTATAATGGACTGGAAACCACCAAGTAATATCTCTGAGATTAGGAGTTTCTTAGGCCTAGCTAGCTATTACCGACGATTTGCCAAGGGGTTTTCTATGATCGCAACCCCGATAACTAAATTGTTATAAAAAAATGTGAAGTCTGAGTGGACAGAAAGATGCCAACAAAGTTTTGAGAAATTAAAAGTAATGTTGATAGAAGCTCCGGTTTTAGTACAACCCGAGACAGAGAAAGAATTTGTGATTTACAGCGATGCATCCTTAAATGGATTGGGCTGTGTACTTATGCAAGAAGGCAAGGCTATTGCTTATGCCTCAAGACTGTTGAAGCCTCATGAGATGAATTATCTGACGCATGATTTAGAGCTTGCTGCCATAGTCTTCACCTTGAAGATTTGGAGACACCATTTATATGGGGAAAGATGTCAAATTTTTACTTATCAAAAAAGTCTAAAGTACTTGATGACGCTGAAAGAGTTGAACTTTAGGCAACGGAGATGGTTAGAGTTGATAAATTACTATGAATTGGCCATTGACTACCATCCAGGAAAGGCGAACGTTGTTGCCAATGCTTTGAGCAGGAAGTCCCTTTTTGCATTAAGGGCAATGAATTCACGGATGACCTTATCTGACAATGGTTCTATTCTAGCTGAAGTAAAAGCTAGACCAATGTTCCTTCAAGAGATCACTGAAGCTCAACAAGAAGATAAAGAGTTACAATGCAAGAGAACTCAGTGCGAGTCAGATGTTGAATCTGACTTTCGGATTAATTCTGATGGATACTTGATGTTTAAAGATAGAGTTTGTGTACCGAGAAAAGAGGAGATTATTCATAGATTTTTGTATGAGGCACATAACGGATGTTTATCTGTTCATCCGGGTAGTACCAAGATGTATAATGGCTTGAAGCAATTGTATCAGTGGCCGAGAATGAAGAAAGATATTTCAGAGTTCATTTCAATATGATTGATTTATCAACAAGTAAAGGTTAAACACCAAGTACCTTTGGGTTTGCTTCGACTAATTATGATACCCAAGTGGAAATGGGGCTGTATCACTATGGATTTTGTAACAGGATTGCCATTATCACCGAGCAAGGAAGATGCTATATGGTTGTAGTTGATAGATTTACGAAGTCAGTTCATTTCCTACCTGTACGAGTTGACTACTCACTCGACAAACTGGTAACCTTATATGTTTCTAAAATAGTAAGACTTCATGGAGTTCCTTTGTCAATCATATCAGATAGAGATTCGAGATTCACCTCTAAATTTTGGAAGAAGCTTCAAGAAGCCTTGGGTACAAAATTGAGTTTTAGCATAGCTTTTCATCCTCAAACTGACGGTCAGTTAGAGAGGTTGATTTAGATACTCGAGGATATGCTTCAATGTTGTGTTCTAGAATTCCAAGGCAGTTGGGAAAAGTTTTCCCACTGGTATAATTTGCCTACAATAATAGCTTTCAGTCGAGCTTAAAGATGGTGCCTTATGAGGCTCTATATGGGCGTAATACAGAACGCTTTTATATTGGACTGAACTCAAAGAAAACCAAATTCACGGGGTTGATTTGGTTAGAGAAGCTGAAGAGAAAGTGAAAGTGATACAAGAATGTTTAAAAGCTACATCAGACAGACATATATCTTACTCAGACATAAAGAGAAGAGAGATAGAGCATCAAGTCGGGGATAAAGTTTTCTTGAAATGTCACCTTGGAGAAAAGTTCTCAGATTTGGCCAGAAAGGCAAGTTAAGTCAATGTTTTATTGGACCGTTTGAGATTATCGAGAAAGTTGGGCTAGTAGCTTACAGATTGGCTTTGTCATCAGAGTTAGAAAAGATACATGATGTGTTTCACATGTCAATATTGAGACGCTACCGATCAGATTCTTTTGATGTAATTACCCCGTCAGATATAGAGATTCATCTCGACATGACTTATGATGAAGAACCAATCAAGATTTTAGCTCGAGAAGTCAAGCAACTAAGAAATAAAAGTATTGCTCTAGTGAAAGTATTGTGGCAAAGGCATGGGATAGAGGAAGCTACATGGGAACCAGAAAAGAGCATGAGAAACTAGTACCCAAACTTATTTGCCGGTAAGATTTTCGATGACGAAAATCCTTAAGGGGGAGAAGTGTAACAGCTCGATTTGGGGTCTAGTCAGAATAGTGGTGCGAGGCCACGAATCCGAGGTGAATTTATGAGCTTTTAAGGTTTATGTCATGTTTGCATACTAGTGTGAAAGTTTCATGAAGCAATTTTGTTAAATTGAGGTTGAATGGTCCAAAAGGACTTAATTGAAAAAGTTGAAAAATATGAGTTTCTAGAAGCTTTTTGTATGAGATAGCTTTAGAATATCAATTAGAAGTCCTTAAGTAGCAATTTCCCCTGTAACACCCCTTAACCCGTATCCATCACTGAATTAGAGTTATGAGGCGTTACCGAACTAGACACTGTTTAGCACACTCATTTATGGAATAAACCCAATACGCATTTTTTTAATTTTTCCATATCAACAAATAATGTTCAAGACTTACGTTACAAACCAGGTTTCATAATGAACACATCATTACTCATAATCTATACAAGTTTTGAAACAAGCTTCCACATAACAACACCAAATTTCATATGTTAAACATAAATAAATACATCTATTTGCTTTACATTCACATATGTGACATTTGAACCTTATAGCATAACCAAACATACACATCAGGCTACTGTAATATGCGTAATGTCCCTAAAACAAAAGTCATTTCAAACCATAATCTTCAATTCATTTTACATTATTAATTCATGGATACAAGATAATTGAATAACCTACCAAACACATATGATATGTAACTAATTCAAATTATATATAATTACAGCCAATCCATTGGCCATATATTCGGTTCCCAATATAAAACTTCAATAATCAACCCAAAGCATTAGTATATACATTTCCATGATCATCTCTGAATTATACCAAGCATATAATAATCTAGGTAGAGATATTCGCACGACATAATAATAAGCATAATTCTTATACCAAAGATTAAAACAGACTATTATATCAAACATATAAACAATGCTTAATCCAAAAGTAACAGCCTTATTCGCAAGGCCATATATATACATTTATAAAACTGAACATCATTCATTACTTATCAAAATACAGCCTATACATGCCTTTGATTCAAAAAGTAAACATATATATATACCAAAAAGAGTGATAGTGTGGTTGACTTTCTTGATGATCCCCTGAGCCCGTAGTTGAATCAATGATCTATAAAACAGAAATACACACATACAAAGTAAGCTCACTAGCTTAGTAAGTCTTGAGCAAATGATAATTCACTAATCAAGCACTTTAGCATTTTTAATCAATAAATGTAGGACATTGTATATGTATATTTCGATATGCAATTGATACAAAACCAAATACTAGTAATATATTAACACAATTACTTATACTTCACTACCATCAACCTACAACTCATCAAAGCACAAAGTACATATATTACATGAATCGCATGTTTATAATCATGTAAATTCAACATTCATATCCATTACATTATCACACTAAAAATTCTATTATTTTTATATTCATACGCGTCGATTATAAGCTCAAATTCACATAACACCATTCTTAACATAATATTTCAACTCAAGTAACATTAATCACAACTTACCTTACTCGATGAATTCAAATGGGACTTATGCTTACCTGAGTTTTTAACTCAGTAGATTCACTATGTTACACCTCAAGCAATTTATGGTTTCTTCGTTTTAAAGTATCACCGGCATTAAGCCTGCTAGGCATGAAGCCCAAATATATCACCGGCACTAAGCCTGCTAGGCACGAAGCTTGAATATATCACCCAAGACTAAGCCCGCTAGGCACAAAGCCCTAATATGTCACCCAAGACTAAGCACGCTAGGCACGGCCCGAATATGTCACCGGCACTAAGCTCGCTAGGCACGAAGCCCGAATATATCACCCAACTAAGCTCGCTAGGCACGAAACCCGAATATCAACACATTCAACTTTGTGATACATGACTTAGTACTAAACTATTAATCATCTCATATTCTTCATTTTTACTTTCACCTATTAATCTAAACATACATATTCACATCAGATCAACCAAATTAATTTCACTACAAATTCATACTCCACATTCGCCCACATGTATATTTATGCTTTAAATATTCAAACATCATCATATACTATGTTCAGAATAATTCTTTGGTGTATACTTGCTTAAGGACTTACCTCAATCTGTCGATGCATCACAGAAACCTGCTTACTCGAGAACCTTTGTTTTCCACCGATCCAAACTGCTTTTCTTTGTTCTTGATCTAAACATATTAAAATTTAGCTCATTCAAGTACATTTCATCTCAATTTAGTCCCTAAACATATAAATAGGTAATTTACCATTTTACCCTTACTATTTCACATTTTCACAATTTAATCCTATTTGCATAAAACACAAAATACACCAAATTTCTCAATACTACTTAAGGGCGAATACTCCTAAGGACTATACAAGTTCATTTCTTTCACTTATTTTGCAAATAAGCCCTCTAAAAATTTATTTTTGCAATTAAGCCCAAATACTCAAATTTACCAAAATTCAAAGACAAAACATATTAATCTTTAACATATATTTAATTTAAAATCATCAAACATCATAAACCATAAGAACACATCAATGGTCGAACCTCCTATATACATGATTTTTAAAAATTCAAGCATGGGTCTGTAATTTACGGCAACGATCACAAAAACGTAAAATTAACAAAAACCAAAATCAAACTAACCTTGATTTTAAGCTTTAAAGTGCCAAAATTTAAAAGGAATGAAACCCTTTTCTTCTTCAACATTCGCCAAGAACCACCAAGATGATAATGATTTTTTCTTTTATTTATTTTAACATATAATAAGTTAATACTAAATTACTAATATAACCCTTTTAATAAAATAAAACTAACATATATAATAAGGGCAATGGTGAATTTAGCCACCCACTAACTTTAAAATTGGACTATTTACTCTTTTAATACCCCACTTTAAAAAGCCATCATCAAATAGGCACTTTTCACTATAGTTTGCTACTTTTACTTTTTACGCGATTAAGTCCTTTTTCTAAATTAAACACACGAACGATAAAATTTTTCTGCGAGACTTTCACACACATTAATTCACATATAATAAACACAAAATATAATATTAAAATATTTCTCAGACTCAGATTTGTGGTCTCAAACCACCGTTCTGATTAGGGTCAAATTTGGTCTGTTACATCCCCAAATTATAATTTTTGGACAAAATTGGACATGAGATAGTAAATTGTAAAAATTTAGAGAGAAGGGCATTTTTGATCATTTGTCAAATTAAATGATTAAAATGGGAAAAAGATGATAAAAATCTATTCATCTTCTTCCCCTTATTTTCGAATATTTGAAGACTCCATAGCTAGGGTTCTTCATTTTTTTTCAAGCTTGCTAGTAAGTTCATTTTAGCCCCGTTTTTAAGATTCTTCGTATTTTTGAAGTTCTCGTATTATGAATTAGCTATTTTTAGCTATAAAATGAGCTAGGATGCATATTCAAAAATTTACCCATGAATGACATGCATGTTAAATGATGTTTTATGGAAGTTTATGAGAGTTTGATGTTACATAAATATCTTTTTCTAAGTGAATTTCATGAAAAATGATAGTATGGACTAATTTGTAATAATTATGAAAATTGGTCATACATACTAGAAATAGTGAGAATTGATGATTGTTATAGTAGATAAAATGAATCAGCTAAGCATGAAGTTTAAGAAAGTTTAATGAGAATTATTTTACGACCTTTTGGGCCAAAGTGCAAATATGGGAAAGAGAATTGATGATTGTTATAGTAGATAAAATGAATCAGCTAAGCATGAAGTTTAAGAAAGTTTAATGAGAATTATTTTACGACCTTTTGGGCCAAAGTGCAAATATGGGAAAGTATAAGGGCAAAATAATAATTTTGCCAAAGTATGAGTAATGAGTCAATTTAGACAATGTGATTATTAAATGATCTATTTATGATTACAGATCAAGAAAAACAAAGCTCGGATAGAAACCGAGGCAAGAACAAAGTCGAGGACTAAATTGCATATCTACATACATTTTGTATATTGAGGTAAGTTTGTATGATTTCTAAGCTTTATGATTTCTATCATTGAATTGCTTAGTATTATGTACATTATTATCATGGAATTCTTATTGTTCTATTAAACAAAGAAATCAATGAGATTAAGTAAAAGCAAGTCCCGATTAAAGATGAATTTCCCAAGATACTCGATCTACCACATGAGATAAGAAAGTCCGTATATGACCAAGCCAAGGCATGGCATCGGCAATCAAGCAAGTTATCATGTAAGTCCAAGGCAAGCTTGGCATTGATCAAGTTATCATGTAAGTCCAAGCCAAGCTTGGCATTGAACAAGTTATCATGTAAGTCCAAGGAAAGCTTGGCATTGAAAAGCTATCAAGAGAAAGAAATCCCATGTACGCCCCAGCCAAGGCATGGCATTGGTGAGAACAAGAAAGACTTTATATAAGTCCATGTCAAAACATGGCCTTGAAACCAAGATGAGATATTCCATGTAAGACCATATCTAGGATATGGCTTTGGCATCAAGATCTTTGGAATGAGATTTAGTATACTCGTTTATTTGCATAAATTCATCGAGCAAATGAGTAAAGTTAAAATGAATCAACAAGAAAGGTAGGTAAGCAAATCTATTACCAAGTTGAAATTGAGTATCATTTATGTTATGAATGATGAATTAGAGATCATGATTATTATGTTAAAGTATGTTGATCAATGTGATCAAGTGATACAGGTACCATGTTTACCTTACAAGTGTGAGAATAGTAAGTATCATGAGACATGTAAGAATCAGTGTGAGTAAGCAAACTCTATAGCTAAAATTTATGATACTATTGTTATGTCAAATGGTTTATATTAAGCAAGTTTATTAATATGTGTTTTACATGCAAACTTACTAAGCTAAATGCTCACATCTTTAATTATTTCTTTCTGTGTAGTCTAGCCAAACTAACTTGTGTATTGTTGGAGTCGGAGCTCGTAGCACACTATCAATCTCTATTTTGTTATTGCCAAGTTATTTTATATAGCATGTATAGGAAGCATTTTATTTTTAGAATATGTTTAAAGAAGGGTCATTGTATAGATTATCAAGTTTATAATTCTTTTGTATATGGCAAAGTGATTGGCCAAAATTAACTAAGTATGTATGTTTGTGGAGATCAATGAAGTATGTAATAATGTTTATGAACAATGTACTGAATTGAGCATGAGTTTGGTCTTGATTCCAGGGTGGCAATAGGCTTGGTAAATAGCCTCTAAGTGCCCACATGGTTAGACACACGGGCGTGTGTCTAGGCCGTGCGTACCCGGCACCTTAGTGCTTTAAATCAAAATAAGCCACAGGTAAATCCCACGGTCGTTTGTTTAGGCCGTGTGTGATACAAGGTCAGAACATGGGCGTGTGCCCCAAACCGTGTGAATAAGTCAGTATATCAAGGTATAGCACACAATTTACATCCACGGGTGTGTCAAGGCCGTGTAATTAGTCAGCGTTGAACACGGGTGGAAGACACGGACATGTGTCAAGGGTACACGGGCGTGTCCCAAGTCACATGGGCGTGTGACCCCTGTTTTAAGGAAAAGTTTTCATTTGAGTTTCGAAAGTTTCCAGATACGTGTTTAAGGCCTCGTAGCCCCATAAATGTATGTTAGACTAAGAAGGAGAAGTTTTAATTCTGAACAAAATTTTATAGCCCGTAAGTACATGTTTTAAGTGAGTTCGAGCGTGGTAATGTCTCGTATCTAGTCTTAGCATCGGACTCGGGTATGGGGTGTTACACAAGCTCTCCCTAGATCCAATCCTAGACATGCTTGTGCATGTTGTCACACCCTAACCCAATGACTTGTTCACGGACATGTTTAATTAGGTTAAGTCTTATGAAATTTAAGAGTTATTCAAACTAGGCCTAAAGTCCATAAACCCTAGCATACTTGCCTATGTCCCAATAAAGCCCATCGAACCCAAATTACATCCTTACAGCCTATTAGGCCCAAATCACATCTTTATGGCTTGTTAGGCCCAAAATAATTCCATATCATGTATTATGATTGACTGACTCAATTCGTATACTAAACCAATTAAACTCATCAAACCTAGCCTTAGGGCCCACCGGGCCCATTTAGCCACCTTCGACTCTTTGGCATTGCCGATATCATGTGTGTAATGTTTTCACACACTTCATTTCTGCAATGTGCTATTCTATCCTTAGCCTTGATCCTACAACAAACTAACCTTCAATCAACCACTCATACTTAATCAAAATATTTACTTAAAATAAGAAACCTTATAGTAACCTTACTGTGTGCCACCGGGTTCTAGTAGCCCTTCTTTAGCTCCTAATCACAAGTGTTCCCTAGATCTACACTCACACATACACCATCAAAATTCGGGTGACTCGTAATCCACACAAGTCATCCACACATGTGGCCATTCACTTCAACCATAATTGAGTTGAGTATACTTACCCTTGCTAATGATCCTACCACGCTTGCGACCTCTGAACCTTACCCTTGTTAATACAAGATCACCGATAATGAAAAATTAGATCACACTTCGAATTTTAATAAAATGTACTAAGGGGAGTTAACAGAATACTTGCCAAATCCATCCTTAGATCCTGCAGCCTAGAAAACTACCGAACGAGATTTGGCTTTTAACCTTGACTGAGAGTAGCTACCAACTGATTTGTGATAGAGAAAAACAATAAGGATTCGGCACTAATGGGAATTTTAGCAAGGAAGGATGATGGTAATTCGGAAAGAAGAGAATTTGGCTATAGGTGAATTTAACTTTCAGAGAAAGAAGAAGAACACAACTCTAATAGGAATTTTGAAAAAAAGAATGATGGGTTTTCTTTTCGGAAAATGAAAGAATTCGGCTGAGGGGAAGAAAAGGAAGAAATAAAAGAACCCAAGGAACTCTTCAATGGATTCGACACCCCCTTTTTATAGCCAAAGCCAAATCCTACCTTCTTCCCATAGTCCCATTCGACACCAACTCATTTACACTCCTCATCTCCTAGCTTTTCTCCCTGATAACTCCTCCATATTATCCAAAATTTCCTCCCTATCAGCTCACAAGACCAACTCAAACACTCCAATGAAAGAGTTCAAATTCAACACAACCCTGGCCGTCCACCTATGCAAAATAAAACACTCCAAAAATACCACTCCTAATGCTCAAACCTTGGACCTCCTTAGCTGGCAACAGACCACCTTATAGCTCCCCAAGTGACGCCACTTGCCACTGGGCCACAGGCCCATTTGTGTCCTATTTCATCTTCATTTATTAAAAAGGCCTACTAACTGAAGTCATTGTTCCCTAAAGCTAAAGCCAAAATTTTTCCTTTACCCTTATTTGATCCAAGGACATATACAACACCCCTAGACACTCCAAATTCATTAATCCTCAAAGCCCACATGCCAATTGTCATTTTCTCGCTCACTTAACAAAATTTTCTGAGATCCAAAGCCCAAAGCTCAATAGGCCCAATTCTTTTAGTCCCAAATTTAGGGCATTACAATTTTTCCCCCTTAAAGAAATTTTATCCTCGAAATTTCCATCTAACAGGGTGGTCGTGTATCAACTACCCCACCACGCTACCACTGCGCATCTGATCCTAATAATTTTAATACATACCCAAAACACCGACCTATCGCAAACATTCTCATACATATTCAAAATAAGTACCAAATTACAATTCAAATGTTTACAAAGCCCTAACACTTCCACAGCCTCGGTCGCAGCCTCTTCCTCCTCTTCTAGTGCTCATCATTGATTCTCGTATTATCTGAATTAGGAATTTTTATGAATTTAGTTCATAGTTCCACTGTTTAAAGTACATGTCTTATGCAAGTAACAATTTAAAAGCTTTTTCATAGTAGTAAATCCACTACAGGCTTAAGTTTACTACATGATTTAGTCTCTAAAAACAAATTATTTAAAGTAGCCCAATATTTAAATACATTTCAATAATTTAAACAAGTAAAATAACAGAGAAACTTATTAGGCTCGACATCAAGGGCTCGGGAACCACAATACAAGATCCTGCAAAACTTTTTAATCTACTTATTTAAAAAAAAACCTAAAATCTAAGGCCCATTTCACAGCCCGAGCACTGCAACCGAGCTTTGATACCACTAAATGTAACACCCCAAACCCGACCTAGAAGTTCGGCTGAGTTCGGAATGTCACATTAAAGGCACACTTCAAAATGATTTTACAATTTAACAATTTAAGGCCCCAAAGCCCAAAACCCTTGTATCTTGTTAAGTTAAGAAGAAAAACCCAAATTTTAAGAAAATGATCATATGTTGAGTTATTTCAAAAACCATGCTAACTTTAGAAATTTTACAAAATTTATTAAGCGGATAGTTGAAACAATAATAATAAACCCGAAATCTAAAGTCCATTAGGAGTTACATGGCCTTTTTACAATCCACTGAAAAAAAACAAAGTATTTAAAAACATATTCATTTGAACAAATTAAAACATTTGATCAACTTGTAGTGTGGCCATCTCTGAGTCCTCTCCCATGCCGAGCCGTCTATTTAGGATTACTTGAAACAATAAATTAAAGGGTGTGAGTTTTGAAACTCCGTGTGTACAACCCTTGGCAATCAAGTCACATACAAATATTCACATTAGTCCTAAGCCTTATCAAAAATCGGTGGTTTTAAGCCTTTGCCCACAATGACCTCATATCATATCATATACAAACAAGATAATGCAAAACCCATCCCAATAATCCATCCACTACACACACCATTTCCCTTCCAACCATTACACACCTGTGGGGATTTCTAAATCAACCCACCCATCCTCTACACACCAAAGGTAGCCCGATTGCGGTACTACGTAACATTGCAGCAAAGCTACTAATCATATAACAGGCTTAAAGCCTTTGATGGATCTATAGCCATACGACTATGCGATCCTCAAATCTTTCTCCGTACCATAAATCCCACCCATATGCATCCTAAGCAGATTATCATATGAATGCATCAAACACATGAGTAACATCCACAAAATCATATTCGTCACATAGAGGTATTTTTGTCATTTCACTACCCAGGGGTATCTTGGTAATTCTACCCTACATGTTTATTTTGGTAATTTGGCAAATTTGGGGTATCTTGGTAATTTTGCACAATAGGGGTATTTTGGTACTTTTGCAAAACAAGGGTGTTTTGGTACTTTTGCAAAATAGGGTTGTTTTGGTACTTTTGCAAAACAGGGTTGTTTTGGTACTTTTCCAAACCTAGGTGTATTTTAGTAATTTTTAAATATAAGGGTATTTTAGTAATTTTAAAAGTATAAGGGTATTTGGTCCCTCTTCGATTTTAATTATGAACTTTGGCCCATCAACAAGTCCTTGCAGGTAAAGTGAACGGACATACGCACCAGGTAGGATTCTAGAGAAGAGGAGGTAGGCCACTAAGACCACTTAAGTACCAAGCTCTTCCTAGATCCAATCCCAAATATGCGTATGCCCGTTGCCACACCTTAACCCAGTGACTTGTTCACGAACATGTTTAATCAGGTTAAGTCTTATGAAATTTAAGAGTTGTTCAAACTAGGCCTAAAATCCATAAACCCTAGCATACTTGCCTACGTCCCCAAAAAGCCCATCAAACCCAAATTACATCCTTACGGCCCATTAGACCCAAATTAAATCCTTATGGCCTATTAAACCTAAAACAATTCCAGATCATGTATTATACTTGACTGACTCACTTCGTTTACCAAACCAAACAAACTCATCAAACCTAGCCTTAGGGCCCACCGGGCCTATTTAGCCACCTCCGGGTTTTTGGCATTGCCGAAATCGTGTGTGTAGTGTTTGTACACCCTTGATTATTGCGATGTGCTATTCTATCCTTAGCCTTGATCCTACAACAAACCAACCTTCAATCAACCACTCATACTTAATCAAAATATTTACTTAAAAGCCGAAACCTTACCGTAACCTTACCGTGTGCCACCGGGTTCTAGTAGCATTTCATTAGCTACTAATCACAAGTCTTCCCTAGATCTACACTCACACATACACCATCAAAATTTGGGTGACTCGTAATCCACACAAGTCATCCACACATTTGGCCATTCACTTCAACCATAATCGAGTTGAGTATACTTACCCTTGCTAATGATCCTACCACGCTTGCGATCTCCGAACCTTACCCTTGTTAATACAAGATCACCAATAATAAAAAATTAGATTGCCCTTCGGCTTTTAATACAATGTACTAACGGGAGTTAACGAATACTTACCGAATCCAACCTTAGATCCTGCGGCCTAGATAACTACCAAACGAGATTCAACTTTTAACCTTGACTGAGAGTAGATACCAACTGACTTGTGACAAAGAAAAACAACAAAGATTCGTCTCTAATGCGGATTTCAGCAAGGAAGGATGATGAAAATTCGGCAAAGAAGAGAATTTGACTATAGGTGAATTCAGCTTTCAGAGAAAGAAGAGGAACACAACTCTAATAGGAATTTTAGGAAAAAGAATGATGGGTTTTCTTTTCGGCAAATGAAAGAATTCAACTGAGGGGAAGAAAAGGATGAAATAATAGAACCCATGGAACCCTTCAATGAATTTGGCACCCCCTTTTTATAGCCAAAGCCAAATCCTACCTTCCCCTAACATTCCCATTCGACACCAGCTTGTCCACACTCCTCATCTCCTAACTTTTCTCCCTGACAATTCCTCCATCTTATTCGAAATTTCCTCCTCTATCAGCTCACAGTACCAACTCAAACACTCTAACGAAAGAGTTAAAATTCAACACAATTCTGGCCATCCACCTATGCAAAATAAAACACTCCAAAAATACCACTCCTAATGCTCGAACCTTGGGCCTCCTCAACTAACAACACGCCACCTTATAGCTCCCCAAGTGATGCCACTTGACACTGGCCATAAGTCCATTTGTGTCCTATTTCTTATTCATTTATTAAAATGGCCTACTAACTGAAGTCATTGTTCCCTAAGGATAAAACCAAAATTTTTTCTCTACCCTTACTTGATCCAAGGACATCTCCAACACCACTAGACACTCCAAATTCTTTAATCCTCAAAGCCTACATGCCAATTTTCATATTTCTCACTCACTTAACAGAATTTTCTGAAAACCAAAGCCCAAAGCCCAATAAGCCCAATTCTTCTAAGCCCAAATTTGGGGCGTTACACTATGTATAGAAAAGTTTTAATTTATATGGATTTTACTTTTTAAATTTTGTACAATTGCTTGAATCATGTTCAGAATGCCTCGTACTCTATTTCGGCAATGGAACTGGGTGAGGGGTGTTACAATGCATCTAGGCAACAAAAATCACATGAAAGAAATTACTCGTTACATGATCTTGAATTAACAGCCATTGTGTTTGCACTGAAGATATGGCTGCATTATCTCTTTGGTGAAAAGTGTCTTATCTATACAGATCATAAAAGTCTAAAGTATTTAATGATACAAAAGGAACTGAATTTGAGACAATAGGGATGGTTGAAATTGTAGAAAGATTATGATTTTGTTATTGATTACTATCCAGGGAAAGCTAATGTGATTGCGGATTCCTTAGGTTGAAAATCCTTGTTTGCCTTGCAGACATAGAACACCTAGTTGTCCTTGTCTAATTATGATTCAATCATACCTGAGTTAAAAGCTAGATCAACATTTTGACAACAAATCTGTGGGGCTTAGAAGGATGATTATAAGTTACATGCCAAACGAGTGCAAAGTGAGACAGATCTTGATTCAGAGTTTCAGATTGATTCAGATGGTTGTTTGTTATTCAGAGATGGAATATGTGTACCGAAGAATTCAGAACTAGTACAGAAGATTTTACATGAAGCGCACAATAGTATTATGTCTGTGCATCCCGGTAGCAACAAAATGTATAATGACTTGAATAAAATGTACTGTGGCCAGGAATGAAAAGAGATATTTATGAATTTGTATCTAGATGCTTGATATGCCAACAAGTAAAGGCTAAACACCAAGTGGCTTCAGGAATATTGCAGCCAATTACGATTTTGGAATGGAAATGGGAAAGGATTTCCATAGACTTTGTAGTAGGATTACCCCTGTCGCTGAAAAGAAAGAAGCTGTATGGGTAATTGTCGATCGTTTAATGAAGTCAGCACACTTTATCCTAGTACGTATTGATTTTTCTTTAGATAGGCTAGTTAAGTTATATGTTTTGAAATTGTAAGATTGCATGGAGTGCCAACCTCCATTATTTCAGATATAAATCCCCGGTTCACCTCTCGATTTTGGAGTAAGTTGCAAGAAGCTCTGGGTACTCATTTACACTTTAGTACTGCATTCCACCCTCAAACAGATAGACAATTGGAATTTGTGATACAGACTTTGGAAGATATGCTTCGATGTTGTTTACTTGAATTTGGAGGTAATTGGGAAAAGTATCTGCCTTTGATTGAGTTTGCTTATAATAATAGTTATCAGTCCAGTATCAAAATGGCACCGTATGAGGCTCTATATGGTCGTAAATGTAGAACTCCATTGTATTGGACAGAGTTAAGCAAGAAAAAGATACACGGGGTTGACCTGTTCCGTGAAACTGAAGAAAAGGTGAAGATAATCTAAGATAGTTTGAAGGCAGCCTCAGACCGTCAAAAGTCCTATACCGATTTGAAACGAAAAGAGATAGAATTTCAGGTTGATAAAAAGTTATTGAACGTATCACCATGGAAGAAAGTTCACTGATTCGGTTGTAAAGGGAAATTGAGTCCGCGGTTCATCAGACTTTATGAAATCATTGAAAGAGTCAGACCGGTTGCATATCGGTCAGCATTACCACCTGAGCTTGGTAAGATACTAATGTGAGACGGCCCGGGTTGATTCGAGTCATTCACGGATTATGCCTGATCGTCTATGAGGAGTAAGAGATCCTTCGGAAGATAGGAGATTTGGGAATAAGTCTGCGAAGCTTTAACCAGTTTTTTTATTTATATTTATTCAAGTTAGGAATGGAGGTTGGATATTAGATGGATTTAATTAGAAGACGGAATGCTAAAGGTTCTGTTTTGAGTGGATTGAAGAAAGATAGGTGGCTGGGTAAATCAACTTATTACGGTCAAATAAAGATAGGTGAGGAATGAATATTTAATGGCTCGGGTTTAGAACGAATAAACGAAGATAGTTGGATGGTGATTTGTAACACCCCAGACCCAGCCTAGAAGTTAGGCCCGAATCTGGCATGTCATATTGGGGTACTTTTTGAGAAACCATGGTTCTATTTGAAAACCTTTCTTGATATTAAAAACTAAAGTCCCAGTTTGCGTTTGTTCATTATTAATCGACATTTATTAAAAATTTATTACCAAAAAAACTTTGTTGGTTACGAAAACTTAATTAAAATGACTAACTTATGTAAACGTGATGTTTGCGACCTATTCGCGAAAGCGTAGTATTTTGAAAGCAGATATTATTTTGGAAAACCGTGATACAAAGTTTAGCAGATTTAAAACATAATAAACTAAAAATCCAAAACTAAAACTAGAATTTAAGAGAGGCTTTATTACAAAATTTTAACCCAAGCTAAAAATAAGTAAAATACTAGAGTCAAAAACTGCTTGTAGTGTGGCCACCTCTGAGTCCTCCAGCACGTCAAATCGCTTACTGAGGATTACCTGAGCAAAAAATATTAAAAAGAGGGACCCTCATCAATAAGAACATGAATCACAACAGCTTTGGGTCAAGCCCATTTCAAGAATGGTGGCAATTGGGCCTTAGCCCATAAAAGCCTCACCGGGCCTTAACCCATAAATGTCACAAATCATATTTATCCGGCCTGAGCCCATCTCAAATAAAACCACATATGCAATGCATTAATGCCCATACCAACCCTCAAGACTCCATCTCCGTCTAACCTCGCACTCGTGGGGATTGAATCGACCCACCCATCCTACACTCCTTATGTAGCTCTGTTGCGGCACTAACTTATCTTGGCAAAGATAGTGCTCGATGGCTAAAAGCCTTCAATGGATCCATAGTCATCAAGCGACCATGCGATCCTATTTGCACTTCCCCTTTCGAATAATCCCATCCCCATGCAACATAGTAACACATGGATGCAACATACAATAATAATCATACGATAACAATCATAAATCACATACAAGAATAATCATATAACATGTAGGGGCATTTTCGTCATCTTTGCCCTCAGGGCATATCTGTCATTTTACCCATTGAGGTATTTTCCGTAATTTACCAACCAAGGGTATTTTCTTAATTTACCTACAAAGGGTATTTTCGTAGTTTACCCACTAAGGGTATTTTCATAATTTACCTATTAAGGGTATTTTCATAATTTTGCACCTGCAATGGCCTTTTTGAAGGCCCAAAGTTGTTCCGAGCGACTCGGTTACCATTTTTCGGTCTTTATCGGATAATTGGGCCTAAACTCGATTTCAGCTCATTTGGGTCCACGCGCTTGTGTGGCCCACCTAGCACAAATCTATCCACGTATGTAAAATTCACGTAGACTAGTTCACTATATACTACACCATCATACATTTTATTCAATTGGGCCCACGGGCCCATTGGGCCCACTTCGACCCATCTTGGACCAATAGCCTCAACCCACAAGAACACTACCGATGGCCTCAACTATCACGTTGAAGCCCCCACACGGGCCCTCACATGCCCGTGTGGCTACTATTGCCGTGATCGGTACTTCGACATTTGCCGCTATACAACTAGAGTAGAGAGAGAGTTGCACACCTGATAGGAATTCTGAAGCTGCTAAATCGCGCTTCCAAAGCTCTTATGCCCAACGCCAATAGGTATGCCCTTTCTCCTCCTAGACAGCTCTATATATAGCTAGCTTTTTACCTTCTTTTTGTATCTTTCCGATGTGGGATCCCTTCGTCAGTATAGTTTAAATCCAAATCAAACTCTTACCGTCCAATCCACAAAATAAATACTCCCTTGCTTCTCATGAGATTCGAACTCAGGCTCCCTTGTAACATAACCCATGCTGCTAGCCACTTTACCAACTAGCTCCTTGTTTCTAAAATCATGCACAACTAAATATAAGTCCTATGGCCAAATTCAAAAATCCATTTAAAAAGAAAACTAAAATGAAAGCACCAAGACTTGAACGTTGGACCTCTTTCCTTCCTCTATGGCGTCACCCCCTTGCTCCTTAAGTGTCATCACTTTGCCACTACACCACACACTCCACTTGTTATTTTTCCCTACATTTTATTCTTAAAGCCTACCTACTAACTCTCTGGGTTTTTTTCACCTAAAACCAAAATTTTTCCTATGTCCTAACTTTAACCCGGGACTTCATAAAAGCCCCCTAACCTTCCAAAGTCACTTACCTAATAGGTCTAACTTGCCTTAGTACCATTCTCTCCTTCTCAGAAATTTTAAACGCTACTACCCCCAAGGCCCATTGGGCCCAATCCTACTAGGCCCAGTCCAGGATGTTACAAATCTACCCTCCTTAGAGAAATTTCGTCCTCGAAATTTCCAACTATAGAAACAGTCGAACATCCTAACCTATAATCCTACACTCACGCTGCGCACTTTAGTCCTAATTGAAATTAGGTAAATAACCCATTACGGGTAAAGCACATACCAGTATTTGCATTTGGAGCATCTCTATCCTCACAATGACGTGCTGCATAAACCAATGTCGGCTGCCTTGCCTCCTCATGACCAGTACCTCTACCTGGAGCTCCACGTCCCAAACCATTCCCATTCCTTGCATGCCCACGACTCTAAGCGATTGTTGCCCACCCCTCAGTGGCTGTACATCACCCCCATCGAAAGTTTGCCTCTGATTCGGTCTTCTAGAACACTCTCTGAAACGATGATCCTTAGAGCCGCAACTCAGACAAGCCCCTATCCTTTTCCAGCACTCGCCCACATGCCTTTTCCCACAATTAATACAATGTGGTAACCCAGTAGCAGCAACAGGGGGTCCAGCTCTGACTGGCCCATCTACTCTAGCCCTTCTCTTAAACCTCTGATCAGAATCGAAATACTCAGACTCCTTCTTGTTTTTGCTCCTTTCTCTTTCCCTATTTAGACGCTCAGTGCGCTTCACATCTTTTGTGATCTTAGCTTTCTCTACTAATGCAATAAAGTCCCGCTCTCTATGAAGCTATCAACACTCGGAGACTATCCCTGAGGCCATCCTCGAATCGAACACAATGTTCGTACTCTGTTGCCACAATTCCCTGAGCATACCAACTAAGTCATAAAAATTCTACCTCGTACTTAGCCACAGACTTGTCTCCTTGAACCAGATTCAAAAATTCTTTCCTGCAAGCGTCGACATAGCTAGTGCCCACATACTTTCCTTGAAATGTGGACTTGAAGAATTCCCAGGTCAACCGATCAGACGAGGTACCCTCTTTTACCATAAGCCACCACTGGTAGGCTTCATCCCTCAGCAAAAACACAACATCCTTCAACTTTTGTTACGGCGTGCAGTTAAGATCCTCCATAATTCTTTCGGTGGCTTCTAGCCAATATTCTGCCACACTTGAGGCCACCCCAGAAATTCACTTCAAGTTCTCCGCTCCATTAGACCGGAGTCGTTTCGTAACTGACCCACGACCCCCAATACCAATATTAGGTTCAATGACCCAAAGAACTCTTTCCAAAATACGAGCGTTGCTCATGACAAAGGCCATCCCCAATGGCTCGATCGAACGACCTGCTTTCTACATTACTAGTGAAGGCGGTGCTTCTCTCACCTCGACATCGGGCATGTGGTCTGACGCCGAAGACCCAACCCCAGCACTTCCACGACGTCTATCGCGGCCTCTTGTACCCCTTCTAGCACTCATTATCACTTCGCGTAAATTTATGAATTTAGCTCATAGTTTCAGTAATTAAATAAATGTTTTACGGAAGTAGTAGTTAAAAGTTATTTTCAAAATTGCCAGCTCACTATAGTTTTTAGTCTCCTACGGGCTTCAGTATATTCTATCATCTAAAGTAAGTCCAGTATCTACCTAGAGCAGTAACAGTTTAAAATAGATAAGAGAACTTACTTGGTCCGACGCTGAGAGACTCGGTGTGCCACACAAAAACCTTTCAAAACTACTTCAAAATCATTTGTAAACATCTTTAAAATAAACACTAAAGCCCATCTCACAGCTCAAGTTTTGCAAACTAGGCTCTGATACCACTAAATGTAACACCCTAGACCCGGCCTAGAAGTTAGGCCCGAATCTGGCGTGTCACATTGGGGTGCTTTTTGAGAAACCATAGTTCCATTTGAAAACCTTTCTTGATATTAAAAACTAAAGTCCCAGTTTGCGTTTGTTCATTATTAATCGACATTTATTAAAAAGTTATTACTAAAAAAAACTTTGTTGGTTGCGAAAACTTAATTAAAATGACTGACTTATGAAAATGTGATGTTTCCGACCTATTAGCGAAAGCGTAGTGTTTTGAAAGTAGATATTGTTTTGGAAAACCATGATACAAAGTTTAGCAAATTTAAAACATAATAAACTAAAAATCCAAAACTAAAACCAGAATTTAAGAGAGGCCTTATTACAAAATATTAACCCAAGTTAAAAATAAGTAAAATACTATATTGCAAAACTGCTCGTAATGTGGCCACCTCCGAGTCCTCCAAAGACGTCGAACCGCCATCGAGGATTACCCGAGAAAAAATATTAAAAGAGGGTGTGAGTTTACTAAAACTCAGTGTGTATAACCCTCATCAATAAGAACATGAATCATAACAGTTTAGGCTGAAGCCCATTTTAGTAACGGTGGCAATTGGGCCTTAGCCCATAAAAGCCTCAGCTGGGCCTTAACCCATAAATGTCACAAATCATATTTATCTGGGCTTGAACCCATCGAAAATAAAACCACATATGCAATGTATTAATGCCCATACCAACGCACTCTCCTCTCTCGTCCAACCCAAGCACTCTGGGGAATTTAATTGACCCACCCATCCCTACACTCCTAATGTAGCACCTGCTATGCACTAACTTATCGGGCAAAGATAGTCGCTCGATGGCTAAAAGCCTTCGGTGGATCCACAGTCATCAAGCGACCATGCGATCCTATCTGCACTTCCCCTTTCAAATAATTCCATCCCCATGCAACATAATAACACATGAATGCAACATACAATAATAATCATACGATAACAATGATAAATCACATACAAGAATAATCATATAACATGTAGGGGCATTTTCATCATTTTTACCCTCTAGGGGCATATCGATCATTTTACCCATCGAGGGTATTTTGGTAATTTACCAACCAAGGGTATTTTCGTAATTTACCAACCAAGGGTATTTTTGTAATTTACCTACCAAGGGTATTTTTGTAATTTATCCACCAAGGGTATTTTCGTAATTTACCCATCAAAGGTATTTTCGTAATTTTGCACCTGCAATGGCCTTTTTGAAGGCCCAAAGTTGCCCCGAGGAACTCGACTATAATTTTTGTTCTTTACCGAACTATTGGGCCTAAACTCGATTTTAGCCCATTCGGGCCCACGCGCTTGTGTGGCCCACCTAGCACAAATCTAGCCATGTATATAAGTTTACCTAGTCTAATTCACTATATACTACACCATCATACATTTTATTCAATTGTGCCCACGGGCCTATTGGGCCCACTTCGGCCCATCGTGGCCCAACAGACTCAACCCACAAGAACACTACTGATGGCCTCAACTATTGCGTCGAAGCCCCCACACATGCGCTCGCATGCCCATGTGGCTACTATTGCTGTGACCAGCACTTCGGCATTTGCTGCTCCACAACTAGAATAGAGAGAGAGTTGCACACCTGATAGGAATTCTGAAGCTACTAAACTGCGCTCCCAAAGCTCCTATGCCCAACGCCAACCAGGTTTGCCCCTTCTCCTCCTAGACAGCTCTATACATAGCTAGCTTCTCACATTCCTTCTTTGTATCTTTCCGATGTGGGATCCCTCCGTTAGTAGATTTTAAATACAAATCAAACTCTTGTCATCCAATCTGCAAAATAAATACTCCCTTACTTCTCATGAGATTCGAACTAAGGCTCCCTTATAACATAACCCACGCTACTAGCGACTTTACCAACTAGCTCCTTATTTCTAAAATCATGAGCAACTAAATATAAGTTCTATGGCCAAATTCAAAAATCCATTTAAAAAGAAAACTAAAATGCAAGAACCAAGACTTGAACCTTGGACCTCCTTCCTTCCTCTATGGAGTCACCCCCTTGCTCCTTAAGTGGCGTCACTTTGCCACTACACCACACACTCTACTTGTCATTTTTCCTTACATTTTATTCTTAAAGCCTACCTACCAACTCCCAGGGTTTTTTTCACCTAAAATCAAAATTTTTCCTATGGCCTAACTTTAACCCGGGACTTCATAAAAGCCCCCTAACCTTCCAAAATCACTTACCTAATAGGTCCAACTTGCCTTAGTACCATTCTCTTGTTCTCAAAAATTTTAAACGCTACTACCCCCAAGGCCCATTGGGCCCAATCCTACTAGGACAAGTTCCAGGATGTTACATGATGGATGAAAGAACTTAAACTCGAGAAACGATTCAACACTACATGTAGTGTCACCCGGTTCTATACGGTTTAAGGTGGATGATGGTGTTATCGAAAAAGGTTGAACACCACACCGTAAGGTGATAAGTTCGGAACAAAATTTGAATACGCCACAAGCTTGCTTAATAAGTCAATCAAATTATTATGGAAACAAAATAATGAATTGTCAAATGTTCAAAACAAAATTGAATAGGTTTCAAGGCATGTATACGACTTAAATAGATTCAACAAGTCATGGTTGTCATACGAATAATGGGTCAAAAGATAGACATACTCATTACAAACATGTAATTGAAAAAGATTCACTTAAAAATGCTTCATGAAAATGGTCAAAAACAATAATCTTTTTATCATTAATCAAGATAGATATATCATGTTCTAATAACACAAAATTGTTAACCACATCTGTAATATCCCGGGTTAGGGGCTATTTTTGTTATTGTATTGTTTGCATATAATTGGTCTGCAATGTTGTTGTTTTGATGTTTTGGGGCTTAGTTGTAAGCTTGGTGTAAGCCTGAGTGGTAGGAAAAATTTTAGTTTTTAAGCTTTATGTGAGAGGAGCTGAAGGAGCTAGGGGTTATAAATATTTTTAGGTGAATGTTAGCAAAAGAATTGAGCTAGTGGAGTGGCAAGATAGGCGCCACTTAAGAGCTTGAGTTTGGCGCCACTTGCGGGGAAGAGGTCCCGTGTTCAAGCTGCAAGTCTCCTCTTTGCTCCCATTTTGACGGCATGGTGGAGGAGAGGTTGTGTGCAGCTCAAACTCAACCATAGACCAAGTCAAATAATTTAAATGGTGGGTGGAGAGTAAATTAAGAAGTGGACTAATTCAAAGTGTTTTGAATTAGTGGAGGGAGTGTTTGTAGGTGATGGCCAATCTTGGGTGCTTCATGGGGAGTGGCGATTTTGGTAGGTGTGTAGGGAGTGCCAAATTCACCTTGCATTTTGTGCATTTTCGGTCATTTTGTGTCAAAGCAAAATTCCTTCTTTGTATAGCTAGTCAATTTTTCCAAGAGAATTCCTTCATTTTTTTCTTCCTGAAACCGAAAGACCAAACCCCCTAAAGCTTGCCAAAATTTGCATTGCTTCTCTTGATTTTGTGTGTGTGGTCAATGCTCTCTTCCAACTCTTTCTCTTTTGTTCATTTGTGCTGTCGAAATAGCCATTTTCTTCCTCACATATTTTACTTTTCTTTCTTTCATAAGTGTCGAAACTTACCTTGCCTTATAAACTGAATTCTCCATTTGTTTTCTCCATTTCTATTGAGCCGAAACCATCTCATCTTATCCCCTCAAACTTTCATCTTCTTTCCCAATACCCTTTTATCAAACTCTATTCTCATTTCACATCTTCTTTTTCTCCCTTTCTTTCCACTCAAGTCAACATAAGTGTGTTAAACACCTAAGGTCAATCCTCTTTTCCTCTTTGTTTAATGTGTTAACCGAATCTCCTCTTTCTCCTAGTGGTTTTCTTGGTCGAATAGTAGATTGGTGTGGATCTCTTCTAGTTTGGTTTTCAATCGGGTTAGAGGAAGGTAAGTGCTTGGCCGAATGGCCATTTCCTCTCTCCTTTGTTCTTTGTTGATTTTGGTTTGGCTAAGAGCCGATTTTGGGCTTTTGTTGAAAGGAGTTAATCTCTTTGTTTGAACCGATTTCATTATAGGGCATCCGGATTTCAAGCGAGAATTTGGAGAAGTCGAGTGGTAAGTGGTGGTAAGAGGTTATTTTGGTTAGTCTATTCTTTAGATTTCAATAAGCCAAAGTCTTCAAAAGATTAACTGCTTTCTTATTAGGTGTGGCCGATTGTCAAAGGAACCATTGTTTGGTTCGAGGTTTGGTAGGAAACCAAACCATTTGCAAGGTAAGGGTTTAAGTGTTAGCCCTCTTGAGTTATCTGTTTTGGCCGAATGGTATAGGAGGCTAATCTTCTGTTTGGCCGATTATAGGAGCAAGGTAATCGAGAGTCTTAGAACGGTTCGTTGGATTAAAGCTTGTGTTTTAATAGGTGTGTAAACTAACACACTCTTTGCTTAGTAATATGTTTAAAAACCTGATTGCTAAATAAAGCCAAAACAGTGTGGTTGATTGACATGATACCTTATGGGGTATATGCACGGATTCGAGTAAGTCCGTTTCATTACGAGTTCTGTTATTGATACATATGATATCATGATCTATGATATATGTACTATGAGATGCAGCATTAAACATGTAGTATGATTTGCATGATTTGCATACTTTCATGAGTCGGTATGATATGTTATGGGTGATATGAGAGGAGGGGGAATATGATATCCGTGTATTTGAGACACCGTGAGGTTTGGCACCTCCAAAGGGTTTGGTACCACGATTGATTATTGTGACTTTGGGTCACCAGAGGTTTGGCACCTCTGCCTCATCCCATGGGTTTAGCACCACGATGGGTTGGCCCCACGATTGATTTTACGGATTGACGCTAGTGATTTGGTATCACACGATGGGTTGGCCCCATCATTTGATTCGTGGATCATGGTCACCAAAGGATTTGGTATCACACTTGTGTCTTTGGGACACCGAGGTTTGGCACCTCATAGTGACTCGCCCCGTGGTTTAACACCACCGTGGGTTGGCCCCACTTTTGAGATACGGATTGTCGCCATTGATTTGGTATCACACGTGGGTTGGCCCCACAGATGGATTTTAGTGACTTTGGGTCACCAAAGTGGTTTGGCACCACATTGATGGATATCGTGACTTTGGTTCACCAGTGGTTTGGCACCACCAGTGGTTTGGTACCACACGGGGTAGAAAAAGGTGTTATGGATGGTTAGGATTGGGTGCATTAATTGTATTGCTTTGTTATAATGTGTGTTAGTATGTTGCATATACCGGGAGGGGGATTTATGCACTGAGTCTTGCGACTCACCTTCTCCCTTATCATTTCAAGCGACACTTAGATCGCGGACATGAAGCCGGGTGGACTCGAGGTGACCATGCCAAAAATAAATTCAGTCTCGCACTGATTTTCAAACTTGGTACTTTACATTATTTAATTTCATTTGATTTTGTTGGGATTGTAAAAGGCCTTTTTAAAATTTTACTTTGGTTATCTTTATGCTTAAATTTGATTTCAAATATGCCTTAACAAATTATTGGGTAATATTCGATAAAACTTGGAACGATAGGATTTTCAAAACTACAAAGCGATATGTTTTAACTTTACCATGGGTATCACGTCAGAACTTAAAATGAATGCAACTCAAATATTTTCCAACTTAAACTAAGTTCAAAATGTTTTCAAACAACTAAAAGGAATAACTCAGATTTCCAAATGATATGAATTGGTTTTACTATTAGACTCACCTAAGTTTCCAAAACCTTCGAGTTATCAAAAATGCACTATCGATTTTAAAACAATCATGCTCAAGATTTTTTCAAAGTACAAATACAGCAAAGAGTTTTCATCAAACCTTTATCCGGAAACCTAACCTCTCAAATACGTTTTCCCCGTAACATGCCAGATTCGATCGTGGTGTATTGACCGGGTTTGGGGTGCTACAATTGTGGTATCAGAGCTAAGTTTAAAGGCTCGACTGTGGGCCGGAGGCCCAAAGTGTTTTAAATTCTGGTTTTAAGTGTCTTTGGTTTTAAAGAATATGGTTTAAAAGGCATAGCACCGAGACTCCAGCACCAATCCGCCCAGGTAAGTACCCCTTACCATTGCTTGAGATTTTGATGTGATGTGACCGAATGACTAGCGGTAGTAAACTACTTTAGAAATTGAAAATCAATAGGACTCTGTGGACTTGCGAAAATAAAACTTCTTTAGGAAGCAATATTCATAAGACTTTGCTTTTAAATAATGGAATAATTACTGATGTATAAAATTCTTTAAATCAGACAAGTAGAGACCTTAGTCATGAGCGCTAGAGGTGGACGTGGTCGTGGACGTGGTCGAGGTAGGATGATAGTTTTTGAACCCGTAGGATCTGTTAGGGTCGAGAATGAGATACTGCATCGCCACCACCGGAGGTGGTGAGTTTCGTGAATGATCGGGAAGACGCAGGTCACAAAGCGATGTCACGAGTTCGGAAAGGGTAGTGGGAGTAGGTGGAGGCGCAGGAGCTCAAAAATTTGTGCCTGAACGACTCTGAGCAAATAGGGCTGAGGTATTCGAGGTGTGTCTGGTGTGGCTCTCAAAGACTACCGAATATTGGCCGGAGGCGACAGTGGATCATGGACGATTTAGACTGATCAAGAGAAACTAAAGGGGATAGTACCACTTCTTCGAGATGAGTCATACCAGTGGTGGCTCACGGTTCGAGACAGTGCTGCAGCGGAAGACCTTACTTAGGATTATTTCAAGGCTGCATATCGGAGAAAGTACATTGGAGCTAGCTACATTAATAATCAACGAAAGGCATTTCTGAGGTTGGTACAGGGGAGTAAGTCTGTGTCGGAGTACGAGGCAGAGTTCTTGAGGCTGAGTCGGTATGCTAGGGGTATGGTGGCTACTGAACACAAGAGGTGTGTTCGTTTCGAGGATGGTCTGAGAGATGAATTAAGGTTGCTGATTGCTCCACAGCAGGAGCGTGAGTTTGCTGTCCTGGTTGAGAAGGCTAAGGTAGACGAAGGGGATAAAGAGTCCGTGACGCAAAACTTGGATAGGAATAGGCAAAAGCGGAGCTTTGGATCTTCTAAGTCGTCAGGAAATCCTCAGAAAAGGGCTAGATAGAATGGGCCAAATCACCTGGTAGGGTCATTCTCGCTAATCGTGGACCGCCACAAAGGTAACCAGTTGTTGAGAAAGCTCATTGGGAGGATGTTTGGACCGGTGGAAAAGGATGTTTCGAGTGTGGCTCTTTGGATTATCGTGTGAGGGACTGTCACGTAAGTTGGCTAGGATTCACCCGAGAGTCGTGGTCGACTCGCTCAGAATAATGGACCACCACCGTAGAGGGCCGTGGTAATGGCAGAGGAGGTAATGGTTCGGTCGGGCCGTGGAGCCCCGCGAGGTGTAGGTAGTTCGGAGGCCGAGACGGCTGGGCTAGTGTATGCAGTGAGGCGCCGAGAGGAGGGCGACATCTCGGGCGCCATAACCGCAGACGTTCTTAATCTTTGGTTCTCCATTTATTGCTTTGATTGATGTGGGTTCAACGCATTCATAGACCGTTTACCATGGATTTAGACTCGAGATATCTTCTAGGCGATGACCATAATTAGCCCTCTAGGTCACTCAGTAGTTATAGATAAGTCAGATAGAGATGTACCTCTAGAACTCCAAGGGGTAGTGTTTGTGGTCGATCCGATGGAACCGCCGTTTGGGGAGTTCGATCCGATTCTTGGGATAGACCGGTTGGTTAAGTACCGTGCGGTTGGATTGCGCGGCTAAGCGCATGGTTCTAAAGACGTCGGAGGGTGATGAAGTGGTCGTGATAGTTAATAGGAGGGACTACCTATCCAATGTGGTATCTACTCTAAAGGCTGGGAAGATGGTCAGAAAGGGCTGTGAAGCATATGTGGTTCATGTGTATGCCTTGGAGGCTAAAGAGTCTGTTGTAGGGAAGGTTCGGACAATTAGGGAATTTACTGATGTGTTTCCTGAGGAGCTTCCAGGTTTGCCACCGGATCGTGAGGTAGAGTTCAGAATAGATGTATTACCCAATGCCAGTGTCTATTGCTCCGTATAGGATGGCGTCAAAAGAGTTAGTAGAGCTTAAGGCTCAGATCCAGGAGTTGTTGGATCGGGGCTTTATCAGGCCGCGTGTTTCATCTTGGAGAGCGCAGGTACTCTTTGTTAAGAAGAAAGACGGTACTATGCGGATGTGTATAGACTACCGCCAATTGAATAAGCTGACGATCAAAAACAAGTATCCGCTGCCACGGATAGATGACTTGTTTGATCAGCTGAAGGGTGCATCGGTATTCTCAAAGATCGATTTAAGGTCTGGGCATCACCAGTTAAAGGTGAAGGAGGCGAATATATGCAAGACGGCGTTTCGTACTCGGTATGGGCACTATGAGTTCTTAGTAATGCCGTTTGGGTTGACTAACGCACCGGCAACATTCATGGATATGATGAATATGGTGTTCCAGCAGTATTTGGATCAGTTCGTCATGGTTTTTATTGACGACATCTTGGTGTATTCAAGGACTGAGGAGGAGCATGATGCGCATTTACGGGTGGTATTGCAGATTCTAAAGGAGAAATAGCTTTATACAAAGTTTAGTAAATGCGAGTTCTGGCTTAGAGAGGTGACCTTCTTGGGTCACGTAGTGTCGACTGAGGGGATTAGAGTGGATCCTCGAAAGATTGAGGCAATTTTGGATTAGAAGCCGCCTAAGTCAAGAGTCGAGATTCGAGTTTTCGGGCTTGGCGATACTACCAAGATTTGTAGAGGAATTTTTGTTGATCGCAAAGACCGATGACCAAATTGTTAAGAAAAGGGTTCGTTCATTTGGACTGAGAAGCAGCAGGAGAGTTTCGACAAGTTGAAGAAGATTTTGACTGAAGCTCCGGTTCTAATTCAATCTGGGGCAGGAAAGGAATTCACAGTATATTGCGATGCATCACATACAAGCTTGGGTTGTGTGCTGATGCAGGAAGGGAAGGTTGTGGCTTACGCATCTCGGCAGCTGAGGCCACATGAGGTCAATTTTTGACGACGATCCGGAGTTAGCGGTACGTAGTCTTCGCTTTGAAGATTTGGAGGCATTACTTGTAACGGAGAGAGATCGATAGTCTACAGTAACACAAGAGTCTCAAGTATCTTTTGACAAATTGAATCGAGGCGTAGCAGATGGATTGAGTTGCTAAAAGACTACGATTTGCTCGATTGAGTATCATTCGGGCAAGGCTAATGTGGTGGCAGACGCATTGAGCCGTAACTTTATTGCAGACTTAAGAGCGATGTTTGCCCATTTGAGTTTGTATGACGATGAAAGTATTCTGGCAGAGCTACAGGTTAAGCCTACTTGGGTTGAGCAGATCAAGGAAAAACAGTTAATAGATGAGGTTTTGAGTGCGCAGAGGTCACAAGTGCGTAATGGTGGTTTGAGGGTTACTGCTTGTCTAGTGATGAAGTCTTGTTTTCGTGGGAGAGCTTGTATGCCGAGGGATATTGAGTTAAGGCGTAAGATTCTTCAGACGACATTGCAGCCCCTACACTATGCATCCTAGAGGCGGTAAGATGTATCGGGATCTAAAAGAGCGCTTTTGGTGGTAAGATGCGAAGTGGGAAGTGACGAGCTTGTGAGGAAGTGCTTGACATATCGGCAGTCAAGGTCGAACATCGATGTCATGTCGAGTTGCTTCACCGAATGAAGATTCCACAAGGAAGTGGGAAAGGATAACAATGGATTTCCTCAGTGGATTACCTTTTACGCCTAGCAAGAAGGATTCAGTTTGGGTAATTGTGGATCGTCTGACTAAATCAGCTCACTTTATCCCGGTGAGGGTGGATTACTCACTTCAGAGGTTAGCGAAGATGTATGTGTCAAAGATAGTGAGGCTGACGGTGTGCCAGCATCGATCATCTCAGATAGGGATCCCAGATTTACGTCAAGGTTTCGAAAAGCGTTGCATCAAGCTCTGGGTACACGGTTGGATTTCAGCACGGCATTTCACCCGCAGTCTGATGGGCAGTTGAAAAGGGTTATACAGATCTTAGAGGATATGTTACGAGGTTGTGTCTTGGACTTCAGAGGTAGTTGGGAGGACTTTTTGCCATTAGCTGAGTTTGCCTATAACAATAGTTACCAAGCGAGCATCAAGATGGCACCATATGAGGCATTGTATGGTAGGAAGTGTCGCTCACCTACTTGTTGGACGGAGTTGGGTGAACGTTAGTTGTTGGGACCCGAGTTGGTTGTAGAGACCGAAGACAAGGTTAGGTTGATTCAGGCTCGATTGAAGGAAGCTTCAGATCGATAGAAGTCCTATGCCGACCTTAGGCGGAGAGATATAGAATTTGCTGTGGGAGATCAAGTGTTCCTAAAGGTTTTGCCATGGAAGAAAGTGTTAAGGTTCGGAAGGAGAGGCAAGCTAAGTCTGAGGTTTATTGGCCCGTATAAGGTACTGAGACGAGTTGGACCAGTAGCTTACCAGCTTGAGTTGCCAGCAGAGCTAAGTCAGATTCACGACGTATTTCACGTTTCGATGCTTAGGCGTTATCGTTCAGATCCATCGCACATGGTAGCAGTGGAAGAGATCGAGGTAAATCCAGATTTGACCATGGAGAAAGAACCAGTGCAGATTCTAGATCGGGATGTGAAGGTTCTGCGTAGGAAGTCTGTGCCTTTGGTAAAGTTGCTATGGCGGAATCATGGCGTGGAAGAAGCTTCGTGGGAACTAGAGGATATGATGAGACAGCAATACCCTCAACTCTTTTGATCAGGTAATTTCGAGGCCGAAATTATTTTTAAGGGGGGTAAAACTGTAATATCCCGGGTTAGGGGCTATTTTTGTTATTGCATTGTTTGCATATAATTGGTCTGCAATGTTGTTGTTTTGATTTTTAGGGCTTAGTTGTAAGCTTGGTGTAAGCTTTGAGTGGTAGGAAAAATTTTAGTTTTAAGCTTTATGTGAGAGGAGTGAAGGAGCTAGGGGTTATAAATATTTTTAGGTGAATGTTAGCAAAAGAATTGAGCTAGTAGAGTAGCAAGATAGGCGCCACTTAAGAGCTTGAGTTTGGTGTCACTTGCAGGGGAAGAGGTCCTGTGTTCAAGCTGCAGAAGTCTCCTCTTTTGCTCCCATTTTGATGGCATGGTGGAGGAGAGGTTGTGTGCAGTTCAAACTCTGCCATAGACCAAGTCAAATAATTTAAATGGTGGGTGGAGAGTAAATTAAAGAAGTGGACTAATTCAAAGTGATTTGAATTAGTGGAGGGGAATGTTTGTAGGTGATGGCCGAATCTTGGGTGCTTCATGGGGGGAGTGGCCGATTTTGGTAGGTGTGTAGGGGGAGTGCCGAAATTCACTTTGCATTTTTGTGCATTTTCGGTCATTTTGTGTCAAAGCAAATTTCTTCTTTTGTATAGCTAGCCGAATTTTTCCAAGAGAATTCCTTCATTTTTTTCTTCTTGAAACCGAAAGACCAATCCCCCTAAAGCTTGCCGAAATTTGCATTGCTGCTCTTGATTTTGTGTGTGTGGCTGAATGCTCTCTTCCAACTCTTTCCCTTTTATTCATTTGTGCTAAGCCGAAATAGCCATTTTCTTCCTCACATATTTTGCTTTTCTTTCTTTCATGAGTGCCGAAACTTACCTTGCCTTCTAAACTGAATTCTCCATTTGTTTTCTCCATTTCTATTGAGCCGAAACCATCTCATCTTGTCCCCTCAAACTTTCATCTTCTTTCTCAATACCCTTTTGCCAAAACTCTATTCTCATTTCACATCTTCTTTTTCTCCTTTCTTTCCACTCAAGCGAAACATAAGTGTGTTAAACACCTAAGGCGAATCCTCTTTTCCTCTTTGTTTAATGTGCTTAGCCTAATCTCCTCTCTCTCTAGTGGTTTTCTTGGTTGAATAGTAGATTGGTATGGATCTCTTCTAGTTTGGTTTTCAATCGGGTTAGAGGAAGGTAAGTGCTTGGCCGAATGGCCATTTTACCTCTCCTTTGTTCTTTTTCGATTTTGGTTTGGCTAAGAGTCGATTTTGGGCTTTTGTTGAAAGGAGTTAATCTCTTTGTTTGAACCGATTTCATTATAGGGCATCCGGGATTTCGAAGCGGTAATTTGGAGAAGTCGAGTGGTAAGTGGTGGTAAGAGGTTATTTTGGTTAGTCTATTCTTTTAGATTTCAATAAGCCAAAGTCTTCAAAAGATTAACTGTTTTCTTATTAGGGTGTGGCCGATTGTCAAAGGAACCATTGTTTGGTTCGGGGTTTGGTAGGAAACCAAACCATTTGCAAGGTAAGGGTTTAAGTGTTAGCCCTCTTGAGTTATCTATTTTGGCCGAATGGTATAGGTGGCTAATCTTCTGTTTGGCCGATTATAGGAGCAAGGTAATCGAGAGTCTTAGAACGGTTCGTTGGATTAAAGCTTGTGTTTTAACAGGTGTGTAAACTAACACACTCGTTGCTTAGTAATATGTTTAAAAACCTGATTGCTAAATAAAGCCGAAACAGTGTGGTTGATTGACATGATACCTTATGGGGTATATGTACGGATTCGGGTAAGTCCGTTTCATTACGAGTTCCGTTATTGATACATATGATATCATGATCTATGATGTATGTGCTATGAGATGCAGCATTAAACATGTAGTATGATTTGCATGATTTGCATACTTTCATGAGTCGGTATGATATGTTATGGGTGATATGAGAGGAGGGGGAATATGATATACGTATCTTTGGGACACCAGAGGTTTGGCACCTCCAGTGGTTTGGTACCACTGATTGATTATTGTGACTTTGGGTCACGGAGGTTTGGCACCTCCGCGTCTCGTCCCAATGGTTTAGCACCACGATGGGTTGGCCCCACGCTTGATTTCTGGGATTGATGCTAGTGATTTGGTATCACACGATGGGTTGGCCCCATCATTTGATTAAATATTGCGGTCACCGGTGATTTAGTATCACACTTGTGTCTTTGGGACACCGGAGGTTTGGCACCTCATAGCGACTCGTCCTCGTGGTTTAACACCACCGTGGGTTGGCCCCACTTTTGAGATACGGGATTATCGCCAGTGATTTGGTATCACACGTGGGTTGGCCCCAGATGGATTTTAGTGACTTTGGGTCACCGGTGGTTTAGCATCACATTGATGGATATCGTGACTTTGGGTCACCGTGGTTTGGCACCACCAATGGTTTGGTACCACACGGGTAGAAAAAGGTGTTATGGATGGTTAGGATTGGGTGCATTAATTGTATTGCTTTGTTATAATGTGTGTTAGTATGTTGCATATCTGGGAGGAGGATTTATGCACTGAGTCTTGCGACTCACCTTCTCCTTATCATTTCAGTGACACTTATATAGCGGACATGGGCCGGGTGGACTCGAGGTGACCATGCCAAAATAAATTCAGACTTCAATCGATTTTCAAACTTGGTACTTTACATTATTTAATTTCATTTGATTTTGTTGGGATTGTAAAAGGCCTTTTAAAATTTTACTTTGGTTATCTTTATGCTTAAATTTGATTTCAAATATGCCTTAACAAATTATTGGGTAATATTCGATAAAACTTGGAGCGATAGGATTTTCAAAACTACAAAGCGAAATGTTTTAACTTTACCATCGGGTATCACGCTGTAACTTAAAATGAATGCAACTCAAATATTTTCCAACTTAAACTAAGTTCAAAATGTTTTCAAACAACTAAAAAGGAATAACTCGTATTTCCAAATGATATGAATTGGTTTTACTATTAGACTCAACTAAGTTTCCAAAACTTTCGAGTTATCAAAAATGCACTATCGGTTTTAAAACAATCATGCTCAAGATTTTTACAAAGTACAAATACAGCAAAGAGTTTTCATCAAACCTTTATCCGGAAACCTAACCTCTCAAATACGTTTTCCCTGTAACATGCAAGATTCGATCGTGGTGTGTTGACCGGGTTTGGGGTGTTACAATTGTGGTATCAGAGCTATGTTTAAAGGCTCACTGTGGGCCAGAGGCCCAAAATGTTTTAAATTCTGGTTTTAAGGGTCTTTGGTTTTAAAGAATATGGTTTGAAAGGCATGGCATCGAGACTCCGGCACCAATCTGCCCAGGTAAGTGCCTCTTACTATTGCTTGAGATTTTGATGTGATGTGACCGAATGACTAGCAGTAGTAAACTACCTTAGAAACTGAAAATCAATAGGACTCTTTGGACTTGCGAAAACAAAACTTCTTTAGGAAGTAATATTCATAAGACTTTGCTTTTAAACAATGGAATAATTACTGATGCATAAAATTCTTTAAATCAGACAAGTAGAAATCTTAGTCATGAGCGCTAGAGGTGGATGTGGTCATGGACGTGGTCAAAGTAGGATGACAGTTTTTGAACCCGTAAGATCTGGTCAGGAGTCAGAGAATGAGATACCGGTACCGCCACCAGCTGGAGGTGGTGAGTTTTAGGAATAGGCCGGGAAGACGCAGGTCACGAAGCGATCTTTGAGTTCTGGAAATGGTAGTGGGAGTAGGTGGAGGCGTAGGAGCTCAAAAATTTGTACCTGAACAACTCCGAGCAAATAGAAATTTGAGGTATTAGAATTGTGTGCGGTGTGGCTCCCAAAGACGATGAATATTGGTGGAGGCGACGGAGGGATCATGGACGATTTAGACCGACTCTCAAGAGAAACTAAAGGGATAGTATCACTTCTTGAGATGAGCCATACCAAAGGTGGCTCACGGTTCGAGACGATCTTTGCAATGAAGACCTTACTTAGGATTATTTCAAGGCTGCATATCAGAAAAAGTACATTGGAGCTAGCTACATTAATGATCAATGAAAGGCATTTTTGAGGTTGGTACAGGGGAGTAAGTCTGTGTCGGAGTACGAGGCAGAGTTCTTGAGGCTGAGTCGGTATGCTAGGGGTATGGTAGCTACTGAACACAAGAGGTGTGTTCGTTTCGAGGATGGTCGAGAGATGAATTAAGGTTCTTGATTGCTCCACAATGCGGGAGCATGAGTTTGTTGTCTGGTTGAGAAGGCTAAGGTAGCCAAGGGGTTAAAGAGTCCGTGAGGCAGAACTTGGATAGGAAGAGGCAAAAGTAGAGTTTTGGATCTTACGGGTCGTCGAAAATCCTCGGAAAAGGGCTAGACAGTGGGCCAAATCGATGCAGTAGGGTCATTCTTTGCTAATCGAGGACCGCCACAGTGTAACCATTGTGGAAAAGCTCATTGGGGAGGATGCTAGACCGGTGGAAAAGGATGTTTCGAGTGTGGCTCTTTGGATTATCGTGTGAGGGACTGTTCGCGTAAGTTGGCTTGGATTCAGTCTGAGAGTCAGGGCCGTACTCAGTTCAGGAAGAATGGACCACCACCACGGAGGGCCGTGGTAATGGCGAGGGAGGTAATGGTTACGGTCGGAACGTGGAGCACCGAGGCGGAGGTGCGGTAGTTCGGAGGCCGACGGCTGAGCTAGTGTATGCAGCGAGGCGCCGAGAGAAGGGCGACGCACCGGATGTCATAACCGGTGCGTTCTTAATCTTTGGTTCTCCATTTACTGCTTTGATTGATGTGGGTTCAACGCATTCATATGTGGCGAGCAGCATAGTGAAGTGCATGGATTGAGACTCTAAGATATCTTCTAGGCGGATGACCGTAATTAGCCCTCTAGGTCACTCTGTAGTTGTAGATAAGTCAGTATAGAGATGTACCTCTAGAACTCCAAGAGGTAGTGTTTGTGGTCGATCCGATGGAACCGCCGTTTGGGAGTTCAATCTGATTCTTGGGATGGACTGGTTGGTTAAGTACCAGGCGAAGTTGGATTGCGCGGCTAAGCGCATGGTTCTAAAGACGTCGGAGGGTGATGAAGTGGTCATGATAGGTAATAGGAGGGACTACCTATCCAATGTGGTATCTGCTCTGAAGGCTGGGAAGATGGTTAGAAAGGGCTGTGAAGCATATGTGGTTCATGTGTATGCCTTGGAGGCTAAAGAGTCTGCTGCAGGGAAGGTTCAAAAGTTAGGGAATTTGCTTATGTGTTTCCTGAGGAGCTTCTAAGTTTGCCACCGGATCGTGAGTTAGAGTTCGGAATAGATGTATTACCCGGAACAGCGCCAGTGTCTATTGCTCCGTATAGGATGGCACCAAAAGAGTTAGTAGAGCTTAAGGCTCAGATCCAGGAGTTGTTGGACCGGGGCTTTATCAAGCCAAGTGTTTCACCTTTGAGAGCACCGGTACTCTTTGTTAAGAAGAAAGATGGTACTATGCGGATGTGTATAGACTACCGCCAATTGAATAAGCTGATGATCAAAAACAAGTATCCGCTGCCACGGATAGATGACTTGTTTGATCAAAAAGGTGCATCGATATTCTCAAAGATCAATTTAAGGTCAGGTATCACAAATTAAAGGTGAAGGAGGCGGATATCGCAAGACGGCATTTAAATTTTCGGTATGGGCACTATGAGTTCTTAGTAATACCGCTTTGGGTTGACTAACGCTGGCGGCAGATTCATGGATATGATGAATAGGGTGTTCCAAAGAAGATTTGGATCAGTCATCGTGGTTTTATTGATGACATCTTGGTGTATTCAAGGACCGAGGAGGAGCATGATGCGCATTTGCGGGTGGTATTGCAGATTCTGAAGGAGAAATAGCTTTATGCAAAGTTTAGTAAATGCGAGTTCGGCTTAGAGGTGACCTTCTTGGGTCATGTAGTGTCGGTGAGGGATTAGAGTGGATCCTCGAAGATTGAGGTAGTTTTGGATTGGAAGCCCTCAAGTCGATGGCTAAGATTCGAGTTTTCTGGCTTGGCGAGATTACTACCAAGATTTGTAGAGGATTTTCGTTGATCGCAAAGACCGATGACCAAATTGTTAAGAAAAGGGTTCCGTTCATTTGGGTGAAAGCGGCGGAGAGTTTCGACAAGTTGAAGAAGATTTTGACCAAGCTCGGTTCTAATTTAACTCGGGCGGAAAGGAATTCACAATATATTGTGATGCATCACATCTGAGTTTGGGTTGTGTCTTGATCAGAGGAAGGGAAGGTTGTGGCTTACGCATCTCGGCGATTGAGGCCACATGAGGTCAATTATCCGACCTTGCGATCTGGAGTTAGCGGTACGTAGTCTTCGCTTTGAAGATTTGGAGGCATTACTTATGCGGAGAGATCGATAGTCTACATGATCACAAGAGTCGAAGTATCTTTTGACTCGAAAAGATTTGAATCTGGCCGACCAGATGGATTGAGTTGCTAAAAGACTACGACTGTTCGATTGAGTATCATCCGGGCAAGGCTAATGTGGTGGCAGACGCATTGAGCCGTAAGGTTGTTGCAGACTTAAGAGTGATGTTTGCCCATTTGAGTTTGTATGACGACGAAAGTATTACAGCAGAGCTGAGTTAAGCCTACTTGGGTTGAGCGGATCAAGGAAAATCGGTTAATGGATGAGGTTTTGAGTCGCAAAGGTCACAAGTGCGAGAATGGTGGTTTGGAGGGTTCTGATTTGTCTAGTGATGGAGTCTTGTGTTTTCGGGAGAGCTTGTATTAGGGGATATTGAGTTAAGCGGAAGATTCTTGGGACGCATATTGCAACCCTACGCTATGTATCACGGAGCGATAAGATGTATCGGGATCTAAAAGAGCGATTTTAGTGGCCGATTCAAGAGGAAGTGATTGAGCTTGTGGGAAGTGCTTGACATGTCAATGTGTCAAGGCCGAACATCGATGTCGTCGAGGTTGCTTCGACCGGAAGATTCCACAATGGAAGTGGGAAAGGATAACTATGGATTTCCTCGTTGGATTACCTCTTCGCCTAGCAAGAAGGATTGATTTGGGTAATTGTGGATCGTCGACTAAATCGACTCACTTTATCTCGGTGAGGTGGATTACTCACTTGAGAGGTTAGCGAAGCTATATGTGTCGAGATAGTGAGGTCGACGGTGTGCCAATGTCGATCATCTCGGATAGGGATCCCGATTTACGTCAAGGTTACGAAGCGTTGCATCGGGCTCTGGGTACACGGTTGGATTTCAAGACGACATTTCACCCATGATCGACGGCGATCGGAAAGGGTTATCTGAGATCTTAGAGGATATGTTACGAGGTTGTGTCTTGGACTTCAGAGGTAGTTGGGAGGAGTTTCTGCCATTAGCTGAGTTTGCCTATAACAATAGTTACCAAGCGAGCATCAAGATGGCACCATATGAGGCGTTGTATGGTAGGAAGTGTCGCTCACCTACTTGTTGGACGGAGTTGGGTAAACGTCAGTTGTTGGGACCCGAGTTGGTTGCAGAGACCGAAGACAAGGTTAGGTTGATGAAGGCTCGATTGAAGGAAGCTTCAGACCGACAGAAGTCCTATGTCGACCTTAGGCGGAAAGATATAGAATTTACTGTGGGAGATCAAGTGTTCCTGAAGGTTTCGCCATGGAAGAAAGTGTTAAGGTTCGGAAGGAGAGACAAGCTAAGTCCGAGGTTTATTGGGCCGTATAAGGTACTGAGACGAGTTGGACCAGTAGCTTACCAGCTTGAGTTACCAACGGAGCTAATTCAGATTCACGATGTATTTCACATTTCGATGCTTAGGCGTTATCGTTCAGATCCATCGCACGTGGTAGCAGTGGAAGAGATCGAGGTAAATCCAGATTTGACCATGGAGGAAGAACCAGTGCAGATTCTAGATCGGGATGTGAAGGTTCTGCGTAGGAAGTCTGTGCCTTTGGTAAAGGTGCTATGGCGGAATCATGGAGTGGAAGAAGCTTCGTGGGAACCAGAGGATATGATGAGACAACAATGCCCTCAACTCTTTTGATCAGGTAATTTCGAGGCCGAAATTATTTTTAAGGGAGGTAGAACTGTAATATCCTGGGTTAGGGGCTATTTTTGTTATTGCATTGTTTGCATATAATTGGTTTGCAATGTTGTTGTTTTGATGTTTTAGGGCTTAGTTGTAAGCTTGGTGTAAGCCTGAGTGGTAGGAAAAATTTTAGTTTTTAAGCTTTATGTGAAAGGAGCTGAAGGAGCTAGGGGTTATAAATATTTTTAGGTGAATGTTAGCAAAAGAATTGAGCTAGTGGAGTGGCAAGATAGGAGCCACTTAAGAGCTTGAGTTTGGCGTCACTTGCAGGGGAAGAGGTCCTGTGTTCTAGCTGCAGAAGTCTCCTCTTTTGCTCCCATTTTGACGGCATGGTGGAGGAGAGGTTGTGTGCGCTCAAACTCGCCATAGACCAAGTCAAATAATTTAAATGGTGGGTGGAGAGTAAATTAAGGAAGTGGACTAATTCAAAGTGATTTGAATTAGTGGAGGGAGTGTTTGTAGGTGATGGCCTAATCTTGGGTGCTTCATGGGGAGTGGCCGATTTTGGTAGGTGTGTAGGGGAGTGCCGAAATTCACTTTGCATTTTTGTGCATTTTCGGTCATTTTATGTCAAAGCAAAATTCCTTCTTTTGTATAGCTAGCCGAAATTTTCCAAGAGAATTCCTTCATTTTTTTCTTCTTGAAACCGAAAGACCAAACCCCCTAAAGCTTGTCGAAATTTGCATTGCTTCTCTTGATTTTGTGTGTGTGGCCGAATGCTCTCTTCCAACTCTTTCTCTTTTGTTCATTTGTGCTAAGCCGAAATAGCCATTTTCTTCCTCACATATTTTGCTTTTCTTTCTTTCATAAGTGCCGAAACTTACCTTACCTTCTAAACCGAATTCTACATTTGTTTTCTCCATTTTTATTGAGCCGAAACCATCTCATCTTGTCCCCTCAAACTTTCATCTTCTTTCTCAATACCCTTTTGTCAAACTCTATTCTCATTTCACATCTTCTTTTTCTCCTTTCTTTCCACTCAAGCCGAACATAAGTGTGTTAAACACCTAAGGCCGAATCCTCTTTTCCTCTTTGTTTAATGTGTTAGCCGAATCTCCTCTCTCTCTTAATGGTTTTCTTGGTCGAATAGTAGATTGGTGTGGATCTCTTCTAGTTTGGTTTTCAATCAGGTTAGAGGAAGGTAAGTGCTTGGCCGAATGGCCATTTCCCCTCTCCTTTGTTCTTTGTCGATTTTGGTTTGGCTAAGAGCCGATTTTGGGCTTTTGTTGAAAGGAGTTAATCTCTTTGTTTGAACCGATTTCATTATAGGGCATCCGGGATTTCGAAGCAGTAATTTGGAGAAGTCGAGTGGTAAGTGGTGGTAAGAGGCTATCTTGGTTAGTCTATTCTTTTAGATTTCAATAAGCCAAAGTATTCAAAAGATTAACTGTTTTCTTATTAGGGTGTGGCCGATTGTCAAAGGAACCACTGTTTGGTTCGGGGTTTGGTAGGAAACCAAACCATTTACAAGGTAAGGGTTTAAGTGTTAGCCCTCTTGAGTTATCTGTTTTGGCCGAATGGTATAGGCGGCTAATCTTCTATTTGGTCGATTATAGGAGCAAGGTAATCGAGAGTCTTAGAACGGTTCGTTGGATTAAAGCTTGTGTTTTAACAGGTGTCTAAACTAACACACTCTTTGCTTAGTAATATGTTTAAAAACCTGATTGCTAAATAAAGCCGAAACAGTGTGGTTGATTGACATGATACCTTATGGGGTATATGCACAGATTTGGGTAAGTTTGTTTCATTACGAGTTCTGTTATTGATACATATGATATCATGATCTATGATGTATGTGCTATGAGATGCAGCATTAAACATGTAGTATGATTTGCATGATTTGCATACTTTCATGAGTCGGTATGATATGTTATGGGTGATATGAGAGGAGAGGAATATGATATCCGTGTCTTTGGGACACCGAGGTTTGGCACCTCCAAAGTGGTTTGGTACCACGATTGATTATTGTGACTTTGGGTCACGGAGGTTTGGCACCTCCGCGTCTCGTCCATGGTTTAGCACCACGATGGGTTGGCCCCACGATTGATTTTACGGGATTAACGCTAGTGATTTGGTATCACACGATGGGTTGGCCCCATCATTTGATTCGTGATCGCGGTCACCAAAGTGATTTGGTATCACACTTGTGTCTTTGGGACACGGAGGTTTGGCACCTCATAGCGACTCGTCCTCGTGGTTTAACACCACCGTGGGTTGGCCCCACTTTTGAGATACGGGATTGTCACCGTGATTTGGTATCACACGTGGGTTGGCCCCACAGATGGATTTTTCGTGACTTTGGGTCACGGTGGTTTAGCACCACATTGATGGATATCGTGACTTTGGGTCACCAGTGGTTTGGCACCACCAGTGGTTTGGTACCACACGGGGTAGAAAAAGGTGTTATGGATGGTTAGGATTGGGCACATTAATTGTATTGCGTTGTTATAATATGTGTTAGTATGTTGCATATACCGGGAGAGGGATTTATGCATTGAGTCTTGCGACTCACCTTCTCCCTTATCATTTCAGGTGACACTTAGATCGCGGACATGGAGCCGGGTGGACTCGAGGTGACCATGCCAAAAATAAATTCGCACTAGACCGATTTTCAAACTTGGTACTTTACATTATTTAATTTCATTTGATTTTGTTGGGATTGTAAAAGGCCTTTTTAAAATTTTACTTTGGTTATCTTTATGCTTAAATTTGATTTCAAATATGCCTTAACAAATTATTGGGTAATATTCGATAAAACTTGGAACGATAGGATTTTCAAAACTACAAAGCGATATGTTTTAACTTTACCATCGGGTATCACGCTGTAACTTAAAATGAATGCAACTCAAATATTTTCCAACATAAACTAAGTTCAAAATGTTTTCAAATAACTAAAAAGGAATAACTCGTATTTCCAAATGATATGAATTGGTTTTACTATTAGACTCAACTAAGTTTCCAAAACTTTCGAGTTATCAAAAATGCACTATCGCTTTTAAAACAATCATGCTCGAGATTTTTACAAAGTACAAATACAGCAAAGAGTTTTCATCAAATCTTTATCCGGAAACCTAACCTCTCAAATACGTTTTCCCCGTAACATGCCAGATTTGGTCGTGGTGTATTGACCGGGTTTGGGGTGTTACAACATCACGGTCTAAGTATCTTTCAAAACCCAATTCATCAATACAATGCTTGTCACCATCCGAGGAGAACAAAAATGTTTTAAGGTTTTCAAGTGTGTTACCTTGTTTATTTTCAAGAGCAAGAAACCAAAGATCGAATTTACCTTGCTCGATCAACACAAACCTTCTCTCCTAAAAAATATAGTGTAATCGATGCTTCGCGATTGAATTAACCATTTCCAAACAATACATGAACTTCATGCACAACCACAGGAATTGTTTAAGGCATGAATATAAATTGAAAACAAATTTCGCAAATTTCGTTACCTTATTCAAAACCCAACTATCAAAACAATAGAAATTGTTCACACACTATCGATGTTGCTTTATTTTCCCACAAAATGAATCAAAACAAATTCCTGGTTTAAAAACATGAGTTTGATTACTTATGTCGAAATGTAGCAAAGAGTTCATTAAGTCAAACATGTCAAACCAAAAAGATTTTTACATACACGGCAACATACAATCAAAACACTTTGCAGTTATCAGATCAGATTTGCACCAAATCATGGATTTTTCACAAGGTAGTAATTGAAGCACAGAATTTTCACAATCGAAAATTTTAATCACTTTTCGTGAAAACCCATTATTTTGTAATTTCATATTTCGTGTTTTTCGATTGTACCGAACAACATCAACCACATTCAAAGAATAGCAATCAATCAAATGAAAATAAGGGAAAATTTTAAAAACTAAGTTATTTTCAACAACGTTCAAACCTGACCGCCATGACTCAGTTGTTAAAAATTCCTTACCTTTCTTACCTTTGGACTCGTGTGGTTCAACAACCTTACCTATGCTGATCATACGAAAGCATTTTTCATCAAAAAGGTATTGGAGTTGAAAGTTATCGTTCAATATCTCGGAACATGAAAAGAAACACAACGAGGAAATTTCACATCTGGGTTAGAAAATAAATGTAACAGTCTAGTTTATACCCTAGTCAGACTAGTGGTTTCGGGACCCCAAATCCAAATTTGTATAATATTTTATTATTATATTTTGTGTCTCTGATAAGTGATTAAGCATGTTTAAATTTCTGTAAGTTAATACGTCCGTCTGTGTGCTTAATTTGATAAAAGGACTAAATCGCATAAGGATTAAAAGTGCCTTTTCAATTGATTAATGGTCAAATTGAGATGGATTTATTATAGTGAAGTCCTTAAAGGGCAAATATCCCTTTTTTTATTTATAGTGGACGGCAACATCATCTTATAACATGTTTTTATATGTTATTTATTAAGTTAAAAGTTATATTATAATTATTATATAAGTTATATGTATATTATAATAAAAGAAACATGAAAGTGGAGTTCATTTATACATTCTACACCGAATTTTCAAAGGAAAAAGAAAAGTTTTAAGCTCTCATACATTCGACAATTTAAAGCCAAAAATAAAGTGAGTTTTGTCTTCGATTTTCGATAATTTCTACGTATTTGCAATCGTTGCTTTGAGAACTATCAAACCCATGTTTCAATTTGATGAATTGATGATGTTTATGAGTTATGCCATTGATGCTATGTTGAGCTTTGTGATGTTTTAAGGTGTTAAATGAAAGATTTGAACTACATGAACATGTTTTGTTCTTAAAGTTTTGATCAATTTAGCTAAATAAGGCTAAATTATTAAAATGGAAGATTGAGGGACTAAATTGCTAATTTGATGAAAAATTTGAGCTTGTGTGATATGTGTGAATATTTGGCTAAGCTTAGTTATGTATTGATTTTGTGAATTTGATGTTTTGAGAAAAATGGACTAAATTGATAAAATGTGCAAATGTGATGTCTAATTTATAAATAGCCCTAAATATATGTGTTTGGATTGAATTGAATGAATTAGTGAATAAATGAGTTAATTCTGAATATGTTTTGATCAAGAACTAAGGAAAAAGGAATTAGATCGCGGGAAAGTGAAAGTGACAGAGTAACCATTTTCATACCGACAAACCGAATCCGAGGTAAGTTACTATGCAAATAAATGTACTTGCATGTAATTGTAATTATTTATATGACTAATGTTGATAATGGATGCTTATGATAGGATTATGTATATAAATTCTGTGATAAGTTTAATATAGTAAGTAAGTTCGAATATAATACAAGTTGTTAGTTATATCTATGCTATCGGAATTGAATGTTAGTTATTGAATTAGAAATGCTACATGTATGATGTTGAGAAATGAGGCACTAAGTGTGCGTAATTGAAATTATGATGGAGTTAAATATCACTGTGTGTGCGAAGTAATGGAAGCTTCGGCTTTTATGATTGTCACTGTGTGTACCGAATAATGTTCGATTTTGTATTAATGCACTAAGTGTGTGATGTCATTTAAGTCTCGACAATGAATCACGGCACTAAGTGTACAATTATAATAAGTGAATAGCACTGTGTGTGTGATGATATCAAAGCTTCGGCTTATTGAATTGGCACTGTGTGTGCGATATCGAGACAAGTCGATTAAAAGAATAGGCACTAAGTGTGCGATTATAAGAAGTGAATAGCACTGTGTGTACGATGATATGAAAGCTTGACTTATTTAATTTGCACTGTGTGTGCGATATCAAGACAATTCAATTAAATGAATAGGCACTAAGTGTGCGATTATAAGAAGTGAATAGCACTGTGTGTGCGATGATATGAAAGCTTCGGCTTATTGAATTGGCACTGTGTGTGCGATATTGAGACAAGTCTATTAAAAGAATAGGCACTAAGTGTGCGAGGATTAACATACTTCGATTATGTATATAGAACTGAGTGTGCGATTAGGTTGAATGAATACTAAAGGATGATCAACATGTAATATCGAGCATTGAATAGCTTGGAAGTTGAATAATTATGTGTTAGATAAGGTATGTATTGAACCACTGTGGTTGATGAGTTATAAGCAAGCTATGAATGAGTGGATGAGTATTTTAGCTATGTCTGGGACATTAGTATTGTACAATTGTTCTGAGTTTTTGAGTATCTTATTTGATTCCTATTGGTTCAACGGGCAAGTTTGTAGTACGAATAGCAAATCCGAGCTTTGATAAGTTAAGTGAATGAATATCTGTTATAGGTATGTTACTTATGTAACAGTCCAGTTTGTAACCTAGTCAGAACAGTGGTTTCGAGACCACGAATCTGAGTCTGAGGAATACTGAAATGATTTATTCTGTGCTTATTATATGTGAATTAAAGTGTGTGAAAGTTTCGTAGAAAAATTTAATTGTTTATGTGTTTAATTTAGAAAAAGGACTTAATCGCGTAAAAGGTGAAAGTTTCAAGATAGAGTGAAAATGCACTAAATTGATTGTGGCTTTTTAATTTGGAGTATAAAAAGGGAAATTAAAACATTTTATGAGTTAGTGGGCGACAAAGGTCAAGTATGACCTTAAGTTATAAGTTGTTTTTATTATTAATGAAAGGTTAAATTGGTAAATCATTAAAAATGTTCTTATATGTTAAATTATATGAAATTAAAAGCCATTTTATTTGTTCTTCATCTTTCATTGCCGCATGTTAGCTAAGAAAATAAGGGTTTAAAGGCTTTGAAGTGTTCGGCCATCATCTAGCTCAATTCAAGGTGTGTTTTACTTCGAGTTTTGATAATTTTTAAATTTGAGCATGCTTGATGTTCGACCATTAATATGTTCTTGTGGTTTTTGATGTTTGGTGATTTTATATTAAATATATGTTAAAGATTAGCATGTTTTGTACTGGAAATTTTTGTGTTTTGAGTAAAATGGACTAAATTGATAAAATGTGCAAATGTGAGGGCTAATTTGTAAATAGCCCAAAATATGTGTGTATGGATTGAATTGAATGAATTAGTGAATAAAAGGGTTAATTCTGAGTATGTTTAGATCAAGACCGAGGAAAATAGACTTAGATCGCGGGAAAGCGAAAGTTAACGAGTAGCTGTTTTCATTTCGAAATATAAAATCTGAGGTAAGTCGCTATGCAAATAAATGTATTTGTATGATATTATACTTGTTCGTATGACTAAGGTTGATAATGTATACCTATGGGAGTATATGCTTATGAATTCCAAGATTAGTCTGACATAGTGATGAAGTCTGAGAAGTCCCGATCGAACCTAGGAATAGATAGGATTAGCTATGTCATGACATAGGAATCTGCTCTATTCTATCATGTAAGACCACGTCCGGGACGTTGGCGTTGATTTGAAATTTTGTGTATGACCTCGTCTGGGACATAGGCATCATTATCTGATCATATGTAAGACCTTGTCTGGGACGTAGGCATCATTATCTGATCATATATAAGACCTCTTCTGGGACGTAGGCATCATTATCTGATCATATATAAGACCTCGTCTAGGATGTAGGCATCATTATCTGATCATACATAAGACCTCGTCTGGGACGTAGGCATCATTAACTGATCATATATAAGACCTCGTCTGGGACGTAGGCATCATTATCTGATTATATATAAGGCCTCGTTTGGGACGCAGGCATCATTATCTAATCATAGATAAGACCTCGTCTGGGATGTAGGAATCATTATTTGATCATATACAAGACCTTGTCTGGGACGTAGGCATCATTATCTGATCATATATAAGACCTCGGCTGGGACGTAGGCATCATTATCTGATTATATATAAGGCCTCAACTGAGACGTAGGCATCATTATCTGATCATATATAAGACGTTGTCTGGGACGTAGGCATCATTATCTGATCATATATAAGACCTCGTCTGGAACGTAGGCATCATTATCTGGTTATATGTAAGACCACATCTGGGACGTTGGCAGCGATATGAGCTTTTCGTGTAAGACCATGTATAGAACATCGGCACATATTGATTCGTGTAACATTTTGTCCGAAACTAAGGTATTGATATCTGATTACATGTAAGGTCTCGTTTAGGACGTTGGCTTGTACGACTATTCCGAGTTTTTTGAGCATCCTATTAGATTCCTATTGGATCAACGGGCAAGTCTGGGATGTGAATTGCAAATCTGAGTTAAGAATAAATATGTGTATGTAAGACCATTTCAGTTACGTTGATTATACACTAATTGTGTATATAAGGTAAGCATCCAAGTAATTTTACTATGATGCTATGGATACGGAATTGAAGATAAGATATGTAAAGTTTTGATTATATGAATTACGTAATTATATGATTCTTGAAGTTTCAAAGATAACAAATGTGGTTAATAGTGTATGAAGCAAAGCATATATGCAATAATATGTTAAATGATTGATATGCACTAATGTCTTTATTTGCATAAGTTCCTTCTATGCCAAGTTTTTTTGTATATGACTTACTAAGCTTTTGGAAAGCTTACTCTATGCGTGTTTTCTCTATTTTATAGGCCGTCAAAGCTACTGAAGGCTCGGGACCGTCACTGATCGTCATCACACTACTAAAATCATTTTGGTACCCATTTTAAAATGTATATAGCTAATTATGGCATCTATAGGATAGATAAGTGTATGTGATTATAAGATGATTTTAGCCATATGTTTTGGTTACTCTTAAGTTGATAAAATGCTTGAATGAATGAGTTATATGAAGCATATATTTTGGTATGCTTTGATGCATATGAAATGGTTTAGTTTTGGTTAAGCAAAAGGATGATATATGCTTGAAATGATGTAGGATTTAGTCTGTAAGTTAGTATGATTGAAATTGGTATTGAATGTATGGATGAAGTGAACCATTTGATATGTTTTGGTTGCCATATATGCATATTATATTTTGGCATATATTGCTTGTAGGAAGACCCTAAGTGGGTGGCATATTGGCATGGTAAAATGGCCTATAATGTCACACAGTTGAGGCACACGGGCGTGCCTAAGACCGTGGGTAAATTGGCAGAATGTGGCTTAAATTGCACATGGCCTCGACACGGGTGTGCTTGATGGCTGTGTGAGAAATGTCAGTATGTGATCTAGTAGTACACGATCTAAACACACAGGCGTGCTTGGTGACCGTGTTGATTTTGGTAGTATACCACCACGGAGAGGACACACGGGAGTGTCCAGTAGCCGTGGGTGAGGCGCGGCCTACCTCCACGATCGTGTGTCCCTATATGTTAGAAAAGTTTCAAATTTTTATAAAATTTCTTATGTGTTTCAGTTTAGTCCCTACTCGGTTTATAAGCATGCTTAAGGTCTCTATGGCCTACTTAAGGGACATTATGATTGATATTGATGAATGGTTGTATGATTAATTTTGTAAATGTGTCTAATCTATTTGGTAACGCCTTTAACCCTAATCTGGTGATCGGACACGAGATAGGGGTGTTACATTTGGTTGGTATCAGAGCTACGGTTTAGTCGATTCTCAGACTAACGTTGTATGTCAGAGTCTAGCTATACATAACATAAAATTTGAAATGTGATAGTGTGATGAATCCTGACATATAAATGTGATTTTCGTATAGCAATGGATCCTGAAAGAGCCGTAGCTAACGATGTAGAAAGTGATGTGCCTACTCCCACGCAAGGGACAAAGCTTTTTGATTTAAGACCGGCTATGAGCGGTCAGGAGGGAGAAGCTAAGCAAGCTTTCTTCCAGATGATGAGTGAGTGGTTCACTCAATCCATTAGTAAAAGTAATGTGGAATTGACACGGAATAAAAGAGGCTACCTGGGAGCCTGAAAACTCAATGAGATAGCAATATCCGAATATGTTTAACGGTAAGATTTTCGAGGACAAAAAATCCTTAAGGGGGAAGAATTGTAACAGTCTGATCTATACCCTAGTCGGAACAGTGGTTTCGGGACCACGAATCTGAGTCTGAGGAATATTTAAATGATTTATTCTATGCTTATTATATGTGAATTAAAGTGTGTGAAAGTTTCGTAGAAAAATTTAATTGTTTATGTGTTTAACTTAGAAAAAGGACTTAATCGCGTAAAAGGTGAAAATTTAAAACTACAGTGAAAATGCACTAAATTGATTGTGGCTTTTTTATTTGGAGTATAAAAAGGGAAATTAACCCATTTTATGAGTTAGTTGGCGGCAAAGGTCAAGTATGACCTTAAGTTATAAGTTGTTTTTATTATTAATAAAAGGTTAAATTGGTAAATCATTAAAAATGTTATTATATGTTAAATTATATGAAATTAAAAGCCATTTTATTTGTTCGTCATCTTTCATTGCCGTATGTTAGCTAAGAAAATAAGGGTTTAAAGGCTTTTAAGTGTTTGTCCATCATCTAGCTCAATTCAAGGTGTGTTTTACTTCGGTTTTCGATAATTTTTACATTTTTTAGATCGTTGCTTCGAATATTAGTTGACCCATGGTAGAATTTTTAAATTTGAGCATGCTTGATGTTCGGCCATTAACATGTTCTTGTGGTTTTTGATGTTTGATGATTTTATTAAAGATATGTTAAAGATTAGCATGTTTTGTATTGGAAATTTTAGTGTTTTGAGTAAAATGTACTAAATTGATAAAATGTGCAAATGTGAGGGCTAATTTGTAAATAGCCCAAAATATGTGCGTATGGATTGAATTGAACGAATTAGTGAATAAAAGGGTTAATTCTGAATATGTTTAGATCAAGAACCGAACAAAACGGACTTGGATCGTGGGAAAGCGAAAGTTAACGAGTATCCATTTTCATTCTGAAATATCGAATCCGAGGTAAGTCACTATGCAAATAAATGTATCCGTATGATATTATACTTGTTCGTATGACTAAGGTTGATAATGTATACCTATGAGAGTATATGCTTATGAATTCCGAGATGAGTCTGACATAGTGATTAAGTTTGAGAAGTCCTGATCGAACCTAGGAATAGATAGGTCATGACATAGGTATCTGTTCTGTTTTATCATGTAAGACCACGTCCGGGACATTGACGTTGATTTGAAATTTCATATAAGACCTCGTTCAGGATGTAGGCATCATTATCTGATCATATATAAGACCTCCTCTGGGACGTAGGCATCATTATTTAATCATATATAAGACCTCGTCTAAGACGTAGGCATCATTTTCTGCTCATATATAAGACCTCGTCTGGGACGTAGGCATCATTATCTGATCATATATAAGACCTCATCTGGGACGTAGGCATCATTATTTGATCATATATAAGACCTCATCTGGGACGTAGGCATCATTATCTGATCATATATAAGACCTCGTCTGGGACGTAGGCATCATTATCTGATCATATATAAGACCTCGTCTGGGACGTAGGCATCATTATCTGATCATATGTAAGACCTTGTCTGGGACGTAGGCATCATTATCTGATCATATGTAAGACCTTGTCTGGGACGTAGGCATCATTATCTGATCATATATAAGACCTCGTCTGGGACGTAGGCATCATTATCTAATCATATATAAGACCTCGTATGGGACATAAGCATCACCATCTGATCATCTATAAGACCTCGTCTGGGATGTAGGCATCATTATCTGATCATATATAAGACATCGTCTGGGACGCAGGCATCATTATCTGATCATACATAAGACCTCGTCTAGGACGTAGGCATCATTATCTGATCATAGATAAGACCTCGTCTGAGACGTAGGCATCATTATCTGATCATGGATAAGACCTTGTCCGGGACGTAGGCATCATTATTTAATCATATATAAGACCTCGTCTAAGACGTAGGCATCATTTTCTGCTCATATATAAGACCTCGTCTGGGACGTAGGCATCATTATCTGATCATATATAAGACCTCATCTGGGACGTAGGCATCATTATTTGATCATATATAAGACCTCATCTGGGACGTAGGCATCATTATCTGATCATATATAAGACCTCGTCTGGGACGTAGGCATCATTATTTAATCATATATAAGACCTCGCCTAAGACGAGGCATCATTTTCGCTCATATATAAGACCTCGCTGGGACGTAGGCATCATTATCGATCATATATAAGACCTCATCCGGACGTAGGCATCATTATTTGATCATATATAGACCTCATCCGGGACGAGGCATCATTATCGATCATATATAAGACCTCGCCCGGGACGTGAGGCATCATTATTTAATCATATATAAGACCTCGTCTAAGACGTAGGCATCATTTTCTGCTCATATATAAGACCTCGTCTGGGACGTAGGCATCATTATCTGATCATATATAAGACCTCATCTGGGACGTAGGCATCATTATTTGATCATATATAAGACCTCATCTGGGACGTAGGCATCATTATCTGATCATATATAAGACCTCGTCTGGGACGTAGGCATCATTATCTGATCATATATAAGACCTCGTCTGGGACGTAGGCATCATTATTTGATCATAAATAATACCTCGTCTGGGACGTAGGCTTCATTATTTGATCATATATAATACCTCGTCTGGGACGTAGGCATCATTATCTGATCATATATAAGACCTCGTCTGGGACGTAGGCATCATTATCTAATCATATATAAGACCTCGTATGGGACATAAGCATCACCATCTGATCATCTATAAGACCTCATCTGGGATGTAGGCATCATTATCTGATCATATATAAGACATCGTCTGGGACGTAGGCATCATTATCTGATCATACATAAGACCTCGTCTGGGACGTAGGCATCATTATCTAATCATAGATAAGACTTCGTCTGAGACGTAGGCATCATTATCTGATCATGGATAAGACCTTGTCCGGGACGTAGCCACCATTATCTGATCATATATAAGACCTCATCTGGGACGTAGGCATCATTATCTAATCATTTATAAGACCTCGTCTGGGACGTAGGCATCATTATCTGATCATATATAAGACCTCGTCTAGGACGTAGGCATCATTATCTGATTATATGTAAGACCACGTCCGGGACATTGGCAGTGATATGAGCTTTTCATGTAAGACTATGTCTAGAACATTGGCATCATATTGATTCGTGTAACAATCTGTCCGAAATTGAGGTATCGATATTTGAGTACATGTAAGGTCTCATTTAGGACGTTGGCTTGTACGACTATTCTGAGTTTTCTGAGCATCCTATTAGATTCCTATTGGATCAATGGGCAAGTTTGTGATGCAAATTGCAAATCTGAGTTAAGAATAAATATGTGTATGTAAAACCATTTTAGGTACGTTGATTATACACTAATTATGTATATAAGGTAAGCCTCTAAGTAATTTTACTATGACGCTATGGATACGGAATTGATGATATGATAAGTAAAGTTTTGATTATATGAATTATGTAATTATATGATTCTTGAAGTTGCAAGGATAACAAATGTGGTTAATAGTGTATGAAGCAAAGCATATATGCAATAATATGTTAAATGATTGATATGTACTAATGTATTTATTTGCACAAGTGCCTTCTATGCCAAGTTTATTTGTATATGACTTACTAAGTGTAACACCCTAAACCCATGTCCGTTGCCAAATTAGGGTTATAAGGCATTACCGAAAATAGCAAAAGTCATGACAAAAATTTTTCTGCTCATATAGTAAAAAAAAAATCAAAAGCATTGTAAATAATAATGCTTAATCTTAGTATACTTAACCCATCTCAAGCATATCTCATAACCATTAACCAATTCTCATCTAAACATTTTTCATCAAATACAAAGATTTCAACTCATGTGATCAAATAAGATTCAGTATTTAAACCTGCACATGCTCATTTTTAGTCTGCTAAAGCAGGTTGTCAAATACCAAACTAAACATATATATTTTTGAATAGGATTTCACTTAATCATGCTCAAAATATACCACTTGCTCACACATCTATACAAAACTTAAATCACAACATCTAGATGTACATAATCACATCCAATTTTACTAAATATGTCTTCTAAAACCTGAACATCTAAATTTAAACTTAATATACATGCATATATATGTACCATAAGCGAATATGTCAAATCAAAATACATAACATATTTTCTCATCATCTAGTCGAATATACACATGCTTGCAAACACATTATTAAAGCGTGATACTTAATGACATTATTCATACATATCCTTATATATATTTATGCTTATAATGAATTCACATAGCAACCATACTTTTAAACCAAGCAGAACAAACACATATAACATGATTAAAACATAAGCATTAGAACATTTGACATTAAGATCAAGCCATTTTCACATGTCCTATAATTACAGCATCAAAAAGTCTTCTATTATTTAACTAGCCTATACATGCCTTTGACTCCAAAAAGTATGCAAAACATATGTATAGCAAAGAGAGTGATAGTGTGGTCGGCTTTCTTTATGATCCCGTGAGCCCGTAATTGAATCAACCGTCTCGACTATCGACGGACAACGTTTATCGGCTAGTCGACAACTTTCGCCTTTCCCCAATCCAGAATCGTTTTTCTTTGTTCTTGATCTTCAATTTTAGCTTCAAAGTGCCAAAATTTCAAAGACTTTGAACCCTTCTTCTCATGCAAATTTTCGGCCAAGAACAAAGATGAATGAAAAAAATGGCCTTTTGTTTTGTTTTACTTTAACATATATTAATTTATTATTAAATTACTTAACTAACCTTTATAATAAAATAACCAAATATTATCTTAAGGACAAACTTGTCCATGACTGGCCACTAACTCATAAAATGGGTTATTTACCCTTTCAATACTTCATATTATAAAGCCATGCTCAAATTAGCACATTTCACTTTAGTATGCCACTTTTACCTTTTACACGATTAAGTCCTTTTTCTAAATTAAACATACAAACGATAAAATTTTTCCACTAAACTTTCACACATATTAATTCACATATAATAAACACAAAATATAAATTTAAAATATTTCTCAGACTCGGATTCGTGGTCCCGAAACCACCGTTCCGATTAGGGTCAAATTCGATCTGTTACACCTCTCCTCCTTAAGGATTTTTGTCCCAAAAATCTTACCGTTAAACAAGGTTGGATATTGTTGCCTCATTGAGTCCTCAGGCTCCCACGTAGCCTCTTCAACTCCGTGTCTATTCCTTAATACTTTTACTAATGGAATCCTCTTGTTTCTCAACTCTTTCATTTCTCGAGTTAAGATACGGATCGATTCTTCATCATATGTCAAATTGGGTCAGATTTCAATCTCTGACAGTGTGATCACATGTGACGGATCTGATCTATACTTACGAAGCATCGAAACATGAAATATGTCATGTATCTTTTCTAACTCAAAGGGAAACTTTAATCTACAAGCAACAGGCCCAATACGTTCAGTGATTTCATAAGGTCCAATGAATCGCGGACTAAGTTTGCCTTTCCGACCAAATCGGAGTACTTTCTTCCATGGAGAAACTTTCAAAAATACTCAATCCCTGACTTGAAATTCAATATCTTTACGTTTCAAATCAGCATAGGACTTTTGACGATCCAATGCAGCTTTCAAATTGTCTCTAATAATAGCTACTTTCTGTTCTGTTTCTTTAATCAAATCAATAAGCTTTCTTTTGCAATTCATCACTGCATCATGTGAAGTTAGCCAGTCCATTCCCAAAATTATATCGAACTCATCGAAGGGTAACAACATTAAATCGGCTGGGAAACAATAATCCTGAATCATCAATGGGCAACCTTTACACACTTTATTAACAAGTATACATCTACCCAAAGGGTTGGACACACGAATCACAAACTCAGTAGACTCAACTGGCAGAGTCTTACCAAATACTAAAGTTTCACACACATATGAATAAGTCGAACCAGGATTAATCAATGCAATCACAGTAGTATCATAAAGGGTGAAAGTACCAGTAATGACATCGGGGGAAGAAGCATCCTCTCTGGATCGTGTAGCATAAGCTCTGATAGGTGCTCAGGCCTCTGATCAAACTACAGTGTCTTTCGTCCCTCTATGACTACCACCTACATTACTGGAATGTTTGGGTGGTTGACCTCGTCTTTGGCGTCTTTTTCGGTCTAGTGTTCTGAATCGTATTCTATTCGGCTAACATCGGGCACTCTCGAATAAAATGGTCCGACGATCCACATTTAAAGCAGGACTGATCACAAACCCTACAACTTCCAGAATGCCATTTCCTGCAATGTTTACACTCGACCCAGTCCTGTGGAACGTTACCAACACTAGCTATCGAAGTGGCTCGATAACTCCCTGGAGGTCGATCACGTCTACGTAAGTCTAAAGTAGCTTTATGTCGGTTGGAGTCATCTCTAAATTTCTTAGGCACCGAATGGTAAGTCTTACCCGTTGATCTCTTACGAGTATCTCTAGCTTCTATTTAAGCTTTTCTTTTCTCTTTTTCGAGCTCTTCAGCCTTACAAGCCCGCTCGACTAGTATCACAAACTCTTTTATTTCAAGAATGCCGACCAACAACTTTATATCTTCATTCAATCTGTCTTCAAATCTTTTACACATAATAGCTTCAGTAGAAACACACTCTCTAGCATATCTGCTATGTCTGACAAATTTTCGTTCATATTCTGTCACAGTCATTCGCCCCTGTTTTAGTTTAAGAAATTCTTTTCGTTTTTGATCGATGAATCTCTGACTGATATATTTCTTAATGAACTCAATTTGGAAGAAGTCCCAAGTTACTTTTTCTTTCGGAACTACGGATACCAGTGTGTTCCACCAAAGGATAAGCGGTGTCTCAAGTAGAGATATAGCACACTTTAGACATTCATCTGGAGTACAAGATAACTCATCGAGTACCCGAATAGTGTTATCAAGCCACATCTCGGCTCGTTCCGCATCATCACTATCATTGGCCTTGAATTCCTCGGCCCCATATTTCCTGATTTTATCAATGGGAGGCCTGCTGAATCTCATCGGGTCTATCATCGGGGGTGCTGAAGGTACCGGGGTTGGATTATTTGGTGGTGGAGGTTGTCGTACAGACGGATTATTCTGAAGAAACTGGGTAAACCATTCATTTATCATTTGGTAGACGGCTTGTTTAGCCTCCCCCTCGTGGTTACCCGTAACTGGTTAAGAGTCTAATGGTGCTGATCCATGTGCAAGACCAGGCGCAACGCTCTCTACATCATCAGCCACAGCTCTACCGGGATCGGAGTCCATTTACTATACAGAATACAATTGAAATTGTCAGAAGTCACCACACTATCATATATACAATTCAAAGGCATGTATAACTAGACTCTTACATGCTACGGTAGCCCTAGAATCGACTAAATCGTAGATCTGATACCAATCAAATGTAACACCCTAAACCTATGTCCGTCGCCGAATTATGGTTATAAGGCATTACCGAAAATAGCACAAGTCATGACAAAAATTTTTCTGCTCATATAGTAAAAAAAAAAAAAATCAAAAGCATTGTAAATAATAATGTTTAATCTTAGTATACTTAACCCATCTCAATCATATCTCATAACCATTAACCAATTCTCATCTAAGCATTTTTCATCAAATACAAAGATTTCAACCCATGTGATCAAATAAGATTCAGTATTTAAACCTGCACATGCTCATTTTTAGTCTGCTAAAGCAGGTTGTCAAATACCAAACTAAACATATATATTTTTGAATAGGATTTCACTTAATCATGCTCAAAATATACCACTTGCTCACACATCTATACAAAACTTAAATCACAACATCTACATGTACATAATCACATCCAATTTTACTAAATATGTCTTCTAAAGCCTGAACATCTAAATTTAAACTTAATATACATGCATATATATGTACCATAAGCAAATATGTCAAATCAAAATACATAACATATTTTCTCATCATCTAGCAGAATATACACATGCTTGCAAACACATTATTAAAGCATGATATCACTTAATGACATTATTCATACATATCCTTATATATATATTTATGCTTCTAATGAATTCACATAGCAACCATAATTTTAAACCAAGCAAAACAAACACATATAATATGATTTAAAACATAAGCATTAGAACATTTGACATTAAGATCAAGCCATTTTCGCATGGCCTATAATTACAGCATCAAAAAGTCTTCTATTATTTAACTAGCCTATACATGCCTTTGACTCCAAAAAGTATGCAAAACATATATATAGCAAAGAGAGTGATAGTATGGTCGACTTTCTTGATGATCCCGTGAGCCCGTAATTGAATCAACAATCTCGACTATCGACGGACAACATTTATCGGCTAGTCGACAACTTTTGCCTTTCCCCGATCCAAATTCATTTTTCTTTGTTCTTGATCTTCAATTTTAGCTTCAAAGTGCCGAAATTTCAAAGACTTTGAACCCTTCTTCTCATGCAAAGTTTCGGCCAAGAACAAAGATGAATGAAAAAAATGGCCTTTTATTTTGTTTTACTTTAACATATATTAATTTATTATTAAATTACTTAACTAACCTTTGTAATAAAATAACCAAATATTATATCTTAAGGACAAACTTGTCCATGACCGGCCACTAACTCATAAAATGGGTTATTTACCCTTTCAATACTTCATATTATAAAGACATGCTCAAATTAGCACATTTCACTTTAGTATGCTACTTTTACCTTTTACGCGATTAAGTCCTTTTTCTAAATTAAACACACAAACGATAAAATTTTTCCACTAAACTTTTACACATATTAATTCACATATAATAAACACAAAATATACATTTAAAATATTTCTCGACTCGGATTTGTGGTCCCGAAACCACCGTTCTGATTAGGGTCAAATTCGGTCTGTTACACTAAGCTTTTGGAAATCTTACTCTGTGCGTGTTTTTTTTATTTTATAGGTCGTCAAAGCTACTGAAGGCTCGGGACCATGACGGATCGTCATCACACTACTAAAATTATTTTGGAACCCTTTTTAAAATGTATATAACTAATTATGGTATGTATAGGCTAGATAAGTGTATGTGATTATAATATGATTTTAGCCATATGTTTTGGTTAGTTTTGAGTTGATAAAAATGCTTGAATGAATGAGTTATATGAAGCATATATTTTGGTATGCTTTGATGCATATGAAATGGTTAAATTTTGGTTAAGCAAATGGATGATATATGCTTGAAATGATGTAGGATTTAGTTTGTAAGTTAGTATGAATGAAATTGGTATTGAATGTATGGATGAAGTGAACCATTTTGATATGTTTTGGTTGCCATATATGCATATTATGTTTAGGTATATATTGCTTGTAGGAAGACCCTAAGTGGGTGGCATATTGGCTTGGTAAAATGGCCTATAATGTCACACGGTTGAGGTACACGGGCGTGCCTAAGATCGTGGGTAAATTGGTAGAATGTGGCTTAAATTGCACACGGACTCGACACGGGTGTGCTTGATGGCCGTGTGAGAAATGGCAGTATGTGATCTAGTAGTACACGGCCTTAGCACACGGGCGTGCTTGGTGACCGTGTTTATTTTGGCAGTATACCACTGCGGGGAGGACACACTGGAGTGTCCAGTAGCCATGGGTGAGGCACGGCCGACCCCCACAGTCGTGTGCCCCCTGTACGTTAGAAAAGTTTTAAATTTTTATGAAATTTCCTATGTGTTTTAAGTTAGTCCCGACTTGGTTTATAAGCATGCTTAAGGTCTCGATGACCTACTTAAGGGACATTATGATTGATGTCGATGAATGGTTGTATGATTAATTCTTTAAATGTTTTCGATCTGTCTGGTAATGCCTTTAACCCTAATCCGGTGATCGAACACTGGATAGGGGTGTTCAGCTTATATGCTAATGGTGTATATGAGGTAAGTATCCATGTGAGCATATTATGATAATTACATCAAATTGATAATATGATGTGTAAATTCTCGACTATATGAAAAAAATGTAAATATGATATGTGATTTGGAAATATGGTAAGTTATGGCTAAGCTTATGAGTTCAAGAAAGAATGAGGTGATTTTGTCATGAGAACCATATTGGTCATTCTATTAATTTGGTTATGTGCAATTCATGTTATGTTTGTTTGTATAATGACTTACTAAGCTTTGTAAAGCTTACTCTGTGTGTATGTTTTCTCTGTTTATAGGTCGTCAAAGCTACTGAAGGCTCCGGACCGTCAAGGATTGTCATCACACTACTAAAATCATTTTGGTACACCTTGAATATGTATATGGCTAGATATGGCATGTATAGGCTAGTCCTTCATATGAGATGTAAAATGAACTTAGCCATGTGATTTGGCTTATTATGTTTTGGTAATATGCTTAAAGAAATATGATATGTAAATTGTTTTGGTATGATTACTTGATATATGAAATGGTTATGAGATGGTATGTATATAGATGTTTGGTGCTTGGGCATAATTGAGTTTTGGTAATAGAAATTAGTATGTTTAGATTGGTTAGTCATTTGGGGTATGTTTAGAATGTGGCTTAAATTGCACACGACCTCGACACGGGTGTGCTTGATGGCCATGTAAGAATTGGCAGTATGTGATCTAGTAGTAGACGGCCTTAGCACACGGGCATTCTTGGTGACCTTGTTGATTTTGGCAGTATACTATCACGGGGAGGACACACGGGAGTGTCAAGTAGCCGTGGGTAGGGCACGGCCTACCCTCACGGCCATGTGTCCCCTATATTTTAGAAAAGTTTTAAATTTTCATGAAATTTGTATGTGTTTCGATTTAGTCCCAACCCGATTATAAATATGTTTTAGGTCTCAATGACCTACTTAAGGGACATTATGATTGATATTGATGAATGACTATATGATGAATTCCATAAATGTTTTCGATCTGGCCGATAATGCCTCTAACCCTAGCCTAGCATCGGATACGGGTTAGGGGTGTTACATTTGATTGGTATCAGAGCCACGGTTTAGTCGATTCTTGGACTAACATAGCGTGTCAGAGTCTAGCTATACATGCCATATATCTTAAATGTGATAGTGTGGTGAATCCTGACATATAAGATGTGATTTTCGTATAGTAATAGATCCCGAAAGAGCTGTAGCTGACGACGTCAAAGTAATATGTTTGCTCTCGTGTAAGGGACAGTGCCTTCTGATCCGAGAACGGCTACGAGCGGTCTAGAGGAAGAAGTTACACAAGCTTTCTTCTAGATGATGAGTGAGTGGTTCACTCAATTTGTGAGAAATAACCTGACTATTTTGCAACCTTCGCCCCCAGTCAATCTCCCTCAGACATCTGATATGCTTTCGACTATGAATTTCAATTGATGAATATGCCTTTGGTTGACAAAATTCGTATGTATGAGGCTGGAAAGTTCAGGGTTACTAATAATAATACCGAGGAATTCGATTCTAAATCTTGTAATGAAAGAAAAAGATCAATGAGTGATTTTTGTCAACCTTTAACAAAGAAATATAGAGATGCAAACAATAGATCAAATGCTTCAGTTGAACATGCTAGTGGAGATCGTGTGAGACCAAATGTTAGTCTGAGAACTCAAGCTGCAATTGAATCAAATGATGGAAGTACTAAATGCAACAAACCTGAGTGTAGGCAGTGTGGAAGACGACATGTGGGAAAATGTTAGAGCACGTATAACAATAGAGTTTGTTATAAATATGGATCACGAAACCACTTTATTCGAGATTGCTGAGAGATGGCGAGCGTTGGAAATGTCAGATTCAAGCGACTTAAGTGTTAGCATTGTGGTAAAAGACATCCGGGGAATTGTAGATTGAATAGTCAAGCTTGCTTCAGATGTGGATCATTAGATCATTTTATTCGAGACTGCCCAGAATCTGTTGAACAAGAGACTACTCAGAATTCGAGATCAGATAACGCCCCATAGAGAGAGATAGACCTTCCTAAAATATAAGAAATGCCAGTAGTAGTCAGAGGACTACGAGGAATACTGTTGCAAGATCTAAAGCTAGAGCGCCTGCTAGAGCGTATGTTATCCGAGCTCGTGAGGAAGCTTTATCACCTGATGTTTTAATGAGTACTTTTATACTTTATGATACTTCTGTGATTTCATTGATGTTTTACGCATTAATATATATATGCATGAATTTAGTAATCAGTAAGACTTTGCCCGTACAAACCACCGAGTTTGCTATAAAAGTATCGAACCCCTTAGGTAAAAGTGTTTGGTTGATAACGTATGCAAGAACTATCTGTTAATGTATCGAGATATTCATTTTCCTATGGATCTGATGCTTCTTCCATTTGATGAGTTTGATATTAATTTGGATATGGATTGGTTGTCATTGCATTATGCTGTTGTGAACTGTGAAAGAAAGACTATTGATTTGAGATGTCGAATAAGGAAATTGTACGGGTTAAGTCTAACGATTTAGATGGATAGCCTGATGCGAGATCAGTATTGAAAACTTAAAATTTTGTGAAAAAGGGATATGAGGCATATTTTTCTTATGTAATTGATTCGAAAATGTCTAAAAGGAAAATTGAGTCAGTACCTATTGTCTACGAGTTTTCTGATGTGTTTCCCTGAAGAGTTACCGGGCATGCCTCCGATTCGTGAAGTTGAGTTTGGTATTAAATTGATGTCTGGTATGACACCTATTTCGATAGCTCTGTATAAAATGGCACTAATAGAGTTGAAAAAATTAAAGTTACAGTTGTAAGAGTTGACTGATAGAGGGTTCGCTAGACTAAGTTTTTTTGCCTTGGGATGCTCCTATTATGTTTGTGAAAAAGAAAGATGGCGTGATGAGAATGTGCATTGATTATCGTCAGTTGAATAAGGTGACAATAAAGAACAAATATCCGTTGCTCAGAATTCATGACTTATTTGATCAGTTAGAAAGGAGCTACTGTATTATGATCTGAAGCAACATTTGTTGGTGGTCTGGGATGAAACAAGACATATCTAACTTTGTGTTAAAATGTTTAGTCTAACAACAAGTGAAAGTTGAACATCAAGTTCTGCTTGGTTTGCTACAACCGATTTTGATTCCTGAATGGGAATGGGATATAGTGATAATGGATGTTGTTTATATTTTGCCTCAAATTTTGAGAAAGAAAGATATGATTTGGGTTATAGTTGATCGATTGATGAAATCTGCCCATTTTATTCAGGGAAGATCTGATTATCCACTTGAAAAATTAGCTGAGCTTTATATTTCTGAGGTTGTGAGATTGCATGGGGTGTCACTATCTATTGTGTCAGGTGGGGATCTGAGGTTTACATCTAGATTCTGGAAGAAATTACAAGAAGGTTTGGTTACAAAATTACACTTCAGTACAGCTTTTCAACCGCAAACAGATGGTCAGTCTAAATGGATCATACAGATTCTAGAAAACATGTTAAGATGCTGTATACTTGAGTTTTATGGTTCATGGGAACAATATCTGCCATTGATCGAATTTGTGTATAATAATAGTTTTCAAACGAGCATCAAAATGGCACCATATGAAGCTTTGCAAGGACATAAATGTCATACACCTCTGTATTGGATTGAACTCAGTAAAAATAAGTTACTTGGGGTTGATTTGATAAAATATTTAGAACAGAAAGTAAAACTGATCTGAGATTGTTTGAAAGCAGCATCTGATCGTCAAAAGTCCTATGCAGACTTAAAAAGAAAAGATATTGAATTTGAGAATGAAATCCCACTCTGTTTAATGGTAAGATTTTCGGGGACAAAAATCCCTAAGGGAGAGAATTGTAACAGTCCGATTTATACCCTTGTCGGACTAGTGGTTTTGGGACCCCAAATCCAAATTTGTATAATATTTTATTATTATATTTTGTTTCTCTGATAAGTGATTAAGCATGTGTTAAATTTTCGTGAGTTAATTCGTCCATCTGTGTGCTTAATTTGATAAAAGGACTAAATCGCATAAGGATTAAAAGTGACTTTTCAATTGATTAATGGTCAGATTGAGATGGATTTATTATAGTGAAGTCCTTAAAGGGAAAATAGCCCATTTTTGTTTATAGTCGACGGCAACATGGTTTTATAACATGTTTTTATATGTTATTTATTAAGTTAAAAGTTATATTATAATTATTATATAAGTTATATGTATATTATAATAAAAGAAACATGAAAGTGGAGTTCATTTATACATTCTCCACCGAATTTTCAAATGAAAAAGAAAAGTTTTAAGCTCTCATACATTTGGCAATTTAAAGCCAAAATTAAGGAGAGTTTTGTCTTCGATTTTCGATAATTTCTACGTTTTTGCAGTCGTTGTTTCGAGAGTTATCAAACCCATGTTTCAATTTGATGAATTGTTGATGTTTATGAGTTATGCCATTGATGTTATGTTGAGCTTTGTGATGTTTTAAGGTGTTAAATGAAAGATTTGAACTAGATGAACATGTTTTGTTCTTGATGTTTTGATCAATTTAGCTAAATAAGGTTAAATTGTTAAAATCGAAAATTGAGAGACTAAATTGCTAATTTGATGAAAAATATGGGCTTGTGTGATATGTGTGAATATTTGGCTAAGCTTAGTTATGTATTGATTTTGTGAATTTGATGTTTTGAGAAAAAAATGGACTAAATTGATAAAATGTACAAATGTGATGTCTAATTTGTAAATAGCCCTAAATATATGTGTTTGGATTGAATTGAATGAATTAGTGAATAAATGGGTTAATTTTGAATATGTTTTGATTAAGAACCGAGGAAAAAGGAATTAGATCGCGGTAAAGCAAAAGTGACAGAGTAACCGTTTTCATACCAATAAACCGAATCCGAGGTAAGTCACTATGCAAATAAATGTACTTGCATGCAATTGTAATTGTTTATACGACTAATGTTGATAATGGATGCTTATGAGAGGATTATGTATACAAATTCTATGATAAGTTCAATATAGTAAGTAAGTTCGAATATAATACAAGTTAGTTATATCTATGCCATGGGAATTGAATGTTAGTTATTGAATTAGAAATGCTACATGTATGATGTTGAGAAATGAGGCACTAAGTGTGCGTAATTGAAATTATGATGGAGTTAGATATCACTGTGTGTGCGAAGTAATGGAAGCTTCGACTTTTATGATTGGCACTGTGTGTGCGATACCGAATTATGTTCAGTTTTGTATTAATGCACTAAGTGTACGATGTCATTTAGGTCTCGACAATGAATCACGGCACTAAGTGTGCGATTATAATAAGTGAATAGCACTGTGTGTGCGATGATATCAAAGCTTCAGCTTATTGAATTGGCACTGTGTGTACGATATCGAGACAAGTCGATTAAAATAATAGGCACTAAGTGTGCGATTATAAGAAGTGAATAGCACTGTGTGTGCGATGATATGAAAGCTTCGGCTTATTTAATTGGCACTGTGTATACGATATCAAGACAAGTCGATTAAAAGAGTAGGCACTAAGTGTGCGATTATAAGAGAAAATTGTTGATAAAACTCCAAAATGGCATTTTCTTTTGACCCATTTTTTTTTCCTTATCGGTCAGGAAAGACAATAGCACTGTGTGTGCGATGATATGAAAACTTCGGCCTATTGAATTGGCACTGTGTGTGCGATATCGAGACAAGTCTATTAAAAGAATAGGCACTAAGTGTGCGAGGATTAATATGCTTCGATTATGTATATAGCACTGAGTGTGCGATTAGGTTGAATGAATACTAAAGGACGATCAACATGTAATATCGAGCATTGAATAGCTTGGAAATTGAATAATTATGTGTTTGAAAAGGTTTGTATTGAACCTTTGTGGTTGATGAGTTATAAGCAAGCTATGAATGAGTGAATGAGTATTTCAGCTATGTCTGGGATGTTGGTATTGTACAATTGTTCTGAGTTTCCGAGTATCTTATTGATTCCTATTGGTTCAACAGGCAAGTCTGTAGTACGAATATCAAATCGAGCTTTGATAAGTTAAGTGAATGAATATCTGTTACAGGTATTGTAACACCCCTATCCCGTGTCCGTCGTCGGATTAGGGTTAGGAGCTTTACCAAAAAATTCAGAAAAACATTTACAGAAATTTCATACAATCAATCATCACTCTCAAACACAATGCCCTATAAATGAGTCTTTGTGACCAATAACATGCTTAAAAATTGGGTCGGAACTAGACCGAAACACATACGAGATTTCATGAAAATTTAAAATTTTTCTAAAATACAGGGGACACACGGCCGTGGCGGTAGACCGTGCCTCACCCACGGCTACTTGACACTCCCGTGTGTCCTACCCATAGTAGTATACTGCCAAAATCAACACGATCACCAAGCACACCCGTGTGCTAAGGCCGTGTACTACTAGATCACATACTGCCATTTCCCATACGGCCATCAAGCACACCCGTGTCAAGGCCATGTGCATTTTAAGCCACATTCTGCCAATTTACCCATGGTCTTAGGCACGCCCGTGTGCCTCAACTATGTGACATTATAGGCAATTCACAAGGCCAAACTTCCGCCCATAAGGGTAACACCTATAAGCAAAATATACCAAGACACATCATGCATAAACGGCAACCAATAACATACCAAATTGATCCTCCAATCCATGCATTAATAGCCAAATCATTCATATAATCTTTCAAAACAATAACACATACATAACCAAAGCAAAACTTCATCATTTAACTAACCATAAACTTGGCTATTTCATGGGCATTTAAACCATACCAAAACCATACATATGCCACGTTCATTAAAGCATAATATGAACCAAAATAGTCATATTTCATGACTAAGTATATATATCAACATAAACCAAACACTAAACTATACATGCCATATCGAGATTCAACCATTTTCAAAATGTACCAAAATGAGCTAATTAGTGTGATGATGATCCTTGATAGTCCCGAGCCCTTAGTAGCTTTGACGACCTATAAAACAGAGAAAATGTACACAGAGTAAGCTTTTTAGAGCTTAGTAAGCTATATACAAATAGACTACATATGTAATCATATAAACATATAAAATGAATGCATATTTCTTATCAATGGCCAAATTCTCACATATATATACTTTGGTTCATACTTTTAACCACACTTGCCACCATCAACAATACATGAATCATATATAAATACTTAGCTTTTCATACTCACTTTCACATATCATCTTGATATCTCATTATACATACTCATCTTAATAAAATCCCTTAAGATCTTACCTTACATACATCCTTAGTGTATGAGTCAACGTACCTGAAACAGACATTCATTCACTTATCTGATCATCATTTGGATTTACAAATCATATCACAGACTTGCCCGTGGAACCAATAGGAATTTAGTAGTATACTCAGAAAGCTCGTAATAGTCGTACAATGCCAACATCCCAGACGAGGTTTTACTTGCACTCAGATATCGATACCTCAGTCTCGGACAGATTGTTACACGAATCAATATGATGCCGATGTCCTAGATATGGTCTTACACGAAAAGCTCATATCGTTGCCAACATCCCAAACGTGGTCTTACATATAATCAGATAATGATGCCTACGTCCCGGACGAGGTCTTATATAAAATCGATAATGATGCCTCGTCCCGCACGAGGTCTTATATAAAATCGATAATGGTGCCTATGTCCCGCATTTAGGTCTTATATATAATCGATAATGATGCCCACGCCCCGCATTTAGGTCTTATATAAAATTAGATAATGATGCCTGCATCCTAGACGAGGTCTTATATAAAATCAAATAATGATGCCTACGCCCCGCATTTAGGTCTTATATAAAATCGATAATGATGCCTCACGCCCCGCATTTGGTCTTATATATAATCGATAATGATGCCTCGTCCCGCATTTGAGGTCTTATAAATAATCGATAATGGTGCCTACATCCCGCATTTGAGGTCTTGTATATAATCAGATAATGATGCCTACGTCCTAGACGAGGTCTTGTATAAAATTAGATAATGATGCCTACGTCTTAGACGAGGTCTTATATAAAATCAGATAATGATGCCTACGTCCCAGATGAGGTCTTCTATAAAATCAGAGAATGATGCCTACATCCCAGATGATGTCTTACACGATTATCAAATCAATGCCAACGTCCTAGACGTGGCCTTACATGATAAAACAGAACAGATACCTTTGTATTCCCAAGTTCATACAAAACTTCTCCAACTTATCACTATGTCGACCTTATATTAGAATTCCTATACATAGTGTCACAAATGCAGTAATTATCATTAATAATCATGTAAATAAACTCAATTCAATACAAATACATTTATTAGCAATATGACTTACTTCGTATTCAGTTTATCGGAATGAAAACGGCTACTCAGTTACTTTCACTTTCTCGCTATCTACGTTCGTTTTCTTTGGTTCTTGATCTTAATTTATGCTTGGAATGGCCGAATGAAACAACTACTTTTTTTTTCTTTCTTTCCTTACAATATTCTGCTAGAAGAAGAATTATAATGGCCTATTTTCATGTTATTATCATTATAACAATAATATTATTTCATTTACTAATTTAACCTTCCAACTAATAAATAAAGCAACCATGCATTAATGATATTTTTATCCTTATTCATCCACTAACTAAATAGTGGTTTAATAGCCACATAAGTCCTTCACTTTTACAAAGCCACAACACTTAGGTATCTTAACAAATAGCATGCAACTTTCACATTTAATGCAATTCAATCCTTTAGTCAAATTAAACACACAGACGGACAATTTAACATACGAAAATTTTGCACATGCTTAATCACATATCAACTGCACAAAAATAATATTAAAATATTATACGAACTCAGATCTGTGGTCCCAAAACCACAGTTCGATTAAGGTGTAAACTGGACTGTTACAATTCTCCGCCCTTAGGGATTTTCGTCCCCGAAAATCTTACTTTTAAACAGAATTAGATATTGTTGTCTCATTGAATCCTTAGGCTCCCACGTAGCCTCTTCTATACTATGACGATGCCACAATACTTTCACTAATGGAATTTTCTTGTTTCTTAACTCTTTCCCTTCACAAGCAAAGATACGGATTGGTTCCTATTCGTATGTCATATCAGATCAGATTTCAATTTCAGATGGGGAAATCACATGTGACGGATTAGACCGATATCTACAGAGCTTCGAAACGCGAAATACATTGTGAATCTTTTCTAGTTCAGAGGGTAACTTCAATCTATATGCAACAGGCCCAACACGTTCAATGGTCTCATACGGCCCGATGAATCTCAGACTTAACTTGCCTTTACGTCCGAATCAAAGCACTTTCTTCCACAGAGACACTTTCAGGAATACTTTTTCGCCGATCTCAAATTCTATATGTTTTCATTTTATGTCTGCATAGGACTTCTGATGATCAGATGCTGCTTTCAAACAATTTTGGATCAATTTCACTTTCTGCTCTAAATCTTTTATCAAATCAACCCCGTGAAGCTTATTTTCATTAAGCTCAGTCCAATACAAGGTGAACGACATTTACGTCCATACAAAGCTTCATAAAGTGCCATTTTGATGCTCGTCTGAAAACTATTGTTGTACGCAAATTCGATCAATGGCAGATACTATTCCCACAAACCAATAAACTCAAGCATACAGCATCACAATTGTCCTCTAAAATCTGAATGACTCACTCAGATTGACCGTTCATCTGCGGATGAAAAGCTGTACTGAAATGCAATTTTGTACCCAAAGCTTCTTGCAATTTCTTCCAAAACCTCGATGTGAATCTCGAGCCTCTATCTGACACAATGGATAGTGGCACCCTGTGCAATCTCACAGTCTCAGAAATACAAAGCTCGGCTAATCTCTCAAGTAAGTAGTCAGATCTTACTGAAATAAAATGGGCAAATTTCGTCAATCGGTCAACTACGACCCAAATTGTATCTTTCTTTTTCGGAGTTAAAGGAAGCCCAGAAACAAAGTCCATCGTTACTCTATCCCATTTCCATTAGGGAATCAGAATTGGCTACAATAAACCAGACGGAACTTGATGTTCAGCTTTCACTTGTTGACAAGCTAAACATTTCAAAACAAAGTCAGAAATATCCTGTTTCATACCAGACCACCAATAGTGTCGTTTTAGATCATGATACATATTTGTACTACACAACTGAACAGATAAATGACTATTATATACTTCATTCATAATCAACTAGATTAACTCAGGGTTTCTCAGAATACAGATACGATCTCGAAATCTCAAGCAATCATCAACAACTCAAAGCTCGAATTTAGAATTTGAATCACACTGAAATGGTTTCGCTAACATTTCATTATCAACTTTCTGAGCATCACATATCTACAGTAAAAACAATAGTTTTGCTTTCAATTCAACTAACATTGAATTATCATCAAACAAATTTAACACCCCAGGGTGAAAAACTCAGCCTTGCGAACCCCTTGTTGGTTAATTCTTGCAACAGTGACTTTAACTCTTTCAATTCCATTAGTGTCAATCTATACAGATCTATCGAAATAGGGGTCGTACCGAGCAACAAATCTTACCAAATTCAACTTTGCAATTAGAAGATAATTCCGACAATTCTTCTGGGAAAACATCAGATAACTCACATACTATTGGCACCGATTCAACTTTCTTTTCATATACTTTCAAATCAATCACATAAATAAAATATGCCTCGTAACCCTTTTTATTTTAATTCTAAGCTTTCAATACAGATATCACAGCAGGCAATCCACCAAATCATTAGACTCAACTTGTACAACCTCATTATTTGGGCATCTCAAATCTATAGTCTTTCTTTTACAATCCACTACAGCATCATGCAATGCCAACCAGTTCATTCCTAGAATTATATCAAACTCATCAAACTGTAATAGTATTAGATCAATAGGGAAACATATATCTCGAAACATTAATGGGTAGTTCTCACCTACTTTGTCAACCAGAATATTTTTACCTAAGGGGTTCGATACTTCTATAACAAACTGAGTAGACTTTATAGACAAAGTCTTACTGAATACTAAGTTCATACATATATAGAAATAAGTAGAACTATGGTCTATCAAAGCGATCACAGAAGTATCATAACGTGTAAAAGTACCCATTATAACATCTGGAGATGAAGATTCCTCCCGAGCTCGGATAACATGTGCTCTGGCAGTGCTCTAGCTTCAGATCTCACAACAATATCTTTAGTAGTTCTCTGACTACCACTGATGTTTCTTACAAATTGAGGAGATCTGCCTCTTGATGAAACATTCTCAAATCTCAGGTTCTAAACAATCTCTTGTTCAACAGACTCTGAGTAGTCTCGGATGAAATGATCTAATGATCCACATCTGAAACAAGCTCGGTCATTTAATTTGCAAACTCTCAAATGCCTTTTGCCATAATGTTCACATTCAGGTCGCTTGAATCTGACATTTCCAATACTAGCCATTGAAGTTGCTGGAGCTTTAGAGCTTAATTGTGATCTAGTTCAATCTCTACTCGAATACATCACATTAGCTTTTGAATGGCTATGTTCATCTCAGAATTTCTTCGAGGTAGACTGAAATGATTTGCTCATACATCTCTTTTTCATATCTCTAGCTTCCGACTCAGCTTTGCATGCTCGAGCAACTAGCACTACGAACTCTTGTATCTCCAGAGTACGAACTAGCAATTGGATATCTTCATTTAGGCCATCTTTGAATCTTTTACACATTATAGCTTCAGTTGAAAGTATTCCCGAGCATACTGACTTAATCTTACAAACTCTTATTTGTATTCAATGACAGACATGTAACCTTGTTTCAATTACAAAAATTCCTTTCGTTTCTGATCAATAAATCTTTGAATAATGTATTTCTTTCTAAACTCAGACTGAAAGAAATCCCATGTGATCCGTTCTTCAGGAACAACCAAAACCGAAGTTTTCCACCACCGATAGGCTGCATCTCGTAACAAAGAAACAACACACTTTATACATTCTTCAGACCTCAGTGACATCTCATCAAATACTCGAAGAGTGTTTTCTAACCAAAATTCGGCTTTCTCAGCATCATCATCATTAGTAGCCCAAAACTCTTCAGCCCCCTACTTACGAATCTTGTCAACCGATGGCTTATTCCAATAATTTAGATTTGTAGTCGGAGGTATATCGATGTCTAAGGGGGATTAACCAGGGACGGGGTTTGTAAAACAGTCAGGTTATTTCTCATAAATTAAGTGAACCATTCACTCATCATCTAGAAGTAAACTTGCTTAGCTTCTCCCTCCTGACCTCTCATAGCCAGTCTCGAACCAGAATGCATTGTCCCTTGCGCGGGAGCAGGCACATTACTTTCTATGTCGTCAGCTACGGCTCTTTTGGGATCCATCACTATACGAAATCACATTTTATACATTAGGATTCATCACACTATCATAGTTCAGATAATATGGCATGTATAGCTAGACTCTAACACACTACGTTAGACCAATAATCAGCTAAACCGTCACTCTAATACCAATCAAATGTAACACCCCTATCCCATGTCTACCACCAAATTAGGGTTAAGAGCATTACCAGAAAATTTAAAAAAAACATTTACAAAAATTTCATACAATCAATCATCATTCTCAAACATAATGTCCTATAAATGAGTCTTTGAGACCAATAACATGCCTAAAAATCGAGTTGGGACTAAACCGAAACACATACGAGATTTCATAAAAATTTAAAAATTTTCTAAAATACAGGGGACACACGGCTGTGGGGGTAGACCGTGCCTCACCCACGACTACTTGACACTCCCGTGTGTCCTCCCCGTGGTAGTATACTGCCAAACTTAACACGGTCACCAAGCACGCCCGTGTACTAAGGCCGTGTACTACTAGATCACATACTGCCATTTCCCACATGGCCATCAAGCACACCGTGTCGAGGCCATGTGCAATTTAAGCCACATTCTGCTAATTTACCCACGGTCTTGGCATGCTCGGGTGCCTCAACTGTGTGATATTATAGGCCATTCATAAGGCCAAATTTCTGCCCATAAGGGTCACACCTATAAGCAAAATATACCAAGACACATCATGCATATATGGCAACCAATAACATACCAATTTGATCCTCCAATCCATGCATTAATAGCCAAATCATTCATATCATCTTTCAAAACAATAACACATACATAACCAAAGCAAAACTTCATCATTTAACTAACCATAAACTTGGCTATTTCATGGGCATTTAAACCATGCCAAAACCATACATATGCCACGTTCATTAAAGCATAATATGAACCAAAATAATCGTATTTCATTACTAAGTGTATATATCAACTTGAACCAAACACTAAACTATACATGCCATATCTAGATTTAACCATTTTCAAAATGTACCAAAATGAGCTAATTAGTGTGATGATGATCCGTGACAGCCCCGAGCCCTTAGTACGCACACAGAGTAAGCTTTTTAGAGTTAAGTCATATACAAATAAACTACATATGTAATCATATAAGCATATAAAATGAAAGCATATTTCTTACCAATGACCAAATTCTCACATATATATATATATATATATATACTTTGGTTCATACTATTAACCACACGTGCCACCATCAACAGTACATGAATCATATATAAATACTTAGCTTTTCAAACTCACTTGCACATATCATCTTGATATATCATTATACATACTCATCCTAATAAAATCCCTTAAGATCTTACCTTACATACACCATTAGTGTATGAGTCAACATACCTGAAGCAGACATTCGTTCACTTATCTGATCATCGTTCGGATTTACAATTCATGTCACAGACTTGCCCGTGGAACCAATAGGAATTTAGTAGGATACTCAGAAAGCTCATAATAGTCGTACAATGCCAACATCCCAGACGAGGTCTTACTTGCACTCAGAAATCGATACCTCAGTCTCGGACAGATTGTCACACGAATCAATATGATGCCGATGTCCTAGACATGGTCTTACACGAAAAGCTGATGTCGTTGCCAATGTCCCAGATGTGGTCTTACATATAATCAAATAACGATGCCTAGTCCCAGATGAGGTCTTATATAAAATTAGATAATAATGCCTACGTCCCAAGCGAGGTCTTATATAAAATCAGATAATGATGCCTACGTCCCAGACGAGGTCTTATATATAATCAAATAATGATGCCTACGTCCCAGACGAGTTCTTATATAAAATCAAATAATGATGCCTACGTCCCAGACGAGGTCTTATATATAATCCGATAATGATGCCTACGTACCAGACGAGGTCTTATATAAATTCAGATAATAATGCATCCGTCCCAGATGATGTCTTATATAAAATTAGATAATGATGCCTACGTCCCAGACGAGGTATTACCTAAAATCAGATAATGATGTCTACGTCCCAGACGAGATCTTACATGATTATCAAATCAAAGCCAACGTCTTAGACGCTGTCTTACAGGATAAAACAGAACAAATACCTTTGTATTCCCATGTTCATAGAAAACTTCTCCAACTTATCACTATGTCAACCTTATATCAGAATTCATATACATAGTATCACAAATGCAGTCATTATCATTAATAATCATGTAAATAAGCTCAATTCAATACAAATACATTTATTAACAATATGACTTATTTCGTATTCGATTTATCGGAATGAAAATGGCTACTTAGTTACTTTCGCTTTCCCATGATCTACGTCCGTTTTCTTTGATTCTTGATCTTAATTTATGCTTGGAATGGCCGAATGAAATAACTAAATTTTTTTCTTTCTCTCCTTTCAATATTCGGCTAGAAGAAGAATTATAATGGCCTATTTTCATGTTATTATCATTATAACAATAATATTATTTCATTTACTAATTTAACCTTCAAACTAATAAATAAAGCAACCATGCACTAAGGATATTTTTGTCCTTATTTATCCACTAACTAAATAGTGGTTTAATAGCCACATAAGTCCTTCACTTTTACAAAGCCACAACACTTAGGTATCTTAACAAATAGCATGCAACTTTCACATTTAATGCAATTCAATCCTTTAGTCAAATTAAACACACAGACGGACAATTTAACATACGAAAATTTTGCACATGCTTAATCACATATCAACGGCACAGAAAATAATATTAAAATATTATACAGACTCAGATTTGTGGTCCCAAAACCACTATTCTGATAAGGGTATAAACCGAACTGTTATAGGTATGTTGCTTATATAATAATGGAGTATATGAGGTAAGTATCCATGTGAGCATATTATGATAAGTACATCAAATTGATAGTATGATGTGTAAATTCTCAACTAGATGAAATAGATGCAAATATGATATGTGATTTGGAAATATGGTAAGTTATGGCTAAACTTATGAGTTCAAGAAAGAATGAGGTGATTTTGTCATGAGAACCATATTGGTCATTCTATTAATTTGGTTATGTGCAATCCATGTTAAGTTTGTTTGTCTATTGACTTACTAAGCTTTGCAAAGCTTACTCTATGTGTATGTTTTCTCTATTTATAGGTCGTAAAAGCTACTGAAGGCTCGGGACCGTCAAGGATCGTCATCACACTACTAAAATTATTTTCGTACTCCTTGAATATGTATATGGCTAGATATGGAATGTATAGGCTTGGGCATAATTGAGTTTTGGTCATGTATATAGATGTTTGGTGCTTGGGCATAATTGAGTTTTGGTCATGCAAATTGGTATGTTTAGATTGGTTAGTCATTTGGGGTATGTTTTAGTTGCTATATATAAACATGTTATGTGTTGGTAAGTGATACTTGTAGGTGAGACCTTAAGTGGGTGGCATATTGGCCTTGTAAGATAGCCTATGATGTCACACGGTTGAGGCACACGGGCGTGCCTAAGACCGTGGGTAAATTGGCAAAATGTGGCTTAAATTGCACACGGCCTCGACACGGGTGTGCTTATTGGCTGTGTGAGAATTGGCATTATGTGATCTAGTAGTACACGGCCTTAGCACACGGACGTGCTAGGTGACCGTGTTGATTTTGGCAGTATACTGCCACGGGGAGGACACACGGGAGTGTCAAGTAGCTGTGGGTGAGGCACGGTCTACCCCTACGGCCGTGTGTCCTCTGTATTTTAGAAAAGTTTTAAATTTTCATGAAATTTGTATGTTTTTCGATTTAGTCCTGACTTGATTATAAACATGTTTTAGGTCTGTATGACCTACTTAAGGGACATTATGATTGATATTGATGAATGACTATATGATGAATTCCATAGATGTTTTTGATCTGGCCGATAATACCTTTAACCCTAGCCTGGCATTGGATACTGGTTAGGGGTGTTACAATAAATTCCTCACTTTTCTTATTCTTTTGCCTCTTTTTCTCTCGTTTGTTTTTCAACATTTCTCGTTTCTTTTACACTCTCATCTTTTTCTTTAATTTCTTTCTCTTTTTTAAATTTCTTTTTCTTTTTCAATTTCTTTGTCGATTTCTTTTTCTTTTTGACTTTCTTTTTCTTTTTCTTTTTTTTTGTATTCTTTTTTGATTTGATTACAACATGAAGTTGATACAAAAGAATCGAAAAGATGTATTTGGCTCGGAGAAAGAGAAAGTATCTTCATAGGCTTCTTGTCCATTTCTCTCAGAATGATCCTTCATGCGTGATGACTTTGAAGCATACAACGAATAACTCGTGCTTTCTCGTTCGTCGTCTTGAAAGATTTCAGACTCGAAGTTTGCTTCTCTTTGTCTCGAATGTCTTGAATAGGAATCATGGTAAGAATCACTTCTCGAATAGTCCCTTATACTGAACAATCGAATGTCAATCATCATCATAACACATCAAAACATAATCAAATAGTCCCTTATTGAGGCCTTCAAGACCTTAAACACACGCTAGAAGAAGGTCGGGACTAAACCAGAACACGTACAGAAATTCTAAATAATTTAAAACTTTTCTAAGTTTTAGGGGTTACATGCCCGTATGGGCAAACCGTGTGCCTCCCACGGCTGCTAGACACACCCATGCCTCCTCCCCATGGCCGAATCTGACTTAACACCACGGTCACCAAACACCCCCGTGTACTAAGGTCATCTACTCATAGGCCATATACTGACTTATGCCCATTGCTAGTTGACAAGCCCGTGTCAAGGCCATGTGATATTAGGCTATATACTGTCATTCACCCACGGCCATTAGGCGCACCCGTGTGCCTCAACCTTGTGACAAAATAGGCCATTTGCAAAGCCAATTTGCCACCCACACAAGGGTTAATCTCTACAAGAACATTAAAGCATGATTACACGTATATTTTTGAAACCAATTTCATGTCAAATGATTAACATATCATCTCATACAATCTCATTCACAACCATGTTAACTAATAGACTAATTTACACCACTTGAACACATTCTATACCAATATGATTCATTTCCAATTTCTCAATCTCATACTAGCATCATACCAACACAAAGTTACCATTCATAAATTATTTTCTTTACTCATAAATCATAACAAAAGATGCATCATATATCAAAGCCATTAAAGCTAAAAACTAACACATATCTAGCCACATCACATGGCTATTTATACATCTTAAACATGATTCAAATAACTAGCCTATACATGCCATATTTCAACTATGTACATCTTTCCAAAAGTACCCAAAATAGATTTTTTGATAGTGTGATTGAGATCCTGACGACCCCAGATCTGAGCTAGCTTTACTAACACTGTAAAACAGAGAAACAATCACACAGTAAGCTTTTAAAAGCTTAGTAAGTTCGCAACAAAATACATTAAATCAAAACATATCATCACATAGATTATTTCACAATCTAATATTTCAAATCATCCAAAAGCTAGCAATTTCAATTAACATTCCTTAAACTCATTCATAGTTTCATCAACCACATAGGTTTTGAACGTACCATAGCCAACACTTAGTTGTCAAATACTTATGCTACTCAATACTCATGATTCGTTTCAATCAACATTCGTCCTTTCTTCAGTTTATTCAGACACTTAGTGCCTAAATAGTTAGTCAAAGCCTAATTAGCATCGTACACTTAGTGCATTCATATCAAACCGATCTTGAATCGATATCGCACACACAGTGGCAACCTCAAAGCTGAAGCTTATATTACTTCGCACACATAGTGCTATTTATCTCAATCACATTTTCGAACACGCATACTTAGTGCCATTAAACTCAATCTATCTCATAGAATTCACATTTCAACAATATCATACCATTCATTTCAAAACATTAAACATAGCACAATACACATATTATGTCCGAACTTACCTCAGAAGTCGAACTACCGAAACGGTCGATTAATTAAGCACATTATCTTTGCCTCGATCTCGATCCGAACCTCTCCTTTCTTGGTCTATAAATATTTAAATTCAATCCATTCAATCACCAATTCATTCAATTTAGCCCACACACACACATTTAGGGCATTTTATAAAATAGCCCTCATATTTTCACATTTCGACACTTTGGTCCCTATTTCACAAAATCATCAAATACATAAAATTTCAAAACACATATGATTAGTCGAATTCTCTCTATGTTCATTCAAGTCCACACATTTCATTTTTTCACATTTTAGCCCTTCAAAATATTATTTTCACAATTTAGTCCAAATTACTCAATTTCATCAAAAATCCAAAAACTACACATGTTAATCCAACACCAAGTTTTCATATTTCACTATCAACAAGCACATAGATGAAGCATTCATCAATGGCTCATCATTCACAAAATTACAACATGGGTTAGCTAGAGCACTAAGCAACGATTACGAAAACGTAGAAATTATCAAGAATTGAGCTCAAACATACCTTGAATCAAGCTTAACAATGGCCAAATACTTTAAGCCCTATTCTTTTTTTTCTTCTCCACATTCAGCTAAGAAAGATGATAATGGTCATCTTTTGTGTTTTGTTTTAATATTAATGACTTATTTTACTAATTACCAAACTAGCCTTTTATTACATATATAAAAACAATTATATACTAAGGCTAATTTTTCATTTAGCCATCCACTATCCTTAATAATGGTTTATTTGCCTCTTAAGGTTATCCTATTATGAAGACAACAACACTTAGATGCTTATAATTCAACACATAACTTTGACTCTTTACGCGATTAAGTCCTTTCTCTTAATTCGGCACAAAATCGATCAAATTATCACATGGAATTTTCACAAAGACTAAGTCACGTAGAATCAACACCAACTACAACATTAAAATATTATTTCGAATTTATGGCCTCAAAACCACTATTCTGACTAGGGTCTTAACCGGGCTGTTACAACTCTCCTCTTAGGAATTTTCGTCCTCGAAAATCTTACAATAAATAGTTGTGGATATTGCTCTCTCAATATGTTCTCGGGCTCCCACGTAGCCACCTAAATTCTATTTTTATGCCATAATACTTTCACTAAAGAGATTCTTTTGTTTCTCAACTCTTTGATCTCTCGTGCCAAAATTCGAATCGATTTTTCATTATATGACAAATCTAACTGAATCTCAACCTCAATAGGAGCAATTTCATGGGACGAGTCTGATCTGTACCGTCGAAGTATTAACACATGAAACACGTTATGAATCTTTTCTAACTTAGATGGAAATCTCAATCTATAAGCAACAGACCTAACTCATTTAATGATTTTATATGGTCAAATGAACCTCAGACTCAACTTGCTTTTTCAGCCAAATTAAAGTATTTTTGTAACATCCAGGATTTAAGGGTTTCGCATGTACTTCGTATCCATGTGTTGGTATGCTTGGTATGTTGTTTGAGTGTGTTTGGGGTCTTGGGGAAGCTCGGGGTTAAGTTTGATACTTAGAGAAAATTTTTAATTCTAAGCATTTTAGGGGAGAGCTAGTGGAGCCAGGCTTTAAGGGACTAAAATTTGTGGTTGTTGACACAACTGGAGAGTTGGAGAAGTGGCAAGGAGGTGCCACCTTGTGTGCAGGGGAGTTGCATCAAAGGGGAGTTACAAGAGGGAAGGAGTTCGAGCTGCATGGACAACATCTTGGTGTTTTATTTTACGCCTGGAGAGGTAAGTGGTGGATTCGACTAGGGCACTTGAGGGGGGAGTGTTAAAGTGGTCAAACAATTCGAATGGATGGTGGAGAGTGATCAAGGGAGGCTGAAACATTCAAACTTGTTTGAATGGGAGGGTATGAGTGAAGTTAAGAGAAAGTTAAGGGATTTGGAGGGGTGGAGTTGTTGGCCGAATGTGGGGTTCTAGAGGTGGGACTTTCGGTCATGCGGGGGGTATGAGGGGGTGTTTCGGTTTAGGAGTATTGGTGCCGAAATTTGGAGAAGCTAGTTAGGAGTAGTGAGCTCTCTTATTTCATTTGATGTAATTGTTTCTTTGAGGTGCCGATTTCTCTCAATCATTTCTCCTTTTCAGCATAGTGCTTATAGGGTCGAAAGTTTGAAGGCACTCCTCTCTTCTCTATTGTTTTCTTTCTTTTCTCTTCGGGTTCCTTTCCCTCTTGCTGAATTTTTTAGCATCCATTTCCTTTTCTTTTGTTTCTTCCCTCATTCTCTAAAGTCGATTTCTAAGAAGGTTGCCGTCACTTCTACTCTCAATCTTTCCAGTCAGTTTCTCTGAAGTTGGGGTAAGTGTTTCCTTTTCTTTTCATTTCTCTTCTCTCTTTCGATTGACCAAATCATAAGGTGTTAATCCTGTTTCTTGGATTTTGGCCGTACATATGAAGGGCTTGGCTCTGTGTTCTTTTGCTTTTAGCCAATGTGAAGGGTTTTAGGGATCTTTCAATTTTTGATCAACCAAGGTATGAGGGTTACAACATTCGTTCGGCCGAAGGCCACTTCTTTTAGCCATAAGTTTGTGAGGCCGAATCTAATATGGGTTTATGTAGGGACCTCGGCATCTTTTAGCTCGAGTGTATAACCTCTGGGTTCTATCAATTTCGGTAAGGATTTATTTGTTCAAAGTATTTATTTATCGCTATTGTCTTATACAACGTTTTAACCGGGTCTTCTGACCAAGATCATATTTTATGGAATCGAGTACCAGCCAAGTAAAGGAAGGGGTTGGACACGTAGTCCCTACCCCTAAATTCAAGAAACGAGCAGTTTCATCGGTTCGGGATTGGCCACCGGGTTGTGGGTCAACGTCTAAAAAGGACAAGCAGATCGCTGTGATCCCTTTGAGTGAGGACGTTAGTGAGATCGATAGTTTAGTTCTTCAAGTTTACAAGTGTGTAATTATCATACTATTCCCTTAACTTTATATATGTATGTGTTATGCTTGAAAGCCAAAAATAGTGGAAGTGGTGAGTGAGTTACCTATACTAGGTGACCGAAAAACTAGGTTAGTTGCTATTTCAGTTAATACTCATGGATAATTTACTTGTGGATGCATGTTGAGTAGGATATATATATGTTATATCACATTGCCTACCCTTGTTACATTATGTTGCATGTGCATGGGACATTGGGTTATAAATGATGTAAAAGGGGGAAGTGTGTACATATTGGTGACTTTGTCACGGTTAATGATGACATAGAGCCTCATTGTGGATATGGTGATTTAATCATGTGTGGAATCAGTGGCCTAACCACTTATGTGGACTTTGATAAGTGTGTCTGTCAGCATGACTGCCAAAGAGGTGTGTAGCGGATGGAGGGTTGATTGTAGAAATCCCCAGGTGTGTATGATGATAGATGCACGGAGCAGTGTGTAGAGGATGGAATACTAGGTTAGGTTGGGCTATCGTATTGTCTATTTAATGCATGATATAATAATTCAATGATGATTTGGGGCTCAAGCCCACTTGTGGAGTTTTGTAGAATAATTGCACACTGAGTCTCGGTGACTCACCTCTTTGCTAAAATCTTGCAAGTAATCAGTAGATCGTGGATCTGGGAGCTAGGGCGAACTCGTGGAGGCTATAAAGTATTTCTTTTCGTGACAAAACTGGGGGAGACGATACTCTGTCTCAAGCGATGTTGCGGGGGTTAGAGTGTGTAGCTGGGGCAAGTACTAGGGCTACAACTCGAAAGTCCATTCCTGAGTGACTTCGAGCAAATGGAGCTGAAATATTTAGGGGTATTTCTGGGGTAGCACCAAACGTGGCAGGATATTGGTTAGAGGCAGTTGAGAGAATTATGGAAGATTTGGATTGCACAGCTGATGAGAAGCTAAAGGGCACAGTGTCTTTACTTCGGGATAAAGCCTATCAATGGTGGCTTACTGAGAAAGAGGGTACGTCGGTAGACCAGATAGATTGAGACTTCTTTAAGATAATGTTTTAGGGGAAATATATTGGAGCTAGTTACGTGGACGCTTAGAGAAAAATGTTCCTGAATTTGGTCCAAGGGGGTAAATTGGTAGCTGAGTATGAGGCAGAATTTCTGTGGTTAAGCCGGTACGCTCGAGGGATAGTTGCAACCGACTACGAGTGCTGTGTGAGATTTGAGGATGGGCTGCGAGACGAGCTGCGAGTGTTGATAGCTCCTCAGCGGGAGAGAGACTTCACCGTTTTGGTGGAAAAAGCTAAGATAGCTGAGGAGGTAAAGCGAACTGTGAAGAAAAATAGGGATAAGGACAGAGGTAAGAATAAGAGGAGTTACGAACTGTTAGGATCATCGGGAGGGTTCCAGAAAAGGCCTAGGGTTGATGGGTCTATTCGTGTTACAACGTCGGTTGCTGTTGGGCAATTTCGACAGTGTGCTCATTGTGGGAGGTCAAATGCAGGGGAGTGCTGGGGAAGAAATAAGGAGTGCTTCACGTGTGGGTCAAAGGATCATCTAATTAAGAATTGTCCACAACGCATGACCAGGGCCCGGATGGTAGGTCAGGGATATGTACAGCCAGGAAGGGGTGGTCAACAAATGTCGAGAGGTCATGGTCCGAACCGAGGAGAAAATGGTTTTGGTCGAGGTCGTGGAGCACCGGGCAGAGGTATAGGGGGTACTGAGGCAAGATAGCCCGGGTTAGTTTATGCGGCCAGACGTCGTGAAGAAGGGGATACACCAGACGTTATAATGGGTACGTTTCTCATTTTTGGGTTACCCTTTACTGTACTAATTGATGTTGGGTCGACTTATTCCTATGTTGCCAGTATGGTGTCTAAAACTTTGAATATGAATCCTGAAATAACTTCTATGGAGATAACTGTACTTAGTCCTTTAGGGCAATCGGCAATGGTAAATAAACTCTTTAAAAGTGTGCCTTTAGAAGTTCAAGGGTTAGTTTTCCCGACTGACTTAATGGAACTACCATTTGGGGAGATTTACTTGATCTTGGGCATAGACTTGTCAGTAAGATATTGTGCAAACTTGGATTGTACTGCTAAGCACATGATGATAAAGACTCCTGAGGATTATGAAATCTTGGTGATAGGCGAGAGGAGAGATTACTTGTCTAATGTATTGTCTGCTCTTAAGTCGAAAAGAATGGTGAGGAAAGGGTGTATGGCCTTCTTAACTTTTGTCAGTGCCTTGGATGCAAAGGAAGCGACTGTGGAGAAGGTTAGAACAGTAAACGAATTTGTAGATATTTTTCTTGAAGAGCTTCCAGGGTTGCCTCCGGATCGTGAGGTGGGGTTTAGAATCGAGCTTCTGCCAGGTACGGCCCCGGTGTCCATCGCCCCTTACAGGATGGCACCAAAGGAGCTAGTTGAACTTAAAGCTCAAATCCAGGAGTTATTAGATCGTGGTTTTCTTCAACCTAGTGTGTCTCCTTGGGGGGCATCGGTGTTATTCGTAAATAAGAAAGACGGATCTATGCGTATGTGTATTGATTACCGCCAGTTGAATAAGCTGATGATTAATTACAAGTACCCGCTGTCGAGGATAGACGACCTGTTTGATCAGCTCAAAGGGGCTTCAGTCTTTTTGAAAATAGATTTGAGGTCAGGATATCACCAGCTGAAGGTAAAGGAAACAGATATTTATAAGACAGCTTTCCAGACTCGCTACGGGCACTATGAATTTTTGGTAATGCCGTTTGGGTTGACAAACGCACTAGCCGCATTCATGGATATGATGAATCGAGTTTTTCAACCCTATCTGGATCAGTTCGTAGTAGTGTTCATAGAAGACATTCTAGTATACTCCAAGACAGAAGATGAGCATGATTCGTATCTTTGGGTAGTTCTACAGATTTTAAGGAAGTAGAAATTGTATGCCAAATTTAGCAAGTGTGAGTTTTGGTTAAAGGAGTTTCCTTTTCTGGGTCATGTGGTACCTGTAGAAGGGATAAGAGTATCCTCAGAAGATCGAAGCGATGCTAGATTGGAAACTACCTAAGTCTATGGCAGAGATCCGAAGTTTCTTGGGATTAGCGGGTTACTACAAATGTAACACCCCAAACTTGGCCAAAACGTTACAACCAGATCTGGCATGCTACGGGTTGTTTGTTTAAGATCAAATCCTTTGATCGCTTTGAAGAAAGCATAGTTTTGAAAAAACTTTCAAGTAGCACGTGGTGTTGAAACCTTTGCTTGTTGATTCTGGAAATCTCAGTTTGTTTAACCGGTTAATAATTAAATGTGAAATTTTTGAAATAAACCTTAGCTTTTGTGTTGACCGTGTTTGGAAAGCCCATTTTTAATTCGCTTTATAATTAAATCTTTGAAAGCATAAGTTTATAATCCTTGAACATGGATAATAGTAAACCGAAAATTTTAAGTAAAGAGGCCTTATTACATGCTAACAAAAATAACCCAAAATTTAAAACAAAAGGGAAACCCAAAAATTGATTCACATAATAAAAGTCTTTATGGCCCCTCGAGTCTACCTCGGCTCCCGTGTCCACGATCTACTGCTCATTTGAAAAGTTGGGAAAATAAAAGGGTGAGCCACCAAGACTCAGTATGTAAATCCCAAAATCACATAAATGGCTAAGGCCCAAAAACACATCCTGGCATTGGCCCACACAAAACAGTAACAAAACAGATACATGCTGAATGTCCCAACCCAACCTAAAGTTCCATCCTTTACACGCCAACCCTTAGCAGCCATCACATCATAGGGATTTCTACAATCAACCCTCCATCTGCTACACGCCATTTCGACAGCTGTGTTGCCTATCATAATGACTAATCACTATGTGACCTTAAAATAGATGTGGCAGAGCCACTGATCGCCATGCGACCTTAATAATATATTGTGGTTTAACCACCGATCACTATGTGACCTATTAATCAAATGTGACAGAGCCACCGATCACCATGCGACCTTAATAATATATTGTGGTTTAACCACGGATCACTAAGTGACCTATTAACATGCTCTTCCCCTTCATCATATCAATCCCATCCCATGCATATGCACATGCAAAACCAAAAACAACATGCCATCTACAGGTTAACAGGTTATCACATATATCGATACACATAGAGAATTTACTATGTTCACGTGCACGGCATCCTTAGCCTAACCCCTACGGGTTAATCGACTATCTGCAAACCTTTTACGCTTTTCACCCGTAATGTATATCTGAAAAACTTATGTGATAAAGATCTACACACTTGATTACAGACAAGACAATACTTTCTATGTCAACACTGTCAGTAGTCGATACGACTGCTATCTGCCTATGGTTTTGTTCTGAAGTTGGTCCACAACTCGGTAGCCAATCTCTGATGGCAGACACCGTACGCTCTTAAACTTAGGTGTTGGTTTTACGGATCCAATTCCTTCCTTCACCTGATCGATATTTGATTCCATCAAAAGACCTTATCAGTTGCTACCACCACAACATATGGTTGTCAATCCTTAACATAGGATTTAGATCACGAATACACTAAACAAAACTCGACGAAAATCTAAATAAACCCTTACCCTGAAATCCCAAAAAGTGATCTAGTTTAGAGACTAGTGATTTTTGACTTTTGAAATCTAGATGATCCGATCTATTTCGATTCTTGAGATGTCGTCCTTAAAAGAAAATGCAAGAAGAAAAAAGTATTAGGCCAATCGACAACCTCAGCAACCCAAGTAGCCATTCGGCTTTGGCCCCCAAAATCGAAATAGAAAAGATCAAAAGAAATCGGCACTTACCAACAGATTCAGCTTTTCCTAATAGATTTCGGCTTCTCAGAAGATCAAAAGAAAGACAGTGCAATAGGATCTATGAAGATTCGACTATGAAGAAATCGGCAAAGAGAGAATAAAGAAAAGAACAATGATCATTCAACTATAGGAAAAGAATGGAGAAGAGATGAGTTATGAGTTTCGGCTTTTGAAAAAAAAAGATGATTGAGAGAAGAGAAGTAGGATGAAAGGAAAAGTAGCAGTAGAGACGGTAAAGTAAAGAGAATTTCGACAGACTACATTTAGGTTCGACTTTAGCAAAATTTTGGGAAAAGTGAGTGGGAGAATGAAGGCTCAAATGCCGAAAATGAAGAGATATTCCCCTCACTTAATGCAAAATTTCGGCACCCCTTAAACAAATGCCAGAAATGCCCATTCCGAATCTCAAAAACTCATCCTATTAACAGGGTAATTTTGGCACCCCTAAAGCCCACTCTAAACCGATCCCTCCTCCCTCTTAGAGCTAGAATTTCTGTCACCACCTATCTTTCCAGTTAATTCCTAAATTTTCTCTTTATCCTCATCTGATCACTCATCCACAGTGTCATTGATAACACCACCTCTTCCTCCATTTATCAGCACATTATCAACCTTATTATCCACATTAAATAATTCCTAATTTCAAGAATCCAAGTTGAACTCCACTACTGCTCTTTGCTATTGTCGAAATTAATTAAAATAAAAATGTATCATGTGACTCAAACCTTGGACCTCCTTAACTGCTTGACACGCCACTCCTAGTCCCTGCATATCGCCACTGACCACTGGGTCACAAGCCCATTTTTGTGTCTTAATTCACAGATAATATCTTTTGAGCCCTATCCTACCTGACTCTCCACTAGAGTGCCCAAACAGGAAATTTTTGCTAAGGCCTCGGCCCAACTTTGAGCCCATTCTGGACACCTAAAACATTCTAACAAGCATAATAAGCACAACAACACATCACAGCACGTCAACTGCAAAGCCCCATAAATTCGGGACGTGAAAGTTCTACCCCCTTAAAGAAATTTTAGCCTAGAAATTACCTGGTCAAAAATAGATGTGGGTATTGCTACCGCATTGCTTCCTCTGGTTCCCAAGTAGCCTCCTCAGAGTCATGATTCCGCCATAGAACCTTAACTAATGGAACTGTTTTCCTTCGCAATACCTTGACATCATAATCCAGGATTTCTATTGGTTCCTCTTCAAAAGATAGGTCAGGTCTCACTTCGATTTCTCCCAAAGGCACCACATGAGATGGATCTGAATGATAGCGTCTTAACATAGAGACATGAAACATATTGTGAATCTGGCTTAACTCTAAAGGTAGCTCAAGCTGATAGGCTATCGGCCCCACTCGTTTCAACACCCAATAAGGTCCGATAAATCTGGGACTTAATTTACCTTTTCGTCCAAACCTTAGCACTTTCTTCCACGGCGACACCTTCAAGAACACCTTGTCACCCACTGCAAACTCTATGTTTGTACGCTTCAAATCAACATAGGACTTCTGTCTATCCGATGCTTCCTTTAGTCCAGCTTAAATTAACTCAACATTCTTTTCCGTTTAGGTAACCAATTCTGGCCCTAAAATCTGACGTTCCCCTAACTCCATCCAACAGGTAGGAGTACGACACTTTTGCCTGTATAATGCTTCATAGGGCGTCATTTGAATACTGGACTGGTAGCTGTTGTTGTAAGAAAACTCCGCCAAAGGTAAAAACTCCTCCCAACTACCCCTGAAATCAATGACATAACCTCTCAACATGTCTTCTAGGATTTTAATTACCCGCTCAGACTGTCCATTGGTCTGAGGATGAAATGTTATACTGAAATCCAACTTCCTACCCAACACTTGATGCAAGGCCTTCCAGAATCGCGACGTGAACCTAGGTCCCTATCCGATATGATCGATACTGGTACTCCATGCAACCTCACTATCTCTGCTATATATAACCTAGCCAATTTCTGTAGAGAGTAATTGACACATACAGGTATGAAATGAGCAGACTTCGTCAATCGATCAACAATCACCCAAACCGAATCTTTCTTAGTAGGCGTGAGAGGTAGCTGACTTACAAAGTCCATTGTGATTCATTCCCATTTCCACTGTGGAATCTTTATCAGCTGCAACAACCCTGATGGTAACGGATGCTCCTCCTTTACCTGCTGACAGGTCAAACACTTACTCACAAATTTGGTCACCTTTTGCTTTAGACCAGGCCACCAGAACTGTTGTATCAAATCCCGATACATCTTACTCCCTCTAGGGTGCATAGCATATGGACTACCATGCTCTTCTAACAAAATCTTATGCCTCAACTCAGGATCTTTTTGGCATACAAATTCTTCCTTGAAAACATAATAGCCCTTCCTCATTCAGACTGAATTCTGTTGATCCATCACTGGATCCTACCTAAAACTTCTCCTTTAGCAACTTATCGGTCTGCTGCTTCTCCTTAACTTGACTGGCCCAAGAAGGTTTCACTTGAAGTTCAGAAATAAACTCCCATCATCATACAGACTAAAGTGAACAAACATTGCTCTCAAGTCAGAAATTACTTTACGACTCAAAGCATCTGCCACCACGTTAGCTTTACCCAGATGATACTCGATCGAGCAGTCATAATCCTTTAACAACTTGATCCACCTCCTTTGCCTTAGGTTCAACTCCTTCTGGGTCAAAAGGTATTTTAAGCTCTGATGATCGGTATAAATGATAGACTTTTCCCCGTACAGATAATGCCTCCAGATCTTCAAGGCAAAAACTATTGCCGCCAATTCCAAATCATGGGTGGGATTATTTGATTCGTGTGGTCTTAACTGCCGAGATACATATGCAACAACCTTCCCATCTTGCATTAATACGCATCCTAGCCCTGTGTGTGAAGCATCACAGTTAATCGCGAATTCCTTTTTGGCCTCTGGCTGAATCAAAATTGGAGCCTCCGTCAATATCCTTTTCAACCTTTCGAAACTTCCTTGTTGCTTATCAGACTAAACAAAAAGATCTCCTTTCTGTAGGAACTTAGTCAACGGTGCCACAATCAATGAAAACCCTTCAACAAACCTTCTGTAATACCCAGCCAGACCAAGAAAACTCTGGATTTCTGCTACGGACTTAGGCGGCTTCCAATCCAACACCGTTTCAATTTTTCAAGGGTCAACCCTAATCCCCTCTATCAACACAGCATGGCCTAGAAAAGTAACTTCCCTTAGCAAAATTTCACACTTACTGAATTTGGCATACAACTGCTTCTCCCTCAGAATCTGTAAAACCACTCGAAGGTGTGAATCATGCTCCTCCTCCGATCTTGAATAAACCAAGATGTCATCTATAAATACCATAACAAACCGGTCTAAGTAGGGTTGGAATACTCGGTTCATCATGTCCATAAATGCTACTGGCTCATTGGTCAATCCAAATGGCATTACCATGAACTCGTGATGACCATAGCGAGTCCTAAAAGTCGTCTTATGAATATCCGCCTTCTTGACCTTAAGATGATGGTACCCTGACCTCAGATCTATCTTTGAAAAGACTGAGGCCCCCTTCAACTGATCGAACAAGTCGTTGATCCTCGGTAGCAAGTATTTGTTCTTGATTGTCAACTTATTTAACTTGTGATAGTCAATGCACATACGCATTGAGCCATCCTTCTTTTTAACGAATAATATCGGCGCTCCCCCAAGGTGACACACTTGGTCGAATAAACCTTCTATCCAGCAACTCTTGTATTTGGGCCTTTAACTCCACCAACTCCTTCGGTGCCATCCTAAACGGAGCGATAGATACCGACACTGTTCTAGGAAAAAGGTCAATACCAAACTCCACTTCACGGTCCGGAGGTAATCTCGGAAGCTCTTCTGGGAAAACATTAGGGAATTCTTTCACTGTCCTAACATCCTTGACAGATAGTTCCTTGGCTTCCAAGCCCAAACAAACATTAGAATTGCCTGGCATCCTTTCCTCACCATCCTTTCTACTCTTAAAGCAGACACCACATTCGACAAACAATTCCCCCTTTCACCCATTACCAACACTTCGCCACCCTCGGGGGTTTTTAGCACCATACGCTTGGTTGCATAATCTACATTAGCTTGATACCTCACCAGCCAGTCCATGCCTAAAATTAAATCAAACTCCCCGAACTGTAATTCCACCAGATTAGTCAGGAAAACTATTCCATGAACTTCTAAAGGTACCTCCCGATAAAGCTTATTTACCACCACAGAGTGTCCTAACGGGATAATTACAGTCATCTCCCTAGAGAAAATCTCAGAATCTATGCCTAAGGTTCCAGACACCCTACTAGCAACATATGAATGTGTCGACCCAATATCAACCAATGCAGTGTAAGGCAATCCATGATTTCAAAATGTATCGGTTATGACATCAAGTCGTGGGCCTCCTCTCAACGTCTGGCAGCATAGACTAGCCACGGATATCTCGCCTCAATGTTTCCTACCCCTTGGCCTGGTGCTCTATGGCCCCGACCGAAATCGTTACCACCTCTAGCTGGACCACGACCTTCTGCATGCTTGACCTCTTCTACCCTACCGAGCATTTCCACATCCTGCGGACCTGCACGCCCGTGGTCGTGGATGCCTCTAACTGATGGTCCGTAGATCCACACCTGAAACACTTCCCATTGTTCGACCAACACTCACCTGGATGGAATTTGCCTCAGCGAACACACCTCCGTAATGCGGCTAGCGGCAGAAGTCTCTCAACTCGGTTCGCCCATCCGACCTAGGTCTTTTCGAAAGTACGCCACCGCCCTAGCGATCCAAAATTTCTCTTACTTCCACCCCTATCTCTATCCGGTTCAATTTTTCTGTCCGCTTTACCTCCTCAGCTATCTTAGCTTTTTCCACAAGCACAAAGAAATTCCCTCTCCACGTGGAGCTATCAATACACGCAGATCATCCCTCAGGCCATCATCAAATCGAACACAACGCTCATGTTCTGTGGCCACTATCCTTCGAGCGTAACGACTCAAACGTAGGAATTCTGCTTCATACGTAGCCACATACCTACTTCTCTGAACCAGATTGAGAAATGCTCTACGCTGTGCACCCACATATCTCGACCTGATGTACTTATTCTGAAACACTGTCCTGAAGTAACCCCAGGTGATACGGTCAGCCATCGTACCATCCTTAATCGTAAGCCACCATTGATACCCTTCATCCCAGAGAAAGGACACCACTCCCTTCAGCTTTTCTTCTTCCGTGAAGTCGAGATCATCCATTATATGTTCCACTGATTTCAACCAATACTCAGCTGTACTAGGAGCTACACCAGAAATTCCTTTAAACACTTCGCCCCATTGGCTCTAAGTCGCTCCGGCATAGATTTTCAAGCTCCTGTACCCATGCCTGCTCTCGTAACTCTTTCCAACACTCGAAGCATCGCTTGAGACACTGCATCGTCTCCGTCCGTTTGGCCTTGATATTCTGCCTCCACAATTGGTGGCGCTGGTATCTCATTCCCTGACTCGTGACCAGGCCCTATAGGTTTCGACACAGCAATCCTACCTCTACCTCGGGCACACACACCACGTCCCCTAGTGCTTATATCTAACGTTCGTGATTTATCTGATTAGAAGTTTTATGGATTAATAATTTATTCCACTGATTAATAACGAACAATCTTATGGGAAGTAGTTTTAATAATAGTTCTTTCAAATTCGAAACTATATCTACAAGGTTCAGTTCTCAAGTCTGTATTTCCCATCTCTAGAAACCACATGCAGAGCATCGCATATATGCATCAAACACACAAGTAACATCCACAAACTCACCTTCGTCACATAAGGGTATTTTTGTCATTTCACTACCCAGGGGTATTTTCGTAAGTCTACCCTACAGGGGTATTTTTGTATTTTCACAAAATAGGGTATCTTGGTAATTTTACAAAATAGGGGTATTTTGGTATTTTCGCAAACCAGGGGTATTTCGGTAATTTTACAAACTAATGGTATTTCGGTAATTTTCACAACCTATGGTATTTTAGTAATTTTCACAAATTGAGGGTTTTTAGTAACCCTACAAAGATAGGGTATTGGTCCCTTTCGGGTTTTAGTTATGATCTTTGGCCCATTATCAAGCCCTCGCGGCTAAGTGAACAGACACTACGCACCAGGTAGGATTCTAGTGAAGAAGAGGTGGGCCACAAGGGCCGCTTAAACACCAATGTCTCCCTAGATCCAATCCTAGACATGTGTACGCCTATTGCCACACTCCAGCCCGGCGACTTGTTCATGGATATGTTTAACTAGAGAAATTAATTCTTATGGGTTTCAAGAGTTTTTTTCACTAGGCCTAAGGTCCATAAACTCTGGCATACTTGCCTACGTCCCCATAAAGCCTAAAAAACCCAACATGCATATCTTATTAAGGGATAGAATACTTACCTTCATGGATCCGGTACATGTAGACTCGAAGGCCCAAAACATTTTCCTACCCTTATATCAATCTATAAAACACTACCAGACCCATTTCACAGTTCGAGTTTTGAGCCAGGCTCTGATACTAAAATGTAACACCCCAAACTTGGCCCAAACATTACGACCAGATCTGGCATGCTACGGGTTGTTTGTTTAAGATCAAATCCTTTGATCTCTTTGAAGAAAGCATAGTTTTGAAAAAACTTTCAAGTAGCACGTGGTGTTGAAACCTTTGCTTGTTGATTTTCGAAATCTCAGTTTGTTTAACCGGTTAATCATTAAATGTGAAATTTTTGAAATAAACTTTAACTTTTTGTCTTGACCATGTTTGGAAAGCCCATTTTTATTTCGCTTTATAATTAAATCTTTGAAAACATAAGTCTATAATCCTTGAACATGGATAACAGTAAACTGAAAGTTTTAAACAATGAGGCCTTATTACATGCTAACAAAAATAACCCAAAATTTAAAACTAAAAGGAAACCCAGAAATCGGTTCACATAATAAAAGTCTTTATGGCCCCTCGAGTCTGCCTCGGCTCCCTTGTCCACGATCTACTGCTCATCTGAAAAGTCGGGAAAAATAAAAGGGTGAGTCACCAAGGCTCAGTGTGTAAATCCTGGAATCACATAAACGGCTAAGGCCCAAAAACACATTTTGGCCTTGGCCCACACAAAACTGCAACAAAACAAATACATGCTGAATGTCCCAACCCAACCTAAAGTTTCATCCTCTACACGCCAACCCTTGCCAGCCATCACACTGTGAGGATTTCTACAATCAACCCTCCATCCGCTCTGAGCCATTTCGACAAATTGTCTTTTGCCATAAAGACTGATCACTATGTGACCTTATAATCAGATATGGTAGAGCCACCGATCGCTATACGACCTTAATAATATATTATGGTTTAACCATCGATCACTATGTGACCTATTAATCAAATGTGGCAGAGCCACCGAACGCCATGCGACCTTAATAATATATTATGGTTTAACCACCGATCACTAAGTGACCTATTAACATGCTCTTCCCCTTCATCATATCAGTCACATCCCATGCATATGCACATGCAAAAGCAAAAACAACATGCCATCTACAGGTTAGCAGGTTATCATATATATCAATACACATAGAGAATTTACTATATTCACATACCTGGCATCCTTAGCCTAACCCCTACGGGTTAATCATTGTCGTCCAAGACAGACCTTTTACGGTTTTTAGCCCATAACAGGTATAATACAAAAAACTTATGTGATAAAGATCTACACACCTAATTACAGACAAGACGATACTTTCTATGTCAACACTGTCAGTAGTCGATATGACTGCTATCTGTCTATGGTTTTGTTTCAAAGAGAGAATAAAGGAAAGAACAATGATCATTCGATTATAGGAAAGAACAATGAGAGAATAAAGGAAAGAACAATGATTGAGAGAAATCAGCAAAGAGAGAATAAAGGAAAGAACAATGATCATTCGGTTATAGGAAAAGAATGGAGAAGAGATGAGTTATGAGTTTCGGATTTAAAAAAAAAGATGATTGAGAGAAGAGAAGTAGGATGAAAGGAAAATTAGCAATAGAGACGGTAAAAAAAGAGAATTTCGCCAGAACAGAGGTAGGTTCGGCTTTAGTAGAATTTTGAGAAAAGTGAGTGGGAGAATGAAGACTCAAATGCCGAAAATGAAGAGATATTACCCTTAATTAATGCAAAATTTTGGCACCCTTTAAACAAATGCCGGAAATGCCCATTCTGAATCTCAAAAACTCATCCTATTAATAGGGTAATTTTGGCACCCCTAAAGCCCACTCTAAACTGATCCCTCCTCCCTCTTAGAGTGAGAATTTTGGCCACCACCTAGCCTTCTAGATAATTCCTAAATTTTCTCCTTATCATCATCTGATAACTCATCCATAGTGTCATTGATAACACCACCTCTTCCTCCCTTTATCAGCACATTATCAACCTTATTATCCATATTAAATAATTCTTAATTCCAAGCATCCAAGTCGAACTCCACTACTACTTTTTGCTATTGTCGAAATTAACTAAAATAAAAAGGTATCATGCTACTCGAACCTTGGACCTCCTTAACTGCCTGACACGCCACTCCTAGTCCCTGGATATCTCTACTGACCACTGGACCACAAGCTCATTTTTGTGTCTTAATTCACAGATAATATCTTTTAAGCCCTATCCTACCTGACTCTCCACTAGAGTGCCCAAATAGGAAATTTTTGCTAATGCCACGACCTAACTTCGAGCCCATTCTGGACCCTAAAACTCCTAACAAGCATAATAAGCACAATAATACATCATAGCACGTCAACTGCAAAGCCCCATAAATTCAAGATGTGATAGCAGAAGATTTGTCGAGGGTTTCTCCTCAATTGCGGCACCTTTGACTAAGTTGTTGAGAATGGAAGTACCTTTTGTGTGGACAGACAAGCAGCAAGAGAGTTTCGAGAAGCTAAAAAAGGATTTTGACAGAGGCTGCGATTTTAATTCAGCCTGATGCTGAGAAAGAATTCGTGGTATATTGTGATGCTTCTCACATGGGGTTAGGTTGTGTGTTGATGCAAAAGGGAAAGGTTGTTGCCTATGCGCCTCGATAATTAAGATCGCATGAGATTAACTATCCCACGCATGATTTGGAATTTGTTGCGGTGGTTTTGCTTTAAAAGTGTGGAGACATTATTTGTATGGAGAGAAGTTTGTTATCTACACCGACCACAAGAGTTTAAAACACTTGTTAACTCAGAAAGAGCTGAACTTGAGGCAGCGAAGGTGGGTAGAGCTGTTGAAGGATTATGACTGCTCGATTGAATATCAACCTGGTAAGGCAAATGCGGTGGCAGATACATTAAACCAAAAAGTAATATCAGATTTGAGAGCTTTGTTCGCACACCATAGCTTATACGACGACGGGAGTTTATTAGCTGAGCTGCAAGTGGAGCCAACATGGGTGAGTCAGGTTAAAGAGAAATAGTTATCGAATGATATCCTGAGTGCTCGACTCAGGTTAAACCATGAACTCATGATGACCATAGTGAGTCCTAAAAGTCATTTTATGAATATCCGCCTTCTTGACCTTAAGATGGTGGTACCTTGACCTCAGATCTATCTTTGAAAAGACTGAGACCCCCTTCAACTGATCGAACAAGTCGTTGATCCTTGGCAGCGAGTATTTGTTATTGGTTGTCAACTTATTTAACTTGCGATAGTCAATGCACATACGCATTGAGCCATCCTTCTTCTTAATGAATAATACCGGTGCTCCCCAAGGCAACACACTTGGCCGAATAAACCCTCTATCCAGCAACTCTTGTATTTGGGCCTTTAACTCCACCAACTCCTTCAGCGCCATCCTATATGGGGCGATAGATACCAGCACTGTTCCAGGAAAAAGGTCAATACCAAACTCCACTTCACGGTCCGGAGGTAATCTCAGAAGCTCTTCTGGGAAAACATTAGGAAATTTCTTCACCGTCCTAACATCCTTGACAGATAGTTCCTTGGCTTCCAAAGCCCAAACAAACATTAGAATTGCTTGGCATCCTTTCCTCACCATCCTTTCTACTCTTAAAGCAGTCACCAAATTCGACAAATAATTCCCCCTTTCACCCATTACCAACACTTCGCCACCCTCGGGGGTTTTTAGCACCATACGCTTGGTTGCACAATCTACATTATCTTAATACCTCACCAGCCAGTCCATGCCTAAAATTAAATCAAACTCCCCGAATGGTAATTCCACCAGATTAGTCAGGAAAACTATTCCCTGAACTTCTAAAGGTACCTCCCGATAAAGCTTATTTACCACTACAGAGTGTCCTAACGGGATAATTACAGTCATCTCCCTAGAGGAAATCTTAGAATCTATGCCTAAGGTTCCAGACACCCTACTAGAAACATATGAATGTGTCAACCCAATATCAACCAATGCAGTGTAAGGCAATCCAAGAATTCAAAATGTACTGGTTATGACATCAAGTCGCCGGCCTCCTCTCAACGTCTGGCAGCATAGACTAGCCTCGTTGTCTCGCCTCAGTGTTTCCTACCCCTTGGCCTGGTTCTCTACAGCCCCGACCGAAACCGTTACCTCCTCTGGCTGGACCATGACCTTCTTGCGGCTATTGACCTCCTCTACCCGGCTAAGCATTTCCCTGCCCTGCAGACCCTACATCGCCACGTGGCTGTGGACAGTCTCTAATCTGATGATCCATAGATCCACACCTGAAACACTTCCCATTGTTCGACCAACACTCACCTGGATAGAATTTGCCACAGCGAACACACCTCTGTGTCTGGCTAGCAGCAGCAGGTCTCTCAACTCGGTTCGGCCCATCTGACCTAGGTCTTTTTTAAGTACGCTTAGCTGCCCCTGACGATCCAAAATTTCTCTTACTTCCACCCCTATCTCAATCCCGATTCAATTTTTCTGTCCATTTTACCTCCTCAGATATCTTAGCTTTTTCCACAAGCACAGTAAATTCCCTCTCCCGCTGTGGAGCTATCAATACACGCAGATCATCCCTCAGGCCATCATCAAATCGAACACAACGCTTATGTTCTGTGGCCACTATCATTCGAGCGTAACGACTCAAACGCAGGAATTCTACTTTATACATAGCCACGGACCTACTTCTCCGAACCAAATTCAGAAATGCTCTATGCTGCGCATCCATATATCTCGACCCGATGTACTTATTCTAAAACACTGTCCTGAAGTAACCCCAGGTGATACGGTCAGCCATCGTACCATCCTTAACCGTAAGCCACCATTGATACCCTTCATCCCGGAGAAAGGACACCACTCCCTTCAGCTTTTCTTCTTCCATGAAGTTGAGATCATTCATTATACGTTCCACTGATTTTAGCCAATACTCAGCTGTACTAGGAGCTACACCGGAAATTCCCTTAAACACTTCACCCCATTGGCTCTAAGTCGCTCTAGCATAGATTTTTGAGCTCCTGTACCCATGCCTGCTCCTGTAACTCTTTCCAACACTCGGAGCATCGCTTGAGACACCGTGATCGCTCTCGCCTGCTTGGTCCCGATATTACGCCTCCACACCGGTGACGCCGGTATCTCATTCCACGACTCGTGACTGCACCTACGGTGTTTTGACACACGACAATCATGCCTCTACCTCGGGTACGCACACTATGCCCCCTAGTGCTTATGTCTAATGTTTGTGATTTATCTGATTAGAAGTTTTATGGATTAATAATTTCTTCCACTAGTTAATAACGAACAATCTTATGGGAAGTAGTTTTAATAATAGTTCTTTCAAATTCGAAACTATATCTACAAGGTTCAGTTCTCAAGTCTGTATTTCCTAGCTCTAGAAACCACATTCAATCAACATCCATTTGCATTCCAAGCAGAACATCACATACATGCATCAAACACACAAGTAACATCCACAAACTCACCTTCGTCACACAAGGTATTTTCGTCATTTCACTACCCGGGGGTATTTTTGTAAGTCTACCCTACAGGGGTATTTTTTTAATTTCACAAAATAGGGTATCTTTGTAATTTTACAAAATAGGGGTATTTTGGTATTTTCGCAAACTAGGGCTATTTCGATAATTTTACAAACCAATGGTATTTCGGTAATTTTCACAACCTATGGTATTTTAATAATTTTCACAAATCGAGGGTATTTTAGTAACCCTGCAAAGATAGGGTATTGGTCCCTTTCGGGTTTTAGTTATGATCTTTGGCCCATTATCAAGCCCTCGCGGTTATGTGAACAGACACTATGCACCAGGTAGGATTCTAGCGAAGAGGAGGTGGGCTACAGGGGCCGCTTAAACACCAATGTCTCCCTAGATCCAATCCTAGACATGTGTACGCCTATTGCCACACTCCAGCCTGGCGACTTGTTCATGGACATGTTTAACTAGAGAAATTAAGTCTTATGGGTTTCAAGAGTTTTTTCACTAGGCCTAAGGTCCATAAACTCTAGCATACTTGCCTACGTCCCCATAAAGCCCAAAAAACCCAACATGCATATCTTATTAAGGGTTAGAATACTTACCTTAGTGGATCCTGTACATGTAGAATCGAAGGCCCAAAACATTTTTCCTACCCTTATATCAATCTATAAAACACTACTAGACCCATTTCACAGTTCGAGTTTTGAACCAGGCTCTGATACCAAAATGTAACACCCCAAACTTGGCCCAAACGTTACGACCAGATCTGGCATGCTACGGGTTGTTTTGATCTCTTTGAAGAAAGCATAGTTTTGAAAAAGCTTTCAAGTAGCACGTGGTGTTGAAACCTTTGCTTGTTGATTTTTGAAATTTCAGTTTGTTTAACCGGTTAATCATTAAATGTGAAATTTTTGAAATAAACTTTAACTTTTTGTCTTGACCGTGTTTGGAAAGCCCATTTTTAATTCGCTTTATAATTAAATCTTTGAAAACATAAGTCTATAATCCTTGAACATGGATAACAGTAAACCAAAAATTTTAAACAATGAGGCCTTATTACATGCTAACAAAAATAACCCAAAATTTAAAACTAAAGGGAAACCCAGAAATCAGTTCACATAATAAAAGTCTTTATGGCCCCTCGAGTCTGCCTCGGCTCCCTTGTCCATGATCTACTGCTCATCTAAAAAGTTGGGAAAAATAAAAGGGTGAGTCACCAAGACTCAGTGTGTAAATCCCGAATCACATAAACGCCTAAGGCCCAAAAACACATTCTGGCCTTGGCCCACACAAAATTGCAACAAAACAAATACATGCTGAATGTCCCAACCCAACCTAAAGTTTCATCCTCTACACACCAACCCTTGCCAGCCATCACACCGTGGGGATTTCTACAATCAACCATCCATCCGCTACAGGCCATTTCGACAGCTGTGCTGCCTGCCATAAAGATCGATCACTATGTGACCTTATAATCAGATATGGTAGAGCCACCGATCGCTATGCGACCTTAAAAACATATTATGGTTTAACCACCGATCACTATGTGACCTATTAATCAAATGTGGCAGAGCCACCGATCGCCATGCAACCTCAATAATATATTATGGTTTAACCACCGATCACTAAGTGACCTATTAACATGCTCTTCCCCTTCATCATATCAATCCCATCCCATGCATATGCACATGCAAAAGCAAAAACAACATGCCATCTACAGGTTAACAGGTTATCACATATATCGATACACATAGAGAATTTACTATCTTCACGTACCTGGCATCCTTAGCCTAACCCCTACGGGTTAATCGACTGTTCGTACAGCCTTTTCTGGCTTTTTAGCCCATAACAGGTATAATACAGAAAACTTATGTGATAAAGATCTACACACCTGATTACAGACAAGACAATACTTTCTATGTCAACACTGTCAGTAGCCGATATGACTGCTATCTGTCTATGGTTTTGTTTCAAAGCTGGTCCACAACCCGGTAGCCAATCTCTAATGGCAGACACCGCACGCTTCTTAAACCTAGGGGTTGGTTTTACAGATCTAATTCCTCCTTCACCTGATCGACATTTGATTCCATCAAAAGACCTTATTAGTTGTTACCACTACAACATATGGTTGTCAATCCTTAACATAGCATTTAGATCACGAATACACTAAACAAAACCCGACAAAAATCTAAAGAAACCCTTACCTCGAAATCCCAAAAAGAGATCTAGTTTAGACACTAACGATTTCTGGCTTTTGGAATCTAGATGATCCGATCTATTTCAATTTTCGAGATGTTGTCCCCAAAAAAAATGCAAGAAGAAAAGAAGTATTAGACCAATCGACAACCTCAACAACCCAAGTAGCCATTGGCTTTGGCCCCCAAAACTAAAAGAGAAAGGATCAAAAGAAATCGGCACTTGTCAACGATTCGGCTTCTCCTAACAGATTTTGGCTTCTAAGAAGATCAAAAGAAAGAGAGTGCAACAAGATTTATGAATATTCGACTATGAAGAAATCAACAAAGAGAGAATAAAGGAAAGAACAATGGTCATTCGATTATAGGAAAAGAATGGAGAAGAGATGAGTTATGAGTTTCGACTTTTAAAAAAAAGATGATTGAGAGAAGAGAAGTAGGATGAAAGGAAAAGTAGCAATAGAGACAGTAAAGAAAAGAGAATTTCGGTAGAACAGAGGTAGGTTTGGCTTTAGCAGAATTTTGAGAAAAGTGAGTGGGAGAATGAAGACTCAAATACCGAAAATGAAGAGATATTCCCCTTAATTAATGCAAAATTTTGGCACCCCTTAAATAAATGCCAGAAATGCCCATTCTAAATCTCAAAAACTCATCCTATTAATAGGGTAATTTTGGCACCCCTAAAGCCCACTCAAAACTGATCCCTCCTCTTGCTTAGAGTGAGAATTTTGGCCACCACTTAGCCTTCTAGATAATTCCTAAATTTTCTCCTTATCCTCATCTGATAACTCATCCATAGTGTCATTGATACACCACCTCTTCCTCCCTTTATCAGCACATTATCAACCTTATTATCCACATTAAATAATTCTTAATTCCAAGCATCCAAGTCGAACTCCACTACTACTCTATGCTATTGTCAAAATTAATTAAAATAAAAAGGTATCATGCGACTCGAACCTTGGACCTCCTTAACTGCCTAACACGCCACTCCTAGTCCTTGGATATCTCTACTGACCACTGGACCACAAGCTCATTTTTGTGTCTTAATTCACAGATAATATCTTTTAAGCCCTATCCTACCTGACTCTCCACTTGAGTGCCCAAATAGGAAATTTTTGCTAAGGCCACGGCCCAACTTCGAGCCCATTCTGGACCCCTAAAACATTCTAACAAGCATAATAAGCACAATAATACATCACAGCACGTCAACTGCAAAGCCCCATAAATTCAAGATGTGGCAGCAGAAGATTTATCGAGGGTTTCTCCTCAATTTGTCGAGGGTTTCTCCTCAATTGCGGCACCTTTGACTAAGTTGTTGAGAATGGAAGTACCTTTTGTGTGGACGGACAAGCAACAAGAGAGTTTCGAGAAGCTAAAAAGGATTTGACAGAGGCTGCGATTTTAATTCAGCCTGAGGCTGGGAAAGAATTCATGGTATATTGTGATACTTCTCACACGGGGTTAGGTTGTGTGTTGATGCAAGAGGTAAAGGTTGTTGCCTATGCGCGTCGATAATTAAGACCGCATGAGATTAACTATCCCACGAATGATTTGGAATTTGTTGCGGTGGTTTTTGCTTTAAAAGTGTAGAGGCATTATTTGTATGGAGAGAAGTTTGTTATCTACATTGACCACAAGAGTTTAAAACACTTGTTAACTCAGAAAGAGCTGAACTTGAGGCAGCGAAGGTGGGTAGAGCTGTTGAAGAATTATGACTGCTCGATTGAATATCATCCGGGTAAGGCAAATGCGGTGGCAGATACGTTAAACCAAAAAGTAATATCAGATTTGAGAGCATTGTTCGCACACCTTAGCTTATACGACGACAGGAGTTTATTAGCTGAGTTGCAAGTGAAGCCAACATGGGTGAGTCAGGTTAAAGAGAAATAGTTATCGGATGATGTCCTGAGTGCTCGACTTCTGCAAGTACATGATGGTGGAATAGAAGATTATAGTTTGAATAATGATGTAGTTTTGTGTATCTGTGGGAAGGTGTGCATGCCAAAAGATGTGTAGTTGAGGCAGATGATTCTTCAGGAGGCGCATAGTAGCCCTTAAGCTATGCATCCTAGAGGAAGTAAGATGTATCGGGATCTACGTAAACAATTTTGGTGGCCTGGTTTGAAATGAGAAGTTACAAAATTCATGGGAAGTGTTTAACGTGTCAGTAGGTCAAAGCCGAACACCAGTTGTCTTCGAGGTTGTTACAACCAGTGAAGATTCCACAGTGGAAATGGGAGAGAATCACTATGGACTTTGTTAGTGGGCTGCCTCTTACGCCTACTAAGAATGACTCGGTTAACAAAATTCGCTCATTTCATACCTGTTCGTGTCGACTATTCTCTTTAAAGGTTGGCTAAGATGTATGTGGTATAAATTTTGAGGTTGCATGGGGTTCCAGTGTCAATCATATCAGATAGGGATCCTAGATTTACATCGCGATTTTGGAGGGAGTTGCATCAAGCTTTGGGCACAAGGTTAGACTTTAGCACAGTGTTTCATCCATAGATAGATGGCCAGTCTGAAAGAGTAATTCAGGCTTTAGAGGATATGTTGAGGGGTTGTGTCATCTATTTTAGAGGTAGTTGGGAAGAATTTTTACCATTGGTAGAGTTCGCGTACAACAACAGTTACCAAGCTAGCATTCAGATGGTGCCGTATGAAGCGTTGTATGGGTAGAAGTGCCGCACTCCCACCTATTGGACGAAATTAGGTGAACGCCATATCTTGGGCCCGGAGTTCGTCGCAGAGATAGAGGAGAAGGTCAAGGTAATTAGGGCCCGATTGAAGGAAGTGTCCAACTGATAGAAATCTTATGCGAATCTAAACGAAAAGAGATAGAATTTGCAGAAGGTGATCAGGTCTTCTTGAAAGTTTCACCATGGAAGAAGGTGATGAGATTTGGACGTAAAGGTAAGCTAAGTCCCTAGTTTATAGGGCCTTATCGAGTTTTGAAACAGGTGGGACTAGTAGCGTACCTGTTAGAGTTGCCTTCAGAGTTGAAACAGATGCATGATGTGTTTTACATTTCGATGCTAAGACATTACCATTCGGATCCATCTCATGCGGTGCCAGTCGAAGACGTTGAGATAAAGCCAGATTTGTCTTATGAGGAGGAACCAATCTAGATTTTTGAACGAGACGTCAAGGTGCTACGGAGGAAGTCAGTTCCTTTGGTCAAAGTTTTATGGTGGAACCATGGTTTGTAAGAAGCGTCATGGGAGCCAGAGGAAGTGATGCGATAGCAATACCCTCACCTTTTTGACCAGGTAATTTCGAGGTCGAAATTTCTTTAAGGGGGTAGAAATATAACATCTGGGATTTAGGGGTTTCGCATGTACTTCGTATCCATGTGTTGGTATGCTTGGTATGTTGTTTGAGTGTGTTTGGGGTCTCGGGGAAGCTCGGGGTTATGTCTAAGCCTTAGAGAAAATTTTTGATTCTAAGCATTTTATGGGAGAGCTAATGGAGCCAGGCTTTAAGGGACTAAAATTTGTGGTTGTTGACACAAGTGAAGAGTTGGAGCAGTGGACAAGGAGGCGCTACCTTGTGTGCGGGGGAGTTGCGTCAGAGCAGAGTTACAAGGGGGAAGGAGTTCGAGCTGCATGGACAACATCTTGGAGTTTTATTTTGCGCTTGGAGAGGTAAGTGGTGGATTTGGCTAAGGCACTTGAGGGGGGGAGTGTTGAAGGGGTCAAACAATTCGAATGGATGGTGGAGAGTGATCAAGGGAGGTTGAAACATTCAAACTTGTTTGAATGGGAGGATGTGAGTGAAGTTATGAGAAAGTTAAGGAATTTGGAGAGGGGTGGAGTTGTTGGCCGAAAGTAGGGTTCAAGAGGTGGGACTTTCAGTCATGTAGGGGGTATGAGGGGGTGTTTCAGTTTAGGAGCGTTGGTGCCAAAATTCGGAGAAGCTAGTTAGAAGTAGTGAGCTCTCTTTTGTCATTTGATGTAATTGTTTCTTTGGGGTGCCGATTTCTCTCAATCATTTCTCCTTTTCAGCATAGTGCTTGTAGGGCCAAAAGTTTGAAGGCACTCCTCTCTTCTCTATTATTTTCTTTCTTTTCTCCTCGGGTTCCTTTCCCTCTTGCCGAATTCTTTAGCATCCATTTTTGTAACATCCTAAATTAATGGGCCTTTGCATTTGATGTGTATTACGTTCAATGTGTTAATTAGAGTATTTAAGGGGCTCATATTGGGCCGAGGCCTTGGGTAAATTTTTTGCTTGGACATTAGAGGGTTTTAAAGATGTTATATGTGTTTCAATCACAAGTGGGCTTGTGGCCCAGTGACAAATGGCCCCACTTAGAAAGCAAGGAGGTGGCATCAACTAAGGAGGCCCAAACGCGAGGGGCATGAAGCCCAATTCCTTTAATTGTAATTAGCTAAATTTTGGCATATAGGTGGGTAAGGTTGGACGGCAACAAGGCTTGAAAATAGGGAGATTTATCTAATGAATAATATAGATAATTGTGCTGATATTAGTTATGAGTAGATTAAGGAAAAAAAGATGGGAGTTATCTGCTGTATGCAGAGTTGGTCAAAATACCAACTCTAAGGGAAGGAGATGGCCGAAATTCCAACTCTAAGGGGAGGAAGAATCGATTTTCAAGTGGCATAAGGGGTGCCAAAATTCCCCATGTTTGTCAATTAGTCTCGATTTTCAGAAGAGGGCAATTTCGACATTTGATAGGTAAGTGCTGAAATCCCCTATAAATAGGAGTGTATCTCTTCAAATTTCGGCATTTGAACCCTAGTCTTTGTACCAAAATTTTTAGTCCCTCTCTACACTTTCTATTCTCTTTTCTTTTCCAAAAACTAAAACCTCTCAACTTTCTTCTCATCTCCATAGCCGAATACCTTTGATTATTCTTTCTTTTTTTCTCTCGGTCGATTACCCTACTAAAAGCCGAAACCTTTTTATTTCACTTTCTTTTTCCATTCTTTTCCTCTTGTGCCAATTTCTCCATAAACCGGGATTTTCTTGAAGTGTCGATTTCTCTGTAAAGGTAAGAAATGAATTCTTTTCTCTTTCGATTTTAAGACTATAGCCAAATGGCTAGTAGTTTGATAGTCTATCTTTAGTTTGACTCTTTCGTTAATCGCATGTTCTTTTGTGCGGCACTCTGGGAAATCATAGTAGATCGAATTATCCAGATCTCAAAAAGCTAGAAACCAATAATATCTAGTATTCTATCGATTTTGGGATCTCAAGGTATGGGATTTCTTTAGATTTCCATGAAGATTCGCTATCATAATTGAGTTATTAACTCATATGATATGGTTTAACCCTATTTCGCTATAGTAATCTTGACAAGGACTTTTTGGATGGAATCAAATATGGATCAGGAAAAGGAGAGGGTTTGGTCCATAATCCCTAAATTTAAGAAACGAGCAGTGTCCATTGTTTGAGATTGACCGCCGGGTTGTGGACCGGCTTCTTAATAGCATCTTAGGTAGATAGTAGTCCTATCGGCTTTTGATAGTGTCGACATAGAGGGTGTCGTCTTAACAGAAATAAGGCATGTAGAATCTTAACACATAAGCATTTATATATTATATGTATGCTAAGAGATAAAAGCCGAAAAGAAAGGCTGTATGAAGAGTCGTATTACCCAGAAAGGGTAGGCATGGGATGCCAGATATGTACCCATAGAAACTTTTCTATATGATTCGTAGCATGTGAAAGTATGAGATCTGTTAGATGGCTTGATGACTTGTTTCTTGTATGTATGCATGCATGGGATGGGAATGATTGACGGATTTATGGTAGGGGAGCAGGGTCACGAGGCGATCGTGGCTTTGCCACAGGCAGCATATCTGTCGAATACTATAATGTATTTCTGAGGTTCGCGTAAGTGATCAGTCTATATGAAAGGCATAGTCATTTAATACTATAATGTATTTACGAGGTTCGCGTGGCGATCGGTCTATATGACAGACAAAGACAAATTGCCGATGTGGTGTGTAGCGGATGGAGGGTTGATTGTAGAAATCCCCATGGTGTAAAGGTTGGTACGGGGGCGTTTAGAGGATGGACTCTTAGGTTTTGGGATGGGCCATGATGCATGACATAATATGTTACCATTGTATGGGGGCCAAGGCCCATAATGTGTTTGTGGATCCTAGGTTTTTATGTGTTTTCAAGTTTTGCACACTGAGTCTTGGTGACTTACCCTTTTATTTTTTTCCCGACTCTACAGATGAGCAATATACCGTGGACACATGAGCCGAGGCAGACTCGAAGGGCTATCAAGACTTTCATTATTATTATGGATTACTATTTTTTTTTTGGGAATATATTTTTGTAATAAGGCCCCATAACATAGGTTTTGATTTATCTTCTTTCTTGTTATGTTGGTTTCTACAACTTATGTTTTGCTTCAAAATCTCAAATATAAAACAAAATGGAAAATGGGCTTTTCAAACCCAATCAACACATTTAATGGATTATTCAGCTATAATAAACTAGTTTTAAAACCCATCGAAGCAAAGCTTTCAAGATTTAAACCCGTAGCATACCAGATCTGGTGATGATGTATGGGCCGGGTTTAGGGTGTTACAATTTCCTTTTCTTTTGTTTCTTCCCTCATTCTCTAATGCCGAATTACAATCTTCACTTTCTCTCATAGATGAAACCTCTCAACCTCAACATCATTCCATTCGTTCATTCCCTAACTGTTCATTATAACCGAACAAATCCCTTTGAAACCTCTCTTTTATTTTATCACTAAAGACGAACCCTTACCCCATGTTTTGGTAAGTTCCCGATATTCTCTTTTCTTTTCTTTCCACTCTAGGCCGAACCTGTTCTCACAAAACTCTTTTATTATTTCATTAGCAAGAGCCAAAGTAATTCTCTTCTTCACCATTTTGTTTCTTTATTTTATTTAATTAAGTAGGACATTATTACTTTTTACCATGATAATCAAATTGGAGTTTTTAAAACCTAAGCAACATTAAGCAACCGTTTTTCTCAAACCTCACCTAAGTTAACAAATGGGATTTGGCACAAATCTTAAATTTTGATTGAACATTAAATCACAAATTTTCAAACATCACCCTAGACGAAAAGTTTTTCAAACTTTCAATATTTCCTTAAGATTTTAAAAATTTATGTTTACATCTTTTCCCTGTGACATTCCAGATCTGGTCGTAATGTCTAGATCGGGTTTGGGGTGTTACAATTTTCTTCCACGTAGATGCTTTCAAAAATACTTTATCACCAATCTCAAATTCAATATCTTTTCATTTCAAATCTGCATAAGACTTCAGATGATTTGAGGCTGATCATCCTTGTGAATCTTGTTCTCACTCAGCTTGGTCCAATACAATGGAGTTCGACCCTGTCGATCGTAAAGAGCTTCATAAAGTTCCATTGTAATGCTAGATTGAAAGCTGTTATTATACGCAAACTCAATCAACGATAAATGCTTTTCCCACGTCAGCATGTCTTCGAGAATCTGAATGATTCGCTCGGATTGACAATCCATTTGTGGATGAAAAGCAGTACTGAAATGCAATTTCGTGCCTAAAGCATCTTGTAATTACTTTCGAAATCGTGAGGTAAATCTCTGATCTCTTCAAATACAATAGATAGCGGTACTCCGTGCTATCTCACAATCTTGACAATATATAATTCAGCCCATCTATCAAGTGAATAATCTATTCTCACTGGAATCAAATGAGTTGATTTTGTCAGTCTATCAACTATCACCCAGATCGCATCTCTCTTGCTCGGATATAAAGGAAAACCCGAAACAAAGTCCATCGTAATTATCTCCCATTTCAACTCAGGAATCATAATTGGTTGTAATAATCTTGACGGAACTTGATGTTCAGCCTTAACTTGCTGACAAACTAAACACTTCGACACAAAGTCGAAAATATCTCTTTTCATACCATGCCACCAATAGAACTGTTTCAGATCGTTATACATCTTCGACTCCTGGATGTACAATCAAATGACTATTGTGTGCTTCATTCAAAATCGTTTGAATTAACTCTGAATTTCTCGTAACACAAATCCAATTTCTAAATCTCAAACAATCATTTCTATCAATTCAAAATTCTGATTCAGCATTCGATTCACATTGAGTTCATTTAGTCATCATTTCAACATCATTTTTTGAGCATCACATATCTGATATACAAACATCGGCTTTACTTTCAATTCAACTACAACTGTACTATCATGACACAGATCTATCTGAGTACTCATAGCTCGCAAAGCACATAGCGATTTTCAACTCAAAGTATTAGCTACAACGTTATCTTTACCCGGTGGTAATCTATGACATGTCCATAGTCTTTCAATAGTTCTAACCATCTCCTCAGTCTCAAATTCAATTCTTTCTGAGTCATCAAGTACTTTAAACTCTTATGATTAGTATAAATGTAAGATTTCTCACCGGATAATTAGTGACGACAAATCTTTAACATAAACACAATCACAGCTAACTCAAGGTCATGCGTCCGATATTTCTTTTCGTACGACTTTAATTGTCTCGAATCATAAGTGATGACTTTACTTTCTTACATCAGCACACAACCCAAACCATTCAACGATGCATCACTATAAACTATAAATTCTTTGCCCAATTCAAGTTGAACTAACACTGGCGCCTCTATCAACAACACTTTCAACTGTTCAAAACTCTACTGGCACTTTTTTAACCATTCGAATCTAACTTCTTTCTGTAACAACTTTGTCAATGGAGTCACAACCATCGAGAAGCCTTTTACAAATCGTCTATAATATCTCGCTAGCCCCAAAAAAGTACGGACTTCAGACACATTTCTCAGAGATTTCCATTCTAATGTAGCAAAAATTTTACTCAGATCAACACGTATCCCGGTAGTTGATATAACATGCCCGAGAAAACCAACCTCATGTAACCAAAATTTGCATTTACTAAACTTGGCATACAATTGCTTCTCAAGTAGAGTTTGTAGTACAGTTCTCCAATGCTCGGCATGCTGCGTCTCATCACATGAATAGATCAAAATATCATCAATGAACACCACTACAAAATGATCCAAATACGGTCTGAATATCTGATTCATCAAATCCATAAACACTGTAGGAGCATTTGTTAGTCCAAAAGGCATCACTAAGAATTCGTGATGTCCATACCTCATTCTGAAAGCAGTTTTCGGCACATCGGATTCTTTAACTCTTAACTGATAGTAGCCTGATCTCAAGTCTATCTTTGAAAACACTGTAGCTCCCTACAACTGATCAAACAAATCATTAATATGTGGCAACATATATTTGTTCTTTATCGTCATGTTGTTCAACTATGATAATCAATACACATCCTCATAGTTCCATATTTCTTTTTACAAATAACACAGGAGCTCCCCAGGGTGAGAAATTCGATCGTGCAAATCCTCTGTCAGTCAACTCTTGCAACTGAGATTTCAACTCTTTCAATTCAACTGTTGCCATTCTATACGGAGCTATCAAAATAGGAGTGGTCCCCAGCACTAATTCGATACTAAATTCGACTTCCTAAATCGGGGGTAATATCGGTAACTCTTCAAGAAACACAGCTAGAAACTCACACACCACAGGCATATATTCAACTTTCTTTTCTGACACTTTTGTATCAATCACGTATGCCAAATAAGCTTCACAACCCTTTCTCACATAGTTCATAGCTTTTATCGGAGATACGACAGCTGGCAACCCTTTCATATCACTTGATTCAATTCAAACTATCTCACCATTCTTACTTTTCAACTCAATAATCTTTCTTTTACAATTCACAATGGCATTATGCAAAGTAAGCTAATCTATACCCAAAATTATGTCAAACTCATCGAATGGTAACAACATAAAATTAGCCCGAAAAAAAGCATCCTAAAACATCAATTGGCAATTCTTGTATGACTTATCCACCAAGACACACTTGCTTAAGGGGTTCAACACTCTAACCACAAATTGAGTAGACTCAACAGGTAGAGTCTTATTCAATACTAGATTCACACACACATAGGAATGAGTTGACCCTGGATCTATCAATGCAATCACATCAGTATCAAATAAATTGAAAGTACCAGTGATGACATTTGGAGATGATGCTTTCTCTCGTGCACGTATAGCATAGGCTCTGGCAGGTGCTCTCGTCTCTGACCTCACAGCTGTGTCAGTTGTCCCTCTCTGACTTTCGCTCACATTTTTGGTGTTTCTGGGTGGCATTCCCTTAGCCATCACATTACTTTGTCTTTTATTGTGAACATTTTCTTCCTCAACTATCTTTGGGCAATCTCGAATAAAATGATCTCGGGATCCACATTTATAACAAACTCTATTGTTGTACTTACCCAAACACTCTTCCACATGTCGTCTCCCACATTGTCTACAATCAAGCTTGCTACTTTTAACACTGCCAACACTTGATTCAGTCGGAGCTTAAGTTCATGGACCAACATTTTATCTTGAGCGATCTCTACTTGAATATCCGAATGAAGCATTTGAACAATTGCTTCCACCTCTAAATCTCTTTGTAGAAGGTTGAGAAAACTTATTCATAGCTCTTTTCTTTCATAACGAGCTTTAGAATCAGCTTTTTTCTTTTCTTTATTGAGCTCCTTGGCTTTACATGCTCTTTCAACTAGTATAAGAAATTCGTTTATATCGAGTATCCAAACCAACAACTTAATGTCCTCATTTAACCCTTCTATGAAGCGTTTGCACATAATAGCTTCGGTCGAAACACATTCTCTCGCGTATTGACTCAATCTTATGAATTCTCGCTCGTACTCAGTAATAGACAAATGACCCTATTTCAGCTCTAAAAACTCTTTACGTTTCAGATCAATGAAGCGTTGACTGATATACTTCTTTCTGAATTCAGCTTGAAAGAAATCCCAGGTGATTCTCTCACTCGAAACCACAAATATCAATGTTTTCCACTAGTTATACGCAGTATCCCTCAACAACGAAATAGCACATTATATACATTCATCAGGTGTCAATGACATCTCATCAAATACTCTGATTGTATTATCAAGCCAAAACTTGGCTCGCTTAGCATCGTCATCGGATGTGGCCCTAAACTTTTCGGCCCCGTAATTTCAAATCTTGTCTACAAGAGGTTTATCAGTCTGATTGAATTTACAACTTATGGTATAACAGGTACTTGTAGGGGTGGAGGTTGTGAAGTAGCTGGATTCATTCGAACGAACTCCGTCAACCACTCGCTCATCATTCAGAAGAAGGCTTGCTTAGCCTCTCCTCCCTCACTACTTTCATTCAGCCGAGATGTGGTCGGCACTGTCCCTTGAGCGGGAGTATGCTCATTACTCTCTACGTCATTAGCAACCGCTCGATCAGGATCCATTACTATACAAAAACACATTTTCAACTGTCAGAATCTATCACACTATCGCAATTTCATATATGGCATGTATAGCTAAGCTCACACGCGCTACATTAGTTCGAGAATCGACTCAATCGTAGCTCTAATACTAATAAAATATAACACCCCTAACCCGAAACCGTCGGTAAAATAGGTTAAAGAGGCATTACGGAACAATCGAATCATTTCACGTTCTATTTACGACACAAAGTCAATCATCATCCTAACACATCAAAACATAATCAAATAATCCCTTATTGAGGCCTTCAAGACCTTAAACACATACTAGAGGAGGGTCGGGACTAAACCAGAACACATACAAAATTTTCAAAAATTTAAAACTTTTCTAAGTCTCAGGGGTTACACGCCCGTATGGGCATACCATGTGCCTCCCACAGCTGCTAGACACACCTGTGCCTCCTCCCCGTGGACGAATCTGACTTAACACCACGGTTACCAAACACCCCCGTGTACTAAGGTCGTGTACTCATAGGCCATATAATGACTTATGCCCACAGCTAGTTGACACGTCCGTGTCAATGTCGTGTGATATTAGGCTATAGACTGTCATTCACCCACGTCATTAGGCATGCCAGTGTGCCTCAACTGTGTGACAAAATAGGCCATTTGCAAGGCCAATTTGCCACCCACACAAGGGTTAATCTCTACAAACACATTAAAGCATGATTACACACATATTTTGGCAGCCAATTTCATGTCAAATGATGAACATATCATCTCATACAATCTCATTCACAACCATGTTAACTAATAGACTAATTTACACCACTTGAACACATTCTATACCAATATGATTCATTTACAATTTCCCCATTTCATACTAGCATCATACCAACACAAAGTTACCATTCATAAATCATTTTCTTTACTCATAAACCTTACCAAAATATGCATCATATATCAAATCCATTCAAGCTAAAAACTAACATATATCTAGCCACATTACATGGCTATTTATACATCTCAAACATGATTCAAATAACTAGCCTATACATGTCATATTTCAACTATGTACATATTTCTAAAAGTACCCAAAATAGATTTGCCGATAGTGTGATTGAGATGTTGACGATCCCCAAATTTGAGCTAGCTGTACTGACACTGTAAAACAAAGAAACAATCACACAGTAAGCTTTCAAAAGCTTAGTAAGTTCGTAACAAAATACATTAAATCAAAACATATCATCACATAAATTATTTCACAATCTAATATTTCAAATTATCCAAAGCTAGTATTTTCAATTAACCTTCCATAAACTCATTCATAGTTTCATCAACCACATAGGTTCCGAATGTACCATAGCCAATACTTAGTTGTCAAATACTTATGCTACTTAATAGTAATGATTCATTTCAATCAACATTCGTCCCTTATTCAGTTTATTCGCACACTTGGTGCCTAAATAGTTAGTCAAAGCCTAATTAGCATCACACATTTAGTGCATTCATATCAAACTGATCTTGAATTGATATCTCACACACAGCGCCGACCACAAAGCTGAAGCTTATATTACTTCGCACACATGTGCTATTTATCTCAATCACATTTTTGAATATGCACACTTAGTGCAATTAAACTCAATCTATCTCATCGTATTCACATTTCAACAATATCATACCATTCATTTCAAAACATTAAACATAGCTCAATACACGTATTATGTCTGAACTTACCTCAGACGTCGAACTATCGAAACAGTCGATTAATCGAGCACTTTATCTTTGCCTCAATCTCGATCTGAACCTCTCCTTTCTTGGTCTATGCACATTCAAATTTAATCCATTCAATCACCTATTCATTCAATTTAGGCCACACACACATTTAGGGCATTTTACAAAATAGCCCTCACATTTTCACATTTTGACACTTTAGTCCCTATTTCACAAAATCATCAAATACAAAAAATTTCATAACACATATGCTTAGCTGAATTCTCTCTATGTTCATACAAGTCCACATATTTCATTTATTTCATATTTTAGTCCCTCAAAATATTATTTTACAATTTAGTCCAAATTACTCAATTTCATCAAAAATCCAAAATCTACACATGTTAATCCAACACTAAGTTTTCATATTTCACTATCAACTAACACATAGCTCAAGCATTCATCAATGGCTCATCACAAGAACTTCACCAATTCACAAAATTACAACATGGGTTAGCTAGAGCACTAATCAATGATTACGAAAACGTAGAAATTATCAAAAACTGAGCTCAAACATACCTTGAATCAAGCATAACAATGGTCGAATGCTTCAAGCCATATTCTTTCTTTCTCTTCTTCACATTCAGCTAAGAAAGATTATAATGGCCATCTTTTGTGTTTTGTTTTATTATTAATGACTTATTTTACTAATTACCAAACTAGCCTTTTATTAAATATATAAAGCAATTATATATTAAGGCTAATTTTCCATTTAGCCATCCACTATCCTTAATTATGGTTTAATTGTCTTCAAAAGCATGAAAACAAAGATCGAATTTACCTTGTTCGATCAATACAAACCTTTGCTCCTCGTGGGTATAATGTAGTCGAAGCTTCGTGGTTGAATTAGCCCTTTTCAAATGAAACGCAACCTTTATGGACAACCACATAAATTGTTTAAGGAATGAATTTAAATTGAAAACAAATTTGGCAAATTTGGTTACCTTATTTAAAACCCAATATCAAACAGATAGAAATAGTTCATACACAATTGATGATGCTTGATTTTCCAGCAAAACAAACCAAAATATATTCCGGTTTAAAAATAATGAGTTTGATTTCTTATGCCAAAATGTAGCAACTATTATGTTAAATCAAACATGTAAATCCAAAAGGATTTTGGCATCAACAGAAACAAACAATCAAAACTCTTTGCATTCTTCAAAAAAATTTGCAAAAGCTCGAGGATTTTGAGCAAAGCAGTAAAAGATTCACATAATTATAAAAATCAAATAATTTAAGATGCTTAAGTGAAAATTCATTGCGTTGCAAAATCAAGTTTTGCATTTATCGATTAAACACGGCTTCACCTTTAAGCTTGTCAATGCAAAGTTGTAATAGCCCGATTTAGACCCTAGTCAAAATAGTGGTTTCGAGACCACAAATCTGAGGTCAGGAAAATATTTTAATATTATTTTCTATGCTTACAACATGTGATTAAGCATGTGTTAAAGTTTTGTAAATTAATTTGTTTGTTTGTGTGCCTAATTTGAGTAAAGGACTAAATCTCGTAAGTTGTAAAAGTAGCTTTCTATTTGATTAATGGCTGAATTGATGTGGCTTTTAAATGAGGAGGCCTTATGAGGCAATTAAGCCATTTCATAGTAAGTGGATAGTTGTTGGACAATTTTCACCAACCATATTATAAGTTTTATATGTATATTAATAAGGGTAAAATTAGAATTATAATAATCATAATGGTTATAATAAAACAAATGAAAAGGTTAGTGGATGTGTTCATCCATTCTAGCCGTAACTACCAAATAAAAATAAATAAAGGAGGAAGCAAGGGTTTCAGCCTTGGTTTTGGTTTGATTCAAGGTTAGTTTTGAATTGTTTTTGATAATTTCTATGTTTCTATAATCGTTTCTTTGTATACTTCAAACCCCATGCCTCAATTTTGTGAATCGATGGTGTTTTCAAAATGAGCCATTAATAAATTCATAATTTTTTTATAGTTGGCGATGAAATATGAATGATATATGATAGATTAGCATATTTTGTCTTTGAATTTTTGGTGAATTTGAGTAATTTGGGCTAGATTGAGAAAAGTGTAAATTGAGGGACTAAAATGTGAAATGAATAAAATATATGGGCTTGTATGAGAATAGTGAAAATTCGGCTAAGCATATGTGAATGAAAATTTTGTGTATTTTATGGTTTGATGAATTAGGGACTAAAGTGTCAAAATGGGAAAATGTGAGGGCTATTTTGTAAAACACCCTTACTATTTGTGTTTGGACTAAATTGAATGAATTGGTGATTGAATGAGTTAAATTTAAATTTGTATAGACCAAGAAAAGAGAGGTTCGAATCGAGATCGAGGCAAAGATAAAGTGCTCGATTAATCGATCGTTTTGGTATTTTGACGTCCGAGGTAAATTTGGATATAATACTAGGTGTTAAATTATATCTTTTTGATGTGAATTGAATGAAATTATATATAATTAAGAGATTACAAATGCTATGTACAGAATTGAATTAGATGGAACTAAGTGTAAGAAATTAGAAACGAGACAGAGCTGATTAGCACTGTGTGTGCGAAAAGATATAAGCTTCGGCTTATTGATTTGGAACTATGTGTGCGATACCGATATAGTTCTATTTAACATAATGGCACTGAGTGTACGATGACGATTATGTTTCGGTTATGAATCTGGCACTAAGTGTGCGAATAAATCAAAAGAATAGCAAAGGCTCAACAAGATGTAATATCGATTAATTGAGTAGCATGAACGGTGAGCAACTATGTGTTGAGCAAGGTATGCTTGAACCTATGTGGTTGAGGATAGTTTTAAAAGTTGATTGAATAGATATTTGAACACATGGTTGAGATTGATGATGTACCTACGTGTGCATTTATGTATGTGATGGTTTAAATCATATATTGATGTAGTATTATTAAGTAGTATGTATTGTATTATGAACTTACTAAGCTTTTGAAAGCTTACTGTGTGATTTGTTTCTTTGTTTTATAGTGTCAATAAAGCTAGCTCAGATCCGGGAATCGTCAACATCTCTATCACACTATCAGCAATCTATTTTGGTACTTTGAAGATGTGTATATTTGATTGTGGCATGTATAGGCTAGTCAATGTGGCATGTTTTGAGTTTTATAACCTTACCATGTGATAAGGCTTGGAAATTGAATGTTGTTAGTTTATATTTAAAGCTATGAAAATGATGATTTTTGGTTTGATATAGTGAGATTGGAATTGGTATATTTCATGCTTGAATTGGTTGATGAGAATGGCATATTAAGTGTGAATTTGGAATATGATTAGATGATGCATGGCGATAGTATTTGAGATGTGAAATTGGTTGTGTTTGGATGAGTTTAATTAAGTAGAAATTATGTATAGTTAGGGATGGTATAGTTGATGATGAATTGGTGTAACACCCCAAACTTGACCTAGATGTTACGATCGGATCTAGCATGTCACATCGAAAGATAGTTGAAAAGCTAAGCATCCATTGAAAATGTCGAGTCTCTTTTAAAATTCGTGTTTCAATGTTTGTTTGTAAAACCTCGATTTACTTAATGTCCCTTTTTTTAAATTTGTTATTTTGAAAAAAACTATTTTTGTTATGAAAATTGAACTCGAATCGTTCCGGAAATGTGATATTTTGGAAAATAATTATTAATGTTTTAAGAAAACCTCGTATTTATAAGTTTAACAGTTATTAATGAAAGTTTAAAAGAAAAATAAACCAATGGCCTTGTTACAAAATGTAAACCTAAAATAAATAATCTTAGAGATAAAGTAAAAACTAAATTTATTAAAGTTCGTGAGAAGTATCTCCATTGTATGGCCACCCCCCAAGTCCTCCACAGCTCCAAATCCTCTACCGCTGGGAATTACCTGCAAGGTTAAGGGAAAAAGTGGGTGAATTTTGAGAACTTAGTGTTCAATCTCTTAAACGGTCTCTAATTGGGCCTTAGCCCTCACGGTAACAAATTTGGGCCCAAGCCCTATAATCATGGTAATACAATGATGAAATGCAGATAATGTAATGCAACCCAACCCAATCCAGCCAATCACACCCCCGTACCAACCAATCGTCACCTGTGTGGATCAAGTCAACCCACCCCGCCAATCACACCAATAATGCAGTCAAGCTGCTAATCACAATATTTGTGGCTGAGCCACAGGAGTTATAATACCTATATATATAAGTATATGTGGCTGAGACACCGGCCTACACTGCTCTTCAATCATTATCCCGCCTCATGCAACATGATAACATGCAATATATATGTCAACATATGAGAGTGTAATAAAATTATACCCACGATACTCAACCACAATGAAGGGTATTACATTCATTCTACCCATTGAGGTATTTTGGTAATTTTGCACAAGAACACTCATGATGGCCTCAACTATTGCGTCGAAGCCCCCACACGTGGCTTGTACGCTCGTGTGGCTACCATTACTGTGTGACCGGTATTTTGGCATTTGCCACTCTACAGGTAGAGTAGTGCAAAATGCACACCTGATAGGAGTCTGAAGCTAATCCGCGCTTTGAGTGCTCCTATGCCCAAACGGCCACCAAGATATGCTTCCTCTCCTCATAGACAGCTCTATATATAGCCAGCTTCTCACGTTCCGTCTTGCTAGCTTTCCGATGTGGGATCCCTTCTTCAGTAGAGTTTAAATCCCACACAAACTCTGGCTGTCCAACCCGCAAAATAAATACTCCCCTGCTTTTCATGAGATTCGAACCCAGGCTCTCTTGCACCCTTAATGATGCCTTGCCACTAGACCACTCACTTCCTTGTGTTTAACATCATGCACAGCTAAATATAAACCTATGGCTAAAGTCTAGGTTCCTTTAAAAAGAAATCAAAATGAAATACAAATGCCAAGACTACAACATAAGCTCCTCTTGTTTCATTTTCCTCTACATTTTGTTCTTAAAGCCTACTTACTAACTCCCAGGGTTTTATTCACCTAAAACCAAATTTTTCCTAAAGCCCAAGTTTGATCCAGAGACTTCATATAAGCCCCTAACCTTCCAAAATCACTCACCTAATAGCTCCAACTTGCATTAGGGCCATTCTCTTGTTCTCAAAAATTTATAAATGCTCCCACACCCAAGGCTCAATGGGCCTAATCCTACTAGGCCCAAATTTGGGTCATTACAATTGGTGTCATTATTGGTATATTTGAATGCATTTTGAGGTATGATTTGGTATTGGTTTGAGCTTGTAGGGATGACCCTTGTGTGGGTGTCAAATATTTTTCCACACGGTTGAGCACACGGGCGTATGGCTCAACCGTGTCCCTCGTGGTTGTAATTTAAAATAAGTCAAGATCAACCACGGGCTGGACACACGGGCATGTGACTGGCCTTGCGGTGTAAGTCAGGATCGACCACGGGTGGGGCACACGGCGTGTCCACGACTGTGTAGACAAATTAGTATGTATGCCTTATTTTGGCGCGGTTTAAACACACGGGCGTGTTTGAGGCTGTGGGAGCACACGGCCTGCCCACACAGGCGTGTGAACTCTGTAGCTTAGAAAAATGTTTGAATTTCAAAAAGTTTCATAAGTGTTTGATTGAGTCCCGATCCTGTTCTAAAGCATGTTTAAGGTATCGATGACCTTACCTAGGGACTATACGGTTATATTTGAATATGAATGAATGACAATTGACTTGGTATCGTGAAATGGATACAAAATGTTTTGATTGTTCGGTAATGCCTCTTAACCCTATTCTGGCGATGGTTTCTAGCTAAGGTTGTTACATTTTATTGGTATGAAAGCTACAGTTTAGTCGATTCTCAGACTAACGTAGCACATGTGAGTCTAGCTATACATGCCATACAAATAATTACGATAGTGTGATAAATCCCACGAAAAATATGTTTTTATATAAAAATGTGTTTGTATATAGTAATAGATTCCAATCGAGTAGTTTTTGAATGATGAGTAGAGCATAACGCCATGCTCCCATTCAAGGGACGATCTGATTCGATTGAATAAACCTCCTTTGGATATCTAGGCCAAATGATGGTAGCTCGAGAGAGGTTTGATGAGATGTTATTGACTCTTGATGAGTATAAAGTGTTTTTTTTGTTGAATGATGAGTGAGTGGTTTTGAGTTCTTTTCTTTCAAGTGAATCCGAGAAAATTATATCGCTTCCACAACCTCCACCCCACAAGTGCCCAGAATTTGTGTCACAATGTTTTCACGATCCATGATTCGATTGAATAAACCTCCTTTTCTAGTTGATAAGATTAGAATGTATGGGGTTTCGAGAGTTTAGGGCCCACCATCCGATTCAGATGATAAGATTAGAATGTATGAAATTTGAAGAGTTTAGGGCGATGATCTTTGGCGAAATGAGTTTTGGCTCGAGAATACTATTTGAGTGTTTGATGAGATGTTATTGACTCTGATGAATGTATAAAGTGTGTAATTTCTTTGTTGAGAGATATGACTTATAACTGGTGGAAAACGTTGATTGTTGTGCTTCCGAGAGAGATAATCACCTAGGATTTCTTTCAAGCTGAATCCAGAGAAAATTATATCAGTTAATGATTGATCGATCAGAAACGTAAAGAATTCCTCGAGTTAAAACAAGGTCACATGTCTGTTACTAAGTATGAGCAGGAATTTGTGAGATAGAAATAGTATGCACGGGAATGTGTTTCGACCGAAGCTACCATGTGTAAACACTTCATAGAAGGGCTGAATGAGGATATTAAGTTGTTGGTTGGGATACTTGACATAAATGAATTTCTTATTCTAGTCGAAAGAGCCTCGCAAAGGCGAGAAGCTCAGTAAAGAAAAGAAGAAAAGCCTTTTTTCGAATGATGAGTGAGTGGTTTTCAGAGTTCTTTTGATCGAATCCGGCTGCTCCACAACCTCCACCCCCACAAGTGCCTGTCATGCCACAAGTTACAGATCTGATTCAATTGAATAAACTTCCTGTGGATAAGATTAGAATGTATGAGGCTGAAGAGTTTAGGGCCACCACTAAAGATGATGCTGAGCGAGCTGAGTTTTGGCTTGAGAATACTATTTGAGTGTTTGATGAGACGTTACTGACTCCTGATGAATGTATAAAGTGTGCAATTTCTTTGTTAAGAGATACGACTTATAACTAGTGGAAAATGTTGATTTTTGTGCTTCCGAGAGATATAATCACCTAGGATTTCTTTCAAGCTGAATTTAGAGAGAATTATATCAGTCAACGATTCATTGATCAGAAACATAAAGAAATCCTCGAGTTAAAATAAGGTCACATGTCTGTTACTGAGTATGAGCAGGAATTTGTGAGATTGACCCAGTATGCACGAGAATGTTTTTCAACTGAAGCTACCATGTGTAAACACTTCATAGAAGGGCTGAATGAGGATATTAAGTTGTTGGTTGGGATACTTGACATAAATGAATTTGTTGTGTTAGTTGAAAGAGCCTGCAAAGCCGAGGAGCTTAGTAAAGAAAAGAAGAATGCTGATTCTGAAGCTCGAGATGAAAGAAAAAGATCAATGAGTAAGTCATATCAACCTTTCACGAAGAGATTTAGAGATATCGTGCGAGACAAAGCATCAGTCCACGAGTTCAAATTATGACTGAATCAAGTGTTGAAAGTGTCAAAAGCAACAAACCTAACTGGAGACAGTGCGGAAGGTGACATGTGAGAGAATGTTGCGGCAAGTATAATAATCAAATTGTTATAAGTGTGGATCACGAGATTACTTTATTCGGCACTGCCCAAAGTTAGTTGAGGAAGAAAATGTTCAGAATGTGATACCGAGTAATATGACGGCTAGGGTAGACCACCCAGAAACACTAAAAATGTAAATGGAAGCAAGAGAGGGAATACCGATATAGCTGTGAGATCTGAGGTGAGAGCACCTGCCTAAGCCCTATGCTATACGCGCATGAAAGGAAGCATCATCTTCAGACGTCATCACTGATACTTTCACTCTTTTTCTAATGCCCCAAAAATCTTGAAACCCTAATTTTTGTACATTGAATTTGGTATGTATGTGTAACACTTAGAATATTAATTTTAAGGTATTATCGAGATTATTTGAAGCCTTAGAGATAGGGGAGACCATGGGGAAAATTTTATTTTAGTAGGCCCTAATCTCAGGCATGAGGCCTCTTAAGCAGATTAAGAGAAAATAGGACACAAATGGGTTTGTGGTCCAGTGGCAAGTGGTGTCACTTGAGAGTTATGAGGTGGTGTGTTTGTAACAGTCTGGTTTATACCCTAGTCAGAACTGTGGTTTTGGGACCACAAATCTGAGTTTGTATAAAATTTTAATATTATTTTCTGTGTCATTGATACGTGATTAAGCATGTGGTAAAGTTTCGTAAGCTAATTTGTCCGTTTATGTGTTTAATTTGATTAAAGGATTGAATTGCATTGAAATGGAAATTTGCATGTTTTATGATAATATGCCTATATGTTATGTCTTTACAAGTGTGAGGACTTATGTGGCAATTAAGCCATTATCATGGTCAGTGGACAGCTAAGGTCATAAATGACCTTGTAATTTTTATGTTATATATTTATGTATGAAGGATATTTTGGTAAATGAGTTATTAGCATATTATTAATGAAACAAAAAGATGAAAGTATTCATCTTGTATTTCTCTTCATTTGACCGAAACTAGCAAAGAAAGAAAAGAGAAAACTAGTTAGGGTATTCGGCCATTGAATTACTTGATTGAGGTATGTTTTGGCTTTAGATTTTGATGATTTTGATGTTTTTGAGATTGTTGCTTAGTCTACTATCAAACCCATGTCTCAATTTTGTGTATTGATGATGTTCATGGGATGTGCCATTGATGAAATGGTGAGCTATGTGATAAGCTTAGTTGTTAATTGAAAGATTTGTGCTAGATGAACATACTTTGATCTTGGATTTTTTATGAATTTAGGAAAATAGGGATAAATTGATAACATAGTAACTTGAGGGACTAAATTGCAAATTTGATGGAAAATATGGGCTTGTATGAGATGTATGTATATTCAGCTACGCATGAGTATGTAATGATTTTGTGAATTTGATGCTTTGAGAAAAATGGACTAAATTGATAAATTGTGCAAATGTGAGGGTTAAAATACAAATAGCCCTAAATGTATGTCCTTGGATTGAATTCAATGAGTTAGTGAATAAAAGAGTTAATTCTGAATATGTATAGATCAAGAACAGAGGAAAACATACTTCGATCGCAGGAAATCGAAAGTAACCAAGTAACCATTTCCATTTCCATGAAAATCGAATCCGAGGTAAGTCATTATGCAAATAAATGTATTCGTATTGAATTATGTATGTTCATATGACTATTGATAACAATGAATGTTTATGAGATGCTATGTACATGAATTTCGAGATAAGATCGACATAGTGACAATGTCCGAGAAGTCATGTACAAACCTAGGAATAGATAGGATTAGCTATGTCATGACATAGGTATATGTTCTGTTTTATCTAGAAATACCATGTCTGGGACGTTACCGTTGATTTGAGATTTTGTGTAAGACCACGTCTAGGACGTTGGCATCGATATGAGATTTACGTGTAAGACCATGTCTAGGACATTGGCATCGTATTGATTCATGTAAGACCCTGTCTGGGACAGTGGCATCGATATCTGAGTGCTTGTAAGACCTCATCTTGGACGTGGGCATTGTACAACTATTCCGAGCTTTCTGAGTATCCTATTAGATTTTGATCGATTCAATGGGAAAATTCGAGCTATGATCAATTATGTGAATGTATATTCATTTCAGGTACGTTTGGTATGTACACAAAGTGTGTATAAAAGGTAAGTACCTATGTTACTTTGATTTGAAGAAATGAATGATTGAATATAAGATTTTGAATGAAATACAAGGATGATTATGAAAGATCTATGTCTATATATATGATTCTTGAATTGATGAATGTGGCAAATATAGCTTAGAATATGGACCTAAGAATTTATGTGAGAAATTTGCTATGAGTATGAATTTTGCCAATGTTTCTACATGCTTATATGCTTTACATATTAAGTTTATTTGTATATGACTTGCTAAGCTTTTGGAAAGCTTACTCGGGGTGTGTGTTTTCTTTGTTTTATAGATCGCCAAAGCTACTGAAGGCTCAAGGACCGTCGAGGATCATCATCACACTACTCAGCTTGTTTTGGTACATTTTGGAAATGGATATGGCTAGGTATGGCATGTATAGGCCAGTTATTTGTATAAGTGTGAGACTTGAACTTAGCCATGTGATTTGGCTAGTTATGTATTAGTAATATGCTTTGATGAATGAGTTATATGATGCATATTTTTGGTATGATTTGAAAGTATAAGAAATGGTTAAGTTTTTAGGTAAGTATTTGGATGAATTATGCTAGTGTTATATATGTTTTAGTCTTGTAAACTTTGCATGATTAGTATTGGATTGGATTGTAGAGATGGATGATTATTTTGATATGTTTTTGTTTGTCACATGTGCATGAGATGTGTTGGTATTTTGCTTGTAGGAATGACCCTAGTTGGGTGGCATTTTGGTTTTGTAAATGGCCTATAATGTCACACGGGTGTGCCTAGTGACCGTGGGGTAAAGACAGTAGCTAACTTAAGAGCACACAACCATGGTACACGGGTGTGCCTAGTAGCCATGTGAAGAAGCCAGTATATGGCCTAAGAGTACACGGCCTTAGTACCAGGGGTGGTTGGTAACCGTGGAGCCAAACCAGGTTCGACCACGGGAAGGACACATGGGTGTGTCTAGCAGCCGTGGGAGGTAATGGCCTGCCCACACAGGCGTGTAACCCCTGAAACTTTGAAAATTTTAAAATTTTTGAGAACTTCTGTATGTGTTTTGGTTTAATCCCGACCCGATTTATAAGCATGTTTAAGGTCTCATTGACCATTATAAGGGACACTTTGTTTGTGTTTAGTGTATGATTGTAATAAATGTTATGAAAGTTTCGATCTATCTGGTAATGCTTTTAACCCTAATCCAGCGGCAGATACGGGGTAGGGGTGTTACATTTGGTTGGTATCAGAGCTACGATTTAGTCGATTCTCGAACTAATGTAGCGTGTTAGAGTCTAGCTATACATGTAATATATCTGAATTATGATAGTGTGATGAATCCTCAAGTATAAAATGTGATTTTTGTATAGCAATGGATCTCGAAAGAGCCGTAGCTGATGAAATAGAAAGCAATGCGCCTATTCCCGTGCAAGGGAAAGCGCCCTCTGATATGAGACCGGCTGCGAGTGGTCAAGAGGGAGAAGCTAAACAAGTTTTCTTCCAGATGATGAGTGAGTGGTTCACTCAATTCGTAAGAAATAACCCGACTATTTCGTAACCCCCGTCCTCGGTTAATCCCCCTCAGACATCTAATATACCTCTGACCGCAAATTTGAATTTGTGGAATAAGCCTCCGGTTGACAAGATCCGCAAGTATGGGGCTAAAGAGTTCTGAGCTACTAATGATGATGATGCTGAAAAAACCGATTTCTGGTTAGAAAAACTATTAGAGTATTCGATGAAATGTCTCTGACTCTGGATGAATGCATAAAATTTGTCGTATCTTTGCTCCGAGATACAGCTTATCAATAGTGGAAAACTTTGATTTCTATTGTTCTGAAAGAGCGTGTTATGCGGGATTTCTTTCAAATCGAGTTTTAGAAGAAATACATCAGCGAGAGATTCATCGATCAGAAATGGAAGGAATTTCTGGAACTAAAATAGGGCCAAATGATTGTTATTGAAAATGAACGAGAGTTCGTGAGATTAAGTCATTACGCTTGAGAGTGTATATCATCTGAAGCAATAATGTGCAAATGATTCGAAGATGGTCTTAATGAAGACATTCGGTTGTTAGTCGAGATCATAGAAATAAAAAGTTTGTTGTACTCATTGATCGATCACGCAAAGCTAAGGCACTCGGGAAATATAAAAGAAAAGCTGAGCCTGGAGCCCGAGATATGAGAAAGAGAGTTCTGAGCAAATCATTTCAGTTTGCTTCAAAGAGATTCAGAGATGGTCAAAGTTGTTCAATAGATAATGTGGGATATTCTAACAGAAATTGAGCTAGATCACAGATGAGTTCCAAAACCCCAGCAACTTCAGTCGCCAGTGTTGGTAATGTTCGAACTGAGAGACCTAAATGTAAACATTGTGGAAAAAGGCATCAGGAAAGTTGTAGATTAAATGATAGAGCTTGTTTCAGTTGTGGCACTTGATCATTTTATCCATGATTTCCCTGAGTCTGTTGAGCCAGAGATTGTTCAGAATCTGAGATCTGATAATGCACCTGTGAGAGGAAGACCTTCGAAGAATTTAAGAAATGTTAGTGGTAGTCAGAGAACTATGAGAGACACTGTTGCAATATCTGAAGCTAGAGCGCCTGCCAGAGCGTATGCTATCCGAGCGCGTGAGGAAGTTTCATCTCCAGATGTTATAACGGGTACTTTTACTCTTTTTGATACTTTTTTGATTGCATTGATAGACCCTAGTTCTACGCATTTGTATATATGCATGAATTTAGTATTCAGTAAGACTTTGCCTGTAGAGTCTACTGAGTTTGCTATAAAAGTATTAAACCCCTTAGGTAAAAGTGTCCTAGTTGATAAAGTATGCCAAAACTGTCAAATTATGCTTTAAGATATTTGTTTCTCTACTGATCTGATGCTTTTGCCATTTGATGAGTTCGATATTATTCTGGGTATGGACTGGTTGACATTTCATGATGCTGTTGTGAACTGCAAAAGAAAGACTATAGATTTGAGATGTCCAAATAATGAAATTGTATGGGTTGAGTCTAATGATTTGAATGGATTGCCTGCTGTGATATCTATATTGCAAGCTCAGAGATATGTAAAAAAGGGATATGAAGCATATTTTGCTTATGTGATTGATTCAAAAGTGTCTGAAAAGAAAGTTGATTCAGTGCCTATTGTCTGTGAGTATTCTGATGTGTTTCCTGAAGAGTTACTGGGTTTACCTCCGATTCATGAAGTTGAGTTTGGTATTGAATTACTGCCTGGTACGACACCTATTTTGATAGCTTCATATAGAATGGCACCAACAAAATTGAAAGAGTTAAAGTCACAGCTACAAGAGTTAACCGATAGAGGGTTCACTTGACCTGTAACGCCCCTTGCCCACAATCGAACCGAAACAAGGTGTGAAGCATTACATGACTAATCTTTCTTAAACATCTAGAATAGGGTTATGGAAATTTCATTTAACTCTATTGCTCTCACATATAAGGCCTAGGAGGCCCTAAACACATTTTCAAAAGGTATCAGGATCTTTTCGAGAACATTTATGAGTTTGAAAAGCTTTTAGACAAAACAGAGGCCACACGCCCGTGTAGGCCGAGGGACACGCCCATGTACCCCTGGGGCATGCCCATGTCTTCCACCCGTGGTCGACACTGAATAAATTCACACATCCATGGCACACCCGTGGCCCTGGCCCGTGAGTAAAACCTTAGCATTCTATCTTCTCCACACGGTCTATACACATGCCCGTGTACCCAACTGTGTGGTGATTTAAACCTCAAGTGTAAGGTACAGACTTCACACGACCTGGGTGCACGCCCATGTGCTAGCCGTGCCTCCCACACAGCCTAGACCCACGCTCGTATGTCTACTTATGTGGTCAATTGGTAGGCTATATTCCAAGCCATTTCCACCCTAGAATGTACACATACATACTTACGTTCAAAAAACATAACAACTCCTATTCCATAAGCAAGTCTAAGGACCTATTCCAACATAAGGAATAATTAAAGAGATAAACACTTCATGAATTCCATCTTCATTAAGCAAAAGAATTTGCCAAGTATTTTCCTAATTCATAAGGCCATTTAAAACATAACTTTTACAAACTTACATAGCCAACACTTTGACCAACAATTACAACCTAACAAAATACTCAAGTCCTATACATGCCATATTCAAAATAAGTCTAAAATTGTTATACCAAAGTGTTGTCGATAGCATGATTTTCGAACTCCTGCATCCACGATATTCGAGTTACCTTGGCAATACTATAAGAAAAAAGGGCAATATGTAACACCCTACACCCAAGACTGATACTGGGTCTGGATACGAGACATTACTATGCTTCAACTCACTGAAACATGTACTTACGGGCTACAAAATTTCGTTCCAACTTAAAAACTTCACTTTCTTAGTCAACACATATAACAAGGGCCTACGAGGCCTTTAACACATGTCAGAGAACTTTCGGAATTAAAATCAAATAACTTATTTTTGAAATAGGTTTCACACGCCTGCAGTACCCTTAAGCACGCCTATGGCCTCAAACCGTGTAGAACTACTGACTATTTCAACACGACTTAGACACGCCCATGTCTACCAACCGTGGGAGGCTACTGACTAATTTCACACAGCCATGACACGCCTGGGCTTAGGCCGTGTGCTAATCCTTGATATCTTGACTAAATTAATATGGTCTGGTGCACGCCATGTCCAAACGTGTGTCTTACACGGCATACACACACACAGTGGGATTTTCCGAGGCCTATTATGATTAATAATACTAAGGTGCAAGGTTAACACGGCTTGACACATACCAGTGTCCAACCGTACAAGACTTAAAGGCTATTTACCAAGCCGTTAGCCACCACGAAATGAAGATCATATCCATACACAATTCAACGATGCAATAACAACCCAATTTTATGAATAACACTACATGCTTCATTGATCGCAATAAACATACATGCTTAGTCAAATTTGGCCAATCACTTAGCCATATATAAAAGAATAATAAACTTGATAGCCTTTACAAAGGCCCTTCTTAAACCATGTCCACAAAATGAATGTTTCCTATACATGCCATACTTAGTAAAGTAAGTTGGCTATACCAAAATAAGAGTTGATAGTGTGTTGCGAGCTCCGACTTTAATGATCCACGAGTTAGCTTGGCGGGACTGCATAGAAAGAAAGAATCATAACGTAAGCATATAGCTTAGTAAGTTTGCATGTAACAACTCATAGCATCATCATTGCTTAATATAAACCATTTCACATAAACAATGGTATCATGAATTTCAGCTAAAGAGCTTACTTACTCATATAGATTCTTACATGTCTCATGACACATACTATTATCATACTTGTAAGGTAACCATGATACCTGTATCACTTGATCACATTGATAAGTATACTATAATAACAATAATCATGATTTCTACTTTATCATTCACGATATGAATAATACTCAACTTTATCTAACTTCATCTTGATACTAAATTTACTTTCTTAGCTTTCTTGCTATCTTCTTTTAGATTACTCATTTGCCCGATGAATTTCTGTGAATAACCGAGGATACTAAATCTCTTCCCACATAATATGATGCCAAAGCCATATCCTAGACATGGTCTTACATGGGTTATCTCATCTTGGTTTCACGGCCATGTTTTGACATGGACTTATAGGAAGTCTTGCTCTTGATAACATACTCAATGCCGAGCTTGAGTCCTTGGACTTACATGATAACTTGCTTGCTAACTTGATTAATGCCAAGCTTGCCTTGGACTTACATGATATCTTGATCAATGCCAAGCTTGCCTTGGACATACATGATAACTTGCTTGCTAACTTGATCAATGCCAAGCTTGCCTTGCACTTACATGATATCTTGATCAATGCCAAGCTTGCCTTGGACTTACATGATATCTTGATCAATGCCAAGCTTGCCTTGCACTTACATGATAACTTGCTTGCTAACTTGATCAATGCCAAGCTTGCCTTGGACTTGCATGATAACTTGCATGGTAGATCGAGTATCCTAGGAAATTCATCTCCCATTGGGACTTGCTCGTACCTATCATCATGGTTTCTTGCTTGAACATAACATGATCATTTCATACAATTATTGTACATTATATTAAGCAATTTAATGATAATAATAAAGCGTAGAAATCATACAAACTTACCTCAATATACAAAATGTATGTAGATGTTGAATTAGTCCTCAACTTTGTTCTCGCCTAGATTTTGATCCGGGCTTCATTTTTATTGATTTGTAATCATAAATAGATCATTTAATAACCATATTGACTAAATTGACTTATAACTCATACTTTGGCAAAATTACTATTTTGCCCCTATACTTTTTAATATTTACACTTTTGCCCTAATTCTCGTAAAATGATTTTCATGCAGCTTTCTTAAACTTCATGCTCAACTGAATCATTTTCTCTTCTGCAACAATCACTATTTCTATTAGGTATGACCAATTTTATAACTGTTACAAAATGGTCCCTACTACCATTTTCATGAAATTCATTAAGGAAAGATGTTTATCTAACATCAAACTCTCTTAAACTTCCATAAAACATCATTTAACAAGCATGTCATTCAAGGGCAGATTTTTTGAACATGCATCTTAGCTCATTTTATAGTTGAAATTAGCTAATTCATAATACGAAAACTTAAAAAATACGAAGAATATTAAAAATAGGGCTAAGATGAACTTAATATGAGCTTGAAAAAAAAAGAAGAACCCTAGCTATGGTGTCTCCCAATTCTCGGTAGCAACAAGGAAGAAGATGAGTGAATTTTTCTCTTCTTTATCCTATTTTAATCACTAATGAGGCCAAATGACCAAAATGCCCTTCCTCTTAAAAATTTCCATAATAGTCTCTTAAGGCCAATTTTGTCCAAAAATTAAATTTTGGGCAAATTGATATTTAAGGGCTCATAATAATTATTATAAAGCTATTTCATGCAAAAAGCTTATAGAAACTCATATATTGCGACTTTTGCAATTTAGTCCTTTTTGGAGCAATTGACCTCAACTTAAAAAAATTGCTTTACAAAACTTTCATACTAACGTGCAAACATGGCATAAACTTGAAAAAAAATCATAATTTCACCTCGGGTTCGTGGCCTCGCACCACTATCCCGACTAGGCCCTAAATCGGGCTGTTACAATTCTCCCTCATTAGGGATTTTAGTCCTCGAAAATCTTACCAGCAAAAAGGTTTGGATACTGATTTCTCATACTCTCTTCTGATTCCCATGTAGCTTCTTCGATTTTGTGCCTTTACCACAATACCTTTACTATGGCAATACTCTTATTTCTTAGTTGCTTAACCTCCCGACCCAAAATCTTGGCTGGTTCTTCACCATAAGTCATGTCGGGATGAATCTCTATTTCCGAAGGGGTAATTACATGCGAAGGGTCTGATCTGTAGCGTCGTAACATTGACACTTAAAACACATCATATATCTTCTCTAATTCAGAGGGCAAAGCCAAACTGCAATCTACCGGTCCAACTCTCTCAGTAATCTCATAGGGTCCAATAAAACGTGGACTTAATTTGCCTTTACGGCCAAATATGAGAACTTTTCTCCATGGTGATACTTTCAAAAAGACTTTATCCCCAACTTGGTACTCGATCTCTTTTCTCTTTAAATCTGAATAGGATTTCTATCTGTCTGAGGCAGCTTTTAAACATTCTTGAATTACCTTCACTTTCTCTTCAGATTCTTTAACCAAATCAACCCCATGAATTTTTTTCTCCTTGAGTTCAGTCCAAAACAAGGGAGTTCTGCACTTACGCCCATATAGGGCCTCATAAGGTGCCTTCTTTAAGCTCAACTAAAAGCTATTATTATAGGCAAATTCTACCAATGGGAGAAACTTTTCCCAACTGCCTTGGAAATCCAAAACACAACATCTGAGCATGTCCTCGAGTACTTGAATTAACCTTTCTGACTGACCGTCAGTCTGAGGGTGAAAAGCTGTACTAAAACTCAATTTTGTACCCAAAGCTTCCTGCAGCTTCTTCCACAATTTGGATGTAAATCTCAAATCTCTATCCGATATGATCGATAAGGGAATTCTGTGAAGTCTTACTATTTCTGAAACATGCAAGTTTTCCAACTTGTCTAGTGAGTAATCCACTCGTACAGGTATAAAGTGGACTGACTTCATAAGTCTATCAACTACTACCCAAATAACATCTTTCTTGCTCGGTGACAATGGTGAACCTGTTACGAAATCTATGGTGATACAGTCTCATTTCCACTCGGGGACCAAGATGGGCTGAAGCAAACCCGAAGGTACTTGGTGCTCAGCTTTTACTTGCTGACAGATCATGCACTTGGAAACAAATTCTGAAATGTCTTTCTTTATTTTTGGCCACCAATACTATTGCTTTAAATCATTATACATCTTGATGCCACTGGGATGTACAGATAAACATCCGTTATGTACCTCATGCAAAATTTTCTGAATAATCTCCCCTTTTCTTGGCACACAAACTCTATCTCTAAACATTAAATATCCATCAGAATTAATCCGAAAGTCAGATTTAGCATCTGACTTGCACTGAGCTCTCTTAACTTGCAACTCACTATCTTCTTTCTGAGCTTCAAAGATCTCTTGAAGAAACATTGGTCTAGGTCTTAACTCAGCTAAAATGGAGCCATTGTCAGATAAGGATAACCCTTGAATTCAATGCTCTTAAAATAAACAGAGACTTCCTGCTCAAAGCATCGGCGACTACATTCGCCTTTCTTGGATGGTAGTCGATGACCAACTCATAGTCTTTTATCAACTCTAACCATCTTCTTTGTCTTAATTTCAACTCTTTCTGCGTCATCAAGTACTTCAAACTTTTGTGATCGGTGAAAATCTGACATCGTTCACCGTGTAAATGGTGTCTCCAGATCTTCAATGTGAAGACTATGGCGGCCAATTCTAGGTCATGCGTCGGATAATTCTTCCCATGAGGTTTTAATTGTCTTGAGGCATAAGCAATCACTTTGCCTTCTTGCATGAGTACACAGCCCAATCCATTTAAGGATGCATCGCTGTAGACTACAAATTCTTTCCTTGATTTAGGTTGTACTAAGACTGGAGCTTCTGTCAGCATTGCTTTCAACTTCTCAAAACTTTGTTGGCATCTTTCCGACCACTCAAACTTCATGTTCTTCTGTAAAAATTTAGTCATCGGGGTTGCAATCATAGAAAACCCCTTGACAAATCGTCTATAGTAGCCGGCTAGACCCAAAAAACTTCTAATCTCAGTGATGTTCTTCGGTGGTTTCCTGTCTATTATAGTTGAGATCTTACTTGGATCTACTCGGACTCTATCTCTCCAGACAATATGTCCCAGGAATCCCACTTCCTTGAGCCAAAACTCACTTTTACTGAATTTGGCATACAACTAATTTTCTCGAAGAGTCAGTAAAACTATCAGATGATCAAAGATGTTCATTCTCATATCGGGAATAAATCAGTATGTTGTTAAGAAAAATGACTATAAAATTGTCAAGGTATGGTCTAAAAATGTGGTTCATTAAGTCCATGAATACCGCAGGAGCATTGATCTACCTAAAGGGCATGACTAAAAATTGATAATGTCCATATCTTGTTCGAAAGGTAGCCTTGGATACATCTGAATCCTTCACTCTCAACTGGTAGTACCATGATCTCACATCTATTTTGGAGAATACAGTCGCTCCTCTCAATTGATCAAACAAATCGTCGATCCTAGGCAATGGATACTTGTTCTTTACTATCACTTTATTAAGCTGACAGTAATCAATACATAATCTCATAGTGCCATCTTTCTTTTTCACAAACAAAACCGAAGCCCCTCATGGTGAACAACTTGATCTTGCAAACCCTTTGTCTGTCAACTCTTGCAACTGTAACTTCATCTCTTTCAACTCTGTTGGAGCTATTCTATAAGGAGTAATGGAAATTGGTGTAGTACCGGGAGTTAGCTCAATGCTGAACTCAACTTCTCTAACTAGTGGTAATCTTGGTAACTCCTTAAGAAAAACATCCACATACTCACATACTATCGGTACTGATTCAATCTTTAACTCTGTCTCTTTATCATTCAATACAAAGGCCAAAAATGCCTCATACCCTTTTCTTAGATATCTCTGCGCCATCATATGAGAAATTATTACCAACGATCTACCTTACTCATCTGATTCTACATGAAAAGTGTCCCCATTCTCGTATCTCATCTCAATGTATTTCTTCCCACAATTTACAATTATATTATGAGTAGTCAACCAGTCCATACTAAGAATGAGGTCGAATTCGTCAAATGGTAACAACATAAGATTTGCTTTAAAGTAATGACCTCTAATCATTAATGGACAATCTTTACAAACTTTATCAACTAACATACTCTTGCCTAAAGGATTAGACACCTTAATCACAAATTCAGTGGTATCTATAGGCACACCCAAACCGGGTACTAATTTCATGCAAATGTAAGAGTGTGTGGATCCAGGGTCTATTAAAGCAATAACTTTGGTATTGTAAAGAGAAAAGGGTACCCGTAATAACATCAGGGAAGATGCCGCTTCACGAGTACGAATGGCATAAGTCCTTGCAAGCACTCTACCCTCGGGTCTTACAGCCTGCTCTCTGGGTTTACCTCTTCTACTTGCCCCTCTTCCCGGGTTCCTCTGCAGTCCCCCTCTGACCATACTCCTGTATCTCTGGTTCAGAGTTCTCTCTTCTTTAATCATCTCTGGACAATCTTTTATGAAATGGTTTTGGGAACCACATCTAAAACATACATTTTCATGTGCTCGGCATTCTCCCAAATGGCGTCTACCACATTGTGGACATTCTGGTCTGTCAGGTCTAAAATTCCTAACACTTGCAACTGAAGTCGTATGTGCTTTATTTCCCAAATACTACTTACTCTTGTCTTTTCTTGAAAATCCAGTAGAAGTAGCTGTTCGAGTAGAAAAATCTCTTGACTTCTTGGATGACAAATGGAATGACTTGTTCCACTGTCTCTTTTTAAAATCCATTTCAAATTTCTTCTTCTCTTTTAATAGTTCTTCGGCTTTGCAAGATCTTTCCACTAGCACAACGAATTCTTTTAATTCGGGGACAGCAACGACCAGCTTAATGTCCTCTTTTAAACCATCTTCAAACCTTTTACTCAAAATGGCCTCAGTGGACACACATTCACGAGCGTACTTGCTGAGTCGTACGAACTCTCGATCATAATCAGTTACTAACATCTTGCCTTGCTTCAGCTCTAGAAATTCTTTTCTCTTTTGGCCTACAGACCTCTGGCTGATATACTTTTTCTTAAACTCTTCTTGGAAGAATTCCCATATGATCCTTTCCATTGGTACCACCGACACAAGGGTGTTCCACCATTGGTAAGTAGAATCTCTTAAGAGAGAGACTACACACTTCATGTATTCATTAGGAGTGCAGGACAGTTCGTTAAATACTCTGATGGTATTTTCTAACTAGAACTCAGCTCTTTCTAGATCATCATCTTTTCTAGCTCAGAATTCTTCTGCCCCATGCTTCTTGATCCTATCAATTGGAGGTTTACCTCCTCTTACCACCTCTACTACTTGAGGGGCTACTGGAGTAGGTTGTGGAATAGGCGGGGGTGGAGGGGGTTGTGCATTCGGGTTCGCTCGAATGAACTCCGTGTACCATGCATCCATTATATCGAGGAAGGCTTCTCTAGCCTCTTCTCCTCCTCCTTCTTGACTCACCGTAGTGGGTCTATTCTCATTCTCACACGGCACCGTCCCTTCTGCGGGAGCTGGTGCGTTACTTTCTACATCATCTGCCTCAGTTCTTTCGGGATCCATTTACTATATGTATAAACATAATTTAAATCGTTAGGAGTCGTCACGCTAGCATTATAAAAACATTAAATGCGTTATGGCGGTATAGCTAGACTCATGCTCGTACTTCGTTAGTCCTAGAACCGACTAAATTGTAGCTCGATACCACTAAATGTAACACCCCTTTTAAAGGCAGATACTAGGTCTGGATACGAGACATTACTATACTTGAATTCATTGAAACATGTACTTATGGGCTATAAAATTTTGTTCCAACTTAAAAACTTCACTTAGTCAACACATATAACAAGGGCCTACGAGGCCTTTAACACATGTCAGAAAACTTTCAGAATTAAAATCAAATAATTCATTTTTAAAGCAGGGTTCACACGCCCGTGTGAATTGGAACACGCCCGTGTACCCTTAAGCACGCCTATGCCCTCAAACCGTGTAGAACTACTGACTATTTCAACACGGCTTAGACACGCCCATGTCTACCAACCGTGAGAGGTTACTAACTAATTTCACACGGCCATGACACGCCTGTGGGCTTAGACCGTGTGCTAATCCTTGATATACTGACTAAAAAAACATGGTCTGGGCACACGCCCATTTCCAAACCATGTGTCTTACACAGCATACACACACGGCCGTGGGATTTGCCCGAGGCCTATTATGATTAATAATACTCAGGTGCAAGGTTAACACGGCCTTGACACATGCCCGTGTGTCCAACCGTGCCAGCACTTAAAGGCTATTTACCAAGCCGTTAGCCACCCTGAAATGAAGATCATATCCATACACAATTCAACGATGCAATAACAACCTAATTTTATGAATAATACTACATGCTTCATTGATCTCAATAAACATACATGCTTAGTCAAATTTGGCCAATCACTTAGCCATATACAAAAGAATAATAAACTTGGTAGCCTTTACAAAGGCCTTTCTTAAACCATGTCCACAAAATGAATGTTCCTATACATGCCATACTTAGTAAAGTAACTTGGCTATACCAAAATAAGAGTTGATAGTGTGTTGCGAGCTCCAACTTTAATGATCCATGAGTTAGCTTGGTGAGACTGTATGGAAAGAAAGAATCATAACTTAAGCATATAGCTTAGTAAGTTTGCATGTAACAACTCATAGCATCATCATTGCTTAATATAAGCAATTTCACATAAATAATGGTATCATGAATTTCAGCTAAAGAGCTTACTTACTCATATAGATTCTTACATGTCTCATAACACATATTATTACCATACTTGTAAGGTAACCATGATACCTGTATCACTTGATCACATTGATCAGTATACTATAATAACAATAATCATGATATCCACTTTCTCATTCACAACATGAATAATACTCAACTTCATCAAACTTCATCTTGATACTAACTTTACTTTCTTAGCTTTCTTGCTGTCTTCTTTTAGCTTACTCATTTGCCCGATTAATTTTTGTGAATAACCGAGGATACTAAATCTCTTCCCACATAGTATGATGCCAAAGCCATATCCTAGACATGGTCTTACATGGGTTACCTCATCTTTGTTTCAAGGACATGTCTTGACATGGTCTTATACGAAGTCTTGCTCTTTATAACTTACTCAATGCAAAGTTTGAGTCCTTGGACTTACATGATAACTTTCTTGCTAACTTGATCAATGCCAAGCTTGCCTTGGACTTACATGATATCTTGATCAATGCCAAGCTTGCCTTGGACTTACATGATAACTTGCTTGCTAACTTGATCAATGCCAAGCTTGCCTTGGACGTACATGATATCTTAATCAATGCCAAACTTGCCTTGGACTTACATGATAACTTGCTTGCTAACTTGATCAATGCCAAGCTTGCCTTGGACTTACATGATAACTTGCGTGGTAGATCGAGTATCCTAGGAAATTTATCTCCCATCGGGACTTGCTCGTACTTGTCATCATGATTTCTTGCTTGAACATAACATGATCATTTCATACAATTATTGTACATTATATTAAGCAATTTAATGATAATAATCATAAAGCTTAGAAATCATACAAACTTACCTCAATATACAAAATGTATGTAGATGTGCAATTTAGTCCTCGACTTTGTTCTTACCTCGGTTTCGATCCGGGCTTCATTTTTCTTAATCTATAATCATGAATAGATCATTTAATAACCATATTGACTAAATTGACTCATAACTCGTACTTTGGAAAAATTACTATTTTGCCCTTATCTTTCTAATATTTACACTTTTGCCCCAATTCTCGTAAAATGATTTTCATGCAACTTTCTTAAGCTTCATGCTCAACTGAATCATTTTCTATTCTATAACAATCATCAATTCTCACTATTTCTAGTAGGTATGACCAATTTTATAAGCTCATACAAAATGGTCCCTACTACCATTTTCATGAAATTCATTAAGGAAAAGATGTTTATCTAACATCAAACTCTCTTAAACTTCCATAAAACATCACTTAACAAGTATGTAATTCAAGGGTAGATTTTTGAACATGCATCTTAGCTCATTTTATAGCTAAAATTAGCTAATTCATAATACGAAAACTTCAAAATACGAAAAAAATTAAAAGCAGGCTAAGAAGAACTTAATATGAGCTTGAAAAAAAATGAAGAACCCTAGCTATGGTGTCTCCCAATTTTTGGCAGCAACAAGGAAGAAGATGAGTGAATTTTTCTCATCTTTATCCTATTTTAATCACTAATGAGGCCAAATGACCAAAATGCCCTTCCTCTTAAAAATTTCCATAATAGTCTCTTAAGGCCAATTTTGTCCAAAAATTAAATTTTGGGCAAATTGCTATTTAAGGGCTCATAATTATTATTATAAAGCTATTTTATGCAAAAAGCTTCTAGAAACTCATATATTTCAACTTTTACAATTTAGTCCTTTTTGGACCAATTGACCTCAACTTAATAAAATTGCTTTACAAAACTTTCATACTAACGTGCAAACATGGCATAAACTTGAAAATCTCATAATTTCACCTCGGGTTTGTGTCGTCGCACCACTATCCCGACTAGGTCCTAAATCGGGCTGTTATACAATAACAAAAAAGGGGTAAGCATAAAGCTTAGTAAGTTGCATGGAAATAAATAGCAATAATAATGCTCATAAAATAATCCATCCACGGTATTAGCTAATCATACACAAGTCAAGGTTTCTTGACAATACTCACTTCTAATTGCCCTTATCTAACACATATCGTGCCTTGCATCGAAACTGACTCTTTGTGACGCAATCACATGACTTAAATATCCTTCATATTTCCACTTCTAAATTCATCTACTTATCCCACTACTCACAAGGGATAGTCAAAGACGTGCGTTTATCATCACTACTATAAGTATAAAGCCATTGCCACGTCCTCGATGTGGTCTTACATGGAGTCTCCCCTAGATACCAATGCCATATCCCGGACATGGTCCTATATAGGATTACCTCTAAGTGCCAATGCCATATCCCGGATATGGTCTTATATGGAATTACTTCTCATGTATCAATGCCATATCCCATATATGGTCTTATACGATTCCCATATTCATTACCGAAGCCATATCCCGGATATGGTCTTATACAGGATTACCAATTATATATCGATGCTATATCCCGGATATGGTCTTATACGAGATTTAAACTTGGTGCCAAGGCCATGTCGCGAACATGGTTTTATATGGAACCTTATCTATTTCATGTCTCAATGATGTCATTTCTATAATCAATATGGCCCATTAAGACTTCAACATCTCATTCATGTTAACTACTCATTTTCGTAATGCGTCATTCATTAATAAAATGACAAGCATTTTCAACATGCTAATAAAAATGTTGTTTAAATCACATACAACTTACCTCGTTTTCCAAAATGAGCTATTTTTTGGTTCAGTCCGAGACTTTATTCTTTCCCCTATCGAGGTGGATTCTCGACTCCTCTTGCTCTATAATAGCAAATTAGCTCATTTTAATCACTACATTAATAAAAGCATTTCAAGCATTGTGCTTAGGTAAAATTACTAATTTCCCTTAGACTTTGGCAAAATGACAATTTTGCCCCTAGGCTCAGAAATAAATTCTAATCACATTTCTACCTTCAACAAGCCTAGGTAAACATTTAATGCTCTTAAAGATATCATCAAAAATCAATATTTCACATACTTACTACAAAATTTGTAACCTTTTCATCAAGGTCCCATTTGGTGTTTTCATGCCAACACCTTTCACAAAAGTTGTTCATCTAACAACTAAGACTCAATTTCTTCCTTAAATATGCAGCAAATAATAATGGAGGCTCTCATGGTAAAACTCTAAACTTTTCACCATCTTGCACATTAGTCCCCCCATATGAAAGGTTAAGCTTTAAGGGTCTGAAAAGTAAACTTTTCCTCAAGAATGATCATTAAAATCACTTACTAGCAAGGAAAGAAGTTTGCTGAAATTTTGAGCTCTCAAACCCCTTATTTTGCTGCCAATTTTTGGCGAAGAAGAATAGAGAAAATATGATATCTTCTTTTTTTTTTCTTTTTATTTTAACATAAAATATCATTTTAGTCCACCTACTATTAACCACTTTGACCAATTTTGACACAATTGTCTCCTATGGCCGGCCATGCTATCTTTAAAGGCCTAATTGCCCTTTAAAGACCTCCAATTAATAACCTATGGCTATTTGGCATCTTTTGATAATAGAATGGAACTTTCACACTTTGTGTGATTTAGTCCCTTTTCACGATTAAACACGAAATTGCTAAAACTAAAGCACCAAAATTTTCATGCATCTGTACTATCATGTTCTAACTCATAATATAACATAAAAATAAATTTCTCAAATCTCGGATTAATGATCTCAAGATCACAATTCTAGCTAGCCCTTAAATTGGGCCGTTACAATTCTTACCCCTTAAATCGGGCCGGTCTTATCCTTTTAGTAACATCATAAGGTTCGATAAAGTGCAGACTCAATTTGCCCTTCCGGCCAAATTTGAGGACTTTTCTCCAAGGTGATACTTTCAAGAACATTTTATCACCGACTTTGAATTCTATCTCTTTCCTTTTTAAATCCGAATAGGACTTCTGTCTATTTGAGGCAACTTTCAGGCAGTTACGAATCACTTTTACCTTCTCTTTAGTTTCCTTAACCAAGTCAATCCCGTGTATCAGTTTCTCTCTGAGTTATGACCAATACAAGGGCATTCAACACTTACGGCCATACAATGCCTCGTAAGGCACCATATTCAAACTTGACTAAAAACTATTGTTGTAGGCGAATTCCACCAATGGTAAGTATTTTTCCCAACTACAGTAGAATTCCAAAACACAACATCGAAGCATGTCTTCAAGTATCTGGATTACTCTCTCTGACTGCCCGTCAGTTTATTGATGGAAGGGGGTATTGAAACTCAATTTCGCACCCAAAGCTTCTTGCAGCTTTTTCCAAAACTGTGATGTGAATCTCAGATCTCTATCTGAAATGATTGACAATGGTATACCATGAAGTCTTACTATCTCAGACATGTACAAGTCTACCAATTTATTGAGTGAATAATCGACTCGCATTGGTATAAAGTGGGATGACTTAGTGAGTCTATCAACCACTACCCATACTGCATTTTTCCTCTTGGGAGTCAACGGTAAGCCCGTCACGAAGTCCATAATGTCTGATCCACTTCCACTCCGAACCATACTTGGGATGAAGTAAACCGAAGGTACTTGATGTTCAGCCTTCACTTGCGACAAATCAGGCATTTCGATACAAACTAAAAAATATCTTTCTTCATACCCAACCACCAATACGATTTCTGCAAGTCATTATACATCTTCGTGCTACCCGGGTGTACATTCAAACATCTGCTATGCACTTCATGCAAGATTTTGCGTATAAGTTCATCATTCCTGGGTACACAAACCCTAGCTCAAAATGTCAAACATCCATCAGGATTTACTCGAAAGTCTCACTCAACGTTCGACTCGCATAAAACTCTCTTGGCTTGTAAACTGTTATCATCTCACTAAGCTTCACGAATCTCTCGAAGGAACAATGGTTTGGCCCTCAACTCGTCTAAAATAGATCCATCATCTAACAAGGTCATCTGAGTACTCATGGCTTTTAGTGCGAATAATGATTTTCTGCTCAACGCATCGGCAACTACATTTGCCTTTCTCGGATGGTAGTCAATTATTAACTCATAATCCTTAATCAATTTTATCCACCCTCGTTGCCTCAAATTCAATTCGTTTTGGGTTATCAAATATTTTAGGCTTTTATGGTCGGTGAAAATTCGGCACCTTTCACCATATAAATGATGCCTCCAAATTTTTAACCCAAACACGATTGCAGCCAACTTTAAATTATGAGTCGGGTAGTTCTTCTCATGCGGCTTCAAATGTCTAGAGGTGTATGCAATCACTTTACACTCTTGCATAAGCACACAACCCAATCCGCTCAAAGACGCGTCACTGAAAACCACAAATTCTCTTCCTGGCTTAGGTTGCACCAAAACAGGAGCCTCACACAGCAGTGTCTTCAGTTTCTCAAAATTCTTTTGACATTTCTCAGTCCACATAAACTTTACATCTTTCTGCATAAGTCTCATCATCGGTGTAGATATCAATGAAAACCCCTTGACAAAATGCCTATAATAGCCTGCTAGGCCTTATGAGGCTGAAGAGTTCAAGGCTACCAGAGATGACGATCTTGAGAAAGTGAGTTCAGTTAGAAAACACTATCCGAGTATTTGATGAGATGTCCTTGACTTGGAGGAAAGTATTAAATGTGTTGTATCATTACTATGAGACGCGACTTACCGATGGTGGAAGGCTTTGATTTTTGTGGTTCTAAAGGAACGAGTCACTTGGGATTTCTTCCAGTCTGAGTTCCTAAAGAAATACATTAGTGAGAGATTCATTGAATAAAAACAAAAGGAATTTCTGGAACTGAAACAGGGTAGTATGACTGTTACAGAATATGAACGAGAGTTCGTGAGACTGAGTCAGTATGCTCGTGAATATGTATCCACCGAGGGAATAATGTGCAAAAGATTCGAAGACGGCCTTAATGAAGATAACCATTTGCTAGTTGAGACTTTAGAAATAAAAGAGTTTGTTGTGCTTATTGATCGAGTGTGCAAAGCTGAGGCACTCTAGAAAGACAAAAGAAAAGCTGAATCTGAAGCTAGAGAGGTGAGAAAAAGAATTTCGAGTAAATCATATCAGACTGCTTCGAAGAAATTCAAAGATGAACAAAGTCATTCGAGAGTTAATTTGGGATATTCTAGTAGATATCGAGCTAGATCACAGTTGAGCTCCAAAGCTCCAACAGCTTCTATAGCAAGTGTTGGAAATGTCCAATCTGAGAGACCTAAATGAAAGTATTATGGAAATAATGATTAGGCTTATTTTAGATGTGGATCATTATATCATTTCATTCTTGATTGCCCATAGTCTGTTGAACAAGAGACTACTCAAAATATAAGATCGATAACATCCCACCGAGAGGTAGATCTTCCAAAAATGCAAGAAATGTCAGTGGTAGTCAGAGAACTTTGAGAGACACTATTGTGAGATTAGGAGTTAGAGCACCGCCAAAGTATATGCTATCCGAGCTCGAGAGGAAGCTTTATTTCCAGATGTTATAACGGGTACATTTACACTTTATGATACTTTTGTGATTGCATTGATAGACCCTGGTTCGACACATTCGTATATATGCATGAGCTTAGTATCCAGTAAGACTTTGCATGTATAGTCTATTGAGTTTGTTATAAAAGTATCGAACCCCTTAGGAAAAGGTGCCCTGGTTGACAAAGTATGCAAGAACTGTCCGTTAATGTTTTGAGATATCCATTTGATGAGTTTGATATCATTCTGGGTATGGATTGGTTGACATTGCATGATGCTGTTGTGAACTATAAAAGAAAGATTATTGATTTGAGATGTCAGAATGATTAAGTAGTTCGGGTTGAGTCTAATGTTTGGAACGGATTGCCTACTATTATATTTGTGTTGAAAGCTCAAAGATATGTGAAAAGGGGATATGAGGTATATTTTGCTTATGTAATTGATTCGAAAGTGTCTGAAAAGAAGGTTGAATCAGTGCCTGTTGTTTGTGAGTTTTCTAATGTATTCCCTGAAGAATTGTCGGGATTGCCATCGATACGTGAAGTTGAATTTGGTATTGACCTGTTGACTGGTACAACTCCTATTTTGATAGCTCCATATACAATGGCACCAATAGAGTTGAAAGACTTAAAGTTACAGCTGCAAGAGTTGACTGACAGAGGGTTTGCGAGACCGAGTTTCTCACCTTGGGGTGCTCCTATTCTCTTTGTGAAAAAGAAAAATGGCACGATGAGAATGTGTATTGATTATCGTCAATTGAACAAAGTGACTATAAAGAACAAATATCCGTTGCCCAAAATCGATGATGTGTTTGTTAAGCTTAAAGGAGCTTTTGTGTTTTCAAAGATAGATCTGAGATCGGGATACTACCAATTGTGAGTAAAAGATTCAGACCTTCCAAAAACTACTTTCAGAATGAGGTACGAACACTATGAGTTTCTGGTTATGCCTTTCGAATTAACGAATGCTCCCACTGTCTTTATGGATCTGATGAACACAATTTTTAGATTGTACTTAGATCGATTTGTTGTTGTATTCATCGATGATATTTTGATTTTTTCTCGAGATGAAATTGAACATGCTGAACATCTTAGAATTGTGTTGCAAACTCTGAGAGAAAAGAAATTGTATGTGAAATTCAACAAATGTGATTTCTAGTTGCATGAAGTCAGTTTTCTAGGACATATTGTATCGGCTTCTGGAATACGAGTTCACTCGAGTAAGATTTCTGCTATTCTGGATTGGAAGCCTCCGAAGAATGTATCTGAAGTCCATAGTTTTCTGGAATTTGCTAGTTATTAACGAAGATTCATAAAAGGCTTTTCAATGATAGCTACTCTGCTGACTAGATTGCTTCAGAAAGATGTAAAATTTGAATGGTCCGATAAGTGTCAGAAAAGTTTTGATCGATTGAAAACTCTATTAACTGAAGCTCCATTTTTAGTACAACCAGAATCGGGTAAAGAATTTGTGATATACAGTGATGCTTAGTTAAATAGTCTGGGATGTGTTCTGATGCAAGAAGCCAAATTAATAGCTTACGCCTGGAGACAATTGAAACCCCACGAAAATAATTATCCGACTCATGACCTTGAGCTAGCTGCGATTTATTTGCATTAAAGATTTGGCGTCATTATTCGTTCGGTGAGAAATGTCACGTATTTTTGTACCATAAAAGCCTGAAATATCTGATGACTCAGAAAGATTTAAATCTGCGTCAGAGAAAAAGGTTAGATTTGTTAAAAGACTACAAGCTTGTGATAGATTATCACCCGAGTAAAGCAAATGTTGTAGCCTATGCATTAAGTCAAAAATTACTATTTGTATTATGTGTAATGAATGCTCAATTAGATCCGTTTAATGATAGTTTAGTGATAGCTGAATTGAAAGTAAAATCATTGTTTTTACAGCAGATAATGATGCTCAAAAAGTTGATAATGAAATAATAGTGAAACAAGCTCAGTGTGATTCAAATTTTGATTCTGAATTTCGAGTGGATGATAACGATTGTTTAAGATTCCGGGATCGAATTTGTGTTCCAAGAAATCCAGAATTGATTCGGTTGATTTTGAATGAAGCACATGACAGCCGTCTATCTATTCATCTAGGAAGTACAAAGATGTACCATGATTTGAAACAAAACTATTGGTGGTCTAGTATAAAGCGAGACATTTTTTATTTTGTTTTGAAATGTTTAGTCTGTCAGCAAGTTAAAGCTGAACATCAGGTTCCGTCTGGGTTGCAACAATCGATTCTGATTCCTGAGTGGAAATCGGATAGAGTGACGATGGATTTTGTTTCTAGATTGCCTCTGACTCCGAGAAAGAAAGATATGATTTCGGTTGTAGTTGATAGATTGACGAAATCTGCCCTTTTATTCCAGTATGATCTGATTATTCACTTGAAAGATTAGCTGAGCGTTACAGTTTTGATATCATGAGATTGCATGGAGTGTCATTGTCTATTGTGTTAGATAGAGATCCGAGGTTTACATCATGATTCTGGAAGAAATTGCAAGAAGCTTTAGGCAAGAAGTTGCATTTTAGTACCGCTTTTCACCCGCAGACGGATGCTCAATCATACCGGATTATTCAAATTCTCGAGGACATGTTGAGATGTTGTATCCTTGAGTTTAATGGTTCATGGGAACAATACTTACCACTGATTGAATTTGCATATAACAATAGTTTTCATTCAAGCATCAAAATGGCATCTTATGAGGCTTTGTATGGATGCAAATGTCGTACACCTCTATATTAGATCGAGCTTAGTAAAAATAAACTGCAGGGGTTGATTCGATAAAAGATACTGAACAGAAAGTAAAATTAATTCGAGATTGGTGACAAAGTATTTCTAAAAGTGTCTCCGTAGAAGAAAGTACTCTGATTTGGACGTAAAGGCAAATTGAGTCTTAGATTCATTTGACCATTTGAAATCATCGAGCGTGATGGACCTGTTGCGTACAAATTATTGTTGCCATCTGAGCTTGAAAAGATACACAATATATTCCATGTTTCGATGCTCCGTAGATACTAATCTGATCCATCACATGTGATAACCCCGTCTAAGATTAAAATCCAATCTGATATGACATACGAGGAAGAATCGATCCATATTCTAGCTTGTTAAGTGAAAGAGTTGAGAAACAAGAAAATTTTGTTAGTGAAAGTGTTGTGGTATCAACACAGAATACAAAAGGCTACGTGGAAGCTTGAGGATTCAATGAGACAGCAATATCTGAATCTGTTTAACAGTTTTTCAGACACGAAAATCCCAAAGGGGGAGAATTGTAACAATCCAGTTTAGACCCTAGTCAGAATAGTGGTTTTAAAACCATAAATCTGAGTCTGAATAATATTTTAATATTATTTTTCGTGCCATTGATGGGTGATTAAGCATGTGCTAAAGTTCTGTGAGTTAATTTGTCCATTTGTATACTTAATTTGGTAAAAGAATCTAATTGTGGAAAGTGCTAAATTAGTATGCTCTTTGATTAATGATCATATCGATGTGGCTTTTAAGTGTAGTGGCCTTATGAGGCAATTATGCCATTAATAAGGATAGTGGAAGACTTTGGACGATTATGCCATTAATTTTATGAGTTATGTATGTTTTAGATCAAGGTTAATATGGTAAATTGGCATTAATTTGAATATTGAATAAAATAAACATAATAAAGATGATAGTTATCATCTTTTGTGTCGAAATTAGCAAATAAGATGAAGAAATAAACAAGCTAGGGTTCGACCATTAATTTGTAAAATTGAGGTATCTTTTGATTTTGGTTTTTGATAATTTTTATGTTTTTGAGATTGTTGCATAGTCTACTATCAAGCCCATGTTGTAATTTGAAGAATTGATGATGTTTATGAGATGTGCCATTGATGAAATGGTGAGCTTTGTGATGAGTATTGGTGTTAAATGAAAGATATGTGTTTAATGAGCGTATTTTGTTCTTAAACTTTTGATGCATTTAGCTAATTAGGGCTAAATTATGAAAATAGCATTTTAAGGGACTAAATTGTGAAATAAATGAAATGTATGGATTAATATGAGCTTAGTGTGAATTCGGCTAAGTATGGGTATTTAGTGATTTAGTGTAATTTGCGATTTTGTGAATTAGGGACTAAATTGTCCAAATGTGTGAATGTGAGGGCTAATTTGTAAATTGTCCTAAATGTGTGTTCTTGGATTGAATTGGATGAATTAGTGAATAAAAGGGTTAAATTTGAATATTTATAGATCAATAACCGAAGAACACGGCTTAGATCGCGGGAAAGCGAAAGTAGTCGAATAATAGAGTCCGAACGAATATTCGAATCCGAGATAAGTCGATATACAAATAAATGTATTTGTATTAAATTATGAATGTTCATATGATCAATGATAATGATGAATGCTCATGAAGAGATCTGAGATAAGGCCGAAATATTGATGACACCCGAGAAGTCCCGTTTGAACCTAGGAATAGATAGGGTAGTCTATGTCATGACATAGGTGTCTATTATGTGATATCATGTAAGACCACGTCTGGGACGTTGGAATTGATTCGAGATTTTTTGTAAGACCACGTCTGGGATGTTGGCATCAATATGAGATTTACGTGTATGACCATGTCCGGGACATTGGCATCGTATTGATTCGTGTAAGACCCTGTCTGGGACAGTGGCATCGATATATGATTTCATGTAGGACCACGTTTGGGACGTTTGCATTGTACGATTAATTCAAGCACTCTGAGTATCCTATTAGTTTCTGAACAGTTCAACGGCAAAATCTGAGATATGAACGACTATGTGATTGGTATTTCTGTTTCAGGTACACTTGTTATGTACACTAAGTGTGTATGGAAGGTAAGTATCTATATGAACTTACTAAGCAGGATATGTGAAATGAAATGATAAAATGATATGTGAAGAGATGTTTAAAAGAGCTATGAGTATATGTGACATTTGAGTTGAAGAATGTGGTAAGATATGGCTAAGCAAATGAGCCAAAGAAATATATGTGATGAATTTGCTATGAGAACCATTAATGTCATTGTATGAATATTGTTATGTGCATTTTATGCTAAGTTTATTTGTATATGGCTTACTAAGCATTTGAAAGCTTACTCTATGTGTGTTACCTCTGTTTTATAGATCGTTTAAAGCTACTGAAGGCTCGGGGACAATTGAGGATCATCATTACACTTCTCAAACTCATTTTGGTATTTTTGTAATGTGAATATAGCTAGGTATGGCATGTATAAGCTAGTCACTTTGAGTTATGTTTGAGATGTGTAAATAGCCATGTGATGTGGCTAGGTAAATTTTGGTATTATGTTTGAGTACTTATTACACATGATGTATGTTTGGTATGGCTTGATAGCTAATAGAATTGCCAATGCTATGGTAAGCATATGAATGCATTATGAGAATGTATGTTTGAGTAAAGAAATGGTTATATTAAAGGTAAATGTGGATGAATCATGTTTGAGTATGAAGTTATGTTGGTTGTTTAGCATGTTTTTGGATGTTAAGTGTGTATGAAATGAATTGGTTTGTAGCTAGGAGAGATGACCCTAGTGTGGGTGGCATTTTGACCTTGCAAGTGGTCTGTTTTGCCTACACGAGCATGCCTAGTGGTTGTGGGTATAAGTCAATAGCTATCCGAAGTGCACATGACCATGGCATACGGACGTGCCTGGTAGCAGTGTGAGTAAGTCAATAGTTAGCCTAATACTACATGGCCAAGACACACGGGCATGTCTAGTAGCCGTGTGGATAAGTCAGTATGCAAGCTCTAATTTGGCACGGCCAAGACACATGGGTGTGTCTATTAGTCGTGGGAGGCACACGGCCTGCCCATACTAGTGTATGACCTTTGTAACTTAGAAGAGTTTTAAATTTTTGAGAATTTTCATAAGTGTTCGGTTTAGTCACGGCCCTACTCTAAAGCATGATTAAGGTCTTGTTAACCTATATAAGGGACACTTTGATTGTGATTGGTGAATTATTTTACTAAATGTCTGTAAAAGTTTCCAATATGTCCGATAACGACTTTATCCCTATTCTGATGACGAATATGGGTTAGGGGTGTTCTAGTGTGTGATACCGATATAGTTCGATTTAACATAATGGCACTAAGTTTGCGATGACGATTATGTTTCAGTTATGAATCTGGCACTAAGTGTGCGAATAAAACAAAAGAATAGCAAAGGTTTAACGAGATGTAATATCGAGTAATTGAGTAGCATGAACGGTGAGTAACTATGTGTTGAGCAAGGTATGTTTAAACCTATGTGGTTGACAATAATTTTAAAAGTTGAATGAATAGATATTCGAGCATATAGTTGAGATTGATAATGTACCTATGTGTGCATTTATGTATGTGATGGTTTAAATCATATATTGTTGTAGTAATATTGAGTAGTATGTATTATATTACGAACTTACTAAGCCTTTGAAAGCTTACTGTGTGATTTGTTTCTCTGTTTTACAATGACAGTAAAGCTAGCTCGGATTCTGGAATCATCAACATCTCTATCACACTATCAGCAATTTTTTGGTTCTTTGAAGATGTGTATATTTGATTATGGAATGTATAGGCTAGTCAATGTGGCATGTTTTTTGTTGTATAGCCTTACCATGTGATAAGGCTTGGAAATTGAATGTTGTTAGTTTATATTTGAAGCTATGAAAATGATGATTTTGGTTTGATATAGTGAGATTGGAATTGGTATATTTCATGCTTGAATTGGCTGATGAGAATTGCATATTAAGTGTGAATTTTTAATATGATTAGATGATGCATAGTGATAGTATTTGAGATGTGAAATTGGTTGTGTTTGGATGAGTTTAATTGAGTATAAATGATGTATAGGTAGAGATGGTATAATTGATGATGAATTGGTGTCATTATTAGTATATTTGAATGCATTTTGAGGTATGATTTGGTATTGGTTTGAGCTTGTAGGGATGACCCTTGTGTGGGTGGCAATTTGGCCTTGAAAATGGCTTATAATTGCCCACGCGGCTGAGCACACGGGCGTGTTGCTCAACCGTGTCCCTCATGGTTGTAATTCAAAACAAGTTAGGATCGACCACGGGCTGGACACACGAACGTGTGACTGGTCATGTGGTGCAACTCAGGATCAACCACGGGTGGGGCACACAGGCGTGTCCACGGCCGTGTGGACATGTAACATCCCAAACTCGGCCTAAGCGTTACGACTGGATCTGGTATGTCACATGGAAAAATAGTTTTGAAATTTTAGTGAAAACATCGCAATTTAGAAAACATTTTGTTGTGTGATCCCATCATAAAAATTCAGGTTTAAGGGTTTCCTTACCAACTTTTATTTAAAAGAACTAATATTCGAATACGGGTTTTGTGATATGAAAGACGAAATTAGTGATTTCATAAACGTGACATTTAAAAAAAAATAGTTTCTATAGTTTTAGAAAAATTTGAGTTTCATTATTATTTTTGCAAGTTTTTCGCTTGTTAAAAATTTGGAAAATGTTTATTATATTTTTAAGAAAAACTCTGTGTTTAACATTTCATAATATAATAATGACCGCATTAAAATAAAAACCCAAATTAAAAATAAGTTTAAAAGAAGGAAACAAAATTTACGGAAGAATTAATGCGTAGCCACCTCAGAGTCTACCTCGGCACTAAATCCTCAACTAGGGGTTACCTACAAAATTAAATAGAGGGGTGAGTCACCAAGACTCAGTGTGTAATTCCCCTAACGAATTCTATCTTGCCTTAAGCCCACAGATGCACATTGAGCCTTAGCCTTCACAATATGGCATATAAAAAACTGTATGCAATGCAACCCAGCCCAACCTAGTATTCCATCCTCTACATCACCTGAACCAGCCAAACATCTGTGACACCAAGCCACTGTGGTACAAAACCACTGTGTCAAAGTCATTGATATATATATGTGGTACCAAACCACTGTGGTGCCAGACCATTGAAATAATGTGACATAGCCACTAATGTATGTATATGTGGTACCAAACCACTGTGACAGGGTCACTGAATTACACTTCCCCTTTCAATCATATCCCAAAGCCCATGCAACATATTATCATATTGTGATGAATGCAATCATATTTCCAATGTACAATAGATAATCAAAACATACATATGTTTAGGCTATGTTGTTCGAAAGACGAAATCATAAAGGTTCTTACCTGGTGTCCCCAACCTTACCTACAAGGGTAACTCAACTGTCTATACAGTCGTTTCGGCTTTCAGCCAACATAGTCATTAAAGCAACATAATAAAGGAAGGTGTAAGCACCACACACAATTAACACATTCGACACTACTACTACCACGAGGGTACAATGGGCATTTGTCTTTTAGTGGTAACACGGTAATTACGCACTGAGGGTATTTTGGTAATTTTACAATCTGAGGGTATTTATATAATTTTGCAAACCAAAGGTATTTTGGTAATTTTGCAAACCAAGGGTATTTCGATAATTTTGCAAACTAAGAGTATTTTAGTAATTTCACAAACCAGGGGTATTTCTGTAATTTTGCAAACTAGGGGTATTCTGATAATTTTACAAATTAGGGTATTAAGGATCCAACAGAAGGTCCACTGTCGCCTCGAGCGACTCAAGTATTCTAAACAGAGATAATGATGTGAATGGGCCTAAGGCCATTCTCGGCCCAAGTGGGCCCTCACGCTTGTGTGGCCCATTTAGCCCAAATCTAGCCACAGATATGAGATTCACATAGTCTAGTTTACTATCTACTACACAATTATACAATTTACTCATGTGGGCCTACGGGCCCATTTAGCCCACTTGGCCCCTTTTGGGCCATCGTGGCCCAACAGCCCACACCTACAAGAATACTCATGGCGGCCTCGACTATCGCGTCGAAGCTTCCACACGTGTGCTCGTACGCTCGTGTGGCTACCATCGCCGCGTGACCGACATTGCGGCATTTGCCGCTCTACAAGTAGAGTAGAGAGAATACACACTGATAGGAGTCTGAAGCTGCTAATCTGCGCTCCGAATGCTCCTATGCCCAACACCCACTAAGGTATGCTTCCTTTCTTCATAGATAGCTCCATTTATAGCCAGCTTCTCACATTCCCTCTTGTTATCTTTCCAATGTGGGATCCCTCCGTTAGCAGAGTTTAAATCAAACTCAAACTCTAGCCATCCAATCCGCAAAATAAATACTCCCTTTCTTATCATGAGATTCGAACTCAGGCTCCCTTGTAACATAATCCATGCCGCTAGCCACTTTACCAACTAGCTCCTTCTTGTCTAAAATCATGCGCAACTAAATATAAACATAAGGCCAAATTCTAAAGTCCATTTAAAAAGAAAATCAAAATGCAAGAACCAAGACTTGAATATTGGACCCCTTGCTCCGTTGTGGCATCATTCCCTTGCTCCTTAAGTGGCGTCACTTTGCCACTACACCACAACTCCTTTTTTTGTCATTTCTCCCCACATTTTATTCTTAAAGCCTACCTACTAACTCCCAAGGCTTTATTCAGTTAAAACAAAAAATTTCCTAAGCACAGGTTTGATCCCGGGACTTTATAGAAGCCCCCTAAACTTCCAAAATCACTCACCTAATAGGTCCAACTTGCAATAATGCCGTTCTCATATTCTCAAAAATTTTAAACACTACCACACTCAAGGCCCATTGGGCCCAATTCTACTAGGCCCAAATTTGAGTCGTTACAGGACAAGTCAGTATGTATGCCCGATTTTGACACAGTTTAGACACACGGCCGTATTCTAAAGCATGTTTAAAGTCTCGATGACCTCACTAAGAGACTATATGGTTTTTTTTTTTAATATGAATGAATGAAAATTGACTAGGTGTGATACAATCTCACCTCGATGAAGATTCGAGTCGTAATGTTGCCCGATCGTAAAATTAAGTTTTAGAGTTTTCAAGAGTTGGTTCGAAAATGGGAAAGATGGGTAAAAAATAAAGAAGTTGTACGTCGGTTTATGTGATAAAACAAAGATTTGGCTAGTGCTTAAGAATGAACCAATATTATAAATTAATATTGACCCGAGTCTTATACAAGCTTTCGGCTGAATCAATGGAAAATGATAAGGATAGTTGACGGAACCTTGACCTTCTATCTATGTAAAGATAGGAACCGAAGGTATAGGTGAACGCCACCCTCCAAATGGAAGTGAAAAGTTTGAAACAAGACAGAGATGACGCCACAAGATTTCTTGATAAGTCAGTTCAGTCAAAGGAGAACTATGAAAGTTGAACACTCACAAGTTTGAATAAAATTCATCAATTGATCAAAAGTTTTTTTTACAAAATGTAATGGGCTAAATATTTATAGCTAGAAACCTAGGCTAGCTGAATGGTCACAAAAGGACCTAATAGGCACTTTAAATTCTGCTTATTGAGATGAAGTTTCTTGGAAATTTCTTGGTAGCTTCTTTAAAGATTCTAGCAGCTTTGAGAATGTCAATGGACGGTCTCTTGGTGTTTCCAATCAGCTTAATTGGAACTTTAATTGCATATTGAAAAAAGAATGGCCAATAGTCGAATGGAGCAGCAGCCAAACTTACCAGCTGAAGGGATTTTTGTAGGCAACTATTGGCCTTTTATTTCCACGAAAAAGGCACCTAGGAAACTCAAATAACAGCTTGGATCATTTAATTCAGCTCCTTGTACATTGAACTGCATGAATGGTTGCCTAAAAAAAAGAGAAGTTAGCAGCTCTTTAATGCCGTCCCATGCCATTAAACCTAGCTGATTCAACTGCACATTAAATTCGGTCATGCTTGCTTTCTTTAACACCTACACATGCATTAAAAGGAGAATTGTTAGATGTTGTTATTTAATGTCGTCCCATGCATAAAAAGGAAGAAGTCAGTAGCTCCTTTGCATTTAAACCGTCCCATGCTTGCATTAAATTTGTCTATGTATGTGCTGCAACAAATAAATTCAGCCAAGTTACTTTCAAGACAAATTAAATTCGGCTGCAGCATGAAGCAAATTAAATTAGCTCAAATTCAAGACAAATTAAATTCAGCTGTAGCATGTAATACTATAAATGCAGCTAAGACAAATTAATTCATGTGTTCACTATGACATATTTAAATTGTCTCAAACATAGACACCTTAAATCAACTATTAACATGCATTAACTAAGACATATTTAACACTTAAATTAAAAATGTCTAGAATTTAGATATATTAAAAAAATGAAATTAATTATTTAAGCTGAACTTTAACTAATTAAACTACTCAATTAAATTAATTTTTTCTAGGAATTTAAATGCATAAAATTAAATAAATTCGAATGAATCTCAATGAGCTTGCATCAAACCGAATTGAGGTCCAGTGAGCTAGAACGAGCAACATCAGCTGGGGAAAAACTAATATTGAGCTCGTTGAGCTGAAATTGGTCTTCATTTTGCACTTAGGCCCTGTAACAGACCGAATCTGACCCTAATCGAAACGGTGATTTTGGGACCACGAATTCGAACCCGAGAAATATTTAAATATTATATTTAGTGTTTATTATATATGAATTTATGTGTGGGAAAGTTTCGTAGAAAAATTTTATCGTTTAAGTATCGAATTTGATAAAAAGGACTTAATCGCGTAAAAGGTAAAAGTGGCATACTAAAGTGTAATGTGCTAGTTTGAGCATGGCTTTTTAATATGAAGTGTTAAATGGGTAAATAACCCATTTTTAAGTTAGTGGGTTGGTATATGACATAATTAACCTTAAGTTTTATATTATATAATTTTATGATATAAGGTTAAAATAGTAAATAGGTTATAAATCATATTATATGTTAATTAAAACATAAAAAATGGATATTTTCACTCATCTTTCTTGGCGAATATTGAGAAACACAAGGGAGCTAAGTCTTTGAATTTTCGGCAATATCCAAGCCAAATTCAAGGTAAATTCTTAGTCGGTTTTGTAAATTTTACGTTTTGAGATCGTTGCTTGAAATGTAGCCACCCATGTTGTAATTTTGAATCGAGCATGTCTAAGGTTCGGCCATTAGTATTCTTATATGATAATTGATGTTTGATGAATTAAATTTAATGTTAGGACTTAGATTGATAAGTTTTGTATTGAAATTTTGGTGAAAATTGAGTAAATAGGACTAATTTGTAAAAATAAAAATTTGAGAGGGCTTAAATGCTAAATAAATGAAAGAAACAGACTTATAATGCTAGTGTGAATAATCGGCCCTTGTATGGTTTTTGCTAAATGTGTGTATTTTGTGTTTTAGGCAAAAAGGATTAAATTGTAAAAATTTGAAATAGTAGGGGTAAAATGGTAAATTGCCTATTTAGGTGCTTAGGGACTAAATTGAGATGAAATGTACTTGAATGAGCTAAATTTTAATGTGTTTTAGATCAAGAGCAAAGAAAAAGCAGTTTAGATCGGGGAAAGGCGAAGGTTCTCGAATAAGCCGATTTTGCGGTCTATCGACAACCGAGGTAAGTCCTTAAGCAAGTATAGGTTATCGAATTATTTATGAATGTGTTAAATGATAGTATTCAATAGAATTTTGGATAAAACCTTGTGTTAGCGAATGTGAAAATATTGGTATGGATTGGTTGGAATTTTATTCAAAGTGATGTGAATAAGTGTTTTGGTTTGTTATTCGATATAATACGTGAATTATAAGTGATAGTGAATTTGAAATGAAATTCCATTACATCTTTAACCGAGTTGGTATGTTAAAGTGATTTGAATAATGTGTGATTTATGTTATTTTGGGCAGCATTACTGTAATGTGTATGAGATGATAATAATATTGTATCGGGCTTTGAGCCTAGCAGGCTTAGTTCCGGTGACATATTCGGGCTTGGTGCCTAGCAGGCTTAGTGTCGGTGACATATTCGGGCTTCATGCCTAGCAGGCTTAGTGCCGGTGATATATTCGGGCTTCGTGCCTAGCAGGCCTTGTGCTGGTGATTTATTTCGGGCTTTAATGCCTAGCAGGCTTTATGCCGGTGATGTGTTTTACAAAGGAGAACCGAATTGTTGTTCAAGGTAAATCGTAGCTAATGTGTCTAGTTAAAGGCTCAGGTAAGTAAGTAAGGTATGATATGTTTAATGTTACTAGAGTTTCACTAATATTACGAGTACAGTGTTATGTACATTTGAGATTACGATTGATGTGCACAAGTATTATATGACTGAGTTGAGCATGAATGTACTATCATGAAGATTCGGTTTTCAAATAGTAATGCTAAAGGTGAAAGAAATTTTAATATGATAACATGGTTGAGTTGAATGATTTAAATGTTTAAGTAATTGAATGTAGTATTATTATGAGCTTGGGACTTACTAAGTTAGTAAACTTATTTGTGTGTAATGTTCTCCTCTATTTTATAGATTAGGTAAAGGATACCTGCTCAACGGGATCGTTAAGACAGTCAACCACACTATCGATCTAATGTTGGTACTCTTTCATTTTGGTTTTTGGATAGAGGCATGTATAGGAAAGACTTTGTATTTGTTTGATGAAAACTTTTGGTTCATGTATATAATAGCCATGCGAATATGGCTAAAGTTTAGTTAAGTATGCTTTTGTGCTTTTGATACAATGTCGGTTTATGTTGGTAATGTTCGTGCATTTTAGTGAAGTTTAATCATTTTTGGTAAGGAAGTGTATGTTTACTGAAATGAACCTTTGAATTAGGATATTATGTGAATGTTTAAGGTATAAGTTAATTTGCATAAAGGATTTAAAATGCATGGACGATATGAGTTGTATGTGGGTATGTTCGATTATAAACTAGTAAATCATATTTTGCAATGAAATAGTTTTTAGTTAGCAGCAGAGATGTTATTTTGAAAAATCACCAAAAATAGGATAAATTTAATTAGAAAGTGAATAAAATATATAATTAAAACTTATTGTGTCTATTTTTATATGAAAGAAATAGAGTAGGCATATAAATTATATATTATGAGATATTTAAGTTTTAGTGAGACTTGTCCTGAATGAATTCGTGAGTCCCTGTTCTGTCTTGGAAAAATTGTTAAAATTTTACAAAAATAATTATGGAGCATAGTTTATATGTTTAGAATCCTTAATAAGTCTATTTTTGATTGGAATAAACAAGAACATTATTGAAATTTTGTACAATGAAATAACTGAGTTTTTGTAAAGATAGGTCAGAATTCTTAAACAGTGAAATAGGGGTAACTTTGATGAATAAAATGTACTAATTGGCCACATGAAAAATTATGGAAAAATTATGGTAAAAATTTATATGAGTCTAGTTTCAAGTAAAATTTACGGATCTAAATTTTGAGTTTTGTAACTCGAGTTATGGTCAATTTAGTCAGCATGACGCAGTTGGACAGCTTTAAATTTTTATGCCCCAGATTAGTAGTCAAGTCTAGTAATGCCACATACTCGACTCCGACAAAGGTTTCGGGTAAGGGGTGTTACAGGCCCCTCGAGCTTAGGCCAATCTCGATGGCATCGAGTTGTTTCATAACATGATGCAACTGGGTTCGCATCATAACCTCCCTCTTGAAGATGATTTGTCCTCAAATCCGGCCATTTGCTCGAGAAAAATTTTCAAGACCGTAATCCCTTTTACTCATGATCCGGGAAGAATTATTTCCAAAACCTTGAGAACCACAAACGATTCGAAAAGAAGACGGGTTATTTTCATGCCCTCCCTCTTTAGGAGAGAACTGTTCCAAGGCATCACCTACATAAGAACGACATAGATTAGTGAAACCATGGTTTACAAACTCAAAAGAACGTGTCAAAATCTTATTCAAAGATTAAACATATAAACCAATACCAGGATCAAAAAAGGAAAACGGCCTTACCTTTCCACAATGGATCAAAAGGTTCATAGAGGGTAACAAACCAGAGTCACAAGGCATTCGTGAGTTAACAATATTCCATGGTTCAAATACCTTAAACAATGATATAGAACGATGTGCACTAGGATCAAAGACAAGGTTTTCCATAATCAATTCACTTTGACTTACTAACTTCTTGACCAGCATTACATAAAGATCATAAGGCATGTTAAATTTTTCATATTGCAAAACATGTTCAAACCTTTTAAACCATGTTATACAACAACCTTCGAAATCAAAGTTTAGATTTTGACCTTGCAAGCCAACAAGATTGACATGCTTTATTTTCAGAAATCATGATAAAATCTGGGGCAGATAAAAGGGTTCAACACATTTATTCACAAAAAAATTACGATGCTCACCTTCACTTGACAACAACTTAAGAAAACATACATCAGGTTTAAAAACATGGTTTTGATCGCTTATTCCAGCATGTAACAAAAATTTCATTTTCACAAGTAAATCACAAATGCCAAGCAAACAAGACTTAGACACACAAACTTTCAAACAATCAAATCTCCCAAGTATCGTTTGAATAGGCATTCAAATACACGAAGTTTTGCACCAAGAATTAAAGAATTCGAATGGTCAACACAAACAAACAGATTAGATTGCAACTTTTTACCACACAAGTCCAAATTTTGTTTGTGCTATTTTAATCTTGCCTTATCATCGAACTTACCAACACCATACAAATCAGGAGAAAAACTTTTTGAACCAACATCCCAATCAAAGTCATCTTTAATAAAAAATTGATACTTATACAGATCAAGATGAGAAGTTCTTTTGCTAACTAAGTCTTTGGCAAGCTCACCATTAACATGCACGTGAGATTGTTGAGATTGAACTAACAAAGAATCCTTACTGTGCTTACCTTTAAGCGCTGGTGGACTAGGGTCATTTTTGTTCTTACCTTTCTCGATTAATCGAAATCACCTCTCATCGAGAAGGTAATGAAGATGGAACTTACTAATCAAATTTTCAGGAATTTGAAAAGAAAAAACACGAGAAAAATTCACATCTTGGTTAGTGAACACATTCCTCACTTTTTTTGTTCTCTTCCATCTTTTTCTGTCGTTTCTTCAAGCTCTCTTTCTTTTTCCATAGTTTCTTTTATTTTTGAAAACTCAACATTTCTCATTTCTTTTTCAACAACACTCGTTTCTTGCATACTCTCTTTTTTACCTCAATCTCTTTTTGCTCTCTTTCGTTTTCTTTTTTTTTTTTTGCATTCTTTCATTCTTTATTTTTTCGATTTCTTTTTCTTTTTCCTGTGATTTTTTATTTCATTAAAATAGGAAGAATACAAGAAAGAAACAAAATGAGAAACTTTTTATTGAGAATAAGAGGAGGGGTCTTCATACAAACGACAATCATCTATTTGCAAATGTTCCTCCATGGATGAATACTTCGAGGCTTTTGAAGTGGCATTTCTACGTTCTCGTTTGCCACTTTGAAAGGTTTCAAACTCATAACTCGCCTCATTTCATCTCGAATTCCTTGATGAATAGGAATCACGATAAGAGTCTCTTCTTAAATAGTAATTGGATGTGTGTTTTTGTGATGATCTTATCTCCGTCCCTTTAATTGGTGAAATTTGCCTTCGTCTGACTTGTTCTTCCAATTGCTTCAATCGGGTTCTAATTTTCTTTGTAGCATCTAGCCCACCTCTTAAAAGAATGCTTGATATGTTGGATCGAACAGAACATCACCATCGTCAATAGTCCTTCCGGTTCTTCGAGAAATAATGCTTTACTCACACAAACCTAACGATTTCAGTCAAAAATAAAATTCACACACGTTTTGCTATTGGTTCACTCGAATAGTCTCATCTCACTCTTGCTTTTTTCTGCTCAAGTTCGTCTCTCAAAGTTCTTGATAGACTACTTAGACAAATCAGCAATCCTTGTGGAGTCCATTTGAAAAATTAATGTTCGGTTTGTTTTAGAAATTGATGTTGGACAAGGGTAGGCTAGAAAAACAAAATGAAAAGGATTGAGTGTGGCCAAATTGGATAAGATGGTAGGAAGTAGAATTCGGGCAGTAAGAACTTGGTAAAACTATTTCACTTTTTTTTTCTTTTTAATTTCGTAACTTTTTTTAAATTATTTTAGAATTTTGGCACTTTAAATATATATATTCCTACCTTTTTTTTCACCATTTTTTTTTTGAATTTTTTAACAAAATACAATCCTGGGACTTCTGAAAATGTAAATACTTACTTGATTTTCACTAGCTCTGATACCAAATAATACGATCTTTTCTCGGTGAAGATTCGAGTCATAATGTTGCCCGGCCGTAAAATTAAGTAAGTTTTAGAGTTTTTAAGAGTTGGTTCGAAAATAGGAAAGATGGGTAAAAAATAAAAAAGTTTTACGTCGGTTTATGTGATAAAACAAAGATTCAGCTAGGGCTTAAGAATGAACCAATATTGGAAATTAATATTGTCCCGAGTCTTATACAAGCTTTAGGCTGAATCAATTGAAAATGATAAGGATAGTTGAGGGAACCTTGACCAACTATCTATGTAAAGATAGGAACCGAAGGTATAGGTGAACACCACACTCCGAATGGAAGTGATAAGTTCGAAACAAGACAGAAATGACGCCACAAGATTTCTTGATAAGTCAGTTCAGTCGAAGGAGAACTATGGGAGTTGAACACTCACAAGTTTGAATAAAATTCATCAATTGATCAAAAGTTTTTATACAAAATGTAATGGGCTAAATATTTATAGCTAGAAACCTAGGCTAGCTGAACGGTCACAAAAGGAACTAAAGAGGAACTTTAAATTCAGCTTATTGAGCTGAAGTTTCTTGGAAATTTCTTGGTAGCTTCTTTGAAGATTCCAGCAGCTTTGAGGATGTCAATGGACGGTCTCTTGGTGTTTCCAATTAGCTTAATTGGAGCTTTAATTGCATCTTGAAAAATGAATGGCCAATAGTCAAATGGAGCAGCCTCCAAACTTGCTAGCTGAAGGGATTTTTGTAGGCAGCCACGAAAAAGGCACCTAGGAAACTCAAACAGCAGCTTGGATCATTTAATTTGGCTCATTGTACATTGAGCTGCATGAATGGTCACCTAAAACAAAAGAGAAGTCAGCAGCTCTTTAATGCTGTCCCATGCCACTAAACCTGGCTTATTCAGCTACACATTAAATTCGATCATGCTTGCTTTCTTTAACGCCTGCACATGCATGAAAAGGAGAATTGTTAGATGCTGTTATTTAATGCCATCCCATGCATAAAAAGGAAGAAGTCAGCAGCACCTTTGCATTTAAACCGTCCCATGCTTGCATTAAATTTGTCCATGTATGTGCTGCAACAAATAAATTCAGCCAAGTTACTTTCAAAACAAATTATATTAGGTGTAGCATGAAGCAAATTAAATCAGCTCAAATTCAAGACAAATTAAATTCGGCTGCAGCATGTAATACTATAAATGCAACTAAGACAAATTAATTCATGTGTTCACTAAGACATATTTAATTTGTCTCATACTTAGACACCTTAAATGTAACAGCCCGATTTAGATCCTAGTCAGAATAGTGGTTTCGAGACCACAAATCCAAGGTCGGAATAACATTCTAATATTATTTTTGGTTTGAATTATATGTGATATAGCCTATGTGAAAATTTTGTGTGGTAATTTTAATGACTATGTGTCAAATTAAGAAAAAAAAACCTATTAGCATAAAGTGTAAAATGATGTGTGCTGATTGTTAAGTGTTTAATTGTTGTTGTCTTTATAAAGTGAAGACCTTATGATGCAATTAAGACATATTTAGTGATAGTGAGTGGCAATGGACTAGAATAGCCTTAATGAATAAATGTTTTATAAGTTAAATAAAAGGTTAGTTTGGTAATTATTAAAAGAAGTCATAAATAATTAAACAAAACATGAAGTGTTCATCTTTTTACACCACCATTGCCGAAAATTTAAGAAGGAAAAGAGAAAGAAATAGGGCTTGAAATATTCAGCCCTTGCTATCGTTGATTAAGGTATGAATTTTGATTGGTTTTTGATAATTTCTACGTTTTCGTAATCGTTGCTTCATGCTCTAGCTAACCCATGTTGTAATTTTGTGAATTGATGATGTTTTTGTGATGAGTCATTGATGAATACTTGAGCTATGTGTTAGTTGATAGTTAAATATGAAAACTTGGTGTTGGGCGAACATAGTTTGTATTAGGGAGGGTTTTGCATAACCTTGTTTTCATGTGATATGATGTGATATGATATGAGGTCATTGTGGGCTAAGGCCCAAGACCACCGATTTTGATAGGGCTTAGGCCCAATGTGATAATCGCATATTGAATTGATTGCCAAGGGTCATACACACTGAGTTTTAAAACTTGTACCCTTTTTAATTAATGTTTCAAGTGACGCCCAGTAGACGGCTCGACGTGGAAGGGAATCGGAGATGGCTACATTGCCAGTTATTTAGACATTCTGTTTCTTTATTTCATATGATGTTATTATTTAAAACCCTTTGTTTTCATTGGGTTGTAATAAGGCCTTGTATCTCCAAATTTACTTTACTTATGGGTTTTATTATTATTGTTTCAACTGTTTGTTTATTAAACTTAAAATAAATTTCTTAAGATTAAACATGATTTTTGAGATAACTTTAACTTATGGGCTTTTACTTAAAACATGGGCTTTTATCGCAACTTAACAAATCGCATGAATTTTTAGTTTCTTTTTACTAAGCAATTGGTTTTGGAATTGTCCTTGTTGTGACATCACCAGATTCGGTCATAATGTCAGGGCTTGGTCTAGGGGGTGCTACATTAAGGATACATGGCCATGGCACACGGGCGTGCCTAGTGACCCTGGGGATAAGTCAGTATGCTTGCTCTGTTTTGACACGGCCTGGACATATGGATGTGTCTGGTAGTTGTGTGAGGCACACAGCTGATTGCACAAACGTGTGACCTCAAGAGTATTGAAGAATATTTGAAATTTTGGGAAAAATTTTCTAAGTGCTCGGTTTAGTCTCGACCTTTTTCTATCTTGTGTTTAAGGTCTCGTAGACCTAGATAAGGGACTATATGTTTGTATTTGAGTATGTATGATTGATAATTAACTTTGTGTTGTGAAATGGATGTGAAATGTTCTGATCGTTCGGTAATGTCTCCTAACCCTATTTCGGTGACGGTCTCGGGTTAGGGGTGTTACATTTTATTGGTATCAGAGCTACGATTTGTTGATTCTTGGACTAACGTAGCAAGTTTGAGTCTAGCTATACATGCCATATATATAATTGCGATATTGTGATGAATTCTGATAGTTATAAATGTGTTTTCATATAGCAAATGGATCCCTGTAACACCCCTAATCCGAGTCTGACATCGATTAGGGTTAAATGCGTTACCGGACGGATCGAAAACTTTTATAACATTTCATAAAATCATTCACCAAACCCAATCAAAGTGTCCCTTATATTGGTCAATGAGACATAAATCATGCTTTAAAGTAGGGCCGGGACTAGGCCGAACACTTATGAAATTTCTCAAAAAATTAAAACTTTTCAATATAACGGAGGTCATACGCTCGTGTGAGCAGGCCCTGTGCCTTCCACGACTACTAGACACACCCATGTGTATTGGTCATGCCAAATTAGGGTATTTATACTAACTTTTACACACGGCCATTAGGCACACTCGTGTACCATGGCCGTGTGCTCGTTGGCCATATACTGACTAAATCACACAACTGCCAGGAACGTCCGTTTGCAAAGGCCATGCACACTTAGCTAAATACTGCATATTTCCCACGGCCATTAGGCACGCCTGTGGGCCACGACCGTGTAGGCAAAACAGGCCATTTGCAAGGCCAACTTGTCGCCCTTACTTGGGTCATACCTACAAGCAACGTACCAATCCAAACAACCAAGAATATACCAATTCTCTACACTCAAATACCATTCTAATCATGCCAATTTGTACAACTAAACACATGTGTAATTAAGCATGGTTCATCTACCTTTAAATTTCATATATCCATTCCTTTAATCAACCAAACATGCTCATGTTGCATTCATATGCTTACTAAATCATTAACCATTTCATAAGCTATCTAGCCATGCCAAAACATACATAATTTTCATATTTGCTCAAGCATATTACCAATACTTATTTAGCCACATCTCATGGCTACTATACACATTTCAAACATAACCAAAATGACTAGCCTATACATGCCATATCTAGCAATATACATATTCCAAAAGTAGCAAAACGAGTTGAGTAGTGTGATGATGATTCTCGACAGTCCCGAGCCTTCAATAGCTTTAACAATCTATAAAATAGAGAAAACACACACACAAAGTAAGCTTTGCAAAAGCTTAGTAAGTCATATACAGATAAACTTAATATGTAAAACATATAAGCATTTAGAAACATTAGCCCATTTCATATGCAAAAGCTCATATTGATACCAGCGTCCCAGACGTGGTTTTACACGATATCTCAAACCAATGCTAACGTCTCAGACATGGTCTTACATGATAAAAAAGAATAGCTACCTATGTCACGATATATCTAATCCTATCTATTCATAAGTTCATCTGGGACTTCTCGGATATCAACACTAAGTCAACCTTATCTCAAAATTCATGTACGGATCATCTCATAAGCATTCAAGTTAACAAATAGTCATATGAACATACATAATTCAATACGAATATGTTTATTTTCATAATGACTTACCTCAAATTCTATTTTACGAAAAATGGAAGCTTTGAACTATGTGAGAAAGGGTTGCGAATCCTATTTGGCATATGTGATTGATACCAAGGTGTCAAAAAAGAAAGTTGAATCCATGCCTGTGGTTTGTGAATTCCCTAGCTAGCTTTGATACCAAATGATATGATCCCAAGTTGCAAAAGTATTTTGGGTCATAGTTGTGCCCGATCGTTAGATTTGAGAAGTATCGTTCTTACTTGGAGTTTGAATATGTTCGGTTGATTGTAGGCTTAACGAAGGTTTGCAAAGTGTTTTAAGGATAGGATAGTTATGGTTCAGCTAGGTTTGGAAACAAAGTTAGGAAAAGATGATAGCTTGAATGGATAGGTAAGCTTAAGGTCAAGAATGAACCAATACTATTATTGAGTATTGACCCGAGACTTATAAAACACTTAAGGTGATAGAAAGTTGATATAAAGGACCTTGACCCACTATCTATGAAGAGATAGGAACCAAAGGCATCAAGGGGTGAATGCCACACTAGGGGTTGAGTGATAAGTTCAAAGAAACAAGAAATACACCATTAGTAAGCTAGATAAGTCTAGTTGAGTCTTAAACGAAATAAGAGAGGTGAATAACTCACAAATGTTATAAACATTCATAGAAGTATCAAAAGTCCCAATCACAACTAATGAGCTTTATATTTATAGCTCAATATATAAGCTAGCTGAATGCTCACTAAGGTAACTGAATGGGCAGCTTTTGATATGATCTGCCTCGGGGTGAGTCGAGTCGTATGAGGAAATGCCCAATCATCTACAAGAAGGTTTCGTTCGGCTAGTTTAAAAATGATACTTTTGGGTAAAATGGCGCGTAAGCTATTGAAAAGGGGTTTTAAAGATAGGTCAAAGGATATGAATTTTTTTATAGGTTTGGTTAAAGTAAATAAAGATAGAGATTGGTATGGAAATGGATTCACAACAATGGATGATAAGTGAAAGGAGGGTTTGACTATGATGAAGTGAAAGGAAGGAAAGAAAGAAAGTTTGGTAGATGATGGATATGGAATAAAAGGAACTCAAAAGCAAGTAAGAGCCAATACTAAAAAATATTGTTTCGAATACTTATAGGCTTTCAAGGTGGAAGATGGGAGTAGAGAAACTTCGACCTGCTACATAGAAAAGTAGGAACCTTGGTATAAAGGTGAACGCCACACTATATAATAGTGATAAGTTCGGATAGAAGAAAACGGGCTGACGCCACTAGAGACTAGATAAGCCAACGAGTCTTCAACGAAATGTGAGAGAAAATAATCTCACAAATTGAGCAGCATAACAATAACAAATTCCATCATATTTTTTTATCAATAGGTAGATTACATGTATTTATAGTGTCATAGAAGCTAGCTGAATGGTCACTTCTAATGAAGCTAATAATGAGCTCAAATGAAAAGTCCTTTGAAGTCTCCATGAACAACTGAAAAGCCACCTAACCCCATACTTAAATATGATTAATTTCTCCAATTAAATTGCTTTGAAAACCTTTTGAAGTTTCCATGACCAATCAAAAAGTCACCAATAACTTTGGTGGAGAATTGATTGCTTGTATTGATTACTCATGAAGCAATCTGTTATGGAAGTAGAAAACAAAGAGGTTGCCGAAATTAAAGAAGAATAATGCTCTTCTTTAATTGATAAAAAAAACTTCTTAATGATGTATTAAGCCTCTTAATATCAGCCCCCGATTGTGTAACTGAATTTCACTTGAAAAGACATCTCAATGAATGCATAACAGCCTTTTGATGTAATGGATGTGAGCTGAAAAGTCACCTACAATTATCACATGTAACCTACACATTAATGCAATTATTAAACTTAAAACAAATTAACAACTAACTTAAATAAATAAACTAACACTTAAGCATCATTTAATCCAGCAACTAGCTTAATTAAATAAATCATTATTAAATTAACTTTAACTCATGCATCAATAAATTAACTTAGTAACTAGATTAATTAAAGAGGCAACTGTTAAATTAAATTCATTAAAAGAACTTAATTAATTAAACTAAGTGGAGTTGAATTAATGACCATCAACTCATTTATTAAAATAAGATGCTTAAATGCATGGTTTAAAATGCAAACTAAATGAGCAAATGAGTTACGTAATGGATTAATTAATTAAATGCAGAACACATAATGCATGTCATAATTAAAAAAAGTAGATCAACAATGCATGACATTCACTAAAGATGCATTTAATTAAACAAGACATAATTAAAGACTAAAGTAGCTAAAATAAATAAATCAAGTCCTTATTCCAGCAATTTAAATGCAAGAATTAAAATTTAATGATGAGCTCAAATGAGCTTATTTAAGCTGAATCAAGCTCGTTGAATGAGCACACAAACTCATTGAGATGATCAACCTCAAATGAGTTGAATTTGAACCGACGAAGCTCATGGAGCTGGGAACAGCTTTCTAGCAATGCAATGCTCGACTCAGAATACTTGTCTAATGAAGTTCGCGGGGTGTGCTTGCATCATTCCCTCCTCTTTAAGGCGACTTGTCCTCAATTCGAGCCATTGGTTTTCTGAGTAGAATTCCCTTTTCTCTATTTTTCCTCACTCAAATGGGGCGGATATTAATCGGGTCACCTAAAAGGATAACCATGAATTAGTAAGAGATGTTTCAAACACACTTGCAATTCAAATGTGATGTGAAAAATATAAAGTCGATAATGACAATATATATCGCAAAGAAAAGAAAAAGAGAATAAAGAACACAGATTTTACGTGGAAACCCTTTCAGGAAAAAAACCACGGGCAGAGGAGAAGAAAATTCACTATGTCGAATTTGAATCATTACAAGAGGAATAGACTATGTCTATTTATAGGCTTGTAAAACCCAATTCTAATCAAAGTAAAAATATATTATGCTAATAAATGCTAAATATAATATACTCATAAATACTAAATCTTCTAGAAAGAAGATATATTTTGTTTAACTTGACTTGCAAGCAATATCTTAGAATTTGGGTCACACAATTCTAACAATCTCTACCTTGACACGAATTCTCAACAAACAAGTTCTTCATCGCGAACTCTCAACGAACAAATTCTCCACCTCTTCCATAAAACCCCTTAAGGGTTTAACTTCAACAATAAACACCAACCAAGTCTAAGCAATGCTCAAACTTGGTTATAGGAAGTGACTTAGTCATCATATCTGCAAGATTTTTATGAGTACTAATTTTGCTCACAACTATATCACCACGAGCAATAATATCACGAACAAAATGATATCGAACATCAATGTGTTTTGTTCTCTCATGAAACATTTGATCTTTTGTAAGGAAGATGGCACTTTGACTGTTACAAAATACTGTGCTGATTTGAAGGTCTTCATTGAGCTCACTAAAGAGTCCCTTCAACCAAGTAGCTTCTTTACAAGCTTCAGTAATCGCCATATACTCGACTTTCAAGTAGACAAAGCGATCGTAGTTTGCAAAGTAGCTTTCAACCGATTGCACAACCTCCTATTGTAAAGACATAACTAGTGAGAGATCTTCTTCTATCAAGGTCTCCAAAAAATCAGCATCAACATACCCAATGACTCCATCTCTAGTTCTTCCAAAATGTAAGCAAACATCGGTAGTACCTCGTAAGTATCTTAAAATCCATCGAACTACTTTCCAATGTTCTTTACCGGATTCGCCATGTATCTCGCTAATTGCAATGATCGCATATGATAAATCGGACGTGAACAAACCATAGCATACATGAGAGATCCCATCGCACTCGAGTATGGAACATGTGACATGTACTCAATCTCATCATCGATTGTGGAGACAAAGCCGATGAAAGTCCGAAATGGGTTGCTAAAGGAGTACTAACGAGCTTAGCACTCGCATATTGAACCTGCAAAGAACTTTCTCAATGTACCCCTTCTGATTGAGGTACAACTTACTTGTTTTTCTATCTCTAAGAATCTCCATACCAAGTATCTTCTTTGCTGGTCCCAAATCTTTCATCTCAAATTCTTCACTTAGTTGGGCTTTGACCTTTCTTATCTCTACTTTATCTTTTCTTGCTATCAACATGTCATCAACATAAAGAAGTAGATACACAAAAGAACCATCACTGTTTTTCTTAAAGTAAACACAGCTATCAAAGCTACTTCTTTTAAAATTATGAGAAGTCATAAAGGAATCAAACCTCTTGTACCACTGTCTTGGTGACTGTTTCAAACCGTAAAGAGACTTTTTCAGCAAGCAAACATAGTCCTCTTTTTCTGAGACTGTAAAACCCTCTGGTTGTTGCATGTAAATATCTTCCTCAAGCTCTCCATGCAAAAATTTAGTTTTTTACATCTAACTGCTCAAGCTCCAAATCTTGCATGGCCACAATACCAAGCAAAGCTCGAATCGAACTATGCTCCACAACTGGGGAGAACACATCTGTAAAGTCCACTCCTGGAATTTGACTGTAACCTTTTGCAACAAGCCTTGCTTTATATCTGGGTTCTTCAACTCTTGGAGTCCCTTCTTTCTTTTTAAACACCCATTTACAGCAAAAAAAACCTTTTTACCTTTAGAAAGTTTCACAAGATCCCATGTTTTGTTTTTGTGGAGTGATTCTATTTCCTCTTGCATAGCAAACATCCACCTTTCTGAGTCTTCACAGCTAACCGCCTCAAAATAATTAGACGGCTCTTGGTTTGCATCTATATCTTCAGCCACATTTAAAGCATAAGCAACTAAGTCAGCCTCAACATACTTCTTTGGAGGTTTAATTTCTCTTCTAGTTCTTTTTTTGGTGATATAGTATTGTGATGAAGAAGCAACTCTATTTTCAATTTTTGTACTAGCTTGAGGAGTTGACTCTGTATTAATCTGATGCTCCACCTGCGTTTTATTTTCTTTATTGGAAGAGTCTTTAAGAGATAAGTTAGGTAGCATAGCAGTTTCATCAAAAACAACATCTCTGCTAATCACAACTTTTCTATTTTCAGGACACCATAACTTAACCCTTTTACACCAGCTTTATAACCAAGAAAAACGCATTTAATGGATCTTGGTTCCAATTTTCCATTATTAACATGAGCATACGCAGGACACCCAAAGATCTTTAAATCAGAATAATTAGCAGGATTACCAGACCATACCTCTTGTGGAGTCTTTTTCTCAATGGCAACGGATGGACATCGGTTGATTAAAAAACATGTAGTAGAGGCTGTTTCGGCCCAAAACGACTTTGGTAAGTTGGCATTTGACAACATACATCGAACCTTTTCCATGAGCGTTCTGTTCATCCGTTCTACAACGCCATTTTGTTGTGGAGTATGACAAATTGTCAAGTGTCTCACGATCCCTTCTGACTTGCACAGTTTATTAAACTCATCAGAACAAAACTCTAAGCCATTGTCTGTACGGAGGTATTTTATTTGTTTTCCCGTATGTTTTTCAATCATAGTTTTCCAAGACTTAAATGCGAAAAACACATCGCTTTTCTGCTTCAAGAAGAATGCCCAAACTTTCCTGGAAAAATCATCAATAAAAGTTAGCATATAATTAGCTCCACCTCTCGAAGGCACCCTTGATGGCCCCCACAAATCAGAATGAATATACTCCAACGTTCCTTTCGTGGTATGGATTCCTCTGGTGAATCAAACTCTCTTTTGCTTCCCAAAAACACAGTGCTCATAGAACTTCAGTTTGCAAATTCCTTGCCCATCAAGAAGTCCTCTTTTGCTCAATTCTGCCATGCCATTCTCACTCATATGCCCTAGGAGCATATGCCAAAGTTTAGTAATATCATCATCTGACAAAGAAGAGGAAGCGACAACTGCATCACCAATAACAGTAGAACCCTGCAAAACATATAACTTGGTAGTCTTTCTCTGCCCTTTCACCACAATGAGGGAACCTTTGGAAATCTTCAACATCCCACTTTCAGCTGTGTATTTGTACCCTTTTGAATCAAGAGTACTCAATGAAATTAAATTTCTCTTCAATTCTGGAACATGCCATACGTCACTAAGTGTTCTGACAACTCCATCAAACATCTTAACTTTAATTGTTCCAACACCTGCGATTTTACACGAAGCATTATTTCCCATCAAAATAACACCTTCAGACATTGTTTCGTAATTTGTAAACCAATCCCGATTGGGACTCATATGGAAGGTGCAACCCGAATCAAGTATCCACTCCTCGCTCACTTTTGAATTGTTGACCGAAGCGACTAGAAGTTCACCATCGCTGTAGTCTTCTACAACATCAGCTTCACCGAAATTTTCTGGTTGCTTTCCTTTTTGATTCGCAGCCTCCCTTTTAATCTTGTTCTATAGTTTATAGCACTCAGATTTAATGTGCCCTTTCTTCTTGCAGAAGTTACAAGTTTTACCTCTGTTTGAAGACTTTGATCTACCCTTAGTTTTACCGCGAGGATTCCGATCCTGTGTCCTTCCACGATCATCATCAGCATTCCGATCTTGTCTCCCATGAACAATAAGACCCTCTCCCTGGGAGTCGGGTTTAACCACAAGATGTTTCATCTTATCATACAAGGTCAAAGAATCATAAACCTCATCAACTGTGAGAGACTCGCGGCTATATAAAATCGTGTCTCTAAAGGTTGAATAAGACGGGGGCAACGAACAAAGTAGAATCAACCCTAGATCTTCCTTATCATACTGAACCTCCATGGCCTCCAAGTTTGAGAGAATTTCTTTAAACACTGTTAAGTGTTCGTGCAGAGACGCACCTTCCTCCAAACATTGAGCATAAAGACGTTGCTTCATATGCAACTTGCTAGTTAAAGTTTTCGACATACATATTTGTTCTAGCCTCTTCCATAATGCTACGGCAGTCTTCTCCTTCATCACATCCTGCAAAATTTCATTAGACAAATGCAGATGTAACTGTGTTAGTGCCTTTCGATCCTTGCGCTTCTTATCTTCCTCCATCAATGTCGAAGGCATCTTATCTACCCCTAGCAGGGCTTCCTCTAAATCCATCTGTGCAAGAACTACCTGCATCTTTATCTGCCACAACGCGAATCTGGTGTTATGATCCAACAGAAAATTTCATACTTTAATGATGCCATTACCGTGATCGAGATGAAAACCCGAAAGCTCTGATACCAATTTGTGAAAAATATAAAGTCGGTAATAACAATATATATCGCAAAGAAAAGAAAAAGAGAATAAAGAACACACAGATTTTACGTGCAAACCCTTTCGGGAAAAAAACCACAGGCAGAGGAGAAGAAAATTCACTATGTCAAATTCGAATCATTACAAGAGGAATAGACTATGTCTATTTATAGGCTTGTAAAACCCAATTCTAATCAAAGTAAAAATATATTATGCTAATAAATGCTAAATATATTATACTCATAAATACTAAATCTTCTAGAAAGAAGATATATTTTGTTTAACTTGACTTGCATCTTAGAATTTGGGTCACACAATTCTAACATGTGAGTAGCACCAAACAAGTAAATCGCATGCAATTGAATAGAATCAAATTATCATATAAAAGAAATAATGCCTTCTCAAATTTTTGAAACAAGACTAAGTAGGCTTCAAGGCATGCATACGAGTTGAATGGATTCTACAAGTCAAGATTATCATGAGAATAATGAATCAAATGATAAACATAAGCATCACAAGTGGGTAGTTGAGAAAATTCACATGGCTCATGAAATTGAACAATTAGACCTTGCATTGTACGATATATTCTCTCTCTCACACATAAATTATAAAATTATCGAACACAAGAATCTTTTTGTCAACCATCAAGACAGATAGATCATAAATAGGCGAATAGAACATTTAAATATGTCATGACCTAAATGTTTTACAAAAATCAATTCATTAACGCAAAGCTTATCATCATCCAAAGAGAACAAAAATGTATCAACAATTTCAGAAAACTTACCTTTAGCAATAGAAGAATAAAGATCATTCTTACCTTGCTCGAACAATACAAACCTTCACTCATCAGGAACATAGTGTAGTCGAGGCTTCGCATTCGAATCAACCTTTTCCAAATGAAATGTGAACTTCAAGTATAGCCACAGAACATGTTTAAGGAGCGAATTAAAATTGAAAGCAAAGTGGGCAAATTTCGCTACCTTATTCAAAGTCCTCGTATAAAAATGATAAAAATTGTTCACACACAATCGATGTTGCTTGATTTTCCAACTAAATGAGTCAAAACAAATTCCCAGTTTAAAAACATGTGTTTGATTATTTAAGTCAAAATGTAACAACGGTTTCGTTAAATCAAACATATTAAACAAAAAGATGTTTGCATACATGGCAACATATAATCAAAACTCTTTGCAATTGTCGAAACAGAATTGCACAAATTCAAAGATTTTTCAATAGGTAGAAATTGATTCTTAAAATCACCATATTCGAACAATTTATTTGCTTTTCGGGAAAGCTCGTCATTTTGCAAAATTAAATGGGTTTGTCGAACAGAATGAAAGATATCAACCACGTTCAAAGAATAAAAGTTAATCGAAGGAGAATAAAGGAAGATTTTAAAAACTAAGTCACCGAAAATTTCATTAACAAATTTCAAATCAGTTTGCTGTGACTCGTTTAAAAATTCCTTACCTCGCTTACCTTCGGGCTCGTATGGTTCATTTTCAACTTTACCTTGGTTGATCATACGAAAACGTCGTTCTTCCAGAAGGTATTGTAGTTGAAAATTATCATTACTTGGCTTCTCGGAACCCTAAAAAGAAGAAATAGGACAAGAACAAACTTCAAATGTGTTAGTTGAATCAACACTCACTTTTTCTTGTTCGTTTTTTTCCTTTGTTTCTTTTTTCGATTCGAGTTCTTTTCTTTCTTTTTTCAATGCTATCTTTTTTTTCATCTTATTTACTTTTTCAAATTCTTTCTTGTTCTTATTTTAATTCTCATTTTGCTTTTCAATCTCTTTTTGATCTTTTTCTTTTTTAAAGGCTCAAAACTCGCTCTCTCAAAACTCGCTCATTTTCCCTCTTACTTGCCTTTTTTCTCTCTTCTCTTTTTATTTCTTTTTCCTTGTCTTCTTTTTCTTTTCTTTTCGTTGTTTCTTTTCTATTACTTGATGTTACAAAAGAATCACGATAACAAGGATTTCCAAAAGAAGGAAAATTATTTACATTTCGTTCACGAACATTTCTTCGAGAAGAATACTACATGAATGTTTTCTTTGAAATTCTTTAAGTATATCCATCATCTCGAAAGTCATCTCGAAAGGATTCATAATCAAGATTGGCCTCTTTTCGTCTTGGATTGCTTGATAAAAAGGACTCTCGATCAAACCATCTTTTCAAATAGGATTCATAACATGAGTCTTTTTGTCTCGAAGTCGATGGCGAAAAAGAATCATGATGGGTCTTCTTCTTCAAGTAGTAATCGGGGTATATCTCCATGGGGTTCCAAGCTTTGTTTTTCTACATGAAGAAACTTGTTCATAGGGGTCTATTTGTTCCACACAATTTAATCTCTCGTGCAACTTATTGAATTCGAATTCACCATGGTTCGCATTTCTTGCACCAAATATTGGAACTCCGATTCCGTGAACTTTTTGCGAGACATGATTTTTGTTGCTGAAAATAAATATGTTAGTTCTACGAAAACAAAATTTAAGTACCTCACTACAAACCTCACGATTTCACTCAGAAAGAAGAAGGAAAAATGTCACTCTCACTCGTGTTTACACTCGTTTGGCTTTTACCTCCACTCGAATGATCTCACTCGCTCGTGCCTTTTACCTCTCAAACTTTCTCTCACAATTTAGTAGATGGACTCGCCAAGGCCTTATCGTAGGCTTAGGGGTCGGTTTTAAATGAGTAATAAGGGATGGGTGTTAGGTGTATATGGTAGGCTGAAAACAAATATAGTCAAGGTATGTGTGGCGTTGGGGTTGAACGGATGGTACCAAATGTTTGTAAATGGGTGATGTTGATGATGGGGAATAAAGGAGATTGATTTTAAAGATCGGGTACAAAAAAGGAGAACAGAAACAACAAGTACTTGCAAAACTTTCAAACACTTTCTTTATATTTTTGTTTTTTTCTTTCACTTCAAATAACACAGGAGGAACTTTGAGATTAGAGCTTGAAATATTTTTTTTCAAATTTTTTTCACGAACCTAATTCCAGAAGTGAATACGAATGTCGGTGCTCCTCGTTTTAGTAGCTCTGATACCAAATGATACGATTGGCCTCGGGGTGAGTCGAGTCGTATAAGGAAATGCCCAATCGTCTACAAGAAGGTTTCGTTCAGCTAGTTTAAAGATGATACTTTTGGGTAAAATGGTGCAGAAGCTATTGAAAAGGGGTTTTAAAGATAGGTCGAATGATACGAATTTTTTTATAGGTTTGGTTAAAGTAAATAAATATGGAGATTGGTATGGAAATGGATTAACAATAATGGATGATAAATGAAAGGAGAGTTCGGCTATGATGAAGTGAAAGGAAGGAAAGAAAGAAAGTTTGGTAGATGATGGATATGGAATAAAACGAACTCAAAAGCAAGTAAGAACCAATACTAAAAAATATTGACTCGAATACTTATAGGCTTTCAAGGTGGAAGATGGGAGTAGAGAAACCTCGACCCGCTACTTAGAAAAGTAGGAACCTTAGTATAAAAGTGAACGCCACATTATATAATAGTGATAAGTTCGGATAGAAGAAAACGGGTTGACGCCACTAGAGATTAGATAAGCCAATGAGTCTTCAATGAAATATGAAAGAAAATAATCTCACAAATTGAGCAGCATAACATTAACAAATTCCATAATAGTTTTTTTATCAATAGGTAGGTTACATATATTTATAGTGCCATAGAAGCGAGCTAAATGGTCACTTCTAATGAAGCTAATAATGTGTTCAAATGAAAAGTCCTTTGAAGTCTCCATGACCAACCGAAAAGTCACCTAACTCCATCATTTAATGTGATTAATTTCTTCAATTAAGTTGCTTGGAAAACCTTTTGATGTCTCCATGACCAATCGAAAAGTCACCAGCATCTTCATGGAGAATTGATTGCATAAAGTTATTACTCATGAAGCAATCGGTTATGGAAGTAGAAAACAAAGATCTCAAAGAATGCATAACAACCTTTGCAATGGATGTGAGTTGAAAAGTCACCGCAATTAAAGAAGAATAATGCTCTTCTTTAATTGATAAAACAACTTCTTAATGATGTATTAAGCCTCTTAATATCATCTCCCCCTTGTGTAACCAAATTTCACTTGAAAAGCTGATTCTTGAAGGATTCTAGTAGCTTTTGTGTTCATGCATTCAGTTAATTGAAGGGTCACCCTTGGGACACCAATTGGTCACACATGTGAACATGAATGGAGACTTTTTTGAAATTTGTATGTGCATGTACCTCCTTAAATTCGGTCCATTGTGTCTTCAATTTACAAGCATATTCAGCCTCCAATGTGAACAGCCTACAAGACAAATTAATACTCGGTTAAATGCAACAGTAACACACAATTTAGTCGCCATTTAATTTGTCTAAACTTTAGACATAATTAAGATATCTTAATCTAAGACACATAAAAAGGCTATACTTATTATAACATATTAATTAAACTTAGGACAGATTAAAATGTTGTACTAATTAACATGCATTAATAGACTTAAGACATATTTAAGACTCAACTATAATTAACTAAAAATAACTAAATCATAATTAATGTTTTAGTCTAGAAACTAAAATGCATAAATTAAAATGAGATAGAATCGAGCTCAATGAGCTAGGAGCAATCTAGATAAGCTGGGGAAAACTAAGATTGAGCTCGTTGAGTTGTATCGAAACATGATGTGGCCTAGGTCGTATCACATAGGATGGGACCCTACTTCAAATGTTCATATGGTCTAGGCTATGTCACACGGCCGTGTGACCCCTGTTTCTTAGATTTCCAATTTTTTCCAAAATTTTCTAGTTCATTTCATATTGATCCCTTATTGTTCTCAATTTGTTTTAGGGCCCTAAAGGCTCAATTTAAGGCCCAAATATGTATTTTTGTTATGATTGTAAGGAGTTATAATATTAAATTTTATTATTATTCTATTTTGTATAATAATGCTCTGTAACCCTAATCCGGTGATGGAGATGAGTTAGGTTTTTACAAATTCAGCATCCTAAGACCAGAAAGCATGCTTTCAAGGTTATATGGTTTCTTACTAATAGCCATAACAGTGGCAAAAGAGTCATACTTAGATGGTAGATCATTCAAGATTCTAGCAATTTGATCAACTCTAATTGCGACATTTCCATATGCAACTAGGGTGTCTTACACTTCTTTGATTTTTGTGATGCAATCACGCATTTAAAGATCTACTTTCTTCATGGCTCGTAACTTGTAACACCCCTCACCCATATTCAATACCAGAATAGTGTTATGGAGAATTACCTGACTTATAACACATTTAAACATATATTTCACATATAATTAATCAATTCATACACAATTCATTTACAACCAATCATTTTGTCCCTAATATGAACCTACAATAACCTAAACATGCATTAAGAGTGGTTAGGGACTAAATTGATATCTTTGGAAACTTGTTGAACATTTAGAAAATTTTCTCAAAATTAGGGGACACACGCCCGTGTGTCCCATATGGCCAAAGACACGCCCATGTCATAGGCCGTGTGGACATTCAAAATGAAGGCACATGGCCGTGTCCCAGCCCGTGTCTGACCCCGTGTAACTCTCTGACTTGGGTCACACGGCCAACATACAAGCCCTGTGGCTAGCCTGTATGCCCTACAAATGGCCATACACGCCCGTGTGTCAGATCGTGTTCTAGGCCATGTCAAACCTGTAAGGTATACTGACTTATACCATACGGCCATGTCCCACGCTAGTGTGTGAGGCCATGTGGAGCATACTAATTTGGTTTCTATTTCAACACCAGGGGATACACGGCCGTATAAATACCGTGTATCACACACGACTGAGACACACGCTTGTGTCTCTGCAGATACGATCTGACCTCGTTATTGATTTTGAGTCGTATTTGCATTGCTCGATCGTCGATGAGAAAGTATCGTTCCAATTAGCAAGTCATTTATAGTTGGCTAAGTATGGGAAATATCAATGAAAGACAGGTTTAAAATTAGCTAAGTGTTGAATATAGGTTCGACTAACAAGGAATTAAAAGGAATTGAAAGAAAGTTGATAGTTTTTGGATGGAATGGAAATAAATAGTTCTCAAGCGGCAAGAACGAATGGACATTAAGAAATGCTGACCCAGGACTTATGTGGATTAAGTGGTTTTGGATAGATGAGATAAAACCTCGACCCACTAACTAGGAAGATAGGAACCTCGGTATAAAGATTCGAACGCCACACTATTGATAGTGATAAGTTCGGATTAAAAGAAAGAACAGGTTGACGCCACTAGCTTTGTAGATATGCCAACAAGTCTTCAAATGAATTTTGAGAGAAACAAATCTCACAAAAAGATATAATTTCATTCAATAAAATGTCAAAAGTCCCTTCAAAAAGGCTGATTACACACATATTTATAAGGCTAGAAAAAGGCTAGCTGAATGGTCACTAAAAGGTGAATAAAGCTCAAGTCTCTTGGAATTCTTGGACCAAATAACTCCACCATTTAATTCACTTCAATTCAGCTGCATAATTGGCCTAGAATGCTTGAAAAGTGACTCTTGAAATGTCCTTTGATTAGCTGAATAGTCACCAGCACCTTAATGGTGTTTTGAATGCTTGAATTAATTCTTTTGAAGCAGCAAAAATGGTTGATAGTTGAAAAGCTTGCTACTAAATTTAAAGAAGAAATGATCCACTCTTTAAACTCTTTTAAATGATATGTTAAACCTCCTTTGTAACATCCCCTTTACTTTGTAACTGAAAATGACTTGAATAGCCACTTTATTTAATTTGTAACAGCCTTGAATTGTAACGGTTATGACTTGAAAAAACACCTGCAATACACATATTAAAATGAGCTTATTAAACACATGTAAACACTTATTAAACATAACACACATTAATTCTTAAGTAAATGAACTAAAACATATGCATCAATTATTCTAGCAACTAGTTAATTAAAGAAGCATAATTTAATGAACCTAACTCATGCATCAATAAATAATCCTAGTAACTAGATTAATTAAGAAGCATCTATTAAATGAAGTTCAATAATAACTCAATTATTAAAACTAAAATGAGTTGAATTAATGACCAGCAAATCATTTATTAATCTAAGATGAGTTATTAACTAAGATGAGTAATTTATTCAAGCAACTTAATTAAAAATAAAGTCCAACAACTCAATTTATTAACAAACTGAAATTAAACGTCTCATTTTGCACTTGGGCCCCTCGAGTTTAGGCCAATCTCGATATCATCGAGATGTATCAAAACATGATGCAACCGGGATTGCATTATCTGCCCTTGTGTGCAAAAATAGTCTACTTACCAAGCCATTTTGCCACCCAAATTTACATGTACCTATACCATATCAATTGGAACCAACACATAGCATATATAAGAATTTAAACCAACCAATTCAAACATACATCATGCACATTCTATACTTCAATTTTACATATACACAAATCACCAAAACATGCCATACTATTTGTACCAAACTTTGATTCCTTAAATAATCAATATGACCATTATCAACTATGCATCATTTGATCTATTTTCTCAAGCATGTCAATCAATCAAAACTTGTCTATTAGATATCTATTATGCTAATTATCCACAAGCATCACATGCCCAACTTTCAAAACATCACACAAGCCACATACACATATATATAACTGATTCAAACATACCAAAATAAGCCAACTTTCATGGCTATATAAATAACCAAATCACTTGCATTTGCAAATCATTTCAAATAACTAAATTCATTACTAACATATAACCAAAATGACCAAAGTCCCTATACGTGCCATATACCAAAATACCAAAATGACCAAAATGAACAAAGTCCCTATACATGCCATACACCAAAATACCAAAATTCAAAAGTACCAAGTGATAGTAGGATTGTGTGAAGTAGTCTCCGATGATCCCCGAATTTGAGCTAGCTTGATCTCATTATAAAACACGAAAAATTAAACAAAGTAAGCTATAAAGCTTAGTAAGGCCGTATGCAATAAAATCAATATAATCATAAATACACAATTCAACAAATTGAATATATCATTAAGTACTTATATTAACTAACAAAACTTTCACATATTCAATCATAAGATTATATGTGATCTTCATAATTCACTTTAATTTAAAGCTTATACAGTTCATGTACATACCTGTACCATCTCGTATCAATCTCATAATCAACCACATCTTTCATTTACCCATTGAACCATTCAGAATACTATTGGATACTCGGGAAACTCATACCGAAGTGCCACATATATAGCTAATGCTATCTCAATCACATATCACATATATGCTCACTCTTGAGCTATCAACGAGCCTGCTCAGACAAGCTGTGGGTCAAGACATAGCTACACTGTAACAGCCCAATTTTGGGCCTAGTCTGAATAGGGGTTTCGGAGCCACAAATCCTACCAAGAAAATATTTTTATTATATTTTTATGGTATACAATTTCACGGAAAAATTTTGTGAAAATTTCGTTCAAAAAATTTGATGTTTGGGCACTCAATTTAGTTAAAAGGACAAAATTGTAAATAGTGCAAAAGTTGAGTTCCACATGTTAGAAGTGTAACACCCCTAACCCATAACCGTCGCCGGTTTAGGGTTAAAAGGCATTATCGAATAATCAAAAACCTTTTACGAACATTTCGTAATTTTATTCAACCATTCAAGTCAAAAAGTCCCTTAACTATGTCAATGAGACCTTAATCATACTTTAGAATAGGGCCGAGACTAAACTGAACACACATGAAACTTCTCAGAAATTTAAAAATTTTTCTATGTTATAAAGGTCACACGCCTGTGTCGGTAGGCCGTGTGCCTCCCACAGCCTCAGACATGCCAGTGTGTCTAAGCCGTGCCAAAAAGGGCATACATACTGACTTGTCCCGATGGCCTGAGACATGCTTATGTGTCTCACCCGTTGGCGATACTGACTTGCACCACACGGCTAGTCACATGTCCAGGCTATGGTCGAGCCTGACATGTTTTGAATTAAAACAATGAGGCACACAGTCGAGCCACACTCCCGTGTGCTTAATCGTGTCGGCAAATATAGGCCATTCGCAAGGCCAAAATGCCACCCACACTTGGGTCATCCCTATAAGCAACATACCAATTCAATTCATACCAAAGTAATCAACTTTTCCAAGCATTCAAAAGCCTTTCAAACATACCATTCTATGCAACATTTATCTCAATTTATTCACAAGCATTTCCAAACATAATTCATTCACAATCTTACCATTTCAACATAGTCATCATTCATCAAAAACATATACTCACTTTGTATTAATAGGCTTACCATTACTTTAACCATTTCATAACCATGAAATCATACCAAACCAAGCATTATAACATGACAACTCATGCATAACATTTATCTAGCCATATCACATGGCTATTTACATATTTCAAACATATCCCAAAACAACTAGCATATACATGCCATATTAGCTATATATACATTTTCAAAGTACCAAAATATGATTGAGTAGTGTGATGATGATCCTCGACGGTCCCTGAGCCTTCAGTAGCTTTGACGATCTATAAAACGGAATAAACATACAAACAAAGTAAGATTTTCAAAAGCTTAGTAAGCCATATACAAATAAACTTAACATAAATTGCACATAGCTACATTGATACAATGACATTAATGTTTCTCATTTACAAATTCATAATATCATTCTGGGCTCAATACTTAGCCATTACTTACTCATTTTTCACAACTCAAACATCTCATATGCTTATAACTCATTTAAGCATATATATCACATATCATCTCATCATTTGCTCATGTCACATTCATTTATATATCACATTTTGGTTCATTGCATCCATAAGCATATTTACTCACCTTCCATGCTTATTCAAAACAAATACATCAAACATACCTGAAGCAGATATACAAATCACATAGTCATTCATTTCTCGAACTTGCCAGTTGAATCATTCGGAATCTAATAGGATACTTGGAATGCTTGGAATAGTCGTACAATGCCAACATCCCAGATGAGGTCATACATGTACTTAGATATCGATGCCTCTATCCAAGACAGGGTCTTATATGAATCAATACGATGCCAATCTCCTATACATGGTCTTACACGTAAATCTCATATCGATGCCAATGTCCCAGACGTGGTCTTACATGAAATCTCAAATCAACGCCAATGTCTTAGACATGGTCTTACATGATATCACATATTGAAACCTATGTAACCCTATCTATTCCTAAGTTCATACGGGACTTCTCATACTTTAATAACTTGTCAACATATCCTCAGATTCCATATATATTCCATTTCGACCATTTTCCATGAAAAATATATCTCATAGATACATAAATAATTCAATTCCAATATATTTATTTGTATATCAACATACCTCAGATTCGAATATTGGAAACAGACTCAGCTACTCAATTATTTTTGATTTCCCGCGATCTAAATCTGTTTTCTTCGGTTCTTGATCTATACATATTCTATTTATTCATCAATTCATTCAATTCAATCCAAGAACACATTTTTAGGGTAATTTGCAAATTAGCCCTCAAATTTTCACATTTTTACATTTTAGTCCTTATTTCATAAAATTACAAAATATACCAAATTTCATGATACTCATGATTGGCCAAATATCACCCATGCTCATTCAAGTCCACACATTTCATTTATTTTACAATTTAGTCCTTCAAAATACTATTTTATCAATTAAGTCCAAAATACTCAATTTCATAAAAAACTCAAAGATAAACTTTGTTAATCAAACACATATATTTGATATTTCATCTTCGAACATCATAAAACTCATGAATTCATCAATGGATCATTTCAAAAACATCATCAATTCAGAAAATTGAGTCATGGGTTTTGAAGTATACGAAGCAACGATTGTAAAAACATAGAAATTATTAAAAACCGAAGTAAAACATACCTTGAATTGGGCTTTAAAGTAACCGGATATGCAAAGTTCAAAACCCTTGCTTTTGTTTTTCTTATTTTTGGTCATAAAACAAAAGATGAACATGGTTTTCAAATGGTTTTGTTTAATAATAAATACATTATTAATTCATTTACTAAATTAACCTTTCATTTAACATAAAACATATATTTATAATAAGGTTAATTCGTCATTTAACCAACCACTTACTAAGCTCAATTGCCTCATAAGGCCCCATCATTTAAAAGCCACGTCAATTTGGCCATTAATCAAATAGAAATCTAGTTTTACGCTTTATGCAATTTGATCCTTTGCTCAATTTAAACACACAGATGGACAAATTAATTCACATAAATTTCACACATGCTTAATCATATATTGTAGACATAGAAAATAATATTAAAATATTTTCTATCTCAAATTTGTGGTCCTGAAACCACTATTCTGACTAGGGTCTAAACTGGACTATTATAATTCTCCCCTCTTAGGGATTTTCATCCCCGAAAATCTTACCGTTGAATAGGTTCAGATATTGTTGTCTTATTGTATCTTCAGGCTCCTACGTAGCCTCTTCAACTGCGTGTCGGTGCCATAAGACTTTCACTATCGAAATTTTCTTATTTCATGGGCTAAGATACAGATTGGTTCTTCTTCTTAAGTCATATTAGCTTGGATTTCAATCTCAGACGGAGAAATAACGTGTGATGGATCGGATGTGTATTGATGAAGCATTGACACGTGAAATACATTATGAATCTTTTCAAACTCAGGTGGCAACAACAATCTGTAAGCTACAGGTCTGATACGTTCGATAATTTCATATGGTCCGATGAACCTCGAACTCAATTTGCCTTTACGTCCAAATTTGAGTACTTTCTTCCACGAAGACACTTTCAAGAAAACTTTGTCACCGATATCAAACTCAATATCTTTTCTTTTCAAGTCTCCATAGGACTTCTAATGATCAGACGCTGCCTTCTGTATCACAGATTACTTTCACTTTTTATTTTGTATCTTTTATCAAATCGAACCCATGTATCTTACTTTCACTGAACTCAGTCCAATACAAAGGTGTTTGACATTTGCGTCCATACAAAGCTTCATATGGTGCCATTTTAATGCTCGACTGAAAACTGTTATTATATGCAAATTCAATCAGTGGTAAATACTGTTCCACATACCATTAAACTCAAGTATGCAACATCTCAATATATCCTCAAGAATCTGAATGATCCGTTGGGAATGACCATCCGTCTTTGGATGAAATGTTGTACTAAAATGCAATTTAGTACCTAAAACCTCTTGCAATTTCTTCCAGAACTGTGATGTAAACCTCGGATCTCTGTCAGACACGATAGACAATGGCACTCCGTGCAATCTTACAATCTCAGAAATATACAGTTCAGCTAATTTATCAAGTGAGTAATTGGATCATATCGAAATAAAATGAGCGGATTTCATCAATCGATCAAGTACGACCCAAATCACATCTTTCTTTCTTGGAGTCAATGGCTATCCGAAAAAAGTCCATCGTCACTCAATTCCATTTCCACTCGTGAATTAGAATCGATTGTAACAAACTAGATGGAACTTGATATTCAGCTTTAACTTGCTGACAAACTAAACATTTCGACACATAATCTGAAATATCTTGTTTCATACCAGACCACTAATAATGTTGCTTTAAATCATGATTCATCTTTGTACTTCTCGGGTGAACAGATAGACGACTGTTATGTGCTTCATTCAAAATCAAATGAATCAACTCTGAGTTTCTCGGAACACAAATTCGATCTAGAAATCTCAAGCAATCATTAACATCAACTCAAAATTCAAAATCAGAGTTTAAGTCACATTGAGCTCATTTCGCTAGCATTTTGTTTTCAATCTTCTGAGCATCACATAATTGTTGTAAAAAATAATGGTTTCTCTTTCAATTCAGCTAACACTAAACCATTATCAGAAAGATCTAAATGAGCATTCATAGCACGTAATACAAATAGTGACTTTTGACTCAAAGCATTGGTAATGACATTTACTTTACCCGGGTGATAATCGATCACAAGCTCGTAGTCTTGCAACAGCTCTAACCATCTTCTCTATCGCAGATTCAAATCCCTTTGGATCATTAAATATTTTAGACTTTTATGATCTGAAAACACGTGGCATTTCTCACCAAAAAGACAATGGCGCCAAATATTTAACGCGAACACAATCGCAGCTAGTTCAAGATTGTGTGTCGGATAGTTCTTTTAATGCGGCTTCAATTGTCTAGAGGCATAAGCTATAACTTTGCCTTTCTGCATCAAAACACATCCCAGACTATTTAATGAAGCATCACTGTAAATCAAAAATTCTTTACCCGATTCTGGTTGTATCAAAACTGGAGCTTCAGTCAACAGAGTTTTCAACTGATCAAAGCTTTTCTAGCATTTATCGGACCATTCAAATCTCACATCTTTTGACGTAATCTAACCAACAAAGTAGCTATCATCGAGAATCCATTTACAAACTGATGATAATAACCAACAAGTCCTCGAAAACTTGCTCGGATAGTAGAAATCTAGAATAGTAGAAATCTTGCTCAGATCAACTCGTATTCCGGAGGCCGATACAATATGTCATAGAAAATTGACTTCATGCAAATAAAATTCACATTTGCTAAATTTCGCATACAATTGCTTATCTCGCAGAGTTTGCAACACAACTCTCAGATGCTCAACATGCTCAGATTCATCACGTGAATAAATCAAAATCTCATTAATGAATACGACAACAAATCGATCTAAATACGGTCTGAAAATTATGCTCATCCAATCTTTAAAAATAGAATGAGCATTCATTAGTCTGAAACGCATAACTAAAAACTCATAATGCCCGTACCTCGCTCTAAAAGTAGTTTTAGAAATGTCTAAATCATTTACTCTCAACTAGTAGTATCCCGATCTCAGATCTATATTTGAAAACACAGTGGCTCCTTTTAGTTGATCAAACAAATCATCAGTCCTGGGTGAAGGATATTTGTTCTTTATAGTCACCTTGTTCAACTGACGATTATCAATGCACATTCTCATCATGCCATCTTTCTTTTTCACAAAGAGACAGGAGCACCCCAAGGTGAGAAACTCGGTCTTGCAAACCCTTTATCTATCAATTCTTACAACTGTGACTTCAATTCTTTTTGCTCTATTGGTGCCATTCTATACGGAGCTATCAAAATAGGAGTCATTCCCGATAACAGATCAATACCAAATTCAACTTCACGTATCGGAGGTAATCCTGGTAATTTTTTAGGGAATACATCAGGAAATTCACAGACAACTGGCACTGATTCAACTTTCCTTTCTGACACTTTTGAGTCAATTACATAAGCAAAATAAGCTTCATAAACCTTTCTTAAACTATTCTAAGCTTTCAATACAAATATCACAATAGGTAACCCAGTCAAATCATTAGACTCAACTCAAACTATTTCACCATTATGACATCTCAAATCAACAATCTTTCTTTTGCAATTCACAACAGCATCATGTAGTGTCAACCAGTCCATACCAAAAATAATATCGAACTCATCAAAAGGTAATAACATTAGATCATCCAGAAAACAGATATCTCGAAACATTAACAGACAGTTCTTGCATACTTTGTCAACCAGGACATTTTTACCTAAGGGGTTCGATACTTTTATAACAAACTCAGTAGACTCTACATGAAAAGTCTTACTGGATACTAAGTTCATGCATGTATACGAGTGAGTAGAACCTCGGTCTATCAATGCAATCACAGAAGTATCATAAAGAGTAAATGTACCAGTAATAACATCTAGAGATGAAGCTTCCTCACGAGCTCGAATAGCATACGCTCTTGCAGGCGCTCTAGCTTCAGATCTTGCAACAGTGTCTTTCATAGTTCTCTGACTACCACTGACATTTCTTTCATTTCGGAAGGTCTACCTCTCACTGAAACATTATCAGAACTCAAATTCTGAACAATCCCTTACTCGACAAACTCTGGGTAGTCTCGAATGAAATGGTCTAATGATCCACATCCGAAATAGGCTCAATCATTCAATCTACAACTTCCCAGCTGTCTTTTACCACAATGCTTACATTCAGGTCGATCGAATCGGACATTTCCAACACTTGTCATTGAAGTTGCCAGAGCTTTGGTATTCGACTGTGATCTAGCTTGATCTCTCGAATTTGAATGTCCCACATTAGCTCTAGAATGGCTATATTCATCTATGAAATTCTTTGAAGCAGACTGAAATGATTTACTTAGAAATTTTTTTCTTACATCTCTAACTTCAGACTCAGCTTTTTTTTTTTTTGTCTTTCCCGAGTGCCTCAGGTTTACATGTTCGATCAACAAACACAACGAACTCTTTTATCTGCAAAATCCCAACTAGGAAATGGATATCTTCGTTAAAGTCGCCTTCAAATATTTTGCACATCATTGCTTCAGTTGATACACATTCTCGAGCATACTGACTTAATATCATGAACTCTCGTTCGTATTCAGTGATAGACATGCGACCCTATTTTAATTCTAGGAATTACTTTTATTTCTGATCTATGAATCTCTGACTGATATATTTTTTTCTGAACTCAAACTTGAAGAAATCTCAAGTAACCCGTTCCTTTGGAATAATAGAAATCAGAGTCTTCCACCATTGATAAGTTGCATATCGTAACAAAGATACAACACATTTTATGCATTCTTCTAGAGTCAATGACATCTCATCAAACACCTGGATCTTGTTCTCAAGCCAAAACTCAGCTTTCTCAACATCATCATCACTAGTAGCCCTAAACTTTTCAGTCCCATACTTACGTATTTTGTCAACTGGAAATTTATTCAACAGATTTAGATTCATAGCTGGAGGCATAGCAGAAGTCTAAGGGGGATTAGGCAGGTGTAGAGGTTGTGAAATAGGTGGATTATCTCTTACAAACTGAGTGAAGCACTCACTCATCATTTGGAAGAAAGCTTGTTTAACTTCTCCCTCTTGACCACTAGTAGTCGGTCTCGAATCAGATGGCGCTGTCTTTTGAGTGGGAGCAGGGATGTTACTTTTAACGTCATCAACTATGACTATTTCGGGATCCATTACTATACGAAAACACATTTTATACGTTAGGATTCATCATTCTATCGCATTTCGAATAATATGGCATGTATAGCAAGACTCTTATACGGTACGTTTGTGATAAACCGTAAAAGTAACATATTTTAACCCCATATTTAATAGGCTTTTGGATGATTTAGCCCTTGAATTATGTAAAAAGGTGCGCATATTCCTTTCTTTTCATGTTTATACTCATGAAAGCACTCGAGGATAAAAAGAACACAAAACAAGTTTAAAACGGAGTAATTGGGCCTCAGCAAGAAACCAACATGGCCTGGCCCAAAGCCTACACGATCGTGTCTCGACGATTACCTAGAGCACAGCCAACTCACGAGTTGCCGAACTCATCGAGTGCACTACATGGCCGTGCCCAAAATGATGAATCAAGGCACCGCCTAACCACGAAATTACATCATCTTATTAGCAATTTCACACAATTGGATGCTTGTGATCAAACACCCTAATAGTAATTCACTTGGGAGATACTTAGTGCCCCAAATGCCTATATAATCAAGGCGATATAAAGCCCTTTTTGCCAACATTCATCTTTTAAATTACTTGAAGATAGCGATCCATCTCAAGAAGTGCTCTATTCAAGGGCGTCTCTTCTTCAATTCCTTCGGGGGAATGAGCTCTTGAGATGTTTTCATATTTAGTTATGCACTAAACCCCTCAGATACCTGAAGGGGATGAAACCTATAATGGATTTTGATATTTGATTTCTAAATTATAAGATAAGTATTTGGTTTGTTCTTAATTATGTTGCTTAATTTAATCTGATGTGCTTAGGTAGAGGAGGAATAGACCCTACCTAAGAGTAGATCTAGCATAATTGAGTGGAGTTGATCGAGCGCCTAGAGATAGAGTTACGAGATTTTGTCGATTAGGGTGAAACCTAATATGGGAATCCATTGATCGATTTACTACTTCCTTAGGGGGTTATTATAATCGAACGAGAGTTCCACTAATTAACCTAAGGTTAGACGTTATTCACCTCGAGAGAGGGTTTAATATAGGTTAGGGAGTCTCCCGGATGAAGCTAAGTAAAAAAATCATATGGTTTGGGGAATAAATAATAAGTGAAGTCATAGGTGGACTCTTCCTAAAGGTATCGTCTTTATGAATTGAGTTTTCCTAAAGTCTTTCTCCAATTCAATCTTTTGTCTTTGAATTTAGTTTAAGTATTTCGTTAGTTTAATAATCCAATCATTCCATATTTTAGGCTAAATAATAGAAAGAAAGTGAGTAATAGTACTTTTAGGTTCCCTTGGGTTCGATAAGATATTCTACCCTGAGCTATACTACTGTTTGATAGGTGCACTTGTCTCTATTGTTGTCACAGTCAGTCTATATGTTTGATTACTCTTTTATAAATATTAAAACTCGACTGTTTTAACACGATCAAGTTTTTGGCGCTATTGCCGGGGAACTCTAAAATATTAAGAAAGCTCTATTTCTATTACTTTAGCCATTATTTTTATTTTTAAATTTCTCTTTTATACATATGTTTTTGTTTTTGTTTTTCTAAATCTCTTTCTTTCTTTGCATATCAGGTACCTCTAGTTTATGACTAGAAGAAATCCGAGAGGACCATTAGAATACAAAAGTGACATTGAGGCTACCACTCGCAGAAATTGCAGAGAAATAAGACTAGCCCTAGACTATCAAAGAGAAGAACAGCAAAGATCCAATCCTTCTGAAGGGATGGACGAGAACAATCCACCAAATATGCAAGAATAGAATGCTTCGCATACTATGTATGATTATGCTAAACCTAATTTGACAGGAGTAGAATCTAGTATTGTTAGGCCCACTATAGCAGCTAATAATTTTGAATTAAAGCCTAGCACAATACAAATGATTCAACAATTCGTTCAATTTGATGGTTTGCAGGATGAGGAACCAAACACTCATATATCTAATTTTTTAGAATTCTGTGATACCTTCAAAATAAATGGCATTTCTGACGATGCCATACGTCTTCGGTTATTTCTTTTTTTCATTAAAAAACAAAGCAAAGTAGCGATTGAACTCGTTACCACGAGGGTCAATCACCATATGGGATCAAATGATCGAAAAGTTTCTTTTAAAATATTTTCCACCAGCCAAAACGGCTAAATTTAGGAATGATATATCTTCTTTTGTGCAGAATGACGCAGAAACATTATATGATGCATGGGAAAGATATAAGGATCTCCTAAGGAGATGTCCACACCACGGATTACCTTTGTGGCTTCAAGTCCAAACTTTCTACAATGGTGTGAATTCTCCAACTAGGCTGATGATTGATTCATCAGCCGGTGGAACTTTGAATAATAAAACTCCTGAAGCAGCTTAAGATTTTATTGAGGAGATGTCATTGATCACCTATCAATGGCAAATTACAAGGGCTAAACCGACAAAATCAGCCGGAGTTTTTAACATAGACGCAGTGACAATGTTGTCAACACAAAAGGAGTTAATGAATAAAAAGCTTGATAATTTATGTTCTTCACATGTACATCTAGTCATGCAATGCGAAGCGAGTGGGAATGTGGCGAATCTGAGTACCCACCTTACCAACCAGGAGCAGAAAACAAGCAGACAAACTATATAGGTAACAATTTCATGTCTAATAATAATCCTTATAGTAACACTTACAATCCAGGTTGGAAGAACCACCCAAATTTTTCATGGGGAGGACAAGGAAATCAAAGGCAGCAACCTCTTCCAAATTACGAAAATCAACCTTATCCACCGAAGAAGAAGCTAAGTGTTGAAGAGATACTGAAAAAGTTTATGGTAGACACAGATGCCCGTCTCCAAAGAACTGATACAACACTTGATAACCAAGGAATATCGATCAAAGAAATCAAGGAACAAGTCGGGGAAATCATTAGGTTAGTGGGACAACTCACAAAGCTTGTTTCAAAACATCAACAAGGATGTCTACCAAGCAACACAGAAATAAACCCAAAAGAATAGACACAAGCCATCACATCTCAAGAGCATACAAAGGTAGACAAGCCCGCGTCAGTACAAGAAACGAAGGAAGAAATAGGTAAAATAGAGGTAGCACAAGAAAAACCGGTAATTAAAGAGTGCCACCCTCGAATACCTTATCCCGAAGCATTGAAAAGAGATGATTCAGAGGAACAATTCGATAAGTTTCTAAAACTTTTAAAGAAATTACACATTAACTTAACTCTTCTTGAAGCTCTTTTTCAGATGCCCGACTCAAGGAGATTTTTAAGACAGCTCTTAACAAACAAACGCAAAATAGATGAAGAGCACCATGTGGAACTTAACACAACATGCTCAGCAATGCTACAAAATTGACTACCACAGAAATTAAAAGATCTAGGGAGTTTTATGATTCCATGTTTAATTGGTAGTTTAACTATTGATAATGTGTTAGCTGATTTAGGGGCAAGTATAAATGTCGTGCCTTATACACTGTTTAAACGACTAGGTCTAGGAAAGCCCAAACAAACTAGGATGAGTATCCAACTAGCTGATAAAATTGTTAGAATTCCTAGAGGCATTATTGAAGACATTTTAGTAAAAATCGATAAATTCATCTTCCTAGTAGATTTTGTTGTTTTAGACATGGATGAGGAAAATTCAATCCCTTTAATTTTAGGAAGACATTTTCTTGCAATTGCTAAGATTAAAATTGATGTTGCCACAGGAGAACTCATACTTCGTGTAGGAGATGAATCAATCAATCTTCAAGCTCTCGACTTAGCCAGAACCATAGAAGATGAAGGTAAGAAAGTCATTTCAATAGATAATCAAAATTTTCAACCTTCATAGCAGGAAACATCACAAAGCATCAAAACTGAGCCAACACAAAATCGTACAATCAATAATTTAGAAGAGCAGAAGATATACACCAAAGAAAAGCCCGATCAACATAAAATAAAACTTGAAGAACCACCAGAAGAGCTCATAGAGACATCAAATCACTTTAAAATAGAAGATCAAGTGCTGTTAGATAAAGCTGATCCTTACATCAGTTCAACAGAACTGACGAAACAGGAAGAAGTACTCATTCAGGTACGCGATGTTTTCCCACACGAAATAGTCGAGGTAAGCAATCCAGTGTTCAGCAATTTCAAGGTAAACACTTCTCGATCTAAACTTTGTCACAAAAATAAAACTGTCAGTAAGAGGGAAAATATTCAAACCTTTAAACCTCCCTAAATTTTCAAAGCCTAAGACAGTCTAGCTTAAGACTATAAACAAGCGCTTCTCGAGAGGCAACCCGAGCGCTAACACTTTTTATTTCTCAAAATTATTTTTCTTTTCTTTTCTTTTCTTTTCTTTCTTATCTCTCCACAATTAAAACAAAGATGCAGGTTTTCAGACCACACGGCCTTACACACGACCGTGCCCGTGGTCGTGTGGACCACCAGAACCACCACACTGACATAGCAGAGCCGTGCAAGTCAGTCCAACCACCCCCCAATGTCACGGATCCAACCACCCACAGCACGGGCACTGACAAAAATAGCACGACCATGCCCCACAACTGTGCTAAGACACTGACTTATTGAGCACGGGCAGACCATGCTCGTGCAATCTATTCGTGCTCACATCCTGGCCTTTTAGGAACGGGCGTGCAACCCAACAAAACGGGGTGGAAGAATAACACACCCCACAACATGACCATACGATACGGCCGTGTGAATCGGCACACCCTCGGTACACGAGCGTGGGAACGTGCCAGATTAGAAATCCTATTTAAATCCCCACAGCCCTTCCTCTTTTTCCCATTTTCTTTCTTATTCCTTCTTTCTCTTTTCTTTAAAATTTTTTTTCCTATTCATAGAAAAGGTCCAACACTCTTGAGCAACACAAAGATCATGCCGAAGAAACGTAAGCATCGTCTCCTTAGAAGAGACCTCAACAAGAGTTCATACCGGCAACTTCACTTAATTGACACGCCAAGGGTCTCGAAAACTTTTTCGGTTCTATTTTTCTTTTCTCGTCTACTTTATTGTCCTTATCTATACTTTTTTTCTGCTTAATTTAATTTATTTCATATTAGTTTCTTGGTTTTAGGTTTTAAAGGCTGCTAGGGAATCACACACCATAGCCTTTGAGGTCACATCCACTTCGCAAACCATCCAACAATAAGAACTCCTTAGTCCAATGATATTTTCTTTTAATTTCAGTTTTCTTCTTAGTCTCCTTCATTTTATTTCCTTCATCCTTAATTATATTATTAGTATAATATTATTATTACCCTAGATCTCTTGGCTATATCTTCACAGACTACCCAATTTCTTCATCTAGCAAATTACTTTTCGGTAGCCACTCCACGGGCCCATAGAAAACACCATCACTGCCACTAATGACGCTCGGGATCATCCATATTTCAGGTAGTATTACTTTCCCCACTTATCTTTTTGATTTGGCACATAAATTTCATTATCTATATTTGTACATTGAGGGTAATATACATCTTAAGTGTGGGGGTAATAGTGCCTAACTATTTGCATAATTCTCAAAACCCTGAAATTAGTCTTGATCTTAAGTATTTTTCTCATATTATTAATTAAGATGAAATTTCTAATGATTTATGATTTTTATTGATATGTTTCAGAATAAGTCTTAGTTAATTGTGCATTGATAATTAAATTTGAAGAATACTAAAGAATCAAGCAGGATAAGTCTACTTTCTAAAAATTAAAATTGATAGGATGTTGAACCTAATTTAAGTATCACCTTGAAGTTCAAAATTTATAAGGATTGATGTCAAAACACCCATAATTTTTTGTGAGATTTTGAGCCTTATAGAGCATGTATCCTTTTTCATGCTCACTTTAATTGATTATGAGTGTGTCAACTTTGAACTGTTATTCTAGAACTTGCCTCGTTTATACATGTCGAGACCACATTAATGATTTGATACACAGAGATGATAAAGGCACCTAGGTTTTAACCCGTTCACTCCACTAAAAAGCCTACTCATACAAATTAACCCCTAGTGAACCCCATTGAATCCTAACAACCTTTTTATTGACTCACCCACTAATATTACCCAAAATCCCTTTGTATTTGTTATCAACATTCCTTTGATTACCCCTTTATCGAGATTTGATCAATTACCAATTAGGTTATTTCAAAGTTCATTCTATTATGTTTATTTTAGTTTGTTCAAAAAAATCCAAGTATATTCAATATTAGTAGTATATAAAAGTGCTTAGAACATTTAAACTCCAATTGTTGAAAAAAAGCTCGATTAAAGTATTATAAAATTTTAAGTGATGAAAATACTCTTATTATAGAGCAATTATCAATAGTAGATATTGTTAGTTTTTCTTTCGATGTAAATATTCATATTTAGTTCATTATTTTTAGATTAGGTAATTAGTCAATTCAATCTCGATTATAACCTCTAATTTAGCTTGTATCCACACCTTTTAACCCTATCCCTGTTACAACCTTGATTAAAGACCTTTTGATCTGTGTATCATCTCATATAAAATGGTGGAGATTTGATTTTCTGGCAAGCTTATGGGATTAACTTTTCAGGTTCGACTTAGAGCGCTTATTCTTGAACCTTAAACACCTTTGAGTGATTTGAGTGAATCTTTTTTGAGGATGTCAATCCTTGTTGGCTTTGAATTAAAGGTAATCACATAGATAAGGGGAGATACATATGTTTTCATGCCATAAAAATGTGACTTACCGTAACTAAATCTTTAGGGTTCTTTGAGTTGAATTATCCATGTATAAATTATCTATGAATTATGATGAGACATTGTCGATATGAATTATGAATTATGGAAAGTTCATTTTAATTGTAAGTTGAGAATTTTGCTTGAGGACAAGCAAAAGCTTAAGTGTGGGGGTATTTGATAAACCATAAAAGTAATATATTTTAACCACCTATTTAACAGGCTTTTGGATGATTTAGCCCTTAAATTATGTAAAAATTGTAACAGCCAAACCCTACCCAAACGTTAGGACCTAATATGGGTCGTTACTTAAGAAGAACTTTTTGAAACCCATTTTCTAAATCCACTTAAGTTTTGTTGAAAATCGCTCATTTTAAGTTATCTTGCTGAAATTATACTTAGTCCAATTTGAAAATTTAATTAAGTCAAGTTATTACACAACTTTCGAGATGTGCTTGATGGCACGATAGAACATTTTCGTGTTAATTTTATAAAACGCGTGATTCAAATTTTATAGTAAAATAAAATACCCAACATATAAGAAAACTAAAGTAAGGTAATATGAGGCCTTATTACATCCGAAATAAAACAACCCAATAACCAAATTTAAAATAACTAAAATTAAAGTCCATTTAATTTAAATCCACAAAGATGGCCTCCTCAAGTCCCTCCGGCCCATGTCCGCGATCTAAGCATCACCGAAAAAATAATGGAGAAGGTGAGTCACCAAGACTCAAGATGTAACCCTTCCCCGCTTTTAAAATATTTTTCATACACAACATATAACATTTAATATGCAAAATAATGTGTACCCAACCTAGCCAACCATACGCCCTTGCTCACCCTGCTGTGGTACCAAACCACCGGTGGTGCCAAACCACCGTGACATATAGTCACAATGTGTTACTAAAACACCGGTGTCCGAGACACAAATCGGGTGATGGGGCCAACCCATCGTGTGATACCAAATCACCGGGCGACGATCCCATATCTCAAGTGGGGCCAACCCACGGTGGTGTTAACCACGTGGATAAGTCGCTATTGAGGTACCAAACCTCGGAGATACCAAACCTCCGTGACATATAGTCACGGTGTGTTACTAAAACACTGGTGCCCGCTTAACACGATTAATACTGCTCCCTCCACTCATCAACCCACATCACAATCATAACAGAGATCATACATTTATCACATGTATTAAACAAATCATGCTTCCCAAAAGCATCATAATAATCTCATATAAATAGAGACTTACCGAGGTCCTCGCTTATACCATTTAAGGTACCAAATCCAAATCTACATCAAGCAGATTTACAAACAACAAATATTTATCACACATATTAACTGATATAAGTGTGTATGTACACACCTGTCACCACTGAGTGATCTAAATCCCGAATGAAGGAGTCGACCACCTTAGATTTCTTTGTACCTACATTCGGCCAACCATGGGGTTAGCCCTATGGCCTATTCGGCCAATCCAAGGAATTTAAAGGGTAACCTTTTGTACCGAATCCTTACCTAGTCTCTTTGAATACTAGCCTCTATGCCCAAATCACTTAATCGATTCACAAACTACAATCGGTCAATATAAATAATCATAACCCTTTTAAATGAACACCAATCTATATGTAACCTCATCAAGATTGGTTGACTAACGCTAGCGAACTTACTTGCTTATCTCCAAATCCAAGATCCTACAATGGATTAGTTTAATCTGTGATTAGTGTTCTTAATCAATAGTTGTCAAACCCATACCTATCTCTACCAAAGTCGATATAATGAGATACCAATAATGTAGGCATTCGGCCTAAGATCCTTACCTTCTGAGATCGTCAACAAAAAGATGCCTACTTCTCATGCACACAATTCGGCCAAGTAGAGCTTAAAGAAAAAGGGATTTCGGCACTTTGATAGAAGTTAGATTCGGCTAGGAGTGGTTTAAAACAAGGCTGGACTTTTTGATGAGAAAAAGGAAGTAGAAAGGTAAATAGGGAATAGAGGATTCGGCTAGTAGGAAATAAAGGAAGAAGGGATTTGAGGATGGAATTTCGGCAATGGAAGAAGCAAAGAGGGTTTCGGCCAAGGTTTTTGGAGGATGGAAAAGAAGAAGAAAAAAAATATAAGAAGAGAGGGTTTGGAGATTCGGCTAGCAAACTTGGAAAAAAAAAACAAGGTGATCACTTAGGTGCTTATATAAGCATTCGGCACCCCCCCTAGTGTCCTTGCCGTCCACTTCTTCTAACAAAGAGTTCAAGATTCATCAATCTTCCTTGAATCACTCTAGGCCACCCATTCAAACTAATATGATTTAATTTCTAATAATAAGTAATAATCTCTTAATAATCCATGTAATATCCCCTATTATCCTTAAAATAAAATCCCCTATTATCCTTCTTTTAACTTATTATTTATCATCAATAAATAAATAATAATAAGAGTTTAAAGAGAGGAGAAACTCTCCCCCCCATGTGCCGTCAAAATAAAGAACAAAAGAGGGATTTCCGCGACTCGAACACAAGCTCTCCCTTGCTCCTTGGTGGCGTCACATGTAGCTCTTAAGTGGGCTTACTTTGCCACTTAGTCTAAGCTCATTTTATGTCCAAATTATCCCCATTTATCCTTATAACACCCTCTTGCTAAGGCTTCCTACCTTAAAAGTTAAAAACTAAAATTTCCTACCAAATCGAGCCAACACAAAAACTTAAATTGATCATGATTATTCCATAAATAATGCCTCAACCATTCATACATAGGAAAATAATTAAATTCCGTGTAACCCCATTTTGGGATGTTACGCTCTACCCCTTAAAATAAATTTCATCCAAAATTACATAACTAAAACAGATGAGGGTATTGCCGTCAGATCATATCCTCGTGTTCCCACGTAGCTTCCTCAAAGACCATGGTTCCGCCATAGCACTTTTACTAAGGGTATCGACTTCCTCGTAGAACCTTTATATCTCTATCCAAGATCCGAACCGGTTCTTCCTCAAAAGATAAGTCCGCGTTAACTTCGATTTCACATCAGCACCACATGTGATGGATCTCGACCGATACTGTCCTCAAAGATTGATACGTGAAAGACGTTATGTATCCGACTTAACTCGCTGCCAGCCTGTCGATAAGCTACCTGGTCCTACCCGCTTCAAGATCAGATATGGGCTAATAAATCTTGGGCTCACCTTCCTTTTCGCCCAAATCTTAGTACCTTCTTCCAAGGCGACACCTTCAGAAAACCTTATCTCCCACAAAGATACTCCATTTCTTGCATTTGAGATCGGATAAGACTTCGCTTATCTCGATGCTTCTTTGAGACGAGACCAATCACTTTGACTTTGTCTTCATCTCTGCTACCATTTCTGGGCCCAACACTTGTCGTTCACCCAACTCCGTCCAACACGCTTGAGTTCGGCATTTCCTTCCATACAAGGCTTCGATGGCGCCATCTCAATACTCGCTTGGTAGCTATTGTTGTAGGCGAACTTCGGCTAGAGGTAAGAATTCCTCCCAACTACCTCGAATTCCAAGACACAACCCTCAAAGATATCTTCTAAGATCAGATGACCCTTTCATCGCCCGTCGTCTGCGGATGGAAAGTCAGTCTTGAAATCTAACCGCTGCACTCTAACGCTGATGTAACGCTTCCAAAACCTCAAGTGAACCTTGGGTCCCTATCCGAGATAATCGACACGGTACACCATGCAACCCGACTATCTCGCCACATACAACTTTGCTAGCTTCGAGTGAGTAGTCCATTCTCACCGGTATGAAGTGAGCCGATTTAGTCGACGGTTCACGATTACCCAAATCGCATCTTTCTTGTCAGGCGTGAGGGTGACCACTTCACTTTAACTCGCCGACACGCCAAACACTTCCCCACGAATTCCGTTATCTCACGCTCAATCCGCCACCGTAATCGCTTCAGAGATCTCCATACATCTTGCTTCCTCCCGGATGCATAGCGTATGGGTCTGCATGAGCATCCCGAGAATTTTCCGCCTCAACTCCGTATCTTTTGGCATACAAGGTCATCCCCGAAAACATAGCACACCATCACTAGTCACACTATACCCCTCTAAACCACCATCCCGAACTTGTATTCTCTTTGCATTTAACCCTTCATCCACTAACTGCTTGTTCTTAATCTCCTCGATCCACGTTGGCTTAACTTGAAGCTCGCCAAAAGGCTTCCGTCGTCATATAGGCTCAATCGAGCAAACATTGCTCTTAAATCCGCCACGACCTTCCTGGGCTCAACGCGTCGGCCACCACGTTAGCCTTACCCGATGATATTCAATGGAACAACGTAGTCCTTTAATGTACCAATCCGTCCGAGACTGCCTCGTATTCAGATCCTTCGTGTCGAAGATACCTCAAACTTTTGTGGTCCGTAAATTACCGACTTCTCCCCATAAAGATAATGTCTCCATACTTTTAGGGCTAAGACGATCGCGCTAACTCCAGTCGTGAGTTGATAGTTAACCTCATGCGGTCTCAAATTGCCGAGACGCATAGGCTACTACCTTTCCATCCTGCATCAACACACACCCCAAACCAGTGTGAGATGCATCACAATAGACTGTGAATAATTTCCCTGCCTCGGGTTGTACTAGAACCGGAGCTTCCGTCAAAATTTTCCTTAGCTTATCAAAGCTTTCTTGCTGCTTCTCCGTCCATACAAATGGAACACCTTTCCTTAGTAACTTAGTCAACGGCGCTGCGATCTGAGAGAACCCTTCCACAAATCTCCGATAATACCTCGCTAAACCCGAGAAACTCCAGATCTCGCCAATCGACTTAGGCGGTTTCCACTCCAATACCGCTTCAATCTTATGGGATCCACTCTAATCCTTCCACCGACACTACGTGACCTAAGAAAGCCATTTCACTTAGCCAAAATTGCACTTCATCAATTTGGCATACAACTATTTTTCCTCAACACTTGCGTAACTATCCGTAAATGCTTGTCATGCTCTTCCTCCGTCCTTGAGTAAACCAATATGTCGCCTATGAACACTACGACAAATTGATCTAGGTAATCGTTGGAATACCCTATTCATTAAGTCCATGAACGCCGCGGCATTGGTCAACCGAATGGCATCACTAGAAACTCGAATGCCCATACCGAAGTTGAAACGCCGCCTTGTGAACATCGCCCTTCACCTTAAGTTGATGGTAACCCACCTAAGGTCTATCTTCGAAACACCGACGCCTCTTCAATTGGTCAAACAAGTCATCGATCCGAGGCAATGGGTACTTGTTTTGATCGTTAACTTGTTTAACGACAAGAATCGATGCACATTCGCATAGAACCGTCCTTCTTCTTGACAAACAACACAAAGCGCTCCCACGGAGATATACTAGGTCGAATAAATCCTTATCCAAGAGCTCCCGAATTTGAGCCTTCACCCACCAATTCCTTTGGTGCCATTCGGTGAGGTGCTATAGACACAAAGCCGCTCCGTAGCAAGTCTATATCAATTCGACTTCCCGATCCGAGGCGACTTAAGTTCTTCCGGGAACACATCAAGAAATTCCCAACCGTTCGGACCTTTCCAACTCATCGACCTTAGCTTCCAAAGCACGATTCGAACCAAATACGCCACAACCCTTCTTGACCATCTTTTCCGCCTTCAAGGCGAGACACCACATTGATAGGTAATTCCTTCTATCACCTATCATAACCACTTCACCACCTTCACCATTGCTTAAGAACCATGCGCTTAGTCACAAGAATCCAAATTCGCCGATACTTAGCCACCAATCCATTCCAGGATCAAATCGAACTCCCGAATGGTAGTTCCATCGATCACTTTTCAATACGACCCTTGGAGTTCTAGGGTACGTCCCTAAAAAGTTTGTCTACCACTACAGAGTGACCTAAAGGACTCACTACACCATCTCCCCAGCAGCTAGCCTCTGAGTCTAGGTTCAAAGTCTCTACCACACTATCGCTACATATGAATGTGTAGACCCCACATCAATTAATGCATAATAAGGGAGACCAAAATCGAACGCATCTGCTATGACATCCGGTCCGTCACCCTCCTCATGATGCCTTGCCAGATAGACTAAGCCAGTCGCCTAGCCTCGTGTTGCTCGAACCTCCGCCTCGAGTTCCTCGACCTCTGCTAGGACCATTGCTTCCTCTGCCATTACCACGACCCTCTCATGGTCCCACATTTCTCATCCTGAGTACAGTTACGCCCTCAGTCGATTTCGAGCTCGCCGGGGACAATCTTCGATTCGATGTTCTAAAGATCCACACTCAAACATCCTCTATCGCCGGTCGAACAACCTCCCAATGGGACTTCCCACAACATTGACCGAGCCGGTCTCGATTAGTAGCTACGGGCCTTGTCGCCGACGGCCCACTCGCCTAGCCTTCTTCCGATCATTACCATCGGATCCAAATTGACCCAAATCCTCTCTTTGATTATTCCTATTATAATTTTGCCTCACGCCTCCTTGATCCCCCGGCTACTTTAGCCTTTTCCACCGTAGATGAAAACTCACGAACTTGTCATGGGCAATCAAGAACCTCAAGTCATCTCGAGTCCGTCCTCAGCGGACACGCAGCTGCGTGTTCAAGAGCCACGATGCCTCTAGCATACCTACTCGGCCTCGAAACTCTACCTCGACTGACCACGGACTTAGTTCCTTGTACTAGACCTAAAAGCCTTCCTCTCACACGGCGGTGTAGCCGGTGCCCACATACTTTTCCAAAAACGGTTTAAAGTAGTCCCATCGTAAGATCATCACCGTGGCTCCATCCCGAACCTACCCACCACTGCACGCTTCATCCTTTAGAAGTGACATCGCCTTTCAAATTTTTCCTCCTCGGCCAGTCAAGATCATCCATTATCCTTTCAGAGATTCCACCAATACTCGCTACACTGGGTGCCACTCGACACACCGGAACACCTCACTCCGTTGACCGAATCGCCGGAATGATTTCGAGCTCCTAAATTTCCACCACTCACCACCAATTCGAGGACTCGCAATACCGCTTGGCGATCACGCCTCCTCCTCCCGCTCGATCTGCTCCTCTGCTCCAAAAGTGGAGGTGGTGGTGGCGGTGGTACATCGTTTTAAACCTTGCCCGATCCGACGGGTTCGGACATCATCCTACCCCTACCAAGGCCCACGGCGTCCACGCCCTCTAGAACTCATTCTATCTATCGCGCTTTTAACTGATTAAGAGAAATTTTATGTATTAGCGTTTGTTCCACTTCATTACTCAAAGAAATTTTATGAAGAAATTTTAATTAGGGATTCTTTCGCAAACAAGGTTTCAGTCTTCTATCCTAGTTCACACAAAGAAGTTCTTGCATCCATTCCTTAATACTTTCCATACCTATTCGCTCTTCTGGACATTTCGCCCATTTCTAACCTGTGGTATTTTCGCCATTTTCCTCAGGTAATTTTGTAATTTTGTAAATCAAGGATGTTTTAACCATTGTAAAACTCGAGGGTCCCTTTGAGAATTTTTCTTTCTTAAAACGGTGGTGTTGCAAAAATTTTATACTCGTGGGCATTTTAGTAATTTTATAAGTTGAGGCATTTTCGTAATAATTTTTTTTTTTCAAAACCAAAGTGTTTCATTGAGGATTTCCAAAGTCGAGTTGAATATTGAGAAGTAGTTAAAATTTTGGACAAAACCATTGAGTTGATGTTTTATGGACCAAGGTATTTTAGTAATTTTACCCCTAAGGGCATTTTCGTAATTTTCCACAAATCAAGCTTTTGGGGAAAAATATTGTAAAAGAGTTGTTCTTACTTTTGAAAGAGTGATTTGAAAAGTTTTGAAACCAAGTTTTGTTGTTTCATTCTTTTTTCAAAATCAAGGCTAATTCCTTTCGGTTTTAGTCATTCCGCTTAGCCTATGACCGAGCCCTCTTGGTCGATGAACCCAAGCTACGCACCAGCGTGTTTGGTGGAGAGGAGGTGAGTCACATGCATCGCTTAAATACCAAGCTCCCACCAACCTTTCTAGACATGCTTGCAAAGGTTACCACACCATCGAGCCCTCTGAGTTAGGGTGAACCTGCCACGCACTGTAGGATTCCTGCAAGAGGTGGTGAGTCACTCTGACCGCTTAAATACTGTGCTCTTCCTGGATCCAATCCTAGACATGCGCATGGGGTTACCACACCCTAGCTCGATGACTAAGTCATAGGTTGGTTTAGTTCTTCAAGTCTTATGTTTAGCTTATGTGTTTGAGTAATCTAATCTTGGGTTCAAGTTCCTATAAGTCTATCTACGCTCCATGCTTCCTACCCTTCTACGTAATATAATTCACACGAGAGGTTTAGATGTACTTACAGGCGGATCGGTCTTGGAGACTCGGCCATGCCGCTTAAAACCCAAAACAATTAATAAGGCCTACTAAAACATTTTTGGGCCTTGGGCCCACAAATTGAAGTTTTGAACTGGGTCTTAATACCAATTTGTAATACCTAAACCCTACCCAAACATTAGGACCTAATATGGGTCGTTACTAAGAAGAACTTTTGAAACCCATTTTCTAAATCCACTTAAGTTTTGTTGAAAACGCTCATTTTAAGTTATCTTGTCAAATTATACTTAGTCCAATTTGAAAATTTAATTAAGTCAAGTTATTACACAAACTTTCGACATGTGCTCATGGCACGATAGAACATTTTCGTGTTAATTTTATAAAACGCGTGATTCAAATTTTATAGTAAAATAAAATACCCAACATATAAGAAAACTAAAGTAAGGTAATATGAGGCCTTATTACATCCAAATAAAACAACCCAATAACCAAATTTAAAATAACTAAAATTAAAGTCCATTTAATTTAAATCCACAAGATGGCCTCCTCAAGTCCCTCCTACCCATGTCCGCGATCTAAGCATCACCGAAAAAATAATGGAGAAGGTGAGTCACCAAGACTCAAGATGTAACCCTTCCCCGCTTTTAAAATATTTTTCATACACAACATATAACATTTAATATGCAAAATAATGTGTACCCAACCTAGCCAACCATACGCCATCGCTCTACCCCTGCTGTGGTACCAAACCACCGGTGGTGCCAAACCACCGTGACATATAGTCACAATGTGTTACTAAAACACTGGTGTCCGTGAGACACGAATCGGGTGATGGGGCCAACCCATCGTGTGATACCAAATCACCGCGCGATCGATCCCATATCTCAAGTGGGGCCAACCCACTGTGGTGTTAACCACGTGGATAAGTCGCTATTGAGGTACTAAACCTCCGAGGTACCAAACCTCGGTGACATATAGTCACGGTGTGTTACTAAAACATCGGTGCCCGTCCGGCACGATTAATACCGCTCCTCCACTCATCAACCCACATCACAATCATAACAGAGATCATACATTTATCACATGTATTAAACAAATCATGCTTCCCAAAAGCATCATAATAATCTCATATAAATAGAGACTTACCGAGGTCCTCGCTATACCATTTAAGGTACCAAATCCAAATCTACATCAAGCGATTTACAAACAACAAATATTTATCACACATATTAATCGATATAAGTGTGTATGTACACACTGTCACCACCGAGTGATCTAAATCCCGAATGAAGGAGTCGACCACCTTAGATTTCTTTGTACCTACATTCGGCCAACCATGGAGTTAGCCCCATGGCCTATTCGCCAATCCAAGGAATTTAAAGGGTAACCTTTTGTACCAATCCTTACCTAGTCTCTTTGAATACTAGCCTCTGCCCAAATCACTTAACTGATTCACAAACTACAATCCATCAATATAAATAATCATAACCCTTTTAAATGAACACCAATCTATATGTAACTCTCATCAAGATTGGTTGACTAACGCTACGAACTTACTTGCTTATCTCCAAATCCCAAGATCCTACAATGGATTAGTTTAATGTGATTAGTGTTCTTAATCAATAGTTGCCGAAACCCATACCTATCTCTACCAAAGTCGACATAATGAGATACCAATAATGTAGGCATTCGGCCTAAGATCCTTACCTTCTGAGATCGTCAACAAAAAGATGCCTACTTCTCATGCACACAATTCGGCCAAGTAGAGCTTAAAGAAAAAGGGATTTCGGCACTTTGATAGAAGTTAGATTCGGCTAGGAGTGGTTTAAAACAAGGCTGGACTTTTTGATGAGAAAAAGGAAGTAGAAAGGTAAATAGGGAATAGAGGATTCGGCTAGTAGGAAATAAAGGAAGAAGGGATTTGAGGATGGAATTTCGGCAATGGAAGAAGCAAAGAGGGTTTCGGCCAAGGTTTTTGGAGGATGGAAAAGAAGAAGAAAAAAAATATATAAGAAGAGAGGGTTTGGAGATTCGGCTAGCAAACTTGGAAAAAGAAGAAAACAAGGTGATCACTTAGGTGCTTATATAAGCATTCGGCACCCCCCCTAGTGTCCTTGCCGTCCACTTCTTCTAACAAAGAGTTCAAGATTCATCAATCTTCCTTGAATCACTCTAGGCCACGATTCAAACTAATATGATTTAATTTCTAATAATAAGTAATAATCTCTTAATAATCCATGTAATATCCCTATTATCCTTAAAATAAAAATCCCTATTATCCTTCTTTAACTTATTATTTATCATCAATAGTGCTTTTAATCCTTTCTTTTCATGTTTATACTTAGAAAAGCACCCGAGGATAAAAATAACACAAAACGGGTATAAAACAGAGTAATTGGGCCTCAACAAGAAACCAACACAGCCTGGCCCAAAGCCTGCACAGTCGTGTCTCGACGACTACCTAGAGCACAGCCCAACTCATGAGTTGCACGACCATGCATGATATCATTACCACACATGGGCTTGCCTTTGTGATCTACATGGCCGTGCCCAAAACGACAGAATCAAGGCACGGCCCAACCCTGAAATTACACGGGCGTGTGCCATGGGTGTGCCCCTACCACGGGAATGAGCAATTTCACTCAAAATTGGATGCTTGAAGCCAAAGAAGCATACTCCTAAGTCTACTCAAACACCCTAATAGTAATTCTACTTGAAGGAGATACTTAGGAGCCAAGTATAGCATCCCAAAGCCTATATAAACAACCCAAGGAAGACATAAAAGGGAGCTTTTTGGCAGAGGCTTTTTGTCGAAGCATTCATCTTTTAGGAAGTCACTTGAAGATAGCCAGTTGATCCATCTCAATAAGTTAAAACTCCATTCAAGACGGAAGATCTCTTCTTCAATTCCTTTAGGGGGTTTTAGGGAGTTCTTATGTTTTGTTTATTCTTTACTCTTGAGATGTTTTCATATTTAGTTATACACTAAACCCCTCAAATACCTGAAGGGAATGAAACCGATGATGGATTTTGTTATTTGATTTCTAAATTATATGATAAGTATTTGGTTTGTTCTTAATTATGTTGCTTAATTTAATCTGATGTGCTTAGGTGGAGGAGGAATAGACCCTACCTAAGAGTAGTTCTAGCATAATCTAGCGGAGTTGATCGGGCGCCTAGAGATAAGGTTTCGAGATTTTTTCGAATTAGGGTGAAACCTAATATAGGAATCCATTGATCGATTTATTGCTTCTTTAAGGGGTTATTATAAGAGAACAAGAGCTCCACTAATTGACCTACGGTTAGACGTTATTCGCCTCAAGAGAGGGTTTAATATAGGTTAGGGAGTCTCACGGATCAAGCTAAGTAAAGAAATCATATGGTTTGGGGAATAAATAATGAGTGAAGTTATAGGTGCATTCTTCCTGAGGGTATCGTCTTTATCAACTGAGTTTTCCTAAAGTCTTTCTCTAATTCAATCTTTTGCCTTTGCATTTAGTTTAAGTATTTCATTAGTTTAATAATCCAATCATTCCATATTTTAGGCTAAATAATAGAAAGAAAGTGAGTAATAGTACTTTTAGGTTCCCTTGGGTTCGATAAGAGAATAATGGAGTTTTCGGCTTTTAAGAGAAAGAAGAGAATAATGGAGTTTTTGGCTTTTAGAAGAAAGAAGAGAATAATGGAGTTTTCGACTTTTAGAGAAATTGGAGAAAGAAATTTGGAGAAAAGAAGCTAAGGAATTTAGGCACAAAAGGGAGAGTATTTAATGTCAGAAACAAGGAGCTAGCCCCTATTTATAGGAAATTCTAACCCTTTGCCATGTAGTAGTGGTTTCTTTATTCCTCTCAAGGATGGATTCTTGGCCATCACTCTATTTGTAGATAAATTCTAACTTTTCTCCTTTATCTTAATCTACTAGCTCATCTAAAAGAGACTTAATTATCTCTAACTCCTCCTTCCTTTATCAGCATATTATCCACATATTTTAATCATAAAAATCCCTAGATCTTAGCCTTTATCTGCTTATTATCCACATAAAATAAATTCCTAAATAATGGTCTTTATCTGCTTATTATCCACATATTTTAAACATTAAAACCCCTAAATTTTAGCCTTGTTGCCATCCACTCCACCTAATCCTAATGCCCAAAATTTAGCTGGCTTAAATTAAAAGAATTGGGCTCCATGAAACTTAAATTTGGGCCCCTTACTCCTTGTGTGTAGCGTCCCCTCCTAAGATTGGGCCACAAGCCTACTTTGGTATTTTAAAAGAGATACTACCTTTTAAACCCTATAGTGCCCAAACAGATAATTTTAATCAAGGCCTCTGCCTAAGCCTGAGCCCAATTTGGACCCCTAACACTTAAATTAACTCATTCCACATATTCACCCATTAAACGCATAGGCCCAAAAATTTAGGATGTTATAGTTCTACCCTCCTTAAAGTCCTCGAAATTTCCAACTAACTAGTAATCATTCTACCTGAGTCTCACCACTATGCTTTCGCTGCGCACTCTAATTCAAAAGCCAAAATAAACACTTAGTATACTATGGTAGGGTACGCACCATTATTCGCATCTGAATCGTCTTCGTCCCCTTGTACTCATTCTACCGATTCGCATTTATCTGATTAGATATTTTATTAATTATTAGTTTTCTTCCACTTTTTTTTAAACCACGGACAATCTTATGAATGATAGCTTTAAGAGTAATTACTTCGAATTCGCATTCACCATACAGTCTCAAGTTCATATCCTCTAAGAAACCCATACATTCAATCATGAACTCATGTTCATTACAGAAAAGTGTTGTTGTTGTGGTTGTGGTTATTGTTTTCACTACCCAAGGGTATTTTCGTAATTTTATCCTATAGGGGCATTTTCGTAATTTTTTTTAAAATGAGGTTCCTTGGTGATTTTATAAAATAAGGGTATTTTGATAATTTTGTATTCCTGGGGGTATTTTGGTAATTTTGGAAATCAAGGGTATTTTGATAATTTTAGATTTTGGGGCATTTCAGAAATTTTGAAATCTGAAGGTATTTCGGTAATTTTGAAATTCTGGGGTATTTCGATAATTTTACAAAACAAGGGTAATTTGGTAATTCTACAAATTAGGGCTATTTTGGTCATTTTGTAAAACAAGGGTAATTTAGTAATTTTTTTCATAGTTGCGAACATTTTCAAATCAAATGTATTTTTTTTTTTGGAAGTGTACAAAACTTAGGGGTTTTGTTTGTAAAAGAGGGTGGTTGGTCACTTTCAGGCTTTAATTATGGGTTCAGCCCATGAACAAGTCCTTATAGCTAGAGTGAACAGTTACTACCCACCAGGTAAGATTCCTGTGAAGAGGAGGTGAGTCACTTGGACTGCTTAAATACCTAGCTCTTCCGGATCTCCTAGACATGCATATGCCTGTTGCTACACCTTAGTCTTGTGACTCGTTTACAGGTTTTGTTTTAGTGAATTTAAGTCTTATGGAATTGAAGAGTTGTTTGCCTAAGCCTAGAGTCCATCAAATTCTCATCTAGATAGTCTATGTCCCATAAAGCCCATTAAGCCCACATTTATATCACAATCGAGAGTTCAGAATACTTACCTGGGTAGATTGGGTGCCGGTAGACTCGAAGGCCATGTCTTCAAACCAAAATCTTTTTCTTAAATACATTTTAAAAAAAAAAACACTTCTAGACCCATTTCACAGCCTGAGTTTTGAACTGGGCTCTAATACCAAAATTGTAACACCCCAAACCCGGCCCATGCGTTTCGACTGGATCTGGCGTGTCACGGCTTGTACATTGAAAACTTTTACCTTGTTGGTTTTGGAAGTCGTTAGTTAATTAGGCATTATTAGAGTAAATAAGTGATATTTTAAAAATAAAACATTATATTAGTATTATTAAGTATAATAAACCTTAACATAAAATTTATAAGTTGCATAACATTGAAAACTTCTTAGTTGAATAAAAACTAGGGGCCTTAAAAAAAGCCCAAATAAAAATAAAATAAACTTAAAGAAATACCGAAATAATTTGTAGAAATAAAACTTGATGGCCCCTCGAGTCCACCTCGGCTCCCATGTTCATGATCTATTGCTCACCGAAATGTTGGGAAAATAAAAGGTTGAGTCACCAAGACTCAAGCAGCAAATCCCGAGAACACATAAAAGGCTTGAGGCCCACAAACACATTTTGAGCCTTGGCCCGTATACAAGGGTAACAAAATATGCAACATGGCCCATCCCAAACCTATAAGTCCATCCTCTACACACCCCCGTACCAACCATCACACCGTGGGATTTCTACAATCAACCTCCATCCGCTACACACCATATCGACAAATTTGTCTTCATCATAAAGATCGATCACTATGTGACCTATGTGGCGAAGCCACCGATCGATGTGCGACCTTAATAATATATCGACAACTGTGCTGCTAGTCATAAAAACGGATCACTATGTGACCTATGTGGCAAAGCCACCGATCGCCTCGTGACCTGCTCCCCTTTCGTAAATCAATCAATCCCATCCCATGCATATATACAAGAATCAGAACATTAAACTATCTAAATAGATCACATATTTTTACATATTTCTATACACATATAGAAGTTTCTATGATTACGTACGTGGCATCCCTTCCTACCCTTGTTGGGTAATACGACTGTTCATACAGCCTCATTTTTCGGCTTTTAGCCCATAACATACATATAATTCAGATTAACTAGTGTGATAGAGATCTACACACCTTTTTCGGCTTTTAGCCCATAACATACATATAATATAACAAAGCTTATGTGTCAAGGATCTATACACCGACACCGATAAAACGAGGCTTTCTATATCGATGCTATCCTTAGTCGACACAACCGCTATCTACCTAAGGTGTTGTTCAGAAGCCGGTCCACAACCAATTGGCCAATCTCGAATAGTAGATACTGCTCATTTCTTAAACTTAGGGATTCTTTCTTTTGCCTGATCCATAATTAATTCCATCATAAATCCTTATCGAGTTACTATAATAATATTTAATCGTTAATCCTCCTTATAAAGTTAAAATCTTGTATATAATGATAAAATCTAATAGAAATCTAGGAAAATCTTCTTACCTTAAAAATCCGTAAATTGGAGACTTATGAATTTTAGCTTTTAGATCTAGTCGACTAGGCTTCCTTCAAATCCCGACTTGCACCATCATAAACCATTAAACTATTAGCTTTTTTTGCCTTTTCAAAAATCGAGAATAGATTATGAGAACTAATAAAAATCTACTCTTACCTTAACTTAGAGATCCCATTAGTACTAGAGAGAATTGACAATGTCAATGGAGGATTTAAATGCCAAGTATAGAACAATTTCTCAAATAGGATGAATAAAATAAAACTATAGAGATTTTGGCTTTTAGAGAAGGAAGAGAATAATGGAGTTTTCACTTTTAGAAGAAAGAAGAGAATAATGGAGTTTTCGCTTTTAGGAGAAAGAAGAGAATAATGGAGTTTTGGCTTTTAGAAGAAAGAAGAGAATAATGGAGTTTTTGGCTTTTAGAGAAAGTGGAGAAAGAAATTTGGAGAAAAGAAGCTAAGGAATTTCGGCACAAAAGGGAGAGGATTTAATGTCAAAAACAAGGAGCTAGCCCCCCTATTTATAGGAAATTCGGCAACCCTTTGCCATGTAGTAGCTGGTTTCTTTACTCCTCTCAAAGGATTGGATTCTTGGCCATCACTCTCTTTGTAGATAAATTCTAACTTTTCTCCTTTATCTTAATCTACTAGCTCATCCAAAAGAGACTTAATTATCTCTAACTCCTCCTCCTTTATCAAAGATATTATCCACATATTTTAATCATAAAATTCCTAGATCTTAGCCTTTATCTCGCTTATTATCCACATAAAATAAATTCCTAAATAATAGCCTTTATCTGCTTATTATCCACATATTTTAAACATTAAAACCCCTAAATTTTAGCCTTGTTGCCATCCACTCCACCTAATCCTAATGCCCAAAATTTAGCTAACTTAAATTAAAAGAATTGGGCTCCATGAAACTTAAATTTGGGCCCCTTACTCCTTGTGTGTGGTGTCACCTCCTCAGATTGGGCCACAAGCCCACTTTGGTATTTTAAACATAGATACTACTTTTTTAAACGCTATAGTGCCCAAACAGATAATTTTAATCAAGGCCTCTGCCTAAGCCTGAGCCTAATTTTGACCCCTAACACTTAAATTAACTCATTCTCAACACCCCCACACCCTACCCACGAGCTTGGACCAGATCTGGTATGTTCCTCGATGTAAACCTGTTCAAAATTCTTTTGTTCTTAGGAAAAACTTGTGTGTTTTCAAGATAGTTTGTTTGTGGGTTGGGCTTGAGTTGAAAACAAGTTTATTTTTATAATGAAAGCCCATTTATTTTAGGTGACAAAACATTTAAAGTTTATTTTAAATTAAATTGACTTAATCTTTAAATAACATAAATTGTAACATAGTAAACAAAACAACAATAAAATCATCACTATGGCCTTATTACATAAAACAAAACCCAAAATAAAATTTGCAGTACTTAAATAGAATAAAGTGTCCAAATTAAATAAAACTTTAAGTTTGAGCATGGCCACCACAAGTTCTCGCCGTCCCGGTCCATCACTTGCTCATCACCAAACATGTTCCCACAACGGGTGAGTCAATGACTCAATGTGTAACCAACACTAAAATTTAATATATTTAGGCATACCATACATATCATGTTCACATAAGAATTCAAGATAATGATGCAACCCAACCCAAACCTAGATGCCATCCGCTACACATCCCCTGCACTAACCTCGCACACCGTGGGACTGCTAAGTCAACCCTCCATCCGCTACACACTATCGAAGGCGCTCATGCAATGACGTGCTCATCGCTCAGATAAAATTCGTGGCATAGCCACCTGATTAAATAATTATGTCATGAGACACCACATTCAAATAATATAACCGAAGTTACCACATTCAGATAATATGACCGAAGTCACCACATTCAGATAGTGAGACCAAAGTCACCACTTTCATTTCCCCTTTTTCATATAACCCGAATGCCTCATATTATTTATATCATGCATATCATACTTAAATTCACATTCATGTCACTTTTCACATGTTAAATATAACATATTTCGTAATCCTAGTAGGAGTAGGAAACGTACTTGAATACTTTGTACCATAACATGGTACCTTAGCCATATTCACATTCTTATAAACATGCATATATTTATTATAGCCATGAATCTTATTAAAAGTAGTGTGGGGTACACACCTGATTCGCTTAACAATTTCATTTGAAATCCCGAAATTCGATCTACTGCCTTAGATCTTTAACTCCATACATTTGGCCCATATTAAAGGTTTCAATGAAAAACTCATTCGGCCATAAAACCAAATCCTAGTAGGATTTGTGCACTAAAACTTACCTTAATGCTGATTTGCTTATCCCTCAAATCCCGAAAACTTTGCTTTTCTTCTCCTTGTATTCGGCCAAATCCTAAATCTCTACATAGGTTAGTTTTCGGCTTTTAAGAATAAATCCAATCAATTAAAATAGGTCTTGGCCGAATGTCTTAAACACATACCTTGTGATTTCAAATCACGAAACTTTCCTCCTTGTAGTCGACAGTCACAGAATCCCGAAGTTTTCCTTCAAAGTTTCGGCCAATATGTATATGGCATTAGAATCTTAACTTTCGGTTTACAGAGGGAAGAAAATAATAGCAATTGATCCTTACCCTTACTTGAAGAAGTCGACAATCTCCCTCCTGACACCAATTCAAAGTTTCGGCTATATCCTAAGTGAACACTTAACAGATGTCAGCTTTTGATGAATTGAAATAAAGAAGAAGAAATCGCTAATGGTGGTATCTTGAATTTTCAGCTTTGACTTAACAAAAAGAAGGAGAACAAATAAAGAAGAGAGAAATTTGCTAGAGAATTTCGGCAAAAGAAAAGAGAGAATGAAGGATATCTACCCCTTTTCCCCTTGTTGCCGAAATTAATCTACATAGAGACCCTCATTCGGCCAACTCTTCCTATTTTGATAAATGTTATCTCTTTAATTATCATCTAAAATAAAAGATAATTCAGCAACTATCCTTACCTAGCCGAAATTACTAAACTCAAAGTCCCTTACTTGACCATCACTTCTCCCACATTCTCCTAATTAAAGAATAATTCTTCATTTATCATCTGTTATCCTTAATTAAAATAAAAGGCATAAAACTCCTAAAATTTAGCCATGTGTCGTCCATCTTTCTGCTCCTAAAAGAAAAAATAAAATTTCTTTTATTTGCTTCCCAAGTGACTCGATCCTCGCCCAAATACACAAGCTTGTATGCCACTTGTCGGGCTTTTAAGTGGTGCCTTCAAGCCACTTTGACAAGCCTATTTGTGTGTCAAATTCCTCCTATTAATTTTCTTAAGGCCACCTTGCCTTAGTTTCCTCTTTCGAAACTTAACATTTCCATACATTTCCAGGTTTCCAAAATGTTCACTTTCCTCTTTTAACTTAAGTTTCCCAAATGTTCACTTTTATCTTTTAACTTAAGTTTCCAAAATGTTCACTTTCCTCTTTTTCAAACTTAACATTTCTAAATCATTTCTTACATTTCCAAGTTTCCAAAAATGTTCATAATACATTCATAACACATAAGACATGTCATTTTGTACAATTAAACCGAAAATGCATAGGCCCTTTTCAGGATGTTACAGTTCTACCCCCTTAAAATAATTTCGTCCTTGAAATTTCCTAGCTAAAATAATTGAGGGTATTGCTGTCGCATTTCCTCCTCTGGTTCCCACGAAGCTGCCTCCGATCCATGATTGCACCATAACACTTTGATTGAAGGAACTGACTTCCTCCATAACACTTTCACATCACGTTCCAAAATCTGAATCGGCTCTTCCTCGTAGGATAAGTCTGGCCTTAGCTCCACTTCTTCAACTGGTACCATGTAAGATGGATCCGATCGATAGCGACGTAGCATGGACACATGGAATACGTCGTGCATCTGCTGCAACTCTGGTGGTAACTCTAGCTGGTATGCCACTGGTCCCACTCACTTTAGTACCTGATAGGGCCCTATAAACCTTGGGCTTAACTTCTCTTTCCGACCAAACCTCATCACCTTCTTCCAAGGTGAGACTTTCAGAAACACTTGCTCTCCCACTTTAAACTCTATTTCCTTTTTCTTGAGCTCGGCATAAGACTTCTGCCTATCAGAGGCTTTCTTTAACCGTGCTCGGATTATCTTAACCTTCTCTTCAGTTTCTGCCACCATCTCTGGTCCCAAAACTCGACGTTCTCCTAACTCAGTCCAATAAGTAGGAGTTCGACACTTCTGACAGTACAATGCTTCATATGGTGCCATTCGAATGCTAGCCTGATAACTGTTGTTGTAGGCAAACTTTGCTAAAGGCAAGTAATCCTCCCAACTTCCTCGGAAATCCATCACACAGCCTCTCAACATATCCTTCAACACTTGTATTATTCGCTCAGACTGCCCGTCTGATTGTGGATGAAAAGCCATAGTGAAGTCCAACTTAGTGCCTAAAGCTTGATGTAGTGCCCTCCAAAACTGAGACGTAAATCTTGGGTCTCTATCTGAAATGATAGACACCGGCACTCCGTGTAGTCTCATGATTTTTGCCACATATAACTTGGCTAACCTCTGAAGAGAATAATCCACTCTTACCGGGATGAAATGTGCGGACTTAATCAAACGGTCCACTATTACCCATACCGAGTCCTTCTTAGTAGGCGTAAGGGGAAGCCCACTAACGAAGCCCATGGTAATTTTTCCCACTTCCACTACGAAATCTGGATTGGCTGAAGCAATCCGATGGAACTTGGTGTTCACCTTAACTTGTCGGGCATGTCAAGCACTTGCCAACAATTTCAAGAATTCCTTCTTTAGACTGTGCCACCAAAACTGTTCTCTTAAGTCCTCAGACAACTTGGTGCCTCCGGATGCATAGCATAAGGGCTACCATGCGCTTCTCAAGAATCCTCCGTCTTAACTCCTTGTCCCTCGGATACGCACCTTCCTTTGAAGCATAACATTCCCTCATCACTAACCTCATAGTCCTTTAACTCTGCTCGTGCTTGTTGTAACTTAACACTTAAATCCTCATCAATCAATTGTCCCTCTTTCACCTCCTTCAACCACGTTGGCTTGACTTGCAACTCAGCCAACAGGCTTCCATCTTCATACAAACTTAAATGGGCGAACATTGCCCTCAGATCTGAAACCACCTTCCAACTTAGGGCATCCGCTACTACATTCTCCTTGCCTGGGTGATATTCTATCGAACAGTCATAGTCCTTCAGTAATTCCACCCACCATTTTTGGCTCAAGTTAACTCCTTCTGAGTCAACAGGTACTTGAGACTCTTGTGATCTGTGTAGATCGTCGACTTTTCACCATAAAGGTAGTGCCTCCATGCCTTAAGAGCGAAGACCACTGCTGCTAATTCCAAGTCATGCGTCGGGTAGTTCACCTCATGTGGCCTCAATTCACGGACGCCAGCGTCTGCGCCGCTCCTGTCTTGCATCAATACGCAACCCAAACATGTATGGGAAGCGTCACAGTACACCGTAAAATCCTTTCCTGCCTCCGACTGAATCAACACTAGAGCTTCCGTCAATACTTCCTTAAGCTTCTCAAAGCTCTTCTGCTGCTTATTTGTCCATACAAAGGGTACTTCCTTCCTCAACAACTTTGTTAATGGCGCGGCTATTGACGAAAATCCTTCCACGAACCTTCTGTAATAGCCTGCCAATCCTAAGAAACTACGAATCTCTGCCACCGACTTAGGTGGTTTCCAATCCAACACAGCTTCAATTTTCTTAGGATCCACCCTTATTCCTTCAGCAGACACCACGTGTCCTAGGAAAGCAACTTCCTTAAGCCAAAATTCACACTTACTGAATTTGGCAAAAACTTCTTCTCCCTCAATACTTGCAACACAATCCGGAGATGCTCATCATGCTCCTCTTCAGACTTAGAGTACACCAAAATGTCATCGATGAACACAACGACGAACCTATCCAAGTAACGTTGAAACACCCAGTTCATCATATCCATGAACGCGGCTGGTGCGTTCGTCAACCTGAACGGCATTACTACAAACTCATAGTGGCCGTATCTTGTCCTAAAGGCTGTTTTATGGATATCTTCCTCCTTCACCTTCAACTGATGATATCCCGACCTCAATTCTATCTTTGAGAATACCGTGGCCCCTTTCAGCTAGATCGAACAAGTCATTGATCCTTGGCAAAGGATACTTGTTCTTAATGGTTAGCTTATTTAACTGACGATAGTCTATACACATACGCATAGTTCCATCCTTCTTCTTTACAAACAAGACCGGTGCTCCCCACGGAGACACACTGGGCCGGATAAACCCACGGTCAAGTAATTCATGGATTTGAGCCTTGAGCTCAACCAACTCTTTTGGCGCCATTCGATATCGAGTGATTGACACAAGAGCCATTCCCGGTAGCAAGTCTATTCCAAATTCCACCTTCCTATTTGGGGGTATTCCTGGTAATTCCTCTGGGAACACATCCTCAAAGTCCCTTACCATTCTAACTCCATTGACACCTTTCTCTTTTCCATCCAACGCACTTACAAAGGCTAAAAGTGCCTCGCACCCTTTACGAACCATCTTTTCAGCCTTAAGCACCGAAACTACATTAGACAAGTAGTTTCTTCTTTCTCCTATCATAATGACCACCTCATCTTTAGGGGTCCTTAGTTCCATTCGTTTAGCCGCACAATCCAACACGGCTCGGTGTTCTACTAACCAATCCATACCAAGTATGAGGTTAAATTCTCCGAAGGGTAACTCCATTAAGTCAGCCCGAAAGCTCACTCCCTGAATTTCTAGGGGTACACTCCAAAAGATCTTATCCACCACTATAGTTTGGCCTAATGGGCCTACTACCGTCATCTCCCCATCAAAAAGTTTAGAGCCTAGGCCTAGTGTTTCAACTACACTACAGGCAACATAAGAATGGGTCGAGCCCACATCAATTAAAGCATAATAGGGTTTGCCATAAATAAAGAATGTACTGGTTATGATGTCTAGTGCGTCTCCATCCTCCCTCTGGTGAACTGCGTAAACCAAACCCGACTGCCTTGCCTCAGTATTAGCAGCACCTCTACCTTGTATTCCACGTCCTCTGCTAGCACCATTACTTCTGTTATTCGAACCACAACCTCGTTGAGGTCATTGTCCTCCTCTACTAGCCTCGATTAACATTCTCGAGTCACCGATCGACTTTCATCCGGTTTCTTAGGACAATCTTTGAGCATATGGTCCTTGGACCCACACCTAAAATATCCTCCCATCTTTTTCCAGCACTCCCCCAAGTGCTTCTTTCCACAATGATCAGAAGGACGATACTGTCATCCTGTACCAGTTTGTTGATTTCGCAGCCCATCAGTTCTAGGCCTTTTCTGCACATTTCTCGACGATCCTGACGACCCATAACCCCTCTTGGGTCTATTCCTATCAGAGCTCTGCTTAACCGTGTCATTGATTCCCTCGGCTACCTTAGCCTTTTCTACTAATGTAGAAAACTCCCGCTCCTGATGTGGAGCTATCAGTAACCTTAGGTCATCCCTTAACCCGTCTTTGAATCGCACACACCGTTCATGCTCCGTAGCCACTACTCCTCGAGCATATCGGCTCAACCTTAAAAATTTAGCTTCATATGCTGCTATCGACTTGTTCCCTTGAACCAGCCCCGAAAAAGCTTTCCTCTGCTCATCAATATAACGTGTGCCGACATACTTTTTCTGATATGCCTCCTTAGCATACTACCAGGTCAGATCCTCAGCAGTGGCACCATCCCTCACTGTTAACCACCATTGATACACTTCATCTCGTAGTAGTGCCACCATTCCTTTCAACTTTTCCTCTGGGGTCAGATCGAGCTCACCATAATGCGCTCGGTTGCTTCCAACTAGTACTCAGTTGTACTGGGTGCCACACCGGATACTCCACAAAACACCTTAGCTCCGTTGGCTCGGAGTCACTCGAGTACAGATTTTTGAGCTCTCGTATTTCCACCCGTACCAGCTACCATTTCCAAAACTCGCAGCATAGCTTGCGACACAGCATCATCCCCCGTCTGAGCTTGCTGCTCAACACTAACAGCTAGGGGTAGTGGTGGCAATGGTAACTCATTGGCAGACCCTTGACCCGATCTAACGGGTTCTGACACAGTTATTCTTCCTCTACCGCGTCCTTGACGACCGCGTCCTCTAGAACTCATTCCTAACGACTACGCTTTAATCTGATTAAGAAATTTTATAAATTAGCCTTTATTCCACTGATTAACCGCGAAGAAGTTTTATGAGAAGAATTTTAGAAGTGGTTCTTTCGTATTCATACATGCACACAGTCTTTACATTCATACATCCATCAATCAATTATGAACTTTCGTTCATTCAGAGAAATGTTGTAGTTTTCATTGTTGTTGTTTTTCCACTACCCAGGGGTATTTTCATAATTTGTCCTATAGGGGTATTTTCGTAATTTGACAAATATGGTTTCTTGGTAATTTTGTCAATAAGGGTATTCTGGAATTTTTTTTTCATTCCAGAGGGTATTTTGGAAAATTTTGAAATATGAGGGTATTTTGGTAATTAACCTGGGTAAATTTGTAAATTTTTAATAAATCAAGGATATTTTGGAATTTACAAAACTTGGGGGTTATTTTGAAAATTTTACTTTCCCAAATCGGTGATGCTGTAAAAATTTTGGGATTCAGGGTTGTTTTGATAATTTTGTGACTCGGGGGTATTTTGGTAATTTGCAGGTTAGGGGTAATTTTGTAATTTTCCAAAATCAAGGTATTTCGATAATTTGAAAATAATGGTTTTTGGACTTGTTATAAAATAATGAAAATGTTGATTAGAACTATGGGTATTTTAGACATTTTATAAACCAAAGGCATTTTGTAATTTTACCACTAGGGGTATTTTGTAATTTTATAAATCAAAAATTTTCGTAAAATTGTGTGGAAAAAATAGTTTTCACAAATTAAAGAAAATGATTTTAAGAGTTTTAAAATTAGGGTTCTTAAAAAAACATGGCTAATTCCTTTCGGTTTTAGTTATCGGGTTTAGCCTATGACCAGTCTTCTTGGTCGTGGTGAACCAAAGCTACGCACTGTAGGATTCGAGTGGAGAGGAGGTGAGTCACACTGATCGCTTAAGTACCAAGCTCCCAATCGAAACCATTCCTAGGCATGCGCACAGGGGTTGCCACACCCACTAAGTCCTCCGGGTTAGGGTGAGCCGAAGCTACGCACTGCAGGATTCTCACGAAGAGGAGGTGAGTCACTAGGACCTGCTAAATACCGTGCTCTTCCTGATCCAATCCTAGACATGCGCACAGTGGTTACCACACCCTAACTTGGTTGACTTAGCCATACGGTTTGTTTAGTTAGGCATTTAAGTTTTATGTAGTAGTTGGGGTAGACTAGTCCTAGGGTTCAAGTACTTATCATTCTATTCTACATTCCATTCCTTTTCTATCCTTCTATAAATCACATAATCACACAGATGGTTAAGGGGTACTTACCTGGTGGACTATGGGTCGGAGACTTAGGTGCCATGCCATCAAATTTGCCTATTTTCAGAAATACTTCCATAAAATTCATTTGGCTCGATTTGAAAACGTTTTGGGCATTAGACCACAGGTCGAGAGTTTAAAATCGGGCTCTGATACCAAATTGAAACACCCCACACCGGCCCACGAGCCTGGACCGGATCAGGTATGTTCCTCGATGTAAACCGGTTCAAAATTCTTTTGTCCTTAGGAAAAACTTATGTGTTTTCGAGATAGTTTGTTTGTGGGTTGGGCTTGAGTTGAAAATAAGTTTATTTTTATAATAAAAGTCCATTTATTTCAGGTGACAAAACATTTAAAGTTTATTTTAAATTAAATTGACTTAATCTTTAAATAACATAAATTCGTAACATAGTAAACAAAACAACAATAAAATCATCACCATGGCCTTATTACATAAAACAAAACCCAAAATAAAATTTGTAGAGTACTTAAATAGAATAAAGTGTCCAAATTAAATAAAACTTTAAGCTGAGCATGGCCACCACAAGTTCTGCCGTCCCGGTCCATCACTGTTCATCACCTGAAACATGTTCCCACAACGGGATGAGTCAACAGACTCAATGTGTAACCAACACTAAAATTTAATATATTTAGGCATACCATACATATCATGTTCACATATTAATTAAAGATAATGATGTAACCCGAACCCAAACCTAGATGCCATCCGCTACACATCTCCGTACCAACCTGCACACCGTGGGGACTACTAAGTTAACCTTCCATCTGCTACACACCATCGAAGGTAGTCACTGCAGTCGACGTGCTCATCGCACATATAAAATTCGTGGCATAGCCACTGATTAAATAATTGTGTCATGAGACACCACATTCAGGTAATGTAACCGAAGTTACCACATTTAGATAATGTGACCGAAGTCACCACATTCAGATAGTAAGACCGAAGTCACCACTTTCACTTCCCCTTTTTCATATAACCCGAATGCCCCATATTATTTATATCATGCATATCATACTTAAATTCACATTCATGTCACTCTTCACATGTTAAATATAACATATTTCGTAATCCTAGTAGGAGTAGGAAACGTACCTGAGTACTTTGTACCATAACATGGTACCTTAGCCATATTCACATTCTTATAAACATGCATATATTTATTATAGCCATGAATCTTATTAAAAGTAGTGTGGGGTACACACCTAATTCGCTTAACAATTTCACTTGAAATCCCAAAATTCGATCTAATGCCTTAGATCTTTAACTCCCTACATTCAGCCCATATTAAAGGTTTAATGAAAAACTCATTCGGCCATAAAACCAAATCCTAGTAGGATTTGTGCACTAAAACTTACCTTAATGCCGATTTGCTTATCCCTCAAATCCCGAAAACTTTGCTTTTCTTCTCCTTGTATTCGGCCAAATCCTAAATCTCTACATAGGTTAGTTTTCGGCTTTTAAGAATAAATCCAATCACTTAAAATAGGTCTTGGCCGATTGTCTTAAACACATACCTTGTGATTTCAAATCCCGAAACTTTCCTCCTTGTAGTCGACAGTCACAGAATCCTGAAGTTTTCCTTCAAAATTTCGGCCAGCATGTATATGGCATTAGAATCTTAACTTTCGGTTTACAGAATGAAGAAAATAATAGCAATTGATCCTTACCCTTACTTGAAGAAGTCAACAATCTCCCTCCTGACACCACTTCAAAGTTTTGGTTATAGCCTAAGTGAACACTTAACAGATGTCAGCTTTTGATGAATTGAAATAAAGAAGAAAAAATCGGATAATGGTGGTATCTTGAATTTTTGGCTTTGACTCAACAAAAAGAAACAGAACAAATGAAGAAAAGAGAAATTTGCTAGAGAATTTCAGCAGAAGAAAAGAGAGAATGAAGGATAGCTACCCCTTTTCCCCTTGTTTCCAAAATTAATCTACATAGAGACCCTCATTCGGCTAACTCTTCCTATTTTGATAAATCTTATCTCTTTAATTATCATCTAAAATAAAAGATAATTCAGCAACTATCCTTACCTAGCCGAAATTACTAAACTCAAAGTCCCTTACTTGGCCATCACTTCTCTCACATTCTCCTAATTAAAGAATAATTATTCATTTATCATCAGTTATCCTTAATTAAAATAAAAGGGATAAAACTCCTAAAATTTAGCCATGTGCCGTCCATCTTTCTACTTCTAAAAGCAAAAATAAAATTTCTTTTATTTGCTTCCCAAGTGACTCGATCCCTGGCCCAAATACACAAGCTTGTGGCGTCACTTGCTGGGCTTTTAAGTGGTGCCTTCAAGCCACTTTGACAAGCCTGTTTGTGTGTCAAATTCCTCCTAATAATTTTCTTAAGGCCACCTTGCCTTAGTTTCCTCTTTTGAAACTTAACATTTCCATACATTTCCAGGTTTCCAAAATGTTCACTTTCATCTTTTAACTTAAGTTTCCAAAATGTTCACTTTCCTCTTTTAACTTAAGTTTCCAAAATGTTCGCTTTCTTTTTTGAAACTTAACATTTCTAAATCATTTCTTGCATTTCCAAGTTTCCAAAAATGTTCATAATACATTCATAACACATAAGACATGTCATTTTGTACAATTAAACCAAAAATGCATAGGCCCTTTTCAGGATGTTACACATTCCACACATTCACCCATTAAATGCATAGGCCCAAAAATTTAGGATGTTATAGTAAAAAAAATTTTTAATGATATTTTCTGTGTGAATGATACGTGACATAGCCTGTGTGAAAATTCTATGTGATGATTTGATCATTTTAATGCCGAATTAAGAGAAGAGACTTAATTGCGCAAAGAGTAAAAGCTATGTGTTGATTTATAAGTATCTACGTGTTGTTGTCTTTTAAATATGGAGGCTTTATGATGCAATTAAACCATTTTGTACTTAGTGGATGGTAGATGGACATTTTTAACCAACTAAAATGTGTTATAATATGTTATTATTAAAGGCTAACATGGTAATTTATGCATTAAAATGTTTTATAATAAAAATAAAATATGAAAGTGGGCATTTCTTATTCATCTTTGAATCAAAAATAATAAAGAAGAAGAAAAGAGAAAGAAGCTAAGTTCGGCTAGCTTTTGGATTCAATTAAGGCATGATTTAGTTTCGATTTTCGAATTTTCGTAATCGTTGCTTTGTGCTCTACAAAACCCATGCTTGAATTTTGAGTATTGATGATGTTAGTGTGAGATGCCATTGATGCTATATTGAGCTTTGTGTTGATTTTTGGTGTTAAATGAAATATATGAGTTAGATGAACATACTTTGTTCTTGAAGTTTTAATGAATTTAGCTAATTAGGGCTAAATTGAGAAAATGGAAACTTGAGGGATTAAATTGCAAATTTGATGGAATATTTGGACTTATATAATCCCTAGAGAGGCTCGGCCAAGCATGTGAATGTGTAGAATTTGTGAATTTGATGATCTTGTGAGATAGGGACTAAAGTGTCGAAATGTGAAAATATAAGGGTTAATTTGTAAAATGCCCTAAATATGTGTGTTTGGACAAAATGATTGAATTGATGATTGAATGGATTTAATTTGAATGTGTATAGACCAAGAGAGGAGAGGTTCAGATCGAGATCGAGGCAAAGATAAAGTGCTCGATTAATCGACTGAATCGATAGTTCGACGTCTGAGGTAAGTTCGGATATAATACTAGTTGTAAACTTTATCTATGTGATATAAATTGAATGGATCTATATGCATCTATGAGATTTGAAATGCTATGTGCTGAATTGAGATAAAGGGGCACTAAGTGTGCGAAATTTGAAATGACAAAGAGATGATTGGCAATCAGATGTGTAAAAGATGAAGCTTCGGCTTATCGAGTTGGCACTGTGTGTGCGATACCGATATAAGTTCGGTTTAATGTATTGGCACTAAGTGTGCGGTGATGATTATGTTTCAGTTATGAAATTAGCACTAAGTGTGCGAATAAATCAAAGTAATAGCAAGGGTTGAACGAGAGGTAATATCGAACAATTGAGTAGAATAAATGCTATGTGTTGATCAAGGTACATTTGAACCTATGTGGTTGATGATAGATTTAAGAGTTGAATGAATAGATAATTGGGTATGTGGTTGAGATTGATAATGTGCCTAGTTGTGCCTTTATCTATATGATGGTACATATATATATACATATTGATGTTGTAGTATTCAGTAATATGTATTATATTACGAACTTACTAAGCTTTGGAAAGCTTACTGTGTGATTTGTTTCTCTGCCTTGCAATTTTAGTAAAGCTAGCTCGGATCTGGGATCGTCAGCTTCTCAATCACACTATCGACATTCTATTTTGGTACTTTTGAAAAGATGTATATAGCTGGAATATGGCATGTATAGGCTAGTTAATTTAATCAAGTTTGAGATTTGTAATTAGCCATGAGATGTGGCTAGATATTTGATAGGTTTGGCATGAATGAATGTGGTATATATATGATGCATCTTTTGGCATGATTTGTAGATTGATGAATTTGCTATTGAGTGGTAACTTTGTGTTGATAAATGCTAGTAGGTGTAGTGAGATTGGGAATGAATTATGCTTATGATAGAATAAGTATTGGTATTGAATTGGGTATAATTAGAGTTGGTATTGATTGCATGTTTTAAATTGCTAACTTGGTATGCTTTTAGATGGCAATATGTGCATGAGATGTTTGGTTGATTGGCTTGTAGGTTTGGCCCTAAGTGGGTGGCATGTTGGCCTTGCAAAAATGGCCTATAATGTCACACGATTGGAGCACACGGGTGTGCCTCAGACCGTGGATAAATTGGAAGAATGTGGCTTAAACTGCACACGGCCTCGACACGGGGGTGTCATCTAATCGTGGTGTACCAGTCAGTAGCTGGCTTTAATAGTACACGGCCATGGCACGGACGTGCCTATAGGTCGTGTGAGAAATGGCAGCATATGACCTTATAGGACACGGCTTTAGCACACTAGTGTGCTTGTTAGCCATGTTGATTTTGGCAGTATGTAACCATGGGGAGGTCACACGGGTGTGTCATGTAGCTGTGGGAGAGGCACGGCCTACCCCCACGGGCGTGTCTCCCTTGTGTTCTAGAAAAGTTTCAATTTTCCATGAAATTTTCTATGTGTTTCGGTTTAGTCCTGACTTGGTTTATAATCATGCTTAGGGTCTTGATGACTCGTTTAAGGGACACTATGATTGTATATGAATGTGTTTGATGATGATTGACTTTGTGTCGACATTTAGAGGTTAAATGTTCTGATTGATCAGTAATACCCCTTAATCCTATTCCGGCAACAGTTTTTGGTTAGGGGTGTTACAATGTTATTAGTATCAGAGCTACGATTTAGTCGATTCTCGGACTAACGTAGCACGTGTAAGTCTAGCTATACATGCCATATTCTGAAATTACAATAGTGTGATGAAATCTGACAGTTGAAATGTGTTTTAATATAGTAATGGATCCCGATAGAGCAGTTGCTGACGATGTAGATGCACCTGCTCCCGCTCAAGGGATAGTACCGGCCACATCAAGGCCAAATGATAGTGGTGAGGAAGGTGAGGCTAAGCATGCCTTCTTCCGTATGATAAGTGAATGGTTTTCGAAATTTGTTAGAACAAATTCAACTTCTCCACAACCTCCACCCCCATAAGTACCGTGTGCCACAAGTTGTAGATCCGATTAGATTGAATAAACCACCTGTAGACATTCGCAAGTATGGGGCCGAAGAGTTTAGCGCCACAGCTGATGATGATGCTGAGCGAGCTGAGTTTTGGCTCGAGAATACCCTTTGAGTATTTGATGAGATGTCGCTGAACCTTGATGAGTGCATTAAGTGTGCAGTTTCCTTGTTGAGAGACACGGCTTACAATTGGTGGGAAAAATTGATATATGTGGTTCTGAGGGAGAGAATCACCTCGAATTTCTTTCAAGTCGAGTTTAGAAAGAAGTATATCAGCCAACCTTCATTGATCAGAAATGTAAGGAGTTTTTAGAGCTGAAACAAGGCCGTCTGTTGTTGAGTATGAACGAGAATTCGTGCATTGAGTCAATATGCTAGAGAGTGTGTTTTTACTGAAGCTACTATGTGCAAACATTTCGTGGAGGGATTGAATGAAGACATAAAGTTGTTGGTTGGGATACTGGATATAAATGAATTTGTTTTACTTGTGGAGAGAGCATGCAAAGTGTGGAACTCAGTAAAGAAAAGAAGAAAGTCGATTTTGAGGCTCGAGATGAAAGAAAGATATCGATGAATAAATTTTCTCAACCTTCTTCAAAGAGATATAGAGATGCCGGCAATCGTTCAAATGCTTCATTTGGTCATCCTAATAGAGATCATTCGAGACAGAGTACTGGTTTACGAATTCAAGCTCCGAATGAGTTAAGTTTGGGCAGTGTCGAGAACAACAAGCCCAAACATAAATAATGTGGAGACGGCATGTGGAAGAATTTTGGGGCAGGTATAACAATAGAACATGCTATAAGTGTGGATCCCGAGATCATTTTATTCGAGATTGCCCAAAGATAGTTGAAGAAGAAAATGTTTAGAATAAAAGACCAAGTAATGTGACGACCAGCGGTAGACCACCCAAGAGCATCAAAAATGTGAATGGAAGCTAGAGAGGAACGACTGATACAGCTGTAAGGTCAGAAGCAAGAGCACTTGCCCGAGCCTATGCTATACGTGCACGAGAGGAAGCATCATCTCCAGACTTCATCACCGGTACTTTCACTTTATTTGATACTGATGTCATTGCATTGATAGATCCAGGATCAACTCATTCTTATGTGTGTTTGAATTTAGTATCAAATAAGACTCTACCTGTTGAGTCTACTGAATTTGTGATTAGAGCATCGAACCCCTTAGGCAAGTGTGTTTTGGTGGATAAGGTGTGCAAGAATTGCCCGTTGATGTTTCGTGATTTATGTTTCTCGGTCAATTTGATGTTGCTAACATTTGATGAATTTGACATAATTATGGGAATGGACTGGCTTACTTTGCATAATGCCATTGTGAATTGTAAGAGAAAGAATGTTGAATTGAAGAGTCAGAATGGTGAGATAGTTTGAATTGAGTCTAGTGATATGAAAGGATTACCAACTATTACATCTGTGATGAAAGCTATGAACTATGTGAGAAAGGGCTGTGAAGCTTATTTGGCGTACGTGATTGATACAAAAGTGTCAGAAAGGAAAGTTGAATCTGTGCCTGTAATATGTGAGTTTCCAGATGTGTTTTCAGAAGAGTTACCGGGGTTACCACCGATTAGAAAAGTTGAATTTGGTATTGAGTTAGTGTCGGGAACTGCTCATATTTCGATAGCTCCATACACAATGGCACCAACAGAATTGAAAGAGTTGAAATCTCAGTTGCAAGAATTGACCGACAGAGGATTTGTACGACCTAGTTTTTCACCCTGGGGAGCTCCTGTATTATTAGTGAAAAAGAAAGATGGAACTATGAGAATGTGTATTGATTATCGACAATTGAACAAAGTGACGATAAAGAACAAATATCTGTTACCTCAGATAGATGATTTGTTTGATCAGTTGAGAGGAGCTACAGCATTTTCTAAGATAGATTTGAGATCAGGCTACTGTCAGTTGAGAGTTAGAGAATCAGATGTGCCGAAAACTACCTTTAGAACGAGATATGGACATTATGAATTTTTAGTGATTCCTTTTGGACTAACAAATGCCCCTGCAGTATTTATGGACTTGATGAATCGGTTATTCAGATCGTATTTGGATCGCTTCGTGGTGGTGTTCATTGATGATATTTTGATCTATTCACGTGATGAGACGCAGCATGCGGAGCATTTGAGAATCGTGCTACAAACTCTGCGTGAGAAACAGTTGTATGCAAAGTTTAGCAAGTGTGAATTTTGGTTGCATGAGGTCAATTTTTTAGGGCATATTGTATCCGCTGCGAGGATACGAGCCGATCCGCATAAAATCTCTGTTATTTTGGAATGGAAGCCTCCAAGAAATGTGTCTGAAGTCTGTAGTTTTCTAGGACTAGCGGGATATTATAGACGATTTGTAAAAGGCTTCTCAATGATTTCAACTCCATTGACAAAGTTGTTGCAAAAGGATGTTAGATTCGAGTGGTTAGAAAAGTGTCAACAGAGTTTTGAACAGTTGAAAGTGTTGTTAACAGAAGCACCAGTGTTGATTCAACCTGAATCAGGCAAAGAGTTTATAGTTTATAGTGATGCATCGTTGAATGGTTTGGGCTGTGTGCTGATGCAAGAAGGAAAATTCATCGCTTATGCTTCGAGACAGTTAAAACCGCATGAAAAGAATTATCGAACGCATGATCTTGAATTGGCTACGATTGTACTTGCATTGAAGATTTGGCGTCACTATTTATTAGGTGAAAAATGTCATATTTATACTGATCATAAGAGTTTAAAGTATTTGATGACTCAGAAAGATTTGAACTTGCGACAGAGAAGATGGTTAGAATTGTTGAAAGACTATGAACTTGTGATAGATTACCACCCGGGTAAAGCTAATGTTATGGCTGATGATTTGAGTCGAAAATCGTTATACCTTACGAGCTATGAGTAATCAGATGGAACTGTGTGATGATGATGCGGTTGTAGCTGAATTGAAAGTAAAATCGTTGTTTTTACAGCGGATATGTGAGACTCAGAAGATTGATAATGAGTTGTTAGCAAAAAGAGTTCAATGTAATTCGAATGCAGAATCAGAATTTCAAGTTGATAGTAATGATTGTTTGAGATTCAGAGATCGGATTTGGGTTTCGAGAAATTTAGAGTTGATTCAAATGATTTTGACTGAAGCTCACAATAGTCATTTGACTATACATCCGGGGAGTACGAAAATGTATAATGATTTGAAACAGTTCTATTGGTGGCATGGTATGAAGAGAGATATTTCTGACTTTGTGTTGAAATGTTTAGTTTGTCATCTAGTTAAGGCTGAACATCAAGTTCCGTCCAGGTTATTACAACCGATTATGGTTTCTAAGCGGAAATGGGAGAGGATCACGATGGGCTTTTTGTCAAGTTTGCCCCTACCTCCGAGTAAGAAAGATGCGATCTGGGTAATAGTTGACTCATACACACCCAGAACACATAACCACTGAAGCCGATAGACATTGTGTCATAAATACACTGAAACAAATATATAAATTTTGGGGCATTACAACTCTACCCCTTAAAAGAAAATTTCGGCCTCGAAATTTACCTGATCAGAATTGATGAGGATACTACTACCGCATTATATCCTCACACTCCCACGTGGCTTCCTCAGTGCTATGATTCCGCCACAACACTTTCACTAAGGAGATAGACTTTTTTACGATGGACCTTTACATCGCACTCTAAAATCTCTATTGGCTCCTCCTCGAAGGTCAAGTCTGGCCTAACCTCTATCTCCTCCACAGGAACAATATGCGTGGGATCAGAGCAGTAGTGCCTCAACATCGAGTCGTGGAATTCATCGTGAATGCAATCCATCTCTGGAGGTAGTTCCAACTGATATGTGACTGGCCACACTGGTTTCAGAATCTGGTACGGCCCGATAAATCTAGGGCTTAGCTTACCCTTGCGACCAAACCTCAGAACCTTCTTCCATGGCAAGACCTTGAGAAAAATGAAGTCTCCCACATAATACTCTATCTCTTGATGTTTCAGATCTACATAAGACTTTTGCCTACCAGAAGCCGCTTTTAGTCAATCTCAAATCAATTGGACCTTATCTTTAGTTTCAGAAACCAATTCTAGACCCAGAACACAACGCTCACCCAACTCAGTCCAACATAAGGGAGTGCGACACTTATGACCATACGAGGCCTCGTAAGGTTCCATCTGAATGCTAGACTGATAGCATTGTTGTAGGCTAACTTTGCCAACGGCAAATACTCCTCCCAACTGCCTCAGAAATCTATAACACAGCTACTCAACATATCCTCTAGTACTTGAATCTCCCTCTCTGACTGACCATCTGTGTGAGGATGGAAAGCAGTAGTGAAATCTAACCTTGAACCCAGAGCCTCATGCAATTTCTTCCAGAACCGAGACGTGAAGCGAGGATCCCTATTGGAGATGATCGAGACAGGGACCCCATGCAGTCTCACTATTTCAGATATACATAGTTTAGCCAATTTTTGGAGAGAAAAGTCTATTCTGACCAGAATGATGTGAGCAGACTTGGTCAATGTAACTCCCCATACCCGAGTCCGATGCTAAGACTAGATACGAGACATTACCATGCTTGAACTCACTTAAAACATGCACTTACGGGCTATAAAATTTTGTTCCGAATTACAAACTTCTCTTTCTTAGTCTAATAATACATTTCATGGGCCTACGAGGCCTTAAACACGTATTTGGAAACTTTTGGAACTCAAATGAAAACTTTTCCTTAAAACAGGGGTCACACGCCCATGTGACTTGGGACACACCCGTGTACCCCTAACACATGCCCGTGTCTTCCACCCGTGGTCAACATTGACTAATTACACACGGCCTTAACACGCCCATGGATGTAAACCATTTGTTATATCTTGATATAATGACTTATTCACACGGTCTGGGTCACATGCCATGTTCTGACCATTTATCATACACGGCCTAAACAAACGATTGTGGGATTTGCCCGTGGCCTATTCTGACTTAAAACACTAAGGTTATGGTATGCATACGGCCAGACACACGACGCGTGTCTAACCGTAAGGCACTTAGAGGCTATTTACCAAGCTAATTGTCACCACGAAATCAAGACCAAACTCATGCTCAATTCAATACGTTTTTCATAAACATTACTACATGCTTCATTGATCTCAATAAACATACATACTTAGTCAATTTTGGCCAATCACTTAGCCATATACAAAAGAATAATAAACTTAATAGCCAACACTTTGGTCGTTCTTAAATGATTCTCAAAATGAAATGCTTCTTTTACATGCCATACTTACTAAAATAACTTGGATATACCAAAATAGTGATTGATAGTGTGCTCCAAGCTCCAATAACGATGATCTACAAGATTGACTTGGTGGAACTACATAGAAAGAAAGAATAAAAGACACAAGGATTTAGCTTAGTAAGTTCGCATAAAATGCACATAGCAACATACTTGATTTATATAAACCATTTGACATAAACTATGGTATCATAGATTTCAGCTATAAAGCTTACTTACTCATACTGAATCTTATAAATCTCATGATACTTACCAATCTCATCCTCGTGAGATAAATAAGGTACCTGTATCACTTGATCACATTGATCAATATACTTTAACATGATATTCATAAATCTTTCATTCATCCTTCATAACATGGCAATGCTCATTTACAATTGAATAGTAGTTTTGCTTACTTAGTTTTCTTATTATCTCATTTGAGGTTAACTCTTTTGCCTGATGAATTTCTGTGAATAACCGAGGATACTAGATCTCGATCCACATATAACTTGATTCCAAAGCCATATCCTAGATACGGTCTTACATGGAATTTCTCATCTTGGTTTCAAGGCCATGTTTTGACATGGACTTATACGAAGTCTTTCTCATGTGTTCCCTTGAGAACTTACCATTGCCATGTCATAGCAACATACTTGATTTATATAAACCATTTGACATAAACTATGGTATCATAGATTTCAGCTATAAAGCTTACTTACTCATACTGAATGTTATAAATCTCATGATACTTACTAATCTCATCCTCGTGAGATAAATAAGGTACCTGTATCACTTGATCACATTGATCAGTATACTTTAACATGATATTCATAAATCTTTCATTCATCATTCATAACATGGCAATGCTCATTTACAACTTCATAGTAGTTTTGCATACTTAGATTTCTTATTATCTCATTTGAGGTTAACTCTTTTGCCTGATGAATTTCTGTGAATAACCGAGGATACTAGATCTCGACCCACATATAACTTGATTCCAAAGCCATATCCTAGATACGGTCTTACATGGAATTTCTCATCTTGGTTTCAAGGCCATGTTTTGACATGGACTTATACGAAGTCTTTCTCATGTGTTCCCTTGGGAACTTACCATTGCCATGTCTCGACATGGTCTTACTTGGTATCTTTACTCATGAACTGGTCAATGCCGAGCCTTGGCTTGGACTTACATGAAATCTTCCTTGTTCTCACCAATGCCATGTCTTGGCTTGGACTTACATGGGATCTCTATCTCTTGATAACTTTTCAATGCCAAGACTTATCTTGGACTTACATGATAACAATTCAATGCCAAGACTTGTCTTGGACTTCCAGGACATCTTTGCTTGGAGACTCACCAATGTCATGCCTTGGCTTGGGCTTATATGGGTCTTCATCTCATAATAACTCTTCAAAGCCAAAACTTGTCTTGTCTTACATGATAACTCGCTTGATTGCCGATGCCATGCCTTGGCTTTGGTCTTATACAGACTTTCTCATTTCATGTGGTAGATCGAGTATCCTAGGTAATTCATATTTAATCGGGACTTTCTCATACTTAATCTCATTGATTTATTTATTTAACATAACATTAAACATTTTCATGATAATATTGTACATTACACTAAGCAGTTTAATGATATAAATCATAAAGCTTCGAAATCATACAAACTTACATCAATATACAAAATGTATGTAGATATGCAATTTAGTCCTCGACTTTGTTCTTGCCTCGATTTCAATCCGGGCTTCGTTTTTCTTGATCTATAATAATAATACAACACATTTAATAATCTTACTAAATTGGCCCTTAACACATACTATGGTAAAATTACTATTTTGCCCCTAAACTTTCTCATATTTGTCTTTTTACCCTAAGGCTCGTAAAATGATCCTTATTCAACTTTCATAAACTTCATGCTTAGCTGACTCATTATCTCAACTATAGCAATAGCAAATTCTCACTGTTTCTACCATGTATGACCAAATCTCATCAATTAGCAAATTTGTCCCCACATGCATTTTTCATGAATTTCACATAGAAAAAGATGTTTATCTAACATCAAACTCTCATAATCTTCCATAATACATCATTTAACATGCATGTCATTCATGGGTATATTTTTTGAACATGCATCTTAGCTCAATTTATAGCCAAAAATAGCTAATTCATAATATGAGAATTCCAAAAATAAGAAGAATATTAAAAACGGGACTAAGATGAACTTACTAGCAAGCTTGAAAATTTGAAGAACCCTAGCTATGGCTTCCTTCAAATTTTTGGCAATAAGGGGAAGAAGATGAATAGATTTTTATCTTCTTTTTCTCATTTTAATCATTTAAATTGATAAATAACCAAAATGTCATTCTCTCTAAATTTTTACAATTTACTATCTCATGTCCAATTTTATCCAAAAATTATAATTTGGGAAAATTGCTACTTAAGGACTTCTAATTGATGTTCTAAAGCTATTTCATACAAAAAGCTTTTAGAAACTCATATTTTGCAACTTTTGCAATTTAGTCCTTTTTGGACCATTCAACCTCAATTTAACAAAATTACTTCATGAAACTTTCACACTAGCATACAAACATGGCATAAAACTTAAAACTCATGAATTCACCTCGGATTCGTGGCCTCGCACCACTATTCTGACTAGGCCCTAAATCAGGCTGTTACACTTCTCCCCCCTTTAGGGATTTTTATCCTCGAAAATCTTACCGCCAAATATGTTCGGGGACTGGATTCTCTTGCTCTTTTCTGGTTCCCATGTAGCTTCCTCTATCCCATGCCTTTGCCACAATACTTTCACTAGAGCAATACTTTTATTTCTTAGCTACTTGACTTCCCGAGTTAAAATCTTGGTTGGTTCTTCATCATTAGCCATGTCCGGATGAATCTCTATCTCTGACAGGGTAATTACATGTAATGGATCTGATCGATAGCGTCTCAACATTGACACGTGAAACACATTGTGTATATTTTCTAACTCTGATGGCAAAGCTAATCTATAAGCTACCGGCCCAACTTTCTCGGTAATCTTAAACGGTCCAATAAAACGTGGACTTAACTTGCCTTTCCAGGCAAATCTAAGAACTTTTCTCCAAGGTGGCACTTTCAAGAAAACTTTATCCCTGACTTGATACTCTAACTCTCTTCACTTTAGGTCCGAATAAGATTTTTTTTTCTGTCTAATGCAGCTTTTAAACATTCTCATATCACTTTCACTTTCTCTTCAGCTTCTAAACCAAATCAACCCCGTGAATTTGGTTTTCTTTGAGTTCAGTCCAAAATAAAGGGATTCTGCATTTACGCCCATATAGAGCCTCATAAGACGCTATCATTAAGCTCGATTGAAAGCTATTATTGTAGAAAAATTCTACCAATAGGAGGAACTTTTCCCAACTACTTCGGAATTCTAGAATACAACATCCAAACATATCGTCGAGTACTTGAATTAATCTCTCCGACTGACCGTCAGTTTGAGAATGAAAAGCTGTGCTAAAACTCAATTTTTGTACTGAAGGCTTCTTTCAACTTCTTCCAAAATATCGAGGTGAATCTTGGATCTATATCCGATATGATTGACAAAGGAACTCCATGAAGTCTTACTATTTCAATAACATACAAGTTTGTTAGCTTGTCGAGTGAGTAGTCAACTTGTATAGGTAAAAAATGAGCTGACTTCGTGAGTCTATTAACTACAACCCATATAGCATCTTTCTTGCTCGGTGATAATGGTAATCCCGTTACAAAATCTATAGTGATACGGTCCCATTTCCACTCGGGTAACATAATTGGTTGAAGCAGACCCGAAGGTACTTGCTGTTCAGCCCTTACTTGCTAACAAATCAAACATCTTGAAACGAACTCTGAAATATCTTTCTTCATTCTCGGCCACCAATACAATTGCTTCAAATCATTATACATATTGGTACTACCCAGATGTACAGATAGACATCCATTATGTGCCTCATACAAAATTCTCTGAATAAGCTCCTCTTTTCTCGGTACACAAACTCTATCTTTAAACATCAAATATCCATCAGAATTAATCTGAAAGTCAGATTCAACATCTGACTCACATTGAGTTCTCTTGGCTTGTAACTCTTTGTCTTCTTTTTAAGCTTCAGTGATCTCTTGAAGGAATATTGGTCTAGCTTTTAACTCAGCTAGAATAGAACAATCATCAAATAAGGTCATCCGTGAATTCATTGCCCTTAATGCAAAAAGGGACTTTCTGCTCAACGCATCGGCGACTACATTTGGCTTTCCTGGATGGTAGTCAATGACCAACTCATAGTCTTTTATCAACTCTAACCATCTCCGTTGCCTTAAGTTCAACTTTTTTTGCGTCATCAAGTACTTTAGACTTTGTGATCAGTAAAAATCTAACATCTTTCACCATATAAATGGTGTCTCCAAATCTTCAAAGCAAAGACTATGGCAGCCAACTCTAAATCATGCGCCGGATAATTCTTCTCATGAGGCTTCAACTATCTCGAGGCATAAGCAATCACCTTGCCTTCTGCATGAGTACACAGCCTAATCCATTTAAGGATGCATCACTGTAAATCACAAATTCTTTCCCTGTCTCAGGTTGTACTAAAAATGTAACACCCCTATCCCGTGTTCGATCACTGGATTAGGGTTAGAGGTGTTACCAGATAGATCGAAAACATTTACTAAATTAATCGTACAACCATTCATCAATATCAATCATAATGTCCCTTAAGTAGGTCATCGAGACCCTAAGCATGCTTATAAATCGAGTCGGGACTAAACCAAAACACATAAGTAATTTCATAAAAATTTGAAACCTTTCTAACAAACAGGGGACATACGGCCGTGGGGGTAGGCCGTGCCTCACCCACGGCAACTAGACACTCCCGTGTGTCCTCCATGTGGTAGTATACTGCCAAAATCAACACGATCACCAAGCACACCCGTGTACTATGGTCGTGTACTACTAGATCACATACTGGCATTTCTCACACGGCCACCAAGCACACCCGTGTCTAGGCCGTGTGTAATTTAAGCCACATTCTACCAATTTACCCATGGTCTCAGGCACGTCATATGCCTCAACCGTGTAACATTATAGGTCATTTTACAAGGCCAATATGCCACCCATTTTGGGTCTCACCTACAAGCAATACATACCAAAACATAATATGCATATATGACAACCAAAACATATCAAATGGTTCACTTCATCCATACATTCAATACCACTTCCATTCATACCAAATTGCAACTAAATCCTACATCATTTCAAACATGTATCATCCATTTGCTTAACCAAAACTTAACCATTCCATATGCATCAAAACATACTAAATATGTGTTTCATAACTCATTCATTCAAACATTTATCAACTCAAAAACTTGCCAATACACATGGTCATGCTCACTTCATAAACACATACACCTATCTAGCCTATACATGTCATATTTAGCTATGTACATTTCCAAAAGGGTACCAAAATAAGTTTTTGTAGTGTGATGACGATCCTTGACAATCCCGAGCCTTCAGTAGCTTCGATGACCTATAAAACATAAAAAACACACACACAGAGTAAGCTTTCCAAAAGCTTAGTAAGTCATATACAAATAAACTTGGCATAAAAAGCATAAATGCAATTTGATACATTTGCACATCTCATTCACTCAAAATTTATCATTTATATGCTTGATTCATACTTATGACTACATTGGTCACATTTATCCATTCAAAACTCATTTGAAGCACATAGCTCATTCACAATCTTCATTGCATCTCATTCACATTATCCTATTCAAACATACCTCTCTTCAAATCAAAGTCATATGAATACTTACCATTCATGCATACTTAATGCACATTCAATGTACCTAAATCGGATATTCATTCACTTAATTGATCATAACTCGGATATGCCATTCGTATTGCAGACTTGCCCGTTGAACCCTTAGGAACCTAGTAGGATACTCGTAAAACTCTAATAGTAGTACAATACCAATGTCCTGCATTTAGGTCTTACATGCACTTGTATATTGATGCCACTATCCTAGATGTGGTCTTACATGTACAGATCATAACGATGCCAACGTCCTGCATTTAGTTTTACATGAGTCAATATGATGTCGATGTCCCGCATATGGTCTTACTCATAAAGTTCATATCGATGCATACGTCCCGCATTTAGGTCTTTTACATAGAATTCATATCGATGCTCACGCCCCAGCACGAGGTCTTATACAAAATTTCAAATCAACGCCAACGTCCCGGACCTGGTCTTACATGATAAAACAGAACAGATACCTATGTCATGACATGGTAAATCCTATCTATTCCTAGGTTCGTACGAGACTTCTCGGCTTTATCACTATGCCGAACTTATTTTGAAATTCATGCACTTAGCATCTCATACTCATTTATTTTCATCGAAAGAAATATGAATACATATATTCAATTCAATACAGATAAGTTTATTTGCATAGTGACTTACCTCGGATTTGGTTTATCGAATGGAAATGACTACTCGGTTATTTTTGCTTTCCCGCGATCTAAGTCCGTTTTCCTCGGTTCTTGATCTAAACATATTCAGAATTTATACTTTTATTCACTATTTCATTCAATTAAATCCAAACACATATATTTAGGGCTATTTAGCTCAAAACATCAAATTTACAAAACCCACACACACACATGCTTGAATGAACCTCTCTAGGGACTATATATGTCCAAATATTTCATCAAATTTGTAATTTAGTCCCTCAAATTACTATTTTCTCAATTTAGCCCTATTTTGCTAAATTTATCAAAACTTCAAGAACATAACATGTTCATTTAGCTCAAATCTTTCATATATCATCCTCAAACATCACAAAGCTTGTAAAATCATCAATGGCATATTTCACATACATCATCAAAACACAAAATCAAGACATGGGTTTTGTAGCTCTCAAAGCAATGATTGCAGAAACGTAGAAATTATCAAAAACTAAAGTAAAAATCTTATCTAATCAAGCCAAAAGGTAGTCGAACTTTAGCTTTGTTTCCTTTCTTTTTCTTTCTTTGATTTTTGGCAAGAAAGGATGATAATTATAATCTTTTCCTTGTTTGTTTTATTATTAACATATTATTATTATAATTCCATTTACTAAAGTGCCCTTTCATTAAATTAAAGAAAACATATATATAAAAAGGGCATAATTGACTTTCATTCAACCACTATCTATAATTTTGGCCAAATTGCCACATAAGACCCTCACTTTACAAAGACATAACACATTAGTACTTTAACAAATTGCAAGCAACTTTCACATTCAATTTAATTTAATCCTTTGCTCAAATTAAAAATTCAAATGGACTAATTAGCTTACGGAATTTAAACACATGCTTAGTCACATATCAATGGCACAGAAAATAATATTAAAATATTATTCAGACTCAAATTTGTGGTCCCAAAACTACTGTTCCAACTAGGGTTTAAATCGGACTATTACAAAAACTGGAGCTTTTGTCAACATTGCTTTCAATTTCTCAAAACTTTGTTGGCATATTTCTATCCACTCAAACTTCACATTTTTCTATAATAATTTAGTCATCGGGGTTGCGATCATAGAAAACCCCTTGACAAATCGTCGATAATAGCCAGCTAAGCCTAATAAACTCCTAATCTCAAAGATATTACTCAGTGGTTTCCAGTCCATTATAGCCGAAATCTTACTTGGATCCACTCGGACTCCATCTCACAAGACAATATGTCCCAGAAATCCTACTTTATTGAGCTAAAATTCACTTTTACTGAACTTGGCATAAAACATATTTTCTCGTAGAATCTGTAAAACTATTCATATGTGCTCAACATGCTCATTCTCATCCCCGGAATAAATCAATATGTCGTCAATGAAAATGACTACAAACTTATCATGGTAAGGTCTAAAGATGCGGTTCATTAAGTCCTTGAATACTGCAGGAGCATTGGTCAAACCAAAGGGCATGACTAAGAATTCGTAATGCCCATATCTTGTTCAAAAAGTTATATTGGACACATCTGAATCTTTTACTCTTAACGGGTAATACCCTGATCTCAAGTCTATTTTGGAAAACACATTAGCTCCTTTCAATTGATCGAACAAATCATCGATCCTAGGCAATGGGTACTTTTTCTTCACTGTCACTTTATTAAGTTGACGGTAATCTATGCACAATCTCATGGTGCCATCTTTCTTTTTCACAAATAAAACTGGAGCACCCTAGGGAGAGCAAATCGACCTAGCAAAGCCTTTATCTGTCAATTCTTGCAACTGTATCTTCAACTCTTTCAACTCTGTTGGAGCCATTCTATAAAGAGTAATAGATATCGGTACAGTACCAAGAGCTAGCTCAATATTGAACTTAACCTCCCTAACTAGTGGTAGTCCTAGTAATTGCTCGAGAAAAACATCCATGCACTCACATACTATCGGTACCGGCTCAATCTTTAGCTCTGTTTCTTTATCATTCATCACATATGCCAAATATGCTTCATACCCTTTTCTTAAGTATCTCTGGGCCATCATATGAGAAATCACTATCGGCGACCTACTCTGTGCATCAGATTCTATATGAAGAGTGTCTCCTTTCTCACATCTCATCTCAATGTATTTCTTCCCACAATTAACTATTACATCATGGGTGGTCAACCAGTCCATACCAAGAATGATGTCAAACTCATCAAATGGTAGCAACATAAGATTTTCTTTAAAATAATGACCTCTAATCATTAGTGGACAATCTTTACTTACTTCATTAACTAACACTCTCTGGCCTAAAGGATTAGACACCTTAACCGTAAACTCTGTAGAATCTATAGGCATATTCATACTGGATACTAATTTCATACAAATATAAGAGTGTGTGGATTCGGGATCTATTAAAGCAACAACTTTGATATCATAAAGAGAAAAGCTACCTGTAATAACATCAGGAGAAGATGCCTCTTCACGAGCGCGAATGGCATAAGTCCTCGTAGGTGCCCTACCCTCGGGTCTCGCAATCTGCTCTCTAGGGTTACCTCTTCCACTTGCCCCACTCCCCGGGTTTCTTTGCGGTCTACCTCTGACCATACTCCCAGATCTCGAGTTCTGAGCTCTCTCTTCTTTCGTCATCTCAGGACAATCTTTTATAAAGCGATCATGGGAACCACATCTCAAACAAGAATTTTCATGCGCTCACCATTCACCAAGATGGCGTTTGCCACACTATGTGCATTTAGGTCTATCTGATTGAATGTTCCCCACACTCGCAACTAAAGTAGTCTGTGCTTTATTCCCCGAATTCTGTTTGCTCTTGTCCTTCTTTGAAAACCCAATGGAAGTAGCCGATCGGGTAGGGAAATATCTTGACTTCTTGGATGAAGTTTGGAATGACTTATTCCACTATCTCTTTCTAGAGTCACGAGACTCCATTTTAGATTTTCTCTTTCTACATCATCCGCCTCAGCTCTTTCGAGATCCGTTTACTATATGTATAAACATAATTTAATTCATCAGGAGCCTTCACACTATCATTATAAAGACATTCTTACATATGGCATGTATTGCTAGACTCGTACTCGTACTACATTTTAGAACTGACTAAATCGTAACTCTAATACCACTAAATGTAACATCCCATACCCGAGTCCGATGCTAAGACTGGATACGAGACATTACCATGCTTGAACTCACTTCAAACATGTACTTACGGGCTATAAAATTTTGTTCTAAATTAAAAACATCTCTTTCTTAGTCAGATCAAACATTTCATGGGCCTACGAGGCCTTAAACACATATCTGGTAACTTTTGGAACTCAAATGAAAACTTTTCCTTACAATAGGGGTCACACGCCCATGTGACTTGTGACACGCCCGTGTACCCCTAACACATGCCCGTGTCTTCCACCCGTGGTCGACACTGACTAATTACACATAGCCTTGACACGTCTGTGGAGGTAAACTGTGTGCTATACACACGCCCATGTTCTGATCGTGTGTCACACACAGCCTAAACAAACGACCGTGGGATTTTCATGTGGCCTATTCTGACTTAAAACACTAAGGTGTAGGGTATGCATGGCGTAGACACACGCCTGTGTTTGTAACTGTGTGGGCACCTAGAGGCTATTTACCAAGCTAATTGCCACCCTGAAATCAAGACCAAACTCATGCTCAATTCAATACATTTTTCGTAAACATTACTACATGCTTCATTGATCTCAATAAACATACATACTTAGTCAATTTTGGCCAATCACTTAGCCATATATAAAAGAATAATAAACTTAATAGCCAACACTTTGGCTCTTCTTAGAACATATTCTCAAAATGAAATGCTTCCTATACATGCCATACTTAGTAAAATAACTTGGCTATACCAAAATAGCGATTGATAGTGTGCTCCGAGCTCCGATGACAGTGATCTATGAGATTGACTTGGTGGAACTACATAGAAAGAAAGAATAAAAGACATAAGCATTTAGCTTAGTAAGTTTGCATAAAATGCACATAGCAACATACTTGATTTATATAAACCATTTGACATAAACTATGGTATCATAGATTTTAGCTATAAAGCTTACTTACTCATACTGAATCTTACATATCTCATGATACTTACTAATCTTATCCTCGTGAAATAAATAAGGTACCTGTATCACTTGATCACATTGATCAGTATACTTTAACATGATATTCATAAATCTTTCATTCATCATTCATAACATGGCAATGCTCATTTACAACTTAATAGTAGTTTTGCTTACTTAGTTCTCTTATTATCTCATTTGAGCTTAACTCTTTTGCCCGATGAATTTTTGTGACTAACCGAGGATACTAGATCTCGACCCACACATAACTTGATGCCAAAGCCATATCCTAGATATGGATTTACATGGAATTTATCATCTTGGTTTTGAGGCCATGTTTTGACATGGACTTATACGAAGTCTTTCTCATGTGTTCCCATGGGAACTTACAATTGCCATGTCTCGACATGGTCTTACCTGGTATCTTTACTGATGAACTGGTCAATGGCGTGCCCTAGCTTTGACTTACATGAAATCTTCCTTGTTCTCACCAATGCCATGCCTTGGCTTGGACTTACATGGGATCTCTATCTCTTGATAGCTTTTCAATGCCAAGACTTGTCTTGGACTTACATGATAACTTTGCTTAGAGACTCACCAATGCCATGTCTTGGCTTGGGCTTATATGGGTATTCATCTCATAATAACTCTTCAAAGCTAAGACTTGTCCATGTCTTACATGATAACTCGCTTGATTGTCGATGCCATGCCTTGGCTTGGTCTTATACGGACTTTCTCATTTCATGTGGTAGATCAAGTATCCTAGGTAATTCATCATCAATCGGGACTTTCTCATACTTAATCTCATTGATTAATTTGTTTAACATAACATTAAACATTTTCATTATAATATTGTACATTACACTAATCAGTTCAATGATATATATCATAAAGCTTGGAAATCATACAAACTTACCTCAATATACAAAATGTATGTAGATATGCAATTTAGTCCTTGACTTTGTTCTTGCCTCGATTTCGATCCGGGCTTCATTTTTCTTGATCTATAATAATAATAATTCAACACATTTAATAATCACATTGACTAAATTGGCCCTTAACACATACTTTTGTAAAATTACTATTTTGCCCCTAAACTTTCTCATATTTGCACTTTTGCCCCAAGGCTCGTAAAATGATTCTTATACAAATTTCATAAACTTCATGCTTAGTTGACTCATTATCTCAACTACAGCAATAGCAAATTCTCACTATTTCTACCATGTATGACCAAATCTCATAAATTAACAAACTAGTCCCTACATTCATTTTTTATGAATTTCACATAGAAAAAGATGTTTATCTAACATCAAACTCTCATAATCTTCCATAGTACATCATTTAACATGCATTTCATGGTATATTTTTGAACATGCATCTTAACTCAACTTATAGCTAAAAATAGCTAATTCATAATACGAGAATTCTAGAAATACAATATTAAAAATAGGACTAAGATGAACTTACTAGCAAGCTTGAAAAATTGAAGAACCCTAGCTATGGCTTCCTTCAAATTTTCGGCAATAAGGGGAAGAAGATGAATAGATTTTTATCATCTTTTTCCCATTTTAATCATTTAAATTGATAAATGACCAAACTGCCTTTCTCTCTAAGCTTTTACAATTTACTATCTTATGTCCAATTTTGTCCAAAAATTATAATTTGGGAAAACTGCTGCTTAAGGATTTCTAATTAATATTCTAAAGCTATTTCATACAAAAAGCTTCTAGAAACTCATATTTTGCAACTTTTCCAATTTAGTCCTTTTTGGACAATTCAACCTCAATTTAACAAAATTGCTTCATGAAACTTTTACACTAGTATGGAAACATGGAATAAACCTTAAAAACTCATGAATTCACCTCGGATTCATGGCTTCATACAACTATTCTGACTAGGCCCTAAATCGGGCTGTTAAAATCAATCGATCCACGATGACCCATACAGAATCATTCTTAGTGAGTGTTAAAGGCAACCCACTAACGAATTCCATCGTTGCTCGCTCTTATTTCCACATCGGTATCTTTACCGGTTGCAGCAACCCCAAAGGCAACTAATGCTCAGTCTTAACCTGCTGACAAATCAAACAGCGAGCAACAAAGTTAATAACCTCATGCTTCAACCCTGGCCACCAGTACAACTATCAGAGATCTCGGTACATCTTGTTCCCACTAGGATGCATAGCCTAGGGACTACTATGCGCCTCCCTCTGTAACACCCCAAACTCGGCCTGGACGTTACGACCAGATCTGGCATGTCACATGGAAAGGTTGTTAAAGAAACTTCGCAATCGATAAAAATTTTGATTCTGTTTCCATTTTGAAAATCAGATTCATTTTTAAGGTTTTCTTGCAAAATGTTATTAATATTCCTAACATCGAAAACTTCGTTTTATAACCCACAAGTCTATTTCAGTGGTTCCCGAAAATGTGACGTTTTGAAAACAGCTCTGTAGTTTTGAGAAGATCCTGAGTTTAATCATTTATATTTGGTGAACTGTTCATTAATATGTTGGAAAATAGCTATTACAGTTTTTTTGTTCAAGAAAAGCCCGTATTGAACATCTAATAATAAGCAAAATCCAAATTAAAGCTAATACCCAAATAAAATACCAAAGGCCTTATTACAAAACATAAACCCAAATTAAAATAATTATTTAAAGTAGAGTCAAACAAAATTTACTAAAGTAACGATGTATAGCCACCCCAAAGTCCATCTCGTCATCCAAATCCTTAGTGCTGGGAATTACCCGCAAAAATTATAGCAAAGGGGTGAGTTACGAGAACTCAGTATGTAATTCCCCTTATAGACAAAATTTGGGCCTAAGCCCACAGATGCAAATTGGCCAAGCCCATACTGATCGAAGTGGGTTGAAGCCCTAACAACATGACATATCAGATAATCAATGCAATGCAACCCAACCCAGTCTAAGTATCCTTCCACTACACACCACCCATATCCATCCTAACACACCTGTGGGGGTTTCTACAATCAACCCTCCATTCGTTACACACCTCGATGGCAGTCACGTAGCTCATTGCCAAAATATATGTAGCAGAGCCACTGAAATACGAAATGTGACAGAGCCACCGAAACACAAAATATGTGGCATAGCAACCGAAATAATGTGACAGAGTCACCGAAATACACTGCCCCTTTTCGTCAACATCATATCCCAATCCCATGCAACATATTATCGTAATGTGATGAATGAAAAACTTACATCAATGTAACACACATATAATCATACTAAGTGATTCAAATGATATAGCCATAAGCGTTAAATACCTGATATTTCCAATCTTACCCACTAGGTTATCACAATCGCCGTTACAGTTGTTTCGGCTTTTAGTCCATACATGTATAAATATTAAATAACCAAAGAAGGTGTGAGGATTACACACCTGATTACATGAAGAACTAAACACTCCTGATCATCGTCACTCTCACTATTACGAACAACTATGATCTGTCAATCCCAAATAGATGTCTGCTCTCTACCATAACCCGATAAAAAGTCTCGAACCGCTGACACCCCACGTCGTTTGAACTTGGGAGTAGGGACTACGAGCCCACTCCCCTCAGTCTCTCTTAGTGCAACCCCCTAGATTGGCACCACTCACGTCCATGAAGAAATTTTAATCAGAGGTCGCAACACAAAGAGAAATGGTGGTTATCTAACAAGGGGTTTCGGCACTTACCACCACTTCAAAAATCTGAATAATTTATGGCCAAAGAAGAGAGTTGTTTGATCCATAAACAATCGGTCGTGATCGGAGAAGTCGACCCTTCACGGATTCAGCATTGGCATGTTGATAGAAGAACAGAAGTGATTAGCCGTGTACAACAATAACGAAAATAGCCACTTCGGCTATAACCCCCATAAGACCGAAAGGAAAAGCAGAAGCGAAAGAATTCACATTACCTTGCGATTACAGATGATTCGAGAGAACAAAATAGATTTGTTGGCCTAAAGAACGCTCCTACCTACGGCCACAAGAGAAGAAAGATATGGGGAAAAAAAGAATCTAGTGCTGAAGACTTACCTACTCAGTCACAACTAAGAGAAAGGAAAAGAGAAGAAAACCATACGAATAAAAGAACTTATTACCTTGAACTAGCACAATCGGATGAAGATGGAGGATTTTTGGCAGTTAAGAGAGATCCTGATGCTTGCTTATTGAAGTACGACTAATGGCAACAGACATGTTCAGATTGGCACAAGAGAAGATTCAGCTTGCAACAGATGAAAAGAAAAATGATTAAAAAAGAATGAAGGACAAAGAAGATGCAAGATTCGGCTTAGGTGAAGGAAAATAAAAAAAACTAGAATGGTGTGGAAAGATGATTCGGTCAAGAGTGATTTGGTAACTTTGTAGGGGAAGCAATGTACGAATAAGCAAGATAGATGAAAGAAGGTTTAGGGGAGGTTCGGCAAGATGAAAGAAGAGATGAAAAGAATGCTGAAAGAAAACAAAAGAAAGAACCTAAAATGCACTAGGGAATTTTGGCATATCACCAAAGTAAAAGAAAAAGAAAGTTTTGGTTTCCTCTCTTCCTATTTACCCCCTAATGCCAAATTTGCTACACTTTTTCCCCCTCTAGCTGAAACTCCCCTCCCACAAAACCCACATTCGGTCCAACACCATCTATATCCCTTGATTCACTCCCCATTTTGCTCCATAATCCCCTCTCCACCACTTATTCAAAATTTTTGACCAATTCAAATTCGCCTTGATAGAGTCCTAGCCGCACACCACCTCTTCTCCACCTTGCACACAAAAATATAGAACCATTGTTGCAATAGATGAGATTCGAACTCCTTCCCCATTTTCTCAACTAGAGACGCCACATCCACTCCACCTTATGCTTACTTGTGTTATCAATTTACCAACATTATCTTTTAAACCTTATCGTCCAAAGCCTTCCCCCCTTATGTGCCCAAAAAGAAAAAATTTACCAAGGCCTAGGCTCGACCCCGAGCCTTCCCAAGACCCTCGAACATACCCAAATAACAAGCATACCTAGCCAAACACATGAAATAGTGCAAAATGTAGAACCCCAAATTTTAGGATGTTACACCCTCAGAATCAACTTTCGCAACTCCTCATCACTCGGTACACAAATCCAACCGAGGAAACAAAGTACCCCATCACTGTTAATCCCAAAATCAGTAGCATCACCAGTCTTAACCTGACAGAAATGCAACTCAAGAGACTTCTCCCCCATCTGTTTACCTCTAATCTAATCAATCCATGTAGGCTTAACCTGAAGTTCCACTAACAGACACCCATCGTCGAATAAACTGAGTCGAGCGAACATCGTTCTCAGATCGATCATAGCCTTACAAACAAAGCATCAGAATACCGTAAACCCGTATCCGCTCTGCATTAGGGTTACGTATTACCATGTAAATTAAAACTTTTATTCAATAGATTAAATCTTAGTTGATCACCTTTACCAAATAATTTAATCATAAATGCATAAATCACATATGTATAATACATACTTGATACATTAATCCAATTCATATACAATATAATCATCAATGAACACAAAATGACCATGCAATATATATATATATATATATACGATTTATATCACATAACAATACAAAATTCTATATACCTCATTTATCAAAACGATCTTGATTTATAAAGTTTATAAACACATAAACTATTAGTAACAAATTAATTAAATAGGCATAATTTGAATGTCAATACATAATAACCTCCTAATAAGACCGAATTTCATATGGTTTGAAACCTATTTCCACATAACCAAACATATGCAACTTATTCCACATCACATACATACTTTTCAATTTGGCCGAATGTACAAGTTCTTATTTATGAAATTTCTAGTTCATTACATAACACAAATCAAGTTTTGTAATCCCATACACTCAATCAAATTAAGAAATCTTACAAGCCAAATACATATATATAAGTATAAAAAAAATATACATCATAGTTCTGCACATTTTCCATATAATTCCATTCAACTGAAATAATGCCTATTTTGCATTCATTCAACTCAAAGCCACATGAACTAATTATATACATAAATATCATTATTCACTTACCAAACACATGAGCAATCTAGCCAGCCGAATACCTAAGTATAACTAATTCATTTACCACATATTCAGACCTCAAAAATAAGACTCCAAAGATCAATCCAATATACATATACATAAACATTTCAAATGTCATCATCGAACCATAATTCAACATCTCAACATATATGTCATGATATATATATATATACTTCCAATCTAAGCTTGGAACATGACTAAAACAGATAACCATTAACAATTGTACAAGCCATTATATCAAAACACATAAGTGAAACTTAACCCAAAAGTATTAGCCATTTTCGCAAGGCTATACTTATATACAAGATTAAAATACCATTGGTTTACAACTTAGACTAGCTTATACATGCCTTTCAAATCAAAAACTAAGTTTATGAGTACCAAAAAGAGTTGATAGTGTGGTTGACTTCTTCGATGATCTTCTGAGCCCGTAGCTTAACCAAAGTCTATAAAACAAACAATTAACACAAACAAAGTAAGCTCACTAGCTTAGTAAGTCTTAAGCAAGTACAATATAGCTTCAGTCATCCAAGCATTTTTAACATACAATTCAAGACATTTGAAATATATAGTCTAACTTATAAATTCACCATAGCTGAATTTCATTATTTCATTTAGCCTGACAACTTTCATTTTCTTACCAAAGTACACCAGTTACCAAATATACCAAGACATATATAAGTATAGATATACTTACATAAAACTTTTCAATCACTCGTATACTTCCAAGTAATCAATCTCCACATGGCATAATGTATATGTAAGAGTATGCCCAAAGATCAATCATGAGATAGTTGTAATAACATACTTGATTTACCATGTTTATTAATATAAAGCGTTGTCATTATTATTTCAATTTTTCCTTTTGTGTGTACAAATAAACTATTTTATAACAATGTCCTGAGAATAATATGATTATTCTTAAAAGATCCTTAGTCAAGTATTATTGTTGACTAGGATAACAATAATGTATTAAGACTAACATGTAGTTGATTGATGGTAAAAAGTTGTCATTGATATGGAGTGTCAAAATCAATGCATGAATATGTGTGTTAGAGAACAACATATTGGACTGACCCACTATAAGTATGTTTCTTGGATTATTATGTAATTGTCACAACATTACTCATAGTGATTAATATGTATATGATCCTTAGACTTGAGATAATCATTATCCCAACATCGTGAGTCGATATTTTGATACACCAAACGCATAATCAGAATCGGTTTTTCTATAAAGGATGATGTTGGATATACCACAACTATGTAGAGGGATATTGTTGATCAATAATGGATAAGTCCCTCCCACATAATGGGAGTAATATCTTAGGCCACTTGATTGAGTGAGACTAGAAATGCATGGCCATGCTCAAATAAGTTGACATGAGATGTCATACTAATTTGTATATCATAGTCTACACAATATATCAAGAAACATGGGATGGACTATACAAGTGTGACTATTCCATGACTTGTATCCATTCCAGAGATAAATGACTTAAGGATTAGTGCATGAAAGGTCAATCACAAAAAGTTATGTCAAATCATGGCTTCTTGTAACTTAGGTAGCAATGATGCATTGCTAGATGCCACTCATTGTTTGTGACATTGGAATCGTTCTAGTATTACTGCTAACGTTACAAGAACCTACAGGGTCACATCCTATGGTTGAAATGAACGGAATAAAACATAGTTGGTATTGTGTTTGATTGCCACATGAATTAAATTAATTAAATTAATTAAAGAATTAATTTAATTGGGTAATCAAATATTAAATATATTATATGTACAAGGATGTTGTACACATAATGGGAATTAATATATGAATTTGATTCAGTATATAAATTTAAATAAATATAGTTTATGAATCCATGTTATAATTAATGTAATTATAACTTTTGGTATAATTAATGTAATTATAATTTTGGTTAAAACATTATTATATTTATTTAATTTTATAATTCATAAAAGACATACCGATTATAAAAGGGAATAAGTGATAAAAAACTGATTAAGAGAAACCCTAAGAATTTGCTTGAAAAGTCTAACAACCGCTAAGCAAATAAAAAAAAAACCTCTAAAATAGTTTTGGAGATTTCTGCCCTTCATAGTCAAACCGGGTGGATTACGTAGAGGCCGACATCGTAAAGGTTGCAGCTTGTTTCGACAGTAGATCAGAACTCTTATTGCTGAGGCGTCGCTGTCTACTCAGATTGAAATTTTGATAATTTTGAAATCTTTATTTCACCCCGATTTGTTCCTCACACATGGATTCATGGTTTGGATCACCGGGATTAATTTTATTTCGCTGCGCCATGGGGGTGCCGGCGTTCCAACAGTGGTATCAGAGCTATATGAGTGATTGGTCTTAGTGCTAGTGGGAGATTTTAAGAGTATGCCCAAAGATATGAGATGGTTGTAATAACATACTTAATTTACCATGGTTGTCATTATTATTTACAACAATTAGATATGCGTGTGAGTAAATTTACCAAGTTTATATCAATCATTAAAAAGACTTTATTAAATTATGATCCCACTATTTTTATTTCAAAATTAATAACCCTCATATATTAATTTCAAAAAAACTCTCTCCAAAGTATTTCCAGTGGGTTAAGGATCCATATTTAACCTCCTCTTAAGTCAGCTTTGGCTTTACTCTCAAGACTATGGTTATTTAGGTAAGCAACCTTTGCTAATTACATCATATGTAACTCCTAATATTTGGTGAACAACTCTTGTTCTAATCATCTTATGATTTATCCAAATTAATTGCCTCAAGGTTTCTAATCCTATTAGAGTAACCTAGTTAAGTCATTAACCAATTTTTAACCAGCGAATATCACTTGTTTATTCTTTGCATTTAACCAAGATAAATACTAGTACTTCGGTTTGGCAGAACCTACATAATTTTGATCGAGGCCTTAACGAGGGCAAAATTGGAAGGCCATATTGACTTAATATTTTAATAGAGGTATTTTATTAAGGATGTTCCATCTCACCAATTATGGTCTACTTTAGTCCATTTAGTCTTTTAATTGATCTCATCAATTAATGGGTTTATTATTATCAAATTTTAATATATAAAATTTGCATGCTTTAGACATCCGTAGCATCTCATACATGAATAAATAAAGCAATAAATAAATGCAATAGTTATAGCCTATAAACTAAGGTGATTCAACCCAAGCCAATAGGAGAACCAAAAGGAAACCTAAAGGTGTAAGCAGTTTCACAAACTATCAATCCACAATAGTTGTCCCAACTTCCTTCTTGTCCGCCCACAAGAACTCTTGCAAATTACAATATGCGTAAACTCGTTTTACATACGAGGAGTAAGATGAGAAGAGAAATATAAGAGAATAGTAGTAAGGCACGACACGCAGGCTGTATTTATATATGTAAAATTACAACCTTTTATTAAACGGGTCATTGGGCTATAACTATGCATTTCAAACACCGTGCATGTCAAAAATAGCATACTTAATTCAATGCTTTTTGCTAAGGTTAATTATAAAATATCCTTTCAACCTTTTGTGGTCCATCAAGTTTATATATTTCTTTTATTATCAAATGAAACCTCACGATTTGATAACTTTTATCAACAGAATCGTGTTTTCGTGGATTTTAATTTTGAGGTTTCATATCTAACAACCCTTGTTCCACTAGCCGCTTAACCCTCATCGAAACCGTAAATACCACCGTCGTAATATTACAGATTTGTTAATAGTTAACAGTAATAACATAAAACTTAATAGGCCACAACACCATCATTAACATTTAATCAATTATTGAAAGGAACAGTTATCAGGTTATGCTTAAACGATTTAAACAACCAAAAACGTAGTAAAATAAAAGCATGCATCTCATACAATTGCATCACCCAAGTATTTAAACCCAAGTCCGTATCACACAAGTGGCTCTAATACCACTATTGGAATGCCGGCACCCCCATGGCGCAGTAAAATAAAATTAATCCCGATGATCCAAACCATGAATCCATGTGTGAGGAACAAATTGGGGTGAAATAAAGATTTCGAAATTACCAAAATTATGGCTGCAAATACTAGCACACTTTCATTGCGACCGGTCCTTGAGAAGGACAAGTTGAATGGTTTGAATTTTCTTTACTAGTTCTGAAACTTGAGGATTGTCCTCAAACAAGAACAAAAATTGTGTGTCATTGAACGACCACTTCCTAATGAACCACCTGCTAATGCCTCGAGAACTGATAGAGATGCTTACAGGAAGTATCTCGATGACATGGTAGATGTTGGATGTCTTATGCTTGCCACTATGAATCCTGAGCTTTAGAAGCAACATGAGGACATGGTTACTTATGATATGATCAAGCACCTGAAAGAACTTTATTAGGGGCAATCACGGCAAGAGAAGTTCGATATCTCTGAAGCCCTATTCCAATGTAAGTTGGCTGAAGGAAGCCCAGTAGGACCTCATGTCCTTAAGATGATTGGCTATATTGAAAGTCTATCTAAGCTTGGTTTTCCATTGGGCCAAGAGTTGGCCACCGATGTTATTCTCAATCGCTGTCGGATAGCTACAACCCAGCTTTGTCCTTAATTTCAATATGAATGAAATTGACAAGACCCTGCCATAGTTGCTCAGTATGTTAATAACTGCTGAACGTAACATGAAAAAGGTTGGACCCAAGCCCATACTGATGGTCCGTAACAACAAGGGCAAGGGAAAGGCCAAAGTTCAGACAAAGCCCAAAGGCAAAGGTAAGCCCAAGCCTGGCAAAGGAAAGGCTACAATGAAACCTAAAGGTGGGGTGTCTAAGGAAAGAAACTACTTTCACTGTGGTGTGACTGGACATTGGAAGCGAAACTGCTCTATCTATCTTGAGGAAGTCAAGAAGGCCAAAACAAGCGGAACGTCTGCTTCAGGTATTTATGTTAATGATATTAATTTATCAACTACTACTTCTTAGGTATTAGATACTAGTTGTGGTTCTCATATTTGAACTTCTGTACAGGGACTACAAAGGAGTAGGATGTTGGCTAGAGGAGATGTGGACCTGTGAGTTGGAAATGGAGCAAAGTTTGCTGCTTTAACTGTGGGAACATATACTTTATCTTTGCCTAGTGGACTTGATTTATTTTTAGAGGATTGTTATTTTGTGCCCAGTTTGACTAAAAACATTATTTCAGTTTCTTGTTTAGACAAAATTGGTTTTGAGATAATTATTAAGAGTAATTGTTGTTCATTTTATCTCAATAATGTTGTCTATGATTCGGAACAATTAATTAATGGCCTCTATATTTAGATCAAATGAATCCTATTTACAACATAAATACTAAAAGATCTAAAATAAATGACTCAAATCAAACTTATCTTTGGCATTGTCGTTTGGGCCACATAAGTGAGAGACGCATATCCATACTCCATAAAGATGGTTTCTTAGATTTATTTTTTTTTTTTTGAACAATTTGAAGTATGTGAATCTTGCTTATTGGGAAAATGACTAAATCTCCTTTTACTGGTAAAAGTGAGCGAGCTAGTGATTTATTGGGCCTAATACATTCTGATGTATTTGACCAATAAATACACAGGCTAGAGGTGGATTTCAATACTTCATTACTTTTACTGATGATTTCAGTAGATAGGGGTATGTTTGTCTCATGCGCCATAAGTCTGAGTCCCTTGAAAAGTTCAAGGAATTCAAAAATGAAGTACAAAATCAACTAGGTGAAACTATCAAGTCACTTCGATCTGATCGATGTGGAGATTATTTGAGCCTAGAGTTTGATGATCTATTGAAGGAATGTGGGATTGTCTCACAACTTACTCCTTCTACTACTCCTCAATGGAATGGAGTTTCTGAAAGAAGAAATCAAACTCTATTAGACATGTTTCGATCCATGATGAGTTATGCTGATCTACCGACTTCCTTTTGGGGACATACACTTGAGACAGCTACTTTCACACTAAATCGTATTCCATCTAAATCGATTCAAAAGACGCCATATGAGATGTGGACTGGGAAACGCCCTAGTATGTCTTTTATGAAAATTTAGTTGTGAAGCTTATGTTAAACGCCGACGCCTACTAAGCTTGAACCTAAATCAAAGGTGTATTTTTGTGGGTATCCGAAAGAAACCAAAGGTTATTATTTCTTTAATCCCACCGAGAACAAAATGTTTGTTGCTCTGACTAGTGTCTTCCTAGAGAGAGAATTTATTTCTAGAAAAGAAGTGGGAGAAAGATTGAACTTGAAGAAATTCAAGAATCACAAGATACCACCGAACCGAGATAGAACAATAGAAATTCCACAAAAATTGAGGAACAAGTAATCGCTCAGAGAAACACACCATCATGAAAATCTTTAAGAGAACGCCATGCACCGAGAGATATGGATTTCTCATTACAACGCATGGTGACGTTCTTCTTATAGATCAAGATGAGCCTAGGACTTATCAAGAAGCAAAGGATTTGAGCCCAGACTCTAAGAAATGGCTTGAGGCCATGAGATCTAAGATGGATTCCATGTATGAAAATCAAGTATGGACTTTGATTGACCCACCCGAAGGGGTTAAACCTATAGGGTGCAAGTGGGTTTTGAAAAAGAAAACCGACATGGATGGTAATGTACAAACATACAAGGGGTGATTAGCCGCTAAAGGTTTTCGCCAAATTCATGGTGTTGGCTATGATGAAACTTCTTCTCCTGTATCTATGTTTAAATCTATCAAGATCTTGCTCGCCATAGCTGCATTTCATGATTATGAAATCTTGCAGATGGACGTCAAAACAGCTTTCCTTAACGGGAAACTTGAAGAGGATGTGTACATGACACAACCTGAAGGTTTTGTCAATCCAAAGGATGCTAGAAAGATTTGTAGGCTACAAAGATCCATTTATGGATTAAATCAAGCTTCTCAAAGTTGGAATCTTTGTTTTAACGATGCAATCAAAGAGTTTGGTTTTATCAAAAATGAAGATGAACCATGTGCTTACAAGAAAGTTAGTGGAAGCACATCACATTCTTAGTACTGTATGTGGATGACATACTTATCATGAGAAATGACATACCTACCTTGCAGTCTATTAAGACTTTGTTAGGAAGTTGTTTTTCTATGAAGGACTTGGGCGAAGCTACTTACATCTTACGAGTCAAGATCTATAGAGATAGATCAAGATGACTACTAGGTCTAAGCCAAAGTACATACATAGATAAAGTACTGAAAAGGTTCAATATGGAAGAATCTAAAAAAGGATTTCTACCTATGAGACATGGTATTTCACTCTCGAAGGAAATGTGTCCTTCAACTCCACAAGAGAGAGAACGCATGAGTAAAATTCCATATGCTTCCGCTATTGGATCTATCATATATGCCATGTTATGTACCCGTCCAGATGTCTCGTATGCTTAAGTATGACGAGCAAGTACCAAGTAGATCCCGGTGAAGGTCACTGGACCACAGTCAAGAATATTCTTAAGTACTTAAGAAGAACTAAGGATACGTTCCTAATATATGGAGGTGAGGAAGAGCTAAGTGTAAAAGATTACACTAATGCCAGCTTCCAAACTGACAAGGATGATTCTCGATTGCAATCAGGATTTGTGTTTTGCCTTAATGGTGGTACTGTGAGCTGAAAGAGTTCAAAGCAAAGTACAGTAGTCGATTCTACAACAGAGGCCGAGTATATTGCAGCCAGTGAGGCAGCAAAAGAAGTAGTTTGGATCAAGAAGTTCATTACTGGACTAGGTGTTGTGCCTAGCATATCAGATGCTATAGAACTCCGATGTGATAACAATGGAGCCATTGCACAAGCTAAAGAACCCAGATCTCACCAGCGATCCAAACATATACTTAGGCACTATCATCTTATTCGAGAGATTATCGATCGAGGAGATGTAGAGATATACAGAGTAACTACAGATGATAACATTGCTGATCCCCTAACCAAGCCTCTGACATAGCAGAAGCATGATAATCACACTAAGTCACTTGGTATTAGATATATGAGTGATTGGTCTTAGTGCTAGTGGGAGATTGTAAGAGTATGCCCAAAGATCAATCATGAGATGGTTGTAATAACATACTTGATTTACATTGTTTATTAATATAAAGCGTTGTCATTATTATTTCAGTTTTTCCTTCTATGTGTACAAATAAACTGCTTTATAATAATGTCCTGAGAATAATATGATTATTCTTAAAAGATCCTTAGTCAAGTATTATTGTTGACTAGGACAACAATAATGCATTAAGAGTAACGTGTAGTTGATTGATGGTAAAGAGTTGCCATTGATATGAAGTGTCAAAATCAATGCATGAATATGCGTGTTAGAGAACAACATATTTGACTGACCCGCTGTGAGTATGTTTCTTGGATTATTATGTAATTGTCACAACATTACTCATAGTGATTAATATGTATATGATCCTTAGACTTGAGATAATCATTATCCCAACATCGTGAGTCGATATTTTGATACACCAAACGCATAATCGTGAATCGGGTTGTTCTATAAAGGTCGATGTTGGATATACCACAACTATGTAGAGGGATATTGTTGATCAATATAGGATAAGTCCCTCCCACATAATAGGAGTAATATCTTAGGCCACTTGATTGAGTGAGACTAGAAATGCATGGCCATGCACAAATAAGTTTACATGAGATGTCTTACTAATTTGTATATCATAGTCTACTCAAGATATCAAGAAACATGGGATGGACTATACAAGTGTGACTATTCCATGACTTGTATCCATTCCGAGATAAAGGACTTAAGGATTAATGCATGAAAGGTTAATCACAAAAGTTATGTCGAATCATGACTTCAGAACTTAGGTAGCAACGATGCATTGCTAGATGCCACTCATTGTTTGTGACATTAGAATCGTTCTAGTATTATCGCTAACGTTACAAAAACCTCTGTGGTCACACCCTATGGTTGAAATGAACGAGATAAAACATAGTTGGTATTGTGTTTGATTGCCACATGAGAATTAATTTAATTGGGTAATCAAATATTGAATATATTATATGTACAAGGATGTTGTACACATAATGAGAATTAATATATAAATTTGTTCAGATATAAATTTAAATAAATATAGTTTATCAAATACATGTTATAATTAATGTAATTATAATTTTTGGGTATAATTAATGTAATTATAATTTTCGGTTAAAACATTATTATATTTATTTAATTTTATAATTCATAAAAGACATACCGGTTATAAAAAGGAATAAGTGATAAAAAAACTGATTAAGAGAAACCCTAAGAATTTGATTGAAAAGTCTAGCAGCCGTCAAGCAAATAAAAAAAAACCTCTAAAACAATTTTGGAGATTTCTGCAGTTCATAGTCAAACCGGGTGGATTACATAGAGGCCGACATCGTAAAGGTTGTGGCTTGTTTCGACAGTAGATCAGAACTCTTGTTGCTGAGGCGTCGCTGTCACTCAGATTGAAATTTCGGTAATTCTAAAATCTTTATTTCACCCCAATTCATTCCTCACACATGGATTCATGGTTTGGATCGCCGGGATTAATTTTATTTTGTTGCGCCATGGGGATGCCGGCGTTCCAACAGTATATATATAATTCTTAACAACCAATGTATAGTTCATTTGCTTCCTCATATTATTTGCTTATTAACATCATATACAACATATAAGTATGAAAACACATACCTCAAGGCTGAACCAATATGATTCATTTTCAAAAGCATAGACTTTCTCGATTCATTTTATAACTTTGTTGTTACATATTCTGGCTATGAATTTCAATTCACCGGTATAGAACCTGCTAGGCATTAGCCCGAATCACACACACCAAAGACACAGCTCGCTGGACTCAAGGTCCAAAATCCAAAACACCAAGATTAAGCTCGCTAGGCGATAAGCTCGAATATTTCACAGCACAAGGCCTACTAGGTTCAAGCTCGAATAAATCACCAAGACAAGGCTCAAGCTAGGCTCAAAGCCCTAATACCAACACAATTGTTCATTCAATACACATCACTAAATGATAGGTCACAACATTACATATACCTCATTTTTTTACTTTCGCTTTCAAACCGAACCAACTTATTCACATTACAATTAACAAAATAATTTCAATTCCATGTAAACCCACATTTGGCTATCATGCTCATTTACATTTCAAATTGCTAATTTCTATCATTTACCAAGTCCATAATTAATTCTTTAACATATACTCGCTTAAGAACTTACCTCGACTATCGACGGACAGTGTTAACCGGCTATTCGATAACCTTCGCCTTTCCCCGATCCAATTCTGTTTTCCTTTATTCTTGATCTAAACACATTAAAATTCAGCTCATTCAAGTATATTTCATTTCAATTTAGTCCCAAAACACATAAATGGGCAATTTACCATTTTACCCCTAAAGTTTTACATTTTTACAACTTAGTCCTAATTGCACAAAACATAAAATACACAAAATTTCACTACAACACTCAAGGGCTGAATGTTCATAGGGACTATCCTAGTCCATTTGTTTCATTTATTTTGCATTTCAATCCCATCAAAAATTCATTTTTCCAATTTAGCCCAAAATGCTCAAATTCACCAAAATTTCCAATACAAAACATGCTTATCTTTAACATATCTTTAATATAAAATCATCAAACATCAAAAACCACATGAACAAGTCAATGGTCGAACCTCAAGCATGCTCAAATTTAAAAATTCTAACATGGGTCGGTTAATACTCTAAGCAACGATCTCAAAAACGTAGAAATTAACAAAAATCGACTAAAAACTCACCTTGAATTTAAGCCTAGAATTGTCGAAAATCAAAAGAACCTAAAGCTTTCTTCTTTCTCCAACATTCGGCCAAGGAAGAACTAAAAATATGATGGCTTATTTTTATGATATTTTAACATATAATAACATTTTAATGATTTACCATTTTAACATTTATTTAATAATAAAAACAAAATATAATATAAGGTTAATCTTGTCATATACCACCCACTAACTTAAAAATGGGCTATTTGCCCTTTTAATACCTCATATCATAAAGCCATCATCATTCTAGCACTTTTCACTATAGTTTGTAACCTTTACACTTTACGCGATTAAGTCCTTTTATTTAATTAAACACACAAACGATTAATTTTTTCTACGAAACTTTCACACACATTAATTCACCTAAAATAAACACAAAATATAATATTTAAATATTTCTCATACTCAAATTCGTGGTCTCAAAACCACCATTTCGATTAGGGTCAAATTCGGTCTGTTATAGCATCTGCTACCACATTGGCCTTACCAGGATGGTACTAGATGGTGCTACCATAATCCTTTTGTGTGAGGAGATATTTTAGGCTTTTATGATCAGTATAGATAGTACACTTCTCACCATACAGGTAATGCCTATAAATCTTTAAAGAGAAGACTACAGCAGCCAGTTCCAAATCTTGAGTAGGATAGTTTACCTCATGAGTCTTATGCTGACGTGACGCATAAGCTACAACCTTACTATCCTGCATCAATATGCAACCCAAACCCACATGCGACGATCATCAGATAATGACAAAATCTTTCCCAGATTCAGTCAGACGTAATCAATCTCGAGTCAAATAGATTTGAGCTTCTCGAAGCTCTCTTGTTGCTCATCAGTCCAAAAAAAGGGAACTCCCTTGCGTAGAAGCTTGGTTAACGGTGCTGCGATCAAGAAGAACCCTTCTACAAAGCGTCAATAATAACCTGCCAACCCCAGAAAGCTGTGGATTTCAGACACATTCTTCGGTTGTTTCCAATCCAACACAGCCTCAATCTTACGATGATCAACATGAATCCCCTTCGCAGAAACCACATGTCCCAAAAAGGTTACTTCTCGGAGCCAGAACTCACACTTGCTGAACTTCGCATACAACTATTTCTCATGAAGAGTCTGTAGTTCCACTCTGAGATGCTCATCATGGTCATCCTCAGTATTATAATACACTAGGATATCATTAATGAATACAACCACAAACTGGTCTAGATAAGGCTGGAACACACGGTTCATCAAATCTATAAATACAGCTAGTGAATTGGTTAACCCAAAAGGCATAACCAGGAACTCATAATGTCCATAACGAGTCCTAAATGTCGTCTTATGCACATCAGCCTCCTTAACCCTCAATTGATGATATCCTGAACGTAGATCAATCTTAGAGAACACAAAAGCCCCTCTGAACTGGTCGAATAGATCATCTATCCTCGAAAGTGGGTACTAATTCTTAATTGTTATTTTGTTCAACTACCAATAATCAATGCACATCCGCATTGTCCCATCCTTTTTCTTAACAAATAGCATCGGTGCTCCCCGTGGAGACACACTTGGGCAGATGAACCCACGATCTAATAGTTCTTGAATTTGAGCCTTAAGCTCTGTAAGCTCCTTTGGTGCCATTTGGTATGGTGCAATAGACACCTGAGCTGTATTCGAAATGAGCTCAATCCCAAATTCTACTTTTTGGCTCGGAGGCATACCCGATAGTTCCTCAGGAAAAACATCCAAAAAGTACCTCACGATTCTGATGTCCTTAACCGAAGAGTACCTAGGGTTAGAAATACTAATGTAGGCTAAGAATGCCTCACACCCTTTCCTCACTAACTTTTCTGCCACCAACGTAGAAATCACATTAATCAGATAGTCTCTTCGCTCCCCAATCACAACTACCTCACTGTCCTCCTCGACCCTTAAAACAACCCTTTTGGTCACATAATCCAAACTTACCCGGAGTTTAACCAGCTAGTCCATTCCCAGAATCAAATCAAACTCCCCAAATGAAAGCTCCATCAGATCAGCTAGAAATACTATCCCTTGAACCTCTAACGGGATGTCTATAAAAAATTTACTCACTCGGATAGACTGCCCCAACTGACTCACAACAGTTACCTCACTAGAAGTACTCTCAATCGGAATCCCTAAGGTTTTAGACACAATACTAGCTACGTAAGAGTGTGTAGAGCCTATCTCTATCAATGCAAAATAAGGTACATTATAAATTAAAAACATACCCGTAATGACGTATGAAGCATCTCAATCTTCATAGCGACGGGCAGTATAAACCAGTGTGGGCTGCCTCACTTGAGTCGGTCCAGCACCTCTACCTGGTGCTTTCTATCCTCGGCCCATGCCGTTACCACCCCTAGACTGACCTCGGCTCTGAGGTGGCTACTGAACTACTCTTGGTGGCTGCGTAACACTAGTAACCAGAGCTTTCATTTGATCAGTTCTTATCGGACAATCCCGAAGACGGTGCTCATTCGACCCACATCTCAAACATGTCCCAGTCGTCCTCTAACACTCGCCCGGATGGTGTCTACCATAGTACCCACATGGTAAAGGCCCAGTAGATGCAACCGAGGCCCAACTCTCACTAGCCCATCAGATCTGGCATTTTTCTTAGGCCTCATCTCAAAACTTGAGGGCTCCAATTCCCTCTTATTCTTTCCTCTCTCTCGATTTTGGGCTCAGCGCGCTTAACTTCCTCGACAATCTTCGCCTTCTCAACCAGTGTAGGAAACTCACACTCCCTTTGTGGAGCTATCAAATTTCGTAAACTATCCCTGAGGCCATTCTCTAAGAGAACATATCTCTCATATTCGGTTGTCACCATGCCACACGCATATCAGCTCAATCTCAAAAACTCGACCTCATACTAGGCCATTGTACGATCTCCCTGGGTGAGATTAAGGAACTCACGTCTCCTAGCGTTAATGTTATTGGCTCCAATATACTTACTCTGGGAAGCCATCTTAAAGTAATCCCAAGTCAATCGGTAGGGTTGAGTGCCCTCCTTAACTGTCAGCCACCACTGGTAAGCTTTATCGCAAAGCAGAGAAACATCCCCATTAAGCTTCTACTCGATGATAAAGTCCAGGTCGTCCATAATCTTCTCCGTAGCCTCTATCCAATATTCAGCAATGTTAGGGGCGACTTCAGTGATACCCTTGAATAACTTAGCCCTATTAGATCGGAGTTGTTCCGTAACTGACCCTCGACCCCCTGATCCAGTGTTGGGCCCAGCGACCCTCTCCAATATTCTTAGGATGGCCTAGGACAGTGCATCGTCCCCAGCAATAAGATCTCGAGACCCAACCTCTATCGTAGGTGATACTAGTGTCTCATTCATATCTAGATTAGGTAGATTTCCAGATGATGAGGACCCAACTTAAGCCCCTCTACGCCCTCTACCACGACCTCTTGTACCCCGTCCGCAAGTACTTAGTGTGCTCATTGTAAGTTTAGAGTTTATCTATATTAATAGTTTTATGCATTAGTCTACATTTTTGATATTTATTAACAGATATTTTATGCAGAATAGTATCAGAAGTTCAGAGTTCGTTATCGTGAGTCTCAGTCTCAATACAGTTTTCAGTTTATACTACCCAGAGTGTTTTCACTACAGTACCTATTGTCTGTTTAAAGCATGCTAGTAGTACTTTTATACAAATCTAAATAGAACTTCAGAACACTTACAGGATTAGCACCGGAGACTCGGGGCACCACATACCCAGTCCAAAAATATTTTAAATAAGATAAAAATTGTTTCTTTAAAACCCAATCCACAGCCGAGTTTTACAACCTAGCTTTGATACCACTAAATATAACACCCTGAACCCATCCTAGATGTTATAGCCATATTTGGCGATATCACATGATAGTGTTGTAGAAATCGCAATGACGTTAAGACCATTTCTCCATTTGTACCACTTTTCATTATTTTATGCCAACTTCAAAAACATGTCATTTGTTTTCAATCATTATCCATTTTCAAAACGTTATACTTTCAGAAGATTTTAAAATAGTTTGCGAATTTGTATGTATTTTGATAAAATGTTTATTTGTATTGAAATCTCAAGTTTTCCTACTAATAGTAGTAAAACAATAACATTGCAAATCCCAAATTAAAACAAAATACGTAATGGCCATAATTACAGTAAAATTTCCCAAATAAAAATTAAAACCATGATAAGTATAAACCATAAATCTACCGTGAGGTAGTAGAAGTGGTCACCAGCGAGTCCTCTACTGTACCAATCCGTCTAACACTGGGGATTCCCTGGACAGATTAAACAGAAAAGGATGAGTTTGACAACTCAGTTTGTAATCCCCACAGATATCAAACGTACAGAGTAATCACCGAAAATCAGAAATCATAAACTGGGCTGGAGCCCATTACAGAAACAGTTTGGGCCTTCGCCCACTCGGACGCAGAATCAGATATATATAATAGGGCCTTAGCCTAATCGGATACAGAATTAGAAATATATTAAGGCCTTCACCCAATCAGATACAGAATGCGGATCAAAATATTAGAACCCTACCCACCAGCTTCTACACACCATCTTCATCCAACCATACACACCATTTGGGGATATAATCAACCCACTCATCCTGACACATCATACTATACAGAAATGTGGCACATAAATAGAATAATGCAGCTGAGCTGCCAGATAACAGGCTTAAAGCCTTTCAGACACTTTCTCTGGAATATCATCAACCCTCCCCGATGCAATGTAACATACCAAATATGACATACAACATGCAAATAACCGATCATACATTCAGTTCAGTATAGATACCATGCTCAATTAGACACTATATAATTAGATCACATAAATAAAGGTCTAAGTAACACTTAACGACCCTACAGTATGTCCACAGTCGACTTGGGCGACCCGTGTAACCTTACAGATCATTTTAGAAAAATAGGCTCACACGCCCATGTGGCCTACACGTGTAGGCCCACACGCTTGTGTGACCCAAACGACCCAAATTGGCCTTGGCCAGGTTGATCACACGGCCTGGCCTAGAATTCCACATGCCCGTGTATGCCAATATGCCTGTGTGGCCCACGCGGCCTAATAGGTCAAGCTCGTATGTCGTGGACAGCCTTGCCCGGCCATCACACGGCCGTGTCACTTATGCACGGCCTGGCCCGTCGATTACACGGCCATGTTGTGGCTCACAGCCTTGCAAACGGCCTACCACACAGCTGTGTGGCATCGACAGAATTATTTTTCAACTTTCATCGATTCACATTTTTTGTGTTTTTAGGTACACACCTAAATTCAATCTACTGTAAAAACCCTCCCGAGCACTCTTAGGCCTAAAATTGAGACATCCTTCATCAGTTTCATAGATTTATTAGTGAAGTGAGATCGAGCAGAGACTCGATTTACCACCAAAAAAGGTCTTTTGTAAACACTGCTAACACCCACAATATGAAAATCACTACTCAGAACCATACCTAATGCCTTCAATAGTCGAACAACACTTTACTACATAGATTAATAAAGTTCAACGATAGAAATTACGAAAGAAACTCACCGAACCCGCGCCTAAATTTTGTACTAGAAATCGTTGAATAGAAAGAAAGAAAATTGAGGTGGAAAGAACGATGTAATAGCAAAATTTCAATAGAGGAATGGAAAAAGAAGAGCATATTTTAGCAAATGGGGAAAAAGCATGGGGCTAACATCAAAAACAACACAAGAGAGACGGAGAGCTAAAATTTGCACAAGAAACAATCAGGAAAGAAAAATTCCCATGACTTCCACTAGCCACAACTCCTTGATTTTCTCTCCACTAAACCCACTACTCAATATTCCAATCAAACTCAAACTCTAGCCGAATATTGTAACAAAAATACCAACCCTTGGCAACACAGAGAATCAAACCCAGGACCCTCAGCAAACTAACACTCCACTTAACCATCAGACCAACAGGCCCATTCTGTTATGTTTTACAAACAATCAAATATAAGCCTATTGAATCCAGTTAAGGCTTTACTCATAAAAATACAAATATTGTAAGGCTTGAACTTGGGACCTCTCACACACACCCAGAACACATAACCACTAAAAGAGATAGGCAACGTGTCATAAATACACGAAAACAAATATACAAATTTTTGGTCGTTATATGTGCAAATGAATTGGGAATAGGTGAAATGAATTTATAACTATGAGGTTTGTGATAGTATTTGGCTATGGATTATATGTATTTTTTGATGCATATTTTCCTTAAATGATAAGTTTATTTGTATAAGGCTTACTAAGCTTTTGAAAGCTTACTTCGTGTGTTTTTCAATTGTTTTATAGATTATCGAAGCTACTGAAAGATCGGGGATCGTCGAGGATTATTACCACTCTATCAAATTATATTTTGGTATCTTTTGTAATTGTGAATATTGAAGTATGGCATGTATAGGCTATAGAACTTTGATTATGTTTTGAAATGTGTAAATATAGCCATGTGATATGGCTTGATAATTAATGTGATTATGGAGTGAATTTAGTGTATGCTATGTGATGCAAAATTTGGTATGTTTTGATGTGCTCATGAATGGCCAAAAGAAATGGTCAATTTTGGTAAGTTTCATGGTTGATTTGGGAAATTGATATGATAAGAAATGCTATGAATTGAAATGGATTAATATGATGTATGAATCACATGTTTTTTACATGAAGTTGGTACTTTGAATTGGTATGTTTGAGTTGGACTTGTATATGTAAATGAATGATGTTGTTACGGGTCAAATTGTACATGATTTGGTATGCTTTTGGCTGCCTTTGGGACATGAATTGATTCTTGTTTGATGCTTGTAGGTATGACCCAATTTTGGGTGGCAAATTGGCCTTCCAAATAGCCTATATTTTCCCACACGATTGAGCACACAGGCGTGTGTCTCAACCATGCCTCTCAAGGTTGCAATTCGAAGCAAGTCAGGATGCCACACGGGCAAGAAGCACGGACGTGTGCCAGACTGTGTGACCCAGGTCAGTGTTGCACAGGGGCTGAGACATGGTCCAAGGCATGTTCGTTTGAGGCACACGGCCTAGCCACACGGGTGTGTACCCTATTTTGAAAGAAAATTTTCTAAGTTTCAGAAAGTTTTCGTATGAGATCGGGTTAGTCTCGAACCTTCTCTAAAGCATGTTTAAGATCTCGTAGACCTTCTAAAGGAACTATATGAGTATGAATTATTATTAATTGATGTTGTATGATTGATGTTGTGAAATGAGCATAAAATGTTTCGATATGTCCAGTAATACCTCTTAACCCTAGTCCGGTGATGGATACGGGTTAGTGGTGTTACAGAATGTGCCTTACATGTTTATCTTGAAATAGAATGAATGGTAAGTTAACTACCATGTTATACGAACTTACAATATTTCATGCTTACTCTATTTTATTTTCCTCTGTTTTATCGTAATTTCAGAAGCTCGTTAGATTGGAAGCATTGGCGAGATCACTCACACTATTCATCGTTCCATGGTAAATATGGTAAATTAATTATGGTTATAATGGCATGTTTAGGTTAATTATCAAATGTTGGCATGCAAAAATTTGGGTTATAACTAGCCATTGGAATGGCTAGTGATGGACATGTATGGTATATGCTTGAAATGTTTGATTGATAAAAATTATATTAGCATATTGATGACTGAATTAAGTTAGCATATTTGATAAAATATGTATATAAGTGAATATGGTAATTTAAGTAAATCGTATACTTGGTTATATGAAGTATAATATCATGTATATGACTTGGAACTTAAGTTGGTTTAAATGACCTATATTGACTTGTGAATATGTTGAAGTGTTGGTATAGGTGGATGACAATTTGGGCAAGAAATATGGCTTGGAAAATAGCCTACTTTCGTTCACACGGGAAGAGACACGGGCATGTGTCTAGAACATGTGTGACACACGGCCTAGCACATGGGTGTGTGGCCTAGCTGTGTGTCCCTTGCAAATTTAAAATGTCAAAACAGAATGCTTAGAATTGATCACACAACTTGGCACACGGCGTGTGGCTTGGCCGTGTGACCCTAGCACTCATACATGGCCTAAAACGAAGGCGTGTGATTTGCCCATGTAACCCAAGTCAGAGAGTTAAACAGCCTAAGACTCGAGCGTGTGATCACACAGGCGTGTGACCCCTGCACCTTGGAGAAATTTTGAAATTTAACCAAAAAATTTTTGAGTACCCGATTTAGTCCTGACCTTATTCTAAAGCACGATTTGGGTCTCGAAGGCTCATGCAAGGGACTATATGATGAAATTTGATTGAAATTTTATATGAATACTACATAATTATGAAATGGTTGTTTTGAAAATTCTCTGTAACCCTATTTCAAAGAATGGATCATGTAAGGGGTGTTAAACTTTGGCTGCACCTTTAACAAGAATCATTAAAAAGAATACAAATTTCCATTGGAGTGATGATTAAGAAAAGTATTTTAATTTGATTAAAGAACAACTCACCAATGCTCTGTTATTAGCTATACCCAACTTTACTAAAACCTTTGAAGTTGAGTGTGATGCTTCAGGTTTAGGTATTGGCGCCATATTGATGCAACAAGGATGTCTTGTGGCATACTTCATCAAAAAGTTGAATGGAGCCACTTTGAATTACCCAAATTATGACAAAGAAATGTATGCCTTAATAGAGCTTTAGAGACATGGCAACATTAACTTTAGCTGAAAGAATTCATTTATTTTTGTCCACACGGGCAGAGATACGAGCATGTGTCTCAATAGTGTGTCACACACAGTTAAGTACAAGGCCGTGTGTCCCCTGATGTAGAAATGGAATTGAAGTCAATATGCTCCACACGACCTCACACACGGGGGTGTGACCGGCCGTGTGGTACAAGTCAGTATACCCCCTAAGTGGCACACGGCCTAGCACACGGGCGTCTATCTTGGCCGTGTTGATAAGTCAGTATACCCTATAGTTTTGGCACGACCTGATACACGGTATGTGTGGCCATTTTGAAGGGCACACGAGATAGACACACGAGCATGTGGTTGGCCGTGTGACCCAAGTCAATATACTCTCTAGTTTTCACATGGCCTGGCACACGGACGTGTCATTGGCTGTATGACACAAGTCAGTATGTATGCCCTATTTTCACACGGTCTAAGACACGGGCATGTCTTCTAGCTGTGAGAGGCACACGGCCTATTTACATAGGCATGTGATACTTGTAATGTTGAAATTTTTCTAAGTTTCAAAAATTTTAATATGTTACCATTTATTCTCGAATGCATGATTTAAGCTTTGTATGCTCGATTTAAATACATATTGAATGTGAATGAATGATATTTACTGAAATGAGATGATATTTGATAAATGATTGTTCTAAATTGAGTTACTAGTCTAGTAATACCTCTTAACCTATTCCGGCGATGGTTACGAGTTAGGAGTCTTACATTTATTGGTATCAGAGCTACAGTTTAGTCGATTCTAGGAGCTATACATGCCATATATAAAATTGTGATAGTGTGATGGCTCCTGACATTTTCAAATGTTTTTTTATAAAGTAATAGATCCCAAACAAGCTGTAGCAGCTGATGTAGAAAGTAACGCGCCAGCTCCAGCTTAAGGGACTATGCCTACTAAATTTAGACCCGTGTATAGTAGTCATAGGGATGAGGCTAAAGAAGTCTTCTTTCAGATAATAAATGAGTGGTTCACACAGTACATTTGTACGAACCCGGCTGTTCAGCAACCTCCACCCTCACCTGTTCCTCAATCGATCCCTATAGTTCCTCAAGCTATTGATCCTTTGCAACTAAATAAACCACCTGTCGATTCTAGGACTAACGTAGCATATGTGAGTCTAGCTATAATGCCATATATAAAATAGCGATAGTATGTGTGATGACTCTTGATGTTTTTAAATGTGTTTTATATAGTAAAGGATCCTGATAGAGCCGTAGTTGATGAGGTCAAGAGGAATGCGCCTACTTTCGCGTAAGGGATAGTGCCATCTGACTCTAGACCCATAATGGGATCTAGGGAGGAGAGGCTAAAGAAGCCTTCTTCCAAATAATGAACGAATGGTTTACACAATATATTCGTACGAACCCAGCTGCTCAACAACCTCTATCCCCACCTATTTCCCCATCGATCCCTATAGTTCCTCAAGGTATTGATCCTCTAAAATTGAATAAACCACCTGTTGACAAGATATGGGAACACGGGGCTGAAGACTTTAGAGCCACTGTTAACTATGACCCTGAGAGAGCCGAGTTTTTGGCTCGAGACCACGATTTGGGTATTTGATGAACTGTCCTGCACACCTATAGAATGTTTAAAATGTGTTGTATCACTGTTGAGAGACATTACGTATTAGTGGTGGAATACCTTCCGTAGTTCCGTGAGAAAGAATTACTTGGGATTTCTTTTAAGTTGAATTTAGAAAGAAATACATCAGCCAAAGGTTCATCGATCAGAAAAAAAAGAATTTCTTAAATTGAAGCAGGGCCGTATGTCAGTCACAGAATATGAAAGAGAGTTTGTACGACTCAGCAAATACGCCCGTGAATGTGTATCTTCTGAAGCTACAATGTGTAAAAGATTCAATGATAGATTGAATGATAAAATCAGGGTGTTAGTTGGAATTCTTCAGCTTAATGAGTTTGTTGTTTTATTTGATCGAGCATGTAAAGTCGAAGAGCTTTGCAAAGAGAAAAGAAAAGTTGATTCTGAGGCTAGAGATTCTAGAAAGAGATTTGCGGGCAAATCACATCAATAAATCAAATAAATTTAGAGAAAATCATCCTCTTTCTACGGCTTCTGTGAGAATTTTGATTAGAGACAGAGATGTGTGACATTTCAGTTCTAAACATTAGGCAACATCCGTTACCAGCGTGGGAAGCGTTAGAAATGCTAGACCTAAATGTAAACATTGCAATAAGAAACATTATGGTAAATGTAGATTAGTGAGCAGAGCTTACTTTAAATGTGGATCTCTTGATCATTATCTCCGAGATTGCCCAGAAAAGTTTACAGCTGAAAGAGAACAGCCAGCGAAAGTAAGTAATATGGCTATTAAAGGGAGACCACCTCGAAACACTAGAAATATGAGTGGTAACCGAGGTGTTAAGAGAGATTTGACTGTGAGATCTGAGGCACGAACACCTGCCAAAGCTTATGCTATTCATCCACGGGAGGAGGCATCATCGCCAGACGTTATTACTGGTAGTTTTTCTCTTTTTGATACTGATATAGTTGTGTTGATAGATCCTGGATCAACTCATTCATATATCTGTATGAACTTAGTATATAAAAAGAGTTTACATGTCGAGTCTACAGAGTTTGTAATCAAAGTATTGAACCCTTTAGGCAAATCTATTTTAGTTGATAAATTTTGTAAGAATTGTCCTTTGATGACTCGGGGTTATTATTTTCAGGCTGACTTGATGCTTCTACCGTTCGATGAGTTTGATGTGATTCTTGGAATGGACTGGTTGACTATACACAATGCGATTGTGAATTATAGACAAAAGACTATCGATTTGAAATGTCAAAATGGTGAAATACTTTAGATTAAGTCTAATGATTCGAATGAATTACCTACTATGATATCATCTATGTTAGCTTAGAAATATTTGAAAAAGGGCTACGATACATATTTTGCTTACATACTTGATACAAAAGTGTCTGAATCAAAGATTGAATATGTACCTGTTGTTTGTGAGTTTTCGGATGTATTTCCAGAGGAATTACTGGGTTTGCCACCGATCAAATAAGTTGAATTTGGTATTGAATTAGTACCGGGAACAACACCAATATCGATAGCTCCATACAGAATGACTCCAACAGAACTAAAAGAATTGAAAGCTCAGTTGTAAGAATTGACAGACAGAGGTTTTGTATGACTGAGTTATTCTCCCTGGGTGCACCGAAATTGTTCGTGAAAAAGAAAGATGGCACGATGAAAATGTGTATGACTATAGACAGCTGAATAAAGTGACTATAAAGAACAAATATCCTTTACCGTAGATTGATGATTTATTTGATCAGTTGAAAGGGGCTACAGTATTTTTAAAGATTGATTTGAGATCAGGTTATTATCAATTACGAGTTAAAGAGTCGGATGTGCCGAAAACTACATTCAGAACAAGGTATGGTCATTATGAATTCCTTGTTATGCCTTTCAGTTTAACTAATGCTCCTGCCATTTTTATGGACATGATGAATCAAATATTCAGACCATATTTAGATAGATTTGTTGTTGTATTCATTGACAACATTCTGATTTATTCATGAGATTAATCTGAGCATACCGAGCACTTGAGAATTGTGTTACAAACTCTACGTGATAAGTAGTTATTTATAAAATTCAGTAAATGTGAGTTTTGGCTCAAAGAGGTTGGATTTTTGGGGCATATTATTTCAACTAACGATATTAGAGTTGATCCGAGTAAAATTTCTGCTATTATTGATTGGAAACCAACGAGAAATGTGTCTAAAGTTTGTAGTTTTCTGGGCTTAGCGGGATATTACCGAAGATTTGTTAAAGGATTCTCGATGATTGCGACATCGATGACATGACTACTTTGAATAGATGTGAAGTTTGAATGGTCAGAAAAATGGCAGCAGAGTTTTGAACAGTTGAAAGTACTATTAACTGAAGCACTCGTATTGGTTCAACCGAGATCGGGGAAGGAATTTGTGATTTATAGCGACGCACCATTAAAAGGTCTGGCATGTGTTCTGATGCAAGAAGGAAAAGTTGTAGCTTATGCTTCTTGACAATTGAAACTGTATGAAAAGAATTATCCGATGCACGACCTTGAGTTGGCCGCAATTGTGTTCTCATTAAAAATTTTGTGACACTACTTATACGGTGAAAAATTCCACATTTATACGGATCCCAAGAGTTTGAAATATCTAATGTCATAGAAATATTTGAACTTGCGACAATGAAGATGGCTTGAGTTATTGAAAGATTATGACTTTGTGATTGATTATCACCAGGGAAAAGCTAATGTTGTTGCTGATGCCTTGAGCTGAAAATCTTTGTTTGCATTGTGAGCAATGATCACCCAGTTGATGATTTGTGATGATGGGTCTATTTTAGCTAAATTAAAAGGTAAACCGGTATTTCTTCAACAAATTTGTGAAGCTCAAAAAGATGAAAGTGATTTACAAGCTAAACAAATTCAATGTGAGTCTAATTTTGATTTAGAATTTCATATTGGAACTGATAACTGTTTAATATTCCAAAATAGAATTTGTGTACCGAGAAATTTAGAACTCATTCAAAAGATTTTGCACAAAGCATACCATAGCCGATTATCTATTCACAATGGAAGTACCAAGATCTATAATGATTTGAAACAACTGTACTAGGTGGTCGGGTATGAAACGAGATATATCAGAGTTTGTATCGAAATGTCTTATTTGTCAGCAAGTAAAAGCTAAACATCAAGTACCATCGGGATTATTGTAGCCTGTGATGATTCTTAAGTGGAAATGGGATAGAATTACAATGGATTTTTTGTCGGGATTGCCTATAACTCTGAAAAAGAAAGACGCTATCTGGGTTGTCGTTGATCGACTAATGAAATCTACTCATTTCATACCAGTACGTATAGATTACTCACTTGATAGATTAGCTGAGTTGTACATTTCTGAAATTGTTCGGTTACACAAGTGTCATTATCTATTATTTCTAATAGAGATCCGAGATTTACATATCGATTCTAGAAGAAACTGCAAGAGGCTCTGGGAACCAACTTGAATTTTAGTACTACTTTTCATCCTCAAACTAACAATCAGACCGAGAAAGTTATTCAGATTCTTGAAGACATGAGAGATGTTGTATTTAAGAGTTTAAGGGCAGTTGGGAAAAATACTTACTATTGATTAAATTCGCGAATAATAATAGTTTCCAAACGAGTATAAAGATGGCACCATTTGAAGCTTTATATAGCCACAAATTTTGAACTTCACTATACTAGACTGAATTGAGTGAGAAAAAGATTCACGGGATTGAATTGATCAGAGAAACTGAAGAAAAAGTGAAAATAATTCGTGACAGTTTAAAAAAAGCTTCAGATCGACGAAATCCTACATAGATTTGAAACGTAGAGAAATTGAATTTCAAGTCAGAGACAGAGTGTTTTTAAAAGTGTCACCGTGGAAGAAGATTCTCCGTTTCGCACATAAAGGAAGCTGGGTCCGCAATTCATCGGGCCGTATGAGATAGTTGAAAGAACAGGACCTGTAGCATATCGATTATCATTATCATTTGAACCTAAAAAGATCCATAATGTCTTTCACGTTTCTATGCTACGTCAAAATAGATCCGATCCGTCGCATGTGATTTTTTCGATGGATGTTGAGATACAAGTTGATTTGACGTATAACGAAGAACTGATTAGGATTCTTGCCCGTGAGATCAAAGAGTTAAAAAATAAATGTATAGCTCTAGTGAAGGTTTTTTAGCATAAACACGGGATTAAGGAAGCTACGCGGGAACTCGAGGGAGCTATACAAAAATAGTACCCTAACCTCTTTACCGATAATATTTTCGAGGACGAAAATCCCTAAGCGGGGAGAGTTGTAACAACTCGTTTTTTAGTCAAATCAAAATAGTGGTTTTGAGACCACAAATTTGAGGTTAAAATATTATTTTATTATTTTAATAAGGTTTACATCATGATAGATTAATTATGTAAAAGTTTCATAAAGAAATTTTATCGTTTAAATGCTTGATTCAGTAAAAAAGACTTAATCGCGTAAAGTGTAAAACTTGTGTGCTATTAGTTAAAGGTATATAATGGATATGGCTTATTGTATTAAATGTCCTTATTATGAAATTAGACCATGTATAATGAAGATGGACATGTATGGACATATATTAAACATGTTTTTATGTTTTAATTAAGGTTAATATGGTAAAATGTTAAATAAGTAAAGATTAAATAAAACAAAAGCCATGTTATCATCATTTTTCTTCTTTGTAACCGATTAACAAAAGAAAAAGAAGCCAAAAAAGAAATATTAGGGTTTGGCACACATTTGGCTTGATTAAAGTATGGTTTAAGCTCAATTTTTGATGATTTTTATGTTTTTGAGATCGTTGCTTTGTATTCTAGCTAGCCCATGCCTTAATTTTTAAATTTTTTCATGATTTTGTGAAGTTCCATTGTTGAATATTTGTGTTATTTGATGTTTGATGTTGAATTTTGAATATTTGTTAATAGTTAAACTAGTTTTGTAAAGTGATTTTTGACAAAAATATCAAAAAGGGATTAATTTGTAAAAGTGTAAAATATGGTGGTTAAAAGTATGAAATAATGAAAGATATGGGTTACTAGGAGTTCTATGAAATTTGGCTAGACATGGGTAGGTACTAAATTGCATGAATTTGCAATCTTATGTGATAAGGGCTAAATTGTAAAAATTAAAAAGTATAGGGGTAAATGGTAAATTTACCAAATATAAATTATGGACTAAACTGAATAGATTGAATGCTGAATGTACTAAATTTGACAATATATAGATCAAGATAAGCTGAGATCGAGTTTAGATCGGGGAAAAGGAAAGATCGACGAATAGCCAATAGTTTTTATCCGAACAATATGAGGTAAGTTCGTATAATTAGAATCGAACTTTTAGATACCTATAATTATTTGAAATGAATGTATATAATTGAATCATTGATATACTTGAAATATGAATGTCATATAGATATAATCTATTTATTACCGAGCCCCGTATGAATTCGTATGATACAAGTGACATGTCACTAGGGTTACTATTTTGGAAGATATCCTGCATTTTTTGCGGACTCACCACAGCTCGTATGAGCTTACCAATATATCAGCTCGTAAAATCTTACTATTTTTAGCTCATTGGAGATTACCGTTTCAGCTCGTATGAGCGGACTGTTTAGCTCGATAAAGCTTACCATTTTAGCTCAATAGAGCTTACTGTTCATCAGCTCAGGAGGAGATTACCGATCATGGCTTGAAAGAGCAAAATGATAATGAATTGATGGATTACTATTATATATTGCCCGAGTATCCTTTAGAGATTTAAAAGGTTCAATGGACATAAATTTTGTTTATACGAATGAGTATTGTTATTGAATGGATTATTGGTTATATGATTGAAATGAAATTTTGAATGCTAGTTATATTGATTATTGAATTTTGACAATGGATGATTTCATGTATTAACATGTCTAACCTATGAATGAATGCTTGTGATAGGCATTTGGAAATTGTATGGTGTAACAGTCCGGTTTAGACCTTAGTCGGAACAGTGGTTTCGGGACCACAAATTCAAGTCTAAAAAATATTTTAATATTTTTCTGTGCTGTTGATATGTGATTAAGCATGTGTTAAATTTTCATAAGTTAATTTGTCCGTCTGTGTGTTCAATTTGATAAAAGGATTTAATTGCATTAAATGCAAAACTTGCATTTTATTTGTTAAAGCACCTTTGTGTGGTGGCTTTAAAAGAGGAGGCCTTATGAGGCAATTAAACCATTATTTGGTTAGTGGATGGACAAAGGACAAATACATCCTTAATGTATGGTTGTTTTAATTATTAATTGGAAGGTTAATATAGTAAATGAAATAATAGTAATGTTATAATGAAAATAATATAAAAATAAGCCATATGTTCATCCTAGTTAGCCAAAATTAGTAAAGAAAAGAAAGAAAATATTCAAGTTAGGTTTCGATTATGTTCAACAAAAATTGAGGTAAGTTTTAACTTCAGTTTTTTGATAACTTCTACGTTTTCATAATCGTTGTTTTGAATGCTTCAAAACCTATGCTTCAATTTTGTGAATTGATGATATTTTTGAAATGAGACTTTGATGAACGCATTAGTTTTATAAGGTTTGATGGTGGACTAAATTAATATTTGAGGGACTAAATTATGAATTTGATGAAATGTTTGGACTTGAATGAGATACATGAGCATTCAGCTAAGCATGGGTATATGGTGATTTTGTATGATTGATTTTTTGAGAGAAATGAACTAAATTGATAAAATGTGTAAATGTGAGTGCTAAATTACAAATTACCCTAAATGTGTATTCATGGATTGAATTGAATGAATTAGTGAATAAGTGGATTACATTTAGTTGGTATCAGAGCTATGGTTTAGTCAATTCTTGGAGTAACGTAGTATGTCAGAGTCTAGCTATACATGCCATATATCTGAATTGTGATAGTGTGATGAATCCTGCCATGAAAAATATGATTTTTATATAGTAATGGACCCCTAAAGAGCCGTAGTTAATGATGTAGAAAGTAATGCGCCTGCTCTCACACAAGGAACAACGCCTTCTAATCCAAGACCAGCTACAGGCGGTCAAGAGGGAGAAGCTAGACAAGCTTTCTTCTAGATGATGAATAAGTGGTTCACTCAAATTGTAAGAAATAACCCGATTGTTTCGCAACCTCTGCCCCCGATTAATCCCCCTCAGACATCTGCTATGCCTCCGATTACAAACTGAATTTGTGGAACAAGCCTCCGGTCGATAAAATCTTTAAGTATGGCGCTGAAGAGTTCAGGGCTACCAGTAATGATGATGCCAAGAAAGCCGAGTTCTAGTTAGAAAACACTATCCGGGTATTTGATGAGATGTCTTTGACTCGGAAGAAAGTATTAAATATGTTGTTTCACTGCTACGAGATGCCGCTTACTAGTGGTGGAAGACTTTGATTTCTGCGGTTCCAAAGGAATGAGTCACTTAGGATTTCTTTTAGTCTGAATTCTGAAAGAAATACATCAGTGAGAGATTCGTTGATCAAAAATGAAACAAATTTCTGGAATTGAAAGAGAGTCATATAGCTGTTACGGAATATGAACAAGAGTTCGTGAGACTGAGTTAGTATGCTCGAGAATGTATATCATTTGAAGCAATAATGTGTAAAAGATTTGAAGATAGCCTTAACTAAGATATCCGATTGTTAGTTGGGATTTTAGAGATAAAAGAGTTTGTCGTACTTGTTGATCGAGCGTGCAAAGCTGAGGCACTCAGGGAAAGATAAAAGAAAAGCTGAGTCTGAAGCCCGAGATGTGAGAAAGAGATTTTTGAGCAAATCATTTCAGTCTGTTTTGAAGAAATTTAGAGATGAACAAAGATGATCAAGAGATAATGTGGGACATTCGAATAGAAGTCAAGCTAGATCACAAATAAGCTCCAAAACTCCAGCAACTTCAGTAGCAAGTGTTGGAAATGTTCGACCCGAGAAACCTAAATGTAAGCATTGTAGAAAAAGGCATTGGGGAAGTTGTAAATTAAATGTGGAGAATTGTTGATCATTTGATATTTTTTTATTGTTAATTGTACATGGAATGGATTGGTACATTGCTTGTAGGTATGACCCAAGTAAAGGTGGCACTTTATCCTTGCAAATGGCGTGTTTTGCCTACACGGTTGTGGCACGTGTCTGGTAACCGTGGGATTAAGTTAGTAGCCAGCCTATGTGTGCACGGTCTTGGCACACGGACGTGCCTGGTAGCCGTGTTAATAATTTAATATATAGCCTAAGAGTACACGGCCATGGTGCACGGTGTGTCTAGTGCCCATGTGGAAAATTCAGTATGCATGCTTTGTTTTGACACAGCCTAAACACATGGGTGTGCCTGGTGGTCGTGTGAGGCACACAGCTTGCCTACACGGGTGTGTGACCTCAATAGTGTTGATGAATGCTTGAATTTTTGAAAATTTTCTAAGTGTTCAGTTCAGTCTCGACCCTATTCTAAAGCATGTCTGAGATCTCATTGACCTATAAAAAGGAACACTTGGATTGTGATTGGTGAATTCTATTGCGAAATGTTTGAATAAGTTTTGATTTGTCCGGTAACGCCTTTAACCCTAATCCAGTGACGGTTACGAGTTAGGGGTGTTACATATAGAGTTTACTTTAGTTATTTACCTTGATTATGTATAAATGGTAAGTTTAATTCTAAATTATACGGGCTTACTAAGCTATAAAGCTTACTCTATTTCTTTTTCCATGTTTTATAGAGGTTCGTTAGCTCGCTCGTTTCAGACAAGTTGGAGTTGCACATCACATTATCCAAATGCCGATCAGTACTTTTGAACTTGTGGATATATGTAAATATGGCATGTATAGGCTAGTTTAAAAGATATTAGTTATATTACTTGATATCATGATTTTGGTATGTTTTTTGTGTATAAGTTAAGCTATGTTATTTGGCTTATTTTGGTATTATGTTTTGGTTGAGTTTAAGTGTTCAATTATTGTATGTTTTAGTAAGGAATGGATGGAATGAAAATGTGTAAGTGAAGTCTTGATATGTAGTTGATATATGAATGAATTATGCATAGTATTAATTAAGTAATTGCATATCAAGTTGAATTGGTATATTATGTGTATGAAATTTTATGGAATGATTGCCAATTGGGTTATGAAATGTGGTCATTTATGCTTGTATAAGCTTGTGCAAATAGGGTGGCAAAATGGCTTTGCAAATAGCCTATTTTTGTCCACACGGGTAGAGACACGGGCATGTGTCTCAGCCATGTGTGACACACGGTTAAGTACACGGCCGTGTGTCCCCTGGTGTAGAAATGGAATTGAAGTTAGTATGCTCCACATGGCCTCATACACAGGCGTGTGACCGACCGTGTGGTACAAGTTAGCATACCCCTCAAATGGCACCCGACCTAGCACACAGGCATGTGGCTTGGCCGTGTTGATAAGTTAGTATACCTTATAGTTTTGGCATGACCTGATACACGGGCATGTGTGGCCATTTTGAACGACACGGGTGTGTAGTTGGCCGTGTGACCAAAGTTAGTATACTCTCTAGTTTTCACACGGCCTGGCACAAGGGCATGTCCTTGGCCGTGTGACACAACTCAGTATGTATGCCCTGTTTTCACACGGTCTAAGACACATGCATGTTTACTAGCCGTGTGAGGCACATGGCCTGTTCACACAAGCGTGTGATACTTGCAATGTTGAAATTTTTCTAAGTTTTCAAAATTTTATTATGTTACTGATTTAGTCCTGAATGCATGATTTAAGCTTTATATGCTAGATTTAAATACATATTGAATGTGAATGAATGATATTTACTGAAATGAGATGATACTTGATAAATGATTATTCTGAACTGAGTTACTAGTCCAGTAATGCCTCTTAACCTATTTCAGTGACGGTTACGGGTTAGGGGTGTTATAGTGTATTTAGGTTATATGGCATGTATAGGTGTTTTGGCTAATGTGGCCTATATGTCTCATAATGTTTTGCTTATATGTTTAGCCATGTGATTTGGTTTATTTTAATATACTTTGTTACGTAAATATGTATAAATGGCCCTTTGATATGTGGTTTATAATTGCTATGTGAATGCCTTGTTGTGAATTGGTATTTAAAGTAGCTAATGATCGAAATTGAGAATGTATTAACATGCTAAGTATTAGGCAATATAATGCCTATATGAAAGTGACCATTTAGGTGAGTTTTGAAAGTGATATTGGTATGATTTGAAATTAGATTGTAATATTTATGAGTATTATGGTTATTTGTATTGGTATAGCATGATTTGGACTTGGTTGACAGTGGTTTGAATGCCTATTAATGTTATGGTCATATGCTATTCGGTATGTATAGGTTGGTGCCAATTTGGGTGAGAAAGATGGCTTGGAAAATAGCCTATTTTTGTCCACACGGGCGTGTGTCTCAACCGTGTGTGACACATGGCCAGGTGACACGGTTGTGTCTCCCCTGATGTTTACTCAGAAACCAAGTTAGTAGCTTCACACGGACTAGCACACGGGCATGTGGCTTGGTCGTGTGGCACAAGTCAGTTTACCGTCCAGTTTTCATACGGCCTGGCACACGGGCGTGTGTGGCCATTTCAAAAGTTACACGGGCTAGCCACACAGTTGTGTGGTTGGTCATGTGACCCAAGTAAGAGAGTTACACGGGGTCAGACACGAGCTGGGACACGGCCATGTGATCCCATTTTGAATGTTCACACAGGCGTGTGTCCCCTGTACTTTGAAATTTTCTATGTTTTTCTAAAAATTTATTAAGTATTCAATGTAGTCCCGAACCACTTCTAATGCTTGTTTTGGGCCTCGAGGTCTCGTTTTTATGGACTATATGATTGTATTTGAATGGTTTCTAATTGGTATGAGAATTGTATTTCAAATTGTATGTTTGTTTGTGAGATTAGTCCAGCAATGCTCCGTAACCCTATTTCAGAGATGGATACAAGTTAGGGGTGTTACAAAAAGGGTTCTCGATAATTGCTACACCGATGACTCGATTGTTACAAAAAGATGTGAATTTTGAGTGGTTTGAGAAATGTCAATATAGTTTTGATCCGTTAAAAGCACTATTAATCGAAGCACCAGTTTTAGTTCAGCCTGAGTCAGGTAAAGAATTTGTGATTTTCAGTGATGCGTCATTGAATGGTTTGGGATGTGTTTTAATGCAAGAAGGCAAAGTGAGAGCTTATGCTTTAAGAGTTAAAACCGCATGAAAAGAATTATCCGATACACGACTTAGAGTTGGCCACTATTGTTTTCGTATTGAAAATTTAGTGACATCATTTATTTGGTGAGAAGTGCCACATATTTACCGACCGCAAGATCTTAAAGTATCCAATGTCTTAGAAAGATTTGAATTTGCGACAGCGAAGATGGCCCGAATTATTGAAAGACTATGAGTTAGTGATTGACTATCATCCGAGGAAAATGAATGTAGTCACGGATGCATTAAGGAGGAAATCTTTCTTTGCTTTGCGGGCGATGAACATGCAGTTGACCTTATCTGATGATAGTTCGATTTTATCTGAGTTAAAAGCTAAACCTGTGTTTCTTCAGTAAATCTGTGAAGCTCAAAAATGTGACAATAAGTTGAAAGCTAAAAGAGTACAGTGCGAGTCGACTACTGATTCAGGTATCAAGTTAGATCTGATGATTGTTTACTATTCCATGGCAGAGTTTGTGTGCTGAGGAATCCCGAGCTTATATAGAAAATTTTGCATGAAGCACACAGTGGTTGTTTAACTATTCATCCGGGGAGTACTAAGATGTACAGTGATCTAAAACAAATGTATTGGTGGTCGATCATGAAACGAGACATTTCAGAATTTGTATCGAGATGCTTGATTTGTCAACAAGTTAAAGCTGAACATCAAGTGCCTTCAGGACTACCACAGCTAGTAATGATACCTGAGTGGAAGTGGGATAGAGTTATGATGGATTTCGTATTGGGGTTACCCCTATCTCCGAAAAAGAAAGATGTTATTTGGGTTGTTGTTGATCGATTGACGAAATCTATACATTTTATTTCGGTACGTACAGACTTTTCACTTGGCAAATTAGCTGAATTGTACATATCTGAGATTGTCAAATTGCACGGAGTGCCAGTTTCCATCATTTCAGATAGAGATCCGTAGTTTACGTCATGATTTTGGAAGAAATTGCAAGAAGTTTTGGGTACGCTGTTGTATTTTAGTACTGCATTTCATCCTTAAACTGATGGTTAGTCTAAGAGAGTAATTCAGATTCTCGAAGATATGCTTCGTTGTCGTGTTTTAGAGTTTGAGGGCAACTGGGAAAAATATTTACTGTTGGTTGAGTTTGCATATAACTATAGCTTTCAATCGAGTATAAAGATGGCACTGTATGAAGCTTTATATAGTTGTAAATGCCAAACTCCATCGTATTGGACCAAGCATAGTGAGATTAAAGAATTGAGAAACAAAAGCATAGCTTTAGTGAAAGTTCTTTGGCAACATCACGGTGTTGAAGAGGCTACGTGGGAACCCAAGGAAGCTATAAGAAAATAGTACCCTATCCTATTTTTTGGTGAGATTTTTTGGGACAAATATTCCTAAGGGGGGAGAGTTGTAACAACCCATTTTAATCAAATCAGAACAGTGGTTTTGGGACCATAAATTTGAGGTCTAAACATATATTTTATTATTATTTTAAGGTCTATAGCATGATAGTATGATAGTCTAAAAATTTTGTTAAGAAATTTTATCATTTGAATTCTCAATTCGATAAAAAAAGACTAAATTACAAAAGGTGCAAAATAAAGTTCTATGGACTAAAGGCATTAAATAGCTAAAGAACTTAAATATATGAGTACTTAAATGATAAATAGACCATTATTTATTTGAGTAGACAAAGATGGACATTAAATAGGTGAATTTTAAGTTAAGGAATAAGGTTAATTTGGTAAATGAATAAAATAGAATAAAATAAATTAATCTAAAAGAAAGATATCATCTGTCTTTCTTCTTCATGAACCAAAAATAAGGAAGAAAATACTCTATTGTTGTGCTTTTGAAGGTTCGGCCATAGTCTCATTGCATGTAAGTGCATTTTTGTTAGGTTTTTAATGATTTTTATGTTTTCAGAATTATTGTAGCTTAATCTAGGTAGCCTAAGGACTAATTTGCAAAATTGTTAAAATTCTAGGATTTCACTATTTTTGAATGTGTATTTGTTTTGAAGTTTAATGGTAGAAAGTGAATGGTTGTTGTTAGATAAACAACATTTGTTAAGTGATTTTGGTTGGAAATGGCAATTAGGGATTTATTTGTAAAATGTGAAAATTATATGGTGAAATGTATGAAATAATGAAATGTGTGGGCTTCTATGAGTATAAATGAAATTCGGCAAGCATGGGTGTGGACTCAATTGCGTGAATTTGCATTTTTATGAGTTAGGGACTAAATTGTAAAGAATTCAAAATATAAGGGAGTAAAAGTGTAATTTTGCCAAAACATGATTTTTAGATTAAATTGAATAGAATGCATTTTGAATAAGTTAAATTTGATTATATATAGATCAATAAAAGCAACGTTCGGAATTAAATCGAGGGAAAAATAAAATAGTTAATTGATAGCTCGATTCTCTCCGTATAAATTCAAGGTAAGTTCATATGTTAATAAGTATTAATGTAATTGTGCTTTAAATGCTTTATAATTTCATTATTGATGAATACGACTTTATGGAAATGTTTGCCAAAGATTTGGCTACGTGTGAAATCCCAGTTGAACCTTAAGTTAGGGTTATTGTGTTTTGGGTGTTGGTCCGTACATTCTACCGATGGCTGAGTTTTTCGGCATGTGTTGTGGTTACTCGTTAGCTTGTGTGAGCAACACCGTGTAGCTACGTCTTGATCGTCAGCTTGTGTGAGCAGGCCCCGTGATAGCTCGGGATGAGCATTTATAATAGTTCAATTTAGACCCTAGTCAGAATGGTGGTTTCGAGACCACAAATCTGAGGTCAAAAAAATATTTTAATATTAATTTCTGTGTTTATTATATGTGATTTAGCCTGTGTGAAAGTTTCATGTGAAGATTTTATCGATTGTGTGTTTAATTTACGAAAAGGACTTAATCGCATAAAGTGCAAAAGTTGTGTGCTGATTGTTTAAGTGCCTAATTGTTGTTGTCTTTATAATTTGGAGGTTTTATGATGCAATTAGCCCACGTTATAAGTTAGTGGAAGATGATAGCATGGTTTTGGTGTTATTATTAATTTTCATTAAGGATAAAATGGTAAAAAGCCTATTAAGGTAATATTAAATAAAACAAAACAAAAAATTTGCTCATATTTTTATTCATCCTTGCCGAAATTTGCTAAAGAAAAATAAAGGAGAAGAGTTTTAGGGTTCGGCCATTTGTGTCTTTGATTAAGGTATGTTTTGTAACACCCCAAACCCGGCCCAAAACACGACAGTAGAATCCGGAATGTTATAGGAAAAAGGTTGAAAATGGTTTAGTGTCATAAGTGAAAAATGGGTTATAAAACTTAGCAATTTATTTAAGAACAAAACTTCTGAGTTGCACAAGTTCAAAATCCTTGTTTATGCGAAAAATGTTGGGAACCCGAAAAGTTTATAAGAATCTGTATTTTGAAAACCCCATTTTAATTCGAATGTTGCAGTATTTTTTTCTTAGTTTCTTTATGAATTAATCATTTGATAGCAAATCCAACTTAAAACTTCAAATAAATCTAAAGTATTTAAAATGGCCTTATTACAGCAAAATATCCCAAAAAGTAATTAAAAATTGATAAAGTACTTTGAATGTAAAAAAAAAAAAACGGCTTCTGAATGGCCACCTTGACTCTTCCTCGACCCGGTCCAAAGTATCATGTACTACCTGCATTGGTTGAAAAACAAGGTGAGTCATTTTGACTCAGTGTGCAATTAATCCACATATTTCCACAATTGGGCTTATCCCCAAAACCACATCAAGTCCACATACCACATATTATCATGCATAATAGAACCCAACCCAACCTAATATCCAACCGCTACACACCACCCATATATCCAACCACCACACACCAGGGGATTACTAAATCGACCCTTCAACCACTACACACCTCTTTGGCAGTCATGCTGCTCAAAGTCCACTTAGTGGTCTAGCCACTTATCCACGTGATTGAAATCACAATATCCATGATGAGACTCATGGCCATCATCAATCCATGATGTGGCTCGTGGCCAACATCAAACCACAATGAGGTGCGAGGCCATCTTTAATCCACGTACATAAATGTACACACTTCCCCTTTAGCCATATATATATCCCGAACCCTATGTACATGCAACATAATATTATGAAATGGCTTAAAACATATGAACATGTCTAGATATACATATTTTGTTTACATGCTTTCATAGATCCACATATATCCAACCACATTTTGATATAAGAAATGTACTAACCTGGTTACTAAATTACCCCTTTATGGGTAACAATATCACCATAGCAACTAAATCAGCCACCACCCACATCACATGTATTTTATTAATTTACAATAAGGAAAGTAAAGAAACAGTGTACTAACTACACAGCTGATAACCCATAACACCACGCTTTCTACGTCGACGCTATCACTAACCGACACTACCGCTATTTGCCTACGATCTTGCTCTAACGCTAGCCCACACCCCAGTGGCCAATCCCGAACTGTTGAAACCGAATGTTTCTTAAACTTAGGGGTAGGGACTACGTGTCCAACCCCTTTCTCTCCTTGGCTGGTATTTGCATCCATCAAATAGTAACTTAATCAGAAGACCCGGGTTAAAAACGTTAAATCAAATTTCAACGAGACTAAATAACATCTTAATCAAATAATATTACCAAAGTCGATCAAATCCCGAAGACTTTTCACTTGTGCTAAAACGGTCATCAAAATCCCTACATACATCTATGTTAGATTCGGCCTAACACTTATGGACTAAAGAAGTGGCCTTTGGCCTAACGTTATAATCTCCATACCTCGATTGATCAAATCCCGAAAGATCCTTCACCTTCCTTATTGTTGGCTTAAACAGAGAATCTGAATCACTCCTTCATAGATTTGACCACACACCAAAGAACAGGATTAGTCTTTTGGTTTCTGCAAACCAAATAAAAGAAAAGAGCACGATTCAATGGAGAAGAGAAACCCCTTACCACAATGCAAGAAACCGATTGGAAGAGTAGGCAATGATTGAATGATGGCGCTTCCTCTAGCAAATGACAACCGAAAAGTGTTACCACCAAAAGTGAGATATTTAGCTTTGAAAAGTACAAAGGATCGGTGAAAAGAAGAAGAAAGAGTTAGGGGTTTAAGAAGTTTTGGCTATGAGGAGAAATGAAGGGTGTATTTCGGTTACCAAAAAAGAAAAGATGATGATAGGGATAAGATTTGGTTTGAAAAGAAATCAAGTAAAGAGAAGAGCAGACAATGAGAAAAGAGTGGTAGGAGATTTGACCTTGAAAGTGAGAAGAAAAATGGAGAACCAGAAAGTTGGACGACCAATCCACCTATAGTCTCTTCAATTTCGTCTTTATGAGCAAATGGGGAGAAAGAGAGATCAAGAGATAATTTTGGTTCAAGAGGAGAAAAGCAAGATTAATGAAATGAAAAAAGAGAGAAAAAAAAATAATGAAAGGTGCTCCCAAGATCTCACCGATTCGGCTCAACACAAAAGAGAAAAAAAGAAAACAAGCTATCTCAAAAAAAGAAAACAAGCTATCTCAAAAATTCGGCACACTTAGCCCCTCCCAAAATCGAATGCTCCCACTCCTCTACACCACTCACAAATTTGGCTAACACTCCCTAGTCAACACTATTCCACAATTTCCTCCTTAACTCCCTATACACCTCTCATTCCAATGAGTATGAAATATTCAAACTCCACAAATACCTCCCCACCACCTATTCAAAATGCTTGACCCATTCAACCCTCCACCTTTCAAGTGCCATTGCCGAACCCAACTCTCCACTCCCCTTGACGCAAAAACAAACCCCCAAAATGCTACCCATGCCGCTCGAACCTCCTATCCCCTGCAACTCCCTTTGACGCAACTCCCCTTGCTCCTAGGCATCACCTTGCCACTCCACCACTCCACTTGCTTGGGTTAAAGAACACCACATTACATCCTTTAAGCTGACTCCCCTAGCTCTCCCCTAAAGACTTCAAATAAAAAATTTTCACTAAGGCCCTTACCCAACTCCAAGGTTTTCGGAAGCCCCCAAACACACTCAAACAACATCCAGAGCATACTAGCACGTAAATATAAATAAAATGCGTGACCCTAATTCCGGATATTCTGCTTCTACCCCTTAAATAAATTTCAGGCTCGAAATTACCTGGTCAAAACAAGTGAGGGTATTGCTGTCTCATCGACTCCTCCGGCTCCCACGAAGCTTCTTCTAAACCATGGTTCCGCCATAATACTTTGACCAGAGGAACTGACTTCTTCCGCAATACCTTCACATCTCGTTCCAAGATCTGAATTGGCTCCTCCTCATAGGACAAATCTGGCCTCAACTCAACCTCTTCAACTGGTACCACATGGGATGGATCCGAATGGTAACGTCTTAACATTGACATGTGGAACACGTCATGCATCTGCGTCAACTCTGAGGGCAACTCCAACTGGTACGCCACTTGCCCCAGTCGCTTCAAAACCCGATAAGGTTCTATAAACCTGGGACTCAATTTACCCTTACGTCCAAATCTCATCACCTTCTTCCAAGGAGAAACTTTCAGGAATACCCGATCACCCACTGCAAACTCTATCTCTTTCCACTTAAGATCTACATACGACTTTTGTCGGTCATATGCCTCCTTCAATCGATCTCAAATTACCTTAACTTTCTCCTTTGATTCTGCCACTATCTCCGAACCCAAAACATGATGTTCACCCAGCTCTGTCCAACAAGTAAGAGTTTGACACTTCTGCCCATACAGTGCTTCATACGGCGCCATCCGAATACTAGCTTGATAACTGTTGTTGTATGCGAACTCCGCTAAGGGAAAGAATTCCTCCCAACTACCTCTGAAGTCGATAACACATCCTCTCAACATATCTTCTAATACTTGAATCACCCTTTTAGACTGGCCATCCATCTGCGGATGAAATGCCGTACTAAAGTCCAACCGATGCCTAATGCATGATCCAACACCCTCTAAAACCGTGACGTAAATCTAGGATCCCTATATGATATGATCAATACTGGCACCCTGTGCAATCTCACAATTTCTGTCACATATAGCTTTACCAACCTTTGCAGAGAGTAGTCCACACGAACAGGTATGAAGTGAGCAGATTTTGTCAATCGATCCATAATCACCCATACCGAGTCTTTCTTAGTAGGCGTAAGAGGAAGCCCACTAACGAAATCCATCGTGATTCTCTCCCACTTCTACTGCGGAATCTTTACTGGTTGCAGCAGTCCCGAAGGCACTTGATGTTCAACTTTGACTTGCTGACACGTCAAGCACTTCCCCACAAATTCTATAACTTCCTGCTTCAAACCAGGCCACCAAAACTGATCTTGGAGATCCCTATACAACTTACTCCCTCCAGGATGCATAGCATAAGAGCTACTATGTGACTCTCGAAGAATTTTCTGCCTCAACTCCACGTCTTCACCCGTAGATGTGCGTCATGCTCCTTTTCAGACTTGGAATATACCAGAATGTCATCTATGAACACCACGACGAACTGGTCCAAATAGGGTTGAAAAACCCGATTCATCATATTCATGAACGTAGCCGGTGCGTTCGTCAACCTGAACGGCTTTACCTAGAATTTATAGTGCCCATATCGAGTCCGAAATGCCATCTTATGGATATCAGCTTCCTTCACCTTAAGCTAGTGATATCCCGACCTCAAATCTATCTTCAAAAAGATCGCAGCCCCTTTAAGTTGGTCAAACAAGTCTTCTATCCTCGACAGCGGGTACTTGTTCTTGATCGTTAGCTTATTCAACTGGCGTTAATCTATGCACATCCGCATAGATCCGTCCTTCTTCTTTGAACAACACTGGTGCTCCCCATGGAGACACACTGGGTCAAATAAAATCGCGATCTAACAACTCTTGGATTTGGGCTTTAAGTTCAACCAACTCCTTCGGTGCCATCATGTAAGGAGCGATGGACACCGACGTTGTACTTGGCAGAAGGTCAATTCTAAACTCCACCTCTCGATCCGAAGGAAACCTTGGAAGTTTATCCGAAAACACATCCACAAATTCCTTAACTGTTCTAACCTCCCCCACAGTGGCTTCTTTAGCATCCAACGCACTAACAAACATTAAGAAAGCTGGACACCCCTTCTTTACCATCCTCTCAGCCTTAAGAGCAGACACTACATTAGCCAAGTAGTCCCTCCTCTCACCTATCACCAAAACCTCATCATCTTCGGGAGTCTTCAACGACATGCGCTTGGCAGGACAGTTCAGATTTACATGATATCTTGCTAACCAATCCATGCCTAGGATCAAGTCAAATTCTTTGAATGGCAGCTCCATCAAGTCAGCTGGAAATACTGACCCCTGAACCTCTAAAGGTACATCTCTAAAGAGTTTATCCACCACTACTGACTGCCCTAAAGAACTACGTACAGACATCTTCCTAGAGGCGATTTCAGGTTTCACATTCAAGGTTCCAGACACCATACTAGCAATATAAGAGTGCGTCGACCCAACATCAATCAATGTAGTAAAGGGTAACCTAAAGATGAGGAACGTACTCATGATAACGTCTGGTGCATCCCCCTCCTCTCCACGTCTGGCTACGTAAACCAACCCAGGCTGTCTTGCATCTGAGCCTCCAGCACCTCTACCCGGTGCTCCACGACCCCGGTTGTACCATTTTCACCTCGGTTCAGTCCACGTCCTCTCTGCATCTGCTGACCACCGCTACCAGGTTACACATATCCCTGACCTACTGATCGAGTCCTAGCCATGTCCTGAGGACAGTTCTTAATCAGATGGTCCATTGACCCACACCTGTAGCACTCCTTATTCCTTCCCCAGCACTCTCCCATATGAGACCTCCCACATTGAGCACACTAACGGGACTGATTTCCAGTAACTGGCGTAAAAATACGAGCAGGTCCTTCAACCCTAGGCTTTTTCTAAAAATCCCCCGACGACGTTGTCGATCCAAACTCCTCTTATTCCTGCCCCTATCCTTATCTCTGTCTTGCCTCTCAGCTCGCTTAACCTCCTCTGCTATCCTAGCCTTTTCAACCAGAGTAGTAAAGTCTCGCTCTCGCTGAGGAGCTATCAACACCCGTAGCTCATTTCCGTAGTCCATCCTCAAATCTCACACAGCGCTCATAGTCTGTAGCAACAATTCCTCGGTCATATCGGCTCAACCACAAGAATTTTGCTTCATACTCAGCAACTGACTTACCCCCTTGTACTAGGTTAAGGAATGCCTTCCTCTGTGCGTCTATATAACTAGCCTCGACGTACTTCCCTTCGAACTTCACCTTAAAGAAACCCTAATCTATCCGATCTGCGGGAGTACCCTCTTTGATAGTGAACCACCACTGCTAAGCCTCATCCCGAAGTAAAGAAACAGTGCCCTTCAACTTTTCTTCGACTGTGCAGTCCAGGTCATCCATAATCCTCTCGACTGCTTCTAACCAATACTCTGTCATGTTTAGAGCGAACCTAGAGACACCTCTGAATACCTCAGCCCCATTTGACCGAAGTCGCACAGACACAGACTTCCTAGCCCCAAAACCCATGTTTGATCCCGCAACTCTCTCTAAAACCCGCAGCATGGCCTGAGACACTACATCGTCTCCACCTGTCTAATCTTGAAACTCAGCTTCCACAGCTGGCGGCGTCATTTCATTCCCTGATCCATGACCAGACCCCACTGGTTCTGATACAGTCATCCTACCTCTACCATGCCCACGTGTATTATGTCCACGTCCCCTAGAACTCATGCCTATTATCGCGTCTTAATCTGTTTTAAGAAATTTTATGCATTAGCTTTTTTGTTCTACTAATTATCCGCGAACAATTTTATGAAACAGAAGCTCAAAACTGGTTCTTTCGATTTCAACGTTATCGTCTCAAGTCTACTGCCCTAATTCAGAGAATCATATTTATTCATCATCAACATCCATAACCTCAAATTCACCACTAGGGCATTTTCGTCATTTCTCTACCCAGGGGTATTTCAGTAATTTTGTAAGTCATGGGTATTTTGGTCATTTTCCAAAACCAGGGTAATGTTTTACAAATCAGGGGTGATTTGGGAACTTAAAAACTAGGGTTTATCTTAGGATTTTACAAGCAGGGTGGCTGCTCCCTTTCGGGTTTTAATTATAAGGTTCAGCCTGTCAACAAATCCTCATGGTTAGAGCGAACAGTCGCTATGCACCAGGTAGGATTCTAGCGAAGAGGAGGTGAGTCACTAGGACTGCTTAAATACCAAGCTCTCCCTGAATCCCGTCCTAGACATGCGTACACCTGTTGCCACACCCAAACTCGGTGACTGGTTCACAAGTTTGTTTGCTCGGTTTAAGTCTTATGATTTTTAAAAAGTTGTTCAACTAAACCTATAGTCCATCACAGTCTAACTAGAATAATCTACATCCCATGAAACCCATCAAACCCATTAAGCCCACATACCACATATTATCATGCATAATGGAGCCCAACCCAACCTAATATCCAACCGCTACACACCACCCGTATATCCAACCACCACACACTAGGGGATTACTCAATCGACCCTCCAAGCGCTACACACCTCTTTGGCAGTCATGATGCTCAAAGTCCACTCAATGGTCTAGCCACTTATCCACGTGACTGAAATCATAATATCCACGATGAGACTCATGGTCATCATCAGTCCATGATGTTGCTCGCGGCCAACATCAAACCACAATGAGGCGCGAGGCCATCTTTAATCCACGTACATAAATGTACACACTTCCCATTTAGCCATATATATATCCCGAACCCTATGTACATGCAACATAATATTATGAAATGGCATAAAACATATGAACATGTCCAGATATACATATTTTATTTAAATGCTTTCGTAGATCCACATATATCCAACCATATTTTGATATAAGAAATGTACTAACCTGGTTATCGAATTACACCTTTATGGGTAACAATATCACCACGCCACAAAATCGGCCACCACCCACATCACATGTATTTTATTAATTTACAATAAGGAAAGTAAAGAAACAGTGTACTAACTACACACTTGATAACTTGTAACACCACGCTCTCTACGTCGACGCTATCACTAACTGACACTACTGCTATTTGCCTACGATCTTGCTCTAACGCTAGCCCACACCCCGGTGGCCAATCCCAAACTACTGAAACTGAACGTTTCTTAAATTTAGGGGTAGGGACTACGTGTCCAACCTCTTTCTCTCCTTGGCTGGTATATGCATCCATCGAATAATAACTTAATCAGAAGACCCGGGTTAAAAACATTAAATCAGATTTCAACGAGACTAAATAACATCTTAATCGAATAATCTTACCAAAGTCGATCAAATCCCGAAAGCTTTTCACTTGTGCTAAAACGATCATCAAAATCCCTACATACATCTGTGTTAGATTCGACCTAACACTTATGGACTAAAGAAGTGGCCTTCGGCCTAACGTTATAATTCCTTACCTCGATTGATCAAATCCCAAAAGATCCTTCACCTCCCTTATTGTTGGCTTAAACAGAGAATCTAAATCACTCCTTCATAGATTCGACCACACACCAAAGAACAGGATTAGTCTTTTGGTTTCTGCAAACCAAATAAAAGAAAAGAGCACGATTCAACGGAAAAGAGAAACCCCTTACCACAATACTAGAAACCGATTGGAAGAGTAGGCAATGATTGAATGATGGCGCCTCCTCTAGGAAATGATAACCAAAAAGTGTTACCACCAAAAGTGAGATATTCAGCTTTGAAGAGTATAAAGGATCGGTGAAAGGAAGAAGGAGTTGGGGGTTTAAGAAGTTTCGGCTATGAGGAAAAATGAAGGGTGTATTTTGATTACCAGAAAAGAAAAGATGATGAGAGGGATAAGATTTGGTTTGAAAAGAAATCAAGTAAAGAGAATAGTAGACAATGAGAAAAGAGTGGTAGGAGATTCGGCCTTGAAAGTGAGTAGAAAAGAGGAGAACCAGAAAGTTGGACAACCAATCCACCTATAGTCTATTCAATTTCAGCTTTATGAGCAAATGGGGAGAAAGAGAGATCAAGAGATAATTTTGGTTCAAGATGAGTAAAGCAAGATTAATGAAATGAAAAGAAGAGAGAAAAAAATAATGAAAGGTGCTCCCAATATCTCACCGATTCGGCTCAACACAAAAGAGAAAAAAAAAAACAAGCTATCTCAAAAATTCGGCACACTTAGCCCCTCCCAAAACTGAATGCTCCCACTCCCCTACACCACTCACAAATTCGGGTAACACTCCCTAGTCAACACTCTTCCACGATTTCCTCCTTAACTCCCTCTATACCTCTCATTCAAATGAGTTTGAAATATTCAAACTCCACAAATACCTCTCCACCACCTATTCAAAATGCTTGACCCATTCAACCCTCCACCTTTCAAGTGCCATTGCCGAACCCAACTCTCCACTCCCCTTGACGCAAAAACAAACCCCCAAAATGCTACCCATGCTGCTCGAACCTCCTATCCCCTGCAACTCCCTTTGATGCAACTCCCCTTACTCCTAAGCATCACCTTGCCACTCCACCACTCGACTTGCTTGTGTTAAAGAACACCACATTACATCCTTTAAGGCCTGACTCCCCTAGCTCTCCCCTAAAGACTTCAAATAAAAAATTTTCACTAAGGCCCTTACCCAATTCCAAGGTTTCTCGAAGCCCCCAAACACACTCAAACAACATCCAGAGCATACTTGAACATAAATATAAATAAAATGCGTGACCCCTAATTCCCAGATGTTACATGTTTCAAGCTCGATTTTTGATAATTTCTATATTTTTGTAATCGTTACTTTGTGCTCTACAAAACCCATGCTTAAATTTTGTGAATTGATGATGAATTTGAAATGTGCCATGGATGAATACATGAGCTTTGTGAAGTTTGGTGGTGGATTATGATAGATATGTGTTAGATTAACATATTTTATCTTTGAATTATTGATGAATTTGAGTAAATTAGGCTAAATTAAGAAAAGTGTAAATTGAAGTACTAAAATATGAATTAAATGAAATGTGTGGACTTGTATGAACATAGAGAGATTTTGGCTAGGCATGGGTGAAGTGAAATTATGTGTATTTTGTGATTTTATGAAATAGGTACTAAAGTGTCAAAATGTGAAAATGTGAGGGCTATTTTGCAAAAGGCCCTAAATATGTGTGTATGGACAAAATTGAACGAATTGGTGATTGAATGAGTTGAATTTAACTATGTATAGACTAGGAAAAGAGAAGTTCAGATCGAGATCGAGGCAAAGACAAAGTGCTCGATTAATCGACCGTTTTGGTACTGCGACATCCGAGGTAAGTTCGGATATAATACTTTCCATTGAACTTGTATCTATGCGATGAGAAATGAATGAATGTATATTAATGAAATAGAAATGTGTTATATATGAACTCGAGTATTGAGGCACTAAGTGTGTAAATTTAGAAACCAAGACAGAGACAATTAGCACTGTGTATGCGAAACAATAAAAGCTTGACTTATTGAGTTGGTACTGTGTGTGCGATATCGATATAAGCTCAGTTTAATGTATTGGCACTAAGTGTACGATGAAATTATGTTTCGACTACAAAAATGGCACTAAGTGTGTGAATAAATCAAAAGAATAGCAAAGGTTGATCGAAATGTAAAGTCGATCAGTTGAGTAGTATGATCGGTGAGTAACTATGTGTTGGCAAAGGTATGTATGATACCTATGTGGTTGATGAACTTGAAAATAGATGAATGGAAGGTTATTTGAGTATTGGATATTGTTGATTTTGTGTATCATTGGTAAATTATCTATGTGATGGTTCAATTTGTAGATTGGTTTAATGAGTTAATTATATTATATTACGAATGGTTCAATTTGTAGATTGGTTTAATGAGTTAATTATATTATATTACGAACTTACTAAGCTTTTGAAAACTTACTGTGTGATTTGTTTCCCTATTTTACAGTGTCAGTAAAACTAGCTCAGATCTGGGAATCGTCAGCATATCTATAACACTATCAGCAATCTATTCTGGTACTTTGAAGATGTGTATATTTGAATATGGCATGTATAGGCTAGTCAATGTGGCATGTTTTGAGTTATATAGCCTTGCCATGTGATATGGCTTGGAAATTGAATGTTGTTAGTTTATATTTGAAGCTATGAAAATGATGATTTTGGTTTGATATAGTGAGATTGGAATTGGTATGTTTCATACTTGAATTGGTTGATGAAAATGGCATATTAAGTGTGAATTTGTAATATGATTAGATGATGCATAGTGATAGGATTTGAGATGTGAAATTGGTTGAGTTGGCTGAGCATATTTGGGTAGAAATGATGTTTGGTTAGTAAGTGGTTTAGATACTGGTTAGATAGTGCATATATTGGTATGATTGAGTGTCATTTGTGGTCTAATTGCTTGTGAAATGAGGCTTGTAGGTTAACTCAAGTGTGGAAGGCAAGTTTAGCCCTGAAAATGGTCTACAACTGCCCACATGGTTGAACACACGGGTGTGTGGCTTAACCGTGTTGTTTAAGTTTTCCAAGTGAAACAAGTCAGGCTCGACCATGGGTTGGACACACGGGCGTGTGACTGGCCGTGTGGTGCAAGTCAGGCTCGACCATGGGTGAGGTACATAGGCGTGCCTCAGGTTGTGTTGTCAAGTCAGTAGGTATGCCCTGTTTTGCCACGGCTTGGACACATGGGTGTGTCCAAGGGCGTGTGAGGCACACTGCCTACCCACACGGGCGTGTGACCTCTGTAACTTAGAAAAATGTTTGAATTTCAAAAATTTTTTGTAAGTGTTTGGTTTAGTCCCGACCCTATTCTAAAGCATGTTTAAGGTCTTGATGACCTCACTAAGGGACTATATGATTATGTTTGAATATGATTGAATGATAATTGACTTGGTGTCGTGAAATAGATATGAAATGCTCTGATTGTTCAGTAATGCTTCTTAACCCTATTTCAGCGACGGTTTCAGGTTAGGGGTGTTACATTTTATTAGTATCAGAGCTACAGTTTAGTTAATTCTAGGACTAACGTAGCGTGTGTGAGTCTAGCTATACATGCCATATATATAGTTGCGATAGTGTGATGAATCCTGACAGTTACAAATGTGTTTTCGTATAGTAAATGGATCCCGATCGAGTAGTTACTGACGATATAGAGAGCAATGCGCTTGCTCCCACTCAAGGGACAGCGCCGGCCACATCTAGGCCAAATGATAATAGCGAGGGAGGAGAGGCTAAGCAACCCTTCTTCCGAATGATGAGTGAGTTGTTCTCGGAGTTCATTCAAACGAATCCGACTGCTCCACAACCTTCACCCCCACAAGTACCCGTTGTGCCACAAGTTGTAGATCCGATCAGATTGAACAAGCCTATTGTAGATAAGATCCAAAAGTACGGGGCCGAAGAGTTTAGGCCACAGCTAATAATGATGCCGAGCGGGCTGAGTTTTGGCTCAAGAATACCATTCGAGTATTTGACGAGATGTCACTGAATCCTGATGAATGTATTAAATGTGTTGTTTCATTGTTGAGGGATACTGCATATAACTAGTGGAAAACGTTGATTTCAGTAGTTCAAGAAATAAGGTACCTTAGATTTCTTTCAAGTTGAATTCAGAAAGAAGTATATCAGTCAATGATTCATAGATCAAAAACGTAAAGGCTTTCTAGAGCTGAAACAAGTATGAATAAGAGTTTGTAAGATTGAGCCAATACATGCGAGAATGTGTTTCAACCGAAGCTACTATGTGCAAACGCTTCATTGAAGGGTTGAAAAAAGACATTAAATTGCTGGTTGGAATACTTGATATAAATGAATTTATTGTGTTAGTTGAAAGAGCCTGCAAACCTGACTAGCTTAGTAATGAAAAAAAGAAAGTCGATTCTGAGGCTAGGGATGAAAGAAAAAAACTAATGAGCAAGTTGTCTCAAACTTCATCAAAGAGATTTAAAGATGCAAGCAGTCGTTCGAATGCTTCATTTGGATATTCAAATAGAGATCGAGTGATACAAAGTGTTGGTCCGAGAATTCAAGCTCCAATTGAATCAAGTGTTGGAAGTGCCAAAAGCAACAAACCTGAGTGTAGACAATGTGGAAGTCGACATGTGGGAGAATGCTGGGGCAAATATAATAATAGAACTTGCTACAAATGTGGATCACGAGATCACTTCATTCGAGATTGCCCAAATTAGCTAAAGAATAAAATGTTTAGAGTGTGAAATCGAGTAACATGACTGCTAGGGGTAGACCACCCAGAAACACTGGAAATGTGAGTGGAAGTTGGAGAGGGACGACAAATACAGCTGTGAGATTTGAGGCGGGAGCACATGCTCGAGCCTATGCTATACGCACGTGAGAAGAGGGGCCACCTCCAAACGTCATCACTGGGCCAATCACACCAATATCGTAGCCAAGCTGCTAATCACAAAATATTTGTGGCTGAGCCACCGGAATCATAATTATGTAAACATATATTTATATTGTGGCAATGCCACCAGGCTACACTACTCTTTATTCATTAACCCGCCCCATGCAATCATGATATAATGCAACATACATATCAACATATAATAGGGTAATGTAAACATACAATTATTATTAGACAACACTGAGGGTAAAATGGTCATTCAACCCATCGAAGGTATTTTAGTAATTTCTCAACCTAGGGGTATTTCGATAATTTCGTAATCCAAGGGTATTTCGCAATTTACCTTCCAAGGTTATAATCTCACCTTAAATGGCCTTTCCAAAGGCCTATTGTCGCCTCAAGCGACTCAGGACCCTTTTTGGGTCTTTACGTAACTATTGGGCCTAAAATACATTTTAGGCCCAAACGGGCCCACATGCTTGTGTGGCCCAAAACGCATGATTTCGGAATCAGATTTGCAGAATTCACCTCCAGGCCTAGCATTTGTTACAAATCCAGCAGTTTTGCCCAAGTGGGCCGGTTAGCCTGTTAGGCCCATTTAGCCTGATTCGGCCTGATAAGCTCGTTACAGCCTCAGTATCGTGAGAGTGTTCGTGACACTCTCAACAACTTAGTATCACGATTTACCACTACAAGCGATCGCACGCTCAAGTAGTCACCATTTCTGGCTTTTTGACTTTTGGCCATTTCACAGATCATCACAAGTAACCATTGAAGTGGTGTGAGATTACACACCTGCTACGAGTCTAGATTGCACCCTCGAGATTACGACCCTATGAATCCATATCCTTCAACCATTAGTCTCAATCAAAATATGACATATCCTTTAGTTTGAAAACGACAACAAACCACACTACTTACCAAGAATGACGGTAATTCTTTGCTACGCTTCAATGTTGGTTTCTCCCTCCGGCTACTAAATTGAGTCCCTAAATGAAATCATGAGTTAGCAACGCTGCCCTAAGTCTAAAAAGAAATAGCTATTCGGGCCCAAGACCTCATAAATAGTACCAGAATTGACCACTTCATAATCGATCATAGCTTCACTTACCAATTACTTCCCGATCTTGAATGTTGAACGAATAAAGAAGAAGATAAGGTCGATCCCTACTACAACCGGCCTGAGCAAAAAAAAAAGAAATAGAGTTAAGATTCTCAATTTTACCAAAGCAACGAGAGAGGGGAAGAAGATGAGGGGAAAAAAAGTATTACCTAGATTAGAGAGAGAGCCGAATGGAACAAAATGAACTGGCCACAAAGATTAGCAGCAACAACAAATAAGTAGAACCGCTCAGCGCTTGCTAGCAACACGCAGAGGTCATATTTTGTTGTGGGAAGAAAGATTAGAAAAGAAGTCTAATGGACAAAGAGAAGGCTTAGGGGAAGTTTCGACAAAGAGAAATGAAGAAGAGCTGAAAAAAATAGAAGAGAAACCACAAAAGAATTCAGCCAACAATGTTACCAACAAAGTATCAAAGAGTGTCTGATAAATTGAGTTGAAGAGCATAAAAAGATTATGATCTCGGAAGAAGAGGTTTGCAAAAAGGGTTACCCGACAAGTTAAAAGAAAGATGCATAAAATTGAAGTAGCGAAGATAAAAAGAATACTCAAAAGGAACCTAAAGGAATTTCGGCATTCTACTCCCCAAAAGACCAAATATGCATCCCCCTACTCCCTAGCTGAATTTCAACCCCCCATGCACTTCCCATTTTTAGCCAAACTCCCCCCACACACATCAACTCTTTGATTCAGTCCACCATTTCCTCCTTGAAACACTCCTAGCGTCCCATTCAAATCTGTTGACCAAGTTTTCAACCACCCTTGTAGAGTTTGATCCCAACTCTACCTCCTCCCATCCTTGAACACAAAAATTAATCTCCCATATGCTGCATGTGTGATTCGAACCCTCTCTCACCTTGTTATCACACTGACGCCACCACCACTCCAGCATGTGGCCATTTGTGCCTTACAACACGCACAACAAAAGTTAAACCTACAGCTAAAGTCTAATTCCCTTTTAAAAGAAATAATCTAAAAAAAAGCAAGTATCAGGACTAGAACCTTGGATCCCTTACCTCCCTAAGTGGCGTCACTTTGCCACTACACCACAAGCTCTCTTTGTGTCATTTCTCTCCATATTTTATTCTTAAGGCCAGCCTACTAACTCTTAGGGTTTTATTCACCTTAAACAAAAATTTTCCTAAAGCCCAAGGTCGATCCCGGGACTTCATAGAAGCCTCCTAACCTTCCAAAAGCATTAACCTAATAGGTCCAACTTGCATTAATACTGCTATCATGTTCTCAAAATTTTTGAACACCCTACGCTCAAGGCCCATTGGGCCCAATTCTACTAGGCCCAAATTCGGGTCGTTACAGATACAGTGAGATTGGAATTGGTATATTTCATGCTTGAATTGGTTGATGAGAATGGCATATTAAGTGTGAATTTGTATTATGATTAGATGATGCATAGTGATAGGATTTGAGATGTGAAATTGGTTGAGTTGTATGAGCATATTTGGGTAGAAATGATTTTTGGTTAGTAAATGGTTTAGATGATGGTTAAATAGTGCATATATTGGTATGATTGAGTGTCATTTATGGTATAATTGATTGTGAATTGAGGCTTGTAGGTTACCTCAAGTGTGGAAGGCAAGTTTAGCCTTGAAAATGGTCTATAACTTCCCACACGGCGTGTGGCTCGACCGTGCTGTTTAAGTTTGCCAAGTGAAACAAGTCAGGCTCGACCACGGGCTGGACACATGGGCGTGTAACTAGCCGTGTGGTGCAAGGTAGGCTCGACCACAAGTGAGGCACACGGACGTGTCTCAGGCTATGTGGTCAAGTCAGTAGATATGCCCTGTTTTGCCACGGCTTGGGCACATGGGCGTGTTCGAGGTCGTGTGAGGCACATTGTCTACCCACACGAGCGTGTGACCTCTGTAACTTAGAAAAATGTTTGAATTTCAAAAATTTTTGTAAGTGTTTGGTTTAGTCCCGGTCCTATTCTAAAGCATGTTTAAGGTCTCGATGACCTCACTAAGGGACTATATGATTATGTTTGAATATGATTGAATGATAATTGACTTGGTGTCGTCAAATGGATATGAAATGCTCCGATTGATCAGTAATGCCTCTTAACCATATTTTAGCGACGATTTCGAGTTAGGGGTGTTACAGCATTTACATATGAGATATGAGATCAAGATGGTTTCGACCGTGTATTGGCACTTAAAGTGTGAGATTCCTGAGTATCTAATATTATTCCAAATGGTTCAATAGGTATATTGATGGTATGAAAGAATAAGTGATTGATACGTATCATAACAGGTATGTATGTGAATCGTATAAACTTTGAGTCTATTAAACTTGTGAATTGCATATCTAACCTTGTGAATGAACATATGATAGGTTTGAGGATCAATATGAGTTATTGTAATATCCGGAATTAGGGCTTGTGCATTATTGCTTATTTATATGTGGAAGCATGTCTATGTGTATGTGGAATGTGTTTTATGAATTTTGTGAACCTTAGTGTGTGGTCAAATGCCTTAGAAATTATTTAATTTTTAGTCTAAAAAGGGAAGCTAAGTTTGATAGGCCTTAAGAAAATTAGTAAGGGAAATATGACACAACAATCAGCTTGGTAAAGTGGCTACAATGCGCCACTTAAGGCTTGGAAGGTGACGCCACAAGTAATGGGGAAGGGCTAGGTTCGAGTTGCAAGGGAAGCAAATAAACGAGTTTTATTTTGCTGCAAGATTGAGCAGTAATGGACGGCAATAGGGCACTAAGGGATGAGTTTAAGATGTGGTCTAATCCTTTTAAAATTTCGGCTAAAGTGAGGGATAATTGATGATTTATTTTGAATTTTTTTTAAATGGGTAAAGAGAGAGAAAAGAAGAGAAAAATGAGGAAGCTGATAAGGGAAGGAGAGTTGGCCGGCCTAGGGACTTTCTTAATAGCATTTTCGGCTAGTGATAGCTTAGGGGTGCCGAAACTTAGTTCCTCTTCACTTAATTCATTTGTGCCGAAAATCCTTAGGAGTTCAGCTAGCTTTTTCTGCTTTCTTCTTCCTTTCCTCTTCATTTGACCAAAGTCGAATATTCCTTTCTCAAAATCCACCATTGCCGATTCTTTCTAAGTCTCATACACTCTCTTCTCTTTTCCTTTTGATTCTCCAAAAGCCGAATCTCAAGGTACCTTAGCCAATTTCTTCATAGCTTCAAAAGCTGAAACTTGTTGATCACTACCTAGCCTTCATAGCCGCACATCTCTGTGGATTTAGGCAAGGTGCCGTCGACTACGATATTAAGGGTAAGATCAATTATTATTGATCTTCAATCTTTTATTCTGCCGAAAGTTAAGGACTAATCCATTAATATTCTTGTTTGTCAAAACTTGGAAGGTGAATTTGTGATTTCTAGTGTAGTCGACTAAAGGAGGATATCTTTGGGATTTCAATAGCAAAGGTAAGTCATGTGATATTCAGCCAAGGGCCACTTATTGTGATTTGAATGTTAGAATTGGATCTACCATGTACCCGTAGGATTTTGACATCTTCTTAGCCAAGAGACTACTTTCGGGATTTAAAATCGCAAGGTGAGTGTACATGTACATTCAGCCAAGGCCATATTTAGTGATTCGGATATGTGTCTTAATTGTTTAAAACCCGAAACTAAAGTTAAAGTGATCTAGTGTTATCCGATTGCAAGGGAGAAACACTACGAAGTTTCGAGATTTGATCAGTAATCAAATCGATAGCAAGGTAAGGATTTAAGTTGTGATAATCCTTCAGGATTTGATTATCTAGCCGAATAGCTTTTCGCTAAATACTAAGTGTTGGTCGAATGTAGGAACTAAGGATCTAGAGTATTAGATTGGGATTTTCAGGATTTCAGTGAAAGTGTTAATACTAGGTGTGTACCCCACACTAACTCTTAATAGATTTACGGCATCAATTTAATATATGTGTTTATAATGGTGTGAAATGTGGCCAAAGGTACCATGCAATGGTAGAAAGTACTCAGGTACGTAACCTTAACATTATGCCAATAAATAATATGAATATTTGGAATATGGCACATATGTGAATATTGATAAGAATGTGAAATAAGGCAAAAGGCATGATATTGCATGATTTGTATGACATGGGGCATATGGGAAATTATTTTAAGGGGAAGTGATCTGGTGGTTCATACCACAAAATCTGAATGTGGTGACTCATGTCACAAAATCTGAATGTGGTGACTTATGTCACAAATAATTATCTAGTGGCTATGCCAAAATATATATAAGGGCGATGAGTATGTCGTCTGCAACGACTACCTTCAATGATGTGTAGCGGATGGAGGGTCAACTTAGTAGTCCCCACGGTGTGATGGTTGGTACAGGTGATGTGTAGCGGATGGTATCTAGGTTTGGGTTCGGGTTTGCATCATTATATCTATAATTGTTATATGTATAAGTATGATCCGATATGCCTGAATCGTTGGGACTTAGTGTTGGTTGTTGCACACTGAGCCTGTTTGACTCACCCCGTTGTGGGATATTTTTCAGGTGACGCTCAGTGATGGACCGGGTCGGCAGGAGCTTAGTGGTGGGCATGCTCAGGTCAGCGTTTATTTTATTTTGGACTTTCTATACTTAAGTATTTCTGATTTATTCGGGATTTGTTTTTGATGTAATTATGGTCATTATTATTAACTATTTTAAGTAAGTGTTTAAAATTGGTTTATTATGATAAGGTTATTATTAAATTGAGACTAAATAAATTTTCTTAAAAAATGTAAACAAACATTTAAATGTTTTGACACATAAACAACACCGTTTCCAATCTGAACCCAACACAAATCAAATGTTCTTCAAAACCATCCAAATTTTCCAAATCAACAAACAAGATTTGAAAAGTTTTTACTCAAGGAACATACCAGATCCGGTCAAGGCTCGTGGGCCGAGTTTAGGGTGTTTCAATTTTGGTATCAGAGCCCAGTTTTAAACTCTCGGCCTTGGGTTTTAAAGCCCATAACGTTTTCAAAATCAAGCCCAAATGAATTTTGTGAAAATTTTTGTGAAATGAGCGGGTTTTTACGGCATGGCACCTAAGTCTCGGCACCAAGTCCACCAAGTAAGTACTTCTAACTCTTTTGTGATTTGTATGTGGGACTTATAGGGACGTAGATTAGTAAATTAGGAATTAAACCCTAGGATTAGCCTATTTCAACACCAAGTTACATAAAACTTAAAGTCTAACCAAACAAACACGTATGCAGGTCACCGAGTTAAGGGTGTGGCAACCGTTGTGCGCATGTCTTGATTAGATTCAGTGGGAGCTTGGTATTTAAGCAGTCCTAGTGACTCACCTCCTCACCACTCGAATCCTGCGTGGTGCGTAGTGACGGTTCACCCTAATCAAGAGGACTCAGTCGCAAGCTAAACTCAATAACTAAAACCCGAAAGGGACCCGTCATCTTGTTTTGTGAAATTCTAAAGACAAATCATGATTTTAAAATTCCAAAAGTACCCTCTTTTAAAAAATGACCAAAATACCCTTGATTTGCAAATTGACCAAATTATCCCTAACTGCATACAAATGACCAAAATACCTCGGTGTGAAAGTTACCAAAGTATCCTCAAAATTAAAATTTCTAAAATACCCTTGTTTTGAAAAGTCACGGGAACCATATTTTTGTAAAAATTCTTTGAAATGCCCTCGGTTTGAAAAATTACAAAAATACCTCGGTTTATAAAATTACCATTTTACCCTTGGAATTTTCTTACCAAGTATTTTAATTTTGAAAAATATATATATACCAAAAATCTACGCTCTGTGAAATTTTCAAATACCTAATTTGAAAAATTACCAAAATACCCTATAGGATAAAAATTTTGAAAATACCCACAGGTAGTGGAAAACAACAAAAATAATAACTACAACACTTTTACGTAATGAGCGCAAGTTCATGATTGATTGAATGAATTTGAGGCTGTGCGTGTATGAATTGAAAGAACTACTCCTTAGAACTATTAAACATAAGACCTTACGTGATAAATCGGTGGAACAAAACTAATTCATAAAATTCTTTAATCGGATAAACGCGATTGAAGCATGAATTCTAGGGAAGTGGTCGTAACGTGCGTGGTAGTGGTAGAGGCGAATACCGTGTCGAGCCCTTTAGGTCTGAGACAAGGGTTCAAAATGAAATGCCACCACCACCACCAACCGATGTGGAATATCAAGATCGAGACGGGGATGATCTGATATCAAAGCGATCTCTGAGTCCTGAAAAGGGTGGCTGGAGTAGGTGGAGGCATGGGAGCTCGAAAGTCGGTACCTGAGTGACTTCGAGATAATAGAGCTGAGTTTTTCCCTGGAGTATCTAGTGTGGCGCCCAATACGACTAAGTATTGGTTAGAGGCGACGGAATGAATTATGGGCGATTTAGACCTGACTACCAAGGAGAAACTAAAAGGGGTAGTGTCGCTACTCCGTGATGAGTCATACCAATGGTGGCTCACAGTTCGGGATGGTGCGGCCGCTGATGATCTTACCTGGGAATATTTTAAGGCGGTATATTAGAAGAAGTACATTGGAACTAGTTATGTAGATGCGCAGAGGAAGGTATTTTTTAGGTTGGTTCAGGGGAATAAGTCCATAGCGGAATACGAGGCAGAATTTCTAAGGCTAAGCCGTTATGCTCGAGGTATTGTGTCGATAGAGCAGGAGCGGTGTGTCCGGTTTGAGGACGGACTGAGGGATGATCTGAGGTTATTGATAGCTTCACAGCAGGAGCGAGAATTTTTCGTATTGGTGGAGAAGGCTAAGGTAGCCGAAGGGATTAAGGACTCGGTGAGGCAGAATACGGATCAGAATAGGCAAAAGAGAGGTTTTGGACCATCAGGGTCATCTAAAAATGCGCAAAAGAGGCCTAGAGTTGATGGGCCACGAGGTCAGCAGGCTGTGACAGGAGGACAGTACCTTACTTGTGACTAGTATGGGAAGATGCATCTAGGAGAATGTTGGAAGAAGACGGGAGGATGCTTTAAGTGCGGGTCTAAGGATCACATGATTAAGGACTACTCGATAAAGATAGACGGGAGTCGACCATCAGGTCAGGGCTATAATCAGATTGGAAGAGGTGGATGAATGACCTTAGCGGGGCCGTGGTCCGATTGGTAGAGTAATGGTTACGGTAGAGGATAGGAACACCGCGCAGAGGTGTTAGTATCTGAGGCAAGACGGCCAGTGCTGTGTATGCAGTCCACCGGAGGGAGGATGGAGACGTATCGGACGTCATAACCGGTACGTTCCTTATATTTGGCAAACCTTACATTACTTTGATAGATCTTGGCTCTACCCACTCTTATGTTGTATGTAGAGTAATTGAAACACTAGGCATAACCTCTGAACTATCTAATAGGGAGATGATTGTAGTAATCCCATTAGGTTAAACTGTAGTGGTGAATAAGATATTACGGAGTGTACCTCTAGAGCTTCAGGGAGTGGTATTTCCTGTCGACTTGATGGAACTACCCTTCGGAGAATTTGATCTTATACTTGGAATGGACTGGCTAGTGGAACATCGGGCTGTATTGGATTGTACAGCTAAGCGAATGGAATTAAGGACCCTGGAGGATGAGGTGATAATTATGATAGGAGAAAGAAGAAACTACTTGTCTAATGTATCTCTGCTTTAAAGGCTGATAAGATGGTTCGAAAAGGGTGCAAGGCATTTTTGGCCTTCGTTAGTGCGTTGGATTCAAAAGAAGGGGGCGTTAGTGGAGTTAGAACAGTAAGGGAATTTGTGGACATCTTTCTAGAGGAATTACCTAGAATACCCCCGGATAGGGAGGTGGAGTTTAGAATTGATTTACTGCCAGGAATAGCTCCTATGTCAATTGCCCCGTACAGAATGGCACCGAAGGAGTTGGTTGAGCTCAAAGCTCAAATTCAGGAGTTGCTTGATCGTGGGTTCATTTGACCAGTGTGTCTCCTTGGGGAGCACCGGTCTTATTTGTGAAGAAGAAGGATGGAACTATATGCATGTGCATAGACTATCGTCAGTTGAATAAGCTGACCATCAAGAATAAGTACCCGTTGCCAAGGATTGACGACTTGTTCGATCAGCTTAAAGGGGCGGCTGTATTTTCCAAGATAGATCTACGGTCTGGATATCATCAGCTTAAGGTGAAGGAGGCAGATATCCATAAGACGGCTTTCCGAACAAGATACGGTCATTATGAGTTCTTAGTAATGCTGTTTGGATTGATGAATGCCCTAGCCGCCTTCATGGATATGATGAACAAGGTTTTCAACCTTACTTGGATAGGATCGTCGTTGTGTTCATCGACGACATTCTAGTGTACTCTAAGTCTGAGAAAGGACACGATGAGCATCCCGGATAGTGTTGCAAGTGATAAGGGAGAAGAAGCTTTATGCCAAATTCAGCAAGTGTGAATTTTGGCTTAAGAAAGTCGCGTTCTTAGGACATGTGGTGTCAGCAGAAGGAATAAGGGTGGATCCTAAGAAGATTGAAGCGGTGTTGGATTGGAAACCACCTAAGTCTATGGTGAAAGTTCGTAGCTTCTTGGGTTTAGCGAGCTATTCTGAAGGTTAAAAAAGGGTTCTCATCAATAGCCGCTCCTTTGTGAAGTTGCTAAGGAAGGAGGTACCTTTCGTATGGACCGATAAATGTGAGAGAACTTTGAGAAGCTTAAGAGAGTCTTGGTGAAGCTCCAGCTTTAATTTAGCTTTGAGGCGGGGAAGGATTTTGTGGTGTCTTGTGATGCTTCCCATACGAGTTGGGAGGTGTCCTTATGCAAGGCGGAAGGTAGTTGCTTATGCGTCTCAACAACTAAGGCCATACGAGGTTAACTACTCGACGCACTATTTGGAGTTGGCAGCAATGGTCTTTGCTCTTAAGGTATGGAGGCATTATCTTTATGGAGAGAAGTCAGTGATCTACACAGACCACAAAAGCCTTAAGTATCTGTTGACTCAGAAAGAGTTAAACCTGAGACAGTGAAGGTGGGTGGAATTATTGAAGGACTACGATTGTTCGATAGAGTATCACCCGGGCAAGGCAAATGTAGTGGCGGATGCCTTAAGTCAGAAAGTAGTGTTGGATCTGAGAGCGATGTTCGCACATCTGAGCTTGCACGACGATGGAAGTTTGTTAGCAGAGCTGCAAGTTAAGCTGACGTGGTTGAATGAGGTGAAAGTAGGACAGTTGGCAGATGATGATTTAAGTGCTAAGCTCGGCAAGTGCAGAATGGGGAGTTGGAAAACTATAGTGTTAACAGTGAAGGAGTCTGTGTTTTTAGGGTAAGGTTTGTATGCCTAAGGATAAGGAGTTAAGGCGAAAAATTCTTCAGGAATCGTATAGTAGCCCTTATGCTATGCATCCTATAGGTAGTAAGTTATACAGAGATCTTAAGGAATAGTTCTGGTGGCCTAGTCTTAAGCGGGAAGTTACAGAATTCATTGGCAAGTGCTTAACATGTCAGCAAGTTATGGCTGAACACCAAATTCCATCAGGATTGCTTCAGCCGATAAAGATTCTGCAGTGGAAGTGGGAGAGAATCACCATGGACTTCGTTAGTGGGCTTCCCCTTGCGCCTACTAAGAAGGACACGATATGGGTGATAGTGGACGATTGACAAAGTCCGCACATTTCATTCCCGTGCGGGTTGACTATTCCCTACAAAAATTGGCAAGGTTATATGTAGATGAGATTGTGAGGTTGCACGGAGTGCCGGTGTCGATTATCTCGGATAGGGATCCGAGGTTCATATCCCAGTTTTAGAAGGTGTTACATCAAGCTTTAGGCACCAGATTGGACTTCAATACGGCTTTTCATCCACAGTTAGACGGGCAGTCTGAACGAGTGATCCAAGTGTTGGAGGATATGTTGAGGGGCTATGTGATAGACTTCAGAGGAAGTTGGGAAGAATATTTACCTTTAGCAGAATTTGTGTGCAAGAATAGCTATCAGGCAAGTATTCGGATGGCACCGTACGAAGCACTGTATGAACGGAAGTGTCGCACTTCCACATGTTGGACGAAATTGAGAGAACGTCAGATTTTTGGTCTGAAAATTGTGGCAGAATCGGAGGAAAAGGTTAGGGTAATTCAGACACGATTGAAAGAGGCATCGGACGAAGCGTAAGTCATCGCAGATCTTAAGCGGAGGAGATCGAGTTTCTTTGTGGGAGATTATGTGTTTTTAAAGTTTTGCCTTGGAAGAAGGTGATGAGATTTGGTCGTAAAGGGAAGTTAAGCCTAAGGTTTATAGGACCTTATCGAGTATTAAAGCGAGTTGGACCGGTGGCATACCGATTAGAGTTGCCACGAGTTGAAGCAGATGCACGGCGTGTTCCATGTCTCGATGCTACGTCGATCCGATCGGATCCATCTCATGTAGTTTGGTTAATGAGGTGGAGTTGAGACCAGATCATCTTATGAGGAAGAGCCAATTGATTCTAGAGCGAGATGTGAATGTGCTTGGAGAAAATCGGTTCCTCGGTCAAAGTGTTGTGGGCGTAACCATGGATCGGAAGAAGCTTCTTGGGAGCGGAAGAAGCAATGCAACAATGAATACCCCCACATATTCTAGCCAGGTAATTTTGAGGTCGAAATTATTTTAAGGGGGTAGAACTGTAATATCCGGGAATTAGGGCTTGTGCATTATTGCTTACTTAAATGTGGAAGTATGTCTATGTGTATGTGGAATGTGTTTTATGAATTTTGTGAACCTTAGTGTGTAGTCAAATGCCTTAGAAATTATTTAATTTTTAGTTTAAAAAGGGAAGCTAAGTTTGATAGGCCTTAAGAAAATTAGTAAGGGAAATATGACACAACAATCATCTTGGTAAAGTGGTTGTAAGGCGTCACTTAAGGCTTGGAAGATGACGCCACAAGCAATGGGGAAGGGCTAGGTTCGAGTTGCAAGGGAAGCAAATAAATGAGTTTTATTTTGCTGCAAGATTGAGCAGTAATGGACGACAATGGGGCACTAAGGGATGAGTTTAAAATGTGGTCTAATCCTTTTAAAATTTTGGCTAAAGTAAGGGATAATTGGTGATTTATTTTGAATTTTTTTTAAATAGGTAAAGAGAGAGAAAAGAGGAGAAAAATGAGGAAGCTGATAAGGGAAGGAGAGTTGGCCGGCCTATGGACTTTCTTAATAACATTTTCGGCTAGTGATAGCTTAGGGGTGCCGAAACTTAGTTCTCTCTTCACTTAATTCATTTGTGCCGAAAATCCTTAGGAGTTCAGCTAGCTTTCTCTGCTTTCTTCTTCCTTTCCTCTTTATTTGACCAAAGCCGAATATTCCTTTCTCAAAATCCACCATTGCCGATTCTCTCTAAGTCTCATACACTCTCTTCTCTTTTCCTTTTGATTCTCCAAAAGCCAAATCTCAAGGTACCCTACCGATTTCTTTATAGCTTCAAAAGCCAAAACTTGTTGATCACTACCTAGCCTTCATAGCTGCACATCTCTGTGGATTTAAGCAAGGGTGCCGTCGACTACAGTATTAAGGGTAAGATCAATTGCTATTCGATCTTCAATCTTTTTCTTCTAGCCGAAAGTTAAGGACTAATCCCATTAATATTCTTGTTTGTCGAAACTTGGAAGGTGAATTTCGGGATTTATAGTGTAGTCGACTAAAAGGAGGATATCTTTGGGATTTTAATAGCCAAGGTAAGTCATGTGATATTCGGCCAAGGGCCACTTATTGTGATTTGAATGTTAGAATTGGATCTAACATGTACCCTGTAGGATTTCGACATCTTCTTAGCCAAGAGACTACTTTCGGGATTTAAAATCGCAAGGTGAGTGTACATGTACATTCGGCCAAGGCCATATTTAGTGATTCGGATATGTGTCTTAATTGTTCAAAAGTCAAAACTAACCAGTTAAAGTGATCTAGTGTTAGCCGATTGCAAGGGAGAAACACTCTGAAGTTTGAGATTTGATTAGTAATCAAATCGACAACAAGGTAAGGTTTTAAGTTGTGATAATCCTTGATTTGATTATCTAGCGAATGGCTTTTGCTAAATACTAAGTGTTGGCCGAATGTAGGAACTAAGGATCTAGAGTATTAGATCGGGATTTTCGGGATTTCAATGAAATCGTTAATACCAGGTGTGTACCCCACACTAACTCTTAATAGATTTACGGCATCAATTTAATATATGTGTTTATAATGGTGTGAAATGTGGCCAAAGGTACCATTCAATGGTACAAAGTACTCAGGTACGTAACCTTAAGATTATGTCAATAAATGATATGAATATTTGGAATACGACATATATGTGAATATTGATAAGAATGTGAAATAAGGCAAAAGGCATGATATTGCATGATTTGTATGACATGGGGCATATGGGAAATTATTTTAAGGGGAAGTGATCTGGTGGTTTATACCACAAAATCTGAATGTGGTGACTCATGTCACAAAATCCGAATGTGGTGACTTATGTCACAAATAATTATCTGGTGGCTATGCCACAATATATATAAGAGCGATGAGCATGTCATCTGCAGCGACTACCTTCGATGATGTGTAGCGGATGGAGGGTCGACTTAGTAGTCCCCACGGTGTGATGGTTGGTACGGGTGATGTGTAGCGGATGGTATCTAGGTTTGGGTTCGAGTTTGCATCATTATATCTATAATTGTTTTATGTATAAGTATGATCCGATATGCCTGAATCGTTGGGACTTAGTGTTGGTTGTTGCACACTGAGTCTGTTTGTCTCACCCCGTTGTGGGATATTTTTCAGGTGACGCTCAGTGATGGACCGAGTCGGCAGGAGCTTAGTGGTGGCCATGCTCAGCTCAGCGTTTATTTTATTTTGGACTTTCTATACTTAAGTATTTCTGATTTATTCGGGATTTGTTTTTGATGTAATTATGGCCATTATTATTAACTGTTTTAAGTAAGTGTTTAAAATTGGTTTATTATGATATGGTTATTATTAAATTGAGACTAAATAAATTTTCTTAAAAAAATGTAAACAAACATTTAAATGTTTTGACACATAAACAACACCGTTTCCAATCTGAACCCAACACAAATCAAATGTTCTTCAAACCCATCCAAATTTTCCAAATCAACAAACAAGATTTGAAAAGTTTTTACTCAAGGAACATACCAGATCCGGTCAAGGCTCATGGGCTGGGTTTGGGGTGTTTCAGTTATATTATGGTATGTTTGATTTCTTAAAATGTTTTCATATGGTAAGTTGAGTTTATTGCTATGCGAACTTACTTAGCTTAATAGCTTACTCTGTTTACTTTTTTGTGTTTTTTAGTGTTTTCGAAGCTTGCTCATTGGGAGTTGTCGGAGATCTCATCACACTATCCAACAGTTGTTTTGGTACTTTTGAAGTTGTGTACTTAATTATATGGCATGTATAGGTGTTGTGGTTAATATGGCCTATATGTTTTTAATGTATATAGCCAATTGATTTGGCTTGTAAATGATATATGTTTTGGTTATGTGTATAGCCATGTGATTTGGCTTATTTTGGCATACTTGGTTATGTATATATGTGTAAATGGCCTTTGATATTTAGTTTATAATTGATATGTGAATGCCTTTTTGTGAATTGGTATTTTGAATACAAAATGATTGAATTTGAGAATGTGGTATTCATGTTGATTTAGGCACAAAGTCTAATAGGTGAGTTTGATAATTTAGGTGAGTTTTGGATGTGAAATTGGTATGATTTTGAATGGCCCATTTGTGATTATTATGAGTAATGTTGTTTTTGGTATTGGAATTATATGAATTGGACTTGGTTTTGGTTGTTTTGAATGCCTATTGAAGATATGCTTTTTGGTATGCTTAGGTTGACAACACTTTGGGTGAGAAAGATGGCTTGTAAAATAGCTTATCTTTGTCCACATAGGCAGAGACACGGGCGTGTATCTCAGCTGTGTGTGACAAATGGCTAGGTGACACGGGCGTGTGTCCCTTGGTACTTATTTAGAAACCAAGATAGTAGCTCCACATGGCCCAGCACACGGGCATGTGACTTTGCCGTGTGGCATAAGTTAGTATACCCTCCAGTATTCACAAGGCCTAGCACATGGCCTGACACACGGGCGTGTGAGGCCATTTCAAAGGGTACACGGGCTAGTCACATGGGCGTGTGGTTAGCCGTGTGACCCAAGTTAGTGAGGTACATGGGGTAGGACATGAGCTGGGACACGGCCATGTGATCTCATTTCGAATGTCCACAAAGCCTGTGACACGGGCGTGTCTCCCATGTGGTTTGAAAATTTTCTATGTTTTTTCAAAATTTTCCTAAGTTCTCGGTTTAGACCCGAACCACTTCTAATGCTTGTTTTAGGCCTCGAGGGCTTGTATTAGGGACTATATGATTGAATTTGAATGATGTTTGTTTGGATATGGGAATTGTATGATTGTTTAATTGATAAGCCTGGTAATGCTCTGAAACCCTATTTAGGCAACGAATACAGGTTAGAGTTATTACAAAAAAAAGTCTATTTAAGCTTCGGTTCACTATATTGATAGTTTAGTTGAAAAGAATGCCAACTCTAGAATGCTCTCCTCTATATCCACTTTAGGCTTTTTTTTCAATTTTATCTATTCCTGAAAGTTCATGCTTTAGTGTTCTTGGTTTACTCTAATACGGAGATGGTCAAAGGGATCCATAAAGAAATGTTTCTAATAGCATGAAGTAATTAGATTCTTAATCTTTTATCATAGAATCTTGATATTTTATTATTAAGTTATTTCTGTAACACAATACAATCTTTATTATTATAGTTGTAGAAAAAACAGTAAACTGAAATAAATGCAGCATTATAAATGTTATATATTTAAATTTCAATTCTATTTAACATCAGCATTCAGCTCATTGACCAAGGGTCTTCATCACATCCCGGAGTTGTGGGATCAATCCACATATTGTACCTGAGTAATAGTTTAGATAGGTGTGTATGGGATACTATGGTGATTTGCAGTAAATTTCAAATTTGTTACTAGTATCTTAACTATCTTACTATGATGTTAATCACGTACTCCAGATGAAGCTTCATCACAAAGATTCGGAGCAAAAAATAGAGTGAAGATGAGGCTATAATTACATGGGAACTTAAATATAATTTGAAATAAGCTATCATCTTTATGTATATACACATAAAAAATAATTTTGATGTTCATTGGCTAATTAAGCTTCCACCTCATCATCCCCTAATAATAATAGTTTCACCTAATTCACATGAGGCTATTAGATGCGGTGGTCAATGGGTGGTTAACTGGCAACACTTATTAGTTAAATGAATAGTGAGGCTATAATTACATGGGAACTTACATTCACACGCCCTCAATTTCAAAAATTTTGGCTGTATTATTATATCAATGAAAGAATGTTGCAGCATTTAATGACAAACATCACGACAAATGTTGCTAAGTATTCCTTTGCTTTCTATATAGCCAAAAGCTTCCAAATCTATATGTATCTAAATTTATATATATATATTTGCAGAACAATACATTTTACAGTGAAAGGTCTGCCAATCCTCAATGGATTCTAGCACCCTGTTCCTCTGAATCATGCAATTTGGTGGGCCAGAATACTCCTCCATTTATTTGACAGCATTAGCCCTACACCAAGTAAGTCCAAGAACTTCAAATGAATCAAGCTTATTGGTTGCTGGCTATTACATCTAGGCATCAAGATTTGTTATTAGAAAATGAGTGATCATGTTATTTGATTGTTTCTCTTTCAATTAATAAAGTTTGAGTTCCTTTAAATGTATATATTTTTTATATTATACAATATATGGTCGGTAAAGATATGGGGAAAAATTATTTCTGTTCCTTTAAATGCAGATAAGTTGATGGTGTGAAATAAAGGGTTTGATACGCCAAATCCAACTTGAACTTCAAAGGCGGTCCATTTATAGGGTCGGTTGAGTTTATTGGTATTATTTATCTATTTGTACCAACATACCAAAGATGAAAAGACTAAGGTAAAGTATGAAAATGTTTTAAAAAGACCAATCTGAAAGTCAAATAGGTGAGGTCTTATATAGATTGAATTGAATGATTGCGTTAAAATAATTTAATTATTAAATAAATATTAAATTTAACAAAATATTTAATATAAATATGTATTTTTTATCAATCATTTCTTTTGTGGTTAATGTTTAGGGTTAATAGCGGTCTCTTTTAACAATATTGTATTCAAGTTTCAAACTTATATTCTTTCATTCGAAGTGTAATGTACTTTACTATTATGCCTAACATTTATTGGTTAAATATGTTATTTATTAAATCAAATAAATTGTCATACAAAATCAAAGGTCGCTTATAGAATTCTTTATCAAATACATTAATTAACATCGATTATCCCTTACCTTTGATTAAAATATATTTTAGTCATTTAACTTTCAAAAGTTACATAATTATCATTAAAGTTATTGAAATGTTATATTTTTGTCACTTACTTATTAACTTCCGTTAAAAAGGTGATGTGACACGTTAATTTAAAGGGTTAATAACCGATTTAGCCCCTGAACTATAACTAAAATATCAATTTCATATTTTTAAGAATTTTCTCAACAATAATTCTAAAAATTTAAAGGGTAAACTACTAATATAGTCACCCAAGTTTTAATGCGTTCCTATTTAGGTCACTATTTTTTTTTTGTTAATTTAGTTACTTCCATTAGATTAATTGTCATTTTAGTAACTCCACCATTAAAATGCCATAGTCACTGAACAAAATGTTCATGTAGGAGTCTTTTCTTTACACATTATGTAATGTTGGACCTAATTCTAGAAAAAATCAACAAATTTAACCATAAAATTTTCACATTTTGTCAATTTAATCTAAATTCAAAAATTCAAAAAAATATAATTTTAAGAACTTGAAAAATATATAATTTATTATAAAAAGAAATAAAATATAAAATATTTAAAAATATATAAATTTATATAGAGGCTTAATTGTTATTTAGTATTAATTCTAAAAATTATAAATAAAATATTCAAAAATATAAAACATTAAAAAATAATCAATCAAAACCCAAAATTAAAATAAGTAAAGTTTTTTTAGTTATAATTCAAAATCATGAAAAACCCACAAAATGTTCCTACTTTTAATATATGCAACTCGTAGAATTGCGATTAAAAGATTACAAGAAAAAGGGTTCAAAATTTTCCTTCGTGTTACCAAATTTTTTGGTCAACCAAACAAAAGAGAGAAACTTTGTAAAACAACATTTATCCCTTCATCTCCTCCCCCGTTTTTCTTCAAGCTTCCCATTGTTCTCATACTCCCGCCAAAGCCTCACAATTTCAAATATCAAACCAAATCCATACCCAACTTTACCATACCCAAATTATATCATCACTTTGTCATCGAGCACTCACCATTAAACCCACACCCAAAGTCAATTTCTTTTTTTCTTACAGACAGACCTAAACTCAATTTGCATTTTCTTTTAATCAGAAAAGAACTTATCAATGATACACCGCTTAGCCTTTAACATTTGAATCCTTCAAAGCCCTACACTTTGCCGTCGAAATGGAGCCAGAGATGTTTCTATAAGTAAAGGCTTTCTGATTTGAATCTCTCAACCAACTGTTTGATCATGGTGCTAGTTGAATTTGGTAGTGGTTGATTCAAAATATTAATTCAAATGACTCGTTTAGCTCGGTGAGATTTAAAGGAAAAAGAAATATTGATTCAAAAAATTCAAGAGAAATTGAGGGTTAAATTTTGTTGAATCCTAAAAAATTTTATTAAAATTCAAGAAATATTGATTTGAATCTCTCAACCAAATTCAAATTTAAGCCTTTATGTAATTTTATATATTTTTAATAATTTATATTTTTTATATCATTTTATAATAAATTTTATATATTTTCAAGTTTTTAAAATTATAATTTTTTAATTTGGAATAAATTGAAAAATATGTAAATATTAAGAGTTGAATTTTTGAATTTTTTAGAATTAGGAACAAATTGACATAATGTGTAAAGTGTTAAAGGGTTAAATTTATTGTTATACCAATCAAACAATGTGACTAATGCTTTTAATGGTAGAGTGACTAAAAATGACAATTAATCTAACAATGTGACTAAATTAACAAAACAAAATCGGTGACCAAAATAGGAACGCGTTAAAACTTGAGTGATTATTTGAGTAGTTTACCCTTTAAGTTTTTTAGAATTACTATTAAGAAAAATTTTAAAAGTATCAAGTTGATACTTTAGTTATAGTTTAGGGCTAAATTTGCTATTAATCCTTTAAATTAACGTGCACGTCACTCTCTTAACCAAAGTTAATAGATGAGAAACAAAATGTAACATTTTAATAACTATAGTGACAATTATGTAACTTTTAAAAGTTAGATAACTTAAATGTAAATTTAACAAAGATTAGAGATAATTAATGTAATTTACCATAATTTTTCCATAATAAAAGAAGTTCAAAAATAAGTTTAAAACGGATTTTTCAAAATTTTAAGATGTCAGTATTTTGGATTCAATCTATTTTTAACTGGTTTAAAGGATTCTCGATTGGACAAATCCTAATAGAATAATCCCACTTAAAAATTCATTCCGTTGAATCCATAGATCAAATCTAATTTTTAGAAGTCTAGGGCTGTGATAAAATATAAAATCACTTTGGTAATGCATGAAGTTACTTTAAAAAAGGGATGGTAGTAATTAACAAGTACCCTAATTTTGTTTTTACACGAAGAAGAGAGGTGAATCTATTGATTGCCTTTCTTGTATCATCAATGAAAATGCAAAATTAGAAAAAAGAAAACCTAATGAAGCTCTTTATGGGGGTTCCTTATTTGTATCTCTGTCTTGCCATTTGTTCATCACTAACAAGTTTGTTATCACTCTGACATCATGAACACGAAAAAAAAGGGGGGCATTTCTTTGCTTTTTGGTCATTCCTTCTAACTGGTAGCAAAAAAACCCATCCCATCTCTTCAATTAATTCATTGTCGTAGGGCAGTGACTGAGTGATATGCCAAGGTTTGTTTGTATTTTGTGACGACACCTTAACTAGACAGTAGAGAGAGACAAGACCGCCTCAGCTGTTTCTCTGTTGAACCCAGTTTGAGAATTCTTGAAGAGTGTTCATGTCAGCTCTGTAATGCTTTTGTGTGAATTCAAGCAGCATAGGCCATGTAAAATCTGGATATACTCTGGGACTGTTCTGGCTCACCAACTCTGCTGGTGGGGTTACCACTTTATCCCCCTCTGGACACAAAAAGAAAGCCAGAGATTTTCTTTGCTTATGGCTGTTCACCACTGCTCGGTGCAAGCAACTTTTATATCTCCCATTTGACAGTGCCTGAAAAAACCCCACTAAGCTTAATCAACATCTGCTACAGTGAAAGAATATGTATGGATTAACTGAAAAAGTATGTTACCATAAAGGTGTCACCAATGTTAACGACAAATGCTTCGAAATTTGGGCTAATTGAATGCCATTCGTTGTCTACAAACACTTGAAGGCCACCAACTCTGTCTTGGTGAAGGATGGTTAAAGACGTTGGATCGCAATGAGGCCCTGTTCCTAAAGTGAGGTCTGGTTCTTGACAAGGGGGATAGTAGTTTAGTCTCATTATTGAATCATTTTTATCAAAAAACTCCCTGAAATGTGCTCTGCCTACGCCCAGACTAATGGCTAAAAGCTCCATTATCCCCAGAGAAAGCTTGCTCATCGCCTCGCAGTAGTCCTGGTAAACCCTCCTATAAACAAAAATACTCAAGATTTCAGCATTGACAAGCATAATCTTGAATCACTTTAAAAATATCTATATCCGACTTTCTTACCCGAGTTGCCTCAATTCATTTCCCATTTTATTAACAAGGTAGTCTTCCACCATCTTGGATGAGTTGTTCTCAGCTGAATAGCGAAAAGAAAGTGTTTCCTTCCATGGGAGCTTGGTCGAGAACCTGCCAGTGAAGCTACTAGCATATCCACAGTGCTCACCAAGTTTTCTTTGAGCCCTTTGCTTTTGTCTAAGTGGCAATAGAAAGAAGTTATCCATGTACTTGTGGGCATCAGCCAAGAGTTTTGCATCGACTCCATGATTAACTACAAGGAAGAAACCATGCTTCTGACATGCCTCGCTGATAAACCTTGAAGCTTCCATTGTAGCAACAGGGTCACCTGAAAGGAAGCCTCCTAGGTCAATGAGTGGTACTTGAAGTTCTGGTACATTACCGGAAGGCGTTTCGTCATCAGGCCATATAAATTCTTTTGGTATCTGGGATTCGAACTTGAGCACCGAGGCATCAAAAACCAGCTTTTTCTGCTCATCTTTTTTTTCATCTTTCGGATGGTGAGTCATGGAGGCCATGCTGGAGATGCAGTCGATGGCCATTGCATGAAGCGTAAATATGCTGAGGCCTAACAAAGATGGATATCTATATGAGTGGTTTTGAGAGTAGTTAAAAGGGGATAAGAGATGAATTTGAGACAGAGAAAGGAATAGGGAGTTATTGAAAAAGAAGAGGGAGAGGGCAGTGGGAGCATAAGTTTGAGAGGTGAGATGAAAGAAACGCCAAGGCCGCTCTCATTGGGAAAATCAGTGAACAAATATTGGAATCTTATAGGGCGCCTCTTTTCTCCTTCACTTCAATTTTTTTCTTTATCCTTTTATTTTATTTTATTTTATTTTATTTTTTTGCAAATAAGGGTTACTCAATTGAGAAAATTGCAGTGTTGGTGTTTTGTCATTTGAAAAATTAGGTAATATGCTACCATTTTTGTCACTCATGATTTGAAATTATTATGTTTTATTGTATCTAAACAAACTCTTATTTAACTGAAAATTTGTTGACGTTTAAGGTTTATTTTGTTACAAATTAAAGGGCAGATGCTTATTTGGGAATAAGTTAATGATTGAGGGCTTAACAGAATATTAGGTAAAAGGTTACGGACTTATTTAGATGTAAAAATATAAGGGTTTGTTTAAATAAAATCATACAGTATAGGGATTTTCTTATTATTTTAATAATTATTAATCATTACGGCACGTTTAGTTCGCTGTAATGGAATAGAGGTGTAATGGAATAGAGCTGTAATAAGTAATTCAACTGTTTGGTTGAATGTAATAGAATAGAGTTGTAATAGAATTCTTGTATTTGGTAGAATAGAATGATGTTATAATAGCATAAGGAAAAGAACTAAAATGACCAGAATACCCTTAGCAGAATTTTTGTTAGGTAGATTATTATTGTTATTGTTATTAAATTTTAATAAGGTTATTATTGAAAATAATTTAATAAAAATAATAAATAATTTAATCATATTTTAACATAATTATTATTAAATATAATTTAATAACATGCTTAATATAATTATTATTATGTGAATTAAAAATTAAAATATATAATACTATAAAAATATATGTAATCTATTTTATTATTTTTAAATTGTAATACATATATGTGCTAAAAAATCATTATCAAAACAAATAATTTAATTACTTTACAAAAATTAAATATTAGAAGTAATTAATTTGCTTCAAAATAACTTATTTATTTAAAATAACTCCATTCATGTTACGAAAAATTAATGCTCAATTTGCTTCAAAAATTCATACATCAACCTTCAACTCTATAACCATTATCTCATACTACATTCCTTCCTAAAACCAAATAACTAGGACACAAACCAACTTCTTACTATTCTGCAAGTTAATCGGTCTCAGAAATTAATCGCCATCCCACAACCAACTCAAACTCCACCCAACATCAATCGGCTACCATAAATGGATCTACCTCTCCAAGGATCGACAACCAGAGACCCTATATTTGTTTCATCCTCATCTTCTGCTGCAAAATAAGTTTAAATATGCTTCAAATGATTTAGACCTACTCAAATCAAACAACAACAACAACAAAAAGGTTTAAATAACATAAGAGGTGCAAGGAGATTCAATGGCATCAAGTACCCTATTTGCAAGAATGTGGTAGTGGTTCTGCCAGATTTGCTGAATTGCCATTGTGGTAGCAAGCAAACAATAAGCTATCCCCAAAATGACAAAGATTACAACAAAAACCACGAGCAGTGCAAAGCCAGCTTCCATGGAAGCAAGAAAACAATCTAAGACACCCCAACCATAAAGCAATTCTGGCATCCAGCCATCCGTGCATCATTGTTATTGAAGGAGGTGCAATGTACTATGAGTCCAAAAAATCCAAGCAAGACAAAGAAGGCCAAAGACACCTATAAAGCAAAGAGTTTATCACGCTCTTGTGGTTGAAATTAGCATAAGTCGCTAAAATTAGTCATTCAATAGCTATAAAAGAACAAAAGAACATTTGATGAGGTTCATGCAGAAAATCAAGGAAAGCTTACCAATGCAATAATAAAATGGTATAGGATGTTTCGATAGGATGCAATCCCAACCATCACTGAATGAATTTCGAAAAGCACCATGCAATAATAATGAGCCCACCTTGAGGAGTTATTCCTTCATCTCCATCTAATCAAACAAATTGAAAAACTCATCAAGATAAAACAATAAAGAAGACCATAAATGTAAATCACAAACATAAAAGGATAAATTAAACATAAAAGGATAAATTAACTCAAGTGAACTCATGAACTATGATCGAATATGTAATTCAATCCATGTATCATAAAACTAAGTGATTTAATCTTTATACACTAAACATTAGCGCAAACATGTAAAATTAATAACAACGTTAATGGAAAACCATCTATTGCGCCTTGAAATCCTAAAATCGACAAGACAAACATATAGACAAATAAAGCAACAAAAGAATTTCTTATATCGAAGACATATGTTCATCAAATTTTAGCTCATATACTTTGTCAAAATTCAGCAACATCAACATTTAAATGATTTCTCATTTAAAAAAGAATATTCTTTGTTGTTTTTCATTTGATATCATAATTTCTTCTAGATTTTTAGTGCACGTAAAGACAATATTGATGTTCTTTTCTTTTTCCTACGATAGGTAGCTGAAGTAAAGGAGGAAGATAGAAAATTATGATCAAATGAGAAAGTAAACATGCTAAATATCAGTTAGCAAAGTGAAACATGATAGTAAGCAATGGAATTTTGGCTTGATAAATTAATCCTTTTTCGTGAAGTCTAATAAATGCCTCTATAACAGCTCCTGCAATAGGAAAACAAGTTTCAGAACACAAGCTTACCCTACTGATATTTGAACAAATGTAAGCGCCTAATCATTACTTCTATGGTTATCACTACTATTATTACTGCCATACGTACAATGCAAAGAAAACAAAAGAGGTAACAAGTAAAATAGGTCATAGATTGAAAATTTACACATAACTTAAAAGACTTTGAACATTAGCTAGATTTCACTTTTACAAGATATAAAACTTGTCTTACGACTTAGCTGCTCATCGAGGGTGAAACATTCTTTAGTCCAGTCACAAGATCCCCCAAGTCTCTTAATTTGATTAGTAATGGTCCCACCATACCTGAAATTGAAAAGAAAAAGACCAAAGAATGAACAAAAAATAGATAAACATACAAAACAAAGTAGTAACTATACGAAACCTTAATGGTCAAATATGAACAATAAACACCGGAAATTAAGCAACGGGTTAAAGCAATAAAACCCCATAAGTATCAGTATTTGAAAGGAGAAGAAGTAGAATTTATTGAAGTTGTGGAGAACCCCCAAAAAGCCCTTTCTTCGAGACAACAAAACACCATAGATGATATGTGCAAAGTAATGATTCAATATCAAGAAAGAAACGAGAAAAACCAAGTATGCAAATAATTTAAGGAAGATATACTTCTCTTTCCACCCCCAAACTCGTTTTCAAATTCATCTCTTGCCTACCCTTTTTATTCCTTCGAAGCCAACATTCTTTCCACAACCAAATGGGAAAAAAAAGTAAAATAGGTTCAATTATATATTCCCATTAAATGAATACAACATATATACTCATTCTCTAGATGTAACATTATGTATAAAGAGGCGAAATATAAATCAACAACAAAGCTAAAAACATTATATTTACAAAAAGATTACTAGAAATAATACAACCATAAATATCAATCCTTTTTCCAAAAACCATAAATACGACCATTCTTCATTGCCTTCAGCTTCTCGATATCCCCAGAAACAAGAGCAGTAACAGCCAACTCCTCGCCATTAGACCTCTCCTTGAGAGCAATGAGTAAAACTTGGTTCAATGAATTACTAACCAATGACCGAATCCTTGACTCCTATTTCAATGAAGTGACAGAAAAATGAGAAAATAATAATGGGCTTTTCTTGTTCATCTTGAATATGAGTTCTGGGTTTGAATTTAGTAGAATTCTTGTAGAATTTGACAATCTTTTTAAATGCCTTTCCCAAAACAAAAGTGTTTTGCAAATTTTCAATAAGATTTCTTTTTTTTTTTGGTTGACTGAAAAAGAACAAAATGGAAAGAGATGGATGGGTTTGGGTTTTAGTACCTAGAAGGGATTCAAGTAAAGTAGTGATGGGAGGAGCATCGGAGGAGCAAGAAACAACGCCGTTGCTATGGAGAAATCTCATGCTATCCATCCATCTTTTGCTCTAGCAGGTTGGACCATAAATTGTAGTGAAACAGGAGAGAGTTCGAAGGCAGATGAAGGAGAAGATGAAGGAGGGCAAATTTTGGAAAATGAGAAAAAGATAACGAACGTAATAGCTATTCAGAGATGTGGGCAAGGAATGGCTATTACAGCCAAAGGCTGTAATAGAGCCTGAATGGAATCAGGCTGTAATCTTTTTACAGCCAACCAAATGTTGGTTTGATGGTGGGCCCACCGAATTGGGGAGAATGCATTCCTATTCCCCCCAACCAAACATAGCCTTAGTGTTTTTATAAGGGTTATGAGGAAGTTTAAGGGTGAGCAAATACTGATTTAATTTAAAAAGTTAATTTTTTTTAAACTTTGAATTTATTGAATAGAGTTACTTGACTTTTCAAATAAATTCTATTAAGTAATTTGATTTTTGAGATCAAGTTGTGTTGAATTTTGCAACTCAAATAGTTCAAATAACATGAATAATAGATTGGTATAAATACCCTTTAGTCCCTAAGAATTTAAAAATTGAGTAAATTAGTTCCTCTCAACAAAATTTTTAAAAATAAAATATTTTCCAAAAGTTCAAAATAATTATAATAAATTCCAAATTTTCATAAAAAATGGTATTCAAAAATTATAAAAATAAAAATATTAAAGAATATATGAAAACATTCTACACATATCATAATCGTTTAAGCAAATTCTCAACTCATAACTAGCCAAATCACAAGGCTAAGTTCATATGACAACTTATACCAAAATACTAGACTATACATGCCATATCTAGCTATATACATTTTCAAAATGAACCAAAAACAAGTTGAGTAGTGTGATGACGATCCTTGACGGTCCCAAGCCCTCAGTAGCTTTGACGACCTATAAAATAGAGAAAACACACACACAGAGTAAGCTTTCCAAAAGCTTAGTAAGTCATAATACAAATAAACTTAGCATAAACGGCGTATATGCATAAGGTACATTGGCACATATCATTTACTTAGCAAACTATCACATCTATGCTTTGGTTAATACACTTGGCCACATTTCCACATTCATCAATTCAAGAATCATACATATATACTTAGCTCTTTCATAACCGTTCTTGTATCTCGCTCACATTCTCATATTCAATCATACTTTCCTTCAAATCCAAGTCATATATGTACTTACCTTTTATATACACTTAGTGTATATACCAAACATACCTGAAACGAATATACATTCACGTAATTATTCATAGCTCGGATTTGGTCATTGGACCAATAGGAGCTTAATAGGATACTCAGAAAGCTCGGAATAGTAGTACAATGCCAACATCCCAGACGAGGTCTTACGTGTACTCCGATAACGATGCCGATGTCCCAGACATGGTCTTACACGTAAAGCTTATATCGATGCCAATGTCCCAGATGTAGTCTTACACGTAAAGCTCATATCGATGCTAACGTCCCAGATGTGGTCTTACACGTAAAGCTCATATCGATGCCAATGTCCCAGATGTGGTCTTACACGTAAAGCTCGTATCGATGCCAACGTCCCAGACGTGGTCTTACTCAAACGTCAGATCAATGCCAACGCCCCGGGCGTGGTCTTATATGACAAAACAGAACAGATACATATGTATTCCTAGGTTCGTACAGAACTTTGTGGACATTGTCGCTAAATTGATCTTATCACAGGATTCATTTGCATAACACTTCATAAGCATTCATTATCAACGATAAGCATATGAATATGCTCAACTTAATACAATTACATTTATTTGCAATATGACTTACCTTAGATTCGGTTTAACTGAAATGGAAACGGCTACTCGGTTACTTTCGCTTTCCTACGGTCTAAGTCTGTTTTCCTCATTTCTTGATCTAAACATATTCAGAATTAACTCTTTTATTCACTAATTCATTCAATTCAATCCAAGGACACACATTTAGGGTTATTTACAAATTAACCCTCACATTTGCATAATTTATCAATTTAGTCCATTTTTCTCAAAACATCAAATTCACAAAATCATTACACTTCCAAGCTTAGCCGAATGCATATATATATATATATATATATATATATCATTCAAGCCCATATTTTCCATCAAATTTTCTATTTAGTCCCTCAAGTTACTATTTTCACAATTTAGCCCTAATTAGCTAAATTCATCAAAACTTCAAAAAAAAAGTACGTTGATCTAGCTCAAATCTTTCATTTAACAACTAAACTCATCTCAAGGCTCAACATATCACCAATGGCATTTTACACAAACATTATCAATACACAAAATTGAGACATGGGCTTGATAGTAGACAAAACAGTGATTGCAAAAACGTAAAAATTACCAAAACTGACTCAAAATCATACCTTAATCAAGATGAAAGCCAACTGAAACCTTTAAGCTTTTGTTCTTTATTTTTCTTTAAGACATTCAACCAAAAGATGATAAAAACAAAGCCATTTTCTCTTGTTTTCTTTTTATTGTTATAATGTAATAACTTATAAAATAATATACTAATTTAACATATATTATTAACTTATGAAAACGTATAATATAAATATAAAAAACCACATTCAATGCCGTCCACTACCTATAGTAATGGCTTAATTGCCATATAAGGCCTTCACCTTTACAAAGCCACAACACATTGGTACTTTAATAAATAGCAAGCAACTTTTACATTTAATGCATTTCATCCTTTTGTCCAATTAAACACACAAACTAACAAATTAACTTACGAAAATATAACACATGCTTAAACACTCTTCAGTGGCACAGAAAATAATATTAAAATATTATTCAAACTCGAATTTGTGGTCCCAAAACCAGTGTTCCTACTAGGATATAAACTGGACTGTTACAATTCTCACCCCTTAGGGATTTTTGTCCCCAAAAATCTTACCATTAAGCAGATTCGGATATTGTTGTCTCATTGAATCTTCAGGCTCCTACGTAGCCTCTTCTATTCCGTGTCAATTCCATAACGCTTTCATTAATGGAATTTTCTTGTTTCTCAACTCTTTCACTTCACGAGCTAAAATACAGATCGGTTTCCCTTCGTATGTCATATCAGATCGGATTTCAATTTCAGACGGAAAAAAATCACATGTGATGAATTGGATCAATATCTATGGAGCATCGAGACATGTAATACATTGTGTAACTTTTCTAGCTCATAGGGCAACCTTAATTTATATGCAACAAGCCTAACACGTTCAATGATCTCATATGGTCCGATAAACCTCAGACTTAATTTTCCTTTACATCCGAATCAAAGCACTTTATTCCATGGTGACACTTTCAGAAATACTTTGTCTCCGATCTCAAATTCTATGTCTTTTCGTTTCAAGTCCGTATAAGACTTATGACGATCAGATGCTGTTTTCAAACAATCTCGGATCAGTTTCACTTTCTGTTCTGAATCTTTTATCAAATCAACCCCATGTAGCTTATTTTCACTGAGCTCGGTCCAATACAGAGGTGTACGACATTTACGTCCGTACAAAGCTCCATATGGTGCCATTTTGGTGCTCGACTGAAAACTATTATTATATGAAAATTCAATCAAAGGCAGGTACTAATCCCACGTACCGTTAAACTCAAGTATACAACATCATAACATGTCTTCTAGAATTTGAATGGTCTGCTCAGATTGACCATCTGATTGCGGATGAGAAGCTGTATTGAAATGCAGTTTTGTGCCTAACGCTTATTGCAATTTCTTCTAGGATCGTGATGTAAACCTTAGATCTCTGCCTAACACAATAGACAATGGCACTCCATGCAATCTCACAATCTCAGAAATTAAAGCTTGGCTAATCTATCAAATGAATAATTAGATCTTACCGAAATAAAAGGGGTAGATTTCGTCAATCATTCCACTACAACCCATATTGTATCTTTCTTTCTCGAAGTCAGGGGTAAACCAGAAACAAATTCCATTGTTACTCTATCCCATTTCACTCGAGAATCAGAATTGATTGTAGAAACCCAGACGAAACTTGATGTTCAGCTTTGACTTGCAGACAGATTAAGCATTTCGAAACAAAGTAAAAAATGTCTCGTTTCATACCAGACCACCAATAGTGTTGCTTCAGATCATGGTACATCTTTGTACTTTCCGGATGAATAGATAGACGACTGTTATGTGCTTCACTTAAAATCAACTGAATTAACTTTGAATTTCTTAGAACACAAATACGACCTTGAAAACTCAAGCAATCATCAACAACATGAAATTCAAATTTAGAATTCGAATCACACAGAACTCGTTTCACTAATAACTCATTATCAGATTTCTAAGCATCACATATCTACTGTATAAACAATGGTTTCACTTTTAATTCGGCTATCACTGAACTACCATCAAACAAATCTAATTGATCAAATAAATCATTTATCCGGGGCAACAGATATTTATTCTTTATTGTCGCCTTATTCAACTGACGATAATCGATACTTATCCTCATCATGCCATCTTTCTTTTTCACAAACAGAACAGGAGCATCCCAAGGTGAGAGACTCGGTCTAGTGAACCCTCTATTAGTTAACTCTTGTAATTGTGACTTCAACTCTTTTTCAATTCTATTGATGCCATTCTATATGGAGCTATCGAAATAGGTGTAGTACCAAGCAACAATTCAATTCCAAATTCAACTCTCTTTTCAGATAATTTTGAATCAATCACATAAGCAAAATATACCTCATACCCCTTTTCACATACTTCTGAGCTTTCAACACAGAGATCACAGTAGGCAATCCATTCAAATCATTAGACTCAACTCCTGACTATTTCATCATTCAGACATCTCAAATCAATAGTCTTTCTTTTACAGTTCACAATAGCATCGTGCAACGTCAACTAGTCCATACCCAAAATGATATCGAACTCATCAAATCGCAAAAGTATCAAATCAGCTGGGAAACAGATATCTCGAAACATTAACGGATAGTTCTTGCATACTTTGTCAACAAGGACACTTTTACCTAAGGGGTTCGTTACTTTTTTTTAGCAAATTCGGTAGACTTTATAGGCAAATTTTTACTAAATACTAAATTCATGCATATATATGAATGCGTAGAACCAGGGTCTATCAATGCAATCACAGAAGTATCATAAAGAGTAAAAGTACCCGTTATAACATCTGGTGATGAAGCTTTCTCACGAGTTCGAATAGCATATGCTCTGACCGACACTCTGGCTTCAGATCTTGCGACAGTGTCTCTCGTAGTTCTCTGACTACCACTGACATTTCTTACATTCTTCGAAGGTCTTCCCCTCACAGGTGAGTTATCCGATCTCAGATTCTAAATAATTTCTGGCTCAATAGACTTAGGGCAATCACGGATAAAATGATCAAGTGATCCACATCTGAAGGAAGCTTGAGTATTTAATCTACAATTCCCCAGATGTCCTTTACTACAACGCTTACACCTGAGTCGCTCAGATCTGACATATCCAACACTCGCCATCTTTGGGGAGTCTCGAATGAAGTGATTTCATGATCAATATTTATAACAAACTCTATTATACTTGCTCCAACATTTTCCCACATGTTGTCTTCCACATTGTCTACACTTAGGTTTGTTGCTTTTAGTACTTCCATCATTTGGTTCAATTGGGGCTTGAGTTCTCAGACTAACACTTGGTCTCACACGGTCTCTACTCGTATGTCCAAATAAAGCATTTGATCGATTGCTTGCATTTCTATGTTTTTTCGTCAAAGGTTGAGAAAACTTACTCATCGATCTTTTTTTTCATTATGAGCTTCAAAATCAGATTTCTCAACATTATCATCATTAATAGTCCTAAACTCTCTGGCTCTATACTTATGGATTTTGTCCACCGGAGGCTTATTCAACAGATTCAAATTCATAGTCAGGGGCACAACTGAAGTTTGAGGGGGAATATCAGGGGCAGGGGGTTGCGAAACAGTCGGGTTATTCTTTACAAACTGAGTGAACCACTCACTCATCATCTAGAAGAAAGCTTGTTTAGCTTCTTCCTCATGACTGCTCATAGTTGATCTTGAATTAGAGGGCGTTGTCCCTTGCGCGGGAGCAGGCGCATTACTTTCTACGTCGTCAGCTACGGCTTTTTCGGGATCCATTACTATATGAAAATCAATTTTACACATCAGGATTCATCATACTATCACAGTTCAGATATATGGCATGTATAGCTAGACTTTGACATGCTACGTTAGTTCGAGAATCGACTAAACCTTAGTTCTGATACTAACCAATTGTAACACCCCTAACCCGTATCCGTCGCCAGACTAGGGTTAAAGGCGTTACTAGAAAGATCAGAAATATTTATAGAAATTTCATATAACTGTTTAATAATCTTAATCATAGTATCCCTAAAATAGGTCATCGAGACCTAAAACATGCTTATAATTCGAGTCGGGACTAAATCGAAACACTTACGAAAATTATCAAAAATTTAAAAACTTTTCTAAGTTTCAGGGGTTACACGCCCGTGTGGGCAAGCCGTGTCCCTCCCACTGTTGCTAGACACACCCATATGTCCTCCCCGTGGTCTATACTAACTATGCTCCACGGCCACCAAGCACGCCCGTGTACCTTGACTGTAGACTATACTGACTTGGCTCCACGGCCACTAAGCACCCGCGTGTGCTAAGGCCGTGTACTAACCTAATGAAACCACACAGCTACCAGGCATGCTCATGTACCAAGGCCGTGTTCTCATATGCTAGCAACTAACTCTACCCCACGGTCATTAAGCACACCCGTGTGCCATAACCGTGTGACATTATAGGCCATTTGCAAGGCCAAAATACCACCCACTTGGGTCTTAACTAAAAGTAACATTTACCAACACAATTCATGCATATTTGACAACCAAAATAACCATACAATCAATACATTCAATATCCATTTCAACCATGCCAACTTCCAAGACCAAAACATATATCACACAAACATAATTTATTCATTTGCTTAACCCAAAAGCTTGACCATTTCATGAATCAACTAACCATGCCAAAACATTCTACACATATCATAATCGTTTAAGCAAATTCTCAACTCATAACTAGCCAAAGGCTAAGTTCATATAACAACTTATACCAAAATACTAGCATATACATGCCATATCTAGCTATATACATTTTCAAAATGTACCAAAAACAAGTTGAGTAGTGTGATGACGATCCTTGACGATCCCGAGGCCTTAGTAGCTTTGACGACCTATAAAACAGAGAAAACACACACACAGAGTAAGCTTTCCAAAAGCTTAGTAAGTCATAATACAAATATACTTAGCATAAAAGGCGTATATGCATAAGGTACATTGGCACATATCATTTACTTAGCAAACCATCACATCTATGCTTTGGTTAATACACTTGGCCAGATTTCCACATTCATCAATTCAAGAATCATACATATATACTTAGTTCTTTCATAACCATTCTTGTATCTCGCTCACATTTTCATATTCAATTATACTTTCCTTCAAATCCAAGTCATATAGGTACTTACCTTTTATATACACTTAGTGTATATACCAAACATATCTGAAACGAATATACATTCATGTAATTATTCATAGCTCAGATTTTCTTGTTGAACCAATAGGAGCTTAACAGGATGCTCAGAAAGCTCGAATAGTAGTACAATGCCAACACCCCAGACGAGGTCTTACATGTACTCAGATAACGATGCCGATGTCCCAGACATGGTCTTACACGTAAAGCTTATATCGATGCCAACGTCCCAGACATGTTTTACACGAAAAGCTCATATCGATGCCAATGTCCCGACGTGGTCTTAGATTTAAAGCTCATATCGATGCCAATGTCCCAGACGTGATCTTACACGTAAAGCTCATATCGATGCCAACATCCCAGATGTGGTCTTACACGTAAAGCTCATATCGATGCCAACGTCCCAGACGTGGTCTTACGCGTAAAGCTTATATCGATGCCAACGTCCCAGACGTGGTCTTACTCGAATGTTAGATCAACTCCAACGTCCTGGACGTGGTCTTATATGATAAAACAAAACAGATACCTATGCATTCCTATGTTCGTACAGAACTTTTTGGACATTATCGCTAAATTAATCTTATCTCGGGATTCATTTGCATAACACTTCATAAGCATTCATTATCAATGATAAGCATATGAATATACTCAACTTAATACAATTACATTTATTTGCAATATGACTTACCTCAAATTCGGTTTAACTGAAATAGAAACGGCTACTCGGTTACTTTCGCTTTCCTGTGGTCTAAGTCCATTTTCCTCAGTTCTTGATCTAAATATATTCAAAATTAACCCTTTTATTCACTAATTCATTCAATTCAGTCTAAGTACACATATTTTGGGTTATTTAGAAATTAACCCTTACATTTGCACAGTTTATCCATTTAGTCCATTTTCTCAAAACATCAAATTCACAAAATCATTAAACTTCCAAGCTTAGCTGAATGCATATATATATATATATATATATCATATATCATACAAGCCCATATTTTCCATCAAATTTACTATTTAGTCCCTCAAGTTATTATTTTCTCAATTTAGCCCTAATTAGCTAAATTTATCAAAACTTTAAAAACAAAGTATGTTCATCTAGCTCAAATCTTTCATTTAACAACTAAACTCATCTCAAGGCTCAACATATCACCAATGGCATTTTACACAAACATTATCAATACACAAAATTGAGACATGGGCTTGATAGTAGACAAAGCAACGATTGCAAAAACGTAAAAATTATCGAAAACTGACTCAAAATCATACCTTAATCAATATGAAAGCCAACCGAAACCTTCAAGCTTTTGTTCTTTCTTTTTCTTTAAGACATTCGGCCAAAAGATGATAAAAACAAAGCCACTTTCTCTTGTTTTCTTTTTATTGTTATAATATAATAACTTATAAAATAATATAATAATTTAACATATATTATAAACTTATGAAAACATAAAATATAAATATATAAAACCACATTCAATGTCGTCCACTACCTATAGTAATGGCTTAATTTCCATATAAGGCCTTCACCTTTACAAAGCCACAACATATTGGTACTTTAACAAATAGCAAGCAACTTTCACATTTAATGCATTTCAGTCCTTTTGTCCAATTAAACACACAAACAAACAAATTAACTTACGAAAATTTAACACATGCTTAAACACTCTTCAATGGCATAGAAACTAATATTAAAATATTGTTCAAACTCAAATTGGTCATCCCGAAACCACTATTCTGACTAGGGTATAAACCAAACTGTTACAATTTAAATTTTGGTGATATGCATGAATGATTATGGTATATGAAGTATGTTTTAGTATGGCTTGATGGCAATGAAATGGTTTTGACAATGGTAAATTTATTAATGGATTGATACCATAGTGATTTAGTGAAATGGTGGATGAATCATGCTTGGCTTTACATTTGAATTAGTTGAGGTATTTAGCAAATAAGTTGACATGACTAGAAATGAGATTGGATTGGATGATATGTTGATCATTTGACATGTATTTGGTTGCCAATTGTGTATGGAAATAGACTTGCATGTGCTTGTGGGTATGAACCAAGTGTGGGTGGCATTTTGGCCTTGCAAATGGCTTATTTTGCATACGCGGCCAAGAGAAACGGGCGTGTGTCTCTGCCGTGTGGCTTAAAGACCACTTCGAAGTGTGCTTCGATAGGTTACACTACCATGGCACATGGGCGTGCTTGGTGGACGTGTGACCAAGTTAGTAACTAGCTTAATTTCACACGACCATGGTATATAGGAGTGTCTAGTGGTCGTGTGGACCAGTCAGTATGTACACCCTATTTTAGCACGGCCTAGACACATGGGCATGTTTGGTAGTCATGCGAGGCACACGGGCTGACTGCACGGGCGTGTGACATTTGCAGTGTTGAAGAATGTTTAAATTTCTAAAAATTTTTATAAGTATTCAGTTTAGTCCCGACCTCTTTCTAACACATGCTTGAGGTCTCGTAGACCTCAATAAGTGACTATATGATTATGTTGCAATATGTTTTAATGATGATTGAATATGTGTTGTAAATTGAAGGTGAAATGTTTTGATTGTTTGTTAATGCCTCTTAACCCTATTCTGGGACAATTTTAGGTTAGGGGTGTTACATTTTATTGGTATCAGAGCTATGGTTTAGTCGATTCTTAGCCTAACATAGCGCGTGTGAGTCTTGCTATACATGCCATATATATAAATTGCGATAGTGTGATGAATCCTGACAGTTGAAAATGTGTTTTCATAAAGTAATGGATCCCGATAGAGTAGTTGCTGATGGTGTTGAGAGTAACGCGCTTGCTCCTATTCAAGGGACAGCGCCGACCACATCTAGGCTGAATGATAGTAGTGAGGGAGGAGAGGCTAAGTTAGTCTTCTTCTGAATGATAAGTGAGTGGTTTTCGAGTTCGTTCAAATGAATCTGTCTGTTCCACATCTCCATCCCCACAAGTACCTGTTGTGCCACAAGTGATAGATCCGATCTAATTGAATAAACCTCCTATGGATAAGATTCGTAAGTACAGGGACGAAGAGTTTAAGGCCACAGTTGATGACGATGCTGAGTGAGTCGAGTTTTGGCTCAAGAATATAATTCGGGTATTTGATGAGATGTCGTTGACCCCTGATGAATGTAACAAGTGTACAATTTTTTTTGTTGAGAGATACGGCTTATATCTGGTGAAAAATGTTGATTTCTATGGTTCTGAGAGAGAGAATCACCAGGGATTTCTTTCAAGTTGAATTCAGAAATTAGTATATCAGTCAACGATTCATTGATCAAAACCTAAAGAATTCCTCAAGTTGAAACAAGGTCGCATGTCTGTTACTGAGTACGAGCGGGAATTTGTGAGATTGAGCCAGTATGTACGAGAATGTGTTTCGACCGAAGCTACTATGGGTAAGCACTTTATAGAAGGGTTGAATGAAGATATTAAGTTGTTGGTTGGGATACTTGACATAAATGAATTTGTTGTGTTAGTCAAAAGAGCCTGCAAAGCCGATGAGCTCAATAAAGAAAAGAAGAAAGCCGAATCTGAAGCTCGAGATAAAAGAAAAAGATTGATGAGTAAGATGTCTCAACCTTTGACGAAAAGATTTAGAGATGCGAGCAATCGATCAAATGCTTCATTTGGACATTCGAGTAGAGATCGCGTGAGACAAAGCATCGGTTCACGAGATCAAATTCCAACTAAATCAAGTGTTGGAAGTGCCAAAAGCAACAAACCTGAGTGTAGCAGTGTGGAAGATGACATGTGGGAGAATGTTGGGGAAAATATAATAATTGAACTTGTTATAAGTGTGGATCACGAGATCACTTCATTATAGATTGCCCAAAGTTAGCTGAAGAAGAAAATGTTTAGAGTGTGAGACCGAGTAACATGACGGCTAGGGGTAGACCACCTAGAAACAGTGGAAGTCAAAGAGGGACTACCAATATAATTGTGAGATCAGAGGCGAGAGCACCTGCCCGAGCCTATGCTATACGCGCACGAGAGGAAGTATCATCTCCAAACGTCATCATTGGTACTTTTACTCAATTTGATACTGATGTGATTGCATTGATAGACCCAGGATCTACTCATTCGTATGTGTGTGTGAATCTAGTATTAAGTAAGACTCTACCTATTGAGTCTACTAAATTTGTGATTAGAGTATTGAAACCCTTAGGCAAGTGTGTATTGGTGGATAAAGTGTGCAAGAACTGTCCGTTGATGTTTCAAGATGTTTGTTTTCCAGCTAATTTGATGTTACTACCATTCGATGAATTCGATATAATTCTGGGTATGGATTGGCTCACTTTGCATAATGCCATTGCGAAATGTAAAAGAAAGAGTATTGAATTGAGAAGTCAGAATGCTGATATAGTTTGAATTGAATCTACTGATATGAAAGGGTTACCAGCTATTGTATCTACGATGAAAGCTTTGAACTATGTGAGAAAGGGTTGCGAAGTTTATCTGGCATATGTGATTGATACTAAAGTGTCAGAAAAGAAAGTTGAATCTGTACCTATGGTTAATGAGTTTCCATATGTGTTTCCTAAAGAACTACCAGGATTACCTCCAATTCGGAGGTTAAATTTGGAATTGAATTAATGCCGAGGACTACTCCTATCTCAATAACTCCGTATAGGATGACACCAACAGAATTGAAAGAGTTAAAGTCTCAGTTGCAAGAGTTGACTGATAGAGGATTTGCACGATCGAGTTTCTCGCCCTGGGGTGCTCTTGTGTTATTTATGAAAAAAAAAGATGGCACTATGAGAAATTGTATTGACTACCGATAGTTGAACAAAGTGACGATAAAGAATAAATATCCGTTGCCTCGTATTGATGATTTATTTGATCAGCTGAAAGGAGCTATAATATTTTCTAAGATAGATTTGAGATCAGGCTATTATCAGCTACGAGTCAAAGAGTCAGGTGTACCGAAGGCTACTTTCAAAACAAGGTACGGACACTACGAATTCTTAGTTATGCCTTTCGGACTAACAAATGCTCCTGCAGTATTTATGGATCTGATGAACCGGATATTCAGACCGTATTTGGATAGTTTTGTTATAGTGTTTATTGATTATATTTTGATTTACTCATGTGATGAGATGCAACATGCTGAGCATTTGAGAGTTGTATTATAGACTCTACGCGGGAAATAATTGTATGCTAAGTTTAGCAAATGTGAGTTTTGGTTGCATGAGGTTAGATTTCTGGGGCATATTGTATCAGCTATAGGAATACGAGTTGACCAGAGTAAGATCTCAGCTATTTTAGAATGGAAGCCTCCGAGAAATGTGTCTGAAGTTTGTAGTTTTTTGGGACTAGTGGGATATTATAGATGGTTTTGAAAGGCTTCTCGATGATTGCAAATCCATTGGCGAAGTTGCTATAAAAAGATGTTAACATTCGAGTGGTAAGAAAAGTGCCATCAGAGTTTTGAGCAATTGAAAGCGCTAGTGTTAGTTCAGCCTGAATCTGCTAAAGAATTCATAGTTTACAGTGATGCATCGTTAAATGGTTTGGGATGTGTGTTGATGTAAGAAGGAAAAGTCATTGCTTATGATTCGAGGCAGTTAAAGCCGTATGAAAAGAACTATCCGACGCACGACCTTAAATTAGCTGCAATTGTGTTTGCATTGAAGATTTGGCATCACTATCAGTTTGGTGAGAAATGTCATATTTATATCAATCACAAGAGTTTGAAGTACTTGATGACTCAGAAAGAATTGAATTTGTGACAGAGAAGATGGTTAGAATTGCTGAAAGATTATGAGCTTGTGGTTGATTTTCATCCGGATAAAGCTAATGTTGTTGCTGATGCTTTGAGTCGAAAGTCTATATGTGCTTTACGAGCAATGAATGCTCAGATAAATCTGTGTGATGATTCAGTTTTGGTTGAGTTAAAAGTGAGACCGATGTTTGTACGTTAGATTTGCGATGCTCAGAAAAGTGATGTTGAAAAGTCTATCATCTAAAGTAAACCCAGTAACTATCTATAGTATAACAATTTAAAACAAATTTTCGTATCAGGAGAACTTACTTGGTCCGACGCCGGAGACTCGGTGTGCTATACAAAAATCTTCTAAAACCACTTCAAAATCATTTGTAAACATCTTAAAAAAACTAAAGCCCATTTCACAGCCCGATTTTTGCAACCTGGCTCTGATACCATTAAATGTAACACCCCAAACTCGGCCTAGACGTTAGGCCCAAATCTGGCGTGTCACAATTAAAGTGTTTTTCCAAAACCATGATTTCATTGAAAACCCTTCTTGATATTTAAAAAAAAAACTAAAGTCTCAATTTGCACTTGATTATTTTAAATCGACGTTTATTAAAAGTTATTAATTTCAAAACCTTGTTGTTGCGAAAGCTTTATTTAAAATAATGATTTACGAAGATATGTTGCCCAAAAATTGAGTTACGGAACGTAGTGTTTGAAAACAGTTATCATTTTGAGAAAATCGTGTTCAACCTTTAGCAGATTTAAATCATAATAAACTGAAAATCCCAAATTAAAAACCAGAATTTAAGAGAGGCATTATTACAACCTAATAAGGAAATAATTTAAATAAAGTAGAATAGAATACTAAAATTCCAAGCTGCTTGTAGTGTGGCCACCTCCGAGTCCTCCAGTATGTTGAACCACCTACTGAGGATTACCTGAAAAAAATTAAAAATAGGTGGGTGAGTTTACGAAAACTCAGTGTGTACAATCCTCATTGGTCATAAGGCATGTATCAAATCAATCTGGGCTTGAGCCCATTACAATAATGGTGGCAATTGGGCCTTAGCCCCAAAATAGCCTTGGTTGGGCCTTAGCCCATAACAAAAGTCACATATCACATCTATCTAGGCCTAAGCCCATCTCAATATCAGGACAGTGAATGCAATGCATTCATGCCCATACCAACCCTACACTCCGTCTCCTGTCCAACCCTGCACTCTTGTGGGGATTTAATCGACCTACCCATCCCTATACTTCTTTTGTAGCACAGGTTGCGGCGCTAACCAAATTTTGCAGCAGAGCTGCCAGTCATATAATCGGCTTAAAGCCATTAGTGGATTCGCAGTCGTCAAGGACCATTCGATCCTAATAGAACTTTTTTCGTATTAATAATCCCATCCCCCATGCAGCATAATATCACATGAATGCATACAACCATAAATCACATACAATAATAATCATATAACATGTAGGGGCATTTTCGTCATTTTTCCCTATAGGGGCATATCAATCATTTTACCCATCGAGGGTATTTCGATAATTTTACAACCCTTTCCAAAGGTCTACAGTTGCCTCGAGCGACGCAGATAACATATTTCATCAAAACGGTGTTTTGGGCCCAAAGCCCAATACTCGACCCAAGTGGGCCCACACTCTCGTGTGGCCCAATTCGTCGAAAATAGCATTTGGCTATGTGATCGCCATGGTCGGCTCCTTATTCCCTATCCTTCCACAAAATTTACTCGCATAGGGCCCACGGGCCTGTGGGCCCACTTCGGCCAATTTTAGCCAAACGAGGCCCTAAACGTCCTAAGCCCATGAGAACTCTCATGGTGGCCTCAAGCATCTTACGCCCATATTCGTGGGCTTGATCCACCACACGTGCAATCGCACGCTCGTGTGGCATCATTTACCGGTATTTCAGCTTTTCGACATTTACCGATCTACGGTTGGAATGGTGTGAGTACACACCTGTTTACAAATAGTGACTTCCACTGCTTCCAAACATCTATGATAACGATTGGCCACTAGTTAGACTTCTCATTTGACAACCCAAAATATAGAAATAACTAACCATTGCCTTAACTTACCAACAAAAGGCAAAAATTCCTTTATGGAGAGTGTTAGGCTTACCCCTCCTAGATAAAGAATCAAGTTCCTAGCAAATTTTGATACACAAAACAATGATGTTAGCAAGATCCAACATTCGGCCTCCCACAGAGAAAAGAGAGAAATCAGATCTCTTACCCACGCAGTCACAAAAATCTTCACTAGAATGAAATAAGAAAGCGGTTGAGTTTCCTTACTACTTACCAAATAACCACAAGATCAGAAGTTGTCCACTAAAGAGTTTCGGCTCTCACAAAAGAGAACAAACATGATTCGAGATGGAGAAGAGTAAATAGGTTCGGCCTAGACAATCAAAAGTTAAGACTGAGTGGTTCAGCTTAGCCGAGAAAAGAGAGAAAAATAAGAAAAGTAAAGGGAAAAGAAAGCGTTACCTTGCAACCAGAGAAGAACCGAATAGGAAGAGAAGATTCGGCAGCAAAGGGTAGCAAATACTGATGGAATGCAGAGAAGAAGATGGAAGAAAGAGGCTTAACGGTTCTCTAAACACCTACAATAAAAGGATGTAGAAAAGAAGATGTGTATTCAGCTATGAAGAAAAGACAAGGAAAGGAGATGAGAAGAAAAAAAAGGAAAAGGTTCGGCCAACAAATGAGAAGAAGAGAATAAGAAAAACTGAGATTTCGACAAAAGAAAATTGAGGGAAAATGACCTAAAATGCTATAGTCAAAAACGTAAAAATAAAACTTTCTCAAAAGAGAACTTGAGAAAATCGGCACTCTCCCTCTCACAAAGCCGAATATGTAACTCAAAACACTCTTACTCAGCCGAAATTCCCTTTTGCTAGACCCCTACTTTCGGCCACCTCTTTCCAAACTTGAATCCCATGATTTCCTCCATGAGTCTCTCCCTAATTCACTCTCCACCTCAAATTCGAATTCACCCAACAACCTTGACCAATTCAAACACTTTTCCATCAGTATTTGATTCCAATACAACATCTTGTCTTCTCCTATGCAAAATAGAAGCCTCCAATTTGCCATATGTGGGATTCGACCCCTTCCCTCCTTGCTCTCCTCTTGATGCCACACCACTCCACCATGTGCTCAACTTGTGTCTCCTAAACACACATAATTTTACTTAAGTCCTCCCTACAGCAGCCCTCTCCACTAAAGGGCCAAAAATCAAAATTTCTTTAAGGCTCCAACTCAATCCCAAGCATCCCTAGGACCCCCAAACATACTCAAATAACCCACTGAGCAACCACAACATGCAATCACACAAAAATTTATAACCCTTAACTTTTGGGATGTTACAAGTTCTCGAAGATATGTTGAGATGTTGTATTCTTGAATTTGAAAGTACGTGGGAAAACATTTACCATTGGTTGAGCTTGCGTACAATAATAGTTTTGAAACTAGTATCAAAATGGCACCATATGAGGCTCTTTATGATCGAAAATGTCGAACTCCATTGTAGTGGACTGAATTGAGTGAAAATAAGATACATGGGTTGATCTAATAAAAGAGACTGAACGGAAAGTGAAAGTGATTCGTGACAGTTTGAAAGCGGCCTCAGATCGTAAAAAGCCTTATGTAGACTTGAAATGAAAGGATATCGAATTTGAGATTGGTGACAAAGTGTTTTTGAAAGTGTCTCTGTGGAAGGAAATACTTCAATTTGGCCGAAAGGGCAAGTTGAGTCTGAGGTTCATATAACCGTATAAGATCATTGAACGAGTTGAGCCGGTTGCTTATATATTGATGTTGCCACCTGAATTAGAGAAAATTCATAATGTGTTTCATGTGTCGATGCTTCGACGGTACAGATCTGATTTGTCTTATGTGAGTGCTCCTATTGAGGTTGAAATTCAATCAGATTTTTCATATAGTCAAGAACAGATTTGAATTTTGGCACGAGAGACCAAAGAGTTGAGAAATAAAAGAATTTCCTTGGTGAAAGTGTTGTGGCACAAACACGGGGTTGAAGAGGCTATGTGGGATCCTGAGAATGTTATGAGAGAGCAATATCCACACCTTTTCACCAGTAACATTTTCGAGTACGAAAATCCCTAAGGGGGAGAGTTGTAACAGCCGGTTTAGACCCTAGTCAGAACAGTGGTTTCGAGACCACAAATTCTAGATCGAAATAATATTTTTATACTATTTTGTGTTTACAACATGTGATTTAGTCTATGTGAAATTTCTGTGTGAAGATTTTATCGATTGTGTGTTTAGTTTGAGAAAAAGACTTAATCGCATAAAGTGTAAAAGCTGTGTGCTGATTGTTAAATTATCTATGTGTTATGGTTTTTAAATGTGGAGACCTTATGAGGTAATTGATCCATTATTTAGTAGGTGGGGTGGTTGATGGACAATTATGTTCATAGTTTAAATGATTTTATAAACATTTCATTAAAGGCAGAATTGGTGTTTGATAATTAAGTTATTTTATAATAAAACAAAACATTAGAATGGCCATTTCTATTCATCTTTTCTACAAAAATAAGAGAAGGAACAAGGGTTTTTAAGCTTTTGAATGTTTGACCATTGCTAAGCTCAATCAATGTATGTTTTGAGCTCGGTTTTTGATAATTTCTACGATTTTAGAATCGTTTCTTTATGCTATTTAAAACCCATGCTTCAATTTTTGAATTGGTGAAGATTTTGAGATGTGCCATGGGTGGACATGTGAGCTTAGTGTTGGATTAACATAGTTTGTATTTGGATTTTTGGTGAAATTGAGTAATTTGGGCTAAATTGAGAAAAGTGTAAATTGGAGGACTAAAATATGAAAGAAATGAAATGTGTGGGCTTGTATTCGAATGGGAAGAATTTAGCTAAACATATATGATATGAAATTGTGTGTAATTGATGATTTTATGAAATAGGGGCTAAAGTTCAAAATGTGAAAATGTGAGGTCTATTTTATAAAATGCCCAAAATATGTGTGTTTGGACTAAATTGAATGAATTGGTGATTGAATGGGTTAAATTTGAATGTGTATAGACCAAGAAAGGAGAGGTTCAGATTGAGATCGAGGCAAAGACAAAGTGCTCGATTAATCAACCGTTTCAGTATTTCGACGTCCGAGGTAAGTTCGAAAATAATAGTAGTTGTAGACTATATCTATGTGATGTGAATTGAATGAATATATATATAACTGTGAGATTACAAATGCTATGTGCGGAATTCAATTAGAGGGCACTAAATGTGCGAAATTAGAATCGAGACAGAGATGATTAGCAATGTGTGTGCGAAAAGATAGAAGCTTTGACTTATCGAACTGGCACTGTGTGCGATACGATATAAGTTTGGTTTAACATATTGGCACTAAGTGTGCAGTGACGATTATGTTTTGATTATGAAATTGGCACTAAGTGTGTGAATAAATCAAAGGAAGAGCAAAGGTTGAACAAGAGGTAATATCGAGCAATTGAGTAACATGAATGGTGAGTAACTATGTGTTGATCAAGATACGTTTGAACCTATGTGGTTGATGATACCCTTAAAAGTTGAATGAATAGATACTTGAGCATATGGTTGAGATTGATGATGAGCCTAATTGTGCATTTATCTATGTGATGGTTTAATTATGTATTGATGTGGTATTATTGAGTAATATGTATTATATTATGAACTTACTAAGCTTTTGAAAGCTTACTACGTGATTTGTTTCTCTATTTTACAGTGTCAGTAAGGCTAGCTCGGATCCGGGGATCGTCAGTATCACTATCACACTACCGGCAATCTATTTTTGGTACTTTTGAAGATGTGTGTATTTGAATATGGCATGTATAGGCTAGTTGTGTTGAAACATGTTTGAGATGTGTAAATAGCCATGTGATGTGGCTAGGTAAATGTTGGTGATATGCATGAATGATTATGGTATATGAAGTATGTTTTAGTATAGCTTGATGGCAATGAAATGGTTTTGAGAATGGAAAATTTATTGATGGATTGATGCCATAGTGATTTAGTGAAATGGTGGATAAATCATGCTTGGTTTTACATGTGAATTGGTGGAGCTATTTAGCAAATAAGTTGACATAACTAGAAATGAGATTGGATGGGATGATATGTTGATCATTTGACATGTATTTGGTTGCCAATTGTGTGTGGAAATAGGCTTGCATGTGTTTGTGGGGACGAACCTAGTGTGGGTGGTATTTTGGCCTTGCAAATGGCCTATTTTACATACACGACCAAGAGACACGAGCGTGTGTCTCTGCCGTGTGGCTCAAGGACCACTTTGAAGTGTGCTTGGGCAGGTTACACGGCCATGGCACACGGGCGTGCCTGGTGGCCATGTGACCAAGTCAGTAGCTAGCTTAATTTCACACGGCCATGGTATACCGGTGTGTCTAGTGGCCGTGTAGACCAGTCAGTATGTACACCCTATTTTGGCACAACTTGGACACATGGGCGTGTCTGGTAGTCGTGTGAGGCACATGGCCTGACTGTATAGGCGTGTGACCTTTATAGTGTTGAAGAATGTTTAAATTTTTAAAAATTTTTGTAAGTGTTCAGTTAAGTCCCGACCTCTTTATAACATGTGTTTGAGGTCTCGTAGACCTCAATTGGTGAAGTGTTCTAATTGTTCGGTAATGCCTCTTAGCCCTATTCCGTCAACTATTTTGGGTTAGGGGTGTTACATCATAAGAAAGAGCCATCAACTTTGGCCATATACAAAAGAGTTCATCTTTGAATAAGCCAAAACAATATGACATTCAACTAAGTCTAGTTCCTATACATGCCATACTCAAAATGCTAAGTCTAACTATACCAAGATGTGCTGATAGTGTGGGTGATCCTTTACTTATCTCCATATCCCAAACTGGCTCTTCGACATTATAAAACAAGGGAAAAGAGAAGGGAGTAAGATTTAAGCTTATTAAGTCTATATGTAAACAATAAGCATCATAACTTATGCTAATCAATCAAAAACAAATATTATGTAAGAATAATTTATATTCTCATAATCATGCTTACTCATCTCAACTCTTACCACATCCCAACCACATATCATATAAATTGCTCACATTTACTTGTACTTATGCCCTGCACTTATCACCACAAAGCCACATGAAATATTTACTTAAACAAGTTTCTCGATGAACCCTTCAGAATGGTACAAGATACCCGGTGGATTCACACATAGCCCACAATTAATCAATAATAGGATGGTATCGCATAGAGCCCACCAACAATGATAATTACGGTGGTATTGCATATAGCCCACCAAAATATTAATAAATACAATGGTATCGCACATAGCCCATTGTTAATAAATAACAAGGTGGTATCGCACATAGCCCACCAAAATTTACATATTTATAAATATTCATCCATACCCATATTTCTCTTTCGAAAGTTCATTCGAAAGTTTTCACATTTTTATTATTTCATTAATTCTCACCAATAATCAATTACATCCACACAATGCATCAATAGTTAAAACATACGTAATAAGGATGTATCGTTTACATAAACTTACCTTGGTGCAAAATATATTAATTTGCGGCTTAGTCCGAAACCTTGCCTTTTCCCCGGTCAAGGTTGTTTATGCATTCTTCTGGATCTATAATAATAAAATTTACTCATTTAATCACTATATATATCAAACCACTTCCAAATTTTTACTTTGGCAAAAATGACCATTTTGCCCTTATACTTTGGTAAAATTATGATTTTGCCCCTAGGCTCGTAAATCATTTTTCATCACATTTCCTTATTAAGCAAGCCTAGCTAAACATTTATTACTCTTATAACAATTTATAACACCAATCATTTCATGCATTTACTACTTAATTTACAACCTTTACAAATAAATCCTTTTTAGGTGTTTTCATAGAAACACCTTTCACAAAAGTTGTTTATTTAACAACCATAATTCATTTTCTTCCCTAAAACTCAGCAAACAACATAAGCACCCACATGGAAAATCCCTAAACTTTCAATCATTTTGCAAAATAGTGCCCTCTTTAGCTAGCTTAAGCTTTAGGGGTTCCAATAGTACAATATTATCAAGAAAGACATCAAAAATCACTTACTTGCTAGAGGATAGCTTGGCTAAAAGTTTAAGTTTCAAAACCCCTATTTCTTGCTTGAATTTTCGGTGGGAAGAAGAAATGAAAATAGTAAAAGATGATAACTTCTTTAATTCCTCTTATTTTATTCATTAATCACCTAACACTACCAACTTTGACTAAATTAAGCTTCTTTTCCCCTAGGGCCGTCTATTATTTTTTAAAAGGCCAAATTGCACATTTAACACCTCCAATTAAGATTCTACAGCTATATGACACCTCTAGCTTGTAAAATGAAACTTTTACACTTTATGCGATTTAGTCCTTCTTCGCAATTAAACATGAAATCACCAAAATTAATGCACCAAAATTTTCATGTACCCACATAATCATGATATGACACATATTGTAACACCCCTAAACCGTAACCATCACCGGTCTAGGGTTAAAGGTATTACCAAAAAAATGAAACCTTTTACAGACATTCTATAATATCATTCAACAAATCAAATCAAAGTGTCCCTTAAATAGGTGTACGAGACCTTAAACATGCTTAAGGAAGGGACCGGGACTAAACCGAACACATACAGAAATTCTAAAAAATTTAAAATTTTTTCAAAGCTACAGAAGTCACATGCCCGTGTGGTCAGGCCGTGTGCTTCCCACGGCCTCAAACATGCCCGCGTGTCTAAGACGTGTCAAAACAGGGCATACATACTGACTTGACCACATGGCCTGAGACACGCCCATGTGCTTACCTGTGGTCAACACTGACTTGCACCACACGGCCAGTCACACACCCGTGTGTCCAACCGTGGTCGAGTCTGACTTATTTTGAAATACAACCGCGAAGGACACGGTTGAGCCACACGTCTGTGTCCTTAACCGTGTGGGAAATTATAGGCCATTTGCAAGGCCAAAATGCCACCCACACTTTAGGTCAACCCTACAAGCACATACAAGCATCAATTCAACACTTTTGGCAACTAAAAGCATACCAACTTGACCATCTATTTTACTCATTCAAGAACATTTTATATCAACATCTTATACACCATTTAACCAAACTAAATCACCATATAATTCCAAGCATAATTCATCCACAAGTTACCACTACAATATGATATCTTCTTGTAAAATATATATACCAATCTTGCATCAACAAACTTACTATCACTTTGACCATTTCATTAGCTAATAAACCATACCAAACAAAGCATCATATGGCTTGATCACTTATACACACCACGACAATTTCTACTAACCATAACATATGATTCTATACATATTACTCATTCACTAACCATACCTAACTCCCTTGAATCTATTATATCAAACACCATGAAAAATCATACTAAGCATTTCACACATATATATCATGACCAAATTTCATAAACTTAAACACCATATTTAGCCATTTTTGCATGGCTATTTATATATATACATGTCCCAAAATCAAACATTCCACCTATGTTATACATGCCATATGCCCAAAATCAAATCAGTAAAATACCGAAATAAACATTCGATAGTGTGATAGGTTTTGCTGACGATCCCCGAGCTCGTAACGTGACTCCAAAATCTATAAAACAGAGGTAAACAAGAACACACACAGAGTAAGCTACTTGAGCTTAGTAAGTCAAAATCAAAAACATATATATAACAAAAATTACATATTAACAATTTGTAAACAAGACCAAATTTGCATAATATCGAATACAAGTTATCATTTACAACTATTTCACATTTAAACATCACATACATATATCATATGGTCAATCACTTATATGTTCAAATATGTTTACACATAATTCATATTCACATAACTTAATATCAATACAAGTAACCAACTCACCTTGCCTCTTTATAAACATTTAACTAACATATACCTGAACCTAAAATATGATTTCACATTCGGTCTTAACTGCAAATTTCCCATTGAACAGTTCAAAATTAAAAAGGATACGCAGATAGTCAGAAGCTCGTACAATGCCAACGTCCCAGACGTGGTCTTACATGTAATCACATACCGATGCCACTATACTAGATAGGGTCTTACATGAATCAAATACGATGCCAATGTCCCAGACATGGTCTTACACGTAAACACAAGTCGATTCCAACATCCCAGACGTGGCCTTACACGATAACACATATCGGAAATCCTATGTCATGACATATGTATCCTATCTATTCCTAAGGTTCGTACGGGACTTTCGGACAACATATCTCGATCAAATCAAACTCGTAATTTATCTTCCATGCTTAGTCAGAATCAACCAATGCACATATATATTCTTAAAATTCAATTCAACACATAACAAATATAGATTTTCAATTTAACAACATTTATATGCTTATAGACTTACCTCGGATGCTCTCGGACGATATAATCTACTATTCGACTATTTTCGATTTCCCCTGATATTATTCTGTTTTCTTCCATTCTTGATCTAAATAAATTCAAATTTAACTAATTTAACCACATAATCATTCAATTTAATCCAAAAATACATAAATGAACAAATTACCATTTTGCCCCTAACATTTTACACTTTTTGAAATTTAGTCCCTATGCATAAAACATAAAATACACAAAATTTCACATCACCATAGCTAGGCCGAATCTCACCCATGCCTTTATAAGTCCATACATTTCTTTTAATTAACATTTTAGTCCCTCAAAAATTTTATTTTTACAATTTAGCCTTAATTAGTCAAAATCATCAAAATTTCTAATATAAAACATGTTAATCCAAAACATATCTTTCATAATCTATCATCTAACAACAAAAATCACAAGCTATCATCAATGAAAAAAATACAAAATCATCATCAATTTAAAAAATTCAAGCATGGGTCTTGTAGTATTCGAAGCAACGATTACAAAACGTAGAAATTATCAAAAATCGAAACCGAAACATACCTCAATTTGCTTAAACAAGGGCCGAACTCTAAGCTTTCTTATTTCTTTTTCTTTTCTTTTTGTTTCTGTTCAAAGAAAGATGAAGAATATGGCTTTTTAATGTTTTTTTATTATATTAACATTATATTATGTTATTTATTATTTTAACTTATATAAATAATATATAAAAACTATATATTAACCATAATGCTGTGCACTACCATTATTATTGGGCTAATTGCATCATAAAACCTCCAAATTATAAAGACAACAACAATTAGGTACTTTCACATTTAACCATCAAATTTTTATTTTACGCGATTAAGCCTTTTATTCAATCGGACACTCAAATGACGATATTAAAACACGAAAAATTTCACACAAGTAAATTCACACATAATAAACACAGAATATAATACTAGAATATTTTTCAGACTCAGATTTGTGGCCTCAAAACCACTATTCTGATTAGGGTCAAAATTGGGCTGTTACAACTCTCCCCTTAGGGATTTTCGTCCCCAAAAATCTTACCGGTGAATAGGTTCAGATAATGCTCTCTCATTGCATCCTCTAGCTCCCAAGTTGTTTCCTCAACTCTGTATTTATGCCACAATACTTTAACTAACGTAATTTTTTATTTCACAATTCTTTAATCTCACGTGCCAGAATGCGAATCGGTTCTTCTTCATATCACTACAGCAAAACAAACTTTTAGCGGCGTTTTTTTGGACATTTAGCGGCATTTATAAGCGCCACAAAAGTATTTATGGCTTTTCAAGCGCCACAAAAAACGCCGCTAATACTCTGAAAATTTTTGCGGCGTTTATGCATAAAACGCTAAAGATCTCGATCTTTAGCGTTTTGTTATAAAAGCGCGCTAAAAGTCGAGGTCATTAGCGGCGCTTTCCCAAAAAACGCTAAAAGTCGGGGCCTTTAAGCGGTAACTTCTGAAAAAACGCTAAAAAAGTCGGGGCCTTTAGCGGTAGCTTTCCCAAAAACGCTAAAAGTAAGGGTCTTTAGCGGCGCTTTCCCAAAAACGCCGCTAAAAGTCAGGGCCTTTAGCGTAGCTTTCCCAAAAAGCCGCTAAAAGTAAGGGCCTTTAGCGGTAGCTTTTTCTAAAAACGCCATAAAAATTTCTTGAGATTTTATGCTTTTCTAACGCCGCTAATTTATGCAGTTAAAAAATAAAATTTTTCAATATTATACCCTCCTCGCACTAAAAACCAACCAATAACGATATATAATTTCAACATAAAATAGCAAATTTAACATAAAAATCACACTGAATTACATTAATTCTAAATGATACTTGAAATTTAATAAATTAAATGAATGATAACGAAAATATTGTTTAAATGTAATAATGTCAAAACTTCTTGTGAAAAACTAAATGTCTAAGATGGCGGTTTCTGCATTCTTTGAAACATCTGCATCATATCTTTGAAGTTTGGTCTTTGGAGCTCTTAGTATTTTCTGTTTTGCTCTGCTAGCATCGATCTTGCCTCTGCCTCCCTCGCATTGCAATTGCCTCTCTCTTCTTCTTTCTTGCCTCCCTTGCTTGTGCCGCTTCGCATCCGCTCTAAGTTTCTTGGAGTTCTTCATATTTTCTTTGAACATCGGCAATTTCTTGCCTCTGCTCAGCAGTGCTCTCTTGCATCGAGCTATCTGGTTTTGTAGCCTTTGAACTTCAGCACGAGATTGCCCCCCGGAAGGCATGTACTGCTGGGAGGCGGATCCAAAATATTGGGTCGGGGTAACTCCAGATCCTTTAATTCGAACCCGACCATACCTTTCAAGACCAAAAACATCAGTGATAATTCTATTAATAATACAGTAAAGATTAACAGAACTATCAGTTGAAGCAGTCGTACCTTTCAGGACCCAAAACATCTGTAATAATTCTGTTATCAATCTCCTCAAGATTAACAGAACTATCGATTGAAGCGGTAGCTTCATACTCATACTTTTTCTCCTTTAGTTTATCCTAATAAATCAATGAAAGAGTTAGAAAGCGAAATATATAAATAAGAAAGAATGCAACATAATTTAACATTATAAATTTAAAACTATAAGCGATGAATTAAACTATTATAATTAAGCGGTGAAATATTTATAAAAATAAAATATTATTAAGTAAATATACCAAAATTTACGACTTGGATGTCATCGGAGATCCATCCTTCTTTCTATCGTAATGTCAAAAAGTGAACGCGTCCAACTTTTGACCAGTCAAATTTCCTACATTTTAGCGAGAAAAATATAATTTAATAGTATAAAGTAATTAATAGTTGATGAATTAATAAATTATATTACCTCGGTCGTCATTACACAAGCAAAACTTCTAGAACTGCGGTAATGCGTGAATTTTTGTTTCGTCTGCGCTTATCCCAACTCGCTCACGGTCCTACATAATGCAATTTGAATTATATATATAGTAAATACTATAAACCAAATAATTTATACGATTTTAGATTTACGTAATACCTCTCCTTTTTGAATTCCAAAATCTAACTTGATCTTCCCATTGGTACCTCAACATTCCGTTGGAACATTTCTTAATTTTTTAAATGAGGCTTATCTCTTTCTTGAAATATTGTTTTTTGAGGGTGCTTTTATTGTCTCTCCATTTTTACCCAATGTCTTCTTAACATAGTCATGAGAGACCTCTAAATTAAATCTACCTCAAGAAAAAAAGTATAAAAATTAATATAAATGAAAATTAAATAAAAGTATTATAAATTACAATCACGTTTTATTACCTTAATATTATCGAGGGCACGATTTTTGTTGGCATCGGGCATGTGATGCCATGATTAAGTAGTTAATGGGCAACATATTGGAATTTCGTGCTAAATGCCCAAATAGCCTCCTAACAATCGAGCTTGAGATCCAACAGTGGCCATCATTGTTTCTCCTTACTTTAACACGATCGTTAGGCTCTAAGTCGTATAAATCTTGAAGTAATGTACGCCCCGACCTTTGCGCGTCCCACCACCTTCAAATGAAAAATAATATATTATTATATTAAAATTAAAAATGAATCAATAATAAAATTCAACATGCATGTAAAATAAACTTAACATTACTTTGAAATTCTCAGGACTCGTCATCTATGTCCGTGAGTAGAAGATCCAACAAGCTGTTCTTTGTTCACTACTATTAGGTTCTTCTAGATTTGGAGTTTCATGGACAATATTTAAACCTCGTAATCGTCTTCTAGGCATTTTTCTGCGGTACACATGAATATTATATAACATGACCAACATAAAATTATATTATTACATATAAATAATAAATCGTTAAATCTTACTACATCATATTTACGTAAATATCTTCGCCCACATCTGACGAACCCATTGAAATTGTTGACTAGTACTAGGGATATTTTCGATTAAGTCTTGTTACGGAAAAGGCAAAGTTTACGATCTTTTGACTATGTCATCTCTACTTCCACTGCCAACGTCGAAGAAGTCTCTAGGGGTGTTTCGAAGTACAACGTACCAACCCTTATCAGTTGGATCTTCCGAGTAAAAACTTGTTTAACTTGAGAAGAAAACACATACGGCTCGTCCATCAGTTGTTCTCCGGTGTGAATTAATCGAGAGAAATTTACCATTGTAAAACCATATTGATCGTTTTTAATTCCGCGAGCCGTATTCACATCAGCCCAATCACCTCGAAATAGGACAACTTTGCATTTACCGTAATAATCCAACTCAATGATGTCAGTAATAAGTCCGAAATATTCCAAATTCCCCTCGACCGGATTACTGTCCCTAGCACTAGCATAACTTGTAATCGAAGAATTAACAACAATTCCGCAATTTTGAGTTCTCCTCAATCTCTCGCGATACCTTGTATGAAATCTGTCCGTTGATGAGGAAGCCACTATATCTTTTAACTATTCAGTTTGGACCTTGTGAAAGCCATTTAACGTCGTCATTTACTTCATTCCGACTCCAAACCTATTCAGTCGAAAGTAAATCGAGTAATTATGAATATTATTAGAAAATATTGTTACTTGTCAATGAAAATTTAAATTGCATACCATTTGGCTTAACCATTCATGGAATGATTCTGCGAACAACTTATTAATTTCTCGTCGATTTAATCTTGAGATCGTGAGCGAGCTCTCAATATTTGTTTGTCTTGACTACGGAAAAAAAGGTTTGACTTTGTTAGAAGACAAACAAATCATAATTGATGAGTATTTATCAAATTGTAGAACGTACTTAGAAATTGAGCCATTGAATCGTGATGAAAAAGAATGTATCGATGTGCTTGGACCCACGATCTATCGTCTAATTCTGTAATTTTGACTCTGCCGATCGGTTCTCGAAACTTTGAAATAAATAAGTTTTAGCCAAATTATGATCGTGAGCCCGACATTTCTACTTGGTACATTCATTCTCGTTTCAACATCTTCTAAATACCTCGAGCGAAAGTCATACATTCCTCTGCCAAGTATCCTCGGCAATTGATCCTTAGGATAACGCTTATTGCGGCGATATGACTTCAATTTGGAAAGGAACCTAAACACGATATACAACATTATCAAAAGTTGGAAATAAAGGCATTTAGTGAATGAAGGAATATTTTGCAAATAAAGTAAGACCTTTCAATGGGATACATCCATCGATAGAAAATGGGTCCACCAAGAATTGCTTCACGCGGAGATGAATTAACAAGTGCACCATGATAGTGAAGAAGGAAGGCGGAATATCTTCTCCAGATTGCATAAAGTTAATGCGGCTCGATCTTGCGATCTCTCAAGTTCTTCAACATTCAAAACTTTACCACAAATGACTTTCATTATATTTGGCAGTTCAATTACGAGGAGCCGTCACCTTTTTCGACATACAACACCGCAAAGCAACTGGCGATAAGTCTTGCATCAATATGTGATAGTCATGCGATTTTAAGCCATATAATCTTGATCCTTAAGACTCACACATCGCGATATATTTGATGCATACGCATCCGGACCTTTATATCCTTCAACACCGTCATGAATACTTCTTTCTCCGTCTTGACATTGAAAAAATAGCGGTGACAATCGATATTTCATATTCGGAAGTGCTCGGGGATGAAGCTCACGCCAATTCCATGTGGACTAAATCAAGTCTACTCGAAGATTATCTTTCGATTTCCATCGACATTCAAAATAGTCCCAATGATGTTCTCGAGACATTTTCTCTATATGCATGACATCAAGGTTATGGCGTAAAAGTCGATGCTCCTAATAAGGCAACTCGAAAAAATACTTCTTTTTTCCACAAGTCGACCTCATTAGGATCATCCTCTTCATCGATTCATCATCGATTCATCCCTAGATCCTCTTTTTCTATGCGGGTTTGCGGTTGATTCATCTTCCATAAATGAAATTCATATCTTTCAACATTAACAATATTTGGATCCACCGATCTGCGAAGGAGCTGATCTAAACTCTTGATACCATCAAATTGAGCACTCTGAAATCTAAATGTATGATTTTCCGGTAACCACCGCGATGCCCCATGTAAAAAACTTCTTCCCATTATATAACCATTGCGAACATGTACTGCGGACAACACGGACAAGCATAACGTCCTTGGTACTCAACCGGATAAATTAGCATAAGCGGAAAGTCGTTAATAGTCCACATTAATGCCGCACGTAAATTAAAGTTCTCTTTTCTCATTGCATCGAATGTCCGAACACCAACCCATAGTTGTTTTAACTCGTCAACAAGTGGTGCAAATAGCGTCAATATCATTCCCGGCCCTTTCTCTCCGGTATAATCATAGACAATATAAAGAAGATTGTTTCATGCAAACCCATGGAGGCAAATTGTAGGAACAAGCACCACAGGCCAAATCTTGTACATTGTGCTTATAAGTTTGTAAGGTTAAATCCATCGGATGCTAGCCCAAACCTCACCTTCTGCGAGGATCGCTTACAAAGCTTGGAAATTTAGAGTCAAAACATTTCCAAGCTAAAGAATCTGCAGGATGCCTTAACAACCCATCATCGATTAATCCATCACGGTGCCACGTCATTGATTAATTGTCTTGGGCGACATGAAAAGCCGTTGAAGCCTCGGTATTAGGGAAAATATCGCAAAATCTTAACTGGCTGTTTCTTTGTTTGTGTACCATGTTCGTCCTCGTTACCGTCCTCTGTATTTCTATGAATCAACAGGATTGGCGCATACATGACAAAGATTGTTGGTTTATGCGGTCGCCTAATACAACATGCGATCATTTGGGCAGCTGTGAATTTTATTGTATCCAAGGCCCAAATCCTTTATCAATTTCTTCATGTCTTTGGAAGATCGAGGATTTTTGCAAGCGGAACATTTCTTGTAGTAACTCTAACTGACATTGTGAGCGAGTTTCGGTCCACCACCCAAACATTTCAAGTGAAAAAGACGAATCTGAGAATGACGGTTTGGAAAATTTTGATCCTTCATACTGATTCTTCATTCATTTCATCAAGTAACGAGTAGAACCTCATGACTTCTTCATTTGGCTGTTCATCTGGTACACTTCTTTCCCCTTCGGTGAAAGTATTTCCTCCAAAATTGTGATCATCGGTTGCACCCAAGTCAGGTGGAAATGACCCGAAACCATCATTGCGCATATTAAAAGCATCCCGCAACATGTTTTGCATGTTATCGTCACTAACATTCTGGTTGAAAGCAGTATGAGAATACCCCAGATTCATCGATGAAGATGCTCCCCTAGATGTAGACTCGCCATGAAAAACCATATTTTGTACCCTCGAACAAAACCATCAACAACTAGATGTTAAGTAGACCACTTCACGATAATGCCGATTAATATTGCAACACTTCTTACACGGGCAAAGAATCATATCTCTTGGCTTGCATTTTGAAATGCGAAATTCGGAAAAGTTTCTACTCCATTTCGATAGCCGTTGCTTACCTTGACAATTTCATCCAACTCCTATCCATTTCGTAGTTGTTGAAGTCTAAAGTTGACAATAAATTATCTGGCTAACTTGTTAATTAATAATTTATATAAGTAATTTATGCAATTTGATATTAAAATTAGGTAAGTTAAGTATTCTTTAAGATCCATAAATGCGTGGCATTGTTACACCTAGGGAGGATCCGTTATATCGACGGTGAGATATAAGGCAACCCGTCGAGTTTCAACCTATATACTTTGAATCTTTTCTTAAGTTTTATGTAAGTTATGAAGTTTGATATTAAGGAAATTTATGTAAGTCATTAAATTTAATCGGCAACTTATGTATTTTATGCAATTTGATATTAAAATTAGGTAAGTTAAGTATTCTTTAAGATCCATCGTGCGTGGCATTGTTACACCTAGGAGGATCCGTTATATCCGACATGAGATATAAGGCAACCCGTCGAGTTTCAACCTATATACTTTGAATCTTTTCTTAAGTTTTATGTAAGTTATGAAGTTTGATATTAAGGAAATTTATGTAAGTGATTAAATTTAATCGTCAACTTATGTATTTTATTAAATTTATGTAAGTTATTAAATTTATGTAAGTTAAGTATTCTTTAAGATCCATAAATGCGTGGCATTGTTACACCTAGGAGGATCGTTTATATCGGACAGTGAGATATAAGGCAACCCGTCGAGTTCCGACCTATATACTTTGAATCTTTTCTTAAGTTTTATGTAAGTTATGAAGTTTGATATTAAGGAAAATTATGTAAGTGATTAAATTTAATCGTCAACTTATGTATTTTATGCAATTTGATATTAAAATTAGGTAAGTTAAGTATTCTTTAAGATCCATCATACGTGGCATTGTTACACCTAGGGAGGATCCGTTATATCGATGATGAGATATAAGGCAACCCGTCAGTTTCGACCTATATACTTTGAATCTTTTCTTAAGTTTTATGTAAGTTATGAAGTTTGATATTAAGGAAATTTATGTAAGTCATTAAATTTAATCGTCAACTTATGTATTTTATTAAATTTATGTAAGTTATTAAATTTATGTAAGTTAAGTATTCTTTAAGATCCATCGTACGTGGCATTGTTACACCTAGGGAGGATCCGTTATATCTGACAGTGAGATATAAGGCAACCCGTCAGGTTTCCAGCCTATATACTTTGAATCTTTTTCAAAGTTATGAAGTTTGATATTAACTTAAAATTTTAGTGGTTACACGTTATAAGTTAGTGGTTAAGGGTTATGGGTTTGGGGTTTAAGGTTTAGAGTTTAAAAGTTTAAAGTTAAAGGTTTAAGGTTTAATGGTTAAGGGTTAGGGGTTAAAGGTTTAGGGTTTAAGGGTTTAAGGTTTAAGGGTTTTGAGATTTAAGGTTTTATGGTTTAGGGCTTATGGTTTTATGGTTTTAGGGGTTAGAGATTTAGGGTTTAGTGGTTAAAGGTTAGGGGTTAGGAGTTTAAGGTTTAGGGGTTAGAAATTTATGGTTTAGTGGTTAAGGGTTAGGGGTTAGGGGTTTAAGGTTTAAGGGTTAAGGGTTAGGGGTTTAGGGTTTAAGGTTTAAGGGTTAGGAATTTAAGGTTTAGTGGTTAAGGGTTAGGGGTTAGGGGTTTAAAGTTTAAGGGTTTAAGGTTTAATGGTTTAGGGATTTAGGGTTAAGTGTTTAGGGTTTAAGGTTTAGGGTTTAGGTTTAGGGGTTTAGGGATTAAAGGTTTAGTGGTTAAAGGTTCGGGGCTAGAGGTTTAGGGGTTAAGGGTTTAGGGTTTAAGGATTTAAGATTAAGGGTTTAGGGTTTAAGGTTTAAGGTTTAAGGGTTAGGAATTTAAGGTTTAGTGGTTAAGGATTAGGGGTTAGGGGTTTAGATTTTAAGGGTTTAAGGTTTAATGGTTTAGGGATTTAGGGTTAAGGGTTTAGGGTTTAAAAGTTTTAGGTTTTAGGGGTTTAGGGATTAAAGGTTTAGTGGTTAAAGGTTAGGGTTAGAGGTTTAGGGTTAAGGGTTAAGGGTTTAAGGATTTAGGATTAAGGGTTTAGGGTTTATGGGTTTAAGGTTTAAGGTTTAGGAATTTAGGGTTTGGGAATTTAAGGTTTTAGGATTTTAAAGTTTTAGGGTTTCAACGATTGTAGGGTTTAAGGGTTTAATAAATGTTATATTATTTGATATTTAATTTGGTTAATATTATTAAGTTTAAATTTTTATGATTTTAATAGAATAAATCAATAATAAATTGTGAAGTTATTGTTATTTTACGTTTAATTTGTCAAATAAAATAAGATAAATGCAATATAATTCAAGTTTTAGAGGTTAATTTTATGAAATTTAATTATTAATATTATTAGCTAATTATGTATTTAATAATTGTTATATTATTTTGGTATTTAATTTTGGTATTTGTAAGGAGAAAACAGCGATAATAGTATTAAATAGGAGTAGCATTAAGTAGCTTTTAAAATAAATCGATCTAAGGAGTAGCATTAAGTAGGATCAAAAGAGAAAATATAGCAAGAGCAAATAATTCAAAATCTCAAGTATAAATCAATCCTCAAAATATGAGTAGGGTTTAAATATTTACCTTATTTAATTTCTGGTTACATCGGCAACTTGAATCCAACAGAGGATTAGATCGATCCTTTGGAGGAAGTCGGGACGGAGAAGTTGCAACAAAGACTCAAACAACCTTAGAACCGTGTATAATTGAAGAGTGAGAAGAGTGCGATGAAATTGTAGTCTTCTGCGATCGTTTACCCCAATAATGTTCAAATACCTAAATACATGACCTAAAAAAAGCGATGTAATTAAATGATGTATTTTAGATTCGTTCTTGTAGATGCATTTCATTTTAGAGAAATAACATAATGGATTATTTAGAAAACATCAACAATGATCAAAATTTCCTACTAAAAATAATGTCCACAATGATCTGACAACTCATTTTACTTAGCAAACATCCACAATGATCAACAACTCATTTTACTTAGCAAACATCCACAATGATCTGACAACTCATTTTACTTAGCAAACATCCACAATGATCTGACAACTCATTGTATACAGGTCCAAAATTACTTAGCAAACATCCACAGCAGTACAACAACTCATTTTAATAGCCAGAAGCTCAACATATATTCTCTTTATCTACCATGTTCCTAAAAATGTCTTCTTTCAATTCATCTAATACAAACATCTAAGAATGTAACCAGGCTGAATGGTTCGGACAATATTGCAATCAAATGTCGGGTATATAGAGATGAGAAGAAACTAATTAAACTTATGTTACATAGACATAGACATGGTTCATTGTGTATATAAATATTTTAAATTTTCTATGTATTGAATTTCTTTTAATATATTTAAAAGTTCCTTTAAATTATAAAAATAGAAACTCTTTTGATTAAGATTAGCATAAATTTTACTAAAATTTACCCGATAAGATACGTAAGATACAAAACCAATTAAAATAAATGAGGCTCTAACCTTTGAAATTAAGAAATTGACTTTCGAGCAATTTGCTACCATTTTTCAATACTTTTACAATTCTTCTTGACTACCACTTTTAACTCCATGTTTAACATGAAAGTTAACTCCCAACTTTTATTTTTCTTTAAGCATCTTCATTCAATATTTACATTTCATATATATATTCAAATACATTAGATATATTAAATCTTAGATACATACTCATATTTTAACATTCAACTTGAATCTAAATAACATAAATTTTAGAAAAAAGATACTTAACCTAAAATATTCAATAGAAAAACATAAATACAAACTACATAATAATTTACTGAGCCAAATTCATTTATTCTAAAATACTCATATTCAATATATACTCGAATATGAATATAGAAAAAAAGTCATCCCACCATATGAAAAGAACTTGGGATGAAGTTTATATGTCAAACACACCAATATCAGATGCTTAAACTTGAATTTAGCTAACATAGCAAAACATAAACACAAACTACATGATAATCTGCTGAGCCAAAAACATTTATGTTACATGGATTTTTCATTTATTCTAAATTATTTATATTCAATATATATTCGAATATGAATATAGAAAAATTATCATCCCAACATATGCAAAGAACATGGGATAAAGTTAAGCGATTGTATTAGCAAGCAGATGAAGAAGAAGAAGACTAAATTACCTTTTATTGATTTCAACGAAGAATCCAAAAATAGATACTTCTTATATGTTATCGATTAAATCACTTTGCAATATAAAACCCTCAAACAATTTTAAATTCAAAAGCGAGCAACACCATACCAGTTAACAATCATTCAAGTTAACAATCTAACATGACTAAATTAGGGATTTGACAAAAAAAACTGAAAAATAATAAATCTAAACAGCACAAATGCAGGAAAAAGGGGTTAAAATAATTCAGTTTCTGATTAGGGATTTAGGGATTTGACAAAAAAATGGAGGAAAAGGGATTTGACAATCATTCAAGTTAATAATTAGTTTCTTACATGGGAATTAGGGATTTGACAAAAAATGAAAAATAATAAATCGAAATTAGGGTTTGATTACCTATTATGCTTCGATCAAAGGGATGTCAACGGAGGAAAAGGGTTAAAATAATTCCATTTCTAGGAGCGGCGATTGAATATCTTTGGTGTCGTGAAATCTCGATTGGGGCTGATGCAGTAAGAGGTTAAACCGGTGCAGTTTAGAAATGAAATGAAAAGGGGCAAATGAACTGCGAGCGAAATGGGAAAGGGTTATTGTGTGGGTAGAGAGCAAAAGCGACAGCTTTTGCCAAAAGAAATTAACCTTTGCGGCGTTTTTAATCAAAGCGCCGCAAAAGGGACCTATTATGGCGTTTACCAAAACGCCACTAAAAACAATAAAGCGGCCGTTTAAAAGATATCTTTTATGCGTTTTTTAAACAAAACGCCACTAATGCCTTTAAAATTTAAAATTATTTAATATATAAAATAAAAAGCAATATAACCTTTTTCATTTAAATAAAAACAATATTTAAAATAATATATAAAATAAAAATAATATAAAATTATTTAATAATAGTATTTTCATTTTTCATTTAAATAAATGTTTTTAAAATTATTATAATATTTAAAATAATTAGATCAAATTTGAAAACTTGAATATTATTTAAAATTTAGTGGCGTTTGAGCATAAGCGCCGCTAAAGGTCGACTTTTGGCGTTTTCCAAACACGCTACCGCTAAAGGATGACTTTTAGCGGCGTTTAACAAAAACGCTTATATAAACGGCGCCGTTTGAATTAAAATTCATAGTTTTTCGGCGTTTTTGGTGAAACGCTAATATAATCTATTGTGGCGTTTTGTGGCTAACGCTTCTCGCCCCATAAGCAGCGTCGTTTTCTTTTATTAATATCTTTTTCGGCGTTTTGAGCAAAAGCAGCTAATAATAATCTATCGTATGGCGTTTTGTGGCCAACGCCGCTCGCCTATATGAAAAAGCGTCGTTTTCTTTTATTAATATACTTTTCAGTTTTTATCAAAAACGCCCTAATCTCAATAATTTTTTTACTTTATTTATTTATTAAATTCCTTTAAATTTATTTTGTTCTCTTTCTAGCACTATATTTAATTTATATAGTTTTATAATTTAAGTTCTCATACCTAAATCATAAAACCCTAAATTATCTTGACCTAATAATAATGTGTGTCATATGATACACTAAACCCTAAATTATACACTATAAACTTTTACTTATATACCTTAAACCCTAAACCTTAACGTATATTACAAGGTGCAAAGTTAATTAAAGAAATAATCTTATTGCAAACCTTAAACCTAAAAGAATTTGATTTTCACCTCTTTTATCAAATTCTTGAACACTTAAATCCTAAACACTAACACTCTCTAATAATAACTCATTGTTAGATATATGATTTAAGCACTAAACCCTAAACCCAATATATAATTCTAAAACTAAAATTTAAACTATAAACCTTGCCTAAACCATAACCTAACCCAATGCGCTTAAACCCAAACCATAAATCTTAATTAATTCTTAAACCCTAAACCCTAAACCTAAACCTAAACTATATATATATACCCTAAATTAAACCATATTATAAATAATTTAATATATAAATTAAAATACACTAATTTAATCTAAACCCATAATTCCTATCTTCATACCACAAACCCTAAATCATAAGCGATAAAACCCTAACCCCTAACCCTTAACATATTAACCCCACATCATTAACCATTTACCTTTAAACCCATTAACCCTAACTTTTAACCTATGAAACCTAACACATCCCCTTAAACCTAAAGCGCAAATCATAAACCATAATCCCTAAACATTAAAATAGTAACTCATAAACCTTACACCTTAAGTTATATATGCTAAACCATAAACCCTAATTATTTGCGGCGTTTTTGCAAAAGCGCGCTAAAGCTCAGAACTTTTAGCGGCGTTTTTTGCAAAGCGCTAAAGTTCAACATTTAGCGGCGGTTGTGAAAAAGTGCCGCTAAAGTTCGAACTTTAGCGTTTTACAAAAGCGCGCTAAAAATCTGAAACTTTAGCGGCGTTGAACGAATAAACGCCGCTATATATCCTTTATCTGCGTTTTGTAAATAAGCGCGCTATTTCTCTTTTGTGGCGTTCTTCTTCAAGCGCCGCTAATGTATAATATTTGCGGCGTTTTTGTTTTAAACGCCACTAAAAACGCCGCTAAAAGTCTGTTTCTTTGTAGTGTATGTCATATCGGACTTAATCTCAATCTCTGTCAGACTAATCACATGTGAGGGATCAGATCGATATCTACGAAGCATCGAAACATGGAATACATTGTCGATCTATTCTAGCTTAGGTAGCAACAATAGTCTATAAGCAACCATCCCAAGACGCTCTATAATCTCATACAATCCAATATACCTCGGACTCAACTTGCCTTTATGACCAAAATTTGGGTATTTTATTCCATGGTGAGACTTTCAAAAAACACTTTATTTTCAATAAGTAACTCTATATCTTTTCGTTTCAAGCCTGCATACGATCCTTGACAATTCAATGCTATTTTCAGACTATTGTGAATCACTTTCACATCATATATTTCAAATTTACACATAGCTTCAAATTTCAAATCTCTTTAATCTCACAACTAAAATTCTGATCTGACTTTCACTATAGATCATCCTTAGCTGAAACTGCTTATAACTGTATTAAATTGTTTCCAGTTTCTACTAACATTCTCTGATGATTTTAATCTTGTGAATCATTTTCTCTCAAAGCTCGATCCCGAAGTAATGGAGTTCGATAACTGCTTATAATAGCAACAGTATTTCTTAGTTACTTTGCAATTCTAAGACATTGTGACAAATAAATATTTTGAGAATTTGGTTTGTGTTTCCCGATTTCAATGCAATTTCATACTCATAGATTACTGTAATCTCTCTTAGAATTACCATATAAATTTCAGATCTCAATCCAAAACAATGATAACTGACACCATAGACAGATTTACCAACACATAAATGAATAACATAACTGTTTTATCAAAAGAGAAAATTCATACTTACAGAGAGATTTCTTTAGATAGGTAACCATATTTCATATAAATCCTTTTTCAATGATAAAGATAATCCTGATACAAAATTCATTGTAACACCCTAAACTCGGCCTAAAAGTTAGGCCCGAATTCGGAATGTCACATTAAAGGCACAATTCAAAACAGTCTTGCTAATTAAAAGTTTAAGGCTCAAAAGCCCAAAAATCTAAGAGTCTTATTAAGTAAAGATAAAAAACCATTTCATTGTTTTAAGTATTTCAGAAACCAAGTTTAAACATAAGAACTTACTTAGCTGTAGGGCCCAAAATTTGCCCGGGCCCAATATTAGCCAAACACAAATAAAACCAAAAATAAATACCAGTCTCTAAATGTTCATTTTACAACCCAACAGTAGGCCCAATTGGCCCAAATACTAAATAAACCACTACCCATTTTCTAAGCCTAAATTCTTAGCCCAAATATTCCCACTAAACCAGCCCAAAACCCAAACATCAGAATAGAACTCCAGAACCTTCTGGCGTCTTCTTCATAGCCACTCACGCGCGACTCTTGGGCTACCGCGTGCCTCTACGCGCATGACTATTTGTATACCCACGCGTGCACCCACGCGCTTTACCCACGCGCAAGCTTTCATTGGTGCGCGTACATACTGCCTCTAGCACCCTCAAGTTGTACAATCCCTTGCACCCAGGACACGTTTTGGACCTGCAAAACAAACGGAAAGAACGACGCAAAGAGAGCAAATATAGAATAGAAAAAGCATAAAAGAAAAAAGCTTATATTTTTATTTTTTTTGGATTGGCTATAAAAAAGGGGCCGAGCCACAACCACTATTTTTTTGGAGACACACAGATAATAGAGCAATACAAAGAACAACAGAGATATTCAAAAAAAAAAAAGGTTGCTTTTGAATCCTTTTAAGCCTTTTTTATCTATTTTCTAGGTTTCTTTTGCTGTACCTTTAACATACAAATAAAATAGAGGGAGGTGAGTTTACCTGGGCCGGGTGCTCAATCTTCATCTACTCCATCGTAATCGGAGCTAGATGTGGGTTGATGCACGAGGACTTAAAGTCATAATCCTTAAAATGAATCGATGCATTCGGGCACGGTCTTTCACTGGGTATGATAGCGATTCGACAGTGAATAGACGAGATTTATCATCTATGTACTGCCTTTCGTCGGTTGTGATGGCGTTAAGGTGGTGAATGGAGGGGTTTTCTTTGCGGTAGGGAATGAAGATGAGAGAAAGGGGGCTAGGTTTTAGTAAAAAAGGGATTAACGGAGAGGCCTCTTAAGGTGGCTAAAGAAGAGGAGATTAGGAGAGTGTTTAGGGTTTGGTTGATTTGTTAAAAGGGAGGTTAGGTTTAGTTTGGATTTTATTGAGGCATGGGAAGCGGCACCATTTAGGGCCTGTTTCAGTGGCTCCAAAACGGTGCCGTATGGTCTTAACCGATGACCCAACCCGATTTTAGCTTAGGTCCGCATATTCCCGCAATTAATAGGCAATTTGCACGTCTAGTCCCTTCCAGTTCCATATTTCTTTTAATTTGTTCCGTTTCATGTCGCCTTTATTGTTTAATTAGTCCCTGTAATTTAAGTGTGTTTTTCAATTTAGTCCGAATCGAATGCTGTGTTTTAGGTTTTGCAAATATTGTTGTTCTGGTCCCTAACTGTTTACACGTATAGTAGTTCAGTCCTTAAATTTATTTAAATTTTTTATAAAATAGGCTCATAATTTTAGTCCTATTTCAATTTAGCCCCATTAATATACTACGGTTTTACAAGCATATATTTATTATTAGTGATATATAAATCTTTATGCTTTTAAGATTATATATAGTTTACTTCAAGTCTTCTTATGTATATACATATCATTACTTATACATATTACTATATATATATTAAAACCAACCTATTATATATATTTGTAGTATATACTTTAAATCTTTTTATATACTCTTATGCATTCTTTTGTATATTATGAAGTTATTTTTTTATTCTTTAGATAATTAATATTTTAATGCATATAAATCATTTGCTTTGAAATTTTATATAGATTCTAAACACTTTGCATGCATTATTAGATACATAAATTCTTTTTATTTGTCATCATAATATATTTAAAATTGCTTTTGTTTGTTTAGAATATGACTTACCTATGTTATACTTGTACATATATGTTAATTAATTTTTTCTTACCATTGATCTAATGTTTGATAATTATTGCTATCATTTTTATATTTATTGGTTGCTTGATATTCAATTGCATTATATTACATTTATAAATAATTTCTTCGCATTGTATATGCCATCGCATTTTATTCCGATACCATTTAAGTTTTAAAATCATTTTACTCAAAACTAAAGGCAATGTTCATGTTTAGTGGTTACGAGAAAATCGTGCTCTAACTTACTGAGTTCCGATTTTCTTCGTTTAAAACCAAGCAACTGAATATCCCTTCTCTTTTAAATCTAAATACAAAATATTTCAAAAAAAAAAAACTTATTCTTGGGATTTTTGAGATATTGCGCCCTAACTTACTGAGTGTGATTGAAACACCCCAAACTCGGCCCACGAGCCTTGGCCGGATCTGGTATGTTCCCTGGTGTAAACCGTTTCAACTTCTTTTGTTACTTAGGAAAAACTTGTGTGTTTTGAAAGAAAGATTGTTTTGGGTTGGGCTTGAGTTGAAAACAAGTTTATTTCATTATTAAAATCCTTTACTTTAGGTGACAAAACGTTTAGGCTTTGTTTTAAAATAAATTTACTTAATCTTTTAATGAATAAAAGTTTGTAAGCTTAATAAATGAAAGCAAAGTAAAGTAGTTCTACTATGGCCTTATTACATCAAATAATTCCAAAAAAAAAAAGAAATAAATTCAAAGTACTTAATAAAATAAAAATCCAAATTGAATAAATTCCTTGCTATGCATGGCCACCTTTAAGCTCCTGCCGACCCGGTCTATTACTAATCGTCACCTGAAAGAAAAAGTTCCCACAATGGGGTGAGTCAAACAGACTCAATGTGTACACGAACACTAAGTCTTAACAATTTCAAGCATTTCAAATCATACATGTACATAAAGCATTTAAACAATATGATGCAACCCGAACCCAAACCTAGAAGCCACCCACTACACATCACCTGTACCAACCTGTACACCGTGGGGACTACTAAGTCAACCCTCCATCCGCTACACACCATCGAAGGCAGTCGCTGCAGTCGACATGCTCATTGCCCTTATAAAATTTGCGGTCTTAGGTCACCACATTCAGATATCGTGGTCTTAGGTCACCACATTCAGTTATCGTGGTCTTAGGTCACCACATTCAGATATCGTGGTCTTAGGTCACCACATTCACTTCCCCTTTTCATATAACCCATATGCCCCATATCATACATATCATGCATTAACATGCCAAATTCTTATTTCACATTCTTATAATGTCATATGTGTGTCGTAACAGGTATTTAACATAATCCTAGTAGGAGTAGGAAATGTACCTGAGTACTTTTGTACCATAGCATGGTATCTTAGCCATATTCACATTCTTATAAACATGCACATATTAATTATTGCCATAAATCTTATTAAAAAGTAGTGTAAATACACACCGATTCGCTTAACAATTTCACTAAAATCCCAAATCGATCTCGCTTTAGATTTTAACTCCCTACATTCGGCCCATATTAGAGTTTTAATGAAAACCCATTCGGCCACCAAAACCAAATCCTAGTAGGGTTAGTACACTAAATCCTTACCTTGTTGTCGATTAATGTCTAATCAAATGCCAGAAACTTTGTATCCTTCTTTCTTGAAATCGGTAATCACTAGATTACTTGAATAGATTAGTTTCGGTTTTTAAATATTAATGAAACACATCTATTTACTCAACATGGCCTTGGCCGAATGCTATAGATACTTACATTGTGGATTTTAAATCCCGAAACTCACCGAATAACTAGGGAACACGCGGCCTATGGTGTACCTTCGGGAAAAGAATTTCCCCTTCCTTGTAGTCGACTGATCCTTAGATCTATTAACTTGCTAGTTTTGGCTATGTTGAATAAATATGAACTAGATCTAAAACACCAAAAATAGGCCTTGGCCGAATATTCGCATGTCATACCTTGAATCTTTAAATCCCGAAAAGTAGTCTCTTCTCCCTGGTAGTCGACAATAGACAAAATCCCGAAAGATCCTTTGTAGTTTCAGCCAAGGGATACAAATAGCATTAGAATCTTAATCTTGGTCTTGAAGAAAAGAAACATAATGATAATAATAGATCCTTACCCTTACTTCTAAAGTCGACTGTTCTTTGTTGCACCTATAGAGATTCGGCTATGGACTAAGCAGATATTTGACAGATTTCGGCTTTTGTCAATAATGAGAAAAGATTGGTCTTGGGGTAGATGATGATTGAATGAACAAAAAAGAAAAGAACAAGGCTATAGGGTTCAATAATCAAAAGAAAGAAAGGTGGTGGCTTTGAAGAGAAAGAAAAGAAAACGAGAAAGAGGCTTAATTGCTTTGTAAAGGTTCTACTAGAGAAAGAGATGAAAAGAAGACAAAGTAAAAGATGGACACTTCTTGCTTAGAATTTCGGCACAAATGAAAAAGATGAGAAGAGAATGAGTTTTGGCTAACACTCAAACACTAGCCTTTCCTAGCTTTTCTCTTTATCTCTTCACTTAAAATTATTAAGAATAATCCATCACTTATCCATCTTATTTGCCGAATTTTAACAAAAATAAAACACCTCCCTTTTAGTGCCTTATTGCCGTCCACTTATACCTATCTTGTAGCAAAAATAAAACTTCTTTTTGCTTTCCCTGTGGCTCGAACATAAGCCCAATTGCATATGTAGGTGGCGTCACTTACCTGGGCCTTAAGTGGTGCCTCCTAGCCACTTCTCCAAGCCCGTTCTTGTGTCAAATTTCTTCTATTAATTTTCTTAAGGCCACCTTGTTTTAGTTTCTTCTTTTAAGCTTAACATTTCTAAAAGATTTCCTTACATTTCCAGGACAAGACATTTCCTTACATTTCTAGGACATTTCCTTACATTTCTAGGACATTTCCCTACATTTCCAAGACAAGACATTTCCTTACATTTCCAGGACATTTCCTTACATTTCCAGGACATTTCCTTACATTTCCAAGTTTCCAAAATGTTCACTTTCCTCTTTTTGAAACTTAACATTTCTAATCATTTCTTACGTTTCCAAGTTTCCAAAATGTTCATTTTCATCTTTTTGAAACTTAACATTTCTAAATCATTTCTTACATTTCGAAGTTTCCAAAAAATGGTCATAATACATTCATAACACATAAGACATGCCATTTCGTATAATTAAATAAAAAATGCATAGGCCCATTTTCAGGATGTTACAGTTCTACCCCCTTAAAATAATTTCGTCCTCAAAATTACTTACTAACGAACAATTGTACAATCTAACTCACCACACTACGCTATTGCTACGCACTCTGATCTTAATAGAGCCATCATACTTCCTAGGCACAATTTTTTTTAAGTTCACGTTCCCGAGAACTCATTTCTAATGTCGCGATTTAATTTGATTAAAGATTTTTATGCATTAGTACTTTGTTCCACTGTTTAACCGCGAACAGTTTTATGAAAATGAGTTTAATAGTGGTTCTTTCGATCAAACAAAGTCTCAGTTCAAGTTCACTATTCTAATTCAGAGATTCACATTCACATTCACATTCATCCATCTCGGAAGAGACACATTCATTCATAACATTCACTTCACTACTTTGGGCATTCCTGATCATCCCCCCCAAGGGTAATTTCATCATTTTTCCTATAAGGTATTTTGGTAATAAATAGGGGTCACTTCGAAAATAATCTTTATAAATTAAAAGTATTTCAAAATTTACAAAAACTCGAGGTTATCTTGAAAATTTGTTTTCCAAATCAACGGTGTTGCAGAAATTTTAGAAATCGGGGTTATTTCGGTAATTTTGGAAGTTAAGGGCATTTCCGTAAATTCTCCAAATAAAAGTACCTTGAATTTTTCATAAAATAGAGTTTTTGGACACTTTTTCAAAATAGAGAAATTTTACTAAAATCGAGGGTAATATGGTAATTTTAGAAACAAGGGCATTTTTGTAATTTTATAGCTAGGGGTATTTTAGTAATTTTGGCAAACCGGAATTTTTTTTCGAGAAATTTTCAAAATAGATTTTGTTGCAAATCGAAGGGTTAATTTAAGGATTTTAAAAACTAAGGTTTTTATAAAAAAATATGGCTAGTCCCTTTCGAGTTTTAATCATTGGTTTAGCCAATGACTAAGTCCTCTTGGTTAGGGTGAATGGTTACTACGCACCAGGTAGGATTCGAGTAAAGAGGAGGTGAGTCACGCGGACTGCTTAAATACCAAGCTCCCACCAAAACCAATCCTAGACATGCGCACCATGGTTGCCACACCCTAACTCAGCGACTTAACCACAGGTTTGTTTAGTTAGGCATTTAAGTCTTATGTTTTTGTTGGGGTATACTAGTCCTAGGGTTCAAGTACTTAATCTCTATTCTACGTTCCATTTCTACCCTTCTACAAATCATAATATAAATCACACAAAAGATCGGAGTACTTACCTGGTGGACTTTGGGTCGGAGACTTAGTGGGCCACTCCAGAAAAACCTGCTTAATTCACAAAATCCCTTTTGGGCTTAACTTTGAAAACGTTTTGGGCCTTAAACCCAAGGCCGAGAGTTTAAAACTAGGCTCTGATACCAAATTGAAACACCCCAAACTCGGCCCACGAGCCTTGACCGGATCTGGTATGTTCCCTTGTAAACTGTTTCAAATTCTTTTGTTACTTAGGAAAAACTTGTGTGTTTGAAAGAAAGATTGTTTTGGGTTGGGCTTGATTTGAAAACAAGTTTATTTCATTATTAAAATCCTTTACTTTAGGTGACAAAACATTTAGGCTTTGTTTTAAAATAAATTTACTTAATCTTTTAATGAATAAAAGTTTGTAAGCTTAATAAATAAAAGCAAAGTAAAGTAGTTCTACTATGGCCTTATTACATCAAATAATTCAAAAAAAAAGAGAAATAAATTCAAAGTACTTAATAAAATAAAAATCCAAATTGAATAAATTCCTTGCTATGCATGGCCACCTTTAAGCTCCTGCCGACCGGTCCATTACTGATCGTCACCTGAAAGAAAAAGTTCCCACAACGGGGTGAGTCAAATAGACTCAATATGTACACAAACACTAAGTCTTAACAATATCAGGCATTTCAAATCATACATGTACATAAAGCATTTAAACAATATGATGCAACTCGAACCCAAACCTAGAAGCCATCCGCTATACATCACCCGTATCAACCTGTACACCGTGGGGACTACTAAGTCAACCCTCCATCCGCTACACACCATCTAAGGCAGTCGCTGCAGTCGACATGCTCATCACCCTTATAAAATTCGTGGTCTTAGGTCACCACATTCAGATATCATGGTCTTAGGTCACCACATTCGATATCGTGGTCTTAGGTCACCACATTCGTTATCGTGGTCTTATGTCACCACATTCGATATCGTGGTCTTAGGTCACCACATTCACTTCCCCTTTTCATATAACCCATATGCCCCATATCATACATATCATGCATTAACATGCCAAATTCTTATTTCACATTCTTATAATGTCATATGTGTGTCGTAACATGTATTTAACATAATCCTAGTAGGAGTAGGAAACGTACCTGAGTACTTTTGTACCATAGCATGGTATCTTAGCCATATTCACATTCTTATAAACATGCACATATTAATTATTGCCATAAATCTTATTAAAAAGTAGAGTGGGGTGCACACTTGATTCGCTTAACAATTTCACTGAAATCTCGAAATTCGATCTACTGCCTTAGATTTTTAACTCCCTACATTCGGCCCATATTAGAGTTTTAATGAAAACCCATTCGGCCACCAAAACCAAATCCTAGTAGGATTAGTACACTAATTCCTTACCTTGCTGCCGATTGATGTCTAATCAAATGCTGGAAACATTGTATCCTTCTTTCTTGAAATCGGCAATCACTAGAGTACTTGAATAGATTAGTTTCGGCTTTTAAATATTAATGAAACACATCTATTTACTCAACATGGCCTTTGCCGAATGCTATAGATACTTACCTTGTGGATTTTAAATCCCGAAACTCACCAAATAACTAGGGAACACGCGGCCTATGGTGTACCTTCGGGAAAAGAATTTCCCCCTTCCTTGTAGTCGACTGATCCTTAGATCTATTAACTTGTTAGTTTCGGCTATGTTGAATAAATATGATGTAGCACCCCTAACCCATATCCGTCGCCGGATTAGGGTTACGAGGCATTTTCAAATAAAATATAACTTTCATACTGTAACACCCTTTTCATTCAATATACTTCATCCTATTCTAAAACAACCGAATTTGATACATGTTTAGAACACCTACTTAGCACCACCAGCTACGCATTCATTTCATGCAACCATTCCTCATGTACAATCTTGTTTCGAACCAATGCACATTAAAACTTTATAGTTAGAAATACTAATAAGCATCATATGGTTACATGCATATATCACCCGTTTGCACACTTATAAACTAAGAAATAGCATTCCTTTTTCAATTACATATATCAGAATGCGCATCATCTTAGCATTTAATGCCATAAACACAAATTAACTTTGCATGATATATACATATGATCAAAGACCGAATGTACTAATTAAACTTCCATAATTCATGAATTCTATGTCACGAATTTGTACAATATTGACCATTCATAAATGTAGATCTCAAACTAAATTAACATAGAAATATAAGCATATTTAATCATGCCTAGACCGAACCTTCCATACCACCTTTCCATACAATTTATAACTACCTATACTTATCATTAACAAATGAATCTAACAAATCAACTTACATATATAAATTTTCATTATGAGATTATTATTATCACCTAACCGTAACAACCATATTTAACATTCAATAACCCAAGTTATGATTTTACAACTATATACATAACACTCATATCACCTATTACAATTCCAATAATATCTAAACTTCAACCGAATACAAACATTGATTAATAGCATGAGCAAGCCATTTCATCCAAGCATATTGATGAAGTTTAACCCAAAATAAGTAGCCATTTTCGCAAGGCTATAATTATATACACGATTAAGTATCATTATATACGATTAAGTATCATTAGTAATACAGCTTAGTCTAACCTATACATGCCTTTTGAATTAAAAACCAAGTTTATCAGTACCGAAAGAGAGTGGATAGTGTGGTTAACTTCTTTGAAGATCCTTCGAGTCCGTAGCTTGAATCAAAATCTATAAAATGTAATGATGAACACACGAATAAGCTAACTTAGCTTAGTAAGTCTTAAGCAATCATAATATACCAATTGGACATTCAAGCATTTTAAAATACTCAAGAAATAATATGGAATAAAATAGCTTAACTCGAAAATCCTTCAAAAGCTGAATACTTTTACCTCACTTAACATAACACTTATCATTTCCTTACCATTAGTATACAACTTATCAACTCAAAGATCAAATTCAAAATATAAAACATCCTTTCTTTATAATATAATCGTAATACCCATACGCGAAACTCAATAAATTCACATAAATATTCGAGCAAGTAAAGGGCCGTGCACATCCGAATTACCTTTTCAATTACATAAATATATGTTCATTTAAACTCTCATATATCCAAGCATCTAATATCAATATTTCAAAGTTTAGTACTTAAATGATCTACTAATATCGAATCTTGAGGCTCATTTAGATTAACCATCATCACTATTTTACCTCTAAACTTCAATTTATATCTCATTAGATAGTTCACATATTATAGATTAAATACTCTTTTCCAACTACTCATATTTTTGATACACATAATTCCATAGGATCACATATTAATGTATATACAATAAGTATATACTTTACACTTAGTAACTTCACATAAAAGGAATATATATATTCACATATATTTGTATGTATATCCATTTGACATTTCATACATTCGTATACATGGCATCAAAGTAATCCCAATATGTCACGTAATCATAAGCATAAGGCCAAATATCCAGGATCAGTTTGTATCCTTCATCTCAATATACTTATACGAATACCTTTAACCACATTATGCTTTCATATAACCAATTTTCACATGACTTAGTTTATAATAATTTGCATCTACCAATTGTATACCACATTTCATTCATCAATTCATTTACTTATTATCATCACATGTATATATGTATAATACATGAATATGAATAACACATACCTTGTAGCCGAATTTAACCCATTTCATCTTCAAATGCTTAGGCTCACTTAATTCATTTCATGACTTTACTAGTACATAATCTAAGCTTGGGATTTCAACTCACTGATATAAAACACCTTAGGCATTTGCCCGAATCTCACATCTTGACACTAGACTTGCTAGACTCAAGGTCCATAGTTCAAACACCTAATTTAGCTTGCTAGGCAATAAGCCTGATATAATTCACCGGCACGAGGCCTGCTAGGCATTTAGCCCAATAAAGATCACCGGCACAAGGCCTGCTAGGCTCGAAGCCCGATATAAATCACCGGCACGAGGCCTGCTAGGCATTTAGCCCAATAAAGATCACCAAGACAAGGCACGCTGGCTCAAGCCGATATAAATCACCAACACGAGGCCGCTGGGTATTTAGCCCGATAAAGATCACCAAGACAAGGCACGCTGGGCTCGAAGCCTGATATAAAACACCGACACGAGGCCTGCTAGGCATTTAGCCCGATAAAGATCACCGGCACAAGGCTTGCTAGGCTCGAAGCCCGATATAAATCAAGCACGAAGCACGCTGAGCAATAAGCTCGATATAATTCACCAAGACGAGGCTCGCTAGGCTTGAAGCCCAACATTCATATTATTGGGTCATTCCATTCACATCACATACTATCAATATCACATATATTTCATATAATTCAATATCACTTTCACACCATACTAATATTACATATATTCTATATAATTCAATATCACTTTCACGGATTACCTCAATGAGCTCGATTACGTAAAATGCTAAATTACTTCCTCACATTTGGTTTTAACATGTTTAACTCCACAAGTTCATAATTCAACGTATCGATAAATTATAATCAATTATTATGGAATTAATTTGCTTAAAGACTTACCTCAGATTTTTTCGGACAACGAAGACCGGTTATCCGTGAACTTGCGTTTTTCCCCGATCCAAAATTAATTTGCTTTGTTCTTGATCTAGAAAGTTACAATTTAAACCCATTCAATTACTTTCCTATTCAATTTAATCCACGGACAAACAAATGGGCAATTTATAAATTCGTCCCTGATATTTCATACATTAACAATTTAATACATAATTTATACTCATTTGAAACATGCCATTTATACCTTAATGAGCATAAAGCCGGTTGAACTTTAGGCACATTACAATCCATATATGCCTCTAATTTTGAATCCAATCACAACATTTGAAATTTTACCAAATTCACCCCTTATTGAAACCATGTATTCAATTTAGTCCATATTATGATTTTCACCGAATTACACCTAATTGCATATACATCCCTATAGCCGAATCAATCCATGAACTACATAAGTTCATATACTATCATATTTTCTATGTTTAGTCCTTCTACGATTTGTTCATAAAAATTACCCTAATATTCGTAACTCTTCAAATTAGCCCCTAATCAACCTCATTCATCAAAATCCCCAAAGCAACAATTGTTCATCTAAAATAAATCTTCCATTTCATGCCAAAGCTCAACTTATGTTCAATGGCACATCTATCATACTAAATCAATGTACAAAATTGATGTATGGGCTTGATAAAAGAGTACATACCAATCACAAATTCATGAAATTTATCAAAATTCAAACTAAAACATACCTTAAATTAAGCCTAGCTAAAGCCGAACCTTGTTGAAGTTTTTCTCCCTTTTTTTCTTTCTAGTCGCGGTCAAGATAGAAGAAAATAAGAACATGCAAATGTTTTTCTCTATTTTTATTTTATCTAAACATGTTAATCATTATATTATAACATAATATAAGATAAAATAATATATATAATGCCAACACTATTACATGCATAATGATGGCCATCCACTATCCACCTTTTATGGTCTAATTGTTATTTAAACCTTCAATTTATAAAGCCATCAACAATTGGCACTCACACATTTAACCACCAAATTTTCTTTTTATGCGATTAAGCCCTTTTCATAATTATGCACTAAAACAATTAAATTTTAACATGAAAATTTTACACACACTAATTCACACATTCTAAGCATTTAAAATAATAGTAAATTATTTTTTTCTGACTCAGATTCGTGATCCCGAAACCACCGTTCTGATTACGGTCAAATTCGGACTGTTACATATGAACTAGATCTAAAACACCAAAAATAGGCCTTAGCCGAATATTCACATGTCTTACCTTGAATCTTTAAATCCCGAAAAATAGTCTCTTCTCCCTGGTAGTCGACAATAGACAAAATCCTGAAAGATCCTTTGTAGTTTCGGCCAAGGGATACAAATAGCATTAGAATCTTAATCTTGGTCTTGAAGAAAAGAAACATAATGATAATAATAGATCCTTACCCTTACTTCTGAAGTCGACTGTTCTTTGTTGCACCTACAGAGATTCGGCTATGGACTAAGCAGATATTTGAAAGATTTTGGCTTTTGTCAATAATGAGAAAAGATTGGTCTTGGGGTAGATGATGATTCGAATGAACAGAAAAAGAAATGAACAAGGCTATAGGGTTCGACTAATCAAAAGAAAGAAAGGTAGTGGCTTTGAAGAGAAAGAAAAGAAAACGAGAAAGAGGCTTAATTGCTTTGTAAAGGTTCGACTAGAGAAAGAGATGAAAAGAAGACAAAGTAAAAAGATGGATACTTCTTGCTTAGAATTTCGGCACAAATGAAAAAGATGAGAAGAGAATGAGTTTTCGGCTAACACTCAAACACTAGCCTTTCCTAGCTTTTCTCTTTATCTCTTCACTTAAAATTATTAAGAATAATCCATCACTTATCCATCTTATTTGCCGAATTTTAACAAAAATAAAACACCTCCCTTTTAGTGCCTTATTGCCGTCCACTTTTACCTATCTTGTAGCAAAAATAAAACTTCTTTTTGCTTTCCCTGTGGCTCGAACACAAGCCCAATTGCATATATAGGTGGCATCACTTACCTGGGCCTTAAGTGGTGCCTCCTAGCCACTTCTCCAAGCCCGTTCTTGTGTCATATTTCTTCTATTAATTTTCTTAAGGCCACCTTGTTTTAGTTTCCTCTTTTAAGCTTAACATTTCTAAAAGATTTCCTTACATTTCCAGGACATTTCCTTACATTTCCAAGACAAGACATTTCCTTACATTTCTAGGACATTTCCTTACATTTCCATGACATTTCCCTACATTTCCAAGACAAGACATTTCCTTACATTTCCAAGACATTTCCTTACATTTCCAAGACATTTCCTTACATTTCCAAGTTTCCAAAATGTTCACTTTCCTCTTTTTGAAACTTAACATTTCTAATCATTTCTTACATTTCCAAGTTTCCAAAATGTTCACTTTCCTCTTTTTGAAACTTAACATTTCTAAATCATTTCTTACATTTTGAAGTTTCCAAAAAATGTTCATAATACATTCATAACACATAAGACATGCCATTTCGTATAATTAAATAAAAAATGCATAGGCCCATTTTCAGGATGTTACAGTGATATTTTATCATCTCGAGATAAGGTTTTTTGAAAGAACAAAGGCAATATTCCGTATTCAAGAATTTCAAGAAATAATGCCCTAACTTACTGGGTTGCTATTTTTTTCATTTAGCCCAAATAAGAGAATATCCTTCTTATTTTTTTAATATACAAGTTTTGAATGTCAAAAGAAATATCCTACTTCGAGAATATAAGATGTTATGCCCTAACTCACTGAGCATGGCGTTTTATTTCTCCGAAATAGGGAGCTGTGGCATCCAATATGGTTTTTTCCAAACACATATTTATAAACAGATCGTAATTTAGAATCTTTTCAAATTTTTGACATCATGACATTCAGTAATCAATTCGATACCAATTTTGGGCGTTACGGGGGTGCTAATCCTTCCTCGTAAGTAACCAACTCCTGAACCTATTTTCTTGAATTTCGTAGACCAAAAACATCGTTTTAGTAAACCAAAATGTTTTATTAAAACAAAGGTGATCCGATCACACCTCGAATAAAGGATCGGTGGCGACTCCATTTCCATATTTTTAAAGTCAATTCCATTTTTTTTCAAACGCCTCATTTAAAAAAATGGTTTCGACAGCTTGGCGACTCCACTAGGGAATCGTTGAAAGTCAAGCCGTAAAATTGATTAGTTTCTGTCCTTTTGTCAAAAGTTAACACTTGATTTGAAAAATTACAATCCTATTATTGCATTCATTACTGTAGATCTTGTAAAATATTTTGTATCATATTGCATGACCGTCGGGTCACACCCTTAAGTGGGAGTGAGAAACTACTGCTTCGTGAGGTTTTCACCTCCATGTAGGATCGTGAATCGCTTCCGAAATACATCCGTACCTATGTCTTCGTGAGATTTTCATCTCTGTGCAGGCATAGGGAAATGTATTTCCCTGAATCGAACTCGATCCATATGAGCCTATAATGGGTGAGGATTGAGGAATCCGCTGGTTCAAGTACCCTCAACTTTAAGAGTCCACCTAAGATGGAGTTGTGATAAACCCTAGTGGTCACCCAATAGGTGCTTGAATGTTTTTATATGCTTTGACCTTCATCTATACCGTACTGACTATTTGTTTTGTTTCTTTACATGCATTTTCATATTAGATCGATTAAGGTTCGATTGCTAAATTAGGGAGCTCGACATGGAAAACAACATTCTTGATAAAGTGAAAGATAATGCGGCTGTTCAAATTTGGTCAGAAACTACACAATTAGAACAAGGGGATAGCCTGGTTGCAGAATATGAGTCAGTCATGGGATTACACCCATGTTAGTGTTACGCAAAACAATCTCCAAGAGTTGAAAGTAATATGGGATCAATGGGACGACGAGGCTAAGAGGTTGTTCTATCATAGTTATAGGGACTTGCCATACTTGCTGGATATTAGAGTAGACGAGCAGTTATTTCAGGCCATCACTTAATATTGGAACCCTGCATATAGCTGTTTTACCTTTGGGAGAGTGGATTTAGTGCCGACCGTAGAGGTATACACCGCTCTGTTGCATTGTCCAAGAGTTCAAATGGATAGAATTTATTCGAAGGCCGCTTATGTCCCAGCATTTTAGAAGAAATTAATGAACGTCACGTGAATGAGTGAGCAACCAGGATAAAGCAAAAGGGTGAGTACAAGTGCATCCCATGGAGGAACTTGAGGGACTTGTTTTTAGCTCATCCTAACGAAAAAAAGAAAGTCGATGTCTTTGCATTAAGCCTCTACGGATTAATGTTGTTTCCAAGGGCTTTAGGACATGTAGATGAGGCGGTTACAGATCTATTTGACCAACTCAGTAAAGGGATCACACCAGTTCCCGCAATCTTGGCCGAAACTTTTAGGTCATTAAACACCTGTAGAAGATCTGGAGAGGGCAAGTTCATAGGATGTGCGTAGTTGTTACTAGTCTGGTTCCACAACCATTTTTGGAAGGTAGACAAGATCTTTTGTCGTGTCTTCAGTGATAGTTATTCTCTATTGAAAGAAACAGTCGCAACGCTAAGAAGAGACGACGTGTTAGAGGAAAATTAGATTTCGCTTCTCCAAAATCTTCGAGAAGAGGATGTTTAATGGAGAGCTCCTTGGTTGGCGCCCAGTGAGATTTTGTTCCGATGCGAAAGTGTCAATTGGGTACCTTTGCTCAGATTTTGGGGAGCAGCGGATTATGCTCATTTACTTGTATTAAGATAATACGGGTCAAGGCAGTTTGTACCGATAACTCATGGCCTAGCGCAATGCGAGTTCATATTCAAAGGAGACGATTACAAGAAGAAGATCAGGGACAAATCTGCTGCTTGGAACCGAACTCACCGTATAAAGAGATTGGCAGTAGGTCCTATGACAACACCTGAGTATAATAATTGGTTTAGCCAAAGGATTAATGATAATTTACCAGGATCGAATCCAGAGGGTACTCGATCGATAGAAGACTGTCTACGAGTTGTCCCGTCTGAATTAGAGACAATAAAACAAGATTTTGAAAAAAAAAGAATCGAGAGCTGAAAAGAGAATAGAGCTATTAGAGGAAGAAAAGAGGCATTTAGGGTTGGATGCTGACGTTCAAAAGGCAGAGGTGGAGAAATTCAGAAAAGGAAAAGAGCGGGATGAAGAGGATCCCAACAGCTTAAAGACTGATTACAAGAAGACGCGACTATCAATGAGGACTGTCGGGTTAGGAAAAACTCTAGATCAATGGCGACAGGAGATTCAAGGCAAAAGGGTTAAAGCTAATCAATGGGAGGAGAAGTTCAGAGAGGCGTAAGCATGAAACGAACTTATGGAAAAGAACCTCTCAAAATGCCAAAATGAACAAAATAGGCTAAAAGATAGAGTCACGGAACTCGAGAGATCCTTTCACCATCATCGAAGTCGCAACTCAATGAAAGAATTAAGAGCAAGTTTGAGCCAAATAGAGGAAATAAAGAAGAAGATCGAAGAATTAGAAATGGCCTTGCTAAATTGCCAAAACCATATCAAGTCTCTGGAGGCAAATGAAGAACGAAGGGAAGGGGAGCTTCGCTATTCCCAAAATCAAGTCAAAGATAGAGATTACCTTATGGGGAGGCTATAACCCAAATACGAGAGATAGCCGAATATTTACAGACTTTGGCCTTACATGCTGATATATTGAGCATACATTTTGAGACATGGTCAGATCGTGGACGAGAACTAGACTCCCTACTTACAAAAATTAAATATTTATGTATTAGAGCAAGGCCGTATTTGTAATCTGCTTTATGTAAAGAGCTTTGTTTTCAAATAAAGTTTACTAAATGGAATTGAATCAGAATCGACTTCTTTCACATTTCATGCATTCGCATTTGTCATTCATTTCATATGCATCAAAAGTCATTAAAAAAATTCTAATTAAAGTAAAAATTATTTCAGCATTAACCTGGACACCGGCAAACATCTCTATGGTACCCGAATTAAGATGAAAAACATGGATCAGAGAATAGAGAAACTCGAACAACTCCAAAAAGAGATGCAGGAAAAACTTTAGCTTCAGATGCAAGAGCAGCTTGCCAAGATCCAATGTGATATGATGGATCAGATAATGGAATCACAAAAAACCATGATGTCCCAACTAACTCAGTTATTAACAGACAAATGGAAGGCCCCCATAGTTAACAATGCAGAGGATAGTGAGGAACGATTATATCCCCCGGGTTTTACCCCAACACATCATGAAGCGCAGCCATGAAAGACGTCCGTCATAATTAAATGTCAACAATTTTAAGAGGGTGTCCCGATACTACCGAATCTCCAACCTGGATCAGGTTCCAATTTGATTGATCATCCAATCAATACTGTTATTCCCGTCCTTGGTAAGGCGATGGAAGAGGAAAAGGCCAAGTCTGAATTGCCAAGACAGTTAGAAAAGCGTTGTAAATGGTTAGAATACAAATTTCGAGCTATGGATGATGCTAATAGGCAACGCGGGGTTGACGCTAAAGATCTAAGCTTGGTGCCAGATCTAATACTTCCCCACAAATTCAAAATGCTTGAGTTTGAAAAATACAAAGGGATTACTTGTCCTGAAGCTCACATAACTATGTTCTGCCGAAGAATGACCGGGTATATTAACAATGACCAACTGTTGATACATTACTTCCAAGATAGCATGGTCGGAGCAGCAGCCAAATGGTATAATCAGTTGAGCCGTACCAAAATCGGTTCTTGGAGGGATCTAGCACAGGGATTTATGAGGCAGTACAGTCATGTAATCGATATGACCCTGGATAGAATTACTTTGCAAAATATGGAAAAGAAGTCAAACGAGAGCTTTCGACAGTACGCACAGAGGTGGAGAGAGGTTGCCATTCAAGTCCAACTGCCACTTCTAGAGAAAGAGACCACGATGCTCTTTATCAATATGCTAAAGGGCCTATTTATCACATACATGCTAGGAAGCGCAACCAAGAGTTTCTCAAACATCGTAATAACTAGAGAGATGATCGAGAATGCTATCAAAAGTGGAAAGATTGAGGCGGGGGAAAGTAACAAAAGAATGACCACGAGAAGGAAAGAAAGCGAGGTGAATAACACGAGCATAGGGTATTCAAAGACCATCAATCAGCCCAATGCGATGATTACTGGGCGTCAGGGTTCATTCAGAAGGGAATCTGGCACTGCAAGACAGAATAATGAGAAGATTCAATTTACACCGATCCCGATAACATACAAAACAATGTATAAAAACCTATTCGACGCGCATATAGTGTCTCCTCACTATTTAAAACCAATGCAGCCCCCGTACCCCAAGTGGTATGACTCGAATGCGGAATGCAAATATCATGCAGGAATCACAGGGTACTCGATAGAGAATTGCTTGGCCTTCAAGAAATTGGTGGAAAAGCTTATCAATATGGGGGTTATAGAGTTGGAGAATTTGCCAAAGGCGGAGAATCCATTACCCGACCATAATGGGGTCAATGCAGTCAGCGAAAGTTTAGAAAGAAGGGCTAAAACTAGCGTTGCGAAGGTTAAGACTCCCTTAAGATTGGTCTGGAAGGAAATGGTCAAGTAAGGGCTAACCGTCGTAAATAATGGTCAAATAAAGTTGATGAATTATTGTGAATATCATCAGGAATCGGGACATGAGATTCAGAACTGCGAGAAGTTCAGATATTTGGTATAAAATTTGATGTGTAATAAAGAAATTGAGTTTTATGAAGAAGGTGCAGAAGAAAAGAGTATATGCACTTCAGAGTCGACAATGAGGGGCTCAAAAGTAAAATTCCCTCTAATCGTTATATCAAAACCCAAGAACGATGGAGCTATAGTACAAACGATAATACATAGACCCGTGGAACCCAAGCATAGCAGAACGAGAATGCGGACCACACCAAAGATGATAATACGAAGACCTGTACCCTCTTCTTATGAGGATAACAAGAGGGTCCCCTGGAACTATGAATGCAATGTGACGATACCAGGGAAAGGGGAATGGGCTAATGCTCCAAAAGAAGAGTTGGATGCAAGGTCTAATACTCGTAGCGGGAGACGCTATGATTTGGCAAAAGGGAAAGCTCAGATGGTAGAGTCAGAGGCAGAAAAATCAGTCGAGTCAGAATCACCCATCAAAGAACCAGTGAAAGAGGAAGAAGCCAAGGAATTCCTAAAGTTCTTAAAACACAGTGAATATTTTGTGGTAGAGAAGCTGCATAAGCAACCAGCGCGTATATCTATATTGGCTTTGCTTCAAAATTTGAAGGTACACAGGAACGCATTAATGAAAGTCTTAAATGTGACCTATGTCACCAATGACATCTCGATTGTTAAATTGGATCGGTTGGTAGGAAACATAAGCGCAGACAACTTCATCCATTTCAGTGACGACGAGATATCACCAGGTGGTAGGGAATCCACTAAGGCTTTGCATATTACCACAAGATGAAAAGGGTACACGCTACCAAGGGTCCTAATAGACAATGGGTCAGCACTGAACGTATTGCCCTTGTCCACGTTAAACAGATTACCAATAGACAGCTTGTAATATCCCGGGTTAAGGGCTATTTTGTTTTGGCATTGGTTGCATGATTAATTGCTTGCTATGATGTTGTTTGGGTGTTTTCGGGACTTAGTTGTAGGCTAGGAGTGAGCCTGGGTAGGTGGTGAAATTTTAGTTTTGGGCTTTGGGGATAGGAGTCAAGGAGATGGGGCTTATATTTAAATTAAGTGAATTTAAAGCACAAATGAGGAGCTAGCAAAGTGGCAAGCATGCGCCACATGGAGAGTGTGTGTGAGGCGTCATCTACAAGGGGGAGGTCTTGTGTTCAAGTCACGAGAATCCCACCCCTTTTGGCTCCCATTTTGGACTGCATGGAGGAAGAGGTGAAGGCAACTAGAACTCTAGCTTGGACTTAGTCTTCACATTCAAAAGAGGGTGGAGAGTGAAAGTAGGAGGGAGACTGGGTCATGGGATTTGAATTGGTGGTGTGGGAGTAAATGGGGGAGATTTGGCGGATTTGGTGAGAGTTTGGGGAAAAGGGGATGTGTGGCCGGTTGGTAATTGGAGTGAGCCGAAATTGCCTTTTGGCATGTGTAATTTTCAGGTCACTTGCAATAGCCTAAGCAGAATCTCTTTGTTCTTTTTTCATTTTGGAAATCGAACCCAAGTGCTCTCATCTTTGCGAAATTTCTTTTGGCTTTGGTGTCTTTTCCTACCCTTCATCAAAGCTCTTTTGGGTAAGCAAGTTTCTCCTAGTCAAAACGAGCCAAAATTTGCAAGACACTTCTTCTTCTTCTTCTTTTTTTTACTAGAGCCGAATGCTCAAGGAGCTTTTCGACAAAAATTATTTTGCATCTCTAAACTTGGTGGCCGAGAGTTCTTTTGCATTTCTCTTCTATTCTTTTTTTATATTTGAACAAAGCCAGCCCTAGTATCCCTTTTCAAATTCTTTTCTCTTTTCTTTCACACAAAATCGAAAGCTATATTCATCCATTCATCTTTTCTTTATTTTTCTTTCTTTGTCAAAACCTATTAGTCGCACCTTACTACCACCCTTGCCGTTTCCTTCTTTGTTTTTCTCTAAAGCTCTTCTTTTCTTGATCAAGGGTGCTAGCTAAACTCCACTCCCAAACCCCTTTTCTTTGTTTCTTTTCATTCAAAATCGAAGGTGACCCCTCCATTCATCTTTCTTTACTTTCATTTTTTCCAAAACACATTGGCGAATCCTTTTCCTCTCTTAGTAGTTGGTAGGCGAATATTGGTGGTTGTTAGGTCTTTGGTTTCAATCGTTTGGTAGTGGGTAAGTGTTGGCCGAATGGCCATTTCTCTTTCTCTGGTATTTTACCAATTCTTGGTATGTTAAGGGCTGATATCGGTATGGGTTAAAAAGGTGTTAACTTCTTGTTTAATCTTTTCGTATAGGGTCTTTGGACTTTGGAAATAATCAAGAGGAGTCTTCCAACTCTTTTAGCCGATTGTTAAGTGGTGGTAAGAGGAGTATTTTGTTAGTCCATTCTTTTAGCCTCGTTAAAGCAAGTCTCAATGGATTAATGGATTTTCTTTTTAGGTGGAGGCCGTTTGTAAAGAGAAATCTTTGTGGTTCGAGTTTGGTAGGAAATAAGCGTTTGCAAAATAAGGACTATTTGATAAACCCTTTTGGTTTAATGCTTGTGGCGAATGGTATGATGGTTAATCCATTTGTTGGCGATTGTAAGATTCGAGTTGTAGAAGTGATCGAGGGGCGTAAATCGATTTTAGGGATTAATACCTTCGCTAATTCGGTGTGTAAACCAACACACGATCTTAACTTAATAATGTGATAACTTTGTTGTAAAATGAAACAATGTGTTTGATTATTGCGATACCCATTGAGGTATGGATATGGATTCGGGTAAGTACCATTTCACTATGAGTTATGTGATGATGATGATATCATGATTTTTAATACTTTGAGATGCCATGTTAAGCATGTGAGCATGATAGCATGATTGCACGATTTTGCATCTAGTATGATCGTGATTGGGTGATATGAGAGGAGGGGAATATGATATCCGTGTCTTTGGGACATTGTGTCTTTGGGACACGGAGGTTTGGCACCTCCGTTGGTTTGGTACCACGTATTTTGTGACTTTGGGTCACCAGAGGTTTGGCACCTCGGCGTCTCGTCCTAGTGGCTTAGTACCACGATTGGGTTGGCCCCACGCTTGATTATCTGAGATTGACGCTTGATGATTTGGTATCACACGATGGGTTGGCCCCATCATCGATTTGTGACTACGGTCACGGTGATTTGGTATCACATTGTGTCTTTGGGACACCGGAGGTTTGGCACCTCATTGCGACTTGTCCACGTGGTTTAACACCACCGTGGGTTGGCCCCACTTTTGAGATATGGGATCGCCTCGCTAGTGATTTGGTATCACACGATGGGTTGGCCCCATCATTGGATTATTGTGACTTGGTCACGGTGGTTTGGCACCACCGGTGGTTTGGTACCACACGGGGTAGAAAAGGCGATATGGTTGGTTAGGAGCAGGTGCATGATTTGCATTATTACATTATGATATATGTGTTGGCATGTTATCTGGGAGAGGAATTATACACGAGTCTTGCGACTCACTCTCTCTCCTTTGACTATTTCAGTGACACATAGACGCGGACATGGAGCCGGATGGACTCGAGGTGCTCATGCCAAACCGAAATAAAGATTTGCTCGGACTTCTTTTATAAAATTTGGTACACTAGCTGGTTTATTTCTATTTTGTTATATTTGGGTTTGTAAATGGCCTCTTAAATTATGTTTTGATATGTTACGTTTAAGTAGATTTTCAATATGCTTTAACAAACTAATTGAGTGAAATGTGCTAAAATTTGGAAAGACAACGTTTTCAAAATTTCAAAGATGATATTTTAAACTATACCATCGGGTATCATACTATAACTTGAGATAAAGTGAACTCAAAAGGTTTTCCAACTTAAATATGATTTTCTACTAAGTCATAAATGTTTTAGTAACAATTAGAAATAACTTAAGCTTCAAAACGAAATAAACTAATTTTCCTACACATCGGATAAATTTTCAAAACTTTCTAGGTTTTCAAATACATCATCGATTTTTAATCAAAAGCTACTTGAGTTATCCTCAAAATACAAAATTTAGCTAAGTGTTCTCACCAAATTTCTAGACTTCAACTTAAACCATCCAAAACCTTTTCCCAGTAGCATACCGTTCTATGCGTGGTGTATTGACCGGGTTTGGGGTGTTACATTTAATGATATCGAGCCAAGTTTAAAAGCTCATTTGTGGGCCGAGGCCCAAAATGTTTTAAAACTATAGTTTTAAGTATTCATTTTAAAGTATGGTTTGAAAGGCATGACACCGAGTCTCCTGCACTGATCCCGCCTGTAAGTACCCGTACTATTGGTTGTGATATTAATTGATATGATTGAATGGCTAGTGATAGTAAGATTACTTTAGAGGCCAAACCGATAGGATTACGTGGACTCGCGAAACAAAGTCTCTTTAATATTCATAAAACTTTGCTTTAAAAATAGTGGAATAATGATGATACATAAAATTCTTTAATCGACAAGATTTAGTCATGAGTACCGAGGTGGGCGTGGTCGTGGGCGTGGTCGATGGGATGATCTGCTTCGAGCCCGTGGGTTACAAGGCGTGGTTCGAGAATGAGGTACCGATTCTCGCCACCAGTGGAGGTGGTGAGTTCGAGAGCATACCGACGATGATGCACGATGTCACAAAGCGATCTTTGGTTTTAGAAAGGGTAGCCGGAGCGGTGGAGGCGTAGGAGCTAGGAAATCGTACTGGCGACTTGAACAAATGGGGTTGAATTCTTTGGGGTGTCTCGGTGTTGCTCCCAAAGATCTTCTTGAGTATTGGCTGGAAGCGACAGAGCGGATCATGGATGATCTAGACCTGACCGCGAAAGAAAAGTTGAAGGGGATCGTATCACTTCTCCGGGATGAGTCATACCAGTGGTGGCTCACGGTCCATGACAATACCGCAATGGAAGATCGACATGGGACTATTTTCGGTGCTTATCGGAAAAAACGCTCGAGCTAACTACATAAATGAGCGAGAAAGCATTTACGAGGTTAGTCGAGAAGCAAATCGTGTCTGAGTACGAGGCGAGTTTACGAGGTCGAGTCGGTATGCCAGGGGTATGGTGGCTACTGAGCATGAGAGGTGCGTTCGTTTCGAGGATGGCCTGCTAGATGAACTAAGGTCGATAATTGCGCCAAAGCAGGAGCGTGAATTCTTGGCTCGGTTGAAAAGGCGAAGGTTGCCGAGGGCATTAAAGAGTCTGTGAGGCGGGTATGGATAGAAACCGTCATAAACGGAGTTTTGGATCTTCTAGGTCGCCTGTGTCAGCGAAAAAAGGCTAGACCGAGGTGGGCGAATCGGTCGGTAGGTTCTTTGCTAGGCGGGACCGCCATGATGTAACTGTGGAAAGGCTCACCGGGAGGATGTTGGACCGATGGCGAGGTCGTTTTGAGTGTGGCTCATTGGACCACCGAGTGAGGGACCGTCCGCAAAGTTAGCTAGGATTCACCGGAGAATCGGGGCGTAATCAGTCTGAAATAATGGACCACCGCAGAGGGGCCAAGGTAATGGCGAGAGGGTAATAGTTACGGTCGGGGCCGTGGAGCACCGGCGAGGTGCAGTAGTTCGAGGCAGACGATCGGGGTTGGTGTATCTTTGCGGCGCCGAGAGGAGCGACGACCGGACGTCATCATTGCAGACGCGTTTTAATCTTTAGTTCTCCATTCTTGCTTTAATTGATGTGGGTTCAACACATTCAGTATGTTGCAAGTAGTATAGTGAAGACCATGAATTTAGACTCGAGGTATCTTCTAGGCGGATGACCGTAATAAGCCCTCTAGGTCACTCTGTAGTGGTAGATAAAGCTGTATAGAGGCGCACCTCTAGAACTCCAAGGGGTAGTATTTGAGGTCGATCGATGGAACGCCATTCGGGAGTTCGATCTAATTCTCGGAATGGATCGGCCGGGTAAGTATCAGTGAAGTTGGATCTGTGACTAAGCGCATGGTTCTCGAGCACACCGTGAGGTGATGAAGTGGTTACGATCGGTAATAGGAGAAATTATCATCCAATGTGGTATCTGCTCTCAAAGCCAGAAAATGGTCGAAAGGGTCATGAAGCATATATGGTGCATGTGTATGCCTTGGAGGCTAAGGAGTCTGTGGAGACAGTTGGACGATTAGGAATTTGTTGATGTGTTTCTGAAGAGCTTCCGGGTTTGCCACGGATCGGAGGTAGAGTTCGGGATAGATCATTATCTTAATCGCACTCAGTATCCATTGCTCGTCATGAGATGGCACCTAAGGAGTTAGTGGAGCTTAAGGCTCGAATCTGAGAATTGTTGGACCGAGGCTTTATCGGGCCAAGCATTTCACCATGGGGAGCGCCGTACTCTTTGTAAAGAAGAAAGATGGTACTATGCGGATGTGCATAGACTACCGCCAACCTAATAAGGCGACGATTAAAACAAGTATCCACCGCCTCGGATAGATGACTTATTTGATCACCAAGGGCGCGGTTTTCTCGAAGATCGACCTAAGGTCCAGGTATCACCATTGAAGGTAAAAGAGGCGGATATCGTAAAGACGGCATTTCATTACTCGGCATGGGCATTTTGAGTTCTTAGTTATGCCATTCGGGTTGACTAACGCACCGCAATTTTCATGGATCGATGAATAGGGTGTTCCAACAATTACCTAGATCGATTCGTGGTGGTTTTTATCGATGACATCTTGGTATACTCAAGGATCGAGGAAGAGCATGATGCTCATTTACGGGTGGTATTGCGATTCTAAGGGAGAAACAAATCTATCACGAAGTTCAATAATGCGAGTTCGCTCGTGGAGGTGACATTCTTGGGTCATGTAGTGTCGGTGAGGGATTAAGTGGACCTCGCAAGGTAGAAGCGGTTTTGGATTGGAAGCCGCCTAAGTCGATGAGCGGAGATTCAAGTTTTCGGGGTTGGCGGGATACTACCAAGATTTGTAGAGGTTTCTCGTTAATTGCAAGACCGATGACCAAATTATTGAGAAAGGGAGTTCCGTTTATTTGACCGAGAAGCAACAGAGAGCTTCGACAAGTTGAAGAAGATTTTGACCAAGCTCCGATTCGATTCAACCCGAGGTCGGTAAGGAATTCTGATGTCTTCGCGATGCATCACATACGGTTTGGGTTGTGTCTTGATGCAAGAAGGAAGGTTGTGGCTTACGCATCCCGACAAACCGAGGCCACATGAGGTCAATTATCCTCGACGATTTGGAGCTTATGGTTGTAGTATTTGCCTTAAAGATATGGAGGCATTACTTGTACGGAGAGATCGATAGTCTACACGGACCATAAGAGTCTCAAGTACCTTCGACTCGGAAAGACTTGAATCGAGATAGTACCGATGGATTGAGTCGCTAAAAGACTACGATTGCTCAATTGAGTATCATCCGCAAGGCTAATGTCGTGGCGAGGCACGCGTTGAGCCGTAAGGTTGTTTCCAGATTTAGAGCGTTGTTTGCCCACTTGAGTTTGTCTGACGGAGTATTCTCGCGAAACTGCAGTTAAGCCTACTTGGGTTGAGCAGATCCGAGAAAGCGGTTGTTAGATGAGGTTTTGAGCGCGAAGACTCAAAGTGCGAGTGATGGGTTGAAGGGTATAGCTTGTCTAATGATGGGGTTCTGTGTTTCGAGGAAGGCTTGTATGCCGAGAGATGTGAATTAAGGCAAAAGATTCTTCAGATGTTCATAGCAGACCCTACGCTATGCATTCTGAGGTAGCAAAATGTATAAGGATCTCGTGAACGATTACGGTGGTAAAATTGCGAAAAAGGAGGTGTGAGTTTGTAGGAAAGTGTCCGACATGTCGGCGGTCAAGGCCGAGCATCGATTGCCGTCTGGGTTGCTTGACCAAAGAAGATTCCACATGGAAGTGGGAAAGGATAACTATGGATTTCGTCGGTGGATTACCGCTTACACCGAGCAAGAAGGATTCAATTTGGGTAATTGTGGATCGGTGACTAAATCCGCTCACTTTATTCGGTGAGGTGGATTACTCACTTGAGAGGTTGGCGGTAGTATGTGTCGAGATTGTGAGGCTCGCACAGGGTGCCGTGTCGATCATCTCGGATAGGGACCCCAATTCACGCCAAGGTTCGGAAGGCTTTGCATCGAGCTCTGGTACACTTAGATTTCAAAGACATTTCATCCGCAGACCGACAGGCGATCGGAAAGAGTTATCTGAATATTGGAGGACATGCTTGAGGGTGTGTTTTGGACTTGAGGGTAGCCGGGAGGAGTATCTACCGTTAGCTGAATTACGCCTACAACAACAACTACCAAGCGAGCATCAAGATGGCACCATATGAGGCGTTGTATGGTAGGAAGTGTCGCTCACCTACTTGTTGGATGAGCTAAGTGAACGCCGCTTGTTAGGACCAGAGTTGGTTCTTTGAGGCGAAGACAAGGTTAAGTTAATTCAGCTCGATTGAAGGAGGCTTCGACCGGCGAAGTCCTATGCCGATCTTAAGCGGAGATATTGAATTTCTTGTGGGAGATCGGGTTTTCTGAAGGTCTCATCGTGGAAGAAAGTATTAAGGTTCGGAAGAAAGGCAAGCTAAGTCCGAGGTTTATTGGGCGATAAGGTATTAAGACGAGTGGGACCAGCTTGCTTATCACCGAGTTGCCGGTGAGCTAAGTCGATTCACGACGTGTTCCACGTTTCGATGCTACTGTGATATCGTTCCGATCCATCACATGTGGTAACGATAGAAGAGATCGAGGTAAATCCAGATTTGTCCATGGAAGAAGAGCCTATACAGATTTTAGACCGGGATGTGAAGGTTCTGGCAGAAGTCTCGTGCTCTAGTTAAGGTTCTTTGGCGAAATCATGGCGTGGAAGAAGCGGCGTGGGAACCCGAGGATATGATGAGACAAAGAATACCCGCAACTCTTGACGAGGTAATTTTGAGGTCGAAATTATTTTAAGGGGTAGAACCGTAATATCCGGGTTAAGGGCTATTTTGTTTTGGCATTGGTTGCATGATTAATTGCTTGCTATGATGTTGTTTGGGTGTTTTGGACTTAGTCAGTAGGCTAGGAGTGAGCCTGGTAGGTGGTGAAATTTTAGTTTTGGGCTTTAGGGGATAGGAGTCAAGGAGATGGGGCTTATATTTAAATTAAGTGAATTTAAAGCACAAATGAGGAGCTAGCAAAGTGGCAAGCATGCGCCACATGGAGAGTGTGTGTGGCGTCATCTACAAGGGGAGGTCTTATGTTCAAGTCATGAGAATCCCACCCCTTTGGCTCCCATTTTGGCCAGCATGGAGGAAGAGGTAGAAGGCAACTTGAACTCTAGCTTGGACTTAGTCTTCACATTCAAAGAGGGTGGAGAGTGAAAGTAGGAGGAGACTTGGTCATGGGATTTGAATTGGTGGTGTGGGAGTAAATGGGGAGATTTGGCGGTTTGGTGAGAGTTTGGGGAAAGGGATGTGTGGCGGTTGGTAATTGGAGTGAGCCGAAATTGCCTTTTGGCATGTGTAATTTTCGGTCACTTGCAATAGCCTAAGCCGAATCTCTTTGTTCTTTTTTTCATTTTGGAAATCGAACCCAAGTGCTCTCATCTTTGCCGAAATTTCTTTTGGCTTTGGTGTCCTTTTTCCTACCCTTCGGTCAAAGCTCTTTTGGGTAAGCAAGTTTCTCCTAGTCAAAAACGAGCCAAAATTTGCAAGACACTTCTTCTTCTTCTTCTTTTTTTTTCAGCTAGAGCCGAATGCTCAAGGAGCTTTTCGACAAAAATTGTTTTGCATCTCTAAACTTGGTGAGCCGAGAGTTCTTTTGCATTTCTCTTCTATTCTTTTTGTACTTGAACAAAGCCACCCTAGTATCCCTTTTCAAATTCTTTTCTCTTTCTTTCACACAAAACCGAAAGCTATAATCATCCATTCATCTTTTCTTTATTTTTCTTTCTTTGTCAAAACCTATTAGTCGACCTTACTACCACCCTTGCCGTTTTCCTTCTTTGTTTTTCTCTAAAGCTCTTCTTTTCTTGATCAAGGGTGCTAGCCAAACTCCACTCCCAAACCCTTTTCTTTGTTTCTTTTCATTCAAAACCAAGGTGACCCTCTATTCATCTTTCTTTACTTTCGTTTTTTTCCAAAACCAAGGTTGGCGAATCCTTTTCCTCTCTTAGTAGTTGGTAGGCCGATTATTGGTGGTTGTTAGGTGCTGGTTTCAATCGCTTGGTAGTGGGTAAGTGTTGGCGAATGGCCATTTCTCTTTCTCGGTATTTTACCAATTCTTGGTATGTTAAGGGTGATATCGGTATGGGTTAAAAAGGTGTTAACTTCTTGTTTAATCTTTTCAGATAGGGTCTTTGGACTTTGGAAATAATCAAGAGGAGTCTTCCAACTCTTTTAGCCGATTGTTAAGTGGTGGTAAGAGGAGTATTTTGTTAGTCCATTCTTTTAGCCTCGTTAAAGCAAGTCTCAATGGATTAATGGATTTTCTTTTTAGGTGGAGGCCGTTTGTAAAGAGAAATCTTTGTGGTTCGAGTTTGGTAGGAAGCCAAACGCTTGCAAGGTAAGGACTATTTGATAAACCCTTTTGGTTTAATGCTTGTGGCGAATGGTATGATGGTTAATCCATTTGTTGGCCGATTGTAGGATTCGAGTTGTAGAAGTGATCGTGGGGCGAATCGATTTTAGGGATTAATACCTTCACTAATTCTGTGTGTAAACCAACACACGATCTTAACTTAATAATGTGATAACTTTGTGTGTAAATGAAACAAAGGTGTTTGATTATTGCGATACCCATTGAGGTATGGATATGGATTCGTAAGTACCGTTTCACTATGAGTTATGTGATGATGATGATATCATGATTTTAATACTTTGAGATGCCATGTTAAGCATGTGAGCATGATAGCATGATTGCACGATTTTGCATCTAGTATGATACGTGATTGGGTGATATGAGAGGAGGGGAATATGATATCCGTGTCTTTGGGACACTGTGTCTTTGGGACACCGAGGTTTGGCACCTCCAAAGGGTTTGGTACCACGATTTTGTGACTTTGGGTCACCAGAGGTTTGGCACCTCGGCCTCGGCCCGAGTTGGCTTAGTACCACGATGGGTTGGCCCCACAGCTTGATTATACTGGGATTGACGCCAATGATTTGGTATCACACGATGGGTTGGCCCCATCATCGATTTGTGACTACGGCCACCAGTGATTTGGCATCACATTGTGTCTTTGGGACACCGAGGTTTGGCACCTCATTGCGACTTGTCCCTCGTGGTTTAACACCACCGTGGGTTGGCCCCACTTTTGAGATATGGGATCGCCTGCTAGTGATTTGGTATCACACGATGGGTTGGCCCCATCATTGGATTATTTGTGACTTGGTCACGGTGGTTTGGTACCACAAGATGGATATCGTGACTTTGGGTCACCAGTGGTTTAGCACCACCAAAGGTTTGGTACCACACGGGGTAGAAAAGCGATATGGTTGGTTAGGAACGGGTGCATGATTTGCATTATTCATTATGATATATGTGTTGGCATGTTATACCGGAGAGGGAATTATACACCGAGTCTTGCGACTCACTCTCTCTCCTTTGACTATTTCAGTGACACATAGACGCGACATGGAGCCGGATGGACTCAGGTGCTCATGCCATACTAAAATAAAGATTTGCTCGGACTTCTTTTATAAAATTTGGTACACTAGCTGGTTTATTTCTATTTTGTTATATTTGGGTTTGTAAATGGCCTCTTAAATTATGTTTTGATATGTTACGCTTAAGTAGATTTTCAATATGCTTTAACAAACTAATTGAGTGAAATGTGCTAACATTTGGAAAGACAACGCTTTCAAAATTTCAAAGACGATGTTTTAAACTATACCATCGGGTATCATACTATAACTTGAGATAAAGTGAACTCAAAAGGTTTTCCAACTTAAATATGATTTTCTACTAAGTCATAAATGTTTTAGTAACAATTAGAAATAACTTAAGCTTCAAAACGAAATAAACTAATTTTTCCTACACATCGGATAAATTTTCAAAACTTTCTAGGTTTTCAAATACATCATCAGATTTTTAATCAAAAGCTACTTGAGTTATCCTCAAAATACAAAATTTCGCTAAGTGTTCTCACCAAATTTCTAGACTTCAACTTAAACCATCCAAAACCTTTTTCCTGTAGCATACCGAGTTCGGTGGTGGTGTATTGACCGGTTTGGGGTGTTACATACCACACATGAAAGAGTGCCAAAGCATAGTGAAGGCATTTGATGGTACACAATGAAAAGTGTTGGGAAGAATTGAGATACCTCTATTGATTGGCCCGACTACTTACGAAATAGATTTTCTGGTAATAGACATCAAGCCTTCCTATAACTGCTTATTAGGGAGGCCATGGATACATGCGTCAGGGGCGATACCCTCATCATTGCATCAAAAAGTGAAGTTGATAGCTGATGGACGGCTGATAACGATAAAGGCTGAGGAGGATATCATCACGGCTATGACTAGCGAGATGCCGTATCTAGAGATAAGCGATGAGATAATTGAATGTTCTTTTCGGTCTCTCGAGTTCATGAATGCAACTTTCATCACAGAAGGAAATAGAATCTCGATACCAAGGATCCCCAAGACTACAAGAATGGGGCTGAAGATGACCGTGGGAAAAGGAGCTTTGCCAGGAAGAGAACTTGGAAAGTATCTTTAGGGGAGAGTTATGGCCCTGACATTGAGGGAAAAACAGGATCATTTTGGCTTAGGATTTAAGCCGGATGCAAGACAAAAGAAAAAAAGAATTAGAAAAAAGGCAAGAAAAAAGACGTGCTCGCCTGAGGGGCGAAGAGGCCAAGTGGGAACCCATGATAATTCCAACCACATATATCCAAGATCTTTTTGTCGGGGAGTAATTCATGCTGAGCAGAAGGTGCCAAGGGGAGAAGACATTGCAGAAATGTTGGTTAATGTTTGCATTAATGCCGTATCCGGGGAGGCGATTGAAGAAGGGACCTTATCGGATATTCGACCTTATGAACCGAAAAGCATTTTGGATAACTGGACTGCAAAGGAGATTCCTGTAGTGTTTAGAACTTATTCAGAGTAATGTTCAGAACACACTTATTACTTTAAGCCTAGAAGTGATAAAATTTCTTTTGTGAAATAGGCTCATGTTCAAACATTATTATATTAATGAAGTACATTTTTGCCACCATTTGAAACAAGCATTCTTCTATTATTCTTATTTTGTGATTCCTTCAAATCATTTTTTCATAACCACTATACATTCAAATGACCATTCATAAATTCATTTATTCTTTCCATATTCTTGAACTACAGCAGGTCTTCAGATATCAATGATGTGAGCAACGCTGTCACTAATTCTGAATATCCTTTTGAGCAGGACATGTGTTTAGAAGGATCACAGGATTTTGAAGATGATATGGACAGTGACTTATCCCCCGACTTGTTAAGAATGGTAGAACAGGAGGAGAAACAAATTCTACCTCATGAGGAAACAATAGAGACCGTGGCATTGGAAGAAGGGAAAGTGGTAAAAATCAAAACGCGTATAAATGGAGAGACAAGATGAGATCTCATCGAACTGCTACAATAATTCAAAGATGTCTTCACATGGTCATACAAGGATATGCCCGATTTAAACACTGACATTGTAGTACACCGCCTGCCCATAAAAGGAGATTGCAATCCAGTTCAATAAAAACTCTGAAGGATGAGACCGGATATCATGTTAAAGATAAAAGAGGAGATTAAAAAGCAGTTCGATGCCGGATTCTTGTAAGAGACCAAATATTTGGAATGGGTAGCCAACATCGTTCCTGTCCCTAAAAAAGATGGGAAAGTACGAATGTGTGTAGATTATAGAGACTTAAATAAAGCTAGTCCAAAGGATAATTTTCCTTTACCTCATACTGATACTCTGGTGGACAACAGAGCAGGCTATTCGTTATTTTCCTTTATGGACGGATTCTCAAGGTACAATCAGATAAAAATGCATCCTAAAGATATGGGAAAGACCACCTTTATAATGTTATGGGGAACATTTTGCTGCAAAGTAATGCCTTTTGGGTTGAAAAATGCGGGGGCTACGTACCAAAGAGCTATGGTGACCTTATTCCATGATATGATGCACAAGGAGATTGAAGTCTACGTCGATGACATGATTGCAAAATCCCAAACAGAATCTGAACATATCCAAATTTTGAGAAAATTATTCTTGAGACTGAAGAAGTTCCAGTTAAAGCTCAATTCTGCAAAATGCACTTTTGGAGCTAGATCGTAAATTGTTGGGTTTCATAGTCAGCGAAAGAGGAATTGAGATCGACTCAGATGAGGTCAGGGCTATACAGGAATTACCTCCACCACACACTCAAAAAAAAGTTCGTGGTTTCCTTGGGAGATTAAATTACATTACTCAGTTTATCTTACAGTTAACCGAAAAGTGTGACCCCATATTTTGTCTTTTAAAGAAACATAATCCAGGTGTATGGGACGATCAATGCCAGAAAGCTTTCGATAAGGTCAAACAGTACTTGTCAAATCCTCCGGTATTATCACCACCTCGCACAGATAAGCTGCTAATCCTGTACTTGACAGTGTTTGATCACTCTATGGGGTGTGTACTGGGTCAGCATGATGACTTAGGGAGGAAAGAAAATGCAATATATTACCTCAGCAAAAAATTCACCAAGTGCGAGATGAGATATTCTCCAATTGAGAAATTGTGTTGTGCCTTGATCTGGACGACTCGGAGATTGAGACAATATATGTTGTACCACACAACCTGGTTAATCTCAAAATTAGACCCCCTTAAGTACATGATGGAGTCAATTGCCTTGAATGGAGGAATGGCTCGATGGCAAATTCTGCTCTCTGAGTTTGACATAGTCTATATGAGCCAGAAGGCTGTAAAGGGAAGTGCAATAGCAGACTTTCTAGCCAGCAGAGCACTAGATGATTACAAACCCTTGAATTTTGACTTTCCCAATGAAGATCTGATGTTTGTAGCGGTTAATGCGGAAGATACTCTCAAAGATTTTCCTTGGAAATTGAACTTTGATGGAGCATCAAATGCCTTGGTAATGGAGTTGGGGCAGTCCTGATATCCCCAAACGGAGATCATTACCCATTGACTTGCAAGTTGGATTTCGATTGTACAAATAATATGGCAGAATATGAAGCTTGTATCATGGGGATTCGGGCAGCCATAGATCGCAGGGTTAAGGAGCTAAAAGTATGTGGTGATTTCGCATTGGTTATCTACCAGCTCAAATGAGAATGGAAAACGAGGGATCCAAAGTTGATTAGTTATCGAAAGTTAATCCTAGAGTTGATTAAAGAGTTTGAGGATATCACATTCTTCTACCTCCCGTGTGATGAAAACCAGATGGCTGATGCCTTGGCCACATTAGCTTCTATGATCAGAATAAATGAGCATGAAAGTATGAAGCCCATCCAAATGAGTATTTGTGAGGCTCCGGCCCACTGCGGTAATATAGACGAAGAGGAGAGAAGAGATGAGTATCCTTGGTATCATAGTATTCTACGATATGTAAAGAACCGTGAATACCCTGGTCAGGCAACAAAAAATGACAAAAGGACATTGAGAAGGCTAGCCTGTGATTATGTCTTGTACGGGGAGGTCCTGTACAGAAGAGGAAAGGATGAAGTACTTTTGAGGTGCATGGACGCTATTGAGGCTAAGAAAATTCTGGAAGAAGTACATGAGGGTGTTTGTGGGACTCACACTAACGGCTTTACCATGGCCAGACAGATTATGAGATTTGGATACTATTGGTCAAACATGGAAGGTGATTGCATCAAATATGCCAAGAGATGTCACAAATGCCAGATATATGGGGACAAAATTCACGTACCTCCTTCACCACTGCATGTTATGACTTCCCCATGGCTGTTCTCTATGTGGGGCATGGATGTCATCGGGTCGATCTCCCCAAAAGCTTCAAATGGGCATCGGTTCATTTTTGTAGTTATCGACTATTTCACTAAATGGGTAGAAGCAGCTTCATATGCCAGTGTTACCCAGTCGGCAGTCAGTAGATTCTTAAAAAAGGAAATTATATGCCGATATAGAATGCCCAAGAGGATTATATCTGACAATGCGTTAAACTTGAACAACAGTACAATCGCGGAGGTCTGCAGTCAATTCAAGATCAGACACCATAATTCATCACCATATCGTCTAAAATGAATGGTGCTGTGGAAGCAGCTAATAAAAACATTAAGAAGATTGTACGAAAAATGGCTGAAACTTAGAAGAATTGGCACGAGAAACTACATTCGTTCTTTATACTTGTCGAACGTTAGTCAGGACATCCACCGAGGCAACTCCTTTCTCATTAGTTTACGGAATGGAGGCAGTGTTACCCATCGAAGTTGAAATTCGTCCCTTTGAGTCTTATCAGAGTTAAAGTTAGATGAAGCAGATTGGATCCAATCTAGATACGATCAGTTGAACTTGATCGAAGAAAAAAGACTAAGGGCTATCCATCATGGTCAGATGTACCAAAAGAGAATGATGCAGGCTTATGACAAAAAGGTTCGTCCGAGAGAATTCCACGAGGGAGACCTGGTTTTGAAAAAGATCCTCCCTATACAAAAGGATTACAGAGGGAAATAGACGCCAAACTGGGAAGGACCTTATGTAGTGAAAAAGTCTTTTTTCGGAGGAGCACTAATCCTGGCCGAAATGGATGGAAAAAAATTGCCCAATCCCATAAATTTGGATTCAGTCAAGAAGTACTATTCTTGAAGAGGAAGGGAGGCCAAGGCGAAAACCCGCAAAGGGCACTTTGAGACTTTCAAAATAATAATAATAATAAAAATGGAGAGGTCAAGGTGAAAATCCGCAAAGGGTGCGTTGAGACCAAAGGAGTTTTGAGTTGAAAACCCGAAAAGGGCAACTCAAATTGTGATCAGATTATGATGGGGCATGCGGTGATCCTGTCATACCTGAATTAACATCTTGATGCTTCGAAAAAATACTCAAGATCCTCTAAACACATGTCACACTCAAAACAGTCTTCCAGACATTGGGGCAAAGAAGCTCGGGCGGCGATATCTAGAGGTCACATCGTAGTCATTTGTTTTATTCACATTAAATGTGCTATCCTTGAATACTTGGTTCTCTTCAAGATGTACCCTTTGATTAGTTTTTTTTATTAATTATAAACTTTACTTCACACCAATTTTATTCTTATCTATTGATATTCCCCCATGCAAGTGTGTTCCATTGGAATTATAATGGATGAACCAATAATGCTTTTATAAAAGAAGTTTTGCGTTTTACTCTAGAGGTTTCTAAATAAAACTAGAACCCAAAAATAGGACGGTTGTGTAAAACTTACCAGGTTTACCGGGGTTAACCACGTCGGAAAAATGGGTATTTATATAAATGATGGTTTCTTCGTTTTAAAGTACCACGGCAGAGATGAGGCTTTAACAAATAATATGAAAGAGACCGTTCTCAAAGATAAAATGCCATGAGAAGGGGTTACAAATTATTTTGGGATCCTATATGTTGAAGACCCGGCAAGGGACCATGCAAAAATATAAATCTCGCACTTTCGGGATATGAGGGGATAGACATTAAAGCTACAGCACAGTCAAAGCAGTGGAGTGTAGTAGTGTTTCCTTTGAGTTATGGGGTCAAATTATCGGCTGAACGAGGACAACATGACACCAGCGAAGTTGCCCTTAAGTCATTTGAAAAGGACAAATCTCACGAAACTCTACATTCTGCATTCATCTACATTTACTTAGGAGCATTGGGTCCATTCTTATCATTGTATTCCAACCATTTTGCATAAGCATAAACACGGAACTAATTTCACAAACACAGGTCCACTAAAAGACGTCGCAGCATCAGTAAATTTGAAGATCTTGGCTTCCGTAGCAAGGCGGATTGAAGACAACAAATCTGGCATTCTGGAAGTTGCAAGATCAAATCGAAGCCAAACAATTTTCTATTTCCTCGAAGTTCCAGTGGAGTAGGCTGAGGCTACAAATCCCTCCTCCCTGAGTTTACAATGAGGATCAATTCATATTTCTTCAAAGTTCCAGCGGAGCAGGTTGAAGTTACAAATCCCTCCTCACCGAGTTTATAATGAGGATCAATCCATATTTCCTCGAAGTTCCAGTGGAGTAGGATGAGGCTACAAATCCCTCCTCCCTGAGTTTACAATAAGGATCAATCCATATTTCTTCAAAGTTCTAGCGGAGCAGGTTGAAGTTACAAATCCCTCCTCCCAGAGTTTACAATGAGGATCAATCCACATTTCTTCAAAGTTCTAGCGGAGCAGGTTGAAGTTACAAATCCCTCCTCTCCTGAGTTTACAATGAAGATCAGTCCGTATTTCTTTGAAGTTTCAGTAGAGAAGATTGAGGTTACGAATCTCTTCTCCCTGAATTTCTATTTCCTCAAAGATCCAATGGAGTAGGTCGAGGCTACAAATCCCTCATCCCTGAGTGTATTGAGGATAAACCTATTTTCAAAAAGTTTCAGTGAGAGGATCAAAACCACAAATCTTTTCTCTCTGGATTCTTATCACCTTAAAATCCCAGTGGAGCAGGTCGAGGCTACAAATCCCTCCTCCCTGAGTGTATTGAGAATAGACCTTTATTTTAGAGAAGTTTTAGTAAGAAGATCGAAGTTACAAATCTCTCCTTTCTGAATTCTCATCTCCTCAAAGTTCTAGTGGAGTAGATCGAAGCTACAAATCTCTTCTCCCCGGAATTTCCCTAGAGCAGATCAAAGTGCTAATTCCTATACCATTGAAGACGTAGTGGGATAGAATGAAGCTACTTGAGGAAAAGAAGTACCAAGAGGTCAAGATTTGGTAAGACCGGGCAAACTTGGCCCTTTTTGAAGTCTTGGCTCTATCCTCGTTACACGACAATGAGCAAAGAGGGGCAGTTGTAGGGCCCAAAATTTGCCCGGGCCCAATATTATCCAAACAAAATAAAACCAAAAATAATTAACAGTATCTAAATGTTCATTTTACAACCCGACAGTAGGCCCAATTGGCCCAAATACTAAATAAACCACTACCCATTTTCTAAGCCTAAATTCGTAGCCCAAATATTCCCACTAAACCAGCCCAAAACCCAAACATCAGAATAGAACTCCAGAAGCTTCTGGCGTCTTCTTCATAGCCACTCACGCGAGACTCTTGGGTGACCGCGTGCCTCTATGCGCATGACTGTTCATATGCCTAGGCGTGCATCCACGCGCTTCACCCACGCGCAAGCTTTCATCGGTGCGCGTACGTACTGCCTCTAGCGCCCTCAAGTCGTACGATCCCTCTGCACCCAGGACACGTTTTGGACCTGCAAAACAAACGAAAAGAACGATGCAAAGAGAGCAAATATAGAATAGAAAAAGAATAAAAGAAAAAAGCTTGTATTTTTATTTTTTTGATCGGCTATAAAAAGGGGCCTAACCACAACCACTATTTTTTTGGAGACACACAGATAATAGTGCAATACAAAGAACAGTAGAGATATTCAAAAAAAAAAAGTTCCTTTTGAATCCTATTAAGCCTTTTTTTTTTGTTTTCTGGGTTTCTTTTGCTGTACCTTTAACATAAAAATAAAAGAGAGGGAGGTGAGTTTACCTAGGCCGGGTGCTCAATCTTCATCTACTCCATGGTAATCAGAGCTAGATTTGGGTTGATGCACGAGGACGTAAAGTCGTTATCATCAAAATGAATCGACGCATTCGGGCACGGTCTTTCACTAGGTATGATAGCTATTCGACAGTGAAGGGATGAGACCTATCATCCATGTATTTCCTTTCGTCAGTTGTGATGGCATTAAGGTGGTGAACGGAGGGGTTTTCTTTGCAGCAGGGAATGAAGATGAGAGAAAGGGGCTTGGTTTTCATAAAAAGGGATTAACGGAGAGGCCTCTTAAGGTTGCTAAAGAAGAGGATATTAGGAGAGTGTTTAGGGTTTGGCTGATTTGTTAAAAGGGGGGTTGGGTTTAGTTTGGATTTTATTAAGGCATGGGAAACGACACCGTTTACGGCCTGTTTCAGTGGCTCCAAAATGGTGCCATATGGTCTTAACCGATGACCCGACCCAATTTCAGCTTAGGTCCGCGTGTTCCCGCAATTAATGGGCAATTTGCACGTCTAGTCCCTTCCAGTTCTTTATTGCTTTTAATTTGTTCCGTGTCATGTCGCCTTTATTGTTTAATTAGTCCCTGTAATTTAAGCGTGTTTTTCAATTTAGTTTGAATAGAATGCTGTGTTTTAGGTTTTGCAAATATTGTTGTTCTGGTCCCTAACTGTTTACACGTATAGTAGTTCAGTCCTTAAATTTGTTTAAATTTTTTTATAAAATGCTCATAATTTTAGTCCTATTTCAATTTAGCCCTGCTAATATATTATGGTTTTATGCATATATATATTATTAGTCGATATAAATCTTTTATGCTTTTTAAGATTATATATTGTTTACCTCAAGTCTTCTTATGTATATACATATCATTACTTATACATATTACTATATATATTAAAACCAACCTATTATATATATATTTGTAGTATATACTTGAAATCTTTTTATATACTCTTATGCATTCTTTTGTATATTATGAAGTTATTTTTTATTCTTTAGATCATTAATATTTTATTGCATATAAATCATTTGCTTTGAAATTTCATATAGATTCTAAACACTTTGCATGCATTATTACATACATAAATTCTTTTTATTTGTTATCATAATATATTTAAAATTGCTTTTGTTTTTTAGAATATGACTTAGCTATGTTATACTTGTACATATATGTTAATTAATTTTTTCTTACCATTGATCTAATGTTTGATAATTATTGCTATCATATACGTATTAATTTTCATTTTATATTTATTGGTTGCTTGATATTCAATTGCATTATATTACATCTATAAATAAATTCTTCGCATTGTATATGCCATCGCATTTTATTCCGATACCATTTAAGTTTTAAAATCATTTTACTCAAAAATAAAGGCAATGTTCGTGTTTAGTGGTTACGAGAAAATCGTGCTCCAACTTACTGTGTTTCGATTTTCTTCATTTAAAACCAAGCAACCAAATGTCCCTTCTCTTTTAAATCAAAATACACAATATTTCAAAAAAAAATCTTATTCTTGGGATTTTCGAGTATTGCGCCCTAACATACTGAGTGTGATATTTTATCATCTCGAGATAAGGTTTTTTTAAAAGAACAAAGGAAATATTCCGTATTCAGGAATTTAGAGAAATAGTGCCCTAACTTACTGGGCTACTATTTTTTTAATTTAACCCAAATAAGAGAATATCCTTCTTATTTTTTTAATATACAAGTTTTGAATGTCAAAAGAAAAATCCTACTTCGAGAATATAAGATGTTATGCCCTAACTCACTGAGCATGGCGTTTTATTTCTCTGAAATAGGGAGCTGTGGCATCCAATGCGGTTTTTTCCAAACACATATTTATAAACGGATCGTAATTTAGAATCTTTTCAAATTTTCGACATCAGGACATTAATTAATCAATTCAGTACCAATTTTGGGCGTTACGGGGGTGCTAATCCTTCCTCGTACTAACCGACTCCCGAACCTATTTTCTCAAATTTTGTAGACCAAAAACACCGTTTTAGGAAACCAAAATGTTTTATTAAAACAAAGGTAATCCGATCACACCTCGAATAAAGGATCGGTGGCGACTCCATTTCCATATTTTTAAAGTCGATTCCCATTTTTTTTTCAAACGCCTCATTTAAAAAAATGGTTTCAATATTAGGTTTAATAATTAAATAAACAATTAAACTCAAAGCCCAAAATAAATCTAAAGTTAAAAGGGAGTATAAGGCCTTATTACATCCACAAAAAATTAAGTAAATAAAAACATGTATTTTGAAACAAATAAATGAAAATTTAAACATCTTGTAGTGTGGCCATCTCTGACTCCTCTCCCACGTCGAGCCATCTATTTAGGATCACTTGAAAAATTAAATTAAAGGGTGTGAGTTTCAAAACTCAGTGTGTACGGCCCTTGGCAATCCAAATCACATACAAACATTCATATTAGGCCTAAGCACTATCAAAATTGGTGGTCTTGGGCCTTAGCCCACAATGACCTCATATCATACCATAACGCATCACATACAAACAAGATAATGCAAAACCCACCCCAAAAATCCATCCGCTACACACATCATTTCCCTTCCAACCTTATGACTCCTGTGGGGAATTCTAGCTCGACCCACCCCTTCGCTACACACCAAGGGTAGCCTGTTTCTGGTACTACCGAACGTCGTGGTACAGCTGCTAATCATATATTGGCTTAGAGCCTCCGGTGGATCCATACCATACGGCCATGTGATCCTCAAATCTATCTCCGTACCATAATTCCCACCCATATGCATCCTAAGCAGAATATCATATGAATGCATCAAACACACGAGTAACATCCATAAACTTATATCCGTCACATAGGGGTATTTTCGTCTTTTCACTACCCAGGGGTATTTTTGTAATTCTACCATACAGAGGTATTTTGGTAATTTGGCAAAGGAGGGGTATTTTGGTAATTTTTCAAATCTAATGGTATTTTTGTAATTTACAACAAATCTAGGGTATTTTAGTCCCTTTCGAGTTTTAGTTATGAACTTTGGCCCATCAACAAGTCCTCGCGGCTAAAGTGAACAGACACTACGCACCAGATAGGATTCTAGAGAAGAGGAGGTGGGCCACTAGGACTGCTCAAGTACCAAGCTCTCCTTAGATCCAATCCTAGACATGCGTATGCCCGTTGCCACACTCCAACCCAGCGAGTTGTTCACGGACATGTTTAATTAGATTAAGTACTATGAAATTTAAGAGTTGTTCAAACTACGCCTAAGTCCATAAACCTTAGCAGATTTGTTTACGTCCCCATAAAGCCCATCAAACCCAAATAACAACCTTACGACCCATTAGGCCCAAATCTCATAGTATGGCCTATTAGGCCCAAAAAAATCCAGATCATGTATCATGCGTGACTAACTCAATTGCTACAACCAACCAAACCATTTCTTCAAACTTAGCTTTAGGGCCCACCGAGCCTATTTAGCCACTTTCGGCTTTTCAGCTTTTTGGCATTGCCGATTTCGTGTGTGTAGTGTTTGTACTCACCTGGTAACCTTGCGTGCTGCAAACCCCTTAGTCACAAACCTACAATCGACATTACTTGCGATTAACCAAAATTTTAACACATATTCATCAAAAACCGAAACCTCACCGTACCCTTACCGTGTACCTCACGTTCTAGTAGCCCTTCCATTGCTACTATTGGTGTTTATCCTCTAGATCTACACCCAAACACCTATAACGTCAAAACCATGTGACCCATATTGTTCATAAGACACCCCTATGAGCCACAGTAGATTCGACCATTTACTAAACCACGACTGAGACGAGAATACTTACTACCTTGATAACAATCCTTACCTACCACGCTTGCGATTGTTGAGCCACACCCTTGTTAATACATGTTAACGGCAAAGAGGGGTTAGATAGCCCTTCGACTTTTAATAAAATCACACTAAAAATTCAACCAACCTCTTACCAAAATCTTCCTTTGATCCTGCAGCTTAAGTCCGGCTTTTGCGACTAGTAAGGTGACAGAGTCAATTTGGCAACACTAGGGAGAATAAGAAAAGAGGTGATTCAGCTAGAACCAAGTGGTGAAGGAAACTTGAGAAGGGAGAGTATGAAGGATTCAGCTTTGGCACACTTAGAGAAAAAAATGTTTGAGCCTCTCACAAGTGAATAAATTCGGCCATAAAGAGAGCAAAAATTCTGCATTAATCTAGGAACTTAATTAGGCATCCATATATATAGCCCTAGCCGAAACTTTCCCTCCCTTGGAGTCCAAATTGGCACCACTATATCCACCTCCCAATCCCTATCTTTTCTCCCTTATCTTCCCCTTAAATTTCTCTCCTGAACATACATTTTTAGAGTCCCCTTCAATGCCAACTCCTTTTGTTCATTCACAAAAATAAAACTCATTAATTTTCTCCTCCTAGGTCTCGAACCTTGCACCTCCTTAACTGCTCAACATGCCACCTCATAGCCCCTATATGACGCCACTTTCCACTGGACCACAAGCCCATTTGTGTTCTCTCTTCTCTTAATCTGCATGCCGCAGACTAGAGTCCACTAAGTAACAAAAATAAATTTTTCCATATGGTCACCCCTAACTCTAAGGCTTCAAATAATCCCGATACTACTTTAATAATATTATTCTAAGTGCTACACATATATATGTACAAAAATTAGGTTTTCAGGATTTTTAGGTCGTTACAATTCTACCCCTCTAAAAAATTTTTGGCCTCGAAATTTACTTAGTGGAAACAAATGAGGGTATTGTCGACGCATTGCCTCCTCAGGTTCCCAAGTAGCCTCCTCAGCATTTTGGTTACGCCAAAGCACATTGACTAAAGGAACGGACTTCCTTCTTATTTCCTTGACATCTTGATAAATTATCCGAACTGGCTCCTCCTCAAAAGTTAGATCTGGTCTAACCTCGATCTCCTCGACTGACACAATGTGAGAAGAGTCTGAGCGACAATGCCTTAGCCTTGACACATGGAACACATCATGTATTTGGCTCAATTTCAAAGGCATTCCAACTGATAGGTTGCTGGCCCAACTCGCTTTAACATTCAGTAAGGCCCAATGAACCTTGGGCTTAACTTGCCCTTCCGACCAAACCTTAACACCTTCTTCCAATGAGAGACCTTGAGAAACTCCATGTCCCTCACAGCATATTCGATCTCTCTTTGCTTGAGGTTAGCATACGACTTCTGCCTATTTGCCGCCTCCTTCAACCGATCCTGAATCAACTTTACGTTATCTTCTGTGTCTGCTACCAACTCCAGACCCAAAATTCGTCACTCCCCTAACTCAGTCCAACAAGTCGAGTGTGACATCTTCGTCCATACAGTGCTTCATAAGGTGCCATTCCAATACTTTACTGATAACTATTGTTATATGCAAATTTGGCTAACGGCAAGTAGTCCTCCCAACTTCCTCCAAAATCAATCACACACCCTCTGAGCATATCTTCCAAGACTTGAATTACCCTTTCCGACTAACCATCAGTCTGAAAGTGAAAAGCCATACTGAAATTCAACCTCGTACCTAGCACTTCATGCAGCTTCTTCCAAAAGCGAGACGTAAATCGAGTATCTCTATCAAATATGATCGAGACCGAAACTCTATTCAACCTCACAATTTCTGCAACATACAACCTCACCAATTTCTGTAGTGAGTAGTCAGTGCGTACCAGTATAAAATGGGCAGACTTAGTTAATCGATCAACAATGACCCACACAGAGTCCTTCTTAGAAGGCGTCAAGGGTAGCCCACTAAGAAAATCTATAGTAACCCACTCCCACTTCCATTGTGGGATCTTAATCGGCTGAAGTAATCTCGATGGCAATTGATGTTCTGCCTTCATTTGCTGACATACCAAACATTTGCCCACAAAACTTCGTAACCTCGTATTTTAATCCCGGCCACCAATAAAGCACTCATAAATCTCAGTACATCTTATTACCTTCGGGGTGCATAGCATAGGAACTACTATGCGCTTCCTGTAGTATAGAATTCCTTAGCTCTTCGTCACTTGGCACACAAATTCTACCACAAAACATAATAACCCTTCACCATTCACTCTAAAATTCACCGTTTCCCCATTCTCAACTTGCTTGAATCTAGAACTCAGAGTTTCATCCAATGACTGTTTAGCTTTAATCTACTCAACCCACAGTGGCCTCACTTGCAATTCGGCTAACAAACTCCCGTTTTCGTAGAGGCTCAACCGAGCAAACATTGCCCTCAAATCCAATATAGTCCTACAGCTTAGTGCACCAGCCACCACATTTACTTTACCCGATGATATTTGATCGTACAATCGTAGTCCTTTAACAGCTCAATCCACCTACACTGTCTCAAGTTCAACTCCTTCTAAATTAAGAGATACTTCAGACTCTTATGATTCGTATAGATGGTGCACTTCTCTCTATACAAGTAATGCTTCCAAATCTTAAGTGCGAAGGCTACTGCTGCCAATTCCAAATTGTTGGTTGGGTAATTTCTTTCATGAGTCTTAAGTTGGCGTGATGCATAAGCAACCACCTTCCATTCCTGCATCAAAACACAGCCCAAGCCCACATGCGACGTATCGCTATAAATCGTAAACTTCTTCCCGTGCTCCAGCTGAATTAGAATAAGAGCCTCTGTTAAAACCTTCTTAAGCTTCTCGAAACTTTTCTGCTGCTTATCCGTCCATACAAACGTCAACCCCTTCCGTAGCAGCTTGGTCAAAGGTGCCACGATTAGGGAAAACCCCTCAACAAACTGCCTATAGTATCCTGCCAGGCCTAGAAAACTCCAAATCTCTGACACTGTCTTAGGTAGTTTCCAATCCAACACCGCTTCTACCTTCCGAGGGTCAACTTTAATTCCCTCAGCGGAGACCACATGTCATAAGAAACTGGATTCCCTTAGCTAGAGTTTGCACTTGCTAAACTTGGCATATAGTTGCTGCTTCATTAGAACTTGCAACACAATCCGTAAGTGTGCATCGTGATCCACCTCCATTCTTAAGTATACTAGGATGTCATCTATGAAGACTACTACAAACCGGTCTAGGTACGGTTGAAAAACCTGGTTCATAAGATCCACAAAAGCAACAGGTGCGTTTGTTAATCCAAACGGCATCACCAAAAACTTGTAATGTCCATAACGAGTTCTGAAGGCTGTCTTATACACATTGGCTTCCTTAACCCTCAGTTGATGGTACCCCGAAAGCAAGTCAATCTTCAAGAAAATCAAGGCTCCCCTAAGTTGATTGAAAAGGTCATCTATCCTAGGCAGAGGGTATTTATTCTTAATGGTGAACTTGTTCAATTGCCTATAATCGACGCACATCCTCATGGACCCATCCTTCTTCATTACGAATAATATCGGGGCTCCCCATGGAGACACACTTGGTCTAATGAGCCTGTGATCCAACAACTCCTGAATCTGGGCCTTCAAATCCACTAGTTCCTTCGGTGCCATCCTATAAGGTGCGATAGACACTGGCGCCGTACCCGGTAACAACTCTATTCCAAACTCCACCTCTCTATTGGGGGTAATCCCAGCAATTACTCTAGGAAAACGTCAGGGAATTCTTTTACTATTTTCAAATCCTTAGTAATAACACTCTTTGATTCCAAATCACTGATATAAGCTAAGTAAGCTTTACAAACCTTCCTTACCAACTTTTCTGCCCTTAAAGCTGAAATCACGTTTGACAAATAATTACGTCGTTCCCCGATCACTGCCACTTCATCACATTCTACATTTCTTAATACCATCTACTTCATAGCACAGTCTAGAGTTGCTTGGTGCCTCGTTAACCAATCCATGCCTAAGATGAGGTCGAACTCACCAAATGACAATTCCATCAAATTCACTAGGAAAATAGCTCCTTGAAACATCAATGGTACATTCCTAAATAGATTACTAACTTTCACCGACTTCCCTAAAGGACTTAATACAGCCATTTCATTCTCAACTATATCCAACTCCACTCCTACAGTTTCAGTCCTATTACAAGCAATTTACGAGTGTGTCGACCCCACATCAATAAGCGCAATATAAGGTAGCTCACAAATAAGGAACGTACCCGTTATCACATCTGGTGTATCATATTCCTCTCTGTGATGAGCGGCATAGACCACCGCTGGCTGTCTTGCCTCTACCTGACCTACACCTCTACCCTGTGCCCCACGTCCTCGTTCTGCACCATTTCTACCTCTGGCTTAACCATGGCCCCTTGGTGGTTGTTGTCCACCCCTCTGGGGCTGAAAATTGCCTCTACCATCGGCTTGCTCCTGATCTAGCCTTCTCGGCATGCCTAACCCTATGCTCCATTGACCCACAACCCAAACATGCTCCTGTCCTCCTCCAACATTCACCTGGATGCCTTCTCCCACATTTTGCACAACGTGGTACTCTGTTATTAGCAGCGGCCACAGGGACCACATCTCTAACCGATCCATTCACTCTGGCCCTCCTCATGGGCCTTTGTCGAGTTCCCATGTGTTCTATACTTCCCTTGTTATTTCCCTTCTCTTTCTCTCGGTTACAACGCTCTGTGCTCTTTATCTCCTCTGTTATTTTTTACTTTCTCCACTAAAACTGTAAAATATCGCTCCATTTGTGGAACTATAAGTACCCTAAGGCTATCCCTTAATCCATCCTCGAATTGTATGCACCTTTCATACTCAGTTGCTATTATCCCTTTGATGTATCGATCGAGGCACAATAACTCAGCCTCGTACTCTGCTACTGACTTATCTCTCTGAGTCAGACTCAAAAACTCCTTCCTTCGAGCATCCACATAGGCTGCTCCAATGTATTTCTCCTGAAATGTCGATTTGAAGAACTCCCAAATGATCTACTCCGGTTGGTTGCCCTCCTTTACGGTCAACCACCACTGATAGGATTATTCCTTGAGTAGGGATATTGCTCTTTTCAGCTTTTGTTCAGCCATGCAATCCAGGTCATCCATTATTCTTTCAGTAGCTTCCAACCAATACTCTGCCACATTCGGGGCCACCCCCGCTACTCCTTTGAAAATCTCAGCCCCATTAGCTCAGAGTCACTCCATGACCGACCCACGGCTCCTCGTACCATTAGTGGGCCCAACGACCCTTTCTAAGCTTCTCAACATGGCCTACGATACGACGTCTTCTATAGCAGTAGCCCATTAATTTGCTCCTCTTTCAGCTCGAAGCCTCTCCTACTCTTACATTGGGCATATGGCCGAACTTAGATGATCCTGCCCTAACACCTCCACGGCCTCTGCCACGGTCTCTCCCACCTCACCTAGCGCTCATCATTGCGTAGTTCTGAATTAAGAATTTTATGTAATTAGTACTTAGTTCCACTTGTTTAGAACACATGTCTTATGTAAGAAATAAAAATTTTCTTAAAGTTATTCCGTGATCAAAATTCACTACAGGCTTAGGTTTCTTACGGGCTTTAGTCTCTAAAAGCCTATTTTTAAGTAGCTCACTATCTACACAATTTAGTACTCTAAGCAAATTAGTACAGAGAACTTACTTGGCTCGACGTCTAGAGCTCGGTTAACCACACTTTAAGAATCCTGCAAAAACTTTTTAAAACCCAAAATCGAAGGCCCATTCACAGCCAGAGCATTACAACTGGGCTCTGATACCACTAAATGTAACACCCCAAACCCGACCTAGAAGCTAGGCCCAAATTTAGAATGTCACATTAAAGGCACAATTCAAAACAATCTTGCTAATTAAAAGTTTAAGGCCTAAAAGCCCAAAAATCTATGAGTCTTATTAAGTAAAGATAAAAACCCATTTCATTGTTTTAAGCATTTCGGAAACCAAGTTTAAACATAAGAGCTTACTTAGGTTTAATAATTAAATAAACAATTAACCTCAAAACCCAAAATAAATCTGAAGTCAAAATGAAGTACAAGGCCTTATTACATCCACCAAAAATTAAGTAAATAAAAACATGTATTTTGAAACAAATAAATAAAATTTAAATCTTGTAGTGTGGCCATCTCTGAGTCCGCTCCCACGTTGAGCCATCTACTCAGAATCACCTGAAATATTAAATTAAAGGGTGTGAGTTTCAAAACATAGTGTGTACAACCCTTGGCAATCCAAATCACATACAAACATTCACATTGGGCCTACACCCTATCAAAATCGGTGGTCTTGGGCCTTAGCCCACAATGACCTCATATCATACCATAATGCATCACATATAAAAAAGATAATGCAAAACCCACCCCAAAAATCCATCCACTACATACACCATTTCCCTTCCAACCTTATGACTTCTGTGGGGAATTCTAGCTCGACCCACCCCTCCGCTACACACCAAGGGTAGCCTGTTTGTGGTACTACCGAACGTTGTAGTAAAGATCATATATTGGGCTTAGAGCCTCCGATGGATCCATACCATACAGCCATGCGATCCTCAAATCTTCCTCCCTACCATAATTCCCACCCATATCATCCTAAGTAGAATATCATATGAATGCATCAAACATACGAGCAACATCCATAAACTCATATTCATCACATAGGGATATTTTCATTTTTTCACTACCTAGGGGTATTTTCTTAATTCTACCCTACAAGGGTATTTTGGTAATTTGGAAAAATAGGGGTATTTTGGTACTTTTGCATAATAGGGGTATTTTAGTAATTTTATAAATATACATGTATTTTAGTAATTGAAAAATCTAGGGTATTTTAGTCCTTTTTTGGTTTTAGTTATGAACTTTGGCCCGTCAACAAGTCCTCGCAGCTAAACTGAATAGACACTACGCACTAGGTAGGATTCCAGAGAAGAGGAGATGGGCCATTAGGACCACTTAAGTACCAAGCTCTCCCTACATCCAATCCTAGACATGTGTATGCCCGTTGCCACACTCCAACCCAGTGACTTGTTCACGGACATGTCTAATTAGATTAAGTCATATGAAACTTAAGAGTTGTTCAAACTACGCCTAAGTCCATAAACCCTAGCATATTTGTCTGCGTCCCCATAAAGCCCAACAAACCCAAATTACAACCTTACGCCCATTAGGCCCAAATCTCATCATATGCCCTATTAGGCCCAAAAAAATCCAGATCGTGTATCATGCGTGACTAAGTCAATTCGTATAGCCAACCAAACTATTTCATCAAGCTTAGCCTCAGCCCATTTACCCATTTTTGGCTTTTCGGCATTGCCGATTTCGTGTGTAGTGTTTGTAGTAACCTCGTGTGCTACAATTACTTAGTCACAAACCTACAATCGACATTACTAGCAATTAACCAAAGTTTTAACATATACTGATCAAAAATTGAAACCTCACCGTACCCTTACCGTGTACCTCACGTTCTAGTAGCCCTTCCTTTGCTACTATTGGCATTTATCCTCTAGATCTACACCCAAATGCCTATAACGTCAAAACCAAGTGACCCATATTGTTCATAAGACACCCCTATGAGCCACAATAGATTCGACCACTTACTAAACCGTGACTGAGTCAAGAATACTTACTATCTTGATAACAATCCTTACCTACCACGCTTGCAATTGTTGAGCCACACCCTTATTAATACATGTTAACGCAAAGAGGGGTTAGATATCCCTTCGGCGTTGAATAAATGTCACTAAAAATTCAACTAAGCTCTTACCGAAATTTTCCTTTTATCCTATGGCTTAAGTCTGGCTTTTGCGACTAGTAAGGTGATAGAGGCAATTTGGCAACACTAGGGAGAATAAGAAAAGAGGTTATTCGGCTAGAACCAAGGGGTGAAGGAAACTTTAGAAGGGAGAGTATGAAGGATTCGGCTCTAGCACACTTAGAGAAAAAATGTCTGAGCCTCTCACAAGTGAAGAAATTGGGCCAGAAGGAGAGCAAAAATTTAGCATTAATCTAGGAACTTAATTAGGCACCCATATATATAGCCTCTAGCAGAAACATTCCCTCCCTTAGAGTCCAAATTGGCACCACTATATCCACCTCCCAATCCCTATCTTCTCTCCCTTATCGTCCCCTTAAATTTCTCTCCTGAACACACCCTTTCAGAGTCCCCTCCAACGCCAACTCCTTTTGTTTAGGCAAAAAAATAAAACTCCTTAATTTCCCCTCCTAGGCCTCGAACCTTAGACCTCCTTAACTGCTCAACACGCCACCTCATAGCCCTTATATGATGCCACTTTCTACTGGACCACAAGCCCATTTGTGTCTTCTCTTCTCTTAATCTGCTTATGAGGCCTTATGCTTGAGACTAGAGTTTACTAAGTAAGAAAAATAAATTTTTCCCTATGGTCACCCCTAACTCTAAGGCTTCAAATAATCCTGATACTAATATTATTCTAAGTGCTACACATACATATGTACAAAAATTAAGGTTTTGGGATTTTTAAGGCGTTACATTCATCAACCCTCCATTTCTATAATCAACAAAGTCAGAAATATCACATTTCACACTCATCATCTATATCATATCTCGGACTGTTGTGCATCTTGTTAATCCCAAATGAACACCACTGAGAGTTTCTTGTAGCAGTTGTTGCATATTTGTGGAACTTTTTCAATATGCACACTCTATCTCGAAATAGCAAATAATCATCGATACCATATCTGAGGTCCACAATCTAAAATCAATTTATGTTGAACTCCTTTTTAACTTATAATTTGGTGACACATTTTTGAATTTCACAACTTCACTGTATAAATGTTTATTTAGCCTCTAATTCAACTAACAACTGTTCATTACTTGATAAGATCAATCACGTATTCATCGTCCAATCAAAACATTCAAAACTATAACATCCCGAATTTGGGCCTAGTAGATTTGGGCCTTTTGGGTTGTAACGCCCCAAAAATCTTGAAACTTTTAATTTTTGTGCATGGGAGTTAAAATGTATGTGTAGCACTTAGAATAATAATATTAAGGTATTATCAGGATTATTTGAAGCCTTAGAGTTAGGGGAGACCATAGGAAAAAATTATTTTCTTACTTAGTGGACCCTAGTCTCAGGCATGAGGCCTCATATGTTGATTAAGAGAAGAGAGGACACAAATAAGGTTTAGTTTGGGCTCAAGAATGGGTTGAGGGCTTGATGAAATATTCTGTTAGTCACTCAACGGCTTAAAATAAAGTTTTGGTAGGTTAATTAACATTATGGGCTTGTTGCCAGTGGCAAAATGGCGCCACTAAGTGGAATGGGAGTTGGCGTTCATGGCAAAGGAGGAGGCCCAAGTTTTGGCCACTTGAAGCCTATGTTTTTGGGCCAAATTCGGCACCTAAAGAGGAAGCTAGGAGGGGACGACACAAGACTAAAATTTAGGATTTTTAGTGTTTAAAATATATGTGATATAAGCTGATAAAGGAGGGAGGAAGTGGTGTGATGTAGGTCTCATTTGGATGGGTGTTTGATAGGAATAAGGAATGGAAGAGTTGGTTTTAGGGAGGTCTCATCTAAGGGAAAGATAAAGATGAAGCTGAAAAGGGTGGATAAAAGCTATCAGGAGAAGGGAGAGTTGGCCGAAACTCCAACTCTGAGAGTGCGTGCGTGTTACCAAAATTAGTAGCAAGTGATCATCTTTCCTTTCATTTTTTGTTCTTTCTTTCTCACCTATTCTCTGAAAAAGCTGAAATTCTTTTCTCTTTTGGGCGCCTCTGCTTTTTATCAAAACCAAAACTCCCTACTTTTCTTCTCCTCTTCAAAATCTTTTTAAAAGACAAATTCTTCTTGCTCATATTGCTATCTCCCATAGCCGAATCTTGAAGTTGATATCTTTTTCCCAAAGGTGCACCATAGTCGAATAGTCTTCAAGGGATTGGTGAGTTTTTTCAGGGTTTTCTTCTCTGCAATTTCTCTCTTTTTCATTAAGTTCCTAACTCAAATCATTTTTTCCTATGGCCCTATCGGTTTCACTCTCTACTCTTAGGAGTGAATCTTGTCTTCTTGTGATCCGTGGTGCCGATTTGTGAAGAAAGCTGAAGGTAGGTGGTGTGGGTTTGGCCGAATGGCCACTTTCTTATTCCTTTGTCGTTGGCTGAATGCCATAAGGTACTAGATGGGTTGTGATTATCGGTTTGGTTCGATACTTTGGTGGTGGCCAAATGTAGGTAGGGTGGAGACGCTTCCTTAAAGACTTTCGGGATTCGATAACTAGGTAAGGGTTTCAATGTAAGCATTATGATTACCTATTAGATCTCATCGTTTAATTGGTTTAGTGACCAAGAGATTATTATAGACTCAAATAACAGTCAAGCAGTAGGAGGGGTTGGACCTGTAAACCCAACGCCTAAATACAAGAAGCAATCAATATCAGAAGTGCGAGACTGGCCATCGGGGTGTGGGCCAACGTCAGAAAAAAATCATAGGCCAATAGTGGTAGTCTCGTGTGATAATAGCGTAGAAGCAGTGAGAGCGTTAGTACGAGAACCAGGTGTGTAACTCTTACACACTTTCTTTACTTAATATGTTAAATGTCATGTGATGATAAAAGCCGAAGTGACGACAGTGATTACTAAGTTACCCTTATGGGTAAAAATGAGGATGCCTGGTAAGTTGTTATGGTTGCTAGCATTAATTATATTGTGATCTATAAGTGCATGCCACTCTTTATACAATATTGTACATGTTAAAGCATGATCATACTTGTATTGTGAGCACGAACATGTGATATGGGTGATAAGTGGAGGGGGAAGTATGATCTATCAGACTGTCACCAGTGGTTAGGTACCACACAGTGGGTTAGCCCCACATATTGTAATATTGTGACTATGTCTCAGTGGTTTGGCACCACCAGTGGTTTGGTACCACATATGTTTATTTCTGTAACTTCGGTTGCCAGTGGTTTGGCACCACCAGTGGTTTGGTACCACAAGGGGTAGATTTGGGAGACACGGATTGTAACAGCCCGATTTTGACCCTAATCAGAATAGTGGTTTTGAGACCACAAATCCGAGTCTGAAAAAAATATTTTAAAATTATTTTGTGTTTTTATTGTGTTCGAATTTGTTGGTTTTAAATTTTCGTGACTTAATTTCGTCGTTTAGGTATTCGATTTAATAAAAGGACTTAATCGCATAAAAGGTAAAAGTTATAAACTATAGTGTAAAGTGCTTAGTTGATAGTGGCTTTTTAATATGGAGTCCTTAAAGGGAAAATAGCCCATTTTTCAAAGGAAGTGGACGGCACATGCCATTTTAATGTGTTTTATATGTTATTTATTATAATTAAAATTTATAATATTATAATATAATGTTTTATATTATAATAACTTATCAAAAAAAAAAAAAACAAATTGAAAGCCAAAGTCATTTTTGTTTTCCATGGCCGAAGATAAAACAAAAAGAAAGGAGAAAAGATGTTAGGGCATTCGACCATTGTTGGACTTAATTAAGGTACGTGTTAAGCTCGGTTTTAGATAATTTTCACGTTGTTGAGATCGTTGCTATGAAGTGTACAAAACCCATGGTTCAATTTTTATTTTGATGAATATTTTGAGTTGGGCCATTGATGAATTCTTGTGATTTTGTTGTTTGATCATGAAAATGAAATATATGTGTTAGATTTACAAGTTTTGTCTTTGAATTTTGATGAATTTGAGTAATTTGGACTAAATTAAAAAATAGATTTTGAAGGACTAAAATGTGAAATAAATGAAATTTATGGACTTGTATGAACATAGGTAATATTCGCCAAGCATGGGTAATGAGAAATTTTGTGTATTTTGTGTTTTGTGCAATAGGGACTAAATTGTAAAATGTGAAATAATAGGGCAAAATGGTAATTTGCCCATTTATGTATTTTGGACTAAATTGAGAAGAAATGTACTTGAATAAGCTTATTTTAAATATGTTTAGATCAAGAACAAAGAAAAACGATTTAGATCGGGGAAAGACGAAGGTTTTTGAATAAATTGGTCTTCGTCAGTCCATCGATATTTGAGGTAAGTCCTGTTTAAATATATCAAAGAATTATTTATGAACATATTAAATGATGATGTTCGATAAATTTGAGTACATGTTTATGTCACAAATTAATGTATATAAGTAAATTAGGTTGAATGCATAATTTAATAATGTGATATGAATGAGTATTTCGATATGAATTGTGGGTTTTACAATGACGTAATGATTTTATTTGTGCAATGTGAATAAGCTTAGTTGAATTGGATATGTGATAAATTATGAAATGTGTGTGGAATGATTGACTACATTGATACTAGCAGGCTTAGTGCCGGTGACATATTCGGGCTTTATTGCTCAGCGTGCTTAGTCTTAGAGTGACATATTCTAAGCTTTGTGCCTAGCGTGCTTAGTGCTTATGACATATTCGGCTTTATTGCCTAGCGTGCTTAGTGCTTGGTGACATATTCGGCCCTTGTGCCTAGCGTGCTTAGTGCCGTGACATATTCGGCTTTGTGCCTAGCGTGCTTAGTGCCGGTGACATATTCGGCTTTATTGCCTAGCGTGCTTAGTCTTGGTGACATATTCGGCCTTGTGCCTAGCGAGCTTAGTGCCTTGTTTGGGCTTTGTGCCTAGCAGAGCTTAATGCCGTGACATATTCGCTTCGTGCCTAGCAGTGCTTAGTGCCTGGTGATATATTCGGGCTTATTGCCTAGCGTGCTAAATGCCGTGTTTGAACTACTGGACCTTGAGTCTAGCAAGTCTAATGCCAAGATGTGAGATTCGGGCAAATGCCTAGCGTGTTTTTATACCGTGAGTTGAAATTCCAAGCTTAGATTGTGTACTAGTAAAGTCATGAAATGAATCAAGAGAGCCTAAGCATTTGAAAATGAATTTGTTAATTCGGCTACAAGGTATGTGCTATTCATATTCATGTATTATTCATATATATATGTGTGATGATGATAAGTGAATGAATTGTCAAGGAAATGTGATGTACAATCGGTAGATGCAAATTGTGTATAAACTATGCCATGAGGAAATAGGTATATGAAAGCATAATGTGGTTAAGGTAATCGTATAAGTATATTGATATGAATGATACAAATTGATCCTGTATATTTGGCCTTATGCTTATGTTTACGCGACATACTAGGATTACTTTGATGCCATGTATACAAATGTATGAAATGTCAAATGGATATACATATATATATATATATGTGTGTATGAATATATTTCCTTTTATGTGAAATTACTAAGTGTAAAGTATATACTTACAGATATACATATATATATGTGATCCTATGGAAATATGAGTATCGAAAATATGAGTAGTTGGAAACGAGTATTAAATCTATATGTGAATTATATGATGAGATTATAGATGGAGGTTTAAAGGTAAAATAGTGATGATGGTTAAGCTAAACGAACTTGTGTTTATGTAATTAAAGAGGCAATTTAGATGTACATGGTCTTTTACTTGTTCGAATAATTATGTGAACCTATTGAGTTTCATATGTGCGTGTTATGAATAGATCATAAAGAGAGGATGCTTTATATTTTGGTTAAAATGCTGAGTTGGTAAGTTGGATGTTAATGGTAAGGAAATGATAAACGTTATGTTAAGTGAGGTAAAGGCATTCGTTTTGGAGGACCTTTGAGTTAAGCTAATTTATTCAATGTTATTACTTGATTGTTTGATTTAATGCTTGAATGTACAATTGGTATATCAGATCGCTTAAGACTTACTAAGCTAAATTAGCTTACTTGTGTGTTCATCATTCTGTTTTATAGATTTTGATCAAGCTACGAGCTCAGGGGGGGATTGTCAATGAAGTCATTCACACTATCGACTCTTGTTGGTACCTAAAATGCTTAAACTTTTGGTTCTTAAGGCATGTATAGGCTAGCTAAGTTTTTGAATGATATTTTGATAATGTATATAATAGCCATGCGAATATGGCTAAAGTTTAGTTAAGTATGCTTTTGTGCTTTTGATACAATGTCGGTTTATGTTGGTGATGTTCGTGCATTTTTAGTCAAGTTTAATCGCTTACGTAAGGAAGTGTATGTTTATTGAAATGGACCTTTGAATTAGGATATTATGCGAAGGTTTTAGGTAGAAGTTAATTTGCATAAAGGATTTAAAATGCATGGACAAGATGAGTTGTATGTGGGTATGTTCGATTATAAACTAGTAAATCATATTTTGCAATGAAATAGTTTTAGTTAGCAGCAGAGATATGATTTTGAAAAATCACCAAAAATAGGATAAATTGAATTAGAAAATGAATAAAATATAGAATTAAAGCTTATTGTGTCTATTTTTATATGAAAGAAACAGAGTAGGCAAATAAATTATATATATTATGAGATATTTAAGTTTAGTGAGACTTGTCCTGAATGAATTCGTGAGTCCCTATTCTGTCTTGGAAAAATTGTCAAAATTGTACAAAAATAATTATGGAGCATATCTTATATGTTTAGAATCCTTAATGAGTCTATTTTGATTGGAATAAACAAGAACATTATTGAAATTTTGTACAATGAAATAACTGAGTTTTTGTAAAGATAGGTCAAAATTCTCAAACAGTGAAATAGGGGTAACTTTGATGAATAAACTGTACTAATTGGACACATGAAAAATTCTGGAAAAATTATGGTAAAAATTTTTATGAGTCTAGTTTCAAGGAAAATTTAAAGATCTAAATTTTGAGTTTTTTAACTCGAGTTATGGTCAATTTAGTCAGCATGATGCAGTTGGACAGCTTTAAATTTTTATGCCCCAGATTAGTAGTCAAGTCTAGTAATGCCACATACTCGACTCCGGCAAAGGTTTCAGGTAAGGGGTGTTACACGGATGGATATCTAGGTTGATGGGATGCATGACATGCATATTTGTATATGAACTTGTGTAAGAGCATAACTTCTTTTGGGATGAGGATTTACACACTGAGTCTAGGTGACTCACCCCTTCCATTATATTTTGCAGATAAACCATAGATCGTGGATATGGAGTTGGAATGGACTCGAGGTGGCCATGCTCAGCATTCGTTTTATTCCAATGTTTTCCATATGGACTTAGTTATTTTCTTTAATTTGGGTTTTCAGTTCTATAATAAGGCCGCTTAAGTGTTATTTTGGGACATTTTACTTAGTTGTTTCTTAAAGGTTCTATTAAGCATGCTGGTTAAACTATGAATCGAGTGTTTTCAAAACTTTAAACAAATACTCGTTTTCTGAAATATACAATGGTTAAGTAATAAGTACGGAGTAACTGTAAGCAACTAAGTTTTTCTGAAACAAGTTTCAACATGTTTTAAACATCACAAGATCCAACGACGTATTCTTTAAAACGTTACAACAGAATTCTCTTAAAACAAGTCGACAAATCAATTTTCAAAATGTTTTCTTTCCCGTGGCACGCCAGATTCGGTTGTAGTGTTTTGACTGGGTTTGGGGTGTTACATTTTGGTATTAGAGCCCGATTCAAAACTCGATTTTGGGGGTTTTGGGCTCAAAACATTTTTTTAGATGGGTTTTGAAACATGCATTTTCATAAATGATATAGGTCTGTTAGCTCGGCATGGCACTTACGTCTCCGGCCCAAGCCTGCCAGGTAAGTATTCTGAACTCACTGTGTGATATATATATCTGTATGTGGGCTTGATGGGCTTTAAGGGACATAGACTATCTTAGCTAGAACTTGATGAACTTTAGGCCTAGTTTACATCATACTTTTCAACTTCCATAAAACTTAAACTAATTAAACAAACCCGGGAATAAGTCGTTGAGCTAAGGTGCGGCAACAAGCATATGCATGTCTAGGATTGGATTTAGGGAGAGCTTGGTATTTAAGCAATCCTAGTGACTCACCTCTTCTTCGCTTGAATCCTACCTGGTGTGTGGTGACTGTTCACCCTAGCCATGAGGACTTGTTAACGGTCAAAGTTCTAACTAAAACCCGAAAGGGACCAGCCACTCTATTTTCACAAAAATTACTCGAATGCCCTAGTTTTGTAAAATTCCCGAAATACCCCTAATTTGTAAAATTACCAAAATACCCCTAATTTGTAAAATTACCGAAATACCGCTATCTTGAAAAATCACTAAGACACCTTATTTTGAAAATTACAAAACACCCTCTGTAGGTCAAAATTACGAAAATACCCTTAGGTAGTAAAATGACAAAAATACCCCTAGGAGAGAAATATGAGTTCATGAATGTTTCTTGTGTGGTTGATGCGTGTATGTGATATTCTGATTGATGATGATTGAATGAGAATTCTAGAATTAGGAAATATAGACTTGATAACTAAACCTGTAGATAGAATTCGAATTCGAAAGAACTACTATCGAAATGATTTTACATAAGATTGTTGGCGGTTACTAAGTGGGAAGAATTAATTATTCATAAAATTCTTCATCAGATAAACGTCGATCAAAAGGATGAGTACAAGGGGAAGAAGACACTCCAGACGCGAATAATGGTGCGTACCCTACTATAGTATATTGAGTGTTTATTTTTTTAAATTAGAGTGCGCAGCGGAAGTGTAGTGATGAGACTTGGATAGTACAATTGATAGTTAGTTGAAAATTTCGAGGACGATATTTGTTTAAGGGGGTAGAACTGTAACATCCCAAATTTGGGCCTAGTAGATTTGGGCCTATTGGGTTTAACGCCCCAAAAATCCTGAAACTTTTAATTTCTATGCATGAGAGTTAATATGTATGTGTGGCACTTAGAATAATAATATTAAGGTATTGTCGGGATTATTTGAAGCCTTAGAGTTAGGGGAGACCATAGGAAAAATTTATTTTCTTACTTAGTGGACCCTAGTCTCAGGCATAAGGCCTCATAAGTTGATTAAGAGAAGGGAGGACACAAATGAGGTTTAGTTTGGGCTCAAGAATAGGTTGAGGCCTTGACGAAATATTCTGTTAGGCACTCAAGGGCTTAAAATAAAGTTTTGGTAGGTTAATTAACATTATGGGCTTGTGGCCAGTGGCAAAATAGCACCACTAAGAAGAAAGGGAGTTGGCGTTCATGGCAAAGGAGGAGGCCCAAGTTTTGGCCACTTGGAGCCCATGTTTCTGGGCCAAATTTGGCACCTAAAGAGGAAGCTAGAAGGGGACGGCACAAGGATAAAATTTAGGATTTTTAGTGTTTAAAATATATGTGATTTAAGCTGATAAAGGAGGGAGGAAGTGGTGTGATGCAGGTCTCGTTTGGATGGGAGTTTGATAGGAATAAGGAAGGGAAGAGTTGGCTTTAGGGAGGTCTCATCTAAGGGAAAGATAAAGATGAAGATGATAAGGGTGGATAAAAGCTATCAGGAAAAGGGAGAGTTGGCTGAAACTCCAACTCTGAGAGTGTGTGTGTTGCTAAAATTAGTTGCAAGTGATCATCTTTTCTTTCATTTTTTGTTCTTTCTTTCTCACCCATTCTCTGAAAAAGCTGAAATTCTTTTCTCTTTTGGGCGCCTCTGCTTTTTATCAAAACCAAAACTCCCTACTTTTCTTCTCCTCTTCAAAATCTTTTTAAAAGACAAATTCTTCTTGCTCATATTGCTATCTCCCATAGCCGAATCTTGAAGTTGATATCTTTTTCCCAAAGGTGCACCATAGTCGAATAGTCTTCAAGGGATTGGTGAGTTTTTTTCAGGGTTTTCTTCCTTGCAATTTCTCTCTTTTTCATTAAGTTCCTAACTCAAATCATTTTTTTCCTATGGCCCTATCGGTTTCACTCTCTACTCTTAGGAGCTGAATCTTGTCTTGTTGTGATCCGTGGTGCCGATTTGTGAAGAAAGCTGAAGGTAGGTGGTGTGGGTTCGGCCGAATGGCCACTTTCTTACTCCTTTGTCGTTGGCTGAATGCCATAAGGTACTAGATGGGTTGTGATTATCGGTTTGGTTCGATACTTTGGTGGTGGCCAAATGTAGGTAGGGTGGAGACGCTTCCTTAAAGACTTTCGGGATTCGATAACTAGGTAAGGGTTTCATTGTAAGCATTATGATTACCTATTAGATCTCATCGTTTAATTGGTTTAGTGACCAAGAGATTGTTATAGACTCAAATAACAGTCAAGCAGTAGGAGGGGCTGGACCTGTAAACCCAACGCCTAAATACAAGAAGCAATCAATATCGGCGCGAGATCGGCCATCGGTGTGGGCCAACGTCAGAAAAAAATCGTAGGCCAATAGTGGTAGTCTCGTGTGATAATAGCGTAGAAGCAGTGAGAGCGTTAGTACGAGAACCAGGTGTGTAACTCTTACACACTTTCTTTACTTAATATGTTAAATGTCATGTGATGATAAAAGTCGAAGTGACAACAGTGATTACTAAGTTACCCTTGTGGGTAAAAATGAGGATGCCTGGTAAGTTGTTATGGTTGCTAGCATTAATTATATTGTGATCTATAAGTGCATGCCACTCTTTATACAATATTGTACATGTTAAAGCATGATCATAATGTTATTGTGAACACGAACATGTGATATGGGTGATGAGTGGAGGGAGAAGTATGATCTATCAGACTGTCACCAGTGGTTAGGTACCACACAGTGGGTTGGCCCCACATATTGTTATATTGTGACTATGTCTCAGTGGTTCGGCACCACCAGTGGTTTGGTCCCACATATGTTTATTTCTGTAACTTTGGTTACCAGTGGTTTGGCACCACCAGCGGTTGTGTACCACAAGAGGTAGATTTGGGAGACATGGATGGATATCTAGGTTGATGGGATGCATGACATGCATATTTGTATATGAACTTGTGTAAGAGCATAACTTCTTTTGGGATGGGGATTTACACACTAAGTGTAGGTGACTCACCCCTTCCGTTATATTTTGTAGATAAACCATAGATCATGGATATGGAGTCGGAATGGACTCGAGGTGGCCATGCTCAGCATTCATTTTATTCCAATGTTTTCCATATGGACTTAGTTATTTTCTTTAATTTGGGTTTTCAGTTCTGTAATAAGGCCGCTTAAGTGTTATTTTGGGACATTTTATTTAGTTGTTTCTTAAAGGTTCTATTAAGCATGCTGGTTAAACTATGAATCGAGTGTTTTCAAAACTTTAAACAAATACTCGTTTTCTGAAATATACAATGATTAAGTAATAAGTACGGAGTAACTATAAGGCAACTAAGTTTTTTCTGAAACAAGTTTCAACATATTTTAAACATCACAAGATCCAACGACGTATTCTTTAAAACGTTACAACAGAATTCTCTTAAAACAAGTCGATAAATCAGTTTTCAAAACGTTTTCTTTCCCGTGGCACTCCAGATTCGGTTGTAGTGTTTTGACCGGGTTGGGGTGTTACAGAAACTATAATCATTTTCCTCGGATAAGAGTCACTTATAGACTTAAAATGTTTTTCTACGATTGTAGCTAACCTTGCTGTGTCAAATTTAGATCTTTCTCTAACATTAAACATTTCAAACTCTTATAATCATCAAATATATCACATAACTCTTTTTATGCAACTTTAACTGTATAGAATCATAAGATATCTCTGCACATTCTCGTATTAGAATACATTTCGAACCATTCATTGACATAAGGACAGAAATTGTAATCTCTTTATTGAACTCAGACTGAACCAGAACTAATTTTTCGGTCAAAATTATCTTCGTGCAAAAGAAAACTTCAACAATCGAAATAACTTTAATTTATCACAACATTTCCTAGATAAAATCATTCTACTAGATTTAATTCGGTATCAAGTCTTCAAGAATATGAGTTCTTCTTCCAGACTATCCCTCAATTCACACATATGCATTCAAAGTTTATTTCCAGTCAGGTGGATAATTCAGACACATATTATCCAATTATATTTTCAATCAAATAATTCAAATCAGACTAAACCATTGAAGTAGTCTTTTCGAGGAAATCTTTTCTTCTCGTGAAAAAGGATAACCCAGACATATTGTTTCATAGATTGATCTTGATCCTCAATCATTTTTACTTTTATCAATGTCAAACTTTCACGAGAACTACAAAGGAGTTTATAATAAAGCTGTCTCATCTATTAATCATCGAAGTTCTGAATTATACTGTAGTCACCTTTATCAGATAGAAATCATTGGGCCTTAATAAGAATGATGTCTTAACCCTATAAATATATATTATCCCGACTGTTAATGAAGCATTTAAACACAGAGAAGAATCAAATGTGATTTTAATAGTAACCTCTGCAGCAACACAACTTCTATAACTCTAAGAACGGTACCACTGTACTCTCACATTTCAGGCGAGAAATTATAAATATAAACGATATAGCCATTTCTATCAAATAGATATCTCTTATAGATAATCATATAGATTCACAAGAAAACCAGAATAGCGAAATTTCAAACACAAGATATCTGAAAATTACAACCCAGATAGAATGATATCAATTTCGATGATATCCCAGAAAATGTCCAGAAAGAACAATGTCACTCACAAATATTGAAATCCACAGTAACAGAAGCAATATAATCTTCACATATAGAGTATTAGTATCATTCATATTTTACCATCGATTTTCATTTCCACTCAAGGGAATAAATACCAGAGAAAGACATAGCAATATCAAACGTAACCCAAATAGATCAACCATGCTTTCTTCTATCAGTACATTTAGCTAGTGTTCTCACACGATAAGAATCTTCTTTCTAGAATTAAACAGTCACATATGCTTCTGAGAATAAATGTACACATCGAATGCCTAGAAGGAATCATAGACATTGTCCGACTATAACCATTACACTTAGTCATCAATACAATATAAACATTATTCAACTGTCTAATTTTGTCATCGAAAATTTTCACTTTATCCCATCGATAACAAAAGTAAATATCAAAAAAGCTTCCAGTAAATACTTTCTTTAGATAACATACCTGAATACGTCATTTAGTTGGAATTAACTTCTTATTTACCAGTGACTCTGCATAATCTGAATAGTCTTCAGAACTATCGAATATCTCTTTTAGTACTATCTTCACTTGCTGATTCATTCTCTTTTCTGACCACATTACTAATCTTTCAAGCACGGACTTCTGTAATTGCATGGTCGTTAGCTTTTTCATGCCAAATTCTTACAGATTTTATTTTAACATTTCACTGATAAGGGGGTGAGGTTAGTAAAGCATCAAATTTAACTTTCACATACATGCACGTAACATATACTATCATAAATAGCCAGTTCATTTATAAATTTCACATTCTCAAAACATTTAATAAACTTTTGCTTTTAATCACTTTTATTCTTAACACATTGTTCATATGCAAATTCAAATCACTATTTCACAATCAGAGCATTTTAGATAGCAATCATAACTCAAATATCATATCTTATATGCTCATATAATTGCAACATTTATCAATAACAACATGTCATACAATTTGATACTTACCTTTATGAGTCTCAACGCATCATCAACACATTTCCACCCAAATATTTGAGTATTTACTTCTGTATTATCTGAATTAGCTCAGTTGGAAACTTATCTATCTCATAAAAACAATTTTCGTCAGAGTCAAGAGATATCACACTATTACAGATTAAATATGGCATGTATAGCTAGACTCATATACGCTATGGTAGTCTTAGAGTCGACTAAACCATAGCTTTGATACCAATCAAATGTAACACCCCTAACCTGTAACCATCGTCGGTCTACGGTTAATGGTATTACCAAACAAAATGGAACCTTTTATAGACATTCTATAATATCATTCAACAAATCAAATCAAAGTGTCCCTTAAATAGGTCTACGAGACCTTAAACATGCTTAAGAAAGGGGCCGGGCACATACATAAATTCTCAAAAATTTTAAAAATTTTCAAAGTTACAGAAGTCACACGCCCATGTGGACAGGCCGTGTGCTTCCCACGGCCTTAGACATGCTCGTGTGTCTAAGCCGTGTCAAAATAGGGCATACATACTGACTTGACCACATGGCTTGAGATATGCTCGTGTGCTTAGCCGTGTGGGCAATTATAGGCCATTTGCAAGGCCAAAATGCCACCCACACTTTGGGTCAACCCTGCAAGCACATACAAGCATCAATTCAACACTTTTGGCAACTAAAAACATACCAAACTAACCATCTATTTTACTCATTCAAGAACATTTCATATCAACATCTTATACACCATTTAACCCAACTAAATCACCATATAATTCCAAGCATAATTCATCCACAAGTTACCACTACAATATGATATCTTCTCATAAAATATATATACCGATCTTGCATCAACAAACTTACTATCACTTTGACCATTTCATTAGCTAACAAACCATAACAAGCAAAGCATCATATGGCTTGATCACTCATACACATCACATATGATTATATACATATTTCAAACATAATACTCATTCACTAACCATACCTAACTCTCTTGAATCTATTATATCAAACACCATGACAATTCATACTAAGCATTTCACACATATATATCATGACCAAATTTCATAAAATTAACCACCATATTTAGCCATTTTCGCATGGCTATTTATAAATATATATATGTTCCAAAATCAAACATTCCACCTATGCTATACATGCCATATGCCCAAAATCAACTCAGTAAAATACCGAAATAAATAGTCAATAGTGTGATAGGATTTGATGACAATTCTCGAGCTCGTTACGTGACTCCAGAATATATAAAACATAGGTAAACAAGAACACACACATAGTAAGCTACTTGAGCTTAGTAAGTCAAAAGCAAAAACATATATATAACAAAAATTACATATTAAAAATTTGTAAACAAGACCAAATTTGTGTAATATCGAATACAAGTTATCATTTACTATTATTTCACATTTAAACCTCACATACATATATCATATAGCCAAATCGCTTATATGTTCAAATATTTTAACATATAATTCATATTCACAAAACTTAATATCAATACAAGTAACCAACTCACCTTATCTCTTTATAAACATTTATAACTAACACATACCTGAACCTGAAATATGATTTCACATTCGGTCTTAACTTCACATTGCCCATTGAACCGTTCAAAATTAAGAAGGATACGCGGATAGTCGAAAGCTCGTACAATGACAATGTCTTAGACGTGGTCTTACATGTAATCACATATCGATGCCACTGTCCCGGATAGGGTCTTACACGAATCAAATACGATGCCAATGTCCCAGACATGGTCTTACACGTAAACACAAGTTGATTCCAACATCCCAGATGTGGTCTTACATGATAACACATATAAAAATTCCTATGTCATGACATATGTATCCTATCTATTCCTAGGGTTCATATGGGACTTACAGGACAACGTATCTCAATCGAATCGAACATAGTTTATCTTTCAAGCTTAGTCAGAATCAACCAATGCACATATATATTCTTAAAATTCAATTCAACACATAACATATATAGATTTTCAATTTAACAACATTTATATGCTTATAGACTTACCTCGGATGTTGTCGGACGATATAATCTACTATTCGACTATTTTTTATTTCCCCCGATCTTATTATGTTTTCTTCCATTCTTGATCTAAATAAATTCAAATTTAACTAATTTAACTACATATTCATTCAATTTAATCCAAAAACACATAAATAAACAAATTACCATTTTGGCCCTAATATTTTACACTTTTTGTAATTTAGTCCCTATCGCATAAAACAAAAAATACACAAAATTTCACATCACCATAGCTAGGACGAATATCACCCATGCCTTTATAATTCCATACGTTTCATTTATTTTACATTTTAGTCCTTCAAAAATTTTATTTTTACAATTTAGCATTAATTACTCAAAATAATCAAAATTTCTAATATAAAACATGTTAATCCAAAACATATCTTTCATAATCTATCATCTAAGAACAAAAATCACAAGCTATCATTAATGGAAAAATACAAAATCATCATCAATTTCAAAAATTCAAGCATGGGTCTTGTAGTATTCGAAGCAACGATTACAAAAACGTAGAAATTATAAAAATTGAAACCGAAACATACCTCAATTTGCTTGAACAAGGGATGAACTCTTAGCTTTCTTATTTCTTTTTCTTTTCTTTTTGTTTCGGATTAAAGAAAGATGAAGGATATTGTAACACCCCAAACTCGGCCTAGAAGTTAGGCCCGAACTGGAATGTCACATTAAAGGCACAATTCAAAACGATCTTGCTAATTAAAAGTTTAAGGCCCAAAAGCGGAAAAATCTATGAGTCCTATTAAGTAAAGATAAAAAAACCCATTTCATTGTTCTACATATTTCAGAAACCAAGTTAAAACATAGGAGCTTACTTAGGTTTAATAATTAAATAATAATAATTAACCTCACAACACAAAATAAATTTGAAGTCAAAACGGAGTACAAGGCCTTATTCCATCCACCAAAAATTAAGTAAATAAAACATGTATTTGAAACAAATAAATGAAAATTCAAACATCTTGTAGTGTGGCCATCTCCGAGTCCTCTCACACGTCGAGCCATCTACTCAAGATCACTTGAAACATTAAATAAAAGGGTGTGAGTTTTGAAACTCAGTGTGAACAACCCATGGCAATCAAATTACGTACAAATATTCACATTGGGCCTAAGCCCTATCAAAATTGGTGGTCTTGGCCTTAGCCCAAAATGACCCCGTATCATATAATATCATATGCAAAACAAGGTAATGCAAAACCCACCCGAAAATCCATCCGCTACACATACCATTTCCCTTCCAACCTTATGACTCCTGTGGGGAATTCTAGCTTGACCCACCCCTCCGCTATACACAAAGGGAGCCTCCGGTGGATCCATATCATATGGCCATGCGATCCTCAAATATTGGGCTTAAAGCTTCCGGAGGATCCATACCATACGACCATGCGATCCAAATCTTCCTCCGTACCATAATTCCTACCCATATGCGTCCTAAGCAGAATATCATATGAATGCATCAAACACATGAGTAACATCCATAAACTCATATTCGTGACATGGGGGTATTCTCGTTATTTCACTACTTACGGGTATTTTCGTAATTCTACCCTACAGGGGTATTTTGGTAATTTGGAAAAATAGGAGTATCTTGGTAATTTTGCAGAACAAGGGTATTTTGATGCTTTTGCAAAATAAGGGTGTTTTGGTAATTTGCATAACACGAGTAATTTGGTAATTTTCCAGACCTAGGGGTATTTTAGTAATTTTACAAATATAATGGTAATTTAGTAATTTTAAAAATATAAGGGTATTTAGTAATTTTACAAATATAAGGGTATCTTAGTAATTTTATAATTTAGGGGTATTTTAGTAATTTTACAAATCTAATGATATTTTGGTAATTTCCAAATCTGGAGTACTTTAGTAATTTTACAAATCTAAGGATATTTTGGTAATATCCAAATCATAGGTACTTGGTCCCTCTCGGGTTTTAGTTATAGACTTTAGCCCATCAACAAGTCCTCGCGGCTAAAGTGAACAGACATAGGATTCCAAAGAAGAGGACGTGGGCCACTAGGACCGCTTAATTACCAAGCTCTCCCTAGATCCAATCCTAAACATGCGTATGCCTGTTCCCACATCATAACCCATTGACTTGTTCACAGGCATGTTTAATTAAGTTAAGTATTATGAAATTTAAAAGTTGTTCAAACTAGGCCAAAGTCTATGAACCTTAGCATATTTGTCTATGTCCCTATTAAGCCCATCAAACCCAAATTCCAACCTTACGGTCCATCATGCCCAAATCTTATCAAATGGCCTATTAGGTCCAAAACAAATCCAGATCGTGTATCATGCATGACTAGCTCAATTCATATAACAAGCCAAACCATTCCATCAAACTTAGCCTCAGGGCCTACCGGGCCCATTTAGCCACTTTCGGCTTTTCGGCATTGCCGATATCGTGTGTGTAGTGTTTGTACACATCTGGTAACCTCGCGTGCTATAAACCCCTTAGTCACGAACCTACAATTGACATTACTAGCGATTAACCAAGGCTTTAACACATACTTATCAAAAACCAAAACCTCACCGTACCCTTACCGTGTGCCTCACGTTCTCGTAGCCCTTCCTTTGCTACTATTGGCGATTATTCTCCAGATCTGCACCCAAACGTGTATCATCAAAAACAAGTGATTCATATTCCACATAAGTCACCCCTATAAGCCAATTGCATTCGGCCATTTACAAAATCGAAACTGAGTCGAGAACACTTATCGCCCTACTAACGATCCTTACCTACCACGCTTGTGATTTCTGAATCTTACCAAAGTTAACAACAAGGAAAGGTTAGATAGCCCTTCGGCTTATAACAAAACTTACTAAAAAGTTTAACTAAGCACTTACCAAAATTATCCTTTGATCTTGCGGCTTAGATATCTACTTGAACAAGATTCGGCTTCCAAACGTGACTAAGAGTAGATAATAGTCGATTGAGGTGGAGGAACAAACAAAAAAGAATCGACATAAACAAGGGTTTCGACAAACAGAGATTTTGGTAAACAGGGATTTCAGTAAGCAAGGATAGTGGTATTCAACAATGGAAGAAAATAAGTATGAGGGAAAGAAAGAGAGAAAGAAAGATGGAAACTCCAAGAACCCCTTATAAGGATTTCGGCACCCCCCTTTTATAGCCAAAGTCGAACTACTTTCCCCCACAGTCCTATTCGGCCCCATCACTTCACCCTCTTCATTTTCTATCTTTTCTCTCTGATAATACCTTAATTTTATCCTAAATTTCCTCCACATCCATCAGTCCTGCTTACTACAAACTCTCCATAGTAAGAGTTCAAAACCAACACAACTCTGGCTGTCTATACAGTAAAATAAACACTCCACAAAATGCCATTCCTAATGCTCGAACCTTGGACTTCTTCAACTGACAACACGCCACCTTATAGCTCCCCAAGTGACGCCACCTACCATTGGACCACAAGCCCATTTGTGTCCTCTTTCTTCTTCATTTATTTAAAAGGCCTACTAACTAAAGTCATAGTTCCCTTGGGCCAAAAACAAAAATTTTCCTATACCTTTAATTGATCTCAGGACATCTCCAACTCTCCTAGACACTCCAAATTCATTAATCCTCAAAGCCCACATGGCAATTGGCATCTTTCTCGCTCACTTAAAATTTTATGAGATCCACAGCCCAAAGTCCAATAGGCCCAATTCTTCTAGGCCCAAATTCGGGGCGTTACAATTCTTCCCCCTTAAAGAAATTTCGTCCTTAAAATTTCCAACTAACAAGGTGGTCATGTATCAACTACCCCACCACGCTACCACTGCGCACCCTGACCCTAATAATTTTAATACATACCCAAAATATTAGCTTGGAGTCACTCCGGGACCGAACGATGACTCCCTGAACCATTATTGGGCCCAACGACCCTACCATAACACTTTCACGGCCTCTACCGCTGCCTTTTGGCATTTCTTCTAGCGTTCATCATTGCATATTTCTGAATTAAAAATTTTATGAAATTAATACATAGTCCCACTTGTTTAGGGCACATGTATTATGCGAGTAACAATCTTTTTAAGGTTATTATGCGACCGAGAACCCACTACAGGCTTAAGTTTCCTACGGGCTTTAGTCTTTAAAAGCCTATTTTTAAGTAGCCCATTACCTACAGTTCAAAAATTTAAGCAAATGTAGTTCAGAAAACTTACTTGGCTCGACGTCGAGGGCTCAGTGAACCACACTTCAAGAATCCTACAAAAACTTTTTTAAACTCAAAATCTAAGGCCCATTTCACAGCCCGAGCTTTACAATCGGGCTCTGATACTACTAAATGTAACACCCCAAACCTGACCTAGAAGTTAGGTCCGAATCTAGAATGTCACATTAAAGGCACAGTTCAAAACTGTCTTTCTAATTAAAAGTTTAAGGCCCAAAAGCCCAAAAATCTATGAGTCCTATTAAGTAAAGATAAAAAAAACCCATTTCATTGTTCTACATATTTTGGAAACCAAGTTAAAACATAGGAGCTTACTTAGGTTTAATAATTTAAAAAAAAACAATTAACCTCACAACATAAAATAAATCTAAAGTCAAAACAGAGTACAAGTCCTTATTACATCCAATGAAAATTAAGTAAATAAAACATGTATTTGAAACAAATAAATGAAAATTCAAACATCTTGTAGTGTGGCCATCTTCGAGTCCTCTCCCACGTTGAGCCATCTACTTAAGATCACCTGAAACATTAAATAAAAGGGTGTGAGTTTTGAAACTCAGTGTGTACAATGCTTGGCAATCAAATTACATACAAATATTCACATTGGGCCTAAGCCCTATCAAAATCGGTGGTCTTGGCCTTAGCCCACAATGAACTCATATCATATCGTATCATATCATATCATATGAAAAACAAGGTAATGCAAAACCCATCCCCAAAATCCATCCGCTACGCACACCATTTCCCTTCCAACCTTATGACTCTTGTGGGGAATTCTAGCTCGACCCACCCCTCCGCTATACACCAAGGGTAGCCCGATTGCGGTACTATCAAACGTTGCAACAAAGCTATTAATCATATATAGGGCTTAAAGCTTCTGGTGGATCCATACCATATGGCCATGCGATCCTCAAATATTGGGCTTAAAGCCTCCAGTGGATCCATATCATACGGCCATGAGATCCTTAAATAATGGGCTTAAAGCCTCCGATAGATCGATACCATACAGCCATGCGATCCTCAAATCTTCCTCCGTACCATAATTCCCACCCATATGTATCCTAAGTAGAATATCATATGAATGCATGAAACACACGAGTAGTATCTATAAACTCATATTCGTCACATAGGGGTATTCTCGTCATTTCACTACCTCGGGGTATTTTCATAATTCTACCTTATAGGGGTATTTTGGTAAGTTGGCAAAATATGGGTATCTTGGTAATTTTGTAGAACAAGGGTATTTTGATGCTTTTGCAAAATAAGGGTGTTTTGGTAATTTGTATAACATGGGTAATTTGGTAATTTTCTAGACTTAGGGGTATTTTAGCAATTTTACAAATATAAGGGTATTTTCATAATTTTACCAATATAAGGGTATTTTAGTAATTTTACAAATATAAGGGTATTTTAGTAATTTTACAATCCAGGAGTATTTTAGTAATTTTACAAATCTAAGGATATTTTGATAATTTCCAAATTAGGGGTACTTTAGTAATTTTACAAATCTAAAGATATTTTGGTAATTTCCAAACTAAGGGTAGTTTGGTAATTTTCAAATCAGAGGTATTTGGTCCCTCTCGAGTTTTAGTTATAGACTTTGGCCCATCAACAAGTCCTTGCGGCTAAAGTGAATAGACACTACGCACCAAGTAGGATTCTAGAGAAGAGGAGGTGGGCCACTAGGACCGCTTAAGTACCAAGCTCTCCCTAGATCCAATCCTAGACATGCGTATACCTGTTGCCACATCTTAACCCAGCGACTTGTTCACAGGCATGTTTAATTAATTTAATTATTATGAAATTTAAAATTTACTCAAACTAGGCCAAAGTCCATGAACCTTATCGTATTTGTCTATGTCCCCATTAAGCCCATCAAACCCAAATTCCAACCTCACGGCCCACTAGGCCCAAATCTTATCAAATGGCCTATTAGGCCCAAAACAAATCCAGATCGTGTATCATGTGTGACTAGCTCAATTAGTATAACAATCCAAACCATTCCATCATACTTAGCCTCAGGGCCCACTGGGCCCATTTAGCCACTTTCGGCTTTTCAACTTTTTGGCATTGCCGATATCATGTGTGTAGTGTTTGTACACACTTGGTAACCCGCGTGCTGCAAACCCCTTAGTCACGAACCTACAATCGACATTACTAGCGATTAACCAAGGCTTTAACACATACTTATCAAAAACTGAAACTTCACCGTACCCTGACTGTGTGCCTCACATTCTAGTAGCCCTTCCTTTGTTACTTTTGGCGATTTTCCTCCATATCTGCACCCAAATGTGTATCATAAAAATAAGAGACTCATATTCCTCATAAGTCACCTCTATAAGCCATATTACATTCGGCCATTTACTAAACCAAAACTGAGTCAAGAACACTTACCACCTTGCTAACGATCCTTGCCTACCACGCTTGTGATTTCTAAATCTTACCAAAGTTAACGACAAGGAAAGGTTAGATAGCCCTTCGTCTTATAAAAAAACTTACTAAAAAGTTTAACTAAGCACTTACCAAAATTCTCCTTTGATCTTGCGGCTTATATATCTAGTTGAACAAGATTCGGCTTCCAAACGTGACTATGAGTGGATAACAATCGATTGAGGTGGAGAAACAAACAAAAAAGAATCGACATAAATAGGGGTTTCGACAAACAGAGATTTTGATAAACAGGGATTTCAAAAAACAAGGATGGTGGTATTCGACACTAGAAGAAAATAAGGATGAGGGGAAAAAAAGAGAAAAAAAATGGAAACTCCAAGAACCCCTTCTAAGGATTCCAGCACCCCCCTTTTATAGCCAAAGCCGAACTACCTTCCCCCCACAGTCCTATTCGGCCCCAACACTTCACCCTCCTCATTTCCTAACTTTTCTCTCTGATAATATAGTAATCTTATCCAAAATCTCCTCCACATCCATCAGTCTTGCTTACTACAAACTCTCCACGGTAAGAGTACAAAACCAACACAACTCTGGCCGTCCATACAGTAAAATAAACACTCCACAAAATGCCACTCCTAATGCTCGAACCTTGGGCCTCCTCAACTTACAACCCGCCACCTTATAGCTCCCCAAGTGATGCCACCTACCACTAGACCACAAGCCCATTTGTGTCCTATTTCTTATTCATTTATTTAAAAGGCCTACTAACTGAAGTCACAGTTCCCTTGGGCTAAAAACCAAAATTTTTCCTATACCTTTACTTGATTTCAGGACATCTCCAACTATCCTAGACACTCCAAATTCATTAATCCTCAAAGCCCACATGCCAATTGTCATTTTTCTCGCCCACTTAAAATTTTTTTGAGATCAAAGCCCAAAGCCCAATAGGCTCAATTCTTCTAGGCCCAAATTTGGGGCGTTACAATTCTTCACGCTTAAAGAAATTTCGTCCTCAAAATTTCCAACTAACATGGTGGTCGCGTATCAACTACCCCACCACGCTACCGCTGTGCACTCTGACCCTAATAATTTTAGTACATACCCAAAACATTAGCTCGAAGTCGCCGCAATCGACCCACAACTCCCTGAACCATTATTGGGCCCAATGGCCCTACCCTTACACTTTCACGGCCTCTGCCGCGGCCTTTTGCACTTCTTCTAGCGCTCATCATTGCGTATTTCTGAATAAAAAATTTTATGAAATTAATCCATAGTCCCACTTGTTTAGGGCATATGTCTTATGTGAGTAACAATCTTTTTAAGGTTATTACGAGGTTGAGAATCCACTACAAGCTTAAGTTTCCTACGGGCTTTAGTCTCTAAAAGCCTATTTTTAAGTAGCCTATTATCTACACAGTTCAAAAATTTAAGCAAATGTAGTACAAAAAACTTACTTGCCTCGACGTCGAGGGCTCAGTGAGCCACACTTCAAGAATCCTACAAAAACTTTTTAAAACTTAAAATCTAAGGCCCATTTCATAGCCCGAGCTTTGCAACTGGGCTCTGATACTACTAAATGTAACACTTCAAACCCGACCTGGAAGTTAGGCCCGAATCGAAATGTCACATTAAAGGCAGAATTCAAAACGGTCTTGCTAATTAAAAGTTTAAGGCCCAAAAGCCCAAAAATCTATGAGTCATATTAAGTAAAGATAAAAAAAACCCATTTCATTGTTCTACGTATTTTGGAAACCAAGTTAAAACATAGGAGCTTACTTAGGTTTAATAATTAAAAAAACACAATTAACCACACAACACAAAATAAATCTGAAGTCAAAATGGAGTACAAGGCCTTATTACATCCACCGTAAATTAAGTAAATAAAACATGTATTTGAAACAAATAATTGAAAATTCAAACATCTTGTAGTGTGGCCATATCCGAGTCCTCTCCCACGTTGAGCCATCTACTCAAGATCACCTGAAACATTAAATAAAAGGGTGTGAGTTTTGAAACTCAGTGTGTACAACCCTTGGCATTCAAATGACATACAAATATTCACATTGTGCCTAAGCCCTATTAAAATTAGTGGTCTTGGCCTTAGCCCACAATGACTTCATATCATATCGTATCATATCATATCATATGCAAAACAAGGTAATGCAAAACCCACCCCAAAATCCATCCGCTACACACACCATTTCCCTTCCAACCATATGAGTCCTGTGTGGAAATCTAGCTCGACCCACCCCTCTGCTATACACCAAAGGTAGCCTAGTTGCAGTACTATCGAACGTTGTAGCAAAGCTACTAATCATATATTGGGCTTAAAGCCTCCTGTGGATCAATACCAAACGACCATGTGATCCTCAAATATTAGGCTTAAAGCTTTCGGTGGATCCATACCATACGGCCATGCGATCCTCAAATATTGGGCTTAAACGCTCCGGTGGATCCGTACCATAAGGCCATGCGATCCTCAAATCTTCCTCTGTACCATAATTCCCACCCATATGCATCCCAAGCAAAATATCATATGAATACATCAAGCACACGAGTAACATCCATAAACTCATATTCGGTTCATAGGGGTATTATCGTCATTTTACTACCTAGGGGCATATTCGTAATTCTACCCTATAGGGGTATTTTGGTAATTTGGCAAAATAGGGGTATCTTGGTAATTTTGTAGAACAAGGGTATTTTGATGCTTTTGCGAAATAAGGGTGTTTTGGTAATTTGCATAACAGATGTAATTTGGTAATTTTCTAGACCTAGGGGTATTTTAGTAATTTTACAAATATAAGGGTATTTTTAGTAATTTTACCAGTATAAGGGTATTTTAGTATTTTTACAAATATAAGGGTATTTTATTAATTTTACAAATTAAGGATATTTCTGTAATTTCCAAATCAGGGGTACTTTAGTAATTTTACAAAACTAAGGATATTTCAGTAATTTCCAAACTAAGAGTATGTTGGTAATTTTCAAATCAGAGGTATTTGGTCCCTCTCGAGTTTTAGTTATATACTTTGGCCCATCAACAAGTCCTTGCGGCTAAAGTGGACAGACACTGTGCACCAGGTAAGATTCCAGAGAAGGGGATGAGGGCCGCTAGGACCGCTTAAGTACCAAGCTCTCCCTAGATCCAATCCTAGACATGCGTATGCCTGTTGCAACATCCTAACCCAGCGACTTGTTCACAGACATGTTTAATTAAGTTAAGTCTTATGAAATTTAAAATTTCTTCAAACTAGGCCAAAGTCTATGAACCTTAGCATATTTGTCTACGTCCCCATTAAGCCCATCAAACACAAATTCCAACGTTAAGGTCCATCAGGCCCAAATCTTATCAAATGGTGAATTAGGCCCATAACAAGTCCAGATCATGTATCATGCATGACTAGCTCAATTCGTACAACAAACTAAACCATTCTGTCAAACTTAGCCTTAGAGCCCATCGGGCCCATTTAGCCACTTTTCACTTTTCGAGTTTTCAGCATTGCCAATATCGTGTATGTAGTGTTTGTACACACCTGGTAACCCACATGCTACAAACCCCTTAGTCACGAACCTACAATCGACATTACTAGCGAATAACCAAGGCTTTAACACATACTTATCAAAAACTAAAACCTCACCGTACCCTTACTGTGTGCCTCACGTCCTAGTAGCCCTTCCTTTGATACTATTGGCGATTATCCTCCAGATCTACACCCAAATGTGTATCATCAAAAACAAGTGACTCATATTCCACATAAGTCACCCCTATAAGCCATATTACATTCGGCCATTTACTAAACCAAAACTGAGTCTAGAACACTTACCGCCTTGCTAATGATCCTTACCTACCACGCTTGTGATTTCTGAATCTTTCCAAAGTTAACGACAAGGAGAGGTTAGATAGCCCTTTAGCTTATAACAAAACTTACTAAAAAGTTTAACTAAGCACTTACCGAAATTCTACTTTGATCTTGCGGCTTAGATATCTACTTGAACAAGATTCGGCTTCCAAACGTGACTAAGAGTAGATAATAATCAATTGAGGTGGAGGAAAAAACGAAAAAGAATTGGCATAAACAAGGGTTTCGGCAAAAAAAGATTTCGACAAACGGGGATTTCAGCAAACAGTGATGGTGGTATTCGATAATGGAAGAAAATAAGGATGAGGGGAAAAAAAGAGAGAAAGAAAGATGGAAACTCCAAGAACCCCTTCTAAGGATTTCGGCACCCCCTTTTATAACCAAAGCTGAACTACCTTCCCCCCACAGTCTTATTCGGCCCCAACACTTCACCCTCATCATCTCCTATCGTTTCTCTTTGATAATACCTTAATCTTATCCGAAATCTCCTCCACATCCATCAGTCCTTTTTACTACAAACTCTACATGGCAAGAGTTCAAAACCAATACAAATCAGGCCGTCCATACAGTAAAATAAACACTCCACAAAATGCCACTCCTAATGCTCGAACCTTGGACCTCCTCAGCTGATAACACGCCACCGACCACTGGACCACAAGGCCATTTATGTCCTATTTCTTCTTTATTTATTTAAAAGGCCTACTAACTGAAGTCACAGTTCCCTTGGGCCAAAAACCAAAATTTTTCCTATACCTTTACATGATCTCAGGACATCTCCAACTCTCCTAGTCACTCCAAATTCATTAATCCTCAAAGCCCACATGCCAATTGTCATTTTTCTCGCTCACTTAAAATTTTTCTAAGATCCAAAGACCAAAGCCCAATAGGCCCAATTCTTCTAGGCCCAATTCGAAGCGTTACAAATATGACTTTTTAATGTTTTGTTTTTATTATATTAACATTATATTATGTTATTTATTATTTTAACTTATATAATTAATATATAAAAACTATATATTAACCATAATGCCGTCCACTACCATTATTATTGGGCTAATTTCATCATAAAACCTCCAAATTATAAAGACAACAACAATTAGGTACTTTCACATTTAACCATAAAATTTTCATTTTATGCGATTAAGCCCTTTTATTTAATCAGACACTCAAACAATGAAATTAAAACACAAAAATTTCACACAAGAAATTTACACATAATAAACACAGAATATAATATTAAAATATTTTTTAGACTCAGATTTGTGTTCTCGAAACCACTATTTTGATTAGGGTCGAAATCGGGCTGTTACATATATAAAATTAGTAAAAATAATTTCTCTGGTCCCGGATTAGTAGTTTCGAAACCACTATTCTGACTAGCCCCAAAAATGGGTTGTTACAACTCTCTCCCCTTTAGAGATTTTTGTCCCCGAAAATCTTACTAGTAAAGAGGTTTGGGCACTGTTCTCTTATGGCTTCTTCCGGTTCCCACGTAGCCTCTTCTACACCGTGTTTTTGCCACAACAACTTCACTAAAGCTATACTTTTGTTCCTCAACTGTTTAACCTCTCAGATCAAATCTTAATTGGTTCCTCTTCATAAGTCATAAATGGTCGTATCTCAATTTCGATCGGATGAATCGCATACGAAGGATCAAAACGATATCATCGCAACATTGACACATGAAACACATTATGTTTTATCTCTAACTCTGTCGGGAAGGCCAACCGGTAAGCTACTGGTCCAATCCTTTCAATAATCTCATACGGCCCTATGAATCGTGGACTCAATTTACCCTTTCAACCAAATCATAATATTTTCTTCCACAGGGATACTTTCAGGAATACTTTATCGCCTACCTCAATCTCAATTTCTTTCATTTTTAAATCCACATATGACTTTTTTCGATCTGAAGAAACTTTCAAGCTATCATGGATCACTTTCACCTTCTCCTCGGTTTCTCTAACTAGATCAACCCCGTGAATTTGCTTCTCACTAAGCTCAATCCAATACAAGGGAGTCCGGCACTTGTGACCATATAATGCTTCATAAGGTGCCATCCGTATACTTGACTAATAACTGTTGTTGTAGGCAAATTCAACTAGAGGTAGATATTTTTCCAACTACCTTCGAACTTTAAAACACAGCGTCGAGCATATCCTCGAGAACTTGAATCACTCTTTCGGATTGGCCATCAGTTTGTGGATGGGACGCAAAACTTAAATTCAATTTCGTACCCAAGGCTTCCTGCAACTTTATCGAAAACCTCGAAGTAAACCTTGGATCTCTATCCGAGATAATGGATATATGCACCCCATGTAATCTCACAACCTCAGTAATGTACAATTCAGCCAACTTATCAAGTGAGAAATCCACACCCATCGGTATAAAGTAAGCTGATTTCATTAATCTATCAACGACAACCCACATAGCATCATTCTTTTTCGGAGTCAGAGGTAACCCCATTACGAAGTCCATCGTAATTCAATCCCACTTCCATGTGGGAACCATCACTGGCTGAAGTAATCTCGAAGGTACTTGATGCTCAGCTTTCACTTGTTGATAGATCAAACACTTACTAACAAACACGGAGATATCTCTTTTCAAACCCAGCAACCAATACAACTTCTTCAAATCATTATACATTTTTATGCTGCTCGAATGTACTAACAAGCAACCATTATATGCTTCATGTAAAATTTTTTGAATCAACTCATCATCTTTAGGTACACAAATTCTATCATAAAACATCAAACAATCTTCTTAACCAATCTAAAAATCAGAGTTATTTTCCGATTTTCACTGAGCTCTCTTAACTTACATCTCACTATCATTCTTTTGAGCTTCACATATCTGCTGAAGAAATAATGGTCTAGCCCTTAACTCGGCCAATATAGTACCATCATGAGACGTACTCATATCTCTCAAAGCATATAGGGATTTCCTACTCAAGGCATCCACAACCACATTCGCTTTCCCTGGGTGGTAATCGATTACTAGCTCATAATCCTTCAGTAGTTCGAGCCACTACCGTTGTCGTAAATTCAAATCCTTTTGGTTTAGCAAGTACTTCAAACTTTTATGATCGGTAAAGATTCGACATTTCTCACCATACAAGTAATGATGCCAAATCTTCAAAGCAAAAATATCACAGCCAACTCCAAATCGTGAGTTGGATAATTCTTCTCATGCGGTTTTAACTGTCTCGAGGCATAAGCCAGTACTTTACCCTCCTGCATCAACACACAGCCAAGACCATTTAATGATGCATCACTATAGACAAAAAACTCCTCTCCCGACTCAGGTTGTACTAAAACTGGTCCTGCAGTCAACAAAGCTTTCAGTTTCTCAAAACTCTGTTGGCATTTATCGGTCCATTCAAACTTAACATCTTTATGTAACAGTCTCATCATTCAGGTAGCAATCATGGAGAACCCTTTAACAAACTGTTAGTAGTAACTCGCTAAGCCCAAAAAGCCCCTAATCTCTGACACATTCCTTGGCGATTTCCACTCCACAATAGCCAAGATCTTACTCGGATCAACTCTAATGCCATCACCCGACACAATGTGTCCTAAGAATCTGACCTCTCAGAGCAAAAACTCACTCTTGCTAAACTTAGCATACAACTGCTTGTCTCTTAGAGTTTACAAAATAGTTCTCAAGTGCTTTGCATGCTCATTCTCGTCCCGAGAATAAATTAGTATGTTGCTGATAAAAAAACTACAAACTTATCCAAATACGGTCAGAAGATACGGTTCATTAAATCCATAAAGATCGCAGGAGCATTCGTCAAGCCAAATGGCATGGCAAGGAACTCATAGTGGCCATACCTTGTTCAAAATGCAATTTTCGGCACATCTTGCTTCTTAACCCTCAACTGGTAATAGCCAGACCTTAGGTCTATTTTAGAAAACACCGTAGCTCCCTTCAATTGGTCGAATAAATCGTTGATCCTTGGCAAAGGGTACTTATTCCTCACTATAACCTTGTTGAGTTGTCTGTAGTCTATACACAATCTCATCAACCCATCTTTTTTCTTTACAAAAAGTACCAAACACCCTAGGTGAATAGCTCGGTCTTGCAAAACCCTTATCAGTTAACTCTTGCAATTGAACCTTCAACTCTTTTAACTCTAACAGTGCCATCCTATACGGGGCAACCAAAATAGATGTTGTACCCAGAACTAACTCAATGCCAAACTTGACTTCTCTAACTGGAGGCAATCCGAGTAACTATTTCGGAAACACATCTGCATACTCGCACATCATAGGCACTGATTCAATCTTTACCTCTAATTTGAGTATTCAACACAAAGGTGAGATAGGACTCATACCATTTTCTCAAGTATTTCTCAACTACTATAGACGAAATCACTACAGGAATATTATCCGATTTACCTGATTCAACCAGAATGACATCTCCATTTACACATATCAATTAAATAAAATTACTACCACAGTTTATTAAAACAATATGTGCAGTCAACCAATCCATACCACAAATCAGGTAAAATTCATCAAACGACAACAACATGAGATTAACCAGAAAACAATAACCTCTAATTGTCAAAGGACAATTCCTTCACACTTTGTCAACTAGCACATGTTTGCCTAATGGGTTTGACACTTTTATAACAAATTTCGTAGACTCAACAATCATACTCATGCTAGATACCAATTTCATGCAAATATAAGAATGGGTAGACCTCGAATCAATCAAAGCAACAACAGAGATATCATGAAAAGAAAAAGTACCCGTTATCACATCTGGAATGATGACTCTTCACGAGCGCGAATGGCATAAGTCCTTGCAGGTGCTCTACCTTCTGATTTCACAGTAGAGTCTCTAGGCTCACCTCTACTACTAGTCCCACTCCCCAAGTTCCTTTGTGGCCTACCCCTCAAAGGTACATTGCTCGCCCTTACTTCTTATTTTTTATCCTTCTCATTCCTTTCTGGACAGTTCTGAATAAAGTGGTCTGGTGAACCACACTTGTAGCAAGTATGACTATTTCCCCAACACTCCCAGTATGTTGTCTACCACAATTTGGACACTCTGGCTTGTTCGACTTTGCATTGCCCACACTTTCCATCGGAGTGGCTTGAAATCTCGAGCCTGAATATGCATTACCTCGACCTCGGTGTGAATACCCAGCTGAAGTGATCGTTCAAGGGTTCGTTTCTTTGAATCTCTTTGATTGGGTTTGAAATAACTTAATCATCAGCTTCTTCTTTGCATCTCGGGCCTCAATCATAGCTTTTATCTTTTCCTTATTCAACTCTTTAGCCTTGCAGGCTCTCTCGACCAACACCACGAATTCTTTCAATTCCAAGATCCCAACTAGCAATCTGATATCCTCATTCAACCCATCTTTGAACCTCTTGCACATAGCATCCGTAGACACACACTCTTGAGCATACTTGCTGAGCCTAACAAATTTGCGTTCATACTCTGCCACAGTTATCTTACCTTGTTTCAATTCAAGAAACTCTTTCTATTTCTGGTCAACAAATCATTGACTTATGTACTTCTTTCAAAACTCTTTTAGGAATAAGTCCCATGTCACTCTCTCCCTTGGTACTATAGATGTTAGTATTTTCCACCAGCAGTATGCTGAGTCCCTCAATAATGACACGACACATTTTAAGCTCTCCTCACGTGTGCAAGAGAGTTCATTGAATACCCCCATAGAGTTCTCAAGCCAGAACTCCGCTCTCCTAGGGTCATTATCTATATTGGCTCTAAATTCCTCGACCCCTTGCTTCCGAATCTTATCGACCAGGGCTTTGGTCATTCTTACCAAATCTATACCTTATGAAGCCATGGGGACTGGCTGAGGTATAGGCAGAGGTGGAGGAGGTTGAGTATTAGGGTTTGCTCCTACAAACTCAATGTACTAGTTACTCATCATGTGGAGAAAGGCTTTCCGAGCCTCTTCTCCTTGACCTAAAGTCTTAGGTCTACTTTCTACAGGCACGGTCCCTTGTGCAGGAGTCGGTGCATTACTACCAACATCATCAACAGTAGCTCAGTCGGGATCCATTTACTATAGGAAAGCACAATTTAAAATTTTCAAGAGTCACCACACTATCAATATATTTATGGCATCTATAGCTAAACTCTCACACACATTATGGTAATCCGAGAACTGACTAAACCATAGCTCTGATACCACTAAATGTAACACCCCTTACCTGTGTTCAACACTAGAATAGGGTACGAGGCATTACTAGATTTATATGCAAACAATTATGCTATACCGAGACTTGACTTTCCACCCCAAATGGAAAATTTTCATAACTCCTCTTAAACAAGCCTACTAAGCCTAAATCACACTTTAGGAGTGCTTCGGGATCAAATCAAACTCTTTTAAAGATCTCTAGAAAAATTGAGAAAAATTTCACTAAACAGTCCACACACCCTTTTGGAGGAAATGACACGCCCGTGTTCCACACTCGTGTGGAATTATTTCTTAATTTGAACCTACAAGGGTTTTCACATGGCCGAACACACACCCGTGTCCCTAGTTGTGTCCCTCACACGGCCACGACACACCCGTTTCTTAGCCCATGTACCAAAATCTTGGCATTCTGTTTCTAACGTCATCACCCTAGAAATGTCACACGGCCTGGGCACACGGCCATGTCTCTGCCCGTGTGTTTACTACTGAGCATACTGACTTGAAAGCCTAGCATGCAAGGGGACACACGGCCCAACCACCCATGAGCCTGACCGTGTGTCACACACGATCTAGAAACAAGCCTGTGTGTCCACCCGTGTGGACAAGAACAAGGCTATTTGCCAAGCTCTTTCTATCACCCCAACTCATAAAACATAAATCATATCAAACCTTTAACCCATTCATGCCTAAATAAACTAAGTAAACCAATCATGCAACTTGCAAATTCATGAATAACCTCATCTTCTCATAGATTCATAAGAAAGAGTTATCAACTATGGCCTTGTACAAAAGAGTTCATCTTTGAATGAGCCAACACATTTGACCAAAACAATATGACATTCAACTAAGTCTAGTCTCTATACATGCCATACTCAAAATGTTAAGTCTAATTATACCAAGATGTGCTAATAGTGTGGGTGATACTTTGCTTATCTCTGTATCTCAAACTGGCTCTTCGACACTATAAAATAAGGGAAAAGAGAAGGGAGTAAGCTTTAAGATTAGTAAGTCTATATGTAAACCTCAAAAACATTACATACTATGTAAGAACAATTCATATTCTCATAATTATGCTTACTCATATTAACTCACATCTCAACCACATATCATATATATTGCTCACATTTACTTGTACTTATGCCCTGCACTTATTACCACAAAGCCACATGAACTATTTAATTAAAAAGTTTCTCAATGAACCCTTCGGAATGGTACAAGATACCTGATGGTTTCGCACACAGCCCACCATTAATCAATAATAGGGTGGTATCGCACACAACCCACCAATAATGATAATTGCGGTGGTATTGCACATAGCCTACAAAAATATTAATAAATACGATTGTATCGCACATAGCCCATCGTTAATAAATAACAAGGTGGTATTGCACACAACCCACCAAAATTTACATATTTACAGATATTCATCCATACCTATATTTCTCTTTCGATGGCTCATCCGAGAGTTTTCACATTTTCTACTATTTCATTAGTTCTCACCAATAATCATTTACATCCACACAATCTATCAATAGTTAAAACATACATAATAGGGATGTATCGTTTACACATAAACTTACCTCGGTGCAAAATATGTTAATTTGCGGCTTAGTCTGAAACCTTGCCTTTTCCCCGGTCAAGGTGGTTCCCATGTTCTTCTGGATCTATAATAATAAAATTTACTCATTTAATCACTACATATATCAAAACACTTCCAAATTTCTACTTTGGCAAAAATGACCGTTTTGCCCATATACTTTGGTAAAATTATGATTTTTCCCCTAAGCTTGTAAATCATTTTTCATCATATTTCCTCATTAAGAAAGCCTAACTGAACATTTATTACTCTTATAACAATTCATAATATCAATCATTTCATGCATTTACTACTCAATTTATAACTTTTATAAATAGGTCCTTTTTAGGTGTTTTCATAGAAACACCTTTCACAAAAGTTGTTTATTTAACAATCGTAATTCATTTTCTTCCCTAAAAACTCAGCAAACAACATAAGCACTCACATGGAAAATCCTTAAACTTTCAATCATTTTCCAAAATAGTCCCCTCTTTGCAAGTTTAAGCTTTAAGGATTTCAAATGTACAAATATTATCAAGAAAGACTTCAAAAATCACTTACTTGCTAGAGGATAGCTTGGATGAAAGTTTGAGCTGTAAAACTTATGGTAAGAAGAAATGAAAATAGTAAAAGATGATAACTTCTTTATTTCCTCTTATTTTATTCATTAATCACCTAAAACTACCAACTTTGACTAAATTAAGCTTCTTGTCCCCCTTATGGCAGGTTATTGCTTTTAAAAAGGCCAAATTGCACATTTAAAACCTCCAATTAAGATTCTATAGCTATATGGCACCTCTAGCTTGTAAAATGAAACTTTTGCACTTTATGCAATTTAGTCCTTTTTCACAATTAAACATGATATCACCAAAATTAATGCACCAAAATTTTCATGCACCCATATAATCATGATGTAACACATATAAAATTATTAAAAATAATTTCTCTAGTCTCAGATTAGTAGTTCCTAAACTACTATTTTGACTAGCTCTAAAATTGGGCTGTTACATGTGTGTTGGTCGTGTGACCCAAGTCAGAGAGTTACACGGAGTCGGACATGGGCTAGGATACAGCCATGTGCTCCCATTTTGAATGTCCACATGACCTATGACATGGACGTGCCTAGTGGCTGTGTGAGACATACGGCCTAGCCACACGGGCGTGTGTCCCCTATTTTAAGAAAAATTTTCAAAGTTTCACAAAAGTTACTTGAGTTATTGGTTTAGCCCCGAACCACTCCCAAAGTATGTTTAGGGCCTCATAGGCTCATAACAGGGACCATGTGATTGAAATTGATTGATGATTTCTTATAATGTGAAAATTTATATAGAGGTGAATGTTTAATTGTTTTATAAGTCTGGTAATATTCCGTAGCCCTATTCTAGCGTTTAATACGGGTGAGGGGTGTTACAGGATCGTTATATTGATGTTTATTTGGTTACATATATATGTTTATATACATATATGTATGAGTTTGGATTGAATTATTATAGTATAAGAAGCATACAATGAATCATTTTCAATACTAATCCTATAAGTGATTCGTAAATGAATAACAAAGATCATTAAATTATTTATTTACCTTTCTCCTTGTTTATTGAAAGTAAGTGATTCCGGGATGATGTTATTATAGGAAAGTTTGAAATAAATGATGATTTACGAATGATTATATGTTAAATGTGAAAGTGTTATGGTAATAAGAAACGTTTAAGTAAAGTGGTTATATGAAATGCTTATAAGGAAATATATATATACACATGTATATGCAAGGTTACACCAATTATCCATGAGAGGTGTAGTGAATAAAAAATGAAAGTTAGCTTAAATTATAATAAAAATTATGCTTACTTGTACATTCAAATATGTCAGTAGTTAAATTGCCTTTTTAAGAACTTACTAGGCATTATCGCTTACGTTAGTTGTTTTCTTTTCCTGTAGGTCATCGGAAGGTTTAATTTTGGTTGGAAGCTCATCAGGGACCTATCACACTTGATGCAACCACGGCCGAGAACACCCTTAGACTAGCTCACCAAGTGTGGCTTGCAAACTATTAGAAGTTGACTTAGTTTGATTCCAGCTCAATTGAGCTCAATTCAGCTCGATTCTAGCTCATTGAGCTCAATTTTATCCTTTTAAATTTATTCGATTTAGTTGTTGGAATAATTTCATGCTTTAGCTAAGTCAATTAATTTATTTTTAGCTCATAAATATATGTTAATAAATATGTTTTAATATGATTCCAATTAATTAAAGTGTTAAATGTGTCTTAGTTTAATGCATGGTTTAAATGTGTCTAAAGTAGAGACAAATTAATTAGCTGCTGTTGAATTTAATTTGTGTCTTAGTCTATTACATGTTTTTAATATGTCCTAGCTTTAGTCGAATTTATCATGTCTTAAACTAATTAAATTTGCTTAAGTGAATGCTGCAGCTACATGCATTGGACGACTTGATTAATGTGAGCTGATGATTTAGTTTCTCCAAACACCCTTTCGTGAACAACAAAGGACAAGGGAGAGCTATTGTTTCTTCTACCCAAGTTGGCCATTTAGCTCTCCAAGCAGCATTAAAGAGCTTTCACATTGCTGGAAATTCTTTTAACATGGGGTGACCATTCAGTCATTTGATTTCACACACAATAGGCTTCTCAATTTCTTTGGTTACACTCCATGCCTATTGGAGTGCCCTAAGCTGCTATTTAAAGTCCAAGACTAATCAGTTCTTCAAGGCAGGTCATTCAATCACTTCGGTCAACATAATTAAGGCCATTCAGCTCATTTCAGCTCCTTATTTATTGACAATAATTCAGTTGATTAAAAACCCCCAAGAGGCTGTCTATTGGCATTACCAAGGTACATAATACTTCAAGAGATGTGTTGAAGAGCTCAATAGTTATTTTCAGCTTAATTAAGCTGAATTAAAAGCTGACCATTTAGTTTCTTTTGTGTCCATTTAGCTGGAACATGTTCAGCCTATAAATAGTTATTTTGTAAACATTTTGAAGGTTAGACAATATACATTGACATTTTTATGAATTTTAATTCATTTGTGAGTTTATTCAACTCTCTAAATTCGTTTAAGACTCAAGTAGACTTATCTAGCTTGCTAGTGGCATCTTTCTTGTTTCTTTGAACTTATCACTCAATCCAGAGTGTAGCGCTTAACCATTTGATACCTTTGGTTCCTAACTCTTTATAGTTAGCTGGTTAAGGTCCTTTCCAGCACCTTAAGTGACTTATAAGTTTCGGGTCAATACTCTCCATAGTATTGGTTCACTCTTGTCCTTAAGCTTAACTTCCCATTCTATCCAACATTCTGATTTGTCTGCTTCAAACCTTAGCCGAATCTTCATCCTCTTTCACCTAGCCATTTCCATCATTATTTCACTTAGCCAATTTCAGCACTTCTCTTCATTCCCCTTTGTTTCAACATCTAGCCGATCTTATCCTTAATCCATCCTAGAACTCTTTAAAAACCTTTCATTTCAGCCTACACTTAGCCAAATTCAATTAAATTCTGAATTGAATGAAACTTCTCTATTTAACGATCGGGCATAACAAATGACTCGAATCAAGTCACCAAGGCGAGATAGTATCATTTGGTATCAGAGCTAGGAAAATCAAGGAGTACCAACGTTCTAAAGTTGCCAAAGTAAGTGTTTAAAAAATATTTGAAAAAAAATCGTGTATTAAACAAAATTGACAAGAATAGTGTAATAAAAGTTGTATTGAATTCATATATATTGTAAAAAAAAAAAAGTTACTTTGAAAGTGCTTAAATTTGTTTCCGATCATCAAAGTGTATTTTTGCCCAAAATCCAACCACCACGCCACACTACCATACTTTTATTTATTTATTTATTTATTTTTCTTTCAGCCTACCCAATACCAAACATCATCTTCCTTTGCAAACCCTTTTGAAGCCAACCCCTAGACTTGTTTATAAGTCTAAATGAGTTGATTTACAAATCTTGAGATGAGAATCGAGTGGTAAAAGAAATAAGCATCGTGAGAGCATTAGAGAGAAAAAAAAGCCAAGTGAAGAGTGCAAACACGAGTGGAGTGCCATATTATCTTTCTTATGAGTGGATCCGTGAGGTTTGTATTCGTGAGGTATTCATTTTATGTTTTTAATCACTTTTCTTTTCATCAATAAATCATGTTTCAAGAAGAGCTTTCAGAATAATATTTTTAATATGTGATGAAAGAAATGCATAGAATTGTGAGATCTAAATTTGAAAGGTTGCATGAACGATTGGACCGATTGGAGGAAAGAGACCAACAGGAACAACTGTCTCCAAGTCAAAAGATGGAGTCAAAATCACCACAGAGACAAACATCCAATGGTTATTCGAGAAGAGATCCATACCATGATTCCTAATCATCGAGGCATTCGAGTAGGAAAAAGAAAGCTTCGAGTCTGAGGTCTTTCAAGTTAACAAATGAGAAGGTAGATATATCTCTTCAAGAGCATCAAAGTACTCATCCACGGAGGATTATTCATGAAGAGTTGATCGTGACCCATATGTAGATGCTTTCCCTTGCTTTGAACGAAAAGCTTATCGTTCTGATTCATTTGTATCATCTCTATCTTGTAATGAAAGGAAGAGACAAAAAGAAATAAAAAGAAAAGAGAGGCAAGAAATGTTAATGCGAGAAAATGAGAAAATCTTAAACAAAATCAAGAAAAAAAAAGAGATAAAAAAGAAATTGAAAAGGAAAAAGAGAATGAGAGAAAGAAAAAAGAGATTGAGATTGAAAAAGTGTGTGAGCAAGAAACGCAAATTGAAAAAGAAAGTGAGATTGAAGAAGGAAAAGAAATTATAAAAGAAATAAGTGTCGTCGAGTTCTCAAAAAAGAGACTGAGGTAAAAGAGAGAGAATTTGAAAATGAGTTAGAAAACGAAACGAGTGAAAAAGATGAGAGAGAATAAGAAAAAGTGAGGAATATCTTTACTAACCAACATGTGAGTTTTCCTCGTTTTGTTTCTTCTTTTCAGTTTTCTACAGATTTGTTTGACAAGTTTCAACTTTATTATCTTCCCGAAGAGAGGCGGTTCAAGTTGTTCAACAAAGGTAAGATCGTAGATGACCTTAGTCCTCAACTGCTTAAAGGTATGCAAGGTAAGGATTCCCTAGCGTTTGAGTCTCAACAATCCCACTTGAATGTTATTGATAAGGTTACCAAAGACTTAGCTTTTGAAAGAGCTCCTGACCTTGATTTGTCTAAGTTTCACTCTCTGATTGTTGATGAATTCGTTTTAAAACATGGCATGAAGAGTTCTTCTACTAATGAGTATGTCATTGGTAAGTTTGACGATGAAGCAAGATTAAATCGGCCCGAACAAAAGTTGGCCTTGTTGATAAAGAGTTGATATCTAATCTATTTGTTTGTGATGATCATGTGAATTCTCTAATTTGTTGTGCAAAATCCACATGTTTGGGCAAGTCAATTCGACTAAAATTTTAAAGGTTTGTTTGTCCGAGTATGTGTATGTTTAAATCTTCGTTGTTTAACATGTGTGAATTATTGGAGATAAAGAGATTTTTCTACATTATGGAGTGAGTAATCAAACTCGTGTGTTCAAACCTAGAGTTCGTTATTCTAGTTCGGGGGAAATTAAGCATCTTAAATTTTGTACGAACAATTCATGTTTATTTGATGCTTGGCCTTCAACTAAGGAAACAAAACTTGAAGACTCTGACTATAACTTAAAATCACTCCTTGTTCATTCTATGTTACCGGTTATAAAATTCTTGATTCTTTATGAAAAGGTAAGATCCATCAATGTATTTGAATTATGATAATTAAAGTTGAATGTTGTTGAGAAAGTTGCTGGTGATAGTTTTCAAAAGACCTCCTTATTTTGCTTTGGTTGATTGTCATTCTCTGTTTGGTGATGACAATTTTGTTTTAAGTGGAGGCATGAAGAGTTGTTTACTTGATGTGTTTTGCATTGAAAAATCTGTTGCTGACGTTGAATTAATTCAGCTTGTGCAAACTTTGGGCATGCGTGATAGCAATTATTCACATAAAAATCTTGATTTATTCAATTGTGATAATTATGTGAATTCTTTATATTTTTGTACGAAACCCTCTCGTATAAGCATGCCTTTGCAAATGAAATATGAAAGGTCTGATTGCTCGAATGTATGTATGCCTAAATCTTGTTTGCTTGGCATGTGTAATGTCTTGGTGAAAACAAAATTTATGTTGCGTTGTGGAACGACCAATCAAAATTGTGTTTTTAAACCCAAAGCATGTATTACTAAGTTGATGTCAAGTGAAGGTGAGTATCACAATTGTATTTTGAATCAATGTGTTGACCCCTTCTATTTGCTCCGAGTTTTATCTTTATTTTGTTCGAAAACAAAGCATGTGAAATTCATTGGCTTGCAAAGTCAAAATTAAAATTTTGATTCTGGAAATTGTTCTAAATTTTGGCTTAAAAGATTCGAGTATGATTTGCTTGATAATGAATTAAAATTGCTTCATATTCTTTCTACGATGCTAGTCATGAAACTTTCAAGTCAAAGTGAAATGGTAAGAGAAACCCTCGTCTTTGATCCCGGTGATTATTGTTCCTTATTATTGATCAAGGGATTTGAACTAAGGGATTTTGATTTTTGAGACTATAACTATCGAAAGCTTTGTTATTCTGAATCATTATTGAGAGAAAACAATCACTCTGAATTTTGTGCGAATAGATGTGTGAACCATTTGTGCTTGCTTGATGTTTTGTCTTTAAATCTAAAACAAAGTTGTTGAACTGTGATAAGTTGGAAATGCTAAATCAAAGTTTTGGTTCTATATCTTTGTTCAAAGGATTTGAGACATGGATCTTTGCTGTCCAAAATTATAACTCTTGTATACTTTTTGGTTTTGTTTTGATGTCATCGATGAACTTTTTAATTCATTGGGGGAAGGTAAAATAAACTTCTATTTTTTGATCCTAGCATTAGTTTATTTGCTCAATTTTTTAATAAGATTTTGAAAAGTTCTCTTGAGATTGTAATTTCTAGTGTCACTAAACTATTTCATTCCAGTGTAGGTGACACCTCGAAATGGTTTCCTCCTAAAGAGGGAGGGTATGCAAACAACCTGTTCTCTTTTCAAGGTATTTGTGAATCTCAGGTTCTTGGGAGCATTTTTGTTAAATTCATCACCCAAAAGGTTCGTGACCAAGAAAGATTTTTCGCGAGCAAGTGGCCCGATTTGAGGACAAATCGTTTTAAAGATGGAGGGGATGATATGACCACGCTCGAGAATGCCCTTGGACCAGCTCACCCAGTGTGGCTTGTAAACTCTTGCAAGCTGACTTAGTTCGATTCCAGCTCAATGGAACTCAATTCAGCTCGATTCTAGCTCACTGAGCTCAATTTTATCCTTTTAAATTTATTCATTTTAGTTGCTAGAATAATTTCATACTTTAGCTAAGTCAATTAATTTAGTTTCACCTCATAAATATGTGTTATTAAATATGTTTTAATCTGATTCTAATTAATTAAAGTGTTAAATGTATCTTATTTTAATGCATGGTTTAAATGTTTCTTTTGTAGAGACAAATTATTTAGTTGTTAATTTGTGTCTTAGTCTATTACATGTTTTTAATATGTCCTAGCTGAATTGAATGTTGTAGCTACATGCATTGGACGACTTGTTTAATGTGAGCTGATGATTTATTTTCTCCAAACACCCTTTCGTGAACAGCAAAGGACAAGGGAGAGCTGTTGTTTCTTCTGTCCAAGTTGGCCATTTAACTCTCCAAGCAGCCTTAAAGAGCTTTCACATTGCTGGAAATTCTTTTCACATGGGGTGACCATTCGTCATTTGATTTCACACACAATAGGCTTTTCAATTTCATTGGTTACACTCTATGGCTATTGGAGTGCCCTATGCTGCTATTTAAAGTCCAAGACTAATCAGTTCTTCAAGGCAGCTCATTCAATCACTTTGGTCGAACCTAATTAACGCCATTCAGCTCATTTTAGCTCCTTATTTATTGACAACAATTTAGTTGATTAAAAACCCCCAAGAGGCTATCCATTGGCATCACCAAGGTGCAGAATACTTCAAGAGATGTGTTGAAGAGCTCAATAGTTATTTTTAGCTTGATTAAGCTGAATTAATAGTTGACCATTTAGCTCCTTTTGTGTCCATTCAGTTCTGCCTATAAATAGTTGTTTTGAAAACATTTTGAAGGTTAGACAATATACCTTGACATTTTTATGAATTTTAATTCATTTTTGAGTTTATTCAACTCTCTAAATTCGTTTAAGACTCAAGTAGACTTATCTAGCTTACTAGTGGCGTCTTTCTTGTTTCTTTGAACTTATCACTCAATTCCGAGTGTAGCGTTCAACCATTTGATACATTTGGTTCCTAACTCTTTATAGTTAGTTGGTTAAGGTCCTTTCCAGCATCTTAAGCGACTTATAAGTTTCGGGTCAACACTCCCCATAGTATTGGTTCACTCTTGTCCTTAAGCTCAACTTTCCATTCTATCCAACATTCTGATTTGTTTGCTTCAAACCATAGCCGAATTTTCATCCTCATTCACTTAGCCATTTCCATCATGATTTCACTTAGCCAATTTGAGCCCTTCTCTTTATTCCCCTTTGTTTCAACATCGAGTGATCCTATCCTTAATCCATCCTAAAACTCTTTGAAAACCTTTCATTTAAGCTTACACTTAGCGAAATTCAATTAAACTCTGAATTGAATGAGACTTATCTATTTAACGATTGGGCATAACAAATGACTCGAATCAAGTCATCGAGGTGAGATCGTATCAACACTATCCAATAGTTAATTTGATAGTTTTGAGCATTTTGGCAAAGGGTTATAATGACATGTATAGGTGGGCTTATAATGATGTTTACTTTAACATTTGTTTGATATTTTGGTTTGTATAAGTTACTTGGTTTGGTATTTTTGATGCATTATTAGTATGTGTTCAAATGATTAAGTTTCGATACATGTTTGAATGATGAAAATGATATGTGCTGAATTGGTTTCAATATGGTCAAGATATGGTATGTTTTGAGATGGTATTGGAATAGATGTGTATGGTTTATTAGTTTAGGACTATTGAATTGGTCATTATATGCACATTTTGGTGAGGTAGATGTCTTGATTATGTGTATAAAAATGTTGTTAGGTGCATGTATGGTTTAGAGTTAAAAATGGCTTGATATGTCAACACAGCCTGAGACACAGGCGTATGTATTAGCCGTGTGTGACACACGACCTGGCAACACAGCCAGGTGTCCCCTTATAAGTCAGCTGTTACACGACCTAGCACAAGGCCTGGTACACGATCGTGTAGAGCTATTTTGAGAGTTACATGGGTGAGGGCACGGGCTGGGAAACGATCGTGTGTCCCTATTTCGAATATTACATGGCCTAAGACACAAGTGTGTGTCTCAGTTGTGTGAGTCACTCGTCCTAGACACATGGCCGTGTGACCTCTGTAGTTAAAATTTTGTAACTTTTTCCTAAACCTTCCAAATGTCTCCAATTTAGTCATGAATTATTTCTAATATATTTCTAGTACCTCGAGGGCTCGATTTATGGCTATGTGTATGTGAATGGTTAATTCATGTTATAATTATGACTATGTATGAAAGGTACATTTAAGTGTTTTATGTGTTTGGTAATACTCTATAACCCTAATCTAGTGACGAATATGGTTAGGGGTGTTACACTTGGATTTGGTAAAAACCATAGAATATAAATAACTTCCTTACATAGCATAAGAAAACTCAAATCTGATGAACATATAACACCGTAGTTTGGTAGGTCTAAGATTCAGGCGTATAGTAGTAAAGTAGGTTATTTGGCAAATTGTGATCCACTTAATTGCTTATTTTGTTATATAAGTGTGGGCGTATAGTAACCGACATATAAGTAAGTGAAGATTCTATTTATGGATATTCTCTTAATTAAGAGTAAAGAATGTGTTATGCAAAAAATGGTACTTATTATATGAGTTAATGGTAAAGGTATAATGCACCTTGTTTGTCAAAAGTATTATGCTAGCTAGATTGGAAGGTAACTTGGTTAGGAACCAACTAGATAGACCAGTTTGATATTTACAAATGTGGGGTACTCATTTATGATTCTCTTAGAATTTGTAGACCATTAAGAAGGACAAGTTCTGAAAATGTGTGACACTTGTTAAGTTCCACTAAGTAAGATAAGTCATATTTATATGCGTAAGAAGGGTTCTGATAGATGTTCTTCTTCTTCTTCCTTAAGTGGTACTCTCTGATTCTTTTTCTTCAGTCTAATTCAATCACTTCCTTATTAAGTTGGATGTTATGGTTTTTTTATATTTAGTGGTTATTTCGTCTCCAGGTAAATATTATAGCTCTGCATGTTAAGTTTTAATTGAGTAAGGCTATATGTGGTATTTGAATAGTAAGTTGTAAGAGCAAGGTTTTGCATGAGGTTGTCAACGATTGAAATGATAAGAAAAACTGTATATATAAGAATAGTAATAGTGAATATATGTTCTCTAAGCAGTTGTTGGTGCTGGTTCGGAAAGGGTGTTTGAGTCTAGAACTTAGAACTATTGTAAGTGAGTAATAGGTGAGTCTCTGTTTTGATTCGTTTATATGAATTGTTCAAGCAAGAAGCATGTATATACAAATAAATGAGATGATGATGTCTATAGAAATGGGTATGAGTACAAGATGTGTAAAGGTATGAGATGTGCTTTGATGATATGTATGATGTTCTATTAAATAGAATGATGTTTGGTAAGCATGTAGGTAAGGTTTGATATACAAGATGTATGTACAATAGAAAGGTAATCATCTGGGCAAGTGAATGTTGAGCAAAAGGTCCTTTGTGATGCCTCTAGTAGGGCATTTATAATGCTAACCAAATTGGTTGGTCAGGATATGAAAACAAGTGTAAGACCATGAGGTAAAGACCCATGACATTTTAGTATGATTTGGAAACACTCATGGTGTAGCCTCTAGTAAGATGGAAGACTGGAATAGGAGATTATGATACATGAATGTGTGTGTAAGTCTATGTGGTTGAGACCCATGGTAAGATATGTCTGTATGTATGTTCATGATGTAGCCTTTGATAACGTACGAATATTACTGGCAGATCACGGTACACCTTCTACGAATATAAGCTAACGGCAAGGAAAAAATAGTTTAAGCTTTCGACTTTTTGGAAAAAGTATAATTGGTGAGTGTTTAGAATAATGACTTATGGACATGATTCAATGTGTTATTTTGGAATTTAGTAGTAGTCTAAACCCTTACTCTAAATTTTGAGTGTAAGCTTTCTAATATCTATGCTATATTATGAACAATGTGCTTATGTGTTTATGAATATGTGAATTGAGATGAGATGTTATAACATGTGATATGTGGTTATATTAACTGTTGTGAAAATACAAATGTGTACGTGTTATGTATATGATAAATGTTAGTGAAAGTGTTTTGCTAAAGATGCAAATATGTAGTGATAGTGCACAAATAATTAGTAAGTGATATGTGTTTGATTTCAGATATTTTGGCCTTGTGATCTTGAAACCGTTGGATATAGTTGGCATACCATATGATTGTAAGTACTCAACTATATGTACAGTGATTTTGGGTGTTGAGGCCTTAGGACATGTTGGAGGGATAAGGGAATGTGAGCTAAGCTCTATCCAACGAGACATGTGAGGGGAAATAAGGAGAGTGTTAGCTTTATGCTTCACTTTTAGGACATGTTTGACTATATGAGTCTATGTTTGGTGTGTTGGAGATCTGTGTATCCGGTGCGTGATGATAGAGCTCACTTTTATGTTTCATAGCTCAATTGCAAAATTATCTTAAAATGTATATACGTGTAATGTGATGTATGCCTAAATGAGTATGTTACCATTATGCAATTTATCTATAAATATGTTTTAAAGTATTGTGGTATATGCTTGAATGTTAGGTGATTTTATGAGTATTATGACATATGCTTAAACGTCATGAGATTATATGAGTATGGTGATATATGCTTGTATGTTAGGTGACTATGTAACACCCCAAATTTTGGGCCTAGAAGATATAGCCTTTGAGCATCGGTGCAATTGGATTTTAGTTGTGCGAGAAAAATTTCACTAATTGCATGTTTGCTTTACTGGCTATGTGCTTTAGGAGTGATTGGGAGTGTTTTGGGAGGTCTTGAGTTCAAATCTAGGCTATAGCAAAAATTTTAGTTTTTCTCTAAAATTGAACTTGGCGTGGGCTGGAAGGACTTATTAATATTTGAGGCTAAAATGTGACACAAGGAAGCTTGTGGTCTAGTGGTAAGGAGGCGTTAGGAGTATGCATGTGGTTTGAGGTTCAAGTCATGGCATGCTTAGAATTTTTGGTTGTTTCTTGAATAAACCTGGATATTGGCATGAAGGCTTTATAAAATATTGAGGATAAGTTAGGACACGATTGAGCTTGTGGCTTATTGGCAAGTGGCATGATAAAGCTTCAAAAGGAGATGGAGTTCGAGTCACAGCTAGAGCAAAGAGGTATTTCTTTTCTTGCTATGACCAATAGTGAAGTAGAGGTGGACTGGAACTCTACAAGGTAAGGTTTGAATTGGTCATTGAGTGAATCAAGGAGGATTTTGTGGAGGGATTAAGGGAGTGATTTATGGAGAAAAATAAGGAGTTTGAAGTGTGTGGGAGTGTTGTGCCGAATTGGTAATAGGAAGCATAGGAAATTCGGCTAGGATAGTTTTCTCTCATTTTCGGTGTAACAGCCCGATTTTGACCATAATCAAAAAAGTGATTTTGGGACCACAAATCCGAGTTCGAAAAAGTATTTTAAAATTTTTTTCCGTATTTATTATATGTGAATTTGTTTGTGTTAAATTTTCCTGACTCAATTTTGTCGTTTAGGCGTTCGATTGAATAAAAGGACTTAATCGCGTAAAATAAAAATTTGATGGTTAGTTGCAAAAGTGTCTAATTGTTGTTGTCTTTTTAATATGGGGGATTTATGTTGCAATTTAGCCATTAATAAAGATAGTGGACGGCATTTGCATTATGTTTATATTATATAGTTTTTTTATATTATTTATAAAGGTTAAAATAATATATATTATAATATAAGGTTAATATAATAAAACAAAACATTAAAGGAAGCCATACTCATTGTTGAGCTAGGAGAGCTAGGGTATTCAGCCATTGTTGAGCTAAATTAAGGTATGCATTTTACTCGATTTTTGATAATTTTTATGTTTTTGAGATCGTTGCTAAGTTATCTTTAAAGCCCATGTCTTAATTTTTGAATTTAATGATGATTTTCTGTTTTTCCATTGATGGTACCTTGTGAATTTTGATGTTTGATGATGAAATATGAATTATATGTGTTAGATTAACAAGTTTTGTCTTTGAATTTTTGATGAAATTGAGTAATTAGGACTAAATTACGAAAATAAATTTTTAAGGACTAAAATGAAAAATGAATGAAATGTATGGGCTTGTAACAATGCTATGAATATTCGGCCCTAAAGAAGTGTGGTCAAATTTTGTGTAATTTGTGTTTTGTGCAAAAAGGACTAAATTGTAAAAAAGTGTAAAATGTTAAGGGCAAAATTATAATTTGCCCATTTATGTGTTTTAGGATAAATTGAGTGTATTGGTGTTTAAATAAGTTTAATTTGAATATGTTTTGATCAAGAATTAAAGAAATTGGATTTGGATCGGGGAAAGACAAAATTGGTTGAATAGCCAATTTCACAGTCGTCGACGTCTGAGGTAAGTCAATTAGCATTTAAATGTTGATATAACAATGAATATGTACTAGTTATAAACTAAATTAAATTATTTGAATTTATTTTGCTTATGGCCAAATGTGGGTATGTATAATTAATTAAATTTTGAGCTTGATTCGACCGAGATTCGACGTCCGTAAGCCCTGTACGAACCTTAGGAATAGATAGGATACATATGTCATTACATAGGATATCCGTTATGTGTTACTGAGTAAGACCACATTTGGGACGTTGGCATCGATTTGTGTTAACGTGTAAGACCCTGTCTGGGACAGTGGCATCGATATGTGATTACATGTAAGACCACATCTAGGACGTTGGCATTGTACGAGCTTTCGACTATCTGCGTATCCTTTTTAATTCCGAATGGTTCAACGGGCATGTGTAAGTGAAGGCCAATGTGATATTTAAATTAAAAGAACTCATGTACATATTTTATATTTGTGTTGAGAAGTGAAAGATAAGTTATAAATATCCATTATATTTATTTAGAAGTGAATACGTAAATATGTGAATAGTGTAAATGCTTCAATTATGTGTAATCGGCCAAATAGTATATTGTGTGACTTTAATATTGAAATTTGAGTAATTATTTGTGATTGTGTATAATTATTTACTTGATATAACTTTGCATATTTGATTTTGCTAAGTTGGTTGATATTACTTTGCTATTGACTTACTAAGCTTAAATAGCTTACTTTGTGTATCTTTGTCGGTTTCTATTTTATAGATTTTGGATTCATTAGGAGCTCGGGGATCATCAGCAAGACTTATCACACTATCGATAGCTTACTTTGGTATTTTGGTTATATTAATTTCGAATATATGGCATGCATAGCTTAGAAAAAGGTTGAATATGAATTGAGTACCTATATATGTAATTAATAGCCATGTGAAAATGGCTTATCCTCTTTTGGTTGACTTGCTATCTTTGCTGATGGTTTGCAATGGTTATTGTGAATGGGTTTATACATATGCATATTTGGTTAAGTACATGTTCATGATAGGTATGCTTGTATTATGTTCTAAAACTAGATAAAATGGATGTGGTTATGTGGATGATATTTGTATTTTGGTTATGTTTGTTTGATGGATTAGTTTAGTTGATATATAGGTTTGAACTGAATGTATATGTTTGATTATAAGTAATAGGGTATGTGTTCATATTGGTCATTAAGTCTTGGTAAAGTTCAAGTATCTATGCACTCGGCAATATTGTGATTTGAAATAAATAATTACTTATAATGTATTTGATTTGAGGTGTGGATTATGATTGGTATATATGGTCATTAATTCATTGTCATGTTAAGATATATATATCTATAGGTAAGGTATGTTTGGTTTGTTAAGATATAAATTTGGACATACATATATATATTGATAGGTAAAGATTGGTTTTATGGCTTTTGACATATTAAATGGTGTTGATTAAATGACGTGTATGTTCGGTTTAATTATTTGGTTTAAATTTATGTTAGATGTTTAATATGTTATGCATCAAGATATGGTAAATTCGACTTCTAGATTATTATTATGTCTATAACATGTAGTTATAAAATTTGGTTATAAAGTGCAATGATAATTGAGATAAGATGTATTAAAATGATGAGATATATGTGGATTGGTTATGTTGCATATTAGAGTATATAGTTTTAAAAGTGATGTTTATTTATTTAGACTTAAATAAAATTATGATTGATTATGTTATAGATTTAAGATAGGTGTCGATATGATGTGAATGGTTTCGGTTTTATTATTGTGATATGAAATTTGTATTGACTAACTTTAAATGTTACAAAATATATCTTCTAGTTGTGTTTGGTAAGCAAAGTATGAGTACATGAAATGTAATAAAAAATGTTTGTTTTGAGTTGTATCTGCTTCGGTGATGCTTCGTAACCCTAGTCCGGTGACGGATATGGGTTTGTGTGTTACATTCGGTTTGGTTTCGGTCACTTTTGCCTTGGGAAAAACTGGTTTGTGTTGCCGAATTGTTCTTTTTTCTTTCACCTACTCTATTTTACATTTTGTCTAGCCGAATATATTTTCTCTTTTTCTCTCGGTTTCAATCTTTCTTTTTGGTTATTCTCCTCTAACTGATTGCCTCTTCTCCAACTTTTCTCTTTGCTCTTTCGATATTCCCCTCTTCTTATTACTCTTTTGGCCGAATATTCTACTTCTCTCCTTATTATTGGTCAGCTGTTTTAGTGCTCTGCCATTGCTGTTGTTTCGTTCTTGCAAGGGCTCTGAGGAATCGGTAGGTACTCATGAGTTCTCTCTGTTGTTTCTTTGTTATTGCAATATGTGTTCAAATCCGTTTCTTCTACCTTTTCTAAAAGTCGAATACTCCATCTTATTCTTTGATTATCGAATGTTAGTTTCCTATGTTGATCTTTGTGTTTTTAGATTTCTACAAGAAGTGACGGGGTGCAAGCATTTCAGAAGCGATTGAAACTCTTTTGTTATTCAATCAAGAACTCTCGATGGGTAAAGAGGATTCTAATAGTAAAATGATGGCAAAAGTACCGGCTGTGTTTGAGCGTATAGCCTCTACTTCCAAGTTTAAGTGGCGTAAGGTGTCGACCATTCGGGATTTTCCACCAGGATGTAGAAGGGTGGCTGCATCAAACTTTGGATTAACTGGGCAAATCACAGTCGACAGATCTAGTCAAGGCATGTGGTATCGATCTCTCAGTTAGGTGGTTGCTAAGAGTCTTTCTTAAGATTATTTGTTTAGTGATTAACTGAATGTTATGTTTGAATATAGGTTCTGGCGATCGTGAATTCTTAGTACTCTATGTGATCAGTTGTGTAACAGTACACTGTATTCGATAGTTGGCGAGAAAGACGATAGAGTGTGTGTAACCACACTCCTTCTGATCGTAGATCAACAAAATGCCGAAAAGCGAAGTACGGGTGAATAATGCCACACGAGTGTGCGATCGCACGTGTGGTGGACCGAGCCTACGAACATGGGCATTAGTCTGTAGAGGCCACCACGAGCGCTCTCGTGGTCTTGGGCTGGTCTGGGTCTTGTTAGGTCGAAATGGGCTGTGTGGGCCCAGTGGGCTTGTTGGCCCACATGGATAAAATGTATGTGATGTGGTAAGTGTTGTTTAGATTGTAACGTTTGCATAACTGTGTCTGTTTCTGGGCAAAATGGGCCACACCAGTGTGTGGGCCCACTTAGGCTGAATAATGGGCCTTAGGCCCATTTATACCGTTGTGACTGTTTAGGTTACTTAATTCGCTCGAGGCGACGGTGGTCCGTCTGTTGGGTCACTGAGATCCCCGGTTTGAAAAATTATCGAAATACCCCCGATTTGCAAAATTATCAAAATACCCCTGGTTCGTAAAATTATTAAAATACCTCTAATTTGTGAAATTACAGAAATACCCATGATTTGTAAAATTATTGAAATACCACCAATTTGGGAAATTACTAAAATATCCCCTGATTTGCAAAATTACCAAAATACCTCTAATTTGTAAAATTATCAAAATACCCCTGATTTGCAAAATTATTGAAATACCATCGATTTGCAAAATTACTAAAATACCACTAATTTGTGAAATTATCGAAATACGCTCGATTTGTGAAATTATTGAAATACACCTAATTTGAGGAATTACCAAAATACCTCAATTTGTAAAATTATCGAAATACCCTCAATTTTCAAAATTATCAAAATACCATTGATTTGTAAAATTATCGAAATACCCTTGATTTGCAAAATTATAGAAATACTTTCGGGTTGTAAAATTATTGAAATACCCTCAATTTGTGAAATTACTAAAATACCCTCGATTTGTGAAATTATTGAAATACCATCGATTTGCCAAATTACCAAAATATCCCTGAAGGGTAGGATTACCAAAATACCCTTATAAGGTAAAATGACTATTTTGCCCTTGTGGGTAAATGACTTACTTAGACTATGAATTTGACTGATTTGACGTGATCGTATGATTTTGTTTAAACTGACTTGACTGTGGTCGTGTGACTGATATGCTTTTAATATATGTCTAAATGACTGTTACTGAGCATGGCCATTTTGTATACACGTGAAATGATTGAGCATGACATACACGACATATAGCATGGGGTTGGGACATTGATATGGAGGAAGTTCTGATAGGGTCGCACGGGTCACATGAGGTGACTGTGGATCTAGTATTAATCTGTTAAGGTCATACGGGTTGTATGAGACAACTGTGGACTGACGGATGGCTTAAAGTGCGTAATCTAATTATGGCTCGATGCCAACCTAAATATGACTCTGTGCTACCCTAATTAATGCTTTGTGCCAATCGTATATACCTATGGCTATGTGCCTAACATATATATTGATGACTTTGTGTCGATTATAAATACCCGTGGCTGCGTGCCAGTTATATTACTGTCGCTGATAGCTATGTGCCAAACTTATTACAGTTACCGATAGCTTGGTGCCATCCTGATTATGGCTCTATGCCATCTTGATTATGGTTTATAACCATTCTGTTTATGGCTTTTAGCCGTTCTATTAACTGATAGTGTTGCTGCGATATGTATGGCTTTTAGTCGTTCTGTCCATGACGCCGAGCTGTTTTGTTGGCTTGGTGCCGCAACCTGTGCTAAGCTTGGTGTGTTGGCTGGGTGGGTCGATTTAATCCCCATAAGAGTGTAGGGTTGGTACTGGTTGTGTGTTGGCTGGATCAGGGTGGGATGCATCCTCATACTGTTGCATATCTGTTTATGAGATATGTCACTATACTGGGCTTAGGCCATTTATTCTGTATTGGTTTGGGCTGGGCCTAATTGATTTTGTTATGGGCTGTGACCCAAATGATAGTGTAGTGGGCATTGGCCCATGTATGCACTGAACTAGACTGTACTGTTATCGTTAAAGGGCTTTGGCCCAGACTGTTTTGGTTTCTGTTTCTATATACTGACTTTTACTCTAGTAAGGGGATTACACACTGAGTTTTCGTAAACTCACCCTGTTTTTAACTGTGCAAGTAATCCCCAGCGTTAGGAGGATCGGTGCTGCGAGGGACTTGGAGGTGACCACACAACTATAACTATTATGCCTTGGGCTTTCTATATGTTTTAAATTTCGTTTTAGATTTTAATTTCTGTAAGAAGGCCTCTCTGAATTTAATTCTGAATTTGATATTTTGTTACGTTTTATATCTATTAGACGTAGACAAGATTTCAACCCAATTATTATTTTTAAAAACATACGTTTTAAACTTCTTTACCTTAAATTAGCTTCTGCAACTAAAGGAGATTTTTAACGAAGTTAATAATATTTTTAAAGGTGATTAACTTTTCAATGAACCACGTTTTGAAATTGATCGAACACAAATTAAGACTTTAGTTTTTAAATATTAAGAAGGGTTTTCAATGAAATCATGGTTTTCGAAAAACACTTCAATGTGACACTCAAGATTCGTGCCTAAATTCTGGGCTGGGTTTAGGGTGTTACTTTTAGTGGTATCAAAGCCAAGTTACAAAACTCGACTGTGGAATGGGTTTTCAAATTTTGTATTACAAGAGGCTGGTTTCAAATATATGAAGTGTTTTGAGGTATTTTTTTGAAAGTGTGGCACATCGAGTTTCCGACGTCGAATCCGTAAGTTTCTGAAATTGTTGTTTGTTTTGTTGAAAAGCAGTAGATAGAGATACTGTGATTTCTAAGATATTAGATTGTAGTGCTACGCTTAAAGTTGGAGTTTGTATTTATTTTGTGTGTGTTTGGAAATGTTAGATGTGATGTTCTAGATATAGAAATTGTAACCTATCTGCTACGATAGGTGGATGTTTTGGATGTGTGTTAAAATGTTGGGATCAGAGTGCACAGCGGTAGCGTAATGTTGTAGTTGTTACACGACTACCCTGTTAGTTGAAAATTTCGAGGACGAAATTTGTTTAAGGGGGTAAAGTTGTAGCACCCCAAATTTTGGGCCTAGCTGAAAAGGCTTTGAGCATCGAAGCAATTGGATTTTAGTTGTACGAGAAAATTTTCACTAATTGCATGTTTGCTTTACTAGTTATGTGCTTTAGGAGTGATTGGGAATGTTTTGGGACGTCTTGAGTTCAAATCTAGGCTATAGCAAAAGTTTTAGTTTTCTCTAAAATTGAACTTGGCGTGGGTTGGAAGAACTTATTAATATTTGAGTATAAAATGCGACACAAGGAAGCTTGTAGTCTAGTGGCAAAGAGGCGTTAAGTGTATGCCTGTAGTTGGAGGTTCAAGTCATGGCGTGCGCAGAATTTTTGGTTGTTCCTTGAATAAACCTAGATATTGGCATGAAGGCTTTATAAAATATTGTGGATCAGTTAGGAAATGATTGAGCTTGTGGCTTATTCGTAAGTGGCGTGATAAAGCTTAAAAAGGGGGCTGGTGTCCGAGTCACGCCTAGAGCAAAGAGGTATTTATTTTGCTGCTATGGCCAGTAAAGAAGTAGAGGTGGACTGGAACTCCACAAGGTAAGGCTTGAATTGGTCATTGATTGAATCAAGGAGGATTTCATGGAGGGATTAAGGTAGTGATTTATGGAGAAAAATAAGGAGTTTGAAGTGTGTGGGAGTGTTGTGCCGAATTGGTAAGGGGAAGCATAGGAAATTCAGCTATGATAGTTCTCTCTCATTTTTGGTTTGGTTTTGGTTACTTTTGCCTTGGGAAAAACTTCTTTGTGTTGCCAAATTGTTCTTTTTTCTTTCACCTCTTCTATTTTACATTTTTTCTAGCCGAATATATTTTCTCTTCTCCTCTCGGTTTAATTCTTTCTTTTTGGTTATTCTCCTCTAGCTGATTGCCTCTTCTCCATATTTTCTCTTTTCTCTTTCGATATTACCCTCTGCTTATTACTCTTTTGGCCGAATATTCTGCTTGTCTCCCTATTATTGGCCGACTGTGTCAGTGCTCTGCTATTGGTGTTGTTTCGGTCTTGCAAGGGCTCTAAGGAATCGATAGGTACTCATAAGTTCTCTCTGTTGTTTCTCTGTTATTGCTATATGTGTTCAAATCTATTTCTTCTACTTTTTCTAAAAGCCGAATACTCCTCCATCTTATTCTTTGATTATCGAATGTTACTTTCCTAAGTTGATCTTTGGGTTTTTAGATTTATACAAAAAGAGATGGAGTGCAAGCATTTCAGAAGCGATTGAAACTCTTTTGTTATTCAATCAAGAACTCTCGATGGGTAAAGAGGATTCTAATAGTAAAGTGATGGTAAAAGTACCGGCTGTTTGAGTGCGTAGCCTCTACTCCCAAGTTTAAGCGGAGTAAGGTGTCGGCCGTTCGGGATTTTTTGCTAGGATGCGGAAGGGTGACTGCATCAAACTTTGGATTAATTGGGCAAATCACGGTCGACCGATCTAGTCAAGGCATGTGGTATCGATCTCTCGGTTAGGTGGTTGCTAAGAGTTTTTCTTAACATTATTTGATTAGTTATTAACTGAATGTTATGTTTGAATATAGGTTCTGGCGATCGTGAATTCTTAGTACTCTACGTGATCAGGTGTGTAACAGTACACTGTATTCGATAGTTCGCGAGAAAGATGATAGAGTGTGTGTAACCACATTCCTCCTGATTGTAGATTGACAAAATGCCAAGAAGCCGAAGTACCATCAAATGATGCCACACGAGCGTGCGATCGCACGTGTGGTGGACCAAGCCCACAAATATGGGCGTTGATCTGTAGAGGCCACCACGAGCGCTCTCGTGGTCTTGGGCTACTCTAGGCCTTGTTGGGCCAAAATGGGCTATGTGGACCCAGTGGGCTTGTGGTCCTACACAGATAAAAGGTATGTGATGTGGTAAGTGTTGTTTGGACTGTGATGTTTGCATAACCGTGGCTGTTTCTAGGCTAAATGGGCCACACAAGAGTGTGGGCCCACTTAGGTCGAATAATGGGCCTTAGGGCCATTTACACCGCATTGACTATTTAGGTTACTTAAGTCACTCGAGGCGACGGTGGACCTTTTGTTGGGTCGCTGAGACCCCCGCTTTTAAAATTACCGAAATACCCTCGATTTAAAAAATTATCGAAATACCCCGATCTGTAAAATTATCGAAATACTCTCAATTTGTGAAATTATCAAATACACCCAATTTGGGAAATTATCAAAATACCCAAAATTTGCAAAATTATCGAAATACCCTCGAATTGTAAAATTACTGAAATACCCCTAGTTTAAAAAATTATCGAAATACCCTGGTTTGTGAAATTACCAAAATACCCCCTATTTTTAAAATTACCAAAATATCATCGATTTGTGAAATTATCGAAATACCCCTGATTTGGGAAATTACAGAAATTCTCTCGATTTGTACAATTATCGAAATACCCTCGATTTGAAAATTTATCAAAATATCCCCGATTCATAAAATTACCAAAATTCCCCCGATTTGTGAAATTACCAAAATCCCTTAGGTTGTAAAATTACCGAAATACCCTCAATTTATTAAATTATCGAAATACCCTCGATTTGTGAAATTACCAAAATACCCTCGACTTGCAAAATTATCGAACCTCCCCCAGTTTGCAAAATTACCAAAGTACCCCTATAGGGTAGAATTATCGAAATACCCCTATAGGATAGAATTAACAAAATATCCCTGAGGGGTAGGATTATCGAAATACCCTTATAAGGTAAAATGACAGTTTTTCCCTTGTGGGTAAATGGCTTACTTAGACTATGAATTTGACTGATTTGACTGTGATCGTATGATTGTGTTTAAACTGACTTGACTATGGTCGTGTGACTGGTATGCTTTTAATAAATGTCTACATGACTATTAATGAGCATGGTTATTTTTCATACACGTGTAATGATTGAGCATGACATATACGACATATTGCATGGGGTTGGGACATTGATACGGAGGAAGTTCTGATAGAGTCGCACGGGTCACATGAGACGACTGTGGACCGACGGATGGCTTAAAGCCGCATAATCTGATTATGGCTTAGTGCCAACCTAAATATAGCTTTATTCTATCTTGATTATGGCTTTGTGCCAATCGTATTTACCCGAGGCTATGTGCCTAACATATATATTAATGACTCTATGTCGATCATAATTACCCGTGGATGCGTAGCGATTATGTTACCGTCGATGATGGCTATATGCCAAACTTATTACAATTATCGATAGCTTTGTGCCATCTTGATTATGGCTCTGTGCCATCCTGATTATGCTTTATAACCATTCTGTTTATGGCTTTTAGCTGTTTTGTTAACTGGCAGCGTTGCTGCGATATTCATGGCTTTTAGTCGTTCTGTCCATGACGCTGAGCCATTCTGTCCACAGCACCGAGCCATTCTATTGACTTAGTGTTGCCACCAGTGCTCAGCTTGGTGTGTTGGCTGGGTGGGTCAATTTAATCCCCACAAGAGTGTAGGGTTGGTACAGGTGGTGTGTTGGTTGGATCGAGGTGGGATGCATCCTCATACTGTTGCATATCTATTTATGAGATCTGTCACTGTACTGGGCTTAGCCCACTTATTCCGTATTGGTTTGGGATGGGCCCAATTGATTCTGTTATGGGTTGTGACCCAAATGATATTGTAGTGGCTTTGGCCCACGAATGATCTGAACTAGACTGTACTGTTACTGTAAAAGGGCTTTGGCCCAAACTATTTTGGTTTCTGTTTCTATATACTGTCTATTACTCTAGTAAGGGGATTACACACTGAGTTTTCATAAACTCACCCTGTTTTTAACTGTATAGGTAATCCCCAGCATTAGGAGGATCAGTGCTGTGAGGGACTCGGAGGTGACCACACAACTGCGACTGTTATGCCTTGGGCTTTATATATGATTGAAATTTCATTTTGAGTTTTAATTCCTGTAACAAGGCCTCTCTGGATTTAATTCTAAATTTGGGATTTTTTTACGTTTTATATTTGTTAGACGTAGATGAGTTTTCAACCCAATTACTTTTTTAAAAACATATGTTTTAAACTTCTTTACCTTAAATTAGTTTCCACAACTAAAAGAGATTTTTAGCGAAGTTAATAACATTTTTAAAAGTGAGTAACTTTTCAATGAACCATGTTTTGAAATTGATCGAACACAAACTGAGACTTTAGTTTTTAAATATTAAGAATGGTTTTAAATGAAAAAATGGTTTTCGAAAAACACTTCAATGTGACAGCTAGATTTGGGCCTAACTTCTGGGCTGGGTTTGGGTTGTTACATTTAGTGGTATCATAGCCTAGTTGCAAAACTCGGCAGTGGAATGGGTTTTAAAATTTTGCATTACAAGAGGCTGGTTTCAAATATGTGAAATGTTTTGAGGTATTTTTTGGAAAGTGTTGCACACTAAGTCTCCGGCGCCGAATTCTTAAGTTGCTGAAACTGTTGTTTGTTTCATTGAAAAGCAGTAGATAGAGATACTGTGATTTCTTAGATATTAGACTGTAATGCTACACTTAAAGTTGGAGTTTGTATTTATCCTCTGTGTGTTTAAAAATGTTGGATGTGATGTTATGGATATAGAAATTGTAACCTATCTGCTACGATAGGTGGATGTTTTGGATGTGTGTTAAAGACGTTGGGATCAGAGTGTGTAGCGGCAGCGTAATGTTGTAGTTGTTACACGACTACCCTGTTAGTTGAAAATTTCGATGATAAAATTTCTTTAAGGGGGTGGAGTTGTAATGTCCCAAATTTTGGGCCTGGAAGAACTAGGCTTTGAGCATCGAAGCAATTGAATTTTAGTTGTGTGAGAAAAATTTCACTAATTGCATGTTTGCTTTACTAGCTATGAGCTTTAGGAGTGATTGGGAGTGTTTTGAGAGGTCTTGAGTTCAAATCTAGACTATAGCAAAAGTTTTAGTTTTCTCTAAAACTAAACTTGGCGTGGTTGGAAGGACTTATTAATATTTGAGGATAAAATGTGACACAAGGAAGCTTGTGGTCTAGTGGTAATGAGGCGTTAGGAGTATACCTGTGGTTTGAGGTTCAAGTCATGGCGTGCCCAGAATTTTTGGTTGTTCCTTGAATAAACTTGGATATTGGCATAAAGGCTTTATAAAATATTGAGGATAAGTTAGGACACGATTGAGCTTGTGGCTTATTGGCAGGTGGCGTGATAAAGCTTAAAAAGGGGGCTGGTGTTCGAGTCATGCTTGGAGCAAAGAGGTATTTATTTTTCTGATATGGCCAGTAGACAAGTAGAGGTGGGCTAGAACTCTACAAAGTAAGGTTTGAATTGGTCATTGAGTGAATCAAGGAGGATTTCATGGAGGGATTAAGGGAGTGATTTATGGAGAAAAACAAGGAGTTTGAAGTGTGTGGGAGTGTTGTGCCAAATTGGTAAGGGGAAGCATAGGAAATTTCACTATAATAGTTTTCTCTCATTTTCAGTTTGGTTTTGGTCACTTTGCCTTGGGAAAAACTGATTTGTGTTGCCCAATTGTTCTTTTTTATTTCACCTCTTCTGTTTTACATTTTGTCTAGCCAAATATATTTCTCCTTTCTCCTCAGTTTCATTCTTTCTTTTGAGTTATTCTCCTCTAGCCGTTTGCCTCTTCTCCATCTTTTCTCTTTTCTCTTTCGATATTCCCCTCTGCTTATTAATATTATGGTTGAATATTCTGCTTGTCTCCCTATTATTGGTCGACTGTTTCAGTGCTTTGCCATTGGTGTTGTTTAGGTCTTGCAAGGGCTCTAAGGAATCGATAGGTACTCATAAGTTCTCTCTGTTGTTTCTTTATTATTGCAATGTGTTTAAATCCATTTCTTCTACTTTTTCTAAAAGCCGAATACTTCTCCATCTTATTCTTTGATTACCGAATGTTAGTTTCCTAAGTTGATCTTTGGGTTTTTAGATTTCTATAAGAAGTGATGGGGTGCAAGAATTTCATAAGCGATTGAAACTCTGTTGTTATTCAATCAAGAACTCTCGATGGGGTAAGAGGACTCTAATAGTAAAGTGATGGAAAAGTATCAGCTGTGTTTGAGTGCGTAGCCTTTACTCCTAAGTCTAAGCGGCGTAAGGTGTCGGCTGTTCGGGATTTTCTGCCAGGATGCGGAAAGTGGCTACATCAAACTTTGGATTAACTAGCAAATCACGATCGGCCGAACTAGTCAAAGCATGTGGTATCGATCTCTCGGTTAGGTGGTTGCTAATAGTTTTTCTTAACATTATTTGTTTAGTGATTAACTGAATGTTATGTTTGAATATAGGTTCTGGCGACCGTGAACTCTTAATACTTCACGTGATCAGGTATGTACCAGTACCCTGTATTTGATAGTTGGTGAAAAAGATGATAGAGTGTGTGTAACCACACTCCTGATCATAGATCGACAAAATGCCGAAAAGCCAAAGTACTAGCGAATGATGCCACACGAGCATACGATCGCACGTGTTGTGGATCTAGCCCACGAACATGGGCGTTGGTCTGTAGAGACCACCACAAGCGCTCTTGTGGTCTTGGGCTGCTCTGGGCCTTGTAGGGCCGAAATGGACTGTGTGGGCCCGTGGGCTTGTGGGCCCACACAGATAAAATGTATATGATGTGGAAAGTGTTGTTTGGACTGTGACGTTTGCATAACTGTGGCTATTTCTGGGCTAATTGGGCCACACGATTGTGTGGGCCCACTTAGGCCGAATAATGGGCCTTAGGCGCATTTACACCGTTGTGACTGTTTAGGTTACTTATTCGCTCGAGGCAAAGGTGGACCTTTTGTAGGGTCGTTGAGACCCCCGATTTTCAAAATTATCAAAATACCCTAGTTTGCAAAATTACCAAAATACCTTCATTTGCAAAATTATCGAAATACTCTCGATATGTGAAATTATCGAAATACCCCCAATTTGGGAAATTACTAAAATACCATTATTTGAAAAAAATACCAAAATACCCACGATTTGCAAAATTATCGAAATACCCCTAATTTGTAAAATTATCGAAATACCTCTAGTTTGTAAAATTATTGAAATACACCTTATTTGTAAATTTACCAAAATACCTCGATTTGTAAAATTACCAAAATACCCTCGATTTGTGAAATTATCGAAATACCCTCAATTTATGAAATTATTAAAATACCCCCGGTTTGTAAATTTATCGAAATACCCCTGATTTGCAAAATTCTAAAATACCACTGATTCGTAAAATTACTGAAATACCCCCGATTCCCAAAATTATCGAAATACCATCGATTTGCAAAATTATCAAAATTTCCTTGAATTGTGAAATTATCAAAATACCCCCGAGTTGTAAAATTATTGAAATACCCTCAATTTGTGAAATTACTAAAATACACTCGATTTGTAAAATTATCAAAATACCCTCGGTTTGAAAAATTAGCGAAATACCCCTATAGGGTTGAATTACCAAAAACCCCTGTAGGTTAGAATTACCGAAATACCTCTGAAAGGTAGGATTATCGAAATACCCTTATAGGGTAAAATGATGTGTTGCCCTTATGGGTAAATGACTTACTTAGACTTTGAATTTGACTGATTTGACTGTGATTGTATGACTGTGTTTAAACTGACTTGACTGTGGTCGTGTGACTGATATGCTTTTAATATATGTATAAATTACTGTTACTGAGCATGGCCATTTTGCATACATGTGTAATGATTGAACATGACATACACGACATATTGCATAGGGTTGGGGCATTTATATGGAGGAAGTTCTGATAGGGTCGCACAGGTCGCATGAGATGACTGTGGAATCCAATATTGATCTGTTAAGGTCGCACGGGTCACATGAGACGACTGTGGATCGATGGACATCTTAAAGCCGTTTAATCTGATTATGGCTCAATGTTAAGATAAATATGGCTCTGTGCTATCTTGATTATGGCTTTGTGCCAATCGTATTTACTTGTGGCTATGTGCCTAACATATATATTGATGACTCTGTGTCGATCATAATTATCTGTGGTTGCATGCCGATTATATTACCATTGCTGATGGCTATGTGCCAAACTTATTACAGTTACCGATAGCTTTGTGCCATCCTGATTATGGCTCTGTGCCATCCTAATTATGGTTTATAACCATTATGTTTATGGCTTTTAGCCGTTCTGTTAACTTGCAGCGTTGCTGCGATATTTATGGCTTTTATCCATTCTGTCCATGACACCGAGCCGTTCTGTTGACTTAGTGCTGCAACCGGTGTTAAGCTTGGTGTGTTGCCTGGGTGGGTCGATTTAATCCCTATAAGAGTGTATGGTAGGTATGGGTAGTGTGTTGGCTAGATCGTGTGGGATGCATCGTCATACTATTGCATATCTATTTATGAGATCTGTCAGTATACTGGGCTTAGGCCACTTATTTTGTATTGGTCTGGGTTGGGCCAATTGTTTCTGTTATGGGCTTGTGACTCAAATGATATTATAGTGGGCTTTGGCCCACATATGCTCTAAACTGGACTGTACTGTTACTGTTAAAGGGCTTTGGCCCAAATTGTTTCAGTTTCTATTTCTGTATACTGACTGTTGCTCTAGTAAGGGGGATTACACACTAAGTTTTCGTAAACTCACCCCATTTTTAACTGTGCAGGCAATCCCCAGCATTAGAAGGATTGGTTGTATGAGGGACTCGGAGGTGACCACAGGACTGCGACTGTTATGCCATTGGCTTTATATATGTTTTAATTTTGTTTTGGGTTTTAATTTCTGTAATAAGTCCTCTCTGGATTTAATTTTGAATTTGGGATTTTGTTACCTTTTATATCTGTTAGACGTAGTCGAGTTTTCAACCCAATTACTATTTTTAAAAACATATATTTTAAACTTCTTTACCTTAAATTAGCTTTCGCAACTAAAAGAGATTTTTAACGAAGTTAATAACGTTTTTAAAAGTGATTAACTTTTCAATGAACCACATTTTGAAATTGATTGAACATAAACTGAGACTTTAGTTTTTAAGTATTAAGAAGGGTTTTCAATGAAAAAATGTTTTTTGAAAAATACTTCAATGTGACACACCGGTTTCGGGCCTAACTTTTGGGCCGAGTTTGGAGTGTTACAGAATTTTTATATAGATATGAATGATTTTGTTATGGGTCAAGCAGCGTGTAATTTGGTATGTTTTAGCTACCTTTGGGACATGAATTGATGCTGGTTTGATGTTTGTAGGTCTGACCCAAAATGGGTGGCAATTTGGCCTTGCAAATGGCTTATAATTACCCACACGGATAAGCACATGGGCGTGTGTCACAACTGTGTCCTCCACTGTCTCATTTCATAGCAAGTCAGACTTCCACATGAGCTAGACACATGGGCGTGTGACAGACCATGTGATTTAAGTCAATGTTGCACATGGTCAGGCACACAGGCGTGTGACAGGCCGTGTGAGGCATATGGCCTAGCCACATGGGCGTGTGCCCTGTTTTGTGAGAACAATTTTCTAATTTTCGTAAAGTTTTTGTCTAAGATCAATTTGGTCCCAAACCCTCTCTAAAGCATGTTTAAGGTCTCGTAGACTTCTAAAGGGACAATGTGATTGTAATGATGATGATTTGTTGATGCATAATGCATGTTTGTGAAATATTTGTGAAATGTTTCGATATGTCCAGTAATGCCTCTTAACCCTAGTCGGGAGAAGGATACGGGTTAGGGGTCTTATAATTTGTTGGTATCAGATCTATGATTTAGTCAATTCTAGGACTAACATAGTGTGTGAGAGTTTAGCTATACATGTCATATATGCAAACTATGATAGTGTGATGAATCTTGATAGATAAAATGTGTTTTCTCTATAGTTAATGGATCCCGAATGAGCCCTAGCTGACGATGTTGAAAGTAATTTGCCTTCTCCCACTCAAGGGATATCACCGTATGATTCTAAACTGATTACTAGTGGTCAGGAAGGAGAGGGTAAAGAAGCCTTCTTTCAAATGATGAATGAGTGGTTCACTTAATATGTTAGAGCAAATTTGGTTGTTCCTCCAACTCTGCCCCCATCTAATCGCCCTCAGACTCGTGTTGTGTCTCCGGTTATGAATCCGAATCTATTGAATAAACCTCCGGTCGATAAAATCCGTAAGTAGGGCCACTAATGATGACGGTGTTGAAAGAGCTAAGTTTTGGCTCGAGAATACAATTTCAGTATTTAATGAGAGATGTAGCTTACCAATGGTGAAAAACTTTGATTTCTGTTGTTCTGAAAGAATAAATAACTTGAGATTTCTTTCAATCCAAATTTCAGAAGAAATATATTAGTCAGAGATTCATTGATCAAAAGTGAAAAGAGTTTCTTAAATTGAAATAGGGCCGTATGTCTGTTACAGAATACGAGCGAGAATTTGTGAGACTGAGCTAGTATGCACGAGAATGTGTCTTGACTGAGGCAATAATGTGTAAAAGGCTCGAAGATGGATTAAATGAAGATATCCATTTGCTAATCAAAATTCTAGAAATAAAAGAATTTGTTGTGCTTGTTGACCGAGCGTGTAAAGTTGAAGAACTCGAGAAAGAGAAAAGAAAAGTTGAGTCAGAAGCTAGAGATGTGAGAAAGGGATCCTCAAGTAAATCATTTCAATCTGCATCAAAGAAATTTTGAGATGAGTATAGCTGTTCAAAGGAAAATGTGGGACATTCAAGTAGAAATCGTGATAAATCACATTCGAGCTTCAAAACTCTAGCTACTTCGATAGCTAGTGTTGGAAATGTTAGATCTGAGCGACCCAAGTGTAGACGTTGTAGTAAAAGACATCCGGAAATTTTTGATTAAATGATCGAGCTTGTTTCAAATGTGGAACTTTAGCTCACTTTATCCGAGACTATCCCGAGTCTGCTGAATAAGAGATTGTACAGAATCTGAAGTCAATTAACGTTTCAGCTAGGGGTATACCTCCCAGAAATACGAGAAATATGAGTGGTAGCTAGAGAGCTACAAAAGATACAAGTGCGAGATCTAAGGTGAGAGCACCTGCCAAAGCTTATGCTATTCGAGCTCGTGAGGAAGCTTCGTGTCTAGACGTCATTATCGGTACTTTTACTCTTTATAATACTCCTGTGAATGAATTGATAGATCCAGGGTCTACTCATTCGTATGTATGCATGAACTTAGTATCCAGTAAGACTATGCCTATAAAGTCTACTTCATTTGTAATTAGAGTATCGAACCCATTAAGCAAGTGTGTTCTGGTTGACAAAGTGTGCAAGAATTGTCCGTTGATGTTTCGAGATATCTGTTTTTCGATTGATCTGATGTTATTACCTTTTGATGAATTTGATATAATTCTGGGTATGGATTGGCTCACTTTGCATGATGCTATTGTGAACTGCAAACAAAAGACTATTGATTTGAATGTCAGAATGATTAGATAGTTTGGATCGAATCTAATGATTTGAATGTGTTACTAGCTGTGATCTCAGTGATGAAAGCTCAGAGTTATGTGAAAACGGGTTATGAAGCCTATTTTGTAACACCCCACATCCGGCCTAGACATTACGACTGTATTTAGCGTGCCACATCAGGTGTTGTTTGAAAACTTTGTGTTCGTTGGAAAACGCATCTACGAATCAAAACATTTTTCCATTTTAAAAATCCCGTTTTTCGTTGCTTATTAACAAAATAAGTTTTACCCAAAATCAACCCTTTTCAAAAATATTATTATGCTTCTAGTAGTTTGCTTTTAAAACCTTGTCTGTTACGGAAGTTTGGTTCAAACAGTTGCGGGAACATGATATCTTAAAAACAGTAGTTGTTGTTTTAAAACCCGTGTTTAATAAGTTAGTAATTTGTAAAGAAATACGAAATAAAAGTTAAAAAAAAACAATTCCAATGGCCTTATTACATAAAATTTATAAACCTAAAAATTAAAGTAAAGTAGACTAAAATAAAGTAGCAAAATTAACCCCAAGAACATACAGGACGTGTGGCCACCTCCGAGTCCCTCGTAACTCCAAATCCTCTAAGGCTGGGGAATACTTGTATAGTTAAAGAGAAAGGGTGAGTTACGAGAACTCAGTGTGTAATCCCCTTACCACACCCACAGTTTGGGCCTAAGCCCATACAGTATCAATTTGGGCCTAAGCCCTATTCAGTAACGGTCTAGGCAAAATCCCTATTCAATAATAGTTAGTAATAGTCTGGGCCGAAGCCTTATGATATGCAAAACAGATATGTACCCAACCCAGTCCAACCAACACACCACCCGTACCAACCAACACACTTGTGGGGACCAAGTTAACCCACCCAACCAGCACACCAATAATGCAGACTAGCTGCTAATAACAGTATACGTGGCTGAGCCACTAAATCAGTATAACGTGGGAAAAACCACTAAATCAGTATAGCGTGGCAGAGCCACCAGTATAGTGCTTCCTCCAAGTATGTAGCCCAACCCATGCAGTATGCCATGTCACAATTAAATCGATTAAGCAGTGCATCATAGTCAATAACAATCATATAGTTACTACTTATACATCGATGTCCCTACCACTAAGGGTAAGACGATCATTTGGGGGTAAAACAATAATTTTGCCCATCGGGAGTATTTCGATAATTTTACCCACCAAGGGTAATTTGGTAATTTACCCACCAAGGGTAAATCGATAATTTACCCATCAAGGGTAATTTGGTAATTTTTCCCCTATACGGCCTTTTCGAAGGCATACTGTCGCCTCGAGCGACACAGGTTCCATTTCTGGTCATAACAGAGCATTAGGTCCTGAAATCCAATTTCGGCTCAAACAGGCCCACACGCTCGTGTGGCCCATTCAGCTTATTTTTAGTCTCGGTTATTTGGACTTCGCAGTTGCATCAATCATCTGGCACTTTTCATCGTTTTCGCTTATGTGGGCCAGTTAACCCGTTGAAACCACTTAGCCCGCTTCAGCTCTACAAGGCCCCATTATGGCCTCAGTTTCATGGGAGAGTTCGTGGTACTCCCCATGGTCTATCGCCATCACTAGTGGCTCAGTTTATTTCTACGAACGCTCGCACGCTCGAGTGATCTCAGTTGTCGATATTTCAGCTTTTTGGTATTTCGGCTTTTAGTCGATTCACAGATCATAGCATTAGTAGATTCAAAAAAGGTGTGTCATTACACACCTTTATTACGAGTGTGCCGCCAATCCCTTAGCATCGATCCTATGTAAGACAAGATCAATGAATAGTCAAACGATTAAGAGGGTTAACCTTTTAATATTCAACAAGCCGAAACCACACTTACTCTTACCTTGATTTTACCAAGTGACTAAGTCTTTCTCAATTTCTAGCGAGGATTAAGAATCCTTAAATGAACTCTGCGATATAAACCCCTTATTAAAAAGAGACAGAGTAAACATGTGGTTCAAGTCCACCCTTGATAAAAGCAAAGTGAGTACACCTACCGAATTAAGGCTATGAGTGTAATATCCGGGATTTAGGGGTTATGCCTTTTCACTTAAATGAATGTGATTGCATGCTTGAGTATGACTTGAATGTGTTTTGGGGGCTTCAAGAACCTTGGGATGTAGGTAGAAGCCTTAGAAAAATATTTTATTTTAAGCCTAAAAAGGGGAACTAAGGGAGCTAGGCCTTAAGGAGTTTATTGTGTGGCTTAGGACACAAGAATTAAGCTGGTAAGGTGGCAAGGAGGCGCCACTTAGGGCCTTGTAAGGTGACGCCACAGGGAGTGAGAAGGGGTAGGTTCGAGCAGTAAGGGAAACATTTTGGAGCTTTTATTTTTCAGCAAGGAGGCGGTGATGGATTGACAGGACACTTCATGGATGAAGTATAGATTGGGTCAAAAGCTTAAAGATTCGGCTAAGTAGGAGTGAAAAGGGGGATTGAGTGGAGAGAAGGAGAGTTGGCCGGCCAAGGGACTTTCATGATGACAAATTCGGCTACCCAGTAGCCAAAACTCCCTAAGCTGAATTGTAGCCTCACTATCACTTTTTTTTTCTTTTCTACTCTCCATCCTTTCTTCCTCTTTGTCACCTTAGCCGAACCATAAACTGAGTTTCAACATCATTCTTTCTCTTCTATCATCAAAAGCCAAAATCTTCTTTTTTCTTGCTGAAACTCCCTTAATCTTTTCTCATTAAACCAAAGTCGAATCTCTGTGTTTCCAAACAAAGGTGCAATCGATTTCAACATTGTGGTAAGGGATCCTGTCATTCGATTTCTTTCTTTTCCTTTTTCCTTTGATTACCAAATCTAGGAATCTAATTCCTCTCATTTTCTTTGGCCGAAACCATGAAGGGAGAATTCGGGATCCACTTGTAGCCGACGGTTTAAGGGAGATCTTTCGGGTTTCGAATATCTAAGGTAAGTAAGACATACTATTCGCCAAAAGGCCATACTAACTATTGAAGGTTGCCGATTCTAACTATGGTGTCTTAGGGAGTTTTTGACAGATCTTCGGGATTTGGCTAAGCAATCTAGGTAAGGGTTCTAGTGTTTCGACTCTGCTCCTTATTCGTTCAAAAGTCGAAAACTAACCGTTTGAGTGTACCAGTGCTTAGCTGATTGCAAGGGGGATCATCACGAAGTTTCTGGATTTGGTTGGTAACCAAATCGGCGGCAAGGTAAGGATTTTGGTTGCGTTAACCCTTCGGGATTTGTTGCATAGCCGAATGGCCTCTTTGCTAATGTTCTTAGTGTTGGCCGAATGTAGGAAAGGGGATATAGTGCGTTAGATCAGGATTTTCAAGATTTTGATTAGATCTACGAATAGTCAGGTGTGTCACCCACCCTAAATTCCCGATTAATAATAATGCTATGAATATGTTAATAAGGCTATGAATGAATATGGCTAAGGGTACCATTTAATGGCACAAAGAATTCAGGTATGTTACCCCTTACTACTCGTTAATAATGTTTAATAACATTGTTGTGAAAATATGTGGAATTCCATTATGATTTTGGGGGTAAGGTAAATTGCATGATAATTGTATGTTTTGAATGTTGCATGGGCATATGGGTGATTATGTTAAAGGGGAAGTGATCTGGTGGTTTCTACCACATTATCTGGTGACTTATGTCACATATTATGAATCTGGTGACTCTGTCACATTATCTGGTGGCTATGCCACAATTATAAGGGTGATGTGCAGTTGACCGCAGTGACTGCCTTCGATGGTGTGCAGCAGATAGAGGGTCGATTTAGTAATCCCCACTGTGTGATTGGTAGGTACGAGTGATGTGTAGAGGTTGGATATCTAGGTGGGTTTGGGTTGCATCATTGTCCACATTTGTTTTATGTGATTTAATATGCCATGATTATTTGGGAGTCTGTGATGGTTGTTACACACTGAGTCTGTTGACTCATCCCTCATGGGCTAACATTTTGCAGATGGCACTCAGTAAATGGACCGGGTCGGCAGGAACTTAGTGGTGGCCATGCACAACTCAATTTTTTTTTATTTTTCTTATTAAGTTATTTTGATTTATTTTGGGTCATGTTTTGATGTAATAAGGCATTATCACTTAACTATTTTATTTATGCATTTTAAATTTTTATTATGATACGAACAACATCAAACAGGGCGATTAAACATTTTTCGTAAAACAACATCTATTGTTTTGAAACCCAAACACCTACGATTTTCAAGTTAATAATAAACTCTAAAATCTGGCAATTCTTTTAGCTTGTAACTTTTGAAATATGAAAATATCGTTTTAGCACAAATTTAAATTATAACACGGTTTTTAACTTGAGAACAATCCGAAGCTATTTTCTTCAAAACCACAAAGATTTCCAAAATGTCATTTCGAGACTTAACTACGTTTTACTCAAGAAGCATGCCAGATCCGGTCAGGGCTTGTGGGCTGGGTTTGTGTGTTTCAATTTGGTATCAGAGCCCAGTTCAAAACTCGGCCTTGAGGGCTTTTGGGCCAAAACATTTTTCCTTATTTTGAAGTTGGGTTTTACTAAAGATTGAATAGGTTTTCTAGCATGGCACCTGAGTCTCCGGCCCAAAGTCCACCAGGTAAGTACCCCTAACCATTGTGTGATTTGTATGTGGGTATTATGGGGACGTAGACTAGTAGACTAGGAGCTAATGAACCCTAGGATTAGCTTACTCCAACATAGAATTGCATAAAATTTAAAGTCTAACCAAACAAACCTGTGAGTGAGTCACTGAGTTAAGGGTGTGGCAACCGTTGTGCGCATGTCTAGGATTGGATTCAGGGGGAGCTTGGTATTTAAGCAGTCCTAGTGACTCACCTCCTCTCCGCTCGAATCCTACCTGGTGCGTAGTGACGGTTCACTCTAACTAAGAGGACTTAATCACAGGCTAAATTCAATAATTAAAACCCGAAAGGGACCAGTCACCTTGTTTTGTACAACCTTAAAATTAAACCTTGGTTTCAAAATTACCAAAGTACCCTTGATTTGAAAAATGACCAAAATACCCCTGATTTGCAAGTTGACCAAATTACCCCTAACTTGAAAATTTTCCAAAATACCCACGGTATGGAAAGTTACCGAAGTACCCCCGAATTAAAAATTTCCAAAATACCCTTATTTCGTAAAACCACCTGGAACCATATTTTGCAAAATTACCGAAATACTCCTGGTTTGTAAAATTATAAAAATACCCTCAGTTTATAAAACTACCATATTACCCTTGAATCTTCCTATCAAAATATTCCTATTTTGCAAAAATACCCAGAAACCTTTATTTTACGAAATTTCAAAATACCCTAACTTGGAAAATTACGAAAATACCCCTGTAGAATAAAATTACGAAAATACCCTTGGGTAGCGAAAAACAACAACAGTGACAACCACAACACTTTTCTGTAATAAACGCAAGTTCATGAATAGAGATGATTGAATGAATGAACTAAGTGCTAAGCTGCTACAAATACAAAATGGGGAGTTGGAAGACTATGGTGTAAATGGTGATGGAGTATTGTGTTTTCGGGGCAAGGTCTGTATTTCGAAGGATGAGGAGTTAAGGCAGAGAATTCTTCAGAAATTGCATAGTAGCCCTTATGCTATGCATCCTAGAGGAAGTAAGTTAGATAGGGATCTACGGGATCACTTTTGGTGGCCTGGTCTTAAACAGGAAGTTACAGAGTTTGTAGGGAAGTGCCTAACGTGTCAGCAAGTCAAGGCTGAACACCAAGTACCATCAGGATTGCTTTAGTCGATAAAGATTCGCAATGGAAGTGAGAGAGAATTACCATGGACTTTGTTAGTGGGCTTCCCCTTACGCCTACTAAGAAGGACTCGATAATGGTGATAGTAGATCGGTTGACGAAGTTTGCACATTTCATACCAGTGCGGTTTGACTATTCTCTACAGAAATTGGCAAAGTTGTATGTACCAGAAATCGTGAGGCTACACGGAGTGTCGGTGTCGATTATCTCGGATAGGGATCCGATGTTTACGTCTCAGTTTTGGAAAGCACTACATCAAGCTTTGGGCACCAGATTGGACTTCAGTATGGCATTCCATCTGCAGTCGGACGGCCAATCTGAGTGGGTAATTCAACTATGGAGGATATGTTGAGAGGTTGCGTGATAGACTTTAGAGGGAGTTGGGAGGAGTTCTTGCCTTTAGTGGAGTTTGCGTACAATAACAACTATCAAGTAAGTATTCGAATGGCACCGTACAAAGCGCTATATGGACAGAGGTGTCGCACTCCTACGTGTTGGACAGAATTAGGGGAACGTCAAGTTTTAGGTCCAGAGATTATGGCAAAATCGAAAGAAACGGTTAAGGTAATTTAGACACGGTTGAAGGAGGCATCTGACAGGCAAAAGTCCTATACAGATCTTAAGCGAAAGGAGATTGAGTTTGCTGTGGGAGATCAGGTGTTTCTCAAAGTTTTGCCATGGAAGAAGGTGATGAGATTTGGTCGCAATGAAAAGTTAAGTCCTAGGTTTATAGGACCTTATCGGATTCTGAAGCGAGTTGGACCAGTAGCGTATCAGTTAGAATTGCCTTCGGAGTTGGGGCAGATGTACAGTGTGTTTCACATTTCGATGCTATGTCGTTATCGATCAGATCCATCTCATATAATACTGGTTGAGGAGGCAGAGCGGAGACCAGATCTGTCCTATGAGGAAGAGCCAATTCAGATTCTGGAACGAGATGTGAAGGTGCTTTGGAGGAAATTAGTTCCTTTAGTCAAAGTGTTATGGAGTAACCATGGATCGGAAGAAGCTTTGTGGGAGTCAGAGGAAACAATGCGACAGCAATACCCTCACTTATTTTAGCCAGGTAATTTCGAAGTCAAAATTATTTTAAGGGGGCAGAACTGTAATATCTGGGATTTAGGGGTTATGTATTTTCACTTAAATGAAAATGATTGCATGTTTGAGTATGACTTGAATGTGTTTTAGGGGCTTCAAGAACCTTGGGATATAGGTAGAAGCCGTAGAAAAATATTTTATTTTAAGCCTAAAAAGGGGAACTAAGGGAGCTAGGCCTTAAGGAGTTTATTGTGTGGCTTAGGACACAAGAATCAAGCTGGTAAGGTGGCAAGGAGGCGCCACATAGGGCCTTGTAAGGTGACGCCACAGGGAGTGAGAAGAGGGCCTAGGTTCGAGTAGCAAGGGAAACATTTTGGAGCTTTTATTTTTCAGCAAGGAGAGGCAGTGATGGTCAACATAGGGACACTTCATGGATGAAGTATAGATTGGGTCAAAAGCTGAAAGATTCAGCTAAGTAGGAGTGAAAAGGGGGATTAAGTGGAGAGAAGGAGAGTTGGCTGGCCAAGGTACTTTCATGATGACAAATTCGGTCACCTAGTAGCCAAAACTCCCTAAGTAGAATTGTAGCCTCACTATCACTTTCTTTTTCTTTTCTACTCACCATTCTTTCTTCCTCTTTCTCACCTTAGCCGAACCATAAACTGAGTTTCAACATCATTCTTTCTCTTCTGTCATCAAAAGTCGAAATCTTCTTTTTCTTACCGAAACTCCTTAATCTTTTCTCATCAAACCAAAGCCGAATCTTTGTGTTTCCAAACAAAGGTGCATTCGGTTTCAACATTGTGGTAAGGGATCCTGTTATTCGATTTCTTTCTTTTCCTTTTTCCTTTGATTGCCAAAATCTAGGAATCTAATTCCTCTCATTTTCTTTGGCCGAAACCATGAAGGGAGAATTCGGGATCCACTAGTAGCTGACGGTTTAAGGCAGATCTTTTGGGATTTCGAATATCTAAGGTAAGTAAGACATACTATTCAACCAAAGGCCATACTACCTATTAAAGGTTGCCGATTCTAACTATGGTGTCTTAGGGAGTTTTTGACGGATCTTCGAGATTTGGCTAAGCAATCTAGGTAAGGGTTCTAGTGTTTTAGATCTATTCCTTATTCATTCAAAAGCCGAAAACTAACCATTTGAGTGTACTAGTGCTTAGCCGATTACAAGGGGGGATCATCACGAAGTTTTGGGATTTGGTTGGCAACCAAATCGGTAGCAAGGTAAGGATTTTGGTTACGTTAACCCTTTGGTATTTGCTGTATAGCCGAATGGCCTCTTTGCTAATGTTCTTAGTGTTGGCCGAATGTAGGAAAGGGGATCTAGTGCGTTAGATCAGAATTTTTGGGATTTTGATTAGATCTACGAATAGTCAGGTGTGTAACCCACCCTAAATTCCTGATTAATAATAATATTGCTATGACTATGTTAATAAGGCTATGAATGAATATGGCTAAGGGTACCATTTAATGGTACAAAGAATTCAGGTACATTACCCCTTAATACTCGTTAATGATGTTTAATAACATTGATGTGAAAATTTGTGGAATTTGGTTATGATTTTGGGGGTAAGGTAAATTGCATGATAATTGTATGTTTTGAATGTTGCATGGGCATATGGGTGATTATGTTAAAGGGGAAGTGATCTGGTGGTTTCTACCACATTATCTGGTGACTTATGTCACATATTATGAATCTGGTGACTCATCACATTATCTCGTGGCTATGCCACAATTATAAGGCGATGTGCGCTTGATCGCAATGACGCCTTTGATGGTGTGTAGCGGATGGAGGGTCGATTTAGTAATCCCTACGGTGTGATTGGTAGGTACGGGTGATGTGTAGAGGTTGGATATCTAGGTGGGTTTGGGTTGCATCATTGTCCATATTTGTTTTATGTGATTTAATATGCCATGATTATTTGGGAGTCTGTGATGGTTGTTACACACTGAGTCTGTTGATTCACCCCTCGTGGGCTAACATTTTGCAGATGGCACTCAGTAAATGGTCCGGGTCTGCAGGAACTTAGTGGTGGCCATGCACAGCTCATTTTTTTTTTTTGGTTTTTCTTATTAAGTTATTTTGATTTATTTTGGGTCATTTTTTGATGTAATAAGGCCATTATCACTTAACTGTTTTATTTGTAAGTTTTAAATTTTTATTATGATACGAACAACATCGAACAAGACAATTAAACATTTTTTGTAAAACAACATCAATTGTTTTGAAACCCAAACACCTACGGTTTTCAAGTTAATAATAATAAACTCTAAAATTTGGCAATTCTTTTAACTTGTAACTTTTGAAATATGAAAATATCGTTTTAGCACAAATTTAAATTACAACATGGTTTTTAACTTGAGAACAATCCGAAGCTATTTTCTTCAAAACCACCAAGATTTCCAAAATGTCATTTCGAGACTTAACTACGTTTTACTCAAGGAGCATGCCAGATCCGGTCAGGGCTTGTGGGCCGGGTTTGGGGTGTTTCAATGAGTACGAAATGCGTGCTTCAAAACAATTGTCCCCACCTACACCTCGAGTGAACCTACATACCAACCATATCAGACCACAGAAGATGGGGAAGATTCAGCACTAGAGCCACAACGATAACCGCCCATGGAAAAGATTAAAAGAAAGCCAATCTACTTACCCTTAGATTCGGCAAGACAACTTTCGTTGAATATGGCCCTAGAAATGTTACTATAAAAGAAAGGTAAGATGATATTGATCTCGGTTTAATCAACTTAAAAGACAATAGGAATATTGAAGACCAAGAAGAAGATAGGTCCGACCAACTAGAAGGGTACAAAAAAGGATACTACGAGAGGAAGAGAGGAGATTGGATCACGCTTTAGCTAAGCAAAGAGAGAGGAAGAGAAAATAAGTGGAAAAGAAAATGTTGCAGTCGTCCAAAAGAAGAACCGAAGGAAGACAAAATTTGGCAGCAAAATACTAACGAAAAGAAAAAGAGGAGTCAAGAGAAAACTAAGAATTTGGTAAAGGAGAAATGAGAAGAAAGGACTCGAAAAGCTAGAAAGTATACCAAAATGCAAAATCCTTTGAAAGAAACCAGAGGACTTTCAGCACTCTCACACTAACACAAACCGAAAAAAACTGTACTCCCTAAAATGCCAACCTTTGGCCGAATTTCCCTAATCAACTTCCTCACATTTGGCCAACTCTTCCCCACACATCCATCCCTTGATTTTCTCTACTATCCTCTCCTTGAATCACTCCTAGCCTCCCATTCAAACTTGTTGACCAAGTCTCCAACTCCCCTTGAAGTGTTTGATCCGAACTCTGCTTCCTCCACTCTCAAGTCACAAAATAAAATCCTTCATTTGCAACCTGAGGGATTCGAACCCCTTCACTCCTTGCTCTCCCATTGACACCATAGCCACTTTTCCACATGCTCAACTTGTATCTCCTAAATGCATGTAATTATACTTGAGCCCTACTGCCAATAGCCCTCTCCACTAAAGAGCGAAAAACTAAAATTTTCCCAGGCTCAAACTCGAACCCAGGCCTCCTTAGGACCCCTAAAAACACTCAAATAACCAGCTGAGCAAGCACAACATAAAATTAAACAAATGTTACAACTCCTAACTTTTGGAGCGTTACATATTTTGCCTATGTGATTGATTCGAAAGTGACTGAAAGGAAAGTTGAAACTATGCCAGTTGTTTGTGAGTTTCTTGATGTATTTCCTGAAGAAATACCAGGGTTGCCTCCGATACGAGAAGTTGAGTTTGACATTGAGTTAGTGCCGGGGACGACCCCTAACTTAATAGCTCCATATAGAATGGCTCCGATAGAATTGAAAGAATTGAAGTCTCAGTTGCAAGAATCGATTGACAGAGGTTTCGTACGATCAAGATTTTCTCTTTGGGGCACTCCCGTTTTGTTTGTGAAAAAGAAAGACAGTATGATGAGAATGTGCATTGATTATCGTCAGTTAACCAAAGTGACTATTAAAAAAAAGTATCCTTTGCCCAGAATCGATGATTTGTTCGATCAGCTAAAATGAGCTACTGTGTTTTCAAAGATAGACTTGAGATCGGGATAATATCAGTTGCGAGTAAAAGAATCAGATGTGCTGAAAACTACTTTTCGAATAAGGTATGGACATTATGAATTTTTAGTTATGCCTTTCAGATTAAATAGTGCTCCTACTATCTTTATGGATTTGATGAACAGAATTTTCAGACCGCATTTAGATCGATTTGTTGTTTTATTCATTGACAACATTTTGATTTGTTCGCATGACGAAATTGAGCATGCCAAACATTTGAGAATTGTGCTACAAACTCTGTGTGATAAGCAATTATATGAAAAATTTAGTAAATGTGAGTTTGGGTTGCACGAAGTTGGATTTTTTGGGCATACTGTGTCAGCATCCAGGATACGAGTTGATCCGAGCAAGATTTTAGCTATTTTAGAGTGGAAGCCTCCAAAAAAAATGTGTCTAAAGTTCGTAGTTTTCTGGGACTTGCTGGTTATTACCGACGATTCATAAAATGCTTTTTGATGATCGTAACTCCATTGACAAGATTGCTTCGGAAAGATGTGAAATTCGAATGGTCTGAAAAGAGTCAGAAAAGCTTTGATAAGTTGAAAACCCTTTTGACTGAAGCTCCAGTTTTAGTACAACCAGAACCAAGTAAAGAGTTTTTTATTTTTAGTAATGCTTCGTTAAATGGTCTGGTATGTGTATTGATGCAGGAAGGCAAAGTTATAGCTTATGTCTCGAGACAATTAAAATCGCATGAAAAGAATTATCCTGTAACATCCCGAATTAAGGCCTAGTCGGAACAGTGGTTTCGGGACCACAAATTTGATGCAATAAAATTTATTTTTATTATATTTTTATGGTCTACATTTGACAGAATGATTTCGTGAAAATTTCATTCGAAAATTTCGACGTTTGGGGATTCAATTTAGTCAAAAGGACTAAATTGTAAAAAATGTAAAAGTTAAGTTCTACATGTTAGAGGTGTTCAATTGTTATGAAATTTTAAATTGGAGGTCCTTAAATGATAATTAGACCATTGGTTAAGTTGGTGGACAAAAATGGACATGGATGGGTATGTTTCAAAAGATTTTTTTAAGGGGCATTTTGGTAATTTAGTGAATTAAATAAATTAAAAATAAAATTTAAATGCCAAATGTGTCCATCTTCTTCATAAGGATGAAATTACAAGGGTTATCCATAGCTAGGGTTTGTTTCAAGCTTCCACACTCCATAGTAAGTGATTCCAAGACCCGTTTTTAATGTTCTTTATGTTTTTAGAATCCCGGTAACTCGATTTAACTTATTCTAGCAATAATTTAACCTAGGGTTCATATTTGGAAAAATACACATAGGTGAAATGTGTTTATTTTGATATTTTATGATATAATATGAAGGCTGAAATTATGTTAAACAACTTTTGCTAAGCGATTTTACGTGAAAACGAGTAAAACGATAAAATCGCTAAAAATACCTAATGTTCATAAGTATATGTTAGAGTGAGAATTTGATGTTGCTATAGAAGGGAAAAATGTTCAGAATGTTATAAAACATAAGAATAAGGGATGAAGTTTAATTTTTGAGCTTAGGGGTAAATTTGTAATTATGCAAAAATTTAGGGGCAAAATTGTAATTTTTCTAAAGTTTGAGTTAGGGACTATTTTGAGTAGTACATTAATTGAATAAGTGAAATGTGATGTTTTAGACCCCGAAAAATGAGATCTAGACCTAAAAACTAAAGGAAAATCGAAAAATCAAGAAAGTTGGTAAAATGACCGTTTCGGCATTCAAGGTAAGTTTGTGTGTTAATAATAATGCAATATTATGCTTGAATTGTAATTTTCTATTGATATGGCATAAATTGTATGATTTAATATGTTTAGGGGAAGTTGATAGATGGTATGTATGGTATGGAAAATGTGATGTTTATTGTGTCATGTGAAATTGAATGGCAAATTAATGTTACAGGAATTGAATGTTAAATTAATATTACATGGGTTGTATGAGTTGCTACATGGTTGTACCTGGCAAGATTTTGACAAGAAAGTTTATATGTAAATAATGCATTTATTTTACTTGTACAATAATTATTTTGCTAGATATAATGAAAATCATTGGGTGATAACTAAAATATGAAGATGAATGGAACGAAAAATCCTCGATTGAACCTTGGAAAAATCGAGAGATACGGGCAATATGTAGCTAGGTCACACGACTGATAAGAGACCTTCACCTTGTGCACAAGAAAGCTACTAGATGGAAAAATTTGATATGTAGCTAGGCCACAAGGATGATAAGGGACTTTCACCATGTGTGGAAGAAAGCTACGGGATAATAATTTCATATGTAACTAGGTCACATGTGTAATACTGTGTTTATACCATGTGTACAAGAAAGTTACGGGTTATGAGTAGCTAGGTCACATGAGTGGTTCCAAGTGTTTGACACCATGTAGGCAAGAAAGCTACGAGATGGAATGGCTAGGTCACATGGGTGATAAGGGACCTTCATCATGTGTACAAGAAAGCCGAATTATGTGTGGGTGGAGCTATGTGCTCAGACCACCGAGTATCGGGCGTTTTCCGAAGGGGTTCAGCGAGATAATTTCCTAATGATGATTGGTGCGATCACGTTATGAATAAGTGCAAGTTTGAATGTGACCAATTGAGAAATGTGGCAAATGTACGTATGAACAATATGTTCGATATGTAATCGGAAATTGGAAAGGTTGGTATAAGCAAGTGATGAACACAACTAAAGTGAAAGAGAGAGGAAAAATTTACAATAAAATTGTTTGGACAGCAGCAGTGACATGAGTTTGAAAAATCACTAAAACTAGTAGAGATTAAATTATAAGTTGTATGAGATATTAATTTAAATCTGATTGAGTTTAATTTAATATAAAAGAAACATAGCAAATAAATGATTTGTATATTTTGAGATATTTGAATTTTTGTGAGAGTAGTGTAGAATGATTACGTGATCCGCTGTTCTGACTTGTAAAAATCATTAAAAATTATACAAAAATAATTGTGGGATATAAATTATATGCATGAAATCCTGGATGAGCATACTTTGAAATGAACTAAATAAGAAGGTCATATGATCTCTGTACGAGGAGAAAATTGATTCATATTGAAGAGAGGTCAGAATAGTGAAACAGCAAAATAGCGGAAGCTTTAATGAATAAACCGTATTGATTGTCTAAACCAAAAATTATTTTATAGTTGGAAGATATGTGAGTCTAGTTTTAGGGAAAATTAACAGATATTAATGCAATTTCTGTAGCTCCAGATATAAATAATTTAGTGACTGTGACTCGAGTAGACAGCTTAAGATGAACATGAATAAAAAAGTGAAAATATGTTCAATTATGGTTGTATTATCTTGAGAACATATTGTGAAGATTTATAAAAGCCTGTTAATAAGTCATTTATTATTTACATACTTACTTACTAAGCTTTGTAGCTTACTTCCCTTCATTTCCCATATCTTATAAGGTTGTATGCTAACTCGAGTTGGAGATCGCTGGAGATGTAATCACACTATCAAGCTATCATTGTGGGGAAAAAGTGAATACAAACCTCTCAAGTTTATGGCATGTATAGGAGACTTAGTCATTTGTATATGTCATAATTGGTTTGGCCTAAAATGTTGGCCTTTGATATTTAGCAGTTCATTTTGTATAATTTGGATGAAATTTTATGACTCAGTTTAATACGTTTTCAAGTGTATGTGTTTTGATAATGCCTCGTACCCTATTTTGGCGTTGAATATGGGTAATGGGTGTTACATTTAGTGGTATCAGAGCTATGATTTAGCCAATTCTTGGACTAACATACCATATGTGAGTCTAGCTATACATGCCATATTACTACTCGTGATAGTGTGATATCTCCCGATCTGACAAAATTGTTTTGTTAAGACAAATATGACTTCCAACCGAGCTATTTTTTGATAATGCTAATAATGATATTGAAATGATTGATACGTGCTTATGATGTGTCAAAATTTGGAAAGCTATGAATAGAAGATCACGATATATATGTGTTAATGTACGAAATGAGATAACCACAGGTTGAGAAATGTGAAAAGTGGAATGAAATGAAAGTTTATATGGTGATAAGCCCATCCATGTTTGTTTGGCATGCATATAATGTTAAGTGCCCAACATATTTGTTTAAGTGAATACGATAAGTAAATTTTCTCAAATTGACAGAATGTGTGTTTATGTACACTTGTTTGAATAAGATAATAGAAAAAATTCGTGTAACATGACTATGTCTATTAATTAGATTGATGTGAATTATGTAATTGTGATTATATGATGTTGGTGATGAATACAAAGTCATATGTATGTATTTATGAGAGTTAAGTCAGAAGCTTTACGACCTCACCCCCTTACAAGTGTTGTTTTATAACAAAAATTCATGAGAATATGTGAAATAAGTCCATAAATGTGAAACTAAAAGTTTAGTAGTGAAATACTTAGTAATGCATATAGAGATAAGAATAGTTTGGAAAGTGGAAACGATTTTGGAAGGATATTAGAATGTTTTAAAGATTATACAGATTATGCAATGTCACGGATAAAGGAGAAGTTAGTCTCGGCTAATCGACTTATTCAGATATGATGTATAAAGTATGTGTTTACTGAAATTTTTCCCGAATTGATTTTCTTTATTGAGTGGAATAATACGGGGTTCATGATGACAAAATTAATCAAAGAAATGATATTTGAGTAGTAAAGATGTCTGTGTGTGTGACAGTTACAGTTGAAATAAATATGATGATCTTTTCTGTGTATTCTATATATACTCTTATCCTCAGAGATACGTGTGTGATTGGTCAGTTTCTGATAGAGTTCTTGCGTTGTGAAAATCTACTATGGTGTTAGACGAATGCCCTATTCTATTTAAATATGTTGGAATGAAGTCGATGGTAAAAATTTATGTGAGACTATTCTTATATTTGTACTTATTATGGTTTTGTTTTATATATACGGGAAATATATTTTCTCTGTTATGATAGAAGTCCAGAGTCGGTAAGCATTGTTTTTCTGCTGGGTTTCTCTGAGGAATCATCAGGATCTCTGTTATTTTCTTGTGAGTTATGTTCTCAAACTTCTAGAATGGTATCGTATTTAGGGTTTTCTTATCGCCCTTATTGTGCAAATTATCAAACATGGCTCATCCTTAAAGTATGTTCTTTGGTCTATGATGGCAATGTTTAGTATGATTGTATTTCTGGATTCGATAATAGGAATGTGGTGATTCTGGTAACAAGGTTTCTCAAATTTTCGTGGAAGAAATTGATATTGGCAAGGGTATAATTGTTAAGAACACAAGCTTAAATTATATAGCAGTTTTCTTTCCTCAGGTAAGTTTGATTAAAGTTAATGAGTTCAATCAGGATATCTATTTCCTCGAGCTAATACGGTTTAAAAGATCTTTGATTTGCATGCTAAAATAATTTTGAAAGATTGTATATTTGAGTTTTATCCTCATCATGAAGAAAAGAGTATATTGATATGTTATTATTCGATAGCTAAAATCAACTCAGTTGTTTTTATATGAGTGAACTGATTTGTTGAGATATGATTTGAGTTATGTATATTTAAACATGCCTCAACTAAGAGAATAAATTTTGTGTGTTCACAAGTATGAAGACGGATAGTCGGAATAAAGAAATTATATTTTAGAAAGCATAATACAGAGATATGCTTATTGGATTATTCTAACAGGATGATGTTATTATAAGTTAAAGTTGTTCTGATTGGAAAAGTTATCATATTTGTGAAAGTTTGAATGATCTTCGTATACTAACAAAGTTAAAGCAAATGAAGGTATTATAAATCGAAGCTCTAGTTTTGAGTTCAGTTAGAATTGAGTAATGAGTTTATGATATTTTTTCTGTGATGCACTAGTGAACGGATTAGAATGAGTTTTATTGCTAGAAGATAAAGTGAAGGTTCATGTTTTCATATGGTTAATGTCACATTAAAAAGAACAGTTCGACTAGTGATTTAGAGATGGTTATTCTTATGCTTGTATTGAAAAATTTGATGACACTGTTTGTTTAACGAGGATTTTCATATGTTTCTTGGTTTCGAGAGTTTAATATATCTGATGGCATAGCAAAATTTGAGTTTAAGACAATGGTTATGAATTAAGCTATTGAAAGATTATGAGTGATTATCGATTGATCTGTGGGAAGCCAAGAGAAATGCTAGTGGGTTGTTTTCGAACATTTGATAGAATTAGCACAATAATTTCAATATGTATCGATTCTTTGTTTGACAGAATTCACTGAGTTCTATTAGGATTCAGATCGATGATAGAGTGTTTCTAAAAGTATCGTCTTGAAAAAGATTATTTAGTGATGTTGGAAATTAAGAGAAAGATACTCAACCACTCTTCTGGTAAGATTTTCGAGGACAAAAATCCTAAAGGGGGAAAGAAATGTAACAACCCGAATTAAGGCCTAGTCGAAACAGTGGTTTCAGGACCACAAATTTGACGTAATAAAATTTATTTTTATTATATTTTTATGGTCTACGATTTCACGGAAAGATTTCGTGAAAATTTCGTTCGAAAATTTCGACGTTTGGGCACTCGATTTAGTCAAAATGACTAAATTGTAAAAAAAATGCAAAAGTTGAGTTCTATATGTTAGAGGTGTCCAATTGTTATGAAATTTTAAATTGGAGGTCCTTAAATGATAATTAGACCATTGGTTAAGTTGGTGGACAAAAAAATTTTTTTAAGGGGCATTTTGGTAATTTAGTGAATTAAATGAATTAAAAACAAAATTTAAATGCCAAATATGTCCATCTTCTTCATTAGGACGAAATTACAAGGGTTCTCCATAGCTAGGGTTTATTTCAAGCTTCCAAGCTCCATAGTAAGTGATTCTAAGCCCCATTTTTAATTTTTTTACGTTTTGGGAATCCCTGTAACTTGGTTTAACTTATTCTAGCAATAATTTAACCAAGGGTTCATATTTAGAAAAATACCCATAGGTGAAATGTGTTTATTTTGGATCGAGCCCACGAACATGGGCGTTGGTCTGTAGAGGCCACCACAAGCGCTCTCGTTGTCTTGGGCTGCTCTGGGCCTAGTAGGGCTGTGGGCCCACACGGATAAAATGTATATGATATGGTAAGTGTTGTTTGGACTGTGACGTTTGCATAACTGTGACTATTTCTGGGCTAATTGGGCCACACGAGCGTGTGGGCCAACTTAAGCCGAATAATGGGCCTTAGGCACATTTACACCGTTGTGATTGTTTAGGTTACTTAATTCGCTCGAGGCGACGGGGGACCTTCTGTAGGGTCGTTGAGACCCCCAATTTTCAAAATTATCGAAATACCCCTAGTTTTCAAAATTACCGAACTACCTTCGATTTGCACAATTACCGAAATACTCTCGATATGTGAAATTATCGAAATACCCCCAATTTGGGAAATTACTGAATACCATAGTTTGCAAAATTACCAAAATACCCATGATTTGCAAAATTATCGAAATACCACTGATTTGTAAAATTATCGAAATACCTCAGGTTTGCAAAATTATCGAAATACACTTGATTTGTAAATTTACCATAATACCCCTGTTGGAACCATTTTTTAAATGAGTGGTTTTTGGAAAACGGGAATCGACTTTAAAAACATGGAAATTGAGTCGCCATCGATCTTTTATTTAAGATGTGATCCAATGACTTTGAGATGGATTATTTTAATAAAACATTTTTATTAAAACAATAATTTTGGTCTACGAAATCCAGGAAATGGGTTCGGGAGTCGGTTATGCATGAGGAAGGGATAGCACCCTCAATACGCCCAAAATTGGTACCTAATTGATTAATTAATGTCCTGACACCGAAAATTTGAAAAGATTTTAAAATACGATCCTTTTTGTTAGGGAAAATTTGAAGAAATATTTGGACAGAATCATATTGGATGCCAAAATTTCTTATTTCGAAGAAATAAAATATTGTACTCAGTAAGTTAAGGCACAACATCTTATGTTCTCGAAATTAGATTTATCCTTCGACATTCAATGTTCACGCATTTAAAAATTGAGAATGATATTCAATTATTTGGGTTAAATAAAAAATCGAAACTCGGTAAGTTAGGGCACTATTTCTCAAAATTCCCGAATACAGAATGTTGCCTTCATTCTTTTAAAAATCTTATCTCGAGATAAAATATCACACCCAAAGAAGTTAGGCGCAATATCTCAAAATCCCAAGAATAAGTTTTTATTTAAAATCATGCATTTGATTTAAGAGAGAAAGGATACTCGGTTATAAGGTTTTAAACGAAGAGAGTCGGAACTCAGTAAGTTAGAGCACGATTTTCTCGAAACCCCTAAACACAAGCATTGCTTTGTGATCTTAAAACCGAAATGACATTAAAACACTACATTTCTTAAGATGCAATGGGATACTAATACACAAAGTAGAGTAATTATTTACAAATGAAATACAATGCTATTAGATCTCCAAAAAATAAAAATAAATGTAAAACGAGAATTAAAACACACATAATGACAAAAATTATCAAATGTTGGATCAAAATAATAAGAATTATAAAATACATACATCAACAATATTACAAAATCAATGGAATAATTTTAATACTAATTATGCAATTCTTTAAAACAAGAAACATAAGAATATTCGAATGTAAACATTTATATAATAAATAAAAGATATACAAATGATATGTAAAAGCAATTGGAATAAATACATAATTTTAAAATAAGATCCTTAAATGATCAATTGTATTTATATAAAATAAAACATATACATAAATGGATTTAAAAGAAAATATATGCATAAATAATATGAAATTAATAACATATATACAAAAAATAGCTTAAATAATAAATTAATTTAATACAAAAGAGTACAAGACTTTAAATAAAGACTAAAAAAATTAATTGAAAGAGAAACAAAATTCAAAGGCTGTTTTATAAAGAATTTGCAAAATTCTGGACTAAATTAAAAAGAATTCGAATAACCAGGGGTTAAAATAGAAAATATTTCGTAGCTCAAAACGCAGCACTCGGGTCAGACTAAATTGAAATAATGCATAAATTGTATAGATCAATTAAAAAGAACAATGAAATGTGTAACAGGTTTAATAAAAAATAATGCGACAAAGGAGGACTAGGTGTGCAAATAATCCTTTTAGAAGAAACACGCGGGTCCCCCGGGTTTCGAATCGGGTCAGGTCAGGGCACTTACACGACGTCTTTTCAAGGCTATTAGACTGAACCTGAAACGCCGTCGTTTCATTACTGGTTAATCACCCTATAAAAGCCAACTTAAGCCCTCTGCTAACCCCTATTTCCCTTTTTTTTTGAAACACTAGCCCCCTTGAACTTCAAACAGAAAAAAAAAAACCCTAAAGAGCCCCTAATCCCCTCTTTTGCTCTCTCCTTCAGCCACATCTAAAGGCATCCAACCACCAAAGCACCTTGGAAATCAGTGATTAGTGGCAGATTATGAGCGCCTACGAAATCCCTTTTAAATCGACCCGAATGTTTCATAGTATTTGACCTCAACGGCCACCTTTGCTTTGATTTTGACGAAGAAGGTGGTCCGTCAATTCATTTACAAAGGTAAAAACCTTTCCTTTCTGTTTAGATCTTCACACGAACAGACAAACAACACCAAAAACAGTTCAAAAAGCAACAAGGGTGAAAAAAGGTACAGAAAGTCGAAAATCACCTCGTACTTTTTATTTCTTTTGTGTTTTCTGTGTTCGGTATGAGTAATACAATGTGTGTTCGTAAAAAAATCCCCTTTTACAATAGTCTTTCATCAATTTTATAGTCGATTTAGAGAGATAAAAAATGAAGAAAAAGAAAATTACAAAGATTATTGCATTTCTGTTATCATCGCTGGATATTTGCTTTGGTGTGTTTTTGTTGTGTTGTGCAGGTGCAAGGGCCGTGTGCTTGCTGGAAGAGGTACGGAGGCTTGATTGTGCGAGGCATGCGCGTGGGTGGAGTACGTGGCGCAAGTGGGACACGAACAGTCGCGTGAATGAAGGCACGCGGTAGTCCAAGAGTCACGTGTGGGGGCGGCTGAAGCGTCATGCTTGGAGGCACTCACGAGGGAATCCATACGCTGGGTTGCGGTGCTGGATTCCAAAAGTTTCTACTAGGGTTTTCTGAAGGTTTAGACTTTTGGGCCGATTGGGCCAGTTCTGATGTTGGGTTATTGGGCCTTGGTTTTTTGGGTAGTATATGGGTAGTAAACTTGGGTTTAATGTATTGGGTTATGGACTGATTGAGTCTGAATTTGGGCTTGTACTGTAATTTAATGGACTGATAAACTTTGAATTTTTGGGGGTTTTTTTATTTTTTGATTTCTATTTTGGTTAACATTAGGCCCGGGCGAAAATGGGCTTTTACAGCTGCCCTCTTTGCTCAGTGTCGTGTAACAAGAATAGAGCATAGACTTCAAAAAGGACCAATTTTGCCCGATCTTTATGTCTTGGACTTCTTTAGGCTCTTTTCGCCATCGCGTAGCTTCATTCTATCCCGCAGCATCTTCGAAGGCCTGAGAACTAATGCTTCGACCAACTCAAGGAAATTAGATTTATGATCTGCTGCTACAACTTTAGGAATGCCAGATCTGTTGTCTTCATTCTGCTCCTGCAAACTCAGGATTGCCGACGGTCTTGTCTTCAATCTGCTCCTCGCCATCGCCTTCAATCTGCTCCTGCAAACTCGGGGATTGCAGATTCTTCGCCTTCAATCTGCTCCTCGCAAACTCGGGATTGCAGATCTTTGCCTTCAATCTGCTCCTACAACTTCAAGATTGCCAAATTTTCTGTCTTCAATCTGCTCCTACAAACTCAGGATTGCCAGATTTGCTGTCTTCAATCTGCTCCTGCAAACTCAAGATTGCCAGATTTGTTGTCTTCAATCTGCTCTTGTAAACTCAGGATTGCAAGATTTGCTGTCTTCAATCTGCTCCTGCAAACTCGTTGCATTGCTTCAATCTGCTCGCATTCTGGGATTGCCTTCTTGTCTTCAATCTGCTCCTACAAACTCAGGATTGCCAGATTTGTTGTCTTCAATATGCTCCTGCAAACTCGAGATTGCTAGATTTGTTGTCTTCAACCTGCTCCTGCAAACTCAGGATTGCCAAATTTGCTGTCATCAATCTGCTCCTGCAAACTCAGGATTGCCAAATTTGTTGTCTTCAATCTGCTCCTGCAAACTCAGGATTGTCAGATTTGTTGTCTTTAATCTACTGAAACTTCGAAGGAATACTGACTGATCCTCATAGTAAACTCAGGGAGGAGGGATTTGTAACCTCCACCTACTCCACTAGAGCTTCGAGGAGCTAGAAATTCAGGGAGAAGAGATTTGTAACCTCTATCTTCTCTGCTGAAACTTTGAAAGAATACTGACTGATCCTCATCGTAAACTCAGGGAGGAGGAATTTGTAACTTCGACCTACTCTACTGGAACTTTAAGGTAATGAAAATTGTTCGGCTTTGATCTGTTCCTGTAACTTTAGAATTTCCAGATCTGCTGCCTTCGATCCCCTTCACTAAGGAAGGCAAGATCTTTTAATTTACTGATGCTGCGATAACGCCCATTAGTGGACCTGTGCTGTAGAATTAGTTTTGTGTTTATGCTTATGCAAAATGATTAGGATGCAATTATCAGAATGAATCTAATGCCCCTATATAGATGTGTCTCATGGATGACATTTGTATGAATGTAGAATGTCATGAGAATGGTCTTTTTACAAAGATTAGGATGCAATGATCGGAATGAATCAAATGCCCCTAAATAGATGTGTTTTGCATGAATGCAGAATTTCATGAGAATGACCCCTTTTTAAAAGTTTAAAGTGCCATCGTTCGTCGTTTATCAGGGCTCTATTGCTGATGTACTATGCTGCCATCTTGTTCGACTGTTATTTTTGACAGAAAACCCAAGAAGACAATTATACCTTTCTCAACAGATTTGCCCCACTGTAACTTCAGGACTCATCTCCTTGTGACTTAGGGGCATAGGATCTAAATCAGTTTCCACCTATCCTATTATAACTAGGGGGTATAAGGTTTTGTAGCTTGTTTATTTAACTGATCCCTCTTCGGGTGGCCCAACTGGATGCATATACATGATGCTTGCATAGATGCCGAATATCTTTTTTCTTGATTCCCCTTTTTATACTTGGGTTAATATTGCCTGTTTACTTTAAGACTGTATCACCAATCATTTTTGATAGAAAATCCAAAGAGATAGCCTTAATTTAGACTCTTCCTTAAACTTGGTGAGTTTTAAACAATAGTCCTATTTCAGGTTCTCGTATTATTCAAAGAGTTTCTAGAGTAATATGCAAAACTCATTTTATGAAAAATATTATTAGTCCACTAATCATTATTTCAATGCAAAATGCCTGAAAAAGATCATAACCATGAACAAGAAGGAAATTAATTAGGAGCATAGCTCGAAACAAATAAGCAAAGATAGCAATCGTAATTAAGAAAGAAATTTACTGTGAACATATTTTGAAAGGAATAATGTAATAAAAGATTTAAAATGGATAAAGTGGCAACTAGGTGCCCCAGATATCGCAGCTTGAGCTTCTCTGTTGCAACTTCTTGAGGGCCATTTTAAGCTCAATATGTGTTTAGGGATCTGAAGTACTTTGTCGATGCCCCAAGACATAGCATACTTTTTCATTGTTATTTCAGGCATAGTAGGACTGCTGTATGTCCCACTTTCAATTAAAATTTGAGCCGCCCTTTTTGAGTTTTCAACTCGAATCCCCTTTGGTTTCAAAGCGCCCTTTACGGGTTTTCACCTTGGCCTCTCCTTTTCGTTCTTCTTTTTTGCTGAAAATTTCTTTTTTTCCTTTTTTTTCTTTTTTTTTGAATTCTTTTTATTGAATCTAAATTTTTCGGATTGTGTAGGTCTTTGTCATCTATCTCAGACAATATCCATGCTTCCCTAGAACAGGCCTTCTTTGTTGCCTAAGGTCCTTCTCAATTTGACATCTTCTTTCTTCTGAAGTCCCTTTTGCATGGGAAAGAATCTTCTTCAAAGCCCTATCATGAAATCTTCTAGGGCGAATCATTTTTATTGTGAGCTCGCATCATCTGACCGTGATAGATAGCTTTTAACATTTTCTCTTCAAATTCAATTGATCACGTTGCGATTAAATGCGTTCTGCCTCATCCAATTTCATCTCTGACAAAATTTTGATTCCAATGGGCAAAGCCAACAAGAAATGTGTTTCCCAGGTGACAGTCTTGGCCAATGTTCAACAAGCGTAGAGGGTAAATAGTAACTTATGTATGCCAATCTTTAAAAGTCTCGGCCTCTTTTTTTTTATCTTTTGTTTTTATTTTTGGCTACCTTTACTGTGATGTGGCAACTGATCTTTGAACAGACCACAGATTGTGCGATTAAATGTTGACCTTTTTGAATTTTTTTTTTGTCAGTAATCTTTCTTTTTTTTCTCTTTTTTTTCTTAAGTCTAATGACCATCGACTTTGTAATATTGGCATATGAAGCGACCCTCACCCTCTTAGTGAAGAAATCGACGTCCACAAAAATGAATAATGGTGACCAGAAGCTTTTGAGGAGATTGGCTTGATAACGTCTCGTGCCCCACATGTAGGAAATCTTATTTCTGCATTGAGCTAGGCTTTAATCTTCATCTCCTTTCTTGGCTCACGACGTAGGATTTGTTTTTCATCTATCATTAAACAATCAGAAGATAGGTGACAATTTTGGTCATCTTCAAAGTCCTAAGATCCTTTAGACACACATCTCATTCAAAAAGGAAGTCAATAACAACGTCGCTTCTGTCACTGATATCTGGGTACCTAGTTACAAAAGTAATCCCAAAGAATAAATGATTCTAAGGATGATTATTTTTATGGTATGGTCATGAATAAGGAATGAAAGAATATTCCAAGACATGAAAGAATGTACTTTATGAAACGTGAATGATGAAAAAAAATATTTACTTAAAAAGATGCATTTCATTGAAATAAAGATTCTGGATACAAGCCCATTTCACAAAAAGATTCTTGTTGCTCCTAGGCTTAAAGCAACAAGCATGTTTTTGATATTGCTCTAAATTAGCTCTAAATACTACAGGAATTTTTTTGCAGTCCAATTATTCAGAACGCTCCCAAGTTCGTAAAGACAGATATCCAACAAGTTCCCTCTTTCAGTGATTTCTTCATGCATGGCATTGATATGTACATTTTCTAGCATTTCTTAAATCGCATTTACTCCAACATCAGTGTGATTTGGTAGTGAACTATCGACATTTACCATATCAGCCACTTTGACAACGCCCACCTTAATGAGTCTTTCTACGACTTTTTTAAAAGCAAGGCAATTTTCTATTGAATGCCCTGAAACTCCCGCATGATAGTCACATTCAAAATTTTCATCGTACCATTTAGGGTACGGGGGCTACAATGGTGCTAAGTAGAAAGGGGACACTATGTGCTCATCAAACAATTTCTGATATAGCTCTCAGTATGTTATCAAAATAGGAGTGAACTGAAGCTTTTCTGTATTTGTCCTTTGCCTAGATTCATTCTTAGAAAGAGTCTGAAGGTTTGTAGTTGTCGTCCTTGGTGATCCCACAGTAATTTGCTTTGAATAACCCTTACTGTATGCTCCCACATTGTTTACCTCATTTTCTTTCTTTCTCAGGGCTCACTTTTTAACACTTTCTTCTGCATCTATTTTACCACTTCTCATGGCATTTTTAATCATTTCGTCGGTCATTACTATGTCCGAGAAACTCTTCGTGGCACTCCCCAACATATGGTTGATAAATGGGGCTTTCAAGGTGTTGATGAAGAGCATGGTGGTTTCTTTATCTAGAAGAGGTGGCTAAACCTTTATGGCGACCTCTCTCCATCTTTGTGCATATTACCGAAAACTCTCACTTGGTTTCTTTTCCATATTTTGCAGGGTAATTCTGTCAGGGGTTATATCTGTTACATGACCGTATTGCTTCATAAACGCTTATGCTAAATCCCTCCAAGGACTAATTTTGTTACGGCTCAGCTGATTGTACCATTTAGATGCTGCTCCCACCAGACTGTCTTAGAAGCAATAAATTAACAGTGGGTCATTATTAACGTACCCAGTCATTCTCCGGCAAAACATAGTTATGTGAGCCTCTGGGCAAGTAGTCCCATAGTATTTTTCGAATTCTGGCACCTTGAATTTGTGAGGAAGCATTAGATCTGTCACCAAACTTAGATCTTTAGCGTCAATTCCATATTGCCTATCAACGATTTCCATGGCTCTAAATTTATCTTCCAGCCATTTGCATCACTCCTCTAACTGTTTTGGCAATTCAGCCCTTGCCCTTTCTCTCTCTACTACCTCATCAATGTCTGGAATATCAGTATTAGTTGGATGATCCTTTAAATTAAAACCCAATCTAGCTTGGAAATTTGGTGACATCGATACACCTTTTTGAAATTGTTGGGATTTAATTATGACGCATGTTTTTCGTGGATGCACTTTAGGATCTGTAGGGGTAAAACCCAGGGGATATAGTCGCTTCTCGCTATCTTCAACAGTGTTAACCATGGGGGTTTTCCCTTTGTCTATTCCTCCTGCCAGTAGTTGAGTTAATTGAGTCATCATACTCTTTTGTGATTCCATCATTTTGTCCATCATATCCTGCTGGATCTTAGCAAGCTGCTCCTACATTTGTGCTTGCATCCGCTCTTGCATCTTATTTTGCATTTGTTCCAACTTCTCTAGTCTTTTATCCATTGCTTTGGTTTTTCTCCTTGTACCGTAAAGATGCGTGCTTGGTTGATTTTTGTCGGCTTCCAGATTAAGGCTGAAATAACTTCAACCAATTAGGGTCCTCTCATGAAATCTAATGCATATGATGTAATGCTATGTGAATGCATGAAATGAATGTAAAGAGATGTCGATTCTAACTCAATTTCTTTTAGGAAACTTTACTAGAGGACAAAGCTTTTTACATGAAACGGACTATAAATATACGAACATCCGTATTGTCTTCCATTTCATCAAGAAATTTGTTCTCCATGCCGAGCTCCCTAATTTAGCAATCGAACCCAAATCGACATCTATCTCTAATATGAAGATGCATCTAAGTAATAAAGATAAAAAATCAGTTCAATAGAAACGAAATTCAAATTATGTAAAAAATCATTCAAACTCCTATTGGGTGACCACTAGGGTTTATCACAACTTCATCTGGGGTAAGCTCTTAGAGTCTTTCATATGTGGTTTGAGCTCTAAATTTGATGTACCCGAACCTGTAGATTCCTCGATCCTCACCCATTATAGGCTCATGCGGACCGAGTTCGATTTAGGGGGATACATTTCCCTATGGCTGCAAGGATATAAAAATCTCATGAAGACATAGGTACAGATGTATCCCGGAAGCGATTCACTATCCTGCACGGAGGTGAAAACCTCACAAAGGAGTAGCTTTTCACTCCCACTTAGAGGTGTGGCCCAGTGGTCATGAGATATGATGCAAAGTACTCTATGAGACTCGAACCACAACAATGAGATGGCGCAAGCAAATGCAATAAAAAGGGATTGTAAATTTTTGAATCAAAATTTCAATTTTCGAAAAAAAGGACAGAAATTAATGAATTTATGGCCTGAATCTCAAACATTCCCCAATTGAGTCGCCAAGCTGTCGAAACCATTTTTTAAACGAGGGGTTTTTGGAAAATCGGGAATCGACTTTAAAAACATGAAAATGGAGTCGCCACCGATCTTTTATTTAAGATATGATCAGATCATCTTGATATGGATTATTTTAATAAAACATTTTTTATTAAAACAATAATCTTGGTCTACGAAATCTAGAAAATGGGTTCGGGAGTCGGTTACGCAGGAGGAAGGGATAGCACCCTCGATACGCCCAAAATTGGTACCTAATTGATTAATTAATGTCCCGACGTCAAAATTTGATATGATTTTAAAATACGATCCTCTTTGTTGGGGAAAATTTGAAGAAATATTTGGACAGAATCATATTGGATGCCAAAATTTCTTATTTCGAAGAAATAAAATGTCGTACTCAGTAAGTTAGGGCACAACATCTTATGTTCTCGAAATTAGATTTATCCTTCGACATTCAATATTCGCGCATTTAAAAATTGAGAAGGATATTCAATTATTTTGGTCAAATGAAAAATCGAAACCCGATAAGTTAGGGCACTATTTCTCAAAATTCCTGAATACAGAATGTTGCCTTCGTTCTTTTAAAAATCTTATCTCGAGATAAAATATCACACCCAGTAAGTTAGGGCGCAATATCTCAAAAATCCCAAGAATAAGTTTTTTATTTAAAATCATGCATTTGATTTAAGAGAGAAAGGATACTCGGTTATAAGGTTTTAAACGAAGAGAGTCGGAACTCAGTAAGTTAGAGCACGATTTTCTCGAAACCCCTAAACACAAGCATTGCTTTGTGATCTTAAAACCGAAATGACATTAAAACACTACATTTCATAAGATGCAATGGGATACTAATACACAAAGTAGAGAAATTATTTACAAATGAAATACAATGCTATTAGATCTCAAAAATAAATAAATATAAAACGAGAATTAAAACACACATAATGGCAATAATTATCAAATGTTGGACAAAATAATAAGAATAATAAAATACATACATCAACAATATTACGAAATCAATGGAATAATTTTAATACTAATTATGCAATTCTTTAAAGCAAGAAACATAAGAATATTCAAGGTAAACATTTATATAATAAATAAAAGATATACAAATGATATGTAAAAGCAATTGGAATAAATACATAATTCTAAAATAAGATCCTTAAATGAGAAATTATATTTATATAAAATAAAATATATACATAAATGGATTTAAAAGAAAATATATGCATAAATAATATGACATTAATAACATATATGCAAAAAAAATAGCTTAAATAATAAATTAATTTAATACAAAACAGTACAAGAATTTAAATAAAGAGTAAAAATTTTAATTGAAAGAGAAACGAAATTCAAAGGCTGTTTTATAAAGAATTTGCAAAATTCTGGACTTAATTAGAAAGAATTCGAATAATCAGGGGTTAAAATAGCAAATATTTCGTAGCTCAAAACACAGCACTCGGGTCAGACTAAATTGAAATAACTCATAAATTGTATAGCTCAAATAAAAAGAACAATGAAATGCATAACAGGTTTAATCAAAAACAACGCGACAAAGGAGGACTAGGTGCGCAAATAATCCTTTTAGAAGAAACACGCGGGTCCTCTGAGTTCTGAATCGGGTGGGGTCAGGGCACTTACACGATGTCGTTTCAAGGCTATCAGACTGAGCCTGAAACGCCATCATTTCGTTAATGGTTAATCACCATATAAAAGCCAACTTAAGCCCTCTGCTAACCCCCTTTTCCTTTTTTTTTTGAAACCCTAGCCCCCTTAACTTCAAACAAAAAAAAAAAAACCTAAGGAGCCCCTAATCCCCTCTTTTGCTCTCTCCTTCAGTCGCATCTAAAGGCATCCAACCACGAAAGTGCCCTAGAAATCGGCGATTAGTCGCGGAGTATGAGCGCTTACGAAATCCCTTTTAAATCGACCCCGAATGTTTCATAGTCTCCAACCTCAACGGCCGCCTTTGCTTTGATTTTGACGAAGAAGGCGGTCTGTCAATTTGTTTACAAAGGTAAAAACCTTTCTTTCTGTTTAGATCTTCACACAAACAGACAAACAACACAAAAAATAGTTTGAAAAGCAACAAGGGCAAAAAAAAGTTTAGAAAGCTAAAATCACCTCGTATTTTTTATTTCTTTTTGTATTTTCTGTGTTCGGTATGAGTAATACAATGTGTGTTCGTAAAAAAAAAATCCTCTTTTACAATCATCTTTCTTTAGTTTTATAGCCGATTTAGAGAGATAAAAAATAAAGAAAAAGAAAATTACAAAGATTATTGCATTTCTATTACCCTCGCTGGATATTTGTTGTGGTGTGTTTTTGTTGTGTTGTGCAGGTGCAAGGGCCGTGTGCTTGCTGGCAGAGGTACGGAGGCTCGATTGTGCGAGGCATGCGCTTGGGTCGAGCGCGTGGTGCGAGCGGGACACGAACAGTCGCGTGCGTGAAGGCACGTGGTAGTTCAAGAGTCGCGTGTGGGGGCGGCTGAAGCATCGCGCGTGGAGGCACTTGCGAGGGAATCCATTGGCTGGGTTGCGGTGCTAGATTCTAGAAGTTTCTGCTAGGGTTTTCTGAAAGTTTAGACTTTTGGACCGATTGGGCCAGTTCTGATGGGTTATTGGTCCTTGGTATTTTGGGTAGTATTTGGGTAGTAAACTTGGGTTTAATGTATTGGGCTATGGACTGATTGGGTCTGAATTTGGGCTTGTATTGTAATTTAATGGACTGATAAACTTTGAATTTTTTGGGGTTTTGTTATTTTTTGGTTTCTATTTTGGTTAACATTGGGCCCGGGCGAAAATGGGCTTTTACAACCCTGATTTGTAAAATTACCGAAATACCCTCGATTTGTGAAATTATCGAAATACCCTCAATTTGTGAAATTATTAAAATATCCCCGGTTTGTAAATTTATTGAAATACCCCTGATTTGTAAAATTCTAAAATACCCTTGATTCGCAAAATTACTGAAATACTCCCGATTCCCAAAATTATCGAAATATCCACGATTTACAAAATTACCAAAATTCCCCTGAATTGTGAAATTATCGAAATACCCCCGAGTTGTAAAATTATTGAAATACCCTCAGTTTGTGAAATTACTAAAATACCTTTGATTTGCAAAATTATCGAAATACCCTCAGTTTGCAAAATTAGCGAAGTACCCCTATAGGGTTGAATTACCAAAATACCCTTATAAGTTAGAATTACCGAAATACCTCTGAATGGTAGGATTACCGAAATACCCTTATAGGTAAAATGATGTGTTGCCCTTGTGGGTAAATGACCTACTTAGACTATCAATTTGACTGATTTGACTGTGATTGTATGACTGTGTTAAACTGACTTGACTGTAGTCGTGTGACTGATATGCTTTTAATATATGTATAAATTACTATTACTAAACATGGCCATTTTGCATACATGTGTAATGATTGAGCATGATATACACGACATATTACATGAGGTTGGGACATTTATACGGAGGAAGTTCTAATAGGGTCGCACGGGTCGCATGAGACGACTGTGGATCCAGTATTGATCTATTAAGGTCGCATGGGTCGCATGAGACGACTGTGGACCGACGAATAACTTAAAGCCGTGTAATCTGATTATGGCTCAATGCCAACATAAATATGGCTCTGTGCTATCTTGATTATGGCTTTGTGCCAATTGTATTTACTTGTGGCTATGTGCCTAACATATATATTGATGACTCTGTGTCGATCATAATTACCTGTGGTTGCATGCCGATTATATTACCGTTGCTGATGGCTATGTGCCAAACTTATTATAGTTACCGATAGCTTTGTGCCATCCTGATTATGGCTCTATGCCATCCTAATTATGGTTTATAACCATTATGTTTATGGCTTTTAGCCGCTTACATTAATCTGGCGTTCTTTGTGATATTTATGGCTTTAAACCGTTCTGTCCACCACACCGAGCTGTTCGGTTGTGTAATATCCTAGATTTAGGGGTTATGCATTTAATGCATAATTCAAGTGATAGCATGCCTTAGTGTATGGTTGGATGAGTTTTAGGGGTTCCTAAAACCCTAGGGTATAGGAGAGTGCTTTAGGGAAATTTTGTTTTCAAGTGTTAGTTAAGGGGGAGCTAAGTTAATGAGGCTTTACGGAAATTTGTGGAGGATTATATGACATAAATAGCCGAGTGGTAAAGTGGCATGGGATGCCACCTAGGGTGCAAGAAAGCTTGCGTCAAAGGGAGTTCAAGAGGGAGGAGGTTCGAGCTGTAGAAATTGTATTGTTGGCATTTGTTTTTGGCGTCAAGAGGGGGGAAGTGTTGGACGGCTTTGGGGCTTTAGAAAGATGAGGATAAGCTTAGTTTATTTTGAATTTTTGTTAAAGATAAGAGAAAATTGTGACTTTATTTTATTTATTTTAAATGATAGGATAAGAGATAAATGAGGAGAGAATAAGGGATATGATAGGAAAGAATTAAGGGATATGATAGGAAAGAATTAAAGGATATGATAGGAAAGAATTAAGGGATATGATAGGAAAGGATTAAAGGATATGATAGGAAAGAATTAAGGGATATGATAGGAAAGAATTAAGGGATATGATAGGAGAAGGAAATGGGATTTGAGAGGGGGATGAGCAATGGCCGAATATGGGACTCTTTAGCTTGTGAATTTTTCGGTTTTGAAGGGTGTAGGAAATAGGTGTGCCGAAATTGTGTAGTATAAATAGGGGTGACCATCTTTTTGCTATTCTTTTCTTCATTTTATTTTCTTTTACCAAAATTTTTCCTCTTATTTTCTCTTTGTGCTGAATTTCCTCTCACTCTCTCTACCTATTCTTTTCTTTCTTTCAACCCCAATTCTACACCCTTTCTTGCATAGCCGAATATCCCTTGCCACTTAGAACCATAGCCGAAAATTGTATTTACTTGTGAAGCCATAGCCGAATCTCAAGGGGGACTCTATTCTCTTCTCTTGGTCGTAAGTCTAATAACCCGAAGTAGAAAATCGAAACCTCTCCAACTTTGTTCTTCATTGCCAAATTCTCCTAACTTTCATCTACACTTCTTTTCTTCTTCTCAACCTCGGTTCTATACCTATTTTGTGATAGCCGATTATCCCATCTCCATTTGGGAGTTCTTGCCGAATCTTTTAGAGCCTTTATGGGGGAGGTGTCGACATTCCTTTTCATCAATCTTCCAATCAGTTTCGAGTATAGTAAGTATTTTCTTAGCAATCAAATTCTCTTCTTCTTCATTTAGTATGCCAAAACCAATGGTTGGCATTGGTTTCTAAGGTATTATCGAATGTATGAAGAGTCATAATATTATGTTTCTTTTGTGTAGCCAACGGTAAGGAGCCTTAAAGAGGATTGTAAGGATTCGATTCATCAAGGTAAGTGTTATGTGGTGATTCGGGATTTAGTTAAGCAAAGTAGGTTGTTTGTATTTTTCGGCCATAGGCCATTTTATGAGTTTAAGTGATGACCGATTTCTGACTTTGGTTCTTAGGAGCAAATCGACAGGAATAAGAGAGTTTCAGGATTGAGTATACTGTACCAAAAAGGTGTGTAGTTATTACACTGTTCTCTTGATTGTTTATGTGTGTATGTTGTTATATATGTGTGATATGATGTAAATGGTAGCCAAAATAAGGGCTAAGATAGTGGATACCCGTGGTGGGTGATCGAATAATCAGGTCAGTACTTTATGATATTAAATTATCACTGATGAATATGTGCAATCGTGGTAAGCATGTGTTGAATACTCATCTAAATGATATTATTGTCATGATATATATGCATGGGAATTTGGGACATGAATATTGAAGGACAGGTGTACATTATGTACGTGGTCCGATGTTAGCCTTGTGTTACATTGGCGCTTGATGTTAGCTATGTGCTTCATCAAGGTGGGGTGTTGGCTACGTGCCACCTCCTGGCGGATGATAGCTGTGTGCATCACCGTGGATTGAGAATGGCCTCGAGTCACTCATAGATATTGACATGTGGGGTCACTTAGGTGATCGGTGGCGTAGCCACGGCCTTGTGCGGTAGGTCTGTCAAGGTAGGTGTAATGGACGGACAATAGGTTGGGTTGGGCTTCATGATGCATATGTATGTATGTGGACTGTGTGGATATGGGCCAAGCCCATATGTGGAGACATGTGAAATAACTATACACTGAGTCTGTTTAACTCACCCAATTTTTTTTATCAAACCTCATAGGTGATGCATAAAGCTCGGACCGGGTTGGAGTGGATGCGAGATGGCCCATGCAAAAGAAGTTGTTTTCCTTATTTAATAAAATTTATATTTCCAGTATTTTCAGTATCCATTTATTGTAATAAAGGCCTTATAGTATTTGTTATTATTTTTATTATGGATTGATGATTAAACTACTATGGGGAAATGAGTTTATGATTTAGCAACTTACACTTTAAAATATATGTTAAAGTTTTAATTGGAGAAATTGTAATAACTTAGTTTTATTTGGAATTTTAAAATACATAACTTAGTTTTATTTGGAATTTTAAAATACACGAGGTTTAACAAACAACCACAAATTTTTAAGTTTTACTTTTAAGTCAAAAATTTTTCGAACGTTTTCCACAGTGGCATTCTAAATTCGGCCGTGGCTCGTGGGCCGGGTTTGGGGTGTTACAATTTGGTATCAGAGCCCAGTTCAAAACTCAGCTTTGAGGGTTTTGGGCCCAAAAATATTTTTTAATGTGGGCTTTTCAAAGATTTGGGCTTTCATAAATTTTTCAGTTTATTCGCATGGCACTGTATCTCCTAATTCAAGTCCACTGTAAGTACCTCTAATTGTTCTGTGAATTATTATATGATTGGTATGTGGGTATGATGGGAACGTAGATTAGTGTATTAAGTTATTGAACTTTAGGATTAGCTTACTCCAACACGTAATTGCATAAAATTTTAAAGTCTAATTAAACAAACCTATGTCTAAGTCGCGAAGTTAGGGTGTGGCAACCATTGTGCGCATGTTCAGGATTGGTTTCGTGGGAGCTTGGTATTTAAGCAAATCCTAGTGACTCACCTCCTCACCACTGAACCCTACGGTGCATAGTAACTGTTCACCCTAACCAAGAGGACTTATTCACTAGCCAAACTCGATAATTAAAACCCGAAAGGGACTAGTCATATTGTTTTATAAAAACCTTAAGTTTTCAAAATTACTCCTTTGATTTGTAAAACCATTTTATACTTGGAAAATTTTTCGAAATATTTTTGATTTACAAAATTACCCAAATACCCCTGAGTGTAAAATTACCAAAATGCCTTTGGTTTATAAAATTACCATACTACCCATGACTTTTGTAAAAACATTCTTACTTTACAAAAATATCAAAAACTCCTATTTTACAAAATAGTAAGATACCCTAATTTGCAAAATTTACTAAAATGCCCCTTACTTCTAAAATTACCAAAATAACCCCGATTTCTAAAATTTCTGCAATATTATTGATTTGATAGAATTTTCAAAATAACCTCGAGATTTGTATATTTTGGAATGCCTTTGATTTGTAAAAATTTTCAAATTGACCCGATTTATTACCAAAATACCCTGTAGGGCAAATGACGAAAATACCCTGGAATAAGAATGGACAAAGATGTTCGAATGATGAATGTGTGTGTGATGGATATCATTGAATGTGTGTGTTTCTCTAAATTAGGGTAGAAAACTTGAAATGAAAACTCTGAATGATCAAAAGAACTACTATTAAGCTTTTACATAAAATTGCTCATGGATAAACAAAGGGAACAAATGCTAATTCATAAAATTTTTAAATCGATTAAATCGCGATAGTAGACATAAGCTCTAGGGGACGTGGTCGTAATGTGCGAGGCCGTGGTAGAGGCAGAATGGCTGTATCGAAACCCATTAGATGGGTCAAGGGTCTGAGAATGAGGTACCACCACCACCACTTGTTGGTGTGGAGCAGCAAGATCGCATGTGGATGATGTTTATCGCAGCAGGTCGCGCGAGTTTTAGAGATGGTGGCAGGAGCAAGTGGAATTATGGGAGCTCAAAAATTGGTACCCGAGCGACTTCAAGCCAATAGAGCTGAGGTGTTCCATGGCGTATCTGGTATGGCACCCAGTACTGCTGAGTATTGGTTGGAGGCGACCGAACGGATTATGGATGAGCTTGATTTAACGGCTGAGGAGAAAGTGAAAGGAATGGTGTCGCTTCTTCGCGATGAGTCATATTAGTGGTGGCTCATAGTTCGGGATGGTGCTATAGCTGAGGATCTCACTTGGGAGTACGTTAAGGCGGCTTACCAGAAGAAGTATGTTGGTACTCATTATATTGATGCGCAGAGAAAGGCTTTTCTGGGGCTGGTTCAAGGGAACAAACCCGTGGCGGAGTACGAGGCTAAATTCCTAAGGTTGAGCCGGTATGCTCGAGGAGTAGTGACTACGAAGCATGAGCGATGTGTTCGATTTGAGGATAGACTAAGGGATGACCTAAGGCTGTTGATAGCTCCACAACAGGAGCGGGAGTTTGCCGTATTAGTAGAAAAGGCTAAGGTAGCTGAAGGAATTAAGGACTATGTGAGACAGAACAGAGATAAGGATAAGAATCGGATAAGAGGAGTTTTGGACCATCAGAATTGTCTGGGAGCCTTCAGAAAGGACCGAGGGTCAAGAATTTTACTCGTGTTGCTAAGCCAGCTATTAGAAATCTGGATCGTCCATGTGCTCAATGTGGGAGGTACCATGTTGGCGAGTGCTGGAATCGGGATCGAGAGTGTTTTAGGTGTAAGTCTAAGGCTCATTTGATTAAAGATTGTCCTCGGATTCAATAGGGCTCTGGACAAGAGGTCGTGGTGGTGTGCAAATGGACGTAGGTGGTCGCAAGCGGCGAGGGTCGTGGTCCGAACCATGGAGGAAATGGTTTTGGCCAAGGTTGTGGAGCACCAGGCAGAGGAGCTGAAGGTACAGATGCGAGGCAGCCAAGGTTGGTTTATGCAGCCAAGCGTCGCGAGGAGGAAGATGTGCCAGAGGTGACAACGGGTACGTTCCTCATTTCTAGAATACCCTTTATTACCTTGTTTTTATAGACCTAGTTCGTTCATGTGTTGCTAGTGAAGTGTATGGAACCTTGAATGCGAATCTTGAGATGGTATCTAGGGAAATGTGCTAGTTTTATTAAGATCAGAGCCCGCAGCAGTAGCGTAGTGTGGTGAGTTAGGACGTATGATTGTTCCTTAGTAAGTAATTTCGAGGACGAAATTATTTTTAAGGAGGGTAGAACTATAATATCCTAGATTTAGGGTTGCGCTTAATGCATAATTCAAGTGATAGCATGCCTCAAAGTATGGTTGGATGAGTTTTAGGGTTCCTAAAACCCTAGGGTATAGGAGAGTGCTTTAGGAAATTTTGTTTTTAAGTGTTAGTTAAGGGGAGCTAAGTTAAGAAGGCTTTAAGGAAATTTGTGGGGGAGTATATGACATAAATAGCCGAGTGGTAAAGTGGCATGGGACGCCACCTAGGGTGCAAGAAAGCTTGCGTCAGAGAAAGTTCAGGAGGGAGGAGGTTCGAGCTGCAGAAATAGCATTGTGGGCATTTGTTTTTAGGCCAAGAGGGGGAAGTGTTGACTGCTTTGGGGCTTTGAAAAGATGAGGATAAGCTTGGTTTATTTTAAATTTTTGTTAAAGATAGGAGAAAATTGTGACTTTATTTTATTTATTTTAAATGATAGGATAAGAGATAAATGAGGAGGGAATAAGGGATATGATAGGAAAGAATTAAGGGATATGATAGGAAAGAATTAAAGGATATGATAGGAAAGAATTAAGGGATATGATAGGAAAGAATTAAAGGATATGTGAATTAAAGGATATGATAGGAAAGAATTAATGGATATGATAGGAGAGAATTAAGGGATATGATAGGAGAAGAAAATGGGATTTGAGAGGGGGATGAGCAATGGCCGAATGTGGGACTCTTTAGCTTGTGAATTTTCGGTTTTGAAGGGTGTAGGAAATAGGTGTGCCGAAATTGTGTAGTATAAATAGGGGTGACCATCTTTTGGCTATTCTTTTCTTCATTTTATTTTTTTTTGCCAAAATTCTTCCTCTCATTTTCTCTTTGTGCCGAATTTCCTCTCACTCTCTCTACCTATTCTTTTCTTTCTTTCAACCCCAATTCTACACCCTTTCTTGCATAGCCGAATATCCCTTGCCATTTAGAACCATAGCCAAAAATTGTATTTACTTGTGAAGCCATAGCCGAATCTCAAGGGGGACTTTATTCTCTTTTCTTGGTCGCAAGTCTAATAACCCAAAGTAGAAAGCCGGAACCTCTCCACCTTTGTTCTTCATTGCTGAATTCTCCTAACTTTCATCTACACTTCTTTTCTTCTTCTCAACCTTGGTTCTCTACCTATTTTGTGATAGCCGATTATCCCATCTCCATTTGGGAGTTCTTGCTGAATCTTTTAGAGCCTTTAGGGGGGAGGTGTCGACATTCCCTTTCATCAATCTTCCAATCAGTTTCGAGTATAGTAAGTATTTTCTTAGCAATCGAATTCTCTTCTTCTTCATTTAGTATGCCAAAACCAATGGTTGGCCTTGGTTTCTAAGGGATGGTCGAATGTATGAAGAGTCATAATATTGTGTTTCTTTTGTGTAGCCAATGGTAAGGAGCCTTAAGGAGGATTGTAAGGATTCGATTCATCAAGGTAAGTGTTATATGGTGATTCGGGATTTAGTTAAGCAAAGTAGGTGGTTTGTAGTATTTGGCCATAGGCCATTTTATGAGTTTAAGTGATGACCGATTTCTGACTTTGGTTCTTAGGAGCAAATCGATGTGAATAAGAGAGTTTCGAGATTGAGTAGATCAGATCAAAAAGGTGTGTAGTTATTGCAATCGTTTCTTGATTGTTTATGTGTGTATGTTGTTATATATGTGTGATATGATGTGAATGGTAGCGTAAATAAAGGCTAAGATGGTGGATACCCATGGTGGGTGATCGAATAATCGTGTCAAGATTTTATGATATTAAATTATCACCGATGAATATGTGTAATCGTGGTAAGCATGTGTTGAATACTCATCTAAATGATATTATTGTCATGATATATATGCATGGGAATTTGGGACATGAATATTGAAGGACAGGGTGTACATTATGTACGTCGTCTGATGTTAGCCTTGTGCTACATTGGCGCTTGATGTTAGCTATGTGCTTCATCAAGGGTGGGTGTTGGCTATGTGCCACCTCCTGGCGGATGATAGCTGTGTGCATCACCGTGGATTGAGGATGACCTCGAGTCACCTCATAGATATTGACATGTGGGGTCACTTAGGTGATCGGTGGTGTAGCCACAGCCTTGGGCTGCAGGTCTTCCAAGGTAGGTGTAATGGACGGACAATAGGTTGGGATGGGCTTCATGATGCATATGTATGTATGTGGACTGTATGGATATGGGCCAAGCCCATATGTGGAGACATGTGAAATAACTATACACTGAGTCTGCTTGACTCACCCAATTTTTTATCAAACCTTACAGTGATGCATAAAGCTCTGACCGGGTTGGAGTGGATGCGAGGTGGCCTGCAAAAGAAGTTGTTTTCCTATTTAATAAAGTTTATATTTCCAGATTTTCAGATCCATTTATTGTAATAAGGGCCTTATAGTATTTGTTATTATTTTATTATTGATTGATGATTAAACTACTATGTGGAAATGAGTTTATGATTTAGCAACTTACACTTTAAAATATATGTTAAAGTTTTTAATCTTAGAAATTGTAAAACTTAGTTTTATTTGGAATTTTAAAATACACGAGGTTTTACAAACAACCACAAATTTTTAAGTTTTACTTTTAAGTCAAAAATTTTTCGAACGTTTTCCACAGTGGCATTCTAAATTCAGCCGTGGCTCAAGGCCGGGTTTGGGGTGTTACATGTTGACTTAGTGCCGCAACCGGTGTTAAGCTTGGTGTGTTGCTTGGGTGGGTCGATTTAATCCCCACAAGAGTGTATGGTTGGTACGGGTAGTGTGTTGCCTGGATCGAGTGGGATGCATCCTCGTACTGTTGCATATCTAATTATGAGATCTGTCATTATACTAGGCTTAGGCCACTTATTCTGTATTGGTCTGGGCTAGGCCAATTGTTTTGTTATGGGCTGTGACTCAAATGATATTATAGTGGGCTTTGGCCCACGTGTGATCTAAACTGGACTGTACTGTTACTGTTAAAGGGCTTTGGCCCAGATTGTTTCAATTTCTATTTCTGTATACTGACTGTTGCTTTAGTAAGGGGGATTACACACTGAGTTTTCGTAAACTCACCCTATTTTTAACTGTGCAGGTAATCCCCAGCATTAGGAGGATTGGTGCTGTGAGGGACTCGGAGGTGATCACAGGACTGCGACTGTTATGCCTTGAGCTTTATATATGTTTTAAATTTTGTTTTGGGTTTTAATTTTTGTAATAAGGCCTCTCTAGATTTAATTTTGAATTTGGGATTTTGTTACCTTCTATATCTGTTAGACGTAGACGAGTTTTCAACCCAATTACTGTTTTTAAAAACAAACATTTTAAACTTTTTTACCTTAAATTAGCTTCCGCAACTAAAAGAGATTTTTAATGAAGTTAATAACATTTTAAAAGTCATTAACTTTTCAATGAACCACATTTTGAAATTGATTGAACACAAACTGAGACTTTAGTTTTTAAATATTAAGAAGGGTTTTCAATGAAAACATGTTTTTTGAAAAACACTTCAATGTGACACACCAGATTCAGGCCTAACTTCTGGGATGGGTTTGGGGTGTTACAGAATTTTTATATAGATATGAATGATGTTGTTATGGGTCAAACAACATGTAATTTGGTATGTTTTAGCTACCTTTGGGACATGAATTGATGTTGGTTTGATGTTTGTAGGTATGACTCAAAATGGGTGGCAATTTGGCCTTGCAAATGGCTTATAGTTACCCACATGGATAAGCACATGGGCGTGTGTGTCAACTGTGTCCTCCACTGTCTCATTTCATAGCAAGTCAGACTTCCACACGAGCTAGACACATGGGCGTGTGATAGACCATGTGATTTAAGTCAGTGTTGCACATGGGCCAAACACACAAGCGTGTGACAGGCCGTGTGAAGCACACGGCCTAGCCACATGGGTGTGTGCCCTATTTTGTGAGAACAATTTTCTAAGTTTCGTAAAGTTTTTGTCTTAGATCGATTTGGTCCCAAACCCTCTCTAAAGCATGTTTAATGTCTCGTAGACCTTCTAAAGGGACAAAGTGATTGTGATGATGAAGATTTGTTGATGCATAATGCATGTTTGTGAAATATTTGTGAAATGTTTCGATATGTCCGGTAATGCCTCTTAACCCTAGTCGGGAGAAGGATACGGGTTAGGGGTGCTATAATTTGTTGGTATCAGATCTACGGTTTAGTCGATTCTAGGACTAACATAGTGTGTAAGAGTTTAGCTATACATGTCATACATGCAAACTATAATAGTGTGACGAATCTTAATAGATAAAATGTGTTTTCTGTATAGTTAATAGATCCCGAACGAGTCGTAGCTGACGATGTTGAAAGTAATGTGCCTGCTCCCACTCAAGGGACATCACCGTATGATTCTAAACTGATTACTAGTGGTCAGGAAGGAGAGGGTAAAGAAGCCATCTTTCAAATGATGAATGGGTGGTTCACTCAATATGTTAGAGCAAATCCAATTGTTCCTCAAACTCTGCCCCCATCTAATCGCCCTTAGCCTCGTGTTGTGTCTCCAGTTATGAATTCGAATCTATTGAATAAACCTTCGGTCGATAAAATTCGTAAGTATGGGGCCGAAGAGTTCAGGGCCACTAATGATGATGATGTTGAAAGAGATGAGATTTGGCTCGAGAATACAATTTGAGTATTTGATGAGATGTCGTGTACCCCTGATAAATGTGTGAAATGTGTCGTTTCTTTGTTGAGAGATGCAGCTTACCAATGGTGAAAAACTTTGATTTCTATTGTTCTGAAAGAACGAATAACCTGAGATTTCTTTCAATCCAAATTTCAGAAGAAATATATTAGTCAGAGATTCATTGATCAAAAGCGAAAAGAGTTTCTTAAATTGAAACAGGGCCGTATGTCTGTTACAGAGTACAAGCGAGAATTTGTGAGACTGAGGTAGTATGCACGAGAATGTGTCTCGACTGAGGCAATAATGTGTAAAAGGCTCGAAGACGGATTAAATGAAGATATCCATTTGCTAATCTAAATTACGAAAATAAAAGAATTTGTTGTGCTTGTTGATCGAGCGTGTAAAGTTGAAGAACTCGGAAAAAGAAAAGAAAAGCTGAGTCTGAAGCTAGAGATGTGAGAAAGAGATCCTCGAGTAAATCATTTCAATCTGCATCAAAGAAATTTTGAGATGAGTATATCCGTTCAAAGGAAAATGTGGGACATTCAAGTAGAAATCGTGCTAAATCGCATTCGAACTTCAAAACTCTAGCTACTTTGATAGCTAGTTGGAAATGTTAGATTTGAGTGACCCGAATGTAGACATTGTAGTAAAAGACATTCGGGAAATTTTCGATTAAATGATCGAGCTTGTTTCAAATGTGGAACTTTAGCTCACTTTATCCGAGACTATCCCGAGTCTGCTGAACAAGAGATTATAGAGAATCGAAACTCGATTAACATTTCAGCTAGGGGTATACCTCCCAGAAATACGAGAAATGTGAGTGGTAGCCAGAGAGCTACAAAAGATACAACTGCGAGATCTGAGGTGAGAGCACCTGCCAGAGCTTACGCTATTCGAGCTCGTGAGGAAGCTGTAACCCTAGAGAGTAGGCTGTGAAACTCGAGGGTAGAGCGCCTGCAAGGACTTATGCCATTTGCACTTGTGAAGAGGCATATTCCCTTGATGCTATTTCGTGTACCTTTTCTCTTTACAATACCCAAGTTATTGCTTTAATAGATCCCGGATCCACACACTCTTACATTTGCATGAAACTATTACCCGATTTGGGTGTGCCTATAGATACCACAGAATTTGAAATTAAGGTGTCTAATCCTTTAGGCAAGAGTATGTTAGTTGATAAAGTTTATAAAGATTGTCCATTAATGATTAGAGGTCATTACTTTAAAGAAAATCTTATGTTATTACCATTTGATGAATTCGACCTCATTCTTGGTATGGACTGGTTGACTACTCATAATGTAATTGTAAATTATGGGAAGAAATACATTGAGATGAGATGTGAGAATGGGGATATTCTTCATGTAGAATTAGATGAGCAAGGTAGGTCATCAGCAATAATTTCTCACATGATGGCACAGAGATATCTTAGAAAAGGGTATGAGGCATTTTTGGCCTTTGTAATGAATGATAAAGAGACAGAGTTAAAAATTGAATCAGTGCCTATAGTATGTGTGTATGTGGATGTTTTTCCTGAGGAATTACCAGGATTACCACCAGTTAGAGAAGTTGAGTTCAGCATTGAGCTAACTCCCAGTACTATACCAATATCCATTACTCCTTATAGAATGGCTCCAACAGAGTTGAAAGAGTTGAAGTTACAGTTGCAAGAGTTGACAGACAGAGGCTTTGCAAGATCAAGTTGTTCACCATGGGGTGCTCCAGTTTTGTTTGTGAAAAAGAAAGATGGCACCATGAGATTGTGCATTGATTACCGTCAGCTTAATAAAGTGACAGTAAAGAACAAGTACCCATTACCTAGGATCGATGATTTGCTTAATCAATTGAAAGGAGCGACTGTGTTCTCCAAAATAGACTTGAGATCAGGGTACTACCAGTAGAGAGTCAAAGATTCAGATGTAACCAAGACTGCCTTTCGAACGAGGTATGGGCATACTGATTTATTCTTGAGACAAGAATGAACATACTGATCATCTACGGATAGTTTTACAAACTCTTAGAGAAAATTAGTTGTATGCCAAATTCAGTAAAAGTGAGTTTTGGCTCAAGGAAGTGGGATTCCTGGGACATATTGTCTTGAGAGATGGAGTCCGAGTAGATCCAAGTAAGATCTCAGCTATAATAGACTGGAAACCACCGAAGAACATCACAGAGATTAGAAGTTTTTTGGGCCTAGCCGGCTACTACAGACGATTTGTCAAGTGGTTTTCTATGATTGCAACCCCGATGACTAAATTATTACAGAATAATGTGAAGTTTGAGTGGTCTGAAAAATGACAACAAAGTTTTGAGAAGTTGAAAGCAATGCTGACAGAAGCTCCAGTTTTAAAACAACCCGAGGCAAGGAAAGAATTCATAATTTATAGCGATGCATCCTTAAATGGATTAGGTTGTGTACTCATGAAAGAAGGCAAGGTAATTGCTTATGTCTCCAGACAGTTAAAGCCTCATGAGAAAATTTATCTAACGCATGATCTTGAATTGGCTGCCATAGTCTTCGCTTTGAAGATTTGGAGACACCATTTATATGGCAAACGATGTCAGATTTTACCGATCACAAAAGTTTGAAGTACTTGATTGTAACACCCCAAACCTGATCTAACCACTACGACCGAATCTGGCGTGTCACTGGGAAGAAAAACATTTTTTAAACTATTTTGTCGACTTGATTTGCAAGGAAAACTTTCGTGTAGTTTAAGAAAATTGTGGTTGAATAGGGCGATTTGTTAAATCATTTTGAAACTTGATTTAGCGTGATAGAATTTCCTTGTTGATTATTATTCATTCGACGTATATCTTTAGAAAAACTAAAAAAATTATCTTAAGTTTATAAAAACGTTCATATCATAAATTACTTTGCATGCCTTTTTCGTTTAATAATAGTTTAAGGAAAAAGAAAGGAAAAAAATAAATCCCAAAGTGAAGTTTAGGTGGCCATATTACAAGAACCGAAATCCAAAACATAAAGTATAGAAAACTAAATCCAAAATAAACGATGAAATTGAATGTTGAGCATGGCCACCACGAGTCCACCCCAGCTTCGAATCACGATCTAAGCATTATCTACAAAGTGTAACGGAAGGGGTGAGTCATCGAGACTCAGTGTGTAATTCCCCATCCCAAAAGACGTTAAACTCATAAACAGATTCATATGGTATTATGCAAGTCATGCAACCCATCCAACGTAAATATCCATCCGAGACTCCCAAATCTACCCCTTGTGGCACCTAGCCACTGGTGGTACCTAACCACTGGTAACCGAAGTTACAAATATTCATATGTGGGGCCAACCCACTTGTGGTACCTAACCATTGGTGACGATCCCTTAAATCGATATGTGGGGCGAACCCACTGTGGTACCTAACCACTGGGACAAGTCACCAAATAAGCACATGTGGTACCTAACCACTGGTGGTTCCAAACCACTGAGACTTGGTTACAAAATCACGATATGTGGGGCCAATCCACGTGTGGTACCTAGCCACTGGTGACAGTCTGATAAATCATGCCTTCCCCCTCCTCTCATCATACCCATATTTCATGTATATGTTTCTCCCTAAAATATGATCATGCTTAATACATAAAAAAAACATAACAAAGCACACACAGTTTCCACATAAATAAAGCACGTTATTCACCATATTGGACTTACCCGGAGTCCTTGCTTATAAGGGTAACGTAATGTTTCCCACTGTTAATCAGGCTTCCAACAAACACAACATTTAACATAACAACATATGAAGTGCATAAGAGTCACATACCTATTTCTCATACTATCACACTCTCAACTTTAGCACTATCGCCACTCAAGACTACTACTACCTGCCTACGATCTTGCTCCGATGCCGGCCCACAACCCGGTGGCCAATCTCGCACTCTTGATATTGCTCGCTTCTTGTACTTAGGGGCTGGGTTTACAGATCCAACCCTTCCCGTCGTTTGGCTGGCATTCAAGTCCATGAACACACCTTGGTCACTAAATCACATTAAACTAGTGGGAACAATCTAAAAGAAATCGGTGTTCACTGCCACGGCCCTTACCTAGATCGACAAATCCTGGAGCCTTGAACTTGGCTAAAATGATGATTGAATCCCTTCAGTCTTCTTCTAGTTTTGGCACAAGTAGTCACCTCAGAGGAGATTTGGCTTCTAAGAATAACGAGTGAAAATCAACGAGATATTGAGAAAGTGATGAAGATGAGAAAGAGATAGCAAAGAAGAAAACAACAGTGACTTACCAATCCTGAGACGATGATTCGGCAAGAGCTGGCATAGGAGGGAATCCAAAATAGAAGTCAAAATGGAAATAAGATCTTTAGTTGTATGGTTAGGGGCTTCGATTCTTAGAGAGATAGAGAAAACAATACTGAAAGGTGGCTAAAAGGTTTGGCTATGGGAGAAGAAAGAATGGGAAAAGACGGTTTGGCTTTTAGGAAAATATTGAAGAGGAGAGGAGAGCTAAGGAGTTGCGGCAAATAAAGGGAGAGAGAGCTCACAAGAGAAAGGAAATTTCGGCTTGACTAGATGCAAAGATGATCACTTGTGCCTACTAATTTCGGCATATTAACCAAATTTCACCCCCTCTCTAGAGTTTGATTTTCGGCCAACTCTGCCGTCTCCTGATAGCTCTTATCCCTCTTGTTATCTTAATCTATATCCTCCCTTCAAGAGAGGCCTCCTTGGCACCAACTCCTCCCTTCATATTATCAACAAAATACAAGAATTAAACTCCTCTTTTCAAGCCATTGTGTCGTCCTTCCTTCCTCCCTTGGAGTGCCAAATTTTAGCCCAAAAGCTTGGGCCCCAAGCGGCCAAAACTTGGCCCAAATCCTTTCCCTTAGTGACGCCGCCCACTTGCTCCCTTGCAAAACCACTTAATTTTGGGCCACAAGCCCACCATGCAAATTAAACATAGAAACCCATTTTAATTATGTCCTATAGCTCTTCGTTAGAAAAATTACCCAGGTCTCAGGCCAAACTTGAGCCCAATTTGCACCTCTAAATCTCAAGCTAACACCTACACACAGAATGCACAGACCCACATAATTAGGATGTTATAGTTCTACCCCCTTAAGATAAATTTTGGCCTCAAATTTAACTGATCAAAAGAGTTGAGGGTATTGCTGCTGCATAACATCCTCTGGCTCCCATGTCACTTCTTTTGATCCATGGTTCTTCCACAATACCTTCATCAAAGGGACTGATTTCCTATGCAATACTTTGACATCCCGATCCATGATCTGCACTGGTTCCTCCTCAAAAGATAAGTCTGGGCTTACCTCAATTACTTCCATCGGCACAACATGAGACGGATCTAAGCGATAGCATCTATCTAAGCGATAGCATCTAAGCATGGAAACATGAAACACAATATGTATTTGACTCAACTCTAGTGGCAACTCGAGCTGATAAACTACTGGTCCCACTCGTTTCAACACCTGATAAGGCCCGATAAACCTAGGGCTCATCTTGCTTTTTCAACCAAATCTCAGCACTTTCTTCCACGGCGACACCTTCAAGAATACTCTGTCACCTTCTACAAATTCTATATCCTTCCGCTTGAGATCGTCATAGGACTTTTTCCTATCCAAAGCTTTCTTCAGATGAGCTCGAATCAGCCTAACCTTCTTTTCTATTTCAGCCACCAACTCTAGACCCAACAACTGCTATTCTCCCAACTCTGTCCAACACGTAGGGGTACGACATTTCTGACCATATAATGCTTCATATGGTGCCATCCGTATACTTGCCTTGTAACTATTGTTGTATACAGACTCTGCCAACGGTAGAAATTCTTCCCAATCACCTTTGAAATCCAAGACACAACCCCTTAGCATATCCTCCAAGACCCGAATTAACCTCTCCATCTGTCCATCCGACTGGGGATGAAATGTCGTACTGAAATCTAACTTTGTTCCCAAGGCCTGGTGCAATGCCTTCCAAAACCTCGATGTGAACCTAAGGTCCTTGTCTGAGATGATCAACACTGGCACCCCATGTAACCTCACAATTTCTGCCACATATAATTTAGCCAATAGTTGGAGAGAGTAATCAACCCGAACCGGTATAAAATGTTTCAACTTTGTTAATCGGTCAACGATCACCCAAACCGCATCTTTCTTAGTAGGCGTGAGGGGTAGCCCACTAACAAAATCCATCGTGATCCTTTCCTATTTCCACTGCAGAATCTTTATTGGTTGTAACAATCCCGAGGGTAACTGATGTTCAACTTTGACCTATTGACACGTCAAACACTTACCCATAAATTCAGTTACTTCTTGCTTAAGGCCCAGCCACCAGAACTGCTCCTGCAAATCCCGGTACATCTTACTACCTCTAGGATGCATAGCGTATGGACTGCTATGAGTCTCCTGAAAAATCTTTTGCCTTAACTCCACATCTTTAGGCATGCAAACTTTCCCTTGAAAACACAACACTCCATCACTGCTCAAGCTATACACCTCCAATCCACCACTCTATACTTGCAAGTATTGAGCTTTTAAGACATCATCTACTAGTTGTTTTTCCTTAACCTGGTCTACCCACATCGACTTCACTTGTAGTTCCACTAATAGACTTCCGTCATCATACAGACTGAGGTGGGTAAACATGGCTCTTAGATCTGCCACCACCTTACGGCTCAAGGCGTCAGCTACCACGTTAGCCTTTTCTGGATGGTACTCAATCGAGCAGTCATAATCCTTCAGTAGCTCGATCCACCTCCTCTCCTTTAAATTCAATTCCTTCTGAGTAAGGAGGTACTTAAAACTCTTGTGATCTGTGTACACGATAGACTTTTCTCCATACAAGTAATGTCTTTAAATTTTTAGGGCGAAAACCACTGCAGCCAACTCAAGATCATGCGTCGGGTAATTCACCTCGTGAGTTCTCAATTGTCGAGAAGCATACGCTACTACCTTCCCTTCTTGCATCAGCACACATCCTAACCCTGTGTGCGACGCATCATAATAAACCATAACCTCCTTCCCTACTTCAGGTTGAATCAGTATCGGAGCTTCCGTCAAAATCCTTTTTAACTTCCTAAAACTTTCTTGTTGCTTGTCATACCACACAAACAGAACCCCTTTCCTTAGCAACTTGGTTAATGGTGCTATAATCAAAGAAAATCCTTCCACAAACCTCCTGTAATACCCTGTTAAACCTAGAAAACTCCGAATCTTTGCCACAGACTTTGGTGGTTTCCAGTCCAAGATAGCTTCAATCTTCTGAGGGTCCACCCTAATCCCCTCAGCCGACACCACATGACCCAAAAAGGTAACTTCCCTCAACCAAAACTCGCACTTACTAAACTTAACAAACAACTACTTCTCCCTCAGAATTTGCAACACCACACGAAGATGCGCATCATGCTCCTCCTCAGACTTGGAATAAACCAGAATATCGTCGATAAACACCACAATGAACCGATCAAAATATGGTTGAAACACCCGGTTCATCGTATCCATAAATGTTGCTGAGGCGTTAGTCAACCCAAAGGGCATCACTAGAAATTCATAGTGACCGTAGTAAGTACAAAAAGTTATTTTATGGATATCCACCACCCTGACCTTAAACTGATGATACACCGACCTCAAATCTATCTTGGAAAAGATCGAGGCTCCCTTAAGTTGGTCGAACAAGTCGTCTATCCTCGGTAACGGATGCTTGTTCTTAATTGTTAACTTATTCAACTGACGGTAATTAATGCACATTCGAACTGATCCATCCTTCTTCTTAACAAAAAGCACAGATGCTCCCCAAGGCGATACACTTGGCCGGATAAAACCCCGATCCAACAACTCCTAAATCTGTGCTTTCAACTCCACCAACACCTTCGACGCCATTCTATATGGGGCAATAGACACTGGCGCTATTCCAGGTAGAAGGTTTATACCAAACTCCACTTCGCGATCTAGAGGCAAACCCGAAAGCTCTTCCAGAAAGACATCGGTAAATTCTTTCACCGTTCGGACATTCTCCAAAGCTGATTCCTTAACTTTCAAGGCACAAACATAAGCCACAAATGCCTTACATTCTTTTCTCACCATCTTCTCAGCCTTCAAAGCGGATACCACACTAGATAGGTAGTTCATTCTCTCACCTATCATCACCACCTCTTCACCCTCGGTCGTTCTCAAAGACTATGCGCTTAGTCGCATGATCCCGCACTACCGATACTTTACCAACCAATCCATTCCTAAGATCAGATCGAACTCCCCGAAGGGCAATTCCATCAAATCAACTTGAAACACTACCCCTTGAAGTTATAGGGGTACATCCCTATATAGTTTGTCTACTACCTCAGAGTGTCCTAGAGGGCTAATTACTGTCATCTCCTTAGTAGAAGTCTCATAGGATAAGTTCAAGGTTCCCAAGTTCAAGGTTCCCACTATACTACTAGTAACATAAGAGTGCGTCGAACTAGCATCAATCAAAGTAGTATAAGGCAACCCAAAAATTAAAAACGTACCAGTTATGACGTCTGGTGTGTCGCCCTCCTCTCGACGCTTCGCTGCATAGACTAACCCAGGCTGTCTTGCATTGGTACTTTCAGCACCCCTGCCTAGTGCTCCACGGCCTCGTCCGTTTCCATTACCACCCCGATCGCACCTCGACCCCTCTGCGGTCGCTGACCATCTCTCCTAAATTAGGTACGCCCTTGATTCTCGGCCCAAGGCCCTAGCCAACCTCAGTGGACAATCTATTATCTGGTGATCCCTTGACCCACACTCGAAACATCCTCTATTACCTGTCCAACACTCCCCTGAATGGGACTTCCCACATCGGGCACACTGTGGTGGCCATTGAGCAGTAGCAGCTGGCCTTGCAGCTTGATCCCGTCCACCAAATCTAGCTCTTTTTTGAGAACTCCCAACAGACCCTAAAGACCCATAACTCCTTTTATCCCTATTCCTATTCTGATTCTGCTTCTCAGTTTGCTTTACCTCCTCAACAATCTTGGCCTTTTCTACAAGAACGGTGAATTCCCTCTCGCTGCGAAGTAATCAACACCCGCAGCTCATCCCTTAGTCCGTCCTCAAACCTAACACAGCGCTCATGCTCTGTACCCATGATACCCCGAGCATACCTGCTTAACTACAAGAATTTTTCCTCGTACTCGGATACCGACTTATTCCCCTGAACCAAATTTAGAAATGCCTTTCGATCTATATAACTCGACCCCACGTATTTCCTCTGATAAGCTGTCTTGAAAAAGTCCCATGTGATATCATCGGCCAACGCACCTTCCTTGACCGTGAGCCACCACTAAAAAGACTCACCCTAGAGAAGAGATACTATCCCTTTTAGCTTCTCCTTGGATGTGAAGTCCAAGTCATCCATTATGTGCTCGTCCTCTAACCAAGATTCACGGTTGGGAGCTACACCCGTAATTCCCCTAAATACCTCGGCTCCATTCATTCAAAGTCGTTCAGACATAGATTTCCAAGTCCCCGTCCCTACGCTTGCTCAAGCAACTCTCTCTAGGACTCGTAGCATAACTTACGACACTGCATCATCACCACCGCTCGATCCTCGAAATTCAATACCACAAATTGGCAAGCGGTGGCACCTCATTCTCTGACCCATAATCAGACCCTACCGATTCCGACACAGTTGTCCTACCCCTACCACAGCCACGCGCAATATGCCCACTACCTCAAGTGTTCATTCTACCGTTCGCGATTTAATCTGATTTAGAAATTTTATGGGTTAATAACTTTTTCTTTCAATGATTAACAATGAACTGTCTTATGGAAGGAAGTTTTTAACAGTGGTTCTTTCGAATTTGAACTATGTCTACATAGTTCGGTTCTTAAGTCGATATTCCCTAATTCTAGAGTTCCTATTCAATCATCTTCCAAAGGAACACTACATACATGCATCAAACACATTAGTGCCTTCATGGACCCACATTTATTGCCTAAGGGTATTTTCGTCATTTCACTACCCATGGGTATTTTCGTAATTTTAACCTACATGGGTATTTTCATTATTTTCCAAAATAAGGTATCTTGGTGATTTTTCAAAATAGGGGTATTTCGATAATTTTGCAATTCGGGCATTTTGGTAATTTTGTAATTCGAGGGTATTTTGGTAATTTTACAAATTCTGATAACTTTCTTAAATCGAGGGTAATTTGGTAATTTCTCAAACAAAGGCGCTTTGGTAATTTTCCAAATAGGGTTATTTTGGTCATTTCACAGAATAAAGGGTATTTTGGCCATTTACCTTAACCTAGGGTATTGTGGAAAATTCTACAAAATTTAGGGTCATTTAAGTAATTTTGCAAAGATAGGGTACTGGTCCCTTTCGGGATTTAGTTAAAACTTTAGCCTGTTAACAAGACCTCACGGTTAGAGTGAATAGTCACTACGCACTAGGTAGGATCCCAAAAAAGAAGAGGTGAGTCACTAGGACTGCTTAAATACGAAGCTCTTCCTGAATCCAATCCTAGACATGCGTATGCCTGTTACCACACCCCAGTCCTTCTGACTTGCTCACAGACATGTTTATTTAGGGAAGTTAAGTTTTATATAAGAGTTTGTGTAACTAGGCCTAAGGTCTATAAGCCCTAAGATATCTATCTACATCCCTATAAACCCTTTAATCCTATCACACATATATACATCACATTAGGGATTAGGATACTTACCTGGGTGGATCGGTGCCGGAGACTCAGGTGCCATGCTTTTCGAGATATGCATCTCCCCAAAAATAATTTTACAGACCTTTTATTAAATTTATTTTGGGCTTTATACCTACAACCGAGCTTTTGAACCGGCTATGATACCAGAATGTAACACCCCAAACTCGGTCTAACCACTATGACCAAATTTGGTGTGTCACTGGGAAGAAAAATGTTTTTTAAACTATTTTGTCGACTTGATTTGGAAGGAAAACTTTCGTGTAGTTTAAGAAAATTGTGGTTGAACAGGGTGAATTTTAAAACATTTTGAAACTTTATTTAGCATGATAGAATTTCCTTGTTGATTATTATTCATTTGGCGTATATCTTTAGAAAAACTAAAAAAATTATCTTAAGTTTATAAAAACATTCACATCATAAATTACTTGGCATGCCTTTTTCATTTAATAATAGTTTAAGGAAAAAGAAAGAAAAAAAAAACAAATCCCAGAGTGAAGTTTAAGTGGCCTTATTATAAGAATCGAAATCTAAAACATAAAGTATAGAAAACTAAATCCAAAATAAACGATGAGATTGAATGTTGAGCATGGCCACCACGAGTGCACCTCGGCTACGGATCCATGATCTAAGCATTATCTGTAAAATGTAATGGAAGGAGTGAGTCACCGAGACTCAGTGTGTAATTCCCAATCCTAAAAGATGTTAAACTCATACACAGATTCATATGGTATTATGCAAGTCATGCAACCCATCTAACCTAAATATCCATCCGAGACTCTCAAATCTACCCCTTGTGGCACCTAGCCACTGGTGGTACCTAACCACTAGTAACCGAAGTTACAGATATTCATATGTGGGGCCAACCCACTTGTGGTACCTAACCACTGGTGACGATCCCTTAAATCGATATGTGGGGCCAACCCACTGTGGTACCTAACCACTGGGACAAGTCACAAAATAAGAACATGTGGTACCTAACCACTGGTGGTTCCAAACCACTGAGACATGGTCACAAAACCATGATATGTGGGGCCAATCCATGTGTGGTACCTAACCACTGGTGATAGTCTAATAAATCATGCCTTCCCCATCCTCTCATCATACCCATATTTCATGTATATGTTTCTCCATACAATATGATCATGCTTAATACATAAAAAAAACATAACATAGCACACACAATTTCCACATAGATAAAGCACGTTATTCACCATATTGGACTTACCCGGAGTGCTTGCTTATAAGGGTAACGTAATGTTTCCCACTATTAATTAGGCTTTCAACAAACACAACATTTAACATAACAACATATGAAGTGCGTAAGAGTTGCACACCTTATTCTCGTACTATTGCACTCTCGACTAAAACACTATCACCACTTGAGACTACTACTACCGGCCTACAATATTGCTCCGATGTCGGCCCACAACCCGGTGGCCAATGTCGCACTCTTGATACTGCTCGCTTCTTGTACTTAGGGGTTGGGTTTACATATCCAACCCTTCATGTCGTTTGGCTGGCATTCAAGTCCATGAAAACACCTTGGTCACTAAATCACATTAAAGTAGTGAGAACAAACTAAAAGAAATCGGTGTTCACGGCCACGACCCTTACCTAGATCGACAAATCCTGGAGCCTTGAACTTGGCTAAAATGATGATTGAATCCCTTCAGTCTTCTTCTAGTTTTGGCACAAATAGTCACCACAGAGGAGATTTGGATTCTAAGAATAACGAGTGAAAATCAACGAGATATTAAGAAAGTGATGAAGATGAGAAAGTGATAGAAAAGAAGAAAACAACGGTGACTTACCAATCCTGAGATGATGATTCGGCAAGAGCTGGCACAGAAGGGAATCAAAAATAGAAGTCAAAAATGGAAATAAGATCTTTAATTATATGGTTAGGGGTTTCGGTTCTTAGATAGATGGAGAAAACACTACTAAAAGGTGGCTAAAAGGTTCGGCTATGGGAGAAGAAAGTATGGGCAAAGAGGGTTCTGCTTTTAGGAAAATATTGAAGATGAGAGGGGAGCTAGGAAGTTGCTGCAAAGAAAGGGAGAGAGAGCTCACAGGAGAAATGAAATTTCGCTTGACTAGTTGCAAAAGATGATCACTTGTGCCTATTAATTTTGGCATATCAACCGAATTTCACCCCTCTCCAGATTTTGATTTTCAACCAACTCTGCCGTCCCCTGATAGCTCTTATCCCTCTTGTTATCTTAATCTATATCCTCCCTTCAAGAGAGGCCTCTTTAGCACCAACTCCTCCCTTCATATTATCAACAAAATACAAGAATTAAACTTCTATTTTCAAGCCATTGTGTCGTCCTCCCTTCCCCCCTTGGAGTGCCAATTTTAGCCTAAAAGCTTGGGCCCCAAGCAGCCAACACTTGGCCCAAATCCTTTCCCTTAGTGACACTGCCTACTTGCTCCCTTGCGGCACCACCTAATTTTGGGCCGCAAGCCCACCTTGCAAATTAAACACAAATACCCATTTTAATTATGTCCTATAGCTATTTGTTAGAAAAATTACCCAGGTCTCAGCCCAAACATGAGCCTAATTCGCACCTCTAAATCTCAAGCTAACACTTGCACACAGAATGCACAGACCCACATAATCAGGATGTTACTTTGATGACGCAGAAAAAGTTGAACTTAAGGCAACAAAGATGGTTAGAATTGATAAAGGACTATGAGTTGGTCATTGATTACCATCTTGGAAAGGCGAATGTGGTCGCTGATGCTTGAAGTAGAAAACCCTATTTGCCTTGAAAGCGTTGAATTCAAAAATATCTTTATCCGATGATGGTTCTGTTTTAGCTGAGTTGAGAACTAGACCAATGTTCCTTCAAGATATCTTGAAGGCTCAGAAAAAATATAGTGAATTACAAGTTAAGAGAGCTCAGTGCGAGTCAGGTGCAGAATCTGACTCTCGGATTAATTCTAATGGATATTTAATGTTTAGAGATAGAGTTTGTGTGTCAAGAAAAGAGAAGCTTATTTAGAAAATTTTGCACGAGGCACATAACGGATGTTTATCTGTACATCCGGGTAGCACCAAGATGTATAATGATTTAAAGCAACAGTTTTGGTTGCTGAAAATGAAGAAAGACATTTCAGAATTTGTTTCCAAGTGCATGATTTATCAGCAAGTAAAAGCTGAGCACCAAGTACCTTCGGGTTTGCTTCAGCCTTGGTTCTCGAGTGGAAATGGGACTATATCACCATGGATTTTGTAACGGGTTTACCATTGTCTTTGAGTAAGAAAGATGCTATTTGGGTAGTGGTTGATAGACTCACGAAGTCAGCCCACTTTATACCTGTACGAGTGGATTACTCACTAGACAAGTTGGCAAACTTGTATGTTTCAGAAATAGTAAGACTTCACAGAGTTCCCTTATCGATCACATCGGATAGAGATCCGAGATTCACATCTAGATTTTGGAAGAAGTTGTAAGAAGCTTTGGGTACAAAATTGAGTTTTAGCACAGCTTTTCATCCTCAGACTGACGGTTAGTCAGAAAGGTTAATTCAAGTACTCGAGGACATGCTCAAATGTTGTGTTTTGGAATTCCAAGGCAGTTGGGAAAAGTTTCTCCCATTTATAGAATTTTCCTATAATAATAGCTTTCAGTCGAGTTTAAAGATGGTTCCTTATGAGGCCCTGTATGAGCATAATTGTAGAACTCTTTTGTTTTGGACTGAACTTAAAGGGAACCAAATTCACGGGGTTGATTTGGTTAAAGAAGGTGAAGAGAAAGTGAATGTGATTCGAGAATGTTTAAAGGCTGCATCAGATAGACAGAAATCCTATTCTGATTTAAAGAGAAAAGAGGTAGAGTATCAGGTTGGGGATAAAGTTTTCTTGAAAGTGTCACCATGGAGAAAAGTCATCAGATTTGGCCGAAAAGGCAGATTAAGTCCATGTTTCATTGGGCCTTACGAGATTACTGAAGAGTTGGACCGGTAGCTTACCGTTTGGCTTTGCCCTCAGAATTAGAAAAGATACATGATGTGTTTCACATGTCAATGTTGCGACGCTACAATTAGACCCTTCACATGTAATTACTCCTTCAAAAATAGAGATTCGCCCCGACTTGACATATGGTGAAGAACTAGTCAAGATTTTGGCTCGAGAAGTCAAGCAATTGAGGAATAAGAGTATTGCCTTAGTAAAAGTAATGTGGCGAAGACATGGAATCGAAGAATCTACATGGGAACCAGAAGAGAGTTTAAGAAACCAGTATCCAAACCTTTTTGTTGATAAGATTATTGAGGACGAAAATCCCTAATAGGGGGCGAATTAAAACAACCCGATTTAAGGCCTAGTAGGGATAGTGGTGTGAGCTACGAACTCAAGGTGAATTTATGAGTTTTTCAAGTTTATGCCCAGTTGCATGTTAGTATGAAAGTTTTGTAAAGCAATTTTATTAAGTTGAGGTCAATTGGTCCAAAAAGGACTAAATTGCAAAAGTTGCAATATATGAGTTTCTAGAAGCTTTTTGCATGAAATAGCTTTAGAATAATAATTATGAGCCTTTAAATAGCAATTTTCCCAAAAATAAAATTTTAGACAAAATTGACCTTGAGATGGTGTTAAATAGAATTTTTACGAGGAAGGGCATTTTGGTCATTTGCCTATTAAGTGTTTTAAATGGGAAAAAGATGAGAAAAATTCACTCGTCTTCTTCCTTGTACTATAAAAAATTTGAAGACACCATAGCCAGGGTTCTTCATTTTTTTTTTCAAGCTCATAGTAAGTTCATATTAGCCCGTTTTTAATATTCTTCGTATTTTTGAAGTTCTCGTATTATGAATTAGCTAATTTTAGCTACAAAATGAGCTAAGATGCAAGTTAAAAATTTACCCTTGAATGATATGCTTGTTAAATGATGTTTTATGGAAGTTTAATAGAGTTTGATGTTAGATAAACATCTTTTTCTTAATGAGTTTCATGAAAAATGGTAGTAGGGACCATTTTGTAATAGTTATAAAATTGGTTATACCTACTAGAAATAGTGAGAATTTATGATTGTTATAGAGAGAAAATGGTTCAGCTAAGCATGAAGTTTAAGAAAGTTGCATGAAAATCAGTTTACGAGGATTGGGGCAAAAGTGCAAATATTAGATAGTAAATGGGCAAAATAGTAATTTTGCCAAAATATGAGTTATGTGTTAATTTAGTCAATATGATTATTAAATGATCTATTTATGATTATAGATCAAGAAAAATGAAGCTCGGATCGAAACCGAGGCAAGAACAAAGTTGTGGACTAAATTGCATATCTATATACATTTTGTATATTGAAGTAAGTTTGTATGATTTCTAAGCTTTATGATTTTTAACATTAATTTGCTTAGTATAATGTACAATAATTGTATAAAATGATCATGTTATGTTCAAGCAAGAAATCACAATAATAAGTACGAGCAAGTCCCGATTGAAGATGAATTTCGCAGGATACTCGATCTACCACACAAGATATCATGTAAGTCCAAGGCAAGCTTGGCATTGATCAATATATCATGTAAGTCCAAGGCAAGCTTGGCATTGATCAAGTTATCATGTAAGTCCAAGCAAGCTTGGAATTGATCAAGATATCATGCAAGTCCAAGGCAAGCTTGGCATTTATCAAGTTAGCAAGCAAGTTATCATGTAAGTGCAAGGCAAGCTTGGCATTGATCAATTTAGCAAGCAAGTTATTATGTAAGTCCAAGGCAAACTTGGCATTGAGTATGTTATCAAGAGCAAACTTCATATAAGTCCATGTCAAGACATGGCATTGAAACCAAGATGAGATATTCCATGTAAGACCATACCGAAGATATGGCTATGGTATCAAGTTATGTGGGTCGAGATTTAGTATCCTCGATTATTAGCAAAAATTCATCGGGCAAACGAGTAAGTCAAAAAAAAGATATCAGGAAAGCTAAGAAAGCAAAGTTAGTATCAAGATGAAATTGAGTATTATTCATGTTATGGATGAGGAAGTAAAGATTATGATTATTATTATTAAAGTATACTGATCAATGTGATCATATGATACAGGTACCATGTTGACCTTACAAGTATGAGAATGTTAAGTATCATAAGACATGTAAGAATCAAGTATGAGTAAGTAGGCTTTATAGCTGTAATTATGATATCGTTGTAATCTAAATGATTTATGTTAAGCAATTATATTGATATTTGTTGTACATACAAACTTACTAAGCTATATGCTTACGTTATGATTCTTTCTTACTATGCAGTCTTGCCAAGCAAACTAGTGGATCATTAAAGTTGGAGCTCGCAGCACACTATCAACTCTTATTTTGGTATAGCCAAGTTACTTTACTAAGTATGGCATGTATAGGAAGCCTTCATTTTGTGTATATGCTTTAAGAAAGGCCATTGTATAGGCCATCAAGTTCATTATTCTTTTGTATTTGACTAAGTATGTATGTTTATTGAGGTCAATGAAGCATATAGTATTAATCATGAAAGATAGGTTGTTATTGCATTGTTTATTTAAGTTTAAGTATGATCTTCTTTTCAGGATGGCAAATGGCTTGGTAAAGAGCCTTTAAGTGCCGGCACGGTTGGACACGCAGGCGTGTGTCAAGGCCGTGTTAACCTTGCACCTTAGTGTTATTAATCAAAATAGGCCAAGGAAAAATCCCACGGCCGTTTGTGTATGCCGTGTAAGACACACGGTTTGGATCTGGGCGTGTGCCTAGACTGTGTTAATTTAGTCAGTATATCAAGCATTAGCACACGGTCTAAGCCCACTAGCGTGTCATGGCTGTGTGAATATAGTCAGTAACCTCCAACGGTAGGAAGACATGGGCGTGTCTAAGCCGTGTGGAAATAGTTAGTAGCTCTCCATGGTTTGAAGGCATGGGCGTGCTTAAGGGTACATGGGCGTGTGAACCCCACTTCAAAACTGAGTTATTTGATTTAATTCTGAAAATTTTCTGACATGAGTTAAAGGCCTCGTAGGCCCTTGTTATATGTGTTGACTAAGAAAGTGAAGTTTTTAAATCGGAACGAAGTTTTATAGCTGTAAGTACATGTTTCATTGAGTTCAAGCATAGTAATGTCTTGTATCCAGACCTAGTATTGGTCTTAGGTGTGGGGTGTTACATAAACTTTCTTCAAACACATCTTATCATCAACCACACCATCATGAAATATACCATTTCCATAACTCATTCATAAGTTCAACATCATTAAACTTCCAAGCTAACTCACATGGCAAGGATTAAACGTTTCAGGACATATCTTATCTACTAGCCTATACATGCCATAATTCAACTATATACATATTTCTAAAGTACCAAAATAGATTATCGATAATGTGATTGAGATGCTGACGATCCTCAGATCCAAGCTAGCTTTACTGACACAGCAAAGCAGAGAAACATTCACACAGTAAGCTTTCAAAGCTTAGTAAGTTTGATTTATAATAAAATTAACTTAATGAACCAATTCATTATACACATTCAACTATCACATAGATAATTTACCAATGGTACACAAGTTCAACTTTATCCCAACACTCACATAGCATTCCATTCATTTACTTTCAATTTCATCAACCACATAGGTATCGTACTTACCTTTGCCAACACATAGTAACTTCACCAACCATGCTACTTAATCATTCGACTTTATACTTCGATCAATCTTTGTTAATCTCTTGCTTATGTCGCACACTTAGTGCCAATTTGTAAACCTGACATACTTGTCATCGCATACTTAGTCCCATTATGTTAAACCGAGTTTTTATCGGTATTACACACATAGTGCCGATTCAATAAGCCGAAGCTTCTGTCAACTCGCACACACAATGCCAATCATTTCTATTGCATTTATAATTTCGCACACTTAGTGCTTTCTATTTCGATTCAGTACATAACATTTCTCAACTCATAGTTATATAGATATTTATTCAATTCATATCACATCGAATAGAAATTAACAACTTGTACTATATCCGAACATACCTCAGATGTTAAAATACCGAAACGGTCAATTAATCGAGCACTTTATCTTTGCCTCGATCTCGATCCAAACCTCTCCTTTCTTGGTCTATACACATTCAAATGCAATTAATTGAATCACCAATTCATTCATTTTAGTCCAAACACACATATTTAGGGCATTTTACACAATAGCCCTCATATTTACACATTTCGACACTTTAGTCCTTAATTCATCAAATCACCAAATACAAATAATTTGCTTGTACTCAAGCCTAGCCGAATTCTCACTATGCTCTTACAAGCCCACACCTATCATTTATTTCACATTTTAGTCCCTCTATTTTTCATTTTCTCAATCAAGCCCAAGATACTCAATTTCACTAAAAATCCCAATACAAAATATGTTAACTCAACACCAAGTTTTAATATTTCACTACCAACTAGCACATAGATCAAATATTCATCAATATCTCATCACAAAAACATCATCAATTAACAAAATTACAACATGGGTTAGCTAGAGTACGAAGCAACGATTATGAAAAACGTAGAAATTATCAAAAACGCATCAAAATGAATGTTAGGAAGATGAGAAACAACTTTTGTGAAAGGTATTGTCATGAAAACACCTAATTGGGACTAAAATGTAAAAGTTGTAATTTGTTCATTAAGGCATGAAATAGTTGGAATTATGAGTAGTTGTAAGAGGATTAAATGTTTAGTTAAGTTTTTTTTTTAACAAGAAAAATGTGAAGAAAATTTATTTACGAGCCTAGGGGTAAAATCATAATTTTGCCAAAGTGTAGGGGCAAAAGAGTCATTTTTTCCTAAAGTGTAGTTTATGGTGAATTATGAAATATCTTTTATTGAGATGTCAAGAGAATTGAATTTGGGAGTAATGGGAAATGAATATAGCATGATATGATGATAGTTATAGTTTTGTGTAAGACCATATCGGAATATGGCCTCGGTGTAAGAATTCGTATAAGACCCTGTTAGGGACATGGCATCGATATGTTAATGTAAATAACACCCTATTAGGGTATGATGTCAATGTGATACTATATGTATGAGACCTAATAGTGTTATTTAACAGTTTGAGATGAATTTAGTGTATGATGAACCTCTAGTGGGTTATGTGTAATCGATACACCTTCGTTGTATAAGATAGATTTACTAATGCATTGTGCAAATGAGAGTGGGAATCGTAGAAAGTTCAGTAAGAATAGAAATGTGTGAGGATGTTCTAGGTTGAACCTTTGAAATAGAGATATAGGTGGGTTACTACCCATGAAAGTAAATGATTGGTGAGCTAAGTGCGATATCACCATATTGATGTTATCAATGGGTTGTATGCGATACCATCATTTATAAATGATTGGTGAGCTAAGTGCGATATCACCATAATGATGTTAATGATGGGCTATGTACGATGCCATCAAATATATTGTTATCGGTGGGCTATGTGCGTTACCACCTGATTAATTATTAATCGACGGGCTGTGTGCGATACCATCGCTTATAGATGATTGGTGGGCTGTGTGTGATACCACCCTATAAGAGATTCAATGGTGGGATAAGTACGAAACCACCGAGAGTTTAGTAGTATGAGTGGCCAAGTGAAAATGCTTGATATGTTGTTTATATGATCATGTGGTGATCAGTGCAGGAATGTATGCTAATTAAATGATCAATTGGCTAGTGGCACGGTAAGAATGTGGTAAGAGATAGAATGAGTAAGCTTCAAAAGTGGTTGAGTAAGTAACCATGAATTTGTGAGAGAATTTATTATAATACCTTGTAATCATGAATATACAATGAATATTAGAAATTAGCAGTTACATACAGATGAACTTACTAAGCATATTGCTTACTACTTTTCTTTTCCCATCACTTATAGGTTATTTTAACTAGTTTGGGTTGGAGGCTGCGGGAGATGTTTTCACACTATCAATTAGACTCCTGGTATGGTGTTTCGAGGTCTTATGAGTCATGGCATGTATAGGGACTCTTTTATGGTTGATTAAGTTTTAATTGATGTGACCAAATTGTGTTGGCCTAAGAGAACTTATAGTTGTTTGTGTATAGCCATAGCTGATGGCTTAAGTTAGTTGTAATTATGGGAAATAGTTCCCTTAGTGTATGGGTTGAAGACTTCATTTCTCTTATGATTAAATGTCTTTAAATCAAGAATTATATTGACATTACTTGAAGTTATGTGATGATGAATGAATGTATGCAAATGAGAGTGGTGATTGGCTTGGAAAATAGTCTTCATGTGCCTACACAGGTAGACACACGGGCATGTGTCTAGGTCGTGCGTACCCTATACCTTAGTGTTTTAAGTCAAAATAGACCACGGGCCAACCCCACGGCCATTTGTATATGTCATGTGTGATACGCGATCTAGGGCCAGGGACGTGTCAAGGTCGTGTGTGATTTGGCAGTGTCGACCACGGGTGAAAGACACGAGCATGTCTTGAGGGTCCGCGGGTGTGGCCCATTCCACATGGGCATGTATCCTAGTCGTGGGAACTTTGGCAGAATGCTGGGGTTTTTAGGCACGATTTGAGCACATGGGCGTGTCTAAGGGTGCACGGACGTGTTCCAAGTCACATGGGCGTGTGAACCCTGCTCCAAAGAAGAGGTTCAAACTAAGTTCTGAAAGTTTTCGGATAGGTTCTTAAAGACTCGTAGGCACATAAAGTGTATGATGAGACTAAAAAAAAAGTTTTTAAGTCAAAACGATATTTTACAGCCTGTAAGTGTATGTTTAAGTGAGTTCAAGCATGGTAATGTCTCGTATCTAGTCCTAGTATCGGTCTTAGGTACGGGGTGTTACATTTAGTGGTATCAGAGCATGGTCTAGTCAGTTCTCAGACTAACCTAGCGTGAGTAAGAGTCTAGCTATACATGCCATAGGTGGACTGTGATAGTGTGATATTTCCTGGCTTTAACGAAATTGTTTTGTTAAGACAGATGATTTCCAGCAGAGCTAAATCCAATAATGTTAAGTGGCAATAGGGTAAATGAAATGCTATTATGCATTGATGAGATTCAAAAAAGCATGAATAGAAGTATATGGCATGTGTGTGATAATACGAAATGAGAATTATAAAATGATAATCTTCTCAGTATTGGCATGATGTGCATAAGGTGTTGTGTATTCAACCTATTGGGTTAGGTGCATATAGTGAGCGAATTTACCCAGAGAATAGGGTATATGCATATGTACGATTGTTTGAATGATGTATGATCAATATGACCACATAGTTGAATCTCATGCGTGACTGTTAAAGTAGAAGATGTATGATGTTTTATTTCATGATTCTGTGTGAGACCACGCTTGTTATGGTGTGAAAGTTAAATTGGGAAGTTTGACTAAGTAGAATGCAGGGATGAGTACGGTCGTTCAATGATAAAATGGTGAATAAGACCATGGTTGGACCATGGCAGTATATGTGATCCCATATAAGACTATGTCTGGGACATGGCATTGGCATCGATGTATGATCCCGTATAAGACCATATCTAGGATATGACATAGGTATCAATATGAGTTTCTATGTAAGACCATATCTGGGATATGGCATTGGTGTTGATATGAGATTTCGTGTAACACCATAGTGAGGCTATGGCATCGCAACGACATGTAAAGTAATAGCTGGGTTATAATGTTGTGATGTGAGTAAGACCATAGTTGGACTATGGCAATCAAGTAAACGATGCACTCAAACTGGTAAGAGATTCTCTAAATTGATAAGCAATGATAAGAGAAATTAGAGTTAAATGTTGAGTACTCAGGTATATATTAATGTGGAACTTGAGTATGTGAAAGTCTCGAATGAATGCTCAGTCGCTCATATGAGACAAGAAAGTTCGTATAAGACCAAACTAAGGCATGGCATCGAAAAACAGGCAAAGATATCAAGTAAGTCCATGTCAAGACATGGTGTCGAGGGCATGTTAAGAAATCCCATGTAAGACTCTATCTAGGATATAGCATTGGCATTGAGATATATGTGAGACAAGATTCAGTATCCTCGGTCATTCATAGTAATTCATCGGGCAAAAGAGTGAAGATGAAATGAGGAAGCAGAGAAGTAAAGTGAGTAAAGTTGTTATTAAGTTAAGCTAGTTAAAGCTGAATAAGAGTGTTACGCATGTTGTCAATGATGAAGTTGAGATTATTTTACCATGTTAAAGTGTGTTGATGTAAGTGATTAATGTAATATTTACGTTAGCATAATTGAGAATGCTTGAATCACATTGATACACGATACTCTACTAAATAGAGTAATTATTATTGAACATGAGGTTAAAGTCCTTGGGGACTATAATGAACACGAGAATCGTATAAGGTCATATCTGAAATATGGCATCAATACTTGATGTGGCAATCCATATAAGACCATATCTTTAATATGGCATTGGCATGGGCATTTAGAAGTGATTCCATAGAATATCACCTCTAGAATGTGGCATTGGCTTTGGATTTGTATTAATGATGATATTATGCATTTTTGAGTATCCCTAGTGATCATTGGGACATATAAATGAGTCTAGAGGTAGAAAGGAGAATTGTACTAGAGTCATGTGAATGGGTGAATACAGGCACTCGTGAACGAGTCATAAGGAAATGAGTACGGAGTGTGGCACAATATGTGCTTAATAAATGAATTGTAAGTAAGTATGTCTGAATGCTTTGACGATTGTATTGATTACGCAATGTTAAGAACAAAGAGAAAGTTAGCCTAGGTTATTTGAATCAAGTGAGTAGGAAGCCTGAGATGTATGTTTTTCGAGATCTTCTTAAGTTGATGTTCATTAATGAGAGGAATTGTTAAGGAGTTGAGGACGAAATGGTTAAAGAAACAATGTTTGAACTGTGAGAGTGTTCAATTATGATAACCATAGTTGTATAGATCATAATGATCTCTTTAAGTATTACGTGTTAATATCTTTTACCTTTTAGGGGCAATGTGATTGTTTATCTCATGAATCGAGATCATGCTAAAATGTCAGCTGATTGTGAAATTAGATTAAATAGTTGTCGATTTAGTAATTGGAATTGACATTCCTTTATCTCCTTATAACCCTATTCAGGTGCTTGAGAGAGAAGTTGGAGATGATTTTAGTATAAGGAGTGAAATCCTGAGTTTCACGTTGTGTGATGGGTTTTTGGACGGGCCCAATAGAATTATTGATTAAATCAAGATTGTACCTGCTAGCGTGAGATGTGACGATGGTAAAGGTTTTAGATTAGTATAGCAAGAGAAACTAAGATGAGAGTGTGTTTGAAATATATTTTTAGTGTAGAGAAAAGAGTAGATTAATGTATTGATATATGATTCGAGTTTTGTGTATATTCACGCATGAATCAATAAAGAGAATAAAATTTTGTGTGTGTTCGTGAGTAGGGAGTATGATACAAAGATATTCTCATTGAAATGTTCAAATCATAATGGTTGAGTTGAAAGATATAGAAGAAACTATTATTTGAAAGTTTTAGTACTGAGTTTAGACTGAATCAGGAAAAAGAGTTGATAGGTTGGTGATCCAGAGACGATCACTTTTGTGTCAGTGTTGTGAGTTAGATGTTATGAAAGATCCATGTTAAACAATGCGAGTTAGTCACTCGGTTGATCTTAGTTTGAAATATCTTGGTTTAAGTAAGGTTAATGACTAGGGCAAGTTTTCTTTTCAGAACAAAAAGGTTCAGAAGTGAGATAGTCAATGGTATTTTAAATAAGCTCTGAATGAGTTTAATTAAGGTGATAAAATCCAGGTTGGATAAGTTATCATTTGTTTATGATTTCTTGAGAGAGAATTAGAAGAATGATGAATCCAGCACTTATACAGAATATTTGGTATGAGATTTAGTAGCATATCTACTAATGCAAGAATAAGGAAGTGCAGTTATGTGCATAAATGTTTTGACATTAGAATACATTTCACGATATGATTGAGTTTATGGTCAGAAGTGATTGACCACTAAAAGATGAGTTTTTAAAGCATACAAGTCAAGAGTATTAAAGTTGGTGGATGCATTAATGAGGAAGTGAGATAAAACCTTACAGATTTCAAATTTGGTTTGACAAAATTTCCAAGAAGGGGAATGTCATTTGAATTGTAGCGAATCACCCAGTAAAGATTCGATCGATCATTTGGACATGTATAGAGTTCCAAATTGGTATCACAGCTTAAAGGTTGTTGATAGGAGAAACTTGAGAATAAATGGAGTTGAGATTTTGAAGAGTTGATGAAAACATTTTAAGAATGTTGGTAACAAAACCTCCTGATAGGATTTTCGGGGACGAAACTCCCGAAGGGGGAGAATTGTAACAGCCTGATTTAGGGGCTAGTCAGAATAGTGATCTCAAAATCACTAATTTGAGGTTAGAGAAAATTAGTTTCATGTTATGCTATGTGTTATAACATGTTTATAATGATGCATAAAAATTTTAGTGACTTAATTTTAGTAATTTCTAGCTAAATTGTGAAAAAAGACTAAATCGCATAAAGTGCAAAAGTTCTATTTTATTTGCTAGAGGTGCCAAATAGTTAGGGATTATAAATTGGAGGTCCCAAATGTGCAATTTGGCCTTGTTAAGTGAGTTGGCCAGTCAAGGAATGTTAAGGGGACAAGAGCATTAAATGTTTGTCATGTTAGGTGATTAAAAAGAATAAAATAAGATGAAATAAGCAAAAGCTATCATCTTTTTTTTTCTTCTCTTCTTCCACTAAAAATGAGTAGCAAGAATGGGTTTTTGAAGCTCAAAAATTCAGCAAACATTTCTCCTCACAAGTAAGTCATTTTGATGATCTTTCTTGATAATTTTTGTACTTTTGGAGTCCCCAAAGCTTGAGCTAGCTAATGGGGGGACTAATTTGCAACATGGTTCAGACTCTAGGGACTTGCCATGAGATATTTTATGCTGGTTGCTGAGTTTCTATGGAAGAAAATGAATGTTAGGAAGATGAGAAACAACTTTTGTGAAAGGTGTTGTCATGAAAACTCATAATTGGGACTAAAATTCAAAAGTTGTAATTTGTTCATTAAGGCATGAAATAGTTGGAATTGTGAGTAGTTGTAAGAGGATTAAATGTTCAGATAAGTTTGTTTAACAAGAAAATGTCATGAAAATTCATTTACGAGCCTAGGGGCAAACTCATAAATTTGCCAAAGTGTAGGGGCAAAATAGTCATTTTTGCCTAAAGTGTAGTTTATGGTGTATTATGAAATATCTTTTAATTAGATGTTGAGAGAATTGAATTTAGGAGTAATGGGAAATGGATATAGCATGATATGATGATAGTTATAGCTTCGTATAAGACTATATCGGAACATGGCGTTGGTGTAAGAATTCGTATAAGACCATGCCAAGGACATGGCATCGATATGTTAATGTAAATAAGACCCTATTAGGGTATGATGTCAATGGGATACTATATGTATGAGACTTAATAGTGTTATTTAATAGTTTGAGATGATTCAGTGTATGATGAACCTCCAGTGGGTTATGTGTAATCGATACACCTTCGTTGTATGAGATAGATTTACTAATGCATTGTGCGAATGCGAATGAGAATCATAGAAAATTAAGTAAGAATAGAAATGTGTGAGGATGTTCTCAGTTGAACCTTTGAAATAGAGATATATAGGTGGGTTACTACCTATGAAAGTAAATGATTGGCGAGCTAAGTGCGATATCACCATAGATGTTATCGATGGGCTGTGTGCGATACCATCGTTTATAAATGATTGGTGAGCTAAGTGCGATATCACCATAATGATGTTAATGATGGGCTATCTTCGATACCATCAATACATTGCTATTGGTGGGTTATGTCATTACCACCTGATTAATTAGTAATCGATGGGCTATGTGCGATACCATCGCTTATAGATGATTGGTGGGCTGTGTGCGATACCACCCTATAAGAGATTCAATGGAGTGATAAGTGCGAAACCACTGAGAGTTTAGTAATACAAGTGGCTTAGTAAAAATCCTTGATATATTGTTTATATGATCATGTGGTGATCAGTGCAGGAATGTATGCTAATTAGATGAGCAATTGGCTAGTGGCACGGTAAGAATGTGGTAAGAGATAGAATGAGTAAGCTTCAAAAGTGGTTGAGTATGTAACCACGAATTTATAAGAGAATTTATTATAATACCTTGTAGTCATGGATATACAATGAATATTAGAAATTGATAGTTACATACAGATGAACTTACTAAGCATATTGCTTACTCCTTTTCTTTTCCCATCTCTTATAGGTTATTTTAACCAATGCGGGTTGGAGGCCGCGGGAGATGTTGTCACACTATCGAGTAGACTCTTCGTATGGTGTTTCAAGCTCTTGTGAGTCATGGTATGTATAGGGACTCTTTTGGTTGACTAAGTTTTAATTGATGTAGCAAAATCGTGTTGGCCTAAGAGAACTTATAGTTGTTTGTGTATAGTCATAGATGATGGCTTAAGTTGGTTGTAATTATATGTGAAATAGTTCCCTTAGTGTATGGGTTGAAGACTTCATTTCTCTTATGATTAAATGTCTTTAAATCAAGGATTATATTGATATTACTAGAAGTTATGTGATGATGAATGAATGTATGCAAATCAGAGTGGTGATTGGCTTGGAAAATAGCCTTCATGTGCTCACACGGGTAGACACATGGGCGTGTGTCTAGGCCGTGCGTACCCTTCACTTTAGTGTTTTAAGTTAGAATAGACGACGGGCCAACCCTACGGCCGTTTGTATAGGTCGTGTGTGATACACGGTCTAGGGCTAGGGACGTGTCAAGGCCATGTGTGATTTGATAGTGTCGACCACGGGTGAAAGACACGGGCATGTCTTGAGGGACAACGGGCGTGGCCCATTCCACATGGGTGTGTGTCCTAGCCGTGGGAATTGTGCTAGAGTGGTGGGGTTTTTAGGCACGGTTTGAGCACATGGGCTTGTCTAAGGGTACACGGGCGTGTTCCAAGTCACATGGGCGTGTGTACCCTACCCCGAAGAAGGGTTTTTGATTAAGTTTCGAAAGTTTTCAGATAGGTTCTTAAGGCCTCGTAGGCACATGAAGTGTATGATGAGATGAAGAAAGAAAAGTTTTTAAGTTAGAATGATATTTTACAGCCCATAAGTGTATGTTTAAGTCAGTTCAAGCATGGTAATGTCTTGCATCCAGTCCTAGTATCGGTCTCGGGTACGGGGTGTTACAAAATCCACACGGCTTGGGCCTAAGACCACACGGTTGTGCCTCTTAAGAAGAGCCGATCACGGCTTGGACCCCGAAATACAAGGCCGCACCTCATCAATATGTTCGACCATGACCTGGCCTCGAATCACAGGGGCGTGTACCATGGGTGTGGCCCTGCCGCAGAAAAGAACAATTCTATTCAGATTAGGATACTGTCGGGCTATGTAAGGCGTCTCAAAGCCTATATAAACACCCTATGAAGCAACTTAGAAGGGAGTTCGATAGGGGTTCGACTGAAGCCTTCTATTAGGGCTTTTTAGGGCATTCAGCTAGGCCAAGGAGCCCAGCAAGAGAAGCTGAATACAGGGATTTACTCAAAGAAAACCAGTTGATTCATCTCAAGAAGCCAGAATCATACTCAAGACTGAGGACTTCTCCTTCAATTCCTTTAGGGGGTTTTAGGGTTTTCTTTATGTTTTGTTTTATATTTTCTTATGAGATGTTTTCTTTTGTAAGTATGAACTAAACCCTCAGATACCTGAGGGGGATGAAACCTAAGACGGATCTTGTTATTGTTATCTGAGCTGTATGATAAATACTTGATTTGTTCTTAACTATGTGTTTTTAATTCTTGTTTTCGTCTTACCGGGATATTGATTCAAGTATTGATGTGCTTAGGTGGTGGAGCAAAATTCCCTGCCTAAGAGTAGATCTAACATTGTTAAGCGGAGTTGAACGCAACTCTAGAAATAGGATGACGTAAATTCGTTAGATTAGGGTCAAATCTAATATGGGAGTCCATAGATCGAGTTAATGCAATTCTAGGGGTTTTAATTAGAAAGAATTTTCAATTAATCAACCTAGGGTTAGACATTAGTAGCCTCAAAAGAGGTATTAATATAACTTAGGGAATCCTACGGATCAAGTCAAATGAATAAATCGTCTGGTTTAGAGTTAGATAACAAGTGAAGTCTAGGTGGATTTTTCCTCGGGTATTATTTAAATCAATCGGTTTTCCCCTCAAGACTTTCCCCAATTCCTTCTTTGTCTTAGCATCTTTAGGTTAGTAGTTAGTTAATTTTAGAATAGATAAGCAAATCCCTTAATTCTTAGGCTAGATAATAAAAAGAAAGTTAGTATTATTACTTTTGGTTCCTTTAGGTTCGACAATCCGGTCTTGCCACTAAACTATACTACTGTTTGATAGGTGTGCTTGCCTCCATCATTGTCATAGTTAGTTTCCAGGTTCGATCATTCTTTTTATAAATTTTTAAGACTCTGACACACGATCATCTATCATCCCATTTAACATATATATAGTATAATTAGTAAGCTAATTAACTTAATTAAGTATGTTTAGTTAATTATGAATACATGTTTAGTTTAATTTAATTATAAATTATGCATAATAGATATCATCATCACATCCCACCATCTATATAAAGAACATTTGTTTATTTACCTTTCTAGTCCTTTGGATAATTCTATCTAGGTCTTTGAGCATTTTCTTAATTAAAACTCCATAGACATTGGACTTCTACAATTTAGTTTCTCTATAACACCCCTAACCCGTATCCGTCGCTGGAATAAGGTTACGGAGCATTACCGTAAACACCTAACTCAAATAATTCATTCCCAACATTTCATAATCATTGAAAAATCCAAACATACATGTGCATAACATCCCTAATTTGAGCCATTGAGGCATTTAGAAATACTTTAGAAACGATTCGGGACTAAATAAAAAACATTTAAAACTTCATGGAAAAAAGTTAGAAAATTCATAGTATAGGGGTCACACGGCCGTGTGACTCACATGGCTGAGACACACGCCCGTGTGTTAGGCCGTGTGGACATTTGAAGTAGGGACACACGGCCATATCCTAGCCTGTGTTCGTGATTGTGTAACTCCCTGACTTGACTCACACGGCCAAGCCATACGTCTGTGTGCTAGGCCGTGTAACTCTCGAAATGCAACCTTTAAAATATCTACAGGGGACACACAGTCATGTCACATGGCCGGCTGAGACACATGCCCGTGCCTTAAGTTGTGTGGACAAGAAATAGGCCAAATTCAAGCCATTTCTTTCACCCAATTCAAGCATACCTAAACAAGCCATTTGCACATATAACCAATGTATCAGAGCATGTTCAACTATGCATAAAATGACCACTTTCAAATGACCAAATTCCATTCAACCAATATGCCATAATGGCACCTCAAATACATACATTAAACATACCTAAATATGTGCATATATAACCATTTATGCATTTACTTGTGTCCATATCTAAACATATCAAAATGACCTTATCATTTGAACCACTTCTCACATGCATCAACCATTTAAATGTTACCTATCTAACCATTTTCAAATGGTTCCAACAACGAACATATATACATACCAAATTAATTTGCAAATGGTCATAATTCAACTAAACAAATTTGATTTAAATTCTATATCAAAACATGCCATAAATGATCATTTTGCAACCATGCCAACATTTATCACTTTCGCCACAAACCATACATCAATTTGATCTTATAAACACCAACCATCAAGGTATCAAAATAACATAAGTTTCACAAATTTCAAAGCAACATTTCATTCTAATATCACACACAAACATACCAAATTGGCCATTGAAACATATCATCACTAAACCATTTCAATATTAGTCATAGAGCCCTCAAAATGCAAAAAATGTCATAAATCATATAACCATATTTACAAGCCAAACATAGTGGGCATATTATCAAGCATAAAACACCTATACATGCCATTATAACAATGACCAAAGCATAAAAATCTACTGATAAAATCAATGGATAGTGTGATGGATATTGACTAGCTTCCAACCCAATCGAGCTTCTGATAATTTGTAATGTAAAAGTAAACTACATAACCAATGAATGCTTAGTAAGCTCATATAAAATTTAAGCATAATATTCCATTTCAATATTAAACTTTAATATTGCATATTTATTAATGTTATAAGATTCATAAATATATGTTGATGCTATAAGATTCATAAATCGATATGATCATTAACTCACAAATGAGTAAGTTTATTAATGTTGCATATTCATTGACCATTCATAACATAATTCATGAGATATAATATATATCATCAATCCCTTTTATAAGGTTATATATATTTCTATTTACTTACTTTCCAATCTATCCCCAATGCTTATCATAAGCCTAAACAACATTATTAACTCTCGATTCAATTGTATTTATCCATAGCATAAGAAATTTGCTCATATATAATACATCATAATACATTCCAACTACGTACTTACCATTTCATTTCCCTTTCTAACCCATTTTGTATGCATAGTACAAGCATAATCATAAACACCAATCATATTCACAAGCTTGGCATAAGTTCTAGCACATTAACAACACATGTTAGTTCATTTAAACATGATTCATATGTATTTGACATGGATAACAATTATACTTGAGTATGATTCAATTGGATTTATCATCCATCACAACATATCATGTCTTTCCATGTATCACCATTCCATTGAGTTTCATATAAATATGTCTTAGTTCTTATTGAACACTTACCATTTCATTTGCATACACATAAGACATAAACATGACATTAATCATGGCCACAAGCTAGTGATTAAACACAAAACTTAGCAATATCATCACATGGTAAGATATGGATACATAACATAGCATCACTTATATCATTGTAACACCCCTTACCCGTATTCAACGTCGAAACTGGGTACGACGAATAACCAGACGTAACTTGCTTGGGCATACAACTTTGGGCTATAAAATTTCATTCCAACTTAAAACTTCTCATTCACATTCATAATATCCTTATTATGGGCCTACGAGGCCTTAAACATACAAGCAGAGTGTCTTGGAATCAAATCGGGAACTTTTGTATACTTAGAAAATTTTTGCCTAAACAAGGCCACACACCCATGTGAAATGGGACACGCCCGTGTGGGTAGGTTGTTAGGTCACACATGCCCATGTCCCTATCCCGTGTGGAAATTATTTTTCTTTTAAAACCTACAGGGGTTTTACACGACCGGGCACATGCCGTGTCTTTGGCCTGTATCTTTAACATGGCCTAGACACGCCCATGTCCTCACCCGTGTATCAAACCTGGGTATTCTATTTATGACGTCAGTAACCTCCTAAGGGGCACACGGCCTAAGCACACGCCCGTGTGTCTAGCCCATGGTCGACACTGACTTGCAACACTAACATGCGGGGATACACGACCCGGTCACACACGTATGGGACTGACCGTGTGTCACACACGGCCTAGACACACGCCCGTGTGCCTACCCATGTGGACAAGAACAAGGCTTTTTGCCAAGCCCTTTTTATCACCCTAACTCATACAACATAATTTGCATTCAGCCATTTACCAAGCAACTCAATCACGCATCATACACATTCATGAATAACCTCATCTTTTCATATATAATAATAATGAGCCATCAATTATGGCTATATACAAAAAGTTCATATTTTAAATAACTAACACATTTGACCAAAATAACATAACATTTCACTATGTCTAGCCCATATACATGCCATATTCAAAATGCTAAGTCTAAATATATCGAGATAAGCTGATAGTGTGTGTAACATCCCGAATTAGTGGGCTTATGCGTTTAATGTGTAGATATGTTTAATGTGTTAATTTGAGAATTTGAGGTGCAAATGGGGCTCAGGTTTGGGCTGAGGCCTTGATTAAATATTTTGTTTAGACACTCTAGGGCTTAAAAGAAAGTCTTGGTAGTTTAATTGACAAACTGGGCTTGTGGCCCAGTAACAAGGGGCGCGGTAAAGGGAGTTATAGATGGCGTCAATAGGCAAAGGGAGAGGCCCAATTTGTGGCCGTTTGGAGCCCATAAAGTTGGGCCAATTTTGGCACTAAAGGGAGCTAGGAGGGGACGACAAGGTGGCTACAAATAGGGGTTGTTAATATTTTAAAATATGTGATATTATTTTGATAAAGAAGAGAGTAAGTGGTATGATGTAGGAGACTTTTGGATGGGTGTTTTGATAAAGATAAGGGATAGGATGAGGAGCTATCTTTAGAAGGTAAGTGTAAGCCAAAATTTTGAAAGAGTTGGAAAGGAGAGGGGCATTTGGTTTTGGCTTTAGGTGGGTGTGCCAAAATTTGAAGGCCATCATACTCAATTGTTCTCTTTTTTCTTCTCCTGTCTTCTCTCTTCCAAAAAGCCGAAACTACACTCTTATTTTCTCTCTTAGCCGAAACCTCTAAATCTCAGCATCATTTCATTTGTTTTTCTTTTCTCGAAGTTTCACCATAGCGAATCATCATCCCAGGGCTGGTAAGTTTTCTGTTGTTTTCTTATTTGTTATCTCTTTCCATTCTCATCTTTAGTCTAAACCAAATCACTTCCTTAAGATCTCGTTGGGTTGTTCTTTTCTTTTCACTCTTTATTCTTAGAAGCCAAATCCCTCCTGGTGAGACTGCTTGTGCCGAATCCTGAAGATAGTTGAAGGTAAGTAGATGATGTTGTTTTGTTTGGCCGAATGGTAAAGGGGGGCCTTATGTTCCCTGTTTGGTCGAAAGGCCAGTTCTCTTTAATTCATCCTCCTTTAGCCAAATCTCATTTGGTGGTGTAGGGGTTCAATAAATGTTTACCCAAGACCGTTAACTCCGGGATCCAGTCGATTTAGGTAAGAAGATCCCTCCTAGTGGTTCTATTAATCGATTCATTGTATATCTATAATCTTAACCGAGTTGGGTGGACATTCGAATCGTATCTCTTGTAGTAAGTTTTTGACCGGCAAATTAGGGATCTGATAATCGCGATTCCAACTAGGAAGAGCATTAATTTCGATAATAAAGTGTTAAGCATAATCGGGTTTGTAACTTTTCATACCATTTAGATGGTTTGTTAGTACATGTATATAAATCTACTATATTCTGTTAAATGCCAAAATCCCAGCATACTGGTTTAAACCCGAGGAGGGTAAAGCTGAATCACCAGGTTAGTGATTTCTGCTATTCATAAGTGAATGTTTCTGTTAAGATCCTATGTTTTATATGTATGCCAATTTTTGTGATTGCACGGGGTTGGGTGATTGATGAAAGGGGAATTGTTCTGTTGTAGTGGCTTTTGCCATGATCTGTTGTAGTGGCTTTTTGCCATGATCTGTTGTAGTGGCTATTGCCATGATCTGACGATGAGTAGCTAATTACAGCATGACTGCCATGGATGGTGTATAGCGGTGTGGGTTGATTGTAGAAATCCCCAATGGTGTGATTGGCAGGCAAGGGTGGTGTGTAGCGGATAGAAACCTAGGATTGGGTTGGGCTTTGCATAATTCCTAACATATTATATTTTGTAATCTGTTCTGTGGGGCTAAGGCCCAATCTGATGGTGCACGAGGGTTGCACACTGAGCCTCGCTACTCACCCTATTATTTAACATCTTTTAGGTAGCACCTAGTGCATCGGACCGGGCTAGAGAGGAGCGCAAGGTGGCCATGCGAGAGAATATTTTGATTCAGCAAAAGACTTTACTCAATTTATTTATTTTTATTATGTTTAATTAGTGGGTTTTAAATTTCGTTCTAATAGGGCCACAGGCCACTAGCTTCACATTTTTTTTTTGGTTTTATTTTGGGCCTTTATTATTATCAAACATTTAAATTTTACATTTTAATTAAACTAAGGCATTAATATAAAATATATATCTTTTACAACCTATTCAACCATTCAGTTTTCCCGAATAAAAGGTTAAACTCAAGAAGAATATTTTCTCGAAATTGCGATATCTTTCAAAATCTCCTTAGTGACATGCCAGATCCGATTATAGTGTTGGGGCCGGGTTTGGGGTGTTACAGTGTGGGTGATCTTTCGATTATCTTCGCATCCCGAGTTGGCTCTTTGACACTATAAAATAATGGAAAAGAGATGGAGTAAGCTCTAAGCTTAGTAAGTCTACATGTAAACAATAAGCATCATACCATATGTAAGGCAACCACAATCATTATATATTATGTAAGAACAATTCACATTTTCATAATCATGCTTACTCATCTCATCTATTACCACATTCCAACCATATAACATATATATTGCTCACATTTATTTGCTAATATCCCCTGCACTCATCACCACAAAGCCACATGAAACAGTTACTTAGACAAATGTCTCGATGAACCCTTTGAAATAATACTAAGTACCCAGTGGTTTCGCACACAGCCCACCATTAATCAATAATAGGGTGGTATTGCACATAGCCCACCAACAAGAATAATTATGGTGGTTTGTATCACACACAACCCTTCTTGAATAAATAATAAAGTTTGTATCACACAGAGCCCACCAACGATGATACGGTGGTATCGCACATAGCCCACCAAATAATAATTACGAATATTTTTTCGCACTTACATTTCTATTCCAAGGTTCATACGAGAATTACTCATTATCTATCAATTTCAATCAATCTCACTAATAATTGATCTCATTCATACAATGCATCAATAAGTAACAACATATGCATTAAAGATGTATCATTTACACATAAACTTAGCTCGGTGTAAAATATGTTAATTGACGATTCAGTCCGTAACCATGCCTTTTCCTCGGTCAAGGTTATTTTCGCGTCTTCTTGATCTATAATAATAAAATTTACTCATTCAATCACTATATAACTCATGATACATCAAAATTTCTACTTAGGCAAAACTGGCCATTTTGCCCTTATACTTTGACAAAATTACGATTTTGCCCCTAGGCTCGTAAATCATTTTTCATCACAGTTTCTCATTAAACAAGCCTAGCTAAAATTAAAGCACCAAAATTTGCATACAATCTTATAATCACGCTATAACATATAAAATCATATCAAAATAATTTCTTCAACCTCAGATTAGTGGTTCCAAAATCACTGTTTCGACTAGCCCCAAAATCAGGCTGTTACAATCATACCTTTCACAAACGTGAATATTCATAATTTGATCATTGGTACATCATACCTTTCAATATTTGTCGTAGTGAAGTCAATCGGAGCTCATAGAAACTGTGCTAAACGATGGTCGTAACAGTCCCTTTTCATCTTCGATGGTCAAAACCATCCCTTTTCATTAATCGATGGTTATGACCATCCCTTTTCATAGTTGATGGTCGTCACCATCCCTTTACATAATCAATAGCTGAAGCTATCCCTTTTCATAATCGATAGCCAAAGCTATCCCTTTTCATAATCGATGGTCGTCAACATCCCTTTTTGTAACAACCCATTTTCAGTAAAAATTGAACAGTGGTTTCGGGACCACAAATCCAAGTCAGAAAGAAAATTTATTTTAATAATATTGCATGGTCTGCATTATGATAGGAGAGAGGTATGAAAATTTTAATAAGAAAATTTTACCGATTACATGTTTAATTATAGAAAGGACCAAATTGCATAAAATGTAAAAGTTGAGTTCTAGTAGCTAGAAGGATCAATTAGCTATGGAATTCAAAAGTTGAGGTCCTTATATGGTAATTAGACCATTAAATAAAGTTAGTAAATATTTATGATGAATCATCCATAGAAAATTAGAAAACAAAAAGGACTAAATTAGAAAGAAGAAATAATAAAAGATGATATTTTAATTAAATAGAAAATATCATCATTTTATATCATCTTCTTCCCCCAAATTCTATGGAGACCCTAGGAAATAGAAAGAAAATCAAGAAATCCTAAATGGATCTGGAAAGACCTAGTACTGACTTGGATCGAGGAAAATAAAAAGTGTCAGATTAGTAGATCCTCGAAACGAACAAGTATTAAGGTCAGTTCGTGTAACTAAATTGTGTATATTTTCATGTTTAAATTGAATGTTGTATATGTGAGTTATGAATTTTTTTTATATATGAAAATGATTATATATCTGACATTCCCGAGAATTGTTATGTCCCATTTGAATAGATGAAATTCGATGGATACAAGTTTTTCCCAAATCGGTTGTGGTATTACATACATTGCGTACACACCACTGCTCGAAAGAGTTTACAGTTATTAGCCCTCTCGAGCTTTTCGTATGTGGTTCTTGCGAGCTTCCTATTATAGCTCTTCGGAGTGTCCCGATAGGTTGTGATCCTACATTTGATGTGGACACACCTTAGCTCTTATGAGCTATAAACTAAAAATATATATGATTTTTTTCCTATGTAATTTGTCAGCTTTTCACTTAAATTCGTTGTTAAAACTAAGTAATTGTTTAATAAATTGAAGAAATATGTGAAAATATGAAATTAGAACATAGAAATTATTAAAATGTGATTTTATGCTTTATTATATAGTTTTCATGCATAAAATGGCTTATTTTATACTTATTTGAACATATTATATTTTTAAGACATAAAATGGGCCATGCATAATTAAATTTAATAAAACAATATAGAATTATATTAAATAATTCATTTTAAATATTTCATTAATAATTCGGGTTGTAATTAATTATTTAAATTGGATAAATTTTATTTTTTTGGTCCTTTAACTTATTAATTGATTTTGGACAGATCTGATAGCTTTCTTGGATTAAAAAAATCATCCAAGTTGAAGATCAAGTCAACCCACATTCAATTACAAATGGCTATCCATTTAAACCAGTTTTGGGTTTAATTACACAAGGTCCTTACATTGTTGAAGAAATTAGAGATTTGCCCGAAGAATTACATTGGACCGAGTCTCAGTCCTGAGTTATTATGGCATTTAAATTGCTTAAAAATCAAGAAAAAATCATCTCAAATTCCACAAACTGTGGCCGGCCACTCATGGAAAAAGTTGGAAACCCAGCTATTTTTAGCAAACTACCCACCTCTCTTCACCTATAAATAAGACCCCTTCATTCCCTCATTCATCATCCCTCATCCATCATCATTCTCTATTCTCTCTCATTTCTCTTAGCATTTTCCATTTCCCACACGTAGCATCATCTCTTCATAGAGATTTTATCAATTAAGCCTCTTAAAGAGCCCTTGGTCAGCCACCTTGGAGAGCCATTAGCAAAAGAGCAAAGCGAAGGAGTGAAGGAGCCTCATCGATCAGAGCCTTGGGTGACAGCCACTTTGATTTGGGTTTAATCTTTCCATTCTTTAATTTAATCTAAAAATCTTTGCTATGTGTTCTATGTTCTTGTTTACAACAATGTTAGCTTAATTTTATTTAAACTAGGATGATTGCTTTGATTAAATAATATTTATTTCATTATGTTTATAATGTTTGTGCCTCAATCGATCATGTTTTCAATTAAAATCAAGTATGTATTTCATTCATACGTGATTGAAATGTACCTGAGTTAGCTGAGAAATCCTAACCATATGATGGCTAGTGGACACATAATTGAAATGTGCATGCTTAATTTAGATCCTAACCTGATTAAATTGCAGGTTGCATAACAACTCTAACTAAGCTCTGTTATCTACATAGTTTTTAGATTTTTGTGATTAAACTGTTTTAAACCTAACACGTCCCTGTTACCTCACACGAATGCTAAGAAACCCTTAGTAAATAAGGACCAGTAAAATGCGTATTTACTAAGTAAAGGATTTCGAAAGGACTTAATGTGGTTTCCAAACTCATGAAAGATCGAGTTGCCATAGAATGTTTTTCTAAATATTATTAAGCATGCTGATAATAAATTAAGTTTAATTAAAGCAATTGTCCTAGCTTATTTATGTTATAATTGTTGCAAATTGTGTTTAGTTTTTCTAAAATCTATTTCATTCATATAGTTTGCATATTTAGGATAATTTGCATTAGGGATCATTGCATTTAGTTTAATGTATTTTAATCATCACTTCTTAATCATCTTGTTTTTTTATTTACCAAGTTGCTAATATAATTTTACAATTTAAGTGACCTAGCAAAAATACAATCCATGTGGAGACGATAACTCGATACTTACTTATTACTTGATAAAAATTATGTACACTTGCACAAGCCTATGGGTTACATGAGAATCTCGATTATAGGCTCTTCATGAGCTTCCTGTTAAATTGACTCTTTATGAGCTTCCCGATAGTGCTCGCTTGAACTTCCCGATGTATAGCTATTCGGAGCTCCCGTTATATGACTCTTTGTGAGCTTCCCAATATTGTTCTTTGTGAACTTCCTAATTGTGGCTCTTATGAGCTTCCCTTATATAGCCTAGTCAAACTTCCCGATATGTAACACCCCAAACCCGATCAAAACACTACAACCAAATCTGGCATGTCACTGGGAAGAAAACATTTTGGAAACCATTTTGTCAACTCGATTTGAGAAGAAACACTTTTGTAAAACTAAAAGAAACGAATTTGGATCGAGTGAACTATTAAACATTTTGAAACTTAACTTAGAAGAAATAGAGTTGCGTTGTTGTTGTCCTCGTTTTTTATTTATCCGGTGTACAACTTCAGAAAATCAAAGATTTTACTCAAGTCTTGAAAACGTCAATGTCGTAATTTAACAGGCACGCTCTTAACGTTTAACAAAAATTTAAACAAAACTAAAACGAACAAATAATCTGAAAGTAAAAATCTAAGTGGCCTTATTACAAAGCTGAAACCCCAAACTTAAAGTAAATAAAAACTAAATCCGAAATAAACATTGAAATGAAAACAAATATTGAGCATGGGCACCACGAGTCCACCTCGGCTCCAAATCCACGATCTAAGCATTATCTACAAAAAGTAACGTAAGGGGTGAGTCACCGAGACTCAGTGTGTAATTCCCCATCCCAAAAGACGTTAAGGTCTTACACATATTCATATGGAAATATGCATGTCATGCAACCCATCCAACCTAGATATCCATCTGAGTCTCCAAATTCTACCCCTTGTGGCACCTACCCACTGGTGGTACCTAACCACTGGTAATCGAAGTCACAAATATTCATATATGGGGCCAACCCACTTGTGGTACCTAACCACTGGTGACGATCTCTTATATCGATATGTGGGGCCAACCCACTGTGGTACCTAACCACTTGGACGAGTCACAAAAATAAGCATATGTGGTACCTAACCACTGGTGGTTCCAAACCTCTGAGACTTAGTCACAGAGTACTGATATGTGGGGCCAACCCACGTGTGGTACCAAACCAGTGGTGACAGTCTGATAAATCATGCCTTCCCCCTCCTCTCATCGTACCCACATTTCATGTATATGCTTATCCATGCAATATGATCATGCTTAATACTTAAAAAGAATATAACATGGCACACACAGGTTTAACATAGCTAAATCACGTTATCCACCATAATGGACTTACCCGGAGTCCTTGCTTATACCCACAAGGGTACATAGTGCTTCCCACCATTATTTTGGCTTTTGACAAAACACAACATTAACATATCAAACATATGAAGTGTGTAAAAGTTACACACCTGATTACTCGCACTATCACACCCTCTACTTCAACACTATCATCAATCGAGACTATTGCTATCTGCCTATGATCGTGCTCCGATGCTGGCCCATAATCCGGTGGCTAATCTCGCACTGCTGATACTGCTCGCTTCTTGAACTTAGGGGCTGGGTTTACAGATCCAACCCCTCCTATCACTTGATTGGCATCCGAGTCCATGAACATACCTTGGTCACTAAATCATATTAAGGCAGTGAGAACAAATTAAAAGAAATTGGTGCTCACGGCCATGGCTCTTACATAGATCGACAAATCCTGAAGTCTTGGACTTGATTCACCAACTAATCAACTCCTAGAGATCTCTAAAAGAAAATGACACCACTTCCACCTATAATCGACCAAGCATCCAACCATTACACTAAGTAGCCATTCGGCTTTAGCAGGCAATCCCGAAAGAGATATTACGAAATAAAAGAAATCATGCCCCTTACCTTCACCTAACAGATTCGATCACCACCCAGCAAGATTTGTCCCAACAACACCTTAGAGATGATTCGGCAAGAGCTAGAATAGGAGAGAATCCAAAATAGAAAAATCGAAAAGAGAAACAAAGGTCTTCAATTGGATGCTTAGGAGTTCGGCTCTTAGGGAGATTTAGAAAACACCATTGAAAATTGCTAAAAGATTCGGATGTGGAAGAAGAAAATATGGGCAAGGGGTGTTCGGCTTTTGGAAGAAATTGAGGAGGGGAAGAGAGAGTTAGAGAGTTTCAGTTTTGAGAAGAAATTGAGAGAAAAAAGGGAACCCAACAAGAGAAAGGGAATTTTGGCCTTGAAAGAGAGAAGATAAGAAAGGAAAAAGAAAGAAAACACATGAAAAAGATTAACACTCTTGCCTTCAAATTTTGGCACACTAAACCGATTTTCTCCCCCTCTCCAGAGTTTGATTTTTGGCCAACACTGCCTCCAAAAGATAACTCTTGTCCTCCCTTGTTATCTTAATCTACAACCTCCTTCAAAAGAGGCCTACTTAGCACCAACTCCTCCCCTCATATATCAGCATATTATCCACATAATTAAAGCATTTAATCTCCTATTTTCTAGCCTCTATGCCGTCCTCCCCTAGCCTCCTTGAGTGCCGAATTTGGCCAAAGAACATGGGCTCCAAGCTGCCACACTTGGGTCCTCTCCAACCACTTAATGATGCCACTCTCTGGTTCCCTTGCCGCGCCACCACACCAGATAGGTAGTTCCTTCTCTTACCTATCATCACCACCTCTTCACCCTCGGCCGTCCTCAGCACCATGTGCTTAGCTGTAAAGTCTAAACCTACTTGATACTTTACCAACCAATCTATCCCTAAGATCAGATCGAACTCCCCGAATAGCAGTCCCATCAAATCAGCCCAAAACACTACCCCTTGAAGTTCTAGTGGTATATCCTTATACAGTTTGTTTACTACCTCAGAGTGCCCTAGAAGGCTAACTACTATCATCTCCCTAGAAGAAGTCTCATAGGCTAAGTTCAAAGTTCCCACTATTCTACTAGAAACATAAGAGTGCGTCGAACCAACATCAATTAAATGAGCATAAGGAAACACAAAAATTAAAAATGTACCAGTTATGACGTCCGGTGCGTCGCCTTTCTCTCGATGTCGTACTGCATAGACCAACCCTAGCTGTCTTGCATTAGCATTTCTAGCACCTCTACCTGGTGCTCCACGGCCTCGCCATTACCATTACCACCCCTGGCAGCACCTCGACCCTCTACGGTTGCTAACCATTTCTCTTGAATTGTGTATGTCCGTGACCCTCAGCCTGTGTCCTAGCTGGCCTCCGCAGACAATCCCTTATCCGGTGATCCATTGACCCACACTCGAAGCACCCTCTATTACCTGTCCAACACTCCCAGAATGGGACTTCCCACATCGAGCACAAGTGGTAGCCCTTGAGTAGCAGACGATGAGCCTCCCACCGGATTCGATCCACCAAATCTAGCCCTTTTTTGAGAACTGCCAACGGACCCTGATGGCCCAAAACTCTTTTTATCCCTATTCCTATTCTGATTCTGTTTCTCATTTTGCTTCACCTTCTCAGCAATGTTGGCCTTTTTTACAAGAACGACAAATTCCCTCTCTCGCTGCAGAGCAATCAACACCCGCAGCTCATCCCTTAGCCTGTCCTCAAACCTAACATAGCACTCATGCTCTGTAGCCACAATACCCCGAGCATACCTACTTAACTGCAAGAATTCTACCTCGTATTAAGATACCAACTTAATCCCTTGAACCAAATTCAAAAATGCCTTACGCTGGGCATCTACTTAACTAGACCCAACGATCTTCCTCTGGTAAGCCGCCTTAAAGAAATCCCAAGTGATATCTTCGGCAATCGCACCTTCCCTAACCGTGAGCCACCACTGGTAAGACTCATCCCGGAGAAAAGATACTATCCCTTTCAACTTCTCCTCAGTCATGAAATCCAGGTCATCCATTATGCGCTCTGTCGCCTCTAACCAGTACTTAGTCGTGTTGGGAGCTACACCTGAAACTCCCCTAAATACCTCTGCTCCATTAGCTCAGAGTCATTTGGACACAGATTTCTAAGCCCCCGCATCTACGCCTGCTCCAGCAACTCTCTCCAAGACCTGTAGAATTGCCTGCGACACCACGTCATCACTGCCCGTTTGCTCTTGAAACTCAGCGCCCATAGTTGAAGGAGCTGGTACCTCATTCTTTGACTCATAACCAGACCCTACTGGTTCCGACACCGTCATCCTACCCCTGCCACGACCACGCACATTACGCACACGCCCTCGAGTGCTCATGACTAGCGTTCACGATTTATTTGTTTAGAAATTTTTATGGATTAATAATTCTTTCTTCCACTGATTAACAACGGACAGCCTTATGGAAAGAAGTTTTAATAGTGGTTCTGTCATATTCGAACTATCTCTACATAGTTCAGTTCTCAAGTCTGTATTTCCTAACTCTAAAATTCACATTCACTACTTAGGGGTATTTTCGTCATTTCACTACCAAGGGGTATTTTCATAATTTCAACCTACAGGGGCATTTTCAAAATTTTTCAAAATAAGGCATCTTAGTGATTTTTCAAAATAGGGGTATTTCAGTAATTTTACAAACCAGGGGTATTTTGGTAATTTTACAAACCGGGTATTTCGATAATTTTGCAAACTTTGGTAATTGTCATAAATCAGAGGTAATTCAGTAATTTCTCAAATAAGGGTACTTTGGTAATTTTCAAATAAGGGTATGTTGGTCATTTTACAAAATCAAGGGTATTTCGACAAAATTTCTCAACCTAGGGTAATGTGGATAATTTACAAAATTAGGGCCATATAGGTAATTTTACAAAGATAGGCTACTGGTCCCTTTCAGGTTTTAGTTATAAAGTTTGGCCCGTCAACAAGTCTTTGAGGCTAAGGTGAACAGTCACTACGCACCAGGTAGGATCCCAGAAAAGAGGAGGTGAGTCATTAGGACCGCTTAAATACCAAGCTCTTCCTGAATCCAATCCTAGACATGCATATGCCTATTACAACACCCTAGTCCTTCTGACTTGTTTGCAGACATGTTTAATTAGGGAAGTTAAGTTTTATGGAATTTAAGAGTTTGTGTAACTAAGCCTAACATCCATAAGCCCTAGCATACCTATCTACGTCCCTATAAAACCCATTAACCCATCATATATATATCACATCAAAGGTTAGGATACTTACCTGGGTGGATCAGGAGACTCAGGTGCCATACTTTTCGAGATATGGATCTCCTTAAAAATTATTTTACAAACCCTTCTTTGAAAACATTTTGGGCCTTATACCCACAACCAAGCTTTTAAACCGGGCTCTGATACCAAAAATGTAACACCCCAAACTGGTCAAAACGCTACAACCGAATTTGGCTTGTCACTGGGAAGAAAACGATTTGGAAACCATTTTGTCAACTTGATTTGAGAAGAAACACTTTTGTAAAACTAAAAGAAACGAATTTGGATCGAGTGAACTGTTAAACATTTTAAAACTTAACTTAGAAGAAATAGAGCTGCCTTGTTGTTGTCCCTCGTTTGTTATTTATCCGTGTACAACTTCAAAAAATCAAAGATTTTACTCAAGTTTTGAAAATGTCCATGTCGTAATTTAACAGGCATGCTCTTAACGTTTAATAGAAATTTAAAGAAAACTAAAACGAACAAATAATCCGAAAGTAAAAATCTAAGTGGCCTTATTACAAAGCTGAAACCCCAAACTTAAAGTAAATAAAAACTAAATTCGCAATAAACATTGAAATGAAAACAAATATTGTGCATGGGCACCATGAGTCCACCTCAGCTCCAAATCCACGATCTAAGCATTATCTACAAGAAGTAACGGAATGGGTGAGTCACCGAGACTCAGTGTGTAATTCCCCATCCCAAAAGATGTTAAGATCTTACACAGATTCAAATGGAAATATGCAAGTCATGCAACCCATCCAACCTAGATATCCATCCGAGTCTCCCAATTCTACCTCTTGTGGCACCTAGCCACTAGTGGTACCTAACCACTGTCAAGGAAAGTCATAAATATTTATATGTGGGCCCAACCCACTTGTGGTACCTAACCACTTGGACGAGTCACAAAAATAAGATATGTGGTACCTAACCACTGGTGGTTCCAAATCACTGAGACTTAGTCACAGAGTACTGATATGTGGGGCCAACCCACATGTGGTACCAGACCACTGGTGACAGTCTGATAAATCATGCCTTCCCCCTCCTCTTATCGTACCCACATTTCATGTATATGCTTATCCATGCAATATGATCATGCTTAATACTTAAAAAGAACATAACATGGCACACACAAGTTTAACATAGATAAATCACGTTATCCACCATAATAGACTTACCGGGAGTCCTTGCTTATACCCACAAGGGTAGCATAATGCTTCCCACCGTTACTTCGGCTTTTGACAAAACACAACATTAACATATCAAACATATGAAGTGTGTAAAAGTTACACACCTGATTACTCGCACTATCATACCCTCTACTCCAACACTATCGTCAATCGAGACTACTGTTATCTGCCTACAATCGTGCTCCGATGCCGACCCACAACCCGGTGGCCAATCTCGCACTATTGATACTGCTCGCTTCTTGAACTTAGGGACTGGGTTTACAGATCCAACCCCTCCTATCGCTTGGATGGCATTCGAGTCCATGAACACACCTTGGTCACTAAATCATATTAAGGTAGTGAGAACAAATTAAAAGAAATTGGTGCTCACGGCCACGTCCCTTACCTAGATCGACAAATCTTGAAGTCTGGGACTTGATTCACTGACTAATCAACTCTTAGATATCTCCAAAAGAAAATGACACCACTTCCACCTATAATCGACCAAGCATCCAACCATTCGACTAAGTAGCCATTTGACTTTAGCAAGCAATCCCGAAAGAGGTATTACAAAATAGAAGAAATCATCCCCCTTACCTTCACCTGACAGATTCGATCACCACCTAGCAAGATTCAGCCCAACAACACCTTAAAGATGATTCGGCAAGAGCTGGCATAGGAGAGAATCCAAAATAAAAATATCGAAAAGAGAAACAAAGTTCTTTAATTGGATGCTTAGGAGTTTCAGCTCTTAGGGAGATTGAGAAAGCACCATTGAAAATGGTTAAAAGATTTGGCTATGGAAGAAGAAAATATGGGAAAGGGGTGTTCAGCTTTTGGAAAAAATTGAAGAGGAGAGGAGAGAGTTAGAGAGTTTCGATTTACAAACGCAACTGAGAGAAAAGAGGGAACCCAACAAGAGAAAGGGAATTTCGGCCTTGAAAGAGAGAAGATAAGAAAGGAAAAAGAAAGAAAACACATAAAAAAGATGAACACTCTTGCCTTCAAATTATGGCACACTAAACCAATTTTCTCCCCCTCTCTAGAGTTTGATTTTTGGCCAACACTACCTCCAAAAGATAGCTCTTGTCCTCCCTTGTTATCTTAATATACAACCTATTCCAAAAGAGTCCTACTTAGCACCAACTCCTCCCATCATATATCAGTATATTATCAATATAATTAAAGCATTCAATCTCCTATTTCCTAGCCTCTATGCCGTCCTCCCCTAGCCTCCCTTAGGGCCAAATTTGGCCCAAGAACATGGCTCCAAGAAGCCACACTTGGGCCCTCTTCACCCACCTAATGACGGCACTCTCTGGTTCCCTTGCCGCGCCACTAGACTTTAGGGCACAAGCCCACTTTGCTAATTTTTTAAACACAGATACCTACCTTCAAACCCTATTGCTCCCAATCAGAAAATTAACCCAGGTCTCAGCCCAAACCTGAGCCCAATTCGCTCCTCTAAATCTCAAACTAACACCTTTAACCTACAACACACACAACACACAGGCCCACAACTTCAGAATATTATACGATAGGCTCTTTGTGTGCTTCCTGATATGGCTCTTTGTGAGCTTCATGTTACAAGCCTCGAGAGTGTGCTTCCCGATTATGTGTTCTAATGAACACCCCCGTATATAAATTGATAGATCATTGATTTGTACACCTTGTGTGTACTTCTCGAGTATCCATCGATATTTTAGTGATTCAACGGAAAAACTCCTAAAATACCCGAAAATGGTTGCATGATGAGCTCATCTTTATTTTCTTAATATTCATGTAAATTTCATGACTAATTTGATTGATGAGAGTATGTGTCTAGGCATTTGGCCACAATGTCATGGATGCATGTTTGTTACTTACTTTAAATGAATATGAGTGGTAAGTTAAATTCTTGTTATACAAACTTACTAAGCATAATATGCTTACTCTATTTTACTTCCACTGTTTTATAGTGCATGAAAGCTTGTGAAGTTAGAACTTGGTTGGAGACACATTACACTATCCCTTGGACTTCTTGGTATATAAAACAAGAAAACATTTGGTATTGTTATAATGGCATGTATAAGCTAAGTAGGCATAACGATAAAAATGTTTTGGTTGTAACTAGACATTGGAATGGATAGTGTTAATTATATTTTAATGTAGTTATACAAGGCCTTATCACGCTTGATGTGAGTATTGAAATGGTTAAGTGATGGAAAATACATAAATATATTAATGGTTGCATGGATGGGTAAAGTATACTCATATGTTTATATGGTTAATTAGGTAAGATCAAATATTTGGTTAAATGGGATGTTATAACAAGTATTGAGCTTGAAATTGGCTTGAATTGAATGTTCTATTGTGACTTTTATGGTACAAAAATTGGTTCTATATGTTGATTTGAGTTACATGAGAAATAAGGCTTGGAAATGGCCTTATTTTGTCCACACGGGCGTGTATCTTAGCCGTGTATGACACAAGACCATGCGCAAGGGCTTCTAGTTTGGCCGTGTGTCCCTTGCATCTTAAAATTTGAGAAACAAAATGCTTAGAATTAGTTACACGGGCAGAGATACGGGGGGGTGTCTCAGCCTTGTGAAATACACGGCCCAACACACTAGTGTGTGTCTTGGCTGGGTGAATCTTGCACCTAATTTTTGAAAATTAAATTGTCCACATGGCTTGGCACACGAATGTGTGGCTGGTCGTGTGACCCAAGTGAGAGAGTTACACGGGTATGAACAGGGTCTGGGACAAGGTCCGTGTGCCTTAGATCGAGTGCCCACACGACATAGGACACGGGCATGTCATTTGGCTGTGTGAGCCATATAGCCTACCCACACGAGTGTTTAACCCCTGTATTTATGAATTTTTTTTGAAATTTCATGAAAAATTTCATGAGTTCTCGATTTATTCCTGACTTGTTTTAAATGTTTAGATTGGGCCTCGAGGGTCCGTTAAAGGACAATATGTGATAAATCATAATTTACACATATTTTAACCCCATGCTTGGCTTAATTTTGGATGAATATTTATTGGATTTGATGAGTTTGATGCTCCTAATCCTTTAATTTCATGTTTTATGCTCAGGAGAGCTTAGGCAGTCGAAAAGAACAAGAAACAGGCTAAAAAAGGACAAAATAAGCCTACGTGAGAAATCAACATGGCCTGGACATCACCACACGGTCGTGCCACTTTAGCAGACTCGAACACGGCCTGGGCTCGATTCACACGAGCATGTCCTGCCGCAACAAAGAAGAGTTCTATTCAGAATAAGCCACTTGTGGGCCAATAGAGGAGTTCCAAAGCCTATATAAACACTGTAGGAGGCAACTTAAAAAGGGAGTTCGACAGGACGTCGAATAGATGCCGAGTAGAAGGAGAAAATACTCCAAGACAGCCATTAGGAAGAACTTAGGAGAAGGATTTCCATCAAGAATAAGGATCTCCCAACAAGTTCTTTAGACGTTTTTGGGTTTTCTTATATTTTGTTGTTTTTCCTCTTTTATGATGTTCTCTTCTTCTAGTATGAACTAAATCCCTTAGATACCTAAGGGGATGAAATCTATGACAGATCTTATTATTATTTGACTTATGAGATAAATACTTGTGCTTGTTCTTAATTGTGAGTCTTATTCTTATTTTCATAATTCAAGTTATTGATTCAAGTTGAATGTGCTTATTCATTGGAGCAAAAGTCCCTGTTTAAGAGTAGATCAACAAAATTAAGCAGAGTTGATTGCAACCCTAGAAATAGGGCAACAAAAATCTACCGGATTGGGTCAAATTTAATATGGGAATCCAAAGATCGAATAAATGTGACAATAGGGGTTTTATTTAGAAAGAGATTTCAATTAATCAACCTAGAGTCAGTTATTAGTAGCCTCGAAAGAGGTATTAATATAATTTAGGGATTTCTACGGATTAAGTCAAGTGAATAAATTGCATGGATCAAAAGTAATAAGTGAAGTCTAGGTGGATTATTCCTTAGGTGTCGTCCATCTCATATAAGTTGTCCAAAGTATTTTCCTAGTTTACTCCCTGCCAAGCTCATAAGTTAGATTAGTTAGTTAAATTTTAGATTAAAAATATGTCCCCTTTAATTACTAGGCTAGATAATAAAAAGATAGTTATTACTAACCACTCTTGGTCCTTGAGGATACGATATTCAAGACTCACCACAGCTATACTACTGTTCGATAGATGCGCTTGTCTTTGTTGAAATAATAGTTGTTTTGAGCGTCCATCAAGTTTTTGGCACCGTTGCCTGGGACTAAGATATTAGGAACACTGGGTTTTTATTACTTTAGCCAGTTTATCACAATTTATATTTATTTTATTTTTAACTTTACTAATTTCTTTTATTTATTTCTGACAGGTACCTCTAGTTTATGACTAGAAGGAACCTGACAGGACCCTTGATTTTTGATAGTGATATAGAAGGTACCATTCGTAGGAATCATTAGGAGATAAGGCGAAGTCTACAGTACATAGAAGAAGAGTAAGAAAATGATCCCAATACTACCAAAAGGATGGCTGATAATAATCCACTACCTCCTATGGTGGCAGCAAACCCGGTGAATCAAAATCCTGCTCCTCGTACTATGTATGATTATGCTAAACCTAATTTAACGGGAACTGAATCTAGTATTGCTAGACCAGCTGTTGCTGAAAATAATTTTGAATACAAACCTAACACTATACAGATGATACAATAGTTTGTTCAGTTTGATGGTTTCCAGGATAAAGATCCAAACAATCACTTAACAAATTTTCTAGAATTTTGAGACACTTTCAAAATAAATGCCATTTCTGATGATGCCATTTCTGATGATGCCATTCGTCTTCTACTGTTTCCCTTTTCATTGAGGAACAAAGCTAAACAGTGGTTGAACTCGTTACAATAAGGATCAATCACTACGTGGGAACAAATGACCAAAATTTTTTATTAAAATATTTTCTGCCGGCTAAAATGGCTAACTTGTGGAATGGTATCTCTTCTTTTCTGCAGATGGATTGAGAAACACTTTACGATGAATAGGAGAGAGATACAAGGATCTACTGAGAAGGTGCCCTCACCACGGGTTACAATTATGGTTACAGGTTAAAACCTTTTACAACGGTGTAAACCCCTCAACTAGGCAATTAATCGATTCAGTCGCTGGCGGTACCATGAACTACAAAACACCTGAGGCTGCCTACGAATTCATTGAAGAGATGTCACTGAATAACTATCAGTGGCAAGTTACAAGCACAAGGACAACAAAAGCCACTAATGTTTTCAACCTCGACGCAGTAACCATGCTATCAAATCAAGTAGAGATGTTAAATAAAAAGATTGATGTTTTATGTGGTTCTTCGCATACATCCGTCTATGCAGCGTGAAATAAATGGAGGAGGGATGAGTAATACAGAATACCCAACCTACAATCCTGGAATGGAAAGTGAATAGATAAACTATATGGGTAACAATTTCAGACCTCAAAATAACCCTTATAGTAACACTTACAATCCAGGTTGGAGCAACCATCCTAACTTCTCATGGGGCGACCAAGGAAATCAGAGAAAACAACCCCTCCCAAGCTTTCAACAGCAACCCTACCTTCAAGAAAAGAAGTTGAACCTTGAGGAGATGCTAACAAAATTTATCGCGGTGTTAGAAACTCATTTCCAAAACACCGAAATAGCACTCAAAAATTAAGAAGCATTGACTCAAGTGATCAAGAACCAATTAGGACAACTTGCTAAGATCATATCTGAACGACCAAAGTGTAGCTTGCCAAGTAACAATGAAACTAACCCAAAGGAGCAACTTCAAACCATAATTGCTCATGATAGTGAAAGGTTAGATGAGCCAAAGGTGAGGCAAGAGAATGTGGTAGAGGCAGGTAAGGTTGAGGTAAGCCATGATAAACCAAAATCGATAATTAAAGAATACAAACCTCGAGTGTCGTACCCCAAAGCGATGAAGAAAGAAAACACAAATAAACAATTCAGTAAGTTTCTTAAACTTCTAAAGAAATTACATATTAACTTACCATTTCTTGAAGCTCTTTCGTAGATGCCAGATTCAAGGAAAATTTTAAAAGATCTTTTGACAAACAAACGGAGGTTAGACGATACGTCACATGTGGAGCTGAATGTAGTGTGCTTAGCAATTCTGCAAAATAAACTACCACAAAAATTAAAAGATCCAGGGAGTTTTACAATTCAATGTTTATTTGGTAGTTAATCTGTTAATAATGCTTTAGCTGATTCAGAGGCAAGCATATATGTTATGCCTTATAAAATGTTTAAACAACTAGATCTAGGGAAACCCAAACAAACTAAGATAAGCATTCAATTAGCTGATAAAACTATTCGGATTCCTAGGAGTATAATTGAGGATGTACTAGTAAAGATTGATAAATTCATATTCCTAGTAGACTTTGTTGTCTTTGACATGGATGGGGAAAATAATGTTCCTTTAATTTAAAGAAGACCCTTTTTAGCAACTGCTAAAGCTAGAATAGATATTGGTATAGGTGAACTCACACTCTGTGTAGGTGATGAAACGACCACTCTTCAGGCTCTTGACTCGGCTAGGACATCTAGTAATAAAGGGAGAACATAAATTCCATTAATGACCATTTGGTTCAACCCATTGATAAATTCATATTCCCAATAGACTTTGTTGTCTTAGACATGGATAAGGAAAATAATGTTCCTTTAATTTTAGGAAGACCCTTTTTAGCAACTGCTAAATCTAGAATTGATGTTGGTACAGGTGAACTCACACTTTGTGCAGGTGACAAAACGATCACTCTTCAGGCTCTTGACTCGGCTAGTACATCGGGTAATAAAGGTGAGAACATAAATTCTATTAATGACCATTTGGTTCAACCCGCTTTTCAAGAAGTACCACAAAATTACACAACTGAGCTAGATCCTAGACCTCCTGCCAATAAAGAAGTAATTCATGAGGAACGAAGGCTTCAGATCGATGAACTAGACGAGTGGAAGCCATACGTCAAGGAAAACCGAAAGCACATGAAGCAGAACCAAAGAAAAACCATGTCAAACTTAAAGATGAGACAACACAGTTTAAGATAGGAGATCAGATACTCAATGTCTTCCTATACGGAACAGTCGAGGTAACTAAACACTACTCGACTTGAACTATATAAGAATCATAAAATTGATAGCAAGATTGATGAGTTCCAACTCTTCGAACCACCATGATTATGCGAATGAGAGGAAAGTCCACCTTAAGACTTTAAATGAACGCTTCTCGGGAGGCAACCCGAGCACTAACCCCATTAATTTTCATATTTTTAATTTTTAGCACCTAACCAAAAACTAAAAAATTCAATAAAGCACAGGTTTCCCTACCACACGGCCTTACCACGGTTGTGGCCGTAGTCGTGTGGACACCGCGAAGTTTCACACCGGCGTGGCAGAGATCGTACGAACTAAGGATGAAAAATCCCCAAACCACGGGTAGCGATAAAATGCCCCGGCCGTGGTCGACACTGATTTATCAGCATGGGCGTGGCAACCTCTACATGGGTGTTTATTTTATTTTCTTTTTATATTTTTTTTAAATTTTTCCCTTTATCTTTCGTGTCCTTACTTTTTTTTTAGTTTATTTTACTTTCTTTAATTTAAGTTCAAGGGGCTGTTAAGGAACGACCACACCACCACCGAAGTATCCACCTCCTCTGCGCAACTTTACACCGTTTCTTTTCATTGAATCCATCCAAAATTTAGGAAGTTTCACTTCTCTCCCTATCTTATGCTTTTATTATTATTTCACTAATATCTATCTTTGTACATTGAGGGAATGTACATCTTAAATGTGGGGGTGAATTTCAAAATTTCTAACTTTTTTACATTATTCTAAAATCCCTAAATGATATCTTATCTTAAGTAATTTTCTCATATTACTAATTAGAATGAAACTTCTGTTGATTTATGATTTCTTTTGATATGTTTTGGACTAAGTCATAGTTAATTGTGCATTGATAATATAAACTTTAAGATATTAGAGAATTAGGCATGATAAGTCTATTTTCAAATTAAAATTTTCTAGGTTGTTTCCCTAAATTTAAATATTACTTTGAAACTTGAAATTTACAAGGTTGACATCAAAAACCATAATTTCTGTGAGATTTTGAGCCTTTAGAGCATGTATCTTTTCATGCTCACTTTATTGATTATGAGTGTGTCAATATTGATTTGTTATTCTAGAACTTACTTCGATTATGAATTTCGAGACCACACTTTTGATTTGATATACTAAAATGATAAAGGCACTTAGGATTTAACCCACTTACTCCATAAAAATCCTACCTCCGTAATTAACCCCTAGTGAATCACTTTTTAGCCTAATCAACCGTTTCTTGATTTACAACTAATATTAACCCCGAAACCCCGTTATTAACTTATTTATCCCATTTTCTTGACCCCCCTTTTGTTGAGATTTGATTTGATCGGTTCCTAATTATAATAGTTGAATTCATCTTTTATTATGTACTTATTGATTAAAAAAAAACAACGTTAGAAAATTTATTCATCATTTGTTCTATGTTTTATGAGCTTAAACAGTTAAATTCACATCTTTAGAAGAAGCTCGTGTTGTTGATGTAATTATTCATTACCAGTTCATTATTTCTAGTTAGGTAATTTGTCAATTCAATCTTGATTCTAACCTTCTAATTCAGCCTATATCCACACCTTTTAACCCAAGCCCCATTACAACCCTTTAAAGACCTTTTGATTTGTGTGTCATCTCATCCTATAGTGGTGGAGATTTGATTTTCATGAAAACCTATGGGACTAACTTTTCATATTTCACTTATGAGTGCTTATCTTGTACCTTAAACACTTTGACTGGTTTGAGTGAATCCTTAGTGAGGATGTCAATCCTTTTCAGTTTTAAATCAAAGGTAATTATTTAGGTACGGGGAAAAGCCTATGTTTTCGTGATATAAAAATTGATGACTTAGATTGTTTTAATCTTTAGGACTCTTTATGTTAAATTATCCATGTATACATTATCTATGAATTATGATGAGACATTTTTGATGAGGATTATGAATTGAAGGAAGTTAATTCTAATTGTGAGTTGAGAATTTTGCTTAAGGACAAGCAAAAGCTTAAGTGTAGGGGTATTTGATAAACCATAATTTTCACATATTTTAACCCCATTCTTAGCTTAATTTTGGATAAATATTCATTGGATTTGGTGAATCCGATGCTCCTAATCCTTTAATTTCATGTTTTAACAAAACTGGCCTACATGAGAAATCAACAAGGCCTGGAGTTCACCATACGACCGTGCCACTTTAGCAGACTCGAGCACGGCCTGGGCTCAATTTACATGGGCGTGTCACATGGGCAATAGAGGTGTTCCAAAGCTAATATAAACACACTAGGAGGCAACATAAAAAGGGAGTTTGACAGGACATCGAATAGACATGGAGAAAATACTCTAAGACAACCGTTAGGAACAGCTAAGGAGAAGGATTTCCATCAAGACTGAGGATCTCCTAACAAGTTCTTTAGAAGTTTTTTGGTTTTCTTATGTTTTATTATTTTTCCTCTTTTCTGATGTTCTATTCTTCTAGTATGAACTAAATCCCTTAGATTCCTAAGGGGATGAAACTAATGACAGATCTTATTATTATTTGATTTATGAGATAAATACTTGTGCTTATTCATAATTATGAGTTTTATTCTTATTTTGATAATTCAGGTTATTAGTTCAAGTCGAATGTGCGTATTTAGTGGAGAAAAAGTCCTTATTTAAGAGTAGATCAACATAATTAAGCGGAGTTGATTGGAGCCCTAGAAATAGGGCAACAAAAATTTCCCGGATTAGGGTCAAACCTAATATGGGAATCCAAAGATCAAATTTGTAATATCCGGATTTAGGGGTCATGCATTTTAATTTATATTTGCATGCTAGTATGCTCTATATGTTGTTTAAGTATGGTTAGGGGCTTCGCGAAACGTTGGGGTTAGGTAGGAGCTTTAGAAAAAAATATTTGATTTTAAACCTTTAGGGGGGAGCTAAGGGAGCTAGGCTTTAAAGGATTTTATGTGGTGCTTGCTAACACAAGGAATCGAGTGGTAGAGTGGCAAGGGAGGTGCCACTTAGAGCATAGGGGAGTGACGCCTCAGGGAGCTAGAAGGGGACAAGGTTCGAGCAGCATGAAGAGCATTTTGGAGCATGTTTTTACGCCAAGAGGAGGAGGAGTTGGAGTTGGCATGGGCACTTGAAGATAAGAGGTTTGAAATGGTCAAACAGTTCAAATGTGTGGTGGAGAGCTAAGCATGGAGTTTGAAGCATTCAAACACTTTCAAATGGGTGGATATGAGTAAGATTAGGAGGGAAATAAGGGATGAGACAAGGGGTGTGAGAGTTGGCTGAAATATGGGTTCTTGGTGGTTGCATTTTCGGTCATGTTTAGGGGAAGTGAGTACCGAATTTGTTTAATATTGGTAGTGTGCATCTTTTGTTCTTTTTTTTTCCTTCTCAAGTTTTGTGCCAAAAAGTGGTAGTCAAAATTCTTCAATTGTTTTCTCTTCAGATGTCTAAAAGCTAAAAGTGTGAGTGAATTTTTGGGGCGAATTCTTGATTCATCTTTTCACCTCTCTATTTCTTCTCTAAACCGAACCATACCCTCATTCCTATTCTTGTTTTTTTTTTCTTTCTCTCTTTACATACTTGTACTGAATCTTTTTCTTTTTCCTCATAGCCGAAACCTTCCAAAACTCCAACCCTCTCTTCTCTTCTCTTTTGCTAAAAGTCGAATAATCTTTTCTACCCCTTTGAACGTTGGCTGAATCTCTCATTCACCATTACTCCTCTCTACTTTCCATTCATATTCTTCTTTGTTTCTTAACTCGGGTTGATCTTCAAACCTTACTTCTGGGTTGAATCTAGTTGGGCCGAACGTCTTTCGGGTGGTGACTATCCCGATCAATTTTCTCTTGTAGATCCTAGAAGCGATGGTAAGGAATCTCTGTTCACCCAAATCTCATTTTTTTCTCTTTGGTTTGCCGAAACCAAAAGTCTGATCTTATATCTTGGTGTATGGCCGAACCTTGATAAGAGCCTTAACTTGGTGTTTCTTTTGTTTCAAGCTAGCGTTAGGGAGGTTAAGGACCTTCGGGATTTGATCAATCGAGGTAAGCAGGATATCACGATAGGCCAAAGGCCAGTTCTTTTCGTTGGACATTAAGTGTTAGAGCATATTTTAAGATGGCTTATGTAGGGGATTTCGATAATCTCAAAGTGCAAGCGTATAGCCTTCGGGTTCTAGTCGACTGTGGTAAGGGTATTCTTTTATCAAGTGTTCTTTTGGGTTTTGTTTAGATCTGATTCAATATCTTAACGAGATTTTTTGACTAAGATATAATTGATGTATGCAAGTACCAGCCAAGGGGAGAAATGGGTCAGACACGTAGTCCTTACCCCTAAATACAAGAAGCGGTCAGTTTTTACGACCCGGGATTGGCCTCCGACTATGGGCCAGCATCAGGATAGAATCATAAGCAGATAGCGGTAGTGTCGGTTAGGGATAGTGTCGATGTAGAGGGCGTGATTTTATGAGTTATCAGGTGTGTAATTATTACACTATTTCTCTGTTTAAAATTAATTAAATGTATATGATATGTGTGGTAGCCGGAAATAATGGCTGTGGTGGTGTGGCTACCCATATTGGGTGATCTGGTAACCAGGTTAGAAATTTTCTCATATTAAAATTTTGGATGGATATTTGTGTAACTTGGTAAGCATGTTATGTATGCATGACTGATATGTTCATAACAATTATATTGTCATTTCATCATATATATTGTATGTGCATGGGGATCGGGATATATATATGTTTAATGAAGGAAAGGGTGTACATTGATGTACATGGTTCGATGTTAGCCTTGAGCTACATCGTGGATTGATGTTGGCTTCGTGCCTCATCGTGGATTGATGATGACCTTGAGTCACATCGTCGATAATTGTGATTTAATCACATGGATCAGTGGCTAGACCACTAAGTGGACTTTGAGCAGCATGACTGCCATAGAGGTGTGTAGCAGATGGAGGGTCGATTTAGTAATCCCCTGTTGTATGGTGGCAGGATATACGAGGGTGTCTAGCGGTTGGATACTAGGTTGGGGTTGGGTTACCATTTTGCATAATCATGTGTGGCATGTGGATTGGTGTGGTTGTGGGCCAAGCCCATTTATAGAAACATGTGGAATAATTGCACACTGAGTTGTTTGACTCGCCCTATTTTCCTAAAAATAATACCGATGATACGTGATTCTTGGACCGAGCTGGAGTGGATTCGAGGTGGCCATGCAGAAGCTGTTTTAAATATACTTGCACTTTAGATTTTTAATTGCTTTTGGGTTAATCTTTATTGCAATAAGGTCGTTTCAAGTTTTTTTTAAGTTGGTATTAAAACGGATTATGGATTAAAAATAACTCGAAACACTTGCAACCTAAAAAGTAAATTAAGGATTTCAAATTCGGACTTTTGATAGTATTTCGTTTATTAAAATCCCTTCCAAATAATAACTCAACTTTTATACAAATGTGTAAGTTTTATTACCTGGTAAAATACGATTTTTAAAATGATAAACCCTTATAGCTATATACATACGTTTTCAAACTTCACCCTCAAAGATAGATCTCTTTCCAGTACGAGCTGAATATCCGTTTTTCCTTGAAGACTTGACGTGTGTTTTATTTTTAAAATCAAACTCATCATAAACCTTTTCCCCGTAACATTTAACATTTGGCTGTAGTGTTTTAGGCCGGGTTTAGGGTGTTACAATTTGGTATCAGAGCCCAGGTTTCTAAACTCGACCTTTGGGTTTTGAGGCCCATAACGTTTTTAAAATTGGTATTGAAAGTTAACTAAAAGAAATTTTTCATGAAACGGGTTTATGAAGGAGTGGCACTTGAATCTTCTGGCCCAGGTCTGCCAGGGAAGTCTTCTAACTGTTGAATGAATTGGATGAAAGTGGATATATGATGCATTGTTGTGGATATTAGTAATTGGGACAATCTCTTTAGAGATCGAAAACTTAGGGATGTGTGCTCTTTACGAAAGAAAAACTTGAAATTTTTATGTCATAATTTTTTTTCCTTTAATCAACAAAGTGTAAAGAAAGCTAATGCATAAAATTTCTTAAATCAGATTCAAACGTGGCGATAGACATGAGTTCTAGGGGACGTGGTCATAATGCATGTGGACGTGGTAGAGGAAGAATGACTGTATCGAAACCAGTTGGGTCTAGCCATGGGTTAGAGAATGATGTGCCCCACCGCCAGCTGTAGGTGCAGAGGATCAGGATCAAATGGGTGGGGACAATACAGTTTCTCAGGCTATATGCGGGTTTTGGAAAGAGTTGCAGGAGAAAACACGGGTACTAGGGCCCAAAATCAGTGTTTGAGCGACTCAGGGTGAATGGAGTCGAGATATTTAGGGGTGTCTCGGGGATAGCCCCGAATGTGGCAGAATACTGGTTAGAGGCAGTCGAGAGGACTATGGACGATTTAGACTGCACTTTGGAGGAAAAGCTGAAGGGTGTTGTTTCTTTACTTCGGGATGAGGCTACCATTGGTGGCTCATTGTCAGAGAGGGTACTCCGGTGGATCGAGTGCATCGAGTGGATTGGGGTTTCTTTAATATTAAGTTTGAGGGGAAGTATGTAGGAGCTAGTTATGTGGATGTGCAGAGGAAAGTGTTCCTGAACCTAGTGCAAGGGGGTAAGTCAGTAGCGGAATATAAGGCAGAGTTCTTGCTGTTAAGTCGGTATGCCAAAGGGATTGCTGCTATTGATTACGAGCACTACGTGAGATTTGAGGATGGGCTGCGAGATGAACTGCGGGTATTGATAGCTTCTCAGCGGGAGAGGGACTTTGCTACTTTGGTAGAGAAAGCCCGGATAGCAGAGGAGGTTAAGCGAACCGAGAGGCAGAACAGGGATAAGGATAGAGGCAGGAATAAGAGGCGTTTTAGACCATCAGGGTCTTCGGGGGGTTTTCAGAAAAAGCCTATGGTTGAGGGTTTTGCTCGTATTTCTATGCCGCTTCTGGGAATCAGGTCCGTCTGTGTGCTCAGTGTGAAAGGACCCATGTAGGTGAGTGTTGGGGAAGGGGTAAGGACTACTTCAGGTGTGGGTCTAAGGCTCACTTGGTTAAGAATTGACCTCAGGATATGGATAGGGCTCAGACAGTAGATCAGGGGTATGTGTAGCCAGGAAGGGGTGGTCAACAGGTGTCGAGGGGTCGTGGTCTGAACCATGGAAGGAATAGTTTTGGCCAAGGTCGTGGAGCACCGGGCAGAGGTGCTGAGGGCTCAGATGCAAGATAGCCTGGGTTAGTTTACGCAGCCAGACATTGTGAGGAGGGGGATGCGCCAAATGTTATCACTGGTACGTTTTTCATTCTTGGGTTACCCGTTACTACTTTGATTGATGTTGGGTTAACTCACTCTTACATTGCTAGCATGGTGTCTGGAACCTTGAATGTGAACTCCGATACTATCCCTAGGAAGATGACTGTACTTAGTCCTTTAGGGCAATCTGTAATGGTAGATAAACTCTTTAGGGCTGTGCCTTTAGAGGTTCATGGGGTAGTGTTCTCGGTTGACTTGATGGAGCTACCGTTCAGAGAATTTGACTTGATCTTAGGCATAGACTGGTTAGTAAGGTATCATGCGAATTTAAACTGTGCTGCTAAATGCATGTCATTGAAGAGTCCCGAGGACAATGAATTTGTGATGATAGGTGAGAGGAGAGACTACTTGTCTAACGTAGTGTCTACTCTTAAGGCGGAGAAGATGGTGAAGAAGGGGTGCTTGGCTTTCTTGATGTTTGTTAGTGCTTTGGATGCTAAGGAAGTAGCTGTGGGAGAGGTCAGGACAGTGAAGGAATTTGTGGATGTTTTTCTGGAAGAACTTCCAAGGTTGCCTCCGGATCGGGAGGTAGAGTTTCGAATTGACCTGTTGCCAGGTACCACGCCAGTGTCTATCGCTCCGTACAGAATGGCACCAAAGGAGTTGGTTGAGCTTAAAGCCCATTCCAGGAGTTGTTAGATCGCAGTTTCATTCGACCTAGTATGTCTTCATGGGGAGCACCAATTTCTGTTTGTAAAGAAGAAGGACGGGTCTATGCGTATGTGCATAGATTACCGTCAGTTGAATAAGCTGACGATCAAAAACAAGTGCCCGTTGTCGAGGATAGACAATTTGTTTGATCAGCTTAAAGGGGTTGCAGTGTTTTCGAAGATAGATCTGAGGTCGGGGTATCTTCAGCTCAAGGTGAAGGAAGCAAATACCCATAAGACAACTTTTTGGACTTGATACGGGCAATATGAATTCTTGGTAATGCCATTCGGGTTAACAAACGCACCAGCTGCATTCATGGATATGATGAACTGGGTCTTCCAACCCTACTTGGACCAATTTGTCGTGGTGTTCATCGACGACATCCTGGTATATTCCAAGTCAGAGGAAGAACATGATGCACATCTTCGAGTAGTGCTACAGGTTCTAAGGGAAAAGAAGTTGTACGCCAAGTTTAGCAAGTACGAATTCTGGTTGAGTGAAGTCACTTTTCTGGGTCGTGTGGTATCCGCAAAGGGAATCAGAGTGGATCCTCGAATGATTGAGGTAGTATTGGATAGGAAACCATCTAAGTCGGTGGTGGAGATTCGCAGTTTTTTGGGGTTAGTGGGCTACTATAAAAGATTTGTTGAAGGGTTTTCTTCAATAGCAGCACCTTTGACTAAGTTGTTGAGAAAGGATGTACCTTTTGTTTGGACGGATAAGCAACAGAAGAGCTTCGAGAAGCTAAAGAGGGTTTTGATTGAGGCTTTGGTTCTGATTCAGCCTGTGGCAGGGAAAGATTTTGTTGTATATTGTGATGCTTCTCATACCGGGTTAGGTTGTGTATTGATGCAGGAAGGGAAAGTTGTTGCCTATGCATCTCGGCAGTTGAGACCACATAAAGCTAACTACCTGATACATGATCTGGTGTTGGCCGCGGTGGTTTTCGCCTTGAAGGTGTGGAGGCATTATTTGTATAGAGAGAAGTCGGTGATCAACACGGACCACAAGAGCTTGAAGTATCTGCTGACTCAGAAGGAGCTAAACTTGAGACAGCGAAGGTGGGTGGAATTGTTGAAGGATTACGACTGTTCGATTGAGTACCACCCGGGTAAAGCGAACGTGGTGGCGGATGCGCTAAGTCAAAAAGTAGTATCAGATCTGAGAGCGATGTTCGCGCATCTTTGTCTCTATGATGACGGAACTTTATTAGCAGAATTGCAAGTGAAGCCGACGTGGGTAGCTCATGTTAAAGAGAAGTAGTTAGTGGATGAGGTTCTGAGTGCTAGACTTCTACAAGTTCAGAATAGGGGATTAGAGGACTACAGTGTGAATAGTGATAGAGTTTTGTGTTTCTGTGGTCGGGTCTGTATGCCAAGGATGTGGAATTAAGGCAGAGAATTCTTCGAGAATTGCATAGTAGCCCTTACGCTATGCATCCTGGAAGAAGTAAGTTGTATAGGGATCTGCAGGATCAGTTTTGGTGGCCTGGTTTAAAGCAGGAAGTTACGGACTTTGTGGGGAAGTGCTTGACGTGTCAGCAGGTCAAGGCTGAACATCAAGTGCCTTCGTGGTTGCTGCAATCAGTGAAGATTCCGCAGTGGAAGTGGGATAGAATCACCATGGATTTCATTAGTGGGTTTCCACTTACAACGACTAAGAAAGATTCGGTATGGGTAATTGTGGATCGGTTGAAAAAATCCGCTCATATCATATCTGTTCGTAGGAATTACTTGCTGTAGAGGTTGGTGAGGTTGTATGTAGCGAAAATTGTGAGACTGCACGGGGTGCCGGTGTCGATCATATCAGATAGGGATCCTAGATTTATGTCGAGGTTTTAGAGGGCGTTGCATCTAGCTTTGGGCACCAGGTTGGACTTTAGCACGGGATTTCATCTGCAGACGGATGGCCAGTCTGAAAGGGTGATTCAGGTGTTAGAAGATATGTTGAGAGGGTGTGTTATAGACTTCAAGGGTAGTTGGGAGGAATTCACGCCTTAGCGAGTTAAGTGTACAACAATAGTTATCGAGCTAGTATTGAATGGTCTTTGTCGAAGCCTTTGTATGGACAAAGTGTTAGACTCCTACTTGTTGGACAGAACTAGGTGAACGCCATGTGTTGGATCCGGAGATAGTGGCAGAGTCAGAGGAAAATGTCAGGGTGATTCGAGCTCGATTGAAGGAGGCATCTGACAGACAGAAGTCGTATGCAAAAAAGATAGAATTTGCGGTAGGTGATCGGGTTTTTCTGAAAGTTTTGCCGTGGAAGAAGGTGATGAGATTTGGGCGCAAGGGTAAACTAAGTCCCAGGTTTATAGGGCCTTACTGGGTTTTGAAGCGAGTTGGACCAGTGGCTTATCAGTTAGAATTGCCTTCAGAATTGAAGCAGATGCATGATGTGTTCCACGTGTCAATACTACGCCATTATCGATCGGATCCGTCTCACGTGGTGCCAGTGGAGGAAGTTGAGTTGAGGCCAGACTTGTCCTATGAGGAGGAGCCTATACAGATTTTGGAGCGTGATGTGAGGGTGCTTCAAAAGAAATCAATTCCCCTAGTCAAGGTGTTGTGGCAGAACCACGGATCGGAAGAAGCTTCGTGGGAGTCAGAAGAGTTGATGCGACAGCAATACCCTCACTTATTTTGGCCAGGTAATTTCGAGGCTGAAATTATTTTTAAGGGGGGTAGAACTGTAATATCCGAGATTTAGGGGTCATGCATTTTAATTTATATTTGCGTGCTAGTATGCTCTGTATGTTGTTTGAGTATGGTTAGGGCCTTCGGGGAACCTTGGGGTTAGGTAGGAGGTTTAGAAAAAATATTTGATTTTAAGCCTTTAGGGGGGAAAGCTAAGGGAGCTGGGCTTTAAAGGATTTTATGTGGTGTTTGCTGACACAAGGAATCAAGTGGTAGAGTGGCAAGGGAGGCGCCACTTAGTGCACAGGGGAGTGACGCCTCAGGGAGCTCGAAGGGGACAAGGTTCGAGCAGCATGAAGAGTAGTTTGGAGCTTGTTTTTGCGTCAGGATGAGGAGGAGTTGGAGTTGGCGTGGGCACTTGAAGATAGGAGGTTTGAAATGGTCAAACATTTCAAATGTGTGGTTGAGAGCTAAGCATGGAGTTTGAAGCATTCATACACTTTCAAATGGGTGGATATGAGTAAAATTAGGAAGGAAATAAGGGATGAGGTGAGGGGTGTGAGAGTTGGTCGAAATAGGGGTTCTTGGTGGTGGCATTTTCGATCATGGATAGGGGATGTGAGTGCCGAATTTGTTTAATAGTGGTAGTGTGCATATTTTGTTCTTTTTTTTTCCTTCTCAAGTTTTGTACCGAAAACTGGTAGTCAAAATTCTTCAATTGTTTTCTCTTTAGATGTCTAAAAGTCGAAAGTGTAAGTGAATTTTCGAGGTGCATTCTTGATTCATCTTTGCTCCTCCTTACTTCTTCTCTAAACCAAACAATACCCTCCTTCCTATTCTTATTTTTTTTCTTTCTCTCTTTTCATACTTGTGCCGAATCATTCTCTTTTTCCCCATAATCGAAACTTTTCAAAACTCTAACCCTCTCTTCTCTTCTCTTTTGCTAAAAGCCGAATAACCCTTTCTAGCCCTTTGAACATTGGCTTAATCTCTCACTCACCATTACTCCTCTCTACTTTCTATTCATATTCTTCTTTGTTTCTTAACTTGGGTTGATCTTCAAGCCTTACTTCTGGGTTGAATCTAGTGGGGCCGAACGTCTCTCAGGTGGTGACTCTCCCTATCAATTTTCTCTTGTAGATCCTAGAAGTAGTGGTAAGGAATCTCTGTTTACCCAAATCTCTTTCTTCTTCTCTTTGGTTTGCCGAAACCAAAAGTCTGATCTTATATCTTGGTGTATGGCCGAACCTTGATAAGGGCCTTAACTTGGTGTTTCTTTTGTTTAAAGCTAGCGTTAGGGAGGTTAAAGACCTTCGGGATCTAATCAATCGAGGTAAGCATGATATCACGTTAGGCCAAAGGCCATATCTTTTCGTTGGACATTAAGTGTTAGAGCCGATTTTAACATGGCTTATGTAGGGGATTTCGACAATCTCAAAGTGCAAGCGTATAGCCTTCGGCTTCTAGTCAACTGTGGTAAGGTTATTCTTTTATCAAGTGTTCTTTTGGGTTTCGTTTAGATCTGATTCAATATCTTAATGAGATTTTCTGACTAAGATATTATTGATGGATGCAAGTACCAGCCAAGGGAGAAAGGGTTTGACACGTAGTCCCTACCCCTAAATACAAGAAGCGGTCGATTTTTGCGATCAGGATTGGCCTCCGGGTGTGGGCGGTAATAAACAGGATCGTGAGCGGATAGCGGTAGTGTCAGTTAGGGATAGCGTCGACGTAGAGGTCGTGATTTTCCTAGTTATCAGGTGTGTAGTTATTAAACTGTTTCTCTATTTAAAATTAATTAAATGTATGTGATATGTGTGGTAGCCGAAAATAACGGCTGTAGTGGTGTGGCTACCCATATTGGGTGATTTGGTAACCAGGTTAGAATTTTTCTCATCTTAAAATTTTGGATGGATATTTGTGTAACTTGGTAAGCATGTTATGTATGCATGACTGATATGTTCATAACAATTATATTGTCATTTCATCATATATATTGTATGTGCATGGGGATCGGGATATATATATATATGTTTAATGAAGGAAAGGGTGTACATTTATGTACGTGGTTCGATGTTAGCCTTGAGCTACATTGTGGATTGATGTTGGCTTCGTGCCTCATCATGGATTGATGATGACCTTGAGTCACATCATGGATAATTGTGATTTAATCATGTGGATTAGTGGCTAGACCACTAAGTGGACTTTGAGCAGCATGATTGCCAAAGAGGTGTGTAGCGGATGGAGGTTCGATTTAGTAATCCCCTGGTGTGTGATGGCAGGATATACGGGGTGTGTGTTGGATACTAGGTTAGGGTTGGGTTACCATTTTGCATAATCATGTGTGGAATGTGGATTGGTGTGGTTGTGGGCCAAGGCCATTTATGGAAACATGTGGAATAATTGTACACTGAGTCGGTTTGACTCACTTTATTTTCCTAAAAACAATACAGGTGATACGTGATTCGTGGACCGGGCTGGAGTGGATTCGAGGTGGCCATGCAGAAGTTGTTTTTATTATACATGCACTTTAGATTTTTAATTGCTTTTGGGTTAATTTTTATTGTAATAAGGCCATTTTAAGTATTTTTTTAAGTTGGTATTAAAACGGATTATGGATTAAAAATAATTGGAAACACTTGCAACCTAAAAAGCAAATTAAGGATTTCAAATTCGAACTTTTGATAGTAATTCGTTTATTAAAATCCCTTCCAAACAATAACTCAACTTTTATACAAATGTGTAGGTTTTATTTCCCGACAAAATATGATTTTCAAAACGATAAACCCTTATAGCTATATATATACGTTTTCAAACTTAACTTCACACTCGAAGACAGATCTCTTTCCAGTAAGAGCTGAATATCCGTTTTTCCTTGAAGACTTGATGTGTGTTTTATTTCTAAAATCAAACTCATCACAAACCTTTTCCCCGTAACATTTCGAATTCGGCTGTAGTGTTTTAGGCTGGGTTTGGGGTGTTACAAAATTAATGCAACAATAGGGGTTTTAATTAGAAAGAGATTCCAATTAATCAACCTAGAGTCAGTTGTTACTAGCCTCGAAAGAGGTATTAATATAATTCAGGGATTTCTACGGATTAAGTCAAGTGAATAAATGGCATGAATCAAAAGTAATAAGTGAAGTCTAGGTGGATTCTTCCTTAAGTATCGTCCATCTCATATAAGTTGTCCACAGTATTTTCCTAGTTTACTCCCTGTTAAGTTCATAAGTTAGTTAAATTAGTTAGTTAAATTTTATATTAAAAATAAATCCCCTTTAATTATTAGACTATATAATAAAAAGATAGTTATTACTAAACACTCTTGGTCCTTGAGGATACAATATTTCGGACTCACCACAGATATACTACTGTTCGATAGGTGCGCCTACCTTTGTCGAAATAATAGTTGTTTCGAGCTTCCATAAATATGTTTAAGTATGATTGGTTTCTGATATGAATAGTAAATGACTTGAATTAATTGTATTTGTTCTATAAACTCCGGTGATGCTCTTAACGCTGTTCCAGCGACAGATATGGGTTAAGGGTGTTACACTTTTCATAGTTCATGATCGTCACCATCCCTTTTCATAATCGATAGCCGAAGCTATCCCTTTTATAATCAATGGTCGTCACCATCCCTTTTCATAGTTGTTGGTCGTCATCATCCCTTTTAATAATCGATGGCCAAAGCTATCCCTTTTCATAATTGACAACCGAAGTTATCCCTTTTCATAATCGATTGTCGAATCTATCCCTTTGCATTGGTTGATGATAGTCGATACACCATTGGATTTTTTCGCCAAGAAATAATTTGATATTATAAATTGCTAGCATTTAAAACATAATTTAAAATGATATTTAAACATATGAACTTATATGGCTAAATTACATAAATGTCAAAGTACAAGGGCATTTTGATAAATTTTCCATTCTCATTGATTTTCCACCCAACCTTGATCTAAATTAATAATTTCATTCAATCTATTAATTTAGATTGTAAAACAATGTATTTTATGAAATTTAGTCATTTTTTACATTTTTACAAAATTGGCCCAAAACTTTTACTTTTATTCATCATTGTTTGATTCTTTCTTTCAAACACACCATTTTATTGTGGTGCATACCCAACAATCAACCTACGTTCCATGCTTCATCTTCTCAAAATTTATGAAGCCATTAGAGGTGTACTTTTTTCCTTTATCACTTCTCAAAACAATCATAAACTTGCAAGTTTGTTTCTCAACAAGTGCTTTAAACTTTTTGAATATTGAGAATATTTCAATTTTTGTCTCATAAAATATGCCCAAGTCATATGTGTTAAATCATCAGTTAATAAAATAAAGTACCTATTTTGAGCATGAAATGGGGTTTTCAAAGGACCACACACATCAATGTGAACCAACTCTAAAACTAATTTGTCTCTCCATGCTTTTTCCTTTGGAAATGGTTGACGATGTTGTTTGCCAAGCACACAACCTTCATAAACACTATTTTTTCTTCAATTGCCAACAACCCATACACCATATTCTTCTAAACAAGAGTGTAATGACCTGACTTCCAGTGGTGCAAAAAAAAGAGATACCGGAACCTCATTTTTGTAAATTGAGTTCGTAAAGACAAAATAAAAAAATTTACAAAGTTATTATGATAATATATTAAGGTTTGATTAAGTGATTTAGTTGAAAGAGTGGCTACTTAAGGCTCAGGGACTAAATTATAAAAATTAAATCATAATAGAGTTTTAATTAAGAAAAGACTTCAAGACCTAGATAGCAATTATCCAATGGACCAAAATGGTTATTTAACCAATTTTTAATAGAAGTTAATGGAGAATGATATTGATTTCCACTTAGCCTTGGTTTATAATTAAAATATATGTAAAAGGCTTAATTAAGTTAACTAAGCAAGATTAATCTAACTAATTTAACTAATTAATCTTAATATATAAATAATTTAGTGGATAAAATATGACATTGTCATTTTTCTTCCCAAGTCCTAAGCTATTAAAAGAAAATTAGAAAGAAAAATAAAGTTTCTTTATCATTCGACCATCTAAATTGAACAAGGTAACTAATCTTTTTACTATTATTTTTATAGATTTTTGATCATAGGATGTAATGCCCCAAATTTTGGGCCTAGAAGAATTGGGCCTTGGGCGGGGAGCGTTTAAATTTTTTGAGAACAAGAGAACGTCTCAATTGCATGTTGGATCTGTTAGGTGAGTGATTTTGGAAGGTTATGGGGCTTCTATGATGTCCTGGGTTCAAGCCATGTCATATGGAAAATTTTTATTTTTAGCATTAGGGAAACCATGACTCTTGGATGTAAGCCTTTTAAATAATTGTGATTAAAAAGAGACACAAAGGAAGCATGTAGTCTAGTGGTTCTGACATCATTAAGGTTGCAAGGGAGGTGGTGTCACAGGTGTGGCAAGGAGGTCAGAGGTTCAAGTCTCACTGCATGCAAATGGGATTATTTATTATGCTCACGTGTGGGCAATAATTTGTGTTGGATTTGAACTTTGTGTTGGAGAGTTTGAATGGGTCAAATGAGTGATTTAAGGAGTGGATCATGGGGGAGATTAAGAAGGGGATCATGGAGAGGTAAGGGGAGGAAATCAAGGGAAGTTGGGTAGGTGAGATTTGGTCTCGAAATGGGGTATTTGCTCTTGAAAATTTGGCTAGCGTATGTAGGGATGCCATTTTTCTTTTAGCCATTTTGAATTTTGGCTCATTTTTATTTATTTTTACCTTTTGCCAAAATCGAGCAATACCCCTTTTCTCTACTATTTTCTTTGCATCAATTGCTGCTGGTGCCGATTCTTCCTTTATTATCCTCCTCTTGGCACTTTTCTACACTTCTTATTTCTCAATTTGACTGAATCAATCTCTTCTCTCCCTCCTTTCTTACTCATTCGAAGTCTTCTTTTTTACTAATCTAAAATCGAGTTCCTCTCTCCCTCAATTCTTTTGACTTTATTAATTCTCCTCATCTGTATCTTGTGTTTGGTCAATTATCTCCTTTTTCATCTTTTTTCAATTTTCCCTTTTCTTCTAGTGATAGTCGAATACCCCTTTCCCTTTTCTCTCTTTTCCTTCGATTATTTTCGACTACCCCTCCTTTTATTGCTGAACTGAATATTCCTTCCCTCATTTCGTTCTGTCGGTTCTCTACGTTTTGTGTTAGTCGAACTTTTCATCTCACGGGTGCGATTATTCCATTTTGCCTCTATCATTCTTTGAACTTTCAGCTTTTGTGTGGGTGTGGCGATTATTCTTTTCTTCTAATCTGGACTCTGCATTTTCGGTAAGTGACTTCTCGTCTAGTTCAAATTGTTCAAATTTTTAATGGTTTATAAGTGCTGGTTGGAATGCAGATAACCCCTAAGGCCTATTGATCAATCTCTTACGACGGTTTAAGTGAGTGATCCTTAATCGTTCTATTAAGGCAGGTAATAAATCATATATTGGAGTATAGAAAGGTATTTTTCAATCATGTTGTTAAATGACTGATGGTGTATCGTGTTGGATATAGATTCTACACTCGTGGCTACTGCCTTTTTCTCCAACAAGTTGTGTACACACACCACTCTAATTGTAGATCAGCAAATACTGAAACCCTGAAAGGCTGAAAGGTCGAAAGGTCAAAAGTACGGCTACGGATATCACACGAGTGCACGAACGCACGTGTGGATAAGTCGATACAACGACAGAGGTCACCATGAGCATCTCGTGGTCTTAGGCCGTTTTTGGGGCCGAATAGACTGGAACGGGCCGAGTGGGCCCTACGCGAGTAATTTTTGTTGATGGATAGGAAATATTGAGCAACCATGATGATCACATGGCCAAAGGAACTTTTGGGCTTAGTGGACCACACGAGCATGTGGGTCCACTTAGGCCGAATATTGGGCTTTGGGCCCAATTACACCGTTTTGACCATATTTGTTACCTGTGTCACGCGAGGCAACTGTAGTCCTTGGAAAGGTTGTAAAATGACTGAAATACCCCATAGGTAAAATGACCGAAATACCCCTATAGGGTATAATGACTAAAATACCCCCATAGGGTAAAATGACTGTTTTGCCCTTGATGTGCAAAATGACTAAAATGCCCCTACATGTTATATGATTGTTATTGTATGCCATTTATGGTATGTTTGCATTCATGTCATATTATGCTGCATGAAGGATGGGATCACTAGTTTGGAGGAAGTGTATGATTTGTTAGGGTCGCATGGTTGCTTAACGACTGTGGATCCACCGATAGCTTTAAGCCGATTATGTGATTGGCAGCTTTGCTGCAATATTGGTTAGTGCCATAACCGGTGCTACATAAGGAGTGTAGGGATGGGTGGGTCGGTTAAATCCCCACAGGAGTGCAGGGTTGGTTTGGGTATTCATGCATTGCATATACTGATTTTGACATTTATATGGGTTATGGCCCAATTGAGGTTATTAAAGGCTAAAGCCCCAATGCCACCGTTATTGTGTTGGGCTTAGGCCCACATTGACTATTGTAATGGGCTTAGGCCCGAATTGATGTGATGCATGCTTTATTATCGATGAGTGTTGTACACACTAAGTTTTCGTAAACTCACCCCCTCTTTTTAATTTTTCAGGTAACCCTTAGTAGGTGGTGCAACGTACGGGAGGACTCAGAAGTGGCCACACTACATACGGGAGGAATCTTGGTAGGTGTAACACCCCAAACCCGACCTAGAGGTTAGGCCGAAATCTAACGTGTCACATCAAAGACATAATTCAGAACGATTTTTCTAATTAGAAGTTCAAGGCCCAAAAGCCCAAAATCCTTGGGTCTTGTTAAGAAATGATAAAAACCCATTTTAACTATTTAAAGTATTTTGGGAACAAAGTTTGATCATAAGAAATTTATTTAGGTTTAATGATTAGGTAAACAGTTGGAACAACAAAACCCAAATTTTAAAGTCAGATCGAAGTACAAAGGCCTTATTACATTCGACATAAATAAAACAATTAAAATTGTGTCTTCTAAATAAATAAATAAAAATTTAAACATCTTGTAGTGTGGCCATCTCCGAGTCATCTACCATGTCAAGCCGCTTACTGAGGATCACCTGAAACATTAAATAAAAAGGGTGTAAGTTTTGAAACTTAGTGTGTACATCCCTTGGCAATCAAATCAACATAATTATATTCCATTGGGCCTAAGCCCTATCCAAATCGATGGTCTTGACCTTAGTGCACAATGACCTCATATCATATCATATCATATCATATCATATCGTATCATATCATATCATATGCAAAACAAGGTAATCCAAAACCCTCCCTAAAAATCCATCCACTACACACACCATTTCCCTTCCAACCACTACACACATGTGGGGATTTTTAAATCGACCCACCCATCATTTACACACCAAAGGTAGCACTCACAGCGACACTACTCAATGTTGCAGCAAAGCTGCTAATCATATAATGGGCTTAAAGCCACGGGTGGATCCATGGTCATCAAGTGACTATACGATCCTCAAGTCTTCCCCCGTACCATAATTCCCACCCATATGCATCCTAAGCAGAATATCATATGAATGTATCAAACACATGAGTAACATCCACAAGCTCATATTTGTCACATAGAGGTATTTTCGTCAATTAGCTACCCAAGGGTATTTTCATGATTCTACCCTACAAGGGTATTTTGGTAATTTGGTAAGATAGGGGTATCTTGGTAATTTTGCAAAATAGGGGTGTTTTGGTAATTTTCAAAATAGGGGTATTCTGGTACTTTTGCAAAATAGGGGTGTTTTGGTAATTTTCAAAATAGGGGTATTCTGGTACTTTTGCAAAATAGGGGCACTTTAGCAATTTTACAAATCTAAGGGTATTTTAATAATTTACCAAATTTTAGGGTATTTTAGTAATTTTACAAATCTAAGGGTATTTATTCCCTCTCGGGTTTTAGTTATGAACTTTGGCCCATCAACAAGTCCTTGCGGCTAAAGTGAGCAGACACTACGCACCAGGTAGGATTCCAGAGAAGAGGAGGTGGGCCACTAGGACCGCTTAAGTACCAAGCTCTCCCTAGATCAAATCCTAGACATGCGTATGTCTGTTGCCACACCCTAACCCATCAACTTGTTCACGGACATGTTTAATTAGATTAAGTCTTATGAAATTTAAGAGTTGTTCAAATTAGGCCTAAAGTCCATAAACCCTAGCATACTTGCCTACATCCCCACAAAGCACATCAAACCCAAATATACATCATTACAGCTCATTAGGCCCAAAAAAATTCTAGATCATGCATTCTGCTTGACTGACTCAATTCTTATACCAAACCAAACAAACTTATCAAACCTAACCTTAGGGCCCACCCGGCCTATTTAGCCACCTTTGACTTTTCAGCTTTTTAACATTGCTGATATTGTGTGTGTAGTGTTTGTACACGCCTGGTAACCTCGTATGCTACAAACCACTTAATCACGAACCTATAATAGACATCACTAGCAATTAACCAAGCCTGAACACATACTTATCAAAAACTAAAACCTCACCTTACCCTTACCATGTGCCTTACGTTCTAGTAGCCCTTCCTTTGCTACTATTTGCGATTATCCTCTAGATTTGCACCCAAATACCTATATCTTCAAAACCAAGTGACCCATATTGTACATAAGTGACCCCTATGAGCCACATTAGATTCAGCCATCTAATACACCATGACTGAGTCAAGAACACTTGCGACCTTGTTAGCAATCCTTACCTACCATGCTTGTAATTGTTGAGTCTTACCCTTGTTAATACGATAAGGAGAGGTTAGATAGCCCTTCGGCTTTTAACAAAACACACTAAGATAATTGACTAAGTACTTACTAAAATCCTTATTTGATCCTGCGGCCTAGATAGTGACTGAACAAGATCCAGCTTTTAACTTGACTAATAGTGGGTAACAATTGATTTTTGATAGAGGAAAAACATAAGAATAGGCACAAGTAGGGCTATTTGATAAAGGTGTATTCGGCTTTCAGAGAAAAAGAATAACACAACACTAATAGAAATTCAACAAAAAGAATGATAGGTTTTTTTTCGGCAACAAGAAGAATTCAGCTATAGGAGAAACCAATTGAGGGGGAGAAAGAAAACCTAAAGAATGATCAAAGAACCTTTCAAGCATTCGGCCCCCACCTTATATAGCCACAAGCCGAATATGGCATCCCCCAAAGTCCTAATCGACACCAACTCCTCCCTTTCCTCATCTCTTGATTTTTCTCCCTGATAACACCTGAATCTTATCCGAAATTTCCTCCACATCCATATCACATGCATACCTCAAACTCTCCATAGCAAGAGTTCAAAACCAACACAACTCTTGCCTTCACCTATACAAAATAAAACACTCAAAAATGTACTCCTCCTACTCGAGCCCTGGACCTCTTTAGCTTTCATACACGCCACCTCATAGCTCCCAAGTGATGCTACTTTCTACTGGACCACAAGCCCATTTGTGTCCTATTTTGTCTTAATCTACTTAAGAGGACTAATGCCTAAGACTAGGGTCCACTAAAGCAGGAAAATTAATTTTTTCCCTATAGTCTTCCCTATTTCTAAGACTTTAAATAATCTCGATAATACTTTAAAATTATTACCCTAAGTGCTACTCATACAAACCAACTCTAGTGCACAAAAATTAGGGTTTTAGGATTTTAGGGCATTACACCCAATAGGCCAAAATCTACTAGGCCTAGATTCGGGGCGTTATAGTAGGGATGACGTTCAGCCACCTAGGGTTGGGCAACAGCCGCCTAGAGGCCGTCGACAGGCCAGGGGTGGAAATGGTTTGGGTCATGGAGCTCTAGGTAGAGGTGCTGGTCACACGGAAGTGAGGCAACCAACTTTGGTTTATGTAGCACATTACCGACAAGACAAAAACGCTCTAGATGTGAATAATGGTACTTACTTTACCCATAATGTACTATTTACCTAATCTGCAATTAGGATTAGAGTGCGCAGTGAAAGCGTATTGGTGTAACCTGTACTGTGCGACTATTAGATAGTTGGAAATTTTGAGGATGAAATTTCTTTAGGGAGGGTAGAGTTGTAATGCCCCAATTTTTGGGCCTAGAAGAATTGGGCCTTAGGCATAAGAGCGTTTAAAATTTTTGAGAACAATAGAACAGCACAATTGCATGTTGGATCTGTTGGGTGAGTGGTTTTGGAAGGTTATGGGGCTTCTATGAAGTCTTGGGTTCAATTTATGTCATATGGTAAATTTTTATTTTTAGCATTAGGGGAACCATGACTCCTGGTTGTAAGCCTTTTAAATAATTGTGATTAAAAAGAGACACAAAGGAAGCATGTGGTCTAGTGGTTATGGCATCATTAAGGTTGTTAGGGAGGTGGCGTCACATGTGTGGCAAAGAGGTCAGAGGTTCAAGTCTCACTGCATGCAAATGGGATTATTTATTTTTCTCATGTGTAGGCAAGAGTTTGTGTTGTATTTGAACTTTGTGTTGGAGAGTTTGAATGGTTGAAATGAGTGATTTAAGGAGTGGATCATGGAGGAAATTAAGGAGGGGATCAAAGAGAGGTAAGGGGAAGAAATCAATGGAACTTGGGTAGGTGAGAGTTGGTGCCGATATGGGGTCTTTGCTCTTGAAAATTTGGCGAGTGTATGTATAGATGTCAGTTTTCTTTTAGCCATTTCGACTTTTGACTCATTTTTATTTCTGTTTTCCTTTTGCAAAACTGAGAAATACCCATTTTCTCTGCTATTTTCTCTGCATCAATTGCTGTTGGTGCCTATTCTTCCTTTATTCTCTTCCTCTTGGCACTTTTCTGTCCTTCTTGTTTCTCAATTTGATTGGATAAATTTATTCTCTCCCTCCTTTCTTACTCATTTGAAGTTTTCTTTTCACTTATCTAAAATCGAGTTCCTCTATCCCTTAGTTCTTTTGTGCAACATCTTGAGTTGTGGGCCTGTGCATTGTGTGTGTGTTTAATGTGTTAGATTGAGAATTAGAGGTGTGGATTAGGCTCAGTTTCTGGCTGAGACCTTGGTTAATTTTCTGTTGGGGCACTATAGGGTTTAAAAATAGGTATCTGTGTATAAAATAAGCAGGTGGGCTTGTGGCCCAAAGTTTGGTGGCACTACAAGGAAGGCAGAAGGTGGCGTCACTAGTGGATGGAGAGGGCCCAGGTGTTGACCGCTTGGGGCCCATGTTCTTGGGCCAAATTCGGCACTTAGAGGGGGCTAGGGGGAAGACGGCATTAAGACTAGGATATAGGGGATTAAATGTTTTAAATATGTGGATAATATGTTGTTATAGGAGGGAAGAGTTAGTGCTAAGTAGTCCTCTTTTGGAGGAGGTTGTGGATTTAGATAGCAAAGAAAGATAGGAGCTGTCTCTTGGAGGCAGTGTTATCCGAATCCTTTTGAAGATTTTAGGGGGGAGTGGACTCTCGATTTTGGTTCTTGGAGAGGGTGCCGAAACCTAGTTGCTAAAGGGTAGCATTTTTGACATTTAGGTGGGTTTTCCACTTTTTCAGTCTAGATTTTCCTCTCAATCTCTATTTTACCAAAAATCACCTAAACTCTTCTCTTCTTTTCTCTCCTTTTAACCATAGCCGAAACCTCTTTATGCTCTTCTCTTCTTCTTCTTTTTGTGAATCGAATCCCTTCTACTCTTTTTCTCCATCTTTGTCCTAAAGATGAATCACTACTTCTCCCTCTCTTCCATCTTGGCTTTTCATTTCAAAACACCTTGCTAGCCAAAACCCCTTGATTCTCATCACCCTGATCCACTCTTCTTTCATTCACTAAAAGCCGAAGACCACACTTTCTTTTGGAAGCTGAATCTTCCTTGCTGTGATATCTTGAGCCAAACTTTAAGGAAAGCCGAAGGAATGTGTTGGTGATAGGTTCGGCCAAATGGCCACTACCTTACCCTTTCTCTTTTGCCGAATCTCATCAGGTACTTGTGTAGGTGCGATCATCGTGTTGGTTTAATGATTAGATACTTGGCCGAATGTAGGTAGGGTGGTGACGCCTACTTGAGGATTTTTGGGATTTGTCGATCTAGGTAAGGGTTTCATTTTAAGTGTCATTTTAATCATTAGTTTTGATCTCATCGTTTAAATTCGGTTTAGTGACCAAGGGTTGTTATGGACTCAAATGCCAGCCAAGTGTTAGGAGGGGTTAGGCCTGTAAACCCAACCCCTAAATTCAAGAAGCGAGCAGTATCAGCAGTACGAGATTGGCCACCGAGTTGTGGGCTGGCATCGGAGCAAGATCGTAGGCAGATAGCGGTAGTCTCGATTGATGATAATGTTGAAGTAGAGGGTGTGATAGTGTGAGTAATCAGGTGTGTAACTTTTACACACTTTATATGTTTAATCTGTTGTTTCTATGTTTTGTCAAAAGTCGAAGTAATAGTGGGAATCACTATGTTACCCTTGTGGGTAAAAGTAAGGACTCCGGGTAAGTCCACTATGATGGATAACGTGATTTATCTATATAAAACATGCATATACCATTTTATATTTCCTTGAAGTGTTAAGCATGATCTTATGGTATTAAAAAGCATATACATGAAAAATGGGTATGATGAGCGAGGGGAAGGTATGATTTATCAGACTGTCACTAGTGGTTAGGTACCACACATAGGTTGGCCCCATATATCATTATTCTGTGACTAAGTCTCAGTGGTTTGGAACCACCAGTGGTTAGGTACCATATATGCTTATTTTGTGACTTGTCCTAGTTGTTAGGTACCACAGTGGGTTGGCCCCATATATCGTTGTAAGAGATCGTCACCAGTGGTTAGGTACCACAAGTGGGTTGGCCCCACATATGAATATTTGTGACTTTGGTTACCAGTGATTAGGTACCACCAGTGGCTAGGTGCCACAAGGGGTAGATCTGGGAGACTCGGATGGATACTTAGGTTGGATGGGTTGCATGACATGCATATTTGCATATGAATCTGTGTAAAAGCTTGACGTCTTTTGGGATGGGGAATTACACACTGAGTCCCGGTGACTCACCCCTTCCGTTACTTTTTACAGATAGTGCTTAGATCATGGATTTGGAGCCGGGGTGGACTTGTGGTGGCCATGCTCAGTATCTATTTTCATTCCAATGTTTATTTTGGATTTAGTTCTTATTTATTTTAAGTTTGGGGTTTTAGCTTTGTGATAAGGCCACTTAGATTTTTACTTTCAAATTATTTGCTCATTTTAGTTTTCTTTAAATCTCTGATAAACGTTAATAGCATGCCTGATAAATTATGAAATGGATGATTTTTCTAAAACTTGAGTAAAATCTTTGGTTTTTGAAGTTGTACACCGGATAATTAATAAACGAGGGATATCAACAAGGAAACTCTATTTCTTCTAAGTTAAGGTTCAAAATGTTTTAACAGTTCTCTCAACCGAACACGATTCTTTTATATATAAGCAAAAGTTTTCTTCTCAAATCAAGTTGACAAAATGGTTTTCGAAATGTTTTCTTCCCAGTGACACGCCAGATTCAGTTGCAGCGTTTTGATCGGGTTTGGGGTGCTACATTTTGACTCCATCAATCCCCCTTATCCACATCTTGTGTTTGGCCGATTATCCCATTTTTCATCCTCTTTCAAATTTTTATTTTTCTTCCAGTGATAGCCGAATACCCATTTTCCCTTTTCTCTCTATTCCTTCGATTTTTTTCGAGTGTCCCTCCTTGTATTGTTGAATTCGAATACTCTTTCCCTCATTTCATTCTATCAATTCTCTACATTTTGTGTTAGCTAAACTTTCCGTCTCAGGGGTGCGAATATTTCATTTTGCCCCTATCATTCTCTGAAATTTTGGCTTTTGTGTGGGTGTGGCAATTGTTCTTTTCTTCTAATCTAGACTCTGCGTTTCCTGTAAGTGACTTTTTGTCTAGTTCAAACTGTTCAATTGTTTGATGGTTGATAAGTGTTGGTTGGAATGCAGAAAATCCCTAAGGCCTATTGATCAATCACTTGAGATGGTTTAAGTGAGTAATCCTCAATCATTCGATCAAGGCAGGTTATAAATCATATCTTCAATATTTGTATAGAAAGGTATTGTTTAATCCTGTTGTTAAAGGACTGATGGTGTATCGTGTTGGATATTGGTTCTACGCTTGTGGCTATTGTGTTTTTCTCCAACAAGGTGTTTACACACACTACTCCAATTGTAGATCGGCAAATGCCGAAGTCCCAAAATGCTTAGAAGCTGAAAGGCCGAAAGTACAGCTACAGCTATCACACGAGCGCACGAATGCACGTGTGGATAAGTCGATACAACAACAGCGGTCTCCATGAGCATCTCGTGGTCTTAGGCCATTTTTGGGATCAAATGGACCGGAATGGGCCGAGTGGGCCCTACGCTAGTAATTTTTGTGGATGGATAGAAAATATTGAGCTGACTATGACGTTCACATGGCCAAAAGCAATTTTGGGCTCAGTGGGACAACGAGCGTGTTGGCCCACTTGGGCCAAATATTAGGCTTTAGGCCCAATTACACTGTTTTGACCATATCTGTTATCTGTGTCGTGCGAGGCGACTGTAGACCTTCGGGAAGGTTGTAAAATGACCGAAATACTCCATAAGATAAAATGACCGAAATACCTCCACAGGGTAAAATAACTAAAATAACCCAGAGTGTAAAATGATCGACATACCCCATAGGGTAAAATGATCGAAATACCCTCATAGGGTAAAATGACTGAAATACCCCCATAGGATAAAATGACTATTATTGCCCTAAAGGGAAAAATGACTAAAATGCCCCTACATGTTATATGATTGTTATTGTATGCCATTTATGCTATGTTTACATTCATTTGATATTATGCTACATGAGGGATGGGATCATTGGTTTGGAGGAAGTATATGGTTTGTTAGGGTCGCATGGGCGCTTGACAACTGTGGATCCACCAATGGCTTTAAGCCGATTATGTGATTGGTAGCTTTTCTGCAATAATAGTTACTGTCGCAACTGGTGCTACATAAAGAGTGTAGGGATGGGTGGGTCGATTAAATCCCCACAGGTGTGTAGGGTTGGTTTGGGTATTCTTGCATTGCATATGCTAATTCTGAAATTTGATATGGGTTAAGGCCCAACTGAGGCTATTATGGGCTAAGGCTTAAATGCCACCATTACTGTGCTGGACTTAGGCCCAAATTGATTACTGTAATGGGCTTAGGCCCAAATTGATGTGATGCATGCTTTATGATCAATGAGGGTTGTACACACTGAATTTTCATAAACTCACCCCCTCTTTTTAATTTTTTCGTAATCCTCAGTAGGCGGTTCGACGTACGGGAGGACTCGGAGGTGGCCATACTATGAACAACTTTAAATTTTAGTATTTTATTTTATCTTACTTAAGCTGCTTCCTTATTAGGGTTGTAATAAGGCCTCTTTTAATTTTTGGTTTTTAGTTTGGGATTTTTAGTTTTTTACGATTTATATCTGCTAGATGTAGAACGCGGTTTTCCCAAAACGATAACTGTTTTCAAAACACTACGTTTCCGCAACTTAATTTTGAAATATCACTTTTTCGCAAATCATTTGTTTTAGATTAAGCTTCTGCAACAAATAATGTTTTAAAGGTAATAACATTTTAAAAGGGAATAACTTTTAATAAACCATGATTGAAAATGAACAAACGCAAACTGACATTTTGCAAAAGTTTTAAATGGCAAGAAGTTTTAAATTTCAAGAAGGGTTTTCAATGAAAACATGGTTTTCAAAAAACAATATAATGTGACATGCCAGTTTCGGCCATAACGTCTAGGATGGGTTTGGGGTGTTACATGGGAGCTCAATTTAGCTAGCCAATGTACCAATTTGATAAACTGTTAAACTTTTAGAAAGTTACCATTTTTGATGAATTGATGAATTAGGATTGAAATTGATATATTTTAAGCTTAGATTATGAAAAAGATTAGATTGTAAAGTTAATTAAGTTTAGTTGTTAACTTTGTTCCATTAGGAACTATATCAAATAAATGTAAAACCTATCATGAAATTATGTTACAAATAGAAAATATAATGTCCCTAATGAGAATATGTGAAATCAAATTTTAATCAGATGCTATGGATCGGGAGTTATGCTTGACCCGAGCTTAGGGACCATATTAAATAAAATCCAAAATATGCTTGACTTTATGTAACATCCCAAGTTTTTTGTTTAAAGTTTGTAAAATCATCACAAGAATGAGTAATTGGCTTAATGGTTAAGAGAAAATAGGAGACAATATAATTAGCTTAAAGACTTGAGTTTGATTCCCTTCCTTAGCAAATTATTAATTTTTGGTACTTTTTCTCATCCTCCAAATGTTGTGTCGCGTAGCCTAGTTAACCTAGGTATAAATACAACCTTTTCATTTATTTTTTAGCCTTTTTGTAATCTTTTCATTACCCTAGTCATTCCTCTCCTTTTCCTCTTTAAATTTTTTCACCTTCCTTGTGTCGTCCATTGCTTGATGATTTTCACCATTGTTGAGTTGCCTCCTTTGCGTAATGTTTTTTTATTGTTTTCCAAACACCTTTGTAACAACCCGTTTTTGGTCAAATCAGAATAGTGGTTTTGGAATCACAAATTTGAGGTCAAAATATTTATTTTATTATTATTTTAATATTTACAGAATGATTGAGTGATTGTGTGAAAATTTCATTGAGAAATTTTATTATTTGAATGGTCAATTTGATAAAAATGACTAAATCGCGTAAAGTGTAAAATGCATGTTTGTAATATCCGGGAATTAGGGCTTTTGCATTTTTGCCTAATTGCATGTGCTTGTATGCCAGTGTAAATTATGAAGGTGTTTTATGAATTTTGTGAACTTTAAAGTGTAGAAAATGCCTTAGAAATTATTCGATTTTAAGTTTAAAAGAGGGAGCTAAGCCTAAGAGGCCTTAAGAAAACTAGTAGGTGAAATATGACACAAACATGGGCTTGTTTAAGTGGCTTGAGGTGCCACTTAGGGTCTTAGATGTGACGCCACAAGCAAAGGGAAAGGGCCTAGGTTCGAGTCACAAGGGAAGCAAATAAAAGTTTTATTTTGCTGCAAGGAGGAGAGGTAGTGGACGGACAAGGACACTTCAATATGAAGTGAAGATCAAGCTAAAGACTTAAAGATTCGGCTAAGGTGGAGTGAAAAGGGGGATTAAATGGAGAGAAGATGTAGTGGTAGGCCAAGGGACTCTCTTGGTGATTATTTTCGGCATTGAAGTGTGTTAAGAAATGTGTGCCAAATTTTAGTTGAAAAGGATCCATCTTTTCTCTCTTTTAGTGCTTTGCCGAATTTTTTCTCACCTTTCCTTCTTATTCTTTTTCTTCTTTCAACCTTTGATCACTTTGAATCTATTTGTTTCTTAGCTGAACCCTATAAGCCTCTTTTCTCTTTTCTTTGCTTGACACCATAAAGAAACACCATAGTCGAATCTTTGTTGAACCTCTCACTATTTTGCTTCTTCTCCAGTTTTCTTCAAGAAGCCGAATACACTCTTCTGTTCTATGGTTGAATCTATTTAGAGCCTGTAAAGAGGGAGGTGTCGACATTCTTTTCATCAAGCTTGCAATCGGTTTCTAATATTGTGGTAAGGGGTTGTCATTCTATTTGTTTCTCATTATTTTATCATATCAAGGAGACTTATCAAGGAGACTAACTCCCTTTTCTTGTAATGGCCGAATTCATGGAAGGGGTTATCGGGATTTCTGTAGGCTAGCGTTAAAGGTATAGGGATCCTTTGGGATTTGAAGTACTCAAGGTAAGTGACATGTAGTTTTGGCCAAGGGCCATTTTCCATAGGTTTATGCATAAGCCGATTCTAACAATTGGTAGGCAAGGATTTCGACTACTCAAGGAGCAAGTGACAGTTTTTGGGATTTAAATCCACAAGGTAAGTGGACATAATAATCAGCCAAGGCTATAGTTAATGAAATAGATCTGTTTCTTATGTTTTTCAAAAGCCGAAAGCTAACTTGTTTAGTGATTGAGTGCTAGCCGATTGCAAGAGGAGTCATCACAAGTTTTTAGGTTTTGATTAGTAGTTAAATCGGTAGCAAGGTAAGAAGTGGGTTGCGTTAATCCTTCGGGATTTGGCTAGTTAGCCGAATGGCTCTTTGCTAACATGTGTAGGGTTGGCCGAATGTAGGAACTAAGGATCTAGGACGCTAGATCGGGATTTTGGATTTTCATAACTCGCTATATATACGGTGTGTACCCCACACCACTCCTAATAGATTTAAGGCATCAATTTAATAAATGTGTTTATAATAATGTGACATGTCGCTAACCATGCAATGGTACAAAGTACCCAGGTACGTTTACCCATTCCTACTATGAGTATGATATGATCTATTATGGCATATACGTGAAACTATAAGAATGTGAATAAGGAATATGACATGGTTAATACATAATTGTATGACATGGGGCATACGGGAAATTATGAAAGGGGAAGTGATTTGGTGGTTTTATACCACAATATCTGAATGTGGTGACTTATGTCACATAATCTGAATGTGTTGACTTATGTCACAAAATATTATCTGGTGGCTATCCCACAATATTTATAAAGGCGATGAGCATGTCGTCTGTAGTGACTGCCTTCGACGATGTGTAGCGGATGGAGGGTCAACTTAGTAGTCCCCACGGTGTGATGGTTGGTACGGGTGATGTGTAGCGGATGGTTGTCTATGTTTGGGTTCGGGTTTGTATCATTGATTATATATGTTTATTATGTATGATTTGACATGCCTAAATTGGTTGAGACTTGTGTTGATGTACACCCGAGTCTTGACTCACCCGTTGTGGGATTATTTTTCGTGTGACACATGTGATGGACCGGTCGGCAGGAGCTCAATGGTGGCCATGCTCAGCTCGGAATTTGTTTAATTTTTATAATTTTCCATACTTAAGTATTTTTATAAGGCCATAAGTGTTGAACTGTTTATGCATGCATTTCAATTAATTTAGTATGATACGATTATTATCAAATTAAAGTTTAAAGTTAATTTTTCTTAAATATAAATATTAAATGTTTTGACACCTAATCAACACCGTTATTAATTTTTAACCCAACCCAAATCAATGGTTCTTAAAAAACACACAAGATTTTGGCAAAGTCCAATTCAGTTTTGAATGGTTTTTCCCTAGAAGCATGCCAGATCCGGTCAGGGCTTGTGGGCTGGGTTTGGGGTGTTTCAGCATACGGGGCAATTGACATAAGAGCTATACCCGACAGTAAGTCAATTATGAACTCCACCTCCCTATCCGGGGGTATTCCTGGTAATTCTTTCGGAAAGACATCCTCAAATTCTCTTACGGTTCTAACTCCATTAACTCCCCCCTTCTTTTGCATCCAAAACACTAACGAAAGCCAAAAATGCCTTGCACCCTTTTCGAACCATCTTATTAGCCTTTAATTCTGAAACTACGTTAGGCAAGTAGTTTCTTCTTTCTCCTATCATAATTACCACCTCATCCTCTAGGGTCCTTAACTCCATTCGTTTAGCTGCACAATCCAATATAGCCCGATGCTCCACTAGCCAGTCCATGCCAAGTATAAGATCAAATTCTCTGAAGGGTAATTCCATTAAGTCGGCAGGAAATACCGCTCCCTGAATCTCTAGAGGTACTTTCTGAAATATCTTATTACCACTATAGTTTGACCTAATGGGCTTACTACAGTCATCTCCCTACTAGAAAGTTCAGAGGCTATTCCTAGAGTTTCAACTACTCTACAGGCAACATAAGAGTGGATAGAGCCAACATCAGTCAAAGCAAAGTAAGGCTTGCCAAAAATAAGGAACGTACCGGTTATGACATTTGGTGCATCTCTGTCCTCCCTCTAATGAACTGTATACACTAAACCTGATTGTCTTACCTCTGTATTATTAACACCACGGGCCGGTGTTCCCCGTCCTCTACCAACACCATTACCTCTGCCAGCTGAACCACGGTCTCGCGGTGGCTACTGTCCTCCTCTTCCAACTTGGTTAGGACCTTGGCTTACTGGTCGACCCCCTTCTGTTCTCATAGGACAATCCTTAATCATGTGGTCCTTGAACCTACACTTAAAGCATCCTCCCGTCTTCTTCCAGCACTCCCCCAAGTGCATCTTTCCACACTAGGCACGAGTACGATACTGCCCTCCAGTAGTAGCTTGTTGACCTTGCGGCCCATCAACTCTAGGCCTCTTTTGCTCATTCCATGAAGACCCTGATGATCCAAAACCTCTCTTTTGCCTATTACGATCAGTATTCTGTCTCACCGAGTCCTTAATCCCTTCGGCAACCTTAGCCTTCTCTACTAATACGGCAAACTCCCCAGCCGCATTTATGGACATGATGAACTGGGTTTTCCAACCCTATCTGGACCGGTTTGTTGTTGTGTTCATAGATGATATTTTGGTGTATGCGAAGTCTAGAGAGGAACATGATGAGCATCTCCGGATAGTGTTACAAGTGTTGAGGGAGAAGAAGCTCTACGCCAAATTCAGCAAGTGTGAATTTTGGCTTAAGGAGGTTACGTTTTTAGGACATGTGGTGTCTGCAGAAGGAATAAGGGTGGATCCTAGGAAGATTGAGGCAGTGCTAGATTGGAAGCCACCTAAGTCTGTGGCTAAGATTCGTAGCTTCTGGGGATTGGCAGGCTATTATAGAAGGTTTGTAGAGGGGTTCTCGTTGATCGCAGCACCCTTGACCAAGCTGTTGAGGAAGGAGGTACCTTTCATATGGACCGATAAGCAACAGGAGAGCTTTGAGAAGCTTAAGATAGTCTTGACTGAAGCTCCAATTTTGATTCAGCCTGAGGCAGGGAAGGATTTTGTAGTGTACTATGATGCTTCCCATACAGGATTGGGAGGTGTCCTTATGCAAGGCGAGAAAGTAGTTGCTTATGCGTCTCGACAATTAAGGCCACACAAGGTTAACTACCCGACGCATGACTTGGAATTGGCTGCAGTGGTCTTTGCTCTTAAAGCGTGGAGGCACTACTTATATGGGGAAAAGTCAGGGATCTACACGGACCACAAGAGCCCGAAGTATTTGCTGACTCAGAAAGAGCTAAATCTGAGACAGCGAAGGTGGGTGGAATTATTGAAGGACTACGATTGTTCCATAGAGTATCACCCGCAAGGCGAATGTGGTAGCAGATGCCCTAAGTCGAAAAGTTGTGTCAGATCTGAGAGCGATGTTCGCACATTTGAGCTTGTATGATGATGAAAGTCTGCTGGCAGAATTGCAAGTTAAGCCAACATGGTTGAATGAGGTGAAAGAAAGTCAGTTAAGGGATGAGGATCTAAGTGCTAAGTTATGGCAAGTGCAAAATGAAGAGTTAGAGGGTTATGGTATTAATGACGAGGGGGTATTGTGCTTCAAGGGTAAAGTCTGTATGCCGAAGAATGAGGAACTTAGATAGAGAATTCTTCGGGAATCGCATAGTAGTAAATTATATAGAGATCTAAGGGAACAGTTTTGGTGGCCTGGTCTTAAGCGGGAAGTTACCAAATTTGTAGGAAAGTGCTTGACATGTCAGCAAGTTAAGCCTAAACATCAAGTTCCGTCTAGGTTGCTTCAGCCAATACAGATTCCGCAGTGGAAGTGGGAGAGAATCACCATGGACTTCGTTAGTGGGCTTCCCCTTACGCCTACTAAGAAGGACTCGGTATGGGTGATAGTGGATCGGCTGACAAATTCCATGCATTTTATCCCAGTACGGGTTGACTATTCCCTACAAAAGAGTAAGGTTGTATGTAGCTGAGGTCGTAAGGTTGCACGGAGTACCGGTGTCGATTATCTCAGATAGGGATCCGAGGTTTACGTCTCGGTTCTAGAAGGCACTACATCAAGCTTTAGGCACTAGATTAGATTTCAGTACGACTTTTCATCCACAGTCGGACGGCCAGATTGAAAGAGTGATCCAAGTGCTAGAGGATATGTTAAGAGGCTGTGTGATAGACTTCAGAGGACGTTAAGAAGAACATTTGCCTCTAGCGAAATTTGCGTACAACAACAGCTATCAGATAAGTATTCAGATGGCACCGTATGAAGCGCTGTATGGACGAAAGTGTTGCACTCCTATGTGTTGGACGGAATTAGGCGAACGTCAGGTTTTGGGTCTAGAGATTGTGGCAGAATCCGAGGAGAAGGTTAAGGTAATTCGAGCTTGGTTGAAGGAAGCATCTGATAGACAAAAGTCGTACGTAGATCTCAAACGGAAGGAAATAAAATTTGATGTGGGAGATCATGTGTTCCTTAAAGTTTCACCTTGGAAGAAGGTGATGAGATTTGGTCGCAAAGGGAAGTTAAGTCCAAGGTTTATAGGACCTTATTGGGTATTGAAGCGAATTGGACCGGCAGTTGGAGTTGCCTTCGAAATTAAAGCAGATGCACGACGTATTTCATGTTTTCATGCTACGTCGATATCGATTGGATCCATCTCATGTAGTTTCGGTTGAAGAGGTGGAGCTGAGACCAGATCTGTCTTATGAGGAAGAGCCGATTCAAATTCTGGAACGAGATGTGAAGGTGCTTCAAAGGAAGTCGGTCCCTCTGGTCAAAGTGTTGTGGCGTAACCATGGATCTAAGAAGCTTCTTGGGAGCCTAAGAAGCAATGCGACAAAGAATACCCCCACCTATTCTAGCCGTAATTTTGAGGTCGAAATTATTTTAAGGGGTAAAAGCTGTAATATCCGGAATTAGGGCTTGTGCATTTTACCTAATTGCATGTGCTTGTATGCCAAAGGTAAATTATGAAGGTGTTTTATGAATTTTGTGAACTTTAAAGTGTAGAAAATGCCTTAGAAATTATTCGATTTTAAGTTTAAAGAGGAAGCTAAGCCTAAGAGGCCTTAAGAAAACTAGTAGGTGAAATATGACACAAACATGAGCTTGTTTAAGTGGCTTGGAGGTGCCACTTAGGGCCTTAGAGTGTGACGCCACAAGCAAGGGAAAGGGCCTAGGTTCGAGTCACAAGGAAGCAAATAAAAGTTTTATTTTGCTGCAAGGAGGAGAGGTAGTGGACGGCACAAGGACACTTCAAGATGAAGTGAAGATCAAGCTAAAGACTTAAAGATTCGGCTAAGGTGGAGTGAAAAGGGGGATTGAATGGAGAGAAGATGTAGTGGCCAGCCAAGGGACTCTCTTGGTGATTATTTTTGGCTTTGAAGTGTGTGCCAAATTTTAGTTGAAAATCATCCATCTTTTCTCTCTTTTAGTGCTTTGCCGAATTTCTTCTCACCTTTCCTTCTTATTCATTTTCTTCTTTCAACATTTGATCACTTTGAATCTATTTGTTTCTTAGCCGAACCCTATAAGCCTCTTTTCTATTTTCTTTATTTGACACCATAAAGAAACACCATAGCCGAATCTCTATTGAACCTTCCACTATTTTATTTCTTCTCCGATTTTCTTCAAGAAGTCGAATACACTCTTCTGTTCTGTGGTCGAATCTATTTAGAGCCTGTAAAGAGGGAGGTGTCGACATTCTTTTCATCAAGCTTCCAATCGATTTCTAATATTGTGGTAAGGGGTTGTCATTCTATTTGTTTCTCGTTATTTTATCATATCAAGGAGACTAACTCTCTTTTCTTGTAATGGCGAATCCATGGAAGGGTTATCGGATTTCGTAGGCTAGCGTTAAAGGTATAGGGATCCTTGAGGATTTGAAGCACTCAAGGTAAGTGACATGTAGTTTCGCCAAGGGCCATTTTCCATGGGTTTATGCATGTTTATTCTAACAATTGGTAGGCGTGGATTTCGACTACTCAAGGAGCAAGTGACAGTTTTCGGGATTTAAATCCACAAGGTAAGTGGACATAATAATCAGCCAAGGCTATAGTTAATGTTATAGATCTATTTCTTATGTTTTTCAAAAGCCGGAAGCTAACCTGTTCAGTGATTGAGTGCTAGCTAATTACAAGAGGAGTCATCACAAGTTTTTGGGATTTGATTAGTAGTTAAATCGGAAGCAAGGTAAGAAGTGGGTTGCGTTAATCCTTCGGGATTTGGCTAGTTAGCCGAATGGCTCTTTGCTAACATGTGTAGGGTTGGCCAAATGTAGGAACTAAGGATCTAGGATGATAAATTGAGATTTTCAAATTTTTAGTAAACTCGCTAAGTATACCAGGTGTGTACCCCACACTAGCTCTTAATAGATTTAAGGCATCAATTTAATAAATGTGTTTATAAAATGTGACATGTGGCTAACCATGAAATGGTACAAAGTACCCAGGTACGTTTACCTACTCCTACTATGAGTATGATATGATTTGTTATGGAATATATATGAAACTATAAGAATGTGAATAAGGAATATGACATGGTTAAAGCATAATTGTATGACATGGGGCATACGGGAAATTATGAAAGGGGAAGTGATTTGTTGGTTTTATACCACAATATCTGAATATGGTGACTTATGTCACGTAATCTGAATGTGGTGACTTATGTCACAAAATATTATCTGGTGGCTATGCCATAATATTTATAAGGGTGATGAGCATGTCGTCTACAATGACTGCCTTCGATGATGTGTAGCGGATGGAGGGTCGATTTAGTAGTCCCCACGGTGTGATGGTTGGTACGGGTGATGTGTAGCGGATGGTTATCTAGGTTTGTGTTCGGGTTTGCATCATTGATTATATATGTTTATTATGTATGATTTGACATGCCTAAATTGGTTGAGACTTGTGTTGGATGTACACATTGAGTCTGTGGACTCACCCCATTGTGGGATTATTTTTCAAGTGACAAACAATGATGGACCGGGTCGGCAGGAGCTCAATGGTGGCCATGCTCATCTCGAAATTTGTTTAATTTTTATAATTTTCCATACTTAAGTATTTTGAATTATTTCGGGTTTTTGTTTTGATGTAATAAGGCCATAAGTATTGAACTGTTTATGCATGCATTTCAATTAATTTATTATGATACGATTGTTATCAAATTAAAGTTTAAAGTTAATTTTTCTTAAATATAAATATTAAATGTTTTGACACCTAATCAACACCGTTATTAATTTTTAACCCAACCCAAATCAATGGTTCTTCAAAAACACACAAGATTTTGGCAAAGTCCAAATCAGTTTTGAATGGTTTTTCCCTAGAAGCATGCTAGATCCGGTCAGGGCTTGTGGGCCGGGTTTGGGGTGTTTCAATGTTCTATTAGTTAAATGTGTCTATTCGCTATGGAACATATAATTGGAAGTCCTTATGTTGTTATTAAACCATTATTATAGGCAATGTACATTTATGGACATAAAATAAGTGAATTTTAATGTTTTAAACCAAGGTTAATTTAGTAAATTATGTATTATGATAAAATAAATAAAACAAACATAATGTCATCTTTATTTTGTTATCATCTCCACCGAAAACATAAGAAAAATGTGTTTATGAGGGCTTGCTAGGGTTTCGACAATTACATAGTCAAATTAGTAAGTGTTTTTAATCCGATTTTTAATGATTTTTATGTTTTTGTGATCGTTGCAACTAGTATTAGCTAGCCCATGGACTATTTTTCATAACTGTTACAGATTTTGAAAGATGCCATTAACGAATATGTATGATTTTTGATGATTGATAATAGATTTTGAATGCTTGTTGATAGTTAAACAAGTTTTGTAAAGAGATTTTTAGTGAAAATGCAAAATAGGGATGAAATTGAGAAATGTATAAAGTTAGTGGTTAAAATGTGAAATAAATGAAGAATATGGGCTGCTAGGGGCATTATAGTAATTTGACTAGCATAGGTATAATTGGAATTTCATTAATTTGTGATTTTATGAAATAAGGACTAAATTGTGAAAAATGTGAAAGTTTAGGTGCAAAAGTGTAAGAATGTGATTTGGACTAAATTGAATGAATGGATGATTAAATAAGTTAATTTTGATTATATTTAGATCAAGATAGGAGAAATACGGACTTGGAACGGGGAAAAGATAAAGTCTGTATGTTATAATTTCATTTCGAATGTATTTCATATGGTTTGAAACAACAAGAATTGTGATTTTATGATTACGAACGAGTTTGGAATTTATTTGACTATAATTTAGCGTTCAAAATCCTGGTTGAACCTTAGGAATATTTTAGGATACTAATGACATGTCATTGGGTATACTTTGAGTTGTCTTCAGGCCATGTTATTAGCACTTCAGGTGCGAGATATACCGATTTGGCTTCGGGCCATGCATATCGGTTGGTTTGGCTTCGGGGCATGATATTAGTATTTTGGAGATAAGTTACCTTGATTTGGCTACAAGCCATGGTATAAGTACTTATTGTGTAATATCTTTGAGTATTTGACTTCTATTTCGAACGATTCAACGGGTAAATGAAAGACGAGAATGTATATGAGGTTTTGTATATAAACTATTTTAGTGTTGAATCGAAGAAATGAAAATGGAAGTGTATAGTTTTGTGAAAGAGAACTTGAAAGGTTTGATAGTTAAGGAAAGTTACATATTGATGTATTGAAATTATTGAATCATGTTTAAGTGATTGCATTAAGTTTATATCATACGAGCTTACTAAGTTTTATAGCTTACTCTGTTTATTCTTCTCATGTTTTATAGTGTTATCGAGCTAGGTTGGATTCAAGGATCGTCAGAGACATCGTCCCACTATCTACCTATCGATTGGTACCTATGAACTTTGACATATTAAGTATATGGCATGTATAGGGACTTTGAGTCATTTTGGTTATGTTTTGGTAATTGTAGCAGTCTGGTTTGGACCTTAGTCAGAACAGTGGTTTCGAAACCACGAATTCGAGTTAGTGAAATATTTTAATATTATTTTTTGTGCCTTTAATATGTGATTAAGCATGTGTTAAAATTCTGTATGTTAATTTATCCGTCTGTGTGCTTAATTTGATAAAAAGGGTTAAATTCCATTAAATGAAAAAAATTGTATGCTATTTGTTAAGGCACTTATGTGTTGTGGCTTTTAAAAGAGGAGGCCATAAGAGGCAATTAAACCACTATTTAGTTAGTGGATGGGAAAAGGACAAATATTCCCTTAATGTATGTTTGTTTAAGTTATTAATTGAAAGGTTAATAAGGTAAATAGATTAATATGTATGTTATAATATGATAAAACATGAAAAATAGCCATATTCATTCATCTTTTGACTGAAAATATAAAAGAAGAAGAAAGGAATAAGCCAAGCTAGGTTTTAGCCATACATAAACAAAATTAAAGTATGTTTTGACTTTGGATTTTGATGATTTTGATGTTTTTGAGATTGCTACTTAGTCTACTATCAAGCCCATGTTTTAATTTGAAGAATTGATGATGTTTATCAGATGTACCATTGATGAAATGGTGAGCTTTGTGATGAGTTTAGGTGTTAAATAAGAGATATGTGTTTAATGAACATGTTTTGTTCTTGAATTTTTTATGAATTTAGCTAATTAGGGTTAAATTGTGAAAATAGCATTTAGAGGGACTAAATTGTGAAATAAATGAAATCTTTGGATTTGTATGAGATACATAAACATTCGGCTAAGAATGGGTTTGTGGTGATTTTGTATATTTGATGTTTTGATAAAAATGGACTAAATTGATAAAATGTGCAAATGTGAGGGCTAGGTTGCAAATAGTCCTAAATGTGTGCATTGTATTGAATTGGATGAATTAGTGAATAAAAGGGTTGAATTTGAATATGTATATATCAAGAACCAAAGAAAACAGACTTAGATCGCGAGAAAGCGAAGGTAGTAGAATAACCGAGTCCGAACGAATATTCGTGTAACACCCCAAACTCGGTCCAGTCATTATGACCGGATCTGGCGTGTCATATAGAGAGGTTGACTAAAACTAGTGTGCGTTTGTTAAAAAAAAAGTTCGCATTATTTTTGAAACTTCGCGCTTTGTTGTTTAAAAATTCATAGTTGCTTTTATAGCGTTAATGTAAAAACGTTGTTAATACCATTATTTGAAAACTTTGATCATTAAAGAAATCAGTTTCATTAAATTACGTAGACGTGATATTTTTGGAAAACAACAATTGTTGTTTAAAGAAAACTACGTATTTATAAGCCTAGCAGTTATTAAGGGGAACATATAATAAGTTAAACTAAAATAAAAATCCCAAAGGCCTTATTTCAAACCATAAACCCAATTTAAATTAAAATTTAGGGCAAAGTAAAACGAAATTTACTAAAAATTATGATGTATGACCACCACAGAGTCCACCCTGGCTCCAAATCCTCAATGCTGGGTATTACCTGTGATATTAAAGAGGAGGGGTGAGTTACAAGAACTCAGTGTATAATTCCCCATTCAGACAATTACTGGGCCGAAGCTCACAGAAGCAGATTGGGCCTTAGCCCATACAGAAGCAACTTGGCCTGAGGCCCATTCAGAATCCAACTGGGCCCTAGCCCTATTAGCATGGTAAGACAGAGAATTCATGCAATAATCCGTCTGCTACACACCACCCGTACTAGCCCAACACACCTGTGGGGATTTCTACAATCAACCCTCCATTCGCTACACACCGCGATGGCAGTCATGCTGCTCATCGCCGAATTTGTGGCAGTGCCACCAGACAGATTGTGACAGAGTCACTAGAATATGCGGCAGAGCCACCGGAATACACTTCCCCGATAATCAATATCCCAGACCCATGCAACATATCATGACATAATATTTTAGTGCATGCATGAACGTACCAATATAGCATATAGTAGAATGCACAGTCATGCCAAATCTACCCAAAAGGTTATAATTGTAAATTTACTCACCTGGGCAATATCTAAACTCACCCTCTAGGAACATCTCATTGACCTACCCAGTAAGGGTATTTTGGCTTAATATTCAAAATAATACATAGCAAAACGGGTGAAGGTTTGAGGTTACACACCTGATTACGCGAAGAACTATACCCTCTTGATCGCCGTCACCCTCACTAGCGCGAACCACAACAATTTGCCTATCCTAAACAGATGTCAACTCCCTTCCACAGCCCAGTGGGAAATCCCAAATCACTAACACGCTACATCGTTTGAACTTGGGAGCAGGGTCTACGAGTCCACTCCCCTTAGACTCCCTTAACGTAACCCCCTTAGATCGGCTAGCACTCGCCTCCATGATGAAAGTCTTGATCAGTAAAGTATCACAGTGAAAGAATGGTAGTTGTCTAACAAGAAGGTTTGGTTATGGAAAAGTAAAATGAAAAGAGAATAGTCTCAAAGAAACCATAAAGAAAACTCCTTACCTTGATCAATGAGGAACCAAACTTCCGCAGATTTAGCTATGGTAAGATGAGAGAAGAAAAATGGGATTAGTCGAGAGAAATAGCCACTTCGACTATTTACAACATAAGACCGAAAAGAAAAGAAAGAAAAGCAAGAATACCATTACCTTAATGACAACATTGAGGCGAATGAATTTCGGCAGACTGAATAGAACTAAACCTCCTACTTCTAGATATTCGGCTAACCCTATCTAAGCAACTACAAGGGAGGGATTGGAGTTTCGGTTAGTGAAGAAAAGAACACAAACAAAAAGAAGAAGAGGGTTGAGCATTTGGCTACGGAAAAGAGAAAATGGAAGAATGAAAAGCACCTAAACTCATCAGGTTCGACCAAGAGAGGAGGTGGTAAAACACATAGAGATAGAAGATGGAGTGTTGAAGAGATTCGGCTATGGTGACCCAAGAGAGAACGAATGGTAAGTAGCTGGAAAGAGAGGTACAGTGGAGTCAGAGGAGTTTTGACTTTAATGTGCACAATAGAGAAAGATGAGAAAAGAAAAAGGAAAATAGCAAAAAATGGGGTTCGGTAAGGAGAATAGAAGTAATCAAAATGTTTTTAGCCAAAAAACAAAACAAAAGAACACAAACTCTCAAATGAACACTTAGAGAAAACGGCACTCTCCCTACAAACTTATGATCGAAAGAGCTAAAATTACCTAGGAAGCCCACTAACCAAAATCGGATTATGCTCCCTAAGCCCCTCCCCACTTTCGGCCAAACACCTTTACTTACCAACACCCATGATTCTCTCCCCCATTTCCTCCACAATCCACTCTCCATCTCCCATTTGAAATCACCCCAACCACCTCGACCAATTCAAACTGCCCAATCTCCTCTCCTCCTTCCATTCAAATGGTTTGACCTAGTCTTCCTCTTCTCATCCAGAGCTCAAAAATAAAACCCAATATGCAGCATGTAGGATTTGAGCCCCACTCCACCTAGCATCCACCTTGACGCCACAACTAACATGCCACACACCTCACTTGTGTTATCAAAACATAAACAATTATACTTAAGTCCCGCTTCCACTATATCTCTCCCCTTAAGTGCCCAAAAAGAAAAAATTTACCAAAGCTCCAACATGACCCTAGGCCTCCCTAGAACCCCTAATCATGCCTACACAACAACATATCAAGCACAACAAATGCAATTACACAAATTTTATAGACCCCCAGATTTTAGGATGTTACAGTTCTACCCCCTTAAAGAAATTTCGACCTTGAAATTTACCTGGCTAAAAGAGATGAGGGTATTGCTGTCGCATTACCTCTTTCAGCCCCCACGTGGCTTCCTCTGAGCCATGATTACACCACAACACTTTGACCAATGGAACCAATTTTCTCCTCAATACCTTAACATCTTGATCCAAAATCTGCACTGGTTCTTCTTCAAAAGATAGATCAGGTCTAACCTCAATTTCTTCCACCGGCACTACGTGATATGGATCTGAACGGTAGTGAATCAGCATGGAAACATGAAATACATCATGTATCTGACTCAGCCCTGAGGGTAATTCAAGCTGATAAGAAACTGGTCCCATACGTTTCAACACTCGATAAGGCCCGATGAACTTGGGGCTCAACTTACCTTTCTGTCCAAATCTTAAAACATTCTTCCAAGGTGAGACTTTTAAAAAGACATGATCCCCCGTTGAAAATTCTATCTCCCTACGCTTCAGATCCACATATGATTTCTGTCTATCAGAAGCTTCTTTTAACTGGTCCCGAATTAGCTTAACCATTTCTTCCATTTCTGAGATCAGTTCTGGACCCAACAACTGCCGCTCACCTAACTCTTTCCAACATGTAGAGGTACGACACCTACGACCATACAACACCTCATAGGGTGCGATCTGAATGCTGGACTAATAGCTGTTGTTATACGCAAACTCCGCCAATGGTAGATAATCTTCCCAACTACGCCCGAAGTGAATCACACAGCCCCTTAACATGTCCTACAGAATCTGAATTACCCTTTTCGACTGACCATCAGTCTGTGGATGGAACGCTATGCTGAAATCTAGCCTCACGCCCAAAGCTTCATGAATTGTCTTCCAGAACCGAGATGTAAATCTAGGGTCCCTGTCTGATATGATAGACACTGGTACCCCATACAACCTCACGATTTTTTCACACATAGCTTGGCCAGCTTCTGTAATGAATAGTCGGTACGAACCAGTATGAAGTGTGCAGACTTAGTCAACCGATCAACGATTACCCACACTGAGTCTTTCTTAGTAGGTGTTAGGGGTAACCCACTAACAAAATCCATCGTTATCCTCTCCCACTTCCAAAGTGGAATCTTCACAGGTTGTAGCAACCCCAGACGCAGCTGATGTTCTGCCTTCACTTGCTGGCATGTCAAACACTTATTCACAAAGTTGGTAACTTCCCGTTTTAGGCTAGGCCAGTAATACAGTTCACGTAAGTCTCGATACATCTTGCTTCCACTAGGATGCATAGCGTATGGGCTACTATGTGCTTCCTGCAGAATTATCTGCCTCAACTCAGAGTCCTTCGGCATACAAATTCTTCCACAGTAACATAATACCCTTCACTGTTTAGCCCAAAATCCACAACCTCTCCCTTTTCACATGTTGAAGCCGAGAACCCAATGATTCATCCAACGATTGCTTCTTTTTAATCTAACATACCCATGTCAGTTTCACCTTAAGTTCCACCAATAAGCTACCATCTTCGTAAAGGCTGAGATGAGCAAACATTGCTCTCAAATTTGATATTACCTTACGACTCAACGCATGTGCCACCACATGGTTTTACCCGAGTGATACTCAATCGAACAGTCATAGTCTTTCAGCAACTCCATCCACCTCTTCTGTCTTAAATTCAGCTACTTCTAGGTAAGGAGATATTTCAGACTCTTGTGGTCCATATAGATAATCGACTTTTCTCCGTACAGGTAGTGTCTCTATATCTTTAAGGTGAACACCACTACAGCTAATTCCAAATCATGGGTGGGGTAGTTCATCTCATGCGACCTTAATTGATGAGATGCATACGCTACCACCTTCCCTTCTTGCATTAACACACAACACAAACCTGTGTGCAATGCATCACAATAGATGACAAATTCCTTCCCAACCTCGGGCTGAATCAACACTGGTGCCTCTGTCAAAATCCTCTTTAACTTTTCAAAGCTTTCCTGCTATTTATCAGCCCATACAATTGGTACTCCTTTCCGCAATAACTTGGTTAGAGGTGTAGCAATCAATGAAAACCCCTCAACGAACCTTCTGTAGTACCCAGCCAAACCCAGAAAACTTTGAATTTCTACTACGGACTTAGGTGGCTTATAATCCAACACCGCTTCAACCTTCCGTGGATCAACTCTAATCCCCTCGGCAAAAACAACATGCCCTAAAAAGGTCACTTCCCTCAGCCAAAATTTTCACTTATTGAATTTGGCATAAAGTTGCTTCTCTCTCACTATTTGCAGCACCACATAAAGATGTAATCATGCTCCTCCTCCGTTCTCGAATACACCAAAATGTCGTCTATGAACACTACCACAAATCGGTCTAGATAGAGTTGGAAGACCCGATTCATCATGTCCATAAAAGTGGCTGGTGTATTAGTCAATCCGAACGGCATCACTAGAAACTCGTAATGCCCGTAACAAGTTCGAAAAGCAGTCTTGTGAATATCTGCCTCCTTGACCCTTAACTGATGGTACCCCGATCTCATTTCTATCTTCGCGAAAATTGAAACTCCTCGCAACTGATCAAACAAATCATCAATCTTTGGTAGCGTGTATTTGTTATTAATAGTCAACTTGTTCAATTGATGATAGTCAATGAACATACGCATCGACCCATTCTTTTTCTTTACGAACAATATTGACGCTCCCCACGGAGATGCACTTGGTCAGATAAATCCATGATCCAACAACTCTTGGGTCTGAGCTTTTAGTTCTACCAGCTCCTTCGACGCTATCCTATAAGGGGCAATGGACACCAGAGCCGCCCCCGAAAGTAGCTCAATGCCAAATTCTACCTCGCGATTCAGAGGCAACCTTGGAAGCTCTTCGGGAAATACATCCGAGAACTCCTTCACCATTCTAGCATCACCAATAGGCAATTCCATAGTACCAGATGCACTGACAAAAGCTAGAAACGCCTCACACCCTTTTCACACCAACTTCTTAGCCTTCACTGCTGAAATTGCATGAGACATATAATCCATTCTTTCTCCTATCACCATCACCTCCTCATCCTCTGGAGTCTTCAACACCATATGCTTAACAGCGATAATCCAAGTTCGCATGATGCTTAACTAGCCAGTCCATGCCTAAAATAAAATCAAACTAACCGAATGATAGTTCCATTAAGTCCGCCAAAAACACCACCCCCTGAACCTCTAAAGGCACATCCCTAAACAACATGTTCACTATCACAGATTGTCCTAGAGGGCTAATCACAGACATTTCTCTAGCAGCAACCTCAGATTTAACACCTAGAGTCCCAGCTACAGTACAGGCAACATACGAATGAGATGATAAAATATCTATCAAAGCTGTAAATGGCACATCAAATATAAGAAACGTACCGGTTATGACGTCTGGTGCATCGCCATCCTCTTAACGTCTAACCGCATAAACCAATCCAGGCATTCTTGCATCTATATTCCAAGCACATTTGCCTGGTGCTCCACGACCTCAACCAAGTCTATTTCCCCTTTTAGCCGAACCACGAACTCTCGGTGGCTACTGGCCACCTCTCCCTGGCTGCACAAGTCCTTGACCTACAGTCTGCACCCTAACAGGCTCCCATGGATAGTCTTTAATCAGATGATCCCTAGATCCACACTTGAAACATCCACCGATTCTTTTCCAACATTCCCCCGGATGTGTTCTCCTACACTGAGCACAAGGTCGCAATTGACCTACAGCAACTAGCATCCCAGCTCAAGCTGGCCCATCAAACCTAGGCCTTTTTTGGAAACCCCCAAAAGAACCTGACGTCCCAAAACCTCTCTTATTCTTTCCCCTATCCTTATCCCGATTCTGCCTCTCCGAATGTTTCACTTCTTTGGCAATCTTTGCTTTCTCGACCAAAACAGAAAAATCTCTTTCTCGTTGCGGAGCTAGTAATACTCGCAGTTAGTCCCGTAGACCATATTCAAATAGTACACAACGCTCATAATTGATTACGACTATACCTCGAGTGTAACGACTTAAGCGCAGAAACTCTGCCTTATATTCTACCATGAATTTATTCCACTGGACCAAGTTCAGAAACACTTTCCTCTGGGCGTCCACATAACTCGCCCCAACATATTTTCCCTGGAACACTATCTTAAAGAAGTCGCATGTGATACGATCTGCTGGAGTACCTTCCCTCACTGTGAGCCACCACTAGTATGCCTCATCTTGTAGGAGTGACACTGCTCCTTTTAATTTTTCCATTGCTGTGCAGTCCAGATCATCCATAATTCGTTCAACTGCTTCCTTCTAGTATTAGTTTGGGGCCACACCAAAAATGCCCCTAAACACCTCAGCGCCGTTTGCCCAAAGTCGCTCAGGAATAGATTTTCGTGCCACCAACCCAGTACTTGCTCCAGCAACCTGCTCCAGAACTTGTAGCATAGCTTGGGACAAAGCATCGTCCCCTAGTTCGATCATAGGACCCTATCTCGATCACCAATGATGTAGGAGTTCAGGCATATGCCCTGATGCTTCGGACCCATCCTCAGCACCTTAGCCCCTACCACTGCCATGTCTACCACGTCCACATCCTCTAGTGCTCATGTTTGCTGAATTAAATTAAACTAAGTAGGAATTTTATGAATCAGGATATGGTTCCAATATTTATTAAGAGATATTTTATGAAAACAGATATAAGAGTTGTTTTCATAGTTTGAGTCTCAATCTCTACAGTCTTAGCTCTTATAGCTAACAGTCTCAGTATACTAACTCTAGTAATTTCATTCTAGAGTCATTCAAGCATATTTTCGAACAAATTTAGAAGACTTACAGATTTGGTGCTGGAGACTCAGGTGCCATACTTCCAATGAAACCATATATTTTCTAAACTTCATTTCAACAAATTTTGAAAAATGTTTTCGAACCCATTCCACAGCCAAGTTTTGCAACCTGCCTTTGGTACCACAAAATGTAACACCCCAAACTCGACCCAGTCGTTACGACCAGATCTGGCATGTCACATAGAGAGGTTGGCTAAAACTAGTGTGCGTTTGTTAAAAAAAGTTCACAATATTTTTGAAACTTTGCGCTTTGTTGTTTAAAAATTCATAGTTGCTTTTGTAGTGTTGATAAACCGCAAAAGTAACATACTTTAATACCACATTTAGCATAATTTTGGATGATTTATCCCTTGATTTATGTAAAATGGTGCTCTTAATCCTTTCTTTTCATGTTTTATATTCAGGAAAGCACTATAGGATGGAAAGAATTAGAAACGGGCCTAAAATAGATCAAATTGGGCTAAAGTGGAAATCGACGCGGCTTGGGCTCAAGACTACATGTCAGTGCCTCATTAAATTACTAGAACACGGCCTGATCCCGATTCACACGATCGTGCCTCATTAAAGAAATCTAAATAGGGCTTGACCACGACTCACACGGGCGTGTGACATGGCTGTGTCCCTATTGTGGCAAAGAGTAATTTCAATCGGAAAAGGATAATTAGTGCCAAGGAAACGCATTCCAAGAGGCTATATAAACACCCTAAGTGTAACTTGAAAGGGGGCGGTTAACTAGGCCAAGGAGCCAAGCCGAAAAGGTCAAATTTGTGGGAATCACTCGAAGATAGCCAGTTGATCCATATCAAGAAGTCGAAATTCTACTCGAGACGGCGGATCTTTCCTTTAATTACTTCAGGGAGGTTTTGGGATTTATTATGTTTTGTTTTATCTTTTCTTATGGGATGTTATCTTTTATTGTTATGATCTAAACCCTTCAGATACCTAAAGTGGATGAAACCTAAGACGGATCTTGTTATTGTTGTCTGAACTATATGATAAGTATTTGATTTGTTCTTAATTATGTGTTCTTAATTCTTGTGTTAATATTTTTGGGATATTGATTCAAGTTGAATGCGTTTGGTGGTGGACCAAAAGTCCCTATCTAAGAGTAGATCTAGCATGATTAAGTGGAGTTGATCGCGAGTCTAGATATAGGGTGACGAGATTTTGCCGATTAGGGTGAAACCTAATATGGGAGTCCATATATTGAGTTAATGCGATTTTAGAGGTTTTAATCAGAAAGAGATTTCAATTAATCAACCTAGGGTTAGACACTATTTCTCCTTGATAGAGGGTTTAATATAAATTAGGGAATCCTACGGATCAATTCAAGTGAATAAATCGTCTGGTTCAGTGTTAGATAACAAGTGAAGTCTAGGTGGATTCTTCCTGAGGGTATCGTCTTAATCAAATGAGTTTTCCCAATAGTATTTCCCCAATTCATTCTTTTTGTCTTTGCGTCTTTAGCTTAGTAGTTAGTTAAATTTAGATTAAATAAACAACTTCACTTATTTTAGGCTAGATAATAAAAAGATAGTTAGTATTAGTACTTTTAGTTCCTTTGGGTTCAACAATGCGGTCTTGCCTAAGCTATACTACTGTTCGATAGGTGCACTTGCCCAATCGTTGTCATACTTAGTTTCCTGGTTCGATAATTCTCATTCATTATAAATTTAAATGTAACATCCTCGATATTTTGGGGGCTATGCATTTTACATAATTGAATGATGTTGCATGCTTAATCATTTTTAAGTGCCATTTTGGAAGTTATTTGAGCTTCATTTATTAAGTGAATGCTTTGTTAAACTTTAATTTCTATTAATTAGAGAGAGAACTAAGCTAATAAGGCCTTAAGAATTAATGATAAGAAGTTCTAGCATAAGTTAAGTAATTGGCAAAGTGGTTAAAATGCATGGATGTGTGCTTAAGGTGTAAGGTTCAATCTCCTAGCTAACATTAGGGAGATTTTAACTTTTTTATTTTCTTCCTTGTAAGTGTCGGCCAAGAATATTCTAGAGTGGATGAGCTTTCATCCATTTTGGCTTGTTGACCATGAGAAAAGGAAGTTAAAGAACATAAGGCATGGAATCACAAATTCATGATAAGATGAGGGGACAATGGCATAATAAAGGGCTATGTTTTGGGGATGTGTTCATGGTCATTTGACCATGAACCTAGACTACATGAAGGCTAAAGGAGAGGCCTAGTTGTGTAGTAAATTCTTTGGATATGATGGGGAAGAAACAAGGAGGAAAAAGGGGATATGTTGGCATTGATGTGGTAGAATTTATGTTTTGCCATTAGGGGAAAAGTTAGCCAAAAGTCTTTGTTTTGTCCATCTTTTCTCATTTTCTTCAAAAATTCTCCTAGCCGAATTTGCCATAGAGTTTAGGTAAAACTCTCTTTGTTTTAGCTTTCATCCTTTTGACCAAATTTTCTTCTTTTGGCCGAATGTACCTTAGCCATTTTGGTACATTTTCGCTTTTGATTTAGCTTCAATTGCTTGAACCAAATACAACCTTCTTTCTCTCATTTAGTTTTTATTTTGAAACCAAAACCACAAAGTTTAAGCACCATTATTCTTCTTCATTTTCTCTCCTCTTGTCAATGCATCTAAGTTCCATAGTCAATCTCTCTCTTTGATCCTATTCTCTTTTCTTTTCTTTTCATCTTATTTTTCTCTTATCTTTCTCTCATTGTCAAATCACCATTATCATTTTCTTCTCATCTTTCTCTTTACTTCCTTCTCTTTTCATTCTCCTTCTTCTTTCCCTTCAAAATCGAAACCATCATATTGAAACCACCATTTTATTCTTTTATTTTGTGAAGGCGAATCATCATTTTCTTTTCTTCTTTTCAAAGCCGAACCTCCAAGTGATCAAAGTAAGATGCTATCAATTATTTTCATTATTCCTTTTTACTTTAGCAAACTTAAAATCATAATCTTTTATTTCTCTCTTAGGTCAATCTCTTGAAAAGACTTTGAAAGGAACTTTGTTGAAGACAACCTTAAGTGACCATTCAATCATCAAGGTAAGATTACTAATTTAGATTATATCATTTTTTTTAGACGGATCACTAATCTAAGTTATTTTTAGGAGCGATCTAAGATCATCAAGATAGGTAAGAAAAGAGCCGCTCAAGTGTTTGGAAGAAGGAGGTATTCCTTTACCATCGAATTACAAACAAAGAGCGATCGGGGTTAGAGATTTTCCACCGGTTGTGGACCTCTCGCAAACGAGGATCGATTATTCAAGTAGTGCGCATAAACCAACCACTTTACGTTGGTGGAATATCGGCGGGTTTTGATCCATCTAGTGGAGAAAACCGCAAATAACCGCTATTCGTGAATCCGAGGGTAAGGATTTAGATCCATCGCTTATAAGTATAGTTTTTGCTAACAATAGTTTATACTAACCGAGTGTGTTAATCATTTAGGTGTGGACGAGCTAGAGAGTATTGTTCTCACTTGTTACTAGGTGTGTAACCATACATTAAAATTTCCATAGAATTATGTCTTAAAAAGTGATTATATGATAATATGTTTGTTTGTGGATACCAATCATTGGTATACAAAATTCAGGTATGTTACCTCAATATTCCGTTTATTTTGTTATATGCATTAATATGAAATAAGCATGACTATATTATGATTTGTAGATAAATAGCATGAAAATATGAATTGATATGTATGTGCATGGGCATATGGGTATGTTTAATAAAGGAGGAAGTATTCTGGTGGTTTTACCACAATTCTGGTGACTTTGGTCACATATGTGAATTTGGTGGCTTCGGTCACATATTTGACTCTGGTGGCTTCGGTCACATATTTGACTCTGTGGCTTTCACACATATTTGACTCTGGTGGCTTCGATCACATATTTGACTCCGGTGGCTTCGGTCACATATTTGACTCTGGTGGCTTCGGTCACATATTTGGACTTCGGTCAGGTGACTTCGGTCACATCTGTTTTGGTGGCTTTGCCACAATAAGGGCGATGTGCATGTTGACTGCAAAGAATCGCTTCGATGGTGTGTAGCGGATGGAGGGTCGATTTAGTAATCCCCACGGTGTCTTTGGTTGGTACGGGGTGTGTAGCGGATGGATAATTAGGTTGGTAGGGCTTGCATCTCATTTCATAAGTATATCCATGTAACATTGTATGATTATTATTTGATCGCTATGAAATGGGCCTTTGGGCTAAATTTGAGTAAATGGGCCTTTGGGCTAAATTTGAATAAAATGGGCCTTTGTGCTAAATTTGAGCTAAAATGGGCCTTTGGGCCAAATAGTTGATTAAATGGGCCTATGGCCATATGTGAAATTTTTGGACTTGAAAGCATTTCATAAAATGGGCTTTTTAGTGTATGTGTTATACATTGAGTTTATAACTCACCCATTTTTATGGGATAACTTTTCGATAACTCAGTAGTGCGATGGATCGGACAAAGAAGGATTTCGAGGTGGCGGTGCTCGTATTAAGTATTGTGGAGATTTTCCAACTTAAACTTTTAAGTTAATTTTATTATTTAGACTTTATTTTGGGTTTGCCAAATTTTATGTAATAAGGCCACTATAAATTATCTTTAATTTTGTGTTTGGATTTATTTTAAATTTCGCCATGAATAATTATCAAATATCTAAATGGTTTTCGATAAATTATTTAAAATGTGTTTGTTACTATTATATAAATGTTTTCAAAGAAATTTTTCTTAAGTTTGGTTTTCTTTTTATTTTATTAATTCCTTCTAAAAAATAATGTTTCCGCTAAAGGTTTACTTGAGGAACATACCAAATCCGGTTGGGCTTTTTGGGCCGGGTTTGGGGTGTTTCAGCTTGGTATCAGAGCCCAATTTTAAACTCTCGGCCTTGGGTTTTGAAGCCCACAACGTTTTCAAAATTTGGCCCAAAAAGATTTTTTTTTGAAAGTTTTTCTTAAGTAAATGGTTTTATAAGAGCATGGCACTAGGAATTCTCGACCCAGATCCATCAGGTATGTACCTTCATTTGATAAATGATATGAATGTCCGATAAACCTAAGGAAACTTTAGAGACATGGACCCTAGGTGTATGTGTACTACTACTAAAAACCACTTGAATATCTGTTTATAAGACTTTCTTTTAATAAGAAGTGAAAAGACTCTAATACATAAGACTTTTCGTAAAAAGAAATAAGATACGTAGTAGACATGAGCTCTAGGGGACGAGGTCGTCGTGGACATGGAAGAGGAAGGATGATCGCTTTGAACCGATTCGATCCGGTCGGGTTCGAGAATGAAGCTCCACCACCTACCGTTAGGCGGACTTCCAAGAACAAAATGAAGGAGGTGACGCAGATCACAAGTCGCATCATGAGTTTTGGAACGAGTAGCGGAAGCTAGTTCGAAATGGATCTCAAGTCCAGAGTGAGAGACTTAGATCGAATGGAGCTGAGGTTTTCAGAGGAGTATTTGGAGTAGCTCCAAACGTAGCTGAATATTGGTTGGAGGCAGTCGAGAGGATCATGGATGATATAGACGCGACCGACGAAGAGAAATTGAAAGGAGCTATTTCACTTCTTCGTGATGAAGCCTACCAAGGTGGCTTACTATCAAGGAAAGTACCCCGTGGATCGTCTGGATTGGGGTATTTTAAAGTGAAATTTGAGGAAAATATGTCGAGCTAGCTATATCGACTCTCGAGGAAGACATTTCGAATCGGTACAAGGAAATAAGTCGATAGCTGAATATGAAGCGTAATTTTTGCGACTTAGCCGTTATGCCGGAGGATAGTGGCTACTAATATGAACGGTGTGTCGATTTGAAGATGGACTTAGAGATGAGCTAAGAGTGATGATTGCCCCATACCGTGAAAGAGATTTTGCAATTTTAGTGGAAAGGGCAAGAATTGTCAAGAGGCTAAACAGATCGAGAGAGAATCGGACGAGGTCGAGCAAGAATAAGAGAAGTTTTGGGTCTTGGGTCGTCCTAAACTTTCGGAAGAAATCAAGGAATGATAGACCGCGAGGTCAACAGATCGCTACGGAGTGCAAGGTCGTATTTGTTCTCAATGTGGGAAAATGCACTGGGGAGAATGCTTTGGAAGAAAATCAAGGATGTTTCAAGTGTGGTTCAAGGATCACATGATCAAGGATTGTCCGATGAACTCGGAGAAGAACCGTTCAGCAAGTCGTGGTGCTAATCAAGTCGATGGGCGGACAAGAACCGATAAGAGGCCGTGGTCCCAATGGAAGGGGCAATGGTTCGGTAGAGGTCATGAACTTCGTGCAGAGGCGGGAAACTCGAGGCGAGACAACCAGATTGGTGTATGCAGTTTCGCAGAAGAAGAAGGACGCACCTTTTGATGTTATCACTGCACGCGTTTTTGATTTCAGGTTGCCCTTTATTGCTTTGATAGATATAGGTTAACTCATTCCTATATCGCTAGTGAAGTATCTGGGACTTTGCATGTGACTTCTAAGATCGTACCTAGGAAGGTGATCGTATTTAGTCCTCTAGATGCATAATGAGTTGTAGACAAACTCTTTAAGGAAGTGCCTCTAGAAGTCCAAGGGATACAGTTCCCAACTGATTTAAAGGAATTACCATTCGGAGAATTCGACCTAATTTTAGGCATGGACTGGCTTGTGAAGTACCGTGCAAATGTGGATTGCGCTGCTAAGAGAATGTCCTTAAGAACTCTTGATGATAAGGAAGTTGTAGTGATGGGCGAAAGATGGAACTACTTATCTAATGTAGTATCCGCTCTTAAGGCGGAAAGGATGGTTAGGAAAGGATGCGAAGCTTTTCTGATGTTGGTGAATACTTTGGAGGCTAAGGATGCAATCTGTTAAAGAAGCGAGCATCTGAATGAATTTAGATGTTTTTCCCAAGAACTTCCGTGGTTGCTTCCTGGATCGTGAGGTAGAATTCGGGATAGACTTATTGCACGGAGCGGCGCCGCTTCTATTGCTCCATATAGAATGGCAAGAAGGAGTTGGTTGAGCTTAAGGCTCGATTCGGAGTTGCTTGATCGTGGATTCATTCGACCTAGTGTGTCTCCATGGGGAGCACCGGTCCTATTCGTGAAGAAGAAGGACGGATCGATGAGGATGTGTATAGACTACCGGCAGCTTGAATAAGTCGACTATCAAGAACAAGTATCCTTTGCCCGGGATCAACGACTTGTTTGATCGACTTAAAGGAGCTACGGTATTCTCTAAAATTGATCTAAGGTCGAGGATATCATCGACTTAAAGTGAAAGAAGCGGATATCCATAAGACGACTTCCTAACTAGATATGGGCATTATGAATTTCTGGTAATGCCATTCGGATTGACGAATGCCCCACCTGCGTTTATGGATATGATGAACCGAATTTTTCAGCCTTACTTGGATCAGTTTGTCGTGGTATTCATAGACGACATCTTGGTGTATTCTAAGTCCGAAGTGGAACATGATGAGCATCTCCGGATTGTGTTACGAGTTTTAAGGGAGAAGAAACTGTACGCCAAATTCAGCAAGTGTGAATTTTGGCTAAAAGAGGTTACATTTTTAAGACATGTGGTATCTGCAGAAGGGATTAGGGTGGATCCTCGGAAGATCGAGGTCAGATAGATTGAAACCACCTAAGTCCGTGAATCGAGGTTCGCAGCTTGGGTTTAGCGGATATTACCAAGATTCGTCAAGGATTTTCATCGATAAATGCACCTTTAACGAAATTGTTGAGAAAGGAAGTACCTTTTGTGTGGGCGATAAGCGACAAGAGAGTTTTGAGAAGCTCAAGAAAGTTTTGACTAAGCTCTGCTTTGATTCACTTGAAGTCGAAAGGATTTTGTCGTGTATTGCGATGCTTCTCACACGGGATTAGGATGTGTTCGATGCAAGGCGGAAAGGTAGTTGCGTATCGCCTCGGCTTGAGACCGCATGAAGTTAATTACCCGACACATGACTTGGAGTTGGCAAATGTAGTCTTTGCTCTTAAAGGTTGGAGACATTACTTATACGGGAAAAGTCGATGATATACACGGACCACAAAAGTCTGAAATATTTATGACTCGTAAAGAACCGAACTGAGGCGAGAGAAGGTGGATAGAGTTGTTGAAAGACTATGGTATTCCATCGAGTACCATCCGCAAGGCGAATGTGGTGGCGTACGCCTAAGTCGAAAAGTGGTGTCGATTTGAGAGCGATGTTTGCACATCTTAGTCTCTACGATGATGGAAGCTTGTTGGCGTAACTTGAAGTTAAGCCGATATGGTTAAGTCAAGTGAAAGAGAGGCAATTAATAGATGAAGATCCGAGTGAAAAGCTTGACAGTGCAGTGGAAAATTGGAAGATTTTGGTATTAATAAAGGATTTTGAGTATTGTGTTTTAAAGGTAAAGTATGTATGCCGAGGATCGGGAGTTGAGGCAAAGATACTTCAGAATCGCATGGTAGCCCCTATGCTATGCATCCCGGAGGAAGTAAGTTATATCGAGACTTGCGAGATCGGTTTTGGTGGCCTGGTCTTAAGCGGGAAGTTATCGAGTTTGTAGGGAAGTGCTTGACGTGTCGACAAGTCAAGGTCAACATCAAGTACCATCGAGGTTGCTTCAACCGATAAAGATTCCGCAATGGAAGTGGGAGAGAATCACCATGGATTTTGTTAGTGGGCTTCCCTCACGCCTACTAAGAAAGACTCCATTTGGGTGATAGTGGACCGATTGATGAAATCGCACATTTTATCCCGATTCGGGTTGATTACTCTTTGCGTAAATTGGCAAAATTATATGTGGTGAAATTGTGAGATTGCATGGAGTGTCGTTGTCGATAATTTGACGAGATCCGAGATTTACGTCGCGATTTTGGAAAGCATTGCATCGGCTATGGGCACTAGATTGGACTTCAAGACATTTCATCCTCGGTCAGACGGTCATCCGAAAGAGTAATCCAGATCTTAGAAGATATGTTAAGGGGTTGTGTGATAGATTTCAAAGGAAGTTGGGAGGAGTTCTTACTGCTTGGCGAATTTGCATACAACAACAGCTTCAATCCAAAGATACTGGATGGCACCGTATGAAGCACTATATGGACTAAGTGTCGCACTCCTACGTGTTGGATGTAATTAGGGAACGATGATTTTGGGCCCGTAGATAGTGTCCGAATCCAAGAAAAGGTTAAGGTAATCCTGCCTCGGTTAAAGGAAGCGTCGATGACAAAAAATCGACGTAGATTTAAAGCGGAAAGAAATAGAATATGCGTTGGGAGACCAAGTTTTCCTAAAGGTTTCACCTTGGAAAAAGGTGATGAGATTTGGACGCAAAGGGAAACTAAGTCCCGTGTTCATTGGACCTTATCGATTGTGAAGCGGGTCTGATCTGTGGCATATCGCTTAGATTTGCCTTCTAATTGAAGCAAATGCATGATGTGTTCCATGTTTCAATGCTACGCCATTACCGTTCGGATCCATCTCATGTAGTACCAGCTTGAGGAGGTGGAATTAAGATCGATTTGTCATATGAAGAGGAACCAATTCAAATTCGAGCGAGATGTAAAGGTTTTACGGAGAAAATCAGTTCCTCGTTAAGGTATTATGGCAAAATCATGGATCGGAAGAAGCTTCGTTGGAACCGGAGGAAGCGATGCGACAACAATACCCTCACTTATTCCAGATGTAATTTCGAGGACTAAATTATTTTAAGGGGTAGAACAGTAACATCCTCGATATTTTGGGGCTATGCATTTTACATAATTGAATGATGTTGCATGCTTAATCATTTTTAAGTGCCATTTTGGAAGTTATTTGAGCTTCATTTATTAAGTGAATGCTTTGTTAAACTTTAATTTCTATTAATTAGAGAGAGAACTAAGCTAATAAGGCCTTAAGAATTAATGATAAGAAGTTCTAGCATAAGTTAAGTAATTGGCAAAGTGGTTAAAATGCATGGATGTGTGCTTAAGGTGTAAGGTTCGAATCTCCTAGCTAACATTAGGGAGATTTTTAACTTTTTTTATTTTCTTCCTTGTAAGTGTCGGCCAAGAATATTCTAGAGTGGATGAGCTTTCATCCATTTTTGGCTTGTTGACCATGAGAAAAAGGAAGTTAAAGAACATAAGGCATGGAATCACAAATTCATGATAAGATGAGGGGGACAATGGCATAATAAAGGGCTATGTTTTGGGGATGTGTTCATGGTCATTTGACCATGAACCTAGACAACATGAAGGCTAAAGGAGAGGCCTAGTTGTGTAGTAAATTCTTTGGATATGATGGGGAAGAAACAAGGAGGAAAAAGGGGATATGTTGGCATTGATGTGGTAGAATTTATGCTTTGCCATTAGGGGGAAAAGTTAGCCAAAAGTCTTTGTTTTGTCCATCTTTTCTCATTTTCTTCAAAAATTCTCTCTAGCCGAATTTGCCATAGAGTTTAGGTAAAACTCTCTTTGTTTTAGCTTTCATCCTTTTGACCAAATTTTCTTCTTTTTGGCCGAATGTACCTTAGCCATTTTGGTACATTTTCGCTTTTGATTTAGCCTCAATTGCTTGAACCAAATACAACCTTCTTTCTCTCATTTAGTTTTTATTTTGAAACCAAAACCACAAAGTTTAAGCACCATTATTCTTCTTCATTTTCTCTCCTCTTGCCGAATGTATCTAAGTTCCATAGTCAATCTTTGATCCTATTCTCTTTTCTTTTCTTTTCATCTTATTTTCTCTTATCTTTCTCTCATTGCGAAATCACCATTATCATTTTCTTCTCATCTTTCTCTTTACTTCCTTCTCTTTCATTCTCCTTCTTCTTTCCCTTCAAAACCGAAACCATCATATTGAAACCACCATTTTTATTCTTTTATTTTGTGAAGGCCGAATCATCATTTTCTTTTCTTCTTTTTCAAAGCCGAACCTCCAAGTGATCAAAGTAAGATGCTATCAATTATTTTCATTATTCCTTTTTACTTTAGCAAACTTAAAATCATAATCTTTTATTTCTCTCTTAGGTCAATCTCTTGAAAAGACTTTGAAAGGAACTTTGTTGAAGACAACCTTAAGTGACCATTCGAATCATCAAGGTAAGATTACTAATTTAGATTATATCATTTTTTTAGACGGATCACTAATCTAAGTTATTTTTAGGAGCGATCTAAGATCATCAAGATAGGTAAGAAAAGAGCCGTTCGAAGTGTTTGGAAGAAGGGAGGTATTCCTTTACCATCGAATTACAAACGAAGAGCGAGACGGGGTTAGAGATTTTCCACCGGTTGTGGACCCTCTGCAAACGAGGATCGATTATTCAAGTAGTCATAACCGAACCACTTTACGTTGGTGGAATATCGGTGGTTTTGATCCATCTAGTGGAGAAAACCGCAAATAACCGCCATTCGTGAATCCGAGGGTAAGGATTTAGATCCATCGCTTATAAGTATAGTTTTTGCTAACAATAGTTTATACTAACCGAGTGTGTTAATCATTTAGGTGTGGACAAGCTAGAGAGTATTGTTCTCACTGTTACTAGGTGTGTAACCATACATTAAAATTTCCATAGAATTATGTCTTAAAAGTGATTATATGATAATATGTTTGTTTGTGGATACCAATCATTGGTATACAAAATTCGTGTATGTTACCTCAATATTCCGCTTATTTTGTTATATGCATTAATATGAAATAAGCATGACTATATTATGATTTGTAGATAAATAGCATGAAAATATGAATTGATATGTATGTGCATGGGCATATGGGTATGTTTAATAAAGGAGGAAGTATTCGGTGGTTTTACCACAATTACGTGACTTCGGTCACATATGTGAATTTGGTGGCTTTGGTCACATATTTGACTCTGTGGCTTTTGGTCACATATTTGACTCTGGTGGCTTCGGTCACATATTTGACTCTGGTGGCTTCGGTCACATATTTGACTCGGTGGCTTTGGCCACATATTTGACTCTGTGGCTTTGGCCACATATTTGGACTTGGTCAGTGACTTCATCACATCTGTTTTGGTGGCTTTGCCACAATAAGAGCGATGTGCATGTTGACTGCAAAGAATCGCCTTCGATGGTGTGTAGCGGATGGAGGGTCGATTTAGTAATCCCCACTTGCAGTCTGGTTGGTACGGGTGTGTAGCGGATGGATAATTAGGTTGGTAGGGCTTGCATCTCATTTCATAAGTATATCCATGTAACATTGTATGATTATTATTTGATCTCGCTATGAAATGGGCCTTTGGGCTAAATTTGAGTAAAATGGGCCTTTGGGCTAAATTTGAATAAAATGGGCCTTTGTGCTAAATTTGAGCTAAAATGGGCCTTTGGGCCAAATAGTTGATTAAATGGGCCTATGGCCATATGTGAAATTTTGGACTTGAAAGCATTTCATAAAATGGGCTTTTTAGTGTATGTGTTATACATTGAGTTTATAACTCACCCATTTTTATGGGATAACTTTTCGATAACTCGTAGTGCGATGGATCGAGACAAACAAGGATTTCGAGGTGGCGATTTTCAGTATTAAGTATTGTGGAGATTTTCCAACTTAAACTTTTAAGTTAATTTTTATTATTTAGACTTTATTTTGGGTTTGCCAAATTTTATGTAATAAGGCCACTATAAATTATCTTTAATTTTGTGTTTGGATTTATTTTAAATTACGCCATGAATAATTATCAAATATCTAAATGGTTTTCGATAAATTATTTAAAATGTGTTTGTTACTATTATATAAATGTTTTCAAAGAAATTTTTCTTAAGTTTGGTTTTCTTTTTATTTTATTAATTCCTTCTAAAAATAATGTTTCCGCTAAAGTTTTACTTGAGGAACATACCAAATCCGGTTGGGCTTTTTGGGCCGGGTTTGGGGTGTTTCATTAAAACTATGACACACGATCAAGTTTTTGGCGCTGTTGCCGGGGAACTAAAATAGTAAGAAAACTTAATTTTTTTTACTTTAGCCATTTTTTTTTAATTTTCTACAATTTACTTTTATTTTTAGTCTTGCTAAATTTTCTTTCTTTTCCTAATAGGTACCTCTAGCTTATGACTAGAAGGAACCTAAAGGGACCACTAGTATACGACAGTGATATTGAAGCTACCGCTCGCAGGAATCGCAGAGAAATTAGGCGAATCCTAAATTACACAGAAGAAGAGCGAGAAGGCAAATCCATCCTACTGAAGGGATGGACAAGAATAATCCACCACCACAAGATGTGGCAGAAAATAATGCTCTACGTACTATGTATGATTATGCTAAACCTCATTTAATAGGAGCAAAATCGAGTACTGTTAGGCCTACTATAGTTGCTAATAATTTTGAATTAAAGCCTAACACTATACAAATGATTCAACAATTTGTTCAATTTGATGGTTTGCAGGACAAAGACCCGAATACCCATATAGCTACTTTTTTAGAGTTTTGTGATTCCTTCAAAATAAATGGCGTTTCTGATGATGCCATACGTCTTCGGTTATTTCCCTTTTCATTAAGGAATAAAGCCAAGTAGTGGTTGAACTCGTTACCACGAGGGTCAATCACCACATGGGATCAAATAACCAAAAATTTTTTTATTAAAATATTTCCCACCAGCCAAAATAGCCAAATTACGAAATGATGTCTTTTCTTTTGTGCAGATGGATTTAGAGACATTATACGACGCATGGGAGAGATACAAGGATCTCTTGAAAAGGTGTCCGCACCATGGTTTACCATTATGGCTCCAAGTCCAAACTTTCTATAACGGTGTAAACCCCTCAACGAGGCAACTAATTGATTCAGCCGCCGGTGGAACCCTGAACAGCAGAACTCCTAAAGCAGCCTACGAGTTTATTGAAGAGATGTCACTAAATAACTATCAGTGGTAGGTTACAAGGACAAAACAAACAAAATCAGCAGGAGTTTTCAACCTCGACCCAGTAACCATGCTATCAACGCAGGTAGAGATGATAAATAAAAAGCTTGATAGTTTGTGTTTTTCGTAGGTACATCCAGTAATATAGTGTGACGCAAGTGGAATTGTGGCAAATCTTAAGTACCCACCCTACCAATCGAGCATAGAAAGCGAATAGGTGAACTATATAGGTAATAATTTTAGATCTAATAATAAACCTTATAGTAATACATATAATCTAGGTTGGACGAACCACCCAAATTTTTCATGGGGAGGTCAAGGAAATCAAGGAAATCAAAGACAACAACCTCCTCAAAATTTCCCAAATCAGCCCTATCCACAGGAAAAGAGGCCGAACCTTGAAGAGATGTTGACAAAATTCATGGCAGCCACAGATACATGTCTCAAAAAATTGAGACAACGCTCAATAATCAACAAGAATCGATCAAAGGGATCGAGAACCAAGTCGGGGAACTTACTATTCAGTTGGACAACTTGCAAAGTTAATTTCTGAACGACCGCAAGGGTGTCTACCAAGCAACACTGAGTTTAACCCAAAGGAGCAAATCCAAGCCATCACAGCTCATGATAATATAGGGTTAGACGAACCCAATTCAATACAAGAAAATGAGGTAGAAGAAGGTAAAGTTGAGGTAACACAAGAAAAGCCAAAATCGATAATCAAAGAGTACTAACCCCGCATACCGTATCCCAAAGCGATGAAGAGGGACGATACGCAGGAATAGTTCGGTAAATTTCATAAACTTTTAAAGAAATTACATATTAACTTACCTCTTCTTGAAGCTCTTTCATAGATGCCAGATTCGAAGAAATTTTTCAAACAACTCTTGACAAACAAGCGTAACTTAGACGAGGAGCCACATGTGGAATTAAATGCAGTATGCTCAGCAATGTTACAGAATAGACAACCACGAAAGCTAAAAGATCTAGGGAGTTTTACAATTCCATGTCTAATTGGTAGTTTAACTGTTGATAATGCTTTAGCTGATTTAGGGGCAAGTATAAATGTCATGCCTTATAAAATGTTTAAACAGCTAGGTCTAAGGAAACCCAAACAAATAAGGATGAGTATTCAATTAGCTGATAAAACTGTTCGAATTCCTAGAGGTATTGTCGAAGACGTTCTTGTAAAAATTGATAAATTTGTTTTTCCAGTATATTTTGTTGTCTTAGACATGGATGAGGATAATTTGATTCCCTTAATTTTCGGAAGACCCTTTTCAGCAACTGCTAGGACAAAAATTGATGTGGTACAGGAGAACTCATACTTCGTGTAGGTAATGAATCAATCTACAATCTCTTGACTTAGCCAGGACAATAAATGATAAAGGTGAGAAAGTAAATTCAGTTGATAATCAATTTGTTCAAACTTCACCACAAGAAACACCACAAGGTTCCAAACTTGAGCCGAATCATGAACCCCATACCAACAAAGTAGAATTGCATAAAGAACGAAGCCTTAGAAGATTTGACAACACACTTTAAAGAAGAACTGGAACCACATGAAGTAAAACCGAAAGAGTCCCCAGAAGAGCTCATAGGAACATCAAACGACTTTAAAATAGGGACCAGGTACTGTTAGATAAAGTAGATCCTCGCATCATCATGTCAGACCTGAAAGCAAACGAAGAAATCCCTCTTGAGGTACACAATACCTTCCCATACAGAACAATCAAGATAAGAAATCAAACATTCAGAACTTTTAAGGTAAACGCTTCTCGACTTAAAATCTATCATGAAAATAAAACTGACAACATGAGGGAAGATGTTCAAACTTTCAAACCACCATAATCATACGAGAAAAAGGAAAGTCTAGCTTAAGACTTTAAACAAGCGCTTCTCGAGAGGTAATCCGAGCACTAACCATATCTCAAATTCACAATTATTTTTATTTTCTTTTCTCTTATTCTTTCTGAACACCTCGTTGTAAATTAACCAAAAGCGCAGATTCCCAGACAACACGGCCTTGCACATGACCGTGGCTGTGGCCGTGTGGAAGTACAGAATCTCTGTATTGACAATGGCAGAAGAGGTACAAGTTAGAGAGAATCAAATCTTCGAGTCACGGACTCCAACAACCACCCCACGGGCATCGACAAAACACCACGACCGTGCGACGCCGCAGTGGACGACACTGACTTATCACTAATGGGCGTGAAAATCTGTAAAACAGGCGTGGGTGAACCAATACGCCTAGACACACGGCCGTGTGAATCGACATGCCCACAGTCCATGGGCTTGGGGAGCGTTAAACCCCAATTGTAACACCCCAAACCCGGCCCAAACACCACGACCGGATCTGGCATGTGACTTGAAAGGAATTTTATAAATATCACGAACTACAAAAAATTTTAAGTTATTTTTAAAACTCCAAATTTAGTGGTTCAATTAAGAACTCATTATTCATTTAAGGAAAATTTAATTAGCCAAATCCATGTGTTTAGGTGACATTTGAAAACACATGTTATTACATCTGATCAAGCTAGAGGGCTATCGTCAGAAAAATTCGTTTGTAAACTCGTTAATTAAGTTGTATGAAAAACTTTATTTGCATTTTGTAAAATTGTCACATCAATTACCTTCTATTGAAAGCGTCTAAAAGTTAAAACCAAAATTTTTAACCAAATTAATAGTGGCCTTATTACAACATAGAATCCCAAAAATTTTAAGATAAATAAAGTTCTATTTAAAAATGAAAGAAAACCGTGCATGGCCACCTCGTAGTCCTTTCTGGCCCGGTCCACTACAATATGTATTCCCTGCAAAACGTTAAGAAAAGAGGGTGAGTCAAAAGACTCAGTGTGCAATTGCCAAGCACCAATACTGGGCCCGAGCCCATTCACTTACCATCTAGGCCTTAGCCCCTTTTCAGAATCACATTGGGTGAAGCCCATTCGATATCAGATTGGGCCTTAACCCCACAGCATAGAATAGAAGATAGCATATGCAAAATGATACAAGACCCAACCCAGCCTAAATTTCCATCCGCTACACACGGGCATATCAGATTGTGGCACACGGGCATGCCTCAGACCGTGGGTAAATTGGCAGATTGTGGCTTAAATTGGACACGGCCATGGCACGGGCGTGCCTACAGGTCGTGCGAGAAATGGCAGAAAATGACCTTATAGGACACGGCCATAGCACACGGGCGTGCTTGGTAGCCGTGTTGATTTTGGCAGTATGTAACCACTGGGAGGTCACACGGGTGTGTCATGTAGTCGTGGGAGAGGCACGAGCTACCCCTACGGGCGTCTCTCCCCTTTATTCTAAAAAAGTTACAATTTTTCATGAGATTTTATATGTGTTTTAGTTTAGTCCCGACTCGATTTTTAAACATACTTAGGGTCTTGATGACCCGGTTAAGGGACACTATGATTGTATCTGAATGTGTTTGATGATGATTGACTTTGTGTCGTAAATGCGATGTAAAATGATCCTATTGGTCAGTAATGCCTCTAAACCCTATTTCTACAACGGTCTCAGGTTAGGGGTGTTACATAACCACTACTTACTAAGATATCCAGAAGTAGAAATCGAAGTTAAATTCGTAAAATCATACTTTAGAAAATTTTGTTTAAAATAGTGTTATGTAATGTGAATTTTGGAGAAAAGAAAAAAAATAGAGATACTATTAGTAGTTCTAAGAAAACTTGAAGTTTTAATTACTTATTTCTTGCGATTCGTTTGTTAATATTTGGAAAACCCTGATTTACGTTTTTAGGAAACCCCATTTTGACAGTTTATAACATAAATAAAAATTAGCATTTAAAACCAAACCCTAAATTTAAGTTGAAGCGGCCTTATTACATAATAAAATCTCAAATTAAGCTAAGTTCAAAATAAAGTAATGAAGTTTACGAGAAAAATATCGATGCATGGCCACCTCGAGTCCATCTCGGCTCCAAAACCAGCCATCTACTGATTACCTGAAAAAATTAGCAGAGGGTTGAGTCATCAAGACTCAGTGTGCAAATCCCCTCATAACGCAATCTGGCCTTAAGCCCACAGAATATAGCATATTAAGAATGTATGCAATGCGACCCAACCCAGTTTAGCTCTCCTTCCAAACACCCATGGCTTGAAGCCAATGTGGTTCTTGACCACCGTGGTCCTAGACCACTCGTGACATTAGTCACTCGTGACAATAGTCACTTAAATATATATATCCATGGGGCCAACCCACTATGGTACTTGACCACCGAGATAAGTCACTAATTAAATCATTTGTGGTTTCAACCACCGTGGGCCCAACAGTTCCTAAATTTGAGCTTTCAATTCCACCAACCCTTTCGGCGCCATTCTATATGAGGAAATAGACACCGGCGCTGTTCCCAGAAGAATATCGATATCGAACTCCACCTCGCGATCCAAAGGTAACCCTGGAAGCTCTTCTAAAAACATCAAGAAATTCCTTCATCATTCTGACATCCCCTACAGTCAACTCCTTGGCCTCCAGAGCACAAACATAAGTTAAGAATGCCTCGCATCCTTTTCTCACCATTTTTTCTGCATTTAAAGTGAACACTACATTAGACAAGTAGTTCCTCCTTTCACCTATCACTAAGACTTCATTATCCTCAGGAGTCCTTAACACCATTAGCTTGGCAACACAATCCAAGTTTGCCCGATACTTTGCTAACCAGTCCAAGCCTAAGATCAAATCGAATTCCCTGAACAGTAGTTCCATCAAATCAGGCGGGAAAAACATCCTTTGTACTTCTATAGGCACATTCCTAAAGAGTTTGTTCACCACTACAGATTGTCCTAAACGGCTAAGTACGGTCATCTCCCTAGTAGCAATCTCAGAGTCTATGTTCAGAGTTCCAGACACAGTACTAGCAACATAGGAATTTGTTGATCCAATATAAATCAGTGTAGTAAAAGAAAATCCGAAAATAAAGAACTTACCAGTTATGACGCCTGATGATTCGCCCTCCTCTCGGTGCCTAACTGCATAAACCAAACCAGGCTATCTTGCATCACTATTCCCAGAACCTCTGCCCGGTGCTCCACGTCCACGACCAAAACCATTTCTTCCTCTAGCCGGACCACAACCTCTCTGTATTTGTGGACCATCTCTACCAGGCTGTACATAATTCTGAGCCACTGGCCCCACTCTATTGGGCTCTTGCGGACAATCCCTTACTCAATAACCTACTAATCCACATCTGAAGCATCCATTACTTCCTACCCAGCACTCTCCTAAGTGGAACTTCCCACGTGGTACACTACTGAGGTAGACCAACAACACCAGGCCTCGCAGCTCGACCCGGCCCATCCAACCTAGGCCTCTTCTAAAATTCCCAGTAGATCTTGACAGTCCAAAACTTCTTTTATTCTTACCCTTCTCCCTATCCTGGTTCTGCCTTTCATACCACTTTGCCTTTTCAACTATCTTAGCCTTTTCCAACAGAATAACGATCTCTCTTTCCCGTTGCGGAGCTATCAGTACTCGCAACTCATCCCTCAAACAATCCTCAGATCGAACACAACGTTCATGATCTGTTGACACAATGCCTCGAGCATACCGGTGAAGACACAAAAATTTCACCTCATACTCACCCACTGACTTACTCCCTTGAACCAAGTTAAGGAATGCCTTACGATACGCGTCCACATAACTCGACCCAATGTATTTCCCCGGGAACGCAGACTTAAAGAAGTCCCAGGTAACACGGTCCGCTGCTGTACCATCTCTGACCGTTAGCCACCATTGGTAAGCCTCATTTTGTAGAAGAGACACCACTCCTTTCAATTTCTCTTTTTCAATACAATCAATATCATCCATAATGCGCTCAACTGCCTCGAGCCAATACTTAGCGACATTAGGAGCTATACCAGAGACGCCCATAAACATTTCTGCCCCATTCGCTCGAAGTCGCCCGACACAGATTCGTGAGCTACTGATCCCGTGCTCGCTCTCGCAACTCTCTCCAAAACACGTAACATCGCCTGAGACACCGCATCGTCTCCACCAGTTTGATCATGAAATTCCACTTCTGTAACTAGTGATGCTGGTACCTCACCTTCCTGCCCATGCTCAGATTTTGAGGGCTTAGCCCCAACATCTCGGCCCCTTCCACGGCCTCGCATACTTCGTCCACGTCCTCTAGTACTCATTACTACTAACGGAATTTAATCTAATTAAAAAAAAATTTTATGAGCTAGTGTTTTCATCCACTTGTTTATTGCAGAGCAGTTTTATGGACATATCATTACGGGTAATTCTTGCCACTTCATGCATACCTAGGGTTTCAGTCTCTAAAGTTACATTTCTTAGTACAGATAATCATAGCATATCACACTTACTTCATGTAAGACAACCAAAAGTTATAAGACTTACCGTGCGGATTTCTACCGGGGACTCGGGTGCCATGCTTCCAGAAAACATACATGTTTCTAAACCATTTTATAAACCATCTTTGGAAACATTTTTAAACCCCATACCCATAGTCGAGTTTTTGAAACCTCACCCTGATACCATAATTGTAACACCCCAAACCCAGTCAATACGTTACGACCAAATCTGGTATGTTACCGGAAATGTAGTTTTGAAAATTATTTAACGGAACACCGCAATTTGAGAAAACGTATTTTTTTCGTTTAATAAATCCAAGTTGAGGGTGATTGATTAGGGTGTATTATGTTGTAACCACTACTTACTAGGATATCCAGAAGTAGAAATCGAAGTTAAATTCGTAAAATCATACTTTAGAAAATTTTGTTTAAAATAGTGTTGAGTAAGGTGACTTTTGGAGAAAAGAAAGAAATAGAGATACTATTAGTAGTTCTAAGAAAACTTCAAGTTTTATTTACTTATTTCTTGTGATCCGTTTGTTAATATTTGGTAAACCTTGATTTACGTTTTTATGAAACCCCATTTTGGCAGTTTATAACATAAATAAAAATCAGCATTTAAAACAAAACCCAAAATTTAAGTTAAAGCGGCCTTATTACATAATAAAATCCCAAATTAAGTTAAGTTCAAAATAAAGTAATGAAGTTCACGAGAAAAATAACAACGCATGGCCACCTCGAGTCCAACCCGGCTCCAAAACCTGCCATCTACTAATTACCTGCAAAAATTAGCAGAGGGGTGAGTCGTCGAGACTCAGCGTGTAAATCCCTTATAACGCAACCTAGCCTTAAGCCCACAGAATATATCATATTAAGAATGTATGCAGTACGACCCAACCCAGTTTAGCTCTCCCTCCAAACACTCGTGGCTTTAAGCCACTATGGTTCTTGACCACCATGGTCCTAGACCACTTGTGACATCAGTCACTCATGACAATAGTCACTCATTCCCCCTTCACCTTTCAATCAATCCTGAGCCCATGCTCTTCACTTCGTGCACAATATGTAATATCACAGTGTGTATCAGATCATATTTCATACATGCAAACATCAAAATATACATGCATACATATTAACAACAATATCATTATCGAGAACTTACCCGGCGTCTCCAACCTTAACTATAAGGGCATTTTGCTTATCACATCAGCCATTTCGACTTTCAGCCTTAATAGTTAATAACAAAACAATAAATAAGGCATGTGAGTAATACACACTTGATAACGTATAATACTAAGCTTTCTATGTCGACACTCTCGTTAGCCGGAATGACGGCTTTTTGCCTATCCCAAGCCGAAGTCGGCTCTCTAACATAGCCCGGCGAAAAGTCCAGAACTACCGACACCGCTCGCCTTTTGAAATTTAGAGCAAGAATTACGGATACGCCCCCTCCCCAGCTTGACCGTTTCTTGTATCCATGAAATAGACTTGATCAGAGTCAAGAAGAACCTTGATTGGCTACCAAAAGATTCCAGTAACGCCAAATAAAAAACAAAGATTCACACAAAGAACAATCAGAGGCTCCATACATTAAACCCGAATGAAAGGTAAGGTTCAGAAACCAACCTCTCCTTAGGCTTTGAACTCCACACATTCGGCTTCAGGGGTTTCCGGAGTAGTCGTTCATACAGAGAGTAAAGAGATACTATTAGCCAAAACTTAAACATTAACATGCAGTAGCCATCAGCTTTGATTTCTATAGAAAACTGAAAGGAGAATAAGATACGGAATAACTCAACTTACATTATGATATTGTCGACAAACAACCAAGATCGCTTTGGTAGCAACGAGTATCCCTCTTCACACCTTAAGCTACATGAGCGGCATTAATTTGCATTGCCAAAGAACCAGGGGTTCGATTAGAGAGGAAAAATACAGGGAACCGAGAAAAAAAAAGAGAAAGGAGCTAAAAGAAGGGAAGATATTCGGCTTTCAACCAAGAAAAAAAAAGAAAAAAAGATCTTACCTTCAATAATCCAGAAACAGAGTGGAACCGATTTGCTTGGGAACACAGGGGCTACTCGGCTAAGAGAGAAACAATAGGGTGACAGTAGAACAGATGAAATGTTTCGGCTTGTAAAAAGGGAGATGGGATTTGGTTTAGATTCAGTTATAGTGCTTTAGAGAAAAAGAAAGAAAATGAAGAAGATTTAGCAAGGAACAAAAGGATAGAAATAGGGAAGATGGAGGTGGAGATTTCGGCCAAAGAAGGGAATAGAAAGTGAAGCCCATGAAAAGAAAAGATGCCGAGAAAGGTTCCGGCTTTGGAAGATATGAAGAGAGAATCAAAACAAAGAGAGAATGAGAGTTGAAAGAAAAGATGCCATAATTTCTTCGGTAAAGTAAGACAACATGAAAGCAAATGGCCAAAATACCAAGGAGAAAAGAAACTCTAATTGACTGTTTTGGCTTAACTCCACTCTCAAAATGCTAGCCACCAAACGGCGTTATATGTCACCTCTAAAATCCAATTGAACCACACCTAAAAAGAAAAACCAGGTGCCACCAACAATAAGGATTTCGGCATACCTTAGCTTAGCATCAAACCGATTTCTCCCCCTCTTAAAGCTTCCCACAACCGACCACCACTATACCAACTTGAAAATCCCATGATTTTCTCTCCTTTCACTCTTCTTCACTCATTAAAACCTTGTTTACCCGTTCAAACCCCACCAACACCTCATGGCCACCCATTCAAATACTTTGACTCATTCAACACCCATCCTTAAAGAGCACTTGTCGACTCCACCACTCTAGCTCCCTAGGTTCAAAATATAAAGTTCCAAAGTGAGGTTTGTGGGTTTTGAACCTCATCCCTTCTGCAACTCCCTTGTGACACCACTTCCCTGCATGCTAAGTGGCGTCTCCTTGCCACTCTACCACTCCTTTTCTTGTGTCAACAAACACAAATATCCATACTTAAGACCTGTCTCTGCTAGCTCCCCCCTAAAGTGCCTAAAATAGAATTTTCACCAAGGCTTGAGCTTAACCCCGAGCCTTCCTGGGGCCCCCAAACACACCAAAATAACAAACAAAACATGCCAACACACAGCAACACACAATAATGCAGAGCCCCTAGTTCCAGGATGTTACATTCATCTAGTTCAAATCTTTCATTTAACATCATAAATCATCATAAAACTCAACATATCATCAACGGCACATTCAAATACATCATCAAAATACAAAACCAAGGCATGGGTTTTGTAGCTCTCAAAGCAACGATTGCAGAAACGTAGAAATTATCAAAAATCGAAATTAAACTTACCTTAATTCAAGCTTGAAGTGGCCGAATATAGCTTAAGGTTTTATTCTTTTTCTTTCTTTGATTTTCGATAACAAATGATGATAATGTGGTCATTTTCATGTTTTTATTAAACATATAATCATTTAATACATAAAAACATTTTTAACCTTTAAAACAAATATACTAAAACATATAATTCAAGGTCATTTATGACCTTAGCCATCCACTAACCTCTTATTGGCATATTTGCCTATTAAGGCCACAACATTCAAAAGCCACATCACGTAAGTACTTTAACAAATAGCAAGCAACTTTCATATTCAGTGGAATTCCATCCTTTACTCAATTAAACTCACAAACAGACAATTTAACTTACGAAAATTTACCACATGCTTAGTCTCATATCAACGACACAGAAAATAATATTAAAATATTATACTAACTCGGATTTGTGGTCCTAAAACTACTATTCTGACAAGGGTATAAACCGGACTGTTACATACACACATTTAGGGCATTTTACAAAATAGCCCTCACATTTTCACATTTCGACACTTTAGTCTTCTATTCATAAAATCATCAAATACATATAATTTCAAAACACATATGCTAGCCGTTCTTAGCATGCTAATGCAAGCTCATACATTTCATTTATTTCACATTTTAACCCTTCAATTTCTCATTTTTTCAATTAAGTCCAAAATACTCAATTGGACTAAAAATCCCAATACAAACTATGTTAATCCAATACCAAGTTTCCATATTTCACTATAAACTAACACATAGCTCAAGTGTTCATCAATGACTCATCACAAAAACATCATTAATTCACAAAATTAAAGCATGGGTTAGCTAGAACACGAAGCAACGATTACGAAAATGTAGAAATCATCAAAAACCTAGCTCAAAACATTCCTCAATCAATAGTAACAATGGCCAAATGCTTCAAGCCCTATTTCTTTGTTTTTCTTCTTCACATTCCGCTAAGAAAAGATGATAATGGTCATCTTTAATGTTTTGTTTTATTATTATCTTATTTAACAATTTACTCATTTGCCCTTTCATTAAACATATAAAACAATTATATATTAAGGTAAATTTGTCATTTAGCCATCCACTATCTTTAATAATGGCTTAATTGTCTCTTAAGGCCATCCTATTATGAAGACAACAACATTTAGGTACTTATAAATTAGCACATAGCTTTTACTCTTTATGCGATTAAGTCATTTCTCTTAATTCGGCACACAATCGATCAAATTATCACACAGAATTTTTCACACAGACAATGTCACATAGAATCAACACCAAATATAACATTAAAATATTATTTTGACCTCAGATTTGTGGTCTCGAAACCACTGTTTCGACTAGGGTCTAAACTAGGCTGTTACAACTCTTCCTCCCTTATGGATTTTCATCCCCGAAAATCTTACCAATGAATAGGTGTCGATATTAATCTCTCATAATATTCTCAGGCTCCCACATATCCTATTGAACTCCGTGTTTGCACCATAACACTTTCACTAAAGAGACATTCTAATTTTTCAACTCTTTTGTCTCTCGTGCCAAAATTCAGATTGGTTCTTCATTATACGACAAATTTGACTGAATCTCAACCTCAGTAGGAGAATTCAGATGAGGCAAATCATATCAGTACCACCGAAGCATCGTGTAACATCCTAAAAATTTAGAATCGATATGTTGCATAATTTTGGTGCTTAGCTACTGAATGATTCAATTCGTGTGTTTAATATAGTCTCTAGAAGGCTCGAGATTTATTCAGAATTAGAATAAATTTTTGTAATGAGTACTTTATTAAAGTGGAACCGGTAACCTTGATGTTTAAGGTAATTAAGAGGTTTAAGTTACCATAAGATGAGCAAGCAGTAAAGGGGTTATGGCGCCATGAGTGTTTGCTTGTAGGAAGAGGTTTGAATCCCATGGTATGCATTTTGTGACTTTAATTTTTGCACTCTTCTAGCATGTGTCGACCAAGCTCTATTTTTGGTAGGTTGGACTTTATTTTTTATGGCAAGGTGGCTAATGGCTTAAGGTAAGAATTGAAGATAGGGAAAGCAATCATGAGCTTATGGTATGTAAGGGGAACACAAGGCACTTTTTAAGGGGTGTGTTTTGGAAAGTTTGGAATGGCCAAACTTTGTCCATGAACTTGGACGATTTTGGGGGCTAGGGGGTGACCTAATTTTTTTTTAAGTCTTTTGGGTAAGGATAGGTGTTGTTGTGCACTTTTCATTTTGGTCATTTTCGTTTCTCCCAAAAACACTTTTTCTTTTCATCTTTTCTGTAACATCCTGATATTTTGGGGGCTATGCATTTTACATAATTGAATGATGTTGCATGCTTAATCATTTTTAAGTGCCATTTTGGAAGTTATTTGAGCTTCATTTATTAAGTGAATGCTTTGTTAAACTTTAATTTCTATTAATTAGAGAGAGAACTAAGCTATTAAGGCCTTAAGAATTGATGATAAGAAGTTCTAGCATAAGTTAAGAATTTGGCAAAGTGGTTAAGATGCATGGATGTGTGCTTGAGGTGTAAGGTTCGAATCTCCTAGCTTACATTAGGGAGATTTTTAATTTTTTGTTTTCTTCCTTGTAAGTGTCGGCCAAGAATATTCTAGAGTGGATGAGCTTTCATCCATTTTTGGCTTGTTGACCATGAGAAAAGGAAGTTAAAGAACATAAGGCATGGAATCACAAATTCATGATAAGATGAGGGGACAATGGCATAATAAAGGGCTATGTTTTGGGGATGTGTTCATGGTCATTTGACCATGAACCTAGACTACATGAAGGCTAAAGGAGAGGCCTAGTTGTGTAGTAAATTCTTTGGATATGATGGGGAAGAAACAAGGAGGAAAAGGGGATATGTTGGCATTGATGTGGCAATTTATGCTTTGCCATTAGGGGGAAAAGTTAGCCAAAAGTCTTTGTTTTGTCCATCTTTTCTCATTTTCTTCAAAAATTCTCTCCTAGCGAATTTGCCATAGAGTTTAGGTAAAACTCTCTTTTGTTTTAGCTTTCATCCTTTTTGACCAAATTTTCTTCTTTTGGCCGAATGTACCTTAGCCATTTTGGTACATTTTCGCTTTTGATTTAGCCTCAATTGCTTGAACCAAATACAACCTTCTTTCTCTCATTTAGTTTTTATTTTGAAACCAAAACCACAAAGTTTAAGCACCATTATTCTTCTTCATTTTTTCTCCTCTTGCCGAATGCATCTAAGTTCCATAGTCAATCTCTCTTCTCTTTAATCCTATTCTCTTTTCTTTTCTTTTCATCTTATTTTTCTCTTATCTTTCTCTCATTGCCGAAATCACCATTATCATTTTCTTCTCATCTTTCTCTTTACTTCCTTCTCTTTTCATTCTCCTTCTTCTTTCCCTTCAAAACCGAAACCATCGTATTGAAACCACCATTTTATTCTTTTATTTTGTGAAGGCGAATCATCATTTTCTTTTCTTCTTTTCAAAGCCGAACCTCCAAGTGATCAAAGTAAGATGCTATCAATTATTTTCATTATTCCTTTTTACTTTAGCAAACTTAAAATCATAATCTTTTATTTCTCTCTTAGGCCGAATCTCTTGAAAAGACTTTGAAAGGAACTTTGTTGAAGACAACCTTAAGTGACCATTCAATCATCAAGGTAAGATTACTAATTTAGATTATATCATTTTTTTAGGCGGATCACTAATCTAAGTTATTTTTAGGAGCGATCTAAGATCATCAAGATAGGTAAGAAAAGAGCCGTTCGAAGTGTTTGGAAGAAGGGAGGTATTCCTTTACCATCGAATTACAAACGAAGAGCGATATCGGGGTTAGAGACTTTCCACGGGTTGTGGACCTTCGCTAACGAGGATCGGTTATTCAAGTAGTGCGCATAACCGAACCACTTTACGTTGGTGGAATATCGGCGGTTTTGATCCATCTAGTGGAGAAAACCGCAAATAACCGCTATTCGTGAATCTGAGGGTAAGGATTTAGATCCATCGCTTATAAGTATAGTTTTTGCTAACAATAGTTTATACTAACCGAAAGTGTGTTAATCATTTAGGTGTGGACGAGCTAGAGTATTGTTCTCACTTTACTAGGTGTGTAACCATACATTAAAATTTCCATAGATTTATATTATTAAAAAGTGATTATATGATAATATGTTTGTTTGTGGATACCAATCAAAATTCGTATGTTACCTCAATATTCCGCTTATTTTGTTATATGCATTAATATGAAATAAGCATGACTATATTATGATTTGTAGATAAATAGCATGAAAATATGAATTGATATGTATGTGCATGGGCATATGGGTATGTTTAATAAAGGAGGAAGTATTCGGTGGTTTTACCACAATTACGTGACTTGGTCACATATGTGAAATTGGTGGCTTTGGTCACATATTTGACTCTGTGGCTTTGGTCACATATTTGACTCCGTGGCTTCGGTCACATATTTGACTCTGTGGCTTTGGTCACATATTTGGACTTGGTCGGGTGACTTCATCACATTCTGTTTTGGTGGCTTTGCCACAATAAGGGCGATGTGCATGTTGACTGCAAAGAATCGCCTTCGATGGTGTGTAGCGGATGGAGGGTCGATTTAGTAATCCCCACGGTGTCTTTGGTTGGTACGGGTGTGTAGCGATGGATAATTAGGTTGGGCCGGCCTTGCATCTCATTTCATAAGTATATCCATGTAACATTGTATGATTATTATTTGATCTGCTATGAAATGGGCCTTTGGGCTAAATTTGAGTAAAATGGGCCTTTGGGCTAAATTTGAATAAAATGGGCCTTTGTGCTAAATTTGAGCTAAAATGGGCCTTTGGGCCAAATAGTTGATTAAATGGGCCTATGGCCATATGTGAAATTTTGGGCTTGAAAGCATTTCATAAAATGGGCTTTTTAGTGCATGTGTTATACATTGAGTTTATAACTCACCCATTTTTATGGGATAACTTTTCAGATAACTCAGAAAGTGCGATGGATCGGATGACAAGGATTTCGAGGTGGCGGTGCTCGATATTAAGTATTGTGGAGATTTTCCAACTTAAACTTTTTAAGTTAATTTTATTATTTAGACTTTATTTTGGGTTTGCCAAATTTTATGTAATAAGGCCACTATAAATTATCTTTAATTTTGTGTTTGGATTTATTTTAAATTACGCCATGAATAATTATCAAATATCTAAATGGTTTTCGATAAATTATTTAAAATGTCTTTGTTACTATTATATAAATGTTTTCAAAGAAATTTTTCTTAAGTTTGGTTTTCTTTTATTTTATTAATTCCTTCAAAAAATAATGTTTCCGCTTAAAGTTTTACTTGAGGAACATACCAAATCCGGTTGGGCTTTTTGGGCCGGGTTTGGGGTGTTTCATTTTCTCTCATAGCCGAATGCACTTTGGGGCATTGGTGAACATCTTTGTTTTTCTTCTTTTGGTCACTTCATTTTGACCATTCAGTTTTGTTTTGCCTAATTCCATAGTGCCGAAAACACCAAAACTTGAAAGCCATTTTATCTTTTTCTTCTTACAAAATCTATTCAACATTTCCTCCCTTCCCTTTCCCCCCATGGCCGAATGGTGCTATCACCATTTTCTTCAATTTTTTCTTCATAACCGAATCTCCCTTTTTACATATATTTTCTTATCAATCATTTTTTCTACTTTCATTTTAATCAATCGGTAAGAACCCTTTTCGATTATTTATTCTCTTCTTATTCTTTAGCCGAATATACATATTGGTTTCGGAGTGTCTTTTGACCGAAAATAGCATCCTCTATCTATTTCTCTTAGACAATTTTTCGTCTTTATAGTGTTACAGAGAAAGCCAAAACTTTGAAGTGCTCGTAATCATCGTGAATCGCTAGGATTCGATCCAAAGTGTTAAGGTAAGGTTTCTATCAAGGACTTCCATACTACTCGTTATTTAGTTAAAGATGGAGTTACTAATCGATTTTATCTTAGGAATGTTATCGCTCAATTTTCATCCCTTGAACGTAAAGGTTTCGTGGTAAGCTGATTTCGCCCTTAAAACCAATAGTCTTAATTTCTGAAATATTAGTTGGACTAATATTCTTTTGTCAATTGAGGCAAACAAGATAGGGTCAAAAATTATGGTGAATAGTGTTCAAAAGAGGGGCGGATTCGTTATTCCCTCTAGATTCAAGCGAAGGGCTAGTTCGACAATCCGAGACTTTCCACCGGGTTGTGGACCCTCATCTGGGGAGAACCAATTATTTGAAGTTGTTCATAGTTCAGAGCCTTTATCTGTTCGAGATTTTCCATCGGGTTGTGAACCTTCAATCGGAGAGAGCCGTCAAATAGTAGTTGTTCGAGATTTCGAGGGTAAAGATCTATATCACTTATCTTTAGCGTAGATTTATTTTAAGTATTAGTGTTCTAATCGAACGTGATACGTATTTTGGTATCGACGATCGGGAAAGTATAGTTCTCACCGTAATCAAGTGTGTAATTTCACACTTATTTCATGGGTTAGATGACTATACTGTTATTAAGCATTGGATTAAAAATCGCAAAGTTGGTGAAATTGGAAAAATATGGTATAATTAATACTTTAGTGTTAAGATCATGAACTCGGTATTAAAATCGTGAAAATTTTGAAATCGCCCTTAATGGCCTAAAATGATAAAAAGTGATATCTTGGGCCACATGTGATAAATGTGCCATATGAGTTATTTGTAAAGTTGCCGAGTGTGATATGAGATGTGAAATGGGCCAAAATGTGAAATGGGCCAAATTGTGAAATGCGCAAATTTGTAATATGGGCCAGACTGTAATAATTCTTTTATGGGCCTTATGTTGAAATTATTATATGTATGAATTATTATGCATGTTGTTTACATGATTGCATGGGTTGGGATATTTGACGAAGAGAAGTTCTGGGAGCTTTGCTACAAAATTCATATAGCTTCGTGCCCAGTTTGATATATGGCTTCGTGCCTAGTTTATTATGGCTTAAATGCCCAGTTGGTGTGTTGGCGGGCTGGGTGACTAAAACTCCCCACAGGTGTGCTAGTTGGTACGGGTGGTGTGTAGCGGATGGAAATTTAGATTTGGTTTGGGAATTGCATATCACATGCATGCTATACATGTTAAATTGTTATATTTGTATATGGGCTCCGGCCCAAATACATGCTTAAATGGTTTTGCCCAGTGGACTATAGTAAGTGGGTTACACACTGAGTTCTAAGTAACTCACCCCGTTTTCTTTACCCTTCTCAGGTAATGATCAGTAATGGAGGCTTGGGCCGGGGATGACTTTGTGGAAGCCATACTACGAATGATGGTTTATATGAACTTTGAACTTCGTTTAAGTATTTTTATTTAATTTCTACTTCAGTGGTGATGTAATAAGGCCTTTGGTATTATTTTTATGGATGTTTTACTCGTTGGTGGATTTTAATTATGTTTAGGTACTTAAGTGGGTTTATTTAATTTTAAATTAAAATCAAATGTTTCCTCAAATTTAAGTGCAAAAGAAAAGGGGTTTTTCTTAAAAATCATTATTTCGTAAATTTTTCTGTAAGAATTCCTTTAAGAATCGTGTTTTCAAATTTCTTTTGAGCTCTTTTAGACTACTCGTAAAATTTCAACCAATTATTTTCTAAGTTTCAATTTATAAACTCTTTTGTTTTAAATCATATATTTTAAATTAACATCGGTTTTTAATAAACTCCATTTCCAAAATAGTTTTGAGGATCTATTTTCTTAAATCATTAGATGACTAGATGCATGTTCGTTTTGTGTTACATACCACATCTGGTCTTAAATGCATAGACCGGGTTTGGGGTGTTACACATCGACACATGAAACACATTATGAATCTTTTCTAACTCATGTGGTAACATAAATTTGTAAGCAATCGGCCCAACTCGTTCAATAATCTCATACAGTCCAATGAACCTCAGACTCAGCTTACCCTTTCGGCCAAATCGAAGTATTTTCTTCCACGGAGATACTTTCAAAAACACTTTATCAACCACCTCAAATTCAATATCTTTTCGTTTCAAATCTACATAAGACTTGTGACGATCTGAGGCCGCTTTCAAACTGTCACAAATTACTTCCACTTTCTGCTCAGTCTCTTTTATAAGATCAACATCGTAAATCTTATTCTCACTCAACTCAGTCCAATACAATGGAGTTCGACACTTTCGACGGTAAATAGCCTCATATGGTGCCATTTTGATACTGGATTGAAAACTATTATTGTACGAGAATTCAATCAATGAACCTGTTCGCCACTTTGTTCTCAATGGGCGAGACAAAATGTTTTTCCCATGTAATCTCAAACTCAAGTATGCAACACCTCAGCATGTCTTCTTGAATCTGAATGGTTCATTCAGATTGACCATCCGTTTACGGATGAAAAGCAGTACTGAAATGCAATTTGTGCCTAAAGCCTCTTGCAATTTCTTCAAAAATCTCGAGGTAAACCTTGGATCTCTGTCAGACACTATAGATAGTGGTACTCCGTGCAATCTCACAATCTCAGCAATATACAGTTCAGCTAACTTATTGAAAGAATAATCGGTTCTCACTAGAATGAAATGGGCTGATTTCATCAATCTGTCAACTATCACCCAGATTGCATCTTTCTTTCTCGGAGATAAGGGCAAACCCGACACAAAGTCCATCGTAATTCTCTCCCATTTCCACTCAGGAATCATAATCGGTTGCAACAAACCAGATAGAATATGATGTTTAGCCTTAACTTGCTGACAAACTAAACACTTTGACACAAAGTTGGAAATGTCTCTTTTCATACCATGCCACCAATAGAACTATTTTAGATCATTATACATCTTCATACTCCCCAGATGTACAGTCAAATGACTATTGTGAGCTTCATTCAAAATCACCAAAATCAACTCTGAATTTCTCGGAAAATAAATCCATCTCTAAATCTCATACAATCATCACTATCAACTCGAAATTCTGAATCAATATTCAATTCACATAGAATTTGTTTAACCATCATTTCAATATCATTTTTCTGAGCATCACAAATCTGTTGTACAAACATTGGCTTAACTTTCAACTCAGCTATAACTGCACTATCATCACACAGATCTATCTGATTACTCATAACTCGTAAAGCATATAACGATTTTCTACTCAAGGAATCAGCTACGACATTAGCTTTACTCGGGTGGTAATCTATCACAAGTTCGTAGTCTTTCAACAATTCTAACCATCTTCTCTATCGCAAATTCAAGTCTTTTTGAGTCATCAGGTACTTTAAACCCTTATGATCAGTATATATGTGACATTTCTCCCCAAACAGATAGTGACGACAAATCTTCAATGCGAACATAATTGTAGCCAATTCAAGATTATGCGTTGGGTAGTTACTTTCACGCGGTTTTAACTGTCTCGAGATAAACAATGACTTTCTCTTCTTGTATCAGCACACAGCCCAAACCATTCAATGATGCATCACTATAAATTATAAATTCCTTGCCTAATTCAGGTTGAACTAACACTGGCGCCTCTGTCAACAACACATTCAACTATTCAAAACTCTGCTGGCACTTTTCTGACCACTCAAATTTAACATCTTTTCGTAACAACTTTGTCAATGGAGTCGCAATCATCGAGAAACCTTTCACAAACCATCTATAATATCTCGTTAGTCCAAGAAAACTATGGACTTCAGACACACTTCTCAGAGGCTTCCATTGCAAAATAGCAGAGATTTTACTCGAATCAACTCTTATTCCCACAGCTGATCCAATATTCTCGAGAAAACCAACCTCACGTAACCAAAATTCGTATTTGCTAAACTTTGCATACAATTGTTTCTCACTTAGGGTTTGTAGCACGGTTCTCAAGTGCTTGGCATGTCATGAATAAATCAAAATATCATTAAAAAAACACCACTACAAAGCGATCTAAATACGGTATAAATATTCGATTCATCAAACCCATAAACACTACAGGAGCATTTGTTAGTCCAAAAGGCATCACTAAGAATTCGTAATGTCCGTACCTCATTCTGAAAGCAATTTTTGGCACATCGGATTCTTTAACTCTTAACTGATAGTAGCCTGATTTTAAATCTATCTTTGAAAACACTGCAGCTCCTCTCAGTTGATCAATCAAATCATCAATACGAGGCAACGGGTATTTATTTTTTATCATCACTTTGTTCAACTGGCGATAATCAATACACATTCTCATAGTTCCATCGTTCCTTTTCACAAATAACACATGAGCTCCCCAGGGTGAGAAACTCAGCCGTCCAAATCCTCTGTCAATCAACTCTTGCAACTGAGACTTTAACTCTTTCAATTCTGTTGGTGCCATTCTATATGGAGCTATAGAAATAGGAGTAGTTCTTGGCACTAACTCAATACCAAATTCAACTGTCCGAACCAGAGGTAATCCCCGTATATCTTCAGGAAACACATCTGGAAACTCACATACCACAGGCACAAATTCAACTTTCTTTTTCGACACTTTTGTATCAATCACGTACGCCAAATAGGCTTCACAACCTTTTCTCACATATTTTATAGCTTTCATCTCAGATACAACAGCTGGTAATCCTTTCATATCACTGGATTCAATTCGAAATATCTCACCGTTCTGACTTCTCAATTGAATACTCTTTCTTTTACAATTCACAATGGCATTATGCAGAGTACGCTAATCTATACACAGAATTATGTCAAACCCATCAAATGGTAACAACATCAAATTAACTGGAAAACATATATATCGAAACATCAATGGGCAGTTCTTGCACACCTTATCCACTAAGACACACTTGCGTAAAGGGTTTGACACTCTAATGACCAATTCAGTAGACTCAACAGATAAAATCTTGCTCGATACTAGATTCACACACACATAGGAATGATTGATCTCAGATCTATTAATGCAATCACATCAGTATAGAATAAAAGTAAAAGTACCACTAATGACATCTGGAGGTGATGCTTCTTCTTATGCTCGAATAGGATAGGCTCGAGTAGGAACTCTCACCTCCGATCTCACAGCTGTATCGGTTGTCCCTCTTTAGCTTTTGCTCACATTTTCGGTGTTTCTGGATGGTCTACCACTAGCCGTCACATTACTCGGTCTTTCATTCTAAACACTTTCTTCCTCAACCAGCTTCGGGAAATCCCGAATAAAGTGATCTTGTGATCCACACTTATAACATGTTCAATTATTATACTTTCCCAAGCACTCTCCCACATGTCGTCTCCCACATTGTCTACACTCAGGCTTATTACTTTTAATGCTGCCAACACTTGATTTATTCAGAGCTTGAGTTCGCGGACCAGTACTTTGTCTCGAACGATCTCTACTTGAATGTCCAAATGAAGTATTTGAATGATTGCTTGCCTCTCTAATTCTCTTCATCGAAGGTTGAGAAAACTTACTTATCAATCTTTTTCATTCAGCCGGAGCTTTGAATCAGTTTTCTTCTTCTCTTTACTGAGCTCCTCAGCTTTGCATGCTCTTTCAAATAGCACAACAAATTTGTTTATATTGAGTATCCCAACCAACAGCTTAATGTCCTCATTCAACCCTTCTATGAAGCGTTTACACATAGTAGCTTCAGTCGAAACACATTCCCATGCATACTGGCTCAATCCCATGAATTCTCGTTCATACTCAATAACTGACAAACGGCCTTGTTTCAGCTCTAAAAAACTCTTTACGTTTTTGATCAATAAATTGTTGACTTATATACTTATTTCTGAATTCATCTTGAAAGAAATCCCAGGTGATTCTCTCTCTCGGAACTATAGATATCAACGTCTTCCACCAATTATGAGACGTATCCCTCAGCAATGAAACAACACATTTTATACATTCTTTCAGAGTCAACTACATCTCATCAAATACTCGAAGGGTATTCTTGAGCCAAAACTTGGCTAGCTCAACATCGTCATCAGATGTAGCCCTAAACTCTTAGGCCCCATACTTTTGAATCTTGTCCATAGGGGGTTTATTCAGTCTGATCGAATCTACAACTTGTGGCACCACAGGTGCTTGTAGGAGTGGAGGTTATGGGCAGTCGGATTCGTTCGAACGAACTCCATAAACCACTTGCTCATCATTCAAAAGGAGGCTTGCTTAGCCTCTTCTTGCTCACCACTATCATTCGGCCCAGATGTGGCTGGCGCTGTCACTTGAGCGGGAGCAGGCGCGTTACTTTCTACATCATCAGCAATTACTCTATTGGGATCCATTACTATACAAAAACACATTTTTAACTGCCAGGATGCATCACACTATCGCAATTATATATATATGGTATTTATAGCTAGACTCATGCGTACAACATTAGTCCTAGAATCGACTAAACCGTAGCTCTGATACTAATAAAATGTAACACCCTTGCCCGAATCTATCGCCAAAATAGGGATTAAGAGGCATTACTGAACAACCGAATCATTTCACATCCCATTTATGACACAAAGTCAATCATCATCATAGTACATCAATACATAATCAAATAGTCCTTTATTGAGGCCTACAACACCTTAAACACATGCCAGATAGGGGTCAAGACTAAACTGAACACTTACGAAACTTTTAGAAATTTTAAACATTTAACAAATCTGTTGAGGCAACACGCCCATGCCACCAGGCCATGTGCCTCACACGGTCACTAGACACCCTCATGTGTTCAGGCTATGCCAAAACAGAGCAAGCATTCAGACTTCTCCACACGGCCACCACGCATGCCCGTGTGCCATGGCCATGTGCTCTTAAGCTTGCTATTGACTTATGCCCACAGCTAGTTGACACGCCCGTGTCAAGGCCGTGTACTATTAGACTAGATCCTGTCATTCTCATATGGCCATTATGCATGCCCGTGTGCCATAACCATGTTGGAAAAACATGCTTTATGCAAGGCCAATTTGCCACCCACGCAAGGGTCAAACCTTCAAGCACATTTGAGCATAACTCCACACACAATTTTGCAACCAATTTCATGTCAAGTGATCAACATATCATCTCATACAATCTCATTTCTAATCAAGTCAACTTATAAACTCAAATTCACCACTTGAACACATTCAATATCAAACATGATTCATCCCTAAATTCATTATATCATACTAGCATCATACCATCACAAAGTTTACCATTCATAAGTCATTCTCTTTACCCACAAGCCATACCAAAATATGCATCATATATCAAGCTATTCATGCTTAAATCAAACATATATCTAGCCATATCACATGGCTATTTACACATCTCATATATGTTTCAAAATAACTAGCCTATACATGCCATATTTCAACTATGTACATCTTTCCAAAAGTATCCAAAATAGATTGTCGATAATGTGATTGAGATGGTGACGATCCCCAGATTTGAGCTAGCTTTACTGACACTGCAATGTAGAGAAACAAAACACATAGTAAGCTTTCCAAAAGCTTAGTAAGTTTGACGTACAATACAATTATCTCATCAAATCAAACCAATGTATATAATAAACAATCACATAGATCAATTTTCTCATATTCATACCATATCCTTTTTATTGTGCCATCGGGCATATCGAAAATTTGTGTAACAACTTGACTTAATTAAATGTTCAAATTGGACTAAGTATAATTTCATCAAGATAACTTAAAATGAAAGATTTCAACAAAACTTAAGTGGATTTAGAAAATGGGTTTCAAAAACTTCTTCTTAGTAACGACCCATATTCGGTCCTAACGATCGGTCGGTGTGGGTTATACAAATTGGTATCGAGCCAGTTCAAAACTTCGGTACGGGGGGGCCAAGGCCCAAAATGTTTTAGTAGGCCTTATTAATTGTTTTGGGTTTTTTTAAGCGGCATGGCCCGAGTCTCCCAGACCTTGATCCGCCTGTAAGTACATCTAAACCTCTGTGTGAATTATATTACAGTAGAAGGGTAGGAAGCATGGAACGTAGATAGACTTATAGGAATTTGAACCCTAGGATTAGATTACTCAAACACACAAGCTAAACATAAGACTTAAAGAACTAAACCAATCTATGACTTAGTCAATGAGCTAGGGTGTGGTAACCCACATGCATGTCTAGGATTGGGCAGGAAGAGCACAGTATTTAAGCGGTCAGAGTGACTCACCACCTCTTGGCAGTATCCTGCAGTGCGTAGCTTGGGTTCACCCTAACTCGGAGGGCTCGATGGTGTGGTAACCTCTGCATGCATGTCTAGAAAGGTTCGGGGAGCTTGGTATTTAAGCGATCCGCGTGACTCACCTCCTCTCCACACGAAACACCGCTTAGTGCGTAGCTTGGGTTCACCACGACCAAGAAGGCTCGGTCATAGGCCAAACCCAATGACTAAAACCCGAAAGGGAATTAGCCATGTTTTGAAAGGAACGAAACAACAAGAACCTAATGTTTTCAAAATTTACGTAATAACTCTTTCAAATCGGAAAACATTATTTTTACAACGTTTTCCTTGAAAAACTTGATTTACGGAAAAATTACAAAAATGCCCTTAGGGGTAAAATTACTAAAATACCTCGGTTCATAAAATATCAAATCAATGATTTTGTCCAAAAATTTTAACTCCATAGCTAAAATACTCATTCATTCATTCATAGCTTTATCTATAAACTCATCAACCATCAAGGTTCAATACATACCTTAGCTAACACATAGTTATTCAACTTCCAAGCTATTCAATGTTCGATATTATATGTTGATCATTCTCTGATATTTGTTTAATTTAATTGCACACTCGGTGCCATATACATGATTGAAGTACATTCGTTATCGCACACTTAGTGCCTATTGTTTTAATCGACTTATCTCGGTATCACACACACAGTGCCAAATCAATAAGCTGAAGCTTTCATAACATCGCACATCTCTGTTTCAATTTCAATTTCGCACACTTAGTGCCATCTCATTTAATTTTGCACATAGCATCTCAAATCTCATAATCGTACACATATTCATTCCATAATACTAAAACATATCTTAATAACATGTATTATATCTGAACTTACCTCGAACGTTGAACTATCTAAACGATCGATTAATCGAACACTTTATCTTTGCCTCGATCTCGATCCGAACCTCTCCTCACTTGGTCTATACACATTCAAATTCAGTCCATTCAATCACTAATTTATTAAATTTAGTTCACATACACACATTTAGGGCATTTTACAAAATAGCCCTCATTTTCACATTTTTGACACTTTAGTCTTATATTCATAAAATCATTAAATACACATAATTTCAAAACACATATGCCAGCCAAATTCTTCCCATGTTAATACAAGCTCATAAATTTCATTTATTTCATAATTTAACCCTTCAAATTCTTATTTTTTTCAATTAAGTCCAAAATACTCAATTTCACTAAAAATCCCAATACAAACTATGTTAATCCAACACCAAGTTTCCATATTTCACTATAAACTAACACATAGCTCAATTTTTCATCAATGACTCATCACAAAAACATCATCAATTCACAAAATTAAATCATGGGTTAGCTCGAACATGAAGCAATGATTACAAAAATGTAGAAATCATTAAAACCGAGCTGAAAACATACCTCAATGAATAGTAACAATGGCCGAATGCTTTAAGCCCTATTTCTTTCTTTTTCTTCTTCACATTCAGCTAAGAAAAGATGATAGTGGTCATCAATAATGTTTTATTATTATTATTATTATTATTATTATTATTATTATTATTATTATTATTATCATCATCATCATCATCTTATCTAACATTTTACTCATTTTCCATTTGATTAAACATATAAAACAAATATATATTAAGGCCAATTTTTTAATTAGCCATCCACTATCTTTACTAATGGCTTAATTGTCTCTTAAGGCCATCCTATTATGAAGAAAAAAACACTTAGGTACTTATAAATCAACACATAGCTTTTACTCTTTACGCGATTAAGTCATTTCTCTTAATTCGGCACACAATCGATCAAATTATCACAAAGAATTTTCGCACAGACTATGACACATAGAATCAACACCAAATATAACATTAAAATATTATTTTGACCTCGGATTTGTGGTCTCAAAACCACTGTTCTGACTAGGGTCTTAACTGGTCTGTTACAGACAACAATATTCAAATCTGTTTAACGGTAAGATTTTCAGGGTTGAAAATCCTTAAGGGGGAGAATTGTAACAGTCCAGTTTAGACCCTAGTCAGAATAGTGGTTTTGGAACCACAGATCTAAGTTAAAAAATATTTTAATATTATTTTATGAGCCTACAATATATGATTGAGCATGTGTGAAAGTTTTGTGAATTAATTTTGTTGTTTGTGTGCTTAATTTGAGAAAAGGACTAAATTGTATACAATGTAAAAGTAGCTTTTTGTTTGATTAAGTGCCTAATTGATGTGTCTTTCTAAATGCGAGGTCCTTATGTTGTAAATGGTCCAATTATATGGTTAGTGGAAATTAATGACCATCCATTATGTATAATTATATGTTTTTATTAAAGGTTAAATATGTAAATTAGTTAAGTAAGTTAAATAAAACAAAAGCTTAACATAAGCCATTTTATCATCTTGTTTGCCGAAAATATCAAAGAAAAAAAGAAAGAAGAATAGCATTAAGGCTTCGGCTACGTTCAAGCAAAATTAAAGTATGAGTTTTTTCGATTTTTGATAATTTCTACGTTTTTGTGATCGTTGCTTCGAGTACTATCAAGGCCATGCTTTAATTTTGGAATTTGATGATGATTTTGAAATGTGCCATTGATGAATGCTTGAGCTTTGTGATAGTTGATGATGAAATATGGAATATATGTGTTAGATTAATATGTTTTGTCATTGGATTTTTGGTGAATTTGAGTAATTTGGACTAAATTATGAAAATAATATTTTGAGGACTAAAATGTGAAATAAATGAAATATATGGGCTTATATGAAGCATGTGAATATTCGGCCAAGCATGGGATTAGTGAAATTTTATATATTTTGTGAAATAAGGACTTAAATGTCAAAATGTGAAAATATGAGGGCTAATTTATAAATTGCCCTAAATGTGTGTTTTTAGATCGAATTGTAACAGCTCGATTTTGGGGCTAGTCGGAACAGTGGTTTCGAGACCATTAATCCGAGGTTGAAGAAAATTATTTTGACATTATTTTATGTGTTATAGCATGTTTATAGAGATACATGGAAATTTTAGTGCTTTAATTTTAGTAATTGTATGCTTAATTGTGAAAAAAGGACTAAATCGCATAAAGTGCGAAAGTTCTATTATGTAGGGTAGAGGTGTCTAATAGCCATAGAATAGTACATTGGAGGTCTTTAAAGTGCAATTAGGCCATTTGAAGTGTTTGGCCGGCCATAGAGACAAGGAGACAAGGATATTAAATTTTTGGTCAAATTTGGTGAAATTAGGTGAAAAAATGAATAAAATAAGATGAAAAAGAGAAGGTATCATCTTTTACTATTCATGCTTATTCTACCAATGAAAATTGAGAGGAAATAAGGGTTCTTGGAGTTCAAATTTTCAGCAAAATAAATCTCTGGCAAGTAAGTGATTTTGGTGGCTTTATTTGACAATTTTTGTACTTTTGGAACCCCCAAAGCTTAAACTAGCTAATGAGGGGACTAATTTGCAATATGGTTGCAAGTTTAGGGACCTGCCATGAGAGTGTTTATGTTGTTTTCTGAGTTTTTATGAAAGAAAATGATTGTTAGTGAGATGAGAAACAACTTTTGTGAAAGGTGTTATCATGAAAACACCTAAACAAGACCTATTTGTAAAAGTTAAAAATGTGTAATAAATGCATGGAATAAATGGATTTGTGAGTTGTTGTAAGAGAAATAAATGTTCAACTAGGCTTGTTTAATGAGAAAATATGATGAAAATGATTTATAAGCTTAGGGGCAAAATCGTAAATTTTGCCAAAGTATAAGTGCAAAATGATCATTTTTGCCTAAGTAGAAATTTTGATGTATTATGATTTATAAAGTGATTGAATGAGTGAATTTTATTATTATAGATTAAGAAGAATGCAGAATCAACCTTGACTGGGGAAAAGGAAGGTTTCGGATTAAACTGCAAATTAACACATTTTGCACCGAGGTAAATTTATTTGTAAACAACACATCTCAAACATATATATGTTGATAATTATTGGTGCGTTGTATGAATGAGATCCTTTATTATTGATATGGATTGAATTCAATAGATAATGAGTATTTCCCGTATGAACCTAGAAATAGAAATGTAAGTGCAGAAAATATCCGTAATAACCATTGGTGGGCTATGTGCGATATGTAACACCTTTAGCCCGTATCTGTCGCCGGATTAGGGTTACAAGGCATTACCAGACATAACACAAATCATAACTATTTACTATTCATATAGTCATAACTAAATGCACCATGAGTATAGATGTACTTTCTTAGAATGCATAAGCATTAACGTACATATCTCAAATCAATTTAGCCTAATTCACATATAAGCATTTTTCTTCGAATAGCAAAAGTTACTATTTATTTGGCCTCTGAAATTACATTAGCCAAATATGCACATGCTTATAATCACTTTACTAAAACAAGTTATTAATTACCAATATCCAACACACATATATCCTCAATTTCTAACAAATTGAAGTATATCAAATACCTTATTTATATATATATGTACATACCATGTTCAAAATATGCATCACACTCACAAGTAACCATTAAAAATTCCCAAAATAATATTAATCACGAGCAATCGTCATGATCATTTCTACAGCTCCTATTACTCGAACATATTAACGAATAAGAACTATGATACATTTATTTGCATAAATTTTACTTAGCCGAATCTAAGACATACCAAATTTAATACCAATTGCCGAAAACATCTAACCATATTATTGATCATATCTCTTATAATTAACATAACTGAATCATCAAAGCCAAACATATCTTACATTTAACCAATAACATATAAAACCAAGCCCATTACACATACATATATATATATATATATCATGACAGATTATACACAACCAATACATATAACCTATAACACCATTCATACAGATCATGAAACTTATTTACCAAATCATAAAAATATCATGGTCGAAACTACACTACTAATAAGCATAAACACACCATGAATTTTACTTCCATAATAAGTTAATACCATGGTCGAATTCACATAAGCCCTAAATATCACGATTTAGCCATTTTTGCATGGCATATATATATACATATCATTCGCAATAATCTCAAAAGGTAACATATCCTATACATGCCATAAACTTTAAGTTCAGCCTCAAAAAGTACCAAAATATTGATGATAGTGTGACGAGCTTCACTGACGATCCCCGAGCACGTAATGATCACCCAAAGAAAATCTAAATAATAAAAGCAATCAAAACCACAAGTAAGCTTTAACAGCTTAGTAAGTTATAAGCAATTTAAAGAAAAATATTATAGATAAGGATTCATCAAATACTTATTACTATACAACTACATAACATTTCTTATTTCTTAAATTAATAGTCGAATCCAATATAATAATTCAGCATCATGTATTATTCACATATTCAAGATCAAAATTAATCAAACGATCACCTTATACAAAATTCCACAGGGCCGAATTACATTTTTTTAATTCATATAACAATCATTAAGATTTTGTAAACATTTCCCCATACCAACTTATATCATCCAAACTATACATTTAAAAGAAATATTCAGTCCAATCGACAATTAATTAGTTACACTTGATTTCAAATAACAACATCTCATAGTATCAAAACTTACCAAATTCGGTCCTTAAATTGAAAATTATCCCGTACACTTAGTACGTATTAATCGATTTACTTAATCTTTTAATAAATAAAAGTTTGTAAGCTTAATAAATAAAAACAGAATAAAATAGTTCTACTAAGGCCTTATTACATCAAATAATTCCCAAAATTTAAATTCTAAATACTTAAAGTAAAATAGTCCAAATAAAAGAAAACTAAACTTCACATGGCCTCCACTAAGCATCTGCCGGCCCGGTCCATCATTGGTTGTCACCTGAAAAGTAATCCCACAATGGGGTGAGTCAACAGACTCAATGTGTAGCCAACACTAAAATTTAATATTTCAGGCATACAAGTATCATACATGTTCATAAAGCATTTAAACAATATGATGCAACCCAACCCAAACCTATATGTCATCCGCTACACACCACCGCACCATCCCGCATTAATCGGGGACTACTAAGTCAACCCTCCTTCTGCAGCACTCCATATCACGGTCTTAGGTCACCGCATTCGTGGTCTTAGGTCACCACGCTCAGATTTCGTGGTCTTAGGTCACCACATTGATTCAGACATCGTGGTCTTAGGTCACCACATTCAAATATCACGTTCTTAGGTCACCATGTTTGTGGTCTTAGGTCACCACATTCACTTCCCTTTTCATATAACCCATATGCCCCATATTTCATACACAATATGCAAAATCATGCCTTAATTCACATTCTTATCACTTTTCACATGTTAAAATAACATATATTCATATTCCTAGTAGGAGTAGGAAACGTACCTTAGTACTTTGTACCATAGTATGGTACCTTAGCCATATTCACATTCTTATAAACATACACATTTAATTTAAAACATAGCCATGAACATATTATGGTACCTTAGCCATATTCACATTCTTATAAACATACACATTTAATTTAAAACATAGCCATGAACATATTAAAACTTAGGGTAGGGTACACACCGATTCGCTTAACGATTTCACTTGAAATCCCAATTTTGATCTTAGATCTTTAACTCCCTACATTCGCCCATATTAAATATTTAATGAAAAACTCATTCGCCATAAAACCAAATCCTAGTAGGATTTATGTACTAAAACTTTCCTTAATATCGATTTGCTTATTACTCAAATCCAAAAACTTTGTTATTCTTCTCCTTTTATTCTACCAAACATCGGATCTCTACATAGGTTAGTTTCGCTTTTTAACAATTATGAAATAGATCTAGATATCCAAATTGGCCTTGGCGAACATACCTATGTTCTTACCTTGTGGACTTTAAATCCCAAATTCACCGAATAACTAGGGAACACGCTACCTATGGTGTACCTTCGGGAAAAGAACTTCTCCTTCTTGTAGTTGACTTAAACAAATCCCGAAAAGATCTCTTCAAAGTTTCAGCAACAAGATATTGATGGGGTTAGTCCTAGATTTCAGCAAATATTAAAAGAAAAAGGATGAAACCGAATGAGATCTTATCCTTACTTGAAGAAATCGATTGCACCTTCACTTCAAACTTCAGAGATTCGGCTATGGCTAGATGATGATCTCACAACTTTTGGCTTTTGGAGGGATTAGAAAGAAAAGAGAAGGAAGAATAAAGATAGAGGATTCGGCTAGAACACAAGGTATTTCAGCTTGGCAAAAATAAAGGAAGAAGAAGATTTGGTGAAGAGAATTCGGCAGAGGCTTTCAAAGAACAGAAAATAATGCAGAATGGCATCTGTTTTCCTTTATAGCCAAAATTACTAACTTAGAATCCCTTACTTGGCCATCACTCTTCTATTTTGATAGCTTTATCTCTTTAATTATCACCTAAAATAAAAGATAATTCAAGAACTATCCTTACTTAGCGAAATTATTAAACTCAAAGTCCCTTACTTGGCCATCACTTCTCCCTTATTTTCCTAATTAAAGAACAATTCCTCATTTATCTCTTGAAAATAATCTAAAATAAATCCATTATTTATCCCCTAATTAGCCAAATTTAAAAGAGAATGAAACTCCTCTTTTGCAAGCCTTGTGCCGTCCACCTCTGTTCTTCTAGAATAAAACTTCTTTTATTTACTTCCCATGTGACTTGAACTCAGGCCCAACACCCTTGCATGTGGCGCCATTTCCAGAGGCCCTAAGTAGCATCTTCAGGCCACTTTTCCAAGCCTGTTTGTGTGTCAAATTTCACATACTATTTTCTCTTAAGGCCACCTTGCCTTAATTTCCTCTTTTAAACTTTAAAACTCAACATTTCTAAGTCATTTCTAAGTTTCCAAAAATTTTCGTTTGGCTCTTTAAACTTGACATTTCCTTACATTTCCAAGTTTCCAAAAATGTTCACTTTCCTCTTTTGAATCATTTCTAAATCATTTCTTACATTTCCCTACATTTCCTTACATTTCCATACATTTTCCTTACATTTCCTTACATTTCCATACATTTCCATACATTTCCTTAAATTTCCATACATTTCCTTACATTTCCCTACATTTCCTTACATTTCCATACATTTCCTTACATTTCTATACATTTCCATACATTTCTTTACATTTCCAAGGTTCTAAAATGCACACCACATATCACAAGAAAATGCTATTTCATAAAATTAAGCAAAATGCACACAATGGGATTCAAACCTCTTCCCTCAAAGTACTTCACTTGATGCCATAACCCTTGCACCTTAGTGGCGTCCCTTGCCACTTTTTCCACATCACTTCTTGTTTTTAACTTAAAAACCAATAATTGTCCAAAGCTTTCTCTTCCATCCTAGGATTTTAAAAACCCTTAATTCACTTCCAAACACTACCAAAACCTACTACTCATGAATTATGCACAAACGCATAACCCCTAATCTAGGATGTCACAGTTCTACCCTTCTTAAAAATAATTTCATCCTCGAAATTACTTATTAACAGCTCGTACAATCCTTCCCATCGCACTTATGCTTACGCTGCGTGTAACATCCTAATAATTAGGGGTTATGCATCTTACTTAATTGAATGATGTTGCATGCTTAAATATGTTAAGTGTGTTTTGGAAGTTATTTTTGAGCTTCATTAATTAAGTGAATGCTTAGTGGAACTTTTAATTTCTAATAATTAAGATGGAGCTAAGAATGTTAGGCTTTAAGAATTAATGACAAGGAGTTTAAAGCATAAGTTGAGTAATTGGCAAAGTGGTAGGGACATATGGATGAGTGCTTGAGGGAGAGGTTCAATCCCTAGCTAGCAAATGGGAGGATTTTATTTTGTTTCCTTCCTATAGTGTCGGCCAAGGTTCTTCTAGAAAGGATGAGCATTCTTTTAATTTTGGCTATTTGACCATATGAAAAGGCAAGCTAAAGAATTATGGCATGGAATCAAGATAGGATGATAAGATAGGGGGACATAAGGCTTGATATATGGGCAATGTTTTGAAACTTGTTCATGGTCATTTGACCATGAACCTAGACAACATAAGGGGCTAAGGAGAGGTTTAATTGAGTTGGAAATTATGGAGTTGATAGGAAAGAATTGTGGGGGAAAAAGGGGGATAATGTTGGCTTCCTAGTTGGCCGAATTTGACTTGAGTTAGGGGGTGAAAGTTGGCCAAAAGTTCTAGCAATTGTGCATCTTTTCTCATTTCTCCAAAAACTCTCCTCTTAGCCGAATCTTGCTATGGGCATTAGGTAAAACTTCTCTTTGTTTTGGCTCTCATTTTGACCATTTCGATTAAAATTTCTATTCTCTCAAAATTCTTGTCAAAAGTATCAAAAGTTGGAAAAGCCTTTCTTCTTTTCTTTGTTCTCTCATTGCCAAATGTACCAAGGTTCAAGCACCATTTTTTTTTCATTTCTCCCGCTTGGCCGAATGCACCTAATCCCCAAAACCCATCTCTTTTCTCTTTGAAAATCATCTTCATCATCATCATCTTCTTTTAATCTCTCTTTCTCATTTTCTTTTCCTTTTTCATTCTATTTCTCTCTCTTTCCCTCTCATAGTCGAAACTATCCTATAATCTTTTCACCATTTTTCTTTCTTTTCTTTTGGTTAAAACCAAACCATCATATTTGAAACCACCATCTTTTCTTTTCTCTTTGTTAAATCCGAATTATCAATTCCTTTCTTCTCTTTATTCAAGGCCAACCTTCAAGTGAATCAAGTAAGGATCTTGTCAATCGCTTTCATGATCTCTTTTTTTTTTATTATAGTCTCATAATCCTTTTATTTTTCTCTCCTAGGTAGAATCCTTAGAAAGGATTTTAAGGATCCTTGTTGAAGGCAATTTTTAAGAAGTGATCTTTCAAAAATCTTCGAGGGTAAGGATTTTTAATTTTGATCGTATTAATTCTTTTAGAATGGATCACTAATCAACGTTATTTTAGGGACGAATTGAGACTAACAAGATAGGTAAGAAAAGAGCCGATGGAGTGTTTGGAAGAGAGGAGGTACTTTTTACCATCAAACTACAAACGAAGGCGATGTCATTGTGTAAGAGACTTTCCACGGGTTGTGGACCCTCTGCTAACGAGAATCGGTTATTTGAAGTTGTATGTACAACTGAACCACTTTACGTTGGTGGATTATCAACGGGTTTTAATCCATCTAGTGGAGAAAAACCACAAATAACTGTCGTTCGAGAATTCGAGGGTAAGGATTTAGATCCATCATCAATAAGTATAGTTTTGTTAGTAAAAGTTTATACTAACCAAGTGTGATGATTAACTAGGTGTTGACGAGCGAGAGTGTATCATTCTCACTGTCATAAGGTGTGTAACCCTACATTAAAAACTCATAGATCTATTGTTATATGTGATTTTATGATAATGTGTTTAATAATGATTTTTGGATACCATTCAGTGGTATACGATATTCAGGTATGTTTACCCTAATATTTCGTTAATTTTGCTATATGCATAAAATGTGAAATAAGTATGATTATATTATGATTTTGGGGTAAATGGCATGAAAACTAAATGTTATGTATGTGCATGGGCATATGGGTATATTTGATAAAGGAGAAAGTATTCGGTGGTTTTACCACATTTCGGTGACTTCGGTCACATATGTGAATCTGGTGACTTGGTCACGATATTTGAATCTGGTGACTTGGTCACGATATTTGAAATCCGTGACTTCGGTCACATATTTGATATCCGGTGACTTCGGTCACAATTTTGTCTGGTGACCTTGCCACAAAATTATAAGGGCGATGCGCATGTTGACTGTAGCAACTGCCTTCGATGGTGTGTAGCGAATGGAGGGTCGATTTAGTAATCCCCACGATGTGTTGGTTAGTACGGGTGGTGTGTAGCGGATGGATATTTAGGTGGGCCGGGCTTGCATTTCATTTCATGTACATAACCATGTAATATTGAATGATTATTATTTGATCTGCTATGAAAATGGGCTTTTGGGCTAAATATGAGCTAAACGGGCTTTTAAGCTAAATATGAGCTAAATGGGCTTTTGGGCCAAATATGACTTAAATGGGCCTATGGATAAATGTGTTGTGAAAATGGGCTTTTTGATGTATGTGTTACACATTGAGTTTATAACTCACCCATTTTGTGGGATAAACTTTTCGATGATTCAGTAGTGCGATGGATCGTGTCAAGAAGGATTTCGAGGTGGCCAATGCTCGATCAAGTATTTTGGAGATTTTCCAATTTAAACTTATTTAATTTGATTATTTAGACTTTATTATGGGTTTGCTATTTTTATGTAATAAGGCCACTATAAACTATTTTTAATTTTTAGGTGTTTGAATTTATTTTTTTTTGCCATGAACAATTATTAAGTAAATAACTAAATGGTTTTCGATAAATAATTTAAAAATATTTTTGCCACTAACATATAAATGTTTTAAAGTAATTTTCTTAAATTTGGTTTCCTTTTTATTTAATTAATTCCTTCTAAAAATAATATTTTAAAAGACAAAATTTACTTTACAATTTGATTTCAACCTAAAATATTAAGTTAAATTTGTTTTCTACAAAATCATCAAATTTTTAAGAGTTTGTGAAAAGTTAGATTCGAGGAACATAACAAATCCGGTTGGACTTTTTGGGTCGGGTTTGGGGTGTTTCAACTTGGTATCAGAGCCCAGTTTTAAACTCTCAGCCTTGGGTTTTGAAGCCCACAATGTTTTCAAAATATGGCCCAAATGACTTTTTGAAAGTTTTCTTAAGCTAAAATGGTTTTATAAGAGCATGGCACTTGGAGTTCTCAGCCCAGATCCATCAGGTATGTATCTTTATTGATAGAGTGATATGTAAGTCCGATAAGCTTAAGGAAACTATAACTTTAGAGACATGGACCCTAGGTGTTTGTGTGCTACTACGGAAAAACCACTGAATATCTATTTCATAAAACTTTCTTTTAATAAGAAGTGAAAAGATTCTAATACATAAGACTTTTCATAAAAAACAGATAAGACACGTAGTAGACATGAGCTATAGGGACGTGGTTGTCGTGGACATGGAAGAGGAAGAATGGCTGTGTCGGAACCAGATAGATCTGGTCAAGGTTCCGAAAATGATGCTCCACCACCGGCTGTTGGGGTGGATTTTCAAGAGCAAAATGAAGGAGGTGACGCAGTATCACAAGCTATGCTGCGAGTTTTAGAATGAGTAGCAGAAGCTAGATCTGGAAATGGGTCTCGAAAGTCAGTAGCTGAGGGACTAAGATCAAATGGAGCTGAGGTTTTCAGAGGAGTATCTAGAGTAGCTCCAAATGTAGCGGAATACTGGTTGGAAGCAGTCGAGAGGATTATGGACGATTTAGATCGCATTCGTGAAGAGAAATTGAAAGGTGCTATTTCACTACTCCGTGATGAAGCCTACCAAGTGGTGGCTCACTATCAAGGAAAGTACCCCGTGGATCGATTGCATTGGGGTATTTTAAAATTAAATTCAAGGAAAATACGTTGGAGCTAGCTACATCGACTCGAGAGGAAGACATTTCAATCTAGTGCAAGGAAACAAGTCGATAGTGAATATGAAGCAAAATTCTTGCGACTTAGCCGTTATGCCAGAGGGATAGTGGCTACTGAATATAAACGGTGTGTCAGATTTGAGGATGGACTCAGAGATGAACTGTGAGTGATGATTGCTCCACACCGTGAAAGAGAATTTGCAATCTTTGTGGAAAGAGAAAGAATAGCTGAAGAGATTAAGCTTGACGTAAAGACGTAACCGGACAGAGGCCAGAATAAGAATAAGAGAAGCTTTGGGTCTTCAGGGTCATCCAGGAATTTTTAGAAGAAACCAAGAAATGAAGGACCGCGAGGTCAGCCGACTGCTACGGGTGGGCAAAATCGTGCTTGTACCCAATGTGGAAAAATGCACTCGGGAGAATGTTGGAAAAAGACCGGGGGATGTTTCAAGTGCGGATCTAAATACCATATGATCAAGGATTGCCCGAAGAATTCAGATAAGAACCGCCCAGAGGTCGTATGCTAATTAGGTCAGCGAGGTAAACAAAGAACCGATAAGGGCCGTGGTCCAAATGGAAGGAATAATGGCTCTGGTAGAGGTCGTGGAACTTCAGGCAGAGGCAATGGTAGCTCTGAGGCGAGACAACCAGGTTTGGTGTTGCAGTTCATCGCAGAGAAGACAGTGACGCACCTGATGTTATCACGGGTACGTTTTTGATTTCTGGGTTGCCCTTTATTGCTTTGATAGATATAGGGTCAACTCACTCTTATATCGCTAGTGAAGTATCTGGGACTTTGCATGTGACTTCTGAGACTGTACCTAGGAAGATGACTATACTTAGTCCTTTAGGACAGACAGTAGTTATAGACAAACTTTTTAAAGAAATGCCTTTAGAAGTTCAAGGAATGCAATTTCTGGTTGATTTAATGGAGTTGCCATTCAGAGAATTCGACCTGATCTTAGGAATGGACTGGCTTGTGAAGTATCGTGCAAATGTGGATTGTGTTTGCTAGCGAATGTCCTTAAGAACTCTTGATGACAAAGAAGTTGTAGTGATGGGCGAGAGACTAACTACTTATCTAATGTAGTATCCGCTCTTAAGGCAAAAAAGATGGTTAGAAAGGGATGTGTAGCCTTTCTGATGTTGGTTAGTGCCTTGGAGGCTAACGAAGCAACAGTTGATAAAGTCAGGACTGTGAATGAATTTGTAGATGTCTTTCCCGAAGAACTTCCAGGTTTGCCTCCGCATCGTGAGGTAGAATTCGGGATTGATTTATTGCCTGGAACGGCACCAGTTTCTATTGCTCCATATAGAATGGCACCGAAGGAGTTAGTGGAACTTAAGGCTCAGATTCAGGAGTTGCTTGATCGTGGATTTATCCGACCTAGTGTGTCTCCATGGGGAGCACCGGTCTTATTTGTGAAGAAGAAGGACGGATCGATGAGGATGTGTATAGACTATCGGCAGTTGAATAAGCTGACCATCAAGAACAAGTATCCTTTGCCAAGGGATTGACGACTTGTTCGATCAGCTCAAAGGAGTCATGCAGTATTCTCAAAGATTGATCTAAGGTCGGGTATCATCAACTTAAAGTGAAAGAAGTGGATATCCATAAGACGGCTTTCCAACTTGATATGGGCATTATGAATTTCCGTAAGGCCATTCGGATTGATGAACGCCTCAATTGCATTCATGGATATGATGAATCGGATTTTCCAAATTTCTACTTGGATCAATTCATCGTGGTATTCATAGACGACATCCCGTGTATTCTAAGTCCGAAATGGAACATGATGAGCATCTTCTGATTGTGTTATGAAGTTTTAAGGAGAAAGTCAGTATGCCAAATTCAAAGAAGTGTGAATTTTAATGAAAGAGGTTGCATTTTTAGGCCATGTGGTGTCTGCAGAAGGGATAAGGGTGGATCCTCAAGATTGAGGTCGTGCTAGATTGGAAACCACCTAAGTCCGTGAATCGAGGTTCGCAGCTTCTTGGGATTAGCAGGATACTACGTAAGATTTGTTGAAGGATTTTCTTCGATAATGCACCTTTAACGAAATTGCCGAGAAAGGAAGTACCTTTCGTGTGGGTGATAAGCAATAAGAGAGTTTTGAGAAGCTCAAGAAGATTTTGATCAAGCTCGGTTTTGATTCACCGAGGCGTGAAAGGATTTCGCCGTGTATTGTGACGCTTCTCACACGGGATTAGGATGTGTTCGATGCAAGACGGAAAGGTAGTTGCGTATGCGTCTCGGCGATTAAGACCTCACGAGGTTAATTATCCGACGATGATTTGGAATTGGCAATGTAGTCTTTGCTCTTAAAGTTTGGAGACATTATTTATATGGGGAAAAGTCGGTGATATACACGGACCGTAAAAGTCTGAAATATCTACCGACTCGTAAAGAACTCAATTTGAGGCGTGAAGGTGGATAGAGTTGTTGAAAGACTACGACTGTTCTATCGAGTACCACCCGAGCAAGGCGAATGTGGTGGCAGATGCTCTAAGTCAAAAAGTGGTATTAGATTTAAGGGTGATGTTTGCACATCTTAGTCTTTACGATGACGGAAGTTTGTTGGTAGAACTTCAAGTTAGACCGACATGGTTGAGTCAAGTGAAAGAGAGGCAGTTGATAGACGATGATCTGAGTGCAAAACTTCGGCAGGTGCAGAGTGGAGGATTGGAAAATTTTGGTATTAACCGTGATGGGTTATTGTGTTTCAAAGGTAAAGTTTGTAGATCGAGGGATCAGGAATTGAGGCAAAAGATTCTTCAGGAGTCGCATAGTAGCCCTTATGCTATGCATCCTGGAGGAAGTAAGTTATACCGAGATTTGTGAGATCAATTTTGGTGGCCTGGTCTTAAGCGAAAAGTTACAGAGTTTGTAGGAAAATGCTTAATGTGTCAGCAAGTCAAGGCTGAACATCAAGTACCTTCGGGATTGCTTCAGCTGATAAAGATTCCACAGTAGAAGTGGGAGAGAATCACCATGGACTTTATTAGTGGGCTTCCTCTTACGCCTACTAAGAAACACTCTGTATGGGTGATAGTGGACCGATTGACGAAATCTGCACATTTTATCCCAGTTCGGGTTGATTACTCTTTGCAGAAATTGGCGAAGTTATATGTGGCTGAGATTGTGAGATTGCGTGGAGTGCCGTTGTCAATCATTTCAGATAGAGACCGAGGTTTACGTCTCGGTTTTGGAAAGCATTGCATCAGACTTTGGGCACCAAATTGGACTTCAGTACGACATTTCACCCTCAGTCGGACGGTCAGTCTGAAAGAGTAATCCAAATCTTAGAAGATATGTTAAGGGTTGTGTGATAGATTTCAAGGGAAGTTGGGAGGAATTCTTACCCTTAGCGAATTTATGACAACAACAGCTACCAAACCAAGATTCGGATGGCACCATATGAAGCACTATATGGATGTATGTCGCACTCCCACGTGTTGGATGTAATTGGGGAACGCCGATTTTGGGTCCGTAAATAGTGGTTGAATCCAAGAAAAGGTTAAGGTAATCCGGCTCGGTTAAAAGAAGCATCCGACAGCAAAAGTCGACGCAGATCTATAGCGGAAGGAAATAGAGTTTGTTGTGGGGACCAAGTTTTTCTAAAGGTTTCACCTTGGAAAAAGGTAATGAGATTTGGTCGCAAAGGGAAGCTAAGTCCTGTGTTTATTGGACCTTATCGGGTTTTGAAGCGGGTTGGATCTGTGGCATATCAGTTAGAATTACATTCGGAGTTGAAGCAAATGCACGATGTGTTCCATGTTTCAATGTTACGCCCTTACCAGTCGGATCCATCTCATGTAGTGCCAGTTGAGGAGGTGGAATTAAGACCAGATTTGTCCAATGAAGAGGAGCCAATTCAAATTCTGGAGCGAGATGTAAAGGTTTTACGGAGAAAGTCGGTTCCTCTCGTCAAAGTATTATGGCGTAATCATGGATCAGAAGAAGCGTCGTGGGAATCGGAGGAAGCGATGCGACAGTAATACCCTCACTTATTCTAGCCAGGTAATTTCAAGGACGAAATTATTTTAAGGGGGGTAGAACTGTAACATCCTAATAATTAGGGGTTATGCATCTTACTTAATTGAATGATGTTGCATGCTTAAATATGTTAAGTGTGTTTTGGAAGTTATTTTTGAGCTTCATTAATTAAGTGAATGCTTAGTGGAACTTTTAATTTCTAATAATTAAGATGGAGCTAAGCATGTTAGGCTTTAAGAATTAATGACAAGGAGTTTAAAGCATAAGTTGAGTAATTAGCAAAGTGGTAAGGACATATGGATGAGTGCTTGAGGGGAGAGGTTCGAATCCCCTAGCTAGCAAATGGGAGGATTTTATTTTTGTTTTCTTCCCTATAGTGTCGGCCAATGTTCTTCTAGAAAGGATGAGCATTCTTTTAATTTTGGCTATTTGACCATATGAAAAAGGCAAGCTAAAGAATTATGGCATGGAATCAAGATAGGATGATAAGATAGGGGGGACATAAGGCTTGATATATGGGCAATGTTTTGGAAACTTGTTCATGGTTATTTGACCATGAACCTAGACGGCATAAGGGGCTAAGGGAGAGGTTTAATTGAGTTGGAAATTATGGAGTTGATAGGGAAGAATTGTGGAGGAAAAAGGGGGATAATGTTGGCTTCCTAGTTGGCCGAATTTGACTTGAGTGAGGGGGTGAAAGATGGCCAAAAGTTCTAGCAATTGTGCATCTTTTCTCATTTCTCCAAAAACTCTCCTCTTAGCCGAATCTTGCTATGGGCATTAGGTAAAACTTCTCTTTGTTTTGGCTCTCATTTTGACCATTTCGATTAAAATTTCTATTCTCTCAAAATTCTTGTCAAAAGCATCAAAAGTTGGAAAAGCCTTTTTTCTTTTCTTTGTTCTCTTATTGCCGAATGTACCAAAGTTCAAGCACCATTTTTTCTTCATTTCTCCCTCTTGGCCGAATGCACCTAAGCCCCAAAACCTATCTCTTTTCTCTTTGAAAATCATCTTCATCATCATCATCTTCTTTTAATCTCTCTTTCTCATTTTCTTTTTCTTTTTCATTCTATTTCTCTCTTCTCTTTCCCTCTCATAGCCAAAACTATCCTATAATCTTTTCACCATTTTTCTTTCTTTTCTTTTGGTTAAAAACCGAAACCATCATATTTGAAACCACCATCTTTTCTCTTCTCTTTTGTTAAAGCCGAATTATCAATTCCTTTCTTCTCTTTGTTCAAGGTCAACCTTCAAGTGAATCAAGTAAGGATCTTGTCAATCGCTTTCATGATCTCCTTTTTTATTATAGTCTCATAATCCTTTTATTTTTCTCTCTAGGCGAATCCTTGGAAAGGATTTTAAGGATCCTTGTTGAAGGCAATTTTAAGAAGCGATCTTTCAAAATCTTCGAGGTAAGGATTTTAATTTCGATCGCATTAATTCTTTTAGAATGGATCACTAATCAATGTTATTTTAGGGACGAATTGAGACTAACAAGATAGGTAAGAAAAGAGCCGTGACGGAGTGTTTGGAAGAGAGGAGGTACTCGCTACCATCAAACTACAAACGAAGGCGATGTCGGTGTAAAAGACTTTCCACCAAAGTTGTGGACCCTCCGCTAACGAGGATCGGTTATTTGAAGTTGTACGCACAACCAACCACTTTACGTTGGTGGATTATCAACGGTTTTGATCCATCTAGTGGAGAAAACCACAAATAACTGCTGCTCGAGAATCTGAGGGTAAGGATTTAGATCCATCATCAATAAGTATAGTTTTGTTAGTAAAAGTTTATACTAACCAAGTGTGATGATTAACTAGGTGTTGACGAGCGAGAGTGTATCATTCTCACCGCCATAAGGTGTGTAACCCTACATTAAAACTCATAGATCTATTGTTATATGTGATTTTATGATAATGTGTTTAATAATGATTTTTGGATACCATTCAGTGGTATACGATATTCAGGAATGTTTACCCCAATATTTCGTTAATTTTGCTATATGCATAAAATGTGAAATAAGTATGATTATATTATGATTTTGGGGTAAATGGCATGAAAACTAAATGTTATGTATGTGCATGGGCATATGGGTGTATTTGATAAAGGAGGAAGTATTCTGGTGGTTTTACCACATTTCTGGTGATTTCGGTCACATATGTGAATCTGGTGACTTCGATCACGATATTTGAATCGTGACTTCGGTCACGATATTTGAAATCCGGTGACTTTGGTCACATATTTGATATTCGGTGATTTTGGTCACAATTTTGTCTCTGGCCTTGCCACAAAATTATAAGGGCGATGTGCATGTTGATCGCAAAGAATCGCCTTCGATGGTGTGTAGCAGATGGAGGGTCGATTTAGTAATCCCCACGGTGTGTTGGTTGGTACGGTGGTGTGTAGCGGATGGATATTTAGGTGTGCCGGCTTGCATTTTATTTCATGTACATAACCAGTAATATTGAATGATTATTATTTGATCTGCTATGAAAATGGGCTTTGGGCTAAATATGAGCTAAACGGGCTTTTAAGCTAAATATGAGCTAAATGGGCTTTTAGGCCAAATATGACTTAAATGGGCCTATGAATAAATGTGTTATGAAAATGGGCTTTTTGATGTATGTGTTACACATTGAGTTTATAACTCACCCATTTTGTGGGATAAACTTTTAGATGATTCAGTAGTGTGATGGATCTAATTCAAGGATTTCGAGGTGGCCAATGCTCGATCAAGTATTTTGGAGATTTTCCAATTTAAACTTATTTAATTTGATTATTTAGATTTTATTATGGGTTTGCTATTTTTATGTAATAAGGCCACTATAAACTATTTTTAATTTTTGGGTGTTTGAATTTATTTTTATTTTGCCATGAACAATTATTAAGTAAACAACTAAATGGTTTTTGATAAATAATTTAAAATATTTTTGTCACTAACATATAAATGTTTAAAAGTAATTTTCTTAAATTTGGTTTCCTTTTTATTTAATTAATTCCTTCTAAAAATAATGTTTTAAAAGACAAAATTTACTTTACAATTTGATTTCAACCTAAAATATTAAGTTAAATCTGTTTTCTACAAAATCATCAAATTTTTAAGAGTTTGCGAAAAGTTAGATTCGAGGAAGATAACAAATCCAGTTGGACTTTTTGGGCCGGGTTTGGGGTGTTTCACTGCGCACTCTGATCTTAATAGAACCATCATACTTTCCAGGCACAATCTCTAAGTTCATGTCCCTTAGAACTCATTTCTAACGTCGCGATTTAATCTGATTAAGAAGTTTTATATATTAAAAAATTTTGTTTCACTGATTAACCGCGAAGAAGTTTTATGGAAAGAATTTTTTTTTTTAGAAGTGGTTCTTCCGTATTCATACATGCACACAGTCTTTACATTCATACATCCATCAATCAATTATGAACTTTCGTTCATTCAGAGAAATGTTGTAGTTTTTCCACTACCCAGGGGTATTTTTATAATTTGCCCTACAGGGGTATTTTCGTAATTTGTTGAAATAAGGTCCCTTGGTGATTTGGTCAATAATGGTATTTTGGTAATTTTTGAGATCCCGAGAGTATTTTAGAAATTTTGAAATTACAGGGGTATTTCGGTAAGTAACCAGGGTAAATTGGTAAATCTCAATAAATCAAGGGTATTTCAAAATTTGCAAAACTTGAGGGTTCTTTTTGAGAATTTGTTTTCCAAATCGGTGATGTTGCAAAAATTTTGAAAATCAGGGTCATTTTGGTAATTTTGTCAATCGGGGGTAATTTTGTAAATTTTCAAATCGGGGTATTTTGGGCTTTCACAAAATAGGGTTTTTAAATACTTTTACAAAGTGAGGAAATTTTATTGAAATCAATGGTAATATGGAAATTTTAGAACCAAGGGCATTTTAGTAATTTCCACCTCTAAGGGTATTTCGGTAATCTTGTAAATCAAAAATTCTTTGAAAGTTTTTTTAAATAATTTTCATAATTCAAAAGGGTAGTTTGTCGACTTTTAAATCTAGGGTTTCCATAAAATGTGGCTAGTCCCTTTCGGGTTTTAGTTATTGGGTTTAGCTGTGTGTCGAGTCCTCTTGGTTAGGGTGAACCGAAGCTACGCACTGTGTAGGATTCGAGTGGAGAGGAGGTGAGTCACGCGATCGCTTAAATACCAAGCTCCCACCAAACCAATCCTAGACATGCGCACCATGGTTGCCATACCTTAACTCGGTGACTTAACCACAGGTTTGTTTAATTAGGCATTTAAGTCTTATGTAATTGCTGGGGTAACTAGCCCGAGGGTTCAAGTACTTATCATGCTAATCTACGTTCCATTTCCGATTTAGGTCAGAATTGAAATTAAAAATTTCTTCTTAAGGGTTTAAAAGGAAGGTAGCTAGGGGTTAGGGGTTAAATAAATGCTTTGGGCGAAATGTGACACAAAGAAATCCTTGGCTGAGTGGTTCCATGCGCCACTTGAGTTTGGGGGTGAAGCGCAGGTCCCAAGTTCGAGTGGCAGAGGAAGCATTTTTGCATTTTGTGGTGATGGGCTGAGAAAGGAAGGCCTTAAAGTTAATTGGGAAAGGCTCATAGCATGAAAGTTTGGGTAGTAGGAGTGGCTTGGGGCGCCACTTGAAAGAGAGAGGTCTCGGGTTCGAGGAACGCAGGGAACATTTTTGTATTTTTGGTTTCGCATTATAAGGAAAGGGGCCAAGAGGAAGGTTTATAAATAAATAAAAAGGGTAATTGGCATGAATGTTTAAGTGGAAGAGTTGGTTTGGGCGCTTATAGGGTCATTGTTGTTCTTTTGGGGGGCGCTGGTTCGAGCCAGCATAGCAGCAATTTGGGGTTTTTTTTTATTTATTCTTCCCAAGGCTGGCGTGAATGGAGAAGGTAATGGCATGGAATTGAACTCCTTAAATGATAAGGATAAAGTTTTTATTTTATTTCATTTCTCCTGCACTTAATCGGCTGGAAGAGAGTGGCTTTTGCCATTTTATTTTCACTCAAATTGTTGAGTGTAGCTAGGAGATAAATGAGTGGATAAATTTTGATTAAATCCTTGATAATTAGTAGCTGAAATTATCAGCATAGAGAGGAGAATTGGGCAGCATTAGGACTCTTTGGGGGGCTATTTTTGTACAGTAAGAAGAGCAAAAAAATTTCCAAAGAATCGCTGTTTTTCATTTTCTCTCATTACATCTATTGAAATTCCTAGGGAATTCTTCAAAAAAATTCCAGCTTTCTCTTCTTTTATTTAGCCAAAAACCACCTTTTATTTCTCCTACTTGTTCTCCTTTTTCTTTCTTCCACCATTGGCTGAATAATCCACCACTTTGCTGCCAAATTTCCTCTCATTGTTATTGAAAAAATTCCAAAGATCTTTTCCTACTTCTTGTTCTTCCTCTTTTCACATAAGTAACCTTGTTTATTATTTTAGTCAACAATAGTCAATTCTCTTCTCCCTACTTTGAGAAGTCTTGGCCGATTATCAAAGCAAGGGTGTTCTCCTCTTTCTTTTTCTTCAATCGGCTTGGCAAGGTGGTAAGGATTTATTTTATTTTGGTATTTAATTAGTGTTCAAAGTCAAGGCTACTAATTTTGGATAAGTGCCGATTGTAGGAAGTGAAATCGATTCACACTTAGAGTGTGTTGGTGGTGTTCAAAAGCATTTGGGTAAGGCTTCATATTCAAGCAGTAACCTCTTTGGATTGTTTTGGTTTGGCCGAATGGCCTTGGTACTAATATTTGGTAATGGCCGAATATAGGGCAAGGAAGGCTAGTGTGGCCGATTGACTTTTCGGGATTTAGAATTATCGTCGGTGATAGGTGTGTACATACACACTTATAACAATTAATAAACCGTATTAAGTACATGTTGTATGTAAATCGATTTATGTAGATACTGAATTTAGTACCTTAATGGTACAAGCGAGGATCTCAAGAAGTCTCTGTCAATATGAGATTGATAATAATGCTTTTGGGAAGCATAGCTTATGTGATACATGTGATAAATGTATGTTGTTATAAACTCGTTATAATATGATTTGATATGGGTTGATGAGTGGAGGGCGCTTATATTGTGTCAACGGACACCGGTGTTTTGGTAACACACTGTGACTACGGCCACCGGAGGTTTGGTACCTCCAGAGGTTTGGCACCTCATAGCGCCTCGCCCCTCGTGGCTTAGCACCACCGTGGGTTGGCCCCACTTTGAGATATGGGATTGACGCCATGATTTGGTATCACGCGATGGGTTGGCCCCATCAACCGATTTGTGTCTTCGGACACCGTAGGTTTGGCACCTCCAAAGATTTGGTATCACATCTGTGACTATACGTCACCAGTGGTTTGGCACCACCAAAGGGTTTGGTACCACAATGGGGTAGACAGAGGCGCTTGGTTGGCTAGGTTGGGTACATGACTTAATGCATGTTAATTTGTTATAAATTGTGTATGATGTGGTATTTACCCGGGAAGGGTTACATATCGAGTCTTGGTGACTCACCTTCTCTTTTATTTTTTCAAGTGACACGAAGTTCATGGATATGGAGCCGAGGGACTTGAGGTGGCCATGCAAAGGATTTTAATTTAATAGACCTTGAATTTTGGTTTATTTATATTTTTTTTATTATTGTTGGTTGATTTTAATTGGGTTGTAATAAGGCCTCCTAGAATTATTTTATTATTGTTACATGTTTAGAATATTTTGTTTAAGTTATTTAATGATGTTAAAACGGGTTCACATGTTTTCCCAAAATTAACGTAAAATGTTTTAAGTGTCATCTCGCACATTCAAATCAGAAACAACCCGACTTAATAAATATTTCTAAACAACACCGAGTATGGTTTTAACAAGAGACTTGAAAACACAAGGGTTCGACAAAACTTATAATGGTTTAAAAAAAGTTTTTTTCAAAATGTTTTCTCGGTAGCAAACCAAATTCGGTCGTAATATTTGGGCTGGGTTTGGGGTGTTACAAAATTGGTATCAGAGCCCGATTCAAAACTCGACTGTGGGGGCCCAAGGCCCAAAATGCTTTGTTTTGGATAGTAGGCCTTATTATAATGTTTGAGAAATTATTTTGGCTTGAACAGCATGGCACCGAGTCTCCCAGACCTATCCGCCTGTAAGTACCTCTATCAATTTCGTGAATTCTTTCGATGAGGGGTAGAAGGGTAAAATGGGAACGTAGACTACTAGAGTAGAAACTATTGAACCTGTGGCTAGCATACCCCAACAAAAATTTCATAAAATTTAATAATTAACTAAACAAACCTCGTGAGATGTCAATGAGCAAAGGATGTGGCAATCGTTATACGCATGTCTAGGATTGGATTCGGTGGGGCACGGTATTTAAGCATCCTCGTGACTCACCTCCTACTCACTTGAATCCTACAGTGCGTAGTAATCTGCTCATCCTAGTGAGACAAGACACTCACAAAGCTAAACTCGATAACTAAAACCCGAAAGGGACTAGCCGCTTTGTTTTGAAATAAATAAAACACTAGTTTTAAAAAAAAATTTTACTAAAATACCCCTCAATTTGAAAAATGACCAAAATACCCCTAGCTTGTAAATTACCAAAATACCCCCCATACGAAAATTTTTCAAATAAAAACTTTCAAAATATCTTTCTTTTATGGAAATACTTAGAACCCAATTTTTGGAAATTATTTTGTGAAAATAACCTGATTATGTAAAATTACTAAAATACCCTTGGGGTAAAATTACTTAAAACGCCTCTTGAATTATGAAATTTCCAAAATACCCACTGTTTTAATCCAAAATTTTCATCACATGAAAAGTGCCCAAAATCGTAAAATTAAAAAACGATATGATTTTGTAAAATTACAAAATTGCCCTAACCTACAAAATTACCAGAATACCCCTAACTTCCAAAATATTACAAACATCACTATTTTAGAAAATGCAATTATCAAAAAGAGCCCTCAAAGTTTTTACAATTTTTAAAATATCCCCGATTCATCAAATCTTATAAATTCATCCTGATTTGTGGAAAATTACCAAAATGCCCCTGAATTTTAAAATTCACCGGAAGACCCCCGAATTTCAAAATTTTTCAAAATAACCAGGAAATTAAGAGTTTTACAATAATTTTTGGCAAAATCATCCAAAACTTTCATTTTGGAAAATTACGAAAATACCTCACAGGACAAATTACGAAAATGCCCTCGGGTAGTGGAAAAACAATCACAACGAAACTACAACATCTCTTTGAATGGATGAATGATAGACTGTGTGTTTGTGTGATACGAAAGAACCACTCTTAAAGCTCCTATCATAAAACTTCTTCGTGGATAATTAGTGAAACAAGTACTAATCCATAAAATTTCGTAATCGCACTAAAGCGCAATAGTTAGAATGAGTTCAAGAGGTCTCGACGTCCGCCGCGGCATGCAGTAGAGGCGAGATAACCGTGTCGAAACCCATGAGGTCGGTCAAGAATCGAGAATGGGGTACCACCGCCACCACCACCCCCAACTTTTGGAGCCGAGGAGCAAGATCGATTTTAGGTGAGGCAGTAACGCACGCTGTGTTGCGAGTCCTTGAGTTGGTGGTCAGGCTAGTGGAAATTTGGGAGCTCAAAATCTATTCCCGAGCGACTTCGATCTAATAGAGCCGAGGTATTTTGGGTGTGTTTGAGTGGCACCCAAAGGCAATGCGGAATATTGGCTAGAATTAACGGAAAGGATTATGGACGATCTTGACTTGACTAATGAGGAGAAGTTAAAGGAGCAATTAAAATCGCAAGGATGAAGCGATCGCTGGTGGCTCACGGTCCAGAGATGGTGCCACGGCAGATGATCTTACATGGGATTACTTCAAAGTCGCTTTTGGAAGAAGTATGTGGGCACCAGCTACACTGATGCTCAGAGGAAAGCTTTTTAGGGTTAGTACAAGGAAATAAGTCAGTGTCGGGATATGAGGTAGAATTTTTAAGGCTGAGCCGCTATGCTCGGGGAATTGTGTCAACGGAGCACGAACGCTGTGTCCGCTTTGAGGACGGACTTAGGGATGATATAAGGTTACTGATTGCTCCACAACAAGAGCGTGAGTTTTCAGTCCTAGTGGAAAAGGCTAAGGTAGCTGAAGGGATCAAGGAGTCTGTAAGACAGAATCACGAAAAGAATAAATAGAAGAGAGGCTTTGGATCGCCTGGATCGGGCAGTAATGTGGAGAAGAAGGTTAGATTTGGGGAATCAGAAAGAGCCACAAAGCCTACTCAGTGGCCACCTCAATTGTGTTAGATGCGGAAATCCCACTCGGAGAATGTTTGGTGGAAGTTGAGGGTGGTTTGAATGTGGATCGTTGGATCACCGTGTAAGGGATTGTCTTCGGTTAGCTAAGAATCACCCGAGGGTCGAACTGTGCTCGTGTTAGAAATGAAGGACCACCACGTAGGGTCGAGGTGCAATAGAGGTAATGGTAACGGGCATGGCCGAGGTAATCAAGGTGCAGAGGCGAGGCAACCAAGGTTGGTTTATGCAATTGGCCATCGCGAGGAGGAAGATGTGCGACACGACAACGGGTAAGTTTCTTATTTCTAAATACCCTCAATTATCTTATTTGTGGTTACGTTAGTTCACTCTTATGTAGCTAGTAAAGTGTATGGGACTTGGATTATGGACGTAGGGAATTTTTCTAGAAAGTATGATAGATCTTTAAGATCGAGTGCAACAAAGAGCGTAGGGTGATGAGTTAAGGATACACGATTGGACGATAGTAAGTAATTTTGAGGACTAAATTATTTTAAGGGGTAGAATTGTAACACCCTAAATTAGGGTCATTAAAATTTAAATAAATTTCTCATGTGTGCTTAAAGAAATAAATAATATGACATTATTTGGCATGATCTAGGTCCAAAATAACCCGATTTAGGTCGAATTGAAATTAAAAATTTCTTCTTAAAGGTTTAAAAGGAAGGTAGCTAGGGTTAGGGGTTAAATAAAAGCTTTGGGCTAAATGTGACACAAAGAAATCCTTGGTGAGTGGTTCCATGCGCCACTTGAGTTTGGGGGTGAAGCGCAGTCCCAAGTTCGAGTGGCGAGAGAAGCATTTTTATGCTTTGTGGTGATGGGCTGAGAAAGGAAGGCCTTAAAGTTAATTGGGAAAGGTTCATAGCATGAAAGTTCGGTAGTAGGAGTGGCTTGGGGCGCCACTTGAGAGAGAGAGGTCTCAGGTTCGAGGAACGCAGGGAACGTTTTTGTATTTTTGGTTTTGCATTATAAGGAAAGGGCCAAGAGGAAGGTTTATAAATAAATAAAAAGGGTAATTGACATGAAAGTTTAAGGAAGAGTTGGTTTGGGCGCTTATAGGGTTGTTGTTATCTTTGCTTGGCGCTGGTTCGAGCCAAAGATAGCAAAGAATTTGGGGTTTTTTTATTTATTCTTCCCAAGGTCATGCGTGAATGGAGAAGGTAATGGCATGGAATTGAACTCCTTAAATGATAAGGATAAAGTTTTATTTTATTTCATTTCTCCTGCATTTAATTGGTCGGAAGAGAGTGGCTTTTGCCATTTTATTTTCACTCAAATTGTTGAGTGTAGCTAGGAGATAAATGAGTGGATAAATTTTGATTAAATCCTTGATAATTAGTAGCTGAAATTATCAGCATAGAGAGGAGAATTGGGCAAGATTAGGACTCTTTGGGGGCTGTTTTTGTATGCAAAGAAGAGCAAAAAATTTTCCAAAGAATCGTTGCTTTTCATTTTCTCTCTCGCCATCGCGAAATTCCCTAGGGAATTCTTCAAAAAATTCCAGCTTTCTTCTTTTATTTAGCCAAAACCACCTTTTATTTCTCCTACTTGTTCTCCTTTTCTTTCTTCCACCATTGGTCGAATAATCCACCACTTTGTCGCCAAATTTCTCTCATTGTTATTGAAAAAAATTCCAAAGATCTTTTCTTACTTCTTGTTCTTCCTCTTTTCACATAAGTCAACCTTGTTTATTATTTTAGTCAACAATAGCCAATTCTCTTCTCCCTACTTTGAGAAGTCTTGGCCGATTATCAAAGCAAGGGTGTTCTCCTCTTTCTTTTCTTCAATCGGCTTGGCAAGGTGGTAAGGATTTATTTTTATTTTGGTATTTAATTAGTGTTTAAAGTCAAGGCTACTAATTTTGGATAAGTGCCGATTGTAGGAAGTGAAATCGATTCACACTTAGAGTGTGTTGGCTGGTGTTCAAAAGCATTTGGGTAAGGCTTCAGATTCAAGCAAAGAACCTCTTTGGATTGTTTTGGTTTGGCGAATGGCCTTGGTACTAATATTTGGTAATGGCCTAATATAGGGCAAGGAAGGCTAGTGTGGCGATTGACTTTTTGGGATTTAGAATTATCGTCGATGATGTGTGTACATACACACTTATAACAATTAATAAACCGTATTAAGTACATGTTGTATGTAAATCGATTTATGTAGATACTAATTTAGTACCTTAATGGTACAAGCGAGGATCTCGGTAAGTCTCTCGTCAATATGAGATTGATAATAATGCTTTTGGGAAGCATAGCTTATGTGATACATGTGATAAATGTGTGTTGTTATAAACTCATTATAATATGATTTGATATGGGTTGATGAGTGGAGGGGGTTATATTGTGTCGATTTTACACTAGTGTTTTGGTAACACACTGTGACTACGGCCACCGAGGTTTGGTACCTCCAGCAGCTTTGGCACCTCATAGCGTCTCGCCTCGTGGCTTAGCACCATCGTGGGTTGGCCCCACTTTGAGATATGGGATTGACGCCATGATTTGGTATCACGCAATGGGTTGGCCCCATCAACCGATTTGTGTCTTCAACACCGTGAGGTTTGGCACCTCCAAAGTGATTTGGTATCACATCTGTGACTATACGTCACCGTGGTTTGGCACCACCAAGGGTTTGGTACCACAATGGGGTAGACAGAGGCGCTTGGTTGGCTAGGTTGGGTACATGACTTAATGCATGTTAATTTGTTATAAATTGTGTATGATGTGGTATTTACCCGGGAAGGGTTACATATCGAGTCTTGGTGACTCACCTTCTCCTTTATTTTTTCAGTGACACGTAGTTCATGGATATGGAGCCGAGGGACATGAGGTGGCCATGCAAAGGATTTTAATTTAATAGACTTTGAATTTCGGTTTATTTATATTTTTTATTATTGTTGGTTGATTTTAATTGGGTTGTAATAAGGCCTCCTAGAATTATTTTATTATTGTTACATGTTTAGAATATTTTGTTTAAATTATTTAATGATGTTAAAATGGGTTCACATGTTTTCCCAAAATTAACGTAAAATGTTTTAAGTGTCATCCGCACATTCAAATCAGAAACAACCCGACTTAATAAATATTTCTAAACAACACCGAGTATGGTTTTTAACAAGAGACTTGAAAACACAAGGGTTCGACAAAACTTATAACGGTTTAAAAAAGTTTTTCCAAAATTTTTCTCAGTAGCAAACCAAATTCGATTAGTAATGTTTGGGTCGGGTTTGGGGTGTTACAAAATTGGTATCGAGTCTTGATTTAAAACTTCTACTGTGGGGCCCAAGGCCCAAAATGCTTTGTTTTGGATAGAGGCCTTATTATAATGTTTGAGAAATTATTTTGGCTTGAACAAAGATGGCACCGAGTCTCCCACCTATCCGCCTGTAAGTACCTCTATCAATTTCTCGTGAATTCTTTGGATGAGGGTAGAAGGGTAAAATGGGAACGTAGACTACTAGAGTAGAAACTATTGAACCCTAGGGCTAGCATACCCCAACAAAAATTTCATAAAATTTAATAATTAACTAAACAAACCCTGTGAGATGTCACTGAGCAAAGGATGTGGCAATCGTTATACGCATGTCTAGGATTGGATTCGGTGGGGGCCTGGTATTTAAGCAGTCCTCGTGACTCACCTCCCACTCACTTGAATCCTACCTCAATGTAGTAATCTGCTCATCCTAATGAGACTACACACTCACAAAGCTAAACTCGATAACTAAAACCCAAAGGGACTAGCCGTTTTGTTTTTGAAATAAATAAAACTCTAGTTTTAAAAAAAATTTTAGTAAAATACCCCTCAATTTGAAAAATGACCAAAATACCCCTAGCTTGTAAATTACCAAAATACCCCCCATACGAAAATTTTTCAAATAAAACTTTCAAAATATATTTCTTTTATGGAAATACTTAGAACCCAATTTTGGAAATTATTTTGTGAAAATAACTTTGATTATGTAAAATTACTAAAATACCCTTAGGGTAAAATTACTTAAAACGCCTTGAATTATGAAATTTCCAAAATACCCACGGTTTTAATCCAAAAATTTCATCACATGAAAAGTGCCCAAAAATCGTAAAATTCAAAAACGATATGATTTTGTAAAATTACAAAATTGCCCTAACCTACAAAATTACCAGAATACCCCTAACTTCCAAAATATTACAAACATCACTATTTTAGAAAATGCAATTATCAAAAAGAGCCCTCAAAGTTTTTACAATTTTTGAAATATCCCCGATTCATCAAATCTTATAAATTCATCCTGATTTGTGGAAAATTACCAAAATGCCCCTGAATTTTAAAATTCACCGGAAGACCCCCGAATTTCAAAATTTTTGAAAATAACCTGGAAATTAAGAGTTTTACAATAATTTTTGGCAAAATCATCCGAAAACTTTCATTTTTGGAAAATTAGGAAAATACCCCTGTAGGACAAATTACGAAAATGCCCGTAGGTAGTGGAAAAACAATCACAACGAAACTACAACATCTCTTTGAATGGATGAATGATAGACTGTGTGTTTGTGTGATACGAAAGAACCACGCTTAAAGCTCCTATCATAAAACTTCTTCGTGGATAATTAGTGAAACAAGTACTAATCCATAAAATTTCGTAATCAGACTAAAGCGCAATAGTTAGAATGAGTTCAAGAGGTCGTGGACGTCCGCCGCGTGGCCGCGGTAGAGGCAGGATAACTGTGTCAGAACCCATGAGGTCGGGTCAGGAATTGGAGAATGGGGTACCACCGCCGCCACCACCACCCCCAACTTTTGGAGCTGATGAGTGAGATAAGACGGGAGGTGAGGCAGTAAAGCACGCTGTGTTGCGAGTCCTTGAGTTGGTGGCTGGGGCTAGTGGAAATTTGGGAGCTCGAAAATCTATTCCCGAGCGACTCCGATCTAATGGAGCTGAGGTATTTTGGGGTGTGTCGGGAGTGGCACCCAGTGCAGCGGAATATTGGCTAGAATCAACGGAAAGGATTATGGACGATCTTGACCTGACTAATGAGGAGAAGTTAAAAGGAGCAAAGTCGCTCAAGGATGAAGCGATCGCTGGTGGCTTACGGTCGAGATGGTGCCACTACAGATGATCTTACATGGGATTACTTCAAAGTCGCTTTTGAAGAAGTATGTGGGCACCAGCTACACTGATGCTCAGAGGAAAGCTTTTTTAGGGTTAGTACAAGGAAATAAGTCAGTGTCGGGATATGAGGCAGAATTTTTAAGGCTGAGCCGCTATGCTCGGGGAATTGTGTCAACGGAGCACGAACGCTATGTCCGCTTTGAGGACGGACTTAGGGATGATCTAAGGTTACTGATTGCTCCACAACAAGAGCGTGAGTTTTCAGTCCTAGTGGAAAAGGCTAAGGTAGCCGAAGGGATCAAGGAGTCCGTAAGACAGAATCATGAAAAGAATAAATAGAAGAGAGGCTTTGGATCGCCTGGATCGGGCAAGAATATAGAGAAGAGGGTTAGATTTGGGGAATCGAAAGAGCCACAAAGCCTACTCAAGGGCCACCTCGGTGTGTGCTAGATGCGGAAATCCCACTCGGAGAATGTTTGGTGGAAGTAGAGGTGCTTTGAATGTGGATCGTTGGATCACCGTAAGGTATTGTCCTCGGTTAGCTAAGAATCACCCGGAGGGTCGAACCGTGCTCGGGTTAGAAATGAAGGACCACCACAGAGGGTCGAGGTGCGACTAGAGGTAATGGTAACAGGCGTGGCGAGGTAATCAAGGTGCAGAGGCGAGGCAACCAAGGTTGGTTTATGCACGGTTGGTGTCATGAGGAGGAAGATGTGCGACACGACAACGGATAAGTTTCTTATTTCGAAATACCTCAATTATCTTATTTGTGGTTACGTTAGTTCACTCTTATGTAGCAAGTAAAGTGTATGGGACTTGGATTATGGACGTAGGGAATGTTTCTAGAAAGTATGATAGATCTTTAAGATCAGAGTGTGCAACAGTAGCGTAGGGTGATGAGTTAAGGATACACGATTGGACGATAGTAAGTAATTTCGAGGACGAAATTATTTTAAGGGGGGTAGAATTGTAACACCCTAAATTAGGGGTTGTTAAAATTTAAATAAATTTCTCATGTGTGCTTAAAGAAATAAATAATATGACATTATTTGGCATGATCTAGGGTCTAGAAATAACCCCGATTTAGGTCAGAATTGAAATTAAAATTTCTTCTTAAGGGTTTAAAAGGAAGGTAGCTAGGGGTTGGGGTTAAATAAAAGCTTTGGGCTTAAATGTGACACAAAGACATCCTTGGTGAGTGGTTCCATGCGCCACTTGAGTTTGGGGTGAAGCGCAGTCCCAAGTTCGAGTGGTAGAGGAAGCATTTTATGCTTTGTGGTGATTAATGAGAAAGGAAGGCCTTAAAGTTAATTGGGATAGGTTCATAGCGTGAAAGTTCGGGTAGTAGGAGTGGCTTGGGGCGCCACTTGAGAGAGAGAGGTCTCGGGTTTGAGGAACGCAGGGAACGTTTTTGTATTTTGGGTTTTGCATTTTAAGGAAAGGGGCCAAGAGGAAGGTTTATAAATAAATAAAAAGGGTAATTGACATGAAAGTTTAAGTGGAAGAGTTGCTTTGGGCGCTTATAGGGGTCATTATTCTCTTTGCTTGGGGGCGCTTGTTAGAGCCAAAGATAGCGACAATTTGGGGTTTTTTATTTATTCTTCCCAAGGCAAAGTGAATGGAGAAGGTAATGGCAAGGAATTGAACTCCTTAAATGATAAGGATAAAGTTTTTATTTTATTTCATTTCTCCATGACTTAATCTACTGGAAGAGAGTGGCTTTTGCCATTTTATTTTCACTCAAATTGTTGAGTGTAGCTAGGAGATAAATGAGTGGATAAATTTTGATTAAATCCTTGACAATTAGTAGTTGAAATTATCAGCATAGAGAGGAGAATTGGGCAGATTAGGACTCTTTGGGGGCTGTTTTGTACAAAGAAGAAGAGCAAAAATTTTCAGCAATTGTTGCTCTTCATTTTCTCTGCTGCTACTGCCGAAATTCCCTAGGGAATTCTTCAAAAAAATTCCAGCTTTCTCTTCTTTTATTTAGCCAAAAACCACCTTTTATTTCTCCTACTTGTTCTCCTTTTTCTTTCTTCCACCATTGGCGGAATAATCCACCACTTTGCTGCCAAATTTCCTCTGCTGTTATTGAAAAAAAATTCCAGCATCTTTTCCTACTTCTTGTTCTTCCTCTTTTTCACATAAGTCGAACCTTGTTTATTATTTTAGTCAACAATAGCCGAATTCTCTTCTCCCTACTTTGAGAAGTCTTGGCCGATTATCAAAGGAAGGGTGTTCTCCTCTTTCTTTTTCTTCAATCGGCTTGGCAAGGTGGTAAGGATTTATTTTTATTTTGGTATTTAATTAGTGTTCAAAGCCGAAGGCTACTAATTTTGGATAAGTGCCGATTGTAGGGAAGTGAAACCGATTCACACTTAGAGTGTGTTGGCTGGTGTTCAAAAGCATTTGGGTAAGGCTTCGATTCAAGCAAAGAACCTCTTTGGATTGTTTTGGTTTGGCCGAATGGCCTTGGTACTAATATTTGGTAATGGCCGAATATAGGGCAAGGAAGGCTAGTGTGGTAGATTGACTTTTCTGGATTTAGAATTATCGTCGATGATGTGTGTGTACATACACTTATAACAATTAATAAACTATATTAAGTACATGTTGTATGTAAATCGATTTATGTAGATACAAATTTAGTACCTTAATGGTACAAGCGAGGATCTCGATAAGTCTCTGTCAATATGAGATTGATAATAATGCTTTTGGGAAGCATAGCTTATGTGATACATGTGATAAATGTATGTTGTTATAAACTCTGTTATAATATGATTTGATATGGGTTGATGAGTGGAGGGGGCAGTTATATTGTGTCGACGGACACCAGTGTTTTGGTAACACACTGTGACTACGGTCATTAGAGGTTTGGTACCTCCAGAGGTTTGGCACCTCATAGCGTCTCGTCCCTGTGGCTTAGCACCACCGTGGGTTGGCCCCACTTTGAGATATGGGATTGACGCCAGTGATTTGGTATCACGCGATGGGTTGGCCCCATCAACCGATTTGTGTCTTTGGACACCAGAGGTTTGGCACCTCCAGTGATTTGGTATCACATCTGTGACTATACGTCACCAGTGGTTTGGCACCACCAGTGGTTTGGTACCACAATGGGGTAGACAGAGGCGTTTGGTTGGCTAGGTTGGGTACATGACTTAATGCATGTTAATTTGTTATAAATTGTGTATGATGTGGTATTTACCCGGGGGAAGGGTTACATACTGAGTCTTGGTGACTCACCTTCTCCTTTATTTTTTTCAGTGACACGTAGTTCATGGATATGGAGCCGGAGGGACTTGAGGTGGCCATGCAAAGGATTTTAATTGAATAGACTTTGAATTTTGGTTTATTTATATTTTTTATTATTGTTGGTTGATTTTAATTGGGTTGTAATAAGGCCTCCTAGAATTATTTTATTATTGTTACATGTTTAAAATATTTTGTTTTAATTATTTAATGATGTTAAAACGGGTTCACATGTTTTCCCAAAATTAACATAAAATGTTTTAAGCGTCATCCGCACATTCAAATCAGAAACAACCCGACTTAATAAATATTTCTAAACAACACCGAGTATGGTTTTTAACAAGAGACTTGAAAACACAAGGGTTCGATAAAACTTATAACAGTTTAAAAAAAGTTTTTTTCAAAATGTTTTCTCGGTAGCAAACCAAATTCGGTCGTAATGTTTGGGCCGGGTTTGGGGTGTTACATTCCGCATCATCATCATTAGCTTTAAACTCTTCGGCCCCGTGTTTCCTGATTTTATCTACAGGAGGCCTGCCAAATCTCATTGGATCTACTTCGGAGGTACCATAGGTATCGAAGATGGATTATTCGGGGGTGCAGGTTGTTGCACAGCTGGATTAGTCCAGATGTATTGATTAAACCATTCGTTCATCATCTGGTAGAAGACATGCTTAGCCTCTCCCTGATGGCTACTCGAGATACGTCGAGAGTCTACCGGCACTGATCCATGTGCGAGATCAAGCACTACGCTCTCAACATCATTAGCTACGGCTCTATCGGGATCCATTTACTATATAAAACACAATTCAGATGTCAAAAGTCACCACACTATCCCATTATAATTTAAAGCATGTATAGCTAGACCCACACGTGCTACGGTAGTCCTAAAATTGACTAAATCGTAAGCTCTGATACCAATAAAATGTAACAGCCTTAACCCGTATCCGTCACTGAATTAAGGTTAAAAGGCATTACCATGCACATTATAAGACATATCAAATATTTACTGTTCAAGCAAACATAATCGAATACATAAAGTGTCAGGGAATTTCATAAAATACTTAAACATTTATATATACATACTATAATCCATTTAGCCAAATTCACATAAAAGCATTTTTCAACGAATAACTTTATCACCATTTATTTGGTCATCTAATCTTCAATGACCAATACGCACATATCCATAACTACTATACCTAAACAAAATAACAAATATCAAAACTAAGTATACGTGTATATATATAAACATGCTTAAATATTGTGTAATCAAATTTATCATTTATCCAACTTCACATAATCCGTGATTCACATAAATTTAAACTTTATACTATTGCACATTATAATACAAGTTCAATTAATCAAATTAAAAAAAACTCAACATATAATCATATGATATAGCCAAATAGGCATTCATAAGTATTAAGCAATATTTCAAATTGACTTGTACTATACAATATGCACTTTACTAGAAAACATTTATCAATCATAGTCCTATTTAATTCAAATGCACATATACCAATTTCCCAAATGCAACCTCTTTGCTTTCAAAATACATAATATGACCAACTATCAACCATGCACAATCAACCTTAATTTTATTCTTACAAGAACATTTATATGTAATGACCGAGTATGTCAACCCATACATATAATAAAATTTTTATCATATTGCCGAATATAAAAGCTACAATAAAGATGGTCTCCAAATTTATTCATATTCAATCTTACACCTTAATGGTAAGACATATTCGATTCAATCCAAACATCTTCAACCATCACTTATTAACTTCCAAACACAACTTGAGACTTAAAAGGGTTACCGTGATAACAAAATATATATACACTTATAGTGAATTCACATAGCAACCATACTTTTAAACTAAGCAAACAAACACATATAACTTGATTAAATCATAAGCATTAGAAAATTTGACATTAAGATCAAGCCATTTTGTATGGCTATACATGTATATACAATAACAAAATTTCATTGATTCAAAGCCTAGTCTAGCCTATACATGCCTTAGGTTCAAAATCCAAGTTTAAAGATACCAAAGTAAGTCGATAGTATGGATGACTTCGTTGATGATTCCCTGAGCTCGTAGCTTGACCAAAATCTATAAAACAGAGTAACAAACACACGGAGTAAGCTAACTAGCTTAGTAAGTCTTAAGCAATTAAAATAATTCAATTGAACACTCAAGCATTTTAGATCGCCACTTAATATCAATTAATCTTAACAAAACACATATGGTCTACCATTGTTAACTCCAATACCTCATTTCATATGCATATCATTCAATAAAGCCACATACAAAAAAATATAGCTACTTATCCATTCAACATTTCATATATCCAAGTATTCAATATCAATGTAATAACAATATAACCACATAACCAAAGGGCCGAATATTTATATATAGTCACTAGTCACATTCCTGCCCAACAAAATTCATATAAATACTTATCTAATTGATCGAGTATAGGAACTCAATTAAATAACTCATAGGCACAGGAACTCAATTAAATAACTCACAGGCACTTACATGTGTGGCCGAATATAAATAACTCGTATTATTAACTTACTTGCCCAATAAACAAATCACAATGCACTCTCATAAGCCACAAGTTGATATTTTATCACTGGTATAAAACCTGCTAGGAATAAGCCTGAATTTTCACATTGGCACTAAGCCTGCTAGACTCGAGGTCTAATATCCAATCACCGACATTAAGCCTACTAGGCATAAAGCCCGAAAAGTTCACCAGCCCAAGGCTTGCTAGGCTTTAAGCCTGAATAGTATTACTTTATATTATCACAAATAATTAATGTCATATATAAACTTATTACCCATTTCAAAATCATGGAATAACACTCAAATAGCATATATCTAACATTAACTTAACCAACTCAATAATTACATGGTCTGTAACAGACCGAATTTGACCTTAATCAGAACGGTGGTTTTGGGACCACGAGTCTGAGTCTAAGAAATATTTAAATATTATATTTTGTTCTTATTATATTTGAATTAATGTGTCTAAAAGTTTCGTAGAAAAATTTAATCGTTTGTGTGTTTAATTTAGAAAAAGGACTTAATCGCGTAAATTGTAAAAGTTGCAAACTATAGTGAAATGTGCTAAATTGATTATGGATTTTTAATATGGGGTATTTAAAAGGAAATTAGCCCATCCTAAGTGTTAGTTGATGGCATAAGCCAAGAATAACCTTAGTATTATTTGTTTATATATTAATGTATAAAGGTTAATTTGGTAATCAAACAAATACATGATATATATGTTAATTAAAACACAAAAATAGGCATGTTTGTTTCATCTTTCTATTGGATGAAACATGAAATTGAAGAAAAGAGAAAAGCCAAGCTAAGTTCGGCATATAACAAGCTTAATTAGGTATGAATTTTAGCTCAGTTTTTGTTGATTTTTACGTTTTTGAGATCGTTGCTTCGAACATTAGTTGACCCATGTTAGAATTTTTAAATTTGAGCATGCGTGATATTTGGCCATGGTTAGATGTTTGTGATTCATGATGTTTAATGGAAAAATATTAAAGTTATGTTAAAGATTAGCTTGTTTTGTATTGGAAAATTTAGTGAATTTGAGTATTTTGGGCTAAATTGCAAAGAGAAAATTTTTGAGGGGATAAAATGCTAAATAAATGAAATAAATGGACTTGTATAGTCCCTATGAACATCCGCCCTTGGGTGATGTAGTGAAATTTTGTGTATTTTGTGTTTTGTACGAATGGGATTAAATTGTAAAATGTGAAACATTAGGGGTAAAATGGAATTTGATGTTTATATGTTTTGGGATTAAATTGAGATGAAATGTGCTTGAATGAGCTAAATTTTAATGTGTTTAGATCAAGAACAAAGAAAATGGAATTGGATCGGGGAAAGACGAAGGGTATCGAATAAGCCGGCCCACGTGGTCCGTCGATAGTCGAGGTAAGTCTGTAAGTAATTATATGTTGGAAATTACCTATGTACTTTAATAAATATTGAAAATTGATATGTTGAGACTATATATATAGTTGCCGAATGTGAATTGTGAAATGTTGAGTTGGTTTATTTATGCAATGTGAAATAGCTTGCTTGATATTGATATGTGATGGAATGATTAATGGTGTTGATATTCGGGCCTCGAGCCTAGTAGGCCTTGTGCTTGGTGATCATATCGTGCTTAATGCCCAGCGTGCCTTGTACCTTGATCTATATCAAACTTAATGCTGGCGTGCCTTGTACTGTGACCTATATCAGGCTTAATGCCTAGCAGGCCTTGTGCCGGTGATCTATATTGGGCTTAATGCCTAGCAGGCCTTGTGCCGGTGAATATTTCGGCTTATCACCTAGCAGGCTAAATGCCAGTGTTTAAATTCTCAGACTTTGATTCTAGCAGGCCAAGTGTCGGTGTAAGCGATTCGAACTAATGCATAGCTTGTTGTATGCTGGTAAGTTTTCAATTCCTGAACTTCGATATTGAAATAGTAAAGTTATCAAACAAACCAAGAAAGCTTAAGTTTATGAAAGTGAATTTGTGGGTTCGGCTATAAGCTATGTATTAATCGTACTTTAATGTTATGCTTATATGTTCTGATGATAAGTAAGTGAAACGATGAAAGAAAGTGATATGCATGTGATAGATGGAATTTGTATATAATCTATACCATGAAGAAATTGGTTATAGGATTGCCTGAAAGAAGTAAGGTATTGTGCAAGTATAACTATGTACATAATGTGTGGTTATTTATTCAAGAATGATGTATTGTGGCAAACAAATGAAAGTTGATATATTAAGTGAGATGGGATATTTGGCTATAGTAAATTAGATGTTAATTCATGAATGTTTACCGTCAAGAAATGATTATTTTAAATGCTTGTGTAATCGAATGTTATATTGTGATTGCTTAAGACTTACTAAGCTAGTGAGCTTACTTTGTGTGTGCATATTGTTTATTTTATAGATTTCATTCAAGCTACAGTGCTCCGAGGATCGTTAGAGGAATCAACCACACTATCAACCCCTTTCGGTACTTATACACTTGGTTTTTGAATCAAAGGCATGTATAGGTTAGACTAAGTTGTAAAATCAATGAACTTTGGTCTTGTATATAAGTATAGCCTTGCAAAATGGCTATTTCTTTTGGTTAATTTTAATTTCTATGTTTTGGTATGATGGCTTGATTATAATGCATATGAATGGGTAAATTTAGTCATGGTTTAAATCATATATGTAAGGTGATCATATGGCGTATTTGTTATGTGTTTGGTTTAACAAAATTAGCCTTGGTTTATATATGTGGAACATAGTTTCTACACTTATGTTGTGATATGTATGATCTTGACTAAGGTCCTTTCATGTGTTACCCATTTAATATACATTTCTAATGATAGTTGAGTTAATACATGTGCTTCTTAATATAGTGAATGATGTTTGCTTGAGGTAGTAAGAATGTATATGATGGTTGGCTATTTAGATTTGATTGCTTTTGTTAAGAAATGAACATGATTTATGACCTGCTTAACTACAAATTCAAATGGTAAATGAAATGGTATGGTTGGTCACCATATTTAGTTTATTATGATATGCATATAATATTGGTAATGATATGACCAAATCATTGGTTAGTTAATAAGATAAATTGTGAGGTTTAGGTATACTAATTTATAATTATGTAAACGTAAATGTGACTTTTTCTTATAGGGTAAAGTACACATTATATATATATATCAATAGTACATTCGGTCATGTTGTAATATTACTATGTTAGTATGTACATATAATTATTAAATGTTATAGATAGTATAAATGGCTCATTTTGTTTAATATGTACATGTATGGTAGTAGAATGAATGGAAAATAATTTAAGATGTATGTGTTTTGATTTATGACCGATATATGTTATAAAATGATTATTTAATTGGTGCTTGAGTTTGATTTGGTAATGCCTCTTTACCCTAATCTGGAGATGATATAGGTTATGGGTATTACATTTGATTGGTACCGAGCTAGGTTTAGTCGATTCTAGGACTCATCAGAGCTCGTGAAAGTCTAGCTATACATGCCTTTATTATATATACGATAGTGTGGTGACTTCGATATTTCAAACTGTGTTTTAGATAGTAAATGGATCTGACAGAGCAGTAGCGGATAATGTAGAGAGTGTAGCGCTTGATCTCACATGCGGTCACACCCAGAGACTCTCAACTGCCTCGTGTACCCATGAGGGAAGGCTAAGCAAGCCTTCTACCAGATGATGAATGAATGGTTTACCCAGTTCTTTCAGGCTAACCCAACAGACAACAACCTCCACCCCGAATAATCCAACTCTAGTACCATCAAGACTCCATGATAGATCCGATGAGATCTAGTCGGCTATTGTTGATAAAATCAGGAAATATGGGGCTGAAGAATTCAAAGCTAATGATGATGATGACGCAGAGCGAGATGAGATGTGGCTTGATAACACTATTCGGGTACTTGATGAGCTATCCTGTACTCCAGATGAATGCCTGAAGTGTGCTATATCTTTACTACGGGACACTGCATATCACTGGTGGAATAAACTAGTATTGGTGGTTCCAAACGAAAAAGTGTCTTGGGATTTCTTCCAGATTGAGTTCCGTAAGAAATATATTAGCCAGAGATTCGTTGATCAGAAATGGAAAAAATTTCTAGAACTGAAATAGGGTCTCATAACTATGACTGAATATGAGCGAAAATTTGTCAGATTGAGCGGATATACCCGAGAGTGTGTATCAACTGAAGCCATTGTGCGTAAAAGATTTGAAGACAGTCTGAATGAAGACATAAAGTTGCTTGTTGGCATTCTTGAAATCAAAGAGTTCGTAGTACTTGTCGAGCGAGCTTGCAAAGCTGAAGAACTTGGAAAAGAGAAAAGAAAGGCTAAAATGGAAGATAGAGACACATGTAAAAGATCATCGAGTAAGACATTCCAATCTGTATCTAAAAAGTTTAGAAATGACTTTGGCCGACATAAAGCTACTTCAGACATGTATAAATGAGATCAACCTCCAGTGGGTTCCCGAGCGACTTCGATGGCCAGTGTTGGTAATGCTTAGCAGAATCGAGTTGAATGCAAGCATTGTGGTAAATGGTATTCTGGAAGTTATAGATTCCATGATCGGTCCTGCTATAAATGTGGATTGTCAGATCATTTTATCAAAAGTGCCCGATGTTAGTCGAGTAAAATACGGCCCAGAATATCAGATCGAGTAATAAGTCAGTGCGAGGTAGGCCACCTAGGCATTCGGGAAATGTAAGTGGCAGTCAAAACGGAACTAAAGACACTGCAGTTTGATTGGAGGCACGTGCACCAGCTAGAGCTTATGCTATACGTGCCAGAGAGGATGCTTCTTCCCCAAATGTTATCACTGGTACTTTCACTCTTTATGATACTATTGTGATTGCATTGATTGATCCTGGTTCGACTCATTCATAGGTGTGAGAAACTTTAGTATCCAGTAAGACTCTGCCTGTTGAGTCTATTGAGTTTGTGATCCGTGTGTCCAACCCATTGGGTCAATGTGTACTCGTTGATAAAGTGTGTAAAGGTTGCCCATTGATGATTCGGGACTTATGCTTTCCAGCTGATTTAATGTTGTTGCCTTTCGACGAGTTCGACATAATTCTTGGAATGGACTGGTTAACATTGCATGATGCTGTGGTGAATTACAAAAGAAAGACTATTGATTTGAGATGTTAGGGCGGTGAGATTTTTTGGGTTGAATCTAATGATCTGAATGGCTTACCAGAAGTAATATCCTCGATGTTGGCTCGTAAGTATGTGAGAAAAGGATGTGAAGCTTATTTGGCCTATGTGTTGGATAGTAAAGTGTCTGAAAAATAGATTGAATCAGTACCAGTTGTGTGTGAATACCCAGATGTAATTCCTGAAGAATTACCGGGTTTACCACCAGTTCGAGAGATAGAATTTGGCATTGAATTAGTACCGGGAACAACTCTAATTTAAATAGCTTCGTATCGGATGGCACCTACTGAGTTGAAAGAATTGAAAGCACAGTTGCAAGAGTTGACAAATAGGGGTTTTGAATGATCGAGTTTCTCTCTGTAACATCTTAAGTAAGTGGGTCTATGCATTTTGTGTGTTGTAGGGTTAAAGTGTTAGCATGAGATTTAGAGGTGCGAATTGGGCTCAGGTTTAGGCTGAGACCTAAGTTAATTTTCTAATGGAGAGCTATAGGAAGAAAGAAGGGGCATCTGTGTTTAAAATTTGCAAGGTGGGCTTGTGGCCCAAAATCTAGTGGTGCTGTAAGGGAGCAAGTAGGCGGCATCACTAAGGGGAGGATTGGGCCTAAGTATTGGCACTTGGAGCCCATGCTTTTGGGCTAATATTCGGCACTCTAAGGGGAAGGGAGGACGACACAATGGCTAGAAAATAGGAGATTTAATTTTTTTATTTAGGTGGATAATATGTTGATTTATGAGGGGAGGAGTTGGTGCTAAGGAAGCCTCTTTTGAAGGGAGGATGTAGATTAAGATACTAAGGAAGGATAAGAGTTATCAGGTGGAGGAGGAGTTGGCCGAAAATCAAGCTCTGGGGAAGGGAGTGAAATTCGATTTGATATGCCAAAATCAGTAGGCACAAGTGATCATCTTTTTCATCTTTTTCTTTCATTCTCACCTTCGCCTTCAAGTCAAAATTCTCTTCTCTTGTGGGTTCTCTCATTTGCCTCAATTTCTCTCCAAAATCGAAACCCTCTAGCTTTTTTCTCTTCTTCAATATCTTCTTAAAAGCCAAACCCTCTTTACCCATATTTTCTTCTTCCATAGCACCATTTTTCAATAGTGTTTTCTTCATCTCTCTAAGAACTGAAACCCTTAATCGTTTCCATTTTTGGCTTTCTATTTTGGATTCCCTACTATTCCAGCTCTTGCCGAATCATAGGGGTTGTTGGGCTGAATCTTGCTAGGTGGTGTTTGAATCAGTCAAGTGAAGGTAAGAGGGGTAATTTCTTTTATCTCATAATATCTCTTTCGGGATTTTCTGCTTAAGCCGAATGACCACTCGCTTAATAGTTGGATGCTTGATCGAATATAGGTGGGGTGATGTCACTTGCGGTTGAAGATCTCTAGGAGTTGGTTAGTCGAATGGGTCAAGTCCAAGGCTCCGGATTTGTCGATCTAGGTAAGGGTCGTGGTAGTGAACACCAATTTCTTTTAGTTTGTTCTCATTGTTTTATTATGATTTAGTGACCAAGGTGTGTTCATGGACTCGAATGCCAGCCAAGCGATAGGAGGAGTTGGATCTGTAAACCCAGCCCCTAAGTTCAAGAAGCGAGTAGTATCAGGGGTGCGAGATTGGCCACCGGTTGTGGGCGGCATCGGAGAAAGATTGCGGCGATAGTGGTAGTCTCGAGTGACGATAGTGTTAAAGCCGAGAGTGCAATAGTACGAGTGTTAGGTGTGTAACTCTTACGCACTCCATATGTTGTTATGTCAAATGTTGTGTTTGTTAAAAGCCGTAATAACGATGGGGAACCATTATGTTACCCTTACGGATATAAGCAAGGACTCCGGGTAAGTCCATTATGGTGAATATCATGCCTTATCTACGTGAAACTTGTGTGTGCCATGTTATATTTTCTTATGTATTAAGCATGATCACATTGTATGGAGAAACATATACATGAAATATGGGTATGATGAGAGGAGGGGGAAGGCATGATTTATCAGACTGTCACCAGTGGTTAGGTACCACATATGGGTTGGCCCCACATATTATTATTCTGTGACTAAGTCTCAGTGGTTTGGAACCACCAGTGGTTAGGTACAACATACGATTATTTCTGTGACTCGTCCCAGTGGTTAGGTACCACAGTGGGTTCGCCCCACATATCGATTTAAGGGATAGTCACCAGTGGTTAGGTACCACAAGTGGGTTGGCCCCACATATGAATATATGTAACTTCGGTTACCAGTGGTTAGGTACCACCAGTGGCTAAGTGCCACAAGGGGTAGATTTGGGAGACTCGGATGGATATTTAGGTAATAGGTTTCATGACATGCATAATATCATATGAATCTGTGTATGAGTTTGATGTCTTTTGGGATGGGGAATTACACACTGAGTCTCAGTGACTCACCCCTTCCATTACATTTTACAGATAATGCGTAGATCGTGGATTTAGAGCTGGGGTGGACTCGCGGTGGCCATGCGAAATATCTATTTTTGTTTCAATGTTCATTTTAGTTTTAATTTTTATTACTTTAAGTTGGGATTTCAGTTTGTAATAAGGCCACTTAAACTTTACTTTGGGATTTATTATTCTTTTCGTTTCCTCTTAAACTTTATTAAACAAAAATGACATGTCAGGTAATCTATGGAATGGACGTTTTTATAAACTTAAGTAAATACTCTGAGTTTTTCTAAATTTATACGCTGGATAAATAATCAACAAGGTTAACAACGAAGTGATTCTATCATGCTGAATAATGTTTCAAAATGTTTTAACAATTCACCAATTCAACCATGTCCGAATGAACTATTCAAATACTTGAGGACATGTTGAGATGTTAAGTCCTTGAGTTTAAAGGTATGTGGAAAGATACTTACCTTTGATTGAGTTTGCTTATGATAACGCTTTTCAATCTAGTATCCAAATGGCACCATACAAGGCTCTTTATGGTCGCAAGTGTCATACACCGTTGTATTGGACTGAGCTCAATGAAAACAAGATACATGGGGTTGATTTGATTAAAGAGACTAAATAGAAAGTGGCTATAATCAGAGATAGTTTGAAAGCTGCCTCGAATCGTCAAAAGTCCTATGCTGATTTGAAACGTAAAGACATTGAGTTTCAAGTCGGAGATCATGTATTTTTGAATGTTTCTCCGTGGAAGAAAGTACTCCAATTTGGTCGTAAGGGCAAACTAAGTCCGAGATTCATCGGACCGTATGAAATCATCGAATGTATCGGGCCTGTTGCTTATAGATTGAAGTTGCCTTCTGAATTAGAAAAGATACACAATGTGTTCCATGTTTCAATGCTCCGTAGATACAGATCAGATCCATCACATGTGATTTCTCCATCTGAAATTGAAATTCGATCCAATATGACGTACGAGAGGAACCGATTTGTATTTTAGCCCGAGAAATGAAAAAGTTAAGAAACAAGAAAATTCTGTTAGTGAAAGTACTATGGAATCATCACGGAGTTGAAGAGTCTACGTGGGAGCCTGAGGATTCAATGAGACAACAATATCCGACTTTGTTTAACGGTAAGATTTTCGGGGACGAAAATCCCTAAGGGAGGGAGAGTTGCAACAGACCGAATTTGAACCTAATTGGAATGGTGGTTTCGGGGCCACGAATCCGAGTCCAAGAAATATTTAAATATTATATTTGTAATTATTATATGTGAATTAATGTATGTGAAAGTTTCGTAGAAAAATTTAATCGTTTGTGTGTTTAATTTAGAAAAAGGACTTAATATAGGGTATTAAAAAGGCAATTAGCCCATCCTAAGAGTTAGTGGATGGCATATGCCAAGAATAACCTTAGTATTATTTGTTTATATATTAATGTATAAAGGTTAATTTGGTAATCAAACAAATACATGATATATATGTTAATTAAAACATAAAAATAGGCATGTTTGTTTCATCTTTCTCTTGGCCGAAACATACAATTGAAGAAAAGAGAAAAGCCAAGCTCAGTTCGGCATATATTAAGCTTAATTAGGTATGAATTTTAGCTTGGTTTTGTTGATTTTTACGTTTTTGAGATCGTTGCTTTGAACATTAGTTGACCCACGTTAGAATTTTTAAATTTGAGCATGCTTGATATTCGGCCATGGTTAGATGTTTGTGATTCATGATGTTTAATGGAAAAAATATTAAAGTTATGTTAAACATTAGCTTGTTTTGTATTGGAAAATTTAGTGAATTTGAGTATTTTGGGCTAAATTTAAAAGATAAAATTTTTGAGGGGCTAAAATGCTCAATAAATAAAATAAATGGACTTGTATAGTCCCTACGAACATTCGGCCCTTAGGTGATGTAGTGAAATTTTGTGTATTTTGTGTTTTGTGCAAATAATATTAAATTGTAAAATGTGAAACATTAGGGGTAAAATGGTAATTTGCCGTTTATGTGTTTTTGGACTAAATTGAGATGAAATGTGCTTGAATGAGCTAAATTTTAATATGTTTAGATCAAGAACAAAGAAAAATGGAATTGGATCGAGGAAAGACGAAGGTTATCGAATAGCCGATCTACGTGGTTCGTCGATAGCTGTGGTAAGTCTGTAAGCAATTATATGTCGAAAATTACCTATGTACTTTAATAAATATTGAACATTGATATGTTGAGAATATATATATAGTTGCCGAATGTGAATTGTGAAATGTTGAGTTAGTTTATTTACGTAATGTGAAATAGCTTGCTTGAGATTGAAATGTGATGGAATGATTAATTGTGTTGATATTCAGGCCTCGAGCCTAGCAGGCCTTGTGCCGGTGATCTATATCAGGCTTAATGCCTAGCATGCCTTGTGCCTGTGATCTATATCAGGCTTAATGCCTAGCAGGCCTTGTGCCGGTGATTTATATCGGGCATAATGCCTAGCAGGCCTTGTGTCGGTGAATATTTCGGGTTTATTGCCTAACAGGCTAGATGCCGGTGTTTAAAATCTCAAACTTTGAGTCTAGCAGGCCAAGTGCGGTGTAAGCGATTCGAACTAATGCTTATGCTGGGACGTTTTCAATTCCCGAACTTCGATATTGAAATAGTAAAGTTATGAAACAAACCGAGAAAGCTTAAGTTTATGGAAGTGAATTTGTGGGTTCGGCTATAAGGTATGTATTAATCATACTTTAATGTTATGCTTATATGTTATGATGATAAGTAAGTGAAACGATGAAAGAAAGTGATATACATGTGATAGATGGAATTTATATATAATCTATACCATGAGGAAATTGGTTATAGGATAGCTTGAAAGAAGTAAGGTATTGTGCAGGTATAACTATATGCATAACTATGAGGTTATTTATTCGGTAAATGATGTACTGTGGCAAAGAAATGAAAGTTGATATATTAAGTGAGATGGGATATTTGGCTATAGTAAATTAGATGTTAATTCATGAATGTTTAATGTTAAGAAATGATTATTTTAAATGCTTGTGTAATCGAATATTATATTGTGATTGCTTAAGACTTACTAAGCTAGTGAGCTTACTTTGTGTGTGCACATTGTTTGTTTTATAGATTTCATTCAAGCTACAGGCTCCGAGGATCGTCAGAGGAGTCAACCACAATATCAACCCCTTTTTTGGTACCTAGACACTTGGTTTTTGAATCAAATGCATGTATAGGTTAGACTAAGTTGTAAAATCAATGAACTTTGGTCTTGTATATAAGTATAGCCTTGTAAAAATGCCTATTTCTTTTGGTTAAGTTTAATTTCTATGTTTTGGTATGATGACTTGGTTATAATGCACATGAATGGGTAAATTTGTTCATGGTTTAAATCATATATGTAAGGTGATCATATGGCATATTTGTTATGTGTTTGGTTTAACAAACTTGGCCTTGGTTTATATATGTGGAACATGGTTGCTACACTTATGTTGTAATATGTGCGATCTTGGCTAAGGTGCTTTCATGTTTTACCCGTTTAATATACATTTCTAATGATAGGTGAGTTAATACATGTGCTTCGGTAATATAGTGAATGATGTTTGCTTGAGGTAGTGAGAATGTATATGATGGTTGGCTATTTAGATTTGATTGCTTTTGTTAAGAAATGAACATGATTTATGACCTGCTTAACTACAAATTCAAATGGTAAATGAAATGGTATGGTTGGTCACCATATTTTGTTTATTATGATATGACCGAATCATTGGTTAGTTAATAAGATAAATTGTGAGGTTTAGGTATACTAATTTATATATTTGAATTTGGTGTACAAGGTATGGTTAATTATTCTAAACATAAATGTGACTTTTGCTTATAGGGTAAAGTACACATTATATATATATCAATAGTACATTCTATCATGTTGTAATATTACTATGTTAGTATGTACATATAATTATTAAATGTTATAGATACTATAAATGGTTCGGTTGGTTTAATATGTACATATATTGTAGTAGAATGAATGGAAAACAGTTTAAGATGTATGTGTTTTGATTTATGACCGACATATGTTATAAAATGATTATTTAATTGGTGCTGAGTTTGATTTGGTAATGCCTCTTTACCCTAATCCAAATGACATGGTCACATTCGCTTTCGAAAATATAATTACATGTTTCCATAATTCAGCATATAATAGATTACATAAATGATTTATGACATATATTTTCTTAAAGACTTACTCGAATATCGATTTTACTACTTAAAACCGACTATTCGATTATTTTTCGCTTTTCCCCTATCCATGTCCGTTTTCTTTTGTTCTTGATCTAAACATGTTCAAATTAAGCTCATTCAAACACATTTCAATTCAATTTAGTCCTAAAACTCATAAATGGGCAAATTACCATTTTACCCTAATATTTCACACTTTTTAAATTTAGTCCTATTTGCACAAAACACAAGATACACAAAATTTGTCTTCACACCTTAAGGGCGAATGTTCCTAGTCCCCATACAAGTCCATGCATTTCATTTATTTCACAATTTAGTCCCTCAAAATTTATTTTTACAATTTAGTCCAAATTACTCAAATTCATCCAAAATCCAAAGTCAAAACATATTAATCTAACATATATATATTTCATAATTCATCCTTAAACAACATAAACAACAAACTATCACCAATAGCTCAACTCAAAATATTCATCAAACTCAAAAAATTAAAGCATGGGTCTTGAAGATTTCTAAACAACGATCTCAAAAACATAAAAATTATCAAAACCTAAAACTATACATACCTTATTCAAGCTAATTTGTTGCCGAAAATCAAAGCTTCCCTAACTCGCTTTCTTTTCTTAGTTTCAACTTTCACTTTAGAAGATGAGCATGTCTTTATTATTTTATGTTATAATGTATATTATAATGCCTTATTATTATTTTACTAAATTATCCATTACTTAAAATAGTTAAAACACTTTAACTAATGGGCATTCATGTCATATGCCATCCACTACATCTTGAAATGGCTAAATTTCCACTTTAATACTTCCTTTTAAAAGACAACATCAATTTAGCCTTGCACATTAAATTGTCAAATTTATAAATTGTGCGATTAAGCCCTTTATCTAATTAAGCATGCAAATAATCAAATTTTTCTACTTAAACTTTCACACATATTAATTCACATATAATAAACACGTAAAATAATATGTAAAAATTTTTCGACTCAATTTGTGGTCCCGAAACCACCGCTTCGATTAGGGTCAAATTTAGATCACATAAAGAACTCCATTTAAATCGGTAGACTCAATTGGAATTATCTAATTATTCTGGCACCGCAAATCAATAGTCTTTCCTCCATAGTTCACTACAGTATTGTGTACGGTTAACCAATCCATGCTGAGGATAATATCAAACTCATCAAATGGTAGTATCATCAAAGCAGCTGAAAAACATGAATCTCAAATCATCAAAGGGCAATTCTTGTACACCTTATCCACTAGCACATACCGCCTAGGGGTTCAAAACTGAATCACAAACTCAAGAGACTCAACGGTAAAGTCTTATCGATACTAATATTTCACTCATATAGGAATGGGTTGAACCTAGATCAATCAAAGCGACTACACTAGTATTAAAGAGAGTAAATATACTAGTAATAACATCCGAGACGAAGCCTCCTTTCCGGCGTGGATGGCATAAGCTCGGCAGTGCATGAGCCTCGGACGGACAAATCAGATCAAGTCCCTATTTGAGTACCTCTTCTACCTCCTCGATTTCGAGGTGGTCTACCTCTCGCTAGAACACCGCCGATCTCACACTTTGAGCATTATCCTTCGGGCTAACTCTGGCGATCCGAATAAAATGATCCTACTGACCACACTTGTAGCAAACTCGGTTGTTGAACTTGCCCCAACATTCACCCAAATGTCGCCTAACACACTGCTGACACTCAGGTTTATTCGGTTGAGTATTGCCAACACTAGCTATCGAGGTGGATCGTGAACTCATTGGTGGTCGTTCTTGTATAAAAACTCGGCGTTAGTCTTAGATCGGCTACTATCATTTCTGAACTTCTTTGATGCCAAATGAGAAGTTTTACCCGCTGATCTCTTACGAATATCTCTAGCTTCGAACTCAACTTTACGCTTCTCTTTTCCTAGCTCTTCGGCTTTGCAAGCTTGCTCAACAAGCAGCACAAACTCATTTATTTCAAGTATACCAATGAGCAATTTTTTGTCTTCGTTCAACCCTTCTTCGAATCTTTTACACATAGGAGCCTCAGTTGAAACACACTCACAGGCATATCGACTGAGTCTCACAAACTCATGTTTATACTCAGATATGGTCATACGACCTTGTTTAAGCTCGAGAAATTCCTTGCATTTTTATCGATGAATCACGGCTAATATACTTTTTATGAAACACCACTCAAAGAAGTCCCAAGTAACTGCTCCTTTAGAACAATGAAACCAGAGTGTTCCACCAATAATAAGAAGAATCCTTAATAAAGAGATAGCACATTTCGTGTACTCATCAGCGACATGATAGTTCATTGAAAACATGAATCATATTATCAAGCCAAAATTCATCTCGCTCGGCCATCATTCGCTATAGCCCTAAACTCTTGAGCTTGTATTTTCTGATTCTATCGGCCGGAGGCTTATTTAATCTCTCAGGATTAACGATCGGAGGTACTACAGGTGGATTATCCGTTCGGGGTTTTTGAACAGCCAAATTGGTCTGGGTATACTGATGAAACAAATCATTCATTATACTAAAGAAGGCTTGCTTAGTCCCCTCATCTTGGTTACTCGTAGCTGGTCGAGATTTATCCGGCGCGGTCCCTTGTGCAGAAGCAGGCGCCACACTCTCGACATCATCAGCCACGGCTCGTTCGGGATCAAGATCTATTTACTATAGGTTAGAAGAAAAACATATTTCATTGTCAAGAGTCATCACATATCACAGTAAAAAAAATGGCATGTATAGCTAGACTCACACACGCTACTTTAGTCTGAGAATTGACTAAATCGTAGCTCTGATACCAATCAAATTGTAACACCCATAACCCATATCCGTCGTCGAATTAGGGTTACAAGGCATTACCAAACATAGCACATATCATAATAGATATTTACTATTTATATGGTCATAACCAAATGCATCATGAGTATTGATGTACTTTTATAGAATGCATAAGCATTAACGTACATATCTCAAATCAATTTAGCCTAATTCACATATAGCATTTTTCACCAAATAGAAAAAGTTACTATTCATTTAGTCATTGAAATTACATTAGCCAAATATGTACATGCTTATAATCATTTTACTAAAACAAGTTATCAATTACCAAAATCAAATACACATATATACTCAATTTCTAACAAATTGAAATATATCAAATACCTTAAATATATATATACATAACATGTTCAAAATATGCACCACACTCACAAGTAACCATTGAAAATTCCCAAAATAATTTTAATCATGAGCAATCATCATGATCATTTCTACAACTCCTATTAGTCGAACATGCTAACGAATAAGAACTATGATACATTTATTTGTATAAATTTTACTTAACCGAACCTAAGACATACCAAATTCAATACCAATTGCCGAAAACATCTAACCATATTATTGATCATATCTCTTATAATTAACGTAACCGAATCATCAAAACATATCTTAAATTTAACCAAGAACATATAAAACCAAGCCCATTACACATACATATATATATCATGACCGATTATACACAACTGATCGTCTAGAATTGTCGAGTTTTAAAATTTATAAAGAGAGTGATCAAACTTGGAAACTAACTCTGACAACGACTTAAGGCAAGTGCACCTCTCGAACAGTAGTATAGCTTAAGCAAGATCGGATTGTCAAACCCAAATGAACTAAAAGTACTAATACTCACTTTCTTTCTATTATTTAGCGTAAATATTGAATGATTTGGTTGTTTAAATCTAAATTAACTAATTATTTACTAGAATCAGATGCAAAGATAAAAAGAATGAATTGGGAAATAACTTGAAGATAAACTCAGTTGATCATGATGATACCATCAGGAAGAATCCACCTAGACTTCACTTATTATCTAACACTGAACCATACGATTTATTCACTTGACTTGATCCATAAGACTCCCTAACGTATATTAAACCCTCTCTCGAGGTGAATAACGTCTAACCCTAGGTTAATTAACGAAAATCTCTTTCTCACTTAATAACCCCCTAGAATAGCAGTAAATCGAACTATGGATTCCCAAATTTGGTTTCACCCTAATCTGGCAAAATCTCATCACCCTATCTCTAGGCGCGCGAACAACTCCACTTAATTATACTAGATCTATTCTTAAGCAGGGACTTTTGCTCCTCCACCTAAGAACATCTGACTTGAATTAATATCCCGGAAACATTAACACAAGAATTAAGCACACATAATTAAGAACAAATCAAGTATTTATCATATAGTTTCAATAAATATTAACAAGATCCATCTAGGCTTCATCCCCTTCAGGTACATGAAGGGTTTAGTTTTTAATGATAAAATAAAACATCTCAAGAGAAAAGATAAAACAAAACATAAGAAATCCCTAAAACCCCCTAAAAGAATTGAAGAAGAGATCCGCTGTCTTGAGTAGAATTTTAGCTTCTTGAAATGGATCAATTGGCTATCTTCGAGTTATTCCCACAAATCTAGCCTTCTGGCTCGGCTTCTTAGCCTAGCTGACTGCCTAACTGATTGCCCTCTTTCAGGTTATACTTAGGGTCTTTATATAGGCTCTTGGAATGCATTTCTTTCTCCCTAAGTATCCTTTTCTGAGTGAAATTTCTCTTTTCCACGATAGGGCCACGGCCATGGTACACGCCCGTGTAAATCGATTTAGGCCATGTTTCGATTCTGTTGATTTAGGCACGGCAGTGTAAAATCATGGTCCAAGCCATGTTTCGATTATGTTGATTGAGGCACTACCGTGTAATTTAAAGTCCAGCCGTGTCGAAGTAATTTGACGAGACATGGACGTGTGGCTTGAAGTCTAGGCCATGTCAATTTCCACTTTGGCCCAAATTGGCCCGTTTAAGTTCGTTTCTTGTTCTTTTCATCCTCGTGTGCTTTCACGAGTATAAAGCATGAAAAGAAAGGATTAAAGCACCTTTTACATAAATCAAGGGCTAAATTATCCAAAAGCATGCTAAATATGGGGTTAAAATATGTTACTTTTACGATTTATCAACAACCAATACATATAACATATAACCTATAACACCATTCATACATATCATGAAACTTATTTACCAAATCATACAAATATCATGATCGAAACTACACAACTAATATTTAACTCAATAATCAATTAAACCATATAACCAAACACTAAGCATAAACACACCGTGAATTTTACTTCCATAATAAGTTAATACCATGGCCGAATTCACATAAGTCCTAAATATCACGATCTAGCCATTTTCACATGGCATATATATATATCATTCGCAATAAACTCAAAAGGTAACATATCCTATACATGCCATAAACTTTAAGTTCAACCTCAAAAAGTACCAAAATATTGATGATAGTGTGACAAGCTTCACCGATGATCCCCGAGCACGTAACGATCACCCAAAGAAAATCTAAATAAAAAAGCAATCAAAA